>OZ025289.1:22338249-27138249 GCA_964019185.1 Maratus speculifer | reverse complement strand
GTTTAGTTTGGGGAAAAGATATTTTTTTAAAATAGAATCACCTGGTAATCAGTTATTGAAATATCCAAATAACCGGTTTCTTGATTTGAACGTACGTCATAGGGAATAGAGATTTTGGCAATCATGATTTGCCTGTACCACGTGCGGGCATTCGAATTCAAATCATGATTTGTTTTATCCTCACCAGTAAATTTTTATTGTAAATTTTGCATTATTTAATCCGAGTATTTTTCGAATTCAACCAGACAGAATTTTTTTTTAATAAAAAATTCAAAAATCTGTAAAAAATATGAAAAACAATAAGCATTATTTGAAAGTTTTTTCAAAAATATTGATCAGTTAATTGGTTAACACAGAATTTGAAATTACTATTATTTAAATCTCTTTAATTTAATTAAACTCAATTTACTTAACACATCAAGCTCCATTCTAAAGATGATTTTATAAAAACCAATTCCTTTGTCTGATTAAATAGAAATAAAAAATAAGATACAATTACTTTAAGAACAAAGAAGTATTTTATCGATTTATTGGCAGAAGGCTCTTTAGATTTTCAAAACTCCTATTTAAAGAGTTAAGTATTTGATAAGCTGCTTATTTTTTCCTAAACAATCTCTTTGATAACGGCTTCATCATTATTAAAGAGATTATAGCTTATTATTCTGACACAAATGCGGCATATTAAATAGTTATTAATACAGAAATGTGCCATTAGGCTCTTAGATAATCCTTAGTTTAAAAATATTTATAATTCAGGCAGCAAACTAACTTTTTTTTCCTATCTTTACAAGAAAAAAGTATTGGATCCTTGAAAATATTCGAATTCCGGTTTTCGACGGATTTGCACGTTTTAGGGCACAGAGATTTAAAAAAAAAACATGTTTTTTAGGAATTAATGCAGGAATTTCTTTAAACTCCAGATTCAGTTTGTTCCTGATATAATTTAGTAGTCTTTAGATTTTGGAGTAAATCGCTCAACAGATGGCACTGCTATAGGCATTATTTATGATTATATCAATAGCTCTATCTCAGAAGCTAATGCACGAATTTTCATCAAACTTCAGATTCGGTTAGTCCCTGATCTAAAAGAATATGCTTTAGTTTTTGGAGTAAATAGCTCAACAGATGGCACTTCTATCCAGTTTTTTTTACGATTTCTGCGATGATTCATCTAAAAATACTAATACACGAATTTTTATGAAATTTTAGGTTCAATTAAAACTTGAAATAAGTTGTTGCTGATTAAATTTTGGTAAAAATATCCTACTCAGTGACGCTGCTATGTTTCATTTTTCTGGAAGTGTTATCATATTTGAGAATGAAGAAACTTTTGGGATTGACACATTTGACTAGTTTTTATTACTTACCTGTCATTCGTAGTATAGGGTAACTCTTACAATCGTTTTGAGAATTGAAAATTTTTTTAGCGGATATCCACGTTTCAGACACTGGAAATTTCAAAAAAACATGTGTTTAGAAAAAAAAATTGCCGTCCGTCTGTCTGTCTGTGTGTTTGTTTGCGAGTTTGTAAACACTCCATATCCCGAACAAATTGAGATAGAGACTTGAAATTTTGTATGTACTTAGTATGTAAGAATGTAACGAAGCCTACTTAATATCAGTAACCTCGAGTATCCGAAACTATTTTTTTCGGACTCTCGAAAATTTCGTTCTGATAAAGGTATATAAAAAATTTTGAAATTTTTTATTTTAAGGAGTAGACGTAAAAGGCATAATAAAATAGCACAAATTTTGCATAAAAAGGAAGTTGATCGGATTGTTAGTTGATTATTAGATATTTGTAATCTTGTTTTCCACATTCTTCGATTTTTTATGACCCTGTATTTCATTCAAATTTCAATTCAAAGATATATTTTAATTGGAAATGAGATGCTTAATCCGACGCAGTAAACTGTTAGTTAATGTGATTATTATTTTTGGAGTTATAAGGATGTTTCTTTTAAACAATTCGATGCTATTTGAGTAGTTTAGCGTTTTATATAATTTGTCGAAATGGATTCATCAGCACTTCATTAATAGGGCATTACAATGGATATTAATAATATTTAAATATACGTTTAAATTTTGTTTTGGAATTGAAATGCATTTTATAAATAGTTTACATATGGGTTATTTTCCCATATTATATTACGCATATCCATGATGGGTAAGTATTACGGTGGCCCACAACGACTAGTTATACCATACAACGATTGCAATTGCAAGCAATAATAGAAATTGATGAATCGGTAATTAAAAATCCTATCACTTTTGAAAGTGATAAAAAAAGGAAATGTTAAAAAAAAAAATCATTTTATTTGTTACGTTTTCTGCTAAGGAGATTATTAAAACTATTTTTTGTCACATTCATTAAAAAAAAATAACAAAATATCTCAAATAGAAAGGAATACTCGAACGAATCATTGGTTGAATTGACGCTTTAAAACTTAAAAATTTTATATTAATTTACTAATTATTAATTTTATATTGATTACCTATATTTAAAACATAATCTTATAATATATGCTTCATATTTAAAGCAAATTATTTAAGGATACATATTTAATGAACTGCTTTTTTGCAAAACAATTTTTTTGATGTAAATCTTTAGATTTTTTTAATCCTTCAGCATACGCATTGAATTAACAAGAATTATTACTCGAATTTATTACATTGTTGAACTATAAGGTAGATGAATAAAATTTATTTCAAAAGTACTAATAATTATGAGGATTAAATATTTATAATTAGAATGGTTAAATATTTACAATTAAAGTAAACATTTAACAAGCCTACTAAAAAGCCTAGTAAACAAGCCTAATTTTGATTACATTTATTCTTTCCCCTTTGTTTTAATCCTATGATTTTGATCAATACATTTCTCCTCAGTAAAAGTAACAAAAAATATTAAACCAAATTTTCGTTTTTCTGTAAAAAGAAACAGCTTATAACCAACTACAAGTAGTGCTAGATTTAAAACAATTCAAAACAAAGTAATTTTTTACGAATCTTACCAATGTTTCATTTGGAAAAATAAAAACAACTGTAAATGAATTATTACATTTCGATGAACGCCGAATTTGCAATTATTTTCATTAAAATATCTTTATTAATTTAATTAAAATCATTTGATGTAACACGGCCAACTTATTGTCTGTGGAAGATATTTTTATATCCAACTCTTTTGTCGCAAAAAGAAGAAATAAAGTATGAAATAACTTAAGCAAAATAAGTGTCATTTACTCTTTTCTACCTTTACAAGAAGAAAATATTGGATTCGTAAAAATTTTCGAATTCTGGTTTTCGATGAATTTACACATTTTAGGAGTCAGGGATTCCAAAAAACATGTTTTTTACAAAATGTTTGTCTCTGAGTCTGTCAGTCAGTCAGTCTGTCTGTCTGTATGTGACAAAAAAATTGTGTGCACTGTACCTCAAGAACTAATGCACAGAACTTCACAAAACTTACGATTCAGTTAGACCTTAATACAAACTGGATCTGATTGGGTTTTGATGTATATCGCTCAACAGGTTGCGCTGCGATTCTGCCTTTTCACGATTTCCACATCGCTATAACTCAAGAACTAATGGAGGGATTTTCATAAAAATTTAGATTTAAGAAGTCCTATAATATGGTTATGATTACGTTTTGTTGTAAATGACACAACAGCTGGTGTTGCTATGTGGTATATTCATGATTATTGCAATAGCTATATCTCCGGACTAATGCACGATTTTCATCAATCTTCAAATTCAGTTAATCCCTGATATAAATTAGTTTTCTTTTGTTTTTAAAGTAAATCACTCAACAGGTGGCGCTTCTATCTAGTTATTTTACGATTTCTGCAGTAATTCTATCTCTAATACTAATACATGGATTTTCATCAAATTTGAAATTCAGTTAGAACTTAAAATAAGCTGTTGCAGATTAGATTTTGCTGTAAATTACCTTACCGGTGACGTTGCTATGTTTCATTTTTCTGGAAGTATTAACATATATGAGACAGAAAAAAGTTTTGGGATTGCCACATCCGATTAGTTTTTATTTATAGACAAAAATGATGTCCTTTAAATTTTTAATATTAATTTTAATTAGTCAAGTATTCGATTAATTGCTTTTACTCCCATAGCAATCTCGTTGATCAAGGCTTCAGTATTATTAGAGGGATTTACGAATTATTTTTCTTCTACAAAAGCGTCATATTACACAGATAAAAAATATTAGAAGAATGTGCTCCTTTGTTCATCTTTTAGAGGCATTAGATAAAACTTATCTCGGAAATTCTTATAAATAAAAATATTATAATTTTATTGCTAGAGTAATTAAAATTTATAATTAAAATGAAACAATAAAAGTTGAGCATTATCGCACTTTCTTTGTCCTTTTTTATCTGTAATAATTTGATCAATAATTAGGAAAAGCAGACTAATTTATATTCTATTATTTTTTTCGATGAATGTAACTAAAAGCAATTATGGTAATTTAATAAATCAATATTTAATTTATATCAAGCTTATTACTTTTTAAACTGTTAAAAATAGAGTGTCAATGAAGATATTTGTAAATGCATCGCTAAAATTTTCAATTAACGATGAATTTGAAGTTATTGTTTTAAAGTTTCTTAATTAAAATAAACTCATTTTATTACACGAAACTCATTTTCTCTTGAAGAGATTATTGAAATATTTTTTGCCCCATTAAGTAAAATAAGAAAAAAAATCGTGCTTCGAGCATAGATTATGAAAAAATTTCTAACACATTCCGAATAATAGAAAAAAACTGCACAGTTTACTAAGTTAAAATATTGTGTCTAATTGAACGATATAGAAATGCATTACATATTTGAAAATCTAATTTCAGCAGTTCACATCTACAATAGAAAAATCATCCCATTTTTTTTTTATCAGCTTTGTATATGATGTATTGATTTGTATCTTTTAACTACATCTACAACAAAATTTAGATCAGTTAAGAAATACATATAGGGGAAGATGGGGATACTTGTGCCACTTTTTAAATTTTAATTTTTTAAAATTTTTTATAACTTCTTAGAGTAAAATTGAAAATGAAAATTTGATATTTTTTCTTTAACTGAAAACCACTTTCAATTAATTTTGAAGTATTTTTCTGTGTCTAACAAATTTTTACTTTTTGTTTTACATCGCGGCTCAAGTATCCCCTGAGGGGGATACTTGATCCATGGTGAAGGGATACTAGAGCCAGTACGGAAAAATACCTACAAAAGTGATTTTTTTTTCGCTTTATTTTTGCACAGATATTTTACAGAAGGATAAATTATGGTATATAAAGGCCTTCAAAACCAATTGAGAAAACAAAGCTAGTAATACGATCATTTTTTGTCATTATAACTGGTGGTCGAAGGATCATTTCAACTTGAGTTACATCGATGGTAGCAACATCCTCAGTTGGAGGCCATTTAAATTTGGAATCTGCAATTCTTCAAGCAAATTTAATGTTAAATTAGTAACAGAGGTTACAATTTCAATATACAACATTTAATTTTAATATAATATATTAAAAAAGTTAAATTTAAAACTATGCCTACATTTATCAAGACAGGCTATTTTGTTAGACAAATTGAAAAATAAAATGGATATTTTTATTAAAATAATATACATTTTGAATTTTTTTTTTCTAAATCATTATTTAAAAGAAATATTCTCTCTTTTATCAAAAGAAAAAAATCTATTAGTGAATATAAGGACGTATTTTTTTTTGTTAGTTTCACCCATGTCTAATTTCCTTAGAGGGGATGGCTGAGCCATGGCTCAAGTATCTCCATTACCTACATTTTTGTTTATCAGAGTTTTACTAAGTAAAGCATGCAGCTATTTGAACTATTTTAGATTCAAAATGCAATCGAAATTATACTTATTAAATTTATCTATGTAGTTGCAACTTTAAACAAAACTTTGATTTCAAAAAAATAAAAAACCATGCACCTAAATATTTACTTCAGATAGAGAAAAAGCAACTATTAATCACCATGCTTTCAAAATGGTACCAAGATAGGTGATTTCTTTTTTACATGTTCAGAACTATAAATATGTTACCATATTGTCAGTTTTAGAAAAAAAAATTAACCAACTGTAGAGATAATAGGGGTGGCTCAAATATCCCCTATGCTCAAGTATCCCCACTCTCCCCTATATATATCAGATTAAAATTTCTTTCTAGCAATTTTGGCTAATAGTCAGGTGAATTATCTTATGCAGCCCTGTATACGAGGTATAGAATTTATATATAACATGTAAACAGACAAATATTTAATTAAAATTAAAAGCGCATATCAAATTTGAAAACTCACCTTCCGAAATTATTGCTCAAAGACAGTACTGCAACCAATTTATTTTGTGTGTCCCTGTAAATGAACGGCATATGCTATGAATGTTCTATTTTATTGTAATCATCTTATACTATAGTGAAATTTAATGATTTATATCACTTTAAATACATTTTGAATAGCATAATGTCATTGAAATTCTCTGTAAATGATATTTCCCCATATCCCATAATGTAATGGAATTATTTTGAGTGTCCCTGTAAATGAATTATTAGTGTTACACACTCCATATACAATATCGGAGGAGCATGCAATATTTTTAAGCATCATTGACATTTTTCAAATGTATGAAAATCTGAATATATTTAAGCGAATCAGAGTGTGGAAGACGGCAAGACAGACAGACAATCTGAATGCATAAGCACTTTTTAGCTCTGTTGGAAAGTGTTAAAAAGGTAAATTGTTTTAAATACAAATAAATGGTTCCACAACTTAATGGTTGATGTGATTTTTTGAAGTTTTAAAAGTTTTTACTTAAAAGTGTGTTTATTCGATGCACTGATTTTTTTTCTTAACAATTTTTTTTTCTTAGTGATAGAAGGCTTCAGCATCATAAAAATTTATTTGCATAACTATTCTCGCGAAAGGCGTTATGTTAACAACAAAAATATGTTATTGTTTGATTGTTACTTAAGGATTACATCGAAATTACTTAAAATTAGAATCGTTAAGTATTTTTAATTAGGAGGATTAAATATTTATAATTAGAAAAAAATTCTGAAAGCAATTGTTATTCGTTAAATCTTCTTCCTGTCCCAGTTTATCTATGTGCGTTGAATCAATAAACTTCTGTGGAAGAAAGATAGTGCCAAATGATAAACCAAGTTTATTCTTCTCTGAAACTAGTATAATTGCAAGCAATGAAAAACTTTTAATAAGGTACCTGTACCCAATATGGACACCCTAAGGAAAATGTATTTTTTTCACCCCCATGTACAAGTCATAGGACTCCAAAAATATGTGACCACTATCCTTGGACTATTGACTATCATTATTAAAATTAGCGACCTTGTAATTATTCTGGTTTAATTTAAATGATAAAAAGAAAAAAATGTTTACAAGTGTCCATATAAGGAACTGCCTGTCCCTATTATGGACAGGTGTTTCCTTACTGACTTTCTACACAGTGTGTATGGAAGAGCCACTTTTCCAAGGAATTTTAGAGGAGAGGGAATAAAAAAATGTATCTTAAAGTATTCCGAAGAGAAGGGGGGACAGTAAATGTCTTCAGAACATGCATTTTAGAAAGGGGGAGGGGTAATTCTTGGTTTTTACCCTTCGAAGACCCATGCAAAGCCCCTTAGTTACTAGTAAATAGTATGAAATAATGTTGTTGGTTTTGCTTAGTTTTATTGCATCTGTCTGCGAATTTACATCTTTTATTACTCAGTCCTCACGGCATGGACAAATAGAAACATTTTCACCATGGGCAGTAAGTCCCACATAATCCTCATGAACATATCTGCCACATGTGATGCATGGCTGCATGTTTGAAAAAGCATTAATACTGCAAAAGAAGCAGTACCAACTCTCCTTTATTGAGGAAGTTATACCATTGATACCTTTCGCCAACAGATATCCTATTGGGGGGGGGCTTCTTTTTATTTTTCTGCAAGGGTTTTTTGGAGAAAGGTTTTTGGGGGATTGTTCAAATGGCATCTAGTTGAACAAAGATTTTACCACTTTGATGCCTTTTCAATTTATTGCTTGACAACGTTGAATTTTCTTCTTTGTTACAGTTGTAGCCGATGGGGACATAAGCTGTCCATATTGGGAACCGGGCGTAGTTTTACTAAATCTTGTAACAAATGAATAAGGAAAATATTTTAAAGCAAAATATGCAATAGCAATCGAAAATATGCTTTATTAGCTTTCTAAAATACTCCACTTTTCAACATTTAATGCAATTTTACCATATCTAATAAGAATTTAAGCTTGCAAGTAATTAAGATCAGCTGTTGAGATTTTAGACTGCATAAAACATAGACTTGATTTTATTATAGTCAAAGAGAGATTTATTACCTGAGCAATTCTTCTTGTCGGCGACTTGTATAAGCAATTGTATGTTTCATAACTTGAATTCCAGTCTTCGAATTTACGATTTCTTCATATCTTGAAAATAGTTATTTATGAATTTTGCCTACTGGTAATATTATACCTTTTACGTATGGTTCTTCACACACACAAAAAAATTATGATTTAATGGGATTTTTAAAGCGATTTAATAGACTTTAGCAAAACGTAAACATTCTTTGAATCAGAACATTCTAAAACAGTCCCGCAGTCAACTGCAGAATAAAGAATTCAATCTAAAAAGATGGATTAGAGATGAATAAATACAAATTATATCCATGAAAAAACATAATATGAATTTTAAAGTACAAATGGACAAGAAATAATGAGAAGTAATTGATTAAAAGTCATTACAGCTTCGTTCTGTCAACATCAAAGTTTTGGTGCTGCCATCTACAGTCATTTTTGCGAGTTAGTGTCTTAATTAGTTTCCTTTTACTGAATATTTCCTTTTAGGATTCAACATCCTCCTCCCCCGGCAGTAGAGGGGATACCTTTGTAATAGGACGCTTGATGTCACCGTCCGCTGTTTTAATCAGGACGACACGAACTCGATTGTCCTGTCCTGGGAAAGCTTGTAGAATGCGGCCCATTTTCCATCTCATGGGCATTGATCGTTCATGAATTATTACCAAGTCTCCTTCTCGTAGATTAACACTTGGAGTAGTCCATTTAGGACGCTGTTGGAGATGTTGGAGATATTCTCTTGACCATCTATACCAAAATTGGTTCTTGGCCCTTTCAATAAGGCGCCAACGAGCATTTAATGATAGAGCTCGCGAATTAGAAACTTCTGGAATATCAAGGAGCGGTGCTCCGATTAGAAAATGACCTGGAGTTAATGCGCGCGGATCTGATGGATCTGATGACATCGGCGTTAGAGGTCTGGAATTTATACAACTTTCTATTTGGCACAGTAACGTGGATAATTCTTCAAAGTTTAAAATACTTGATTTACATGCCTTTAACAGATGATTTTTTGTAAGCTTTACAGCTGCCTCCCATAGCCCGCCAAAGTGCGGCGCATATGGAGGAATGAAATGCCAATTGATTTTTTGGCTCGAAAGAAAATCTTGAATTTCTCTGTCCCTCAAATATTGGAATAACTGCTTCAGTTGATTAGCTAGACCTACGAAGTTTTTCCCATTATCTGAATAAATATCAGACGGCAGGCCTCTACGTGCAATAAATCTCTTTAGGGCTGCTAGCAAGGCTTGCACAGACAAGTCTGATACCACTTCCAGATGCACTGCCTTAGTGCACATGCAGACGAATACTGCTATGTAAGTTTTTATTTTTATCTTACTTCGAGGCAAATTTGTCTTGGTTATGCAGGGGCCGGCAAAATCTATGCCAACCTTGGAAAAAGGACGAATTGCGGTGATTCTGTCAACGGGAAGATCTCCCATCATTTGTTGACGAGCTTGTGTTTTTAGGCGTTTGCAAAGTACACATTTGTTGAGTTCTTGTCGCACAGCAGAACGACCATTAACAAACCAAAATTAATGACGTATAATAGAAAGTACTAGCTGTGTACCTGCGTGCATATGTTTCTCGTGTACATGCTTTATTAATAGTTTAGTGGCAAAGTTATTTTTTGGGAGTAGCATAGGATATTTTTTATCGAAGGTTAAAGACTGATGTTGGGACAAACGACCTCCTACTCGAATGATATCACTTGAATCTAAAAATACATTGAGTGATAACAGTTTACTATTGCTTGGTAAGGGTTTCCTTTCTTTTAACAGCTTAAGCTCTGTGTTGAATTCAGAACCTTGAATTAACTTTACAATGCATTGAATTGAATTAGAGATTTCTTCTGAACTTAGATTTCCAAATTTTTTCGATGTATTATGTCTAGCATTATGAATGAATCTAAGACAATAGGCTGTGACTCTTGACAGCTTAGAGAATTTCGAGAACTTAAGAAGAAAGTCAGGAGATGCACTTACTTGTGTTACATTACTGACAGAGTCAATTACTTGATTTGACTCATCTATTGGAGCAGTATATTTAGGTATTGGGAT
Source organism: Maratus speculifer (assembly GCA_964019185.1). NCBI lineage: Eukaryota > Metazoa > Arthropoda > Arachnida > Araneae > Salticidae > Maratus > Maratus speculifer. The sequence goes on along the minus strand of OZ025289.1, from coordinate 27,127,784 downwards.
TTGCTCATTTGACAGTAGCCATGGAGGCCCATGCCACCACAGAGAATGATTAAGAAGCTTTCGTGGAGGAATTCCCCTAGAAGCTACATCTGCAGGATTTAAAGCACCTGGAATATGATTCCATTCATGGGAAGGCATTAATGCCTGTATTTGGCATACTCTGTTAAGTACGAATTGATTTCCCTTTAAAGGTGGTGCTTTTAGCCAACTGAGAACAATTTGGGAATCCGACCCCAAATAAATATTGTCAAATTTGACTTTTAATCAGTCAATAATTACAGAACATAACTTAGCTAGCAAAAGAGCCGAACAAAGCTCGATTCTAGGCAATGTTTGAGGTTTAATAGGATTCACCTTAGTTTTTGCAGCAATCAAATTAACAAATACCCTTTCAGGTGTAACCACACGTAAATATGTAACAGCAGCATACGCTTTATTCGAACCGTCGCAAAAACCATGCAGTTGAATTTGAACAACTGTTTCATTGAATAAATTTATGTATCTGGGAATTTCTAACGATTTCAATAAATGCATTTCAGATGAAAATTCATTCCAAACATGTTGTATGGCATGTGGGATTTTCTCATCCCAAGAAATCTTATCCTTCCAAAGATCTTGCATCAAAATTTTTAACTTTATTGTTGTAGGAGCTAGGAAACCAAGAGGATCAAAGATTGTAGCCACTACAGATAACAAATCTCGTTTTGTTTGTACATCCTTTAAATCAGCGAACCTAATTTGTAAAATATCTTTGGAAGAGTCCCAAAGTAAACCAAGAACTTTAACAGTATCATCTTCCTGAATGACCTTTTTTGAGGAAGCCTTCATTTTATCAGGTAAGTGAGCAATTACATCAGGATCGTTACAGGCCCACTTTCGTAGATTAAAACCTCCACTTTTCATAATTTTAATTAGCTCTGTCACTAAATTCTGAGCGTTTTCTCTTGAGTTGGATCCAGAAAGGAGATCATCAACGTAAATTTCCTCTTGAATAATTTGGCAGGCTTTTTGATTAGATTGTTCATTATCAGTGGCCAATTGGCGTAATGTCCTAATGGCCATAAAAGGTGCACAGGAAAAACCGTATGTAACGGTTAACAGCCTGTATGCTTTGATAGTGTCTTCTAAATTAAATCTCCAAAGAATGCGTTGATAGTCAATATGATTCTGATTAACGAGTATTTGTCGAAACATTTTTTCAATATCAGCACTAAAAGCAATTGGATTCATTCTAAACCTTAATAATAAAGGAAATATTTCCGGCTGCAATTTTGGACCTATCTCTAGATAATCGTTTAAAGAGCGGCCTGATGAACCAACTGCAGATGCGTCAAATACTACTTTAAGTCGTGTAGTTGAACTATCTTCTTTTAGTACCCCGTGATGCGGAAGATAAAAATGATCCGGATTTGAGATTTCTGAATTTGGTACAAGTTCCATGTGCCCCAAATCTTGCATATTCTTGCATGAATGCTAAATATTGCTCTCTAAGCAAAGGGTTTTGGTGGAGTTTCTTCTCCAATAAATAAAACCGCTTTAGAGCTTGAGATTTTGAATCACCGAGGATTGGCTTAGATTTAAACGGCAAGTTTACAACATATCGTCCTGATTCTGTGCGTGAAACGGTTTTAGAATAATTATCTTCAACAAGAGAAATTGGATCAGAACTGGGAACCGACTCAAGTTCCCAGAACTTTTGCAGCTGAGAAGTAATCTGCGTAGTAACATGACAACTAACAGATGAATTTTGGTTTGATTCATTCGAATAAATAATTACCGATAATATCCAACCCAGTTTAGAATTAATAGCACTCGGCGATCATTTAGGTCCTAAAATAGACTCTCCTATTATGATATTGGCAAACAAATCTGCACCTATAAGAAGATCAATGGGACTGGACACATGAAAATTTGGATCCGCAAGATTCAAGCGTTCAATATGTGGCCAAAACGTAGTCGTAATCAGAAAATTTGGTAAATTTGTTGTTATCTGGTTAACAACTAACGCGTCTAACTGAAAGACTTCATCATTAAAATGGGGAGAGAATTTCAAAGAAACTTCCTGGAGAGATGTTTCTGCAACTAAATTATTTATACCTGAGATTTTATGATTTGTAGGCCTTGATGGAAGACCCAATTTTTCACAACAAGTTTTAGAAAGTAGGCTCTTTTGAGAACCACTATCGATCATCGCCCTGCAAGGAATGAATTTGCCTGATTTGGATTTTACACGTATAATGGCAGTAGCCAACAATGTTTGAGAATTTCCACTAAACGATTGATTAGTAAAACAATTTGATTCATTTAAATTACCTACAGCATTTGGGGTTATTACATGCTCTTGTTGTCCAATAATTTGTTGTTGTGCAGGGGTAGATTGATCACGACGAAGGAGTGTATGATGTTTCGAATTGCAATGTTTACATGTGGTTTTTATCAAACAATTAGCAACAAAACGGTTAAAACGCAAACAGTTCGTACATAACTTTTTAGATTTTACTAAATGCCAGCGTTGCTCAACAGATAAATTCTGCATTAATGGGCATCTATGAAGTTGGTGGGGTTCATTACATTTTGGACAAATAATTTTTTGTGATTTATTCACATTATCCGTTACGACAGTATTTGATACCGATCTTTTTGGAAAATGTTGAGATTTAGGATCAAATTTATTATTAAACTTAGATTCAGTTTTAATAAATTCAACATTACAATTCTGCAGACTACGTGCTTGTTTTTCAAGAAAACTAATTATCATTTCATAGGTTGGAAAACAATCATTATTTAATGATAACTCCCACTGTTTTCGTAAATTATCATCAAATTTTGTTTGAATTAAATAAACTAAAATGAAATCAACAAATTCATTAAATTCAAATTTTAAAGATTTCAAATTTCGAATAACTTCATTACAAGTGTCCAATAGCTCTAGAATTGATTTTTGCGTAGGTGATTTTAATGATTTAGCATTAATGAATTTTGACAGTAATGAGTATGCCAAATTCTTACGATTATCATAGCGATTAATCAGAGTTTCCCACGCTTCTTTATAATTATCACCGGAAATTGAAAATCCCGAAATTAATTTAGCAGGATAATTTTTTACACTCGCTATTAAATAAGAAAATTTTAACTCATCTGATAAATTTTCATTATTATGAATTGCAGTCAGAAATGTTTCCTTAAAGGTAATCCAATTGTTGATATCTCCATAAAATATCGGCAACTCAAATTTAGGTAACTTTATGTTGAAATAAACTAATCACTATTTCAGCTGAATAAAATCAAGTTAGACCTATTCACAATAAAAAGACTTCATTTTTTGTCGTCATAAAAAAAAGAAAAGAAATTATTTTTTCCCTATTTCAGAACAATTCAACAACGAATAAACTGTTTCATTCAAGGACGCTTATTCCTTTTCTACTGCAGTGAAGTCACGTGACAACGACCAAAAAACAAAACAAATGAAAAAGAACATTCGAACTCTTTTTTGACATTCTAATTTTTTCAGTGTTTGTTTAGAGTTTTTCTGTGGATGTAAGTCATGTAACAACATCTATTTTTCGCTGCTAAAAGCAGCCATGTAATTTATGTGAATACAATATTATTATTCATTTCAAAATTTGCCTCGACCCCATTGTTCATTAAGAACACAAATTAATTAAGTATTTATAATTTCAGCTATATTTAAGTAATTAATAAGTAATAAAAAGCTGACGTTAAATCGAAGATTCCAAAAAGAAAGGAGGCCATGAAGAATGGAATATTTTGAAGAACCAGAAGAATGAAAGGTAAGATTATCTTGCCTTCTTATTATTATTGAAAGATATAATATAATATCATGAATTAAATTTGATAAAACGATATTAAACAAAAATCCTTATGTTGCGTAATAAAAGTAATGCGCTATAAGGCATAGTTTTTTTTAATACATTTCCAACAAATCGATCAAGAGACTGAAACTAACACATAAGGTTATAATATAATATGATATAAATAAATAAAAATGGCCTTATAAAATTAAATCGTATTATTACTAATGCATATAATTATTGTGAAAAAATATATTTGTTCTTTTTTTCTCAAGGTTATTGAAAATATATGATATATATGAGTTGAAATTGAATGAGTAAACATAACAAGTGATATGTTCGTTATATTTGAATGAATAAAAATAAACAGAGAAAATCTCTTATATAATATAAAGAAAAATAAAAACAATTTCTCATCGAATTACGATATTAAATATTTATAAGTTGATAAGTAAGATCCATTATGGCCGCATCGAAAGAATTTCAGTTAATAGAAAAATTAAATCAAAACAATTACTCAACATGGAAATTTAAAATAGAAATGTTATTAATAAGAGAAGAAATTTTCGAGGTAATAACAGATACAATTCCAAATCCGATTACCACAGATTGGCAAAAGAAGGATAATAAAGCCAGAGCAATTATAAACCTGGCAATTGAAGACTCCCAGATTGTGCATGTAAAAGGGCTAAATACTGCCCGACAAACCTGGGACGCGCTCAAAGCCATACATGAAAGGGGGAATTTGTCTAGTAAATTGCATTTATTAAGAAAACTGTATGGGGCAAGGCTGCCAGAAAATGGTAACTTAATTAAACACATAACGTACATTTTAGAATTAAAAGATAAACTATTAGCGATTGGGGAAACTATCAACGATTCGCACCTTTCAGCATTATTGCTGTGCTCATTACCCCCAAGCTATAATACATTGATTGTAGCACTTGAGGCTCGCGATGAAACCGATTTAACACCAGAATTTATTATAAATAAACTAACTGATGAATATAACAGAAGGGTTGAAAACGCGGATCAGGGTGACAATTCTACCAAAGCGTTTAAAACACAAAAAAGGTTCCCAAATGATAATAGCAAAAGGGAAAAATATTGTACGTACTGTAAATTGAAAAGTCATACTTACAGGGAATGTTGGCATCTGAAAAATAGACAAACTCACCCAAACACACAAAAACAACAAACATACAAAAACAAAAACAATACAACGTCTCTCTGTTATCAACAATCGTATAACCAAAATGAATTTAATGATCGTAAACAAGAATATAAGCCAAATTACAAAACACAACTAAAAACAGATCGAAGCAGCGACGCAGCCTTTCTAATTGAGAAAACTGGAAAACAAACATGGATTATTGATTCTGGTTCTTCCACACATATTTTAAACGATAAAGACTTGTTTACTAAATTAAACGACACCGAAAAAACTACTGTTATTATTGCAAACGGGAAATCGTTAAATTCGCATGGAGTGGGAGAAACCACATTTATGACAAAAACATCCGACGGAGGTGTAAACAAAATTACATTAAAGGAAGTATTATACGTACCTGATTTAGAATCTAATTTAATTTCAGTAAGTAAGGCAACAAAGAACGGTTATAAACTAGTTTTTGATAAAGATAAATGCACGCTATCCCGAAATGGGAAAATATACTTGGAAGCAAAAATGAAAAACAATCTATATGAGGTTGAATTGTTAGAGAATATAGAATCTAACACAGTAAACATTGCGCATGAATGCAAAAATAAAAATTGCATAGAATTGTGGCACAAACGCCTAGGTCACAGAAACTACAATTCCATAAAGGAAATGATTAAAGAAAATTTAACCTATGGAATAGAACTAAACAATTGTAGCCATGAAACAATATGCGAAACATGCATACGAACAAAAATAAGCGATGCACCTTATCCAAAAACAACATATAAAAACAAAACAGGAAGAGTACTCGATCTACTGCACACAGACGTATGCACATCTATAGGATCCCCCACAATTGGCGGAAAAACAATGTTTGTAACCTTCATAGACGATTACTCTAGGTTTACAGTAATATACTTATTAAGTCATAAAGACGAAGTGCATGATAAATTAATCGACTATATAGCTATGGTACGAAACCAATTCGGTTCATATCCGAAAGCAATAAGATCCGATAATGGCGGAGAATACATGAGTAGAGAAACAAATGACTATCTAAGAAAAATAGGTATAAAACACCAACTATCTGTGCCATATTGTCCGAGCCAGAACGGCGTGGCTGAGAGGAAAAATAGATCACTATTAGACATGACTAGAAGTTTATTACGCGAAGCCAATTTACCACAAACATTTTGGGGAGAAGCAATTAATACAGCAAATCATTTACAAAATCGCTTACCAACAAGATCAACGAATAAAACCCCGTACGAGCTTTGGTTTAAACGCAAACCAAATTTGCACTATTTACGTACATTCGGCTGCAAAGCATACGTATATGTAAACAAACAACATCGAGGAAAATTAGACGATAGAGCTCAGGAAGGGACATTTGTAGGGTATGATAACAATTCAAAAGGATACCGCGTATACACTAAAGATAACAAAATAGTAATAGCAAGAACCGTAAAATTCCTAGAGAATAGCAAAATTAACTTAAAAGAAAGTAAAGATGCAGAAAATTCATATGATGATAAAAATTACATCGAAGCAGAAATAAACAACACAATCGAGGAACCAAACTCGTCCAAACAACCCACCACTGAACTTAGAAGATCGCAAAGATCAAACAGGGGGGTACCACCAGACAGATACGTCTGTTATGTAAACAATAACCAAATGAATGAACCCACTAGCTGGAATGACATACAGGAAATTGATAATCCCTGTGAAAAAGAAAATTGGCTCAAAGCCACACAAGCGGAAATCAATTCGCTAAAAAAACATAACACATGGGAATTAGTGGATCCTCCACCAAACAAAAAAATTATAGGATCAAAATGGACATTTAAAAAGAAATTAGATAGTCACGGAAATGTTCAAAAATATAAAGCACGCCTAGTAGCGAAGGGCTATAGTCAAAAATACGGTGAAAATTACGATGAGACATTTGCCCCTGTCGTCTCACAAACAACAGTTCGCGCATTTTTAGCAGCAGCCGCATACCAGAAACAAAACGTTAGACACATAGATATTGACACCGCCTTTCTGTATGGTGAGTTTGAGGAAGAAGTGTATATGAAACAGCCGGAAGGCTACATAGAAAAGAATTCTGAAAACAAAGTCTGCAGACTGAAAAAATCAATATATGGCCTAAAACAGGCAGCCAGAACTTGGCACAAAAAAATCAAACAGTCCTTAAAAAAACTGAATTTTAATCAAAGTATAGCTGATCCCTGCTTGTTCACCAGAAAAGAAAATGAAAATTACACTTACATAATTATATATGTTGACGATATGTTACTCTCCGGTGACGAAAAAACTGTTGACATTATAGTAAAACTACTCAAAGAAGAATACGAGCTTAAAGATCTCGGTCATATAGCATATTTTCTCGGTACGGAAATAAAGAAAACAGAGAACGGATATACACTAAGCCAAAAATCAAAAATCAAAGAATTGGCAAATAAACTAGGATTAAGAGAAGCTAAACCCGTAGGAACTCCGATGGACCCCGGCTTTTATAAAATAGAGGACGAACAAAATTTGCTGCCTAACAATACAAATTTTAGAAAAGTCAATGGATCTTTGTTATACATAGCCACTAACACACGTCCAGATATATCAGCCGCAGTTAATATCCTCAGCAGAAGATGCGAAACGCCCCGTGAGATGGACTGGAAAGCAGCAAAACGAGTGGTCAGCTATCTCAACTGCACAAGAGAATTAAGATTAACAATCAGCACAGACGACCAACCAGTATTGGTAGCTTATGCAGACTCCGATTGGGGAGGCGACACCAGAACAAGGAAGTCAACAACTGGAAACGTTTTCTTTCTAGGAAAAACACCTATTAATTGGTACACGAAGAAACAGAACTGTATAGCGTATTCTTCGGCAGAAGCTGAATTTATCTCAGCAGCCGCAGCAGCCCAAGAGATTATTTGGCTGGAGAAGTTATTGAACGACTTAGACTTGAAACAAGACGAACCTATAACGATTTTCGAAGATAATCAGAGTGCGATAAAAATGGTAGAGAATGCGAAGTTTTCGAAATATACGAAGCATATTGATATAAAATTCCACGCCATTAAACAACTAAAAGAAGACAAAATAATAAATTTAGAATATTGCCCATCTGAAGATATGATAGCCGACGCGCTTACAAAACCCCTGCCAAAGACTCAATTAGTGAAACATCGAGAATCTATGAACCTACAGTGTTATTCATCTGAAGTGATTAAGGAAGGGTGTTGAAATAAACTAATCACTATTTCAGCTGAATAAAATCAAGTTAGACCTATTCACAATAAAAAGACTTCATTTTTTGTCGTCATAAAAAAAAGAAAAGAAATTATTTTTTCCCTATTTCAGAACAATTCAACAACGAATAAACTGTTTCATTCAAGGACGCTTATTCCTTTTCTACTGCAGTGAAGACACGTGACAACGACCAAAAAACAAAACAAATGAAAAAGAACATTCGAACTCTTTTTTGACATTCTAATTTTTTCAGTGTTTGTTTAGAGTTTTTCTGTGGATGTAAGTCATGTAACAACATCTATTTTTCGCTGCTAAAAGCAGCCATGTAATTTATGTGAATACAAGATTATTATTCATTTCAAAATTTGCCTCGACCCCATTGTTCATTAAGAACACAAATTAATTAAGTATTTATAATTTCAGCTATATTTAAGTAATTAATAAGTAATAAAAAGCTGACGTTAAATCGAAGATTCCAAAAAGAACGGAGGCCATGAAGAATGGAATATTTTGAAGAACCAGAAGAATGAAAGGTAAGATTATCTTGCCTTCTTATTATTATTGAAAGATATAATATAATATCATGAATTAAATTTGATAAAACGATATTAAACAAAAATCCTTATGTTGCGTAAAAAAAGTAATGCGCTATAAGGCATAGTTTTTTTTAATACATTTCCAACACTTTAAAGCGTTATCCTTAACAGAAATTGAATTATTACTGGTTTCATTCCTAATTTCTTGTATTTTTACAACCAAAAATTCCTCGATTTTCACAAAATCGTCAACAACTATGTCCTTCGCTTTTGTAAATGAATCATATAAATCATTAAGACTTTCTTCGGCGATTCCAAAATAAGATTTCTTTAAGTCAGCTTCTAAGCTAATTAATTCTTCTTTAAGCTTCTCAGTTAATTTAACATTTTTATTTTCTATTGCTTCAGCTACTTGAATGTTATATCTGTTAATTTCTTTTATAGTGAAATTAAATTTCTGTTCATTTTGTATTTCTACTTTCGTTTTCATTCTGAAGTAATTAACTTTTATAATTAAACTTTAAAAATACGCTAGACGCTGCGGCTAAGGACGGACCAGAAAATTTATGTATGTTGAGATTTTAGACTGCATAAAACATAGACTTGATTTTATTATAGTCAAAGAGAGATTTATTACCTGAGCAATTCTTCTTGTCGGCGACTTGTATAAGCAATTATATTTTTCATAACTTGAATTCCAGTCTTCGAATTTACGATTTCTTCATATCTTGAAAATAGTTATTTTTGAATTTTGCCTACTGGCAATATTATACCTTTTACGTATGGTTCTTCACACACACAAAAAAATTATGATTTAATGGGATTTTTAAAGCGATTTAATAGACTTTAGCAAAACGTAAACATTCTTTGAATCAGAACATTCTAAAACAGTCCCGCAGTCAACTGCAGAATAAAGAATACAATCTAAAAAGATGGATTAGAGATGAATAAATACAAATTATATCTATGAAAAAACATATTATGAATTTTAAAGTACAAATGGACAAGAAATAATGAGAAGTAATTGATTAAAAGTCATTACAGCTTCGTTCTGTCAACATCAAAGTTTTGGTGCTGCCATCTACAGTCATTTTTGCGAGTTAGTGTCTTAATTAGTGTCCTTTTACTGAATATTTCCTTTTAGGATTCAACATCAGCACATCTCGAAACAACAAATTTCCTCCTAAATGGCTAACAACGCGCTTTTTTACACTTTACAGCCTTAATTATTTTTTCAACTGCTTTTCTTCGCGAAAATGTTGAGCCATCTCTCGATCAAAATTATTACCTTTAAAAATATTAGGGGTGTCCATATTGAGAGCCCTGTCCATATAGGGTACAAATACCTTAGTTCAAAGGAAAAGGAATTTGCAGTATTTTTATTACTATATAATTTTTGAGAAAATAGTGAAAGGTCCAAAGGGAAACGACCTATAAATATATTTTCACAATATCCAATCATGCTAGTCAATTATTACTCGAAGCAAAAAGGAATTCAGTATCTATTTTATACAAGGAGAAACGTGTCTGCCCGTAACACTATTGTTTTTTTTGTGTTTGCAATAACAGACGATTAAATTTTACTTTTATTTATTTAAAATTTTAAAAGCTCGAATTATTTCACATATTTAATTTTTACGCCGTTCAATAGAGGGGAAAAATGCACGCTCCATGCAGTTTCTTTCCAAGCTATGCTTCACAATATTTGAAAACTGATGTATTATTTAATAATTTTTATGTTTTTTAAAACAATTTTGGACATAATTTTTTTAAAATTTATTTCTATCGCATGCGGACGACCATGTAAGATAAATCCTTTTGCGACTTAAATAACTCAGTATTTCTTAAAGGCAGACATTCCATAACAAAATTAAAAGTTCAGCAATAAAATAGAATAATATAAATAAAACAAAATCATAAGAGGCATGTAATTCAATTACGTTCGTAAAATCTGAAATGATCTGAAATAAAAAAGAATATTCTGTCAGAACCTGTTCGGTGATTTTATACCAATTAGATATTTTATCGATTCCTTTTTTTGGCCTGGACAGTTTCTTCTCTTTGGAAAGAAACAAGAACATTCCTTGCTCCTCCTGATATTTCATAGCTTGTTAAGGAGACGCTGTTCTCTGGTCAGGCGGTTATCCCTGGTAATCTCGGATAAGAACTATACTCTTCTCACCACGTAGTCCCCTAACAAATGTACTTATGAATCACACATCAGATTGTGGCTTCATAAACCTCCATAACTCTCGCGGATGCCTTCATCGACTTGACTTACGATTGCTTGTGTCTTGATGATTTCGTATTGCTTACAATGTCGTTTCCTGCATTAAATGTATGTCACCTGACAGTCTTCAGTTCTCTTCTTACATTAAGGCATAATTGCATGATGTTTCATAGCTTGTTAAGGAGATGCTGTTCTCTGGTCAGGCGGTCATCGTTGATAATTCCGGATAAGACATGAACTCTTCTCATCACGTACGACCTGTAACGAATGCCCTTAAGACTCACATATGAGATTGTAGTCTCATCAATCTGCATCACTCACGTGAATGCTTTTATCGAATTTTTTGGATTTTCATCAACTTTTTTGGATTTTCATTGACTTGTCTGACGAATGTCAGGGCCTTTGTGCTTTCGTATTGCTGATAATGCCGTTTCCTGCATGAAACATTTTTCACATGAAACCTGATACTCTTCAGTTCTCTTCTTACATTAAGACGGCTGGTCACTCAGCGGCTGAATTTTCCTCTGTAATGTTACGTCTATGAGCGTTTGATGTATTTTAATATTCAAACTATCTCCTCGAGAAATTAATAATTTTAACTTCTTTTATCGGTGTTGTCTTCTTAAAGGAAACTTTTTTTTTCTTAGTTTTCAAAATATTTCTAAAATCTATCTTTGGTTTTATATAAAGTGTTAAAATTTTACTTCAATATCATCAGTGTTTAAAATATAAGATATAAACTTGAGATATATTTTAGAAACATTTTGATAACTAAGAAAAAAAGTGACATCCTTCAAAAAGAGAACGGTGATAAAATAAGCTTAAAATATTAATTCCCCGAGGAGAAATTTTGAGTAGAATAATGCATCAAACGACAATAGACTTTATCTTTCTTTCTAACGGATCACCAGACCCCTACTTGTCGAGTTACCTCAGCTTAACGGGTCAGATACCTGGTATCGGGGCGGAAGACCACCTAATTGTCGCGTAGCGGCAAAAAACCTGAATCCTTCGCTTCGCACGTTATCATATCTGCAGTATTTGCTTCTCGTTTGAGAATACTTTGTTTTATCGGATGCTTAACGTTACATCCTGTTGTTTGTACTGCAAATGGCTACTCAAGTTGGTCTCGTAATTTAGAACCTCGATCAGATGACGAGACCTTCACCTGGCAAGGCACCTCCAGAGGTATAATTCACAGGTAACTTGGAGGACTTTGAACGACAATAGACTTAAGATTACCGTGGGGAATTCGACCGCTGAGTGACTAGCTGCCTTAATGACGAATGACTGAGTGAATTTCAAGAATGTGGAAAACGCTATGTCGAAATGTTTTCCAGCCAATGAGGCAATAAGAGCATGCCTTTTCATTTCTTCTGTTATTTTAGGTTCTGACATATTTATATGTAACAGAAATATATTAGTAATTATGATTTGCAGGAGGATATTTGTCCTATAATGTGTTTCCAAATGCTTTCCGAACACTGTAGGTAGCTTTATTTCTTCCTACTTCCAAAGCTACTGGCTGAAGCATCAATTCCAATCAAGTCAGGCGTCTAACCCTGAGGTACGGAATAAATGGTCAAAATCATTCATTAAATGATTTTGATAAGAATCCCAATTTATCTGTTATTTATATTGCAGAAATATTTTTATGAAATTTTACATAAAATTTGAAATATAGAAGCTAAATGTTCATTACAAATATCATCGCTATAAAAAAAAGGTAGTTATTATCCCTGAGTTATCCTCCATAGAATTTGGTAGAGTAGAAAAAGATAACTCACTAAAAAGTAGAAATCAATCTTTATCGAAGCTGTTGCCTTTTTAGCGAATATATTGTTATGGACAGTTAACTTCAGCATAACGTCAGCCAAATTTAATTCAATATGTCATTTATTTTTTTCTAAATGTATAATGAACATTGCTCGAGGAATTATGCGAAAAGAATAAATCGTACATTTCCGTTTTAGGGACATTTACGTATTACTTTTTAATATTTGATACGATTCGGTTTTCAGAAAGTGAGATTTGTTGCCAAATGATATAAACAGCCACAAAAACAATTCTGATGAGCTTTCATGCTTACTTATATATATATTTATATACGTATGTAAACCATAAATGTATTACATTTATATATTTTGTACGGGTTATGTTATGTTTTAAACACATATATACAAATATAAATATTTTATTTGTGTTCTAGCAAGAATCGTCCGATAATCGAATTCTCCACCGGTCGATTTCTCCATAAGAATTTTTAATCAAACGGAATATACCGATGAATTTGACCTTGTGTTCTAAAGCAATATGAATCCTTAAGTAGAATTTTTCTTCCGCACTGCTTCTACGGTGCGAACGCAATGTGCTATTACATTTACTAAAATATCAGACAACATTTGTGCTGTTAAGGACGATCTTCTTCAATTGACAATTTGCAGTAAGATTTGCTAGGTAACAATACGCAATATACTAAGACCATTCCCAAAAAATTAGCTGTCGAACAATGCAAGTATCATCAAAATGCACCAGTAAAATTTTTTAAAAATGTTAATATTTTATAATCGTTTTACCCTCTTTAGGTAACAGCCACCATAATTCTATGACTACACAATGTAGAACAGTAGGCTATTTATTATAACCTTTCCTGAAAAATTACCTAATAATGCAAGTCTCATTGAAATCCACAAGGCAGACCTTCTTCTAAAGATTAATCTTTCATAATCAGGTCCACCTGATTATACAACCTTCCCTCATAGTTCTATATCTATATAACGTAGACTGTCACCATCAAGTTGCTAACTTTATTTTTGAAATCGGTTCGATATTTCCCAAAATTATAAGATACATATAAATAAACGAAGAACACTTTATCATATTATTAAAATAGATTATGATGAAATAAGAATTAAAATATTACGAAGATTTTATTAATATTGTTTCAAAAGTGTTATATTCCGTAACTGGTTGATAGATAAATATATTCTGGCAGACTGGAGACATATCAGACATATTTTTTTTCGTAAATATTGTACATTTCGCAGTATGATATTCATAAGACTTTTACGAACTTTTAATCATAATCAGTAACACAGGATTTCAGTTAAAATAGTCATTTCAAAATTTTGAGTTAAAATTCAACTAATTGATCTTATTTCCGGTATATTTTAACTTTTATAAATTTTACGATACAGTTCTTGATAAAGTTTCGATTCATGATCAGTATTTGTGAAAAGAATCGAAAACTCTGTCAGGATCTAATTAGGTAAACATATCAGAAGCTTCATTAGTCGCTGAAAATTTTAATATTATTTCAAATTGTAATTCTTAGTAGCTAGAGGGAAAACTTAATTAGCAAACGGAACATGTTTATAAATACCGTTTCGTCTCAGCAGATTTCAATCCATTCATTAGATTCAAATATTAATCTCAAACAAAACTAGTTTGAATAATTGTTTAAATTTTTTTTTAATTATTATATTTGATTATTTTTTGTGTATGTGAAGTTTTGATTATTGACGCGTTCCACACCCACCGATTTTACTGTATTTAATAAATAATAAATATTTATAGGGTGTTCACTAAATTACTAACTCATTTTAAATGTAAAAATTAAAAAACGATTTCAGGAAAAACAAAACATGTCGTTTGCAGCATTGTTGCTAAAAAAGCAATATCTTTTTTAAAATTATTATGTTCAAATAAGTCAAAATTGTGGCAAAAGATGCCACTGGAGGCAACCTACTGTAAAATAAAGACATAACATCTAATTTTCAGTTACGATCGTCGTTGAGTGAATTCATGCTAAAGTTTGCTTGCACAGTGGTTTATTCTTTAGAACAACGAATTTGAATGTCTCCACTTGAATCAAAGTATTCAGAAAACTAGCGGAAGTGTCCAACAGAAATTCAGTGTGGCTAAACAACTGCCAAAAAATATAATAAAAGTTTCATCTATTATATTTACTAAAATATCAGACAAAATTTGTACTGTTAAGGACAAACTCCTACAATTGATAATTTGAAGGAAGACTTGCTACATAAAAATACGCAATATACTAAAAACATTCCCGAAAAATTAGCTAACGAACAATGCAAGTCTCATCAAAATGCGCCAGTAAAACATTTTAAAAAGATTAATATTTTATAATCGTTTTCGCCTGTTTAGATAACAGCGACACTAATTCTATGAACAATAGAACAATAGGCTATTTATTAAAACCTTTCCTGAAAAATTACATAATAAAACAAGCCTCATCGAAATCCACAAGGCAGAACTTTTTTTAAATATTCATCTTTCATAATCAGGTTCACCTGATTATAGAACCTTCCCTCATAATTCTATATCTAAATAACGTAGACTGTCACCATCAAGTTGCTGACATTACTTTTGTAATTGATTTGATAGTTCCCGATAATAGATTTGATACATATAAACAAACAAACGTCCCTTTTTCATAATATTAATTCAGATTATGATAAAATATGGATTAAAAAATATTACGAAGACCTTTATTATTATTGTATCAGAAGTGTTATATTCCGTAACTGGTCGATAGATGAATATATTCTGGCAGATTGAATACATATCAGGCATATTTTTATTCATAAATATTGTTCATTTCGCAGTATGATATTCATAAGACTTACACGAAATTAAAATATAATCAGTAACAGAGGATTTTAGTTAAAATAGTCTTTTCAAAATTTTGTGTTAAAATTCAGCTAACGAATCTTATTTGCTAGGGTATATTTTAATTTCAGATAAATTTTACGAAACAGGTCTTGATAAAGTTTCGATTCATGATCAATATTTGTGAAAAGAATCCAAAACTCTACCAGGATCTAATTAGGTAAACATATCACAAGCTTCATTAATCGCTGAAAATTTTAATATTTTCTCGAATTGTAATTTTTAGTTGCTGGGGGGAAAACTTAATTAGGAAATAGAACATCTTTATAAATACCGTTTCGTCTCATAGCAGATTTTAATGCATTCAATAGATTCCAATATTAATCTCAAACAAAACTCGTTTGAACAATTGTTTATACATTTTTCTTAATTATTATACTTGATTATTTTTTGTATAAGTGAAGTTTCGATTATTGACATGTTTTGTACTCCGATTTTCCTGCATTTAATAAATAATAAGTTTTCATTCATTTATGTTAACTGAATGACTGACTCATTATAAACTTTTTTTTTTTTTTTTTTTTTTTTTTTTTTTTTTTTTTAAGAAAGGTCTGAGAAAAAAGATGTGCCGTTTGCAGCATTGTTGATAGAAAAGTAATAATTCTTTTTAAAAAATGTTGTGTTCAAATAGTTCGAAATTTTGTCAAAAGATGCCGCTGGCGGCAGCCTGCGTAAAATGTAGAACATCTGCATTTGTGTGTATTCCTGATTTTGATATTAATTTAAATGTTTCTTTATAATTTATGTTTAAACTCTAAAATCACATAAAAACATGTAATGAATCTTCTTTAAATTTTAGCCCAATAAATCTGTTTAATCTCGAAAACAGATGAATTTATATTGGCTAACTTGACGATATGTTGAATGTAGATATCTTTATAATCGCAAGTATTTCACACCGTAATTCAAAACAAAACATTGAGAAAAAAATTCTTAGGCCATTTTCCAGAAAATCAATAACATAGGCTAGCATTTGAAACAGAATTGTCTAGATTTTGATTTAAAAGTCTCGTGCTTAAGGGGACAGTAGACCTTTATTTGAGCAAAATCATCTAGAGAAAAATCATCAGAAAAAAGGTCTATTTCTGGGGTGTAATAGTACCTAAACAGTTTTTTCTTATTAAAATATCATTTATGAAGGTTTTAAAGCGTAAATAATAAAGATAAATGTATTTATATACTTTTAAATCTGTTTTTAGCAAAACTAATTTTTCAGCGTTTTTAGATTTTTGAATTGCTCCTGGCATCTTAATTTTTGATGAATATTTATAAAATTGATAAGGAAATATCCTGATATTATTTAAAAAGAAATTCTGTAAGCTTTTTAAAGTTCGTCTTCATTAACATAGTCAAATTTTATTTTTTACTTATTAAAAGGCAAAATTTTGATGAAAATCAATAAGGAATTTAGAAAAAAATCTGTAAAATATTAAATATTCAAGAGATTTAAAAGATATTACATAAATTTGTTTATAATATAGTTTTAAGTGATAAAAATGCAACAGCAAGAAAATATTTCAAAAATTAAAACACGAGGAGCATTTTAAAATTTCGTTTAAAAATTTAAATTTTTGTAAAAAAAAAAATTACAAATTTTAACAAGATTGGAAATTTTTTGAAGGTATTCTATATGTTTTTGGTGAAATGTACATCTGCACAAAATTTCATATTGCTAAGATAAAAATGAATAAAATAAATTTTTAACGTCCACCGTCCCCTTAATAAAACTTATTACACTTGATTTTCATGTAAATTTTACAATACAGGTAATTGCATAGTTTGGATTCATCTTAAATATTTCGAAAATAACAAAGCAAACAAAATCGATGTCTCTACCGGGACCTCATTAGATAAAGAAATTAATGACCTCATTAGCAACTGAGAGATTTATTGGTCTCTAAACATGCATTTATTAACAGAAAAATAGAACATTTCATTTAGTTTATTTAGTATCATTAGAGCCGTGTAAGTTAAACTTATTAAAAATGTATTCATTGGACTGTAAATTTTAATCTTTAGGTATTTACTAAACTTTTATTTGTTAAAAAATAGCGATTATTTTTGCTTGTTTTCTGATTTCTAGGAACTAGGTAGCAATAAATAGGTTATTGCAGAAAAAAAGACAAATATATAGAACTATGAAAAAGAAAAAAAAATACTGAAAGATAATCAATTTGGACTCGTTTATCTTTAATATTGCAAGAGGTTCAAACATACGTGGGTGGTTCAATAATTATTGTGTCTACTGTATATAAAATATTTGTACTGCAATGGGTAGATTTGGCATATCGAAGCCTAATGTCTTAAATATCTATATGCTCAGTTTCAGAATATTAGCTGCTATATTAACATTTTTTGGAGAAAGCGGTGAAATTTTAATGACCTATTATTTGAGGGATTTTTTAATGGAGAAGGGGCGTGAGGAAGAAAAGCTAGTTTGGAGCTTATGGGACAAGTTTTTTGGCAATGGATGAGACATGGCTACATCACTATGATCCCGAGTCCAAACGACAGCAGAAACGTCTGATCCACTATCTCAAATTCGCTCCCACATGCAACAAAACAGCCTTTCATTCCAGTCCCCTCTCTCACCCCTCCCTTCAAAAATATGCTGATATGGCCGATACGTTTCTGAAATCGAACATAAAGGCATTAGGCATCAGGCTTTGATAATCCATATCAACCATCCCAGTACAAACATTTTTATATACATGACTGACAATAACTGTTGAATCACTCATTTATATTATTGTCAATCGTCGATTTATGATTAAAAATATATTTAAAAAAGTAATAAAGTTTTAGATATAAATCCAATAAAATAATATTAATATTAAAATAATAAAGCTTTAGCCCTTTCAGGGGCAGACAAATTCTGCTCGCAAAATGATGAAAGAACTGACTGATATTAGAATTTGCAAACGAATTTTTCAGAAATTAAAAAAACTTTTGTATGCTTTCGTTTTAAAACCATAATTTTATTAAAATATTTTGGATGCCATTTGTCAATTTTGCAATTAACATATTTGTGCCTGAATTTTTGTTTTCTCAAATTATTGAAACTTCACTTTAAAATGTTGCAAAAAAAAAAAAGAAAAAAAAAACTGCAGAAATGCTGCAGGTATGCAGAAATATTTTTGTATTTATTTAATAAAATGTAAACGTAACTAAATACAGGAATATACGTAATACTTGTATTAGTAAAATATTCATAATGATACGAATTGTGTAAATTTTTATTAAATAAACTTTTGAACTATATATTATGTACCATAATTAGTTTTTTTTTATGAATTACTGTAGAATTATATTTATTTCCTTATTGAGAACTAATAGCATTATAAGTATTAGTAATAATAAACCAAGAATAGCTGCATAAAAACATATATTTTCCAGGAGGCGGCAGCACAGACAATCGCCTCATCGAGTTCACGGGTGAAAATTTAAGATCAGTTAAATCTAGATTCGCATATTTATACGCAATCGGTCTGCCAAATCATATCTTGGTGGAAAACACCTTAAAACCAACTTTAGTGGTTGACTCAACGTTTTTCATTGTGCTGCCCTGCATTCAAAAGTATGAAAACATGGATGATTGCGATATTAAAACATGGATGCATGGATGATTGGAAAACATACTGGTAAACCTATGAGTCAACCGCTAAATTCAGGTTTTTAGGTGTTTTCCATCAAGATATGACTTGGCACACCGATTGTGTTTTAATATGCTAATCGATATTTAACTAATTCAAGATTTTAAGACACGAACTCGATGAAATAAAAATTCCGTGCTGCCGCTACGAGTCTAACGGGCTTAAATATATAATTTCATAAAACAGGCTTGAACTTATATAGTTTCACAATAAATAAATAAATAAATAAATAAAATTAAGATAAAATAAAAGATATTTAAAAAAATCTTCAAGCTAAGAGTAAGAATTTATTTGGATCCTTGGTTCATTGTAAAAAATGTCAGATGTTTCTGAATATATAAAAATGTACTGTAATCAAAAATGAATATATACAGTAACCTCTTCTAACTCACCTAAGGTTTCGAAAACTGTTCCTTTACTTTTAAAAATCCCAGAAAACTATTTGTTTTCAAATTTTAAAGAAGAATTTATAAAAATTATTTTTTATTAGCTGCCCTTCCTTTTCAGAAACGTTTCTAAGTAGATTTTGCAGTACAATCATCACTTTTCTCAAATCAAAATATCACTTTTTCGAATGCTACCAATTCATACAAAAATATTTTGATATTCAGAGAACATGTTTAATAGACAAACATACAATATTAACAGTATTAACATTAATATGAAAATTAACATTATTTTGCTACAATTGCATGCACAAAATCAGTTATGCAGCTGAAAACGAACTTGAAAATTGATAGAATCCGAAAAGTGATATTTTGATTTGAGAAAAGTGATTATTGTACTCTAAAAGCTACTTAGAAACGTTCCCGAAAAAGACGGGCAGCTAATAAAAATAATTTTTTATAAATTCTTCTGTAAATTTTGAGAAAAAAATAGTTTTCTGGGATTTTTAAAGGTAAAGGGACGGTTTTCGAACCCTTAGGTGAGTTAGAAGAGGTTATTGTATATATTCGTTTTTGATTACTGTACATTTTTATATATTCAGAAACATCTGACATTTTTTACAGTGTTGAAAAAAAGACAAATAAGTTTACTTTTAACATTTTGTCATCATGAAAAATAAAAAAATTATAAACTTCGGAAAAAAGCTTCATTTAAGTTAATAAATATTCACCTTATACTCTCCTCCTTCAGAAATAGATAAAGATATTTCTAGATAATTATTCATATAATTTCCATGTTCTAAAGAAGAAGAAAATTATGCAAACGTATTAAAATTCGAAGTCTCTCAAAAAAAGAAAGCTAGGCGCAACTGGGTTAAAATTACATTGCCATGAAGTGTGACTACCGTCCTTGAAAGAGTTAAATTAAAAGAGTTAAATGGCGCATTGCCAAACTTAATGTATAAGACTCAATAAATAACTGATATTTTTAATTAAAGAAAACAATGATTTAGAAATATTGAAAAACGTTCAATGAATAAAATAATATATAGTACCCCGTAAAGCATGGTGACGTCACTGCAAAGTCGTTGTGAAGTCACATTGTGACTTTGTGACCATCGATTGTCAATGTGACGTCACGTGACGTCGATGTGAAGTCACAGTGACTAAAATGTGAAGTCGTTATATAGCCGTTTTAAGAGCTCTTTTGTGACGTTTCACAAAGTTGGTCGCAATGTGACATATTTGTGAAAAATGTGTCATTTGTGACTAATTTGACATTAACATTGTGACGAAACTGTGACAAAAGCGACTATAGTTAAATTGCCAGAAACATGTCTTTTAAAGTAAATAACATGTTTTGAAGGATATTTATAGATTTCTAAAGATTTTTAAGAAAGTCACATCTCAGTCACAATGTGACGTCACTGAGAGGTGGCATTTTGGTCACAGATGTGATGTGACCAAAGTGACTCACAGTGACGTCACTGTGACCATGCATGCTATTAGGGACTTAATTAAAAAACAGAAATAACGCTTATTTAATAAAAAAAATTAAAAAAACACTATTTCTCAAAATGATGTTTCACCACTTAACTGATCAATATTTTTGAAAAAACTTTCAAATAGTGCCTTTTTTTTTTTTTTTTTTTTTTTTTTTTTTTTTTACAGAATTTTTAATCTTTTATCACCGGATTTTCAAAACATATTTGTTTTTCTTAAGGGTGTTCTTAAATCAAAAAGGGCAACATTTTGACACATGCATTAATTTACTCGTATTTTTGTTCGGAAATGCATGAAAATAGCAGGTGTTGTTATTGAGAAACTGTCTAATTGCACTCATTCTTTTGTTTTTTTAAAAAAACACAATAGATTTTTCATAACAAGCCTTCAAAGTTGACATTTTTGAGCATATTTTCCGACGAAAGCACAAAAACCGGTCGAAAAGGAGTACACTGTAAAAAAAAATCTGTAAAGGTACTAAACTTTGTCTAGGAAACTGGGATTCCAAGAACTTTTCCTGGAAAGGTAACAGAAAAAACTCAAGTTTCAGAATCGGTTACATGAATTTTTCCTGTTATCGTTACATGAAAAGTTTTTGGAATCCCAGTTTCCTAGACAAAGTTTAGTACCTTTACAGAATTTTTTTTACAGTGTAGAAAAACGGGTGACTGCGTCATCGAAATAGATTATAACTCGATAAGTAATTTAATTATCATAAAATGGAAAAATAGGTTCAATTCGAAATCGCTTTCATAGTCAGGCATTAAAATTTTATAACTTTCTGTTAAAAAATGAATTTGTAAATGGGTCAAAACGTTTTTCGCTTGTTGAGCGGATCAGTTAAGAACACCCTTAAATGAATCAGAAAAGTGCTCGGATTAAATAATAAAAATTTTGCAAAAAATGTTTACTGATGAGAATAATAAATTATGATTTGAAATCATTTGCTCGTACAATAAAAAAAAAAAAAAAAAAAAAAAAAAAAAAAAAAAAAACTGTAATTTTACAGATGTAAAGTTACAGCAATTTGTATGGTTACTAACACTTTATCCGTACACTGTACAAGTAAAAATGTAAACCTACAAAACTAATTTTTGTAAAGTTACAGAAATCTGTAATTTTACAAACGAGTCTACTAAAATTACAGTTATTTTACTAAAATTTTATCTATAACCTGGGTTGAAGTTACATGAAAAATTCTTGGAATCCCAGTTTCCTAAAAAATTCTTAGTAACTTTACAGTTTTTTTTTATTTTCAGCGCAAATCTGTATCTGATGCATGAATTTTTTCTGTGGCCGTTATATAAAAATTTCTAGGAGACCAGTTTCCTAGAAAACTTTTAATAACTTTACAGTTTTTTTTACAGTGTACGTGGTTCGGGCAAATCATGATTGACAAAAATTTGTTGCCCGTATGACGCACGGGTAAATCAGAGAAGTACTTGAAGATTTGAAACAAGACTACCGCTCACCCAGCAAAGATGCGACAAGAATCGCTATATCTTCTGTATCTGTTCTAAATCTTCAACAAATTGGAAATTGCACCTCAAATATAGTAAACAAGATACGGTTGTACACCGTAAAAAAAAAAATCTGTAAAGATACTAAACATTTTCTAGGAAACTGGGATTCCAAGAACTTTTCATGTAACGATAACAGGAAAAATCCATGTAACCGATTCTAAAACTTGAGTTTTTGTTGTTACCGTTACAGGAAAAGTTCTTGGAATCCCAGTTTCCTAGATAAAGTATAGTACCTTTACAGATTTTTTTTTTTACAGTGTACTATAACGAAGTTTTGAAAACATTCAATTCTCGGTGTAATAGTATACAGTTCTTCAGATATAGTAGTATAGTCTATAATACAGTATACTATCCGAAACCTTTTGTGAATACCTGTAAATGCTATCTATTTCCCATTATACAGGAAGTAACTTGCATTAATCCTCGGCAATGTATATCATTTCCATAAAATGAGAAATAGTTTTATATAATTAAATCGCGCTCCAAACAATATTCCATCCTGTAACATTATGTAATGGAATATTTTTGTGTGGCCCTGTAAATTGATAACAAATTCCTTGCAACTGAAAATACGTTAAAATACATAAAAAACGTATATTTTAATATATATTTCATAGATGCATATCAACTTTATTATTTTCGAAAGAGTGCAACAGCATTAAAATGCATTTTAAACAACTTTTTCCCGTTGACTTTAATGTAAAGGAATACTTTTGATTGTTTAAAGATAGAAAACCAACGAATATAAATGCACAAATAAAGTATGAGAAGGTAGCAAATAGCTATTTCGAATCTACTAACGAGATTCTTCATCAGTGCAAAACTCAGCGAGCTAAAAGTAGCAAAACTGAGCAAAGAGACAGAGAGACGCAGGCTTATATACCCGCTATGGGAACAATCCCGCCTAAAGAAAAGCAACCAATGAGAAGGAAACAGCCAAAACCAACTGAGTGGACAAGTAGCGACACCTATCGGAGAACAAGCAAAACAAAAACTAAAAAGCGAGTGAAAAAAAAAAATTGATTGTCCCTGTAATTGAACTATTCATTCGATTTTCATAAAATTTTAAATGATTTGACACCATTATAGTTTGAATTTCAAGCGATTTTGTTTGGTACACTGTAAAAAAAATCTGCAAAGGTACTAAACCTTTTCTAGGAAACTGGGATTCCAAGAACTTTTTCCTGTAACGGTAACAGCAAAAATTCAAGTTTCAGAATCGATTACATGAATTTTTCCTGTTATCGTTACATGAAAAGTTCTTGGAATCCCAGTTTCCTAGAAAATGTTTAGTACCTTCACAGGTTTTTTTTTTACAGTGTAGTTTTAGCGTTTTCATATGTGGACGGACTGACAGATAGACGAATGGACGCACTGAACGATTATAGGTGCTTTGTATTTACACAATTACGAACGCTCCTAAAACCGGCTTCCACACGGATTTTTCATGAATTATCATTAAAAAATTCAGAAAAATGTGATTTTTAAAAAAACAAGTTCCATGCCTTTTTAATTTAAAATTTTTCTATTCATACCGTTTCTTCTTTATAATTTATACTGAAATCTTAAATTGCATAAACATGTAGTGAAATTTGTGATTACCAGTGAAAAATTAAATTAATGGGGAATGCTAGCATTTACTTTATGTTAAGTTCGTAAAAATTATCCTTAGTCAAAAGCTATAAATGATGTCTGCATCAGCTTTTTTGACGTAATATAAAGAGAAAAAAAATTCTATGCTGTTTGCTTTTGGTATGAATATTCGAGAGTTTAATGTTTCCTTTTTTCGAATGAATATGCATAAGTGAAAGGGAAATTTTGAGTAATTAGGATGCAGAAATGTATGTAAAAACTGTTGACGTGTCTTTTTTGAGATATGTATAATTTTAATACTTTTGCATTTCAAAAATTTGTTAAATTGTCGTCGTAAGACATATTAGTGTAATTACATATTATAAAAATAATGTCGAAAATTATGCAAAGAAAAATTCTATACAGAAATTTAAAAACGTAGACTTTTTCTGATTTAGGCATATTTTTGATAATTTTATATTGCAAAAAAAAAACAAAATCGAATTATTCTCATATTGCATAATGACTCAATTAACAACAATAAAGTCAAAGGAACTATTTCTTTGCTGCAATACTTACATTTATATGCCGTCACGATGTTTTTCAAAATCATTGTAAATGAACATTTTTTTAACCTTCCTATCCTGTTGAAATTTCACCCAAATTTGATTAAAATATTTCACACCAGAATTTTTCTTTAAATCCATTTAACATACTTATTTAACTTAAATCTTTGCGTTATTTATTTAATTTACTTTATGAAAAATTTTCTGGTTTGAATCGAATGAAATGCATTTATAGGACTGGGTCGATTAGACCCATTCAAGGTAGGAAGGTTAAGAATCATGAAGTCAAATTTAGTAGAGGCAAACCATTCCCTGTCATCTGATACAAGAATTTTTATAAAATCAATTTCACTTTTACAATAGTACAAGTAAAATAAACAAGTGGGTAGGTCTGGTTGAAGATCGTCTAGAATGGTTTCGTTTAATAGTCCTTTGAAAACATTTTTAATTAAAAATTCCAAATCGCTACTTTATAATTATTTTATTATTAATCTTTTATAATAAGAAAATAGATGGCAGCTTCATTTAATTTAATTTTCAAATTATTACAACTATGATATACTTTTACTTACCCATCATACGTAGTACAGGGTAAGTCTTGCAATCGTTTTGAAAATCGAAAAAAATTTTTTGACGGATTTACACGTTTTAGATAGTGGAGATTCCGAAAAACATGTTTTTAGAAAAAAAAATTTGCCGTCCGTCTGTCTGTCTGTCTGTCTGTCTGTAAACGCTCTATCTCCCGAACAAATTGAGATAGAGACTTGAAATTTTGTATGTAGTTAGTATGTAAGAATGAGACGAACCCTATTTAATATCAGCAACCTCGATTATCCGGAACTATTTTTTTCGGACTCTCGAAAAATTCGTTCCGATGAAAGGTATATAAAAATTTTCGAGTTTTTTTGTTCTAAAGACTGGACGTAAAAGGCAATAAAATAACACACATTTTGCATATAAAACGAAGTCGATCGGATTATTAGTTGCCAAGATATTTATAATCTTGTTTTCCACATTCTTCGATTTTTCATGACCCTGTATTTCATTCAAATTTCAATTCAGAAGTATATTTTAATTGGAAATGAGACGCTTAATCCGACGCAGTTAATTGTTAGTTAATAGAATTATTAGTTTTGGAGTTATAAATATGTTTTTTTTTACGCAGTTCGGTACTACTTGAGTAGTTTGGCGTTTTATATAATTTGTCGAAATTGGTACATCAGCAGTTCTTTAATATAGCATTACAATATTTAAATTTTGTTTATGAATTGCAATGCATTGTATAAATACTTTCACATATTTTATTTTCATATACATATCCATGATGGGTAAGTATTACGGTGGCCCCCAACGACTAGTTTAATTCAAATTAAAATTTTTCGAGATTGTTCATGTTTGTATTTATGACCGCCAATTATCTACACTTGGGATACGGACTCTAAGGCGTGGTGCCGTCCGTGGAGTTCTTTCTAAGCGAACCTAACCCTTATTTACGTAAGGAAATCAAAGTTTCGAAGAAATCCACAGAAACCTTCGAATGGCTAGGCCGATGGCTGCGACTGGGCTCGAACCCAGCACCTGCCGTCTACCAGTTTCGGAGACAGAAACTCTTGCCCACTGGTGGGGGCCAAAAAATTGTTCAAGAACTGCTTCTCAGACTATTGTAACACTGTTACAATTGTATATCTGAAAAGCATATTTAATTACATGGTTTAATTTTAGCTAGAAAAAAAAGAAAAGAAGAAAACCCCTTAAAATAGTAAAAAAAAAAAAAAAAAAAAAAAAAAAAAAAAAAAAAAAAAATTGTTAAATTAAATAGATCGAATAGTGATCGGACGATTTAAAGTTTGTTATTTCGCAACAAAATTAATTATTTATTTAAAAAATAATTGATAAAAAATTTTATAAGTTTTGGCCTTAAAATGGCAAAAAACAGAAAAAGTCTTTTGAACTAAATCGACTGGAGAATGAAATGTAATCCGTTTAAACTTTTGTAAACTATTAAAAAAATTGTAATTTAACAATTACAACGACTATTTGAAAAATAATATTTTCAAAGACTATAATTTTAGACTTATAATAAAGACACGTTAATATTCCTAGACCAATAATAAACAAATATTAAATGAAATTTCAGTCTAACAATTTTCGGTACTGCAATTTTTAAAACTTCTACAGATTACACATTTACAATTTTTACACCATCGTGTAAAGAAAAAAAATTACTTTTTAATGCAACTTGTTTGAAACTTGTATCTAAATTTGTTTTTGAGTTATTATTATTTTTTTGCAGTTTTTAATATTTTTTTCTTGTCATCGTGGCAACAGAAGTATTCCATTTTTAGACATTAAACGTGGACCAATCAGAAAGCGAATAAAATAAAAAACAGAAGTATTTCATATCTAAACCTTAAGAATGGAAAAATCAGAAAACGAATAAAATAAAATAATTTGCAGAATTCAACCAATAAAAATATTCAGATATACTCTAGATTTCCCAATTCTCTACCGAAAACAACAATTATTTTCCAAAATAGTTTAAAAAAAGATTTCTTTTAATGTAATCTATAATGCAATGGAATGAAGTCAATTTAAAATTTCGCATACTAATAATAATGATTTTCGAATTTAGATAACAATTGATAAAATATTTAACAACAGCATTAGACCTTAAAACAAAAAAAAAAAAATAAATAAAAATAAAAAAATAATAATAATAAAAATACTTTGTAAAATTGAATTGGTTACATAATAAATCTGGGAAAAAAAACTCAGACTCAGAGCTTTGAACTGGCAATCTTTGATTCAGTCTTAAATGCTTTACCACAAACCAGTCCAGTATGCTCAAAAAAGACTACATAGACTAGAAGAAATTACGGTTTTGTTTTAAAATCGAATTTACAAAAATGTTCGGATGACATTAAATTAATTCCTTTAATTCAAATATTTTTTCAAAACTTTCTGATTTGTAATGTAATCAGAGGTACACTGTTAAAAAAAAAAAAAAAATCTGAAATTCAAGAATATATTTTTCCGACAAACCAATGTGCGCATGTGTTAACTTTGTGTCTCTCAGTCTCTGCAACGATCGGCTTCCTGTCTTCTACATGTTCCTTTATCTTAAATTTTAAGTTTTCTGTTTGTTATTTTTATATAACATTGCCCTGTTCCACTCTCTTTGGCGAAAAATATTTCATATACTCCTGATAACCGATTTCTTCTATTGGATCTCTTTTCTTAAGGGCCATGTTTTTAATTTTACGGAAGGTTTTGGAGTACGTGTAGATAAAATTAATGTGCTGAATGCTTGGGACTATTTACACATTTCAAACAGGAAAACAGAAATAGTTTAAAACGTTTATTCACAATTTTCAAGATCACATTCATATAAATATTTAATATTTTTTGTTCACAGTTTTTTAAATAACATTCATTATAAATACAGACAATTTGTTATTCACAATTTTTCTTGTTACATTCATACAAATACACAGAATATATGTATTTACATCCACAAATACACAGTATATATATATTTACATTCACAAATACTTCACATGATATTGAATTGAACACTCAAGACACACAAATATACTGTGCGCAAGCAACAGCTTCATTTATGATACGGAAAATTTTTACAGAACATTTATTTATCCCATCTTGAGCATGACGATCAAAATTTTTTATGGTATTTTTAAAACACTCTACATATTCATGGTGATATTGTGAAAAACTTGCATGGAACATTAAAATAGTGGAATTTTCAGAGAAATAACTGATGTTGCTATTGAAAATTTAGAAATTGTAATATATATGAGGAGCCCAGAAGCCAAGGGGTATAAGTGACAAAATTGAAATAATTGAATTAAGTGCACAGGGTATCTGGAAATATGCTTTTTTCATTTCAAGTAAAGAAATATAGGCCATTTTCTGATTATTTGGAAAGTTAAAGAGATAAACCACTTTTTTCGAAAAACAAACAATATTGATTAATTATACATTTAAAGAAAATTGTACTCTATTTTTTTAACAGTTATTGAAATGAGAGTTCAAAGATTAGAATGCAACAAACAGATGTTTCCTATTTCAATTTAGTCAATTGTTATTGATGTTCCAATTTAACATCAATTATCTTTAAACTCAATTTACTCCAAATCGACATTTTGTCACTTGTACCCCTTGGCTTCTGAGGTCGTCATAGGGTGTAATAAAGTGGTTTGTTGTTTTTCAGTGTTTTTTAGTCTGTGTAGCAATGTGATTTTTTTTTACTATTCGATGCTTTCTATTGGTCTTTTGGCGTCCTTTAAATGTGATAACATGCATTTAACCCCTTAAGGATGTTCTTAAATCAAAAAGGGCAACTTTGTGACACATGCATTAATTTATTTTTGTTCGGAAATGCATGAAAATAGCAGGTGTTGTTATTCAGAAACTGTCTAATTGCACTCATTCTTTTGTTTTTTTAAAAAAAAACAATAGATTTTTCATAACAAGCCTTCAAAATTGACACTTTTGAGCCTATTTCCCGACGAAAGCAGAAAAACCGGTCGAAAAGGAGGAGAAAAACGGGTGATTGCGTCATCGAAATAGCTTATAACTCGATAAGTAATTTAATTATCACAAAATGGAAAAATAAGTTCAATTCGAAATCGCTCCCATAGTCAGTCATTCCAGTTTTATAACTTTCTGCTAAAAAATGAATTTGTAAATGTGTCAAAACGTTTTTCGCTTGTTGAGCGGATCAGTTAAGAACATCATTAAACGGTCACATTGAATGACAGTTTATAAATTCAAATTCATTATTGTCACTACTTTTTTGAAAAAAAAAATATTCATTTTATTTAATGACAAGTAAAATGATACCAGAATAAAACCAATTACAGTATTTTATAAAACTGGTGGGAATAAAACAATTCTGAACAAAAGCCGTGAAG
Organism: Maratus speculifer; assembly: GCA_964019185.1. Lineage (NCBI taxonomy): Eukaryota > Metazoa > Arthropoda > Arachnida > Araneae > Salticidae > Maratus > Maratus speculifer. The sequence continues at coordinate 27,097,951 of OZ025289.1, read as the reverse complement.
CTTGCTGCCCGTGAAGGTCTCGGGCGCGACGATTAAGTGGTTAAGGTCGTTAAATATGTTTTTGTTCTATGTGTTATCACGGCCAGATTATAAGTTCCTCTACCTATAAGAATAATTCTTTTTTTTAATTTATTAGCAATGAAATTTGTTGTGTTAATAATTAAAAAATATGTAATTTCTTAACAATGTCTTTTTAACAAATGTGTTGCATCAGTACAGTACTCAGATTATGCTTAAAACCACACGATACAACTTATCAGTTAACTAAAAAAAAAAAAAAAAAAAAAAAAAAAAAAAAAAAAAAAAAAAAACAATCTACCATTTTTCCCATTTTTTCTCTATTTTCTTTTTTTTTTTGATACATTTAAATATATATATATATATATATATAATTATAAAGATCTTCTTACCATGTACAGCCACCTACAATCTCTACTTTCCACTTTCAAAAATCGCCATTGCTTTGTAACTTCTTTTTTCCATTGAAATAACGCTATAAACAGAGCTAAAACATTTACATTTTATATCAAAATTATCTTTTTAAATACGATTTACACTTACAGGCTGTTCCAGGTAGGGTTATAAAAATGTATACACATTCTGGGCTTCTGCAATTCCATTTGGCTTATTATGTACTAGAAGATAGCCCGCCAAAATGACGTGTTTGCATTTTTAAATGCAGAATTTTTTTCTGTAATCTGCAATGCAAGCAGAAACATTAAAAACAGTCTGCAGAACTTAAGGACAAATGTCCTCTTTCTCAATGTAGGGGTGACCGGATGGAATAAGCCCCATCCCCGCACCAGGTAAACTTAAGATTGTGTTTTCAATGGTCAAAAAGTTCAATCTCTCCCTTCCGGAACTCTATAATGTACCCCCAGAACCACGAATGTCCCTCCCAGAGAAATGTGTCTGAATTCAACACTGCTCTTGCCAGTCTCTCGCATTGCATTACATTCAATCAAAGATCCCAAGTATCTGTGATTAACATAAAAGAAAAGTAATTTAAAAAATAAGTCACTTTTATCCTTTGAATTTTTAACATCATCATACATAATCCAAAAAGGAAAAAAAAATCACTCCGGCACTGTGTTTTTTTTTCTTTTCTTTTTTTTTTTTTTTGACACTTGATTGGCAAAATTAGTGTTTTTACACAATCTTTTGCAAAAATTTGCAGATTTTTTGCGATGTTTTGGAGAAATGTTTTGGAATTCTGCCCCTCTTTTGCGTCGAACTTGTTGGGATGAGGCATTTGCAGCCCGAGTTCTATCACGCGACTCTTGGCTTTGCCACGCTAACCACCTTGCTTGCCGTGCATTATTCAAGCGTCGTCTTCTTGCAATAGGACTTTCGTCTACGTTCATTGTATTAAAAAATAACAGAACGATATAAAATTTATATTTTATAACCAATACTTAATAGAAAACACTTTACACTATCGAAAACAAATGTTAACACCGAGGTCAACACAGTGAAGAGTAAATATCCGCACGTGAAACGTGATGTGACAAAGGAGTCATTCTCAAGACTCATTCACGGCAGAAAAAAAAATTAAAGCAATCCGAATATAAAAAATTTAACAATATTGCATTAAAACGCATTTTCGCTTTCCTTAAATAAACAGTTTTAATTAAATATTGTTTTTGAAATCCTGAAAAGATTTAAAAGTGCATTAAAATGTAATGACGTCATTTACAGCTCCTACTGTAAATTTGACCAACGAGAACGCTCCATTACGACTGTGGAACGTTTTCATTGGTCAGAAAATGGATAGCCTTTAAAATTGGAGATAACTTTTCACAATATTTTTCATAGGTTTGGAATTAGTCATTTTTGAATGGCAACAGCATTAACTTGCTTAAATCGTTTATTTATCTCGTAATTGCTGATTGTTTTATTTAGAACTGAAACATTATAATTAGGTAGTTTTTGTGGGTATAATTAGATAGTTTTTGTAGGTTTTAAAGAAAGTGAGTGATGAATAAATATTTTACATGTATATTTCCATAAGTTGAATGATTAAAATATTTGTGAACAGCTCGGAATACCTAAGCCTAACGTGGACGCCGAATCGAATCGCAATAAGTTTATTTTTCTCATGGATCGGTGAACCCGGGAAACGTTATACACGGAGGGGTTTTATATATATAATAATCTTGAATAGTGTTTTCTCCATGCGGCATTTGCTAAAGACGTGATTCGAATGTTCTGTTAAAAATATTACGTTTGATATTCTCATATTATGATATAATGCACCATTATGTGCCGTATGTTACATGTTTCATGAGTTTTGATTTCCAGATATTTTAAAGATTTTTTAAAGAAAATTGGCGCTTAATAAGCGAGATGTAGCTGGAATTGTTCGGTAGCTTCATCACCCCAACCTCAACACTCCCTACTTTTCAGTGTCTTTAATTTGTGTAATTTTGCTTTTAAATGTATCCAATTTAAATTTTTTTCTTTTCCATTCCTCTAGCGAGTCAGATATTCGGGACGTGGTTAAGGACCTGTCGAACTGGCTTTCGCTAGAAAGTCGTATATTTAGGACGTACATAGAGTCGCGAACAAAAGGAGGCCGTTCCCGTGGTAGTTCAAATTTTTCTTGTTCGCCGACGGTTTTAAGCCAATCACAAAATCAATGAAAATACATTATTTTAACCCCCTATAGTATATTTAATTAGACTGGAATGGAAGAATGAATTTCATTAACTTCTTGAGGAATTAAAAAGCAAAGGTCTTATCAATGTGCAAGCGAAGGGCTCCTTTTTACATCTTTTAAGCCGCTGACCAGGCCTTTACCTGCTAGGCTTTGTTCCTAGCCTCAGATCGAGTTTTAATACACCATCGACGCAGGACTCTAAATCAAACCCTACTTTAAAGATAAAAAAAATGTAATACCAGAGCCAGGGCTGTGCGAAGTGGGAGGCGAAAGGGGTCAATCTCTCCTGGCGCGGAAAGTGAGGGGCGCAAAATTTATACTACCAACCTGATTTGTTTCTTCTTTTCTTGTAAAAAAAATATATGTACATATTGGGAAGGTTTTTTTTTTTGTAACAAAAACATACATTCTCAAAATAGCATTTTACTTTTTGGAATCCAAAAGATGTTGCGAAATGTTATACCGTAATGTAGATACATTTATTCCTCATCTGTTTTCTAGATACTCTTTGCAACATACAAAAGTAAAATTTATCTTATATTATTAAGTTGTTAAAATTAAACTTTTTTAAAACTGTAAAGTAAATGTGAAATATACATTCAATAGAATTTATTTGTGTTACCACATTTTTCAATTTTGTGGCAGCTGTGACAAAAAGAAGGGGAGGGCGAGGTGCCAAACTGAAACTTTGCCCCGGGCGCAGTTTTCTTTTTGCACGCCGCTGTCCAGAGTAAAAAGATTTGCCATGACAGTTTTTGCATTTTCTGCAGTTCATAGAGTAGAATAATATTATGTAAAAAAATGGGTACTACTTAGTTATCCTGTCAAACAAAAAACAATCGCCAAACTATAAGATTAAATGCCAATAATGGATGATCATGAATGTCACATTCAATGACGTTAACTACGATACACGTTTTTAAAACGTCATCAAGTTATATTTATTTCGACTTTTTATTTGTATTTTTATTATTAATCCTTTATTAATTTTTTTTCGTTATTTAAAATAAAGATTGTGTCAGTACATATAATTTGGCTATTAGTTATGCGATTTGTACAATTTGGCAAAATCGGTCGGCGGGATAACCAAATAGTACCAAAAAATGAACATGGATTTTTTTTTTTTTTTTTTTTTTTTTTGTGAGAACACTAGGAGAAACTGCTAATAGACAAACAACAATATTTTTTTTTACAAATTCAGAGAAGGAATAAAATTGAAACTGGGTGGCAGTTTTTTAAAAGACACAAGTCCTGTCTCCTTCAGGTGAAAGGGTGCTCCGTTCAGATTTCCTTTTGCCGTTCACTTCTTGGTGTAGGGGCACGAAGGCGTTTCTGGAAGGTGCGACCTTGTGACGTGCCGTCTCTGTCACCGAAACTTCGGTGTGTGACAGGAAGGCCGTGGAAGTCCTTGGAAGGCTACGATTCCTCGCATAACGATGATTGGGGTTTCGACGTATAAGCGCCCTCAGATAACTGTTTCGGACCACAGTCTGGACCTGAAAAAGGTTAAATTTAACAGTTAACAACGCTAATTTGTCCTCATATTAGGATCAAGAAATTAAATGCTTCGAGTTCTGAAAAAGATATATGATCAAACACAAAGACAAAATCATTGAAAATATTAGTATTCTGAACTTTTGTGAAACATAATGCATGTTATAAATGAAAATAAATTATAAACAAATTAACTTGCATGTTTTAAAAGAAATAAAAAATTAAATTGACATAGATAAACGTGTGTCTTACATTGTATTTTGTAATCTGATCTGTGTCACATGAAAATTATTTCTGATTCATTTATCACTGTTCCATAAAGTTAAGGTATATTGATACCGTAGTTTTTGGCAATCGCCTGTTGATTTTAATTGCTATTCGTTGATTTTTAGTTAAAATTTGCATTGTTATGTATGATTTAAAACATTTTACAGATAATATAGAAAGCATAAAAATTTTGGTCGCCATCATACTCATACTTTGGGGTATGATGCCGAAATGTTTGGTAAGTTAAACAATGGGAAAACCTCGCCTTCACCCCCCCCCCCCCCCCCGCTGGCGTGAAGAAGTGGCATCCAGCGAGCATTTATACTTTGCAGAAAGAGCAGGTACCAATATTCTCTAAAAATATGGCAGCGTGGAGTTTCTCTGCAGCGCCTGCGCATATGAAAACTATGTGATACTTATCTTGTACAACAGAACATCTCACCTGAAATTAGCCTATATATATATTGTTACGGCTTCACCACAGTCTTGTATATCGCGTCTCCATGGCGCATTCTTTTGTAACGGCTTCACCATAACCTCGGATGCCGTGCGTCTCCTTGGCGCATTCTACTGTACTTTAGGTTTGCCGTTTTGGCAACACTGGAATATCGTTTGTTATTGTTTTGTTTTTCGGCGATCTTTTGCGGACCTATCGTGTGTTTCGCTAGATCTGTATTCGTTATTCGAAATGTAAATAATGTGTAAATAGTTTGTATATAAAGAATTTTTAAGTAATTAGTAGTATTAATTGAACCAGCGACCTAATGAGTGCATTAAATGTACTCGCAATATTCGACAGTTCGTTACACTATTGGTCCGCTCGCCGGTAGGACTTTCGTTTTTAATTCGAACTTGTTCTCCTTGTTCTATTTGAATTAAAATGGCTTCGTTAATTAGTTTGAATAGGACTAGAGGCTCTTTAAAAGCCCAGTTAACAAGATTGAAAATTCTGTAAATGAAAAAACTGATGAACGGTCTAGAATTCAATTTGAAACAAAAATTAAGAATCTTCAAAAACTGTCTACAAATATCGATGTACTTCGTCGTGATTATTATATAACAGCACCAGAAGATCATGATTTATCAGAAATTGATGCTTCATTCGTCGAAATGGAAGAACGAGTAGAACAGCTAGAGGTAAGTTTCAATCAATTATTACATTCTAATAAATTAGAAACTAAAAATTCAGATTTAAAGATAAGGAATTGTAAAATAAAACTTCCTGATATACCTCTTCCGCTATTTAGTGGAAAATATGAAGATTGGAATATGTTTAAAATAGAGTTTAATAATATTGTTACGAATAATGAAGAATTGACTGATGTTCAAAAATTACATTATTTACATTCCGCTCTAAGAAATGAGGCTAAATTATTAGAAACTCCAGATGATACATTTGATTCGTCATTTAAAGCGTTAGAAAATAGATTTGAAAATAAACGAATAGTTGTCAATATACATTTAAAGGCTGTGCTAGATTTTGAAAAATTACACATGAATCATCTAAAGAATTAAGGCGTTTGTTAGATGTTATAAACAAAAATATCAGGGCTCTAAATAATTTAGGATTTCAGAGAAATAACCTTTCTGACATTTTGTTTACAACTATAATTTTAGAAAAACTAGATAAGGAAACGAGAAAACAATTTGAACTGTCAATAAACACCTCTGAAGTTCCTAGTTTTGACAATTTAATGGACTTTTTAGAAAAAAGAAGCCAATCGCTCGAAAGCATAAATAGAAGCAATTTAGCTAGACCAAAAATTTCTAGTGAAATAAAATCAAAATCCCTTTTAGTAAATACCAGTTCTGAAAAACAGTGTATTATTTGTGACTCATTTCATCCCCTATATAAATGTAATAAATTCTTAAATATGAATTTTGGTGAAAGATTTGCTATTGTTAAAAAAAATAAACTTTGTCTCATATGTTTTAACAAATCACATTTAGCAGCTAACTGTGTTTCGAAACATTTATGTAAACATTGCAAATCCCCTCACAACACTTTATTACATAGAGATAAAGAAATCGGTTCCAGTAATGAAACTCATTTCCAAAAACCAGGTGCTGATCAGACAGTACGTCGCCCAGAATCAAGTCCGACGCCTTCAGTCTCACAAAATCTTTCTAATTGCTTATTCGCTTCAAATAAAACTGTTATCTTGTCAACTGCAGTTATTGACATAAAAACAAATAAAGGTAATTTTATTCAGGCAAGAACTCTCTTAGATTCTTGTAGCCAAATAAATTGTGTGTCGCTTGAATTTGCAAAGAAATTGGGTATAAAGAAATCAAAGGTTTTTGCTCCAATATCGGGTTTGAATAACACAACCACAACATTAAATTATAAAATTAAAACTGTGATTTCAAATAAAAATAGAGATTTCACAAGGGAACTGGAATTTCTTGTAGTGCCAAAAATTACAGAAATAACCCCACTTACACCTATTCGTATAGAAATTGCTGATATTCCTACAAATATCCAGTTAGCAGATGCTGAATTTTATATCCCTGGGACGATAGACCTGTTGCTCGGCGCGCAATGTTTCTTCGATTTATTAAAATCTGGTAAAATTCGCAGCTCATCTCAAAATTTGTTATTTCATGAAACAGTGTTCGGATATGTTGCTAGCGGTGTCGTGAATAATTCCTCAGATGATTCCCAATATTGTGGTTTATTAACCAATGAAAAAATAGACGAATCCTTAAGAAAATTTTGGGAAATCGAAAATATTAATGATTCTAGTTCTCCACTTAGTAATGAAGAGAAATTTTGCGAAAATCATTTTGAAATGACTCATTATCGAACTTCTAATGGTCAGTATGTTGTTAGCATGCCTATGGAGGATGCTACACTTTTAGGAGAATCCAAAAAACTAGTCGAAAAAAGGCTCGATCAAGTTTGGCACCGATTAGATAGGGATTCGAACTTACAACCTCTCTATTCGGAATTTATGGAAGAATACAAAAAGTTAAATCATATGGAATTAGTTGAAGAATCAAAACCTGTAAAGAACCTTTATTATATACCACATCATGGGGTCTACAGGCCAGAAAAAAGTACAACACGCTTGCGAGTCGTTTTTAACGCTTCAACGCCCACGACATCTGGTTTGTCATTGAATGACATTCTTTTAAAAGGAAAAATTCCTCAACAAGAATTATTCTTAATTATGATACGTTTCCGAAAACATCGATATGCATTCACAGCGGATGTAGAAAAAATGTATAGAATGGTATTAATTGATCCATCCCAACGAGACTTTCTTAGAATCTTGTGGAAGGACAGTATGAACGCGCCAGTGAATACTTATAAGCTTAATACAGTTACTTATGGGACATCTAATGCTCCTTATTTAGCAACTCGTGCTCTTAAACAATTAGCTCTTGATGAACAACCAAACTTACCTCTAGCATCGTCAGTCGTTTTAAAAGATTTTTATGTAGACGACCTTCTTTCCGAGGAATCGACTCTCGAAAGGGCGAAAATTTTAAAGTCCCAATTGATTGAACTTTTGAAGCGTGGAAATATGAAATTGCACAAATGGTGTGCAAACCACCGAGAATTACTTGAACCTAATACTATGGCTGCCACCGAATATAATTTCGATGATCAAACAGATTGTAGTTCAGTAAAAACTTTGGGTGTTCTCTGGGAACCTTTTAGTGACTGTTTTCTGTATAAATTAAAGATTTATAACAAGGAATTGTATAGTAAACGAGATGTTCTCTCTTTGATTTCAAAAATCTTCGACCCACTCGGATTAATTGGCCCTGTAGCAGCAAGGGCTAAGATCTTCATGCAGAAAACGTGGCTAGCTAAGATAGATTGGAATGAGCCACTACCAGATTCCATAGCAAAAGAATGGAGTGGTTTTGTTTCCACTCTTGCAGAATTAGAAAATTTGAAAATTCCTAGATTTATTTTTCGTGAAGAGCGCATAGTCGTACATGGCTTCGCAGATGCCTCCTCTTTGGCATATGGAGCCGCCATATACATCCAGTATATACCAACTGAAGGTTCTCCTGATGCACATTTACTCTGTAGCAAGTCTAGAGTATCCCCCATAAAAACAGTGACAATCCCTCGTCTTGAACTGTGCTCATGTCTTCTCTTAGCAAAATTAATGCATAAAGTTGTACCTTCACTTGACATTCCAATAGAAACTGTTCTTCTCTGGAGTGACTCCACAATATCACTGGCATGGATTAGAAAATCTCCCCACCAATTGAAAACATTTGTGAGTAATAGAGTGGCTGCTATACAAGACCTCACGGACTCTTATCAGTGGCAACACGTATCATCGGAAAATAATCCTGCTGACGTCCTATCTCGAGGTCTAGATGCTAAAGAACTGACCAACTGCAAATTTTGGTTTAGTGGACCAAATTTTCTTCGAGACAGAATTAAATATGCAGAAGATTATCCAGTAAAACTGGAAAACAACATTGACTATAACTCAGAATTTCGAACTGAAAATAACAGTAACTTTTCACTTAGAACTGAAAACTGTTTTCATAATTGTTTATTCTCTTTAACTAATAATTTTTTGAAATTAATTCGTATTACTAGTTATATTTTTAGATTTCTAAATAATTGTCTAAAGGTTAAGGAGAAAAAAAGTGGTGCCTTATCTGCAAGTGAATTGAGATTTGGAGAAATTTTTCTGATTAAACAGGTACAGTATTCAGCCTTCTCTGAAGAGCTTAAGCATATGAAAAACCAGAGGAGCATTTCAGGTAACAGTAAATTAAAATTTCTAAATCCTTATATAGATTCCGATAATTTAATTAGAGTTGGAGGTCGTTTAGACAATTCCAGTCTGACCTATGAGAGAAAACACCCTATAGTGTTACCACATGATCATAAAATAAGTGAAATGATTTTTGAATATTTTCATTCCAAATTTTTCCATTTAGGGCCACAATCATTGTTACATCATGTACGGCAAAAATATTGGGTAATAAATGGGCAATCCTTGGCTCGTAAAATAGTTCACAAATGTATAACGTGTTTTAAAAACAAACCAATAGGGGCAAATCAAATTATGGGAAATTTGCCAGCTGAACGAGTAAATCCTAGCCCGCCATTTCAAAAATGTTCTGTTGACTTTTGTGGACCCTTTATGATTAAGTATAAAAATCAGAGAAAGGGAATATATAATAAAATTTACGTCGCGATTTTTGTTTGTCTTGCCACAAAGGCAATCCATTTAGATATAGTGACAGATTTAAAATCTGCATCATTTATTGCCACACTGAAACGATTTTTCGCTAGAAGAGGTAAAAGCTCAACCATAATGTCGGATAATGGGACTACTTTTGTAGGTACAAATAAAGAGTTAAAGAAATTACATGCTCTTGTATGCAAACCCGATGAAGCTTTGTCAAATTTTTTGGCTTCCGAGGCTGTCAATTGGAAATTCATCCCTCCTCGTGCACCAAATTTTGGTGGATTATGGGAGGCTGGGGTGAAATCCTTTAAACATCATCTCAAAAGAACTTTGGGCAATTCTCGAGTCACGCTCGAAGAATTTTGGACATTAATCACCGAAATCGAAGGGGTTCTAAATTCTCGTCCCTTAGTACCTTTGTCATCAGATCCAAATGAAATTGAAGTCTTGACCCCTGCCCATTTTTTGGTAGGTCGACCCATAACTTCAATTCCTGAACCGAATTTGACTAAAATTGATGATAATAAATTATCACATTGGCAAAAATTAACAAAAATGACCCAAATTTTGTGGAAAAAATGGAACACTGAATATTTAGTTAATTTACAGCAACGGAATAGGTGGTATATTGAAAAGGACAACCTAAAGGAAGGGTGTATGGTCATCCTAAAGGAGGACAATTTACCTCCTGGCAAATGGGCATTAGGTCGTGTCATTAAAGTAATATATGGATCTGACAAAAAAGTTAGAGTTTTAGATATAAAAACATCAACAGGTATAGTTACGAGGTGTGTCTCTAAAGTTTGCCCACTTCCTTTAGAGAACTGATGAATTCTGTTATTTTGAAAGATTTAAATAATTATATTATAGTTACCATTATTGTATATTTGTATTGAACTGTTTATTATGTATAACAATTACATTTGAGATTTAAAAATATTTTAATTCTTAGCTTCATAATTTGTGTAGCTTAACTTTATAATCTAAGTGTAAACTTACGTGTCTTCGTCTCTATATATTCTTGATTAATTATTATTAACTTGTTAAATTTATTAGATCGCTACATATATTGAGTGTTAATTTGATAACTATCTTGCATACTATTCAAGTGTAATTATTGTTTGTATTATAACTTATCTATTTGCATTTGGTAAACTTATATTAAGTAATACATTAAGTAATAATATTGAAGAAGTACATTGTATTTTATCGAAAATACTGTATTATTGATTGTAGAATTGAAATTTCTATTATTTGCAATTGTTTGTTGTTACATTTAGTATTATTGTTGAATGTTGTCACATATCAACGGGGGCCGGTATGTTACGGCTTCACCACAGTCTTGTATATCGCGTCTCCATGGCGCATTCTTTTGTAACGGCTTCACCATAACCTCGGATGCCGTGCGTCTCCTTGGCGCATTCTACTGTACTTTAGGTTTGCCGTTTTGGCAACACTGGAATATCGTTTGTTATTGTTTTGTTTTTCGGCGATCTTTTGCGGACCTATCGTGTGTTTCGCTAGATCTTTATTCGTTATTCGAAATGTAAATAATGTGTAAATAGTTTGTATATAAAGAATTTTTAAGTAATTAGTAGTATTAATTGAACCAGCGACCTAATGAGTGCATTAAATGTACTCGCAATATTCGACAGTTCGTTACATATATATAAATACATATACATAATTATAATGAAATGACTGATTTTGTTTTATGGCGATTTTTCCAAAAATGTGAAATATTGTGCGGTAAAATTAACATTAAAAATCCGTGTTGATCCACAGATCTCAAAACTAACATTATAATATAAAATTTAAATTAGTTTTCAAAAAAATTAATTTTTTTTTATAATTTGAATTAGATTATTCCAATGATGGCACCCAAATTACTCCATCTTTGGAAAAAAAAAGGATACAAATATGGCATATTAGGTTTGTTTTTCTTCTGTTACTTTCAAAATATCTTTTCTTTTTCATCAATAGTGAAAGAATATCATGATTAAATTATGTTTTTCAAAAATATATAACAAAATATTTTCTTATTTTACTACTACATTTTTTCAATGAAAAACCGACCTTTATCCAATATTACTATTTTATCGGATGTATTTCCGATTAAATACCAACAATGGTACGATTTTGGACATCAAACGACACCAAAAGACACATATAAACATGAATATCTTTATATTGTATCCTGACGACGTTCGTAGAAACGAATGAAACGTTGATAATTTTAAGTGTGTTTTAAATATATTCTTTTTATAAGTGTAACATTTAGTAATGTGTATTTATTTTAGTACAAATTTTTAGAATATATTGCTTTTTTAATTAAGAATAAAGTACTTGAATCACTTACCTCCGAATTCATGAAACAATAAAGAAGACTCACGAAAAATCCCTGTAAAAGAGAAGAAAAAAATAACATTAATTTTGATGCAAGCAAAATTGCATGTTTTAAGAAAATTGATGGCTGGCAAAAACTCGCTGCTTGTAGTAAGGAATTGTAACGAGTCCTTATTATAAAATGATTGCAACCAAAATTTACCCGAAAATTTAACCGAAATACTCCCTTTTCGTGTTTCAAATCTATTGCTGAATTTTAATAAGGCCCTCGCAATATTCTCGAAGGTCACGAAGTTGTTTTATTTGTCAAGTATTCTTCAGCTTCAACTAAGGCTCGTGTGTTTGTTTAAATGTATTCAGAAAGACGTGTAAAGAAATTTATAAATTTTTAAATCTTGTAGTTTAACCAGAATATTTTCTTAGTTAAAGACAAATATATGGAGAGACTTTACTTACACTAATAATGGGGTTGATACTGTTTAAAGTCATTTAATATTCTTAGGGGCTGTGCGTATACAACGTTATCACTTTAGGTGAGAGGAGGATTATGACGCATGATATCTTAAGATATTTATAGGGAATGGGGCGTATTTCTTTTGATATCACTATCTTTTTTTATCCAACCAAAATTTTGTTATTTGTTTTTTATCTAAAAATTTTCTCTTGTTTATTAGTAACTTGTTTTTTGCATCAAAATATTTCGAAATCCTTTTTTGTTTTGCTATTTATTTTTATAAAAATACGAAGTTATTATTAAAACATTATATGAAAAAATCCATTTCTTTTTTTGCTTGTTACTTATTTTTTACGTAAAAATTTTCTCTTTTTTTATTCTGTTATTTATTTTTAAAATAATACAAAGTTATTATTAAACCATTAAATGAATAATAAAACTAATTCCACAACATGGAATACCTTAACGATTGGCATTCCTATTTTTTAGTCATATGTGTTAGCATATATAATCTGCTGTCAGAGAAATGAGATGCGAAGTATGTTTGAAATAATACTTGTATACTTGTGTTTGCTAGTAACAAAAAAAAAAAAAAGAATGTTGTCCACCTGTTTTGTTGATAAAAAATTCTTCCTTACCCCCCTTTCCCAGTGTGGGGATAAGTGCAAGAATGTATTATTTTAGTTGAATGCATTATGTAACAAAAGTCTATTGTTAAATACTTTTAGATAGTAACTAATTCCTTTGAAAGTTTTCATTGATATAAAATTGCTTCATATGTAATAGTGATATTTTATTGTCTTTTCTCAAGTTGAATCAATAAAGTACGCATATAATAAATATACAACCATATCTGCAAACAAAAGAAAAAAATGCAAAAATGAAAATAAATTTTAGACATTAATATCGAATACCAGCAGGGTGGAACGGAAGGGGGTCGAGGAATGTTAACGTATGGCATAAGGAGAGGGGGGGGGGGGTCCAAAATTACAAAAAGTTCATAACATTGAATATGTATAGTCCCTTTATTCTATTTACTTAAAATACTCATGTCCATGTCGAAATTCTCTCTTATATTCATATATGGTATACACTATCTACCAATAAGTATTTGGACACTTTCAGTTTTTGACATTTTGTCAAATATTTAAAAACATACTTGACAGATTCTTCTGGAACTTTAGGATTATAAAGGGTATGTTTGATCTCATATTTATCAACATCCATTTAATATGCAGGGCAATTAGTTGACCGTCAAAAAATCAAAGAGTAATAGAAATATTTGGGATCACCCTGTACATGAAAATACATGAAACGATTTATCGTTGCAGAATACAAATATGTGGATACTATACAACATGTACACTGATTTTTGTAAGGATAGCATGCATATTCATGAAGAAAGAGCGATTTTTTTGAAAAATTCAAAAAATTCTGGTATGTTTTTTGTTTATATCATTCAGGGTTTTTGACAAAATTTAACGCAAATTTCAGAAATATTAGAAAAATGTAATAGAAAGAATATAGCATAATTGGAATATAGATATGATTAATATTTTATGAAATATGAGTAGTTGTATGAAATAATTTTTATCTGCGCATGCGCGAACGATAAAAAGATTTCTTTTGCATCATTTAATAGTCAATTCTATGGTGTAACTCATAAAAAAAATCCAATCAAATATCGTGAAAATTCAAAAAGATATCATTATTATAGTAAGCTGTTTTTACTTTGATCTCCAAAAACGGCTGAATGATAAGGGATTCTCCACAAATTGACATTTTTAATTAACTGACTTTTAGGAAAAATTTAATATTTAATGAATGCACTATCTAATACAATTTTGCTGCTAATAAGTATTGAAAGTGTCCAAATACAGGGTGGTCATAAAAAAACTTTGCCGATATATGGAGCTCTAGCGGCCAGTCCGCTCAACCGATCGAGGTGAAATTTCAGATATAGCTATTCAGAGGTATGAGCTCGAGATTCTGTGAACGGCAATAAAATGGCGCTCACGGTTACGGTTATAGTTACAGAAACTCGAAAATTTCCATTGGCAACACCCATTTTTTTTCATCGCAAAATGCTCAGCGCATGCGAAAACCCTACAGAGCGTTGGAACCGTACGTGTATCGCAAGAAACGGACATGTTATGCACGCACAAAAAACCGTTCTGGGAATCCTCCCCTCCATAAAAAAAACTCGATTGGAGCGCAAGGAGGAAATTTGCATATGACACAGAGTCAGTACACTAATCTCTGATTACAACACAGATCGGAAAAACTAAAACTTTTATTTTGATTACACATTTTCCACATGGATGCCATCACAGGCAATTACACGTGATGGCACCCATGTGGAAAATGTGTAATCAAAATAAAAGTTTTAGTTTCTCCGATCTGCATTGTAATCAGAGATTAGTGTACTGACTCTGTGTCATATGCAAATTTCCTCCTTGCGCTCCAATCGAGTTTTTTCTATGGAGGGGAAAATTCCCAGAACGGTTTTTTGTGCGTGCATAACATGTCCATTTCTTGCGATACACATACGGTTCCAACGTTCTTTAGGCTTTTCGCATGCGCTGAGCATTTTGCGATGAAAAAAAAATGGGTGTTGCCATTGGAAATTTTCGAGTTTCTGTAACTATAACCGCAACCGTGAGCGCCATTTTTTTGTCGTTCACAGAATCTTGAGCTCATACCTCAGAATAGCTATATCTGAAATTTCACCTCGATCGGTTGAGCGGACTGGCCGCTAGAGCTCCATATATCGGCAAAGTTTTTTTATGACCACCCTGTACTTATTAGTAGATAGTGTATATAATGATGTCACACATAATCATTATATCTGCTTTTTAATTTACAACCACAATCATTTGTTTTATTGTGTTGTATATCACGCTGCATTGCATATATCTCCATTCAGTGTACATTTTCGTGCCCTATTATATAGAATCTTAATGCATAGTACATAACAATATACGCTTTAGAATTGAATATTAATGCATTGCATATAGTTACTTAGCATGTGTGATTGTGCGATGTCTTTAGCCGTTACGTATCTCTAGTATTATGTATAATATCTATCTGAATTTTGTATTAATTATTCTTATCTTATTATAAAGTTTTGTATCGTAGAACTCAATGAAATAGGGAGCATTTGGCATCAAAATCTTTGTTGTATGAAATGTTAGTTGAATGTCACTGTAAATAGTTGTATTGTATGGTATCATATTGAACTGCTTCTGAGAATTTATGTAGCTCCTGAAACTGTCACCTAAATAGATAATCTGTTTTATTGCAATTCTTCCCGGTCTAAAGTCCTTTGTGTATCTACAAACTTTCGAGTTAGTAGTGGGACTATGCATTCTATTGACTGCATTTTTAACAGCAAATAGAGTATACTATATCGAAGTCTAATAAGAAAATTTATTTAATGACTAGCGTCTGATAGTACTGTAGAAGTGAATAAAAGAGCAAAGGACACATACAATATTGCAGTTAACAGACTATAATTTAATGAATAATTAAGTAAAAATAAAAAGAATGTTGTTACTTTTCTTAAAATTTGAAAAATTATAAATAAAAAAATTCCAAAAGAGTTGAACGTCGGATTTACATTTAATGAAATATTTTCTTTAAAATATTGGCTTATATAACATTATTTCGAAAGTAAACTTTATTATCAATGACAGATAGCGCTCGAACAACAATAAAAATCTGTTTGAACTACTATATGATACATCGAATGAAGGATATTGTACAAAAAATACTTAAATATTATTAGAAATTCATTAATATTCGATAAATTACACAAATAGATAAGAAAAATATGAACCCACAATATAAACAAAAACTTTATATAGAGCTATAACATATTAACGATAGGTGACAAATTTGTAGAAATCGGTGTATTTTTCTTACGTATGATGGTTAAACTATACGACTTTAGTTTCGAGGGGGTTGAAATTATCTAACATATTCGCTGCCGATCACACGCCAGCACGTGATGTGGTGTGATGTCCAATAGCTCTCACGAGCTGGCGCGGAAAAATCTTTCACTGATTCTTTGTTATGAAAAGTAAATCGGCTTCTGGGAAAAACCTACTTCTACAGTGAGGCATTAACAATCATCACATTTTCACGTATCAAAAACAATAAGATTGGTTGGACAAAGGTCTTAATGACGAAATGAGATTTTATAACTTGCACTTTATTTCAACAACTGTGTCTTAATTTACGAAGACTGACAGAATAGCTGTGAACATTACCTGTGAGGACTGCAGTATGGCATTGGTGATCATGTAAGCCTCTTCGAAGAGTGCATCGTCTTTGGGGTTGATGCAAAACATGAGGTGCGTCAGTCCTAGCAGAGGGAACAACAAAGCAGTTGCTTTGACAGCTTTCCTGTAACGAATAAAGTTAGACAATGCCAAGAATAGCTGTACACATCACAGAGAAAGTAAACGTGGTCACAGTTATACAGAGTATGGTGATTTAATAACTTACTGATTTACAAATTACACAAGTGTACTTTGGTAAGCAACATATACGCATTTATTTCACAGATGAGCACACCTTGACGTTAACAAAATAGTAATTAAACATTATCTGTTATAAAAACATTATAGATTCCTAATTTTTTTACAGCTCTCTAAATAAAAAATTCTTCGGCGACCGCGTAGGATTATAAGATGAAATGTTCTACCTGGATTTTTGGTGATACCATCTACAATATATTAATTTGTTTCTTATAGCGCTTTTTTAGCGAGATACGTATTACATAAAAATGGCTTGCAGAAGGAATGAGCAAAATGTACGAAGGTGAAAACGTAAACGATTTTACTGTGCATTAAGTTACCATTTGTAAAATCCATCAGTAGCAAAAAATTATTAAATATATATTTATTTTACGTTTTTAAAGGCTTTTGGAATGCAAAAAACTAACATAAAATTTTAAAAATACTAAAATATTGTCAAAAAATGTACTTTCTGAGTCCCCGTGTATTACCAAATTTTACGTACCAAAAAAAAAAGTTTAATTTTTTTTTCGCTGTTCAATCTTTATTAGTTATCAGTTTTTTTAATATAGATCCACAATTGAAATAAAAAAGTACATAAATAAAGCCTGGGTTCTGAAGAAGTTAATACCTTAATAATTTCAACTCAAAATTAAGTTTTGATTTGAAATTCTTAAAAATTGAAATGAATCAACAAAGTTATACAATTATTCCAAATATTAATTTTCAAACCATTAGATTTGGTAGTTCTTCCGCTGTTATCTGCTTGCTGGCGGACAAACAGGTGGACCAGACTACGACTATAGGTGTTACGTAATTTATATAATTAAGAACACATTTAAAAAATGCGTCAATACGTAAATATACAGTTTAAGGATAATTTTCAAAGGATTGTGTGGAAAAGATTTTAAATAAATCTCGCTTTTGTTTTATTTGTGCCTCACCCTCCCTCGATTTTCTTACTTATGCCTGAGCAACCGTCATTTGTCTTGAAAAGATTTAGCGTGGATGATCTAGGAAACTTACAGGAAATCGGCTCATTTCACTTCCTCTAGGATCACCTTATGTAAATCATATTTTATGACTCATGCCCAGTGAATCACTGCCCAGTGAATCACCATCTTTGCTGACGATATGCGGGTATGCTAAACTTATTTGCAGGAGTTCAAAAAGCATAGTGTGTGTTCGACTCATTTCGACTTTGGGCAGTAACATAGACATAAATGCTAAAATATTATTCCACAATGTCAAGTAACCACGTAAAACTTTCATGTTTTTTTTAATTGATTTTACTCTCCAAAATAACCTCGCATGGCCACGTAAACGCTGTAAAAAAATTGTGAAGTTACTAAATTTTTTCTAGTATATTTATATTCCAATAACTTTTTATGTACTGATAACAGCAAAATTTCATGTAACCGAGGAAAAGTTACAAGAGCTTTTGCTGTTACCGTTAAATGAAAAGTTTTTGGAATACAAATCTACAAGAAAAATCTTAGTAACGTTACAGTTTTTTTTTTACAATGTAGCTCTGGTAACGAAAATATAAACCATATTTTAAAAATAAATCTACTTTTCATTGTCTAAATATTGTGCATGAAATGGTATTGCGTTTGCAACAGACCATTCCTCATAATTCCGCTCTGAAAATCCCGTATACTAATTTTGACCAACAAATGTTTCAATGTATAAAATTGAAACTGGTGTTATACACAATTGAAATGAAAAAAACTTCTTTAAACACCATAAAATAAGTAAACTGCGCAAGGCCTTTCGAAAGAACTTAGTCTTTCTTCGTCAGGCGCAAAAAAGACGTGCGTCCACAATGAATGTAGCGGCACGACTGAAGGGGAATGCGGGAGGGAGAGGGAGCAAGCAGAAGGAACAGCCAATAGGAAAGAAGAAGGCAACAGCCAATCACGGAAGAGCATAAACAAAACTAGATAGACAATGAAGGAGAGGAAAGGAAGAAGGGGGGAAGGGAAATGGGAAAAAAGCGGGGTAAATTAAAAAATTAACTAAAAGGAGAGATTAAAATGAAATAAAATGTACGCAAAAAATATATAAATTAGTAAAAATAATAATAATAAATAAATAAATAAATAAATAAATAAAATAAAATAAAATAAAAATACATAAAAATAAAAAATAGTTTACAATTATAAACACACATGAATATACCTGAAAAATAGTATACATAATATATATAAAAAATAATAATAATAATAATAATTAAATAATAAACTTAATTATGAAGCAGTGCTGAAAAGATTCTTCCAGGCAACGGAGAGGGTTTTAGAATCAGATTTATCATTAACAATAATATCACGATTAATATAAATAGCTAAATTTTCAAGAAAGTCTAACTCAGAGGAACTATTGGCATTAAAAATAATTTTAGCAGTTTGAAAATTGAAACTATGGCCGGAATCCCAAGAGTGTTTAGCAACAGAAGATTTAGAAATTTCTTGATTAATGACATACCGAGAGTGTTCTTTTAGGCGTTTTTCGAGATTTCTTTTAGTTTGACCAATATACGATAAATCACAGCCATTACAAGGAATATTATAAATACCCCATTTTTGGAGGTCAGGGACAGGACATTTCATGGAAGGAAATTTTAATTTATTGACTGGTTTAAAGATAACATTAAAATTGAAACGCCTTAAAACTTTAGCAAATTTAAAACATAAAGGAGGATAAAAAGGGAGGACGACCAAATTATCAGGTTTACTTTTATCAATATTAGAAAGAGTGGAATTGTTAGGGGGTCTATTGAATTTGCTCACAGCAGTATTAATGATAGAAGGATTGAATCCACGTTTTACAGCAACAGATTTTAAGTAATTGAGTTCATTCTTAAGAGATGCAAAATCGGAACAAATTTTGAGAGCACGATAAACATAAATATAAAAAACACCGATCTTTTGATTGACAGGATGATTTGAGAGAGCATGGGGTGGATTAGAGACAGAAAAAGGTTTTCTATAAACACAAGTTTTGAAAGAAGAATCACATTTGGTAACTAAAACATCAAGGAAAGGGAGTTTATTACAATTCTCTAACTCAAAAGTAAACTGAATATGAGGATCAATAGAATTGACAGTTTGAAGAATTGTAGAAATATCAAATGGATTATCCAATAGGACGAAAGTATCATCAACATAACGAATCCAACATTTAAAATTGATCAGATTTAATAATTTATCTTCAAAGTAATGCATATAAATATCACAAAGAATGGGAGATAAAGGATTACCCATACTTAAGCCTTCTAGCTGTTTGAAAAATTTATTATCGAATTGAAAAGTAGTAAGAGTTAAGGAAATTTTAGTTAAATTAACATAATCTTTGACCTCAATGTCCGAGAAATGAAATTCACGTAATCTTTTTTCCAAGCAAGAAAGAGCGCCTTCAATCGGGACATTAGTAAATAAAGATTTGACATCAAGAGAAAGCATAGAACAATTCGATGGATTAATACTTTTTAATTTACTAACGAAATCATAAGAATTTTTTACAGTATGAGAATTAGCAATGCATAAAGGCGAGAATATGGAAGCTAAAAATTTGGCAAGAGGATAAGTAACAGTACCAATATTAGAGACAATAGGTCTTAAGGGAATATTGGTTTTGTGAACTTTGGGTAAAGCATAAAAACGAGCATAAATGGGTGCAGAAGGAATAACACAATGTTTAGTGTTGTCATTTAGAACAACAGAATTCTTAACAGCTTTAGTGAGAGTGGCAAGATGCGAAATAGTGGGATCTTTTTTAACTTCAATATAAGGACCTTCAGATAAGAGAGCATGAACTTTATCAGAATAATCATTTTTATCCATAAGAACAATTTGACCCCCCTTATCAGCTTTAGTAATAATAAGATTAACATTGGACTTAAGCTCATTCAGAGCAATATGCTGAGGACGTGAGAGATTAGGTTTATATTTAGAAACATTAGAAGAAATAGTATCAGCAAGAATGTGACGAAGGGTTTTTTTTTGAAAAGGAGAAACTTTACTATGTTTAAAGGAAGACTCAATAGGAGCAATCAATTTGGGGAGAGAAGGTTTGCAAGATTGAGAAAAATTTAAACCAAGATCTAAAATGCTTTTTTGTTCAGGAGTTAATGTATGAGAAGATAAATTTACAATATTGTTTTCATTAGAAAGATCCTTATTCAAAAATTGATACTTGGAATTCTTATTACATAATAAAGAAAACTTTTTATCAAGTTTATTTTGATGAGCAGATTTGAAAGAAAGCAGAGAAGGCCAAAATTTGTTTTCAATATTACAAAAATTATCAAGATTTTTACTGAGAAACAAATGCAGATCATAAAGTTCTTCTTCAATTTTGGAGAGAGTATGCCGAACATCCTGAATGCAAGCTCTTAAAACTATAAGGTGTGAACGAAACATAGCTTTAGAAATTCTAAAAGAACTATTGACAGAACACTTAAGTTGAATAAAATTGGGGATAACATTATTTTTCTTACAATTTTGAAGAAAATTAAAGTGATTGAGAAATTTAATACGTTTGCGTCTAAGTTTAGTAAACCGGTTTAATTGAGCAGTATACATAATAACGACAAGAAAATAAACAATATACAAGTACAGAAAAATAAAATATGAATAACACAAAAAAGTGAAAAATAAAAGGATAGATAAAAAATATATAAATAAGATCATAAATGAAAATGTAAAATGAAAAACAAATAAATAAGACACTAAGATAAAGAATAAAGATAAAAATTTCTTACGACAAAAGTGGGGGCAAAGGTGGGCAGTTGAAATGCCAGAATCAGCACAAATCAATGTATAAAATTGAAACTGG
Source organism: Maratus speculifer (assembly GCA_964019185.1). NCBI lineage: Eukaryota > Metazoa > Arthropoda > Arachnida > Araneae > Salticidae > Maratus > Maratus speculifer. The sequence goes on along the minus strand of OZ025289.1, from coordinate 27,076,201 downwards.
TGTTATACACAATTGAAATGAAAAAAACTTCTTTAAACACCATAAAATAACTTATTTTATGGTGTTTAAAGAAGTTTTTTTCATTTCAACAAGTGTTTATTTTCTGTTAGTTTGGTCCTAGCTATTTAAGTCTGCATACCTTTTTTTTTGTATTACATAATCAATTCAAAATTGTTGTTATATTCTTACAAACGTTTTAACTGATGCACACTGTAAAAAAAATCTGTAAAGGTACTATACTTTATCTAGGAAACTGGGATTCCAAGAACTTTTCCTGTAACGGTAACAACAAAAACTCAAGTTTTAGAATCGGTTACATAGATTTTTCTTGTTATCGTTACATGAAAAGTTCTTGGAATCCCAGTTTCCTAGAAAAAGTTTAGTACCTTTACAGATTTTTTTTACAGTGCATCCAATCACTTTGTCGAACAAAATTGCAATGCAATTGTAAAAATTGATGTAAAACTAATTAGCGTTATTTAGAAAAAACGTTTTGAAAAGATAAAAATTTGAAATGTATTCCTAAAAACTTATTTTAAGTTTTAAAATGGTTAACTTAATACTTTGAAAGACTTACTTTAATAATCTTAAAGGAACAAATATGTTTTAGGAAATGCACCTTTTGTTTCAAAAACAATTTTTTAAAAATATTACATTTAAAGTTAAAAGAGAAATTTAAGTAAATTCCTGTAAATTAGTACATTAAAATAAGTAAATTAATAAGAGTAAATTAAAGTAAGTAAATTAATAAGCATTTTGTCAATAAGTAATTTAATAAGCGTCCTGCACTGTAAAAAAAAATCTGTGAAGGTACTAAACATTTTCTAGGAAACTGGGATTCCAAGAACTTTTCATGTAACGATAACAGGAAAAATTCATGTAATCGAATCTGAAACTTGAATTTGTGTTGTTACCGTAACAGGAAAAGTTCTTGTAATCCCAGTTTCCAAGGAAAAGTTTAGTACCTTTGCAGATTTTTTTTTACAGTGTGTAAGTAAGTAAATTAATTAGTGACACCCTGTGTGTGCAATCAAATTTATAAAGAATATAAAGAAATCTCAAATAACTTTTGGGATAAGCTTTGTGACGGACCTGTTCTTTAGAATATTCACACATAAATTAAATTACGTTAAAAATTCTGTAGACTGAGATAAAATCGAAAGTGAACAATGAAAGTCAGACTAAAAAAAAAAGAAAAAAAAACTAAAATGGTAGATTTTAACAATGATTACCCTTCAGTTTTATTAAATGCTGTAAAAAATATAAATAAAAAAATTTAAATGCCGGAAGCGTTTTCTTCTTTAACAACAAAATATTGAATTTCTTTTTAATTTATATTCTGTTTCTAAAGTTTATGTAATAAAAAATTAAAGAATTATAAAGCTGTAAAAATCTGAAATTTCTGAAACCCTTTATTTACGGTTTATAAACGGGTAATCAAGCATAATTTATTTTTTAAGGTAACAAGAGCAATGTGTTAACGGTTTCACATTGTTGAAAAAGCAAATATATGCTGAAAGGAGGAAGAAAGAGGGAGAGAGGAAGAGTTACGACACAAAATTACAATAAAAAGACAATACTTTCTTGTAATCAAAAGGAAAAATAATTCAAGAACTAAAACAGTTTTAAAGGTTACAGCATTGTCTAATATATTCTTACATAACTTTCAGAAAAACGATATTCGCAACATAAAATACGTTCCAAATTTGTATATTTTATATTATAAACGAAAAGAAGTTAATTCTCTCGAATTATATTAAAAAACTTTAATGAAATAAAGAAAAAATAAAAATAAATGAAATAAAACATTTCATGTTTTCAAAAAGTTAAACAAGAAAATTTTAATATGTTGCAATATTTGCATTTCAAAATAGCTTTGTGAAAAACTTTCAGAAGGTAATATTTTATAAAATGCATGATAAAATTTGTCGAAATATTTTTAAATCTAAAGGTCGCAATAGTTACCAGGTTTATTGAATTTTGAAAAACATGTTTTTTCTTCAAAGAGATATTTTTAAAGTTGACAGAATGTATTTGGATATTATGTTAGGGTCAATAAATTCTCTCTATAAAATACACTGCTGGCTGTTAAAATTGCAACACCAAAAAAGAAAGAAAATATTAAAAAGCTATTTATTGTACGAAAACAGAAGGACATGAAAACAAAATGATTAAGTTATATAAGCAGTTTAGAGGCTTACAGAAATGGGTAATTAGTAGAAACAACTGCCCCCCCCCCCCTTATGGCAGTTAAAACAGCCCTTACCCGGTTAGGCATGGATTCGAACTGAGCTTGGATGACAAAAAACGGGCAACACATTCCATGCTGCTTGAAGTCTTCCCTACACTTCATGAACCGTATTAGCTGAAGGTTGATTAGATGCCAGTGTTTTAGTAATCCATGACCAGATAAATTCAATGGGCGACAGATCTGGAGACCGTGCAGGCCAGGACATCAGTTGATTACCTTGTGCATCGAGGAAGGTCAGAACATGACGCGCAACATCCAATCTTGCGTTTTTTTGATGGAAGATGGCGTTTGGCAGACCTCAAAGAAGGACAAAACTAGGAACGTAAGATGTCCGATCTGCGATAAATGCATTGATCTGCGTTTAAATTACCGTCGATCGGAACTAGATATGTGCATATTGTATACCCGATGACTGTCAAAACCATCACATATGGTGCAGCGCCTTTATGCTGCAATCGAATACAAGAAGGCAACGACAGGTTTTTTTTTTTTTTTAAGCCTTTAGGCACGTATACAGCCATCAGAATACTGCAAGTTCATTGATTAAGTATAAAAGAGGGAAGCAGGAGGAGAGCTAATTCACCCCTCCCTTATTTTAGTTAAATATTTTTTTCTGATTTCTTTATTTTTTGATGGGAATCATGCTTTGAAATAAGTGTGTAATATGCAATTAGCGTGAAAAGCCTATGAGTTTAATGTCCCCAACTAAGCACATGTCTTAATATTTTCCGTTTGCTCACCACAGATGATAATGCACAAAACATTCTCTGTATTTCGAACAATTATATGTTAGTTCAAACAACGAAGAACTTTAATATGCGCCCATAAATGATCGCCAAAATATGTCAAAAGGCTATAAAAAGACATCAATGAAATATTTTAAAGTTAAAGAATATATAGAAAATATGTTATAAATAAAAAATAATGTGTTTAATATAAAAAGAATACACTTTTATCAACTGATAGTTTATTTTTAATTTTTGATTAGTCATTGAGAAATCCATTTAGAAATCCTAAAAAGATTGTTTCAACTTTCTTTCTTGTTGACCTATCTTACAAATGAAACAAGAAAAATAGTTTCACTTTCAAGCGCTATCTTCTAAGTGTAGAAAAGCAATGAATCGACAAATTTGGAGTAGAGTCTTGAGGAACTCAAAATATTTACAAATAATCTAAATTCAATAAACAATAACATTAAATTCACTATTGAAATTGCTATAACAATAATTGAATAATACCCTATTCCTATATGTAATGTTAACAAAAACCAATCAATGTATCGGAAGATCTGTTTACAGAAAAAACATGGCTACCATACCAAATAATGCATATTCTGCAGTTGCCTATAAAATTTACTCCTTCAGATTTTTTAAGATGGGCTTGTTTAGTACTGAAAATAACTTCAATGATGAATTAAATAATATTTGTAAAATTGCTTGCAATAATGTTTTTAATCGTTTAAGGGGCAAGGTGCTTGTATTCTTATAATGTTAAAATAATTGAAAAAAAAAACAGTATTTACACGAAATTTTTTTTGTAAACAGGTGAAAGTAAATTTTCATGTACTTCGTAAAAGTGAAATTAAAGAATTATATCAGTTGCCATTGCAGCAATTAGGGATCAATCTTATGTGATGCTATAGCGGTATCACCGCCCATCAATGGGTTAAAGTTCAACAAATTAATAAAAAGTATTGAAAAAGCATGGCTAACAAGGCTACCATATCATATAATGCATGGTCTTAATTTACATATGAAATTTCCATCTAAAAATTTTTCATTAGAGATATGTTTCTAGTGTGTACTAAAAATAATTTGGATAATGAATTTGAGAGCATTCGTATAATTGCTTATAATAAAAGTTTTAAAATTCAATTTACTAATGAATTAATCATGAATATTGTCAATAATAAGAAACCTGAACATAAATTTGACTTGCAAAAAGGCAAACTTAATTATATTCAATATCAAAGTCTTAATGTATACAACGTATGCTGTATTAAGTGTTTCAAACTCTGTTTAGTAGCCAAATCATATCCAAAATTAAAGACTATCATCTACACTAAAATTTAGCCAATTAGTTTTGAGAATTATTCAAAAGTTTATGAAATGTTATTAATTAGAGCAGACGGATCAAAAAATTACTATACTGGAATGACAACAGGAATTTTAAGTGCAGGAAAATGCTTATGTCGCTGATATTAAATATGATAGAAAAAACCACAGCCTTGGTGAAATTACATCAAGGAGAAATTATTTGCATCAATTTCAACGAAAGTAAATTAATTTTCCCTCCAAATAATGCTATCCATTCACTATATGAGAAACATAGACATTCTAACACGTAAAAATTTCATATGTAACGATACGACATCATTCAGTTTGCCAAAACTGTATTACCGAGATACTCAATGGTTTCGAAAATAAAAATAAACATCCAAGTAAAAAATAATAATAATAATAATAATAACGCACGTCATATGAAAAACTCAAAGGTGCATTCGATTTTAAAACAACATAGATGGTACAATTTCAGAATATCATTTTTATTTGTCTTGAAAATGAATCGGGAAGAATTGAAACATATGGACAGTTAAATAAAACTATTAAAATGCTTTTAAAATTGTAATCTTACAACTTTTTATCAATTACAAAAAATGTATTAAGTAAAGCTTGTGACAGTCTGATTCCTTAGTAACTTACGTGAAGTAAATTGTCCTATTAAACAGTTCTTTCTTTAAAAAGAAAAGAAAAGAAAAACTTTCTTTCTTGCTGTACTTGCTTTCTCGATCAGTTTGTTTTATTTACGGGCTTAAGCTCCTTGAAATTCAATAAAAAAGACGAATCAAAGAGAAATGGAGACCGCATTTTACTCGTGATAAATAAAAAACCAGGAACTGGATCAACGTCTTAATATAGGATCAAGTTCTTTTTATTTTCTTTGAAACCAAGTGAAATAATCTCCTTAAATTTTCAAGCTTAATACTTCCTGAAACACTGTAATTGTTTAATAGGAAATCTGAAATAGACTGAAAATTGACATCAGTTCAGTTATGTAATAATTTTATTAAACGTTGCGTGCGGTGACAGTGAAGTAAAAGTAAACACTGGCTTTAACATATGACATATTTTAACGAACATTTAATGCCGATTAAAGGCAATGTACTTCCATTGCTAAAATGCTAAAATGGTTATATGACACCAGAATTTTAGAAAAGAAATATTTTAAAATAAATAAAAGTTTTTATTTTCGCATACAGAAAAATTTTAATCAAAAATCCTGTAGCTTGTGTGGCGTACAGAAATTATATTTTTTTGCATTTCGTTTGTTATGCATTTATTATGTTTTTCTAACATTTCCACTTTTTTGTTTTATGTTTAATTTTTGTCTTTATTTTATTTATTTATTCTTTTTTGTTTTAATTTGTTTATTTATTTTTATTTTGTTTTGCTCTTATCTTCATTGTTAACTTTTTCTATCTTTTTTGCAATATTTTTTCTGCTACTTGTTCTGCTCTTTGATAATTTTTTACATTTCAGCTAGCTCTCGACGTCACATTCTTTGTAAGCTCTGTTGTGAGCCTTTTATCTTCATTTGTGACCTTGTCACCTTACGGACACGTATTTATTTTAGATGAAGACGTGCCGTGAACATTTTCTGTACAAAACGCATCCTATAAATTTTGTTGTTTTATGATCATTCATCCAATGTTTTATTATTTAATTCTAAGCAAAATTTAGAAAAAAAAAGTTTATGGTAAAGGGTTTGATTTGATATTTTTCGATATTCTCGATAATATTTGTAAATATCTGGCTGCAACCAATCAAATACTAATACAAAAATTTTGAATAACACAGATTTGCGGTAAACTTGTACCATTTATAACGTTATTTTTAACTCTTTCATACGCATTTCAGCAGTTAAAGAATAATTTACCATCCGGAATGTTTTATAATTAAAACATCCTTTTTTCGAATCTTTTATTTTTACTTTGAAAATTTTTTACCTCATTTTTATTAATCCTATTTGAATATCGATCGTCTATGCAGGGGCGTGCGAAGAGAAAACTGCGCCCAGGGCAATGCTTCAATTTGGCGCCCTCACCCCCACCCCAACTTTTTCTTGTGATTGGCCAAAAATGACGTTGGTAGTATAAATTTGGCGCACCCAAAATTTCGCGCCCGGGGCGACAGCCCCCTTTGCACCCCCCTTTCGCACGGCGCTGACTCTATGCTCAAACAACCATTGTATATTTGTTTATTTACTGTCATATTTAATTCTTTCTTCCTTCTTTTTATTGATAGATGGAAGCACCAGTATTTTATTTTACCTATTTAATGATAAATGGCCACATTATTTTTATTATTATACACTTTCTACTTTATAAAGGCTTTAATATCAAATGTCGAAATAACCCAAAATCTTTACCACGTCTCATTTCCTGGTCTTCATATTTTTGCTAACGTACTTGTAGTATCTGGCAACAAAATCACTCTTGGCGTTGGTCGCACCTATAATCGAAACTTGGTGCATTTTGTAGCCATATGTATAAAAGTTAAAGAACTGATGAAAATTCTCTGTTAAAGTTACATTTTATGTATTATTTTATGCTTTAATTTTTTTTATTATTGGATTTTTATTTGTTTAATTCACGCCAAAAGTGAGTTAAAAACCAAAATATGGAGCTATGAAGTTTTTGTTTCTCTTAATTTGGGGCTACGACATTCGGTTAGGGTTGCCGGAAAAATACTTTTGAAAATAAACGGCAAATATGTGAATATAATGTCGTAATTTTTCAAAGCCAAATGCTTAGGCTTTTGAAGGAATTTCAAAACTTTTGTGAAATTTTTATATTTTATATTGTATTATTAACTAATTTAAATTTTTAAATGCTTTTCTTAAAAAAAAAAAAAAAAAAAAAAAGAAAAAAAAAAAACAACAACAAAAAAACTATGTAATAATCTGAGAAGTGGCCTCGAAAATAGTACTTTCAGAAAGTTATGCTGCTTAAAAAAAAAAAAAAAAAATATGATTTTAACCGATTTTTTTTTTTTTTAAATTCCCAAAGTTACTAATATAGGAATTTAAAATGCGTCCTAGTTGCGAGCAGCACCAAAAGTGGTTTCCTTATGAGATACAGGGTGATCCAAACGTCAGGAAGAAATTTAAAAATGAATAATTCGAAAACGAATCAAGATACAGAAATACGGTTTACACCAAACGGATGGAAAAGAAACCGCGTTTTGTGTGGTAATGAAAACAAGTTGGAAATTGCACGTGAACGTAGCAAATGAGGTGCGTTCGTACGATAACGAAGTTTTAAAAATATTCAGATCGTGCTGATATAGTAGAGCGTACTTCGGATACAGTATAGTAGTCGAAATCTTTGTGTTTCTGTAAAGATGCAGGAAGTAATTTTTATTACACCTCAGCAACGTATATCTTATTCATAAAATGTGAAATAATTGAATATAATTAAAACAAGCCCCAAACAATGTTTCCACGTACAGCATTATGTAGTGGAATACTTTTGTGTGGCCCTGTAATTTAATAATAAAAATTCTTTGCATCACCGATTGTACAGAATGCATATTTTAGTATATATTTCATAGATTCATGAGAATTCTATTACGTTCGAATGAGCGTAACATCATTAAAATGCATTTGAAACTGTTTTCCCATTGACCGTAATGTAAAAGAATACTTTTGATTGTCCCTGTAATTGATCTATGCATCCAATTTTCATAACATTTGAAATGACTCGACAAAATTACGCAATAATTATATGTTTTAAATTTCAAACAATTAAAATGCATTTGAAACTTTTTTCCCCATTGACCGTAATTTAACGGAATCCTTTTGATTGTCCCTGTAATTGATCTATCCATCCGATTTTCATAAAATTTGAAATGACTCGACAAAATTATGTTATAATTATGTATTTTAAATTTCAAACGATTCAGTTGGGTAGTTTTTGCGTTGTTATATGCGGACAGACAGACAGACAGACGGACTGACAGACGGACAGACTGAGCGACAACAATAGGTGCTACGTATTTATATAATTACGAACGCACCTAAAAATACAGTTCTGTTGGCGACCAATGGCATCACTAGTAACACTGAAAGATGCCATCCGCCAAAACGTGTCTGCTATAACGCAAGAAACCCTACTCAATGCTGTGAATGGTGTGGTTCCTAGTCTCACAGCTGTACTAATTAATGATGGAAAGCACATGGAACATTTACTATAGTACTAATTAACTGTGTTTAAGCTCACTTGTTAGTTGTCAGCATTTTTTCATTTGTAAATCATCTTTTGGTGCAGTAAAGCACTATAATGCCATTTGTTGGTCGCCAACAAAACTATTTTTTTTTCGTTGTTATACAAAACCCGGTTTCTTCTCCACCGTTCGGTTCAAACCGTATATCTGTATCTTGATTCGTTTTCGAATTATTCATTTTTAAAGTTCGCCCTGACTTTTGGATAACGCGGTACACTTCTTGTATCGGGAATTAGAAATAACAAAGAAACTATAGCGTTCAGCATTATATAAAAAAAACTAACAAAATTATAAGTCTTTATAAGTGTAAACTTACCAATTTATTCTCATGGGATCACGATTCGGGTTTGATACAACAGAAAGTCTAGCACTGGAACCATCATCTTGCCTACAAAATATATATATATATATATATATAAATCATGATTAACGTAGTTGGTAATCAAGGGATAAAAACTAAAAGTATTCCAAAAACCATTTTAACATTTAAAAACATTATGGTTGAAATATGAAGAATATTTTGCTCGACACGATTTTGAAATGTTTAAAGATAGAAAAACAACGATTATAAATACGCAAATAATGTATGAAAAGGTAGCAAACAGCTGTTTCGAATCTACTATCGAGATACTTCATCAGTACAAAAATCAGCGAGCTAGAAAAAGCTCTTTCTCACTGAGTTTTGCACTCATGAAGAATCTCAATAGTAGATTCGAAACAGCTGTTTGCTACCTTTTCATGCATTATTGGTGCATTTAGAATCGTTTGTTTTCTATCTTTAAACATTTTTGTACAAAGGCTTTATTTGCTATTTTAATGATTTTGAAATGTATTTAATGGAATCCTATGGATGACACAAGTTTTAAGATTTCATTGTTATTAATGTAGTGTATAACTACAGTGAACTTGCTTGTAAACTAAAAACTAAGAATCGTCCGTTATAGGCTGACGTCCTAATGAACTTATCATGATCGGCATCTCAATGATCTTGATCAAGAACACAAGGGTGGGCATAATTACACCCCGAGAAAAATTTTGTTGAATCAACAAAAAATTGTTTGGTCCAACAAATATTTCTGTTTAAATATGGGTCAATGGAAATTTCTTTGAATAAACAAAAAAAATTATGCTGATTTTGTTTTCAATTTTCTGTCCAAAATTTTCATCCGAAATGCATAATAACGCAATATTTACATCGTTAATCCGTCTGAATATGAAAAGTTTTTATTATCCAAAAATTATGTTAATCCTTTATAGCTGTGTAAGTCAATTAAACAAAATTACGTGAGAGAGTTATGCCTACAGCACACCAATATAGAATTTGCAAAAACAACAAAATTTTGTTTGCATTACAAATTGAAAATACAAGACTTTAGTAACAGTTAAATAAAATTCAGGAAATTCTGCTGAAATTTTATAAGAGTGTTAACAATATTTTTTTGTCTGAGCAACAAAACCAGTTTTTTCACTTTAACTAAAAAATTCGCTTAAAACAACCAAAATGTACTCTCGAAAAGACATGTTTTGTAGTTATAATCAGTTCCTTTCTTTGGGTTACTAATTGCTTGTGGTGTCACAACTTCATTTCCGACAAGCACGCCCATTAATATAATAAAACACTTGAAAACTGCCGAGTATTTGGCAGTAAAATAAAAACAAATTGAAATATTTGATTTAACATTTGGAATTTTTCTTACCTCATGTGTTTATTATTTATAGAGCCACTGCGGTTCAGTTTTGTGATCAATATCCTTACAATATTCACCAAGAAAACGCTGTTTGCCTGGAAAAAAAGTAATTTTCAGATCAGTATCTGGAATGAAATTATTTTAATTATTTAGTATGTTATAAAGAATAGAAAGAAAAAAATTAAAGTTAAAGGAGTTCCTAATTTTTTCAGCTGTTTTTATTCAAAATCTTTCTTTAGAATATTATTTTAGAGGTAAAAAAAACAGACTGGCAAATTTGGTTTAGTTATAAAATTTACATTCAAATGAACATTTTCGAGCAAATTTGTATAGTTTCTTTTATTGGTTCGTTATCTTTATTCAATATTCGTCAATTATAAATTGCTTTATTATCATATTTGCTTTATTAACTGCGAATATAAAAGAAATTTAATAAATCTGAACTGAATTCTTTGTAATTGGAAATTACACATAAAAAGACCTTAAATAAATGCACACTGTTAAAAATAAAAGTGGCAAACCAGTTTCATTTGGCACTTAGGGGTGAAAAGGAGTTACCATTTGACACCTGCCGGCTTGAAAATGTGTTTGGGATGCCGTTTGATCCCGCAGTGGGTGATTCACGATAATTAGGCAGCCGCACAATACATACCGTTGAAAGATTTTCCCCCTTTAGTAATTTGCGCGTTCCCCTTTAACTCACCGTCACTGGTGATCAAAACTGCAATATCTCCCTACGAAAACTATCACCGATCGTTCACTATCCCAATTTTGTTTAGAACTTCGGATGGCTAACTTTTGGCGAGCTTTTTAGCTGAAACAACCTTTGAATTTCAGGTTATTTGAACATTTCAAGGAAACTTTGAAGATGGGCTCAATGGCCGAGCGGTTAGAGCGCTGAGCTTGCGATCAGATGTTGTGGGTTCGAATCCTTCGCTGGCCAAAGTCGTTTTCATAATTTCTTTTTATTATTTGGCACTCTGCATTAAAGGTGCCATTCTGATTCCCGTAGGGGTGTCACCAGTGAGACAAGCCTTTCACCCCTGAAAGGTGCAATGTGTCACCTGTAGTTTTAACAGTGCAAATTTTACAGTTTTTGATTATTCAATATCTATTTATGTTTAAATAAAAGAAACTTGCTTTTTATACTGTTTCATAGTTAAGAGTTTTAATTATGGAATGAGAAGAGTGGATTTATCAAAAGTAAAAACTTTAAATTCACTTTTCGAAAAAGTTTAGCAAATTTGGTTTGCGGAAATTTTAATAAAACAAGAACTTATTCTTAAATTGTTTTACATCAATTATTTAATTATATCTGTGCACTGAACTAGAAATGAAAGCCTACGGTAGAAATATTAATTGTTTTACGGATGTTTAAACAGAAAAAAGAACAAGATTTTATAACAAACATTTTCTCAATTTTTATACAAAATCAACATATTTCCATTCATTTTTGTAAAATTTGCAAAATGTTCTGTTCAATCAAAATTTATGAGCGCAACTGACATTATGATGCCATTTCTTCATCTGGTGGGTGTGAATCTGCCCTTGCTTGCCCCTGATTGTCATTTGCTGGAAACTGAAAGATGTTTAATATGTTATTTTATTGTCCCTTAAAATTTAAAATAGTACTTAAGTAGTACTTTCAGGGGAATATATGCTCAGTTGAGTTACTAGTGAAAGAACATCGATTTAAAATAATAATGAAATCTTTCAGAAAAAAATAAATGTAAGGAATAATACTCATTCCCATGTGAGAATCATTTTATATAATGATGTTTTTGTGTTTAAATCTGTATATATATATATGTGTTTTGTAATTAAAATAGATATGTTAATTAACTTTTGAATATGTGTTTTCATCATGAGTCTAGAAGCGTGTTGCTTATGATAATTTCCTTTTATTTTGTTCCGTTTTAATTCAGATAGAATTATTGTACCAAGAAGATAGAATTATTATTACAGTTCCCTACTGTTGATATTATTTCAGTTACTATACAGTTGAGACTATTACAGTTACTGTTCATACTATTACAGTCTTTATACTGTTTATAGATACTTTTTGTGGTGGTTACTCGATAACCCCTCACTTTTTTTTATTTTAATTCAATTGTATTAACTATTTTATTTCCTATCATCTCCTTTTTATTAATGTTCTTAATTTAAAATATTATTTCGATTTCGTTTCTTTTGATATCTTCCCCTGTAAATTTTTCTTCCTCACGTAGCTTATCGAATGTTCTAAAACGGTAAAATCTTGTTTGAATTCATTCCTTCCGGTTTAAAAAGCTTCTAGAAATTTCTCGCTTGTTCGATGGGTGGTTACTTCCGTTTATTCTGGCCCTCCCTTTGGCCTATCAAATTAAATTCCACAGGTGACGTGATTTAAGCAGTTAAGTGCCTGGCCACCTTCTTTGGCTTTCCTTCTTTAGGTGTATTATCTTTTTTTTCTTTATTAAATTCATATTTCCCTATACCTGTCACGTAACTTGGCCTCTTTTTCCTCGCTTTCCCCATCCTAACGTTGCCAACTTGGCGTGTTACGGGTTTGCGGTAACCCTTTAGTTTTGCTCTCCCCTCTCTCTGCGCCGCGAGTTCAGTCGAGTGGATGCTGCACTGCAAGATGGAACGTAAGCCTCCGAATCGTCGTTCTGCTGCGAGGGTCAATGCACCTCTGCCGCTGCGATCTAATCCGTTTGGCCATTTTTTTTTATGCCGGCCACTCAAAATATTCTCTTGGCTTTTGAGAATCAATTAATCTTTTTCATATGTGCTTCGTCGTAGTTTAAAAAAAATGGGCTCTCTTCAACTTATTCAAGTTCTTCCAGTTATTTCCATATTATCATTATCAGTGAAATCATGATCTTCTCCGAAGGTGATGAAAAAAGTATTCTTCTTGCTTAGAATATCATAACCTTTTTTTGATTCATGAAAATTCGCTCAATGGCAAAATATGATTATAGCTGCATAAACGGGATCCCCATTGGAAAGTATTGAATATCTCTTTGTGATTCAAGCTTATTTTTTATTAAGTTGATATTGTTTGATATTCTAAAAATAATTTATTCTTCAGATCGGTAAAAAAATGATCGATCATGTTGTCAAAGTGAATACATATAAATTAAGAAAAATTATGTGAAAAGTATATCTACTCTTATATATTATCCTTGTGAAGCATTTATACGAAATGAATAATTATATATTTACATAGAATGTGCATGAAAGAGAATATATATTAAAAATACAAAGTCATGTCGTATTTTCAGAAATAATTATAAATAAAAATTTTTGTTCTTCAATTTTTCTTCTTTTGATTTGTCCCAAGTTAATTTATTCGTCGTCTGGAATATTTCTTCATTTGCCAAGATTCCAGGTAACATTCTTCTTATTATTTTATATTTTTCTTTTACAATTTACTTTGAGTTATTATTATCATAGTTAAAGAATTACTACTAAGAACTATAATGGTTGCCTTTTGTCATGTTCTTTTATTACGGGTCTTTTTCTGGCATTCATCCAATGCAATGTATGTCTACCCACTAGTATGATCACTTGGCCTTATATTAGATGAAACAAAAAATAAGTGTTTTCATCTCTTCTCCCAAACATAACAGTACAATCTCCTTTAGAAACATAACACTATTACACTTACTATACTGTTACTATACTGTGTATAGATATTATTGCAGTTACTATACAGTTGATACTATTTCAATTACTACATTGTTGATATTATTTCAGTTACTATACTGTTGATATTATTTCAGTTACTATACTGTTGATACTGTTAGAGAAACTATATTGTTGATAGTGTTACAGTTACTACTCTTTTGATACTATCACAGTTATTATACAGCTGATATTGTTTCAATTATTATACAGGTGATACTATTACACTTACTTCACAATTAATACTATTACAGTTATTATCCTGTTTATAGATACTATTATACAGTTAATATTAAAAGTGCATGTCAAAAAATTAAGCACAGCAGAAAATTTCAAAATAAAATTTTATTAATGAGTGAAAGTTACTTTCCTTTTCTCATAACCTACAAATTGCTGTTTTTAAAAGATAGCTAACATATTTAAGCTATAAACTTTATCTTAAATAATAAAATTTATCAAAGCAACATAAATGAGTGTGTCAAAAATTTAAGCACAGTAGTGTTTTAATCTTTAGCAGAACAAGAATAAAAAAATTAATACTTGATTATTGCTCCTTTCTGCTGAATTACTTTAAATATACGGTCTTCCATCAATAAAATGAGGTTCTGTATTGTTTCTGGTTCAATTTTAAACCAAGCGTTCTCAATGGCATCTTTCAAATCTTTAACTGAAGAATACTGCTTTCCATTTGGATAAACTGCATGAGTGAAAATACCCCACATATTTCCTATAGGATTTAAATCAGGATTAATTGCTGGCCATTTCAAAACAGACACTTTTTTCAACTTAAGCCACGATGGAGTTGATTTTGAGGCATGGATTAAAGCATTATCATGTTGAAATAACCATTTTCTCCCCCCAAAATCTCGGCAATAGGAAGCAAATGATTGGCTAGTGTCTCTTGGTAGTTTTCAGAGTTTTCACGACCACTGATGAATGCTAGAGATACCTGACCATTGAAAGAAATAGTCCCCCATACCATTACAGAACCACTATTATGTTGTCGGCTACTAGGTTCTTTGCGGAAATCATGCCAATAGTACTTAAACCCATCAGGGCCATCGAGGTTCCATTTTTTTTTCATCACTGAATATAATATTCAGCTATTTTTCACCAAATGACATATGCTCTTTGGCCCATTGTAATCTAGCTTCTTTCTGGTGTCGTTTGAGACACGGTAATCGAGCCATTTTGCGATATTTGATTTATTTGAATTCCAAAACTCCGCTAAGAACAGTATTTTCGATATTTGTCCTCAACTATATGTTTTATTAGCGAAAAAGAGTATTTACCAGATGAAGCCGAATTTCTGATGCGGCTATCTTCGGGCAAACTAGTCACTCGCGGTCTTCCTGTACAAAATTTTCGTTTGAAATCATTACCACGAGCCAGAATTTGATGAATACCTCGTTTTGAACTTTTTAATGCACTTGTAGTTTCAGAAAGAGACTTACATTTTGCTCTCATACTCCAGATTTTTATCACCTACTCCTCTGAAAATTCTTTCGACTTAGGCATTTTGTACTAATTCAAAAGCAACAACTGATTTCTTCTTATACACTCATTGTTTGCATGCGCAGTCGCTTACGTCAGATTGTAAATTTGCATTAAAACTATTTTGTGCTTAAACTTTTGACACGGTTATTTCTGTTCTATTCTCAAACTCCATGGTTTGAAATAAAATGTAAAAGTTAATTTCAATGAATATGGTGTTAAAATAGGTATTATTAACATATACAAGACAGATATTGAAATAAAGTGAATATATAAAGTTTTATTTAAAAATTGCTATTGCGCTTAAACTTTTGACACGCACTGTATTAGAGTTACTATATTGTTGATACTATTACAATTACTGTACAGTTGATACTATTACAGTTACTATACAGTTGATACCATCGATATACTATACAATAGTTGATATTATACAGTTTATATTAAAGTTAATAACTGGGATATTATATTAAATCCGCCGTGTAATACTGAAGAGGTTTTATAAGAAAACCCCAGAATCATACAATAACTACTCTATTACAGCATGTTTTCTTACTAGAAGAGCTATGAGCATGGGTCCGGTCAGAATCCAGACATAGTCAGACTCGCCGTACCCTTTCCAGCAATGGGTGTGGAGATCTCGAGACATGAGGAAGGCCCACGTACATACAAACACCAAAGGAAAGCCTGAAACAGCCAATAAGAGACAAATGTGAAATGCATTGTAAGTTGGCCAGAAAGAGAAAGACAAGAAAAAACACAGAAAAAGACAGAACTATACATAGAACCCATACTCTATACATTTCAATTACGAATTGAAGCTCTAAGTGGAAAAACATGTTATGATACTTATTCTTAGTATTTTTTTATTTTATTTTAAGGATGAAAGCGTTATATGCATTATACCATAGAGTAAAACTAAAATATTAAAATTCTGCTTAGTATTGAAGATGTGGCACATATTTCTAATGATATTTTTTAGAGATATGACATATGATGATATTTTTTAATATTTAATATTTTATGTTTAATAATTTAAATTGTAAAAAAATATATTTCTGATATTTAGTAATTCCCAGCTCTGTTACAACTCGACCCAGAACAAGAAAACGTTCAAGGTGTAACGTTCGAATGACACTGGAAAAGGTGCTGGAATTTGTCCTTTTACATGTAAAACTGAGCACGGTGGAGATAAGCTAGGCACGTGGGTACACGCGTCAGGATGCCTGGCATTTGTTACATGCATGTGGTGTGGATCCATACCATCCAAAACTGGTGCAAGCATTGATGCTGGGTGGCCATGCACGAAGATTTGATTACTGTAATTTTCATGCTCAAAACCTTAGAGTAAAAACTGTCGTTACTTAGTGGCATTCTGTGAACAAATAAATCAACACCTGTAAAGCATGGTGACGTCACTGCAACGTCGTTGTGAAGTCACATTATGACTTTGTGACCATCGGTTGTCGATGTGATGTCACGTGACGTCGATGTGAAGTCATAGTGACTAAAATGTGAAGTCGTTATGGCCGTTTTAGACCTCTTTTGTGACGTTTCACAAAGTGGTCACAATGTGACAAATTTGTGAAAAATGTGTCATTTGTGACTAATTTGACATTAACATTGTGACGAAACTGTGACAAAAGCGACGATATTTAAATTGCCAGAAACATGTTTTTTAAAGTAAAAAACATGTTTTGAAGGATATTTATAAATTTCTAAAGATTTTTAAGAAAGTCACATTTCAGTCACAATGTGACGTCACTGAGTGGTGGCATTTTGGTCACAGATGTGATGTGACCAAAGTGACTCACAGTGACGTCACTGTGACGTCACTGTGACCATGCATGCTGTTAGGGCATTTATACGGGCTGACATTGTGAACGTGCACAATGCTCACTCCTGGTCTCTACAAACCCCCCACATCCCCCGCACAGTACGACACTAGATACACTGGTCGACGAATATGTGGAGTGATATATGGGTAACTAATATTGTTGGAAATATCTTCTACGATGGAACTTTAACGTTCATTCATTATCTGCATCTACTACTAAACACTGCACTTGACTAGTGTGAAGATCTATCTTTCAAAATGCATGTCGAGTGTGGTTTCAAAATGATGTCCCCCCCCCCCCTCCGCATAAGGCATCAAATTTCCATGCGCATCTAATCACCGAATTCGAAACAGATCATTGGATATTATATGGTCCGGTTGAGTGGGCATTGCGTTCGTCGGTCTAGACTTCCATAGAATTTTTCTCTCTGGGGTTACATCAAAGCACAGGACTATATGACTAAGCCTACTTCTCGATTAATCTTAAGCAGCGCATCATAATTGCTTGTTGCACAGCTATTCCTGCTATGATACAAAGTGTCATGACTCAGTACTGTCACACATCCAGTTGTGCATTGCAATCTTTGGAGAACATTTTGAGAATTATCTCTAGTACATTCCGGCATTTAATGTATTTATAGTATATAAACCATTTTTTT
The DNA here is from genome assembly GCA_964019185.1 of Maratus speculifer. Lineage (NCBI taxonomy): Eukaryota > Metazoa > Arthropoda > Arachnida > Araneae > Salticidae > Maratus > Maratus speculifer. Next base: position 27,058,319 of record OZ025289.1, on the reverse strand, counting down.
ATATGATAATAAATTGATAATTATTTTTTTGTTTAATTTCAATATTTCCTTCTTTGATTTATATGCGATCTCTAGAAGTCAACTAAAATAATAGATGAAATAACCCCCTTTGATAAACCTCCGATTTAGAGATACCGGCGTAAAGGTGGTTTTGCCTTAAAAAAGACATTGCACCTTGATGTCGATCTCTTTAAACTTTTTACTTTACTTTAATCCCTCAATGAAAGACAAAATGATGTGCAAAAATTTCAAACTTTGAAATTTAATACCTCTGTCAATTTTTGTAGTATAGAAGTGAAACATTTTGTGTTATATCTGTTACGATATGTGTAAACATTTACTATGCATAATTATAGGGATTGAGGGATCATATTAAATGTTCGAGTTCATATTTTTTACAAAATTCATTTTTTATTTGAACATTGCCACAACATGAATATTTACCTCATTTGAAGCGTGCTTGTATTTGGAACTATTTGTCTAACACCAACGGTGTAGATATTACAACTTGGCGATAGATAACATATTGCACCCTGTGTATACAACATACGAATATAATATTAACATATGTATGCATAACACTGTCGCCCTGGTAACAGAAAAACAGCAAATATACATATATAACAGCATATTTATAACAGATTCAAAAATGAATATCTTTAAAGTGCGTAAAATTATACAGTGTACGTAACTACTTCGTCTTATTTACAAATGTGAGATTTGAAATTTCATACACAGAATTTTCTTTCTTCGAACAAAGTTTTAATACAATTAACTTTCTGAACCCTTTTACCATTAAGAAAAGATTTTGAAGTCAAACTTTAAAATCTAATTAGTAGTATATAAATAACAGGCTTGGGAACATAAACAAACATCTGTTCAAGATATAGATCATAACAGAATATAAATCAGTATTTCGCTCTATTGATAAACGTGACATATTTTACATTTAAAATTTCTTTTAATAATGCAAAATTTTAGTTTCGTTTACGCTTGGGAATTTCCTATAACTAAAGAAGGAATTTCAAGATTATAAATTGAACTAATACATAAACAAGCTCCAGTTTCAAGTATATAATGTGACAGAATCTAAATCATAATTCAACTCTTTTCTATGTCACTAATGTTTAGCTCAGAATAATCTCAGATTCTACCGTCATCAAGGGAATGAATCAGTCAATCAAAGAAATCATCTAGTTGACGTTCAATCTTAATTTCCAAGTAAAGTCTAGGTATATTTTAGTTCATTGATACTCTTGGAATATTCTCCGAAATATTTCTCGACTGACAGGTTTTGTAGACATCAGTTTACTCCACTGTATTATTAAATATGCTTGATTTAGAAAATATGCATTTCGTTATTTCAGAATAAAATTGCATTTCACACTATTTTATTATATGATTTCTATGCTTTCATTTTTTTCATTATACGAGGGAGAGTTTAAGAACTAGTTTCTCCTGGCGACTATTGACAGACTTGTGAATGAAAGACCAAAATTATAATGAAGATGCAGCTTTATTTTTCTACATAATTATATCTACATAACTGTTTAAAATAATGTATTCAAAAGGAATTTTTTTAGAATTATCAAGAATTGCACCTTTTAAAAAAGGCGTTATTTCAGTTAAAAAGTGATTATTTATAAAAGAAAGTTTTTATAAAGCTGTATTTACTTTATACTTATTATTTATTTATTTATTTTTATTTATTTATTTATTTTTATTTATTTATTTATTTTTATTTATTTATTTATTTATTTTTATTTATTTATTTATTTATTTTTATTTATTTATTTATTTATTTATTTTTATTTATTTATTTATTTATTTATTTATTTATTTATTTTTATTTATTTATTCATTTTTATCTATTTATTATTATTTATTTATTTATTTTTATTTATTTATTTATTATTTTTATTTATTTATTTATTTTACACTGATGAAATTAACAAAATGAAATTAATATCCCACGTAGATGTCTGCAAGGCTGGTTTCGGAGAGATAATCCGAGTTTTATGCATTTTTCCCGATTTTACAAATTTTTTTACTTTTTATTAATAAAAGTAATAATGAAAGTAGTCCGATTTTAGTCTGAATACAAATGTCTGAAAGTTCGACTTACAAAAACTGTTTTTTTCTATTAGTTATTACATATTAAATAGTGATATTCAAGTCGTTATAATAATTGTAGGTTTAAAGATTTTTATGAAGCATATGAAATGCAGAGCGTCCATTATACTGGCTATCATTTTAAGAATTTATGCGGTAGTTTAAGAGATTCAAAGCAAAAAGATACATATTACAATGAGGGTCTCATTTAAAAAGATTGCGGTATTAATATTTACAGGGTTGCGTTGTATAGGGCATTCTTATAGCAAAGACTCTAATTAATAACTGCCACACTAACTATTTTTAGATGGTAAGTGCATAACACCGTTCTACCCACACTAAAAAAATTTGTAGAACATCTGTAGGCAATTGTCCATTCTGCAGATTTTTTAAAAATATTTTTAAAAAACTCTGTTCATATTTTAAAAATAAAACTAAATCAGCGAATTTTTTTCAGATTTCTGTAAAATTTCTGAAGAAAATGGGGATTTCTTCAAATAATCTAAAGATCATTTTTAGTGGGGTAGTTATTGTAGTTTTAACGATTTATGGCGTGCTTAGAACGCAAGGTCCAGGCACAATCATTGCTGTATTTTGAAATTATTTAACTTTTGTTTATTTATTTAATGCTAGTATGACAGTGAGAGATCTTTTTCACCCATACCAAATGAATATATTTCGGTAAAACCCAGAAATCTTTTTTATAAAATAAGTTTGAAGGACATAAATAAATAAAAACTTAAATTGTTTTAAATAAAAATTCTCATGTAAAATACTCTTATAAAAACTTGAGTAAATGTTCCAGCCGTTTTAACATTAAATGACAGAGTCCCAATATTGGTACGACCAACACTGGAAGGGTCCACTAGTGTATAATATTTGAAAGTTTTCGTAAAGCAATTGATTATTATTATTATAGAGTTTTAATTAATTTAATTATTTTTTTGCAGCATTACTCAATAATTTCAAATGTCTAAAATTTTTAGGTATACTTTTGATCCGATAGTCGAGACTCTCAAAAATCGATATGCATCAAAGCGAAAAAGGAGAAGAATGTAATATAGGACAAAAAAAAGCGATATCATAAATCATCCTCTGTTTGAAGAGCTGACAGGGCACAGCATTTTGAGGTAAAATTACCATTCATGCATTTTTATTACGCGTATTCTTACAGGAAAACGACCTTAAGTCGTTATTACATAACTGACACAACAGTGTTGCATGGCAGCATTAATACTGTATACAAAATAATGTTATTTGCAATTTTAGAGAGAGCAAGAGATTTTCGGGCAAACTGAAAACAAAAAAGATTTTCGTTTACAATATTTCGTATTATAAAATATTGTGATCGATTCTTTTAGGTAGATTTCGTATGAAATACTACCTATTGCATTGTCTCCCATGTTGGAATTTCTGAAAAATTTTTGCGGATCTACACGAATCATGACTCCTAGACCCCAAAACTACCATCAGTAAAAAAGTTTATATATCTATCTATCTATCTATCTATCTATCTATCTATCTATCTATCTATCGGTGTATATCACTTTCTTCTAGACACGATAACTTCCATAATTATGCTCAGATCTTCATCAAACTTTTACATAAAATCAAAGGGCATAAAATCTCGGTTAAGTTCGTTAATGGGCAAAATCGGACCAAGGAGGTGAAAGTTAGGAGGGTTTTTGTGAAAACAGAAAAAACGCGATAACTTTTTAATTAAAATAGATATCGAATCAGTTTAAAGTTTATATTACTTCTAAAAAATGAGGAAAAAGTTTATGCGTGACAGATTTTTGATAAAGTTAAAAGTGGGCTCAAGGGGCGAAAAAAACATGGTTTTTGGGAGAAAAAAAATCATAACTTCGTCAATACTCAAGATATCAAATCCAACTAAATTTTATATAAATGTACTCAATATTATCTAAAACTTTTGTATTTACAAGTTTTTGATAGGACCAATTTTTACCGATGAAAAAAATTAAAAACGAAAAGAAAAAGGGGGGAGGAAAAAGAAAAAAAACCATAACTTACTCAATTCTTAAGCAATTAAATCTAATTAAATTTATTTTACATCTTCACAATAATATCTACAATTTTTATATTGACAAGTTTTTCATAGAACCAATTCTTATAGCAAAAATAAATTAAACAAAAATAGGAGTTGGAGAAAAAACCTCAAATCCAAACTGCTTATATTCTGACTCATTTTAAAATTCATTTTTGATTTTAAACGCATCCAAATGACAGATCCTATTATTTAGCAACTATATAATGCGACGTATTGGCCAATTTTTTGATAAAGGCAGAATATATTTTTAAAAAGGCTGCCAAAAAAGGTATTTTAAACAGATTTCCCGAAGTTTTCATCATTAAAAAATTCATTAAGTATAACAAATTGCGTTTTTTATGCGTCATTTTTAAATTCATTTTTGTTCTCAAACCCATCCAATTTACAGGTCCTATTATTTAGGAACTATATAACTTGACGTATTGGGCGGTTTTTTGATAAAGGCAGAATATATATTTTAAAAGGCTGCCAAAAAGGGTATTTTAAACAGAATTTCACGAAGTTATCGTGATTAAAATTTGCGGAAATTTAAGAAATTGCGTTTTTACCGAGTCATTTTTAAATCTTTTTTTGTTCTCAAACGCATCCAATTTACAGGTTCTCTTATTTAGGAACTATATAATGTGACGGAGGGGCCAGTTTTTTGATAAAGGCAGAATATATTTAAAAAAAGGCTGCCAAAATGGGCACTTCGCACAAAATTTCCCAAAGCGACATGATTAATGAACTGTGGGTATTCAAATAACAAATTGGTTATTTTATGACTCATTTTTAAATCCAATTTTGCTCTGACACACATTCAATTGACAGTTTTTTGTTACTTAGGAACTATATAATGTGCGTATTCGTCGATTTTTTGATAAAGGGTGAATATATATATTTTAAAAGCTGTCAAAGTAAGCACTTCGCAAAAAAATTTCCCAAAGCGATCATGATAAAAGAATTGAGGTTGTATTCAAATAACAAATTGTTTATTTTTGACTCATTTTTAAATTCAATTTTGCTCTCAAACGCATTCAATTGACAGTTATTTGTTATTTAGGAACTGTGTAATGTGCCGTATTGGTCAGAGTTTTGATAAAGGCTAAATATATATTTAAAAAAAATCTGTCAAAGTTGGCACTTCGCACAAAATTTCTCAAAGCGATCTTGATTAAAGAATTGTGGATGTATTAAAATAATAAATTGGTTATTTTATGACTCATTTTTAAATTCAATTTTGCTGTCAAACGAATTTAATTAACAGTTTTTTGTTATTTAGGAACTATATAATGAGCATATTGTTCAATTTTTTAAATAAAGTAAGAATATAATTCAAAATATATTGCCAAAATGGGCATTTGAGTAAAAATAGGCTTTTTTTTTTTTTTTTTTTTTTTTTTTTTTTTTTTTTTTGAGATGAAAACTTTTCGAAATCTACCTCCGCCTATAGGCCATGCCGAAAGGGATTTTGTTTTAATTTTGAGAAAAAAAGATTTTTGATTAAAAATACTAAAAGTTAAGATACACGTACATTTACTAATGTCCGAATTAAAATATATAAGCTAATTATGAATCTCTAGACAGACTTTACTATATGAGAAAGTCAGAAATTGCACACGAAACGTAGCGAATAGATGCGTTTGTACTATAACAAAGTTTTTAAAACATACAGTACTTTGGATATAGTACAGTACTGTAACCGAAATCTTTTGTGTGTCCCTGAAGATACTATATGCTTTCTATTATAGAGGAATTAACTTGCAGTGAACCTCAGTAACGTATATCAATTTCATAAAATGTGAAATAATTTAATATAATGAACCCCTTGCGGCGCGGTGGTATATCTGTGGCGTAATTTTTTTTTTCCGAGCACCTTCGTCGTTCCAAGCCCAAGCTCGCACTCTGATTGGTTGTTGCTCTGGGCACTGTTTTCATGTAACTTGGCGATAATCATACTTGGCGTAGCGATAGATGCTTCCGTCGAGAGTTTGATTTCCTTCCGAACCGAGTACAAAGTAACTTTTCTCTTGCAGCATTGGATTGGATGGAACGTGTCTTACTGAAAGCTGTACTCTTTAAAAGTTTTTACACACCAGAGCACAAGACCACGAGGATAAGAATGAAGGAAGAATAAGAATGAGTAGATTAGGTTTTAGGTTTACTCATTCACTAACGAGCGAAGTATTTTTCGCCAAGTATGTTTATCGCCAAGTTACGTGAAAACAGTGTCGAGAGCAACAACAAATCAGAGTGCGAGCTTGGGCTTGGAACGACGAAGGTGCTCGGAAAAAAAAAATATCGCATATCTGTGATGCCACTTAATTTTAATTTCAAACGCCACATTGGCACCGGAATTTTGGTAAAAAAAAAATTCACGGTTTATTGAATGCGTAAAATAATGCTTTTTCTTATTTACAAATAAAGTTGTTTTCAAATTTCGGTGTCAGTCGCTAATTTCAACACTTAAGTAATGAAATTGCCCTGCGCCGCAAAGGGTTAAAGCGGATCCCAAACAATGTTTTCCCCTATACCATTATGTGATAGAATACTTTTGTGTAACCCCTGTAAATTAATAAATATTATTCTTTGCGCCACAGAATGTACAGAATGTACATTTTAGTATATACTTCATAGATGCATATCAATTTTATTATGTTCGAAAGAGTATAACATCACTAAAATGCACTTAAAATATTTTTTTTTTCATTGACCGTAATCTAACGGAATACTTTTGATTGTCCCTGTAATTGAACTATACAACCGATTTTTATAAAATTTGAAACGATTCGACAAAATTATAGATTAATTATATACTTGAAATTTAGAACGATTCATTTGGGTAGTTTTTATGTTGTTATAAGTTGGCGGACTGAACGACTATTGTAGGTGCTACATACTACCTATGACCATAAAATTCGGTGAATGAATTCAGAACGACTGATCTGACAAAACTGGGGAAACAAAATGCTGCACCTGCATACAGGCAAGTGTAGACCATTTTCCCCCACCGTTGTTCAGTTGAGCGTCGTTTATGTTCTGTTTTCGACGTGTTTTACTAAGTGCTTGTTCAGTGTGTTGGTTCTTAACTGAGAACAGTAAAATGAACGAACAAATTATCAGTTCAAAGTTTAGTTTTAAACTTTGCAAGACACTGAAAGAAATTCATGAGAGGTGGTTAAAGTTGAACATCCCCCATACTCACCAGATCTCAATCCTCCAGACTTCTTCCTATTTTCACGACTGAAACGCTCTTTGAAACAGATTTGATCATATTGCTGACATCCAACGAAACGTGACGAAGCTTTTGAACTCCATCCCAAAAGAAAGCTTCTTGCGAACTTCCCAGGATATGTATAGCTAATCTCAGCGGTGCATAGTTATGAGAGATGACTATTTCGAATGATGGTATGGCAACTTTCGTTAATATTTTATCTACATTAATGTTACAGGACTATTCACCGAACTTTATTGTCAGAGGTAGTATTTAGATAATTACGAAAGCACCGAAAAAGAGAAATAAAATTTAAAATTTACAAATAAACATTTAAATCAAAAACAAAAGTATACAAAAAATAGACGTTTCGATGTACGACGCACAATCTCATCAGACAAAATTTCAGCAATAATAGAATATCGAACATGTCCTTGACAAAGTCAGAGTTCTTTTTTCAAAAATAGGAAACATTCCTCTGGAATCAAATAGATTCGTTGAGCGTGTAAAAGTATAGTCTAACGAATTAATTTTAAATAAATAACTGATAATACGCACTGCAGTTATTTTTCCAAAAATAACGAATTTTTGAAAGATGTTATGAGGTTCGTTTCAAAGGCATGTTGTATTAATTTAGAATTTAATTTTCCATTTTTAAAAGCGTTGACATGCTAAATAGGTGTTATCTCAGTTGATCTACAAGTGTCACTTATATATTCATTATTACAATCACTGAATGGAATCATATAAACAACTTCGGTTGACTTTGTCAGTAATATTTATTTTTGTGGATATTTTAAAAAGAACTCAATTAACCGTTTAAGATAAACTCTAATTTTAAATGATTTGAAAGCAGATGGAACTTCCTCTGAAATAGCATTATAATATGGAGTGTAAAGGAATATAAAAAGTGAGCAACGTTAAAAGCACCAAATATATTAAATTTGCAACAATCCGGTTTCGATAGCATACAGCGTACCGTCGTCAGTTCTGAGGGAGGTAGAAATTTGCTCATTACCGTAGGTGAGACGGTGCATTGAAATAGGACCAATAGGACGATTGGTCAGTGGTCCTCTTGTCTAGTCATATTGTCTTGGACGACAGTCCTCTGCCCACAAATAGGACGGCAGGGGACTGCAAGTAATGGCCAATACGAGAACGCATGTGGAAAGGGACCGAAGGAGAGAGAAATGGGTCAAGGGAGGAAAAAAAATAATTAAGAAAAATAGGTTTTAATGTAACATTTCCAGCAATCCGATAATGGAAGGGAAGGCGAATTCACAATGAACGGTATTCTCGTGACGTCACAGTGGGAATCACGTGGTGTAAAAAAACGTCTGCTAGCGCGTTTGTTTCGTTATTGTGTCATTTGATACAGCTTAAATACAGATAAATATATGTGTAAAATACTGCAGATTGACTCTGTACGAATTATTTTTGATAAATATTTATATATATACTAATTAAAACCATATATACTTATTAATTAAAATTTTAAAATTTTTATTTTATAAATAAAATGAAAAATGTGCATGCAATTGCTTTAAAATAGAGATAAGATTTAATGTCTAATTCATACCTGTTCTTGAAAAAATCTAAAACTTCATTTAAAAATAATATATAAGCATAAATTTTCTCACCACAATGCTTTTCAATGACGCGCTTATGAACGTTATTCCCAAGCAGACGAATTTTCGTAGCCTCGAACCAAAACGAAGAATATGGTCCATTGACAATATTGTCAATTTTTTTTAAAATGTGGAATGCTTCAAGGAAGTTAAGTTCAGGAATGGATGTAGGTTTGGAAATTATTTATCACTGAACTGAAGTCCAAAGTATGGTTCATCTCCAAGCAATAGAGGATTTACTGATTTCTTGCTTCCTAATGTAATTTTGATATTATTTAATACTTTTTTTAAAAAAAGTGTTTAATTTGCCCTACATAGAAAAGACCGTACTGGCAATTAATACTGTAGATGCCCCATGAATTTAATAAATCTATAAGATCTTTGAGATTGAAGAGGGTGAGTTTATTGGTAGGAGCAAAAATTATTTTGAAGTCATATTGTCTGAGAATTTTAGCAAAGATAAAGCTTGATTTAGGGAAAAAGGGGTAACACAATGCTAGTATTGGAAAGAGTAGAAGACTGCAGTGAGTTTGAAAAAAGAGGGCGCCATAGTTTAAATCGGGCAGTATCAATTATAGAAGGATTATAACCTCTATCTATCGCTATTATTTTAAAGTATTGAATTTCCATATTAAATCACTGTGAATCAGAACAAATATGTATTTCTCGATTTATAAAGGTATAAAAAGCGGCCATTTTTTTTTTGTGTTTGGCGGATGACAAGAACGAGCATGTTGTGGAAAAGAAACAGCAAAACTTATAAGATAGACGGATGTAGAGAAAAATGTTACAGTGCGAGTTACAAAGGCGTTAAGAACTCGCACAGAAGAACTTGAAATTTCGGACAGTTTTTATAAAAACCTTAATTTCTTTATGGGCTATCGTTCATTTAATATTATCATCATAAAAATGAACACAGTTTATTACAATAAGCCACTTAATCAGAATCTGCAGTTTGAACGCTTTTTCTACATTGATTTTGACAGGGTTATCCAAAAGATCTTCGTCCTTCGTCCGATCATTAATGGCCGTATAGTGTATTTGGGGTGGAATTTAGCCCAGTGCTAGTACTGACGGGTTAATGTATCCCCTTAAATTTTGCATTTTAAACTACCGATCAGAAATGACTTAAATATCGATTACGAGATAATGACCGCAATAATTACTTTCGACATTTAATTATTCCCATTCAACCTTTATTATCTGTTCATTATCATAATTGTTCAATTTGTATGAAAAATGCCTACTTGAACCCATAGTATATTTTTTGAATTGCATTGCACTCCTTTCATATACCTAAAATAAAGGATTATTTTAGCGTGTTATTAAAAACTTAATTATGTTAATAAGGAAAAGCTTTAGTAGAATTTTAACGATACCTTTAATATATATATTTTTTAAATTTTGAATTATACACCCAGAAAAAGGAATTGATAAAACTACAAAACATGTTTTGTTCAGTACATTTTGGTTGTTTTAAGCGAATTTTTTTGTTAATGGAAAAAATCGGTTTTGTAGCTAAAAAAAAAAAAAAAAAAAAGTTAGCATTTTTATAAAATTTTTAACAAAATTTCGTCAATTTTATTTGAGTTTTACTAAAGTCTTGTATTTTCAATTTGTAATTCCCTCAAACTCCCAATATGGGTCAACGGAAAATTTGTTTAAATAAACAAAAAAAGATATTGTTGATTTTTTTTTTTGCAATTTTTTATCCACAATTTTCATTTGAAATGCATAATAATGTAATAATAACGTCATTAATCCGTCTTAATTTAAAAGTTTTTATTATCCAAAATTTATGTTAATCCTTTATAGCTATATAAGTCAATTAAACAAAATTACGTGAGAGAGTTATGCCTACTACACACCAGTTTAAATTTTGCAAAAACAACAAAATTTTGTTGGAATTATAAATTGAAAATACAAGACGTTACTAAGACTCAAATAAAATTGATGAAATTTTGTTAATATTTTATAAGAATGTTAACAATATATATATACATATATATATATATATATATATATATATATTGTCTGAGACAAAAAAAAAAAAAAAATTACTTTAACAAAAACATTTGCTTAAAACAACCAAAATGTACTCAACAACACATGTTTTGTAGTTTTAACCAATTCCTTCTTCTGTGTGTACGAACTTGATGTTAAATTTATGTTTAATATTATTAGAGTTTTATTTATGCTTAGTTTAATATATTTTTTATTTTAAGTAAGGTGGCTTAAAGACATTTATCTAATTATTATTAAAGTATTAGTGAATTTTGAAATATATATATTTTTTAGCCTGGTCCTTATCTTTATGTATCAGAATAATCATTTAAATTTTTAAAATATATTCTCTAGAAATAAATGAAAAATAAAAAATGTTACCTTCCTCTATGCTCCAGTAGTGGGCCATAGTAACTTTCTGATGCTCCAATAGGGCCCCCCTAGAAGTGGGCCACTCCATTCTTGAATTTAATACATACTATACAGAAGTTATATATTTTTTTACATTTCTACACTTAAATACACACAATAATGAAATCATATTTAGAAGTTTTGATGATTACGTAAAATAATTTTAGCTTCTCTTTAGTTTTTTTGTATAGTTTGTAAAAACACCATACCAGCTCAAAAACTATGAGAATACTGAAGTTGTCCCTTTGCTTGATAAGGGTTCCAGCCATGTCCCTTTGCAGATAAGTGTTCCAGCCAATCAGCAATTAGTTTGTTATCTGACAGGTGTGACTAGAAAACTTGTTTTTCAACTTTGAAAACTGGTGGCCCACAATTGGTACGTGGCCCACTAATGGTACACTTACCCTATATAATATATATTATAATACATATACTGCCTGATAACAGATAAGGGTTCCAGCCAATCAGCAATTAGTTTGTTATCTGACAGGGGTGACTAGAAAACTTGTTTTTCAACTTTAAAAACTGGTGGCCCACTATTGGTACGTGGCCCACTACTGGTACACTTACCCTATATAATATATATTATAATACATAAATATAGATAAACAAATAACAGAATAAAAAGCATGTGAAAGAATGTTTTTCCCTGTGTTCACATGTGCTCAACGTTGGTCATACCCTCCTAGTGGGGCACATGGGAATACTATTATGAATTTATAAAATTAATAAAAACTATTAGAAGAACTATAAAGAAAATTAAAAAAATACCATGCGTAAAAAAGTCTGTTTATTATATTCGGTAGTTTTTGTTTATAGAAATTAACCCATATGTGAAAAAAAGCTATATTTAAGTGAACTGTTCACATGTGCCCCAGTCTCCCCAATAGAATTAAAGGTTTTGTGGTTTGTTGATCATGAGAATCAATCTAATTGGACTGTTAATTAGGTACGGAAGTAAGGAAGAAAGAAAACAAGTATGCTGATGTCTAAAATAAAATTAAATTAAACAGTTTGAGGATTCCCAAAAACCAAGATCTTTAAAAAAAAGTTCAACGCAATTTAGAATGAATTTATAGCAAATCCTTCTGACCTATCACTTAAATAAGTGACCACGAGACAATTAGATAAGATAAAATAAAAAGAATACTGCCCAGTTAAACTGATGGCATTGAGCTCACAGGCTACGCGTACTAATTGTATATTAAAGCCTTATATTTTCAAGGGTTAATTCCGTTCGAAAAAGAAATTAAGAAGGGGAAACAGCTCTCCCCTTTCCCCTTTTTTATACTTAATTATTGAACTCCCTAAACTAATCAGGGACATACTTTATCATATAAAAAATCTATATCCAAAATTCAGAGCAAATTGGAAAATTCTTAAAAAAAACCCATTTATATAATTTGAGAGGAGTTATCCCCCTCTTTTATACTTAACCATTAAACTTCCAAAACTATTCAGAGATTTGAACGAAAATTCTACATGAAAAACCCATTTATATAAATTAAGAGGAGGAGCATTAGAACCCCCGTTCCCCCTGAATATACTTATCCAATAAACACTTAACCCTTTGAGCTCTGGATGTTAAATTTCTTCAAAATTAAAAAAGTCACAATGGAACCAGTATTTTTCAAAGAAAGAATTCAGTTTACGATATACGCGGAAAAATGCATTTAACCTTTTTCAAATAAAAATGATCAAATATTCCGGTGCCAGTGTGACATTTAGGAATTAAAATTAGGTGGTAGAAAATTCTACCATCAGAGCTCAAAGGGTTAATGCCAATCACGGAGGTGCCCAATCAGAATGATCCTATATCTAAAACTGACAATTCTGCATGAAAACTGATAATTCTGCATGAAAAAGGCCATTTATATCAATTAAAGGGAGGGGCATGACACCCTCTTCCCCCTGTTATATATATCGAATGAACTCCAAAAACTAATCAGGGAAGCGCCTTATCAGGATATACCCATATACAAAATTTCAAGTGGATCGGATATTTTTATCATAAGTTTTCGCGTTACGCACGTACATACATACAGAACGGGCGGGCACATAAGCTCTCAGGCTATGAGCTAAAAAAAGGTTGATTTAAATTCAACAATAAAAGGGCCAGTGCAGTTGGGATATAAACTTTAAAGAGAAAGTATTGAACTAAAGAAAGGGGAAAGTTTAACCTGAAAATCTCTGTTCATTTCAAAACTGCCTGAAATAAGATAGTACAGTAATCGTATTTAATGGAAAATTCTGCGAAAAATATTATAAAAAGTACAGTCAATCAGGGTAACTTTGCGCCAAATCAGATTAATTTTGTTTCGCCTTTATGAAATTTCGATCCATTTTGTCATGGTGGAATCTTGACGAATTATTTGTAATGAGCTGCTAAATCGCACTAGTGCTGTTATCTTATATTTTCAGACCAAAACTTTGCCATTAACTCAAGTGATGTAACAGATTTAATCTTTTTTTTTCTCTTTTGGTCCAAAGTTATCCTGATAAGTCAATGTTACCAGGGTTCTCGCTGTCGCTCGCCGTTGCGCCAAATTGCGACTAAATTCTTCATTTGGCGAGTAAACAAAAGATTCGCCAAATTGCTAGTATTCAATTTTTGCTTTTTCTTTCTTTTCTTTTTCGTTTTCAGACACACGCTATGCATATATACATATTTTTAATATATTTGTAGCGGAAACTTGGAATTAGATCAATAACAATCGTTGTCGCAGTTATAAAAACCTTGGTTATTTTATAGTCCAAGAGCCGGGGGGGGGGGGATCGCACAAAATCCTAAGTCGTCGAGCACAAGAAAAATTCCTTTATATTATGGAATAGTAATAATAGAGGAACCTAATGATCCATGTCTGCCGGAAGCGAAGTGGTGCATAAAAGTGCTATTACACGTGCGCTGCTGCAGGTGTCAAATCGCAGGCATCTCCATGTTATCCTATGGGACCAGGGGAGTCGCTTGGAGAGAGCGTGTCTCTCTTGTGTCGGAGTGTGTTTGACGCCTGGAACGAAGCGAATCGCCAGTAAGAGCCAATCAAATGCTTGGAAATCCAAATGATGGTAAAGACTCTTCTCGAACAGCCAATGAAATGCTAAGAAAACGAAAAAACTCAGGCGATTTTTGTCGCTTGCAATTTTTACGTGTAATAGCACTTTAAGACAAAAATTGTTAGTGGTTGACTCGTAGGCTTTGCATTGTATTTGCCGTACAATCAAAAGTATGAAAACATGGAAAACCGGTTGCAGGAAAACATAATGCTAAGCTTACGAATCAACCACTTGTAGTATTAATTGTAAGTTACTGAAAACGTTAAACACAATAATATTTGAAAATATTTAAAGGTCAGTAAATAGACAGAATCCCTTGGAAACCAAATTGACCTATTTTATGCAATGAGATCAATGCCTTACCAAGAGGCGCGTTTGCAGAATACAGAGTCAAGTTTTACTATTAGTAAGTGAAACATCATTGATAATGAGCAGAAACTTAAATTAAGCCCCGAAAACTGCCTGAAGTTTCCACAAGGTATGAATCAATTCTTTGTTGCCGTAGAAATATGTGCTAGGTGACGCCAAGAACATTATTTTGCTGCTGTTGTAGCACTGATATCGCTACCTTTATCAAGGCTTTATCTTTTTGCGTGTCGTACAGCTTTGTCAACATTTTGCGGAAAAAATCACATAATGTAAACTGTTCTTTAAAAACATGCCAGACAAACACAGAGACCTCAATAAATAATAATCTGACTAAAAAGTTCCGACTATCAGAATCAGGGAAATCCAATCTTTAAATGCAAAATAAATAAATAAATAAATAAATAAATAAATAATAAAAATAAAAATAAAAATAAAAATAAAAATAAAAATAAAAATAAAAATAAATAAATAAATAAGTAAATAAATAAATAAACAAATAAATAAATAAGCAAACAAATAAATTAATTAATTAAATAATTAATTAAATTAAATTAAAAATAAATAAAATAAATAACAGCATAAGCTTGTTTGTGCAAAAATATTAAAAATCAGGCAACACGCTTGCGCACAACTCTTCTAGACTTTATAAACAGAATACCTAGTACTGCTATAAATTTAACAAAAAATTTTAGTAATTTTTTAACACATATAACAATACATAAATTTATATTACAAAAACGTTTTTTTTTTATTATTTTATTTATCTTTAGTTTAATAAATGCTTACCATTATAAATAAAAGCCCTATTTAAAACATTTAATGATATCGATTTAATTAATGAATTATTAAATTAATTAAAGTGACAAGTAAATCTTTTTGCACAAATGTAATTTTATTTCGAATACTAAATCTCACCCCATCCGATGAGATAGTAGAGCTTGAAGGGTGCATCTTGCTTGAAGATGGAGACAGTTATGCGAGAGTGAAGAAGCAGTCCTTCCACGAACATCCAGTTGATGCTAGCCATGGCGGCGTACATTTTGATGCTCAAGAGAAGCTTACACAGCCAGTCCTGAGAAAAAGAAATTTCAAAATTATATGTGGCATAAGAAATACATAGAATAATTAAAATATGATATCTGTAAATATAAAAATCAATCTAAAGTTTAGAAAAGGTTTTTACATCAATGAGTACGAAAGGCTTCTGCCTTTAAAACTGGTAGACAGCAGGTGCTGGGTTCGAACCCAATCGCGGTCGTCGGCCTAACGTTTAGAGTTTTCCGCGGTTTTCTTCGAACCTTGAATTTCCGCGCGTAAATACGGGCAAGTATCCCTTAGAATGACCTCGACGTAGGGCACCCTTCCCTTTACGGCCTATATCCCTAGTGTAGATAATTGGCCGACATGAATACAAAGAAACAAATAATCAGTAGAAAAGGTATATATATATTATCAGTTAAAAGACTACTTCTTGTAAAATGTGATGAGATTTATCGTTGCAATTTCTATTTATGTAATATGCTAATGTGACGATTCCGGGTTTATTCACTTTCAGAGTAACGAATTTATCGCGTCCATGTTAAACGAGAGTAAATATTTCGATTAAGAACCTATGGCAATATACGCATAATCTGTTTTATATCGCATCTAATTTACTTCATTTATTTAAAAACCTATTCAGTTATGATGTTTTAAGCTTTAAATTATAAATAACGAATAACCAGTTATCAAAGCTTTCATACATTGAATTACTTCGTTGATAAAATTTTATTTGATGCCACCATCTAGCGATTAGTTTAACCAAAACACTTTTTGTTGAAATCATACTTTTTATGCATTTTTTTGCATATAAAATGAATATTTCTTTTCAATTCTTATTGTAATTAAAATATAATTAAGGGTATAGTCGTAAAAATAACAGATGATATACGCTCTAATCAAAGGGTATACGCTCAAGGCAGAGGATATATCCTAGAATGTGTATACTATAAGCTTTCTGGAGAAACAGAGGGTATACGGTTCTCCTTTAAAAAATCCAAAAGGTATACGGCGTATACCCCTGTATACCCTTACTACATCCCCGAATATTAGGATCGTGAAATATCGTAGTACAATATATTTTAATTATATCTCTGCAGATACAATTCTAAATTTTAACTTTTTTGACAGCGGTTTATATTAAATAGAAAGTGATTAAGACAACATTTTAAGCATAAAAATATGAGACATTTGCAAAATAGTGTTAAGAGCCCATAATAGTCACAGAAAAATTACTCAAAAAGACCCGGATGACCATGTAAAGTCTATGGGAGCGTTCTTTTCTAATATCTCGCTCAAATTTTAATATTTTTGCATGATTTTTTTGCACAAGATAGCTGAGGCCAATTCACAACCGGGCTAGTTTATACTTTTTCAATTTTTGTTTCAGATTTTCTTTAAAAAATTACTTTAACTTTCGAAACTGGTTTAAACCGGTTCTGAAACTGAAACTATCGTAATATAAAAAATATATAACCAAAATCGAAAAAGTAAAAACTAGCCCGGTTGTGGATTGCCCTCAGCTATCTTGTGCGAAAAAATCATGCAAAAATATTAAAATTTGAGCGAGATATTAGAAAAGAACGCCCCCACAGACTTTACATTAGCGATCGGCTTTTACCGCGTGACTAGTGTGTGCTCTTAATGCCAAGTTTTGGTTCTTGAAAAGAGTCACGTCTAAACATGACTTTGATAAAACATTCAACCCCATAAAAACTATAAAAATGTTATGTAAAGTTATAAAAAATGTTAATTCAAAAGAAAAAAAAATGCATTATAGCGTATAGATGAAACACGAATTCAAGATCGCAATGCAGCAACTAAAATTTATAAGCAGTTATAATTCCTGCAAATATCAGTTCTATATTTCATTAAATTTAATACTCCCCCCCCCCAAAAAAAAAGACTGAGTTTTTTAAGCATTTTTTATCTCCAAAAAGAAAACCTACTCAAGTCTTTGCATATTACTAAAGCGAAAAAGTGAAAGTAAAAGAAATTTTTGTAAGAAATTAATACAGACGAATTTTTTTTTTATCATTAAGAGAATTAAAGTGCTATAGTGGAAATGGGCTGGGACTCTACCATCGAAACCCTCATGACCTGAAGACAGGAGCCCTGACATTAACACTAATGGACCGAATTCTCAATAGCATTGGAATTGACACATGAAAATTTTGAAAAACAATTTTCTTTTATTTTGTTTGAGGAATATCTATCACCTTACAAAACTACAACAACTATTTAAACTTACTGGTGAGAATTTTCTTTTAAAAACTGAATGTGTGATTAATCATGAGTTTATTTTTCTTTTCTATTTAAAATCGTCAGTGGGAAGGATTGAACGTAAACAAAATCGATCCTTATCTTTAAATTAAAATTGAGAATAAAAAATGAAGCATAATAATATAATCATTTTAAAAAATTGTTAACAACAATAAAAAAAATTCTTTTTCGTTCTACATCTTAACATTTAAACACTTTTTTAATAATAAGAATAATTATTTTGTAAACAAGTGATGAGTTTAAAAAAAAATAGGACTCGTCTGAAACAATTTTTAAAAACTGAATTTAACTATGGTGATCCAAATATTATGCATAGTTTTTTTGTTATTTATTAAAATAATTAGTTGTCATTAAATGAAATAAAAAAAATTATAAAATTGTAAATGTATTTAATTATAATTGTATTAAATAAGGTGCACTAACTTCACAAAAATTTGTTTCATAAAAAGAAAGACATGACAAAGTTTCTAAAAGACATCCTCAAAAAAAAAAATAATAATAATAATTTATTATAAAAAAGTGAATAAATAAAATTTAAGTACTAAAAAAAATATCATAATTAATTGTTTGGAAACCTGATTTTTATAAATATTAAATAATATTTTTTGTTATTATTCATTAAAAAAAAATCATAGCCAGAAGAATATTTTTTAAATTAACGACAAGGGTTTTAATCATATTTTTTTATACAGAATTTAGTTCAAAAATACCACACTGTCTTAATCATATATTTTCTTTCCTGTTTAAATTCGAAAAAAAAACCTTTGTAAACTTGACGAAAAATAACATCTTGAAACAGAAGGCTTTTTCCCATATGAACTCTTTTTTTTTACATCGAGGATTTTTAAGCAACAGCAAAGAAGCCGATTTATTCCTGTCAATTACATTATTATTATTTATTTATTTATTTATTTATTTATTTATTTTGCATTTTTTATTCATACACTTTTCATCTTAATCGTTTCGGATCTGGTGTACTGTAAATAGTACATGTCTTTTAATTTAGTAATAATTTGTTTTAACAAATAATTTTGTTACTGTTTATATGTGGTAATGTTAGTATCTGGATTTACGATGTGACTTCATTAACATTTAGACATCTAGTCATAATAATAATAATAATAACAAATATTTATTTAATTTTCTTTGCGCCGTTTGCCATTCTTTTATTTTTAAACATATATTTCACTCTTTAAACTAAAATTATTGGTAACTTTTCTGAAGGAATAATGTGTGATAAAACTCAAAAAATTTTAAAAAGTTATAATATCTGTTAAATTATGTTGCAATTTCATAGTTTCCAAATGTTTCCACAAACTTCTGTTTAGTCTATTTTCATATGAAAATGAATTGAACAGTACACAAAACAACTACATTTGTCAGATTTCAGATAATGACATATTTCTTAAACTTCAGTAAATCTATTTGGATACTATAGCATTAATATTATTAATGTAAAAAATAATGTTTCCCTCAAAATTGAAAAAAATTCGGACCGCGAAAGGGTTAAAGAATGATTTTTGTATTTTGATAATCCCTTTGTTTCGAAAAATCCTTGAAACGATTAGTCAGTACACTGGTGCCTACTGCCTACTACTGCATGTTACTTTAAGTAATTACCACCAACTTTTGGTCGTATTTACTGCAGCACCAAAACTTTGTTCAAACCAGGGCGAATTTTTTAACAGTATATGTATTTTGCATACCTCAAAACATTTAAATCTGCACATTCGGAATACTATATCTAAGTAAAAATGCCTTATTCAAAACTGAAAAATCCAATATACTAGAGAAATAAAACTATTTCGTAATCGTCGTAAATACTTTGAAAGTCTTATTAAATTTTAGATAGAATTTAGAGGTAGAAGAGGATTATAGCTTTAGCTTTATTTTATTTGCAATCATTTTACAACAAAGTCTTAAGCCTTTTTAATCCTTTCCTATGCGCTGTCAATGACACAACTATTGAAAACACTATTTTAAAATAGATGTTATGCAACGAAAAGTAAATTTCCAGTAAATTAAATGCGAAAGTGAAATGTTTTTGTTGCAATCTTTTTTTAATTTATTTTATTCTTCCTAATAGCATTCTTAAAATGTTAATACAAATGACAGTAAAAGCTCTTGGAGAAAATTAACTTTTTCATTCGTAAAATGTTAAAAATTCATCTTATTATTTAAATTATGTATCTATTAAGCACTGTACTATATTTATTTACCCTAGGACTAGATTATATTCCTTTTCTTAGCACATACACTGTTAAAAATTTCGGTCTGGTTTGAATAAAATTTTGGTGTTGTAGTACATGCAACCATAAATTGGTGCAATATCGTTCCAACAATTTAAACTTTGGTTAAACCGGAGTTGTAAACGTTGGAATGTAATTTCAACATATTATGGTTCCAGATATTACAGAGAAAAAATTCAGTGAAACTGGGACACAAATTGTAAGAGTATAATACCGTGAAATGCGGTGAATAGGAATACTTTTCAACTTTAAAGTTAAAAAAGCAATAACTGATTTTTTAATTCTTTTATTTTTTACTAGAAACTTCGGTCTTGTTTAGTTCGCTACTTTTTAAGCAAAAACGTAACATTTGTTTCTATTTATGTATTTTATTTTGTAAATGGTGTTCCGATTCACCCCGCTGACAGGAGTGAATCGGAATAAATGCTATAATCTTTATTTATTTTGATTTAAACTTTAATAGGGTTGATAAAAATAAGTAATAGTGGTAATGAAGGAATATGAACACGTAGTTACTATCAAACCAAGCCTTTATTTTATATACAAGTAAAGGTATGAATTTTTAAAAATTAGAAAACAATTTTGAATCAAGAAATATTAAAATTTATTCTAAGAAATTGTACTCGAATTGCAGAAATTGGAAGTTAATACAATTTCAGCTCACTTCTGTGGTATCCTTTACTAGTAGTCATTGGGTAAATGAATCTATTGAGTATCCCCGATTGCTGCATGTATTAATACGATCGTCTAGTACGCCCGTATCCCCCGCCCTTAGTACTGTTTGTATGTCTCTCTTTTTTAATTGGTTTTCCATTTTAAGCTGTTTCTGTAATGTTGTGGATGTCAGAGAATAACTTTGTGCAATTTTTCTTAACAATTTGCCATTTTTAAATTCTTTTATTATGTGTTTCATGTCTGTTGGATTGGGCGTTGACTTTTTTGTTTAACTAAGTAATTTCTTGGCACCTTTAAACTCTTCATGTAATTAGAACAAAAAAAATATTGTTACAATACATATTCATACACATGTTTTCAGATATTACATGAAACTATTACTGTATAGAAAAATAAACCATAAGAGAAAACGTGTTCCGATTCAACCCGTAAGTCTTAAACCTCTGATGTTACAAGCCATTTTTAACTTTTTCACTATGTAATTTAGAGATCAGTAGAATTTAATACAGCATATCTTTTACAGTCTATCATGAATTAAAAATCCCTACTCTTAGGTTTAGAATGCAGAAAATATTGTAGTTACATACAAAGTTTTGAAGACGTTGAAACAATGAGGTTTTTGAGGACCTACTTGCAGTTTTTTTATATACTTTAGTATTGGTGCCAACATGTCAAAACTGAATTTGTTGAACCTTCTTATAAAAAATTGGCAACTACCCTAATAGCATGCATGGTCACAGTGACGTCACAGTTACGTCGCTGTGAGTCACTTTGGTCACATCACATCTGTGACCAAAATGCCACCAATCAGTGACGTCACATTGTGATTGAGATGTGACTTTCTTAAAAATCTTTAGAAATTTATAAATATCCTTTAAAACACGTTATTTACTTTAAAAGACATGTTTCTGGCAATTTAAATATCTTCGCTTTTGTCACAATTTCGTCACAATGTTAATGTCAAATTAGTCACAAATGACACATTTTTCACAAATTTGTCACATTGTGACCACTTTGTGAAACGTCACAAAAGAGCTCTAAAACGGCCATAACGACTTCACATTTTAGTCACTGTAACTTCACATCGACGTCAAGTGACGTCACATCGGCAATCGATGGTCACAAAGTCACAATGTGACTTCACAACGACGTTGCAGGGACGTCACTTTGCTTTACGGGTAAAAATATCATCACATACATTAATTATAATGAATTTATTTGTATGACCGGGAAGTTTCATTTCAATTCACCCCATTTTACGGTAGTCTGAGAAAAGGGATATATTTATGATTTGCCGGTACGCGATAAAATAACGATAAGATCCAAATGATACTTCTGATAGAGCTCTACCTGAAAGAATGTGTTATAAAAAACTAACGAAAGAACTGTATAATATTTTATACGGATCGACTGACTTTTAAATTTAAAAAATATGTTTAAGCGAGACAATTCAGATTTCTAAATGATTTTTATACTATTGTTACCAATGTTAAAACTTTATCTACCCTATTATGAATTCCTGAAAATTTTACATTCTAAAGCATTTTATTCAAATTGTTTAAACTAAGTTAAAATATTTACATAATCATTTAATAAATATTTGAAGGAATTTAGAAGGATTGAAGGATTTAGAAGGATTAATTAAATTTGAATTTACAGGGATTTTGTGCAATTTTTAACCGACTTCAAAGAGGAGGTTATGATTTCAACCTGTATGTATTTGTTGTTCACGCATAACTTTTGCAAATATAAACCGATTTTCATAATTCTTTTTTTGTTTGAAAGCGTATGAGGCCCATGTGGTCCCATTCGAATTTCATAAAAATCTGATAATTAGAACTTTTTTAAAAATAAAAACTTTAAATTTCAAATTCATTTTGAAGCAATCGACCAATTAGAAGTGTTCCTTTTGCATGCTTTTATGTTACACTTACATAAACACACGATCTTTTCACTGTTAAAAGTTTGAAGTTTTTGCTGCATCGTCACTCCACCGCTTTTATGGAATATCTCTATTTTGACCAATGAGAATTCACCATATTAAAATGAAGTAATCATTTTCTATAAAAGCGATGGATAGACGATAAAGTAAAAGTTTCAAATTTTTAATAGTGTTCAAAGTGCAAAATCCTAGCTGGACGAGGGCCAGGATTCACATAAATTTTGCGCTGTTTGCGAAACGAGATTTATTAACAAGAAAATTTATTTAAAATATTGAAAAACTTGCTAAAATTCAGGCTTCTGATTCGTTAATCTGGTTTCGCTAACAGCGCAAATTCTACCTGGATCCCGGACAAGTTCTCTTATGCAAGAAACCGGAAATATAGCATCTAGGGGATATAGTGTGGAAATCGGCTATCTCAGGGCGTGTTCAGAGCAACTTACAAAAGTAACCAATGTTATCGACCGATTGTAGGGCAGTACGAAAGCAAATTTTGGCATCAATGAAAACTATTCTGTTGAATTGTAGCTGACGTCACACTTCGCTTTGATTTTCATTTCGTAGTTGTCTGCAATCGGTAAGTGGTCGGTAAGTAACCGGTAAGTTGTGCTGAACATGCCCTCTGTAACACTTAAAAAAAGCGCTTTAATGTTCTATTCTTTAAATGTGCAACAATGCTGATGAAATTTAAACAGAGAAGCGACATCTGCAGGACATTTTGTAAAAATGCAAGAATTATTGCTAGTCTAGATAATGTATCACGAAAATGCCGCAGATGTCGTTGTGATCGACACTTTGGAATTCAGTAGTATCTTTGCACATTTAAAGGATTCAAATTTTTAGCACTGCTTGCATTGTAAAAATTTAAACCCTTTTGCTGCATTGTCACTCCATCGCTTTTATAGGAAACGATTACTTCGCTCTATTATGGAGCATTCTCATTGGTCAAAACAAAGAAATTCTATAAAAGCGATGGAGTAACGATGCAGCAAAAGGGTAAAATTTTTTACAGTGCCGATAGCAGATTTTCACTCCACGTATTCCAGACTCTCTCCTTCGAACAATGAAAAGTTCTCAAAAATGAAGGCTTATGATTGGTCAATCTTGTTTCGCTTAACAGCGAATAATCCTTCTGGATCGTAACCACTGTTGCAGAGATGCTAGTTT
This sequence comes from Maratus speculifer, assembly GCA_964019185.1. Lineage (NCBI taxonomy): Eukaryota > Metazoa > Arthropoda > Arachnida > Araneae > Salticidae > Maratus > Maratus speculifer. The sequence continues at coordinate 27,034,123 of OZ025289.1, read as the reverse complement.
TTTTTCAAAGTACGAAATCTTAGCTGGAACAATTCTCGTATCCACCAAAGTAAAAGATCCACATCGATCGAGACATGAGAATTCGGTATCGAAAAGCTGAAAATCCATCTCTAAAGAGCCTTACACGTTAAAGCAAGAGTGTCTGTGTATCAGGGTGCTTGTTATGCCGGATTCACAAAGTGATTAAAGTACATTGCTATGTGCTAGATTTACATTTGGACAAATATAAATGGCGAAAAATTTTGATAAGCTTACCATTAAAGTTAAGCTAGTTAACTTCTTTCACCCATAAAACAAACTCGTTCAGGAGACTAACGCCAAGTTCTGGAATAAAAGTTCTTAAATTTTCTGTACTTTGGAAAACCGCGTTTATCAAAGAACATTCTTAACTTCAAATATTACTATTTTCATATAGACGCATGTTGAATCATGGTGTGATTTTAATAATATCTTCCTTTTTAGTTTTTATGACTGAAAAGGGTATTTTAATACATACAAATATTTAGAATTACTTTGCTATGCACTGAATCATAGAAGCAACTTGACGCGTTCTGATTGTGTACGCGTACTTTGAACTGTAAAAAATCCGACCCTTTTGCTGCATCGTCACTACCCCGCTTTTATAGAATATCTCACTTTTGATCCATGAGAATGCTCCATAATAGGCTGAAGTAATCGTTTTCTATATTAGCGGTGGAGGGACGATGCAGCAAAAGGATAAAATTTTTAACAGTGTGCCTTGTTTAAAATATCTTGAAAAATTACCTCTGTTTTTAAAGACTATCTATTTTCTGACCAATGAAAACGCTCCATGGACGTTTTTAGATCGCTCTCATTAGTCAGAAAATAGATAGTCTTTAAAAACAAAGGTAATTTTTCACAATAATTTTAACGTATACTGATGGATTGTCAGCTTTTCAATTCCCATTTACGAAGTCTGTAGATTTCAATGTGGACCTTAAGGCACTACACTAGTCTCAGAAAAAGACCCGAATGTTAGTGTAAAGACTATGGGTGTGTTCTTTTCAAATATATCGCTCAAATTTTAATATATTTACATGATTTTTTTTTGCATAGGATAGCCGAGGATATTCTACAACCGGCCTAGTTTTTATTTCTTCGATTTTGCTTATGTATGTCTTATATAATGATAGTTTCAATTTCAGAACCGCTTTTAAAACGGATTTGAAATTTAAAATAATTTTTTTAAAAAAAATCTGAAACCAAAATTGAAAAAGTAAAAACTAGGTCGGTTGTGGAATATCCTCAGCTATCCTATGCAGAAAAAAATCACATAAAAATTTTAAAATTTGAGCGAGATATTTGAAAAAAACGCCCCCATAGACTTCACATTATCATCCTGGTCTTTTTCTTTGCCTAGTGTGGGGCCTTAAAGTTTGCTGAATGCGATAAATTTCCGAAATGTTAAAGCTTAAATGGACAAGTTCTCGCATCCACTAAAGCGGAAATGGACATCGATACCAATCGACATCCTTAAGTTGTTGAAAAGATGAAAATCCTTTAGTATATATTTTGCTCCGGAGGAAAAAATTATCTCTACATATCAATGCAAAATAAATTGCATAGATATGCGTAGAAAAATTATCTTTAGATTCAGATTTGGTTACCGGATTAGACGCCAGAATGATTTCAGATTTTATTCATGTAGGATTCCTCGATGTGAATATGACGACACATGGAGCACAGTATACGATTGATTGAAAAGATTCTGGAAAAAATGAGTCATCAAGGGGGTCCTTGTGGCCGAGTGGTTAAGACACCACGCTGCTAATCTCTTGAGAGCGTAAGTGATTGTGGGTTCGAATCCCACTGGCTTCGTTGCACACACTCTTTATGTGTAGCTCCCGGTTGTACTTTTCTTGTGTCGTAATATTTCCTTGTGCTATCTTGTCCTTGTATGTCCACGAATTTGTAAAATAATATGGATTATGTATTTATGTCTGTGTAGAAATAAAGGATCATTCGGCGTACAATCGAATTCTACCAGAAAATCATCATCAAATTTTATAATAGAAAATGCCTAGCATTGCGATACATTGTTAAAAATTTAACTTTTGCTGCATCGTCACTCCATCCCTCTTATGGAATATCTCATACGTACACTGTAAAAAATTTTACCCTTTTGCTGCATCGTCACTCCCCCGCTTTTATAAAATATTTGTCTTTTGACCCATGAGAATGCTCCATGATAGGCTGAAATAATCGTTTTCCATAAAAGCGGTGGAGTGAGTTTCAAATTTTTAAGAGTTTAGTTGGGATAAAAGCGTACGTAAAAAAAGTATTTGGGCATCGAATGCTGTCACTCTCTTACAGATGCAGCCAAGTACAGGTTATGATTTTCGGATTCCTCGTCGAAACATCACCGCTCATTTCCGATGCCTTTACTGCATTTATAGGAATTAGAATGTTGTTGTTTATCTATTGAATCATAGAACGATTTTTGTTAAAATCTTTCTTTTTGCCTTTTCTGACTGAAGGGGGAGTACTTTTGACTACACTAGAAAAGCATTTTACTATTCATAGATATATGTGGAGTCATTTTGCTGTTTACTCATATATGGAAGCGCTTTGCCGCGCGCTTATGTGTAAAGACACTTTACTTGAGGCATTGTCACCTTTCGATAACCACTTCCGATGTCCGTATGATTAGATGTTGACTTTAAGATTTCATGAATGCGGTAGCTTTTTCGTCGTGCCAGATCTGAAGAAGTTACCACATTCAGAAAACTTAAAGATTCACAACGATACTAACCGATATTGTAAGTGTCTTTTGAAAAGTTGACAATCAAACGGTGACAAGTAAAGCGAATACATCAGAACTCAGCAAAGTGCGTTCATTAGTAATGCGTTGCAAAGAGCCATCATTTGTCAGTACACATACTTATGTATTACGGTATAAATAACTAAAAAGTAGGAAAAAAATTTAACTTTTTCAAAAAAATGTATAACCGACTCCAAAAAAAGCGCTAAAAAGAATTAAATAATTCTATAAAATTCTCTAATGACAAATCGTTATCCAATAACCACACATTGACTATCATGTACCGGTATAAAACGGTTAAATTTAATATATAAAATTTAATAGCCACCAAACATAGGTTTTCCAGAGAATATTTTTTACAAGAGATTAATTTACATATTTTGATTTAATTTTTGAATATATACATATAAAAAGTAAGGAATTACTTTTTGAAGTTGGTGCCAAACTATCTTAAGTATAGTAAGAATCGTGGATATATTATGTCTAGTACCATAAATAAAATGGGGAAATCATTATCGATTATGATTGTTTGGCACCAACTTCAAGAAGTAATTCCTTACTTTTTATATGTATATATTCAAATATTAAATCAAAAATATGTAAATTAATCTCTTGTAAAAAATATTCTCTGGAAAACCTATGTTTGGTGGATATTAAATTTTATATATTAAATTTAACCGTTTTATACCGGTACATGATAGTCAATGTGTGGTTATTGGATAACGATTTGTCATTAGAGAATTTTATAGAATTATTTAATTCTTTTTAGCGCTTTTTTTGGAGTCGGTTATACATTTTTTTGAAAAAGTTAAATTTTTTTATAACTGCACTCAAATTTTTTATTTTTTATTTTTTTCTTAGTATTTTGTAGAATTACAAAATGTACAAATATCCTCAGTTCAATTTATATTTTTGAATTTCATTTCCATTCCTCAATTTCTTTTCACACTTTTTTTGTGGATAAATACACGGCCAAATAAATTTTGCGCTTTCACAATTATTACTTTCATTTCATTTTTACAACAGAATGTTCCAATTGTCTGTTATCATACATGAAATATCCTAAATATAAGTTTGTTTACAAGTTGCTACTTCTTATTTCTAGTTTTTCTACAACACATAAACAATAAGTCGAAACTATAAAATCAGTGGAAAAGACTTGTTATTCTCAATGCTTATGTTCTTTTTAATGACTTGTTTCCCCAATTTGTGTGAGTGTGCTTTTTTGTTTGCTTTGAGCGACACTAATTTTCCTCTAAAGTCCTCTAACTTTTACTACTACGGTTTGGTAGTTGTTTGGTAAAACAACAATTTCAGTAAATTATTTGAAAGGGAATTTTTCTCTTAGTTGCAGATTTCTTACAGATTCAGTTTCTTTTGTTAGAAAAATGTTTCTTTTTCTTATCCTTTTTTTAAATTTAACTTTCTTCTTTTTAGGTCTGTTCGTAATTATGTAAATGCGTAACACCATTAGCCGTCGTTTAATCCGTCCGTCTGTACGCATATAAGAGATCATAAACTACCCAAGCGAATCGTTTGAAATTTAAAATAAATTGTTTCATAATTGTGTCATTTCAAATTTTATAAGGATTGGATGTATACTTCAATAACAGGGACAATCAGAAATATTCCGTATTTTACGGCCAATGGGAAAAAATAGTTCCAAGTACATTTTAATGGTGTTACACACTTCCGAACATAATAAAATGGATATGTATCTATGAAATATATACTAAAACATAAATTATGTACAATCTATAATTCAAAGAATATTTGTTAATAATGTACAGGGCTACACAAAAGTATTCCATTATATAATGGTTAGGGGGGTACATTGTTTTAATAAATTAAATATTAAGTAAATATTAAACCAAGATACCCTGGGGTAATAACGCCACTTTAAGGTTCTACCATTTTCACGGCGCAGTTTTAGATTGTATTTTTCAAACAAATATAGGATTTGATACAGCAACTCATTGACTATCTATATAAACAAATAATTTAACAGATTTGTATTCATAAAATGTAATGGCGTGATTTCTTGATCAATGCTATGTGGCGTTATTACCCACCTATATGGGTAATAACGCCATGCAAACAAAACTATGAAATAAGATGTGGCATGTAGATTGCCCAATTCTAAAAATACAAACTCTACAAACTTAGAAATTGACAAATTGCATTCTAAGCTATTGAAAATGATCAATTTTTTGTGAAAGTGTAAGAAAAATAAAGGTGTGGTGTGTGGGGGGAGGGGGAGGATGAGGCAAAAGAATATCAGACCATGAGCTTCTTTTTGCTTAAAAAGGACCGCTTAAATAGAATTATTAGAAACATTGCACAGTTTTAACTTTGTTTATTTGAATCAGTATTTAGGATGTAGCTCGGCCACTGTAGGGAATCAACCGAGGTATTAATGCCAAGGATTGGCGTTATTACCCCGTTATAGTTATTGCGCTGTACATTTTAAATTACAAATTATCTCGAGAAGATATCCAAAATCTTCAAGAACATTTTGAAAGTCCATGAAATGTACTACAAATTTATGTAATTAACAAAGTATTTCCGGATAAAAAAAAATAGTCTTCACATCACAAAACGTATCTCGCAAATTTTAGATCAAGCGTTAATTTTGGTTGCTTGTAAAAATAATAAGACCTAAAAACGAAACAAATTAACTTGAAGCTGTTTTTTGCAATTTATATGACTCAAAACCCTTCTGCGCATAGCAGATAAGTGTCATTTACCAGATTATTTCATAAATATGCAAAATAATTAGCACTTGGCGTTATTACCCAGCCTAGCGTTATTACACCAGACCACCTTATTTAAAATATTTTTAACAGCACCATGAGAAACGGGGGCGGCGAAAAGGGGGCTGTCGCCTTGGCCGCGGAAATTGAGAAGGCGCCAAATTTATAGTACCAACGTTATTTTTGGCCTATTACAAGGAGAAGTTGCGTAAAAGGGGGGGGGGCACCAATTTGAAAGTTTGCCTCGGGCGCAGTTTTTTCTTCGCACGCCTCTAATTTTTAATGTAATGACTCATTAAAGATTGGGGGGGGGGGGTTAAAACAGATCATAACGAAGAATGATGCATTGATAGAAGACATTTATTAAACACAAAAAACATGACTTTAAAAAAATTAACTTAATAAACTTATTTGGTATCATGATACCCCAAACATTGTATTTCTACACATTATGATATTTCTAAGATTTAAACGAAAATATTTAACATGTTTATTTAATATTCCTTTTTAAAATATTTTTTATTTATTATTCATGAGAAGCATAATTGTTTTTGTGTAGTAGTATTTGAGGCATTAACGAATTATACTTTTAACAAGCCGAATTATATGAAATTTATATGACTCAAAACCCTTCTGCGCAGAACACATGGGTGTCATTTACCAGATTAGTTCATAATTATGCATAATATTAGCACTTGGTGTTATTACCCCGCCAGCATTATTACACCAGACCACCTTATTTCACATTTTATGAAATTGATATACGTTGCTGAGGTTTACTACAAGTTGCTTCCTGTATAATAGAAAGAAGATAGCATTTACAGAGATACACATAAGATTTCGGATACTCTACCGTATCCAAAATACTGTAATACTATTATATTAAGATCTGAATATTTTTCAAACTTCCGTATAGTACGAACGCATCTCAGTTGCTACGCTTGATGTGCTATATGAAACAGAATCTGTTGAATGAATTTTTGTTTTGTCCGTTACATAAAAACTTCTAGGAATGCCAGGTTTCTAAAAATATTTTACATATATATATATATATATATATATATATATATATTTTCTTTTTTAATATTCTGACGTTTTGAAATTTTTAGGCGCTTTCATAGTTACATATATTATGTGCCACGATAGACATACATACCAGATATAGTCACCGTCCGGTTTGAAATTCTACATATATAATTGTTGCAGAACTATTTCGAGTCTTATTAAATTTTATGAAAGTTTATTCAAGGATAGTTTCTAATAAAAGTTAAAAATTAAAGATATGGATGGAAGTTTATATAAAGAAAAGTTAAAAAAAAAAAACCTCCCTGCCGGCTTTGCCTATAGACGGAAATACATATTTCGAATAGTGCTTATTTCAACAACAAAAAGTAAAATATGATTAGAGATAAATCCAATTTAACAACTATATTTGGCCGTTTTTGAAAAAAATTTAATTTAATTTTTCTGTAAGAACTAGTTTTATCAGAATCATCTTAATCGAAATTAGACTCAAATGTCCATTTTGACCTCATATTTTGAAATTTATTCTGACTTTATTAAAAAATTGACCAACACGTTGCATTATATAGTTCCTATAAAAAAAAAAAAAACTGTCAACTGAATGCGTTTGAGAGCAAAACCGATTTTAAAAGCGAGACATAAAATAAGCAATTTGCTGTTTGAATACATCCTCAATTCTTTAATCACGATCGCTTTGTAAAATTCTGTTTAAAATGCATACTTTAACAGCTTTTTTCTAAATATATTCTAGCTTTATCAAACTGACCAATACTGCACATTATATAATTTCTAAATAAGAGAACCTGTAATTGGGATGCGTTTGAGAGCAAAAATGGAATTATATATGAGTCAGAAAAAAGCAATTTGTTATTTGAATACTTCCCCACTTTACAATGACGATCGCTTCCGGAAATTCTGTTGAAAATACACATTTTGGCAGTTTTTCTTGAAATATATTCAGCCTTTACCAAACACCGGCCAATACGTCACATTATACAGTTAGAACATACAATTATCCATTTGGATGCCTTTAAAATCAAAAATGAATTTAAAATTGAGCCAGAATGTAAGCAGTTTGGATTTAAGGTTTATTTCTTTCTTCTGCTATTTTTGTTTAACTTATTTTTGTTATAAGAATTGATCCTATAAAAAGCTTGTCATGATAAAAGTTTTAGGTATTATTTAGAATACGTATAATAAATTTAATCGGATTTGATCATTTAAGAATTGACGAAGTCATGGATTTTTTCCACCCTCTTTTTATTTTCCTTTTTAGTTGTTTTTTATCAATAAGATTTAGTAATATCAAAAACTTGTAAATGCAAAAGTTTTTATTTTAAGAACATTTATACGAAATTTACCAAATAAAAAAATTAGTTGGATTTCATATCTCGAGAATTGACGAAGTTAGGATTTTTTTCTCCCCAAAACCCTATTTTTTTCGCTCCTTGAGCCCATTTTTAATTTTACCAATACTCTTTCATGCATAAACTTTTAGCTCATTTTTAGGAGTAATATAAACTTTAAATTGATTTAATATCTATTTTAATTAAGAAGTTATGGCGTTTTTTCGGTTTTCAAAAAAAAACCCTCCCTATTTCCACCCCCTTGGTCCAATTTTGCCCATTAACCCCTTCGCCACGGCACCATTTACGAAATTTTTAATGTTTCGTTGCCGGTTTTTAATAACAGAAAATTGTACCTTATTAAATCGAGCAAATGCTCCGAACAAATAACGCAAATTTTTCAGTAAAATTTTACTGATGGGGATAAACAAGGATTCTTAAGTCTTTTTGTGCACGTACAACGAACTTGACTGAGATTTTATACCCCTTGAATTTATGTATCAGTTTGGAGGAGATTTGAACAGAATTATAGAAGTTATCGTGTCCATGAAAAAGTGACTATTATTTTTTCACGATGTCTCCTAATCATACGCGTGGTATATATATATACCACGCGAAAAAAATAAATTGTTAAGTAGCGAATTAAAAAAAAAGCTATTGCCGAGAACTGCACCTATCGAACATAATAATATCAAGAATTCTTTGCGTTCATGGCAACTTTTATGTTCTTATATATATATATATATATATGTATATATATATATATATATATATATATATATAAATTTGGTATTTTAATCAAAATGGAAACTTTACGTATGAAAAGGCAGGTAATAAGTATGAATTGGCAGGTAAATTCTTATAACACAAAGCTTAAATTTTTTTTTTAATTTTATACATTTCAGAAATGAAAAATGTTATTCTTAATCACTAAATTCCTTTTCTTTTCTAATTTCATTAATATATTTTACGCAAAGTCTAAAACTGAAACATTATACTGTCACACAAAACCCACGCTGCTGATAAACAATCATATAAAAGCAATATCAGATCGAATTCAATAAAGGAATTTTATGCAGTAATTGTATGTCTTTATAGATTAACTGAAAGGCGAAGTGTTATTTCTCTCATAAACAAAACTATTTATTTTCCGAGAGAAGATCGATAAATCTGTTGTTTTAGAAAAAGTATTATATCTGGATATCTAAATAAAATCCCTTTCGGATAATAGACATTTGCCTCCTTTAATACGAGCATCTGTTATTAGAATTATTTAAATAATTATGAGATACCTCGTCGAATTTCGACGAAATGAAGAATTTAATGAAGGGCATTTACATTGATTAATAATAAACCTACAAAATTGAAAAATAAATCCATCGAATATTAGTTAGTCTGATTCAGAAAGAAATACATTGATTTAATCTTAAGTTACCAAAATACCAGATCATTAACTTTTCAAGTGCTGTGATCACATGGTGCGATCACTTAATTTTACTTCCAAAACTGATAAATGGCGCAAAGAATATTTTAATAAAATTTTCCCTTTACAATGAAAGTGATGAAAAGCAGGTTTTTATTTTCTGGAAAATTCGTTTGGAAATTCTGGTGCTGGTCAATTATTTTGTTATATTAAGAAATGGATTTTTCTGTCATATTAGATTAAATGTAAACTGCTGTAAGTTATTAATATTTTCAAATTTATTTGTGTACGTAACTCATAAAATATAATCAAAAACAGTAATTCATATAATTTCTTTCTGCACGAAATCTAAACCTTATGTTCTTTTTACCACCTCAAAATTTACATACGGAATATATCGATATCTCATACACCATCTCATATCCATAATCATCATTTTCCTAATATTTTTACTTGCAATACTTTATAACTAAATATTTTTTAAATATAAAGTCATGTTTTTCAATTCCAACTTTGCATATAAACATTCGCAAGCTTGACTTGAATTCTCATCTCAATACCGAAAAATGCAAAAATTTGTTCCTTTTAGACGCAATTGTAATAAAATACTTAGTTTCATTAAAGAAAATGTTATTTTTCTTCTAAATACGATGACCTATTTTTTCTCATATTTAATCCAACGAAGCATTTCATTTAACGGAAGTTTCAACAAAACGGAAAAATATGAAATACAATATAGCGATCTTGATCAGTATAAAGTGAGTTGCTAGCAAAAAGTAACTGGGTTGGACTTTTGCTTGACGCTAACGTTCTCGTCTCTTGATCCCGAGATCCCCAGATCAAAACCAACCGGCGCCAATCACCTCATTGGTGACTCCGGACAAGCACGCAACATTAAAAAACAACCAACGCACAGCAATCAACTCACTTCATAATCAAAAGATGGCAGCACCAAACAAAATCCTTCAACGCAAAGCCTGTACATGCATCACAATATGTGTACGACAGCATTCATTCACGAGTGCGTATCGCTCGTCGACGTCATCAATACGTCTTTCTCACTGGTGGGATACTCCTGTAGCGATCTCGATCAGTATAAACCGAGTTACTAGCAGAAAGTAACTGGCTTGGCCTTTTTTCTTGACTTTAACGTTCTCGCTTCCTGATCACGAGATCCCCAGATCAAATACAACCGGCGTCAATCTCCTCAACAACATAACAGTATCGCGATCATGTCAACTTTTATGTTGTTTAATTCGAAAAAATATTTTTTTATTTTTAATCAAAATGGAAACTTTAGGTATGAAAAGCGATGGAATCAGCTGGTAATTTCTGATAAAACTAAGTTTAAATTTTATACTTTTAATTATAAAAATATTACTCATGCTCATTAAATATCTTTTCTTTTCAAACTTCATTGATATATTTCAAGCAAAATCTAAAATTGAAACATTATACTGTCGCACAAAAGCCACGCTGCTGATAAATATAGTATAAAAGCAATATCAGGACGAATTCAATAAAGGAATTTTATGTAGTAATTTTATGTCTTTATTTACAGATTAACTGAAAGGCGAGAAAGTGATTTCTCTCATAAACAAAACAATTTATTTTCCGAGCGAAGATCGATAAATTTGTTCTTCTAGCAAAAATATATCAGAAAATCTAACTAAAATACCTTTCGGATACATTTGCTTCCTTTAATATGAGGATCGGTTATGAGAATTATTAAAATCATAATGAGATGGAACATCACTGAATTTCGACGAAATGAAATGTTAAATAAAAAAAAAAAACGTTGCATGGATTAATAATAAACTTGCAAAAGTTAAAAAAAAATCTGTTGAACATTGGTTTATCTTATTCAGAAAAAAAAATGACATTATTTTATACATTACTTTATGTGCAAAAAATAATATTGAAATATTTCGGAACTCAAACTTTCTCTCCACGATCTTTCAACGACAAGAATTAAAAAGAAAAGATACAAAAGAAAAATAAATAATACTTTTTAAAGGTATTTTTGTTTTCTGCAATTAATAATATTTTTGGAACAACACAAAATAAACTAGGTATAGCACATTCTAAACTCTGTTACTACTAAATACTGTATTCAATGATTTTTATAATAAGTTATTATAATGGTATACCAAAGTACCATCGGGGTATAAATGTTTAGATAGTCTAGTAGTTTATTACCTACATTTAAGTATCTTCATATTTCTTCATATAGATAAAGGTATAGAGAATAAGTTCTTATAACTAAGACCAAATTAAACGAGTCGGATATGGCAATTTCAAAGCTTTCTTCTATCTTATATATATTTTAATACTTCCAGAAAAATGAAGCATATCAGCGTCACCGGTTGATTTACATCATAATCTAATCAGCAACAACTTATGTCAAGCTCTAACTGAATCTGAAATTTGATGAAAATCCGTGCGTTAGTTTTTGAGATAGTATCATTGTAGAAATCGAAAAAAAAAAAATCTGAATAGAAGCGCAATTTACTGAAATCCAATTTCCTCTTTAATTTATATCTAAGTTAAACTGAAGTTTGATGAAATTTCATGCATTAGTTAATGAGATAAAGCTATTGTGTAAATCATGAATAATTCTGTATAGCAGTGCCATCTGTTGGGCGACATACATCAAAAGTAAAAAGCACCATATTATAACAAAGATTAACGGAATCTGAAGTTCCATGAAAATCCGTCCGTAATTCCATGAATATAATTATTGCGGAAATCGTGAAAAGGGTAGCACGGTAGCGCCATGTGTCGAGCGATATACACAAAAAACTAATAAACTTTAATTTACATCAAAATCTAACTGAATCTAAAATTTTATGAAATTACGTGCATTAGATCTTGAGACAGAGTGCCCAAAAAATTTTTACATACAGATTCACAGCACTGTTGCCAGATAGGGGACTTTGATTGTCACCGCTTTTTTGAAATGGAAACATTCAGTCTGTTTAAAAAAAAAGGATGAAAATTTCGGAAAATTAAGACGAATTATGCAATTTTAAAACGTGGTGACAGTCAAATAATATGAATTTAAAAAGTCCCCATTCGGGCAACACTGACTCACAGATTGACAGACTCAGAGACAGACGTTTTGCAAAAACATTTTTTGGGGTTCTCTGACCCCTAAAACGTGTAAATCCGACGAAAACCGGACTTCGAAAATTTTCACGGATCCAATACTTTCTATTTGTAAAGATAGAAGAAAGTAAAAAAAAAACCTTTTACCAGTTTTGATTAAACTTCCTGATTATTAACTTTTTTAAATTTTCATAAAATGGAAACTAATATGCATTTATATAAATGCTTTAAAGTTATTTACTGAACTCTGTTCTACCTTTAAGTTTCTCGGGTAAAAATTAGTAATTCTTGCTATTCCATCAAATAACTTTAAAATTAACGAAAAATATTTTAATATACTTCTTGTTTTATAAATCTAAAAATATTTGAGATACGTTGAAATGGAAGTTATTGAATTTAAGCTTTTCGAAAATTCTTTGAAAATGGTGAAATTTAAGTAGATTTACTCGATTTGTTCTTTATTGCTTTTTTGGATCTCTATAAAATTGACAACTTATTTTGAAAGGTTAATCGTTTTATCGTAAATTCTGTTATGAATTTCGGAAAAGTTTATATTCTAGGTATTTAATTATTAGAAAAATATTTTTCCCGTGAAAATCTATGGTTATACATTATTTATAAAGCACGTCAAGGCTAAGTACTTTACGTCAAAAAATATTGAATTTCCAGCATGAAATGCTTTATAGGGGCTTTCTTATGTGTTTAATAACCACACAGTGTAAAATAACTGAATATTATATTATGAATAATATATCATAATTATTATCTTTTAAGTATGAAGTTCATTTTTAAAATTTTTCCAACATATTTGGAAAGAGCTTATCAAATCGGTGTGTCTGATTACTCTTTGCCGTCTGCCTGTCTGTCCGTACTCTAAGTCGAATAAATATACTATTGGGATTACCATATAATTGCCATACGTTATCATTAATCACTATGATATACAGTGGTGGTCAAAAGTTTCCGGCCAGCAAAAATGTTTTAGTTAATTTGTAAGTATTCCCATATGAAGCTTATACATTTTATTGACATAATAGTTAGGAACTTATTTATGCAATAACATATAAATATCAATAAATATAGTTGACAAAATTAAGTAGAAAGGAAAACGCATGTTCTCGAAAGTTTCCGGTCACCTTCGCAAGTTTGGAAAAAAAAATGATATTGTAACAGAAAATTACAGTGATCCACAACAATTACAACTAGTATTTTATCACCATACCTTTAGTAATAAGTACTGCGGCTCAGTAACGTGATATTCATACAATCAGCAGTGAAAGATCGCCAATGGTATGATTTTTCCATATTCTTGTAATTTTTTGGATATTTCGGCTGAGCTTGAATATTTTTAGAACCGCTCACATTTACCAACTTCTTTCGAAAGATTTTCTGTTGGATTCATGCCGATGATCGGGCTGTCCATTTCAAAAGCGAATTTTTTTGTGCGAAATCCAGTGTTTTTCGAGTCTTGCGTACATTCTATAAATCGTTATCATGTTAAAACAAAGAGTTGCGACCACAATTTTACCTCTAATAAGGAAGCAAGTAATCTTGCAAGATATCTTTATACATTGCATCATTCATCTTGCCCTGGATTTCAAATAACGGACCGACACTTTTTGAAGAAAATACTTCCCACAGCATAACGTGTCCTACGCCATGCTTCATAGTAGGGATAACATACATCAAATCAGATATTTTGTTGTTAGGTCATCGTACGTAGTGTCTACCATCACTCCCAAAAAAGTTTGAAATTCGGTTGATTGAAAAATAAGGTACCCTGGGGTAATAACGCCACGTTAAGGTTCTACCAATTTTCACGGCTTAGTTTTAGATTGTATTTTTCAAACAAATATAGGATCTGATACAGCAACTCATTGACTATCTATATAAAATAAAATAATTTAACAGATATGTATTCATAAAATGTAATGGCGTTTTTTCTTGACCAATGATATTTGGCGTTAATACCCACCTATATGGGTAATAACGCCATGCAAACAAAACTATAAATTAAGATGAAATAATGGCATGTAGATTGCCCAATTCTAAAAATACAAACTCTACAGCTCTAGAAATTGACAAATTGCAATCTAAGCTAATGAAAATGTACAATATTTTTGTGACTCTGAAAGAAAAAGAAAACTGTGGTGGTGGCGGGGTGAGGAGGCAAAAGAATATCAGATTCTAAACTACGTTTTGCTTAAAAATGACCATTTAAATAGAATTATTAGAAACATTGCACGGATTATTTGAATCAGTATTTATATTCCCATGTATGCATTCTATGCGATAGAAAAAATTGATATTTTGTGAAAGTGAAAGAAAAAGCCAATCCCTGGCGTTATTACCCCGGGATACTTGTTGCGCAGTAAATCCTAAACTACAAATTATCTCGAGAAGATATACAGAATCTTCTACAACAATTTGAAAGTACATGAAATACACTACAAATTTATGTAATAAACAAAGTATTTCTGGATAAAAAATATAGTCTTTAGATCAAAAACCTTATCTCGCAAATTTTAGATCAAGCGTTAATTTTAGTTGCTTGTAAAAACAATAAGACCTAAAAATGAAACAAATTAACTTGAAGCTGTTTTTTTCGATTTATATGACTCAAAACCTTTCTGCGCAGAGCACATGGGTGTTATTTACCTGATTATTTCATAATTATGCAAAATATAAGCACTTGGCGTTATTACCCCGCCTGGCGTTATTACCCCAGGGTACCTTATTATCTTTGTCCAGTTTCACTTGACAAGACTTTGTGGTTTTTTTTGGAAAACGCCATTTGGGTACGTTGAGTTTTTTTACCTATGAAGAATTTTTGAACAGGGACTCTTCTATAAAGTTCCGCATCACGTTAGCATCTTGACACGGTAGACCGACTTGTTTCAGCAATATTTTCATTCCGTATATCGCGGGATATTGCAGGGAAATGTTTATGTGGGTCATCAAATGTTTTTCTCCTGACAGTTCTGTTAAGAAGAATAGTCATTTTTCGATGTTTCTCGGACCTCAGAAAGTCCTGAAGGCCATGACCATCTTTATATAATTTTTGGTACTTCTCTATTATCCCGTCGACCAATTTCGCCAAATTATACAAATCGCCAAACTAATAGCTAAATGTTACATATTGAAATAATTTTTATTTTAAATAACGAAAAAACAAATAATTAGTGGAATATTAATAAAAATATTAATAAAAAGTCGAAATTAAAATCACTTAATGACATTTTAAACACGTGAATCTTATTTAATGTGATTGAATGTGACATTCACTATCATCCATTATTGGCATTTAATCTTATAGTATGGCGATAATTTTTTGGTCGACGGGATAACCTAGAAGTACCTAATTTTTAAATATCGTTTACAGTCAATTTTACCGATTGATAACTTTGCCGCAATATCTCGAGAAGATTGGCCTTTTAGCATCAAACTAATTACTCATTTACGTGCAATAATTGTTAAAGTTTTCAATTTTGATATTAAACTATGCTATTCACATTGATCCATTCACAAACACGACCAAAAAACACTTTATCGATAGAAAAAAAACTAAGGAATGATGAGTGGCCGGAAACTTTTGCAAACGCGAACCTCGAATTTTACCTCTTTGCAGGAAGCGTCTTCAGTATCCAATCAAAATGATCATGTGATCAGAGATCATTCACATATTCCTAACTTTTGGAGCAACTGTGCTTCTTCTTTGCTGAAACCTTCTGGTAAATAAATTAAATAAACTAAGTGGTCGGAAATTTTTGACCGCCACTGTACATGCTATTGAAAATGGGTGGGAGCGTGCAGCATTCATAGTTCGATTACAGAAACACTAAAAGAAATTCGTTACATTATATGGCTTAGTGGAAAAATAGTTTGCGGTCCATTTTAATGATGTTATATCATTTCAAACATAGTGAAATTGATAGATATCACTGTATTTAACTACAAAATACTTACTGTTGAATATGGTGTGAATAGCATTTATCTTGCATTTACAATGAGTTACAAAAGAATTATTATATGGTATCCCTTTTTAAATTTAACTAACTTTTTGCATATTGTTTGGCATTCTGTATATCATATACAAAGCTACAAACGAATATATTTTTGCTCATTGCGGAAACTGCTTAAGGAGAGATTTTACCTTATTATGGTTTTTCTAGATGAAGCGAATTTGAACGTTGTGTGCAGTGTTTATGCATGTTTATATATTTATAAATATATGCATAGATTTATACATAACTATTCACAGATAAATGCTAATTATAGCATAATTTGTTAATTATAGATTAGCAATTACTATTAGATTATTAATTAGATATTACTATTTGATTCATTTGCTAATTAGAGATTATACACGTGGAAATATATTATGCGTTTTACAAATTATTTACGTAACAGCTTTTATCCACCATATTAAGGAGTACAGTTATGCTATAGTATTCTAAATGTGTCGTAAAGTGTTTCATAATTTATGCTTCTTGCATTATTTTTCTTCTGTTTTATTCAAGTGAATAATTTTGTAAAAATATATTCTCAAAATATTTATTTTATTTTTATTTTTAACAAACATTATAATACTGGTTAACCTCTTTCGCTCTCAGGTACACAAATATGAACCCCCGTTATATTTCTTATAATAGTTTAACTGTTAGGTAATTTGTTTTTACTTTTTTTTACTTTATTTCTATGCAGCTGAATGACTTTTTTTCTTTTGAAACAGTTCTGATGCTTATTTCCTCATGATTCTCACCTGAGATCGGAATTTAAGACAGCGCGTATATAAGAAAAAAAAATAATTTCCAAAATTATTTAACCCTTTCTTGCGCAGTGTTGCCGAGCCGGAAACACCTAATTTTAATTCCAAACTTGCAAACGGCACCAGTAATATTTTAATATAATTTTGCTTTTACAATGAAAGCTTAAATTAAGGAATTCGTAATATCTAGACAAGTCCTTTATAAATTCCGGTGTCAATCGACAATTTCTCATTTTACTAATAGAATTTGCTTGCGCCGGAAAGGGTTAAGGTATCCTTCCTTCATTAAAATGTCTTTTTTCATTAAAAAAAAATCCGTATTGTATTTGAAAGAGCAATCTGTTACGATTCCGAATCTGTTCTAATTTTGTTCCTAGGATAATTGAAACAGAAGTTATAGCCACTTTAATACGCAGGAATGAACGAATAATAAAGGTAAAGGGCTGTATCCATTTATCCATTAAATAGTGTCAATAATACACAATATGGCATGTGCTACTATATTTGGATACAACTTCTGATTTTTTGGCTTCATTTTGGGAAAAATGGATTTTGAGTTTGGTCTACTGACGATCACTTTCAGCATTTTCAAGCTTCGTTTTTGAAACTTTCAAAAAAGTTTCTCTATATATTTAGCTAATACTATATGCAAATAAAATTTTGATATCGCTCATGCATGCGGAATAAAAAATTATTTAGTAAACCTGCTCATTTTTCATACAATTTTTATTAGTTTTGTTTGTTCTAATTACAGGGTGTTATATACAATGATGTTTGTCATATTTTCCGAAAAAAAAAACCATTTGTTTATGTTAAAAACCGTCAAATTTTAAGCAAAAAACTTGGAAAAATTTGGGATTTTTTTTTATAAAAACCTTAATTTCTTTACGAGTATGCATGTTATCCGCATAAAAATAAACACAATTTATTAAAACAAGCGACTTAATCATAATCTACAGTTTAAACGCTTTTACTATATTAGTTTTGACAGGCTTAACCAAAATATAGCCGTTGTTTTTCAATTTGTTGAAGGTACCATATGGAGTTTTGCGAAAAAAATCTTCAGAGAAATGTACGGCCTGTACTATTATGTTAACACAATTAGAGTTTCAGGATAATTCCTCATGTATTTTTCTAGATATTCAGCAAAATGTCTAAAATCGCAAGTAGCCGGTCCCCTTTGGCCATATAGTGTATATAGAAAAATTTACGTAAAAAAATCATCTTTGGAATATCAGTGCTTGGAGTTTCTACACCATATTTTTCATTTTTATAAGCTCTTTAAAATTATAATGCATAATAATCTAAACCATTTAAAAACTTATTTTAATTTTATCTTTGGTGAAAAAATAATTTATGACCGGGGCTCAAAATTTGTATTATTAAAAAGTACTGTAATTTATAACTCTGAATTCTGAAAACAGTAAATAACTGTACTTTGCAGCAGCTGTGGAATTCATTGCCCTAATAACCTATAGTTGAAGCATCTTTAAAAATAAATAAGTAGATATAAATTCTCAATGCTTTTGATGAGCCATCACGACCTGGACAAACTATGTCTTAATGCTTTGAAAATGATTGTCCTGACGACGACTGGAGATGAGACTAAATAACAGCCTTGAAATTAATTTAAATACTTATAGAATTATTAAAATTACATATAGACTTTTTAAATAAATGTGTTCATATTACAAGCATCGATATATAAACTTATACATCTTTGCAGACGTTTTATAATAAGTTTAAACTGGTTTTTGTAATCTCAGGACTGAGGAGGGTAAGATGTATTTTTTACGAAAAAGAATTTATTATAAACTAATAGATATATATAAACTAAAAAAACATTTTCTAAATTTATTCAAAAAGTAACATTTCATGAATTTTATAATTTCTTTTCTTTTATTTAATATCAAAGAGAAAGTTTAAAGCATACAATTAAATCAAATAATTCCTATAATCAAATCTATTTGATAATCTTTACTTAGATAAACTAATTGCATGTGCCAATCCCAAAACTTTCTTCTATCTCATACGTACATTTTCATATTTAAAAAAAAGTAGTTACTCATTTTAATGCTTTAATAATTTTAATTCAATACCATACCAACTTTCATTTCCATCTTAAATTTCTGCTTCAGTCAATTAATCGGAGTAAAAACGAATTTCTGCATCTGCACAAGCCGACGAACAATAGAATGATAGGCAGATTATTTTTTTCAAATTCAGGGAGGACCTACTTACCTTACCAAAAAATAATTATGTACAAAAATTTTAGTTCAGTTCTAGGACTAACTTCATACACTTTTAGGTGCTGCAATATTGAAAATGGCACAAAAATCGCAATTGCAGAGCCCCCTTCCGGCGGATTTTTTTCAAATGCAGGGAGGACCAACTAGCCATAGTCATACACTTACACAAAAAATTTGGTTCAATTCCATGCATAACTTCATATACTTTTGGTAGGTACAAAATTGAAAATGACAAAAAATTCACGATTGCAGCGTCCCTTTCCGGCGGATTTTTTTCAAATTCAGGGAGGACCAACTAGCCATGGCCATACACTTACACAAAAAAATTGGTTCAATTCGATGCATAACTTCATATACTTTTGGTAGGTACAATATTGTAAGTGGCACAAAAGTCGCGATTGCAGCGTCCTTTTTCGGCGAAATATTTCAAAACTGAAGGAGGACCTGCTTGCCACAGCCAAACACATTCACAAAAAAATTGGTTCAATTATATGCATAACTTCATACACTTTTTGATGGTAGAATGGTGACATACAGACAGACACAGACACACAGACACACACACACACACACAGACACACGGACTGACAGACATTTTGTAAAAACATGTTTTCTGGAATCTCTGACCCCTAAAACGTGTAAATCCGTCAAAAACCGGAAGTCGAAAAAAATTTCGATTACTGTACTTTCTTCTATTGAAGATAGAAGAAAGTAAAAATACTTTAATTATACACGTATTCAACGGCCGCGTTCACTTTATATTTCTAAAATATTTGGTTAAATGTTCTAGAACACAGCAAGGACAGGGTATTCACTTTCAACTTCGAACGAGCATACATTTAAGACTCATTTAAAGAAGAGACAAGAATGAAAAATCATGCATTCAGCATAGATTGTATAACACTTTCTAACACATTCAAAGTACTGTAAAAAAAAAACTTTGCAGTTTATTGAGGTGAAAAGATGTCTAAGGTAAAAGGGAGGAGAGTGTGCCCACCGGAGGGGGGGGGGTTCTAAGGGATTTTAACCCGTATTTAAGCAAGGTTACCCAAGGTTGGAAGAAAACTCCGTTCGGAGAACTCCCAATGATTAGGCAGACGGACGTGATTACGTTCGAACACAGCACCTCCGGAAGCATACTACTTCGCTCAAACTGCAGGTTTTTATTTTTCGAATAACATTCAAATCGTCGAATATAGTTCGTATTGAAATATCAGTTCGTAAATATTAAATTATAATAAAAGCAGTAAATTTTACAACAGCGTCAATTAAATGAACTTCACATTTAAAAAATGATTATTTAAATTTTATTTACAAAAATAAATATTAATTATTATTACTCTCAGTCTGAGAGTTCAATTATTACCGACATATTTCGGTTCAGAAACATTCTACATCTAAAAGAATAAAAAATCGTCTGTCAATAACATGGCTAACTAGATATATAACGGCCTGCACATTTTACTAAAAACTATCGAAAAAGTGAAGCTGGATTCAGCTTCAAACCCTCAACCATTTCATTGGACCACGTGGCACAAAATCCTGCCCAACTTAGCATTGAATAAGCCGATTTCTATTCTGTGCACATGGTCATTGTTTTGGTTCAGGGTTTGCACGATTGGTCAGAATAACGTGTGCAGTGTATCAAAGTCCTCTGGCGGGAGGCTTCATACATTAATCTCAAATATATGGGTAGTATGGATCTAGTTCGCCATGGCCAATAACAACAAAAAAGGCTTTGTTGCAAACAGCAACCAAGTGATAAAAATTGCTGGCAAAACCAAAGAGGCATTCTTAACACCTCCCGTATACCAGCTTCGAAAGCATAACCTCTCAGCCTTCACAACAGTATCTATAACGTGCAGTTTGAACTTCACAGTGATATATCCAATGTATGGAATTTTTTAAAAATAATACATTTCCATTAAACATATATAAAATTTACATTTATGTTTTACTGAAATTATTTATAATAATATTTACTTGAAATTTACAGAAATTTATGTATCATGTTCTTTTTTTAGTCTATTCTTTCTTTAGTTTCTAGAAACTCAATTTTTTCTTTTCAGTTTCTGTATTAAGTGAAAGAAAAAGTTTCTCTCTGAACATGTATTCAATATTTAGAGAAATATAATTTTGTGTAATAAATGACTTCAATTGTTTTTTAGTAGTTTTTTAGTAACGTTATAACTTTTAATAATGTGTATAGTAGAAACCTATATTATTTTAGAGCTAAATAAAACAAAAAATATTATATTCAAAGAAACCTATGAAAACCTATTTATAAAGTTATTCGAGTACTCACTGAGCTTAAAGCAATTATAATTACGGATAATTCTTTCAAACAATGAAAAATTTCACTTCCAATTATTTAAATTACACATCTGATTTAATTAACAGATGTTAAGTAGTTTTTAAACCATTATAATCCAGGTTTTATTTATAGTACAATAAATTAAAAAAGAAAATATATTACCTTGTGGGTATTTTTCTAAGTAGCAAATTTTATATAAAATCTAAAATTCAAATATTACTCGGTCCAACGAAATAGACGCTAAGTCCGCTGATATAATCCTACAAATGCACTGACAAAATGAATTTAATAAACGGATCTAGGCAATTGATTACTATGATTTTATTTATATACCTTGTGAAAAGCGTTAAAATGAATTCTCTCATAAATACTAAAACTTTTTATTTGCCAAGCGACGAGCAATAATTCTGTTGTTTTGACGAAAATCCGTGGCAGAAATGAATGAATCTCTTTCAATATTAAGAATTTCTCTTTTTATGTGCTTTCGTAATTATGTAAATACGTAGCACCTATAGTTGTCGTTCAGTCTGTCCGTCTGTCCGTCTGTCTGTCCGTCTGTCTGTCTGCATATAACAACGCAAAAACTACCCAACCGAATCTTTTGAAATTTAAAATATATAATTATTACATAATTTTGCCGAGTCATTTCAAATTTTATGAGAATCGGATGGATAGATCAATTACAGGGACGATCAAAAGTATTCCGTTACATTACAGTCAATGGGGGAAAATGTTGCGAATGCATTTTAATCGTTTGAAATTTAAATTACATACTTATTACATAATTTTGTCAAGTCATTTCAATTTTTTTGAAAATAGTATGCATAGATCAAATACAGGGACAATCAAAAATACTCCGTTACATTACAGTCAGTGGAAAAAAAAGTCTCAAATGCATTTTAATAATGTTACACTCATTCGAACATAATAACATTGATATGCATCATAAAGTACATATTATAATATAGATTTTGCATAATCTGTTGTGCAAAGAACTTTGTTATTGATTTACAAGGCCACACAAAAGTATTCCATTACATAATGAGTATAGAGAGAACATTGTTTGTTGCGCATTTTAATTGTAATTAATGATTTACAATTTTATGAGATTGATATATGAGAGTGATATTTTTAAAACTTCATTATCGTACGAACGCAACTCATTTGCTACGCTTCACGTGCAATTTCCAACTTGTTTAATATACAAACTGTAAATTCGTGAAAGACTTCTGCAATACTAACTGAACATAATAATTAACACTTCTACTAAAATAGTTTTCGATTATGTTGTGAATGTGTTGTGCTAAATAAAAAGATTGTGCAAAAAATTTTGCTAAAAATTACAAGAGGAGAAAATGTGTTTTCGAAACATATTTCAAAACATTCAGTTTTTAAATTGTGTAATTTTTAAGGCACCATGTAGAAAGTGTTTTGAAATTATGTGGTTTATGTGGTGCACAGTTTTGTGTGGCACAACACTATTGTAAGAACGTATTTTAATCAACACTATTGTAAGAACGTATTTTAATCAACACTGTTGTAAGAACGTATTTTAATCAACACTATTTGTAACACAATTAACAAACCTATTTTGAGAATACATTTCTAGATAGCATTTGTAATATATATATGACGTATTTTAATCAACACTATTTGTAACACAATTAACAAAACTATTTTGAGAATACATTTCTAGATAGCATTTGCAATATATTAAGAACACAATCACAATCGTAAAACTATTTTTTGTCTGAGTTTTCTAATTCAAAACAGGTTAATGTATTGTAATTTGTTGACAAGATTTTTTTTATAAAATGTTTTTTTTTTGTGTGTGTGTGTGTATTTATGAATTTGTCGTGCATCGGTTACGTGAATTATTTTAATCTCTATGTTCTAGAGATCATTTTGTAATTCCCCTTGAAGGGCGGGGGAATATATTACATCCCACTTAAATTTAATCAAGATTTTCAACAAGATCATTCAATTATCATTGATCGTATCTTATCCAAGCTTCCTATTGTCTCTTACTCTACCTTAATAAATAAAGATTTTGAAAATGTCGTTGTATTACCTTATTTTCCGAAAATCAGTTCACAAATTTCTGATATCCTTAGTAGATTTAGTTTCAAGGTTGTTTTCTCTCCAACTAATAAAGTCACTTTTTCTAATCTCGAAGATCCAATTGCTGATCATGATTATTGGGGGTATTTACAGAGTTTCTTGTCAGTGTGGTCTCTCTTACATTGGGCAAACAAAGCGTGCGCTAAGAATTAGACTTAAAGAACATCGTAATTATGTCTTAAAGCATGAATTTGAAAAATCTACAATAGCTAAACATTGCTGGAAATTTAACCATCACTTTAACCCATTTTAGGCCAAGCACAGAAATTTTATAAAATGTAGCATTATTTTTATTGAAATATGCTTAAATTACATACATTAAGACACAAAAAAAGATTCGTGCATGAAAAATAATATTTTATATAAGAAATAATATTTTATATAATAATATAAAATATTATTTCTTATAATGAATAATATGAATAATATTTTTATGACTTTTGTTTTATTCTTATTTCATATACAGAATTTGCAACTTTAATCTATTTTAAAAACATATAATTCATTTCAATTGGAATAATAATATATTTTTAAAAAGTTGAATTTGTCAAAGGCGTTTCAAATTAAAACTCTAGCGTATTTTGAAAAATTTTTAAGAGAAAGTGTTTACTCCAATTGAATTACTAATATTTTATGGATGTCTTCAAAAGCCTTAAAAAACAGAAGAAAAATAAAATTCTTGAAAAAAATGTGTCAGAGTGTTAAAAAAAAATATTTATCGAAATGTTTCGTATACGAACCTTTGGCCGAAAATGGGTTAATTATAAAGATGCTAAATTAATTCAAAGATGCAGTTCAATCTTAGATTTAAACTTTTACGAAGCTTATAATTTTAATATTTTTTTTTAATTTTTCTTAAGAAAGGTGTTATAATAAAAATAAAATACATTGACATGTTTCGGAACTGTCAAATAAGTTCCATAGTCATAATATTAATAAAACAAAATTTCAAAATATTTCTCGAAATTTTGAATCTTTGAAATTTTGTTTTATTAATATTATGACTATGGAACTTATTTGACGGTTCCGAAACATGTCAATGTATTTTATTTTTATTATAACACCTTTCGTAAGAAAAATTAAAAATTTTTTATTAAAATATTTATATAAAAGGTGAATGTTTTAAAATCTGATAATTTAAAAAATCAATTGGATTTAATTAACTTTTTATCATAGTTTTTTGAAGCTTATAATATTCATAAAAACACTTCTACTTTAGTAAACGACATGACAAAGCACCCCTTTTCTTTCAGAATTGTGGAGAGATCCTGCGTAGTGGCTCTAATTTCTTTTTAAACTTTTGTAATGTAAATTTTACGTTTTTATAACTTTATGAAAAATGTTGTAAAATTGTACTTCTTTTACTTCAAGTAAAATATTCCAGGGTAAGTTCGACATTACAGAAACATAATTACAGCACTAAAAGGGTTAAAGATAAAAAACTTAATTTCGAAATTTAAATACAGATAACTTATTCCTGTTTCTGTATTTCTATTGCTTTATCTTTACTAGGTACTTGTTTCCATAATAAGAAAAAGTGTATACACATTTTTTTTAATCTTAAATTTCAAGCATTCTCGATTACCTGAAAATTTCAATTTTCTAAAGAATGGTCGGTTTCTATTACTTCAGATAGTTGAGGTTCTAGTATATATATGTAAATGTATTTAAATTAGTTAGTTGTCTCATCACACGTTTGATATTATGGGAACACACAAAGTCTTGTCTTTCCAATAAATAACTTCCAAGTTCAGAGAATGCGTTTTAATATACACCTTACTTTATAAATCGAAGAATATTTGACATATATTTAACCAAAATTAATGCATTTAATATTTTCGAAAATTCTCTAAAAACGTTTTAGGTGATATATGTATTTTTTATTTGATAAGTCGTTTATTGTCTCTTAAAAGTCTAGAAAATAGTTTGTATTTGAAAGACTGTTATCTATCGTCAAATCTTTTTTGACTTTCAAAAAAGTTTAAAGCTCATGCATTTATTTATAAAAAACAATTTTCCTTATGACAAATATGGCTTCTAAGTTACTTATTAAAAAAGGGTTAAAGATATAACTTTTTTGATAAAGCATATTGAATTTTTAGCAAAAAATGTCAGCTGGGAGTTTTGTCTAATAAATTTGCAAAACAAAATTTTATTAAACATAGTATAAGCTCTTTCATACCATATTTCCTATATATATATATTTAATTTACTTATTTATTTATTTTATAGAAATAACATATTCTGAATTTTGAAGATTTATGAAATATTATAAGAAAAAGATATTGTGCAACTTTTATGTCTTTAACTATAAAGTTATTCTATAATATATTGTGAATTTTGCAAATGTGTGAAATATGATAAAATAAAGATATTGTGCAATTTTCGTGTATTTAAATCAAAATCATTCAAGCTACAAAAGTTTATACATAATCTTTCCTTCAATTTTTTCCACCAGCATACATAATTCAGAAAATTTTATTTTAACATGTTATTTCCTCCACGAACATTACAGAAATGTCACATAGATAAATGTGCACACACCTCATTAGACACGAAATGTTTGAAACGACTCCATTTTTCTGACTTTTCAAACTTTTGTCGTTTACAGACCATTATCCAACGACAACGTTTAAATGAAGATTTGTCAGCTGATTTTAAGACAAAGAGTGGGTGACAATTGCGAAAAGAGTCGAAGGACGTTTTCTTGAAAGTTTCCTTTAAAAATACTAACGGTGTACTATTTTCTGTCAAATTCATGAAGTCATTATAATTATTGTATTAAGTAATTACAAAAAAAGTATTTTTTTTTCAGAGTTCAAGGAATTCGAAAGAATTCATTAAAAAAAAAATCTAAATAATTTTCATATTTTTTAAATGAAGACTGGCAAACATATATCACTAGAACATTAAGGGAGACCCGTAAGAAATAACCCAAAAATTTTATTATTGATTTTAAAGTAATGAATTTTGGTGTACTGTTTAAGAATCTTCTTGTAAGGAATAATTAGCAAAAAAATTCACTTTTTATTAAAAAGTATATTTTTTATGGGGATTTTTATGATTTTTTTTGTCGAAAAATACACTTTAAAATTACTACTCCTCATTCAATTTTCAATATTTTGGTATTACTAAAATTTCTTAAATAGTGTTATAGTATGTAGAAAAGAACTAAGGAGAGATATTTTTAATTTTCTATTTTATATGGCTAAAAAAAAAAAAAAAATACGCATGGTAAATTTCCTTAAATTCGTTATAATTTTCATGTTTACCAATTTATGTACAATTTTCAGAAATAGTTAAAAAAAAATCTCTCCTTACTTTTGTTGCAAATTTTTTTAAGATTTTAAAAACATAAACACTTTGTTTCTAAATCATTTTACCACTGAGCCTCAGTACTTTGAACTTAGGCAAAATATGAAAAAAGTCCTTTTCAGGAAAACACGTTTTAAATGGCCGCTAGTCCTTTAAACTCTATAGTGACTACAATTAAAAAAAGCTCATTTTCTACCTGTTACAAATGTCCCCGAGTTCTGAAATTTTGCATGGATATTCGCAAATGTGTATTTTATCGTTTTCTGAGAAAAAAATTTTTTTTTGAACTTTTGATGATTTTTGGCCGAAAATGGGGTCTCCCTTAACATTATGAAATGAACTGCAATATCAAAGATGGATATTTGTGAAAGTGAGTGATTTAATATTGTTGTTTTGTTACTCTGTAGAACATCTGTTTCCAAATTCTATGAAGTCCCATGGAGATAGAATCATTGCACATATTCTTACTGCATAAGATCTCTATTAGTTCGTGGATAATGCACCACAAATAACATCTTCATGGATAAATTATTTTGCTATTTTTAAATCAATCATTTTATTTCACAGCTTGGCTAAACAAAGAACCTTTACAGATTAATATAAAATATACATATTTTATAGTTTTAAAACCTATTTTTACTGTTTTTACTGTTGTAATTGATACATTGTAATAATTTACTTTTTGTATAAAACTCTTTTATAATATATTTCCTATGTTTTTAATTTAAATATTAATTTCTCAAATTTTTTTGTTAAATTTTTTTGTAGAAATAAGATATTCTGAATTTTGAAAATATGTAACACATGTTAAAATAAAAATATTGTATAAGTTTCATGTCTTTAACTGCAAAATTAATAAACTTTTAGGGGTTTATATAACAGTTTTCCTTGAATGTTTCCCAACAGCGTGCATATTTCCTTCAATTTTATTACAATACATTATGCCATCCTCCACGAATGTTCCAGAAATGTAACCTAGATATTGGATACGCCTCATTACACACTATATGTTTGCCGCGACCCCATTTTTAAAACTTTTCCAATTTTTGACGTTCGAGGACCAGTATCCAATGGCAGCGTGTAAAAGAAGAGTTTTAGCCGATCTATGACAAAGTAAACATTACAAAGAGTGGGTGACAGTTGCCGAAAAGAGTTGGAAGGCATTTTCTTTAAAGTATTCATTTAAACCTATAAATCCCAAATTATGAATTGATGAAATTTTCATCTTGTAAAGCATTTTTCGCGAATGTCTGAAATTACAATAGAAGAATAATAAGGTACCCTGGGGTAATAACGCCACGTTAAGGTTCTACCAATTTTCACGGCTCAGTTTTACATTGTATTTTTCAAACAAATATATGATTTGATACAGCAACTCATTGTCTATCTATATAAAAAAATAATTTAACAGATATGTATTCATAAAATGTAATAGCGTGATTTCTTGACCAATGCTATTTGGTGTTATTACCCACCTATAGGGCAATAACGCCATGCAAACAAAACTATGAAATAAGATGGAATAACTGAATGTAGATTGCCCAATACTAAAAATACAAACTCTACAAACTTAGAAATTGACAAATTGCATTCTAAGCTATGTAAATGTTTAACCTTTTGTGATAAGAAAAATAAAGGTGCGGTGCGGGGGGGGGGGGGGGATGAGGCAAAAGAATATCAGACCGTGAGCTTTATTTTGCTTAAAAAGGAACGCTTAAATACAATTATTAGAAATATTGCACAGTTTTAACTATGTTTATTTGAATCAGTATTTAAGATGTAGCTCCGCCACTGTAGGGAATCAACCGTGGTATTAATGCTAAGGATTGGCGTTATTACCCCGTTATAGTTATTGCGCAGTACATTTTAAATTACAAATTATCTCGAGAAGATATCCAAAATCTTCAACAACATTTTGAAAGTACATGAAATGCACTACAAATTTATGGAATTAACAAAGTATTCCTGGATAAAAAAATAGCCTTCACATGACAAAACGTATCTCGCAAATTTTAGATCAAGCGTTAATTTTAGTTGCTTGTAAAAACAATAAGACCTACAAATGGAACAAATTAACTTGAAGTTGTTTTTTGCTATTTATATGACTCAAAACCCTTCTGCGCTGAGCACATGGGTGTCATTTACCAGATTATTTCATAATTATGCATAATATTAGCTCTTGGCGTTATTACCCCATCTGGCGTTATTACACCAGACCCCCTTACATTATTTAATAAATTTTAAAAGGATTTTGCAGGTTAAAATTAATTGACGAAATTTGAATTTTTAGATATTTTGCGCAATACTCCGCTGAAATCTTTTATTTAATTTTTCTTTTAATATTTTGTAGAGTTAAAAAAGGTACAAATATAATGCTTTTATAATAGAAATATAGATTTTTTTTCGAATTGACGCTTTTCACCCATAATCTTTCAACATCAATAAAGCTGAAAAGATACTCATGAAAAATAAATCATCCTTTAAAAAATATTTTAGTTTTGTGCAAAAAAATAATGCTTTTAAAACAAACTGAAGGAAAGTATCTATAACGATCATAAACATTATTACTACTATTTGATGGATTGCAATAGTTTTATAACAGGTAATTTTAACGGTATTTTAAAATACCGCCGGGGTAAAAAGGGTTAAAATCATTATAACCCCTTTTTATATCATTTTTCCTATGTTTCTTATTTAAATTCTCTCATTTTTTATTTACTTATTTTGTAGAGAAGAATATATTAGAAATTTTGAAGGTATGAGAAACATAATAAAACAAAGATATTGTACAAGTTTGATGTGTTTAACTGCAAAATCATTAAAGATATAAGGGTTTACATACACGTTCCTAGTATTTTTCCTAATAGAGTACATATTTCGCTAAATTTAATTATAACACATTATTTACTTCGCGAACTCTCCAGAAATGTCACTTAAGATAAACGTGGACGCTCCTCATTCCACATCCTGTTTGCTGCGACTCCATTTTTCAAACTTTTCAAATTTTCGACGTTCACAGATTATTATCCTACGACAATGTTAAAGAGAATATTTGTCAATCAATCTTAGTACAAAGAGAACATTGCAATAAATGGGTGACAGTTAACGAAAACAGTTGAAAGACGTTTTCTTTAAAAATACAAACGGTGCATTATTTTCTATGAATTTCAAGAAGTGATTATTATAAGTAATTGCAAAAAAGTTGATGTACTTGTCCAGAAGTCTGGAATTCAAAAGCTCTCTTTTTTAGAAAAATTATTAATTTTAATAAATTACATACAAAGCTACGTCAGCTAAAATAGGCCAATTGCTTCTGGACTCTATCGTAGAACTATTATAGAACTAACGCATATTATTTAAAATGCTCACAACTTATATGTCCGAAGATAACTTCTATGTCAAAGTGAAGATAAACTTTTTTTAAATACCAAATTGCGTAAAATTTTAATTGAAATGTATTTAAAGTTACATTTTTAAGTAGCCACATGGCTAGATTAGAATTTTATAAACGTTTCTGCTGTAGTAGGCACATTTGTTATTATTATTTTTTTAAATAACAATAACGTTATCTGATTGGCTTGTTGGGAAAATTCTTATTTTTTTACGCCAAAATTGGAAATACGCATGCTAAAACACATTTCTGCATAGATTCAACGTATATTATTTAGTATGCACAAAATTTACGAACACGATGATAACTTAAGCGCCAAAATGAAGACGAATGTGATATATTTTTTTAATGCCAAATTATATATAATTGTAACTGAAGAAATACATTTAAAATCGCATTTGTGGGTAATAAATGACTATATTTGAATTTCATAAACGCTTCTGACATTGTAGATTGTTTTAACCAATTTTTAAATACAAAAAAAAAAAAAAAAAAAAAAAAAAAAAAAAAAATGCGATTGGATTTTTGGGGGGTTTTTTGGCACGAAAATTGGAAATACACACGTGAACCATTTGCGTTAAAACATACATCTCTATAGAAGCAAGGTATATCGTCAGTTTCACAGCCTACAACTGCGAGAATGTTTTAGTTTCATGCTGCTAAAATATTTTTTGTTAGAACACTTTCACACTTGTAGTAATCGCATTGTTTATAGTATCAGAACGATGAGAGTGCAACTATTGAGCATGTAAGGTAGTTTTCGAAAGAACTATCTATTACATTCTTCATTATGTTGGAATTTCTGAAAACGTTTTGCAGATCTACATCAATCATGACTTTTAGAGCCCCAAATCACCACAGATAAAAATTTTATCTATTTATTTTTCGGGTGTATCAAGAAATGACTGATGGATTTAAAATTCATTAATTTCCAGACAATTGATAGATGTTTAAAAAAAAATCTTGCAGAGGGTTATGTATCATGTCAGCAGTTTTTTATTTTGATTCTCGATTTTAATTCGAATTTCAATTAATAGACGACACTGACAGCGATTGTTGCTCATTCCAGGTCCGAAGTTTGGTCATTCGGGATCTATTCTATAGATTTCCCATGGGAGGTAAAAAAGTCCGAAAAACCAAATCTGGATTTAGCAGTTATTGTATGCAGTGCCATCTATTGTTTCTATTTAGTACTAAATCTGAGAATTTCTGCATAAAATCTCTTGATATCACGCATAACCGTCATGCAAGATTTTTTTTAAAAAAATCTGTCATTGTTTTCAAGTTATTGAATTTTAAAACCCATCAGTCAGTTTTAGACGTCCGGCATCTAGTTAGCTAGCTATATCATTTTTTATGGACGTAATGACTTCCATAATCTTGCAAAAATCTCCTCCAAATTGATACTTATAAATGGTTGAAAATCTCGGTCAAGTTCTTTAATGGACGTAATCCAAACAAGGCGTTGAAAATAGGAAAATGTTTTGTATAAACAGAAAAACTACCATAACTTCTTAATTATAGTACATATCGAATTAGTTTAAAGACACCATTGATTCTAATTAAAGGGCTTAACATTTATGTATGACAGAGTTTTGATAAAAATAGAAGTGGTTTCATGAGGCGAAAAAAAAATCATGATTTTAATCAATTCTGCAGATATCAAATCCAATTAAATTAATTATAAGTCTTCTTGATGCTTTATACAACTTTTATATTGAAAAGTTTCTGATAAGAGCAATCCATAAAGTAAAAGCAAATTAAAATGTATAGCGGTTAAAGAAACATTTATCGTATAGGTGTACTCAAATCCCAACCGGTTATTTTCCGATTTAATTCATTTTTGATCTCAATCGCATCCAGTTGTCAGATTCTCTAATTCAAAAACTATACAATATGCTGTATAGCCCTATCTTTTGATAAAGGATGATTATATTTTTAAAAAATGCTGTCAAAGTGTTCATTTTTAACTGAATTTCTGAAGTGATAGTGATGGAAACGGAAAAAAAGATCATACTGTGAAAATAAATATTTATAAATTATGTTATTATTAATTGAACGAAAAATAAAAATACAGGTCGTTTATAAATCTCTTCAAAAGTCACATGGGAAATTTTCATGTTTTTTTCTTTTAAAAATAAGTCTGAATTAGTTTTTTTTTTAAATCGGTGCTGAAATTCAAAATCTACATGTTCCCGTAGGCCTAGCTGGAAGGGAATTTTTAAGCTTATATTATGTTTAGTGTTTTCATTAATTTTTTTTTTAAGAAAAAAAAACTGAACGAAAAACCCCGAAATAATAATAAAAAAAAATAGAAAAATCGTTGTAAACATATGAAATTTCGTATAAGATATTCTTGTGTAATTTTATTTTACCCTTTCAAGAATAAAAAAAGTTAGCAAATAAGCAAAACTGAAATTCCGCCGGTTGCAAGAACAAATACCTGTTTAATATCTTGAGGTAAAACAAATTGTTTGAAAACGAAAGGCATCTGTTACCATTTGCAAAACGCATTCGAAGAAAAATTTCCTCTCCTTCAATTTAAAAGACTCGTTTTTATTTTCAATATCATGGGAATCTAATCGATTGTAAAAAATTTTATCATTATTTTGAGAAAATATGCAAGATTTATATATATATATATATATATATATATATATACAGAGAGAGAGGAGGAAGAAATCTTGTGTTGAAAATTTCTTTACTGTAGTCTTCCATTGCATACAAACAATACTAAAATTAAATAATACAGAAGCAGTATTATACAGGGTGAGTCATAAATATCGAAACAATAGGCTATCTCCTTAAATATTGCCCCTAGACCCATACTTCCAATTGCAAAGTTTCATCAAAAAAGGTAAATTTTTTGATAAGATAAGTTGCAACTCCATGGGGGGTCTATTTTAAAAAATACGAAAATTAAATTTTTATACGACCCCCAGAGACTAAAACTTCCAATTAGAAAAGTTTTCCTTATCCTCTTCTGAATCGAACAAAAAAAAATTCATCTCGATATCTGCAAATCCCTGGACGATATTAAAATCCAAAATTTTTCAAAATTCGTGACTTACACCACTTTAGCATACATCTGAGTGCAGCGATATCAGTTCATTTGAAATACAATTTAGGGATCGATCATTAATTTACGCATTGTTAAATGTAGACCCAAGACAATACTTTAACTTTTAAATATAAAATAAAAGCTTATAGCTTTTTTCTTTAAATTTCCTTGACATATGCTAGATGTCTGCAATATCTCGAGCTTGGCGCCAGGCTCGTAATTGGCACGACCCATTGGCCGGACCGTCTTATTAAACACTTATTAAAAGTGTTATTAAATTAAGTGATATTAATTAAACTCTCATTAACCGTGTCTTTAAAACTTATTGCCGCAGGCAATAAGTTTAGTAAAAATAGTAATAGCGATAATGACCCTTCTATTAACTGGATCATATGGAATATATTTTAATGTTATTGTACATTTTAATGTTATTGTACATTTTAATGTTAATGGAAATATATTTTAATAAATTAGAATTTTTTTCAAAAATCTAGTTTGTACTTTTAAGCTTCAAAATTTATGTGGTTTTAAACATATTTTTACTTTTTTCTATCTTTACAAGAGAAAAGTATTGGATTCATGAAAATTTTGAATTCCGGTTTTCGACGGATTCACACGTTTTAGGGCTCAGAGGTACCGAAAAAACATGTTTTTACAAAATGTCTGTCTGTGAGTCACTGCTTCTGTATCTCTGTGTATGATATACATTTTGTGAGCGCGCTATCTCAAGAACTAATACACAAAATTTAATAAAAAATTATATTTACTTAGTTCTTGATATACATTGTTGCTGATTAGTTTTTGGTGTGAATCGCTTAACAGGTGACCCTACTGTAAAGGCTTTTGTGCGATTTCCGCAATCGATGTATCTCCAGAATGCAAGGAATATCATCAATCTTCAGATTCAGTTATTCCTTGACATGAATTGATGTTATTTATATTTTGTTGTATATGGCTCCACGAGCGGCGCTGCAACACTGAATTTGTTACGATTTCTGCAATAGCTCTACTTTAAGAACTAATGCAGGAATTTCCATAAAAAGTCAGATGCAGTTACTTCTTGACATGAATTGGTTTTGTTTACGTTTTTGTATCAATCATCTTTCGGATGGCGTTTTCATAATGAATTTTGTATAGTTTACACGATTTCAGTGATATCTTGTACTAATCCACGGAATTTCGTATCTTTAGAGTCCTCCGATTGCTACATCCGAGTAGTTTATTTATTCCAAGCGACATTAAAAAAATATTCATTCGAATGTTAAAGTCAAAGAGTATAACGTTTCTGTTGCGTATTTTTTTATGCTAAGCTCCCACTAATATTTCATTCTAAGTGTATTTAATTGATCAAGGTTTAATGCGTTCGAACCAAACATCATTTAAGAAATTCAATTGAATAATTTCAACTTAAAACGTTTAAATGAAATATGCCGAAGATTCATTAAACACCTGTTCTTGTTTTAAAAAGATAACTGTTTCGCAAGTTAAACAAAATTTAAAATGTATTTGTATTTGAACTGAAAACTGTATGTTAAACTCTAAAAAATGAAAAAAAAAGAGCAGCGGCCTTTGAGTCCGCTTACAGCGGTTAACACGTTGGGGAATGTTTTTTTTTTTTTTTCTTTTTTAGTATTTATTTATTCCGGCCAATTATCTGCAATAGGAAATACAGGGTTCGAAAAAAACCACGGAACGGTTAGGCCGATGGTTGCGATTGGGTTCGAACCCAGTACCTACCGTCTACCAGTTTGGAGGCCCGTAATTAGAGGCATCTTTTACGCATCGTGTAGTGGCAATTTTAACAAGAAAAATATGAAGTTGACAGGGATAAAACAATGAAAAAAATTGAAGTCGGCGTGATAAAAAAAATAAGTTTAAATAAGCTGACTCATTTAAATGGTAATTAAAGAAGGCGAAAAGGGCAAAACTTAAACAAAATCTGAAATCGACACTACACAAGAAGGAGTTAATCACCTAGACACTTTTAAAAAAGCATTTAAACGTTAGGAGCCAATCTTTGTTTAAAACTAAATGCACTTTTCCTCATCAGATGTTTTTATTTCAGTATTTCTCATTTTTAAACTTACATCATAAGTCAGTAACCGTTGGTTACGGTAACAATTCAATAGTTTTTTAACACCTCAATAAAAAAATTTTAAAAAAATGCCGAAAGATGTTTTCACCTCAGAAAATTTACTTTTAAAAATATGATTTGTTCACAAAAAATAGCATCTTTTTTTAAATTTCTATTTTAAATATTCTTATTTTTAAAAAATATTATTTAAAATGCTGAATCAAATTGAAAATTAAACATTTTCATTTAATTAAAAGAAAAAAATTCAACGCGACAAATAATATTTTGAGTTATGACAATTTTAATTTACTCTAAATTTTTTGAAAAAAAAAATATTAAGAAAGCTTATGTTGTGATAGTGCTTACAAATTATGTGGTTAACCATCACAAAACATTCAAAATTCAAACTCTATAAATAAATAAATAAAATAAATGTTTCCTGGACAACATACAGCAACATTGTTTCTTCAATTACACGCATTTCAATTTGTGTCTGATCCCTTGAAACCTCACGATTTATTAAAATTGTCATAACTCTCTGAGTTTTGGAGATATCAAGATGGAATTTTTTTTGTTCAATTCAGGAATGGATAAGGAAAATTTTTCTAATTGGAAGTTTTATCCTCTGGGGGCCGTACAAAAATTTAATTTTTGTATTTTTTAAAATAGACCCCCCATGTAGTTGCAACTTATCTTATCAAAAAATTTACCTTTTTTGGTGAAACTTTGCAATTGGAAGTATGGGTCTAGGGGCAATATTTAAGGAGATAGCCTATTGTTTCGATATTTATGACTCACCCTGTATTTGATCCGGAGAAACATACGGGAGAAGTATACCCCCCCCCCCCGCCACTACTGATACTTTGAGAAAATACAGAAATTTTCTTAAAAAAGAGAAAAATATGTTAAAAAAATTCGAATGGAACGTATTCTTAAATATCCTAATAAATGATAGTTGTGTAGTCACAAGCTACATGAATTTTTTTTAAAACGTTATCTTTTGTGGGATCCTCCTAAAATTTTTTAATTGATTAGAAAATAACATTGATAAAGTTTTAGCTCCATTGATTAACATTAACCCGTATCTTATTCAGATGAAATTCATAAAACATTTCGAAATGTGAAAAAATTGTAGTTTTTCATTGATTAACCTCCTCAACCCTGAGACAAATATTATGAGGGGCCACAAAAACAATTTTAAAAGTCCTTCCGGCAATACCGGGAGGAAGAGGTAGCTTTCATATAATTTATTTATTTATTTATGTACTTATTTTAAATTAAGTTATATTATTCAAACATACAAAGCTCAAATTAGTGGAATCCGATTATATAAGATTTAATACTAGTTTTTGTCAATACTGAATATTTATGGGACATTTTAAAAATTAGTCATCTTTAATTCAACCTGGTTTTAGTTTAAGCGGTTTATAGGGTTGCCAAATTCCACGATAACATGAAGTGTATGCCATTTTAAAGCAACATGATGGATAAAATAAACCAATGAGCTTGATCGAAATCTTAATTCATGTGCACATGCACATTCACATCGAAATCGATTAATATATACGAGTGCTGTCGCGGGCAAATTGATTTTAAAAAAATGTCACCCACATTAGAATTTCAAACTGCTATATCTCAGGCGTTTTATAAAGTAAAAATACTCCGGAATTCATTATTAAGATCGAACCCTTTAGAAAGAACCTTTTTTCAATTTCAAATTTTTTGTTTGTACATCATTATATATTTAAAAGATTTTTGACAAACTTAAATGGCCGCCATTTTGAAACAAAATGGCGGATGAAGTTGGTTAGTGAACTTGGTCAAGACATTGGTATGTACTATGTACACACGGAGTTATATCCAAATAAGTTTATAAATATTCGTATTATCGCGTGAAAAATTTCAGACCGTTTCAAAATATCACACACACTGGAAATGAAAGTGCTATAACTCAGCCATTTTACAAGATATAGATGATAAAAAAATGCTCCGGAATCTTTGTATCAAGATCAAACACACAAAAGATAAATCTTTTTTCAATTTCTTACTTTTTTGCACCTAATTTTAAAATTTAAATTTAAAATTAGTGCTATAACTCCGTCATTTTTTAAGATACCGACGAAAGTGCAAAGTCCTCCAAGTTACCTGTGAATTATACCTCTGAAGGTGCCTTGCTAGGTGAAGGTCTCATCATCTGATCAAGGTTCTAAATTACGAAACCAAATTGAGTAGCCATTTGCAATACAAACAACAGGATATAACGTTAAGCAACCGACAAAACAAAGTATGCTAGACTGAGAAGCAAGTACTGCAGATGTGATAACGTGCGAAGCGAAGAAATCAAGTTTTTTGCTGCTACGCGGCAAATACCTGCCCCAATACCAGGTATCTAACCCGTTAAGCTGAGGTAACTCAGCAGGTAGGGGCCTGGTCATCGGTTAGAAGGAAAGAAAGATACCGACGAAATAAAAAATGCTTTGGAATCTTTGTATCAAGGTCAAATGCATAAAAGAATTTTTTTTCAGTTTCTCACTTTTTTGTACATAATTTTAAATTTCAATTTTTTTAAACGAATTTAAATGGCAGCCATCTTGAAACAAGATGGCAAATGGAACTAACTAACGAACTCGGCCCATGCCTCTTTGTGTACTATGTACACACCAAATTACATCCAAATAAAATCATAAATACGCGTGTTATCACGTGACATTAATCAGATCGTTTCAAAATGTCAGCCATACTGAGAATTCAAAGTGCTATAACTCAGTCATTTTTTTTAAGACATAGACGAAATAAAAAATGTTCTGGAATCGTTGTTTTAAGTTCTAACACATAAAATAGAAATATTTTTCAATTTTTAATTTTTCGCATTTTATTTAAAATTTTATTTTTTTTAATTAAATGGCCGTCATTTTTAAACAAGATGGCAGATGATGCTGGCTAACGAACTCGGTCGAGACATTTGTATTTACTATGTATATACCAAGTTACATTGAAATCGGTTCATAAATACGATAGTCACAGTATGACAAATATCAGACATATATATAATATTGTAATACAATTAATGGTCTTATATATATATATATATATATATATATGTGTGTGTGTGTGTGTGTGTGTGTGTCAACATTTAAACGGAGGGTGGTTTTGGGGTCTGAGAGTCAGGATCGGTGAAAATATACCAAAATTTTCCGGAAGTGCTTTTCTCCGGACGGTTGCAATAGGTAGCTTTTTACTTTTTGTAATGAAAGCTACCTAAAATTATTATGGAACATCTACAAAGATGTAGAAGTCTATATGCAGATTTTTGTGATATGCACGCATTCATTAAAAAGATCTAAAAGTAATTTTAACAATTCTGCAAATATTTAAATTAATTTAAAGGCTGTTTTTTACTATCTCCTATAGGCGATATCAGTACTGAGGAGGATGTGTAAAAAACTATGTTTTAGGAAGCCTGATTCTTTTTTATTTCACAGAAAGTAGTGTT
The DNA here is from genome assembly GCA_964019185.1 of Maratus speculifer. Lineage (NCBI taxonomy): Eukaryota > Metazoa > Arthropoda > Arachnida > Araneae > Salticidae > Maratus > Maratus speculifer. The sequence goes on along the minus strand of OZ025289.1, from coordinate 26,994,902 downwards.
GCCTTGAAATTTTACTCTTATTAAAATTTACAACATTAATGACATTTATTATTTTTTAAGTCAGCACATGCAAATAACCGCTAAAATTCTGTATTTTTGAAAAATAATTGAAAAATGACAAATGAATAATTTTTATTACTTTTGATAATTGTACTGCATTAACTGCATTCAAAAGTATAAGAAATTAAACAATTTTTGCAATTTATAAATAATTTTAGGAATTATAATAGTTAATTATTAGATATTTAGTTCTGTCCCGGCAAAAGCTTCTCGATTTGTATTATAGTTGAAGCGAATTTAAAACGAACATCAGAATTTCTCTTTTTATTAAAAGGTTTTTTTTTATTTGCTATTTTAATCTATTTTTGGAATCGATGAAACATTATGCGCTTACCATTCCTCTCAGTGCGATGGCAGAAATACAAGAGCTTTTTTAATTGACCGCATGTCTCATCAAATCCCCGGCAGTTACCAAGTAATTGTCACGTTTTAAAAGTGTTTTATTTCACAATAAGAGTATTTCCCAAGTGAAGCTGAATACTTGAGGATTTACTAGACTTACAGTACACCCACATACTTTAATTTTGAGAAAGGTAATACGACTTCTGAAACAACTGTTTCGAAAACGAAGAACTGAGCTGATCAAAAACAGATTTTAAAATTCTGAATTAAAGGAAACCGTTGTTCCCCTTACTTGAGAAAATTGCTTCCCCATTTTTTTCTTTATAAATGAAATGTAAATAGGATAGCATTTTTAATTCGTTGTGGAGATGAAGAACAGTTAAAAGGAATACCCCGGCTTGAATATAGTATTCGAATGACTGAGGGAAAAGCTGTATTTTCAGCAATTGAACAGTGGAAGGAAATTGGTAAAATCCAGATTATGTATTTTGATATTACTGTAAAAAATACTGGTCGCCTCAGAATTTGAAGAGACCAGTTCAGCAGTTTGTTATAGGGATTATTATTGGAAAAATCTTCTGTCTTTACCAAGTCGTAAAAATATCGCCAATTAAAAAAATATTCTAAAAGCTATTTTTTAAAATATACAAATAAATACTTAAAAGGTGTAGCAAAAATAGATATTATTTATTTATTATTTACCTTAGATCTTTCGGATGCCCTCGCATCCATTTTCAAAGAAATGTAAGGTGTGAATAACAAGGTGTCAAATTTCATCAAGACACTGGTATTAATACAGTGATTTGACTCATTTAGCTTTTTTTTTATTGTAAAGTGAGCCCTATTGTTCCTGAGCCTAATATTTATAAAAAAATTTGGAATGGGTGATCTAAGTTAGACCATATTAAGTATAAAAATGCTATAGAAGATGAAATATTAGATATAAAATACTTAATTTAGAAGGAATTTCAAGTTTTTTTTCAGAAATCTTTAAAAACGGAGAGCCTAGTGATTATTATGAGGAATTTATCCAACTTTGCTTAGTTTTTATAGAATGTTTCCTAGGAAAGACTTTTTTTAATCAGTGCACCTGTTATTATTCATCATGTCAGCTAGATGGCACACGCCATTTATTCTTTCAAAATATATCTCTTCATGGTCAGGGTTTCTTCTTAATTTAGCAAAAGAAGGACATTGCAGACATTTGCCTATTTATCATCCATATTTATCGAAATACTTGGTTCAATGCTCCCGATCCCGCTCCCGCGCTCACTGGGTATATAGAGTGTGTTTCATAAATTTGTGCAAACTTTAAAAATCCATAATGAAAAAAGTAACGCTCGAAAAAATTTTCAGTTTGCGCGAGTGGTACCAGATGGGTTTTGGATTCCCCCCCCCCCCCCATATGTATAAAAATGATTCTAAAAATAACCAGTAGATGGAGCGGAACCGTATGGGGAGCATATATTAATACGTTTTATGTAAATTTGGCAAACACAATTTTCGTACTAAATTGTCTTGAAAACATCGTACTAATTTGAGTATCCCATTTAATGAAATAAGGTTTTTTTTGTTTCTTAAAGCCTTTTTCATTGCAATACTTTCGCAATGCAATAGTTGTGGTTTCACCTTTCTTGTAGAAAAATTTAACCACCAGTACTTGATTTGGTAATGGTAGCACACTGCCGAGATTGAATGACAAATCCATTTTCGGCCAGGTGTTTTATTGCTAGCCTGATTTGCATAAACACCTCAATATAGCGTATTAGTTCCCTCCATCGGCTATTTTTGGAATCATTTTTTTTATTATACAAGGAAAAAAAATCAAAAATCTGTCTGATCGTAATCGAGCAAACCGAATAATTTTCCAAGCATTGCTTCTTTTGTTATGGATTTTTAAAGTTTGCAAGAATTTATGACACACCCAGTGTTTCCTAACTGAACTATGCTTGTAGTTTATAGATACAAATATACATATATACACAGGGCTACTAATAGAATTCGGATAATTTCCGATTGTAGACACTAATTGCTGAAAATGGATTTTCAAATGGATTTTGTTTTTCCAAATGCTTCAATTAGACATTCTAATTCAGCTTATTAAACGATGAAGTTTTGTTACATTATTCGGAATGCGTTGGAAAATGCCTCATGATCTGTGCTTGAAGTATGGTTTTTGTTCTTTATTTTTTATTTGAAACTTTGGTCTGACAGTAAATTTTCCGAAAATATTTCAACATTAGATTGCTTGCATTTCATCTATATGTTAAAATCGACTGCGGTTGACACATAAATTGTATTACATTTTGTATAATTCAAATATTACATAAAGTCCCACAGCAAATTTATTTTATATTTAACTATAGATATACAGGTGACCAAAAGTTTCTATTGAATTCGAATTTAATGACAAGTCCCTTAAAATGCCACGATGAAAAAAATTATAAAATGACTTCTATCAGACTGAATAGTAAAAAATGATTTAGTCTAGTTTCTTTCAAAATTTAACAATTTCAAGCAAAGTATATTTTTCAAAGAAAAATACATAGAAGGGGAAATTCTGATTTTCTTTCATTTTTGTCATAAATAAATTTCTCTATTTTCCTTAGATTAAAGAGTATTTATCTTAGTGAAGTTACAGGAGAATTGTTTCAGACTATCAGTTGTAACTGTCACTTTCGTTGAGTGTTTATCATTAATAAATACTTTTCATATTGATTAATGTAAATAGAAAAGTGTCTCTTCAATAAGATTGTATTGATCCCAATTATATTTGTGTTGTTACATAGTGAAGCAATGACTTACAGAAAAGGGTTTTATTAATATAAAATTAACTATTTGTGGTTAAACAACTCCGATTCGAAAAATATTGACTGGGATGTTAGAATACATAATTTTAAGCATGTAAAAAATAATTTAAAAAAATTTTACGTAAAATTAAAATAATTATTTACTAAAAGGTACTTATCTCACATCTACAATAAACATAAACGGATATATTTCTCATAAATATTATAAATTTTTTAATACAAAATTTTAAAGGGTACAAAATTACTTAAAAAATCTGTTTCGGACTTCTCCAGCTTTTTTAATTTGACAGAATTTACAGAATTAATTTATGCAATATCGACCTGAAGCTTGTCAAATGGTCAAAATTTTGATAAGAAAAATTAACTCAATATAATCGTCTGTTGAGAATTCTAATGTTTAATTTGTATTAACTGGTGTGTTGGGAAATACCGGGTGTCCAGTAAATGACTGACCCATTTTGAATGAAAATAACAAAAAAACTGTTTGAGATAAAAATGCGCGGCTTGCTGCATTGTTATTAGAATATAAATAAGTTTTAAAATATGCACTTTGTTAATGTAATATAATAATATTTAAAATAATATCTCAGTCTCAAGACTGTGGAAGTGAAGTATAATACAGATGGTTCAATCATAAATATTTTTTTAAATCACTTTCCAACCAACGTACCCTATTTCTGAAGCAGATTCGAGAGTCGATTCAACATATAGATCCAGATTCGGCAACATATAGATTCAGATTCAGCCGAAAATTTCATATTTATGAAAATTAGAGTCATGTCTGTATTCAAACAGAATGTTACCGCCAGCGCGATATTTTTTCCCGAAATTTGAACTGTATTAACAAAGTACATGTTTAAAAATTATTTGATTTTCTAATAACAATACCGCAAACCGCGCATTATTATCTCAAACCGTTTATTTGTTATTTAAGTTCAAAATGGGTCAGTTATTTACTGGACAACCGGTAGGAACATCAAATAAAATCGTGTTTTAAAGTTTACTGTGTAAGTATTATTGACTTGCGGGTACATTGTAGATCTGCAACACAGTGATACAAAGGGCTAAAGATTAATCTTCCGAAATGAAATTTGGCCGTACTGTATAAAACAACAGGGTAATGTTGGGAGATCTAATGTCAAAAAAGTGGGACAAATAGTAAAGAAAGAAGGTACATACGCTTCGAAATCGGGATATAAAAATTTGATAAATACTTTTAACTCTTTATGCACAAAATTATGAATTCATAAAAATTCCCTCGTGAATTTATAAAATTTCTTTTTTATCTAACTATAGGTATGCAGGTGTCCAAAAGCTTCCGTTGAATTCGAGTTTAACGACAAGTCCCTTAAATTGCTACGATGAAAAAATATAAAATAACTTTTAATCAAACGGAATTGTAAAAAAAAAAAAAAAAAAAAAAAAAAAAAAAACAGGCTAGTTTTTTTTTTTTGCAATTGAACAATTTCAAACAAAACATATTTTTCTAATGAAAATATATAGAACGGGAATTTCTGATTTTTTCATTTCTATTCCAAAATAAATTTCTCCATTTTCCTTAGATTAAAGAGCATTTATCTTAGTCAAGTTACAGTAGAAGTGTTTCAAAATGTCAGTTGTAACTGTCACTTTTATTGAGTGTTTATCATTAATAAATACTTTTGATATTGATTAATGTAAATACAAAAATATCTTTTAAATAAGATTACATTTCATTTTATATAATTCAAATATTGCATAGAGTCTCACAGCAAATTTATTTTATATTTAACTATAGATGTACAGTTGTCCAAAATCTTCTCTTGAATTTGAATTTAATAACAAGTTCCTTAAGATGATAAGTATGAAAAAATTATAAAATGACTTTTATCAAACTAAATGCTAAAAAATAATTTAGTTTCTTTCGCGATCGGATAATTTCAAGCAAAATGTATTTTTTCAAGAAAAATGTACAGAATAGAAAATTCTGATTTTATTTCATTTGTATCATAAATAATTTTCTCAGTTTTCCTTAGATTAAAGAGTATTTATCTTAGTGAAGTTGCAGAAGAAGCGTTTCAGGATGTCAGTTGTAGCTGTCACTTTTGTTGAGTGTTAATCATTAATAAATACTTTTCATATTGATTAATGTAAATAGAAAAGTGTCTCTTCAATAAGATTGTATTGATCCCAATTGTATATATATATGTCATAACATTGTGAAGCAATGATTTACAGAAAATGGGTTTATTAATATGAAATTAACCTTTTGTGGCTCAACAATGTTCATTTGAAAAATATTGACTCAGAGGTTATGATACATCATTTTAAGCATGTGAAAAATAATTAAAAAGTTTTAACGTAAAACTAAAATAATTATAGAGTAAAAAGTACTTTAGCATCTACAATAAACACAAATTGATATACTTCTCTTAAATATTATATATTTTTTTTAATACAAAATTTTTAAATATACAAAATTACCTTTAAAAAAAGTCTACTTTTGTACTTCTCCAGCTTTTTTATTTTGACAAAATTTACATTTCACAAAATTTACATTAAATTTTTGCAATAGCCACTTAAAGATTCTCAAATGATAAACATAATTTTGATAAGAGAAATTAACTCAATATCATCTTCGGTTGAAAATCCCAATGTTGAATTTGTGTTAACTAGTTTGTTGAGAAATTGAAACAACAAATAATATTTTAAAGTTTACTATGAAGTATTATTGACTTTTGACTACACTGTTAAAAAAAAATTCTGAAATTCACGAATATTTTTTTCTGAATTGCACAGTAAAAGTCCCTTTTCATAACAAAAGAGCATTTTCTGTTAAAAATCAGAAAACTCCACCATATTTCCTAAAAATAACGAAACGGATGCAAATAGAAATAAAAAAAATGGAGACACTTCGTTATACGGGAAGCTCAGTGGCCGTTTGGTCAAGACAAAACGCTACTAATCGCCTGCGAGCGCAGATTGTGGGTTCGAATCCCACTGGCTCCATGAAATCTTAAAAAATCCCTTTTAAATTACTTTTTTTTTGTTTATTTGTCTATATTTTCTTATTAAAAATCATTTAACTACTTAGCTAATAAATAAACAAATAGTGTAAGACAATTTAAAAACTAGTTGGATGTGTCAATCCCAAAACTTTCTTCTATCTGATAAGTACATTTTAATATTTAAAAAAAAAACGTGGTGACCCCAAACTTAGTCACTATGGAATTTTCCCGAACATTTGACCTAGCCTAATGAGATTCTGGTATCCGAAAAGCCTAAAGGGCAAAATTTAATTAATATTCAGAGAAAATGTGCTTAGTAGTGTCTCATGTTGGGTAATTTATACTAAAACCTAATTAGCATCTATTTATGTCAAGACCTAACAGAATCTGAAATTTGATGGAATTTCGTCCATTAGTTCTTGAGACATAGTTATAAGAAAAAAATTGCAAAACGTAGCACAGCAACACCATATCTTGGACGATTTATGCCAAAACGTAAAAAGCGTCTAATTATGTTATGGTGTAAAAGAATATGAAGTTTGATGAAATTCTGTGCATTAGTTCTTGAGATGTAGCTAGTTAAAAAAAACCGTGTAAAATATAGCACAGCAGCACCATCAGTTGATGGATTTATAACAAAACGTAATCATCGTGTAATTATGTTATATGTCATTTTATAACAAAATCTGAAGTTTGATGAAATTCTGTGCGTTGGTTGTTGAGATATAGCTGTCGGAAAAATCGTGCAAAATGCAGCATAGCTGCACCACCTGTTACAAGGTTAATACCAAAATGTAATCAGCGTCTAATTATGTTATATATTCTAGTGTAACAGAATCAAAAATTTGATGAAGTTCTCTGCATTAGTTCTTGAGATATAGCTATCGGAAAAATCGTGCGAAATGTAGCATAGCAGCGCCACCTATAAGACAATTCACACCAAAACCTTATCAGCGGCTATGTATCTTAAGGTATCGCGGAATCTGAAGTTTGGTGAAATTCTGTGCATTAGTTCTTGAGATATAGCTATCGCAAAAATCGTGCAAAATATAGCATAGCAGCGCCACCTATAAGACAGTTCACACCAAAACCTTATCAGCGGCTATGTATCTCAAGGTATCGCGGAATCTGAAGTTTGGCGAAATTCTGTGCACTAGTTCTTGAGATATAGCTATCATGAAAATCATGAAAAACGTGGCATAGCAGCGCCACCTGCTGGCCAATTTACATCAAAACTTAATCAGCGTCTATGTATATCAAGGGGTCACAGAATCTGAAGTTTTGTGAAATTCTGTGCATTAGTTCTTGAGCTATAGCAATCTTGAAAATCATGAAAAACGTAGTATAGCAGCGCCACCTGCTGGCCAATTTTCACCAAAAACCAATAGGCACTAATTCATATCAAGGTCTAACTGAATATAAAATTTTATTAAATTTCGAGCATTAGTTCTTGAGATAGAGCGCCCACAAATTTTTTGTCACATACAGACAGACAGACAGACAGACAGACAGACAGACAGACAGACGGACAGTCTCACAGACAGACATTTTCTAAAAATAGTCAAAACGTGTTCAGGACCTTCTAAAACGTATAAATCCGTCGAAAACCGGAAGTCGAAAATTTTCATGAATCCAATACTTTCTTCTTGTAAAGATAGAAGAAAGTAAAAATGTCTATAACATTATTTTTGCAAAAAATGAATAATTTTTTTTTTCATTCATTCACTTTTTCAAGAGAAAAAGAAAAACAGTGATTTTAAACAGTGTTTTTTTTTAATTTAAATTTGTTTAAAAATTAAAATTGATTAAAAAAATAACAAGTATTATGCATCAGTCTGAAATAAAATAAAATAAACCATTTACAAATATTCTAACGAATATATTTGAAAGGAAAACTTTAAAAAGCACTACAGATTTTCCCTCTAACTCATAAAAGACATACTTTGTATCAACAGCTTTGGCTCAGTCAGTAAGGATTTGTTCCGCTATCAAAAGGTCTCGAGTTCGGTCCTTAGGACGGCTTGAAGTAAATTATAAACAAAAAAAAAGTGAAATAAAATAGCAGCTTAAAGTCATTTCGAATTTTTTTGACGATTAATCGATTCATTAATTTAAAAATTATATTAATTTAATAATTATTAAAAATTAAACCTTGTAACAGAAAGTTACTGCTTCTTCAGACGGAGTTTTCTTTTCTTTTATTTCTCAAAACGGAAAATCTTCTAACGGAACGGTAAAAGTTCGGCTACTTTCCTGCCAGTAGTTTCACCATGTATTCACAGATTTATTTTTAACAGTGTAGCTGCCAGTTTTTATTATGTCTATGGTTGATGACTTTACTCTCTGACTTTACTTTTTAACAGTGTATGTTGCAGATTTCCAAAATGGTGATATAGGGGGGTTAATGAATAATCTTCCGAGATGAAATTTGACCGTATAATATAAAAAAATAGGATAATTTAGGGGGATCTACTGTTAGAAAAATTGGGACAAATAGTAAAAAAAATGGAGGTACATCAGCTTCTAAATCGGGGACATTAAAAGTCAGTGAATCCTTTTAACTCTCTAAGTAACATATTATAAATTCATAAAAATTTCATCTTTTAGACCCTTTCTGAGAATTTTCGAAAGATCATTAGAAAATTTCACAATCATTTAATGAACTTTAGAAAGATTTGTACCAATTAAAATTAATTCCACTCGATTTTTAGAGGTTTCGTGCAGTTTTTACAACTTCACTCAAATCTTAAATCAAATACATTACACAGATCAAATAGCATATTCGTTATTTAATCTCTTAATATTAAATAAAAAATTAAGAGTATATTTAATACATTCTTCATATACTCTTGAGTATATGAAGAATTATACGAGTATATAACTTTATATATATTAAGAGTATTTAAGAATATACTCTTAACTGCTCTTAATATATTTAAGAGTATTAAGAGTGTACTTTTACACTCTTGAGTCTAAGAATATAAGAGTTGCTGAGTTACTTACTCTTATACTCTTATACTCGCAAGAGTATGCACAGAAAAGTAATTTATTTCATTTATATCATAAAAAAAATTCCCAATTTTACTTAGATATAAGATTAGTTGTTTTCGCAATATTATTAAAAAAATATTTGAGACTAACACTTGTATTTGTCAATTTTATTGAGCGTATTTTCATTACCGGATATACTCGTGTGTTAGTACACCCCCTAAGTTTCGAATGGGAACAAAATCAAAAAAAGATGTCGCTTGCCAATACGAAAAAGTTGTAAATAAACAAAAACAAATCATTGGAATTTTTTAATGAAAAGTTATTATTATTTGTATATTTTATACATTATTTTATTATATATAGAAATAAAGAGGCAGAATTTTACAATATTCGTGTTTTTTTTCTTTTTCAATTCATTTTTGTATAACTCACCTCCCTCTCCCCCCCCCCCCCGTAATTTGCTTGCCGATAAAGGTCAGAAATTCTTCGACTTATACATGAGTACTAAATTTTTTAATAAAGATTTTTTTCCAATATTATATAAAAAATGTTACAGACTATTATTTCTAATTGCCAACTTATTTGCGTGTATTTCCATTTTCCAATTTATTTTATGTAGAATTTTTACTCATTTGTATCATAAACATATTTCACCATTTTTCTGCGATTAAAAATAATTTATTTTATCAGTATTATAGAAAAATGTTTCAGGATATTACTTATAACTGTCAATTTTATTGGGCGTATATTCGTTAATATGTTTCTCTTTTATTGATTCATGTCGATAAAAAACTGCTTTTCCAGCAATACGATACTTAGCAGAAATATGTTTTAAATATTACATTACTATGGTGCAGAAAGTACAACAGAAAGTAAAGAAAAAAGTTAATATGAATCAAATATTGTCTTGGTTGTAAATGTCATTTTTAAGAAGCGTATTTTCATTACTAAATTCTTTTTTATTGATTACTGTCGAGAAAAAGCTGCTTTTTCAGCAACACGATACTTAATACAAATATATTTTAGCTATTAAATTACTAAGGTCGAGAATGGACATCAGAAAATGAAGAAAGAATGTTCATGTGAACCAAAGATTGCCTTTGGAGATGGAGTTGGATCATGAAATAAGAAAATATACATTACTTTTTGTCTTGAGTATCAAATTACACATATATGGAAAAAAAAAAGGCTTCATTATCTTTCAACACCAGATAAAGAAATGTTTGAGAAAAGTTTACGATTTAGTTCTATAAAAAAATTTAAATAAAACTATTTGTAGAAAAGGAGTTTTGAATTTTACAGTTGAATCGTAAAATTCGAAACTGTACCATTGATTGTGATTTTTTTATACGTTTTAAATAACGTATACAACAATGTTATGGAAAATCCGTGATAATTCAACATTAAAAAAATATGTTTATAAAACAAATTAATAAAAACTAAGGGCTTTTTCTTCTTTTTAGTTAAAATCTGAAATCGTAATTTTATATTCATATATGTACCCATTATTACAGATATTATATCAATTCAAAATGGGATCATTTATACATGCTTTTTAAAGTGTCTAAAAAATTGCTTTAGATTTTTAAGACTCTTTAAAAGGTGTGCATAAATGACAACATTTTGAACTGCTATATACCTGAAATAACTGACAAATATACGAATATGAAATTATGTACATAAAGCCTATAAAGTTTAAATATATCCAGATTTTCTATAAAAGGAAAATTTACGCCATCTATATAAAGTTTCTTTGCCTGTTTTATACATACTTCTTTTGAACTAAAAGCAACTTACCACGATGGAAAAAAATAATATGAGCTGAATTGGAAAAAATTCTCGGTTCAATTTCTTTTGCGATTTAACACTTAGAAGGAAAATAAATTTTTGCAAGAAAAATGTACAGAACAGGAATGGTGATTCTTTATTTATTTATGTTATAGATAAAGTTCTACATTTGTTTTAGTTTAACCTTTTATATCCATAATTATAAATTATAAATCTGACTAATCGAAACTTTTTTTTCTTCCATTATGTTATACATTAGAAGATATATGAGGTCCCCAGAAGCCAAGGGGTACAAGTGACAAAATTTCGATTTGGAGTAAATTGAGTTTAAAGATAATTGATGTTAAATTGGAACATCAATAACAATTGAGTGGACTGAAATAGGAAATTTCTGCTTGTTGCATTCTGGTCTTTGAACTCTTATTTCAATAACTGTTAAAAAATAAAGCACAATTTTCTTTAAATGTATAATTAATCAATATTATTTGTTTTTCAAAAAAAGTGGTTTGCCTCTATAACTCAGCAAATAAGAAAATCACTTATATTTCTTTACCTGAAATGGAAAAAGCATATTTTTAGGTCGTCTGTGTATTTAGTTTATTTTTTCAATTTTGTTATTTATACCCCTTGGCTTCTGGGGTCCTCATATACAATAGAGCGACAATCATACAGACTGCTCGGTACGGAGACCAATCAGGTTAATGAAAATTCCCGATAATTGGCCAAGTTAAAAACAATTATGCCAGTGTTTTTTTTTTTTTTTTTTTTTTTTTTTTTTTTTTTTTTAAGGTAACTTCTCTTTATACAATTTTTAGGCTTAGGTGTTGCTGTTATTTATGACCTGATTATCTACGCTAGGGATAATCCCCAAGAGGGTGGTGGTGGTGGTCTTTCTAAGGAAATCTAACTCGTATTTACGCAAAAAAATCCACTGTTCAGAGAAAACCACGGAAAACACCAAATGATTAGCTTGACGGGCGCGTTTGGATTTGAATCTAGCACCTCCCGTCGACCAGCTTTCACAGCAAAACCTCTTGGCTACTGGAGGGACTTCTAGGCTTAGGACTGACAATTGTTTTAGTGCGCATTTTAACAAATTACAAATGGGATGTTTAGAAGCTATTTTTTTTTCTGTGAAATTGGCATAAAGTTACACATCGCAGTACACATGGAAATTTCTACATAGAAATATACATACACTTTGCAGTACATACATTAAAAAATTCATTGTGATAAGGAAAACTAATTCGTGCTGTCTTTTGCTAGAGAAGAGAGATTTTGTTGATGAAAAGAAATTGCATGGGACTTTCAAGCGTTAGAAGAGAAACCTCTTAGGTTCTAGAAAGAGTTGATTTTATCTTGATCTCTTTTCTTCTGTGCATTATTTTATTATTTCAGGACTAGGAAATAGTTATTTAACTGTTAACTTTTGTGATATTCATCCAAATTTATTTTACCGTGGCAAAGAAAGTTTCATTTCAAAAACTTTGGAGAAGGCAGAAAAACACATATTGTCTTTGATCGTTCCGGTTAGTTGGACAATCCGGTTAATCTGCGTCCGGATAATTCGTGCTCTACTGTACATTTAAAGGTAAAAAAATAATTTTTTGTTATTTAAGGTTAATTACTTGATGTGGTACTAAAAAAGTACTGATGAATCATAACTGTTGGAAAAAAATACAGAAAAAAAAACTACCCAGTTTATTTTAATGTGAATTGTTATGTATATGTCAGGGACTAGATTATGAAGTTTTTGTTGCATTGTCAGACAGAATTTCGTTATCAGAAAAATATTCTATTGTTTTAACACTATCGTTTTTGGAAATCATATTCAAAAGAAATTTAATTATAGAACTTTTAATTGTAGAAAACTTAAAAGGATACATAAAAATACCAAAAGGTATTTAGATTTCTTTTTTATAATTTGTAATTTACTTTCATTTTGTTTTATAAAGTACAATATACATTTTTAAATATACAAAACCAAACTTTTTTCTTTATGATTCATCGATGCTATACATAAATCATGCAATATCTTCCAGTACAACATATGAAAATCTATCTAACAATCTATCTGATTTTCAGATAACTCAGGGCCATTTAGTGCAGAATCCGTAGTGTCATTCTTCAAGATTCTTTCATAACTACGCTTAATATTAGCATTTTGTGTAATTAATCATCCATGCAATATTACCACAGGGCACTTTTGATTGGATACAGTGCGTTTCTTTGCATTAGCTTCATGAAAGATATTCACAGTTGATAATCTTAACTCATAGTAACTAAGAAATTTCCGTAAATAAAGTTTAATTATTTAATTATAATTATATTTAATTATATTCTATAAAGTTAATTTAAAGTTAATTATTTTAATAATTTATCAATTTATTTGAAACGATGTTGTTACATAAATCGCTGTTGGAAAGAGAAAAAGTGCATAAAAAGCCCACCGAATATTAAAACGTATATTAAAAAAATTATTAAAATACTGAATTATTAAAACCAAATATTTAAAAAAAAATCTTTAAAATTTTTACCGAATAATATAAATCAAGTACTTTATCAAATCATTAACATATTATATAAATCCTCTTAAAACATTTGATATCTTTAAAAGTTTCACAATAAAATTCTAATAATCAATCACACTTCTTAACTAGTTGGATGTGCCAGTCCCAAAACTTTCTTCTATCTCATACGTACATTTTAATATTTAAAAAAATAGTTTCTCATTTTAATGCTTTAATAATTTTAATTCAACACCATACCAACTTTGATTTTCATCTTAAATTTCTGCTTCAGTCTATTAATCGAAATAAAAATGAATTTCTGTCTCTGCACGAGTCGAAGGACAATAGAATGATAGGCAGTTTTTTCTTAAATTCAGGGAGGACCTACTTGCCTTACCAAAAAATAAACATATACTAAAATTTAGTTCAGTTGTAGAATTAAATTCATACGCTTTTAGGTGGTGCAATATTGAAAATGGCATAAAATTCGCGATTACAGCGCCCCCTTCCGGCGAATTTTTTTCAAATTCAGGGAGGACCAACTATCCATAGTCATACACTTACACAAAAAATTTGGTTCAATTCGATGCATAACTTCATAATCGCGATTGCAGCGCGCCGTTCGGCGGAATATTTCAAAACTGAAGGAGGACCTGCTTGCCACAGCCAAAAACATTCACAAAAAATTTGTTTCAATTCTATGCATAGCTTCATACACTTTTTGATGGTAGAATGGCGACATACGGACACACACACAGACACATTGGCAGACAGACATTTTGTAAATAATGTTTTTTGGAATCTCTGACCCCTAAAACGTGTAAGTCCGTCGAAAATCGGAAGTCGAAAAAATTTCGATTACAATACTTGCAAAAAGGTTTTGGCGCATTAATCTTTCTCGAAAACACAAAAATTGCATGAAATATACACCAAATATTTGAAACGTTAAAAGCAACAACAACGAAGAAATCTCTTAAATCATCACCGAAAAAAATAAATGAAATATTTCATTTAATCATGTCCAAATAATGTGAATCATTACCTAATACTTCATCTTATTAGGGCCATCGCTAAGACTTTTTATTGGTGGGGCAGAAGACCTTAAATTGCCAAGTCAAATTTTCATATTTGCAAACTCATTTTATAATTTTGCCAAGTTACCATACTTAGAAAATGTAATACAGTTCTTATTTGTAAAAAGTTTAATAATATTTCCAATTAGGGTTGTAACTTTTGCAAATTCTATCAAAAATAGAAAATGTACTACAATTTTTATTAAAATTTTATGTAAATTTGCCAAGTGTAACAATATTTGTGAATGTTTGGGGGGGAGGCTCCCCCCTGTCCCCCCCCCCCTTAGCGAGGCCCCTGCATCTTATAACTGTAATATATCATTCTACTGTTTAAAAAGTATCTAGTCACATAAATCAATATTCAAATGATAAATTACCATGAAATTGGATTTTATAAAATGTAAATATTGCATAAAATACCCACGTCCTTTTATTTTACTTTAGATCATCATATAGCAGTAATGTAAAGGTTTGTATTAAATTCGATTTTAACGAGGAAATGCCTTTGATGCTTCCGTGGAGAAATTGTGAATTGAATTCTGCAAAACCAAATTCTAAAGAAAAAAAAGTCTTGGCTCCATTTCATTTGTTGTTAAACAATTTGGTTGAAAAGAAATTTCTCAAAAAGAATGTACAGAACGGAAATTTTCTATTTCCTTTTCTTCGAATCATAAATAAATTTTCAATTTTCGTTCTGTAAAACAATATACATGCAACTCAGACGATAAAGACTGACAGTGAAATTTTAAATATATTTTGTAAATGTTATTTTTACTGTGGATTTCCACATTATTAAATTGTTTTATTTTTGATCGATATGAACAAAAATCTACTCTTTTGACAAGACATTTAACCTATGCTATACAATGGTAGGATAGGGGACAATTACGATATAAAATTACAGAAAAAAAATTCCTGAAAAAAAAAATACAGTAGTCTAAATGCATTCTAAAGTGAAATAAAACAAGAGTGAAAAATCACGCATTAAACATAGATTATGAATTGTTTCTAGAATACTTTAATAAAATTTCGCCGGGAAAAGAAGTTGCTCAAAAAAAAAAAACTTAAAAGATAAATAAATAAACACATTTAAACCTCAATTTTGGGATTTATCACCAATACTTGGAAAATTATCTGTTATATTTTGCGTAAATCTTTTATTCTGTATGTACTATACAAAATAGTATTCTAGAATTTCGTCTAGTTAAAAAACATATGCAAAATGTTGTAAAATCCTATTCATCAATTTCCGTCAATAAATAGAAATGTACTGAAGATCTTTTATCTTGCTCTTTATATTATCTATTTAACTTATACATACCAGTAAAAGACAAACAATTAGATTAATTATAAAAACACTATCTACAAATTAAAACACACTTAGGGGAAGATGGGGATACTTGAGCCATTTTTTAAATTTTAATTTTTTTAAATTTTTTATAATTTCTTAGAACAAAATAAAATATTGAAAATGAAAATTTGATATTTTTTCTTGAATTGAAAACCACTTTCAATTAATTTTGAACTATTTCTTTATGTCAAATAAATTTTTACTTTTTCTTTTACATCGTAGCTCAAGTATCCCCCTCATGGGGATACATGAGCCATGGTGAAGGGATACTTGAGCCAGTGAGAAAAATAACAACAAAAGTAATTTTTTTCGCTTTATTTTTGCACAACTATTTTACAGAATGATAAATTATGATACATAAAGTCCTTCAAAACAGATTTTCAACTCTTTGGTAATATGTTTGAAGAATAAATTCATAATGGTTGTAACGCCACACATCTTTTTACTTTTACCTACATGGTAACTCAGTAGTGCCCTCTGTTGGAGACAATAGAAGTCATTTCTTTGATTTAAAAAAAAGTTACAGCAACAGAGGTTACAATTTCAATATTTACAATTTCAATTAAAGTATTAGAGATTATAACCTGTAAAACAATTTTAAAAAGTTATTTTAATGTAATAAATGTTAAATTAAAAACTATGTTTACATTTATCTAAACAGGCTATTTTGTTAGTCAAAATGAAAAATAAAATGGATATTTTCATTTAAAAAATATGTATTTTTAAACATTTTTTTCTAGGTCATTATTTTTTTAAGAAAAAAAATATGCTCCTTTTTATCCAGTAAAAAATCTATTAGTAAATATAAAGACGTAATTTTATTTTTTGTTGATTTCACCCATGTCTAATTTTCTAGTGTGGATGGTTGAGCCATGGCTCAAGTATCCCCAATCTCACTGGCTCAAGTATCCCCATTACCACTATTTTTGTTTATCAGAGTTTTACTAAATAAAGCATGCGGCTATTTGAACTATTTTAGATTCAAAATAAATTTACATTATACTTATTAAATTTATGTATATTGTTGCAACTTTAAACAAAACTTTGATTACAAAAAAATAAAAAAAAACATGCACTTAAATATTTACTTCTGATAGGGAAAAAACAACTATTAATCACCATATTTTCAAAATGGTACCAAGGTATGTGATTTCTTTTTACATATTCAGATTTATAAATATATTACCATATTGCCAGTTTTAGAAAGAAAAATTAACCAACTGTAGAGATAATAGGGGTGGTTCAAGTAACCCCTATGCTCAAATATTCTTACTCTCCACTACAGCAATTTCTATTCAAGTACAGTCATTTGTGGTTAAACAAATTGGTTTAAAAGAAATTTCTCAAAGAAGAATGTATAGAACCGAAATTTTCGATTTCTTTTCCTTCAAATCATAGATAAAATTTTCAATTTTCTTTAAATATAACAGTGTATATGCGACTCAGATTTTAAAGATTGACAGTGAGATTTTAGGATATCCTTTGTAAATATTAATTTTACTCTAGGTTTCCACATTATTGAATAGATAAGAACAAAAATCTATTATTTCGACAAGATAATATTTAACTTATTTTATTTCATGGTATAAAGGGCAAAAATTACAATAGAAATAGAAAAGCGAAATGATCTATGTCGAAAATGTCTTCTAAGATGAATTCAAATGAAAATCAAACAAGAGTAAAAAATCCTGCCTGAAGCATAGATTATGGATTATTTGTAAAACACTTTAATAAAATTTCAACGGGGAAAGAAGATGCCTAATTAAAATAACACAATTAAAACACAATTTCGGAATTTACCACCGATACTCAAACAAATATACTACAGTGAAACCTCGTTAACATAAACACGCTTAGCATGAATACTTTTAAAATGAATTTGTTTTCACAGTCCCCTATAGAAAGGAATACAAAGATTTGATACTGATAACATGAATTACAGTTGACATGAACAAAATTTTGATTCCCCTTGAGTTTCATGTTAACGAAGCTCGGCTTTAATTCTTTTGCGTAACCCTGTATTTTGTATGTATTCTACAGTTTCGTTCAGTTAGAAAACACTTAGATACAATTGTAAAATCTTCTTCAGCATTTTTAGTAAATATAACAAAATGTACACTGGAGATATGTTATCTTTCCCAGTAAAATCATACACTTCAATTGAAAGAAAAGCAATGTAGTTTAATTCAAAAATGTATGCCGCAACTTAGAGCGCACTTACAGAAATTATTGTTCATGGACAGTACTGTAACCGTATTATTTTGCGTGTCCCTGTAAATGAACGATAAATACTATGCGCGTAATCTTCGATAATATGGCTCATGTAATGAATCTGTGATATATATCAATTTGAATATATTTGAGATAGTTTAACATCAACACAGCACAAACGATTTTTTCGCACGTACTGCAATATAGCTAATTCTGTTGAGCATCAGTGTAAATAACTATAGCTTCTATACATATTCCATTTACTATACTGAACATTTTATAGTAAACATCATTAACCTGTATCAAATGTACGGCCATCTAGGCATATTTTTGTGAATTACAGTACAGATAGACAAACAAACCGAGATTTTCAATTGTGTTGGAAAGCGTTAAAATAGCATATTATTAAGGTATCATTAATTACATTAAGATATCATTAATTGCTATTTTTGTTTCGTTTTAAATAACACACTTTAGTGACAGTTTTAGACATTTGATTCTATAGAATTTTTCAATTAATCCTACATTGTTAAAAATATTCTTGTTAAATAACGGACTGAGGCTGGCAGAAGAGATTTTAATCATACCCCATAAAAAAATCCATGACCATCACTTTGTGCAGCCCGTAATTTACTGGATATAATGCACTTTAAAACACAATAACACATTATTTACTGTTCCATAGCAAGTTAGATAATCATCACATAATCGCTTTTTTTTATCGGTTAAAAGATATGTTACGGTATCACTTAAGTGACATTATTTTTTGAAATACGACTAAAATGAAGGATTTGCTAAGCTCCTGTTGCTAAGCTCCTAAGCTTAGCTTATTTGCTAAGCTTATTTGCTTATTTGCTTAGCTTATTTGCTAAGCTCCTAATTTGATAAGCTCCTGTTGAAGAATAATTCCAATTGTTGGTACCAGGTTTCAACATCTTATGGTGGAAGTTACTGAGTTTTAAAATTTTGTTCAAACTAGAGCAAAATTTTTAACAGAGCAGCAGAGGAAATGTATGGAGTTGTAAAGCATTTTTCCTAACAGACGGGCTAGAACTGTAACAATATGTGGATTGCTCTTAATGTTTTAAGTATCTAAGGGATAAGGCCGCTTATTTAGTGAATCAGACTATTTTTTATCAAATAATTCCTTTTGCCAATGAAAATTGAAAGGCAAAAGCTCATAAATTTACAGTTTTTCTGAAAGTGTACTGGGGAGGTCTAAATTAAACATTTGAATCGCAAAGATTAACTCTCGATCATTGTTTCAAAATTTTTGATGCATTTTAAATTATAGAGTACTATGCAAAGAAAAAAATCGCGACTGTCTATCAGCGTAAGAAAATATATGTTTAAACATTAATTTGTAGAAGGAAAGGTTTGTTGTTAAGATAGCTTGTATGTTCTTTACATTTTTTAGGGGTGCATAGTTTAATGGAGAGCTAAACAAACCTAGAACTCGGTTTTAAATGGAATCCGACTAACTATAAACATCCAAGAACGATTCTTTAAAATCATTTAATAGAACCACTTTGATAGATTTCAACACTAAATACGCTAAAATAGTTCTTCGACACAAAAAGTGTCGACATATATCTCTATCAACTATCAATTTTCCTGCTTTTATTTGCAAGGTTTTCTATTATTATTGTTGTCAGCCAAGAAAGCGTAAAAGCCACTATAAATTCAATCACAACAACTTCCCATTTGTTACTTTTTATACAGAATAAAGACAGACTTCTTTATTAGAATCTTTCAAGCTCGTAGGAGCTACATTTTCCTGAAATATTTCATCACAAGAAGTCTAATACTTCATTCGTTTAGTTATAAGTAAAGTTGTCACATAAATGTCTTTTGAAAAAATAAACTATCAAAAAATTAGATTTTGCAAGTGCATGAAATCCCACAGTGCTTTTATGTTACTTTCGATTATAGATATGGCAGCATTTAGGAGGTTTTACTCAAATTGAATTTAAAGCAAATTCCTGTGGTGTTACAGAGATAAATACAAGTTGAATTCTTTAAAAGAAATCTCTAAGAAAAATAAACTGTGCCGGGTCATTTCTCGACTCTAATAATGTGTCAAGAAAGTAAAAAACAAATTAATAAACTTTTCACACAATCGAGAATGCTGGATCCAAACTAAGGACTCCCCGTTTTATATCAGAAATTATGTCTATGCTACCAATGTCTGGTACGTGGTTTTAGCCAGATGTTGGAAGAAGATCGCAGTAAAAACTACAATAATCGCTACTTTTTTCTATAATTTGTAGTGTGAGGCACTATATATTGAATAATGTAATGTAGCGAGTAGCACGATACAAAAAATCAGTAATTTTTAGGGAGAACAGATGCTATTTTTAACTACACTACAGAAAAATAAAATTTACAATTCTTCATATCTCTTGACCTCAACTTGGTTTTGAGAAAAATTTGTTCTGCACAACAATTTCAGAATTTTTAATATCAAATCTCAATTATAGTGCATCGCATCTCAATAAAGATATTGAAATCAAACATATTTCCCATTGACACTTTCTGCTAAAATCAAGTACCGTAATTTCCTTCGTATAACCCGCGGATCAAACAATCATTTTTCGACCCAGAAATTTCTCTAAATAAAATGTTTAGATTGCAGTAAATATTTGGCTACAATTACTAAAGAGAATTTCTGGGTCGAAAAAGAATTGTTTGATCCACGGATCATACGCAGGAAATTACGATACGATACTAACCTACCAATAAAATTATTTTCTTGCTCTCAGAATTTGCCAATTTATTCATTATTTGGGCTTCATGTTTTAATGCCGAGTTTCTTATTAGTATGAAGTGCTTTATTTATAGATTTATTTACTCTTTATACCTGTTTTCTGTATTTTTTTATATTAAAAAATTAGACAAATCAATATGATTAACTCTTAACAGAACACAATTCAATTGACATATCCAAATTGTGTTGGATAATTAGGCAAATTTCTAAATAAATACAGTAAAACATCCAAAACAGACATTAATCATAACGAAGGATCACTGTATTAGTTAATTTGTATCCTCAATTTCGATAGATAGTAAATTAAATTCTTTGATAAAACCAGAAAGTAGAAAATTAGTGACTATTTCTGAAAAATAGTTTGTATACACTGTTAAAAATAAAGGTGACGAACCGGTTGCATTTGACGCCCAGGGGTGAAACGGTTAAATCACTTGGCACCAGCAGGCTTGAAAATGTGTTTGGGGTGCCATTGGGTGTTTCACGTTAATTAGGGTGCCACGCAATGCATACCGTTGGAAGATTTTCACCCCTTAGTCATTTGCGCATGCTCTGTAACGTGTATCCTTGCACTTCAACTCGCTGTCACTGGTGGATCAACACAGCAATTTTTTCCTACGATGACTATCACCGCTATACGCTATCCCAATTTTGTTTAGAACTTCGGATGGCTAACTTTTGGCGAGCTTTTTTATATAAAGCAACCTTTGAATTTCAGGACTTATGAACATTTCAGGGAGACTTTGAAGGTGAGCTTGATGGCCGAGTGGATAGGGCGATGAGCTTGTAATCAGACGTTCTGCGTTCGAATCCAGCGAGGGCCGAAAGTCGGTTAGTATATTTTTTTATTTTTTATCATTGGGCACTCTGGATTAAGGGTGTTATCTTTTCATCCTAATTAAAGGTGCTATTTTGGCTCCTTTAGGGGTGTGAGACAAGCCTTTCACCCTTAAAAGGTGCAATGTGTCAACATTAGTTTTAACAGTGCACGCTACTTTTTAAAATAAGCAATAGCAATTTACTACATTTTTTTAAATAGTAGTTACAGTTCTCTACATTAAAAAAGTATTTTGTAGACATTACTTTTTAAAGGAAGTAGTTTTATATTAACTATCTTTCGTATAATGTAGTTGTAGATTTCTACAATTATTATAAGTATTATAGTTAACCACATTTCCATAACGTTATTGTATTTCACTACAATAAAAAAGCACATTTTGTAATCACTAGTCTCATTATTTATCACTTATATCATGTCACATTTTCTCAAGGATTTTCCCTGTAGATTTGTTCGCAAAAAAGTATGAAAATGGAATAGTTTCAAAGGGGTTTAAAAAAAAAGGATAAACACAGAATCCGTCAGCCGATTTCTGCAAACACGAATACAGTACCAACTCCTTTAATCGCAAACTGTCCACTGTTGTCTGCGATCCAATAAAACGGAAATCTTTTAGGAAATTGTAATGCAGCTGTATTTGTTTGCAGATTACACATGAATAAATGAAAGTTAAAATTTTACTGCAAAATTTACCTTGAATTATGTAATTAAATTAACATAAAAAGCACAAATAAATGTACCAAAATTATTTTCAGGTGGATACATAAAATCTAAATTTATTTTTAATACATTAAAATATCTTAAAATATCCAAAACACTTTCAACCATTGCACGACCTTCATCAGTTGGGATTCAAATGTTATTATTTTAATTTGCGATTCTAGAATTGGTTAGAAGAAATTATTGTAATTTAATTTAAAAAATAAATAAATTGCAATAATTTCTTTCGAATAAAAAATTCCCATTACTTTAATTCATGATGAAATTTGTGTTAAGAAAGGTCAATTCAAATAATAGAATTTAATAATTTTTCAAAGCGAAAATTTTCCTTTATCTAAGATCCATTTATTTTAATGTGCAGTCCCTTTTTTTTACCACGCTTTTATTAACTTCACCTGTATGTTTGTGAGTTTGTGAGTTTGTAGCTCTCCTTATTTTATGTATGCTCACCGATTACTCCGAAACCATGCAACCGATTAACTTGGTTTTGGTGTTAAATGAGAGACGATGCTCTCGAATTGGTACCACTTCAGTTTCATCGAAATTGGTTCAGTACTTTTTTAGTATTAGGCAAAAACTAATAAAATTAGTGATTTTTCGCTAATTAAAAGTGTTGAATACGTTCACTGAATGGAGTGTAGACAGCATGGCCGAGCGGTCTAAGGCGCCGGATTGAAGCTCTGTTTTTCGAAAGAGATTGTGGGTTCGAACCCCACGCCTGACACTATTTTACATCTATGTAAAATTTAAAAAAAAAATTCCGTATTACAATTTTTATTTTTAACCGGTTTCGGAAAAGGAAGAGGAAGTTATCAATTCGACGCGTATGTATTTTTTTTCTATGTATGTTCACCAATTACTCTGAAACTATCCAACCGATTAATTTGGTTTTTGTATTAAATATAAATATAGTTTAAAAAAACTAAAAACCACGCTTTTAAAGTAATCAAATTAAAAAGTGAAAAATAAATATAGTTTAAAAAAACTAAAAAACACGCTTTTTAAGTATATCAAACGAAAAAGTGAAAAATAATTTGTACTATAAGCTGAAAGCGAAAATAGATGAAAATTACTATATTACTAATAAATCATTGTTATTATAGAAATCAATTAATAAGCAATAAATAAAATTATCGTGGGAAAAAAGCGTGGGATGCTTCTTAAGAACTGATAGATGGAGCATGGTAGATGGAGCACCCCACACTTTTTTCCATGATAATTTTATTTATTGCTTATTAATTGATTTCTATAATAACAATGATTTTATAGTAATATAGTATTTTTCATCTATTTTCGTTTTCAGCTTATAGTACGAATTATTTTTCACTTTTTAGTTTGGTATACTTAAAAAGCGTGTTTTTTAGTTTTTTCAAACTATATTTATTTTCACTTTTTAGTTTGATTACTTTAAAAGCGTGGTTTTTAGTTTTTTTAAACTATATTTATATTTCCAAAATTGTAAGCAAAGTTATGCGAAACCTTATTACATATAAAAATGACAACAGAAAATAGTGGAATGGTATAACTCGATAAATTTAAATTAAACATTTTCTTATAGCACGGAATTCGAAAAATATATTATTAATCGCAAGTTTATGTTGGTTTAAAATAATATACACACATAACAATGAGATAATAAATAAGCGCTGTTTTCCAACTGCAGTTAAACAAATGCTTTACAAACTTTTACCGTTCGGAATGTCTTAATTAAGAATCTATTCTTAAAGAGTCTGTATAGAAAGTCTATGTAGTCCAAAGAAAGTCTTAATTAGATTTATGCATAAATGGGGAGTTTGAAGTTCGACAGTTTATTGTAGAAGAAGGGGGGAGGATTGTACTTTGTGCTTATATATAACTAAATAAATAAACAACGTTAAAGAGCACAAATATTACAAAATAAAAGATGTTAAAAGCATACAGCTGCTTCGGGACTTCTAAAGTCCCATCATCAGTGCTAAAAAGTGTAAAACGTAAAAGAAAGTTCTTTTACGTTTTACAAATAAAACGTTCCGCTATCGCTAACCATTGCTGGTCCAATAGTCATAATTTTAAATTTTCCGAAGCCTCAATATTACAATATTGTTCATCTGTTTATGATTTAGTATTTTGGGAAGCTTTTCATATATGGAAAAACTCTAGTAATTTAGTTAATGCCATGTCCAGTACTCCAAGATTTTCTGATGTCTGGTTTCCATTCCTGTAATTTCACTCCCCCTCCCCCCTCCTGTTCTCTTTGATTTGGACTCGTCCAGTGAGAAGTGACATATGATTGGTCTCCTCTGGTGCGCGTGCCAGTTTAATTTTACTGTTGCTTTGCGACGTTTCTTAGTCAGTTCGCCTTAGCGGCGAGCTCAGATGCACGGTTTATTTTATTTTATTTTACGATGTGACTTTCTTTTACGTTTTACACTTTTTAGCACTGATGATGTGACTTTAGAAGTCCCGAAACAGCTGTATGCTTTTAACATCTTTTATTTTTATAATATTTGTGCTTTTTAACGTTGTTTATTTATTTAGTTTATTGTAGAGTAAGGTAATATTTACAGTGAGTTACTTAATGAAGAATGTTTTCTTCTGTACGATAACGATTGTGAATTTTTCGCGTTTAAATATCGTGAGACACTGACTTAGAAACTAAATATTAATTAATATTCAGAAAGCAGAGAACAAAAGGTAGCATGAATTTTGAAAAGAATTCAAATTGAATAATTTCCCTAAAGCAGCTAAATGTCGGACTAAATATTGGTACTTAGACGCAGATGAAATGTATATTATTACTTAAATCGTTTTTCTGTGTAAAAAGTAGGTTATAATATATCTATTTTTTTTAAATTGTGAAATTATATGTTTAAGCCTATTTTTGATGTATTTTTGTAACATACAAAATATAGGATGATAAGCACGAGAGAATGCATATTTTTACTATCGATTTAAGGGATAGTTGTTTATGTTAAGAGGGTCTGATACAAAAAAAGTCTTCCAATTTTCTATTGAAAAAATTTTTACATTACAATTTTCTCAGTTTTTTATGCTTATAATGATGTTTAAATCATGTTTCTGCCTTAATTCGAAGAAGAAATATTATTTTTTTCGTTATATTTGTTTATAAAACCTAGCTTTCACGTATTGGTTATCATAAAAATTACTTCTTGTTAAAATGCGTTTTTTTTTTTTTTTTTTTTTTTTTTTTTTTTTTTTTTTTCAATTTTTCGGATTTTAATTATTATAACTCAAGAACTATTAAGAATAAATGTTTCAAATTTGAAACATGTCTTTGATTATTTTGTTTTAATTTTGATTCAGCAAATTTGAAAAATTTACTTTTAATACATTAAAATTTTATTAAAAATTATATATATTTTTTTCAAATTTTAGTTTAAAATTTTTTTAAAACGATTTATTAAATGATGAATTAAAATTTAAATTTAGATAGTTCTATTTATATAATTGTAAAAAAAAAAAAAAAAAAAAAAAAAAAAAAAAAAAAAAAAACAGAAATTCTATAAATAATATTTTACGTTATAACGATTTAAAATTATCCCATTTTTTAAATAAATTTCTAATTTAAAATTTTAAAAGCATAAGAACTTTTTAACTGGAAAGTGCTAAAAATGACAACCTAAACTAGTGGAAATGTGTAACTGATAAATTTACATTAAACATTACCTAATTGCACAGAATTTGAAAAATATATTATTAATCGCAAATTTATTTTAGTTTAAAACAATACATACATAACAATGAGAAAAAAAAAATCAACGCTGCTTTCCAGCGGTAGTTAAACAAATTATTTGCAAACTTTTACCATTCGAAATGTTTTAATTAAAAATCTATTCTTAAAGAGTCTGTATAGAAATTCTATGTAGTCCAAAGAAAGTCTTAATTAGATTTATTCATAACTGGGGAGTTTTAAGCTCGACAATTTATTCTAGAGTAAGGTAATATTTACAGTAAATTATTAAGAACGTTTTCTTGTATATGATAACAAATGTGAATTTTTCATGTTTAAATATCGTGAGACACTGACTTAGAAACTAAATATAATTAATATTCAGAAAGCAGCGAACAAAAGGTCACATGAATTTTGAAAAGAATTCAAACTGAACATTTTCTCTAAAGTGGCTTAGTTTCAGACTAAAAGTTTGTACTTAGACGCAGAAGAAATATACGTTATTAGTTAAACATTTTTCTGAGTAAAATAATAAATTATCATATACCTATATTTAAAATTGTGAAATTATAGTTTAAGTCTTTTTTTATGTATTTTTCTAATGTACAAAATGTAAGGCGCTAAGCACGAGTGGATACATATTTTTAAAATCAATTTAAAAAATATTTATTTATGTTAAGGATGTCCGGGTCACAAATGTTTAAAAAAAAAAAATTATCGCAGGAAAAATTTCTCTATTTTTATGTTTAAAATGACGTTTAAATTATATTATTTTGATCATAAGAAAAATATTAATTTCATTCATTTTTTTTTCCTAATCTAGTTTTTAAGGAATGATTGTCATGGTACATGGGAATGACTTCTTGTGAAAAAGCGTTTTTCTTCATGATGGGTTTTTCAGAATTTTTCGGATTTGAATTTTTTAACTCAGGAACCGTTAAAGATAAATGCTTTAAATTCGTATAAGATGTTTGATTATTTTGCTTTAATTTTTATTAAGCAAATATGAAAAATATATTTACTTGAAAAAATATTTTTTTAAAATAAAAAATGCACCTATTTTATATTTATACTTGAAATATTTTTAATTTTTCTAATTAATGTTTGTTAAAATGATAAAACAAAATTAAAATTTAGATATTTCTATTTATTTAATTGTAAAAAAGTTGAAATTCTATAAATAATGTTTTAAGTTATAACGATTTAAAATTACCCCATTTTTTAGTAAATTTTTATTTTAAAAATTTAAATACATAATGACTTTTTAACTTTGTTGGAAAATGTCAAAAATAGCAACAGAAAACAATGGAATGGTATAACTCTATAATATTAAATTAAACATTTTCTTTTAGCACGGAATTCGAAAGATATATTGTTAAACGCAAATTTATGTTGGTTTAAAATAATATAGATATAGCAATAAGAATAAAATATTAGCAATTGTCTTCCAACAGCAGTTAAAGAAACAAATGTTTTACAAACTTTTACGATTCGAAATGTCTTAATTAAAAATCTATTCTTAAAGAGTCTGTATAGAAAGTCTACGTAGTCCAAAAGAATGTCTTTATTAGATTTATTCATAACTGGAAAGTTTTAAATTCGACAGATTATTCTAGAGTAAGGTAATATTTACAGTGAATTATTTAATGATGAAAATTTTCTTCTATTTGATAAACAATTGTGGAATTTCCAAGCATAAATATCATGAGACATTGACTGAGAAAATAAATATAACCAACATTTAATTTTGAAAAGAATTCAAACTGAATATTTTCCCTAAAGTGGCAAAGTTTTAGTTTAAATGTTGGTACTTACCGGGTGTCCCAAAAATGACTGATGGATTTTAAAATTCAATAACTTGCAAACGGTGACAGCTATTTAAAATTTTTTTGCAGGAGGGTTATGTATAATGTCGGGAGTTTTTTTTACCGTAATTTTTTATTTTAGTTCGCATCTCAAACAATAGGTGGCGCTGACGGCGATTGAAGGCCAGTTCGACGCTTCACTCAACATTGATCACCTGGCCTTCAATTGCCGTCAGCGCCACCTATTGTTTGAGATGCGAACTAAAATAAAAAATTACGGTAAAAAAACTCCTGACATTATACATAACGCTCCTGCAAATTTTTTTTTAAATAGCTGTCACCGTTTGCAAGTTATTGAATTTTAAAATCCATCAGTCATTTTTGGGACACCCGGTAAATGCATAATAAATATATATTATTACTTAAACTGTTTTTCTGAGTAAAATAACAGGTTTTCATATACATATTTTTTAAAGCTGTGAAATTATAATGCCTATTTTTAATGTATTTTTGTAACGTACAAAATATAGGGTGATAAGCACGAATTGTTACATATTTTTACTATCGATTCAAGGGATAGTTATTTATGTTAAAAGGGTCCGGGACACAAAAAACTTCAAGATTCCTAAAAAAAGTATTGCATTAAACTTTTTTTCTGTTTTTTTTTTTACGTTTAAAATGGACATTTAAAACATGTTTCTATCTTAATTGGAAGATTAAATATTGATTTTTTCGTTTTGACTTGTTTATAAAATCTAGCTTTCAAGCAATGGTTGTCATGGAAATGACTCCTTGTGAAAATACGTTTTTCTAGGTTTATTTCACAATTTGTAGGATTTAAATTGTTATAACTCAAGAACCGTTAAAGATAAATGCTTTAAATTTGGAACATATCTTTGATTATTTTGCTATAATTTTGATTCAACAAATTTGACAAAAAAAATACTTACTTTTGAAAATATTATTTTTTATTAAAAGTTATTTTTTTGATAAATTTAATTTTAATTTTTTTTAATTTTAATTTTTTTAATTAATATTTTTTAAATGCTAAATTAAATTTAAAATTCAGATATTTCTGTTTATTTAATTGTGAAAAAATGAAATTCTATAAATAACATTTTCAGTTATAGCGAATTAAAATTACCCCACTTTTTTAATAAATTTTTAATTTACCACTTTTTGTTAAAAAGTGCAAAAATGACACCATAAAATTGTGGAATGGTATAACTTGATAAATTTAAATTAAACATTTTCTTATCGTACAGAAGTCGTAAAATATATTATTAATCGCAAATTTATGTTGGCTTGAAATAATACATACATAACAATGAGAAAAAAATCAGCGTTGAATTCCAACTGTAGTTAAACGAATGTTTTGTAAACTTTTACCATTCGAAAAGTCCTAATTAAAAATATTCGGAATGTCTTAATTAAGAATCTATTCTTAAAGAGTCTGTATAGAAAGTCTACGTACTCCAAAGAAAATCTTAATTAGATTTATTCATAACTGGGGAGTTTTAAGTTCTGCATTTTGCTTTAGAGTAAGATGAACGTTTTTTTCTATATGATAACGATTGTTAAATTTTCACGTTTAAATATCATGAGACACTGACTTAGAAACTAAATATAATTAATATTCAGAAAGCGGAGAACAAAAGGTCGCATGAATTTTGAAAAGAATTCAAATTGAATATTTTCCCTAAAGTGGCTAAGTTTCAGACTAAATCTTGGTGCTTCGACGCAGAAGAAATAAATACAGTGTGAGCATAAAGTATTTAGCGCATTTCGAAGTTTTATAAAAGAACAACAACAACAACAACAAAAAAGAATGTAGAAAGTGCTACTGTTGTTCAAATGCGAAAGTGATTTAACTCTTTTATCTACCGTCGGTACTTATAAGTACTATTAAATTACTTATTATAAAATTCTTTTAATACGTTAATTAGTTGTAATACTCTTTCAAATGAGTTACAGATACATTACATTATTTTGTTCCAAAAGCATTATTGGTTACACAAAAAAATATTTTTAAAACGATGATTTCTTTTGCCTTCGTATCTGTTCAGCTTTCTTGGAGCTGAGACAGGGGGAGTGGGGATTTTTCAAATCGGAAATATTTCTATATTTATACTGTGAGAGCACCATGTTTGTACATTTTATAATTCTATAAAATAATAAGAAAACAATTTAAAATAAAATATTTGAGTCGGGTTATAAATATTTCACAAAATGTATGTAAATTCAAATTTAATTAATCCTTCTAAATCCTTCAATCCTTCTAAAATCTTTCAAGAATTTATTAAATGATTACGTAAATCTTTTAATTTAGTTTAAACAATTGACGTAAAATGATTTAGGATTAAAAAAATTTCATTAATTCATAATTCGGTAGATAAAGAATTCAACAGTTGGTTTTTCAGCCACAAATTTATTTCCAGCAAAATAGTGCATCATAACATTGGGGTCATTGTTAAAGACTACCTGCAGGAAATATTTTCCGGACGATAGATTGGTAGAGGCGGACCAATCTCTTGGTTTCCACGGTCACCCGACACATTTTTTTTTTCTTTGGGGGTTTGTCAAAAACCAGGTATATGCAACAAATTTTCGCGATATTACTGAATTGAAACAACGAATCATTGAATTTATTGGAAGAATAACAGCTGAGATGCTCCGCAACGCAAAAACTTTTTATTTTACGTGCGACACATGGAGCTCATATAGAACCTCTAGAATGCATAAAATAAATAAAATAGCTTGAAATGTGCTTGTAAATAAAATAATAAAGAGATCAATACTTTTTTTTTGTTTTTGTTTTATAGAACTTTGAAATGCGGTCAGTAATTTAGGCCCTATATTATTACTTAAACTGGTTTTCTGAGTAAAATAAGTTATCGTATATCTACTTTTTTAAATTGTGAAATTATGTATTTATGTGCCTATTTTTAATGATTTTTTGTAGCGTACAAAATATTGGGTGCTCAATACGAATGGGTACATATTTTTACTATCGATTTAAGGGAAAGCTATTTACGTAAAGTCCAATAGACCAGTTTCAACCACGTTATTATATGCAGACAATTTTCCACCAACCAATTAAAACCATCATTTTTTGGCACTCAACCAATAAAAGAGAAAAAACGCGAGATTTTTTGGGGGGGAGGGGGGGGGGCAAACAAAGATCATTTATTGGGTTTTCAAGTTGGTTGCTCGAGTGTGACGTCAGCTGAAACTGATATATTTAAGATGATTGTGAAATAAACTGTTTTTAAGCCTCAAATAGGAGTTTTTTTAGTTTATTATTAATAATACTTATGTTATTAATGTATGTAAATAAATAAATATATTATTTAATAATTAAGGAAAATATTAATTATGGTATAAAATATGTATAGAAATGTATATAATGTATAAAAATGTATAGAAATTTAGGCAAAACATAATTACACATGTTGCAATATTTTGCATATTAAATTTAGTATGCTAACATTTAAAAAAATAGCGTGCTTTTTTTTCTTTTTTTAGTATTTCTCCAGTTCATTTTCAAAGTGATTTTATCAAAAAAAAAAAAAAAAAAAAAAAGCGAGAGAGAGAGAACAATAATTGAGGCACAAAAGGGTTAAATTTACGCAATAACAAACTGAAAGGCTTTAAACAAGTGACTTATCTACAAATCCTCAAGTTTTTATTGTGAATTAGTTTATTGCTAGCCTGAGGTTTCTATTGTTTTTATTATTAAGTATTAAATTATAATAAAAAAAATTCTCGGATGCACTGTTTTGGAGAAATTGTGTTAAAATCGTACAAAAGTAACATTTATTTTGTGATGAAATAAGTATCACTGCTATCATTTATTAGTTTGACAAAATATAACATAAAATCATTCAGATAGATAGAAGTAAGACAAGAATGTAAAAAAAAATCTGTTTGATTTTTACGAGATAAAAAGTAGAAGTCAGCATTTGTGTGTACCCCATGACTGAAAAAATTAAAACTGATTTTTTCTTTTATATAGCAAAGCAGCTGGTCCTGTCATTCATGAAAAAACAAGAAAAAAACCCACAAATATTGTAATATATATATATATATATATATATATATATATATATATATATATATATATATAAAGTATTCTCGTGAAAAAAACTCTGATTTTAGTTATCCAGATAGACCAGATTTCTATTAAATGTTAAGGATAGTTATCCGGTAAGCACAGAAAAGATTTAGTTATTTAAACAAAATACCAGAAATATTATTTTTTTAAAGCCATTTGATAACAATAATACTAATAATAAACTGAGATTTAACTTAATAACGTATTTCAGAAATATTCTTGAAAGAAAAATGTATTTTGTACCAAAAAGAATAAAAAAATAATTAGTTTAAACACAGCACATATATTGTAAAAAAAGGAAAGGCGATTTTGAACAGCAATGCATATAAATGAGGATTTTTGCAGGAGGTGCATATATATATATATATACATATATATACAGTAAGAAAAACGGACATTTTTGGAAAAGCACACTGTAAAAAAAGATAGATGTTTCTAAATCCAAGAAAATACTCTATAATCACGAACACAAATATATTATAATTTGCACTGAGTCATCCAAGATTTTGAAGAATGTTCCTATCTTTAAAAACTTCAGAAAACAATTTTTTTTTTTTACTTATTTTAAAAAGAAATTTAGCTTTAAAAAAAATGCTAGTATTTTTTGGAAACTTTTCCTATTAGCTTTTACATGCGTACTCGGTAAATCGGTATTCAGGATTCTATTTATTATCAAGTAAACATTTTTAGCTGTCTAAATGAATTTGGGACAAAATAACGTTAATTTTTATATTAATTCGTTGAATTTTGTTTATTTGTCTGTTAAACATGTTTTCTGAAAATCAAAATATTTACTTGAGAATTAATAGAATCCAAAAAAGTGAAATTCCGAATTCAGAAAACGCATCAGTAAACGTTTCCGAAAATCACGGGCAGCGAATAAAACTATGTTTTTATAAATTCTGCTTTAACCTCATTATTGCCGCGAACTGATATATCCTTTCACTAAGATGCAGGTTTCGCTGCAACGTAAGCAATATTTAAATAAATGTAATTCTAGAAATAAAAGCCAATTTTGAAAAGTGAAGCTATGATTAGTACCCTGAAAGCTTATACACCACGAAAGCTTATACACCAATAATAAAATATTTTGTATCAGACAGATGTTTTTTTTCACATTTTTAATGAATTACATAGAAAACAACATTACAATTTTACCCTTTTGCTCAGTGGTCAGCGGACAAATTTCAAAAACAAATAGTTTTCCAAGGCATTTAAATATACAGGATAGTTTTTTGGAATTTTCGACGACTAGGAAGAGGTTAATGTTAATTTTCATTCTTGATCATAATATCTTTTTATAAATTAAGAAATATCTGTCATTTTTTAGACTGTAATACCCATTAAATATTCACTTAAGGACAATATCATGATTGTAATGTCTTTGTGAATTTTTTCACATTTCGTTTGTACATATTAGACAATTATATCTCGAGATATTGTACATTTTGTTAATAGATCCAGCACAATTACCCGTTCAAATGAAAACTGTTAGACAGTGTTCTTTACAGATAGGCTTATAACAGCTGAGAGTGAAAAAAATTAAATGTTGGGAGTATTTCGAAATTTGCCTTTAAAAATAATCTAAATGCAACAATTGAGAATATTTTAAGAATTTCGACATATGCTTATTATTGTTTTATGGCACATAAATGCGCCGTGGCAAAATGTTGGAAACCTCGGTGTTAAAGATTTGTTTTTAGTCAGGTGAACATTTTAGTACATATTAGGCATATTATGTAGTAATATATAACCTTATTATATTGTCATATAAAGTGATATTACATTATCTGTAGTCATATTATAGCGTCATATTAAATAGTAATCTATAGACAGGTACAGGGTATTTGACAACAAATCAACTTCTTTCAAACAAGTTTTTAAACTAGAGATAGAGCCTTTTTTTATTTAAAAATTTTGTACAGGTGACGACACAGAATGAAATCAATCATTGAAACCATTGCTAACCACAATAACTGCTCCTACAGACCGCCAAAACTGCCTGCAATGTGAAGCCATCTGATAGACTTTTCTTTTGAGGACTATCCAGAATTACCATTGAGGTAAGAATTTTTATGTACTTGTCTGTTAAAACCTCTTCGGTGATTTTACCCCATTACCATTTTTTTATGATTCCCTTTCATGACCTGGGCAAAGTTTTCCCTTTTGGAAAGGAACTTGGGCATTTCTGACACTACTTGATGAATCAACTTCTTAACCCTTTCCGGTACGGGCAAATTCGGTTAGTAAAATGAGAAATTATCGACTTTCACCGGAATTTACAAACGATTTTTTTAGAAATTTAAAAGCAAATTGTTTTTTAAATATTACTGATGCCGTTTGCAAGTTTGGAATTAAAATTAAGTATTCCGGACTAAGGACACTGTGTCGAAAAGAGTTCAGGAGACACTTTGTCTCTCGTCAGGCAATTATCACTGGTTCTGTCTGTTTCAACTGTACTCTTCACATCACATGCGACTTCTAACGAATGTCCTCATGAATCACCATTAAACTGTGGCCTCATCAACCTGTGTCTAACTTGCGAGTGTCACCATAAGCTTCCTAAGATTTTCATCAACTTAATTGATTCCCTATTTCTGACAATGTTATTTCCTACATAAAACATTTGTCACATGTAACCTGAAACAGTCTAGTTCTCTCCTAACATTGAAGACAAATAACAGGGCGAGATTGAAGAATATGGCAATCTCAAGATTCAAGTGTTCTTCAGCTAATGAGACAATAACAGCATGCCTCTTCATTTACTGTCTTAATCTAGGTTCTTATGTAACTGTGAAATATTTCTAATTATAATAAACAAACTATATTTTACCTAAATCATATGTTCTCAAATACCTGACGCACCTTGTTTAAACGTAATATATTGTCATTCATAACGATATATAGTTGTATTATAAAGTCACATATAGTCATTATACGCCTACAGGTTTATCAGCAACTATATAGGTACATTATATTGCCTAAATAATCATATTATATTGTCATTTACAGTTATTATACAGTCTTTATAGTACAATCTTTATAAAGTATGAGCATTAAAAAAGATTTATTCTCTGCATAGCCATATTATATAGGATTATATAATCATATTACGTAGTGATTATATATCATATTTTTTAGAAGACATATTTTTTTGTCATTATGTATCATATTTTTTATTTATTTATTTTATTTTCTTTTTCTTTATTTCCATCATATTAAAAGCCATTTACAGCCAACGTTTTGTAAAAAATAATATTTTATGAAATTTAAATTTTATATGGGTCCTTGGTCTTTAATGTTATAGGAATGTATTTCCAGTGCTGTAAGAAGTAAATCAATAATTCTAATAATACATTTATTATCATAAAATGAAACAGGTTATGAAGTTTTGAGTATTGTGAAATTTTAGCATTTTCTTACTCTGAACGAGAAAACCCATTTTAAATGATAAATAAGAAAAAAATATTGAATCCTCAGGATTAAAAAATTATGCGTTGGCAAATACAAATCCACGAAAAGAACAGTTAAAAGCACTTCCAAATTGTTTTGACTGTTTAACAGCATACAAGAATCTCAAATAGAAAAGGGAAAATTATTTAAATTAAATTCTGTAAGATCTCCTTTCAAAGATATTTAAAATGCTGTTTGTACACAGATGTTTAATGTAGAATATCATTAGTTGGGAATATTACTTATGAATATTACATAGCATGAATATTCAGTCGTCTTAAAATATTAATATTGATTCAATCATAAATTTTAAGATGAGGATTGTTTTCGTATAATTTCGCTTTTCGCACATCTTTGTTATTTTCCCTAAAGATATTACACAGCATTAGTCTGACAAAGTCTTATGTACGAGTGATGATAAATTAGCTATGTAAGGGGAATTATTGAATAATTATTAGATTTAACGTTTGTTCAACCATATAAATAATTGAAAACACAGTAAAAGTAGTCGTTGGGGAGAAGAATATACTAATTAAAAAATAAGAGAAAAAAATATAGAAAAAATGTAGTTTAAAAGGGATTTTTTATGTTTTCATTATTCCATGACGCCAGCGGGACCCGAACCCATAATCGGCGCTCGCAGGTGATTAGCTGCGTGGTGCCTTGACCACTCGGCCATGGAGACCCCAACACAATGCAGTGTCTCCGTTTTTGTTTTTATTTCCATCCGTTTCGTTATTTTCAGGAAATATGGTGAATTTTTTGATTTGTAACGGAAAATGCCCTTTTGTTAAAGGGACCTTTTCTGTAAAATTCAGGAAAAAAAATGTTCGTGAATTTCAGAATTTTTTTAACAGTGTAGATTGGTTAATTTACTAACATTTTTTTTCACATATTATCACTTATTCGAAAAGACTCAATTAAAAAAAAAAAATTAAGTTTCTTGTAAAATTAAAAAAAAAAATCCCAAAATATTTTTTTTATTATTTATTGGAATGTCCTTTTAAACATATATTGAGATATGTTTTTGTCATTTCAACGTTCTAGTATCTCAAATATTACATTTGTTTTCACAATTATGATTTTCATAATAGAAGTTCAGATGAAATTAAGGAAAATTTTGTGCCCCTTAAAAATTTCTTGGCCCCTGGTACCTATGCGATAGTTAGAGTGGCGTGGGTTAAATTATATCCTAACCCGAACAGTATGAAAAAAATCGTTACATCGCAACCCGACTCAAACTTGAAACAGTTCAATAAAAAGCCGAAATTTTTAAATACAAATCCAAACTAAACACGAAATGAAAGAAAATAAAGACACACTTTAATAAAATTAGATTAAAATAATCCAAAGTTTTACTTACAATATCAATTTTGTTTTTTAAATAGATTATAAGAAACATGTATGAATTCAATAACGTTCATATATCGGGTGACCCAAAAATGACTGATGGATTTTAAAATCTAATAACTTGCAAATGGTAACAGCTATTTAAAAAGTTTTTGCAGGAGGGTTATATATAGTGTCAGGAGTTTTTTTTTACCGTAATTTTTTTATTTTAGTTCGAATTTCAAACAATAGATGGCGCTGACGGCGATTGAAGGCCAGGTTATCAGTGCTGAGTGATGTCAGTTTCGACGTCCACCTGGGCTTCAATTGCCGTCAGCGCCATCTATTGCTTAAAATTCGAACTAAAATAAAAAATACGGTAAAAAAAACTCCTGGCATTATACATAACCCGCTTGCAAAAATTTTTTGATAGCTGTCATCGTTTGCAAATTATTGAATTTTAAAATCCATCAGTCATTTTTGGGACACCCGGTATGTAGTTTTTTCATCTAAAAATATTTTGTACATTCATTTGGAAAACAGAAGGGTCAATCCTATTTGTACGAGCGAAAATCCAACCGAACCACAATGATAAAAAAATTGGCAACCGGACCGGGCTTAAATGGAGTAATGTACATGTATAAAAAATCATTAGACATCGCCAAAAAGTCATGAACAATTTCAAATTTTGAAATGAACATTACAATTATTTTAGTTCTGAAAAGAAAATTTTTCTTCGGGCATCTAAAGAAAATGTATTATTTTTTAATACTTCTTTCATTTAAAACTTTTAACACGTTTCAAACACTATGCTTAGACAGCACTTGGAATATTTGCACTTAATATTGGCACTTGAGAGTTCCCCAATCGAAACATTACACGTTCCAAACTATGTAAACAATCGCGGGCGCAGGTTTCATTGTAAAACTTGAAGGTAAAGCCTACAGTACCTATGATCTATAATTACACCTCAAAGAATGGGGTTTGCGTCAGATAGTTTTTAGAAGAACCATATCGGCCATAGCCTCTATCCCGTGTTGAATTTGATGACCATCAGTCTACGAGGTTTCGACAAATAGCGTCATAAAAAATCCATTGCATTGGACGCCTAAAAAATTTGCCTTATTAGATTCAGGTTCCAATTATTAACAAAGATGTGAGATATTATTCTTTAATATTTAAAACTTTTGTAATTAATAATTTATAAAATAATAAAAATATTTAAAATTTAACATGGAACCCCCCATTGTTCTCAAATAAACTTGGAACTCATTTATGGGACCGGAAGAAATAAAATGCTGAATACATCTTGTCCAAGTCTTCAGTCGAATTCTAGACCTGTATCATCGTAGCGCGACATGCTGACCACTAAATTTTAAACATGTTAACACATAGACGCTTTTAGTGTGACACCAATCATGACATTTTACTTTGAAACTGACTCCAAAGAAAGTACTACTACATTCAGTTTTCAATATCATTTGCTTAGTATGTTCCATGTAGGCAGACATGCCGCGCCACCTATAATTAAAATCTCAGTGTCCAGAAGATGAAGTGAAGTTAATTGATTTTCGTTTTTGTTCTAAAGTTGTGTTTGAGAAGTGTGCAGACGAAAAAGGTGGTAGTGAGCTGTATGCAGTGTTCTCGCTGGCGCTCGCCGTTGCGCCAAATTGCGACTAAATTCTTCATTTGGCGAATAAACGAGCGATTAGATTCGCCAAAATGCTAGTGCTCAGTTTTTGCATTTTCTTTCTTTTCTTTTTTTCATGTGTGTGTTTAATATTTTTATTTTTTAAATATATTTGTATGATAACATATTTTTAATATATAACAGATAGTTGAATTTAGATTAATAACAATCGTTGTCGCAGTTATAAAAGCTTAGGTTATTTTAGAACATCTTGAGAAAAAAAATATAGAGTACATTAAAGGATTAAAGATATTTTTTTAGCGCTACACGGCGAATCTATTTGGCTAATATTTATTTTCATTTGGCGAATGTTTTTTATTTTTAATTAGCCAAATTACTAACGTTGGTCAAATGCCAGCGAGAACACTGTCTGTATGTGAAATATTCTTTTTAATAAAGTGATATAAAAGAACCAGTGCCTTTAAATATTTGCTTTCAAGCGCGAGTTTATTCTTCAATTGTAGTTTAAATTAATAAATATATCTCACAGGTTTTCAAAGTTTTATAAGCAGTGGTATCCTTTTCTGTGATTTATATTAATAAGAAATTAAACATAGCAACAATTTGCTTGGTGACTGTTTCCAAGCAAAATATGGGGACGACAAACGTCGAGTAAAACGTCTGTAAGAAAACATATCAAGGAATTTTAAAACAAAATGTTTTTAATTGAAGTTTTTCTATATTACATATCGAGTTACATAATGCTTCTTTCAATCTTGTCTTTTATTTTAATATGGTCTTATTTTGACGAATTCGTAACAAAATATATGAAAATTTAATCTGACATAAAAATGCAATGTTTGCTAAGAGGATTTGGAACGATACTTTAGTTAATATTAATAACTGATGCAGTTATTTCACTTTTGGTTCTCTTTAACTAAAGATTACCCAGATCTTTTCTCATGAAATGCAGTCTTTCATTAAATACACATATAAGTTCACATTTTCCTTTCAATAGAGTATTAATGTTCTCCGTCATTCAGAAAAGCTTACAGTATTAGAGATATGTTAGTTCTTGATAAATTTTCTTAAGCGGATAGAATCTTAAAGAAGGAAAATAAATAAAATAAAATAGTACATATAACTGTCATTTATATTTTCCTTATTATATCAATGTTGCATTGATTATTTGATATTAATCTAAAGATTGAAACTATTTTAACCTTTTCAGTTCCGAAGCTAAAGTAATAATACATATACTTATTCATTGTTTATTTCCAAACCAAATGACATTGTAACTGACAGACAAAATATCTTTTCTGAAATTTATCATTTAGGCGCTTAATAATTGAGGTTCAAAAATATGGATCTAAAACTAAAAATCTCCTTAAAAGATCGATTTAATAACCATTGATCTAAATTAACGCAATCACACATTTATGAGCTTTAGACAAGTAAGGTACCCTGGGGTAATAACGCCACGTTAAGGTTCTACCAATTTTCACGGCTCAGTTTTAGTTGGTATTTTTCAAACAAATATATGATTTGATACCTCAACTCATTGACTATCTATATAAAAAATAATTTAACAGATATGTATTCATAAAATGTAATGGCGTGATTTCTTGACCAATGCTATTTGGCGTTAATACCCACCTATATGGGTAATAACGCCATGCAAACAAAACTATGAAATAAGATGGAATAATTGCATGTAGATTGCCCAATTCTAAAAATACAAACTCTACAAACTTAGAAATTGACAAATTGCATTCCAAGCTATTGAAAATGTTCAATTTTTTGTGAAAGTGTAAGAAAAATAAAGGTGTGGTGTGCGTGAGGGGGGGGAGAGGATGAGGCAAAAGACTATCAGACCGTGAGCTTCTTTTGGCTTAAAAAGGACCGCTTAAATAGAATTATTAGAAACATTGCACAGTTTTACTGTGTTTATTTGAATCAGTATTTAGGATGTAGCTCGGCCACTGTAGGGAATCAACCGGGATATTAATGCCAAGGATTGGCGTTATTACCCCGTTATAGTTATTGCGCTGTACATTTTAAATTACAAATTATCTCGAGAAGATATCCAAAATCTTCAACAACATTTTGAAAGTCCATGAAATGTACTAAAAATTTATGTAATTAACAAAGTATTTCCGGATAAAAAAAATAGTCTTCACATCACAAAACGGTTCTCGCAAATTTTAGATCAAGCGATAATTTTAGTTGCTTGTAAAAATAATAAGACCTAAAAATGAAACAAATTAACTTGAAGCTGTTTTTTGCGATTTATATGATTCAAACCCTAGCACTTGGCGTTATTACCCCAGACCACCTTAAATAATCTACAAATCCTCAAAACAATTATTGAAAAAATTTTAAATTAAAGACTTATGGAAGATTATAACTTTTATGTTCACACTGTCTTTTGGGCCTTCTTAAGCATTTTGCAAACTCGGATGAAACTAACATTGATTTTATGTGGGATTTAACTTAGATGCAGAGATTTATTCCTTTTCTTTCAACACTAAAAACATTCAGCTATTAAGAAGTGATGTGAAAATGTTAAAAAAAAATCAGACATTTTATTTTTTATAAGTAAAAGAACAGTGGTCCCGAATGGAGACCCAGGGACCGAAAAAGTTAAGAAAATTTACGATGCAAAAGCGATAGATTGAAAATATCTAAACTTTTTTGAAAATATTTCTAATTGTCGTTTAATACTCTACCAATATTGAAAATTTCTACAATGACATATGAAAAGTTAATTAATATTGGACAAAATACTTACATTATATGCTTTTAAACAAAAAATGTTCCAATGAACTGGCATTCTCAATCACAAAACAATAAAATAAGAAATATAACTTATTTAACCGCTTAACCATTGAATATTTTTAAGAAAAGCTTTCAGATAATGCCTGTTTTATTTCAAGATTTTTACAGAATTTTTAATATTTTATCGCCAGATTTTCAAAACAGACATTTTCGCTTAACTAAATTAGAAAAATGCTCGGATTAAAGAACGCAAAATTTAAAATAAAAATTTACTGGTGAGAATAATAAACTATGACTGGAATATGGATATCCGTATGTGGTACGAGTAAATCATGAGTGGCAAAAACACGTTACCCGTATGACTTGTGGGCAAATAAGGAAAGCCGTTAAAGTTGAAAATTTCAAGAAGAAAACACATAAAATATAGGGTGTTCCAAAAATAACAATCCATTTATATGAAAACATGAGTCTATTGACTTCTTTTACAGATGTTGGAAGAAATACTCTCCTTAGAAGAACGAATAGTCTTTCCTGGAAACTGGGTGATAAAAACACATGTAGAGGTGCGCCAACTGTATCATCTAAAATAAAGAAAACAATCACCAACAAGGGCCAATATTATGAGCAAATTCTGTTGAACCAGTAATGTGGCGGATGAAAAATGTCAAACATTCGTGGGGCAGTTAAAAGAAGCCCCACGTTCCCAAGTAGCCTATTGGCCCTTGTTGGTGTATATATTCCTTATTTTCGCTGGTACAGCTGATACGCCTCTTCATGTGTTTTATCACACAGTTTTTAGGAAACGCTGAGTATTTTTTTAAGGAGAGCATTTCTTCAAGCATCTGTGAAAGGAAAAAATAGTGTAGTTATAGAAATGCATCGTTACTTTTGAAACACCCTGCATTATTCCACCTACCACAAAATTTCACAACATTCTAAACAATAGATTTCTCTGTAGACAAGTTTAAAACAGAGTCATTTATTTGTGGACACTCTGTATAAAAAAAGTGTATAGGTATACGTCTGTAAGAAAACATCAAGGAATTTTAAGAGAAAAGATTTTACTTGATTTTTTTTTAAATATTACATATCAAGTTACATAATGCTTCATTCACTCTTGTTTTTCACTTTAATATACTCTTATTTTGACGAATTCATAACAGAATATGTAAAAATTTAATCAGACATAAAAATTCAGTATTTGCTAAAAGGATTTGTTACCATACCTTAGTTAATAACTGATGCAGTTCTTTCGCTTTGGATTCTATTTAGCTAATGATTATACTTATGTTTTCTCGTGAAATACAGTCTTTCATTAAATATATATATAAGTTGAGATTTCCCATTCACTAACGTATTAATGTCTTCCGTTTATCAGAAAGACTTACATTATTATAGTTATGGTAGTTCTTCATAGATTTTCTTAAGCGGATTGATACTTAAAGAGGAAAAATAAACAAAATAAAATAGTACATATAACTTTCATTTATATTTTCTTTATTATACCAATGTTCCAAAAACACTGATATTATCTTAAGAATTTTTAGAATGCAAAAAGTAATTTTTTAAAAATATCTGAACTTTTAAAAAAATATTTCTAATTTTCTTTTAAGGCCAAACCAATATTAAAAATTCTTGCGTGTCATATGAAAGTTAATTAATATCGAGTAAATAATGATATTATATGTTTTAAGACAAA
Source organism: Maratus speculifer (assembly GCA_964019185.1). NCBI lineage: Eukaryota > Metazoa > Arthropoda > Arachnida > Araneae > Salticidae > Maratus > Maratus speculifer. Next base: position 26,951,976 of record OZ025289.1, on the reverse strand, counting down.
AATATCTCAATGAACTAGCATCCTCAATCACAAAACAATAGAATATGAAATTTAACTAATTTAATCGCTTAACAGGTCAATATTTTTAAGAAAAACTTTCAAATTATGCCTATTTTATTTCAAATTTTTACAGAATTTTTAATTTTTTATCACCGGCTTTTAAAATAGACATTTTCGCCTTATTGAACCAGAAAAATGCTCGGATTAAAGAATGCAAAATTTAAAATAAAAATTTAATGGTGAGAATTGTAAATCATGACTGGAATATACATGCCTGTAGGTGGTATGGTCAAATCATGATTGGCAAAACATATTACGTTTTTGACATACGAGTGAATTAGAGAAGCGGTTAAAAAGTAGAAAACTTTAACTAGAAAAGATAGAAAATATAGGGTGTTTCAGTCATAACTATTCATTTATTTAAAAACTCTATTTTTTTTCCCACAGATTTTAAGGGAGACCCATAGCCCATTTTTGGCCAAAAATCATCAAAAGTTCAAAATTTTTTTTATTTCAGAAAACAATAAAATACATGTTTGCGAATATCCATGCAAAATTTCAGAACTCGGGGACACTTGGAACAGGTAGAAAATGAGCTTTTTTTAATTGTACTCACTATAGAGTTTAAAGGACTAGCGGCCATTTAAAACGTGTTTTCCTGAAAATCACTTTTTTCATATTTTGCCTAAGTTTAAAGTACTAAGGCTCAGTGGTAAATTGATTTAGAAACAAAGTGTTTATGCTTTTAGAATCTTAAAAAAATTTGCAACAAAAGTAAGGAGAGATATTTTTTTTAAACTATTTCTGAAAATTTTATATAAATTGGTAAACATGAAAATTATAACGAATTTAAGGAAATTTACCATGCGTATTTTTTTAGCCGATTAAAATAGAAAATTAAAAATATCTCTCCTTAGTTCTTTTCTATATACTATAACACTATTTAAGAAATTTTAGTAATACCAAAATATTGAAAATTGAATGAGGAGTAGTAATTTTAAAAAGTGTATTTTTCGACAAAAAAAAAAAAAAAAAAAAAAAAAAAATCATAAAAATCCCCATAAAAAATATACTTTTTAATAAAAAGTGAATTTTTTTGCTAATTATTCCTTACAAAAAGATTCTTAAGTAGTACACCAAAATTCATTACTTTAAAATCAATAATAAAAATTTTGGGTTTTTTCTTACGGGTCTCCCTTAAAGAAATGTTCTCCTTAGATGACAGAATAGCCATTGCTTTCTGGAAACTGGGTAATAAAAAACACATGAAGAGGTGCGCCAACAGTATCATCGAAAATATTGGCAGCAGACACAAACAAGTGTCAATATCAGGCTACATGTGAACGAATTTAGTTGAACCGGTAGAGTGGCAAAAATGTCAAGCATTCCTGGGGCAGTTGAAATCAGCCCACGTTCACAATTAGCCTACACTAAAAAAAAAAAAAAAAATGAAACACTCAAAAATGAGTACATCGATGTACTCATACTGAATTGAGTATGTTTGGATCAAAAATGATCCCATTGCTTTCTGAATTTTGAAACATCACATGTTATCAAATCCAAACTAACGATAATTTTGTACCCTGTAATGGTTTATTTCATTCATAGTGGCATGAAAGATTAAGGGTGTTCTTAACTGATCCACTCAACAAGCGAAAGACGTTTTTACACATTTACAAATTCATTTTTTAACAGAAAGTTATAAAATTTTAATGCCTGACTATGGAAGCGAATTCGAATTGAACTTATTTTTCCATTTTATGATAATTAAATTATTTATCAAGTTATAAGCTATTTCGATGACGCAATCACCCGTTTTTCGCCTCCTTTTCGACCGGTTTTTCTGCTTGCGTCGGGAAATAGACTCAAAAGTGTCAACTTTGAAGGCTTGTTATGAAAAATCTATTGTGTTTTTTTAAAAAACAAAAGAATGAGTGCAATTAGAGAGTTTCTGAATAACAACACCTGCTATTACCATGCATTTCTGAACAAAATATATTAATGCATGTGTCACAAAGTTGCCCTTTTTGATTTAAGGACACCCTTAATGTAAATATTAAATTATACATACTATTTTGAAATAATTTCAAAGTCCTCGCAAATAGTGCTCTTGCCATACAAATATTTTATTTGGGTATTTTGCTGATAATTTTTGCTATTTTTCTTAATAAACAATCAATTAAACTTTTATTCTTAATAATTTTGAGCAAAAAATAAATACTAGAATATTTTTACTTTAATTTGTAAGTTAGGGGGTCAGTTCATGGCGATTTACACTTGAACACAACTATAGAATCAAAAATGAGTACATGGGATTTTCAGTTTTGAGTACATTTGGATTGAAGCTATTTTGTGTATGTGAAATGCTTAAAATTGAATACTTTTTACTCAATTTTGAGAAACCATTCTTTCAGTGTATTGACTCTTGTTGGTGTCTATATTTATTATTTTCGATGACACATCTGACGCGCTTCTTCATATTTTTTATCACCCAGTTTTCAGGAAAGGATGGCTATTTTTTTCTAAGGAGAGCATTTCTTAAAGCATCTGTGAAGGAAAAAAGTAGTGTTTTTATAGAAATGCATCGTTATTTTTGAAACATCCTGTATTATTCTACCCACCACAAAATTTCATAACATTCTAAACAATAGATTTGTCTGTAGACAACTTTAAAATAGAGTCGTTTATTTGTGAACACTGTGTATAAATAAAGTACAAAGGTAAACGTGTGTGAGAAAACATCAAGGAATTTTTAGGCAAAATATTTTGCTTGAATTTTTTTTTTTAATATTACATATCAAGTTACATAATGCTTCATTTACTCTTGTTTTTTAATTCTATATACTCTTATTTTGACGAATTCATAACAAAATATGTAAAAATTTAATCAGACATAAAAATTCAGTATTTGCTAAAAGGATTTGTTACCATACCTTAGTTAATAACTGATGCAGTTCTTTCGCTTTTGGTTAATTTTGGTAACGATTACACTTATTTTTTCTCCTGAAATACAGTCTTTCATTAAATACATATATAAGTTCAGATTTCCCATTCAATATCGTATTAATGTCCTCGGTTATTCAAAGAGGCTTACATTATTAGAGTTACGGCAGTTCTTCATAAATTTTCTTAAGCGGATAGATACATAAAGAGGAAAAAAAATAAATAAAATAAAATAGTACATATAACTTTTAATTATATTTTTCTTATTATATCAATGATGCAAAAATATTGATATTATTTTAAGAATATTTAGCAATTTTTTGAAAATATCTGAATTTTATAAAAAATATTTCTAATTTTCTTTTAATATTCTACCAATATTGAATATTCTTACAATGGCATACGAAAAGTTAATTAATATTGATCTAAATGTTGATATAATGCGCTTTAATACAAAAATATTCCAATGAACTGCCATTCTCCCTCACAAAACAATAGAATAAGGAATATAATCATGGATGTAGTGGAGTATATACGAGAGTACATGCCATATACCTTCTGGATTTTTTTAAAGCTACGTATACTCTCTGTTCTTTAAATAAAATAATAACGTATACTCTAAACATGAATTTTCATGGCTCTAGAGTTTACCCACTGCTTACAGCGTCTATCTTCTGAATTTTTACGACTGCATAACTGAATATAACTAATATTCTGAACAATAGTTTTCTGTAGAAAACTTTAAAACTGGATCGTTGATTTGTGGACATCCTGTGTAATTAAAATGTACATGTCTTGATCTCTGAAAAAAAAATTGCAATTATCCTGGAAATATTTTCCTGATGCAATAGTTATAGATCAGGAGCCGGCAACACAGATAATTACCTTATCGAAATCACGGATGAAATTCCAGAATTAGTTAAAACTCGATTCGCATTTTAAAACGCAATCGGTCTACCAAGTCCTATTTTGGTTGAAAACACTTAAAAACCCAATGTCAGCTGTTGACTCGTACCCGTAAAGCATGGTGACGTCACTGCGACGTCGTTGTGAAGTCACATTGTGACTTTGTGACCATCGATCGTCGATGTGACGTCACGTGACGTCGATGTGAAGTCACAGTGACTGAAATGTGAAGTCGTTATGGCCGTTTTAGAGCTCTTTTGTGACCACCTCACAAAGTGGTCACAATGTGAGAAATTTGTGAAAAATGTGTCATTTGTGACTACTTTGACATTAACATTGTGACGGAACTGTGACAAAAGCAACAATGTTTAAATTGCCGGAAACATGTTTTTAAAAGTAAATAACAGGTTTTGAAGAATTTTTGTAATTTTCTAAGGATTTTTAAAAAAGTCACATCTCAGTCACAATGTGACGTCACTGAGTGGGAGCATTTTGGTCACAGATGTGATGTGACCAAAGTGACTCACAGTGACGTCATTGTGACGTCACTGTGACTATGCATGCTATGAGGGTAGGTTTTACCAATGTTTTTTCCTGCACCCAAAAGTATGAAAACATGCAGGACTGGGGGCAATATAATGATACAATGGAAATACATTGGTAAACCTACGAGTCAACAGATGAAATCCGGTTTTTAGAAGTTTTTTTTTTTACCAAGATAGGACTTGGAAGACCGATTGCGTTTTAATATGCGAATCGAGTTTTAACTAGCCGTAAACTTTTTCAGTCGTAAATTGTCTGATGAGATGATTGAGATGATTGTCTGTGCTGCTGCCTCAAAGTCTATTAGCCTTTTACTCTTTGTATTGAAAACTACCAATAAGTAGCAATAAAAAGTTAATGAAAAATAAAATTTGAATTGTGTATAAAAAAATTAAAAACTCCATTTTCAGTTTTAAAATTTGATCATATATATATATATATATATATATATATATATATATATATATATATATATATATATATATATATATATATATATATATATGTATATGTATATATATATAAGGAATCCTGTGAATTTCAACAATAACATTCTAATTTCCTATAATATTCTAATTTCCTGCCACCTCAATTCGTTCGACGTCCCGTCGCGTCCTAATTTAGTTTATTTATCATTGTTATAAACATAGTTGATTTTCAACTAAATCGAGGCTATCATCGAGTATATCTCTCATCGTTCAACAGAGAAAAAATATATATAAAACTCAGAAAAATGAAAAATATGTTATAACGAAGTTGTACCAAAAAACCCTGCTTTGAATTCTTCACTGTTTCTGACGTCGAGAAATTTTTTTTATTTATTACAAATCCGTCCTCACAAAAAGACGGGTGAAAATGTAGGTCTGAGACCTGCAAGTTCACTGAAAGGGAGATGATACAGACTTAGATCACGAAGTTGTCGATAGAAGTAATAATAACTAAATAATAATAATAAAAAAATAGAACTATTTTTTTTGATAAATATGGAATTTAAATTTAGGAGCATTAATATGATGTGTGGAATAACTTTTAAATTTACAGATAAAAATAGGAACCAACAAAAATACAAGCTATGATCTTGTTCAAAATACACATCATAAAGTAATTTGAAAATATAAGCAATTACACATAGCATATTTTTAACATAAAAATGAAAAACATTAACGTTGAATCTTCCTTGGCAATAATGAACCTAGATAGAATGGAGAAATTTAATAGAGATTCATGAAATCAAATTAAAAAGTTTAGTTCAAAATGTCCGTCTAAAGAGGTCATATTTGGAATTGAATAGTTCACTACCTCCTTTCAAGGATGTCTAATTACATCATTAAATTAGTTCTTAATAGATAGTCATAAATCTTTTAATATCATTAAGTTAGTTCTTAATAGGTAGTCATAATCTTTTAATCATCATGAAAATATCTCTATCATCTAACATCATTATATACCATCCAATTTGCATCATCTAACATCATTATATACCATCCAATCTTCATCATCTAACATCATTATATACCACCCAATCTTCATCATCTAACATCATTATATACCATCTAATATCGATCATCTAACATCATGATGTTAGTTCAGTTTGTTTTTGTAATAGGGTCTTAGAATAATCGTGGTAGTTCCATTTTTGGAACTTTTGTGAAAATATTTCTTATAATCATATTTTTATATAGTAACACATTTTATAATATAGTAATACAGTAATAATAAATTTTAACAATGTAATAACTTGAAATAATAAGCAGATTATCGTGGAATAACACCTGATGATCTAACGAAAAGAAAATGTCGTCGATTAATGCGATGAAGGTCATTGGTCATAGGAAAATTTCTCCTTGATTTAGCGGCCGGAGTTATAGGCAATGGAGATGACATGTATGGGAATCTCTCCAGAAATAATGCAAGAGATCAGTTTTTAGTCCTTTATTCTTTTTAAGCACTTTCAGTGGCTATTCCACACATCTTCAATCTCCACAAATTTATAATAGATAATATGTTGTAAGCCCGTATCACCACAAAAAGAATAAGAAAAACACAAAGTGGACTTTGAAAACACTGCCGGGAATACATTGCACTCCACAAACATTCCAAATTATTCTGAGAAGAGCCGTGAGTCTTAGTACTCGAAAGGCCAAAAGCATTCTACTCGCTCCGCAAAGCCAAAATGATTTTCTCAAAAATTCTAAGCTAACCTAGCTCCTCCCCTATTTACGCAAGGCTTTTAAAAAGCCACTAGAATTGTTTTCAAGGTAAAGGCAATCCACCTCGCGCTCTACCATTGGCTGATAGGCGTGACTAGATGCACGGATTCTTTAACAAACGGCTAAATCGTAGAGTAGTATGCTCCACGAAAGCGTATGAATTTCGCGAGTATAGGATTAATTAAATAATAAAAAAAATTAAAGTTTCGATAAATGTTTTTAATTCTAAAAAGGAAAATGGATTTGTGTAATGAATTTAAGCTTTCGTAATAAGATATTGACATTCAAGAAACATTCTAGGTCTTTTTAAGAAAATAATCAATAGATTACGATAAGTTAAATAAAATAAAATAAAAAGAACTTTAGTCGTTAAAAATATTAATACGTTACGGAAACTGAGAATAAAAGTATGTTCCTATAAAACTTTAGAACAAACTCAAGGCGGGAAAATGGCGAAATTTTTTTTTATTTATTACATATATATACATATATATATTTCTTTTTTGAAATGAACTAAGTATTTTATAAAAATATTATTATTATTTTCAATTTTTGGATTAAATATTGAATGCTAATTGAATGAATATTGAAAAAAGATTTGTTTAATGCAAAACAAAAAAGAAAATAAACTTTTAGTTTGTTTTAAAAAACGTAAAATTTTACAATCTATCAAGAAATGTACAACTTTTCCTTTTAAATCTCTTTTGTTTTTTTAAGTGTGTTCGACTTTGCTAATAGTAGCAAAACAAGTTGGAAACTGCACATGAAGCGTAGCAAATGAGGTGCGTTAGTACGATAATGAAGCTTTAAAAATACCACTCTCATAAATTTGTAAATAGTTAATTACAATTAAAATGCGCACCAAACAATGTTCTCTCTATACTCATTGTGTAATGGAATAATTTTGTGTGGCCTTGTAAATCAATAACAAATGTTCTTTGCACAACATATTATGCAAAATCTATATTATAATATGTAGTTTATGATGCATATCAATATTATTATGTTCGAATGAGTGTAATATCATTAAAATGCATTTGAAACTTTATTTCCATTGAGTGCAATGTAACGGAGTACTTTTGATTGTCCCTGTATTTGATCTATGCATCCTATTTTCAAAAAAATTGAAATGACTTGACAAAATTATGTAATAAGTATGTATTTTAAGTTTTAAACGATTAAAATACACCTGAAACGTTTTTCCCCATTGACCGCAATGTAACGGAATACTTTTGATCGTCCCTGTAATTGATCTATCCATCCGATTCTCAAAAAATTTGAAATGACTCGACAAAATTATGTAATAATTATATATTTTAAATTTCAAAAGATTCGGTTGGGTAGTTTTTGCGTTGTTATATGCGGACAGACGGACAGACAGACAGACAGACGGACAGACAGACAGACAGACGGACAGACGGACGGACTGAGCGACAACTATAGGTGTTACCTATTTACATAATTACGAACGCACCTAATGAAGCATCCAGCGAAATATACTTAGAGCCTAAATTTTCTTTAATATCAATTTTTTAAAGAAAATTAACACGCCGTGTGGCTTTTTGCTTAATTGTCTGTATGAAAAAATGTTTTAAAAAGTGCTTTAAGTTTTTAGTAAATACAAAAGAAAAATGTCAAGTGAATTTAAAGTAGATTAGCAACATACTGTGAAAAATACTATAAGTAATAATAAAAATTAATATATAAAAAATTAATAATTTCATATTGGATTATTTTCAGAAAAAGGTTTTCAAAAGATAGTAAAAAAAAAGTATGATTTAACTTCACATGGAAAACAGTTTCAAATGCTTTCAAACGCATTTTGAAAATAAGAAAAATTAAGAGGCTGTAAAACTTAAGCGTGTTAAAAATTAAACTTTATATTTTTAATTTAAATATAAGCCATTTTAATTTCAGTTTAGTATATTCGTATGTCATATTCTTAAGAGTGATTTTTTATGTTTTATTATTAACCACGGTTTCTAAATAAAATCCCTTTTAATACCAAGTAATAGCAATTTACTCATTTCGGAATTATTCTGGTGTAAAATTCTGCAGTTCAAAATCTTTCTTCTAGCCATTTTTTTAACTTAAACAATATATACTTAAATATGATGTGTAAAAACAGTCAAGGGAAACGATGATAAAGACCAAGGCAGCCACAAATGATTTATGACGAAGAGAATGTTATATTCAAAGGAATGTTTTTTCTTGCTTCTTAAATTCTAATAAGGCTTCTTAAATTTAATGTCCTACAAAACACTAGGCGGTAGTTTAATTCACACATGCCTGCATTTAAATCGTTTAGAAAATTTACACATTTATTATCGTATGGAAATAGAATGTTTGTTCTGTGTATGTGACGAAAAGGAAATGACATATTCAGAATGTACCTCATTCATAAATACATTAGACCTCTTTAATCAACGCGGTATTTAACACTTTACAAGCTAACTTCGAGTACATTTGTGTTTGTATAACCAAATATCTTTGATAACAGCGCTTCCGGGATTTTTTATTCTACCTATGCAATTTTTCATTCACATAGTAATCATTCACTAGAATGAACATTTTTGTGTAAAATATTTTGTGCTACATTCTGATACATGGTAAGAATAGGTTAAATACTGACATTGTAAAATATTTATTTGCCTACAAATTACCGCATTAGCTGCAATCTTATAAAGAGAAGGAAACGAATATTGTCCTGTATACATTTATTTTTTATGACCCCCTCCTTTCATAAACTTAAACTTAAGTGTAAATTAGCAGAGTTGTGAAATGGAAGTCTTAGAGATAACAAAAGTTCTTGGAGACATATTTTTATTAACAGTACTTTAACATAACAATCTCCACACAACACAAAAAACATTTAAACTAACATTGATGCTAAAATAATTAAACATGATGAAAACTAACTAATCTTAACTGTGCTGACAGCATCTATACGCACGGTAAGCATACCGGCCCTACTAAATGAATGCGTAAGAAACCAGCTCTTCGAAAAACACATCCCTACCTTCGATCCTCGGCCAACGTTTTAAAAAGCAAAGAAAATCTTATATTACATTTGCATAATTTCAGTTAGTGGGGAAAAACGGGACTGCGAATAATCTCTGAAAAACAATTTTTATGATTGGCCGAACATCAATCACATAATGACGTCAAACAGTTTAGAATACCTTTATATACTCAATTGAAATTCTTGCAATGACGTCAGATTGTGCTTTTACATTTCTTTGATTTCTTGAGCTGGAAAGTACAAACTGTTTAAATGCAAGTGAAACTGGAAAAACTACGAGATTGATAAAAGTTGCGAACGTAAAGCATCTAAAACTATTGATATTTAACTTTTAAAGCCAACAATTTTTATATAATAAAACACAGTGTAACGGATCCGGGGTGAACCCATTCATCTTACCATTTTCCGATAAGATGCAGCCACGTTAGTCTTCATTTTGGTTTCAGATGTGCATAAGAAAACATATCTGATTAAATACAAATCTTTTTCTAGCTAAAATCCCTTCTATTCAACACAAGTTTCTATTAAAGATTCAAAACTAACAAAATTTCAATAATTTGCGCAGTCGAAAAACCATTTCAGAAATAGAGTTGTAAAAAAACGTTGCGTAGAATTTTTTGGCTTGCATTAAATCCTCTAATGATATCCCCCTCTATGTTTAGTATCATAAAATACAATTAAACTAAGTTATAAACCTGATTAAAAATCATCCTTCTAATAACAAAATTAAAATGAATTTTATAACATAAATAATAAATTTTGGAGTAAATTTGGTGTATAATGCAAATAAATTACTTTAAAAATCCAAAATGTATTTAATGAAATTTTTTTTCGTGTAATTTACCATCAAATATCAATACGATATAGGATAATGGAATAAAAGTTTATTTATAAATTTAATGTATATTTCTGTATGTTTCTTATGTTGTAATTTATACAAAATAATGATTATTCATTTATTAATTTTGTATAACTTTTTAGATTATTTATCATTTTTTGTGTGTATAGCGCGGAAAGAAATTTCGCTATTTTGCATAAAAAATTTTATGCAAAAACATGGCAGATGTTGAGACATCTTTTGAAAGGATACGTCGGCCATTTAAGGAGACGGTGGACGTTAAAATTTTTTTCTTTAAATTTTCCTTCTAGCAATATGAAATTTTGTGCATATATACATTTCACCAAAAGCATATAGAACACCTTAAAAAATTTTAATCTTATTAAAATTTTCAATTAAAAAAAAAAAGTTAAATTTTTAAACGAAATTTTAAAATGCTCCTCGTGTCGTAACTTTTGAGATATTTTCATGTTTTTACATTTTTATCACTTAGAACTCTATTATAAACAAATTTGTGTAAGATTTTTTTAAATCGCTCAAATAGTTAACTTTTTACAGATTTTTTTCTAAATTCCATATCGATTTTCATCAAAATTTTGCTTTTTAATAAGTAAAAAATCAAATTTGACTGTCTTAATGAAGACGAATTTAAAAAAGCTTACACATTTTTTTCTAAACAATATCAGGACACTTCCTTAACAATTTCATAAAATTTCATCAAAAATTACGTAGCAAGGAGCATTTCAAAAATCTAAAGACGCTGAAAAATTAGTCTTGAGAAAAATAGATTTAAATTATATAAATAGACTTATCTTTATTATTTACTTCTTAAAACCTTCATAACGGATATTTTACTAAGAAAAAACCTGTTTTCATGCCAGTCCGAGATCACGCTTGCATTATTTTTATACATATAGACTGGCTGGACCGGTACTAGACTTAATTATTGGCAGAAAACATCATTTGTAAAATTATTAACAGCGATAAAGACTTATGTTAGCTTAATCTTTGGAAATATACTTCTTGATGGTTTTTAAATTAATTTATCAATAACGTGAAAGTTTGGCATATTTTCTGATTAATTTTAAATTGTAAAAGTATAAAAGTGATAAACCTAACTATTGAAGGGATTTGGAATCGAATTGCGTTTTTCATTTTTGGTGAATAAAATACTTGTATAACCTTGTTGAGATATAATAGTTTCTCAAATGATTGCAGATTTTTCTCCCTTCCCTTGCTATTGCTTCCGGAAATTCTATTCAAAACGCTAATTATGACAGTATTTTATTTGTTTGCAGTATTCTTAAATTGCTTGTATAAAAAAAATGGATAACGCCATTCGATTATATAGTTTCTGAATAAAGATATCTGCTAATCTTATGCTTTTCTGAAAAAAAAAATAATTTAGAAATGTATCAGAAAGGAGCTTCTTTGAATTTAAGAATGAATTTGGACTCGAAATCTATAATAAAATGATATAGAAATATATTTATAAATCTTCTTTTATTAAACATCTTCAAAATTAACGATGTTTTTAGCTTTCTTTCTTTTTTCTTTTATTCTAAGCCATATAAATTTTTTAATGAATCTTTATTCGAATGTTGAAAGCCTAAGAATCTAAGTAATCATTAATGTTGTTAATGTGTATTTGCTGTAAAATGTACTGTAAAATCATTCCATAGATATGTATGCAGTATTCTTTAAAGGAATCTTAGTTATATGATAAAAATCTGAATTTTTTAGAAATCGTAGAAACTGTAACGGGCCAAAACGGGCCGGGCCTGTTTTCGCTGAAATTTGTACGGGCCGGGCCTGGCCGGGCCTAAAATATAAAAATTTAAACGGGCCGGGCCGAAATAACTTTCCTACGGGCCGGGCCGGGCCAGGCCTGGAAATTCCGGCCCGTGCAGACCTCTAACAGAAATATACCTTTTTTGAGACGATTTTGCTATAGACGATTTTGCTCAAATAAAGGTCCACTGTCCCCTTATAAACAGAAACGCTTTCTTTGTTACAGAAGTAAGGTCAGATATAAAAGACTGAATGCCATTACGTAACAGATAGCTGAAATTTCAATAGCTGCAGCGCAGCAGACTTTTAAATGTTTATTAGAGTTTTTAAAAGTTGTATTACATGTTTGTTAAATTTTTCTTTTATTATAAAATCTCAATTTTTGTTTTAATAAAAAAAAAAAAAACCTTAAAACCTGGTTTATCCAGAAATATTGTAAATAGCTAATAGTATGCACATAAAAAACATAAAATAACCGAATTTTTGCGCATCTAAACATTTCCATATTGGCAATTATTTCTTATCAGTTTCTTTAATTTTAAAGCGAAAAACGCAATTTGTACCCACCGTCCTATGGCGGCATTTGCATTAGTACATAATAAATTTTATGTAACATTTTCCCAGTGTATTACCAATATAAGTCAGCAATTGTGATCAAAAATTACATCCAAACTGAAGAATATTTTTAATAAGCAATAGCAGTCAATTTACTTCAGAATTCTGCAGTTTAAAATAATTCTTCCAATCAAACTTTTAACTTAAACACTATGCTCAAATATAATACGCAAGAACGGTCAAAAGTGCGATAAACACCAAAGATAACCACAAAAGTTTCATTACGAAGATAGCGTTTCACGCAAAGGAAAGCTTTATTCTAGACTGCTTTCTAAGTTTAATCTTTTACAAAACACTAGATAAAAGTATCATTAACACATATCATACATTAGATCTTTATGTAGGATTTCTATAGATTCCACACTACATTAAAATGTCGGTTCCTTCTGTGTATATGAGAAGACAAGGTATTTATTATGTTACTCAGAAATTATCTTATTCATCAAAAACTTAAATTTCTGAAATTAATGCAGTAAACAACATTTGTTTGGCCGACAAAGAATGTATTTGTATTCGTACGACCAAACGACAGATGTACGTCTTGGATCGTTAATACCATTTGCATATTTTTTTACTCTCAAGATGTCAGTAATTGTTTATTAGCAAAATAAATATTTTTATCGAATATTTTTATAACATTTTGTAAGATTGTTAAACTATATTAAATTCTCTCAGTGAATTATAAATCACAATCAATAGAACATAAAATATTTATTTATTCATGGTTAAACTTAAAAAACATATCTTGGCAGAGAATGTTACAATCATTTTCAGAAAAAGGACTACAGTTTGAAAATCTAGATTTCACGGGAAATAGCCGGATAACAATTATTTTAATGTTGTTAATGACGAATCAGTTTTATAGCTGAGAAAAAAATAAAATCACGCCACGATAAAAAAAAACTATTCGTTGGGGGCCACCGTAATACTTACCCATCATGGATATGTATATGAAAATAAAACATGTGAAAACTATTTATACAATGCATTGCAATTCATAAACAAAATTTAAATATTGTTAAAATACATAGTAATGCTCTATTAAAAAACTGCTGATTACCGATTTCGACAAATTATATAAAACGCCAAACTACTCAAGTAGTACCGAACTGCGTAAAAGAAACATCCTTATAACTCCAAAAATAATAACTCTATTAACTAACAATTAACTGCGTCGGATTAAGCGTCCCATTTCCAATTAAAATATACCTCTGAATTGAAATTTGAATGAAATACAGGGTCATGAAAAATCGAAGAATGTGGAAAACAGGACTACAAATATCTCGGCAACTAATAATCTGATCGACTTTGTTTTATATGCAAAATGTGTGTTATTTTATTGCCTTTTACGTACATTCTATAGAACAAAAAAATTCGAAAATTTTTATGTACCTTTCATCAGAACGAACTTTTCGAGAGTCCAAAAAAAATAGTTCCGGATAATCGAGGTTGCTGATATTAAATAGGCTTCGTCCCATTCTTACATACTAACTACATACAAAATTTCAAGTCTCTATCTCCATTCGTTCGGGAGATAGAGCGTTTACAGACAGACAGACAGACAGAGGGACGGCAAATTTTTTTTTCTAAAAATATGTTTTTCGGAATCTCCACTATCTAAAATGTGTAAATCCGTCAAAATTTTTTTTCTATTTTCAAAACGATTGCAAGACTTACCCTATACTACGTATGATGGGTAAGTAATTATTGGACAAACATTGAGATGTGGTAGAACAAGCGATATCAAGTAATTTTTACATAAGAAATAAGTATTAGTTTCAACAGACTTATCTTGCTTTGTGAGAGATGTAATGATAAAAAAGAAGTGATGTCAATTCCTATCATGTGTCTCTAAATGGTGCAGATTAGAAGCTCTGTAATTTTAAATGTAATTAACATTACTTAAAGATTCACTAAAACAATCAGTAAACATTTTACAGGATGTGATCTTGTGTCAAATAAAGCAAGAAAAGCCTTCTGAAATTTCCATTGAAGAATTTTTATTATTATTCATGGGTTCGTACACTTGCGTCTAGTCAATATTAAATTTGTCATATTTAAATCTCCAAGGACTAAGCTAAAATTTTTAAACCTCATTCCCTATATACACCATATGGTCATTAACGACCGAACATATTCAATTCTGGACATTTCGTCAAATATTTTAAAATATATTTGTGAAAATTTCATAAGTGATTTATGTCATTGCTCGCTAAGCGTAGGCCAACATAGTGAAAAATGTCCAAGGCGGGGATCGAATCCGGAACCCTTGGAATAGCACTCCAAATACTGTAACATTTAAGCTACGAGGACGATGCCCAGCTTGGCATTTCTCATTCACATTTTGTTGGTAAGTCTGTAACTGCAGCACAAGATGGAAACGTCTACATTAGCACAGAAACATGTGGTGCAATATGAGAAACAAATAAACCCAACATCGGTGAATACATATGCAATTATAATTATTTTTTCAATTAACTATCAGCAGTGAAATTATGCCTGAAGTTATGGAATATTTCATTAGTGATTTATCACATTGCTTGCTAAGCGTAGTCCCACAGTATCGCAGACAATGCGATGTCGATGCTAAAAATTCTACCCGAAAATATAAACATCGTCGTTTTAAATTAAATGTGTGAAAATAATTCAATTCTCTTACAAAACAAAATTGCAAAACATTTCAGATAAAAACTTAACATATATTTTTTATTCCATAAAATTCTACTCTTTTCTCATTGCTCGTGATCGCCTGCAAGAAAATAAAATTATGACCATGGAATCACTATGAGTGTATGCAACCCGAAAGTAATTACAAAATATTAATCAAATTCGCGACACACAGGGTGAAAAATGTCCAAGTCGGGAATCAAACCCGCAACTTTTAGAATAGTGCTCCAAGTTCTCTACTATTTAAGCTTCGAATACGATGCCCAGCTTGGCATTTCTCACTCACATTTTGTTTGTAAAGATGCAACTACAGAATAAGATGAAAACGTCTACATGTACTAAGGCGAATCAGTTAATGAAACAGATATTGAATTAGTAATTCAATAAATTCAAGCGTAATTTCGCTCCTAATATTTACTTGAAAAATTAATTAAAATTACATATATTTTTATGAATTTCTTCTGGAATTTCTGGATTATATAAATATTATGTTTGACCTCCTATTTATCAACGTCCATTTGATAAAAAGGATATTTATGAGGCTAACATAAAATCAAAGAAAAATAATAATATCTCGGATCACTCTCTACATTAAAATGCACAAAAAGATCTATTGCTGCAAATTTCAAATATGTGGATACTGCACAACATGCCCACCGTATCTTGTAAGAACAACACGCATATTCAGGGAAATATAGAGATTTCTTTGAAAAGTTCAAAAAACTCTGGACTGTTTTTAGCTTACATCATGGAGGGTTTTCAACGAAATTTAACGCCAGTTTTAGAAAAAAATAGCAAAATTTAGTAGAGACAATACAGTGCAATTTGAATATAAATATATTTAATATTTTATGAAACACGGGAAGTTGTATAAAATAATTTTTATCTTCACACGCACGAACAATAACAATGATCTTTTAACTCAAATACAAAAAAAAAAAAAAACTATGTGGAGTAACTCATAACAAATCCAGTCAAATATCATGAAAATTCAGACAGATATCGGTGATAGGAGTGAGTTGATTTTTAGTTCTCTCTAAAAGCAGCTGAATGGGTTGTTTCGTTTCAATATTAATCCATTAACTGGTTTGCCCGAACGCCGTTCGGGCAAGACGAATTTGCTTATTGCATCATTTAAAGTTTTTGACACCACTATTATTTTAAAGAAATTTTTCATATTATTGAAAGGCGGAAATGTTTAGACTAAATTTTACGAATATTTTATTTAAATAATGGAGGTTGAATCCGCTATTTTCAAATCAGGCTATTTCCATGAGTACTTGTAGTGTAAGCCACAGGCTACTATTTTTGGCTACCACTATTTTAGTACGAAAAAAATTTGATTTATTTTATTGGCACATTCTCATTAATTGAATAAGGCCAAGCAGACTTTTCGAAAATAACGGTGGCAAACAAGCATAGCAATTATAAGGTAATGTGACTTACACTACAAAACCCATGGAACTAGCCATTATTGAACGGAAAAGAATTAACCAGTTAAGGTGTTAAACAAAATATACTCAAACACATGCTTTCAAATTTAAAAATCACTGTTTAAAAATGACCGAAATGTTTACGCAATTTCCAAGATGGTATCAACTAGCTTACTAAATAAAAAATATTGAACATTCAATGCAAGCTTACTACGTCTGTGTAGGTGGGTAGGGTTGAGCTGAAGATGACTGTCGAAGGAATGATGATGAGCAGCACGGAGTGGATGATGAGAGACATAACAAGATTTCGGTGGACTCTCAGCCTGGAACACTGAAGAGATCTGTACAGGAAAAAAATATATATGCACTTTTAAAAAGAAAAACATATAAATATAATGTTTGACTATATGGATATATATACCGGGTGTCCCAAAAATGACTGATGGATTTTAAAATTCAATAACTTGCAAACGGTGACAGCTATTTAAAAAAATTATATAATGGAGGGTTATATATAATGTCAGGAGTTTTTTTTTTTTTTTACCGTAATTCTTGATTTTAGTTCGCATCTCAAACAATAGCTGGCGCTAACGGCGATTGAAGACCAAGTCGACGCTTCACTCAGCACTAATCACCTGGCCTTCAATCGCCGTCAGCGCCACCTATTGTTTGAGATGCGAACTAAAATCAAGAATTACGGTAAAAAACTCCTGACATTATACATAACCCTCCTGCAAAAATTTTTAAATAGCTGTCATCATTTGCAAGTTGTTGAATTTTAAAATCCATCAGTCATTTTTGGGACACCCGGTATATATATGTGTGTGTATATATATATATTGTTGACTTTAAAACCGGGCCGCCGGGCGAGAATTTTTCAAAAAGGTAATACTATCCTAAAAGAAGGGGTACATTTTTTCCAAAAAGGCAACACTATTCTACAAGAGGGGTAATTTAAAAAAAGAGAACACTATTCTAAAAGAAAAGACTTTTTTCAAAAAGCGAATACTATTCTAAAAACAAGGTACATTAAAAAAAACACTATTTTAAATAAAAGGCAATTTTTTTCAAAAAGAAATCACTATTCTAAAAGAAAAGACTTTTTTTCAAAAAGGGAATAGTATTCTAAAAAACAGGGTATATTTTTACAAAAAAGGAATATAATTAAAAAAAAAAGGTGTAACTTAAAAAAAAAGAACTATTCTAAAGATAATTTTTTTTTCAACCTTCTTTTTTTTTCACATTCGCACCTTGTTCACAATAATATCTTGCACTGTTTTTTTTGAGTCCCCTTACAGAAATTGTGATAGAAGTTGGTATAGAAGCAATAAAAGATTTTACAAATTACAAATTAGAAAGTTGATAGAAGTTTTATTTCTTTCGCATAGTACTCATAAGTAGATAAGTAAAAATAATGGAAAAGACTAGAAAAAATAAAAGCCATTAGTATTTATACATTTGTAAAAAACATAACACTGATCAAAACAATTCAGGCAGGAATGTAGACAAATTTCACCACGATAAACACAATGAGATGAATCCAAACTATATGACAACAAGTCTTGCCAGCTGAAGTGTAAAAAATTTGAGTATTTAAAACGGAATGGTTCTCCTGTGACTTCCATATAAGCAGGATTTTTACACTCCAAATTTTCCTATATATACATTTAATAATATTTAAACTATGCAGTATAAATTTATTGTGCCTTTTTTATTATGATTTTATTTCCCTTAACAAATATTGCAATATAAGTTTCAAGCATAACGTATGTGGGAAAAATTCATCTATTATTTTCTCATGATTAAAATCAATAATTTTTTAAAGCAACTGTATACTGTAACCAATTTTATTTTGCAACTTCATTTGATTCTATAAAAAATTAAATGATACATGAAACTTTATTCTATTTTCAACAAAATAAAAAAAAATCATTTTGTAAGAAATAGATCAACGCACTTTTGTCTTTCATATATATGGTTTTACGCCACATTTTACTTAAAGAATATTCTATTATGCAATGTTTATTTATTACAAGGACAAGTGCAACGCATTAGTTAAATTAACATGTGTTGAAATTCCGTCTTGAAGAAGAATAGTAATAAAAGTTATGAGGTTTTACCCTATTTGTTATTGCGTAAACATCCTATTGTGTAATATTTATTTGTAAATATATCTTTACTATCCTGTTGTGTGATATTTGTTTTTCTACATTTACCTACTATTATTCTATTGTGCACTATGTATAATCACTCACAAGTAGACGATCGTTAGTTAAAAGTAAACTCATATTTTAAAACTTCCAACTTTAAAATCTTTAGAGCGAGAAGCTTTTGAGAATTTTCCATTGTTACTTAAAACATTCAGAATCCTTTTGAGAATATACTTTCATACTATTCTTCATTATAACAAGAATCCCCTTGACAGTCCTCTTTGTTTAAAATATGAAATTAAAATAAGTGAGATTTGACAACAGTTGTTTCGCATTTTTAGTTCTCGACATATTATTTAATTCTGGAAAAATTATCACAATATGGGATTGTTTTTTAAAAAAGTTTCTTTCTCGTAATACTAATTGTAAATTTTTTTAAAAAACAAGTAATTTAAAAATAAAAGATATTTGACGATCTCAGAAGCCAAAGGATACAACTGACAAAAATTCGATTTTGAGTTAACAGAGCTTAAAGATAATTATAGTTGAATTTGAACATAAAAAATAATTGACTGAATTGAAATAGTAAACTGCTGTTTGTTTCATTGTGGTCTATGAAATCTTGAACTTGATTCTATACTATATTTTAACAATTGTGGAAAAAGTAGAGTACAATTTTCTTTAAATTTACATTCTTTAAATAAATTTTGGTTATTATTGGGTAAAAGTGGTTTATCTCTAGAGTGCAACATGTAATTAGAAAAATCACTTATATTTCCTTACCTGAAAAAAAGCATATTTCCAGGTCGTCTGTGCACTTAGTTAATTTCTTTCAGTTTTGTCGCTTATACTATTTGGTTTCTTGGGTCCTTATTTACAAAATACGTATAACACGCTTATTTTTGTTCTATTTTTCAGTATTTAAGGGGAGAGTGGACCTTTATTTGAGCAAAATCGTCTATTTCTGTGGTATAATAGTACCAAAACAGATTTTTCTTATTAAAATATCATTTATGAAGATTTTAAGAAGTAAATAATAAAGGTAAGTGTATTTATGTACTTTAAATCTGTTTTTCTTAAAACTAATTTTTCAGTGTTTTTTGACTTTTGAAATGCTTTTTGCGACGTAATGTTTGATCAATATTTATGAAACTTATACGGAAGTATTCTGATATTGTTTAGAAAGCAATTCTGAAAGCTTTTTAAAATTAGTCAAATTTGATTTTTTACTTATTAAAAGGCAAAATTTTAAAGGAAAATCGATATGGAATTTAAAAGAAAATTTGTAAAATATTAAGTATTCAGGAGATTAAAAAAGGTCTTACACAAATTTGTTTATAATAGAGTTTTAAGTGATTAAAATGCAAAAGCAAAAAAATATCTCAAAAATTAAGACACGAGGAGCATTTTAAAATTTCTTTTAAAATTTTAAAATTAAAAGAAACTAAAAATTTTAATAATATTGGAAATTTTTTTGATAGATTTTGGTGAATATATATATATATATATGCACAAAATTTCATATTGTTATGATGAAAATTAAAACAAAATTTTAACGTCCACTGTCCCCTTAAATTATTCACGTGTTGCGGATTCACAGCCGGTTGGTTTATTTTAGCGGTAGTTTGGCGCATTATGAATTGATTGATGTTGTAACATACATACATTTACACTCATACGGAATAATTTGAGGCATCACAATCCCTCGGGTACTTAAAATATGCCTTTGAATCGATTTGTTAATTTTTAAATAAGCTCCAAAAATATTAAAATGTTGCATTTTTTGTTGGATACACACATTTATACACATTTTTTTAGTTCTAACATATGAGGAAGTGAGAAAAAAGTCGAATGCATTTCATTTTTATATATATGAAGTTAAATAAAAGAATTTCAGCTTTACAGGGAAAAGGTCTTTCGTTGTTAAATTGTTGAAATGGATGAATGATACCGGAATTTATATGTAAATTTATTTGGAAATAAGGAAAAGCTATTTTTGCACATGTAATAAACGTAATTTTTTTAACCAAAATTTCTGATATTAGTAGTTTTATAAAAGTATTACTATCCTTGATAACATTAAAAAATAATTCAGAGTATTGTTTTTTATTGCACTTCCATTTACTTTGCGAATACGTAACTCTGCTATTGTGATTTTGTTACGGTCCAAAAATAATTAAGCATTATTTTGTCTGAAAAAAATAGTTAACAAATGACGAAATTTGAACCCTACACTGAAATTCTGTAGTGTGGGATGCTGCATATGAGCAGCTGGTGGGAAAACAGGATATTAGAAACGGAATTGCAATAGAACCGTAATGTTTGAGACTTGTTTTAAAAGACGCTCACCTGACTATTGATTCTATCGCTTTCAAATGTTTATCTTTTGGCTATACTTTATTGATACACAAAAGTTCGCCTGTTTCTTTGTTTCCGACTTGAGAGTCTGCCCTTGTAAGTCGAGTAATCATACTTGTCTGAAAAATAACGATTCCGATAATCTATTAATTATTTGTGTTTAAAAAATTAATTCATTAATTACACTTAGAGAATCTTGTTATATTACAGTAGCGACATAGAGAGAATAAAATCTGATTTGTTAAGATTATTCCAAGCAAAATCTGACATGGAAAGTCCGCCATTAATACAAATCTAGGGTTTTCTTGGACATTTAAATCAACAAGTGTAATCACGAGTACAGGCATGTTGTCTAACATGTGTAAGTATAATTTGTACAGAAATGTCAAATGCCTGTATACAGCCTTTGCCTGTGTCACAACCATGGCCGTAGCTAAGGGGGCGCTATGGGCGGCTCAGTCCCCTCTAAAATATTTTGAGCCCCCCCCCCCCTGGAAAAGATTCCAAGGTCACTAAATGAATTTCTGTTCCGAAAATTCAAATGCAATTCTGTTCAAAAATCTAATTTAGATTTGAAACCCTTTCGCAGTTTTGCAGAATTACTAAATTGTATCTAAAATAAGTGTTTCAACACTTCCCCATCCTATTTATACCACATGAAGCTAACATGATGTTTAATTTTTCACAAGTTATACATTCGAACTTTTTATCATAATATTCTTTTCTTAGCAGAAAATGGAGTTATTACAACGGTTTAATAAGAAACATAGTATCTACAATGTGAATATGCACTACTTTATCTTTCTGTCGCGGAGAGAGTGAAAAAAATAATTATGAGCGCCCCCCTACATACTCTTGACCCCCCCCCCCCCTTATTGTTCACTTCTAGCTACGGCCCTGGTCACAACTCACAACTCTAATAGATAAATGTACTCTAGTCACATTAAATGCAAAGTACATTTTGCATTTATAAATCGAACACACATGAATATGTATACTCACTTGAAATAGCAGAAGATGCCGAGGGTGACGCAAAGGGTGAGTAGAGAAATAAAAGAGCAAATGAACATGATGTAACTGACTGTCAGGTGACCTACTGCCATGTCCTGCAAAAGAAATAAAGTAATTACGATTAACATGATAATTACGATAACTGAACTACAATGTCAAATCCACAAATCAACTGAAGCAATTAGAATTGTCATATTACAGAAAGTTGCTTATTAGGAATTTTTGACTTTATAAAATTTCACAAACGGTAATGATTTTTCCCATGCAATTTAAAACATATGTCTATTTGTATCTGAAATATTTGTTTATTGGACATGACTGACAAAATTACTGAAAAGATTAAGATAATTAGCGTCCTTTTTAATAAGTTATACAACTATAATTGAGGCTTTGAGAACCAGAGTAGACTATCTAGCATGTTTATAATTTTTTTTTTTTTTTTTTTGAAATATCAATGCATTGTAAGTCATGAATTTCAATTATTCGTTAAATAATAAATTTTATTTATTTAGAAAAAATTCAACGGATCGAGTTCGTTTAACAAGTTGTTTAACGTAACTTGAAAAGACGGTTGGAGAGCAAGAATTGATCAAATAGCTCTATGCACCCTGGCAAAATTAATCAACATATGACTGCTACCTCGCTTGATCACCTCTGGCAGTGTCAAAATTTGCCTAAAACTTTGCCTAAGTATCAAATCATTGTATGTCATGCAATCTATTATTGACTAAATAATAAAATTTATGAATTTTGAAATTAGTCAAGGGGTCGAGCAAGTTTAGCAAACTGTTCAGCGCAACTTGGACAGAAAGTTGTCAGTGCAAGAATGAATCAAGCAACTCTGTGCACTCTGGCACTGTGAAATTAATCACCATATGTTTCTAACTAGCTTAATCATCTCTAGCACTGACAAAAGTCACTTAAAACTTTGTTGTAGTATCAAAGCATTGTACGTCGTGCAATCTGTTATTCGCTAAATAATAAATTTTATGAATTTCTAAACTATTCAAGGGGTCGAGACAGTTTAACAAACTCTTTAACGTAATTTGGATAGAAAGTTGTGAGTGCAAGAATGGATCAAGTAGCTGGCACTCTGGCACTGCAAAATTAATTACCATATGCATGCTAAAGTAGCTTGAACAATT
Source organism: Maratus speculifer (assembly GCA_964019185.1). NCBI lineage: Eukaryota > Metazoa > Arthropoda > Arachnida > Araneae > Salticidae > Maratus > Maratus speculifer. Next base: position 26,928,344 of record OZ025289.1, on the reverse strand, counting down.
CTGGAACTGACAAAAATCGCATAAAACTTTTTAGGCAAATTTGTATACATTTTCGAGAGCCTTTATCTTGAAATCAGAATTGGTCACGTTGGTCCACTCTGGTTCTCAACTCCCCAGTTATCCTCCGGAAAATGATTAGGCATATTATGTAGTTTTCGTAACGTATGGGAATTATCCAGTAAAAATCTAGAGAATATTAAAAGCGTATATTCTCTAGCTATATTTTTTAGAAAAACCCGTGTATTTTATTTCAGAAAGAACATGCTTCCAGCTGATGACTGAAATCACATTATTGAAATATAAAAATTTCGCAAACGATACCTGAAAGACATTCCATTAGTGTGACATTTTGACATTTAAAGCATATGTTGTAATCAACTAGAGGGTAATTTCAACTATCCACGGGACATCAAGTAACCTAAATATTATGTCTTCTTTATTTTGTTTAGGATTTCAGTTTTCACTGGAAAAAGTATTGGCACTTATACAAGTTTTTTTCTTTTTTCTTTTCTTTCTTTTTTTTAAAAAATTATTCTTTATGTAAGCATATTATGTACAGTATAGAAAATGCTGAGTTATTATGTCTATATCGAAATTTTTAATCATACATACCGTATTTACTCGTGTATAAGGCGCACTTTTTTTCCAAAAATTTAGGGCAAAACTGTTAGATGCGCCTTATACACGGAATAATTTTTTACTGTTGGATGCAGTCGAACGATATACATATGAAACAAGAAATTATTCAAAGAAGATATTAAAACTCGGAAAATGTTACTTATATGAAGTATTACTGCATATATTTATTTCATTCCTTGCAGTTTTTTATACAACAGAGCTAATGAAATTATCTAAACGCTAATTAGAAATTCTCTTTACCGTCACTCATACCTATTTCCCGTCATTCTCTTACAACCCGAAGTCTAAAAATGCATTTTCGCCTTGTTTTCTGGTCTGGTGTAATGTTTGTTTCGACTTTTTTTCTACTGAAATTCATTTAGTCATTCTTCATTAGCGTATCAAATTTATGGTGCGCGTTATATACGAGATTTTAAAAAATCGCCATTTTTACTTGTAAAGTATGGGTGCGCCTTATACACGCGTGCGCCCTATATACGAGTAAATACGGTATATACACATAAATACGCATGAATACTAAATAATAAATAGTGATCGACTGCAAAAATATTGTTGAAAATTTGACGAAAATTATCTGTATTCCAAAAATCTGGTTTATTTTTTGGAAAATTTCACCATGACATATTGATTTAAGCTGCATCGGCTTAAATGAGACACTTTTTATTTATTACCGTGACCTTTTAATGTAAATAATTATCAGTCATTACTGATTCATGATGGAAGGGAAAATTATAAAGCAAACAACGCTTGTAGAACTCAATTTGAATACACTTTTCATACGCTCGTTAAAAGCTGCAGGTTTAACAATCATAGAATTTTTTTTTATTTGAAATCACAGAAATCTTTTGAAAACTCTGAGAAAAGTACAAGTTGTTTGAGAAAGTTGAGGAAAGGTAAAAAGTTCCAGGACAGTTTCCAGCATTTTGACCCTCTAAAATCAAAAACTGTACTGTTCAAAAACCTCATGGGTGAAACCTCAAAAAGCTCAAAAACCCCAAACCTCATGGGTCATTGAGGCACTCTGTGACTTTCAAATGGAGATTTCTGATGTTCAAACAAATCCATTCACCAGATTAAAAAGCGTGATGTTGCTGAAAATTTCTGGAAACTGATTTCTAAAAAATGTTTTCTAAACTGCTTATATACTCTCAAAATTGTATCGATGTTTGTCAGTACACATACGCGCAAAAGTGTTTTTTCTGCTCTTTAAATAAAAAATGAAAAATAGAATTCAAAATGCTTCACAAGAGACAATCCTGAGATTGCTTTACTGAATTTAATGTGGACACAGATAAACTAGCATTAGGAAATCAGTGCCAATCATCTTATTGATTTCTCGGCTGTAAAATGAAGTGGCATATTAAACTTCATTTCAATAAAAAATAAAAGTTTTTGAATAAAATATGTAATTTGTTTTCTATGAGAAATGACTCTGGCCCTCATATTTCAAATCTAAAATCTCATTGGCCCTCAGGTAACTAAAAGTTGGAATACACTGTTATAGGGTACTGTTTCATCAAATCACATTTGAGAAAATCAGTCAAGTTTAAACTGAAGCAAAATTTATTTACATATATTCTGTCAACATATAATTATACAAAACATAATATATAAACAACATGAAAAGTTGCGTGTTTCTTTAGTTGACCAAATCAAAACACTGGGTTTCCAACTGATTATATCTGGATTCGTCAGTAAAGAATACTATGACCCAGTCTTCTTGGCTACATTGAACATGACGACGGCACTAGGTTAAACGGGTCTCTTTGGGGGCTAGAGTGTGCATGGAACAATTCTTCCATGAGAGTGTGTTAGACACAAACTATTGGTTTTGTCGCGTACAGTTGACACTCGTTAATCCTTCGTGCAGCTAAAGAACGGCTAATTTGACTTACTTAAGCAGGATGAACTTTCGAAAACAAATATTTTGAAGTCTTTTTTGCGATTTCTTCGAACCGATTTCACTTCTTTAAGCAGGATAAATAGTCGATACCAAATATTTTGAAGTCGCTCCGCAGTTTCTTCGAGCCGATTTTATTTACTAAGCAGGATAAATGTTCGAAATCAAATATTTTGAAGTCGCTTCGCAGTTTCTTCGAGTTGATTTGATTTACTAAGCAGGATAAACATTCGAAATCAAATATTTTCAAGTCGCTTCGCGGTTTCTTCGAACCGATTTTATTTCATTAAGCAGGATAAATAGTCGAAACCAAATATTTTGAAGTCGCTTCGCAGTTTCTTCGAGCCGATTTGATTTTCTAAGCAGGATAAATGTTCGAAATCAAATATTTTGAAGTCGCTTCGCGGTTTCATCGAATCTATTTTATTTCTTTAAGCAGGATAAATATTCGAAACCAAATATTTCGAAGACGCTTCGCAGTTTCTTCGAGCCGATTTGATTTACTCAACAGGATAAATGTTCGAAACGAAATATTTGGAAGTCGCTTCTCAGTTTCTTCGAACCGATTTTATTTCTTTAAGCACGATAAATAGTCGAAACCAAATATTTTGAAGACGCTTCGCAGTTTCTTCGAACCGATGTGATTTCCTTAAACAGGATAAATATTCGAAACCAAATATATCGAAGACGCTTCGCAGTTTTTCGAACCGTCAATGATAGGAAACTGCCTTCGGATGTAATTGTTGTTCCAGTTTGCCTTTAAACTGGCTGTCTATCAATGGATCGAATACTTATAATACGGGTAGAATCTCTCTATGCGATATTTTGAGAGAGATTCAAATCTTGGGTGACATCTATTTGTATTTGATCTCCCTACAATCAACCAATTATTCACTGCCTTTGAGATGCACTTAAACGATACCTTTGAGCAAAAACTAATGAATATTGTTCACTCTTAGACACCACTTTTAGTTTAAACAACCCTACAGCCTGGAATTTCGAGCTGCGTCCATTGTGCACCACATTGCCAATCACTGAATTTGCATATTTCCACCTCTAGCATATACGTGGAAGTGCAATTTTGTATTCAATTGTATTAAATTAACATAAATAATTGCAGTAATGGGCTTTGGCTTCAACATTAACTTAATGAGAATATTTTTTCTTATCGTTTAATTTTTATGACTAGTGTATTATCATCTGGTAACATCTGTCTTTTATTTTTAGTTGTATATGGTGTATCATGTGTATTAATTTGTGCTCAAATATATTTGCTGCTAGAACTATCTTTATGAACTTTCTAGTATTCGCATTTAGCTATAAAAAACATCCTAAATCTTTTAGACCGGGAGGCGGCAGCACAGACAATCACTTCATCGAGTTCACGGCTGAAATTCTAGATTTAATTAAAACTCGATCCGCATATTAAAATGCAATCGCTCTACCAAATCATATCTTTGTGGAGAACACCTGAAAACTATTTTAAAGTCCACTATTTTAATGTATTTTTAGTCAAATTATTATTTGATTCACAGGTTGCCCTAATGGTATAAAAACATGGAGGTCTGGGAGCAGGAAAACACAATTGTAAACCCTATGAATTAACCACTAAAATTGGGTATTTGGGTATTTTCAACCAAGATATGACTTCGCACAGAAATTGCGTTTCAATATGCTAATCGTTTTTAGGTGCGTTCGTAATTATGTAAATATGTAGCACCTATTGTTGTCGCTCAGTCCGTCCGTCTGTCTGTCTGTCTGTCCGTCTGTTTGTCCGTCCGCATATAACAACTCAAAAACTACCCAACCGAATCGTTTGAAATTTAAAATACATAGTTATTACATAATTTTGTCGAGACATTTCAAATTTTATGAAAATCGTATGGATCGATCAATTACAGGGACAATCAAAAGGATTCCGTTACATTACGGTCAATGGGGAAAAAAGTTTCAAATGCATTTTAATCGTTTGAAGTTTAAAACGTATAATTATTACATAATTGTGTGGAGTCATTTCAAATGTTATGAAAATTGGATGCATAGATCAATTACAGGGACAATCAAAAGTATTCCCTTACATTACGATCAATGGGAAGAAAAGTTTCAAATGTATTTTAATGGTGTTACATTCGTTTGAACATAATAGAATTGACATGAATCTATGAAGTATGTACTAAAATATACATTTTGTACAATCTGTGATGCAAAGAATGTTTATTGTTAAATTACAGGGCCACACAAATGTATTCCACTAAATAATGTTATACGTGGAAACATTGTTTGGGGCGTGCTTTAATTATATTAAACTACTTCATATTTTATGAATAAGATATACGTTAATGAAGTATAATAAAAATTATTCCCTGCATATTTACAGGAACACAAAGATTTCGAGCACTATACTGTATCCAAAGTACGCTCTACTATATCAGCAAGATCTGAATACTTTAAAACTTCGTTATCGTATGAACGCACCTTATTTGCTACGATTCACGTGCAATTTCCAACTTGTTTATTTTGTTCTTGAATTTGTGCCTCGAACTTTAAGAGGTGACTGTCATATATTTTAAAATGAATGCTTTTTTAGCAATGTCATGTTTCCATATTCAAAATATTTTATAGAAAAAAAAAACAGTGTGCTTTTAAAAGCTTTATTAAAATATTGAAATATTATATTGATTGGTTGTTATATTCGTGCGAATCATTGTCTTATGAATCATCACAAGAAACGGTTTCTACAAAACACAATGTTATTTAAAAGTCTGATTAAAAAAAACAAAGCAAAAATTAGTCAGATATGGCAATTCTAAAACTTTTTCTATCTTATATATTTTAATACTTCCTTAAAAATACAGCAAAGCAGCGCAACCGGTTAGGTCGTTTAATCCAAAATCTAGTCAACAACAACTTACGTTAATTTATAACTGAATCTGAAGTTTGAAGAAAATCCGTGCATTAGTTTTGAAGGTAGAGCTATTGCAAAATCTTTTTAAAAAAATCTGCATAATAGCACCATATGTTGGGTGATGTGCGCCAAAAACTAATCAGGATCAGCTTTTTATCAGATACTGACTGAATCTGAAGTTTAAGAACATTCATGCATTAGTTCTTGTGATACATTGATTGCGAAATCGTGAAAAATGCAAAGTAGTAGCGCCATCTATAAGGCGATTAACACCAATAATTAAAGAACACTAATATGTATCATGGCTCTTGTGGAAATTGTAAATAATGGAGTATGGCAGCGCCACTTGTTGAGCGATACATAGCAAAAATTATTCAGATCTAGGTTATATCAAGGTCTCGCAGAATCTAAAATTTTGAGAAATTCTGTGCATTAGTTCTTGAGAGAGAGCTATTGCGATAATCACGAATAACACATTATGGCAGCACCACACATTGAGCGATATACAGCAAAACCTAATCAGATCTAGTTTATATCAAAGTTTCACATAATCAAAAGTTTTTGTGAACTTCCGTGCATTAGTTATTGAGAAAGAGCTATTGCGATAATCACGATTATCACACCATGACAGCGCCACCTGTTGAGCGGTTTGCACAAAACGTAATCAACACCATGTACATTAAGTATTAATTAAATCAAAAGTTTTATAAAAATCCATGCGCAAGTTCTTGAGATAAAACTACTGTAGAAATTGAGAATAATGCAGCATAGCATCGCCACCTGTTGAGATATATTTATCAAAAACTAATCAGCTCTAGTTTATATCAAGTCTAACAGAATCTAAAGATTTAAGAAATTTTGTGCGTTAGGTCTTGAGATAGAACACCCACATAATTTTTGCCACACTAACCACCCAATGCAGACAGACAGACTCACAGACAGACATCTTGTAAAAACAAATTTTTGTAGTTCTCTGACCTTTAAAACATGTAAATCTATCGAGAACCGGAATTGGAAAATTTCCACAAATCTAATACTTTCTTCTCGTATATATAGAAGAAAGTAAAAGCAGACAGAAATGTTCAAACTCAAACATTTCTCGAAATTCATCTGAGAAAACGAAAAACTCCGAGGCTATTCTCTATCGACCATCTGAGATTTAAAACTCCGAGATATTTTAGAATTCCAAAAATGCATCTTTACATATAAATCACTGCTTACTCGGCCGTTTCCGATTACGATTTTCCTTCACATACCATCGATACTGAACTGGGAAAACTTTCCAACATAGGAACTGGAAGGAGAAATGCTCGGATTTACTATATTCAATCCGAAATACCCTAGTATACTTAAAAATTCTCTTTTGTCACGAGCTTTGTGTATCGCCTTTTTTTGAAAAAAAATTCAATTGAATGAAATCCTTACTGTTTGTTACATATAGAGTAGATGTGCAGTAATGAGCATACTTAAAGAATTTCTTTAAAAACTATTTTTAATTACTAGTTACAAATAAAATATTCTAGATTTTACTATAATATATTTATCTGTCAACAGTACGTAATAGTCTTCAAAGTGTCATTTCCAAATATGACTCAAAATTTTATTTTAAATATCAGAAATATACCAGCAATGGTCTTTCCTTCTATAATATCCTCTGTTCCACTAATGGACACCCCATTAAAAGTAGATATAATTTTTTTTTATGTTGTAGTATTTAAAACCAGAATTTTATGAAAACACACTAATGAAATAATATAGTTAATTTCAATTAAATTTGACAATTAGAATTGTTATTAGCAATAAAATATTTGTGAGAATTATTCGCTTTTATATATTTATTATTGTGATTGTCACAAAATCAATATTTTAATTATTTTAGATAGATGGTTCAAAAACTAAATGTCCGAGAATTACAATTAATCAAATTATTGAGAAATTGAGGAATTTTGAGAAATAATAGTTTAAAAAAAAGTTTTGATGAAATAAAATAATTACAAAATAAAACTGCACAACTGGTGTTTGAGGGACTTGCTTTGTAGATTTACAAGTTTCATTACGAATATAAATTTAATGTTACATTTTTTTGGTCACAGAAGAATAAGTTGACATTTCAGATTTTATTTTTCACATTTTATTTTACTTAATTGTGCTTATTTAAATGGGAAAGGGTTGACCGCTATCAGCCTGTCCTGCCCTGTTTGGTATATGCCTTTAAATAAATTCTCTGCTTTCCTGATTTGTTTTATTGATTTCCAGATAATAAAATATACAGGCCAGACTTTTAGAAAAAATAATTGCATTGAAATATTGAAAATTTTATTAAAGTCATGATATTAAGAGTAGTTATTTATAAAATTTTTGGTGGCATTACATTTTGCTAAATAAAATTTAAAGATTAAAATTGATTATTTAGGTTAAAATTTTATCAAAAAGTTTCGTCAAAAGATTCTATGAACTACTAATTTAACTGAAATTGTGTTTTAGCAATGTTTTAATAGGGTGTTCCTTTCTGAAAATTGATTAATTAAGCATTCGAGTAATGGACAGGGATCTTTAAACCTTAAAAATAAATGAAAATTTCCAAATGAACTCTATTAAATAAATTCAAAGTTCTTTTTATTGCTATCAAAACAAATGCATGCAAATTTTGTAACAAAATAAGAAATATATAGATATATTAAGTGAAGTCAATTCATAGAATGCTCATTGAGATTTTTATTGAAAAAGAATTATTCAATTATTCCGTATTGAAAAACAACATGCAAATTTAATTTTTTTCTTCCTATTTATTTGTATAACAGTGTCAACAATAGCCCAGATTAGGAAACAATCAAGGGATATATATATATATATATGTATATATATATAAATACTTTTATAAATACAACCAAAGTAATTCAGATATTACCATTCAATAAACCAATGAAACCAGTATTTTTACAATCATCTTATTGAAAACAGTTGAAGTTTGAAGGGAAATAGAAGGCAGATTACAAAAATAATAAAAGATACATGAATAAATGGACATTAGAAGGCTTTTTCATTAAACCACTCGTGAGGGGTGCATAATTTAATGAAAGAGCAATAGCATCCAACCAGTTTATGTTATGGGATGTGCTAAAGCTAAGAAATTCGTCCCAAGATGCACCCTACTGGTCGGATTTTATTTACTGTTACAGATTAGGAAAAAAGATATTCATTGAAGAAAATTAAAACAATATGATATAATAATTTCTAATTAAAAAAAGACCCTATGATTAATTCAGATAAATATATTATTACAATACCAACTAAATTCCGATTTTGGTAATATATTCAAGAATGAAATGACATAAAACATTCTAACGATGTTTGTTCAGCATTATCTCTAATTGCTCTTGCTAATATCAAACCTATGATTGTGTAATGCATTGGTAATTTTAAAATATCTGTCATGACATTATTATTTTTTGCTTATTTTTTCTATGTACTTCTAAAAGGGTTTTATTTATTTATTTATTGTTATAAATATTTGTAAAATAACTATCTACTGAATTTTATGTTGAATATTGCAATTTTGTCACGATTTTAACGCATAAATTTATGAGTTTAATACATATTTAATAGATATTTTAACAGCTAAAAAAGAGAAATCTTTTAAGAAAAGTACATAAACAACAAAAATGGCAATTTATAATCTCCCGAGAGGATATTTTAAAAATATAAATGCCATACAAGTCAATAAGTATGACATTAATTGAGATTTCATTGGCAGTCTTGAATTTCTTTATTTTGATGAAGAACTATTTAAATTGCTGCATAAATTTAAACTACGCCTTTAAAAGTCTATACTAATGACACAACAGAACTCGCAACCTAATCCTGTAGCAGCGTTTTTTAAAAATTTTCGTTTGCATGTCAATGTTTTTAATTGATTTTATTTTTCGCATTTGATAGCTGTCATCAGTCTCTGACAAGGTTATTTTTTATTATTTTTTATTTCGATAGCTTTTGTTTTTTAATGAAGGTGTTTTCTTTTTCAAAGCCAATTCCAAAATAAAAATTGACCCCGTATAAAAAAAAGAAAATCCACAATTTAAAACGAAAATTAATAAACGTCCTGGTTACGCCTTAACTATCTTGAAAAATTAATTTAAGTTAAGGTAGTTAATAATCGCAAATTTTACCTATTGAACGATGAAAAATGTGAATTTTGTCTATTAAAGGATGAAAAATCGTAAATTTTGTTTGTCGGACACGGAAATATCACGAATTTTGTCGATCATACGCAGAAAAATTGCAAATTTCGTCGATCAGGCTTAAGGAATGTCGTGAATTTCGTCGATCGACTTTGTATAAATCGCAAATTCCATCAATCGGCTTCAGAAAAATCACGAATTTCGTCTATCGGCTTTGTAAAATTCTCGAATTCCGACTATCGGCTTTATAAAAATCGCGAATTTTGTTGTTCAGGCGTGAAAAGGTCGTGACTTTTAAAGATCAGCTTCATAAAAATAGCTAATTTTGTTGATCAGACGCGAAAAAAACCAATAATTTCATCAATCAAGCTCGGATAAAATCTCGAATTTTCTCGATCATGTAAGGAAAAGTCACAAATTTCGTCTATCGACTTTATAAAAATCACGAATTTTGTCAATCGGCTTTGCAAAAATCGCGAATTTCGTCGATCTGCTTTGTAAAAATAGCGAATTTCGCCGATCGACTTTGTAAAGAGAGCGAATTTCGTCTATCGACTTAGTAAAAGCCAAGAATTTCGTCAATCGGCTTCGTAAAAACGATGAATTTTCTCGATCGATTTCATAAGAATCGAAAATTTGTTGATGAGGCTCGAAAAAATGCTGAATTATCTTGATTAGCTGCATTAAAATTGTGAATTTCGTTGATCAGTTTCGTAAAAACCGGAAAATTAATCTATCTATTTGAAAAATTATAAATTTCGTTGATCAAGCACCGAAAAATCGAGAATTTCATTGATCAGGCACGGAAAAGTCTTTTTCAGCGGCTCCTTCTCTCTCCTTCATTCATAAAGGTCACATTCTTTTTTTCAGAACCAGCCATTTATGTTTGTTTTTTAGTACTTTAATAAAACAAAATTTACTTTCCTGAATAAAGTCTAGGAATATTATTACATCTTACAAATAATCCCTGCTATATCTGTTACTTATAGAACTGAATTGCATATTTTGAATGGATAAGCAAACTTAAAGGGGTGACCCCCTACTTCCCTTTGAAACCATATTTTTTATCCGATTATAGGCCGCGAAATCGAATTTTCTCCGTGTTATTGATGTGGCGTTCGACAACCCTGACATATTTGTAAGTGGCCCTTCTCATGAAGAGGTTGTGCTATTCTACTCCATCACAAATTCAAAAAAATCTCAGCTTTTTAAAAACATAAAAGTAAAGAAAATATAAACATGGAGAAAAAGATATTTAAAGTTTTCATTTGTGTGAGTCATTAATTACCCTGGGTGTAATAACAAAATTAACAATACCTCACGATATAACTGCCGATCGAATAAAAATATTTTGTCAGAATCTTTACAATTAAAACAGGCTTTCATTTTATGCTTAAAAATAAAAGTGAAATTTTTTTTTTATCTATTTTGAAGTAAACTGCCATTTTAAAACTCCCCAATCCACTATCTCACTTCAAAGAATTTTCGTCCTTTCAAACTTTTCTCTCTATTAAAATAAAAACTAAGATAATTTTTAAAAATAGTAAATCTTGTCGTTCAGAAGATTCTTTTTACTTCACTTTATAGAAATGCTTTTCAATTACAAATAATACAGTGAAAAGATTTTTAAATTTTATGTCTTATAAAACATGAAAGTAAAACTTCAATAAGAAGAAAATGCACAACAAAAATTGTTAAATCTTATAATTCGTTTATTTTATTTTATTTCACATTTGAGTAGAAAGACTTTTTTAAAAACTTGTAACCGAAATAGTTCTAAAATATTCGCCAGTTTATACAGGTGCTTTTAAAAGTCCTTTATTTAACTTTGAATCAAAGTCTACGAATTCATATTTTCTTAAGCTTCTTATTTACCTTAATCTTACTTTAAATTTTAATTTCAAGACTGGTTACAAATATTAAATGTGTTTAAGCTTTAGTGTTACATAATTTTTTTTTAAATTTATCTGAAGATCAAACAAAAATGTTTAGTAAATGATTGAATTTGACAGATGCAGATGCGATCAATCAATAAAAGACTGAAAATATCAATGTTACGTAATTTCCTTTTCACATTTAAATGTTTTTAAAATGTTTTGGTAAAATTTTATTTTTTAAAATCCTTGTTCATAAATATTACTATTTTCGCTACATTTTTTTTCAGATTTTCATATGTAAATTTCGCATGATTACGCATAGATTTTTAGATACATTTATTATTATGTTTAATATTTTTTACTGATAAATAATTTAAAAATTTTAGTCTGAAACTATTATCCATGTTAAACTATTATCCATGCACTTTTATTTTTTTAACAAAAATAATAACCTGGAGGTTTATTTCAAGCGCAGATTTATCACATACATAATAAACATGATCAATTTTTTAAAAACTATCTCAAATAAGAAAATGTGAACATTTAGAAAAAACAGCTTCGAGTTTTCACTGTAAAACATTTGTGTAACGTTACTCTATAAAATTGGTGGCAGCATTGCTGCCTCCAATTTTGTGGAGTACTTTAACCGATATAACTAGTGTAACATAGCAAAGTTACACCAGTAATATATGTTTAAATTACACCATTATATAAGTGAAAAATTACTCTGGAAAATAGAAGTCGTAGCTGCCACCAATTTTATGGAGTAACGTTACACAAATGTTTAACAGTGTTCATTTGTGTGAGTAAATACTCTGAGTGTATTAACAGAATTTACAATATCTCACGATATAACTTCCGTATGAGTATATATGCCGTATATGTTGTATTATATATCAAAATATTCACAGTTAAAAAATCTTTAATTTAACATTTAAAAATAAAAATTAATTCTTTGAACAATTTTGAGCTAAACTGTGTCCTCAAAGCTCCCCAATCCCCAATCTCTCTTCAACCAGTTTTCGTCTTTTCGAACATTTCTCTCTATTAACATATAAGCTAAAAAAAAAATTTTTTTAATGTAAACTTAAAAATCAATCTTTTTACTTCATTTCATAGAAGTGCTTTTAAAATAAGTGAAAATATTTTTAACTTAATTTCCTATCAAATATAAAAGTAAAATTTAAATGAAAAGAAATTGCATAACACGATTTATTAAATTTTATAATTTACTTATTTTACTTTACCTTACATTTGTGTAGACGGACTTTTCTTATAACTTATATACGAAACTTAAATTAAAAAAATTCGCCAGTTTATGTAGTTGCTTTTAAAATTTCTTTATTTAACTTTGAATCAAAGTCTACGAATTCTTATTATTTTTCTTAAGTTTCTTTTTTACATTAATCTTACTTTAAAATTGGATTTCAAGACTGGTTACAAGTATTAAATTTGTTTGAGTTTTAGTGTTAGATAATTTTTTAAAACTTATATGAAGACGAAACAAAAGAATTTAGTAAAGGCATTAATTTTGGCAGATGCGACCAATAGATAAAAGACTGAAAATGTCAAATTTATGTAATTTCCTTTTTTAAATTGTAATGTTTTAATAGAGATTCACTAATATTAATTTTTTTATGATATTTGTTCATCTGTTTTCTATTTGTACGTTCTTTAACTTCATAACTCCGCATAGTTCAGATGCATATTTGACCTGTCGTAGGAAATCAAAGAAATAAGATGGAAATGCGAAATCTTCATAAAATAAAAGTAAAATCCTTTAAGTTTCATAACTGCCCAGTGCTGTTCTATGTGGCCTCTATTTGAAACAGATAATCACAGACTTTATTCACTCTGTTACACCAGATTTTTTTTTTAACTGTGTGCGGGAAGAACTTGAATATCATTTAGATGTGTATAGGGCAACAAATGGAGGTCGCATCGAACTGAACTGAACAGGTATGAAACTTGGAGAGTTTCTCTTTTATTTGGGGAAAATTTCAGATTTCCGTCTTGTTTTGTTGATTTCGGTCACACTGTAACTTTTCTTCTCTGGATGACAGAAAATTTTGTAATAAATTAAGTTCTAAATTTGAAAAATTATATTTTAGTTATTCAATAAATAGGAACGACCATTGCGGTATTTTTAAATCTTAATACAACATGCTATGCGCAGAAGTAGGTGCTACCAATTTTTGTAGTTTGCAAATGCACAAAAAACTTTGCATTCATTGTGTTATTGTTTTAAGCCAATTTTAATAGCATTACATTGATTCATCTCATTAAGTTTAGTCAAAATTTATTTATAGGTTTTTAGTTAATTTCAAGTAACTTGTGTAGATAAGTTACAAAAATGATTCTAATGATAAAAAATTGTTTTAATCTAGAGATTTAGTTCCAAAATTTGCCCAGAAAAGATGTTAGACACACAAAGATTTTTAAAAGTATTAAAAATGTAAAACATGCATTCTATAATATTTTGTAACGAATTTGTGACATGCGTGTAATGAAGTTGCGTATCGTATGAATATAGTTAGTTACTAAGTGTGTGCACATGGAAATGTGGCAACTAATTTTATGAATTAATATATTCTGCAATACTTATCTTGAGTTTGTAGATCTTATTGGCAGCTAAGAAAGTAGAACATCAATCTAGTATAAAGTTTTAGATTATTTTTATTTCTCTGTTTAAATTATTTTAATTTGCTTCAACAAAACTTTGGAGTATCAGAATTTTTTTTAGATAACAAACCGCTTACTTATACTCGATTTTAAAAATGTGTCAAGAAATTTTGATGCATTCAAGAAATTAAAAAAATACTGAATTAATTTACGGCATATGATATTTTCTACAAAAAAAAAAAAAAAAAAAAAAAAAAAAAAATATATATATACAAGAATTTAAAAAATGGAAAAAGGCACTAAAAACGATTATATATATATATTTCATATACACTGTAAAAAAAAGGGTCGATCTACTAAAAAAACTTTAGTGATCCTTGTAATTACTAAAAAATTTTTAGTAATCTTAGTCGGTTACAAGAAAATCTGTGAGAATTACTTTAAAAAATTTAGCAAGGAATAGAGTTGATAGCATAGTGGTTATAGTAACGGACTCCAGGCTAAAAGGTCCTGGGTTCGATACTGGCCGCCACCAAATACGCCCCGAATGTATGTAGTGTAAATACTCATTAATAAAGGGATTATGAAAATCTTGTCGAAGCAGGCCGCAAAATTTGGTGCTGCCATCTATTGCGGTTTTGCCGAAAATCTTCAGAATTCTGGATGCAGCTCGAAGGAAGCTCCTGCCCTTCGGGCGCACGTAATGGTTATTAAAAATAATTTTGGAGCTATTACTAAAATTTGCTTGGTGGCTCATACTAAAAACTTTTAAGTTAGTTATACCAAAAATTCTTTTGTTCAGTTTACAAAAGAAATGCTTGTTTCACTTGCAAAAAAAAGTTTGTAATGATTACTAAAAAATTCTGTGGAATACAAATGTACTAAAAAATGTTTAGTAACCTCTTGAACTTTTTTACAGTGTATATAATTTTATACTGTTTTGGTAATTTTTATTTAATTCTTTTTAGCAGTAATGAAGTATATTTTCCCTAAGTGTTCATATTTTTGTATCTTTAATAATACTTTATTAAGTAAACGGTTTTGAAAATTTAAATTTCAATATTAAAATAAATAATAAATTTTTAAAGTACCCTACTATAAATTCAAAGCGTCCGGTTTAAAATTACATGAAATAATTTTAAAGTTTCCAGCGATATTATTTCAAAATTGTTTTAAAAATTAAATATACGTGACAAATTAAGACTGTGACAAAAGTACATATTCTCAAATTCTCAAAATTACTTGTTCTGAAATTAGTAAAATGAGAATTAAAGATTTGAGTGCTTTTAAATTATGAAGTTCCTTTCAAATTAAACTTAACTTTCACATTTAATGGGATTTAAAGTTTAAAGCTTTTTCAGAGCACTATTCTGCATTTTAAAATCCTCCAACAATTTGTAGTTAAATAACAGGTATACCCTATTTAATGTTTCAAAAGTGAAGTACATTTCATTTATTTAAACTCTACTTTTATGTTTGGAGAGGGTCGGTATTTAACCCTTTTGACTCCAGCGTTCCTTACACAAATTTTATTCGGTCGGCACCATGTTGTATAAAGAAGTTGCCTACAATTACACTATATCAAAAATGTTTTAACAAAATATGGAAAATTTTATTTTCTTTCATTTTTGTTACCAAAAACAAATTTTGCAAAGAAGGATGATATCACGTCAGTCGCGAGAAAGGTGTGCAAAAAGCTAAATTTTCCTAATTTCATAAATGTACTTAAAAACAATGTTTGCACGGTACTATTAATTCTCAAATTTCTCTATGCTCTCTATTTATTTTTCCTTCATGAAACTCAAAAAAAAATAACAAACTGCACTTTCATGTCCATCAATTCTGGGAATAAAAGAAAAAATAGTGTTAATCTAGTAAAATATAATCTAACCACAAAATAGAGAATATGCGATAACTTCTTCAGAGTTACCCATGACCCCGATAAATGTTTCTCACCTTTAGAAACCTTATAAATCAAACTTATTATGAGATTTAAAGAAGCAGATATAAAAGAAAAGTTTCTTTTGTTGCCACTGATTTTTGAAGCCGTTCCGAATAGTTTTTATATTGTATCAACTTTTTTCCTCAAAGCGGAATATCGTTTTTTAATGCTATCGATTCAGTAACGTAGCTGAATTTGCACGTGAAACTGTAACAAACACTAATACATTTAATGCTAATATCAATACTGCTTTTTTGTGTGTGTGTTTACCGGAAAAATATATTTGATAAACACGAAAATTTTTACTTGAGAAAGGATAGCATCTAAAAATTTCTATAAGTCTGTTTTATGAAAACTTGTGAATACACTATAAATATGACCAAAAAAGTGGCAACAAAAGAAATTTTGTTTTTTATAAATTATTTATTAAATCTAAAAACTTTGTTGGTTTCTGAGGTTTCTAATGATAAAGCATTTTGTAATCATAAAGAGTTTATTCGCTATTTCCATTGAAGATTATGTTATATTTACGTAGATTAAGAATCTGCTTTTTTTAGTAGGGGGGGGAGCAGTGTAATGGTTTTTCAGGGGAACTATATTAACTATTTACACTCCTATAGGATTCCTATAGGCGCATGGAACATCTCGACAGGTAAAATGAAGCAGTTTTTGTGAAATATTTAAGATCATGTATTGTAATTAAAATTCGAGATATAGACACTTTTTTTTACAGTAAATATATACATTATAGCCCTTATATAAATAAAAGGCAATTAATTTCAAGCCTAAATTAGTTTTCAAGAACTAAGTAAGTTTTTACATATTTTTTTAAACAATAAGTATGTTTCGAACACTTTTTTAAACAACTGTTTAATATATCACTTTAAAATTCACTATGGTGTCAGAAATCATACTATTTAAGAACAATAATAAGTGAATTCATTTAGGTTTAAAAGAAGTAAAACTAAAAATATTTTACTAAAAAAAACTTAAAATTCTAGAAATTTAAAGAACATACTTTTCATTTTTAAAAAACGAAAAAAATTACTTAGACTTTTCATGTTAAATAATAAAAATAAATAAATAAATAAACACGTCAGTGACACAATTTTGGAAAATTTTAACTTTTTAACTGAAATAGTATTTTAGAAAAGTCATAAAAAATACATTTTGAAATAATTAAAAAAAATCTATACACACTCGCAGTGCTTACTATATATTATTTTAAAACTTTTCAGCACCACAATCTTTTAACTTCATAATTATTTAACACCATAAGCTTTTAGCTCAATTTTTAGGACGAAAATTAACAATTTAAAAATT
Organism: Maratus speculifer; assembly: GCA_964019185.1. Lineage (NCBI taxonomy): Eukaryota > Metazoa > Arthropoda > Arachnida > Araneae > Salticidae > Maratus > Maratus speculifer. The sequence continues at coordinate 26,910,958 of OZ025289.1, read as the reverse complement.
TGAACTATTTTATGTTTCATGTACTATTAAGTACCGTTAAAAAAATGCAATGTAAAATTTATTTAATTCGTTTACTAATAAAAATACATCAGTTTTATACAAAATAATTTGCTCAATCCTATTTAGAAAACACAGTAAAACAGTAGAAGCAAAATATTTTTCAACGTGGTTACTTTATCAACCATTTACATGGATTTAACATTTGCCAGATTAAAAAATGTCTTACAAAAAAATTTAAAACTACAAAAAAAAAAAAAAAAAAAAAAAAAAAAAAAAAAAAAAAATTCTCGGTGTCAAATAACATAACAATAAATTTATTCACATTTATTCTTGTAATAATTGTGATGTGTCCATTGTGGTATATATATTTTTTAAATAATCTAATTATTTATTTAAATATCTTCCAAAAAAAAAACTTATTGATTTCTTAAATTAAAAATATCGATCTAAAAATCAAATTGTTATTCTATAAGTTGTTTTGGACATCTTCTGACATTTACAAAGATAATTACCGAAAAGGAACTAATTTGTGATTTATAATTGGGGCAAAGTGTTAAAGGTGTTGACATCTATTTTAAACTTGCCTTTATAGTCAGATGCTTTTTATAACTTTGAAAATTTTATCATGCCGAATTGACATATTTCGCGTATATTTTATGTTTGTCATGACTTGGAAATAATTAATACATATGGTTTCTTTCATAATTTGTCGATACAAGAATAATTTAGAATTCTTGTGTTTGAAAATTTTCACATAATTATATAATCACGGTAATGCATAGTATGTTAGTCATATAGAAACGACAATCAAAATTCTATTAACACTGCATAATTTTATTATATTTAGCGATAGAATAACTAAAAAACACTTGAGACAAGAATGAAAATCATGTAACCAGCATATATTATGAAACACTTTGTAAAATATTCAAAATATTGTAACAAAATTTCGAGTACCACGGTGACTGACACTGAAATAAAATAAATTATCATGCTTTAAGTAATTATTAAAAATGTAAAAGAAATAGTTAAGTAAATTTTAAATAATTTTTCAGTAATTACTTAAAGCAATATATATATATATTTAGATTTATATAATATTTTAGACTGTCTGTTATCGATGAAAGGCGCAATCCAAAGAGAAAGATCAGTATCAGTCACCGGTTGACTGACGTGGGACGTGTTGATTTAGGAGAAAAAATATATCTAAATCAACATTTTGAAAAAAGCATAATGCATTTGAAATTCCAATTTCTGCTATTACGACAGAAAACTGGAAAAATACCCGAATGTTTTTGTTTGTACGCACCCTTATATAGGATCTATAGATTCGCGTTTATACTGCATAGCTACTACAAGTTACTTCAAGTAAACGAATAGCACAACTGAAAATTTTCGTTCAGTAGTTTCCGTGAATTAAGGAATATTTATAACTTCTGTGCGTACCTGTTATGATCTATAAAATTTATTCACATCAATTATTTAAAAAAATAATTGAATTAAAAAGTGCATAACGCATTATAACACACATTTTCTGCTGTTATAATCATTAAACGGAAAAATATCAGTTTTTAATTTCTGTAGCCATGTAAATGATAACTTATACCGGGTGTCCCAAAAATGACTGATGGATTTTAAAATTCAATAACTTGCAAACGGTGACAGCTATTTAAAAATTTTTTGCAGGAGGGTTATGTATAATGTCAGGAGTTTTTTTACCGTAACTTTTTATTTTAGTTCGCATATCAAACAATAGGTGGCGCTGACGGCGATTGAATTCCAGGTCGACGCTTCACTCAGCACTGATCACCTGGCCTTCAATCGCCATCAGCGCCACCTATTGTTTGATATGCGAACTAAAATAAAAAGTTACGGTAAAAAAACTCCTGACATTATACATAACCCTCCTGCAAAACATTTTTAAATAGCTGTCACCGTTTGCAAGTTATTGAATTTTAAAATCCATCAGTCATTTTTGGGACACCTGGTATTTGTATGTTCTATGTATAATGCTGAAAGTTTGTTCAGTTAAATGAATAGCAAGGTTCAATGTTTAAATTCAGCAATTTCCATTAAAAAACGGAAATATTCTTGTGAATTTATTATGCCGTCATCTATATGATCTATCAAATTTACAGACCTATAAATAATATTTAAAAATAATAATAAAATTCCAAAAGCGTTTCGGAACTGAAAATTCATTTCCAGCAATTATTGATCACAGGCTTCAACAGATCAATTATTGTTAAATTTCTTCAACAGCCAAATTATTTTATCTGTCCCTCTAAATGAATGTTAAGTTACGCGCACAATGAATTCTGCACTAAGCGACTTGTAGTAAACCTCAGTGATACATTCACAAAATTTAATTGTTTAAATTAATGTAATACCATTCAAGAATCCGGCGGATCCATTTCATCTATATGCAATAATGTAATAGAACTCTTTTTCGTACTCTTATAAATAAACCATAAGTGTTACGCACATCATTTGCAATATGGGATATACCATAGTAAAAACAAATAACGTATTTACATATTTTAGGAAAATCTGATTATATTTACGTGATTACAGCACGAACTGACGGCACACTGTAGATTAGTGACTGTATATATACAAATCAAATTAATAAACACCTTTCAACTCTTTTTAAAAGCATTAAAAATAAACATTGCTTCTTTTATCCTACATGAAAGTTGAAGTGTTTAGATCAGAAAAAATAGTCTTATTACTTAAAAGAAATCTGTTCATTGAATTTACTCCTGCTGATAACAGGTAATTACGTTTACTGTTTGAATATTAATTAGTTTTTATAAATAAGACAATGTTTAAAGATGAAGTATTGCGTGTTATTTTTAAATTAATCAACTCATTTGAACGTTTTGTTATTATATCTTATATCTGAAAACATGTTAAAATTAAGCTGAATTTTGAATGCTACAGCGTCACAGAACCTATTAATATTATTTTATTTTGTACTTTACGACAGAGCAAAATGTTTTGATCCAGAATTATGAACTTCACGTTATGTTTCTCTAGAAGGACATTTTTTTTCATAAATGCACATATTTATCTGCATAATAATATTTCGTCATTTTAAGTTCTAGAAACGTGTGTTATAGATATACAGTTATGGTCAAACAAAATAACTTGTTAATAAACATTGAATCGACCAAAATAGGTTTTTAAGACCGAAACAGAATTTCGGTAATCTTCCTATTTTAAGCAAAAAACAAAAACGTCCAAAAATATTTTTAAAAAATAACATGTAGATGTATAAATATTCATAATTAATAATTATTTATTTGCGTAATTATATATGTGGCCCAAATTAATTCTCTGTGACTCGGACCAAATACGTTTATTTTCACAAAAAACATAAAAACAATTTTTGACAAAGAAGGATTTTCTAATTATACGAATTTCATCTCTTTAAAATTATTTTAGGCATAAACAACTCGAGATATATTTTTTAATGTTTTTCATAAAGGATCATCTGTACTAGAACTTTCTCAAAGAGTAGCTTAAAACCTCGGTCGCAAACGAAAAAGTTTCTATTGCAGTTCAGCTTATAATTAGAATGAGAAAAGAGTCTTCAAAGTTTAGTTATATATACAATGCTTGTTTTAAAATTTGCAATCGCGCTTTGAGTCAATCATGGCAGATAATTATAAATAGAGAAGTTCATAAGAATCAATAAAGAGTATCATGTGAGCCGATACAGCTTAAATAAGCTTAAATTTTCGAAGGCAGAAATGTAAATGTTAGAATACAGGTAGTTTAGATCAAGCTACCGCATGGTAAAAATTTTGAGAGCATTTTTGCCGAAACTCAGACTTTGGACCAAAAAATAAAACCGAAATCGAATTTTTCTCATCTCTACTGGAAAGCCTTTTAAAATTTGAATAAGACACGCGATTTTATTTTCTCGTTTTAAAGTAAAAGTCTGGAAAATGAAAATAAATAAAACAGAAGTACTAACCTGGGGGAATCCTTTTTTTTATGTGTAAAAGGGTGAAAATTTTTATTCTAGTGTTTAAAATTGAGTTATGATTCTCAATAAATGAAACAAAAAACCTTAATAATTTTATTTGGCATTCACTTTTAAATAAAAATATGGATATTTTATAATTTTCGACAGCATTTTTGCCGAAACTCCAGTATTGGATCCAAAATAAAACCGAAACCCAATTTTCCTTAATCTCTACTGGAAAGTGTGTCCAAATCTGTGTAAGATACCTGATTTTACTTTCTAGTTTTAATATAAAAGTCTGGAAAATGGAAATCAATAAAACAGAAGAACGAATCTGAGGGAATTTTAAATAAAAATCCTTTTTTCTTTAAGTGAAAATTTTATTCTAGTGCTTCTAGAAGCGTTTGGGTCTTTTTCAGCAGATTACGCGGATGCGCTATTTTAGACAAAGATCGTAAATAAGTTAAAGTGAATCGAACGTGATATGTATTGTTGATGAATCGAGTAGAAGGTTTTGCCTTTTATTTGTGTCATTGAAAAACAACTTTTTAAGGTAATTTTTTTTCATGATGATCGAAAGCGTTTTAATATCTATGCGAGAAGCGTGATTTTCTTTTCTTGCTTTAAAAGTGGACGTTCAAAAGTTTTTTTTATACTTATTTTTGTAATATAACGTGAAATTTTGTGGAAATAAACATCTGAGCTTACGTATACAGAACACATAAGAAGAAAAACACAGAAAGAAATTTCCAATCATGTTATAATTTAAAGATTTTTAAATAAGATTTTTAAAATGAAATTTAAAATGCTCCATGCATTATAATTTGGCATATTTCTTGAATCCTGAATTTTGCATTCTAATCACTTAAAACTTTAATTTGAACACATCTGTCTATCGATTTTTTAATCACATGAATAATTAATGTTTTAGAGATATTTTTATGAATTCAACATAGATTTTCAGACATAGAAAATTTTGTCTTTTAATAAGTTAAAAATCAAATTTAATTTCCAAAATATGAAGTCATATTTTAAGATACATGCACAGTTTTTTTAAAGCAACATCAAGATTCTTCTTTGTCAATTTCATGAATTTTGATTAAAAATTATAACACTTGGAGCATTTCAAAAGTCTAAAAAAGTTGAAAAATCTGTTTTGAAAAATCTGTGTTGAAAAATTCTTTGGTATAATAAGAAAAACAGATTTTTCTTATTATACCAAAGAGCTAAAATATTGTTTATGTATAAAAATCAAACGTTTGCAATTTTGTGAAAAATAATCACATGTGCATGCGGCATTTCGCAAATGTTTCAGAACACACTGGAGAATAATAATATGCAAAAAAATAATTCTCTATTTTTTGGATGATTTCTGCTTCAATAAGTTCTAGGTCCCCTTAAAGTATAAACACAGAAAATGAAAATCGATGAGATAGAAGAAATTGCTCGAGGGAATTCCAAATAAAATAATTTTTTCTTTAAGTAAAAGCTTTCTTTTATTTTCGTTTCTTTTATTTTCTTAAAATAAAAGCTTTCTGTGAAAGCTTTTATTTTAGTGTTTTTAAAAACGTTTTTGACTTTTTCAACATATTTTACAACATCGTAAAAAAGTTACGGATAATCGAACATGATATGTGTTGCATTCGTCGCATTCTTAACGCCGTTTATTCTCTCTCACAAAAAGTCTCTAATCATCTCTATCTTTACATCCCCAAGAAAAATATAAATAAATAAAATAGAGTAACTCTTTTCTTTGTATTTCAAATAAGTAAAAATAAATAAAACCATAATGTTAGGTTTTCAGTAATTATTATATTCTTTAATTTGCTCAGATTATATGACACCATATGACGATTTGATGATTTGAACTCTTTTTCTAATATGAAATGATTGAATCTAGTTTATTGCATTTTTAATTTTATGAACGAACCCATTTGAATTAATTTTGTTGTTTTTTTTTATTATTACACAGGCCTACAAAAAAAAAATTTTTTTGGTGCCTGAGATTTTACCACTGATTTTGGATATTTTTGGGACGCTGATTCCAAATATGCAATCAGTTTTTCTCTATCAGCTCTACTTTTTTAGATATGCAAAGCGAACTAAAGATTTTTTAGAACTAAAGTGCCCTTGAACACTTAAACTGACCTTATGATACATAGCCCTGTAACGACGCTCAAGGCGATTAGAAGGACGTTGAAATACCACAAGATCTTGAAAAAAAGAAATGTGCAAGCAAAACTGAAGATCTGCGCATCCTTATGATTTCGCGCAGCTCATCCATAAAGCCAAATGTAAAAGCCTCCAAGAGATAAGGTTAATTTCAGAGTTCGCTCCATGGAAACAAAACTGGCTTTCTTTGACTTTCTAAAGTTTTTGAACTTCCATGATATTTGTGTTTAAGGTAGAATTCGTATCAATTTAATGTAAAACTCGCAGTGTTGTAGATTGTTGTGTTTGCGTTGTAGAATGGAATTTAAATGAGTTCAAGTAGAAAAAGTTGTATAAATCATCCAGATAAGTTTTGCTACATAGGCGGAGAATAAAAGTTGAAAGAACACAGAAAATATGTTACTGATTTTGTAAAGAGAGCTTATCTTGATACTTTAGGGTTAGACTTGGTGATCAGGATAAAATCTGCGCACCGCAACAAGTCTGTAAAACTTGTACAGAGCATTTATGACAGTGAGTTGACGGAAAAGAACAAGTCTCAAATTCGGTTTACCAATGGTTTGGAGAGAACTCCAAAACCATTTCTATGACTATTATTTCTACCTAGCACTGGAATACTATTTGAATTAATCGAAACAATTGTAATAAGAAAACTTATCCTGATTTAGTGTCTTCAAGACCCCCACTTCCTCACTCAGAGGAACTACCGATCCCAACGTTTCATCAGCTACCAGAGGTTAGTGAGGATGAATATTGTCCTTCTGATCATCTTTTAGATAGCTGTGAAGGTAACAGTGATTATGAGGAGATGTCATCAATGCCTAAATTTTTCAACCAGGTTGATTTAAATGATTTCAAAAGAGATTTTAATGTTTTAAAAGAAGCTTCTGAATTACTGGTTAGTTTCAAGATTAAAAGACAAAAATTTATTAGAACAAAGAGCCAAACTTACATTTTATCACACAAGACAAAATTGTCTACTACCCTACTTCTCTTAAAAAAACAATCTTGTATTTTGTCATGAATTTAGAGGACTGTTAGAAAAATTGGTTCTTCCTAAATATTCTCCAGATGATTGTCCTTGGACAGCAAAGAAGTTACACAAAATACTATTGTTTTTCTATTTTTGAGATAGCAGGGATAAAACACACCACTAGATTAGAAAAGAGAGGCCTAAGAAAGAAAACATGGATGTTAGAGAAAGGAATGTCATTAATAGCACTTTAGTTGGGCGAAAGAAAATCATACTTTCTGCACTGCATATCAAGCTCTGTCCTATGAAGCAGTTTGTGTAAATTCTCCATAAGAACGGGTCATGATTTGCATATATAAGGTAAAAACACCCGAATTGAGTTATGAAGATATTAAAGCAGGAATGTTTAACGGACAACAAATAAGACAACTGATTAAGGATCCTGCTTTCGTAAATTCAACGAATGAGGCTGAATAAAAAGCCTGGACTTTTTTTGTGGCAGTTCACAAAAACATTCTGGGAAAATGAAAAGGAGAAATCTATGTAGAACTGGTAAATGAAAAGCATAATAGTTTTAAATCTCTTGGGTGTACTAGAAGCATTAAAGTGCACTATTTACATTACCACTTAGAGCATTTTCTTGAAAATAAGGAAGGCACAAGTGATAAACATCCCGAAAGATTTCATCACAATATTCAGACTATGGAGGACCGCTACCAAAAAAGATGAGATATGCAAAGGGTTTCAGATTACAGTTTGAGTTTTAAAAGACACTGTTCTAAAATATATTCCAGAATGTCACGGAAAAGAAGCTTCCGAAGCATTCAATGAGTATCGGTTTCATCAGTGACGTTTTTCTCTATTTTTGTGAGTAAAAATATTTGTACAATATAATTAAAAAATTATTATTTCAATATGTGTATATCATAATAATAAAAACTAACATTTGTGTATTATAAAAAATAAAAATCCTGTATTTATTTTATTTTTACATACATTTTTTAATACGTGGATTTACCTTAAAATAATGAAACATATATTTCACAAAAAGTTGTTTATCTTAAAAAACTGAGCTGATAGAGAAAAACTAATGCCATATTTGAATTCAGGACATCAAATTCATATAAAATCAGGTAAAAATACCCCGGCACCAAAACAGCTGTTGACCAGTGTTATTTATTGACATTATGTAAGGTTAAAATTTTGTGTTAAATTGTCTGAGCTACACTGTAAAAAAAAAAAGGTTCGATCTACTAAAAAAACTTTAGTGATCCTTGTAATTGCTAAAAAATTTTTAGTAATCTTAGTCGGTTACAAGAAAATCTGTAAGAATTATTAGAAAAAAGTTAGCAAAGAAGAGAGTTAAGAGTTTTATATTTTTAATAGCTATTACTAAAACTCACTTGGTGTGGCCTTGATAGCATAGTGGTTATAGTAACGGACTCCAGACAAAAAGGCCCCGGGTTCGAAACTGGCCGCCGCCAAATACACCCCGAATGTATGTAGTGTAAGCACCCGTTAGTAAAGGGATTATGAAAATCCTGTCAGAGCAGTTAGCTAGGTTTGGCGCTGCCATCTATTGCAGTTTGGCCGAAAATCTTCAGCTTTAGAAGTCTGGATGCAGCTCGAAGGACCCTCCTGCCTTTCGGGCTCACGTAATGGTTATTAAAAAAAAATTGCAGCTATTACTAAAATTTGCTTGGTGGCTCATACTAAAAATTTTAAGTTAGTTATACAAAAAATTCTTTTGTTCAGTTTACAAAAGAAATGCTTGTTTCACTTGCAAAAAAAAAGTTTGTAATGGTTACTAAAAAATTCTGTGGAATACAAATTTACTAAAAAAATTTTAGTAACCTCTTGAATTTTTTTTTTACAGTGTAGGGTATAATGAAACAATACTAGACATCGTATTATACATCTTGAAGTTTTATACTAATTGTAAACGAAGTTATCTCACGCATATAAAACGAAAGAGAAAAAAAGTAATATGGAATTCTGTGGATCAAGAATTCGTACTTCTAGTAATTAATCAGTAGAAAATTCTAAATCTTTCAAGGAAAGGCTTTATCTTTCTCTGACGTTGTATTTAGACAATTTTTTCTGACATTGATTTCTGTGGCTCTGGACAAGCTATTGCATTTTCTCATCACTATACAGGGTGTCCCTAAACTCATGGTACATACGCTAAGGGGTGATAGAACACATCAAGACGAGTAATAGTAAATGGGAAACCAAGGGTCCTAAATGTTTTCCAAAGGAGATATCCGCCATTAAAGTTTGGGGTCCAAAATTTCAAATACACATAAAAACGGAAAAATTGGTCGATTGATTTGCGGTTTTCATTAAAACTATTCTTTATGACGGTATTTTCTTGAAAATAAATTATAAAAATAAATTTAGAAAAATGCCGATAGAGGGCGGTTTAAACTTTGGATTAACGAACAACTATTTTTTGCAGTTATTTTCTGCATCTCATTAATGGTTTGGTAAGCTTAGACTTAAACTTAAATTTTGAGCTTTAAATATGAAGAGTTAGGAATGGTTAAGTAGCACAAACTGAACTGTGTTCAGAGGGTTCAAATTTCAAATGATTATAAAAAATGGAAAAATTGGTGGATTGATTTGCGGTTTTCACTAAAACTATTCTTTATGTCGGTATTTTACTGAAAATAAATTATAAAGATAAATTTCAAAAAACACCGATAGAGGACGCAATAGACTTTGGATTAACGAACAACTACTTTTTGCCGTTATTTTCTGCATCTCATTAAATGGTTTCGTAGGCTTAGATTTAAACTTAAATTTTGAGCTCAAAATCTGAATAGTTGGGAGTGGTTAAGTAGCACAAATTGAACTGTGTTCAGAGGGTTTAAATTTCAAACGATTATAAAAAACGGAAAAATTAGTCGAATCGTTTGCGGTTTTTACTAAAACTACTCTTTAAGTCAGTGTTTTCTTGAAAATAAATTTTAAAGATAAATTTCACAAAATGCCGACAGAGGGCGCCTTAGACATTGGAGTAGCGTACAACTATTTTTAACCGTTATTTTTTAAATCTCATTAAATGCTTTCAAATGCTTAGATTTTAATTTTGAGATCAAATTCTGAATCGTTGCGAGTGTTTAAGTAGCGAAAAAGTGAACTGTGTTCGAGGGGGAGGGGGTTAAATTTCAATTACTGAACACACTTCAGTTTGCACTTCTTAACCCAACGATTCAGAATTTGAGTTCAAAATTTAAGTTTAAATCTAAAATTTCGAAAACATTTTATAAGTTTTGGAAAGCATTTAATTAGATACAAAAAATAACGGTTAAAATTAGTTGTTGGTTACTCTGAAGTTTAAGGCGCCCTCTAACGGAAATTTTTTTAATCTATCTTTAAAATTCCTTTTTAAGAAGATACTGACTTAAAGAATAGTTTTATTTTAAACCGCAAACGAATCGACCATTTTTTCCATTTTTTATAATCATTTGAAATTTGAACCCCCTGAACACAGTTCAGTTTGTGCTACTTAACGACTTCCAACTATTCAGATTTTGAGCTCAAAATTTAAGTTTAAGTCTAAGCTTACGAAACCATTTAATGAGATGCAAAAAATCACGGCAAAAAATAGTTTTTCATTACTTCAAAGCTTAAAGCGCCCTCTATCGGCATTTTTCGAAATTTATCTTTATGATTTATTTTCAAGAAAATACCAGCACAAAGAATAGTTTTAGTGAAAACCGCAAATCAATCGGCCAATTTTTTCGTGTTTTGTGTGTATTTGAAATTTTGGACCCCAAACTTTAATGGCGGCTATCTCCTTTGGAAAACGTTTGGGACCTTGGTTTCCTGTTTACTATTACTCGTCTTTATGTGTTCTATCACCCCGTAGCGTATATACCATGAGTTTAGGGACACCCTGTATTCTTAAACCTCTAAATAAGAATGTCCCTCCCGGGGAACCCCCTAAATTCAAGACTGAAGTGGGAGGGGACATTCTCCCCAGACTATCTCTTATGTTTGTATGTTATCATTAAATTAGAGACACCTTGTCCTGATAAGTTTGGACGCTTTTTAATTTTTTTCTCTTTAAAAAATAATTTTTCATCCTTTACCGCCAAAATTACTGTCCACTAATCGAAATGTCGTTTTTTCAAAGGTTAAACAAACAAAAAATTAGGTTTTGGAAGTGGGTATTAGAAAAGTGTCCGTTAAATAGAGGTTTTCGCTATTCGGGAGTATCCATTATAGAGATTTTACTGAATTTGATTGGCAGTTTTTTCAAATTTTGTGGTCTGAAATGGAAATGGTAAAATGCGATGTTGTGATAACAAGAAATGCAATGATTTTTCGCATTTAAAAAATTGTTAAGGGAAGCTGTTAAAAACATTTAAAGCTGTAGCCACACATAGATGGAAGTAAATTCAAAGGGTGTCCGTATCTGAGCGCACAAGGGCGTTCAGCGATCACATTAAAATAACCTTTGAAAGTAACTTTTTAGTTGCGTTTGTAATTATGTAAATACATAGCACCTGTAGTTGTCATTCAGTCCGTCCATCTATCCGCATATAACAGAGCATAAACTACTCAATCGAATCATTGGAAATTCAAAATATATAATTGTCTCATAATTTTGTCGAGTCATTTCAAATTTTATGAAAATAGGCGGCATAACTTATTACAGGGACAATTAAAAATGTTCCGTTACTTTACAGACAATGGAAAAAAATAGTTTCAAGTGCATTTTAATAGTGTTACATTCTTTCAAACATAATAAAATTGAAATGCATCTGTGAAGTATATATTAAAATATATATTCTGTATAATCTGTGGGGTAAAAATATTTGTTAGTAATTTAAAGGGCTACACCAAAGTATTCCATTGTATAGTGGTATAGGGGGAAACATTGTTTGAAGCGAGTTTTAGTAATATTAAACTATTTCGAGTTTTATGAAATTTACATACATTGCTGAGGTTTACTACAAGTTAATTACTGTATAATAGAAAACACATAGTATTTATAGGGATACACAAAAGATTTTGGTTATTTTACTGTATCCGAAGTACACCAATATTTGAATGTTTTAAAAACTTCCTTATAGCATGAAAGTGCTTCAAAATTTATGTGTGACGCATTATTATCCTTTCTAATTTAAAACTAAAAGATTGGGAAATAGAAATCAATGAAACAGAAGAACTAGCCTGAGGGAATTCCAAATGAAATCCTTTTCTTTTTAAATAAAAAGGGGTGAAATATTTTATTCTAATGTTGCTAAAAACGTTTGGGTCTTTTTCAACAGATTACGTAAATGCGCTATTTTAGGCGAGGATCGTGAAAAAAAAATATATATATATAAGGAGAATCGAACGTGATAGGCGTAGCTGATAAATCGTGTAAAAGGTTTTTCTTTTGTCTTTCTTTTTCTTTCTTTTTGTTATTTTTAAGTATGAAAGATTTATTGTTTTTTAGTAAGAAACATTTTCTTCCAAATATAGTTTGATACGGTAATTGATTTTAGCTTTTCAATCAAAGGTATTCGAACGTTATTATAAATAATTAATTGCATATGATATTTTTTTTTGAAGCTGGAAATATTATTGTTGATGTTAGAAACATTGTCTGCATCGTTTTGTTTGATGCAATAATTGCTGTCATTTTTTGAATCAAAGCTATACGAATCTAAATATAAATAATGAAGTGATGACATTTTATTTCTGAAGTTGGAAGATTTGTTGTTGTGCAAGAAACATTCTCTACATACTATACATTGATAGAGTAATCAGTGCCGAATTTAGACACTTTTCTCCGGCAGGAACATTTGTAGCTCAAGAAAGAAGGGGGTGGGGGGGAGTTGCACTTTTCGGCCACTGAAAATTCAAAATCTCAAATTTTCCTGGAGGACATTTCATTGCACTACTAATATCTGCCCCCTGGCTCACCCCTGAATTTAACACAGAGAGTAATTGTTGTCACTTTGGAATCAAAGGAATACAAGCCTAAATATAAATTATGAAGTGTATATAACATTTATTACACATATTATAGTAACATTTATTTCTGAAAATGGAAGATTTATTATTGATGTAAGAAACATTTTATATGTAGTATAGTTTGATACAGCATTTCTTTTCACTTTTTGGATCAAATTCACACGAACATAAACAAAAATTAAAAGTATACGACCATTTATATTCAAATTTAGTTGATTAAGATAATAAAGTAAAAATAAACAAATGAATAAGAATTTGACAATTTGATGTAATGATATTTTGCAACAGCTTAAGTGCTAGTTTTTGAACACTTCAGCAAAATTACGACTTCAACTCTTTATATCCTGTTGATACTTTAAAGTACTATTAAAATAACTCATTATAAAATTCATTTAGTACATAGATAAATAGTAATACATTTTAGAATGAATTGTAGATACTTTATACAATTTTAAAAACATTAATGATTGAACAAAACAAATATTTTTTAAACGATGATTTATTTTGTATTTGTATATCTTCAACTTTCTTAACGTTGAAAACTTGTGGTCGGAAATTTTCAGTTTGTAATTATTTCTATATTTCTATTACAAAAGCATTATATTTTTACATTTCCTAATTATTTAAAATTAGCGTAAATCCAGTCCTAGCACGGGGAAAATTGTGTTTTTCACATAAAATTGAGAAAGCATTTAAAATTATTGACAATATGGAAGCTTTTAGATGAACAAAGTTCGACTTGTTTATGTTCTAATAAACACACTATTAACATTTACAGACTTTTGGGTAAACAAGGCTTTGCGGCTAATACAGCATAACAAAATTAAGATTTTTTAATAAAACAAAATTTTAGAAAATATGCAATAAAACTGCGTAACTAAAAATGTCTGCTGTGACTATTGAAATTATATAAATAATTAATTATTATTACTATATTTTTATAGATCATTGAAATTGTATTTATTTCGTTTAACATCCCCCCCCCCCACACGCATAAAAAAGAAATATTGTCATTTTTTCTCTTTTGTTACTAAATATTTGTTTATGCTATCAGACTTGGGATGAACACAGACGACACTCCAGTCTCGGTGGGAGCATCAATTCCAATGACAGTTTTTGGAGGGAAAAACTGGTTTGGCGCGCTATGCGTTGCGCGCGCTGTGTTTTTTTTATACAGACATACAAAAAAATATTTTAAGTAAGATACTTGATTGACGTCATAAATATCACACAAAACGAAAATAAATTCAAATGTAATTAATTTTAATTGCTAAAATAGTTTTAAAACGTATTCAATAATTGTGTAATCTTATAATATAGTTTAAAAAGATCACGATAAATGTTTTAAAAGATAGAATTTTCATGACTTCATAATTTGGAGATAAAGGCAGAGCTGCCGTGCACTGTAAAAAAAAATTCAAGAGGTTACTAAAAATTTTTTAGTAAATTTGTATTCCACAGAATTTTTTAGTAACCCTTACAAACTTTTTTTTTGCAAGTGAAACAAGCATTTCTTTTGTAAACTGAACAAAAGAATATTTTGTATAACTAACTTAAAAATTTTTAGTATGAGCCACCAAGCAAATTTTAGTAATAGCTCCAAAATTATTTTTAATAACAATTACGTGCGTCCGAAGGGCAAGAGCTTCCTTCGAGCTGCATCCAGACTTCTGAAGCGATCGATTTTCGGCTAAAACGCAATAGATGGCAGCACCAAACATTGCGACCAGCTCCAACATGAAATTCATAGCTCCGTTATTATAGAGTACTTACACTACACACATTCGGGGGGTACTTGCCGCTGTCCAGTATTGAACCCGGGACCTTCTAGCCTGGAGTCCGTTACTATAACCACTATGCTATCGAGGCCACGCCAAGTGAGTTTTCGTAATAGCTATTAAAAATATAAAACTATTAACTCTATTCGTTGCTAACTTTTTTCTAGTAATTCTTACAGATTTTCTAGTTACCGACTAAGATTACTAAACATTTTTTAGTAATTACAAGGATTACTAAAGTTTTTTTAGTAGATCGACCCTTTTTTTTACAGTGTGAGGTCTCCGGCTTTTTTGGACACCTGTATTTTAATACAGAAAAAGTGTTACTACTTAATTTGACCACTTCGGTGATTTAAGAGAATAACTTTTTCTGTAAAACAATAGTGATGTGCAAAAATCTGGAGACTTGGCAAGTCTGTAAAGGGTTAAAACGGAGAAAAAAGAAAAGCACGATTTGAAGTGGAGCGAAAATTAGAACTGAACCTAAACTTGTTAACTTGAAAGGAACAAAACACTGTTTTAGTTTAGTCAAACCGAAACAAAATTTTTACGGCTTGAAGAATTATTTTAAAATTGTACAAAGAGGACAACAAACAAATACTGGTAAGAAATAATTTGCCACGCAAGCATAAAAATTATCGAGAAAACGTAGAAATTTTGAAAATGCTGCTATGAAAGGTTTCAATGTGAAATACACCGTTAAAAAAAAAAAAATATTTAATTCTACAGATGAAAAATTGCCGACATCTATATGCTTACTAACATTTTTCTATGCACCTTACAAGGAAAGATGTAAATCTACAGAACTAATTTCAGTAAAGCTACAGAAATCTATAACTTGACAAATGAATCTATTAAAATAAAAGTAACCTTACTAAAATGTTATCTGTAACCTGGGTTGTAGTTACATGAAAAATTTCTAGGAATTTCTGTTTCCTAAAAAAAATCTTAGTAACCTTACAGGTTTTTTCATTTTCTGTATCTGTATCTGTTACATGCATTTTAGCTGTTACCATTACATAAAAAATTCTAGATATCCCAGTTTTCTAGAAAACGTTTAGGAATTTTACAGAATTTTTTTTACAGTGTACTCGCGAAAAAAAAAGAGATTGCAAAAGTAAAATTTACATATGAACATTTACATCCACATTAAAGGAAGAAAGTATTTACCTGTCCGTCTGGCAACAGATCCACGCACTGGTTGTAGTTGGTCCAATTTCCAAGCCACTGACCTTCTAGTGTGCAGATACGATAAGCCTCCGCTGAAAAAAAAAATATAAATGTAAGTATTATATTTAAAGAATTGATTTTTGTAATTGAAAAAAAAGTTACTTTAAAAATTATTAAAACACTTTTTTTTCCGTGATAAATTTGTTTAAATAAGACTTTAATAAAAAAAAACATTTTCTAAAACACTTTATACGCTTTAAAATCGTTTTAAATATACTGTTTGGAAAATGACGTAACTTCATCATTAAATGCTTTTCGAATTTCGTAACGTAATCGGTTTAAAGTTTTATGTCTTTGGTAAATCCGCGTGAGATATATTTCTTAAATGAAAGCTCTTAGGATATATTATTTTGATTTTTTTTAATCTTAGGTTATGCGATAAAAACGACAAATAATAGTATAAATTAAATCTTTATACTGCATAATTAAAAAAAAAAGAAAGGAAATCTTTAAAAAGTTAGACAAATTTTAATTAATAATTAGGTAAAGCACTCAGCGCAATCTAACAAGTATATTATTGCAAAAGATAGTTATATTGCAAGGGATACCTCTGTTATTTTATAAAAGTTATTCAACTAAACTATCTTCATAGATTACAACACTAAATAAAACTTAGACGCTTCGATTTGAAAACTGCCTTCTAAAACCCATTTATCATACATATATCGAAAAACTCTCAGTTTTCAGATTTCTTCAAGGAATGGATTTTGCAGGATAACCCGAAAAAATCAAAAGTTCACAATAAATTAAATTAGTATTAGATACTCTTCAAAAAAAAAAAAAATTATTTAACAAATTATAACGACTATTTGGAAAATAATATTTTCAAAGACTATAATTTTAAACTTATAAATGATTTCTATATTTAAAAAACAATAATAACATCATTTTTATGATAATCAAAACGTAGCTTACTCAATAACAGAGTCATATTAATATGCCTGGACTTTTAGAGATAAGTTAATATTCCAGGACCAATCATAAACAAATATTAAACGAAATTTCAGTTTAACAATTTTCGGTACTGCAAATTTTAAAATTTCTAAACATTGCACATTTTTAATTTATACAACGTCGTATAATGAAAAAAATTACTTTTAAATGCAACTGGTTTGAAACCTGTATCTAAATTTGTTTTGGAATTATTATTATTATTTTGCAATTTTTAATACTTTTTTGTCATCCTGGCAACATAAGTATTCCATTTCTGGATATTAAACGTGGACCAATCAGAAAACGAAAAAAATAAATAGCAGAAGTATTTCATTTCTAACATTAAGCATGGACCAATCAGAAAACGAATAAAATAAACCAACTTTATTGCGGAATTCAACCAATAAAAAGATTCAGAGATATTTGTGATTTCCCAATTCTTTACCGAAAACAACAACTATTTTTTCCAAATCGTTAAAAAAATAACAGACAAATCATGAGATAGTTGCATACAATTTTAGTATAAAATACTATTAAATTAAAAAAAAAATTAAAAGTACAATAATCTCAATCAATTAGTTGTCAAGCCAGAAGCGGAAAGTTCTCCAAATGAACAAAATACTATCGTTAAAGCAAGGTATGTTCCCCCCAACATGTGCATGTCCCTAGTATCTATAAGACAGTCTTGAATCACCATTTCGCATATTGGCCAAGAATATACGGCCACTTAAAGAATTGGCTGGCTTAATCCCAAAATGTAATATTCAAAATGCTTTAGTCAGATTTCTTGGCCATTTTCCAAACTGGTCGAACTTCGAGTTTGTCCGAAACATATATATATATATAAAATGTGAGTTTCAAAACTAGCCTTAAACTAAATTTTTAAAAATCGTGTTTCCAGTCTATTCTATTTGTAAACCTGAAACTAAATTGTTTGTAAAAGAAAAAAAAAAAAACTAAAATTAACTTGATTGGAAAGAATAATAGAAACTTGTATGTAGAACATTCTCTTGATACCTTGTTGAAATTCTCTTTTAAATTGCGAAAAGAAAGTATTGTATAAAAAAAAAGAAAATAAATATAAATAAACATGCACACACTCTTTTTATTCTTTTATTAGTGTATGTTAGATGTGTAAAAAGAAGTTTTGATCTTTTTTTAATTTGAACATAAACAAGCATGATATTTAATTAGTGTTGTTCGAATGTATTATAGATGCAGATTCGCAGTCACCAGTCGCCACATGGCGATTACTTTTTTGGCGTCTATGTCTGGTGAATTTTCGTTTTTCTAGAGATCATTTGACGAAAATCTCGTTTTTCAGCGATTTTTTTAAATAAGCCGCGGAGTTTTTTGCGATCTTTTGATAAAATAAGCTTTAATTCTGCGACCTTTTGACAAAAAAAAAAACGTGTTGTTTCTTAATATTTCTAAAAAATTAAGTCCTGGTAGTGACTGGAATATTTCGGTTTAGAAGTCACTGGCTCCTTAAAAATTTTGGGAGTCTTCACCTATATACTGAAGGCCTTTAATATCATTTGGCAACAAATCGCAATTTATAAGTCGGAACCGCTCAAAAATTATTTTACTAGAAATCAAGTTTCCAAAAAACTAAAAGGATGTATCGAAGAACGTAATTAAAGCTAAAACTATGTGTTACTTTAAACAAAAATTACATGTTTCTGATAATAAACTCACAAATATACACATAATTTAAAGTAACCCACATAGTTTACAAATAAAATAGCTTTAACATCAGGCAATATAAATATTTTACAGTAATATTTATTTTAAATTATCAAATTTGTTCCCACAGCCATTTATATTATTTGTCAAGATATCAAACTTTCTAAAGCTCGAATTTTTCCAACGTTATTTTAACTAAAATCAAGTCTCCAATAAAATGGATGTATTGAAGAACGTAATTAACCCCTTGCGGCGCGGTGGTTTCATAGATATACCACCTAATTTTAATTCCCAAACGCGACATTGACACCGGAATTTTGTTTTAAAAAATTACGGTTTATTGAATGCGTGAAATATAGCGTTTTCTTATTCACAAATAAAGTTGTTTTCAAATTCCGGTGTCAGTCATTAATTTCAATGCTTAAGCAATGAATTTGCCCTGCGCCGCAAAGGGTTAAAGCTAAAACTACGTGCTACTTTAAACAAAAATCACATGTTTCTGAAAAGAAATTCACAAATATAGACAACTTTTAAAATAACCTGCATAGTTTAGGAATAAAACCTTTACCTTCTTAGAATTAAACTGCTTTAACAAACAAAAATAATACTACTTTTTAAATTATTTATTTTAAGTTATTAATTTTGCTCCCACAGGTGTTAATATCATTTGTCAACAAATCAAACTTTCTAAAGCTCAAACAACTTTAAGTTATTTTAACAGTAAACAAATCTCCGATAAAAAGAATGCACTAAAGAACATAATTAGAGCCAAAATTACGTATTACTTTTAACAAAATCAAGTTTCTTAAAGGAGATTCCAATTATACACAAACTTAAATGAAAACCGGATAGTTTGCGAATAAAAATTCTATCTACTTAGAATTAAACAATTTTAATAACATAAACCCCTATTTCTTGAAAACAAGTTTCACATTTTTTTATTTAAACGAAAAATTCTTAGGTTTAAATTCATGAAAAGGTTTCTGTTGCCATTATTCTGGTAAGAAATATGAGTTAATTCAGTTTCTCCATTTAGTGTTATTTATTTAAACCAGTAATGCTAGTATAAATTATCTACATCACTTAGTCAAAGTTAGTAATTATCATTCTGTGTTCATTATGTATGTTAACTTGGTAATTTTTGACTTGGTTTAGAATACAAGGAAAATATATTTAACTGGATAAAAATTTAATTAAAGTTACTTTTAAAATTTGAAATTCTTTTTTATTTTTAAATGAAGGTGTTTCTTTTGACTTTCAAGTTATGTCAAACTCAATTATTGTATTACGTAAGTATCATTTAGAAAGATTTTATTTTTCTGTATCTATTATGTTCGTTAAACATTTCTACAATTTTCTCTTCGTTAAGAACATAAGAGGAAAAAACCGTTTAATCTATGAAAACTTAATTAAAGAAGTTTTGATTATTAAAATGAAATTTTTCAATACATGAAAGAATTTCATAAAAATAATGTTAAAATTCTAATTCTAAATTCAACTTGAGTAAATATATAAATTTTTAAAAAGCGCAAATAAAACGTGTTAAAATTACTTTTAGTTGATTATATATATATATAATATAAAAATATTTAAAATGCTATAAAATATATTTAAAAAAATCAAATTAAAATTCCAAAAATATTCACGGAAAAGGTTACACGGTAATCATCAGTATTTTTTAATTTTGTTACTTTACTATTACATTTTAAAGATTGTATTGAGATAAGTTGAGAAGAAGAGGTATTCAACTTCTTACCAGAAAAACTTCCTTATACTATGTAGCGATTCTTTCCAGACTCCATGGATATCATACGACAATGTATCGTTACATAGCATGGCTTGACTGCTAAGTATTTCAAGTGATTCTCGTATTATTGCTTCCTTGTAATTACTAGTACTAGTATTTTAAATAATTTTATATTTTATGTACACATAATAACCAAAACATTATGACCATCTATCTAATAACGCGTAAGCTCGCCTTTAACTCGCAAAACAGCTACAAACCGTTTTGGCTTCGAGTATAGAAGTTCCTGGAAGATGTCCTTGGGCACATTATACCAGATTTCCAAGCAGCGGTCATATAAATCCTAGATATTCCAGCGCGGTTGTTTTTTAACTCTGAGCTGCCGTTACGTGACACTGCAAGTATGTACTATCGGACTAAGCTCTGTTGAGTTAGGAGGCTAAGATTTTAACAGGATTCAGTAAGATGTTCCTGTAACCACTTCAGCACAATTCGAGACATATGAGGAGAAGCGCCGTTTTCATTGAGGACTCCATTTACAGACGAAGAAACAAATTTCATGTAATGCTGTAACACATCCGCAATAATGCTGAGATAGTCTACGGCCTTCGTGGTCTCTTTTACAACAACCACAGGCTCCAGATACGCCCATGAGAACGTTTCCCGAAGCATAATAAAGCCATTACCGGTCTGCATGTAACCTTCTGTATAAAGAGGAGAAACACTTCTCCAGGAAGGAGGCCTTACCTTCACACAGTCACCGAGGTGTCGAACAACGAATCATGATCCATCCGACCATGTGATTCTCTCCAAATGATCCATGATCCATTTGCAATGTTCTCGGTTCTAGTATAGGCGTAGTTGGCAATGATGCTTGGTCAACAGTGTCACGTGATAGGGATGTTTGCTGGTTATTCTCATATCCAACAGTGGCCTCTGAACTGTGTGTTCTGAAAAAATTCCATTTCGACCTCTTTTGTTTTTGGTTATGAAATGAAAATGTTTTACCCAAAGGGAGAGTTTCCAACATCATTTTTCTTCGATAATGCTTGCACATAAAAACGTCATGGCGTTTTCTGATGAATTCAGCGATATTCATCCACTTTGCATAAGTACAAACAACAATGTCAAGAATATCCACCAATCCGGCAGTTTCGGATAATCGTTTTGAGCCATCGTTCTATTAAATTCTGCCCTTCTATAAAAATTGCTTAGATCAGCAGTCATTTCATTCAATGGCAGAAGTAAACTCAAACAGAATTCTTTAGACACCTTTGAAGCAGTTAAATATCATTTTCACCTAATTGCGTGTCTTTCACATCATCCAGGCGAATTCATTGCAAAATATGGGGGAGGTCATAATATTTTGGCCCTTCGGTGTATAATCATATAAAATCAATTTTAGTACGTTTTATTTGTGCTTTATACGAATTTTAATGCAAAAGATTTATTTCTCCTTTCATTAACGAGAACTTTTTATAAAATTTTAATAAAAATGTAAAAGAAATTTCTTCGAGATTAAATACATTTTTCACGAAGTTGAATTTAAAGTTGATCTAAATTTCTATTTAAGTTTAGATAAACAAACACAGAATCCTTATTACAAATTCCATTTACTACAGTTTTCAGAAAGTGGGGTGCAGTCACTCTAACTTCTTTAATTATATATAAAAAAAGTTCTATTCAAAGTTACATAATAAATAAAAAAGTGTTAGATTATTATATGCATTTACTTCTAGTTGAATTCAACGAAATAAGGAAAATTAATCTCTAATACAACATGAATAAAACTAAGATGTTGTGACTATCACAAAAATTTTCTCTATACAAATCAACTTGTCTGCAACAAAAATCAAATGACAATCTGTTCGTTCTTAAGATTACAGCTGTCACGGAAATCGTGCAAAACAGAGAACAACAGAGACATCTGTTGGGCGGTATACACCGAAATCTTTTAATGATCTTTTTAAGTGAAGGATTACAATAATATGAAGTTGAATAAGATTCCGTGAATTAAATCTCGAGATATAGTTATCGTGGTAGTAATGTCAGATAGATAGAACTTAGTAACATTGTAACATAGTAATGCCACCTGTTGAATAATATACAAAAAATCCGAATAACATTATGTCAAAGCCTTAATCTGAAGTTTGATTAAGTCTATGCATTAGTTTTTAAGATCAAGCTCCCATAAATTTGTGTCACATAGAGACAGACAGACGGACTCACGGACAGCCGTTTCTAAAACTAGTCAAATCGTTTTCAGAATCTTCTAAAATATATAAATCTGTTGATAAAGAGAAAATGAAATGTTTTACGAATACAATACTTTTTCTTTTAAAAATAGACGAAAGTAAAATTAAATAAGTACAAATATACCTTTAATACCATTTGAGTAAAAATATTGATTAAAAATACATTTCTCATGAAATTCATTAAAGTGTTTTCAAACAATGCCTACTTAAATATTTTAATATTTTAAATGTAAAGTCACAACAATTCAACCCACTCCTTCTACCCTATTCTAATTATATCACACTTTGTGAATAAAATTCTTCTTAAAATATAAAGTAATTAACCTTAGAATGAAATCTTTTATCTTCATAACTTTTAATGTAACTTTTAATTTTATGTTATTTAAACAAACTAAACTGAATGAATTCTACATGTTAAGTTGTTAAAAGATCAACATATAATACAAACTAAATTGTAAAGAATTGCAAGATGTTTATTAAACTTTTATACGGAGAATCAATAATATATTTGTGTTATTTTCGTCAAAATGAACATAAGAATGTCAAAGAGGCTTGCATAATGGAATAACGTTGTTTTATTGACGAATGGGATTAGTATAGGAGAAGGGAAAATAAGTTATGACGTGTATAACTGTATCCGAAAAGAAAAATTATTAAAACCATATGCTCGATTCTCATGTTTAATAATATTTATTGTTAGGATTTTTCTTAGCAGAAAAAATTAGAATAGTAATTACTTGCAGTTCTGTATATGTAATTAATGTAAAACATATTAATCTAAATGCAAAATGTGGTTGTGTTGTATACTGAATTTTTCAAAAAGAAACAATATTTTGTTTAACTTTAAAATACCGAGAAAACAAATTTAAACAAGTCGGAAACGATTTTAAACGTGACAAATGGGGAATGTTTGTACTATAAGTACTTTTATAAATATCTAAATCTTAATGCAGTAGTAGTTATACTCTTATCCAAAAATGCTTGAACACATAATTTATTATGAATCTATGCATAAAATTCAGTCATACGGAAATAACAGGACTCCATCTCTAATAGGGCATCATTACCATGGCAACCTAGAATCATTATCTATCATGAGACATCATTGCATTAAAAATATTTTATAGGATTTAATAGAAGGAAGAAAACTTTTATTACAATCTTTTTAAGTTTTGATTCCATAATCATAATATTTGAAAGGATTCGACAACATTCCGCAGCATTTCTATACATATTCAATTTTAAACATTTCGGTTTAGTAGTTTTTTTCACTGTTATATGTGGACGGGCAGACGGATGGACCAAATAATGACTATTATGTGCTACATATTTATATAAATACGAACGTTCCTAAAAAACGTTTAGAAAAAGATACATTTTAACTGACTGAAATATAGACCTTGAATAGTTTTAACTTCGTTAAAGAATACCTTCCAATTGTAAAACTTGTAAAATACAATTTAATGGCGCTGCCATTTATGTTCATACTGAAAAACAATTTAAGTATTTAATATAATTATAAATAAACGATCTGGATTTATTAATTAAACGATAAAATGTTTTTTTTTTAAAGGAATATTAAACTTAACCTTCTAAGCAGTCTTCGACCACACTTACTACTTACATGTTTTTTCCTTCAGGTTGTATGTAAACCAGACTGTATTTTATATAAAAATGATGCCATGGATTTTCCACATAACTGGTAACGTGTAATATCTACTCGTAAGACATGGTGACGTCACTGCAACGTCGTTGGGAAGTCACATTGTGACTTTGTGACCATCGATTGTCGATGTGACGTCACGTGACATCGATGTGAAGTCACAGTGACTAAAATGTGAAGTCGTTATGGCCGTTTTAGAGCTTTTTTGTGACGTCACATTGTGACCACTTTGTGACGTCACAATGTGACCAATTTGTGAAATGTGTGTTATTTCCCGTAAGACATGGTGACGTCACTGCAACGTCGTTGTGAAGTCACATTGTGACCTTGTGACCATTGATTGTCGATGTGACGTCACGTGACGTCGATGTGAAGTCACAGTGACTAAAATTTGAAGTCATTATGGCCGTTTTAGAGCTTTTTTGTGACGTCACAATGTGACCAATTTGTGAAAAGTGTGTCATTTGTGACTACTTTGACATTAACATTGTGACGAACTGTGAAATTTTTTTTAAAAAGTCACACCTGAGTCACATTGTGACGTCACTGAGTGGTGGCATTTTCGTCACAGATGTGATGTGACCAAAGTGACTCACAATGACGTCATTGTGACGTCACTGTGAACATGCATGCTATGAGGGTTGTGACTACTTTGACATTAACATTGTGACGAAACTGTGACAAAAGCGACGATATTTAAATTGCCAGAAACATGTTTTTAAAAGCAAATAACATGTTTTTAAGAATATTTGTAATTTTCTAAAAATTTTTAAGAAAGTCACATCTCAGTCACAATGTGACGTCACTGAGTGGTGGCATTTTCGTCACAGATGTGATGTGACCATGCATGCTATGAGGGTATAGATTAGTGTCATAGCAATTTCTTTTTCAATCTACGGGTATAAAAGTTGCTTCAAAAACTTTCCTGAAAGAAACAAGAATCGGGCGACTTTCATTAAGCGTTCCTATTTTCATGAGCTATTCACTACTTTGATGTTTCTTTATATTGACAAAGATGAGAACAGATTCGTACGCAAAAAATATCTCTCAAATAAATATTTTAGAAAAACTTTGACAAACAACAAAACAAATGTTTGTTGGATGAATAATTTGCAAAATTTCATTTGTTAAAACTTCCACAGAAACGAAACAATAAACGTTTGCTAAATATAGATTGTTTATGGTCTTGTTTTTTTAGCGAGGACAGTGTATTTTATATAAATAAGGTGCACACATTTTTGGCAAACATGTAATATCCATAGATTTGAGCCATAACAATTTCTTTTTTAATCTACGTCTATAAAAGTTTCTCTGATTACTTTTCTGAAATAAACCAGAATTGAGCGACTTTCATTAAACGTTCCTATTTTCATAAGGCTATTCTCGCGAAAATGAATGAAGGAAGATTAACTTAAGTATATTTTTCTTATTTCTAGATTAACTTTGATGGTTTTTTTTTTACATTAATAATTAACAGATCCTTAGGCAATGAATGTATTGTAAATAATCTGAGGAAAAAAAGAAAAAAGAAAAAAACGAAACGAAAAAATAAATGTTTGTGGAATATAAAGAAAAAAGCTTAATTGAAGACTTAAATTCCATAAGTACTTTATGTATGTTAAAATATGTCTGATAATTATATATTTTCCTATGTCAACATAACTATAAGTCTCTTTTTTTGTTGTTTGGAGGGGGGGTGGTAGATTTAAAAATTTAAAAAAATAATAAATCTATTCATGGACCTTTTGAGGTACGATTTTTTTCATCATGAGAAGAAAAAAAAATTTTTAATTATTTTTAAAATAATTTATTCACCTTATATTAAGAAGAATTTCAAAAGTAAAGAAAAAAAAAACAGAGATTTTTTCTTTTTTTTTGGGAGGGGGGGGGATTTTAAGTTTTTTTTAAGTTTAAATTATTTAATTAAATATGCTTTTCAAATATAAACACACAATACTAAAATTGTCCGAAAATCAATTCTTGAGTATTTGCAACTTGATTAAAAATAATTCTTCCAACAGTAATAAATTTAAAATAAAATTTAATGGTGTTGCTATCTATGTTCATACTGAAAAAAAGTGTTAGAAATTTAATATAATTGTTGATAAACGATCTGGATTTCTTAATTAAATGATAAAGTGTTTTCCGAAAGAAATATTAAACGTAACCCTCAGTGCAATCTTCGACCCCACTTACTATTTACATGTTCTTTCCCCCCGGATTGTATGTAAACTGGACTATATTTTATATAAATGAAGCCGTGCAGATTTTCCGAATGTCGATCAAACATGTAATATGCATAGATTTGGGCCATAACAATTTCTTTTTCAATCTATGCACATACGGGTATTTTCGTAATCTAGGCGGCCAAAATTATTTTATTGCATATATCTATTCTAAATGGTACAATTGTAAAAAAAAAAAAAAATACATTTATTAAATTTATAAAGGCGATTTATTAAAATAATTTCATTTTTAAACACTAATATTCATTTTCGTCACTTTCTGAAGAATCATCACTAACATTGGGATTTGCAGGTAAAAGGAGAGCAATTGTTTCTGGCAAAAAAGAGTTCATTTTTCTACCAATGATTTTTCTCATGCTACTTATTGGTCTGATGTTTAAAGTAGCCGATTCAAAATATCTTTGTTGCAGCTTTCCCTCGAGAATTTTCGCTTGAAGTCTTGTCGGTATAGCCTAAAATGTTTATTGTGCGCTTCTGCGGCCTCTTCTGAAAGTTGTCCAATGGGCAATAATGTATTTTTAATGATAGTTGAACCATGAATATTTTATGTATAGTTGGAGACATTGGATGTCACTGGTACAAATCTACATATAAGAGAGCAATGTCTAATGCATATTTCTCGTATTTTTCTGGATCAATTACATGTCCGCTTGAAATTGTTTCGAGTATGACTTTTAAACGATATATTAAGTCATAACTAATGCCTGTTATGTCAGAAGCCAATTTCGGATCTTCAAAAAACCTCCTACTTTTATTACCGTCATTGCTGTTGCGAATATTTGACTTTGGCATGTCTACCAGTAAACCTTTTTTTTAGCGAAATCTTTTCTGGATTTCGAGTTTTTTCTACAGCTCTGTTTTTTTCTCAGCTTCAGTCTTTCGCTCTCTATATTTCTTTACTTGCAACTTACCGGGTGTCCCAAAAATGACTGATGGATTTTAAAATTCAATAACTTGCAAACGGTTACAGCTATTAAAAAATTTTTGCAGGAGGGTTATGTATAATGTCAGGAGTTTTTTTTTACCGTAATTTTTTATTTTAGTTTGATTTTCAAACAATAGATGGCGCTGACGGCGATTGAAGGCCAGGTGATCAGCGCTGAGTGAAGCGTTGACCTGGCCTTCAGTAGCAGTCATTCGTTTTCTGATTAGTCCCTGTTTAATGTCCAAAAATAGATTACCTCTGTTGCCACGATGATAAAATGAATAAAAACTTAAATAAAAATAAATATTTGAAAACGAATAGTGTTAAAGATTAAAAAAAATTTAATTTTAAAGTGTTTTTTTTTTTAATTATTCCTAGGTTTACTTTACATTAATAATAATGAAAACAGGTCATTGCGCAAAAAATATCTCGCAAAATCTTGAGAAAGACTTTCTTGAGAAAATCTTTCACGCAAATGAAAAAATGAACTTTTGCTGGATATATATATATATTAAAAACACATAGATTTAAACTGAAGACTCAAATTCTATAAGTTTATGTTAAAAAAGTTTATTTATGTTAAAAAAAAGTCTGATAAATATGTACATTAAACTTATTTAAAGTCTACACAACTATTTTCGGGATTTATCGGAAGAGATTTATTGGGAACATTTTATAATAAAATAAATAATGATTTATTTATTCATTAATATTTTAAGGGACGATTTTTTTTTAATGTTGAGAACCCGATGATTTTTAAGGATTTATTTATTTTTATATTAATAAGGTTTAAAATAATTTTACTAATATTTAAGGCGTATTTTAGTACATATTTTTTCATTTTTAATAAAAGTGCTAGATTTGTTTTAACTGAAATTAAATTATGTTACTAATTATGCTTTTCGAATAAAAACTTATGTTGTTACAACTGTCTGAAAAGCTGTTGTTGAATAGTTTTAATTTTATGAAAGCAATAACTTCCAATTGCCCCACCAGTGGCCAACAGGTTCTTCCCTCGAAGCTGGTAGACGGGATGTGCTGGATTCGAACCCAATCACACCTGTCGTCCTAATCGTTTGGAGTTTTCCGTGGTTTTCTTCAAACTGTAGATTTATTTGTGTAAATGTGGGTTAAATTCCCTTATAATCACCCCCGCGAAGGACATCCACCCCTTAGGACCTATACTCCTTATGTTAATAATTGGCCGTCATAAACACAACCAATCAACCAATTGCAATAATTTAAAATTAATATTATTGGTGCTGCCATCTATATTCTTATTGAAAAGTTAAATTTAGTGATTACATATTAATGATTTGATTTTTTAATTAAATGATAAAGTATTTTGAAAGGAATATTAAATGTAATCCTCCGTGAGGTTTTTTGATGACACTTACTTACCTATTTTTTTCCCTCCGGACCGTACATTAAACAAACTGTATTTTATATAAAAACAAGGCCACAGATATTCCGTATGAGTGACAAACATGTAATATCCACAGACTTGTACCATAACAATTTCTTTTTCAATCTACGGCTATAAAAGATGCTTCGATAACTTTTCTGAAAGAAACAAGAATCGGGCGACTTTCACTAAACGCTCCTATTTTCATGAGCTATTCACGCGAAAATAAATGAGCGAAGTCAAAATATACAAGTAAATACTTAAAAGGCTTTGCAAAAATATAGGTATCACTTATTTATTATTTTACCTGAGATCTTTCGAATGTCCACGCATTCATTTTCAAAGGAATATAAAAGAAGATAATTTAATAGAAATAGAAAACATAAAAAACAAAAACAAAAACAGTCCGCGTGTATAAAGAATGTCACGACGAATTCGTCGAAACACCAAGGATATTGTACCAGAGAATCACAATATCCTCTGGTACAATATCCAGAGTTTTGTAGTTTTTGTACTGTTATATGCGGACAGACAGACGGATGAACCAGACGATGACTATTAAGTGCTTACGTATTTATATAATTATACGAACGTTCCTAAAAAAGGTTTAGAAAGAAAATGCGTTTCAACTGTCTGAAAAATAGTCCAAGGAAACTGGAATATGGTGGAAAATAGTTCACCAAGGAAACTGTTTATATCCTTGGTGTTTCGATGACTTCATGGTGACTTTGTTTATACACGCGGACTGCTTTTGTTTTTGTTTTTTATGTTTTCTATTTCGACGCGACTGAGTTTTAACCCCCTTCCTGGCGCGCTTTCAAAATATCGCCACATTGGCGCGCTTTTGCGTTTTGTCTCCCGGAGCGGGATTTAAGTCCAGGAGACACTACGCAAAAGACATACCTTCTTTTAAAAACAAAACCAGCCTTTTTTTAAATAAAAAAAGAAATCAATAATAGATTTTCTAAAGAAATACACTAAGCTTTGAAGTCAAATAATGTTTTTCTTTTATATATAATATGAAACTAAATAACATTAAGATTCAAAACATCTAAAGTACTAAAGAAAGGCCTAAAACACTTACTTTTAAATACAAAGCACGGTGTCTGCATTCAATAAACAATAGAAATGTAGAAAATACTTCCTTATAAATACAAAACAAACGTTTCTAATTTAAAAAAATCACTCGTATATTGCCCCCAAAAAATTTACTCACTCGATGTTACACTCTTCGAAATCCAATGGCCTCTAATGAGACACAGGATATTTAATTAATTTCAAGGCGCGAGACTTCAAACTTTTAAATGTTTCTTCTCTCTGGTCCAATAAGAAAACTAGAAAAGAAAGAACGAACGGAGCATGCGCAAGCCGAGGAGCGAAATCTCTCCGAGGGTTGCCAAGAAGAGCAGCACCTAAACGGAAAAGAAAGCAACGCATGGCGCAGTCATAGCGTGTCAAAAAAAAAAAAAAAAAAAAAAAAAACACGTGCCAAGAAGTGGGTTAAAACTCAGTTTACCCTCTATTTCTATTAAATTATCTTTTTTTATATTCCTTTGAAAATGAATGCGTGGGCATTCGAAAGATCCCAGGTAAAAAAATAAATAAATGATATTTATATTTTTGTAACACCTTTTAAGTATTTATTTGTATATTTTTATTTAATAACAAGATGTACATTTCCATTAAAGACACTGATATTAATACAGTGCTTTGACTCATTAAATGGACGAAGATTAACTTAGGTACATATTTCTTATTTCTAGATGTACTTTGATGTTTCTTTACATTAATAAAGATGAAACCAGATCCGTACGCAATAAATATCTCGCTAATAAACATTTTCGAAAAACTTTGACAAACGACAAAACAAATGTTTTTTGGATGAATAATTTGTAAATATCAATGTGAGAGAAGCTTCCACACAAACGAAACAATAAATGTTTGTTAAATATAGATTGTTTAGGTTTTCTTTTTCTTTTTAGCGAAGATTGTATATTTTATATAAATAAGGAGCACACAATTTTGGCAAAGATGTAATGTCCATAGATTTGGGCCATAATATTTCTTTTTCAATCTATGTCTATAAAAGATGCTTTGATTAGTTTTCTCAAGCAAATAAGAATCGAGCGACTTTCACTAAACGTTCCTGTTTTCATAGGCTATACTCGCGAAAATGAACTGGCGAAGATTAAATTAGATAAATGTTTCTTTTTTCTAGATTTCTCTTTTGATGTTTCTTTATATTAATAATGATGAAAAAAAGATTACTAGGCAATGAATATATTGTAAATAATCTCAAAAAAAAAAAAAAAAAAAAAAAAAAATAAGCGAAAACATAAATATTTGCGAAAAAAAAAGAGTCTGAATTCAATTGAAGAATAAAAGTACTACTTAATAAACATTAAAATATGTCTTTTTTAAATTTGCATAACTATGAATCAGGAGGGGTTTTTTTGGAAGATTAAATAATTTAATAAATAATAAATTTGTTCGTTAACCTTTTGAGCCATGATTTTGTTCAAGATGAGAAGAAAAATGACTTTTTAATAATTTATTTGTTTTATACATATAAAAATTCAAAAAGCAAAAAAGCAGATTATTTATTTTATTTTATTTTATTTCATTTTATTTTTGGCCATTTTAAGGGTTCCAGAATAATTTGAAATATATTTACAGAAGAAACATAATTCTATGGAAGAATTTGAAGGAGAAAATACTGCACAGAATTTTATTATGCAGGACTTTCTTTTTCTGAGTGCAAATTGCGCTATTCCGCACACTATTTCCACTATTCCAAATTCTGCTTCTCTCAAAGATACCCAATTCCTAAAAAAAAAAAAAAAAAAAAAAAAAAAAAAAAAAAAAAAAAAAAAAAACTCTTAAAATGTCGTCCTTGTTTGTAAAAAAGGTAATTTTTGTATATATATTTACAGAAGCACGATTTAGTCGTGGTTAATATCCACTGAAAGGGTTTTATATTAAGAAGTTTGTTTTACTGTTCAAATCCCCCCCCCCCCCCTTAAAGTATTTACGTCTTTGGACAAACGACCGATTTTTTAAAACTTTTGGAAACGAATACTTTAAAATTTCGGAATAGAAGCACGCCTGTATAATATGCTGCATGGTTTAAAAATTGCAATTGGAATAAAATATGCGTTTGTGTTTCATACAAAAATCATATTTTAAAGACCGATTTTCGTAGCATTATAGTTTATAGGTTCAAATAGTAGCAACTACAATTTTAGTATCAAGTAACAAAAATTATGTTTATTCCCTTTTTTTGTATTAACGTCCTATTGTATAATAATCTTACATTTCCGATCCTTTTCTAAAATTTTTCATCAGAATTTGCATAAGTTCATTTATTTGGGTTATTCGCTTATCTGGGCCGATGTATTTTTGATCATCCTGGTTATTCGAGAGTTTACTGTATATTTTATATAAATAAGATTATATATATAAGACATATTTTTACCCGAATGACTAACAAACATTTAATATCCTTATATTTATGCCATAACAAGATTTTTTCAATCTACGGTTATAAAAGATGCTTGATTACTTTTGTGAAAAAAACAAGAACTGAGCGACTATCATTAAACTTTTCTATTTTCATCAGCTATTCCCATAAAAATTAAATGGGTGAAAGATTAAATTGAGTACATTTTTTTCCTTTTTCTAGATTTACTTTGTTGCTACTTTATATTAAAAATGATGAAAACAGATCCCTAGGCAATGAAAGTCTCACAAATAAAGAAGAAATTTCAAAGAAACGAAAAAATAAATTTTTGCTGAATATGGAAATAAAGAATTGTATTAGAGTTCAATTGATGACACAAATTTCATAATTACCACTTTATTTATTTATATTAACTCTTTGCACTCCGTTGTCGCCGCTGCGCCGGCATCATCTATCCTTGCAAAATTTAGATTCATTATGATAACACGCATCTCTGATTAATTTTGGGAGTTCAATCATTAATCATAAATTACGGAAATGGTGGAGATACCCTCCCCCCCCCCCCCGCTTCGTTTGCAAGAGGCATTATTAGATGAAAAAAAGGGTGTAATATACAATTAGTGCGAAAAGTCTGTGAGCTCAATCTGTTTAATTAGGCAGTATTCTTATTTTTTTATTTCTACATTTACTTTGCTGATTCTTTATATTAATAATGATGAAAACAGATCCCTAGGCGATGAATATCTCGCAAATAATCTGAGAAGGAATTCCAAACAAACAAAAAGATAGATTTTTGCTGGATATGGAAAAAAGTATAAAATTAGAATTTAATTAAAGATTCCAAGTCTATAAGTACTATTTTATTTATTTATATTAATCAAGTGCAATCAATTATCGCCGCTGAGACAACTTCATCTTTTCTTGTAAAGATTTTTTTTCGCACGAGTAATAAAGGAAAACTAAATTTGTCTTATTTAATCAGAGCATATTTGAAATTGTGTACCTGAAAGAATCTTCTTTTAAAAACAGTGAGGCCGATCGAACACAATGTGTAAAAGACGCCGGTGTCTAACAGTTTAAAATATGTACGATAATTATATTCATTAAACTTTTTTAAAATCTGCATAACTATAAATCAAATTTTTTAAAGCGATTTCATAATTAAAAAAAAATAATAAATATATTCATTAACCTCTTAAGAGATTTCTTTATGGTGAAAGGGAAAAAAAACCCTCTATTTAAAATAATTTTTTTTAATCAGTTATACATTTTACATTAATAAGAATTCAAATAGAAATAAAAAGTATTTTTGTGCTTTTTTGCCATTTTAATAGTTTTTTTTTTTAGCTAAAATTAAATTATGTTAAATATGTTTTTCAAAATATAAAAACATGTTATTACAATTGTCTGAAAAGCAGTAGTTGTATAATAAAGCAATATCTTACAATTATTACAATAATTCGAAAATAAAATTCAATAATTTTGCCATTTATGTTCTTCTTGAAGAAGGTAAGGAATTTAATATGATTAGAAATTAACAACTTTGATTAATTAAAGTGTTTTCAAAGGAACATGAAAGAAAATTCCCTGTGTGATCTTTAATCCCACTTACGTTTCCCCAAAGACTGTATATTTTTTATAAATAAAGAACATATATCTTCCGAATCACCAGCAAACATTTAATAAACATAGATTTGTGCCATAATAATTTCTTCTTCAATCTACAACTACAAAAGATGCTTGATTACTTTTGTGAAACAAACAAGAATCGACCGACCATCATTAAAGATTCCTATTTTCATGAGCGATGAAAATAATTGGGTGAAGGTTAAATTGGGTGCATTTTTTGTTTCTTATTTTTAGAATTACTTTATTGCTTCTTTATATTAATAGTGACGAAAATAGTTCCCTACGCAATGGATATCTCGAAAATAATCATCTGCGAAAAACTTCTGCACTAACGAAGAAGTAAGTGTTTGCTGGATATGGAAGTAAATTTTATTTAGAATTCAATTAAAGTTTGAAATGTTTTAAGCGTCACTTTCTTTGTATATGTAATAAATAAAAAAAAACTTCGCCATCTTCCCGCCTTGAGTTTGTTCTAAAGTTTTATAGGAACGTACTTTTATTCTCAGTTTCCGTAACGTATTAATAATTTCAAAGGCTAAAGTTCTTTTTATTTTATTTTATTCAACTTAGCACAATCTATTGATTATTTTCTTAAAAAGAGCTAGAATGTTTCTTGAATGTCAATATCTTATTGCGAAATCTTAAATTCATTACACAAATCCATTTTCCTTTTTTAGAATTAAAAACATTTATCGAAACTTTAATTTTGTTTTATTATTTAATTAATCGTCTGCTCGTGAAATTCATACGCTTTCGTGAACGACACCCTAAAAATCACGCTAAATTGCAAAAAATCTAAATCTTAACACGTTAAATGCCAGTGCACCCGTTGCGGAAACATCTATTATATATGTATTTTTCAAACTATTTTTTAAACTATTTAAGAAAAAAAATTACAGAAGAGTTAATAGTATGAAGTCTAAAAAATACATTTTTTTCGAACACTCTTTTTCTTATTTTTCTATTTTTTACAGATTTTTTTAAAAAAAGAAAATTTTTGGGTTTTCGACTATCTGAAGTAAATCTAGTTGTTAAAAAGAAAGAAAAAATCATTCATTCTTCTCAAGTACAGTCCTAATTTAAAACCAACATTTCAAGTACCACCATATTCAAAAACTGGAGGAAATAGTTTTATTTAAAGTAACAATAGAGAGGTGTTCGCGGATTGTTCCCACAATGGCTAAACTTGGCTCTTTATAGTAGTATTTTTTTCTCCTTTGTCTGGCAGCGCGCTTATTGCACTCCTAAGAAGAAAGATGCAAAAATAAACGCATAAGATAATTTTAAGTACCTGGGTTCGGAGAAACAACAATACAATGAAATGCATTTGTATTTAACTGCTTTTTAGCTCACAGGCTATCATAGCCCGAGAGCTTATGTGCCCGCCCGTTCTGTATGTATGTTCGTACGTAACGCGGTAACACATGATAAAAATATCTGATCCACTTGAAATTTTGTATATAGGTATATTCTAACAAGGCGCTTCCCTGATTAGTTTTTACAGTTCATTTGATCTGTATCAGAGGGGGAACGGGGGGCTCATGCCCCTCCCCTTAATAGAAATAAGTGGGTTTTTCATGCAGAGTTAAGTTTTCGTTCAAAATTTAGACATAGGATCATTTTGATGAGGCGATTCCGTGATTGTTATTAGATGTTCATTGAATAAGTATAAACAGGGGGAACGGGGGTTCTAATGCCCCTCCCCTTAATTTATATAAATGGGTTTTTCAAGCAGAATTGTCAGATCTCGTTCAAATCTCTGAATAGTTTTGGAAGTTTAATGGTTAAGTATAAAAGAGGGGGATAACTCCTCTTAAATTATACAAATGCTAAATGGGTTTTTATTAAGAATTATCCGATTTGCTCTGAATTTTGGATATAGATTTTTTATATGATAAAGCATGTCTTTGATAGTTTAGGAGGTTCAATGATTAAGTATAAAAAAGGGGAAAGGGGAGAGCTGTTTCCCCTTCTTAATTTCTTTTTCGAACGGAATTAACCCTTAAAAATATAAGGCTGTAATGTACAATTAGTATGCGTAGCCTGTGAGCTCAATGCCATCAGTTTAACTGGGCAGTATTATTTTTATTAATTTGTTATTTTGAAAAACATAGTGTATTTTAATTCTATGTTGAAATTTATTTCTTAATAGTGTTTTTCTTCTTTAAATTAAAAAATTCAAATTAAATGGATGATTTTTTAATTCAGTTTTAAAAAATTTATACCTGCATATATTATAAATTACCAGTTTTAAATATTTTTTTACTGAATGCTAAAAAAGGAACATATTTCTTATAAATTAATTAAAAACAAAACTTCTTCTAAGTAGCAGAAAAATGAACTGTACCTGAATTCTACCAAGGGAAAGTTTTCCCCTTATTAGACGCCAAAGCTCCAGTTACGGGACCATGCCGAATTTTCTAAACGGTTACAGTTTAAAAAAAAAATCAACTATTCTATAATAGAGACATAAAACGTGCATTAAAAAATAAAAATGTTACATTTATTTAACGTTGTTTATATAGCGGCGTTTAATGGGTTAAAATATATTTTTCGTATTGCAGTTTTACGCTACAGTAATTTATGGTAAATCTGATATCACGATTAAGCTAATGTAATCGGTTTCATAGGCAAATTTCGTATTTAAATAATGTGAACTGCCTCAAAAATGATATTTATTAATTTTAGTATCTTTTTACATTTATGTTTTTTTTTTCTTTTTTTTTAAATTTATTTACGATAACAAAGGAGCATGGAAAGTTAAAATGTGGTTGAGCTAAAAAATTATTCACCCAAATATTTAAAGATTATAAACGATTTATATATACTTAGAAAAAAAATGTAGAGAGGCTAATTATGTTAGTTAAAAATAACTTTTTTGTTGTGTCGTATGGAATATGGAAGCTCTCGTAAAACTGAACTCAAAAATGCATTTCTTGTAATTTGAATTATTATATTTTCAAAGATATCGTCGAACATATGAGCTAAAATATGTCTCCTCCCCTCCTCTATATCAAAATCTACTGAAATCAAAATTATGAATATATTAGGGATAGTAGTTTATTAAAGATTTATTTAAATCTTGCAGGAAAACTACAGCCCTTGGTCACATCATTTTTCCGTTTCATACAAATCTCACCTTTCGGAATGTTAACAAGAGAGTTGAAGGACGCGCAAAGTACCTATCCTGGGGGAAGTATAAAATAACTGTTGATGGTGATTTTCGAAAAAAATTTTTTTTGGTAATTAACCGATATATTAATCTTTAAAAACACTATTGGTTTTGACATTAAATAAAGACAGGAAGTTCGCACCGTATGCGTCATAGGCTTTTAAAGCCTTTGATAACAATTTATTATTGTTTTAGCAACGAATTTTTGTAATATATACTTACTAGTTAATGTATTTTTTTCTGTATTCTGTGTGCAAATAATACTGGCACTTGAGCGATTATTTAACACAAAATGGCAATTATGATTGTAATTTCAGTTGGTCTGTCTAATCGTTCGCGCTCTAACTTTTATACAAGTAATCGAATTGAAATAAAATTTAATTATGCAACTTACAGAAACAAATGAAGGCTTTTTAACCGCGTACTGGTTTATTCTTTCCCTTCAGTAAATTGAAAATAGCGGATTCACACTACTATTATTTAAATAAAATTTAGTCTAAATATTTTCGTTTTTCAATAGTATGAAAATTTTCTTAAAAATAATAGTAGTGTCAAAAAGCTTTAAATGATGCAATAAGCAAATTCGTCTTCCCCAAACGGCGTTCGGGCAAACCAGATAAGGAGTTAATGTGAATAATAATTAAAAAAAAAACACATTTAAACGATTCTAAAACAGAGTATAGGAAAGAAAAAAGCATGGGATAGTCCAAAAATTAAAAAAAAGCATATGTATCTAAATAACATAAGTTTAAAATATTTGGTTATTCTTAAACTTTGTAAAGATTATAATATCCATTTGGAGGATTTCACATTAAAATAAAATGCAATGTAACATAAATTGCCAAAAAATATTTATACTTTAAAATATAATCTAAAATATTGTATGCCGTCAATCATTGTTCTGTTAATTTTAACACGTTCGCTGCCGCTTACATGAAGATGTGATGACAGTTAATGCCGCACTGTAGAAGTGGGATTTTCCCAGAAACCTACTTTCTGGGACCTAGCGATTTACTTTTTATAACAAAGAATCAGTAAGAGATTTTCCCGCGCCAGCACGTGAATGGCTATTGGACATCCCCCAGCATCACTCTCTGGCGCGTGAGTTGCCACTTAACATTGGCGCCATATCACGCGCTTAATTAAAACAAGGGAGCTATTTGTTGCACCATGCATCATAGTGAACAAAATTGAAATAAAACAAAAACTAACTTTGAAGCGTATCAGAGGTTAAATTTAAATTAACTTGGGTGAAAATTGTTTAAGATTCAAATAACTCCTTTTTCATTTATTTTCTTTATAGATAAAACAAAGCAATTGGTGAAGATTGGGGCATGCGTAAAAACAATCAATCACTTCGAATCTACATTTTATTGTCCTGCGAAGGCATTTTATTGAGATACTGCTGTAAATGTATTATTACGTTGATGAAAAATATCATATAAAATAGGCGGAAAAAAGAATAAGTAGATGAGAAATGGTTTTGTCCATTTTTGATAAATTCTGTTGTTTTTCAATACTAACCCTTTCACGGACAAAGCATTTCTATTACTAAAATGTTGAAGCGAATCAATGACGCAGGAAATTACGAGCAAATTCATTTGCAATCGAGAACAAGTAAGAAAAACCCTGAGTTAAGATAGATTATGAACACACTTTCCAACACTTCATGAAATCTTTAAAAAAAATTCGTTATTCAGAGAATTAAGGTGTTACTGACCATAGCCAAATACGTATTCCAATGCAAACACACAAACACACGTCACACATCATGCTGATAGCTCAGTTTTTTTCCAAATGTTGTTTAGCAAAGAAGTACTGTTCAGACCAGGGCCGTAGCTAAGGGGGCGTTATGGGCGGCTCAGCCCGCACTAAAATATTTTGAGACCCCCTTGGAAAAGATTCCAAGGTCACTAAATGAATTTCTGTTTCGAAAATCCAAATGAAATTCTGCTCAAAAATCTAATTTAGTTTTGAGAACCTTTCACAGTTTTGCAGAATTACTAAATTGTACCTAAAATAAGTGTTTCAACACTCCCTCATTTTATTTGTACATATGAAGCTAACATGATGTTTAATTTTGCACCAGTTATACACTCAAAATTTTCATCGTCATATTCTTCTCTTAGCATAAAATGAAGTTATTACTACAGTACATAGCATAAGTACAAAATACATAGTATTTTGAATGTGAATGTTCACTAATTTATCTTTCTGCGTCGGAGAGAGAGAGAGAGAAATTATGAGCCCCTCCTACATTCTTCTGAGCCCCCCCCCCCTACATTCTCTTGAGTCCCCCCTATTGTTCACTTCTAGCTATGGCCCTGTCACCCGATCTGACGCTATGTGATTTCTACCTGTAAAGGTTCGTAAATGATGGTGTGTTGGTGTGTATGTGCGTCCACTACCAGCTGAGCATTACAGCTATTGCAAATAGGACTTCACAAACACTTATCAACGTTTGAGAAGAATTGATATATCGATTTGAAGAGTTCCGTGTGGTGGTAGGTGCGCACATTGAACACTTGTAAACTTGTAGGTAAAAATGTTTGAGAGGTTCTTTCTATTTATACATTAATTATAATTTTAAATTTTATGTAATAAATACTACTAAGCGTTAAAACCACGCTATTCTTTTAGAAACACCCCGTATTTGAAACCATAAAAAAAAATTCTGAAATATTTCTATATATTAAATTTTCAATCATTTGAATGGATACGTTTTGCGCTGTTATATATCAACAGACGGATGAATCAGACAACGACTGTAGGTGCTACGGATCTATATGATTACGAACTCACCTAAAAATGAATGAATCATTTTGAATCTTCATTCTGCTTTTAAAATGGCAATTAGAAGGGTTTGGGTTTTGATTTTTTTTGGGTTATTTTAAGTCTCATTGCAGTTTGGGGCAGTACAGCGTTATACATTGTTTATATTTAGAACTAAAAAAGATAGTGTAATTCGCAAGCTTCTGAATCACACGTCATTCTTTTGACAAAATATCTTTAATACCTGCCACCATTTATTTAATATTCAATTAAAAAACCCATCAGTTCATTTTAAAATACTCTCCATATATTGCAACTGATGTATATACGCGTAGGTTCTAGGTGGTATTTATTTAAGTGATCAAATAACCAGTTTCTGATATCAACAGACAATCCAGAAAGCAATTATCTGCAAATTCAACAAACTAACAAGCTCTGTGATTTATTCTGTAATATAACAAATTATTTAGTGTCATTTATTTAAGAGATTGTAGACAGTTTTATTTACTTCAGCCAATGCATTTGCAATCTACATGCTGTATGTCGAATGAATAAACAATTTAAGATATTTAAATCCTGTTCAGATGCTCACGAATGCACATTATTAATTTCCATTATCGGAAATTTATTCGAGATATTCGATCAATGGTATTTCATTAACCGTCTTACTAGGTTTCTAGGACTAAATATTTAAATCCAATAGTTTTTTTGATTTATTAATTTATGAGAGTTTAGTTTACTTTTGTGATGGAAAAAGAATAAGTTAGAAGGATTGAATATATCGAAATTAATATTTATAGAATGAAAGGGACAGATGACATATATGCATCACGTTAGCGTGATTGACATAAAATGGCAATTTTAAGGCTCATATGATTTATTTATTAATAAACTGTTTATTTACTTTTATTTTCTTTTTTTTAAAATTATATAAATTGTTACATTCTACAGATATTAAATTTTTATTTATTATTATTTCCGTTTGAAAAAAAATTAAAAACATGTATGTAACAGACATTTGAAAAGAAGTTTTCGCCATATTGAAGGCAGAAAAAAAATGAGCAAACATAGCACGTATATGACATCTGAGCCGAAAGAAATTCATAAGATCTGATGATTACAAGAAACCAAATCCTGCACATATTTATCGAATGTTAATTTGATAATGGAATTTCTTCTGTGTATCTTATATGAGAATTGCAATGCTCAGTTCAAAATATTTTTTAAATGCCTAAGATTTAGAAAAAGCAGATCCTGCAGTTGATTTAGACTTCGTTACAAACTATAAAAATCATATAATGCGACAATTTGTTTTTTTTTTTAATAGCGAAACTTACAGATGGTGGACAAAATAATACGAACACATGTAAAAAAGTATGACGTATTTCACACCTGCAAAACAGTCGTGCCACCTGCAACAGAAGTCTACCACCTAATGAGCGTGGGCAGAAAGGTATCAATGTGAAAAATAACACTAAATAAGTCTTGATTACGTCCACAAATAACTAAATCGTAATACTAATAATATATATTCTACATAAAAATATCTTATACTATAATGCGAGCAAAAATTGTGTGTGTGTGTGTGTGTGTGTGTGTGTGTCTGTGTGGGTAAATTTTATCTCAAAAACGGCTCTAACGATTTTCGCAAAAATTTGGATTTTACCATTTTCGGGCACGAGAAGACCATTGGGCTAGGTCACATGTTCGAGAAAATTCGATTATTGGGTCATTTTGGGTCATAATGGGTCAAGACCAAGCTATTTATATCTAGAGAACGGCTGGATCGATTTTAAGGAAATTTTCTATCCAATCGTTTTTTGGCACAACAAAACTATTGGGCTGGGTCACATGTTCGAAAAATTTCGATTAGTGGGTCATTTTTGGGTCATTATGGGTCAAGCCATTTTTATCTAAAAAACGGCTCTAACGATTTTGACCAAATTTTATATTGTATCGTTTTAGATTACAAGAAGACCATTGGGTTAGGTAACATGTTCGAGAAAATTCGGTTAGTGGGTCATTTTTGGGGTCATTGTGGGTCATGCTATTTTTATCTAGAGATTTTCTCACGCAATTTTGACTAAAAATTGCATTCTATGGTTTTCGGGCACGAGAAAAACATTGGGCTAGGTTACATGTTCGAGAAAAAATTTTAATGGGTCATATTGGGTCATTAAGAGTCTGGGTCAAGCTATTTATATTTAAAGAACGGCGTGATGGATTATAACGAAATTTTGTATGTAACAGTTTTTTGACATGAGAAAACTAATGGGCTAAATCACATGTTTGAGAGATTTCGACTATCAGGGTCATTTGTGGGTCATGATGGGTCATAATGGGTCATGGTCAAGCTATATCTAAATAACAGGTGGATCGATTTTAATGAAATTTTGTATGCAACATTTTTTTGGCACGATAAAATCATTGGACTAGGTTACATGTTCGAAAAATTTCGAT
This sequence comes from Maratus speculifer, assembly GCA_964019185.1. NCBI lineage: Eukaryota > Metazoa > Arthropoda > Arachnida > Araneae > Salticidae > Maratus > Maratus speculifer. The sequence continues at coordinate 26,868,506 of OZ025289.1, read as the reverse complement.
TAATGGGTCATTTTGGGTCATTAAGAGTCTGGGTCAAGCTATTTATATTTAAAGAACGGCGTGATGGATTATAACGAAATTTTGTATGTAACAGTTTTTTGACATGAGAAAACTAATGGGCTAAATCACATGTTTGAGAGATTTCGACTATAAGGGTCTCTTGTGGGTCATGATGGGTCATAATGAGTCATGGTCAAGCTATATCTAAAGAGCAGGTGGATCGATTTTAATAATACTTTGTATGCAACATTTTTTTGGCACGATAAAATCATTGGACTAGGTTACATGTTCGAAAAATTTCGATTAATGGGTCATTTTGGATCATAAAGGGTCTGGGTCAAGCTATATATAATTAAAGAACGGCAGGATCAATTTTAACGAAATTCTGTATGTAACAATTTTTAGAAACGAGAAAACTAATGGACTAAGTCACATATTCGAGAGCTTTCGATTATAAGGGTCATTTGTGGGTCTTAATGGGTTAATGTCAAGTTATATCTAAAGAATGGGTGGGTCGATTTTAACGAAATTTTGTATACAACATATTGTTGGCACTAGAAAATCATTGGGGTAGGTCACATGTTCGAGAAATTTCGATTAGTGGGCCACTTTTGGGTCATTCTAATTTTATCTAGACAACGTTTCGCGCAATTTTGACTAAATTTTGTATTTTATCGTTTTCGGGCACAAGAAAATCATTGGGTTATGACAGATTTTTGAAAAAATTCGATAAATGGGTCATTTTGGATCATAAGGGGTCAGGGTCAAACTAACTATATCTAAAAAACGGCTCAATCGATTTTATCTAAATTTTGTATCTAATGTTTTTCGGCATGCTAAAATTAATGAGCTAGGCCACACGTTCGAGAGATTTCGATTATAAGGGTCATTTGTTGGTCATGATGGGTCATGCTAATTTTATATAGAAAATGGTATTCACCATTTTGACTATACTTTGTATTATATCGTTTTTGAGCAAGAGAAAACCATTTGGATGGATACATGCTCGCGAAAATTCGATTAGTGGGTCATTTTGGGTCTTAATGAGCTAGGGTCATTCTAATTATATATAACAACGACTCAATCAATTTTACCTAAATTTTGAAACAAAACGTTTTTTGTCATGAGAAGACTATTGGGCTGAGTCGCACGTTAAACAAAGTTATATTAGTGGGTCATTTCGTTTCATTGCTGAATGCTGCCAAGCTAATTTTACCTAAAAATGGCTTAAACGATTTTGATTCAATTTTATATTCTACTGTTTTTGATTACCTGAAGACGATTGAGCTATGTCACATGCTTGATCAAATTTGATTAGTGGCTCATTTTGGGTAATACGGGTCAGGGTCACGAGAATATGGCAAAAGCCAATAACTTGGTGATATTTGACAAAATATCGGCGACATATGGCTAAAAAATCGACTACAAAAATTACGAAAACCAAAACACGTATTTGGAGCCAAATGAAAAAATGCCTCCAAATTTGGCTATATCTAGCAGAAAATATTGTCTTTCAGAATGTAAAGAATTTTTTTATACATTCTTACGAGGATTCGAGATGCATGGTTAAACCAATCAGAGTCGAGCTAAAAAAGTGATTTAGATCGATGTCCTTTCGTTGTAAATTTTAAAATAAAGTAAAATTTATAAACATGCGCATAAAAACATAGTTTTCTTCTTGATTGTTTTTCTAAATAAACAACATGTTTTACAGTAATAATACCGAGTGAATGACACAGTGAAGATACTATATCGAGTTGAACACAAAGTTAATTTTGACCGAGCTAAGCTCGGTCTCCCCTGCTAGTAAGAATTTATATTATAAAAAATATTTTGCTTCTAAGACGTTGTATAATAACAAAAACATTTAAAATATATTAAAACATTTTTATTTACATGTTTCAACTCAAAAATTAATAGAGTCATCCTCTATTAATTTTTGACATTGGATGACTTTATTAATTTTTGAGTTGAAACATGTAAATAAAAATGTTTTAATATATTTTAAATGTTTTTGTTATTATACAACGTCTTAGAAGCAAAATGTTTTTTATAATATAAATTCTTATATTTTTATGTAGAATATAACTTATTAGTATTACGATTTAGGAAGGTATCAGTCTCCCAAATAGTAAAAAATGTATGATAAATGAGCAGGTTTACTAAATAATTTTTTACTGTGCATGCGTCAACGCTATTAAAATTTCATTTGCATATTATGTTAGTTAAATGTATAGAGCAACTTTTGTGAAAGTCTCAAAAACATAGCTTGAAAATTATGAAAATTATCGTCGGTAGAATAAAATATAAATCCGTTATTCCCAAAATAAAGCGAAAAGATAAGGAGCTGTATCCAAATATTGTAGTACGTGTAATATTGTGCAGGCACTAATCAATGGAATATGGTTACAACCCCTCATCTTTTTGCTTAATTTTGGGAATAATGATTTTGACCTGATTCTATGTACGATAATTTTCAGAATTTTCAAGCTATGTTTTTGAGATTTTCATAAAAGTTGCTCTTAACATTTGACTAACATAATATGCAAATGAAATTTTAATAGCATTGACGTATGCGAAGTAAAAAAAAATATTTAGTAAACCTGCTCATTTATCATACAATTTTTACTATTTTTTAATTCTTATTACAGGGTGTTATGTACAATGTTGATTGTCATATTTTTTGAAAAGAACATAGAGTTTGATGAAGAATTCTGCAAATTGTAAGCGAAAAACTTGGAAAAATTTGGGACCGTTTTTATTAACCTTAAACCATAATTTGTCTACGAGTTTACATGCTATATTCATAAAAATGAACACAGTTTATTACAATAAGCCACTTAATCATAATCTGCAGTTTGAACTCTTTTGCGTCATTAGTTTTGATAGGGTTATCCAAAAGATCTTCGTTCTTTTTCAATTTGTTGACGGTCCCCTGTTGGATTTCGGAAAAAACTCTTCGTGAAAATATATGACTAGTACTATTTTGATTATTCATCAGGAGTTTCGGAGTTATTCCTTATGTATATTTTTAGATATGTAACAAAACGTCTAAAATCGCAAGTGTCAAGATTTTTTTTGCGGTGACTGTATATATGGGATATTTTAATTTACTAAATAGATTGTTGTCTTATATGGAAACTACAGAGTTCAATGTTAGCATATTTTTTATTTCTGTATTAAATCAGTGTACTGTAAGTTTTAAAAATAAACCTGAAAAATTATTATCGCTATTTCGACCAATCAACCAGTGTTATGATTTTTTCGTATTTTGAAAGTGCATTAAATGTATTTAAAATATAGTTGTAGTAAGTTTTATTGTACGAGAGAAATAAATTTGCAAACTCAATGTCGAAAGCAATCCGCGTTAAGACATTTAATTTTGTTTACACACTCATGAATTCAGATATTTCAAACTATCAACATCCAATTTAAGTCAAATTTGTTAGATTAATCTGTTTGTCCCCGAAGCTAAAACAACACTGCAAATACTCATTCATAATTTACATACGATGAAGTTTTAGCGTTTATCTATTTTAGTAATAAAATAATCACATTCAGATATCAACATTCAAATTGGAAAGAAATCATGTCAACAAATTAACAAGTAACGATTAATTCTGTATTACAACAAATTATTCAGTGACACCTATTTCAGAGATTTCAGACAGATTTATTTACTTCAAGCAATAAATTTACAAGCTCGTTGCTGTACTATGTCGAATGAATTGTAATTTAAGATGTTTAAATTCTGTTCGGATTTTTACGAGCATAGACAATTGATTTCCATTACCGGAACCTAATTTAAGCTATTCGGTCAAAGGTATTTTATTAAATGCGTTACTAGGATTCTACACTGTAAAAAAAAAAGGATCGATCTACTAAAAAAAACTTTAGTGATCCTTGTAATTACTAAAAAATTTTTAGTAATCTTAGTCGGTTACAAGAAAATCTGTAAGAATTACTAGAAAAAAGTTAGCAACGAATAGAGTTAATAGTTTTATCTTTCTAATAGCTATTACTAAAAGTCGCTTCGTGTGATCTTGATAGCATAGTGGTTATAGTAACGGACTCCAGGCTAAAAGGTCCCGGGTTCGATACGGGCCAATACGAAATACGCCCCGAATGTATGTAGTGTAAATACTCGTTAATAAAGGGATTATGAAAAACCTGTCGGAGTAGGTAGCAATGTTTGGTGCCGCCATCTATTGCGGTTTTGCCGAAAATCTTCCGCTTCAGAAGTCTGGAGGCCGCGTGAATGAAGCTCCTGCCCTTTGGGCGCACGTAATGGTTATTAAAAGTAATTTTGGAGCTATTACTAAAATTTGCTTGGTGGCTCATACTAAAATTTTTTAAGTTAGTTATACAAAAAATTCTTTTGTTCAGTTTACAAAAGAAATGCTTGTTTCATTTGCAAAAAAAAGTTTGTAATGGTTACTAAAAAATTCTGTGGAATACAAATTTACTAAAAAATGTTTAGTAACCTCTTGATTTTTTTTTTTTACAGTGTAGTACTGAATATTTGTGTCATTTATTTGGGAGATCGTAGACAGTTTTATTTACTCCTAGTGATTCACTTTCAAGCTCTGCTTTATGTCGAGTGAATTGCGATTTACGATATTTAAATTCTGCTCAAATACACGCGAATATGGATTAATAATTTAATTACCGTAGCCTAATTTAAGATATACGATCAAAGGTATTCCATTAACCTCGTTAGTAGATATCTAGGAGTAAATATTTTTATACAACATAATTTTTGATTTGTTAATTTATGAATGTTTAGTTTACTTTTGTGATGGAAAGGAAATAAATGTGAAAACTTGAGTCTTCAGAATTTAATATTTATGGCCGGGAATTTGTTAACCTCCTGACTGCCGCCGGCTGATTTTTTCACACACTAAGCTGCAGGTTTCACTGCAACATAAGCAATATTTAAATTAGTATAATTCCACAAATAAAACCCAGTTCTGAAAAATTAAGTTAGGATTGATGCTATCAAAGATTATAGACCGATACTAATAACGTATTTTGCATCAGGTTGGAAAAAACATCTTTTTTTTTTTTATATTTTTAATAAATTACAGAGAAAACAACATTACAATATTACCCTTTAGCTGGGCAGTTAGGGGGTTAAGAAGCGGATAATTTAAAGAAACTGTGTCCTACATATATAGGAGACGTTAATTTGCTAAGGAAAAATGATCCATCATATCTTATGTGGAGAATACCAAGTTAAAATAATAGTATATCTTTATTTTTGTAGTAAATCGGTCTATTGTAAGTTTTAAAAATCAATCTGGAAAACAATTATCTCTATTTCAACCAATCAACCAGAGTTGTGATTTTTTCCTATTCTGATAGTGCATTCATTATCATGTATTTAAGTCAAAATATAGTAAGTTTTATTTTACGAGGAAAATAAATTTGCAAATACAATGTCGAAAACAATCCACTTAAAGACGTTTAATTTCGTTAATACATTCATGGATTCAGATTATCAAAATCCAATTTTTTAAGTTAATTTGTTTGTTTCCGAAGCTAAAGTAACACTTGAAATACTCATTCATAATTTACATATGATTACGTTTAGCTCTTATTTATTTTAGTGATAAAATAATCACATTCAGATATAAACAGTTAAACCGGAAAGAAATCATGTCAACAAATTAGCAAGCATTACGATTTATTCTGTATTACAACAAATTATTCAGTGTCATTTATTCTAGAGATTGTAAACAGATTTATTTACTTCAAGCAATGAATTTGCAAGTTCCATGCTATACTATGTCGGAAGAGCTGCAATTTAAGGTGTTTAAATTCTGTTCAGATATTTAGGAGTACAGATAATTAATTTCCATTATTTGAACCTATTGAAGTTATTCGATCAAAAGTATTCCAATAAACGGTTTACTAGGTTTATAGGACTGAATATTTAAATCCAATGGAATTTTTTATTTTCTAATTTATGACTGTTTAGTTTATTTTTGTGATGGAAAAGGAATAATTCCGATGACTTGAATGTTCCCAAATTAATATTTATGGCGTGAAATTTCTAAGAAGTGCATGTTTTTAAGAAACTGAATCCTATATGTTTAGGAGATGTTAATTTGCTAATGAAAGTTGTTTCGGCGTATCTTATGCGGGAACTGCAGAGTTCAATACAGTAAAACCTCTAAATAACGGACACCTCGGGAACGCAGAAAATGTCCGCTATTCGGAGGTGTCTGTTATTGGGAAATTCTCAGATATTCAAAAATCGCTAAGAAATGTTTAATGTATATTAATTTACTTTTATATGTACTAAAACCTCTATTATATAATTAATCAGAAATTAAAATTATTTTTAAGCAATAAAATTGGAATAAAAATGTGCACACTTTTATTAACTGTTTATTATATTATTGTGAAAAAAAAATCTGTTACAAAATTTTACTTTTGCTTGCGATTATACATAATTTGTTTTTTTATGTGACATTATTGGACATTGTAGAGTTCCGGGAGGAGAGGGAAGGATCGTACTTTTTAACCTTTAAATGCATAAAATCTCAATCTTCTTGGGTGACATTTCAATGCTCTGGGAGGTATTTCTCCCGGGCAACCCCCTGAATTTAGCACTGAACGTGTGTTTGTGTGTGTGTGTGTGGGGGGGGTAATTTTCCCCCAGCTCTTTATCTACATTTATCTGTGATCACAAAATTTGTAACATATTGTGCTGATATATTCAGAGGTCTTTTTGCTTTTTTTTTCTTTAAAAAATACTTTTTTATCCTTTATCGACGAATAAAGTGTCCGCTATTTGGAATGTCCGTTATTCAGAGGTTAAACATACAAAAATTTAGGTTTCGGGAGTGGGGATTGGAAAACTGCTCGTTAAATAGAGGTGTCCGCTATTCGGGAGTGTCCGTTATGGAGGTTTTACTGTATTAGCATTTCTTTTGTTATAAATCAATGCATTGTAAGGTGGTCTGGTGTAATAACGCCAGGCGGGGTAATAACGTCAAGTGCTAATATTTTGCATAATTATGAAATAATCTGGTAAATGACACCCATGTGCTCTGCGCAGAAGGTTTTTGAGTCATATAAATCGCAAAAAAAGAGCTTCAAGTTAATTTGTTTCATTTTTAGGTCTTATTGTTTTTACAAGCAACTAAAATTAACACTTGATGTAAAATTTGCGAGATACGTTTTGTGATGTGAAGACTATTTTTTTTTTATCCGGAAATACTTTGTTAATTACATAAATTTGTAGTACATTTCATGGAATTTCAAAATGTTGTTAAAGATTTTGGATATCTTCTCGAGATAATTTGTAATTTGAAACGTACAGCGCAATAACTATAACGGGGTAATAACGCCAAGCCTTGCCATTAATACCCCGGTTGATTCCCTGCAGTGGTCGAGCAACATCCTAAATACTGATTCAAATAAACACAGTTAAAACTGTGCAATAGGGTGGAGCGAAAAAAAATTTTTTTTGAAAATCAAAAACGGGTAGGTGCCAAAAGTTGCCTTTATACTAGTACATCAACTGTGTGAAATTTTACCGCTGAAAAAAAATGGCTTGAGTCTGCGCTTTTGCTCCAAAAATCGAAATTTTGGGTAAAATTTGTCATTTTTTGACATTTTTTCAAAAAAATGAAAAAATTCCTACAGAGCTGGTTAGTATTTAAAAGTGTTGCTTAGACCTTTATATTTATCTGCTTAACATATTTAAACTATAAAACAATATGTTTATTCCCTATAGCTGGAGCAAAACAGACAACTTTTAGTAAGAAAACAGCAAAATCACTCTATTGGGTCATACAACGAATTGTTTTTAATACAGCTCTTGTTTTCAAAACTACCTTGGACATGCGTCGTGGAGGTGGCTATATTTCCTATACCACCCGGCCCAACTATTCGATCATCTTAGTACAGTGTGTTATTTATACAGTGATTTGTGATTTTCTTTATAAAAATTTGGCATGTTTTCGATGCTTCCACCTTGTTTATCTGTTCTTTGCATCCACATGCTACTGTAACTATCTTCATGTATATTTTTACAGTTTATACAAAAAAATGACAAGCAGAGTAATGCACGGGAATATTATTAAAGGGATCTATTCGGCCATCTATTATATTTATCTAACTTACATTCAGTTGATGAATAGTGATTAGAAGTTCTGTTACCACAACATTTTTTCAGTCAATTGTATTTTTTTTACGTAATGATTTGCTTCAAAGATTATTTCAGATATTTCAACTATAAGTATGCCATCATTTATTCTACTTTTGCATTTTTTATATGTTGAGAAGCGAGCTGTTTCATGTGATGGTGATCGTCAGAGAGAATTGCAATGAAAATTTGTTCTCCATGTGTAAAGCAACCGCTGTTGTAAATAACTTTTTCTTTTGCATTAGTTTTATGCCGTTTTCTAAGTGTTTTCGTATCTAGGTAATTTCCTATTAACTTTTAGATCCCCTTTTTCCTCACAACATTTGATGGTGAAATGTCCTGGGCATAAAATTATAATGCATAGTACTTTATGAGGGAATGTACGGATTCTAATCGACTATAAGTGCTCATTTAAAATTAGGAGAATTTTATTTGTCACTGTGAACCATTTTGCATGGGGTAAGCTTAGAATTGTGTATAATATTGAATCATTCGCTACTTCAACTCCAGTGAATTTCCTCTGCGTCAATTATTTGAGAAGTCGATATAAAACGTTCTAAGCTACATGGATTCACCGGATCAATAAGGAAAATCTTTGTCTGCGTACTATTCACTTCCTATTGCAATTTTTTTTTTTTTTTTTTTTATAAAATAGAGAATTACTTTGTAAAATTATTTTCTCAAATTGAGAAAAAGATACTCAGAACAGACTAGAAATTTCTGTCGGAGATTTCAAAGCTAATTCGTAAGGAAAGCTATTTCTCAGAAAGAATGGGGAATAAGAATTTAGAAAACATCTCACACAAAAGATAGCTCATAAAGTCCGCTTTATATAAGCACAGATTGTCAATCAGCGTTTATATGTTCATTCACAAAATGTATAATCCAAGTTTATACCGCGGGATGTTTTATACCAAATGTACTACACACCTAAATAATAGATCTAAAATCTTATTAGAAATTACTAGACTACGGAACAACACAGGAAACGACATAAAGCATACTAAAACTTCTTTAGAAATATTGTTGTTTTACAACAAGTAGTTTTTGCAAATTTTGTTTGCAATCCTCTGTGACAATCGTTATAATATTAAACAGCTAGCTTCTCAGCATATATTCAATGTAATAGGTTCAATAAATGATGACATACTAGAAATTAAATTCATACAATCAATTTTTAGGCAAATCATTGCATATAAAATGTAATTGATTGACAGAATGCTGTGATAACAAAGCTTCGAATCATAATGTACTAATTGCATGAAATTTTAATGAAGATAATAGACTGCTGAATAGGTTCAATTAAGAACATACGCAATACATTGCTCAGCTTCTCTTTTGTTATACATGGTATAAAAATATACGTGCAGTAGGTCACACTAGCATGATCCAAATCACCCAAAGTCAGTGAATATAAAGAGATAAATTACTTTGATATATAGAAAATTTATACTCGTCTTCGGGAAAAAAATAACAATTCAATACATAAATAAAACACTGGGCTTAGATGGTTGAGACGGGTGGGATAATGCAACCACCTCTATGAGTTATATACACAGTAGTTTTGAAAGCAGCTAGGTAAGGAATGCATTCAAAACAACATTTCGTTGTACGCTCCAATAGAGAGGTTAACGCTGATTTTTCAAAAAAAGTTGTCAGATTTGCTCCAATTATACAGACTACAAATATTGTTTTATAGTTTAAATATGTTAAGCAGATAAATATAAAGATCTAAGCAACACTTTTAAATACTAACCAACTCTGTAGGAATTTTTTAATTTTTTTGAAAAAATGTCAAAAAATGACAAATTTTACCTAAAATTTCGATTTTTGGAGCAAAAGCGCAGACTCAAGACATTTTTTTTCAGCGGTAAAATTTCACACAGTTGATGTACTAGTATAAAGGCAACTTTTGGCACCTACCCGTTTTTGATTTTCAAAAAAAAATTTTTTTCGCTCCACCCTACTGTGCAATGTTTCTAATAATTCTATTTAAGCGGTCCTTTTTAAGCAAAAAGAAGCTCACGGTCTGATATTCTTTTGCCTCACCCCCCCCCCCCCCACACACACACACACCACACCTTTATTTTTCTTACACTTTCACAAAAAATTGAACATTTTCAATGGCTTAGAATGCAATTTGTCAATTTCTAAGTTTCTAGAGTTTGTATTTTTAGAATTGGGCAATCTACATGCAATTATTCCATTTTATTTCATAGTTTTGTTTGCATGGCGTTATTACCCATATAGGTGGGTAATAACGCCAAATAGCATTGGTCAAGAAATCACGCCATTACATTTTATGAATACATATCTGTTAAATTATTTTTTTTATATAGATAGTCAATGAGTTGCTGCATCAAATCCTATATTTGCTTGAAAAATACAATCTAAAACTGAGCCGTGAAAATTGGTAGAACCTTAACGTGGCGATATTACCCCAGGGTACCTTATGTATCAAAGATAATCCTGGAAAACAATTATCCCTATTTCGACCAATTAACCAGAGTTGTGACTTTTTTCTCTAGTGATAATGTATTTGTTGTCCTTTATTTAAGATAAAGAGCAGTTAGTTTATTTTCCGAGAAAAATACAATTGCAAACTCGATGCCAAAAGCACTGCGCATTAATTTTTAAATGCAGGGTGTTGCTTTCCAGTAACATACCGAATTTAGTCTTCGAAAATAATCTTAGAAATATATTGAAGCTCTAATGCCTGATGATGTTGCCAATAAAATGCATGCTTAGAAAATAAATAAATTCATTATTAACACGTAGATTGCAGAACTAGGGCTATTTAAAAATAAAAATTGATTTATCTTCTCAATCGTCGCTATATGCATTTTTTTTGTTTGGAGGCTTCCTAAATACCCTTTTTTTATTAGGTGAGTTCGTAATTATACGTAGCACCTATTGTTGTCGTTCAGTCCGTCCGTCTGTCTGTCCGTCTGTCTGTCCGTCCGCATATAACAACGCAAAAACTACCCAACTGAATTGTTTGAAATTTAAAATGCATAATTATTACATAATTTTGTCGAGTCATTTCAAATTTTATGAAAATCGGATGCATAGATCAATTACAGGGACAATCAAAAGAATTCCGTTACATTACGGTCAATGGGGAAAAAAGTTTCAAATGCATTTGAATCGTTTAAAAATTTAAATAGATAATTATTACATAATTTTGTCTAGTTATTTCAAATTTTATCAAAATCGGATGCATAGTTCAATTACAGGGACAATCAAAAGTATTCCGTTACATTACGGTTAATGGGGAAAATGTTTCAAATGCATTTTAATGGTGTTACACTCATTCGAACGTAATAAAATTGATATGCATCTATAAAGTACATATTATAATATACATTTTGCATAATCTGTGGTGCAAAGAATATTTGTTATTGATTTACAAGGCCACACAAAAGTATTCCATTGCATAATGGTATAGGGAGAACATTGTTTGGTGCGCATTTTAATTGTAATTATTTAGTTTTATGAGATTGATATATGCGAGTGATATTTTTAAAACTTCGTTATCGTACGAACGCACCTCATTTGCTAAGCTTCACGTGCAATTTCCAACTTGTTTGTTCTGCAGTGAGAAAGTAAAATTTATTCTTATCGTAGTTCTTAAAATTCAGGTGTGATTAATAGAATAGAATTTTGTCAAGGAGAATTATTTTTTTACTCAAATACCAACGTCGCTGATTGGCAGCGAACTGGTTTTTACGTTTAAAACATATTTAAAACAAAATATGGTTTTTAAAATTATTTTTCCCATGATTTATTAATAAGGTAAAAACCGAAAAACATTTTAAAACTGATTTTTGAAAAATCAGGGAAAAAGAGTTAAGACATTTAATTCAGTTACACACTCACGAATTCGCATAATTTAGGTTTACCGAATTCCAATTCAAATCTATTACATTAATGGTGTTCGTAGGTTCGTAGGATTAAGTATTTAATCTAGACATAATTTTTTTAGTTAAATTATCCCTGTGTTACTTAATTTTACAATGGACTGAGTATTAGTTGATGATATGATTTTATCACCAGTAGTGATCCTCAGACTTGTTGATTTGAATTCTGCTGATTTTTATATTCGTTCTACATAGGTTATTTTTGGATACTAGATTATGATAATACTTGTCCATTTAATACTTGCTCAATTCCATGTGTATCTGGGCGATACAAGTATACATTTTGAAACAACTCGTCACCTGAGAATAATAAAAGCTTTATCCGTGTTTTTGAAAAAAATGACTTACCGATATAGAAAGGTTCTATTTGTATCTATGAAGGCATTTTTGCATCAAAATGATGTTACATATAATTTACATATGGTATAACGATTATGTCATGACAATATTTTAATCTAGAAATGCCTTCATGGATACAAATAGAACATTTCTATATCGATAAGTCAAAATTTTCAAAAAGATAGATAGAACTTTATTATTCTCAGGTGACGAACTGTCGCGTATGTAAAGTTGATATTCGTTGAAACAAAGTAGATGGAGCTATAGTTTACGAATCTACTTGGCTCAACACTTAGAAGCGGAAAATATGACACATATACAGTGACGCCAACTTTTGAAAAATATTGGGTGCGCTCAAAACTTTTGAACAAAAAAAAAAAAAAAAAATGGGTGGGCTCAATGAATAATGGGTGGATGGAGGTATCAAATTATTGGGTGGGATCGCGCCCCATGGACCCATATAAGTTGGCGCCACTGCACATATACACTAATATAGAATTTATATAGTTGACCATAAACAAAGTATAACCTATGTCTGCATAACTATGGGTGTCGAAGAGTTCTCAAGTATTTACAGAAGTTTTATTACACAAAATTCAGTATGTACTGAAATCGAGTGAAAATAAGTTGTAATTTCCTGTCTGTAAATCAGTATTAGTAAATTTTTAAGCTATATTCTTTTGTACGTGATCTCTGCTCTAATTGTCGTAAGTATAGGAATTTATTTTGAAAATTCGATAATTGATTTGTTTAATATTGAAAAAAAATTGCATAAGTACAGGTAAACCTTTGGTAGATGCTGTCCACTACAGTGAACAAAACTGCAAATTTTTTCTTAATAAATATATTTCATTTGTAATTCCTATTTAAAGCATATGTTATTTTTTTATATTTAATTCTTTCTAGAAAAAAATCGAGATGGCGCCACAAGACGGTTAACTTACTTCTTGAGATAGAATTATATGGATGCCACACTGAATACCGACAAGTTGTTCATCATGGAGTAAAATGTTCCGAAACTTATAACTGTACTATTTAAATGATACTTCGTTCATTAATTATTGTTTTTAGATGTCTTGGTCTAATAGACAATTAAAAAGCGAGCATAAAAATGTTTTTTTTTCTTTATTTTATGGAGGGTTTTACCTTATGTCCATTATAGTGTACGCCATACACAGCATCAACATTATAGCATTTTACTCTGCCAACTAAGGTGGACATCAGGAGTGTGAACAGTGAAATAACTGTTCACACTGTTTTTTCGGAATTTCCGAAGAAATTCAGGAAAAATCAGTAAATTTTGGTTATTTTTATGTATTCAGTTTTAACAGCGTTATAAATTACTTTTATTACATTTCGTACTTAAACATCAGATTTATTTTAACATTTGAGTAAATATTTTTCAAATCAGAGTTGTTGATTCACAAAACTTTAAGATAATATTACGATTTACTCAGTTGCGATATGTTTTTCAGTGTTATTTATTTAAGAGAGTGTAAATAAATTTTATAATCCCTAAGATGTATCTATGGAATTAAAATTCAATACATTATTGAATGCAATTGCAATACATCATTCAGTGTTATTTATTTAAGAGATTATATGTGAATCTTATAATCCCAAGATGTGCATATGCAAGATCTATGTTCAATTTATAGCCCTCAAAGATGTTTTTTATATTATCATACTCATTATTAGCGATAATATTTAATTATCGGAAATTAAATTAAGCTGTTTGATCAAATCTATGACAATAATCATGTTACTTAGTTTCTGTGATTACTAGTGCTACAGAAATCATCACGTAGCTACTGAGACCGCTGAGACTACTTGATCTGGTGCTCTGAAATAACTTGATCGATAGGTGAATTAAAGGCTCCATTAAGTGATAGTAAACTGTCTCTGAACTCAAATTTATGTACAGGATTAATATAATTAAATTGCAACTATACAGAAATCCAATGATAGTTCTTTGTTTTGAAACGAAACAAAGTTTCACTAGTATCTCTGTACAGACAAAGTTACAAATCAAATTACAAAAGTTAAAGAAAAAAAATAGCGATCGATGAGACCGCTAAATTCGCTAAAGTAGGTTCTCAAAAAATAATATTAATAATAAATAAACGGTCAAGTACGAGTATTACTCACATTCAGGGAGTTCCGTATAATTAAATTACGTGTATGATTTATTAAATGTATTATTAAAAAATCCTTGTTAATAAATATCAAGTCTTTGTTAAAAACTATTTAACGTTAGGTTGGGGCCTGTATGTACTGGAAAAGTATGAATAGGTATACTATAAAAGTCCAAATACGCATGAAACATAAGTAATATCAAATATTGCTATTCTGTATAACTCTTTTTTCGCTAATATTTTCCTAATTATTATAATAATTATTATTAATGAACTTAATTCGATACCATCGATAAAAGTAATTCATATTTAAACTTCATTTGGCATTTCAAAAATTAAATTAACATAGTAATACTATCTTTTTACAGTGTAACCAAAAGAAAACCCTTGTTGAAATTCTAAAATTGGCATTGCACGCAGTACGATCCGCAAAGAGGTCGTAAAAGTTGAAACTCTGTACTGGTGCGTGCCATGTTTTCCATGTTGTTTATAGCCCGAATTAACCCATTAGTACCTGAATTATTTTCTTCGTTAAAATTCAAATTTTGCATTTTCCCACCACTTTTAAAGCAAGAATAACTTTTATCTCAATTTATCGAGGACTCTGTGTCGAGAAAACAAAGTATTTATTTATACTCCTTTTTACTGGTGTGAAATGCATTTACTTGAATTTTTTTAAATCGTCCCAAAAATGGGACGCTAGGCACTAATGAGTTAAGATAAAACAATCAAAGCATCTGAGAAAAGAAAATGCCCATATTATGGAAGAAGTGATGGGTGAGTAAAATTCGATTTTTATCCACCCATTTTCTTCGCTTTTACTATTTAAGTACCTTAATTTAGTACTTAAATATTTTAAAGCATTTTTTTGTATTTATTTAACACTTTTAATATATTTCAGAGCTTATCTAATATTAAATTGTATATTTTTGACTAGATATTATAGATATACTTTTATATATGAGTATAATTCTTATGTATGATTACATAAAAGTTTTATACATTTAATTAGTACTTTATACTTTTAAAAATTTTAGAACTTCTGTATATAATAAAAGTATGTAATTATATACGTTTAGCATTTTTAGTATTCATAATACTTATTTAGCAAATAAATAAATTTTTATTTAAATGCTCATTTAAAAAAAAATCTAAAGTAGTTATTTAGTACTTAAGAGCTTTTTTACTATATATGTATTTTAATTTTTTTTTCTATTTTAAATAATTAAATAAAACCGTTGTAATATATTGTGAACTTTTATTTTTATTTTACAATTGAGATCGCATTCTTAAATTTAATCTTCTACACTTTCACTAAAAATTAGTTTTAAATATGAAGTTACTTTAGAGTTCTCTAATTGTAAAGTCTGCCAATTAACAATAATACGATTTAAATTTCCTTTAAATTGTTCGATATTTACTTAGGAAAGCGTCACTTTCAGTTCTCTTTTATAAACTTGAAGTATTTTCCCAAATGTTTTCTCAAACAAACCGTTAGATGTTTACTGAATTTTGTTTTCTTATGTCGTTAGGTAATTCATTTACTTTATCAAAATTTCTTTCAAGCTGTTTGATTATACTAATTACATAAACTTTACTATTTAACTAAATCTTAGTTGATAATTTATGCCAATATTATTATTTGTGTGATTTAGTTAGAATAATATTTGAAGATGTGATTGTAGGAACAGAACTATTTAAAATACATAGACGATGTTAAATTTGTAAAGGTATTCATATGTATTCATGAAATACGATACCTTGAGTTTGTACCCGTGAGTAATTCAATAATTATTGTCCTTATTGTATATAAAATATTTATACTGCGATGGCTCATGTGGAATGTTGAAGTCTAATGTATTAGATGCGCATATATGCTGATATTCAGAATCGTAGCTTCTTTAGTCACATAGTTTGGAGGGAAAGGGTGAAGTTTTAAAAACCTATTTTCCAGGGGAAGGTTAAGGAAGGGGGGGATGCGGGCGAAATGCTGTTTTGGAGCTTATCAGGGGTGTAGTCGTAAAAGAACCAGAGATTACGTCTGCTAGGCACAGGGTGTACGCTCAAGGCTGAGATTATATGAGATCTAGAGAGCATGTGCTGTAACTTTTATAAGAAACAGAGGGTATACGGTGTCCTTTTAAAAAAATCTTGCAGGCATAAGGCATATACCATAGTATACCCTTCATTACATCGCTGGAGCTTATGGGGCTACATTTGTGGCAGTGGATGAATCAATATGATCCCAAGTCAAAACGGTAATAGCCACATTTCATCCACTGACACAAATCTAGCCCTATAAGCTTTTACCACTCTTTCACCCCCTAATGCCCTCTTTTTCATCCCTTTCTCGAAAACTATTTGAATATAGCATCTATGGTTCTAAAATTGAGCATACAGGCATCTAAGACATTAGGCTTCGATATTCCACATCAGCCATCGCAATACAAATATTTTATATATACTAGAGGCAATAATTATAATTACTGCCCAACATAAAAAATGTTTCGGGCTCAAAAATAGATATTTCCGAAGTATTTTGTCTCGCTAAATACGAAAATCAACATAAAAAGTTGAGATTAGCTCTTGTTTTCGAGGTAGGAACCAACTTGAGAAATCTCACTATGGCTGTTTTATAGGAAATCGAACGTCCGGAAATTGGTACTCCTAATAGCAGTAATTCCCCTCAACTGAATTCTCTGTGTAGAATCCAACCAGAAATCAAGATCACGGAATACAGGGTTCGTCACAAGAATCTTCTTCATTTTTTTGAGAAGAAAGAGCATGTTGTTGCTTGCACTGATGTAAATGGCTTGATGAATTCAATGAACATAACTCATGATCCACGGAAATGGAGGTTATTTATAGACGCTTCCAAACTTAGTTTGAAAGCAGTCTTACTACACAGCCCCAACATTATTCCTTCCATTCCCATTGGACATTCCGTTCGCACGCAGGAAACTTACGTGAATGTGAAATTACTTCTCAAGTCAATCAAATATGAGGATCATGAATGATAGGTTTGTGGTGACTTGAAAATATTTTCTTTACTCCTGGGAATGCAATTAGGGTATACCAAGTACTGCTGTTTTCTGCGATTGTGGAACAGTCGAGATAGAAACTTTCACTACATGAAAGACAAATGGCCTTCAAGAAATCTAAATCCCGATGAGAGAAATATCCAAAAAGAGCGTCTAGTTCATCCAAAAAACATTCTGCTACCACCACTGCACATTAAGCTGGGATTAATGAACTTCGTGAAAGCCATGAACAAGGATGGAGAGGCTTTCCAGTAACCTACAGCAAAATTTCCAAGAATGAGTGAATCAAGGGTTAAAGAGGGAATCTTTGTGGGCCCTCAAATTTGCACAATAATGAAGGACCCTGCTTTTTATAAAGTTTTGGAAGGGAAAGAGAAAGCAGCCTGGGAAGCCTTCAAAAATGTGGTATGAGGATTTTTAGGCAACAGAAAAGCCTAGAAGTACCAGCAGTTGGTGAAAGAACTCCTACTAAAATGCCGTGACCTTGGACAGGATCGGACTGGCACGCCGGCCCATCGGCCGGAGGGCCGGTGCGCCCTCCTCCAAGGAAAACTTTGCGCCCCTGAGTGTCTTAGTCTCTCCAGTATTTTTTTTTCATTCGTTGTACACATGAATTCTGATTTCTGTACTAAATTTCGAGAATCCGTTAGACAATAATAATCATTCGACAGACAAGAGAGGTATTTTTACGCATAAGAGAGGTATTTTTAATCATATCAAAGAAATTAAACATATACCAAAATAATTTCAGGGTCGGAAACCAACGTAGGCATATTTGTATGCAATTGAGGAGGAAACATGCGCCCAGGGAAATCTAGTTATGACGCCCTCAGTTGGATTTTTTTTATCGTTTCTATTTATGATATCGCTTAGATTTTAACCAAATATTTTGCTTTTTTTCTGTCCTGTACCTTGTCCATCTTTTTAAACCCAGTCTTTAATGCACCAATAATTAAAACAGTTCTTTCTGAAAAAACTTGAGAAAAGAAAGGAATAAGTATCAGAAGGCAAAAAAAA
Organism: Maratus speculifer; assembly: GCA_964019185.1. Classification (NCBI taxonomy): domain Eukaryota; kingdom Metazoa; phylum Arthropoda; class Arachnida; order Araneae; family Salticidae; genus Maratus; species Maratus speculifer. The sequence goes on along the minus strand of OZ025289.1, from coordinate 26,849,896 downwards.
TGTGGATTTTGTTGTTGATTGGAAAACAATATCTTACTTTTCGAGGAATAGAAACTTGATGGCACTTCTAGATTACAATCTTGCAAGTTTTGGAATCCAACGCGGCTAGCATATTTTTATTCCCAAAATCTATACCATAATATTAGATTAGTAATCTTCGTTTAATTTAATGATACACTTTCCTTGGTTAAATAACTTTTAGGAGTTTCTAGTATGTAATTTAAATTTTTTTTTTAAGTTCAATTTAATCACGGAAAAATCTACCATTAAATAAAGTGATGGACATAATAAGAAATTATTATAGTTTAAAAAAAATGGTCACAGGATTTTGCATGTTTCAGGAATACAATCTTTAGAGCATTTCTCTCCATTTTCGAAACTTTTCCCTTGATATTTCCCTTGATCTCTAATTATGATAAGAATTTTACGAATCTTCCGAAGAGCGTGCACAGAAGAGTAAATTAAAAAAAAAAATATTTTAATGATTTAAAACAAATAAGGCTGATTTTTTGTATACTAGTTTTATAGAGATCTAATACAAATTAATTTATGAATACATAAAAAATTTTTAAGGGTAGAAAATTTCTCTTCCCACAAGGTATCGGATTTACAAAAGAAATTGCTGTTCAGATTGTAACAAATAAAATTTATTTCATTTTTAACTGATTGATGACTAATTGTTATTACATTAAAGAGATAAAAACAAAGTTGAAGCCCGTAACTGCAACATTATTTGGCGCCACGTGCAAAAAAATCTTGTTAATTTTCTATTAATTTTCTGTGCGACATTAATGATAGTCTAAGAGCCGACAGCACAAAAACTTAAGGCATCGAACACAAGAAAAAAAAACCTTTATTTTTTATGAAAGAGAAGTAATAGGGGAATCTAATGGTTCATGTTTGCCGGAAGCGAAGGGGTGCATAAGCCAAAAATTACAAATACCACTAGTGATTTACATGTAGGCTAACAATCAAAGGTATGAAATGATTGTACGGCAAACACAATGCTAAACTTAGGAATAAACCACTGGTAATATTAATTTTTGGGTTATGCACCACTTCACTTCCGGCAGACATGGATCATTAGATTCCCCTACTACTACTCTTCCATAAAATAAAGGGTTTTTTTTCCCTGAGCTCGATACTTTAGGTTTTTAAGTTGTCGGCTCCTGGACTTTGATAACTGGAATGAAAGTAACCGGCCTTTACTTTTTCTGCTAAAAATAATTATAAAAAAATCTAAGTAAATATAAACCTTGAATGTTCTCTAATAATTATTGTTAAGTATAAATTATGTTTATAAATTCAACTACATTTAAAAGTTGTATCAACTTTGAATTTTCAAGCAGTAACGCCCAGTTTTGCCATCTTATTTGAGTTTATAGGATCCAGTCCGGAAAAGTTATCCACATTTTTAAAAATCTTCATAAAATTACTAAAGTGTAAATTTAAGGACGCTAAAGTAAACCCATTTGAGAAACATTAATCTATATGGTTATAAAAATCATCTGATTCAATTTTATATTAACTTATTAAACAGATACACCGATTATATCCACACATATTACAGACTATTTTCTCTGTTAAAAGACTTTTTATAAAATTAATTAATATTAAATATAATCTCGATTATGACATACATTAATTTTTGAATACAACGAACCATGATTGTCAAAAACATCGATCTGAAAGTTTACAGGTGATTCGAATAATTAGTTTTCCAGATAGAGAAAATTTTTACCTTCATTAATTTAAGAGGGACCATCTTATTATTATTATTATTATTATTATTATTATTATTATTATTATTATTATTATTATTATTATTATTATAAATTTAATATTTCTGTATAATTTTACTGGTGACTAATTGAGTGTTTTCGATGCTTTTTCTTGTAAGATCTTCATTTTCTCTTCCGAAGTTTATGGATCACTTTTTGTTTTATAATTTTATTAAGATTTAAGAAAATTATTTAAACTACTATGTATGTTTTTAGGATGGTAAGGGACTCTAATACGGTGTCAAACACATGATACCATTTTAAAAGTCAATGTTCATGCACTTTTTAATGTGTAGACAATCTCCAAAGTTGGTTTTGTATAGGCTCTAAGAGTGGGGATGCCCTCCGCGGTGGTCTTTCTAAGGGAACCTAATTTGTATTTACGCAAGGAAATCCAACGTTCGAATAAAACCACGGGAAACTCCGAATAATTAAACCGGCGGGCGCGACTGGTCTCGAACCCAGCACCTCCCGTCAACCAGCTTCGAGCGTGGAACCTCTTTACCACTGGTGAGTGCAAGAAGTTCAAAAGTAAAATTTATAAATAACATTCAATAGTCGATATTATCAATCAGATTTTACCCATGTCGTTTTCATACAGTCATTTGCAAGAGAATTAGTCGGGGCTAGCGGATCACTTTTTTCGTCTTACGATCTTTTGGGAGAATAATAAAACCAAAAACCCCTAACCTACAAGCTAATCTGTATTCAATTTGCTGAAACTGTTAGATGTTAAACGATTAGTTTCAGAACACTGCGTAAAGTTCTGTAGCTTTTATGGAACTTTAAACATGCACGGGGAAATAGAAGAAGTCTTCTATTTAGATGCAGAAAGTAAGCCAACTTCATATTTAAGAGGCTACTTCAGTTTAAAGGAAAGATCCGTTCGCTAATACTAATCCTATGGAAGAAATTTATAACGATATTTCGATTGCATTTCAATATTTTTAAATGATTTTCTTTTGCATTAAATAACAGAGATCGATCTGTATGCAGGCCTTTTTTTTTCCTTTTTCGATTTTGATTACAGATATTTTCCATGAGGATGCTTTTACTTTCCAAATCGGTTCCGAAAATGAAAGTGTACACATTAAACATTAAAATATCTGTAAACAAACTCAAAAAAATAAAATCAAATCGACTATTCAATGCAAAAAAAAAAAAAAAAAAAAAAATCATTTAAAAATATTGAAATGCAATCGAGATAATCTTTATAAATTTCTTCCGTATGATTTGCACTAGCGAACGGGTCTTTTTAATTGAAGTGGCTATGCGAGTGTGTTAAATCTTTTTAAGCTATAAGTACAACCCAAGCAATTAAAATTGACGTGAGTTCATTAAATATTTTTGCTCCCTCTGAAAATCCAAGGTCTGCGCCCTTTATCCTGGTCCAGTCCGACCCTGACCTTGGATACGAAATGTCTCTGAAACGTCATTTCCTCCACTCCCATCTTGATTTTCTCACTAAAAACTGTGGAGTTGTAAGCTATGAGCACGGTAAAAGGTTTCACAATGATATCTCTGTAATAAAACGCTGATATCAGGGTCGTTGGGATGTGTCAATGCTGGCCGACCACTATTGAACTGTTACAAGAGATGCTCTGGCGTTGACATACAAGAGGCAATTCAAAAGGAAACGTTTGCAAGAATAGGCTAAAGCAACAACTGCTTTCTGAAAAATGAACATTGTTTAGTGAAACATGCCCCTTTTGTATTGTTTTTATTACATAGGAATTTTTTTCTTCTTCAATTTGCTTTTAAATCAGTGTATGGGATGTTCTGTATCTTTCTCAAGTGGGCTGTGTTGTATCTTGAAAACAAGAGCCAATAAAAAATTTTCATTTACATATTCGTTTTTTTAACCCAAAATTAGTTGGAATTGACTATCTAGAACCAGGAAACTGAGAAAAATATTTTTTTTTGTTTGAACCTATTTGTTTGAACCCCTACTGAACCATCCTCGCAAATGAATATCTTATAAAAATGAACATCAGAAGAATTATCTACTAAATGTTTCTTTAAAAACTTTAAAACAAGAAAGAAAAAATCATGCATCAAGCATTGATTACAAAGTACTTTCCAACACATTCAGAATAATGTGACAAAACTGCACCGTTTAAAACATTAAAATATTACGTCTCCTTTCTCCATATAATACCGTATAACCTCTTCAGACCTGAAGTACACAAATGTGTACCTCCATTCTTTTCTTAATAAAAACTAAAGTGTTCGAATTTTTTGCCTTTTTACTTTACTTCTATACAGCTGAATGTTTTTCGCATTGAAACAAACCCAATAAATGTCAGCACTGATGAATATTATTTCATAAAATAAATATTATTTTCATCCGAGTTTCGAAAATACCCTCAAGACATTATGGCCAAGAAAGTAAGAATTATTCATGATTATTTAACTTAAATGCTTTACAAAAAAAAAAAAAAAAAAAAAAAAAAAAAAAAATTAAGAATTTGCTGATTATTTACTTGTTTAAAGACCTTAATTTTGTTATTGCGTAAATTGATATTATTGATAGTTAAACTGATGTTTTAAGGGAATTAGTACTTTTATATCTATATATTCAAACCTAAATTACCAGTCTCCTAAAGTACTGCTTTCACAAAAATGACTTTTTCTGTCATCTATGGTGTCATTTCGATTATGCAAAAGCAATAAATATATATTTGTAGAGTTATTTTATGCTCAGGTCTGAAGAGGATAAAGCATTTCAAAACCAAACTTTAGCTGTTCCCATCTGCAATCGGAAAATGATACGAAATTTTTAGCAGCCCAATACATGATACAGAGATTTGTACCTATTAACATGCTTTCCAAAATTGCATTCAACATGCATTCCATAGTTTAATTCTCACATTTCATGCACATATTTCAGTTGAAAATTCCACTATAGCAATTTTCTCTAATTTAGAGAATGGTCTGCAAATAATTTTGTGAGCAGTCGTGTATATGAGGTATGGAATTTATATATAAAGAATATTTTGCAAAAAACTAACTGAAATTAAAAAGTGCATACGGAATTTCCAAGCGTACTCTCCAGCATTTGTTTACGCAAAGACAGTACTATAACCGTTTTCTTTTGTGTGTTCCTGTAAATTAATAAAAATGCTAAAATGCTCTAATTTTATGTGATCTTATGTAAATGTTGTAATTTATATCAGTTTCAATGCATTTGAAATAGCGTAATATCATTAAAATAACGATTTTTTCCCCATATACCACAACGTAATCGAATTCCCTTGAATGTCCCTATAATTGCACCATTGTACCCTATAATTGTACCAGATCCGAAAGGGTTAGGCTGCAGAAAAATTGATATGCAGTAGTCAATCTAGAAAGTATTTATGTCATAGAATAAATTAAGAAATAATTCGATTTTTTTAACAATAAATTAACGATTTATTCTGTTAAGTCATTTAATGACAGTTAGTCAGGAAGTTGCTGCCAATTCTATTTCCTCCGGGAATTCAATTGCAAGCATTGTCCAGAATTAATTCTGTTTTAAGACGTAAAGTCCTTTTAGCATAACTTGTGAGGAACTAATTTACATTTCGGAAATCTAATTTATTAGATAATATTGATTATATTAATCTTGTTACCTTATTACAAAAATTAACTATCAGAACTTCTCCGTTTTTTACTTACCCATCAGACGTAGTACTGGGTAAGTCTTGCAATCGTTTTGAAAATCGAAAAAAAAATTTTGACGGATTTACACGTTTTAGATAGTGGAGAATCCGAAAAACATATTTTTAGAAAAAAAATTTTGCCGTCCGTCTGTCTGTCTGTCTGTCTGTAAACGCTCTATCTCCCGAACAAATTGAGATAGAGACTTGAAATTTTGTATGTAGTTAGTATGTAAGAATGGAACGAACCCTATTTAATATCAGCAACCTCGATTATCCGGAACTATTTTTTTCGGACTCTCGAAAATTTCGTTCTGATGAAAGGTACATAAAAATTTTCGAATTTTTTTATTCTAAGAAATGGACGTAAAAGGCAATAAAATAACACACATTTTGCATATAGAACGAAGTCGATCGGAGTACTAGTTGCCGAGATATTTGTAATCTTGTTTTCCACATTCTTCGATTTTTCATGACCCTGTATTTCATTCAAATTTCAATTCAGAAGTATATTTTAATTGGAAATGAGACGCCTAATCCGACGCTGTTAATTTTTAGTTAATAGAATCATTATTTTTGGAGTTATAAGGATGTTTCTTTTACGCAGTTCGGTACTACGTGAGTAGTTTGGCGTTTTATATAATTTGTCGAAATTGGTACATCAGCAGTTCTTTAATATAGCATTACTATGTATATTAACAATATTTAAATTTTGTTTATGAATTGCAATGCATTGTATAAATAGTTTAACATGTTTTATTTTCATATACATATCCATGATGGGTAAGTATTACGGTGGCCCCCAACGACTAGTTTCCTTGTCAATTAGTGGTTGTTAGCTTGATTTTAGGTAGACAGTGCACTATTTAATCATGCGATTTTCTCAACATTTGCATCAAAAGGGAAATATGTTAAAATAAATAAGGTATACATATTTTACTTTTAAGTTAATTAGCATTTTACTATTGTGAGAAAAATTATCGAATAGTTAGCGTGAAAGGTCTTTAACTGTTCACAATACATACAACAGATCGCCTGATGAAAGAATAAAAAAATGTTATATTAACACTTTCTGGCGTGGTGTCCCTGATAAAGGACATCTAATTTTAATTTTATAGGTGATAAGATAATTTAATTAAAAATTTTCCTTTTATAACATATCATGGGAAAATAAAGAAGTTCTTATTTTCTAATAACATCACAGTTTATTCTGTTATGTCATTCAATGACAGTTAGTCAGGAAAACGCTGCCAATTCAATTTCCCCAAGGAATTTAATTGCAAGCATTAATATATATTTTCTTTCTTTTATTAAATCCTATCATACATAATCAATTCAATGATATCCCATGACCGTAATGATTCTAGACTGCTATGGTAATGACGTCGCATTTAAGATGGAGTACTCTTATTCCAGTATTACTGAATTTAATTACTGGAGTCGTAATGAATTTCGTATTAATGCATTTTTGCATAAAAATCAACATCTATTGTCCGACGATCTGAATATTTATAAAACATAGAAAGAAAATATCTTATTTGACACGTTTCACTATCAATTTCCGACTTCTTATAAACTCAAATTTGAAATAAAAGATTGTACTTTCCTTTAAGTTGCAGAAAAAATTAATATGCAACAGTCAATTTAGAAAGCATTTATGTCCACGAATAATATATTAAATTATTGGATTATTTAATAATAAATGAATGATTTGTTCTGCTATGTCATTTAATGACAATTAGTCAGGTAGAAGCTGCCAATTCTGTTTCCCCCGGGAATGTAGTTGCAAGCATTGTCCGGAATTAATAGTGTTTAAAGATGCAATTTTCCTTTTAGCATGACTTGTAAGAAACTAATTTATATTTCCGAAGTCTAACTTAATTTATTTGATAATACTGATTACATTAATCTTAAAACTGTTGTTAGCTTTCGTTTTTTCAAAAACTAAAACAAAATCCCTTCACCTTTTTTCATTCACGTATAAAAACATTTCATATTTATTTACGTAGAAGGTGTCACAAATAAAAATTAAATTAAAGAGTTGACATGTTTCGGTTCATTAATAAGAACCGTATTCATAACATATAAAATCAGTAGAAAATTAAATGACACTGGATATAAATATAATTTTAATAAAAATAAAAATCTTGTTAACCTATTTCAGGAATTAAATATCTGAACTCAACAGAGTTTTTTACTTATCAATTATTGCCGTTTGTTTGATTTTAGACAGACAGTGCACTAGTTGAAGACGCGATTTTGTCAACATTGTAGAGGAACAGAAATATAATTAAATAAAGTATGTATCATATGTAAACTTATTGTAAATTAATCTTTAACAAAAATGACAAAAAATGTCGAATAGATAATGTAAACGATCTCTAACTGATCACGGTGTTCATCACAGTACCTATAACTGAACAGAGTATCTATCACACACTGCTTGATCAAAGAATAAATACATATTAACACATAGAATACTGCTTTGTTTATAAGTTTACGAACGTGATTATTATAAATAAAATTACCCTATTCTAATTTCTCTACCTGTTAATGGCTATCCTTCACAACGTAGATCTTTAGTGTATGTTAATTAGGAATAAATTCCCACAAATTAATACTTGTATTATATTTCCTTAAATCACATGGATAGATTTGTCAACAATAAACAGGATTAGAATTTCCTGCTGCATTGAACTCAGTTGGGTGAGAAACATTATAATATATGCGATGACAGAAGAAAATAAAAGCACAATATGTGCTGTTAGAAATTATAAGAGAAAACTGAAGTCTCTGGTTAGTTCGTTCACTGTAAAATTCAACGTCCTTGACGTAATCAAAAATGATTTCGCAATCATGTGCAATCAACTACTTATGAATTGCTTTATATAAACAATGATATTAAATTAATATCATTAATGTCACTTCTGAGTTATTGATCAATTTATCGTTTATAAATATTATGGTTTAAAAATAAACAGTTAATTTCATTAATGTTACTTCTGAAATATAGAGTCATTTAATGTTTATAAATATTACTGTTTTAGAATGAACACTCTAAGCATGCAAACACTAGCTATTGTACGATTAGCGATTTATTCCGTTATGTCATTCAAAGACAGTCAGTCAGGAAGTTGCTGCCAATTCTATTTCCTCCGGGAATGGAATTGCAAGCATTGTCTGGAATTAATTGCGATTTAAGATGTTAAGTCCTTTCAGCATAACTTGTGAGGAACTAATTTACATTTCTGAAGTCTAACTTAATTTATTTGATAATACTGATTATATTAATATAAGACCTGATTCCAAGAATAAAATATCAGAACTCAACAGAGTTTTTGTCAATTTAGTTAATGGCTGTAAGATTTAACTTTAGATAAGCAAAATACTATTTTAAGATAGGATTTTTTCAATAGTTATATCGAAAAGTATACGTGTTACAATACACAATATACGCATACTGTACTTTTATGTTAAATTAACCGTATTATATAAGATGTTATTCCCCTGTGAATATAGAAATCATTACCTATCATGGGATGCCATTGTAATAATTACTTATGATAGGATTTAATATAATTAAGAAATCTTTTATAATATATTTTTACGTTTTTCCTTAAAAATGTATGCCTTATTTTCATAAAATTTGAAACGAATCTACAAAATTCTACCAATATGACATACATTAAATTTTAAACCATTCTTTTGGATAGTTTTTACGCTACTATATGCGTACAAATGGACGGACGGAAAAGACGACAACTATAGATAAGTCGTATTTATATAATTACGAACGCACCTGGAAAAATTATACATGGAATTTCCCATATCATACATAGCTTCAGTCAAATGGATACTTATGCTAAGCAGCTACTTTATGATTGGGGTAGGAATATCAAAAGTTAAACATCTTGGTAAATTTTACATTATTAACTTAACTTTTAATCATAAAATTAATCTTTTGTAAAAAAAAAAAAAAAAAAAAAAAAAAAAAAAAAAAAACAAGCTATTGAATCCGTAAAAATAAAATTAACTCTATTTTAGTGTACTTTATTTTTTAATGATTATAGTTTTTAGCTCAGAGACTATCATAGCCTGAGAGCTTATGTGCCCACCCGTTCTGTATGTACGTTCGTACGTAACGCGATAACTCTTGATAAAAATATCCGATCCACTTGAAATTTCGTATGTAGGTATATCCTGACAAGGCGCTTCCTTGATTAGTTTTTGGAGTTCACTCGATATGTATAAGGGGGGAACGGGGGGCTGATGCCCCTCCCCTTAGTTGATATAAATGGGATTTTCATGCAGAATTAAGTTTTCGTTCAAAATTTAGATTAGGATCATTCTGATGAGGCGATTCCGTGACTGTTATTAGGTGTTCATTGAATAAGTATAAATAGGGGGAACGGGGGTTCTAATGCCCCCCCCCCTTAATTTATATAAATGGGTTTTTCAAGCAGAATTTTCAGATTTCGTTCAAATCTCTGAATAGTTTTGGAAGTTTAATGGTTAAGTATAAAATAGGGGGATAACTCCTTTTAATATATATAAATGCTAAATGGGTTTTTATTAAGAATTATCTCATTTGCTCTGAATTTTGGATATGGATTTTTTATATGATAAAGCATGTCTTTGATAGTATAGGAGGTTCAATGATTAAGTATTAAAAAAAGAGAAAAGGGGAGAGCTGTTTCCCCTTCTTAATTTTTTTTTTCGAACGGAATTAACCCTTGAAAATATAAGGCTTTAATGTACAATTAGTATTTGTAGCCTGTGAGCTCAATGCCATCAGTTTAACTGGGCAGTATTCTTTATTATTACATTATAGCATTTTCAAAGTTATTATAAATTGACGCGGGTTAATAAAAAGGTTTCGTATTTATATATTCAATAAAAACGTTTGATTTCCTTTTAATTTGATTACTTTAAGCTATGTAAAAATTAAACTGCAACAGTAGAAATCTTTTAAGTCTAAGAACTACTAATAAATTGAAAATAAATGAATGATTAGCAATAAATTAACGATTTATTCTGTTATGTCACTCAATGACAGTTAGCCAGGAGGACGCTGCCAAATCTATTTCCTCAAGGAATTTAATTGCAAGCATTGTCTGGAATTAATTGTGTTTTAGGATGTTAAGTCCTTTTAGCATAACTTGTGAAGAATTAATTTTCATTTCCGGTGTCTAATTTAATTTATTTGATAATACTGATTACATTAATCTTGTTACCTGATTCCAAGAATTAAATATCAGAACTCAACAGAGTATTTGTCAAGCCAATTAATGGCTGTTTGCATGATTTTATATTGACTTGACAGTGCTCCTGTGATTTTCTCAATAGTTGCAACATCAGAAAAAAAATATACTAAAATTAATAATGTATACATATTTTGCTTTTATAGTAAATTAACATTTTACTATTGTAAAAAACATTGTCTAATAGTTACTGTGAAAGGTCTTAAACCGTTTACAATGCGTACACTGTAAAAAAAAGGGTCGATCTACTAAAAAATCTTTAGTGATCCTTGTAATTACTAAAAAATTGTTTAGTAATCTTAGTCGGTTACAAGAAAATCTGTAAGAATTACTAGAAAAAAGTTAGCAACGAATAGACTTAATAGTTTTATATTTTTAATAGCTATTACTAAAACTCACTTGGTGTGGCCTTGATAGCATAGTGGTTATGGTAACGGACTCCAGGCCAAAAGGTCCCGGGTTCGATACTGGCCTACGCCCCGAATGTATGTAGTGTAAGTGCTCGTTAATAAAGGGATTATGAAAATCCTGTCGGAGCAGGTAGCAATGTTTGGTGCTGCCATCTATTGCGGTTTTGCCGAAAATCTTCCGCTTCAGAAGTCTGGATGCAGCTCGAAGGAAGCTCCTGCCCTTCGGGCGCAGGTAATGGTTATTAAAAATAATTTTGGAGCTATTACTAAAATTTGCTTGGTGGTTCATACTAAAAAGTTTTAAGTTAGTTATACAAAAAATTCTTTTGTTCAGTTTACAAAAGAAATGTTTGTTTCACTTGCAAAAAAAAAGCTTGTAATGGTTGCTAAAAAATTCCGCGGAATACAAATTTACTAGAAAATTTTTAGTAACCTCTTGAATTTTTTTTTACAGTGTACCACAGGCCGCTTGATGAAAGAATAAAAAAAGACGGATTAACCCTTTCAAGCTCGGTGCCCTAAGAAAAGACACCTAATTTTAATTTTATCAGCACCAACACTAATTAATTAAAATTTTCTGTCTATAACATACCTGAAAATAAGCAAGTTCTTATTTTCTAATAAATCACGATTTATTCTGTTATGTCATTCAATGACAGTCAGGAAGTTGCTGCCAATTCCGTTTCCTCCGGGAATCATTGAATGCAGTGTCTGGAATTAAATGTACTTTAAGATATTAAGTCCTTTCAGCATAACATGTGAGGAATTAATGCACACTTTCGAAGTCTAATTCAATTTATTTAATAATACTCATTATATCAATCTTATTATCTGATTTCAAGAATTAAATGGCAGAACTCAATAGTTTTTGTCAAGTCAATTATTGGTCGTTTCGATAATTTTAGATAAGCAGTGTACAGTCAGAAGACGCAATTTTGTCAATCGTTATATTGAATGAAATGTATTAAAATAAACAATATACACATATTGTACTTTTATGATAAACTAACTACCTTTTATAGGTCGTTATCACTATGTCAAACTAGAATCATTATATATCCTCTTATTTAATTTCTCTGTTATGCCATTCAATGACAGTAGTTCAGGCTGACGGTGTCAATTCCGTTTCCTCTGGGAATATGTGTACAAGCATTATCGGGATTTAAGTAAGTTTTAAGATGTTTAGTCCTTTTAACATAACTTGTGAGGAACTAATTTACAATTCTAAAGCCTAATTTATTCGTTAATATTGATTACATTAATCTTGCTATCTGGTTACAAGAATTAAATATCAGAATTCAACAGAGTATTTGTCAAGTCAATTAATGGCCGTTTGATTAGTTTTAGATAGGCAGAGTATGATATGAAGGAGCGATTTTGTTAATTGTTATATCGAAAGAAATATATGTTAAAATTAAAAATATACACATATTGTACTTTTATGATCAATTAACCATCTTATATAGGATGTTTACTCTATGTGAAACTAGAATCATTATCTATCATGGGATGTAATTGAAATAATTACGTATCATTGTATTTAATAGACAAATAACCATGACAAACTACAATCTTATCTATCATACAATATCATTGAAATAATTTCATATGATAGGATTTAATAGAATCTAGAAAGCATTTATTGATATTTTTATGTTTTGATTCAATTTTCAATTTTTCAATTTAAAATGGCGCAACAATATTCTTCAAATATTATACATATTACATTTTAAACGATTAGGTTGAGTGGCTTCTTCGCTACTACATGCGGACAGATGTAGGAACAGAGAGAGAGAAGGGCCAGACGATAACTACACTGTTAAAAGTGAAAATGACAAACCGGTGCCATTTGGGACCCGGAAGTGAAAAGGCCAAGGGTCCACTGTAACCCGGGGCATTTGGAACCCTAGGGTGCCATAGGGGCTTGGATATGTGGTTGCAGTGCCGACAGGTCTCTTATTGGGTGATTGGAGCTAAATAAGGTGCCATACACTTCGTATTGGCAGCAATGTGGCACTTCATCGGGTGACTGGAACCACGCGCATGCGCTGTGACGTGTGTCTTTCTGTTTTCTGTGACGGCAAGTAAAATCTATGGCTATGAGTGAATGAAGGTGAGCTCGATGGCCGAGCGGTTAGAACGCTGAGCTTGTAATCAGACGTTGTGAGTTCGATTCTTTCGACGGTCAAAAGTCGGTTTGTATATTTTTTAATTTTTTATTATTGGACACTCTGGATTAAGGGCGCCATCTTTTCACCCTAATTAAAGGTGTCATTCTGGCTCCTTTAGGGATGTCACCAGTGAGACAAGCCTTTCACCCCTAAAAGGTGCAATGTGTCACCATTAATTTTAACAGTGTATAGGTACTACGTATTTATATAATTACGAACGCACCCGAAGAAACTTTTATGTGGAATTAACTGTACCTCTTATAACTAAGGATACTAGGCAGACATTTTATGATAGGGGAAGAAAATTGAAAGTCAAACACCTTGGTAAATTTTACATCATTAACTTTTTATTATCCATACAAATTGATCTTTTGTAGAAAAGAAAACAAATTCTACTGAATCTGTGAAAATTAAATTAACTCTATTTTAGCGTATTTTATTTTTAGCGATTATTAGATTTTAAATTATAGCATTTTAAAGATATTGTAAACAGATGCGGATTAAGAAAATATTTCGTATTTATACATTCAACATAAATGCTTGATTTTCTTTTATTTTACCTTTCTACAAGCTACAGAAATATTCAACAGCAACTGCCGAAAGCATTTATGTCTATGAATGACTAATAAATTAACAAATAAATGGATGGTTAGCAAGAAATTAGCAAACTGTTCCGTTATGTTATTCAATGACAGTCACGCGAATGCTGCCAATTCTATTTCTTCCGGGAATGAATTTACTAGCATTATCTGGAAGTAAATAAGTTATAAGTTGCTTAGTCCTTTTAGCATAACTTGTGAGTAACTAATTTACATTTCTTAAATCTAATTTGTTTTATTTAATAACCCTGGTTATATTAATCCTGTTACCTGTTTACAAGAATCAAATATCAGAACTTAAAGTTTTTGTCGAGTCAATTAATGAGCGTTTGATTCATTTAAAATTTAAACAGATAAAATAATAAAACTTTGCAATAAATTATTATAAAATAGAAAGAATACATAGGACACGTTTCGAGCTAAAATTAGTAAAAGTTCGTCATTAACTGAAGTAAACACATGCCCGTAAGAGGACAAAGGTCAAGAATGTACATATTTATGTCTTAATGAGCATATTGTGATATCTAGATGAACATGTCTAAATGAAAATATTTATGTCTAAGAATTACTTATAAATTAACAAATAAATGTACAATTAACAAGAAATCAACGATATGTTCTGTTATGCCTGACAATTCTATTTTTCTCAGAAATATATTTGCAAACATTATCTGGATTTAATTGAGGTTTAAGAATTTTAGTCCTTTCAGCATCACTTGTGAGGAAATAATTTACATTTCTGAAACTTAATTTCATTTATTTGATAATACAGATTATATTAATCTTGTTGCCCGGTTTACAAGATTTAAATATCAAATTTAAATTGTCAAATCAATTAATGGCTGTTCGGTTAAAGACTCAATTTTGTAATGAGCAGTTGTTTAGAAAGAGAAATATGATATAATTAATAAAACACACTTATTTTACTTTTAGGCAAATTAATTCTTAACTTATGAAAAAAATTGTCGAATTAATAGTGTAATCGGTCTCTAATAATTCAAAGTATTTCTCCCAATATTTTTCACATATCGCTTGATTGTACAATGAATATAAAGATCGATTTAACACATGAGTTGCAGTGTCGCTACTAAAATTTATATACATGACTTGCTCATGTATGCACATTATAATTAAAATAAGCTTATTCAAAAGTCTATTGCGACAGTACTGAGGTTCCAAACAAAACAAAAGTCTACTAGCAATTGGTTAACCCTGTAATGCATCCCACAGATGCCAGAGATGTTTCTTTTAATATATATTAGTATAGCACTTAAGTATATACGAGGGTGAGTTGAAAAATAAGTTTTCCCTGTCGACTGTGGTCAGAGTTGTGTATGAAAGTCAAAAAATAGAATGAGACATTAAAGATATGACATACCTTTATTTTATTATTCTCGTACGAGTACGTTGAGACATTTGTCATATCGCTTGATAAGCTTCAAAAAGTCCTCCAAGAAAAATTCAGGGCTTTGCATATGGAAGAAGCGTTGAACGGCTATGGGCGAAAGGCTACACAGCAGGAAAACGCGCAAGTCACCGATACACCATTGGGTAGAGGTCGCTGCAAATCAAGCAGATGGCGCTGTTGCAGTGCCTGCGCAAAGCGGAGACCAGCCTCTCATTTGAGCCCCGGTAGGTATGGAGAGAAGGTGCGTTTTGAATTCGTGGTCAAAGGAGGAAATGAGAGCGGTTATCCGCTATGAATGGACACATGGAATGTCAGGAACATAAATTCATAACCGCCTCGTGGAAGTCTGGGCCAGGTGTGATGTCGAAGCAAATGGTGCGGAGATGGTGTCACAAATTCAGTGATGGACGTCAGCAAGTGGAGGACATACCGAGAGCTGGACGGACACGCAAGGTCACTACAAATGCAAATGTCAGGAAGGTGGATGACATGATTAGAGCGAACCGGCGTATCACCATCGATGAAGTAGCGGAAGAACTTGGAATCTCACATGAGCGAGCTCAAAACATCATCCACGACGTTCTTCGATACAGAAAAGTGTCAGCACGATGGGTGCCCCGACAATTAACCTCAATAAACAAGGAATAACGCATGGCGGTCAGCCTTAAACATCTCATGCGTTACCATGAAGATGGCAATGACTTTCTGTTTCGGATTGTGACGGGGTATGAAACGTGGGTTCACCATTTCACGCCAGAATCGAAGGCCGCATCTATGGAGTGGAAACATCCGTCATCACCTGTCCGAAAAAAGTTCAAGACAACTCCCTCTGCAGGTAAAGTGCTCCTCACAGTTTTCTGGGACGCCCAGGGAGTTTGTTGCTGGACTTTTTGGAGGTTGGAACCATCAATTCTACGCGCTACTGTGACACCCTGTCGAAATTGAAAGAGGCGATTCGGAAAAAGCGGCCTGGCCTTCTCACATCTGGCGTTCTCCTGTTGGATGACAATGCCAGACCACATTCGGCGACGGCAACGCAAAATCATATTGCGACTCTTGGTTGGGAGCGCCTACACCATCCGCCATACAGTTTTAATCTCGCACCAAGCGACTTCCATCTGTTTCCGGCTTTGAAGAAAACTCTCGGGGGAAGGCGCTTTGGAAGCAATACTGAAGTGAAACAAGCCGTTCAACGCTTCTTCCATATGCAAAGCCCTGATCATTTTTTCCTGGAGGGTTTTTTGAAGCTTATTAAGCGACATGTCTCAATGCACTTGGTACCTATGTGGAAAAATAAAGGTATCTTTAATGTCTCATTCTATTTTTTGACTTTCATGCACAACTCTGACCACAGTCGACAGGGGAAACTTATTTTTCAACTTTCCCTCGTATTAATAGAGCATGCGTATATAGTACCTATATATATATATATACATATTAGTACAGAAAAAATATATGTGGCGTCTGTCAAACGCCGCGTAACCTTTAACCCTTTCCGGCGCAGTGTTGCCGGGTCGGCAACACTGCGTTTAGAGACACAAAACTCTGTGAATATTTCGATAACTACTCTAATGGCTACTTTAAATCTTTCTTATGAGCTCTAGATGGCAGCACCACAGAGATCAAATTCTACTGTTTTTAAATAATAGGTAAAATATTTTACTCTAATACGCGCTTCACAGCAATGCTCTTCTCATTGCGCTTATCAGTGTTGTACTCACACGGTGTTACCACTTCGGCAACAGCTGCATAATTAAAATGGTTTGTGCATTCTTTACAAAATTACACCTGTGTACTCTTCTAGGCCTAAATATATTGCCTAATTTTTTTTTCTTTAAATTCCAGCTTTAAAAAGTAGTGCGCCAGAAAGGGTTAATTGTTGAAATTAATGACTGACACCGGAATTTGAAAACAACTTTATTTGTAAAAAAGAAAGCACTATACTTCACGCATTCAATAAACCGTAATTTTTTAAAATAAAATTCGGGTGCGAATGTGGCGTTTGGGAATTAATATTAAGTGGTATATCTATGAAACCACTGCGCCGCAAAGGGTTAACGTAACAATGTGCCAAGAGAGCACAGGGAGGGTTAAATTGAAACGTCCAAGTCAAACTAAGAAAATTGAAAAAAAGCAGCGGTGTATGAGACATTAGCATCAGTTAAGTATACGTCACTCGCGCCGGGTCTTTTAGTCGAGGCAACTTAAAATGTAAATTTATGGTTTAAAAGAGTACACCCAGAAAAAAGTTTTGTTGAATCAACAAAAATTTGTTTGGTCCAACAAGTCTTTTCGTTTAAATTTAAATTAGTCAATGGAAATTTTGTTTGAATAAATAAAAAGAATATATTGTTGAATTTCTTTTTGAAGTTTTCCGTCCACAATTTTCATCCGAAATGCATAATAACGTAATAATAATGTCATCAATCCGTCTCAATTTGAAAGTTTTTATTATCCAAAAATTATGTTAATCCTTTATAGCTTTATAAATCAATTAAACAAAATTAAATTTAAATTTTGCAAAAACAATATAATTTTGTTGGAATTACAAATTGAAAAACAAAGACTTTAATAAGACTCAAATAAAATTAAGAAAATTTTGTTAAAATTGTATAAGAGTGTTAGCAATATTTTTTTGTCTCAGCAACAAAACCGATTTTTTACTCTAACTAAAAAATTTGCTTAAAACAACCA
The DNA here is from genome assembly GCA_964019185.1 of Maratus speculifer. Classification (NCBI taxonomy): domain Eukaryota; kingdom Metazoa; phylum Arthropoda; class Arachnida; order Araneae; family Salticidae; genus Maratus; species Maratus speculifer. The sequence continues at coordinate 26,831,931 of OZ025289.1, read as the reverse complement.
AAATGTACTCAACAAAACATGTTTTGTAGTTTTAATCAATTCCCTTTTTTAGGTGTAGTAAAAAAAAAGCTTATTTTCTATAACAAGTTACAGAAATTGCACGTGAACCGTAGCAAATGAGGTGCGTTCATACTACAAGAAAGTTTTAAAAATATTAAGATTCTGGTGTAATAGTATACAATGTTTCGGATACAGAATAGTATGCGAAATCTTTTGTGTGTCCCTGTAAATACTACTGTTTTCTACCATATACAGAGTAATTTCTAGTAAACCTGAGCAATTTGCATCAGTTTTATAAAATGGCAATTTTTTTAATGTAACTGAAACGTTACCGAAGCAGTGTTTCCCCATGTACCATTATGTAATGGAATAATTTTGTATGGCCCTGTAAATAAATAACAAACATTCTTTGCACCGCAGATTTTATATAATACATATTTTAGTATATATTTCATAAAAAAATATCAATTTTATTATGTTCGAAAGAGTGTAACATCATTATAATACATTTGAATCTATTTTTGCCTTTTGGCCGTAATGTAAAGGAATTTTTTCGATATAACTTTTAATTAAACTATGCTTTCGATTTTCATAAAATTTTGAAAGACTTGGCAAAACTATGTTACAATTATATGTTTCAAATTTCAAAAGATTCGGTTGAGTGTTTTCGCGTTGTTATATACGGACTGATGGACAGACAGACGGACTGAACAACGACTATAGGTGCTTTACGTATTTATATAATTATGAACGCGTCTAAAAAGGTTAAATTTTTTGTTAATGTGAATATAAAATTTACACAATTGAACCATTCTTCATCTTTTTATTTTGTCAATAAAAATAACAAGCTTTTGAACATTTTTGTTGCAAAATAGTAAATAAGTATGTGTGTGGAATTTTAGTATTCGATGTTTAATAATTATCTGTTAGATTAATGATTGGAAATTTCAGTTATCTTCCGTTGTTGTTGACGAACCTAAAAAATTTAAACGTCATAAAAAAAAAACGTATTTGGAGAAACATGTAACCGAATTTTTTATTTTACATGCGTAAAATAATGAATAATAATATTAATAATAATAATAATCATACGCTGTCCTATGACGTTTACTGATCGATTTAAATCAATATACTACTGATTCACTTAATAAAAAACAAGAAAGAAAAAATTAAACACATATAAAAGATAATGACTTTTGCAAACAGTTGCCAGAAATGACCTGATAATACACTATCCAAACATTCGTTATAATAAATGACATCTTGTACATCGAATAAATCGATTCTGCTCTACCGATACTGTTATTCTTTTCAACTGCCTGTCACCAGTTAACAGACAAGCTAAATAATATCCAGATCACAGAGAAGATTACTTTCTTCTTCATCAGAAAAGAAGAAAAAGCCGAGATATAACAGTACATGCACACTCTGAGAGCAAGCTATAATGTTAAATGCATAGTTGGCGTAAAAGAAGTTACGACTTTAAAAAGTCTACGTATATTGTTGAAAATTGCATATTTGTGGAGGTGTTTGTCCCTTCAAATATTAAACACAGATTCTTAAGAACTTGATTTGTCACGACAACAAATATTTTTAAATCAGGCACATTTTATTTTTAATATATATATACCGTATTTACTCGTGTATAAGGCGCACTTTTTTTCCAAAAAAAGTAAAGCAAAACTCTTAGGTGCGCCTTATACACGGAATAATTTTTTACTGTTATTAAATGGATGCAATCGAACGATATACATCTGAAATAAAAAATTATTCAAAGAAGATATTAAAACTCGGAAAATATTACTTAATTGAAGCATTACTGCATATTTATTTCATTCCTCGAATTTTTTTATACAACAGATCTAGTAACATTATTTAAACATTAATTAGCAATTCTCCTCATCGTCACTCATTCCCGTTTCCCGTCATTCTCTTACAGCCCGAAGTCTAAAAATGCATTTTCGTCTGGTTTTCTGGTCCGGTGTAATGTTTGTTTCGACTTTTTTTTTTTACTGTAATTCATTTGGTCATTCTTCATTAGCGTATCAAATTTATGGAGCGCGTTATATACGAGATTTTAAGAAATCGCCATTTTTACTTGTAAAGTAGGTTTGCGCCTTATACACGCGTGCGCCCTATATACGAGTAAATAAGGTATAACTCGAACTTTTGTCGGGATGACAAAATTATGTCATGATGGCACAACCGAAAAGGTGGCTTCTTTTTAATTTATTTTCGAACAGTACTATCCATTTTTTGTGTTGCGCTTCAATGTGGGTGTATTCGTTGCTTCAAATATTAAACATAGATTAAAGAGTCATATTTTAAGAATGACGGCTCTACAACTAAAAGATTATATACAACTGGTTAAACATAAATTAAAGATTCATAAAAAATGATTATAGCACATAAAAATATTTCTAGGTGAGATCCATTCCGAACACTCTGAAAGATTACACTGTAAAAAAAAATTCAAGAGGTTACTAAAAATTTTTTAGTAAATTTGTATTCCACAGAATTTTTTAGTAACCATTACAAACTTTTTTTTTGCAAGTGAAACAAGCATTTATTTTGTAAACTGAACAAAAGAATTTTTTGTATAACTAACTTAAAAATTTTTAGTATGAGCCACCAAGCAAATTTTAGTAACAGCTCCAAAATTATTTTTAATAACCATTACGTGCGCCCGAAGGGCAGGAGCTTCCTTCGAGCTGCATCCAGACTTCTGAAGCGGAAGATTTTCGACAAAATCGAAATAGATGGCAGCACCAAACATTGCTACCTGCTCCGACAGGATTTTTATAATCCCTTTATTAACGAGTACTTACACTACATACATTCGAGGCGTACTTGGCGGTGGCCTGTATCGAATCCAGGACCTTTTAACCTGAAGTCCGTTACTATAACCACTATGCTATCAAGGCCACACCAAGGGAGTTTTAGTAATAGCTATTAAAAATATAAAACTATTAACTCTTATTCGTTGCTAACTTTTTTCTAGTAATTCTTACAGATTTTCTTGTAACCGACTAAGATTACTAAAAATTTTTTAGTAATTACAAGGATCACTAAAGTTTTTTTAGTAGATCGACCCTTTTTTTTTACAGTGTACTAAACAGTGGCAAATCACTTCGCCTTATGTTTAAGTGACAACAGCGCCATCTTATATTATGCAAATTCAGGGAAGGTAGTCACTTCCTTGCATATTATTAACCCCTTGGGGACGAGCGGCATGTATACGTGCCGCGAAAAGGCTTAAGAATACTCGTTTATTCCTAGCAGCAAACCTTTACTGCAAAATCTGCCTTATATCATCGGTGCATTTTCCCGATTTAATAAAACATAAATTTCTGTTTTTTTTAAACCGGTGACAAAACATTAAAAAATTCGTAAAAAGTCTCCCGTCGCGAATGGGTTAAGCCATTTAAAAAAATCTATACTACTCAAAATGGAATAGTATCACATTATAATTCAAGATCGAACGGTATCGTTTGAGTTTTACCCGAAATACAAAATTTTCGCCAAAAATTTGTTTTCGGCAAAAATGCTTCAAAAAATTCGACCTAACCGAAACTATCTGCATTCCTATAATTTCGTTTCTTCTATCTAAAATTTGTAACATTACTCATTCATTTTAACTGCATAGGTCTTAAAGGAAACACTGTTTATTGATGTGAACAAAACTGTTTATAAATTATGCGTAATGACTGATGTGAGTAAAAATTATAAAGCAAGCAATGTATATTGGAGTAAATTTCGATGGTGCTTATCACGAGCTCACTAAAAGATTCAGTGTTAGAAAATAACTGACTTTGAAATAATGGAAAATTTTGTGTTTGAAAACACAAAAGTGTTTCGAATTCTCTTTGAAAAAGTTCTAGTGTAACAGATGGTCAATTACGAAAATCCTTAAAAAAATAAATCAAAATATATATAACTAAACATTTTTTAATTAAATGGAATTCACATAGTTAAAAATTATTCTGCGTCGCAGATGAATTATATTTATTTATGTTTTATTATAAATATTTATTTATATAATTATATATATATATATATATACATATATATATATATATATATATATATATATATATATATATATATATATATATATATATATATATATATATATATATATATATATATATATATTATATTTATTTATTTACTTATTTATTTATTTATTATAAATTAATTATTAATTATTAATTTATTAATTACATATATTTATTCATATTTATTTTATATGTGCTCATGAAGTTTTGAATAAAGGTACAGACATCCAACTTGAACCACTCATGTAATTGTACGTATATTTCATTTATAATTATGTATATTTATGTATCAAATAATTATATTAATTTTTGAGACATTTTGTTTTCTTTTTTGCCAAAAAATAAAACGATTACTGATACACAGTTTCAGTCTTAAAACCCTGTTTTGGTTGATCCTTAGTTATTATGATTATCCTTTTAGGAGTAAATATTGTTAATTACTTTGAGTATGTAATACAAAGAGGATGATAAGAGGTTTCAAATTATCGGTGTATCTAGTTAAAATTATTTTCAACGTTAGAACACCAGAATATTCGTATTCCAAGCATACCGGTTTCGGTAGCATATAGCATACCTTCCTCAGTGCTAAAGATAGTGAAAATTTGCTCATATATATACAGGGAGGATGGGGATTCAAGCGACAAGTTTCTTGACCAATAGGAAAACAGAGGATCCTAGGCAACAGCCAATAGGAAAACAGGGAACAGATAATAGGAAAATTGCGTGGAAAATAGAAAAGATATTGCGAGAATTGCATTAAAAGATTAAGAAAAAATAGTTTTAATGTAATATTTCCAACAGTCTGAAAATGGTGGAATAGCAAAATCACAATTAACGAGATTAGAAAGATTTTTATGGATATGGAAAGCTTCAAGGAAGTTAAGTTCTTGTATAGAAGTAGGTTTAGTTAGTATCTTAACCGAATTGAAGTCAAAAGCATGACTCGTCTCCCAGCAATGTTTTGCGATTGAGGATTCATTTCGGTTAAGATACTAACTAAACCTACTTCTATACAAGAACTTAACTTCCTTGAAGCTTTCCATATCCATAAAAATCTTGCTAATCTCGTTAATTGTGATTTTGCTATTCCACCATTATCAGACTGTTGGAAATATTACATTAAAACTAATTTTTCTTAATCTTTTAATGCAATTCTCGCAATATCTGTTCCATTTTCCACCCAATTTTCCTATTAGCTATTCCCTGTTTTCCTATTGGCTGTTGCCTAGGATCCTCTGTTTTCCTATTGGTCAAGAAACTTGTCGCTTGAATCCCCATCCTCCCTGTATATATATAAGTAAAATTTCCACTATCTTTAGCACTGAGGAAGGTATGCTATATGCTACCGAAACCGGTATGCTTGGAATACGAATCTGGTGTTCTAACGTTGAAAATAATTTTAACTTTATCATATTGCACCAGGCAACAACCTATTACTTATCGGTGTATCTTTTTTCGATTTGATGTTTTATATAGATAATGATGACTGACAAATATCGAACAAGGAATAATTATCTATTGAGGAAAATGGGTATTATGGAATGGTCACACAATCAGGGTTCGCACAGTTTTACCACAAAATTAAAAAAAAAATTTCAAAGCATTTCACTACAGCAAAATATCGTAAAATCTGTGAATGAAGGTGGGGATTGCGAATGTTGTGGTTTAAAAATTAAATGCAAATTTTCTTATTTTCAATAGTGGTGCCAGAGTCCTTGGAAATTCCAAGGAGTGTGCGAACCTTGCACAATATGGAATACTTCGAACCAATACGTTGTCCTTATTTGCCCCCAAAGTAAGCTATGTGAACTGTCGACATGAAATCGCACTTATGCTTACTTATCGTGCCTTTACCGTCCACTGAATTAACAGTGGCCCTAATTTCTCTGTTTCATGGCATGTTCATCATTTTTATTTTCTTATTTTATTTAAAAAAAAGCAAACAAAAAAATTAATGGGATATACACTAACAACATATGAAACCACGCCATTATTATAAGATTGTTGACATTAATTTTTTTTTCCAAAAAATTCAGAATGTCCCCAAATACCGTGTATAAACTTGCAGGGAACATAGATAACAGTGTTAAGAATCATAATTACATAGGAAAGCATGAGAGAAAATCGATAGGCGGTTACTATATGTGACCTCTTAATGTCGACACAGTGTTGCCATTGGGCTACTTTTTCTTAATTAAAATTTATTGATTGGCTTACCGATGTTCCCGTATCTGCAAGACACTACATATGGTTCAACAAGACGATGCGCCATCTTATTATGGAAGGTGTGCACATGACCATTTGGACCGGACATTTCGAAATAACTGAATTGCGCGTAGTGATTCCGTCACTTGTTTTCTCAGATTATCTGATTTTTCTCCTCTGGATTTTTTCTCTGGGGTGAACTTGTGAATTCTGAGATGGACCTGATGGCAGGAATAACCATCGCTGCTGCTTTGATAAGTGAAACGCCCGGTATTTTTGAACATGTCCGTCCATCCATGCCACTTAACATGGAATGACCAATACACGAAACTTTTTTCCGACTGCACATATTTCTATATAGACATATATATTTTTATCTGTTACTAAATAATAAAAACACAACTTTAAAAGTATGCCCTTACCGTCACTTTTGGAGTGCAGTCCATCTATCCTTACATTGTGCGATCCGAATATCACTGAACAGGGCCTCGAAACATTTACTCCTCCAGGTGTGGCTGGCCAACAGTAGAAAGAATCCCATATTGCTGGACAGAAAGGTTCTGAAAAAAAAAGTTTGAGAATCAATAAACCTGTAAATTATTACACCTTTTCGGTGCTATTATACTTTATAAAGGGTGACACAAAGATAAGCAACTTTAATTTTTTACTGTTCTTTGGGATATTAGTTTCAATTCTTTTGCGTCCGTGTGTGTATGGTAACGGTCTATGTACTATTAAATTTTGCTGGGAACCGGTGTAGCCTAGTCCATTCGTGTATTGTTGGACAATAAAAATGAATTTTTTTCCCCTGGAGTATATTGTTAACTTCTGCCTACACAGTGGTGTAATTTATGTTTCCATTACCCATAGTACGTCATATCGATACGAGAGCAAAAGTTACATTTTCATCTGTTCTTGTTGTGGCAGAGAGTACTTTTGCGCTTTTAATTTAGGTCAAAATCATGTTTTTTTGCTTCAAATGCATTTCTATATGGATTTAAATCAACATTGTAAAAAATTAATAGAATTAATATTATTTTATTCTATGTACACTGCATTTGTAAATTTTAAATTGTAAAATACTTTTTGAAATATTCAACTTTGTTTAATTAAAAGCCATCTGCGAAGATTCGCAATTCAACACCCTTAGAAATTTTTTTTATCTACTCACATGGCTTTTTAAATAACAATATTTTTTCACCTTTTCTTTGTTTTATCCTTTTTTACTTTAATACTATAAAAAACATTTTTCCTAATTGTAAATAAGATTATTTCTCTCTCCCCCTCACAGACACATAAACTAAAAACTGAAAGATTTCTCATGCAATGCAAATGCAACATTCCTAAATTCAACTCCACTATTAATTAAATTTAAGCTTTAGTAAATTTCTAAAAAGGATCTGGCAGGATTATATTTTTCAACTGCAGGTATCGCTAATTAAGCAAATAACTGTATTTTGTATTCAAATTTTAACTTTGAGTTAGTTTCAAATTAATATTTTGTAACTGTACTTCAGTTTAAAAAAAGCTACCAATTCTTTAATTTTTTTTATATTACATAATGATATCTTGATTAGTTTCCTTTTATTTTTCATAATGTAAAATTACCATGAATTTTCCTGGATTTGTAAACAAGTAATTTGAATGAGTGATTGTTTTTTCTTTTTTTTTTTACAAAATATTGTTCACATAAATAAAGCAAAAGCAATTAGGCAGACTTGAATTTGATGCATGATTTTTTACTAAAGAATAAGCAGCAAGAAATTAAATTATACTAATATTAACTTATGTTAATAATGATATGACTATATTTTATGTTTAGAAAATTACTCGAAAGAATTTCTTCTTGTTTTTTCCTAAAATATGCTGTGACCCTAAAAAATAAATTCTTGTGTTAGGTAGCTTCCATTAGAAAAAGAAAATATTAAATCTTTCGGAGGGAAGGAACTTACGAAAATTGTAATATACTTTAACCGACCATGTACGCCAGACTCCAAAAACATAATGAACTCAAATGCTGATACCCGTCCCACATAGCATGCATGTTCACAGTGACGTCACAGTGACGTCACTGTGAGTCACTGTGGTCACGTCACATCTGTGACCAAAATGCCACCCCTCAGTGACGTCACATTGTGACTGAAATGTGACGTCACATCTGTGACCAAAATGCCACCCCTCAGTGACGTCACATTGTGACTGAAATGTGACGTCACATCTGTGACCAAAATGCCACCCCTCAGTGACGTCACATTGTGACTGAAATGTGACCTTCTTAGAATTTATTATTAATTTTATTATTAGTTATTATTTATTTATTATTCTTTTTATTTCTATAACTCCCCTCCCCTCCCCTCCCGCTCCTTTTTTTTTAAGAAGATACTATGTATGTTTGCGTTTGCAAGTAATGGTAATGATTAAAAAAAATTATATTACCATTAAAGCTATTATTTTTACTTTATTCGCGTTTGAAATGAAATAGACGCCCTCTCGCGGACAAAGTCTGAAAAACGAAATAGAACTGATACCGTGAGCATGAAATCAGTGTTTAAAAGGCCGATAAATAAATAAACAGTTCTATAACGCGTGCAACGTTGGGTTCTTTGTATTAAAATTATCTAAAATCAAAATTTTATACACAAAGTTTAGATCTATAATATAAAAAAATACATTTGACTTACTCATGGCAAAATAGCATGACAGCAACACAATGCTTTCATGCTTCAGCTTCTCTAAAGCAATTACTAGATTTTCCAGCATCTACAAATTCTAAAATTGTCGATATTTGTAATTTATCTCCCATAATTAAATAAAAAAGATAAAAAACTGCACTTTAAATAGCTCTTTAAACTGGTTCTATGCTACAGTGCTACAGCATGGAACGTAAACAAACAAACGTAAACAAACGATTATCAGGTCTATTACAACGCCATCTTTCGGTCATTACAAACGCGAATTAAAACCTAAACAATGTTTTATCCAATAATATCTAATTATGAATTTTATTATTATTATTTAACAATTTGCTTTAACTTGAATTGTTTTGAAACTAATAAAAATAAAAAGTAAAAATACACTTAAAAAAAGACATTCTCATAAAACTATTCGTATTTAACTTCCGAAGCTGTTGCGCAGAAAAAGAAAAAACTAAACGGTCATGCGCATAGGAAATGAAAATCGTTTGCAAACGAAAGAATAAATAAACGTAAACAGAAATATTTTAAATTGATGATAGACGCAAGAAGTTAGTTGGCTGGAATTTATGGCAGTTGTGAGTAGTTGCATATTGACACGGATTTAACAATTTAAAGAAGAATGTCCACTACAGGCCTTCCAAGCGGCAAAATATAAGTCCGAGAAAATTAATGGGGCTTTGACTGTTAAAATAATTTGGTCTTTGCCACTTTAATTATTATCGGATTTAGTTAGTGCTTCAAAAAGAACAACTAGAACGAATGATTTCGATGGAAAAAAGGTAAGGAAAAATATAATTTTTCATGGTTGCTTTTTTATTGATATTGTTCTGAGAACGATTTTAATTACATTGTCAAAAACATGCTATAAAACATTAATGCTTCATTAACTTAATAAAGTCTAATGCATTCATTATTTATTTTGTTGACATAAAGAACTTGATTTTTAATAATTTGGATTAGGTTGTTACAGGTAGTGATTTTAATTACATTCTAATCTGCGTTGTTTCCTTTTTTAAAATATCTGGTTAAAATAATATGTTTCCATAAACATAAAATTATATGATAATAAATTATAATAAATCGTTAATATTATTATTAAACATTTAAAGATAATTACATTTTGTAATAAAGAAGCTTTTTTATCGAATAAAACATATTTACAAACATCCTTTTTTAATTTTTGTATTAAGTAATCTTCTGAAACATTGCATAATTTTATTTTAAAAAAATGTATCTGCTCAGAAGAGGAATTTATAAGAGAACGAGAAGAACTATTAAAAGAAATCGTACATGTTTGATATTAAAAAAAAACAATTATGTTAATGATTGTTTAATGTATTTTTCAACTTGCGAAATGTTATAAAATTTCGGAATAGATAGTCATCGTGGGTGAAAACGTTTCAGTTGTAAATATTCTTATTGGAATCTTTTCAGAAAGAACTAGAAGTCTGGATGAAAATTTGGAAGTTACGCAATCGATAAGAATTTAAACATGATTGAATTTAAAACAAAATAACGCAAATACTTGAGCGGTATGAAGCTTAAAAGTAATAATTGTATTTTATTATTAATTTTTCATTTCAGAAACTTTTATTATTTCCTTTCCTGAATAATTTTACAGAGGTAAATGTCAAAATATCCATTATATGTAGTATAAGTGAACATTATGATTAAAGTGGGTAGTATTATAAATACTCTCTAATATTATAAATAAAATATTAATAATTATAATTATCGTATTTGTTGCCCTAATTTATGTTTATCGTCGGAATTTTTATTAGGTAGATATGTCTGTGATGGATATCCATTATATGTAGTATAAGTGAACATCATGATTAAAGTGGGTAGTATAAATACTCTCTAATATTATAAAAAAATATTAATAATTATATTTAACGTATTTGTTGTTCTAATTTATGTTTACTGTCGGAATTTTTATTAGGTAGATATGTTTGTGATGGATAGCCTTGCAGTAATGGCTATCCCTTTAATGTTTTTTGTTTATTAACATACTAATAAATATTTAGCTTTCATTTTTTCCATAATTCCTCTTTGCATGTTTTAATAATATTTTAATATTCATAGGAGAAAGTATGTGAAGACAGTGTGTGATTATTTTTTTATTTGTGACAAATTTGTCACTTACTTTGTGACGGTGGCAGCATTACCTATGTTGTGAAGTCACACTGGTACACAATTATACAGTTATGAACATTGTTATGTTGTGTAAAATCACTTACATCTATAATTTTATTATACTTTGTCAATACATCTCAATTAAAACATGGGAGCTGCTATAAAAAGAATGTACCAAAAGAAAGTTATCGAATAAAAATGCCATGCAAACTTTAATCTTTGTTACATATTTTTTTCTGTTGCAATAAATGAGAATATTTAAGGCAACTGAATATTCGATCTATTACAATTATTTCAAATTTAGCAATTTGTTTTTCTAATAAGCATTAAAATTATCAAAGAAACACTTCCTTTAAGGTGCAACACTAGTCATAGAAAAAGACCCGGATGATAATGTAAAATCTGTGGAAGCGTTCTTTTCAAATATCTCGCTCACATTTTAGTATTTTTACATGATGTTTTTGCACAGCATAGCTCAAGACGATCCTTAAGCGGCCTAGTTTTTACTTTTTTGATTTTGGTTTCAGATTTAAAAAAAATATATATTTAAATTTCAAAACCGGTTTAAACCGGTACTGATATTGAAACTATCAAAATATAAAATATATGTAAGCAAAATCGAAAAAGTAAAAACTAGGCCCGTAGTAAATCGTCCTCAGCTTCCTATGCAAAAAAAAACATGCAAAAATATTAAAATTTGTGCGAGATATTTGAAAAGAACGCTGCCACGGACTGCATCCGGCTCTTTTTCTGTGACTAGTGTTGCACCTTTAAGGAAGTGTTTCTTTGATAATTTTAATGCTTATTAGAATAAAAAGTTGCTAAATTTGAAAATATTGTGATAGATCGAATATTCAATTGTCTTAAATATTCTTATTTATTGCAACAGAAAAAATGTATCAAAGATTAAAGTCTGCATGACATTACATTTTGATTCAGTAACTTTCTTTTCGAACATTCTTTTTATAGCAGCTCCCAAGTTTTAACTGAGATGCATCGCCAAAGTCTAATAAAAATATAGTTGTAAGTGATTTTACACTAAATAACATTGTTCATAACTGTATAATTGTGTCCCAGTGTGACTTCGCAACATTGACAATGCTGCTACCGTCACAAAGTTAGTGACAAAATTTGTCACAAATCAAAATATAATCGCAAACTGGGTTCACAGCCTTGTCACTATCGTCACAGAATAGTCACAGTTTTAATGACAATTTCGTCACAAATGACACGTTTTTCACATTTTGGTCACATTGTGACGTCGCAAAGTGGTCACAATGTGACGTCACAAACGAGCTCTAAAACGGCCATAACGACTTCACATTTTAGTCACTGTGACTTTACATCGACGTCACGTGACGTCACATCGACGGTCACAAAGTCACAATGTGACTTCACAACGACGTCACTGTGACGTCACCATGTCTTACGGGGTAAGATATGATGACGGCACTGCAACGTCGTTGTGAAGTCACATTGTGACTTTGTGTCCATCGATCGTCGATGTGGCGTCACGTGACGTCGATGTGAAGTCACAGTGACTGAAATGTGAAGTCGTTATGGCCGTTTTAGAGCTCTTTTGTGACCATTTCACAAAGTGGTCACAATGTGACAAATTTGTGAAAAATGTGTCATTTGTGACTACTTTGACATTAACATTGTGACGGAACTGTGACAAAAGCGACGATATTTAAACTGCCAGAAACAAGTTTTTTAAAGTAAATAACATATTTTGAAGAATTTTTTGTAATTTTCTAAAGATTTTTAAGAAAGTCACATCTCAGTCACAATGTGACGTCAGTGAGTGGTGGCTTTTTGTTCACAGATGTGATGTGACGAAAGTGACTCACAGTGACGTCATTGTGACGTCACTGTGACCATGCATGCTATGAGGGTATGTATAACTACCGTAAGTTTGCATCAAAAGTGTCACAACTCTAAAATTTGCTTTTTTCGAGTTATGGCTTCTATTTTACTTGGTCTTTACTCCTCCATTAATTCTCTAAAATACCAGATAATGCACTGAAAATTCAGTTATTTGGTAGTAGTTGTATTTGCAAGATGACCCCTGGCCTTTCCAATGCTTGGAAATAATTTTTCTCGTTTATGGAAAAAGAAGTTATTATTATTTTGTAATTATGCCACGGTATATATATCACCATTTCTTGCAATGCGATAGCACTCGTATTAATGACCGATTTGGGTGTGACTGAGTATATGTACAATAGAGATCAGTGAGGGTTCACTTTTTCTGGTTCGGTTTATTTTTTCCTGATAGCTTTTAAATACAAAAAAGAAGAAAAGAACCCCGATTTCTTAGCCAGCTTTATTCTGATTAAAGCAGCATTAAAATGATTTGAAACGAGGTAAGTAATTTTTAAAGGGAAAAACAGTTACTTTAAAAAAATGAGATTATAATTGCCAAAGAATAAAATAAATTAGTAAATTTCAAAAAGAATGAGTCCGAGCCCAAAGACTGGCATAAAAATCGAGGCTGTGTCCGAGTCTAGCTCTAGTGTACAGGACTTACCATGTTTCAACTTATTTCGTCTTTAAAAAAATGAGGATATAATTCCCAAAGAATAAAATAAATTACTAAATTTCAGAAAGAATGAGTCCGAGCCCAAAGACTGACATAAAAGTCGAGGCTGTGTCCGAGTCTAGCTCTAGTGTACAGGACTTACCATGTTTCAACTTATTTCGTTGGAAATCTTCATCCGCCATTTTGTTTCGAAATAGCGTTTATTTAAAGTCCAAAAGAATGTAAAAAATATTAGAAATCCAAAAAGTTTCTTCTCATCAAAATTTTGATACTTCACTGAATTGAAACAAGTATTCCGGAGTACTTTTTATTTTGCCTTTATCTTAAAAATAGCTGAAATATTGAGCTTTATAGTAGTTTGAAATTATGGAGTGGTATATATATACATTTTTACATATAGTATCAGGATTCATTTATGAGTTTTTGAAAATATGATACCTCCCAAATTTATTTTGATTGTTTTAATCATTGTTGCTGCTCTCGCTTAAAACTAAACTGTAACATCTGTTGAGTCAGGTTAGAGCTAGAGTAAATCTTTCAACAGGCTTTCGCGTAATATAACCAAATTTTGCCACAAAGATAGATCTCCACAAATAAAGTTATCTTGCCGATATATATACGAGGAAGAGGCTGAAAATAAGTTTCCCCAGGCGTTTGTGGACAGAGGTGCATACACTCTCAAAAAAATTTCCGTCTTTTCACAGAAAATGTACTGGCAGCACTGCTACCAGAAATTGTCTGTAGATTGACGATTTTCCGTTTATTTTTTTCTCCGTCAAAAGAGGGAAAATATCCGTCACTTGAAAAAAATCAATGCGGAAGAGGTGGGGATCGAACTCACGACACCAGCATTACAAGGCGAGCTCTTTTCCTCGGGGCCACGGTTGCTCATGATAATTGTGCTTTAAAATAGAAGCATTCTTTTCATATGGGTGTGGTTTGGTGATTTCGTTAAAAAACTTTTAATTTTGCAGTTAATCTCGGAAAGATTTCATCTTTAATGAAACTGTGGCTGTTTTGTTTTTTTTACGTTTAGTATTAATATAGTATAAAAATGTGAATTTTAAATATATTACGTAGATTTTTAGAGAAAAAAAATGGATGTTCTATTTTTATTCGGTAAGATTTTTTTTTAATAATATCAATTTTTTTTGCATTTTATTTTTTAAATGTGTTAACTTAAAGTATATTTTATATGCGAATATTTATCATAGAAATAACTTAGTATATTGAACTTTATTCAATTATCCAACTTTGAATAACAGATTGTAAGAACTTTTGAACGAATAAAGAAAGTAATTGTTATTTATTTTTAAATTCGAAAACATTTTTGTCTTTTAAAACTAAATTAGGCATTTTAATCAATAGAATATTTTGTTTTTCATTTTAAAAATAAATTCGAATTTATTACTAACAGACCCAATGCGCATGCGTGCTAGATATAAACGGAATATTTTCCTCATTTTTCGACGTTCGGAATGAACTCACAGAACAAATACATTTTCTGGGAGAACAGATGTTATTTGTGAAATAATAACGATAACTTAGTGTATATTGACGAATTTTTCTGACAGTGTATAAAAGTCAAAAGTATGATGAAACATTCAAGATATGTAACTTCACTTTTCTACATAAATTCCATGTGATTTGAGAGATTTGCTATACCCTTTTACAAGCTTCATAAAGGCTTCCAGGAAAAAATAATGGCTCTAGATATGAAAGAAGTATTGAACCGCTTGTGTGATTTCGGCATTGTTTCCAAAGTTGTATAGACAGGTAATGCTTTTGTCTATAGTGGCCCTGTTTGCCCGTCCAGGTCTCGGCCTGTCCAACACTTGCTGATGTCCCTCTGTGGAAGTCTATGGGTAAGATGTTATGTCGAAACAAAAGATACGGAGATAGTGCCGGCAATTCAATGGGGAGGCATCATCAAGAGTTGGACAGACCGAGACCTGAACGGATGTGTACGGACACTACAGTTAAAAGTAATACTTTGGAAGCAATGCCGAAATAACACATTTGGTCCGACGCTTCTTTCGTATGCAGAGTCCTGATTTTTTCTGGAGCTTTTTTTGAAATATATTTTGAAGCTTATAAAATGATATTGCAAATGTCTCAACTCACTTGGCACTTACGTAGAAAGGTAAAGTTGTGTCTTATTTTTAATGTTTCATTACATGTTTTGTCTTTCATACACAAATCTGCTCACAGTCACTAAGGGAAAGGATTTTCAGACTCTCCCTCGTATATATATATATATATATATATATATATATATATGTGACGATTTAAGGAGAACTCGAATTATTTCCACTGGTTAAAAAGAAACACACAGTCATGGCAAGCGAGGGGAAAAAACAAAATAAATAAATAAATGTAGAAGATCCAATAATTAGTCATGGGCTGCTGTAAATTCATATAATTAATTCGTAATAATGAGGAAGGAAAAGCTCCTTTTGCAAAAATTCCATCATTATTTCAGCGAGCTGTCCTCATCGAAGAAGCAACCCAAGAAATCTTCTTTTTCATCTCGAGACTTCCACCTTTTTAAACTAAAAAGAAAGTTCTGGAACATTCTGTAACCTCAAACCATCATTCTTTTATGTAAACAGAATTCTTGTCCAGCTACGAGATTATTTTCCACAAACGATAAATTTATTTTAAAAAAAATATTATTTAACCAATTTATAATTGACTCAGAATTTTAAATATCTTAGGCAGACGATTTTTATAAATGATTAATTTTAAGAGAAAAAGAAAAGAAATGAATTTATTAATATGCACACATCAAAGGTTGACGTAGGAAAAATAAATAAATAGATAAAATAAAATAATATTTTTTGAAAGGTATGGTTTTGGAATAAATTTAATAAGACTTTCTTAAAAAGGGTTGATAAAAACATAGAAGAAATCAGTTTTATTTGGAATATTAAGAAATAAAGTTTTAATTAAGAATATTTTTAATTTAGAGCCATCTTTTTAAATTTACGCATACTGGAATAATGTTTTTTAAGGCAAATTAAGAATTTATATCGTCTGCATAAGGATTAACAGATTAGATTTAGAAACAAGATTTTAATTTAATAATTTGAAGTAAGTACGGAATATTATTATAAGAAAATTAAGATAGTATAAAGGTTAGTTTTGGCGAAAAAATTTTAAATTTGTAATATATATATATATATATATATATATATAACTTAAAAATGAAGTTTCTATCTATATTCAGAGCTGATAAAAAATGGGAATCGTCTGAAATTGACTTCTATGCATTTTAACTTTATGTATTTCAATAAAATTAGTTGAAAATTTACTTAAACTTATCAGTTATTAAAACTTATCAGTCCAACTATGCTCCGGCCGGAAAAGTTTTTTTTCTAATGCATAATTTTTTCGTTATAATATTATATATAATTCTAATTAATCTAGTTACATAATATTAATAAAGAATTTGAAATATTGCCTGTAAAATTCAACATATAGTAACAGTGCTAAAGGTTACCTTATACCGAAGTTTAACCTTAAATAGTACATTCTTTTAATATATACCAGATTTTTGCAACATTTTACAGCGTAGTTAAACCGGAAAAAAAAGAAGAAAATCCGTTAAATTTACGCCAAAAACTGCTATTAGCAATGTTGCCAGTAGTTTTTGCCGTAAAAATTGCAGTTTTGTTGCATGTAATTTTTTTATTACATCTACATTTATTGCAATTTGTATGACAAAAACTGCTGGCAACATTGCTGCGTCATTAATTTAACGGATTTTTTTTACACTGTAGAGTAAAATAATCTTTATCTTATTTAAAATATTTCTTGGTAAATAAAATAACTCCGATTAAATAGTATTTACAAATCACGTATTAAATAAGAGTTTCCAATGTTCTATTACTATAAGCGTATAAAAAGCGAAAGTACTTGAATTGCTTTTACCAATAATTAAGGAGAAATACTTCTTTTGTTCGTAACACTATCAATAAAATACCTTTAACAACTTTCATTCTTTATCAATTAAATTTCCGAAAGTTTCTAATTCTTTCTAACTTTTATAATAATTGAGAGCAACATAAAACTTTCAGAATTCAGAAAAGAATCTTTTATTACAGAATATAGAAAAGAATTCAGAAATGCAATAATTAAATGAATATTTCTAAAGACACTTTTACTTCAACTTTTTTTTCAGTTTCAGTATAATAATAAAAGAATGTGTTTTAATGATCAAAATTTCAACAATCAAATTCTTTCAATTATTATTTTCATAGAGTCATGAGTTTTTTCACTACACGTACATAAAATTAATAATATCCCCAAAATAAATTCTCCTCAACTAAATAACTATCTTAAATGTAATCTTTAGATTGTTATATTTTTAAATTTTCATTAAATTATTCATTATTTTGATTCTTTGAATTAAGTTTAAATAAACGTAAATAAAACCAGAGCTTTGTTTTGTATAAAATTAATGAAAATCATAAAATGATGATTTCCATTAAAATTTAAGATTTGTTAAGTTTCTAAGTAAAAAAAAAGGACAAAATTAATTATATTTTAACAAATAGCATAACTTAATTTTTAATCAAGCAAAAGCAAACAATTATATTTACTATTCAAATTTGTTTTCTAATAATTTTCAATGATTTTTGAATTAATTTTAATACTTTCATCAAACTTCGAAAAACTATTAAAAAATTCCTTTCTTTTTTTGTAACAATTGAGAATGAAGCTAACTATAGTTTTATATCTCATACTGATATTTTGATTAGTTTCCCTTTACTATTCATAATGTAAAATGAAAAAGAATTTTCATGTCTTTGCAAATACGCAATTTAAATAACTGATTGCTTTTTCTTAGTTCTACAAAATTATTGTTCAATTAAGTGAACCATAAGCAATTAGACAAATCTACATTAGAATTTGATATATGATTATTATTAAACAGCCAGTCGGATGAAAATAAATTATGATAACACTTCTTTAATTATCTATTTTTATTCAAAATTAACTTCATATTCAGTTAATTACTAAAGAGCTTTTTTTCTGTTTTTTGCTAAAATAAAATTAGTGTAATGTGCTTATTAAAAAACGATGTTCTATTTTGTAATAAATCAATTTTTTTATTCTTACATATTAACTTAAATACCTTAATTACGCACTTATAATAATTAATATGAAGTATTTTTTATTTGTAGAGTTCCGTACTTCATAAGGAAACATTCCTTATAGGATTACTCCGTTGTACGTCTTCTGTCAAGACCATTTTGTTTTTTAGGAACAAGTACACTCTTAAAACGAAAGAGAGGATTTCGCTTCTCGGGGTGAATGAGTTGTTTTTCAAACGTTTTACTCGTCTTGATTTAAATTACTTTTTTAAAACTACTCATCTTGATTTAAATTGCTTACAAACAACTCGCTACTCGAGTTGTTTCAAATCTTTTTCAGAAGCTGCCTTTCAAATCGCGAGATGAGTGAATTTCGGCTCAACTTGAGTTATTTTGTGGCTGCGGTTTTAAGAGAGTAAATAGACCCGGAGAAGTTGCACAGTGAGTCACCTTATCGAGTCACGACTGAAATTCCAGAGTTAGTTAAAACTCAATTAGAATATTAATACACAATCATTCTACCGAGTCTTACTTTGATAGAAAACACCTGAAAATCCGATTAATTAATTAATTTGTAGGTTTAACATTGTGTTTTCTTGCAACCAAAGTTATGAGAACATGGAGTACTGGAACATGGAAAACACAGTAGTAAACATATCAGTCAACCGCTAAAATCTGATTTTCAGGTGTTTCCCCCCATATAGTTTTGCAGACTGATTGCGCTTTAGTATGCGAATCAAGTTTTAACTAACTATGGAATTTTAGCCGTGAACTCGATGAGGTGATTATATGTGCTGCCGTCTCTCAGACTAAAAGGGTTCAAGTGGAATTTAATATCAATTAATAAGGTCAATATTGCCGTTGTTTTAGGCCGGCAGGCGGCAGCACAGACAATCACCTTGTCAAATTGACGGATGAAATTTCAGAATTAGTTCAAACTCGATTAGCATATTAAGAAGCAAGTCCTATCTCGGTGGAAAACGCCTGAAAAGCCGAAGGATTACTCTTATGTTTTCCTGCATCCAAAGTTATGAAAACATAGAAGGCTGGAAGCAGAAAGAACACTGTAGTAAACGTATCAGTGAACCGCTAAAATCGGATTTTCACGAGTTTTCCATCAGGTGGCTTGGTAGACCGATTGTTTTTTAGTATGCCAATCGATTTTTAACTAATTCTGGAATTTCAACCGTGAACGCATATTCACAGTATCCGCAAAGAAACTCTTCGGGAGGGTTGAATTCTGATAGGGATTGGCCGACGCGTTTTCACGTAACTTGGCGATAATAATACTTGGCGTAGCGATAGACGCTTCCGTCGAGTTTGATTTCCTTCGGAGCCGAGTACAAAGTAAAAATTTGTGTTTAAAAACTTTTAAAGAGTACAGCTTTCAGTAAGACACGTTCCATCCAATGCAATGCTGCAAGAGAAAAGTTACTTTGTACTCGGTTCGAAAAGAAATCAAACTCCTCGAAGGAAGCATCTATCGCTCGCCAAGTATAATTATCGCCAAGTTACGTGAAAACGCGTCGGCCAATCCCTATCAGAATTCAACCCTCTCGAAGAATTTCTTTGCGGATACTGTGAATATGCACCGTGAACTCGATGCAATGATTATCTGTGCTGCCGCTTCTCGGTCTAAAATGATCAAGCTGAATTTATAACAATTAATTAGGTCAATATTATTGTAGTTTTGTAACAATTTTTACAATCCAAGTACTCATGCAATTAAAAGTTCATCTTAAAACTACGAGTTTTCATATAAATTCTCTCTCAAAATCTATTGGGTACTTTCTGTTAATCTAAAATTTTGAAATTTGGCATGAGAAAATGTATCATAGTACATGTACAGGAAAAAAACCGAAAGTCTTTAATTAAAATTTTATGACGATTTACAAACATTGTCTGGATATTCAGTTTTGCGATTATATTACTAAGCTGTATAGTAAGAAGTATTAAAACCTTCAGGAACCTTCAGGATTATTAAAAACTTAACGTGGAGTTATAGTCATATTTGGTACATTATCACTCTGAATTCTGCCAAAGCAGGGAACTAAAGTTTATTGTAATATTGGTTTAAAAAAATTTATTTTTAAATTGTATACATCGTAGAATAATATATAAACTAGGTAGAAAAAAATATACTTTGATAATTTAATACCACGTAATTATTTTTAATTTTTCAAAATTTCCATTTTTTACAATATTTTAAATATTTATTTTTTGAACTCACGGATATTTTCAAAGTTATCAAATCTCCCAGTATAGACCGGAAGGCAGCAGCACAGACAATCCCCTCATGGTGTTCACGGATGAAAATTAAAGATTGGTTAAGTTTCAATTCATTTATTAAAATGCAATCGGTTTGCAGGATCATATCATGGTGGAAAACTAATACCGTATTTACTCGTGTATAGGGCGCACGCGTGCATAAGGCACACTCCTACTTTAAGAGTAAAAATGGCGATTTCTTAAAATCTCGTATATAAGGCGCACCATAAATTTGATACGCTAATGAAGAATGGCCAAATGAATTTCAGTAAAAAAAAGTCGAAACAAACATTTCACCAGACCAACAAGACAACAAGACGAAAATGCATTTTTAGACTTCGGGTTGTAAGAGAATGACGGGAAATAGGAATGAGTGAAGGTAAAGAGGATTGCTAATAAGCGTTTAGATAAAGTCATTAGCTCTGTTGTATAAAAAATCTGCAAGGAATGAAATAAATATGCAGTAATACTTCAATTCAGTAACATTTTCCGAGTTTTAATATCCTCTTTGAATAATTTCTTGTTTCATATGTATATCGTTGGACTGCATCCAACAGTAAAAAAATATTCCGTATATAAGGCGCACATAAGAGTTTTGCCCTAATTTTTTGGAAAAAGTGCGCCTTATACACGAGTAAATATGGTAAAAACCCGATTTAGCGGTCTAATTATAAGTTTACCATTGTGTTTTCCTGCACCTAAAAGTAAAGCTAGGAGCAGGAAAATACAATATGAAAATTATGAATCAACAACTAAAATCAAATTTTTTGGTGTTTCCATTATTATTAAATGCTGAAACAAGTGAAGTTTCAATAGTAAATATATCGACATATGCTATCACTATCAGCTGCTGAAATTAACAAAAATATTTTTTAAAGAAAAAATAATACTCAGTAAAAAACATATCTTATTAATAAGATGCCATGGTAGAAGGGTTAATCGAAGAAACCTGTTTTTTCTTCACAAAACTATTAATGAAATGCCCTTGATAAATTTCAATTTTTTTCAATCAAATTTCTAAATCTTGTAATGAATTCTAATCAATGAAAAAAATTTAATCTTTCAAAATTCAGAAAATTTTTATTGTAGAGATAATAAAAAAATTCTAAAATGCAATTAAAAATATGTTATTGAAATTTTTTTAACTTGAATTTTTCTTTTAGTTTTGTATTCGTTTCTTCCATGTAATAAAATGCGTATTTTAATGATCCAAATTTTAACAAATATCACTTCTCTAATTATTATTTTATAGAAGAGCTCTTTCACAATTCTCATATTAAATCGATCGCATTAAATATCGCATAAAGTAATCTTTCTCATTAAGATTTGAAATTGGAAATGTCACTAAATTACATTGTCATAATCTCAGAATTGTCTGAAATGTCATCTTTAGGCTATAATATTTCAAAATTGCCATTAGTGTGTTTTACTATTTCCGATTCTTTAGACTGGAGGTTAAAGAAAAAAGATACTTATTGACAATTCAAAACGTAAAAAAAGTCGCCGTTGTTTATACCGATATTGTACACTTTTTAAGTGCGTTCGTAATTACGAAAATCTTATAATCATTGTATGGTCCGTAAGTCTATCCCCATATAACAGCCTTAAAAGTACACAGCTGAATGGTTTGAAATTAAACCTATAGTATATATGCTGAATTTTCCCACGTGATTAATTTATTTAAATATAATAAAAACTTAGAAATATATTAATAAATGTTTTCTTCATTTTATTAAATCCTATAATATGCAATTAATGAATGATATTCCTTGATAGGTAATGATTCTAGAATGGCATAGTAATAACGTGCTCTTTAAAATGGAGTCCCATTATTTCCGTCTTACTGAATTTGATATAAATATAATCGTAAACCATTGTATACTTATGCATATAACACTGACAGAAAGACAGATAGCGAGACAGACACACAAACCGACACACAAGTAGATAATTTTGAACGATGTTGGAAAGTTTTAAAACTGAACAAATCTGTAATTTTCTCTGAAGATAGAATATTAAATAGGAGTTTGTGGTATTGCATCCTAAATGTATAAAAAGCGAAGCTAGACGAATTGCTTTCATTAACTCCTTCGCGACGGAAGCCTTTTACGAAATTTTAAATGTTTTTCACATGTTTTAAAAAACAGAAATTTGTGCCATATTAAATCGAGAAAATAAGGCAAATTTTATAGTAAAACTTCTTAATCTTGTAATGATTTCTAACAAACGAAGGGAATAGAAAACTTTCAGAATCCAGAGAAAATCAAACTACGCAGCATATTGGAATTTATTGGGGAATGCAGGAAAAAGGTACACGTATGATTAATTTCTCGAAAATAATGAAATATAAATTAATAATAATAATATTTTAAATAATAATTTAAAAGTAAAATAATTGTTTCAATAAAATAAAAATATCTTTTTAATATATAAATGTATACTTGCATGTCTAATTTTCCTCCAGGATAAGTGCATTCTTATTCTTACTGTAAATAAAAACAGTAAACTTTTATCTTTTCACCAAGATAATTTAAAGCCAATTTTTCGAACAAATATGTTATTATGTTTACAAAACATAAGTTGGGGAAGATGGGGATACTTGAGCCATTTTTTGAATTTTAATTTTTTTAAATTTTTTATAATTTCTTATAATAAAATAAAATATTGAAAATGAAAATTTGATATTTTTTCTTCAACTGAAAACCACTTTCAATTAATTTTGAACTATTTTTCTATGTATAAAAAATGTTTATTTTTTGTTTTACATGGTGGCTCAAGTATCCCCACGGGAGGGATACTTGAGGCATGGTGAAGGGATACTTGAGCCACTACGGAAAAATACCTACAAAAGTAATTTTTTTCGCTTTATTTTTGCACAAACATTTTACAGAATGATAAATTATGAAACATAAAGTCCTTCCAAACCAATTGAGAAAACAAAGTTAGTAATACGATGATTTTTTGTTGTTAGAACTGGTTGTCAAATGATAATTTCAACTTCAGTTATAACGACGGTAGAAACACCCTCAGTTCAGAGCCATTTAAATTTGGAATCTGCTATTCTTCGGGCAAATTTCATTTTCAAAATATTAAGTACTTATCCAACAAATATTTTTAGTTTTCTTTCTGGCATATTTTATTAGTAACCAACTATCAATAGAAGGTTTTCTTTTCACATCATCACCATCAATGGCAAAATTTTCCTCTAATGATAATGTTGAACTCATGCTTTTAATTTAGTAGCTGTCGGAATTTAAGCCAGATGTATCATTCTACCATTTCAAACACTTTTTTGATTTCACAGGAAAATATTTTGTCTTCCTCTTTGGCTCCATGCAGGTAAATTTGAACTGGGATTTTTGTTGCTTTTCTTGTTTTTTGTGCGCTCTTTTTACCAATTTTTCTTCAATTTTCTTAGTTAAAAAAAAATTACAGCAAAGAGGTTACGATTTCAATATAAGATATTAATCTTAATATGTTATATTAAAAAATAAATATTTTAATATGTTGGACCTAACTAATTAAAGTATTAGAGATTATAGCCTGTAAAACAGTTTTAAAAAGTTATTTTAATTTAATAAAAGTTAAATTGAAAACTATGTTTACATTTATCTAGACAGGCTATTTTGCTAGTCAAAATGAAAATTAAAATGGATATTTTCATTTAAAAAATATACATTTTTAAACATTTTTAAGTCGTTATTTTTTTAAGAAAAATAAAATAAAATGAAAAATTATTCTCTCTTTTATCCAGAAAAAAATCTATTAGTGAATATAAGGAAGGAATTTTATTTTTTGTTTGTTTCTCCTATGTTTAATTTCTAGTGGGGAGGGTTGAGACATGGCTCAAGTATCCCCACTCTCACTGGCTCAAGTATCCCCACTACCACTAGTTTTGTTTCCCAGAGTTTTACTAAATAAAGCATGCAGCTATTAGAACTATTTTAGATTCAAATTACAATTAAAATTATGCTTATTAAATTTATGTATATAGCTGCAACTTTAAACAAAACTTTGATTGCAAAAAAACAAAAAAACCATGTACCCAAAAATTTACTTCAGATAGGGAAAAGACAACTATTGATCACTATACTTTCAAAATGGTACCAAGATGTGTGATTTCTTTTTTACATGTTCAGAACTATAAATGTGTTAACATATTGGCAGTTTTAGAAAGAAAAATTAACCAACTGTAGAGATAATAGGGGTGGCTCAAGTATCCCCTATGCTCAAGTATCCCCACTCTCCCCTACATAACTCAATAAGGAGTTATTTACTAGCATAAATCATTTAGTATTCTATAAACTTCTAATGGAATTTTACTAACTTTAATCATTTTTCTTTTAAATAAAAAAGTAACAATTCAAAAAGCTATATTTCTATCAGCTACGTTTAGCTTCTCGATGAGGAAAGTTTTCTGCAAGGGACCGTGTCGCCGCATTTCTGCCATGAGGCATAAAACAAATTCAATAAATAAAAATAAAAATAAATACTTTTAGAGTGCTCATTTTATCAGAGCAAAATCTAATCTGAATATTATGAGATTTTATTCCTTTCGAATCTGGTGTACTATTAATAGTACATGTCTTTAAATGGAGTATTTTTTTTTGTTTTAAGAAATATTTTAGTTTCCATTTACATATAGTGATGTAAGTATATGTCTATGCATTTACTATATGACTTCATTTATGTTTAGTGCTAATATTAATTATTATTTTTGATTAATTTTCTTTGCGCCATTTCCGATTCTTTTATTTTAAACATATATTTCACTCATTAAATTTAAAATAAAGTTTACTTTCCTGAAATAATCCTGTGTAACAAAACGTAATAAGTACTTGAATGTCGCAATATAAGCTGAACCTTGTTGTAATACAATATTTTCTAAACATCTCTAAAAATTCTTCCTTAGTCTATTGTCATATGAATATGAGTTGAATAGCACGCAAAAAAGCAACATTCATTTTCTTTAAGAAAAGGACTTATTCGTTAAACACTAATTAGCCTAACGTAAAAACAAGTTTTTCTAAAAACTGAAAAAAAAATTCGGACCCGAAAGAGTTAAAAACTTGTAAAATGTAAAATATTATTCATTTTTTTTTTTTTTTTTACTTGAATTTCTTTTTCAATTTTTTATTCGTTATTTTCAGTATAGTAAAAAATATGCGTTTTAATGATCAAAATTTCAACAAATAAAATTTTTCCTAATAATAATTTTATGTAAGTTGTCAAGATCTCCTTTCACTATTCTCATATTAAATTGATCGTATTGAATTTCGTATGAAGTAATCTTTCTCATTGAGATTTGAAATTGGAAATGTGCTTAACTAAATTACATTGTCGTAATCTCAGAAACTGTCTGAAATGTTATCTTTAGACTATTATCTTTTAAAAGTGTCGTCAGTGTATTCACTATGTCCGATTCTTTAGATAGGAGGTTAGAGGACAGAAGATACTTTTTGATGGTTAAAAAATATAAAATGGTCGCTGCCGTTTATATCGATATTGTACATGGTTTACATGTGTTCGAAATTACAAAAATACAATAAATATTGTTTGGTTTGTCCGTCTGTTGTGTGATAACATCGCAAAAATATCCAACCGAATGGTTTGAAATTAAATCTATAGTATCTTTGCTGAATTTTGTCTTGTGATTTCTATTATTTTAAGTAGAATAAAAACTTAAAAAGATATTAACAAAAATTTTCTTTATTTTATCAATTGTATCATATGTAATTAATTCAATGATATCCCTTGATAGGTAATGATTCTTGGTTGCTATGGTAGTAACTTCCTATGATAATAACGTTTGCCATGGTAAAATGCTTATTTCTATATTATTGCATTTAATATATATAATCGTAAAATAAATTTTACTTATCCATATAACAAAGACAGACCACAGACTGATAGACGCATAGAAAGATAAACAGACAAATCGGATTCTCAAGGAATTTTAAACGATGTTGCTCAGTTTTAAAAATGAAAAAATCGATATATTTTTTAATATCATAGATTAAATGTGAGTTTTCAATATTGTATTCAAAATGTATAAAAAGCAAAACTAGACGAACTGCTTTCGTTAACCATGCATAACAAATAATTATTTTGTTACACAAAACTTTTAATGAAACATTTTTGAGAGCTTTCATTTTTTATTAATTAACTTTCTAAATCTTGTAATGATTTCTAACAAGCGAAAAAAACAGAAAACTTTCAGAATTCAGAAAAAATCAAATTACGCACCATATTAAAAAATTAGTAAAATGCAATTAAAAAGAAGTTACTTTTTTTATTCGAATTTTTCTTTTAGTTTTCTATTCCTCTTTTTTGGTACAGAAAAAAAGTGTTTTGATGATCAAAATTTCAGCAAATAAAATTTTACCAACTACCAATTTTATAATAAGTCCTCAAAATCTTCTTTCACTAATCTAATATTAAATCGATCGTATTAAATACCGTATGAAGTAATCTTTTTCATTAAGATTTGAAATTGGAAATGGCATTAAATTACATTGTCGCAATCTCAGGAATTGTCCGAAATGTCATCTTTAAGCTATTATATTTGAAAATTGTCATTAGTGTGTTTATTATTTCCCATTCTTTAGATAGGAGGCTAGAGCAAAAAAAGATACATATTGACATTTCAAAAATATAAAGAAGTTGTTACTTATACCGATATTGTACACTTTTTAGGGGCGTTCGTCATTAGACAAGTACTATTGTCGTCGTGTGGTTGGTTCAATTGTCCTCACTTAACAGTACAAAAACTACAAAATCGAATCGTTTGGAAGTAATCCTATTGTATCGTTGCGTAATTTTGTAACGTGATTTCAATTTTTTTAAATAAAAATATGTAATAAAAGACTTAAAAATATTAATAAAAGTTTTCTTTATTCTATTAAATCTTATCATATGTAATTAATTCAATATATCCCTTGATTTGTAATGATTCTAGGTTGCCCAAGTAATAACGTCTTATGTAACGTAAAATGAGGTAAACGCCGAGAGGTTCAGGCCTTTCAACTGGTAGACAGCAGGTGCTGGGTTCGAACCTAATCGCGGCCGTCGGCCTAACCGTTTGGAGTTTTCGTGGTTTTCTTCGAATCTTGCGTAAATACGGGTTAGGTTCCCTTAGAAAGACCCCCACGAGGGGCACTTCCCCCTGGTTTATATCCCTAGTTTTGATAATCGGCCGACAAAAATAAACCAAACCGTATTATTGAATTTAATATATATAATTGTAGAAAATTTTGTACTTATGCATATAACACAGATAGACCACATACAGAAAGATGGATACAGTGACAGACAGACAAACCGAATTTATAAAAAAATTTCAACGATTTTGCAAAGTTTTAAAACTTATACACTATAAAAAGCGAAATTAGACGAATTGCTTTTACTAACCACTCAGAAGAAATATTTCTTTTGACCACAAAACTATTGACGAAATACTTTTGAGAACTTTCATTTTTTATCAATTAATTTCGTAAATCCTGTGATGATTTCTAATAAAAGAAGGGAATAGAAATCTTTCAGAATTCAAAGAAAACCAAATTACGCAAAATATAAAAAAATTTTAAAATGCCATTAAAAATATGTTACTCATTTTTTTTTCCTTTCAGTTTTCTATTTGTTCCTATTGATGTAGTAAAAAAGTGTTTTAATGTGATCAAAACTTCAACATATAAAATTTTTTAAATTAATAATTCGGCAAGATCAAAGTATTTCAAATTCTTTAAAATTTCTTTCAATAATTATGTATAAAGCAATATATTACTAACCCATATAAAGCATATGTCAAGAGAATTTTAATGTGGTTCAGAGAAAAAAAATAAGTTACTGTTTTACTAATAACGTTTTTCCGTTATTATGAAAAATCTTATAAAAAACCTTATTTTGAAGTCTGAAGAAACTTTAATTTAGAACCATCTGACACGACAACGTGTATTTTGCTGTAAATAACACTTAAATAAAAAAGAAATTGATCGTTTTCTTTCTGAGAGATGTATATGCTACCTGACGCCTTAATTTAGCCTTCGCTGTATTTTCAACAAAGTTTAATAAAATGATACATAGTGCGTAATTCCGTACATGCAAATAAAACTGTTATAAATGGATCATGCCTTAAGGAAAAGATGTAAGATTAATACCTTATAAAGCCATTGGTGTATTAGGTTTAGAAAGATTTAAATGTCATGCAGGACATTTTATGGGATATAGAAAAAATTCAGATCGATCTGACAAGATGGCGTGTTTTATGTTATAAATATTACTGAAATAGAAAAAGAGCTAGATCGTTTTATTTCGGAGAGGTATTGCTAAAATTGACGCATTATTTCACCTTAGCGTTATTTTCAACAGTTTAATGAAATAAAACATAGTGAGTAATAGGATACATGCAAATAAAAAGCTTAAAAATAGCTTGTGCTATGAAGGAAAATTGTAAGAATAAAACCTTATAAAATCATTGGTGTATTAAGTTTAGGAAGATTCAAATTTCGTGTGAGACATTTTATAGAATATAAAAAGAAATTCAGATCCATCTGATAAGCTGACGTCTATTTTGCTCAAAATAACACTTATAAAAAAGAGATTGTTTTATTTTTGAGAGATATATGAGCTAAATATTGAGGTCTTATTTAAAGCTGCACTTTTAACATAGTTTAAAGAAATAAAACACAGTAATCCAGTAAATGCAAACAAAAAGATTATAAATGGATACTCCATAAAAAATCAAGGTTTATAGGCAAGTTTTTAAACAAGGTTTTATAAAGTCATTGGTGTATTGTATTAAAAAGCTTCCAAACTCGTATAAGGCATTTTATGGGATATAGAAAGAAATTAAGATCAATCTGATAAGATGATGTGTCATTTGCTAAAAATAACAAATAACCCTTCAATGCTCCCGTGGCATATTGTAGCATTAATAGGCACGCGGCGTGTGTGTATGTGTGTGTCTCCGATGGCTAGAAAAG
The DNA here is from genome assembly GCA_964019185.1 of Maratus speculifer. NCBI lineage: Eukaryota > Metazoa > Arthropoda > Arachnida > Araneae > Salticidae > Maratus > Maratus speculifer. The sequence continues at coordinate 26,801,946 of OZ025289.1, read as the reverse complement.
TCTACCGCAAGTGGAAATCTGAAAATTTAGATGAAGATAGTCCAAGACATGCACCCGAGGCTCAGATTTTGAATATTTTAACAGCCAGGGTTCCCGAGTTCCTTAAGATATTTATGCACTAAATTGTTAAAAACTTGACCCATTTTATTTAACGTTCATCATTTTGAGGGAACCTTTCCCCCCTTAGCTTTCTCGCCTTTTTAGCTTCCAGTTATAAACCTGGACCCTTAGGGACCGTTTCAGGGCCCCTTTAAATTTTCGTGGTCAAAAAATGTTTCAATTTAATTTAGATCTTCATTTTTGGGATTCATGTCCATTTTGATATTTTTAAATTTTTACATTACTGAGGCCCCCTTAGGGAATCATAGGCCCCTTTGAACATTTTGTGTACCAAACATTTTCACTCCCTAAATTTCTCACCTTCTCAGTACAGCATTTTAAAGTTGATTCTTAGACTTTTCTTCTATGACCAATACCCTGATATTTTTATTCGGGCCCTAGGGCCCTTTTTTTAAAATTTGCCCAATCAATTGGTGCATTTTCAAAAGATATTATTCTAACGAAAAATTCATACTCTTAAAATTATTCAACGAATAATTCATACTCTTAAAATTATTCAACGAATAATTCATACTCTACAAAATACTTGATTTTGACTAATTATAGATCTAAGCACTATGTACTAAAATATTTTAACATGTTCTCATGTCAGTGCCCTGGTTTTAACAGTCAGTTGGCCCCTCCGGGGCCCCTTATTATAGCTCCTTTAAAAAGGGTTCGATTCATTATCTTTTCTTTTTCTAACAGCTTCTTTTAGATCTTCCAGCTACAAAATAAATGAAAATTTTTTTCTAAGACTTCAGCTACCACAAATTTTTAATATTAATCGCATTCTTGAGGCTCTTGATGCAGTTTCTTTAAAAGTTATCCAAATTGCTTTCAATTTTACTTAAAATAATTTTAGCGATCGGCCATATTTTAATAACGACAAAAATTTTTTTTACACCCAACTACATGCGAAATAAATTCTTGCCCCTTATTGCCCGGTACATGGCCTCTTGAAGCTTTTGTTATAATAAATTGTTAACATATTGTTTACTTTTAATCCGATTTTCACTTTTAGGATTTTTTAGGATTCTTTATGCATTTTGATATTTTAAAGTTTTGACATTCCATATAAGACACTGTGGCCTCCTATGGAATCATAGGGATCAGCCAGGGTCCCTGAACATTTTGTGAGATGAATATATTTCACTTCCTAAATTTCTCATTTTCTCAGTGCAAAATTTTAAAGTTGAGTCTTGGACTCTTCTTACAGGACCAACACCCTGATATTTTTATTCGGGCACTAGGGCCCTTTTTTAAACATTTACCCAATCAATTTGTGCATTTAAAAATATTATTCCAACGAATATTTCTTACTCTATGCATACTAATTGTAGATCTAAAGCGCTAAATATTAAGAAATTTTAACATGTTTTCCTTCTATAGCCCTCCTTTTAAATGTCAGTTGGTCTCTTTGGGGCTCTTATTATAAATCCCTGAAAATGGTCTAATTAACTCGCTTTTTTAACAGCTTCTTAGGTCCTACAAAACCAACTACTATGAAAAACTCAGAGTCTAGCTACCATCAGTTTTGAATGTTAATTGCTTTCTTGGGGCCGTTGCGGTGCAATTAAAAAAATGATCCGAATTGCTTGCAATTTTCTTCAACATAGTTTTAGCATCCTCCCATCACTTTAATAACTACAAAAATATTTTATATCCAACTACATGCAAAATAATTTTCTGGCCCGTTGTGGCCCGGTACAGACCCTTTGAAGTTTGTGTACCATAAATTGCAATTAAACTGCTCTCTCTTAATCCAATCTTTATTTTTGGTACTCTTTTTCCATTTAGTTATTCCCATGTTCTTACACTTCATTTAAGACCCCGGGACTCCCTCTCGTCCCGTAGGCCGTTTGTAGGGCCCTTCAAATTTTTGTTCGCAATGCATATTTCACTCGATCATTTTTCCACCTTCTCAGTGCTTAATTTTAAAGTTGAATTTTGGATTCTTCTTCCAGGATCTACACCATGATGTTTTTGTTGTGGTCTAAGGCCCTTTTTTAAAGCATTTACTCAAGTTGCTATGCATTTCTAAAAAATAATGTTCTATCGTATTATTCATACACTGTAAAAAAAAATTCAAGAGGTTACTAAAAATTTCTTAGTAAATTTGTATTCCACAGAATTTTTTAGTAACCATTACAAACTTTTTTTTTGCAAGTGAAACAAGCATTTCTTTTGTAAACTGAACAAAAGAATTTTTTGTATAACTAACTTAAAAATTTTTAGTATGAGTCACCAAGCAAATTTTAGTAATAGCTCCAAAATTATTTTTAATAACCATTACTTGCGCCCAAAAGGCAGTAGCTGCCTTCGAACTGCATTCAGACTTCTGAAGCGGAAGATTTTCGGCAAAACCGCAATAGATGGCAGCACCAAACATTCCTACCCGCTCCGACAGGATTTTCATAATCCCTTTATTAACGAGACACTACATACATTCGGGGCGTATTTGGCGGTGGCAAGTTTCGAACCCGGGACCTTTGAGCCTGGAGTCCGTTATTATAACCACTATGCTATCAAGGCCACACCAACAAAGTTTTTGTAAGAGCTATTAAAAATATAAAACTATTAACTCTATTCGTTGCTAACTTTTTTCTAGTAATTCTTACAGATTTTTTTGTAACCGACTAAGATTACTAAAATTTTTTAGTAATTACAAGGATCACTAGAGTTTTTTTAGTAGATCGACCCTTTTTTTTTTACAGTGTAGCCTATAATTAAGTTTGACTAATTGTAGATCTAAAGTATTGAGTATTAAGGAATTTAAACTTTTTCCACATTAGGTCCCTGTTTTTAACTATCAGTTGTTTCTTTTTGAATCCCATACTATAGCTCCCTTAAAAATGGTTCAGTCAACTAGCTATCTTTCCAAGAAGTTCTTAGGTCTTCCAGCTACTACATAAACGGTAAAAAAAAAACTTATATTTCAGCTACAACGCATTTTGTGTAATAATCATCTTCTTGAGGCCTTTGGTGCAACCTTTTTTTTAAAAAAAATGATGCCTTTTTTTTCGAGTAACTCGACGAGGTAAATTTCAAACACTTCTTTCTCTGAACTACTCAGTCAAAGTGGTTTCTAAAATATAAATATTTCCATTCTTAATTCTATATCATTTATTTGCTTAAGCGTTGAGTGAACTGCGTTGTTATTTCCGCGTTTAACTGAGCGTGACAACTCAAAGTGGCGCTTATAAGTGAGATATCTATAGAATTATTTTAGTGTTTCTCGTGGTGGGATCTGACGAAAATCGCGTATAACTGAGAAACGCGTATAACTATGATGCGAGTAAGTAAGAAGTGACTGTAGTTCATAGTCTCATAAAATTTCGATAAAATTGAAAAAAAAAAACCCGCGAAATACTGGACTGACATCATACCATTCGGCAGATTTTATGTTTATTAACATTTTATGTTTATTAACATATTCCTTTGATTTTAAAGAACTATAGTAAAACGGATAGGCTTTTACTTATTTATTTCCTTCGGGACGAGCGTCTTTTAAAGAATTTTTAATCTTTTATCACCGGTTTTTCAAAACTGAAATTTCTGCCTAATTGAATCAAGAAAATGCTCGTGTTAAAAAAGGCAATATTTACGATAAAATATTACTGGTTCAAATAATCAAAGATTCTGAGTACCTTATACGGCACGTATGCCGGTCACTCGTCCCTAAGGGGTTAACGTTATTTTTGCCGCTATATTTTGTGCCTCTTCTTTGTGTAATTTTTATCTCATGAATGACGACATTTGGTACGTCTGAAAGTGAAAGAAGCGTCTTTAGAAATAATAGATTTATTCATGAATTTTTCTTAGATAATTTGTAAGCGATAGAAATTCTCCGTATTTTGGTATTTCTATTCCTTTGGGTTTCCTTTCAAGCGCTTAACAGCTGGAAAAGTTACACTTTGAGATTTTTCTTCCGTCTTTTCAGAAAAAAAAAACGGGATAAAAGGTATCCATTTTTACTGCTCTTCCTCAATTTTGAATGCTTTCTATTGATAGAGGTTTTGACGCATACGATCGTGAAACTTTCTAAATATAGTAGATTAATTCAAAGCTGTTTATAGCATTGGGTAAGTGTGGTCGTTGATCGCACAAAAGATTTCGTTTAAAATATCTTATTAAAAACTTTATACTTCAATTAATAAATGAGCATTTTTAAATCTTTCATAAATGGCAACACCATTACGTTTAATTTTAAAAATGAATAAAAAATGTATTTTAATCAAATTAAAAATATTCAGGTAAAATTATTTATATACAATTAAAAAATCCGAATACTTTTTACATCAAATTCAAAATTTTTGCAAAGTTAAATAAATAAAAATATTTTTTAAAACAAAAAATTGTTTAAAACATACTTAAAATGTTAAAATAATTAAGTAAAAATTCATATTAATTAATTAACTAGCTTTACTGTTTGCTTATCAATTTTGAATGCTTTTTATTGCTAGGTACTTATTTGTGTTTTGGCTCATAGAATTATGAAACTTTCACTATATATCGATGAATAAACTAAAGGTATTTTGTAATTCAATGCTGTTTATAGTACTGTGGAAAAAAGACTCTATCAAAAAGACACTTGTTTATAATGTTAAAATGCTTATGTTGTGGGGAAATATGAAGCTTAGTGAGCATATTAACCACTTCACCGGCGATGTGTATGGGGAATTAGGGCTTTTAACCCCGAGTTAACTCGGGGTAGACGGTTAAGTGGTTAACACAAGTTTGTCAATGAAAGGGTCAAAGAAGTCCAAATAAAAACAGCATCTGTTACTGTCACTGATTTTTAGAAATCCCAATCAATTGTAGTACATCAGTTTTATCAATATACGTGTATTTCTGAATATACTTCAGTAAATTTTTTCTCCAAAATGTACGTTTTTCAGGTTCTATCCGTTGTCAAACAAATATTTTCATATTCAAAATGATATTTTACAGCCAAACATGATAATTAGCATCATTAACCCATTTATTCGCATGCTTATAATTCGTCCCATTTCGGAAATTCTTCACATTTTCATAAATCCGTTAAATTTTTCTTCTTCTTTATAACAAAAAAATTGTACGGAATGATTATCTATAAATCTCTTTGTCTGTTACCGAGAGATGTCAGCATAAGAAAAAAATTTATTTGCTTAATGATGTTGTTTTGTTATTTATAGATTTTTCGTTTAAAGCGGCCAAATGTAAATTTATTTTCGGTTTTTCTATCTAGGATAATATATATATGTATATATATATATATATATATATATATATATATGTAATAATAAAAAAATATTCGCCTTAATCCTAAGTTAATTACTTCCAAATTCTTTTAACATCGTACAATTTTTATAATATTTTAACACATTACTTTTAATTCCATACCTTTAGTCAACCCTTTTTATTTTATTTTATTCTAAAAAACATGAATCTTCCAAAAAATTGTCTTTTTTAAAAGAAAATCCCATTACTTAATTCAATGTATGTGTTGCATCATATTTCTTTAGTTATTCTCTCAAACGTTCCATTTCCCAGAATTCCATTCGGTCGTTTTTGTTTGAACAAGGAATTCTAGCAGCATAATATGCGGTCGTCTGAGAAAACAAATTGAGGTTTGTGTCAGTGGATTATATTTTATTGTTTAAAAGTAAATTCTCAAAATTTAATTGGTAAATTAGGAGTTTGTCGTGAAATCCCAGCTTTCCCGAGCTGATAACTTATATAAAGGATTACGTTGGCTTTGGAATCAGAGTCAGTTTTAGTTTCGTGTGTGTTTCTTCTTATTTCTTGTCATCTGGTGAAAGATAACGCAATTGGCGGATGTCTACAATACCATTTTTTTTTTTTTTTTTGGGGGGGGGGGGTCGGTTTTTTATAGTAATACAATTTTTAAAATCATCACTAGTGGAACAGTTTTGCTGTGATATGGAAGTTTATTAAAGGTGTTTAAAAAATGCACGGCACTTCTGTCTAATTTCTGAGGGAAATATTCCTTAGGAAGTTGTCTTGTTGCTTTGCTACTTTGATGCTGCACTAATGCTAATTCTTTGATAGAGTATTCTTGCTAAATGATATGGTTTCGGGCAGATTTTACATATATATGTGTTTTATATAAGTTAGAGCTCTTCGTAACTTATCATCTTAGCTAGTATATTTCTTTGATACACGCATTTTTGTTTAATTGTGAAATTATATGTTCAAACCTATTTTTTATGCATTTTTACACCGAACAAATTATAGAGTGCAGGGGACGATCGAACTCTTTTCTTTTATTATTACATATTTAGAGAGCAATTTATCTTTGTAAAGTCCTTTTTTCGTGATTATAAAATAAATTCTTTTAAATCCTCCAATACAATTACTTTTAATATATTATTAATAATACTTATAATGTTACATATCTATAAAGAAATAAATGTATTTTTAGTAGTTCATAAAAGTACTAATTATACAGTATAGAATTTTAAAGCTTATTTTATGTAAAGTTATAAGAAACATATATCACCGCATTGCCTTTATCAGCTTAACTCATATCTACAACAGATTTTTAATGCAACTTTCACTTTTTACATTTTATTTTAAAATTTAACCTTATCTTATTTCTACCATAATCTAATGATTTAGCATTTTACTGTTTTCGCTTTCTTATATTTACCTGATTATATCCGGATGGGTAGCCCCCATCTGGATATTTTGACGTTGTCTTTTTTTTCTCATTCTTACAATTTTGTCTTTGGTTTGGCGCAGCATGTCCCTCAAGGGATTTTGTGCCATTAAAACCTATACAACCAACCAACTATAAGAAACATAATTATGCATATTATACTATTATAGATATTATGCATATTACAATATTATTCACACTATGCAATTGTCCATACTTAGCACGTTTAAATTTTATCAAATAAACACAAAAAATTTTAGCGTAATTTTTTTGTAGTTTTCCATTTCATTTACCAACATTTTGAAATGACTTTACCAACAAATTGGAAAAAATAAAAACGTACTTTTAATGCATTAACAATTACAATAAAATTAATCTTCTTTTGTTACCCGTGCATTTATAAATTTAGTTACGCTGGAAATTGGAAAAACTAAAAACGTACTTTTAACGCATTGACATTTACAATAAAATTAATCTTCTTTTGTTACCCTTGCATTTATAAATTTAGTTACGCTGTTGATAAATTAAAAAAAAAAAACTAATGAAATATTAACTTGGAGAAACTTATACACAGGATGAAATTCGCTTTAATTGAAAAATTCAATCTAAAAATATTCAGAAAAAAATGAGATATAAATTTCCATCTAAGTTGCTTTGGAGAATTGGAATTTATTTTTGGTTCATAAGTAAAATTAGTTACTATTTTAAGTTTATACACTTAAGTTTTTTCTGCACTACCGAGATCATATATGAAACTTGATTCTGATACTTGAAGAAACTTTAATTTAGAAGCATCTGACAGAACTACTTTCCTTTCGCTATAAATAACTCCGAAATAAAATAAAGAAATTGGAATATCATTTTATTTTTTTCGTAGGCGTAAGTATTAAAATTTTAATCTACATAACCCAGCGATTTATTTAAACTTTTATTTTAAACATAGTTTAGTGAAAAATATCCAGAAAACTCTGGACAGACCGATAGATATACATACATAAACAAAACTTTCTCTTAATTTTTTACATGAACAACAATTTCAAATGAGCGCAGTGATCGCCATAGAGGGTATGAAATGCTGTTTAAATGGAAATTTACATTTTCTTTCACAAAATATAAAGTGATAGTTTGAAAAATAAATAAATATTTAAACAATTTTTGGGACGTTGTTATCCGTATAGTCACCCATGAAGTTTTGTTTCAAAAGAGATCATAGAAAAGTTGTAGATATCTGATTTCCTAAATAATAGGAAATTGTATAACTGCATCTATAGTATATAAACTGTTGAAGATAAAATATAGCCATAAGATGTATCTTTAATATACAAAAGAAATAGGAAATGAAGTAATGGTGTTTTCTTAACTGACGCCATTTACAGCTCTCTGTAGATATTTGTATTAACTAGAACTGCTTTAAAATTTATAAGCGGACTAATGAAACCAAGAGAAAATAGATTCCAAGAAAAAAAAGTTTCAATCACCAGTAAGGTCACCAATTCCATGTTATATGTTAAGCTCGGCCATCGAAAATGTTGTACAAAGAATGCAAGATGTAATGTAAGAGAACGATGATCACATTGAATGTGGTCGAATTCCTCATCGGGACAGTGAATAATGATGAATAAAACATGACATTTTACCCGAATTATTAATTTTGTCTGTCTCTGTTGTTTTCTTTCCATGTACAGCGCCAAATTCATCCCTATCGGCGAAGATTGGAACTATTATTAAGCTATTGCATAGCTTTTATCGCGGGCTTTGAGTGCGGTGACCGAATCCAAAAATTCCGTAACGCAAAAAATCCTAACACATCGGTAACGAAAAAACCTAACACTCGGCTAATCCGTTCGGAAAACTTCGGGACGGTATCCTTCGGTAGACTTCGGCAGACATTGACGTGGTGTTTATCAGATATTAGGATATCAAGTCTCAAACTTATGTTTCTTATGATCTAATTTTCATAGCACGGCCAAATTTTGTTTGGTAACTTATTATGAGACAATGTTTATTTTGGTGGTATTATTTATTTTGGTGTACCCCCCCCCCCACCGTGAGGATCGAAAAATTTAAAATGCTCATAACTCGCAATCTAATTTTCGTAGCGCGGCCAAATTTTGTTTGGTAATTTATTATGAGACATTGTTAAATTCTGGTGACAGAAGACACCCCACGGTGAGGGTCGAAAAATTTAAAATGCTTATAACTCGCGATCTAATTTTGGTAGCTAGGCAAAATATTGTTTGGTAATTTATTATAAGACAGTGTTATTTTTTGGTGACAAGAGACCCCCCACGGTGAGGGTCGAAAAATTTAAAATGCTTATAAGTCGCGATCTCATTTTCGTAGCGCGGCCAAATTTTGTTTGATAATTTATTATGGGACAGTGTTGATTTTTGATGACAGGAGAACCTCCAAGGTAAGGGTCGAAAAAAATTTAAATGCTTATAACTCGCAATCTAATATTTTTTAGCACGGCCAAATTTTGTTTGGTAATTTATTATGAGGCAGTGTTAATTTTTGGGGACATTAGAACCCCCACGGTGAGGGTCGAAAAATTTAAAATGCTTATAACTCACGATCTAATTTTCGTAGCGCGGCCAAATTTTGTTTGGTAATTTAATATGAGACTGTTAATTTTTGGTGACAGGAGCCCCCTACGGTGAGGGTCGAAAAACTTAAAATGCTTATAACTCGCGATCTAATTTTCGTAGCGCGGCCAAATTTTGTTTCGTAATTTTTTATGAGTCAATGTTAATTTTTGGTGACAGAAGACCCCCCACGGCGAGGGTCGAAAAATTTAAAATGCTTATAACTCGCGATCTAATTTTCGTAGCGCGGCCAAATTTTGTTTGGTAATTTATTATGAGACAGTGTTAATTTTTGGTGACAGGAGACCCCACACGGTGAGGATCGAAAAATTTAAAATGCTCATAACTCCCGATCTAACATTCGTAGCGCGGCCAAATTTTGTTTGGTAATTTATTATGAGACAGTGTTAATTGTTGGTGACAGAAGATACCACAAGATGAGGGTCGAAAAATTAAAAATGCTTATAACTCGCCATCTAATTTTCGTAGCGCGGCCAAATTTTGTTTGGTAATTTATTATGAGACAGTGTTAATTTTTGGTAAGAGGAGACACCCCACGGTGAGGATCGAAAAATTAAAAATGCTTATAACTCGCGATCTAATTTTGGTAGCTCGGCAAAATATTGTTTGGTAATTTATTATAAGACAGTGTTAATTTTTGGTGACAGGAGACCCCCACGGTGAGGGTCGAAAAATTTGAAATGCTTATAACTCGCGATCTAATTTTTTTAGCGCGGTCAAATTTTGTTCGGTAATTTATTATGAAGCAGTGTTAATTTTTGGGGACATTAGAACCCCCACGGTGAGGGTCAAAATATTTAAAATTCTTATAACTCACGATCTAATTTTCCTGGCGCGGCCAAATTTTGTTTGGTAATTTAATATGAGACTGTTAATTTTTGGTGACAGGAGACCCACACGGTGAGGATCGAAAAATTAAAAATGCTAATAACTCGCGATCTAATTTTCGTAGCGCGGCCAAATTTTGTTTGGTAATTTATTATGAGACAGTGTTAATTTTTGGTGACAGGAGACCCCACACGGTGAGGATCGAAAAATTTAAAATGCTCATAACTCCCGATCTAATATTCGTAGCGCGGCCAAATTTTGTTTGGTAATTTATTATGAGACAGTGTTAATTGTTGGTGACAGAAGATACCCCAAGATGAGGGTCGAAAAATTAAAAATGCTTATAACTCGCGATCTAATTTTGGTAGCTTGGCAAAATATTGTTTGGTAATTTATTATAAGACAGTGTTAATTTCTGGTGACATGAGACCCCTCACGCTGAGGGTCGAAAAATTTAAAATGCTTATAACTCGCGATCTAGTTTTCGTAGCGCGGCCAAATTTTGTTTGGTAATTTATTATGAGACAGTGTTAATTTTTGGTGAGAGGAGACACCCCACGGTGAGGGTCGAAAAATTAAAAATGCTTATAACTCGCGATCTAATTTTGGTAGCTCGGCAAAATATTGTTTGGTAATTTATTATAAGACAGTGTTAATTTTTGGTGACAGGGCCCCCCACGGTGAGGGTCGAAAAATTTGAAATGCTTATAACTCGCGATCTAATTTTTTTAGCGCGGCCAAATTTTGTTTGGTAATTTAATATGAGACTGTTAATTTTTGGTGACAGGAGACCCCTCACGGTGAGGATCGAAAAATTAAAAATGCTAATAACTCGCGATCTAATTTTCGTAGCGCGGCCAAATTTTGTTTGGTAATTTAGTATGAGGCAGTGTTAAATTTTGGGGACATTAGACCCCCCACGGTGAGGGTCGAAAAATTTAAAATGCTTATAACTCGCGATCTAATTTTCGTAGCGCGGCCAAATTTTGTTTGGTAATTTATTATGAGACAGTGTTAATTTTTGGGAACATTAGACCCCCCACGGTGAGGGTCGAAAAATTTAAAATGCTTATAACTCGCGATCTAATTTTCGTAGCGCGGCCAAATTTTGTTTGGTAATTTATTATGAGACAGTGTTAATTTTTGGTGAGAGGAGACACCCCACGGTGAGGGTCGAAAAATTAAAAATGCTTATAACTCGCGATCTAATTTTGGTAGCTCGGCAAAATATTGTTTGGTAATTTATTATAAGACAGTGTTAATTTTTGGTGACAGGAGACCCCCAGGGTGAGGGTCGAAAAATTTGAAATGCTTATAACTCGCGATCTAATTTTTTTAGCTCGGCCAAATTTTGTTTGGTAATTTAATATGGGACTGTTAATTTTTGGTGACAGGAGACCCCCCACGGTGAGGATCGAAAAATTAAAAATGCTAATAACTCGCTATCTAATTTTCGTAGCGCGGCCAAATTTTGTTTGGTAATTTAGTATGAGGCAGTGTTAATTTTTGGGGACATTAGACCCCCCCACGGTGAGGGTCGAAAAATTTAAAATGCTTAAAACTCGCGATCTAATTTTCGTAGCGCGGCCAAATTTTGTTTGGTAATTTATTATGAGACAGTGTTAATTTTTGGTGACAGGTGACCCCACACGGTGAGGATCGAAAAATTTAAAATGCTCATAACTCCCGATCTAATATTCGTAGCGCGGCCAAATTTTGTTTGGTAATTTATTATGAGACAGTGTTAATTGTTGGTGACAGAAGATACCCCAAGATGAGCGTCGAAAAATTAAAAATGCTTATAACTCGCGATCTAATTTTGGTAGCTTGGCAAAATATTGTTTGGTAATTTATTATAAGACAGTGTTAATTTCTGGTGACAGGAGACCCCCTCACGGTGAGGGTCGAAAAATTTAAAATGGTTATAACTCGCGATCTAATTTTTTTAGCGCGGTCAAATTTTGTTTGGTAATTTATTATGAAGCAGTGTTAATTTTTGGGGACATTAGAACCCCCACGGTGAGGGTCGAAAAATTTTAAATGCTTATAACTCACGATCTAATTTTCGAAGCGCGGCCAAATTTTGTTTGGTAATTTATTATGAGACAGTGTTAATTTTTGGGGACATTAGACCCCCCACGGTGAGTGTCGAAAAATTTAAAATGCTTATAACTCGCGATCTAGTTTTCGTAGAGCGGCCAAATTTTGTTTGGTAATTTATTATGAGACAGTGTTAATTTTTGGTGAGAGGAGACACCCCACGGTGAGGGTCGAAAAATTAAAAATGACTCGCGATCTAATTTTGGTAGCTCGGCAAAATATTGTTTGGTAATTTATTATAAGACAGTGTTAATTTTTGGTGACAGGGCCCCCCACGGTGAGGGTCGAAAAATTTGAAATGCTTATAACTCGCGATCTAATTTTTTTAGCGCGGTCAAATTTTGTTTGGTAATTTAATATGAGACTGTTAATTTTTGGTGACAGGAGACCCCTCACGGTGAGGATCGAAAAATTAAAAATGCTAATAACTCGCGATCTAATTTTCGTAGCGCGGCCAAATTTTGTTTGGTAATTTAGTATGAGGCAGTGTTAAATTTTGGGGACATTAGACCCCCCACGGTGAGGGTCGAAAAATTTAAAATGCTTAAAACTCGCGATCTAATTTTCGTAGCGCGGCCAAATTTTGTTTGGTAATTTATTATGAGACAGTGTTAATTTTTGGTGACAGGAGACCTCACACGGTGAGGATCGAAAAATTTAAAATGCTCATAACTCCCGATCTAATATTCGTAGCGCGGCCAAATTTTGTTTGGTAATTTATTATGAGACAGTGTTAATTGTTGGTGACAGAAGATACCCCAAGATGAGGGTCGAAAAATTAAAAATGCTTATAACTCGCGATCTAATTTTGGTAGCTTGGCAAAATATTGTTTGGTAATTTATTATAAGACAGTGTTAATTTCTGGTGACATGAGACCCCCCACGGTAAGGGTCGAAAAATTTAAAATGCTTATAACTCGCGATCTAGTTTTCGTAGCGCGGCCAAATTTTGTTTGGTAATTTATTATGAGACAGTGTTAATTTTTGATAACATTAGACCCCCCACGGTGAGGGTCAAAAAATTTAAAATGCTTATAACTCGCGATCTAATTTTCGTAGCGCGGCCAAATTTTGTTTGGTAATTTATTATGAGACAGTGTTAATTTTTGGTGAGAGGAGACACCCCACGGTGAGGGTCGAAAAATTAAAAATGCTTATAACTCGCGATCTAATTTTGGTAGCTCGGCAAAATATTGTTTGGTAATTTATTATAAGACAGTGTTAATTTTTGGTGACAGGAGACCCCCACGGTGAGGGTCGAAAAATTTGAAATGCTTATAACTCGCGATCTAATTTTTTTAGCTCGGCCAAATTTTGTTTGGTAATTTAATATGGGACTGTTAATTTTTGGTGACAGGAGACCCCCCACGGTGAGGATCGAAAAATTAAAAATGATAATAACTCGCGATCTAATTTTCGTAGCGCGGCCAAATTTTGTTTGGTAATTTAGTATGAGGCAGTGTTAATTTTTGGGGACATTAGACCCCCCACGGTGAGGGTCGAAAAATTTAAAATGCTTAAAACTCGCGATCTAATTTTCGTAGCGCGGCCAAATTTTGTTTGGTAATTTATTATGAGACAGTGTTAATTTTTGGTGACAGGTGACCCCACACGGTGAGGATCGAAAAATTTAAAATGCTCATAACTCCCGATCTAATATTCGTAGCGCGGCCAAATTTTGTTTGGTAATTTATTATGAGACAGTGTTAATTGTTGGTGACAGAAGATACCCCAAGATGAGCGTCGAAAAATTAAAAATGCTTATAACTCGCGATCTAATTTTGGTAGCTTGGCAAAATATTGTTTGGTAATTTATTATAAGACAGTGTTAATTTCTGGTGACAGGAGACCCCCCCACGGTGAGGGTCGAAAAATTTAAAATGGTTATAACTCGCGATCTAATTTTTTTAGCGCGGTCAAATTTTGTTTGGTAATTTATTATGAAGCAGTGTTAATTTTTGGGGACATTAGAACCCCCACGGTGAGGGTCGAAAAATTTTAAATGCTTATAACTCACGATCTAATTTTCGAAGCGCGGCCAAATTTTGTTTGGTAATTTATTATGAGACAGTGTTAATTTTTGGGGACATTAGACCCCCCACGGTGAGTGTCGAAAAATTTAAAATGCTTATAACTCGCGATCTAGTTTTCGTAGCGCGGCCAAATTTTGTTTGGTAATTTATTATGAGACAGTGTTAATTTTTGGGAACATTAGACCCCCCACGGTGAGGGTCGAAAAATTTAAAATGCTTATAACTCGCGATCTAATTTTCGTAGCGCGGCCAAATTTTGTTTGGTAATTTATTATGAGACAGTGTTAATTTTTGGTGAGAGGAGACACCCCACGGTGAGGGTCGAAAAATTAAAAATGCTTATAACTCGCGATCTAATTTTGGTAGCTCGGCAAAATATTGTTTGGTAATTTATTATAAGACAGTGTTAATTTTTGGTGACACGGCCCCCCACGGTGAGGGTCGAAAAATTTGAAATGCTTATAACTCGCGATCTAATTTTTTTAGCGCGGCCAAATTTTGTTTGGTAATTTAATATGAGACTGTTAATTTTTGGTGACAGGAGACCCCTCACGGTGAGGATCGAAAAATTAAAAATGCTAATAACTCGCGATCTAATTTTCGTAGCGCGGCCAAATTTTGTTTGGTAATTTAGTATGAGGCAGTGTTAAATTTTGGGGACATTAGACCCCCCACGGTGAGGGTCGAAAAATTTAAAATGCTTAAAACTCGCGATCTAATTTTCGTAGCGCGGCCAAATTTTGTTTGGTAATTTATTATGAGACAGTGTTAATTTTTGGTGACAGGAGACCTCACACGGTGAGGATCGAAAAATTTAAAATGCTCATAACTCCCGATCTAATATTCGTAGCGCGGCCAAATTTTGTTTGGTAATTTATTATGAGACAGTGTTAATTGTTGGTGACAGAAGATACCCCAAGATGAGGGTCGAAAAATTAAAAATGCTTATAACTCGCGATCTAATTTTGGTAGCTTGGCAAAATATTGTTTGGTAATTTATTATAAGACAGTGTTAATTTCTGGTGACATGAGACCCCCCACGGTGAGGGTCGAAAAATTTAAAATGCTTATAACTCGCGATCTAGTTTTCGTAGCGCGGCCAAATTTTGTTTGGTAATTTATTATGAGACAGTGTTAATTTTTGGGAACATTAGACCCCCCCACGGTGGGGGTCGAAAAATTTAAAATGCTTATAACTCGCGATCTAATTTTCGTAGCGCGGCCAAATTTTGTTTGGTAATTTCTTATGAGACAGTGTTAATTTTTGGTGAGAGGAGACACCCCACGGTGAGGGTCGAAAAATTAAAAATGCTTATAACTCGCGATCTAATTTTGGTAGCTCGGCAAAATATTGTTTGGTAATTTATTATAAGACAGTGTTAATTTTTGGTGACAGGAGACCCCCACGGTGAGGGTCGAAAAATTTGAAATGCTTATAACTCGCGATCTAATTTTTTTAGCTCGGCCAAATTTTGTTTGGTAATTTAATATGGGACTGTTAATTTTTGGTGACAGGAGACCCCCCACGGTGAGGATCGAAAAATTAAAAATGCTAATAACTCGCGATCTAATTTTCGTAGCGCGGCCAAATTTTGTTTGGTAATTTAGTATGAGGCAGTGTTAATTTTTGGGGACATTAGACCCCCCACGGTGAGGGTCGAAAAATTTAAAATGCTTAAAACTCGCGATCTAATTTTCGTAGCGCGGCCAAATTTTGTTTGGTAATTTATTATGAGACAGTGTTAATTTTTGGTGACAGGTGACCCCACACGGTGAGGATCGAAAAATTTAAAATGCTCATAACTCCCGATCTAATATTCGTAGCGCGGCCAAATTTTGTTTGGTAATTTATTATGAGACAGTGTTAATTGTTGGTGACAGAAGATACCCCAAGATGAGCGTCGAAAAATTAAAAATGCTTATAACTCGCGATCTAATTTTGGTAGCTTGGCAAAATATTGTTTGGTAATTTATTATAAGACAGTGTTAATTTCTGGTGACAGGAGACCCCCCCACGGTGAGGGTCGAAAAATTTAAAATGGTTATAACTCGCGATCTAATTTTTTTAGCGCGGTCAAATTTTGTTTGGTAATTTATTATGAAGCAGTGTTAATTTTTGGGGACATTAGAACCCCCACGGTGAGGGTCGAAAAATTTTAAATGCTTATAACTCACGATCTAATTTTCGAAGCGCGGCCAAATTTTGTTTGGTAATTTATTATGAGACAGTGTTAATTTTTGGGGACATTAGACCCCCCACGGTGAGTGTCGAAAAATTTAAAATGCTTATAACTCACGATCTATTTTTTGTGGCGCGGCCAAATTTTGTTTGGTAATTTAATATGAGACTGTTAATTTTTGGTAACAGGAGCCCCCCACGGTGAGGGTCGAAAAATTTAAAATGCTTATAACTCGCGATCTAATTTTCGTAGCGCGGCCAAATTTTGTTTGGTAATTTATTATGAGACAGTGTTAATTTTTGGTGACAGGAGATAACCCACGGTGAGGGTCGAAAAACTAAAAATGCTTATAACTCGCGATCTAATTTTGGTAGCTTGGCAAAATTTTGTTTGGTAATTTTTTATGAGTCAATGTTAATTTTTGGTGACAGGAGACCCCCCACGGTGAGGATCGAAAAATTAAAAATGCTAATAACTCGCGATCTAATTTTCGTAGCGCGGCCAAATTTTGTTTGGTAATTTAGTATGAGGCAGTGTTAATTTTTGGGGACATTAGACCCCCCACGGTGAGGGTCGAAAATTTTAAAATGCTTAAAACTCGCGATCTAATTTTCGTAGCGCGGCCAAATTTTGTTTGGTAATTTATTATGAGACAGTGTTAATTTTTGGGAACATTAGACCCCCCACGGTGAGGATCGAAAAATTTAAAATGCTTATAACTCACGATCTAATTTTCGTAGCGCTGCCAAATTTTGTTTGGTAATTTAATATGAGACTGTTAATTTTTGGTGACAGGAGACCCCCCACGGTGAGGGTCGAAAAATTTAAAATGCTTATAACTCACGATCTAATTTTCGTAGCGCGGCCAAATTTTGTTTGGTAACTTAATATGAGGCTTAATTTTTGGTGACAGGAGACCCCCCACGATGAGGGTCGAAAAATTTAAAAAGCTTATAACTCGCGATCTAATTTTCGTAGTGCGGCCAAATTTTGTTTGGTAATTTATTATGAGTCAGTGTTAATTTTTGGTGACAGGAGACCCCCCCACGGTGAGGGTCGAAAAATTTAAAATGGTTATAACTCGCGATCTAATTTTTTTAGCGCGGTCAAATTTTGTTTGGTAATTTATTATGAAGCAGTGTTAATTTTTGGGGACATTAGAACCCCCACGGTGAAGGTCGAAAAATTTTAAATGCTTATAACTCACGATCTAATTTTCGTAGCGCGGCCAAATTTTGTTTGGTAATTTATTATGAGACAGTGTTAATTTTTGGTGACAGGAGACCCCACACGGTGAGGATCGAAAAATTTAAAATGCTCATAACTCCCGATCTAATATTCGTAGCGCGGCCAAATTTTGTTTGGTAATTTATTTTGAGACAGTGTTAATTGTTGGTGACAGAAGACACCCCAATGTGAGGGTCGAAAAATTAAAAATGCTTATAACTCGCGATCTAATTTTGGTAGCTTGGTAAAATATAGTTTGGTAATTTATTATAAGACAGTGTTAATTTCTGGTGACAGGAGACCCCCCCACGGTGAGGGTCGAAAAATTTAAAAGGCTTATAACTCGCGATCTACTTTTCGTAGCTCGGGCAAATTTTGTTTGGTAATTTAATATGAGACTGTTAATTTTTGGTGACAGGTGACCCCCCAAGGTGAGGGGCGAAAATTTTAAAATGCTTATAACTCACGATCTAATTTTCGTAGCGCGGCCAAATTTTGTTTGGTAATTTAATATGAGACTGTTAATTTTTGGTGACAGGAGACCCCCCACGGTGAGGGTCGAAAAATTTAAAAGGCTTATAACTCGCGATCTAATTTTCGTAGCTCGGCCAAATTTTGTTTGGTAATTTATTATGAGTCAGTGTTAACTTCTGGTGACAAGAGACCCCCCACGGTGAGGGTCGGAAAATTTAAAATGCTTATAACTCGCGATCTAATTTTCGTATTGCGGCCAAATTTTGTTTGGTAATTTATTATGAGTCAGTGATAATTTTTGGTGACAGGAGACCCCCCACGGTGAGGGTCGAAAAATTTAAAATGGTTATAACTCGCGATCTAATTTTCGTAGAGCGGTCAAATTTTGTTTGGTAATTTATTATGAGATATTGTTAATTTTTGGTGACAGGAGACCCCCACGGTGAGGGTCGAAAAATTTAAAATGCTTATAACTTGCGATCTAATTTTCGTAGCGCGACCAAATTTAGTTTGGTAATTTACTAAGCTACTGAATAGCTATTATCACGGGCTTTGAGCGCGGCGGCCGAATCTAGGAATTCCGTAACGAGAAAAAATCCTAACACTCCGGATAACGACGTTTGAGTTTTGCAGACTTCGGCGCGGTATCCTTTGATAGACTTTAGCAGACATTGACGCGGTATTTTTGCATAAGTTAATAAAAAATGCTATGCAATAGCTTTACCGCGGCAGTCCCCGAGTGCCACACATTTCTTTTTTATTAATTTATTTATTGTTGGAAACTTTTTTCCCATGGTTTTATTAGTCCATTTATAAAAAATTGTGACATTCCAGTTATTAGAACGAGCTACTTTATTTTCTTCTATCTTTACAAGAAAAAGACAATGGATACGAAAAAAATTTCAAATTCTGCTTTTTGAAGGATTTACATATTTTAGGGATCAAAGATTCCAAAAAACATTTTTTTAAGATGTCTGTCAGTGACTGTCTATATGTGACATAAATTTTGTGGGTGCTCTACCTCAAAAAGTAATGCTCGAAATTTTATAAAAATTTATATTGCGTGCCTGATCTAAATTGATGCTGATTAGTTTTTGGTGCAAATCGCTCATCAGGTGGCACTTTTGTGCTGCATTTTCTACGATGATTGCAATAGCTGTATCTCAAGAAGAAATGTACTGAATTTAATAAAAAATAATATTCAGGTAATCGTTGATATAGATTGATGCTGATTAGTTTTTAGTGAAAATCGCTTAGCAGGTGACGCCGCTAAATTTTAAAAGATGCTTTCATCGTAAAAGATGCTTTTACTGCATCTTTTACGATTTACACAACAGCTTTATCTCAATAGCTAAAATACTGATTTTCATCAATCTTCAGATTCAATTAGCCCTTGACATGAAAGGACGTTTACATTTTGGTGTAAATCGCTTTATAGTTAGCGTTGCTATGCTTCATTTTTCGCGATTTCTGCAATATTTTAAGAATTAATTCACGAATTTTTATCAAACTTTTGATTCAGATATAAGTTGATAAATATTATTGCTGTTTGTGTTTTAGTATAAATCGGTCAACAAGAGGTGCTTTTATGTTGCAATTTTCCAGATATTCAAAATAGTTCTATTTCATAAAGTCCTTCCGGCAATGCCGGGAGGAAAAGGTAGCTTTCATATACTTATTTATTTATTTTAAATTAAGTTATATTATTCAAACACACGAAGCTCAAATTAGTGGAACCCGATTTTATAAGATTGAATACTAGTTTTTAAATATTAATAGGATAATTATCATATTTTATTCAGCTTGGTTTTATTTTAAGCAATTTATAGGGTCGCAAAATTCCACGATATCCATTTTAAAGCAGCATGATGGATAAAAAAAACCCAATGAGCTTGATCGAAATCTTAATTCATGTAAACATGCACACTCACATCGAAATTGATTAATATATACGAGTACTGTCACGGGCAAATTGACTTTTTTTTAAAAATGTCACCCACCTTAAAAATTCAAACTGCTATATCCCAGGCGTTTTTCAAGGTAAAGACAAAGCAAAAAATACTCCGGAATTCATTATTAAGATAAATAGTTTAGAAAGAACCTTTTTTCAATTTCTAATTTTTTGTTTATACATCATTATACATTTAAAAGATTTTTGACAAATTCAAATGACTGCCATTTTGAAACAAGATGGCGGATAAAATTGGGCATTGAACTAGGTCAAAACATTGGTATGAGACTACACACACACGGAGTTATATCGAAATCAGTTTATAAATATTTATTATTAATATTATATTATTAACGCGTGACAAATTTCAGACCGTTTCAAAATATCAATCACTCTGGAAATTGAAAGTGCTAAAACTCAGCCAATTTTCAAGATATAGATGAAACAAAAAATGCTCTGGAATCTTTGTATCAAGGTCAAAACACAAAAGAAAAATCTTTTTCAATTTCTTACTTTTTTGCACCTAATTTTAAAATTTAAATTGAAACAAGTCGGCGGTTGGAACTGGCCAACGAACTCGATCCAGGCATCAGTATGTCCTATCTACGCACCAAATTTCATTAAAATCGGTGTATAAATACGTGTGTTATCACGTGATGAAAACCAGATCATTTCAAAATGTGAGCAACACTAGAAATTAAAAGTACTATAACTCAGACATTTTTTAAGATAAAGACGAAACAAAAAGTGCTTTGAAATCTTTGTATCAAGGTCAAATGGATAAAAAAAATCTTTTTCAATTTCTCAATTTTTTGTACCTAATTTCAAATGTTAAATTAAAAAAAAGTAAATGGCTGCCATTTGAAACAAGATGACGGATGGAACTGGTTAACGAACTCGGTCCAGGCTTTATTATGTACTATGTACACACCAAGTTACATCCAAATCGATTTATAAACAAGAGTGTTATCACGTGACAAAAATAAGATCGTTTCAAAATGTCAGCCATAAGAAAAATTCAAAGTGCTATAACTTAATCATTTTTTAAGATATAGACAAAGTAAAAAATGTTCTAGAATTGGTGTTTTAGGATCTAACACATAAAATAAAAATATTTTCCATTTTTTATGTTTTTTGCATTTAATTTTAAATTTTAAATTTTTTAAATTTTTTTAAATTGCCGCCATTTTTAAACAAGATGGCGGATGATGCTGGCCAACGAACTCGGTCGATATATTTGTATGTACTATGTACATACCAAGTTTCATTCAAATCAGTTCATAAATACGTTAGTTATAGCATGACAAAAATCAGATCATTTCAAAATATCAGCTATGAGAAAATTCAAAGTGCTATAACTCAATCATTTTTTAAGATATATACAAAGTAATTAGTGTTATGTATATGGTGTTTTAAGATCTAACACATAAAATAAAAATATTTTTCAACTTTTAATTTTTTCGCATTTAATTTTAAATTTTAAATTTTTTAAAATTTTTTTAAATGGCCGCCATTTTGAAACCAGATGGCGGATGATGTTGGCCAACGAACTCGGTCGAGATATTTGTATGTACTATGTACATACCAAGTTTCATTCAAATCGGTTCATAAATACGTTAGTTATAGCATGACAAAAATCAGATCGTTTCAAAATGTCAGCCATAAGAAAAATTCAAAGTGCTATAACTCAATCATTTTTTAAGATATAGACAAAATAAAAGGTGTTCTGGAATTGGTGTTTTAAGGTCTAACACATGAAAGAAAAATATTTTTCAACTTTTAATTTTTTCGCATTTAATTTTAAATTTTAAATTTTTAAAAAAATTTAAAATGGCCACCATTTTGAAACAAAATGGTGGATGATGCTGGCCAACGAACTCGGTCGAGACATTTGTATGTACTATGTACATACTAAGTTTCATTGAAATCAGTTCATAAATACGCGTGTTATCACGTGACAAAAATCAGATCGTTTCAAAATGTCAGTCATAAGAAAAATTCAAAGTGCTATAACTCAATCATTTTGTAAGATATAGACAAAATAAAAAGTGTTCTGGAATTGTTGTTTTATGTTCTAACACGTAAAAGAAAAAAAAATTCAAATTTTGATTTTTTTCGCATTTAATTTTAAGTTTTAAATTTTTTTAAAAATTTAAAATGGCTATCATTTTGAAACAAAATGGCGGATGATGCTGGCCAACGAACTCGGTCGAGACATTTGTATGTACTATGTACATACCAAGTTTCATAGAAATCGGTTCATAAATACGCGTGTTATCACGTGACAAAAATCACATCGTTTCAAAATGTCAGCCATAAGGAAAATTCAAAGTGCTATAACTCAATCATTTTTTAAGATATAGACAAAATAAAAAGTGTTCTGGAATCTTTGTTTTAAGTTCTAACACGTAAAAGAAAAATATTTTTCAACTTTTAATTTTTTTGCATTTAATTTTAAATTTTTTAAAAAATTTAAAATGGCCGCCATTTTGAAACAAAATGGCGGATGATGCTGACCAACGAACTCGGTCAAGACATTTGTATGCACTATGTACATACCAAGTTTCATTCAAATCGGTTCATAAATACGTTAGTTATCGCATGACAAAAATCAGATATATATATATATATATATATATATATGGTTATATATATATATATATATATATATATATATATGTCAACATTTGGGCGGAGGGTGGTTTTGGGGTCTGGGGGTCATGATCGGTGAAAATATACCAAAATTTTCCGGAAGTGCTTTCCTCCGGACGGCTGCAATAGGTAGCTTTTTACTTTTTGTAATGAAAGCTACCTAAAACTAGAGCACGGAATTTCATGCGTTTAGAATTATGTTAATCATAGATTGTCATTTAATTTTTCACCGTGGTAGAGAAATTTGAACTATTAACATGCATATGATAAAAGAAAGATTGCCACATCAGACTCGTTTCTGAATTGGTTTCATAAAATTGCAATCTGTGGATTTACAGTAAATGTTTTAACTGTGAGTGCATTTTAATAAAGTTACTATGTAATTTTAAGTTACTGATAACATTTTAAAATCTTGTATAGGAAAAATGTCCATCATTTACTCAGAATGACGTCAAGTCAGATGTGAAAATACAGCAAGTAGATCTGATTTTTTAGTACGTGACGATGTAATATGTAATAAAAACTGCAGCATGTGATTGAAAAAAGTCACAGTAAAAACCTAATAAGCATTTTAGGTAGCCAATAATTTTGGTCTTAAATCAAAGTTTCTGGAAAATCGGCCAAAAATTGTGGATTTGTATAAGGAACATACACATACACGCACTCATATATATACATGCGTATGTGTGTGTAGATGTATGTGTAACAGCTGGTAACGTTACTTTTTTTCAGAAAATTTCTTTTATGCTCCCAGAAAGAAAATAACTATAGAAATAAAAGTAACATAGTTTATTAATTTCAAATGCTTACTGTTGCTAACAGCTCACATTTGTGTTTTTGACATAAAGAATCACTAAGTTTAAATGAAACATAGAAGAAGTAAAAAAACGTTTTTATTGTTTGTTTTATATTTCTGTCAATATTTTATTATTTCTTGTGACAAACATGTCAAATTTTGAAAAGAGAAACACATTGAAAAAAGAAAATTTTACTAAGAACAAAATATTTGACTAAGGCCTTCAAAGAAATAAATGCATTTTGTACTTCTTTGTAATATTTTGACAATTGAAACATTTTATTAAGATTTATTTTTGATGTGAAGTATAACTTTTATCTAAAGTGCTTCATATTATGACTGTAGTTGTTTGTCTACCAGATGATTTTTGATTCGCACAACAGCTGAAAACGATATACATTCTCACAGATTTTTTTCTTTTATTTTCCTATAAAATACAAGAATGAAAGCCATATATTTTAGTATCTCTTTATTGGATTTTAATGTTTTTTGTTGAATGCTGTATTGTGGTTCACATCTGTTTTTGATATATAAAATCTCTTTGAATAAAATTGCTTGAATGAAACTTTCTGAAAGCTTTTGAAAGTATAGATTCTTTTATAAACTTCTGAAATATTTTTTTCAAAATAAAGTATTTCAATTGCAGTAACGTTTTACCTAAAACGACGAATGTTTCCATGTTTGTCACAGTTAACTTTTATTTGAATAATAACTGGAGATGTTATCCATTTAATAACATACAGGGATAAAAGTTATATGATTTTAGTAGTTCTTTATTAAATTTGAATGCTTTCTGTTGAATGCTGGCTTGAGGTTCACTTTTGTGTTTTTGGTGTATAAAAACGATCGAAAATGGATGAAACTTCTTGTAAGCTTTTCAGAAAAAAGATTTATTCACGTTTGATACATTATTTGATTTTCAATGACTTTTTATCTACATGACGCGTGTGTTTGTGTTTGTCAGACATACCATTTATAACAGCAGGAAACATTACCCTTCCTTATCGTTTTTTCTTTTATGTTTTTATAGAAAAAGAAATATAAGAGATTTCGATGCGTTTTATAAGTTTTGAATGATTTATGTGACTTGTGGGACAAATTTATGTTTTTTCCATATAAAAGCTTGAAACTTTTTCCAAATATCGAAGTACTGACTAAATAATTTTAATACACTGTTATTTATCTGTTCGTGCTTTATTATTACTAGACGGTTGCCCGCCCTCAGTAGCCCGAAGACTATCTGAATGCCAGTTCTACAACCCCACACATTCACGTTTCTGTGCCATGTCTCGTCAGTTTCCGGCAGATATGTTTGATCGGTGTTCTGGGGTTTCGTTTGCATATCTTTTTTTATTGTTAATGAAGAGGTCTTCCATTTGTTCTTCCATCTGTTCTTCTTTCTGTTCTTCCATCTGTTCTTCCATTTGTTCTTCCATTTGTTCTTCCATTTGTTCTTCCATTTGTTCTTCAATTATATTCGACGATTCACTGTTTGAGAGCCTATCTGTCCTTTTATTTATAGAAGTTCAAAATGAAAAAAGATTTTCTTAGCAGACGATTTTTTGTGATAAATACATTATCTGTTTTATATTTCTTCTGCTTTATTCCTTTTATTTATAGAAGTTCAAAATGAAAAAAGATTTTCTTAGCAGACGATTTTTTGTGATAAATACATTATCTGTTTTATATTTCTTCTGCGTTTACCTAAGCTGTGTAAAATCTCTATAAATAAAAGGTATAGAGGATGAGAGCCTATCTGTGCCTCAATTATCCTCAGAATTCCTTTTATATATATAGATTATTTTGTGACGTTCATTTCTGCTTCCGACGTATCAATTCATGACATTTATGATGTACTGGAGATCAAGCGCGACAAATGACGGTCTGAAAAAAAGACACGACTACTCTCGGGTTAAAGAAATTACCATGATTGATTCCAACGTTCAGGGGTGTATGAAGAGAAAACTGCATATTTGGCGCCCCCCCCATATTTTTGCGGTTGGCCAAAAATGGCGTTGGTAGTATAAATTTGGCGCCCCCTAAATATCTGCGACCGAGTCGCCCGTACTCTTCCTCACCCCCTCCCTACTTGCTTTCGCACGGCGCTGTAAGCGATCATCTCGGTATACATAATTTTGAAAAAAGAATATGTGAAAAGCTTCATTTTTCTTAAATATAAATACAGAAGTAGACATTTAAAGTACAAATGGTTTCTATCGAAGAGTATTGTTTAAAAATATATAACACGGGATATGACTCTTATTTATACATACAGATTTTTGCACATCATTTAGAAATCAGAAAATTTAGCATAATCAAAGGTAATCTAATGAACTTGCTGAGTAATGTCAATCTAAAAAGTATTTGGATATGGTAATCCCAAAACTTTCTTCTAACTCATACCGGGTGTCCCAAAAATGACTGATGGATTTTAAAATTCAATAACTTGCAAACGGTGACATCTATTTAAAAATTTTTTGCAGGGGGGTTATATATAATATTAGGAGTTTTTTACCGTATTTTTTTATTTTAGTTCGAATTTAAAACAATAGATGGTGCTGACGGCAACTGAGGCCCAGGTTGACACCAAACTGACCTCACTCAATACTGATCACCTGGCCTTCAAACGCAATCAGCGCCATCTATTGCTTGAAATTCGAACTAAAATAAAAAATTACGGTAAAAAAAACTCCTGTTTTTATACATAACCCTCCTGCAAAAATTTTTTAAATAGCTGCCACTGTTTTCAAGTTATTGAATTTTAAAATCCATCAGTCATTTTTGGGACACCCGGTACATGTTAATACTTCAAAAGTTGCTAGCACAAAGCCAAAATTAAAAGAGAAAAGCTTCTCGTGCGGATTCAAAAAACATTAAAGTCCGTGCATTAGTTCTTGAAATAGGCCAATTTCGGCTATAAGGGAAAATATAACATAAAAATGCCACTTTTTTGGGGTACAAACACCAGAGGACCAATTTGGCTCTTTTTTTACTTTAAAATTTCTGATTCATACCAGAAAACTCCTATTCCTTTCTTTATTTATGCAATTATTTAGCATTTGATGATTACATAAAGAAAAAAATTCTTATTTGAAAATTTCTAGTATAAAATCGATATAGTTTTTAAAAAATTAAAAAAAGAACACAATTTTTATTTCTTCTCATGTAACTCTTATATTTGACAGATTTGCTGATTTAAAAATGTCGATTTCATACCAGAAAATTTCAAAGATTTTTTTCCTTATTTAATCATGAAATGTAAGAAAAGAATAGCAAAAAGATTTTTTGGCGTGAATAAGAAAGTTTCTCCTTGAGGGGCAAACAATAATGTTTTTGCAATGCTGAATTCTCACCAGAAAATTCGAAAAATTTTATTTAAAATTAAGGAAACGCAAGTTTTGAACATTTTGTCACCAATGTTAAAAAATAAAAAAAGATTCTTTAAAAGTTTCTGGTACAAATCTCGTTTATTTAAGGTGATAAAATATAACCCTCGCCTTTCAAGGGGTTAAAAAAAGTCAAATTGCCCCCCCCCCCCAGTGTTTGTACTTCAACATATCACTTGCGCGAACACATTCCTATTCAATAAATGATTGCTACAGGGTCTGGTACCATCTCTTACAGTTCGTACGATGAATTTAGAATTACCCTGTATGATTCAGCTATATGATAAATGATTAGACATTTAGAAATTGAAAGCCTAGTAATATTAAAACTACAATAAATGGACCTTACTTAACCCAAAATAGAGAAAAGACTTAATTTACTATCCTAAATTTCGTCTTCTTTTCCTTAATCTTTATTCATTACCTTTTATTTTATTTTCACGTTGTACTATTTCGGTAAAAATGGATTTTATATTGCATTATGATATTCATACTAATGGAATTCTCCATAAAATTTATGACAAAAAGCTTGTAAATTGTTTTGTAGAAAACATCATTTATTATACGACAAAACGATTTTGGGTAAATTGCTTTTAATAAAAAAAATCTATTGTTTTAAAAATTCGTTCCGTATATTTTCGAAAACTATTCTTATTAACTTGTAAAAAATTTCATTTTAGTGTTGTTTTAGTGATTTAGAAGTCTTTAATTAATTAATTTTATGACTATTTCCAAACTATTTTATATAGTTTAGGCGATATACTTTTATTTATTAAACGTTTGCACAAGGGTAAAGAAATTCACTGGTGTAGTTAATTTTATGTAAACACAAACAAAAGAAAAGTCTGTGTCATACTGCTTCCAAGTTACATGCTGTTAGAAAAAGTCGTCTTCATGCCACAAAATTATTCGTCATTTTAAAACAAATAGTATCCGTACTCTTAGAAAACTTGCTTTTTAAGATAATTCTCCCCGGAAGACTGAAAAAGAGGAGTTACTATTTATGTACCGTCGCAGGCAGCAGAGATCAATGAGCCCATGTGGGCTTCATATTGGTTCCATATGGGCGATGGGCTTTAGTTAGGCCCATTTGTCCCGGAGAAACCCAGGTAAATCAATATAAATTGATTTTGTAGCATATAGTTTGGAGCGCATTTATTATGTATGTATTTATATTGATTTCGGAAGTATATCAGCTTACTGCTTGATTAAATTACCGTATTTTCGGGTGTATAGCCCGCACCCTGTGTATAACCCGCACCCCTGAATCGAGCTGTGCAGTAAAAAAAGTCCGTGTATAACCCGAGGAGATGCATCGGTGTATAGTCCGCGGGCTATACACCATTTACGAACGTATATTTCGACCAGGGCTCGAAATTAGAAGCCATTAGTCATAATTTTTAACACAAATTTACCAAATTTTTTCGTGATGCATATCTACAGTAATTGGGCTAAAAAATTAAGATTATCAGTACCGTAATTTTCGGAAGAAACGCCGCGGCATTTACGTGTTTTAAGATAAAATTTCAAGCGATGCGTCGTTTACGCACATTTTTTTTTTTTTTCAAAGAAGCGTGATATTTTAAAAAAAAATTTCAGAAAATTAAAAAAAAAATCGGTGATAAATTCAAAATTTCGTACATAAAATGTATACGTATCTTAGGTCATTGGTTCCCAAAAGAATCGAATCCTCGGAATCGATCCGAAATGCACCAACTCCGAAAAGGAACGATTCCTCTGACTCTATCTGAAATGAAACGACTCCGGAAAAGTTCGATTCCTAGAACTCGTTCCGAAATGAAACGACTCTGTAAAGGAACGATTCCTCGGAATCGTTTCGAAAAAGACTGACTGCTCTGAATCGTACCGAAATGACATAAATCACGCACTTTTTTTTTATTTTTTGCAACAGGGTAAGGTATCAACTCCGAAAAGGAACGATTCCTTGGACTCTATCTGAAATGAAACGACTCCGGAAAAGTTTGATTCCTTGAACTCCTTCCGAAATGAAACGACTCTGTAAAGGTACGATTCCTCGGAATCGTTCCTTTACAGAGTTTCGAAAAAGAACGACTGCTCTGAATCGTTCCGAAATGATATAAATGACGCACATTTTTTTGTTCTTTGCAACAGGGTCGGTAGATTATTTTTTTGAAAAATAAACTAAAAATCTATATTATAAAGGCCAAACGTATCTGTGCGTAACGCATACGTCATTTTGCGAATGGCAACACTTTCAAATTTTAAGTGAAATTTCGGTATTGCAATTTTTGCTACTACTTTTTTTCGCTTTAAAATAACGCACATTTTCTATTTTTACACCATTGTGTTGGGAAAAAAATGTTCTTTTAAATGAAATTTGTTCGAAAGCTGTATCTTAATTTGTTTTTGAAATATTATTATTTTTTTTTGTAGTTTTTAGTACCGTCTTTCTAATCTTGGCAACAGGAGTACTCCATTTCTATTAAAAGCAAAGTAAAAAAGAGAAGAAATTGATTGCTGTATCTTTATGTAGCCATTTTCTCATTAAAAGGAAAAAGATTGAAATTTAAATATCTTCTGTTGTAACCCGGAGAAATTTTATTTCATTTACAAAATCTGATTTACACGTAAAAGAATATCAGCAGTTTAATATCTGTTTCAGCTAATACAAGGGCGGATCTGGAGAGTCCTCAAGGGCGGGGGGGGGGGGCGATTTTTGAAATTTGGAGACTCGACTTTAATGCGTGGGTCGGGGCATTTTTTCACTGCGGGTCATGTTGCTTTTATTTTTTGATGCGGGTCGGGTTTGGGTCCGGTTGACTTCCTTTTTTTTGCTGCTGGTCGGGTTAACTAATATTTATGTTGTGGATCGCATTAGCAGGATTAGCAGGTGTTTTTATTCAGAAACTATGGCGTTATCCATTTTTTGATACCAGCAGTTTAAGAAAATACTGTGAAAATTATCGTTTTGAATAGAATTTTTGGAAGCGACAGCATGAGAAGGTAGAAAAATCTTCAATCATTTGGCATGCGAAGAGAAGCAAAATTTGCAGCCCCCCCCCCTACCCAACTTTTTCTTGTAACAAACCAAAAATTATGCTGGTACCATAAATCTGGCGCCCCTTAAATTTCCGCGCCAGAGGCGATCGCATCCTTCGCCCCCCCCCCCTTTTCGTATGGCGCTGCATAATATCTGTCCTTCACATCTTGACAACAATTAAGTGTAGTTCCAACCCGGCTCGTCTATATGTAGAAAAACAATGCAAGCCTGATCTCGGGCCGGTATGAACCTGCTAAAAAAATATTAAACCCGGGTTACACACAATATAATTCTCCGATGCTGATCTCTACATTGTAAAAGTTACATTTCTGTATTGATATTGCCAAACTAGTATCAGCTGGAGACGCACATTTATACTTGTTCTCATTAAACCCATATAATTGAAAAGAGCTCATATTTTAACGTTCCTGCTTAAATCTTTATAAAGGGCCAGTAGACCCGTTAATTTTTTTTTTTTTTTTTTTTTTTTTTTTTTTTTTTTTTTTTTTTTTAGCGGCTTGGCCCATATGGCCCTTTATTTTTTTGCAGGTTCGGCCCGTTTAATTTGTTTGTTGGACCGGCCTTTTGGAAAAATTATTCTATTTTGGCTCACCCGTTAGAAAATTCGGAACCATTTCGCCGACTCGGCCATGCTTGGGCACGTGCATACGTCTAGGCTGGGTCGGACACGCACCGAAATTTAACTTTCATTCCGAGCCGAACCCCGACCAGGGAAATTTTGGTCAGTGCGGACTAGAGATAAATTCGGGCTCTTATTCCACAGCCCGGTCCCATCTGAGCCAGAAACATTTTGCGGCATCAAGAGCAAAAGCCCCGATAGTGAAATTATATAGTAGAAAAAATTGCATAATACTTATAAAAATGTTCCAAAAGTAGTTATAATTTTAAAACTATTTTTTATATAAAAATATGCTGTTAAACGGAAAATTAAATTTAATATTATCAAAAGAACAGTTTGGTATAAAATAAAAATATACTTTACGCATAAAAGGATTCTCATATTTTGTCTCTGTTTTAATAAGAAAACATTACGGACAGTGGACACATTAATGAAGTGTGTTTCATGAATAAATGCATGGAACTTGTAGAAAATACTGTCTATTATCTTTCAAATCGAACAATACTTTTAAATTTTCTGTAAAAAAATGCACATTTTTAACTATAATTATTTCGTTCTTCGTAACAAGCCTTCGTTATAGGCATGACCCAGAAAATAACCTCAAATTAAAATTTTTAAAGTTCAACACTTTTTTAGGAACAGAACAAACACTATTCGATAGCAAGAATATGGTAAATACATTACTTACCGCTACGGCATCAGCAGAGATCCCAAAAGAAATGATAGTTACTACAGTTATTTCCATATGAAAAGCGATTACGACTTGTATGCGTTGCATACACTAGAAATTTAAATTATTCTGTAACCGCAAACTAAAATTTAAAAAAAAATATTCTTTTCGCGT
Source organism: Maratus speculifer (assembly GCA_964019185.1). NCBI lineage: Eukaryota > Metazoa > Arthropoda > Arachnida > Araneae > Salticidae > Maratus > Maratus speculifer. Next base: position 26,770,444 of record OZ025289.1, on the reverse strand, counting down.
TAGATGTCTAAATAATAATAATAATAAACGACACTGCCACAAACAAAAATCGAACTAAAGGCAAATTCATTATTCCCGCCTTTTTTCGAAGGCGCCGGATCGCCGTCGGTCGTCGGCAATGCTTGAACATAAATCTACAGATGTAAATATAACTAATTGTTTTTTTTTTTTTTTTTTTTTTTTTTTTTTTTAATAGCATTCAAATACTAAAATAGAAAAAGAAATTGTGCTTCACTTTCATTTTTATCAAAATAGCAAGACATTGATTTGAAAAGGAATAAGCACTAATTTTTAAGGGGAAAAAAGTTTTTTATATTTTTCTATTTATCGATAAATAAAATTTTCAGATTTCAGAAAAAATGAGTCCGAATCCGTAGACCAGCATAAAAACAGAACACGATCTCGTATCGGATACGGGCTAAGTCTGAACCTGTGTCATCTCTAATGCAGACATCTAAGAAGAATGACTCCAGGGCAGACTCGTTCTGGAAGAAAAATAAATCAGGCCCAATCCAAATCTGCAGAAAAATAATGATCATGATAGTATCAAATAAATGACGGTCGAGTTCTGAAAGCGGTAAGACCAGACACAGCCCGAGCCTCGCGAACTTAAAAAGGCGCGGCCCGGGGGAGGGGCGCCGGATTCTAGCTAGGATCTAACTCATTTCTTGCAAGAATGCATGCATTTTTGGGAAACTTTTATTAGCCCAAGAAGTGGAGACGATCGTCCCTCAGACCCGATCTGCAAATCTCCCCGACCCAAATCTGCAAAAAAATAATGATCACGATATAGCCCGGATCTGAAAGCGAGAAGACCTGACCCAGCCCGAGCCTCGCGAATTTCAAAAGGCGCAGCCCGGGGCGGGCCGCGCCGGACTCGATTAGGCTTCAATTCATTTCCTGCGAGGATGCATGTCTTTTTAGGAAACTTTTATTAGCCAAAGGGGGGGGGGTCGATCGCCCTTTCGCCCCCCCCCTAGATGCGCCATTGCTTCTCCCCCCATTATGATCTGAGTCGATCTCAGACCGAGCGTTTATCTCAAGGAAGAGCGAAATCCACGCCAGGCCCGCCCTGAAAAGAAAACTGTGGCTCGATCCCGCTCTACAGGAAAAAGTAAGACTCGACCCGCCCCAGTTCTAAAAGTGTAAAGACCTGACCGAGTTTCGTGATTTAAAAATGGCGCGGCCCGACCCGGGCCGCGCCGGTCTCGAGTGTAAGTCCAAACCTTTTTCGGTGTGAGCATCTAATATCGTTTTTTAGACCCTTTATTGGGCTCAAGGGGGGGGGGGCGATCGCCCCATCGCCCCCCCCCCTTAGATCCGCCATTGAGCTAATAGTATTAATACTTCAAGTTTTGAACCAAAATGATCAAATTAAAACATCAATTTTTTCTGAAAAGGCGATTACAGATACAAAATGTACATTTGTAAATTTTTATATAATGAAAATGATGTCGGGTTTAGATTTCGCGGGAAAAAAATCTATAATTTAGTCAAAGTGGAATAAATTTTACTTTTTTTTCATTTTAGAATACTAGCATAAGAACTTAAATTGATAACTTTATCATAATAACAGAACTTCATTATTTTTTGCTGCTTACATGTACGATTAAAGTTTAATTTTAACAATTTCCACAACTGATTTTTATAGAAATAGTATTTTGTTAATTTGAATTTAAATATCGTTTGTTCAAGAATTAGACTTATTTCAGCAAATAAATAAATAGAATGCTATATTCATCTTTTAAAAAGGTAAACTTAGAACTACACTATGTGTGAAGTACTTAAATAATTAATTACAATTACTTGATTAATCAATATTACTTAATATTATTAATTAGTATTTCTTGAATACAATATAATATATAATATTTTTGGTCGTCTTTAAGTAATTTACAGATAGTGTAGTTTTAAGTTAGACTTATCGGTATAAAATGCATTTTCTACTATGACTAATTTTGTAGGTTTAATGTAAATCAATGAAACAGTTCCTTTTAAAACATTTTCTTTCGTCAAAATTCGACGGGTTCTACCTTGTGATCTTAAATTCAGAATTGTCGAGATTGGAAGGGTTCCAGATTTTGGATTTTGTACTCTACAAACACAATGGCTATTATACATCTATCAGTGCAATACTTGGCGATAGTTGCGACAGTTCTTCCAAATCCAGAAATAACTGTATTTAAGCAGTAAAAAAAAGCCTTTACAAACATGGGAGAACTTTCTAAATTTCGAGGCATAGCGAAAAAAATTTACAAATTTCGATAATTTTTTCAAATTTTTTAAGGTTTAAAAATTATAGAAAAAATATCACGATTTCCAATTTAAAAAAAAAATCTTTGTATAACCCGCACCGTGTATAAGCCGCAGCGGCTTTTTGGAAGGTTTTTTTCTTGTATAAGCCGCGGACTATACACCCGAAAATACGGTAACCGTAAAAAGAAAGAAAATGTTGATAAATGATTCTATGCGGAGCCATATGGGTAGTCCTTATAAACCTATATCCCTGACCCACTTTTGCCCTTAAGGGCCCATATGGATGTGCTGCCTGGGGTAGCGTTCGCATTATAAAATGTAACGCCACAGTACTTTACAACTGATACTCGATAAATGAGAAATCTATGCGAAAATATAATATTCCGTTGCATAGCATATAATCTATATTTATTAATGAGATGCATATTTCATTCATATATTTGTGTAATATGGATGCACAAATTGCATAAATCTGTGAAGTACTGTCCAATATGGCCACAAGACACGGTGCGTATTTTATACTACTAATCTCACTCAATTTACATACAAAATCTTACATTATATTAAACTACATTAATTCATCCATCGATTTTCCGATAGCTGAGGTATTCTAGTAGAACGTAACTAGTAATTGATATATTTCATTATTATACATGTCGAGCAATGTTTAAGCACGTGAGTAAAGGAAAATGCTTTATCATGCATATATAATACGCGCAGGACTTTATTAACCCTTTGGAGACAAGCGACACGTCTACATGCCGAAAAAAGGCTTAAGAATCCTTGTTAAACACACCAATAAAACTTCACTGTAAAATTTACCTTATTTAATCGAAGCATTTTCTCGATTTATTGAAACACAAATTTCTGTTTTTAAAATTCGTTGACAAAACATTAAAATTTTCGTAAAAGTTTCCCGTCGCGCCGCGAAGGGATTAACAATTTCTATATATGAAATAGCACTAGGCGTTCAGATGACATAAATGTAACGCCCCAGTATTACTTTACAACTGATACTTGATAGATGCGAAAACCATGCAAATATAATATTCAAACTCAGAGCATATAATCTATAATTATTAATTATATGCATATTCACATGCACATTCGTGTCAAATGCATGCACGCATTGCATTATTCTCTGAAATATTGTCAAATTTGGTACAAGACGCAGTGCTTAGTTTCTATTACCAATCTCACTTTATGTACAAATCTAACATTACATTAAGCTACATTCATGCATCCATAGATTTTTCGATAAATGAGACATTTTAATCGAATATTTTGATTTGTTTCATTGCTAGACATGTCGAAAAACATTTAACCCTTTCGGGTATCGTGTATTATTAAAAGTACAAATATTTTAATTGAGTATTATTTTTTATAAATACTTTTGTTGCTGTTTCCATGTTGAAATGTTAGTATGTGTCTATGGATTTATTATTTGACTTCATTAATGTTTAGGTATTTAGTTATAATAATAATAATTAAAATTATAATAATTGCTTAATTCTTTTTGCACTGCTATAGCGATTATTTTATTTTAAACATAAATTTGACTCTTTAAATTTAAAATAAAGTTTACTTTCCTGAAAGAATTAAATGTGATAAAGTACAAAAAACATTAGAAAGTTGCAATATCAGTTAAATCTTCTTGTTGTATGATGTTTTCTAAATGTCTCCAAAAACTCTTCTTTAGCCTTTTGTCATATGAATATAAATTCAATAGTATGTAAAACAACAATAATCATTTTGTTTCATACACTGAAATATTCGTTAAAGCCTAATGATCTATTTAGATAGGTTGTGATCTTATTATTAATATAAAAGTTTTTTTTTTTCAAAAATTGAAAACAAAAACGAACCCGAAAATGTTACGCATGTAAGTTAAAAAAAATTATTACCATATTTGTATAATAAGCGCAGGACTTCATTAATGTGGGGTATACGGGACGCATTTTTAGAAAGAATCACGTTTTGTGCAACAGCCTTGGCGAGTTGGCGAAAGCGAGAACGTTCAAATAGCTGCAACGCCAAACACAAAATAAACTAAGTTCAAATGTGTCATAAAACATATGATTAATAGAATTATATTTATTACAAGAGAATCTTTACTATTTTTTTAATTAATTTCTTAATTTCTTCGAACATAGCAAGTTAAGGAAATAATATTTTTTAATTCAGGAAAAAAAAACATGTTTAGATGTTTTGTGAAATTTAAAGCATTTTAATCTGAAAAAGCTCTTTGTTTTAAGCTATGGTTTAATCATAAACAACGGTGAATAACATTTCCTTATATTATAGTCTTTCCTTGATAACATTTACGGAAAAAAAATTAACAATAAGCGCGATCTCTTAGCAGAAGGAAAGGTTGCTATTTGCTAGGCGTTTGACGTCACAAACAAGAAAGGGTGCGTAGCATTGACTTCATCTCCGCGCCAATCGTTGTTCTGGCGATAAGGTGCTCGAAACGTGATTCTTTCTGAAAATGCATACGTGACAGCATTCCCGTCTGTTTGACAGTCCATTCTATGGGCTTTCACTATGGGGGTCCAGAACACAAAAATCTTCAAATTTTTAGAAAAAAAAATCATTGTAATAAAAATTTCGCTATTTTCTTATACTTAAAATGACGTTTACATCATGTTTCATCTTAATTAGAAGAAATATGGTTGATGAAACAAAGATTGTCATGGAAATGCGATCCCTAAAGTAGGTTGGGGCAACGGAAGAAAAATTCAAAATTTTTAAAAAAATCGCTCTATTTCATAAACCAATGGAAATAAAATCTTTAAACTTTACATTTCTATAGTATAACTAAAATCACAAAAAGCATGTGACTTTTATCAAGCTATTCGACCCTAAAGGAAAGTCTTGCTGCTAACAAGGAAGGTCTCCATACGGGCATACCCCGAAAAATCTGAAAAAAATTACAGAATGTTCTTCTCGTGTGGATATATACGTTTATAAAAAAAATTTCGGCGGAACCTCCATTCAGTAACCGTAAAAAAATAATGAAAATTTCGTTATTTGGCGATTTATCGCCGGTTGGCAATGGAATGTAATTTCAAAAAAATACTTGATGTCAAATACACTTCAAGAAAAAAAAAAGTTTCATGCTGAACTTGTTTTGATAAGTTTAATTTAAATAACTTTAGTTTTGTAATTTTTTAGTTTGTTTTAAGTATAATTTTGTTATATCGAAATTTATCTGTATTTATATTCAAATTTAATCATCAAAATTTGAGATTTAAAACAAAATTCAAAATTTAAATTTAATTTAATTTGTTTCAAGCTTAAAGTCCAATTGAGAATTGTCGATTAGATTTTGTTGCTATGGAAACATATGACGCTTATTTTTGAATACGCTTAAATGTATGAAGATAATTTTTCTCAATATGATTTTTTTTAGCTATGAAAAACATTTTTTCCAGCGATTAATTAAATAACTACTTCAACGAGTAATATACATATATGTAATACAATATGTATATAGATGTATATAATATATTAAAGTCTCTCATTGTTTATGTTTAAATTCATTAAATACCATTTACACGCAAACTAAATATCCATCAGTTTTGAGTTTCATTATAATCGTTTGCTTTTGGCGAGGAAAAGGGCTGCTCGCCAAATAGAGTGACGCTTTAGACTTTTCACGCCAAATATTCGAAAATATTTTATTTTTTTACACAATATTTAATGTGATTCCGCCGCTAATTTTGACTGATCCTTTATTACATACATAAGTACTTTAATTAGTATTTTTTTTTCATAAAATTCTGAGTATGCCAGTATGGAGACCTTCCTTGTAAGCACCCTCTGTTGCCGACAGACCTTGGGAAAACATTACTTAAACTTAATGATTGCTCAATTACAGCTTGATTTCCCATGGAAGAATCAGTATCAGCTTCAACAATGAGTATTTGTTGAAATGTACTTATGGGAATATTTTCACAAAAGTGCCATTTTGGCCAAATTGATATCCATAATTTTGGTATTATATTTCTAGAAAATATTCTAGTGAATTTTAATAAAATTATGTTTTTCTTTTCCACAATTGCGTTGTTTAACTTATTTTATTGAATGTGTCTATATTCTTACGATTTTATGGCATTATCAAATTGTGATATTCGGGGAACTAGATGAAAGTATTTGTGATATCGTATAATGGCAGAATTATTGTGTGTATAGTGCAAAAGAAAAGAAGAAATAAGATCTAAAGGGAAAATTTAATACGAGTAAATGCGATACATTAATATAAAGAAGGATAGTTATGTTGAAACAGAAACACTTAATATCTTGTGAAAACCCCCGCAATTTTAGCATTCTAATTTAACTGGGAAAGCCATTTTTAGATGTGTTTGTAATGAATTAAATACCCATAATTAATTAAGCAACTATTATGGTCAACTGGTCTGATAGTATGCCCGCATATAACAGCGCAAAAACTACCTACTTGAATGGTTGGAAATTTGATATATACAATCATTGCAGAATTTTATCGAGTTATTTCATATAGGGTAACATCCCCAGTAATTGGCACTTTAAGGATTTGTCTTTAAACTTACTTCAATTTTCATTACCAAGAAATAAAATATTTACTTGCAAATATTTTTAAATCAAAGAGTGCATATTTGTGCATCTATTTTGCCCACTAAAAGCTAAAATATTTGAAAAAGTATTTTTATAAAAATATGTTTATAAAAAGTTGCTGTAATCACCAGTAATTGGCACTTAGACTTTTACACAATTAAAGTAACCCTTTTCAACTAAACAAAACTGTTGTGAATTAAAATTTAAAGTGTATTATAAATTAGATAATAATAAATTGAAATGCATGCCTTTCTAAATCCAGAGAAGAAGCATTTGTAGCAAAAATGGCTAATTTGATACAAGCCATAATTGTTTCTCTTTCCTAGGCACTATTGTCATTTAGTAGCATAAATCAAAGTTATAATCTGTAAAGTAAATGAGCATATAACTGGTATATAGTCTTGCATTGACAAAGATGACCAAAAAGACTGGGTATAAATCTTATTTTAGGACATTTTTGTAGGATGTGCCAATCACTGGTGCCTGCCAATTACTGGGTATGTTACCCTACTATGACAATTCAAATTTTAAAAATTATTAATAAAAATTTTCTTCATTCTATTAAATCCTATCATACGCAATGAATTGAATGATATTCTGTGACAGGCAATGATTTTAAGTTGGCATGGTTACGACGTCCTACTTAAGATGGAGTCTTATTATTTACGTACTACTGAATTTAATATATAGAATCTTAATAAATTTCGTATTCATACATTTTTGTATAAGACCGTAACATGTATTGTGCCAAGATACAAATATTTATAAAATGAAATATATGAATGCACCTCATTTGCCACGTTTCACGCACAATTTCAGACTTGTTTTAAATTATTCTTGCACTACAAAAGATTAAATAATTGCATGTTCAAACTTTTGAAACGTTAATTTTTCGTTCTTTTCCTAATTTTTTATTTAAAATAATTTTTAAAGCGTATGTTTTTAGATATACTTTTTTAATTAGAACTTGTAGCTCACAGAAAAGGAATATAGCTTGCATTCAGTATTCAAATTTTGTTGTAAAATTTGCTGTCAACTATACTGTTAATAAAAAAATATTAAAAACACACACTGTCTAAGTTGATTGTTATGTGAAAATAGACAGATTCCAACCCCGTTTCCTTAACAAACTTTCAAATGTATGTTACTTTGACAGGAGTTTTACCATTTTGCGCCGTGTATAAATTCGTCAAAATGTATCATCCCCGTTAAATATCTAAGAAATGTAAGTCACAGTTACCAAACATTAAAGTTTTTCATTAGATTTCCTAATGCACAAAACAAACATATCATCCCGACGGAAGACAAAATCTGTTTTAGATGGAAGAGTTCGTTATGAACATGAAAATCTTTGAAGATGGAAATTTGAAGTTTACTTTTTGGATGCATTGCATTGATAAACATGCGAAAAAATGTTTTCTTGACAAAGTAATACATTAAAATATTTGTTAAAAAGCAAAAGGATTTTCATGAATAGAAATGGGCCTTTCAAAAATTTTGTAAAATGCTTTCCGAAAGCAAATCTGAATCTTTGCTAAATATTATGTTGTTAAAAGGAAAATTCTTATAAAATATGAAAAGTAAAATTTTAGAAAAGATAATTTAAAAAAGAAACAAAAAATTTATTTTGGCTACAATCACTGATGTAATAAGCAGAAAGAAAATGAATAAACTTATTTAAATTAAACTGTAAAACAGATAACGAAGTTATTAATCAAAATTTGAAAATTTATTTTTAGAAGTGAGATATTAAGAAACATTGAATAAGCTAGAATTAATGTCTGAATATTATGGTTTACTGATAACTACTCTGTAAATATACCCAAAAACGGTCGTGGGAAACAAAATATTTCAAAGGGCATACCTTAATTGTTTTTCAAAAACACGTAGAAACTCCATTCACAAGCTGTTGTTAATTTTTATCGGGGATATTTCAAAATAAAAAACTATAATCTGTCAAGAAACTATTTTTGGGATACAATCAGCTGATTATTTTCCAAAACAATTCCTTGATATTTTCATGCTAAGCGAAAAATATTCTTAAAATGTTGAACAGGGTATCTAATAAAATTGATAGATTTTACGATAACGATTTGTTATTTTTACAAGATTTATATGGTTTCTAAGTCAGCTTTACTATTAAAAGACAGAGAGCATACGCAGAATAATTCCACAATCACCGTATGTATATTATATATACAAGGCAGAACCCGTACGAATATCGACGAAAGAAAATATTAATAAAAGAACTGTTTTATTGATTTATAATAAACCTACAAAATTAGTTACAATAAAAATTGCACCTTATATTGGCAAGTCTAATTCTTAAACAAATGGTATTTAACCTAAAGTTAACAAAATATTATTTTTGTAAAACTCAGTTCTAGAAATTGTTAAAATCAAACTTAAATCTTGCATGAGCAGTAAAATATAATAAAGATCTGTTATTGTGATAAATTTATCAACTAAGGCTCTCATGCTGGTACTCCTGTCAAGCAAAACGAAAAAAAAAAATTTATTCCAATTTGCTTCATTTATAGAATTTATTCCCCGTGAAATCTCTATCCGACATCATTTTCACCATATCAAAATTTACATAAACACCTTTCATATCAGTATTTACCTATTCTCAAAAAAATTGATATTTTAGTTTGATTATTTTGATGCAAAATTTGAAATCTCGCTGGCCATTAGCTGAAGCTGATACTAAACTATAATTTACAATCATATAAATGAAAATATCTGAAAACAAAATTCACTGGTTTTGATAAAAGACGATATTCTTGACACAGCACGTATTTAAATTTCAATTTTTGTTCTCTTGAGAAAATGACAACACACATACAGTAATCACTTTTTCCCTTTTTAGTTCACAGGCTATCATAGCCTGAGAGCTTATGTGCCCGCCCGTTCTGTATGTACGTTCGTACGTAACGCGATAACTCATGATAAAAATATCCGATCCACTTGAAATTTTGTCTATAGGTATATCCTGACAAGGCGCTTCCCTGATTAGTTTTTGGAGTTCATTCGACATGTATAAGAGGGTGGACGGGGGGCTCATGCCCCTCCCCTTAATAGAAATAAATGGGTTTTTCATGCAGAATTAAGGTTTCGTACAAAATTTAGATATAGGATCATTCTGATGAGGCGATTCCGTGACTGTTATTAGGTGTTCATTGAATAAGTATAAACAGGGGGAACGGGGGTTCTAATGCCCCTCCCATTAATTTATATAAATGGGTTTTTCAAGCAGAATTTTCAGATTTCGTTCAAATCTCCGAATAGTTTTGGAAGTTTAATGGTTAAGTATAAAAGAGGGGGGTAACTCCTCTTAAATTATACAAATGCTAAATGGGTTTTTATTAAGAATTATCCGATTTGCTCTGAATTTTGGATATAGATTTTTTTTATGATAAAGCATGTCTTTGATAGTTTAGAAGGTTCAATGATTAAGTATAAAAAAGGGGAAAGGGGAGAGCTGTTTCCCCTTCTTAATTTATTTTTCGAACGGAATTAACCCTTGAAAATATAAGGCTGTAATGTACAATTAGTATGCGTAGCCTGTGAGCTCAATGCCATCAGTTTAACTGGGCAATATGTTTTTTTATTTCCTTTGCTTTTAATCAAAATGGAGTATTCCTGTTCCCAAAATTCGAAAAACGATATTAAAAACTACAAAAAAAATTAATATTTCAAAAACAAATTAAGATGCAGTTTTCAAATAAATTGCATTTCAAAATACATTTTTTTTTCTATACGACCGTGTAAAAATGGAAATTGTGCGAAGTTCAAAATGTTACATTAGCAAAAATTGCAAAACCGAAATTGCACTTCATATTTCAAAGTGTTGTCATTCGCAAAATGACGGCTGCGTTACACACAGATACGTTTAGACTTTATAATATATATAGATAGATAGATTAGCAGAATTAGCAACCAAAAGCAAAATGTGAAATCTGCAAAACCTTATGGCACAACAATTTTCTGGTAACATCAACATTAAAGGTTAGTTCTTTTAGATATATCTTTTTATTCACTTTTCGAATATTTAAAAATTCAAGTTTTTTTTAAGGTATATATTTAAAAGAATTAAGGCACGTAGTATTTAATGTACAAGGTTTACGAAGTTTCTGAGTTATTGAAACCCAACTGAAAAACAACTTCATATGGTCTAAAACATTAACTTTTTGAAGGACGACGATTATTAATTAAACCACTTACTTTATATCAACATTTGTGAATTTCTGAATTCTTCTTTTATAATTTATGCATATATTTTTTAAAAATAAAATTGCAAATTTTGAAGCAGTGGATTACGTGCCCCCTGAACGCGTTGAATAAAATGTTTTTCTGAGATATACATCGGGAATTAGAAGTGCAAACATTTTATGACGAATGATTTGATCTTAAGTTTAGATTTCAAATAAGCATTTTATTATAAACTTCAACATCCCTTTAACCTTTTATCTACCGACGGTACTTATAAGTACCATTAAAATTACTTATTATAAAATTCTTTTAATACATCAGTTAGTTGTAATACTGTTTAGAATGAATTACAGATACACTACTTTATTTTATTTCAAAAGCGTTATTGGTTACGCAAAATAAAAATATTTTTAAAAGGATGATTTCTATTACCTTTGTGCCTTTTCAGCTTTCTTGGCACAGAGGGAGAGGGATGGGGATTTTTCATTTCGCAAATATTTCTATATTTATATTGTAAGAACATCATACTTGTATATTTTATAATTCTACAAAATACTAAGAAAATAATTCAAAAAAAAAAAAAAAAAAGATTTGAGTGGGGTTATAAATATTGCACAAAATCCCTGTAAATTCAAATTTAATTAATTCCTTCAATCCTACTAAAATCTTTCAAAAATTTATTAACTGATTATGTGAATCTTTTAATTTAGTTTAATCAATTTACGTAAAATGCTTTTGAATGTAAACTTTTCATGAATTCAAAATTCTGTAAATAAAGGGCCCCTTAACGCGCAGTGTTGCCTGGTCGGCAACACCTAAAGTTCCCCCTGTTAAGAGACACAAAAACTCCGTGAATATTTCAAACACAACTCTAATGGCTACTTTAAATCTTTCTTATGAGTTCTAGATGGCGGCACCACAGAGATCAAACTCTACTGTTTTTAAATAGTAGGTAAAATGTTTTACTGTAATACGCGCTTCACAGCAATGCTCTTCTCACTGCGCTTTTCAATGCTTCACTTATGGGAGGTTACCACTTCGGCAACAGCTGTATAATTAAAATGGTTAGTGCAATCTTTACAAAACAATATCTGTGTACTCCTCTAGGCCTAAATAGATTGCCTAATTTTTTTTCTTTAAATTAAACTTTAAAGAGTAGTGCGCCGGAAAGGGTTAATAAGAACGTAAGCTTTATGAGTCGTATGAATCGTTTTGTTAAATCTCGTATGCAGAACAACGTAAACTTGTATAGCATATGAAAGTATTCCAGATGAAATGTTCTACTTAGTAGATAAACTTCAAACAACGATAACTCAGTGAAACTTGATTTTAAAAAGTGAAATAACCACTTTTTTATGCAATAAATTTTGAGACATCAGAGTATTTATGCTGGTTAATTAAAAGCAAGGCTTTGTACATCGAAAAAAGAAATATTCAAAGCCGTTGTCGACGGCTGTTCCATCGAATAAGGTTTTCCTTGCCAAACAATTTTCAAAATTGTAATTTAAGCCATAGTTGGTTGGTGAAAGGTCTGGGGTGAATGGAGGATGACAAAGAACTTCATTGCGCAAGATGTACAATTATTGGAGATTCGTTCGGGATATATGTAGTCTTGCGTTATCATAAACTACTAAAGAGTCATATCTGATGCTTAAGATAGGTTGGATAACTTTTTATATATTGTATTAATATGGGTGTAGTTTTACTTTACATAGATATATTCTCCCCTTAAAAATCGAAATAGGATATACATACTAATTTACTGCCCCCATTATCTTCATCAAATACAGGATATGTTTTAATATGTGTTTTAGACGCAATGAACGTCTAGATGTTGTGAAGATCAGCCATGATTATCTTACAAGATATACTTTTCATCGCATGTCACGACTCTGTTAAAAACTAGAGTACTTCTGTTCCTAAAAATACGAGAAATGTAAACATTCAGTCGAATTTTCAAATATCTGGAGTAAAACATCGATAGCACCTTGTTGGAATACTTCTAGATTTCATATATTCTGTGATTAGGGATGAGCACTCAGCATAGAGCAATACAAGAGAAATCAGCTCGCGAATAACTGAATCATGTCCCAGACTTCCCCTTCCCTCCGCCTCATAAAAAAAGTCGACAGATTCCAAGACTTTAACACTTTTTTTATAAACACTTGAGGAAAGTAAAAGATTCTTGCTCAAAATTACACAAGAAATTACAATAAGTATGTCAAAGAAATGGGTTTGAGTAATAGATGCAGATTCCCGGTCGCCAGTTGCCATGTGGCGTCTAAATTTGTTTGACTTGGCGATTAATTTTTGGCGTCTAACACGTCATTCTTTGGCCAATTATACATATTTCCTTCAAATTATTTGACGAAAATCAAGGTTTTTTTCAATTCTCTAACACGAATTCCACGATTTTTTGTGATCCTTTTAAGAAAATAGCGTATTTTTTAGCGATTTTTTTGACGAAAATCACAGCATTTTTTGTGTTCCTTAGTTCTTCTGCAATCTTATTGACGAAATTCGTGTTGTACTCCGCTATTTCACGTTCTTTATTCATTTTTCTTAGATATTAAGCCAAAGTGGTGACTGGAATATTTGGGTTTAGGAGCCACTGGTTTCTTAAAAATTTTGGAAATCTGAACCTATAGTTTCATAAGAACTTCTTTTGGAGCATTAACGAATTTTCTTACAAATACTACTTTTCGTACAAATCGACTTCAATTCTGCTGTCAATAAATACATATCACTATTTTAACCTTTTAATAAAGGGACTGGATCCAACATAAAGCGAGCATCATTTGCATATAAAAGCAAAAACAAACTTCATGCGGGATCCATTAAAAAACCAGATTGTTACATCTAAACCTTCATGTTTGAAAGGTTTCTACAGAATTCCGTTTACCTAATTATTTTAAATTCTCAACTTAAGACAATACTTCAATCTCAACGAGCCTTTTCACTGTTTTAGAAGAATTTAGTAGAAAGAATGCGATTTATGCGCTATAGTTAGCAGAGAACAAAATATACTCATTCAAAAGGATCCACAGAACATCTGCATCCGTGCATCTGAGTAGCCTGCACCCGTGGAGAATTCTCAACAAAGTTTGCTGATAAAAAAAGTTTAATTGATAAATACAATTTTGAATATATTCTGATTAAACGTATCTATTGCTCACTTTAGCTTGATATTAATTATTTATGTCCACCATAAAGTGAAAATCTGCCTTTTCAATGTCGAAGTAACCATTTTGGGGCTTCCATGAGAGTGGTGTTCCATGAGTGGTTAAGACACCACGCCATGAATCACTTCTGAGCATAGGAGATCGTGGGTTCGATTCCCGCTGTCTCCATTGTAGGCACTCTTCCTGTAAAGCTTCCGATTGTATTTCTCTCGTGTTGTAAAATTTCCTTGTTCCATCTCGTTCCTGTATATTTACAATGGTTTATCATCAGGCTTTCATGTTAAGCACATAAGTCAGATGTATGTTGTTCAATAAATAATAAAATATCAGTAATTATTTGTTTGGAGTTTCCAACCAAAACTTTTAAATGACGTCACAACTGAAAGCGTCTACTTTAAATTCTTTGTAATAAATTCATTTGCATAAAAGTCATTCAATTATCCTTTGTGTAATTTACAAAAGGAGTCTTAAAGTAATGTGAATATTGAAGCTTTGAAGTTTTTGTTTCTTAAAAAAACAATTAGCATAAAATTATCGCTATTTTTATGATTAATTTACTCAACAAAGTACTTAGGATACATTAAAACAGACGCCTAAAGTGCTTTTGTATACCTAATTTATTGTTATCTACAAATAAAAAGCACCTTGGGATAATAAAGTCTCAGTTACATTTGGCATTTTTTGCAGCTGAATTACATAAAGTAGTACTCGTTGTTTTTCTTTTGTACGTTCAATTACACTTTAAATGCAAATTTTTATCAATTTAGATACTTAACTAACATTTAGATTGCATGCATTAACTAACATTTAGATTGATAGGAAATGGCAAATAAAATTCTCAAACCTTTTATGAAAAACATTATTAAATAGTTATGTATTTCGATTGAAGAAAGTCTTTTTTGTTGCATTAATTTATAGTAAAATTAAATGAATTTATAATAGATTATATTTATTTTAGATGATATTTCTTTAATTTGTAATAGATTAAAACACGTAGTAAATAAACATAAATTTTAAAATAGGTTTTTTTGTAACACTCTTTTAAGGGAATTTAATTATTATATAAAACTGAAGTCTAATTTCAAAACTGCTTTTCATGTTGTTAGGAGGATCTTTACAGTACATTGATTTGGATATCTGTAATAGGACACAAAACAAGTCCTCAAATATATATATGGAAATAAGGACGTCTATTTAAAAACAAAGGGAAAATTTACATTTTAATAAAGTTTAAACAATTTTGTGGAAAAAAATGGAATAAATTTATTTTTATTCTATAATGTTTCATAAAGGCTCCTGTCTAGTCAGGCGAAGACAATCGCGATCTAATATTAAACCCATATAGGGCGAAAATATCTCGTTTGCATTTTGACATGTTAAAATGCTTTTTTTGCATTGAATAGCTGAGGTAGATCCATACAGTTGTACATTTCATTTTTTTTTAATTGTGAAACTTTCAATTTCAGAACAGGTTCCGAAAGTAAAAGTAACATTATTAAAATATTTGCAATCAAAAATGAAAACGTAAAAAAACAAGTTGGAAATTGCACGTGAAGCGTAGCAAATGAGGTGCGTTCGTACTATAAGTTTTTAAATATTCAGATCCTGCTGATATAGTAGAGCGTACTTTGGATACAGTATAGTGGTCGAAATCTTTGTGTCCCTGTAAATATGCAGGGAGTAATTTTTATTATACTTCATTAACGTATATCTTATTCATAAAATGTGAAGTAGGTTAATATAATTAAAACACGCCCCAAACAAAGTTTCCCCGTATAACAATATTTAGTGGAATACATTTGTGTGGCCCTGTAATTTAATAATAAATATTCTCTGCATCCCAGATTGCACAGAATGTAAATTTTAGTACATACATCATAGATTCATGTCAATTATATTATGTTCAAATAAGTGTAACACCATTAAAATGCATTTGAAATATTTTTTCCCATTGATCGTAATGTAACGGAATACTTTTGATTGTCCCTGTAATTGATCTATGCATCCGATTTTCATAACATTTGAAATGACTCGACGAAATTATGTAATAAATATACGTTTTAAATTTCAAACGATTAAAATGCATTTGAAACTATTTTCCCCATTCACCGTAATGTAACGGAATCCTTTTGATTGTCCCTGTAATTGATCTATCCATCCGATTTTCATAAAATTTGAAATGACTCGACAAAATTATGTAATAATTATATATTTTAAATTTCAAACGATTCGGTTGGATAGTTTTTGCGTTGTTATATGCGAACGAACAGACGGACAGACAGACAGACGGACAGACAGACGGACAGACGGACGGACTGAGCGACAACAATAGGTGCTACGTATTTATATAATTACGAACGCACCTAAAAAGATCGATCTCAGTTGTCAAATGAAAAAATATATTTAAAAATGTCGAAATGCAGTCGGGATATTGACAACGACCCTCACCATAGATTTAGCATTAGTTCAAGAGTATCTTCATCTGAAAGACAGGAACATTACTCTGTATTATTGGTGTTATCCCTCATAACCCTTTCAAAGACAGAAAAATTCTGACACCAGAATTTATAAATGAATTTTTCAGAAAATAAAAACTAGCTTTTCTTCGTTTCCATCATAAAGGTAAAATTTTATTAAAATATTCATGGTGACGTTTTTGAAGTTTGGAATTAAAATGATATAGTCATGCCATGTGACCATCGCCCTTGAAAGAATTAATAAGGTAAAAAGTTATTTCATTACTAATAGGAGTATTTTATCATTAATATACAGTGCTCAACAAAAGTTTAGACAATGATCGATTACGCTTCTATTTTCAGAAGTATGTACCGAATGTTTGTAATTCTTTTGTCATATATTACTTGTGATTTATCCTTTATCCACACACAATAAATTTTGAATTTTACCTTTTACATAAAATATAATGACAAAAAAATAAAATTAACATTGTGGCAAAAGTATAGACAATTTGTGTGTTTACAGAAAAATAACTACAAATTAAAATCGAGTTTCACCCGCATTGTTTGCAGTTAGTGCAAGAATGTGACTTTTCATCGAAAAAACTAAATGCTGCGTCACTTGGGGGTCTATTTCGTACCAAACATGTTCCACAGCAGCTCGAACTTCATTAAAAGAAAATTATAGCAAAAATTTGCATAAACATTACGACATATGATGTTACAAAAGTTTTCGATTGGGCCCGGATCAGAACTACACGCCGGCCAGTTGAGATCAATAGTATTTTCAGAGTTAAACGAAGTTCTTCTTTTGTATGCAACATGAATAGATGCTAAAATCCATACTTTAGATCAGCAAAAGTTCCCCAAATGACTAAAAATTAATCTCCAACGTATATACGCAGCCTTGTGTTGCTTGGCAACCAATGAATAACTCCACAGATACACGAGCATTAAAGATAAGTGAGGACCAAATTATTTAAAAGTCACCTGTTTTTTGTCGACTTAATAAAGTCCCAGGATCTTTACCCTTAAGTCATTCCAATAGTATGCCCACTTGTTTGGGCCATTCAAATTCCACTTTTTTTTTTCGTTACTGAATATCATAGCGTACCATTTGGGTCCATATGACGTATGTTTGCAAGTTAATTGAATTCTCGCCAATTTATAGCGATATTTTAAAGCTGATTGATTTATCATTTTCATATAAATTGATTTACCTGTTTCTTTAATCATTTCCGTCGACACAGAAAGTTCTGACTTACATTTAATGTGATTAGCAATCATTACTTGTGTAAATATCAGTTTCTGGATCCTTTTGTCATTTCATTTTCTCGCTACACAAGATCTTCCAGATTATGTTTTGTTTTGAAAGAGTCATCCTTAGACTATACTTCATAGACAGATCACTTTGGACGATTCAATGCTGCTGAAATTTCTGCAACAGTCTTCCCTTTCCATTTCAGCTTTCCTACTTCAATTATCTCATCTAATTGAATATTTTTAGCTCGCGGCATCTTCACTAACTGATGCTATATCGAGGTATAGTTAAATACTTCAGACATGTGACATCATAACTTGGAAATTTGCATTTTTCGATGAACAGTTGGCTAAAAATCAAAAAAGTGTCTAAACTTTTGCAATATGCAAATTTTACTTTTTTCCATTAAATTAAATATTATCTTATATTATAACCATTATTTTTATTCTACATTATATAAAATATATTTGAAAATAAGTATAGCCATTTGTAAAACTCACGTGTTCGTATTTTTTATTTAAAAGTTAAAAAGCACCAGTATCTAAACTTTTGCTGAGCACTGTATCTATTTATAGCAAAAAGTTTCATTGTATGAAACATTCTAATTATAATGCATATTTTGTTGCACCTTCTTAGAATACTACGCACATGAAACTGAGGGAAAACTACGCTATTCCGAAATGCATAGTCAGTTTAAAATGAAACATTAAATGATATTACCAACTGCAGAAGACAATTTATAAAATGCTTGAAACGACTCATGTATAAAATGAAACAATCCAAAAACTGAAATTGTTCAGGCGTAGAAAGTGTTTCCGAGTATTAAAAGAAATTATTTTTTACACTAGTAGTATTTTTTAAACCCCAAAATTTTTTTGACTCCAAAATTGTTTATTCTTGCATTCTTACTTTATTATATAGGATGACCGCTAAAGTCCGTTGTCATTCTATTAATTTCTAAACAGCAAGAGTTATTGTCATAAAAGTAAAGTCTAAGTATATTAACCTCTTCGCTACTGGCGGTTATTACAGTATTTTTAATTATTACTGAATTATTTCTTCTCTCGTTTGACTTCAGAGCGAGATTTTTGTTTTATTTTCATTAGCTCGAATCTTAGAATTCGAAACATATTATTCTTATATCGAAATTTCATTTATATTTGAGTATCATTAATAAAATGGGACAAAAATGATGTACCCATTTGGGTACTCAGGGACTGAAGAGGTTAACGTTGCCATGCGCTTTTGAATAAAATCGCCTATGGCGCCAACTGGTGGTAAACTGCAGAGTTTGCATAGCTATCTTGAAAATGAAAATACATAGTTGGCCGTCCATAAAAGATGTCACGCTTGGAGAAGGGGAAGGGGGTTTGTGAAATTGTGACAGTTTGTGACAAGGGAAAGGGAGAGGGGGGGTAAGAAAAAGCGTGACATCACACATGTTGGTTAAAATAAAAAAAATAAAAATAAAAATCAGTAGATTAAATTTTGTAGTTATTTTGAAAGTATTTTATTTTGTGTTCATAAAGTAAAGATAAAATAAACTACAAATTTACTATTAAATTCCATTTCAAATTTTAAAATACTACTATTTACAATTGCTCTTTCATATTAATATTGTATTACTATTGTATATTAATTATAATTTTTGTTTTAAAGCGCAATCTTTTTTCATAGAAAATAAGTATACAAATCACTTCTATTGTTATTCTCACAAATTTCATTAAAAACAAAATTTAAATTTAGAAAGTTCAGTTAATAAATTTAAAATATGATTTATAAGATAGTGCTTTGTTTCTGAACTGAAAGTACAGGGTGGTCATAAGGGGTCACAGGGTGGTACAGGGTGGTCACAGGCAATTACACATTGCATGGTGATGGCACCCATGTGGAAAATGTGTAATCAAAATAAAAGTTTTATTTTCTTCGATCTTTATTGTAATCAAAGGTTAGTGTACTGACTCTGTGTCATATGCAAATTTCCTCCTTGCGCCCCAATCGAGTTTTTTCTATGGGGGGGAGGATTCCCAGAACGGTTTTTCGTGCGTGCATAACATGTCCGTTTCTTGGGATACACGTACGGTTCCAACGCTCTTTAGGGTTTTCGCATGTGTTGAGCATTTTGCGATGAAAAAAAATATGGGTGTTGCTATTGGAAATTTTCGAGTTTCTGCAACTATAACCGTAACCGTGAGCGCCATTTTATTGCCGTTCACAGAATCTCGAGCTCATACCTTTGAATAGCTATATCTGAAATTTCATTTCGATCGGTTGAGCGGACTGGCCACTAGAGCTCCCTATATCGGCAAAGTTTTTTTATGACCACCTTGTATATGTATATGTAATATAGCGTGATATATGACAAGGAGACTAGGGGGTACAGTGAATTTTGACATTTTGTAAAAAAGGGAGGAGGAGCCAAAAATATCGAAAAAATGAGTGATATCATTTATGGACAGTCACTAGGGGGATTCGGATTTCCAAAGCTGTAGAGCATCATTGATTTGGCAGGAAAAAATATCTTGCTGACATTAATTCGAAGAATAGAACTGTTAATCCTTTCCAGCGCAATGTGTCAGGTCTGGACACATCTACTTTTAATTCCAAACTTGCAATTGGCACCAATAATATTTTAATAAAATCTTCCTTTTACATTAAAAATCTTAAATTAAGGAGTTCTTGATTTCTTAAAAAGTCGTATGTAAATTCCGGTGTCAGTTGATAATTTCTCATTTTACTAACAGAATTTGTCCGCGCCGGAAAGTGTTAACAGCCGCATTTGGTTTTTCGTAATTCAACAATTTTGAACGAAAGGAGAAATGATTACCTTTAGGACAAATGTGCACTGTTGCTGACGGTGAGAAATTTTAACATCTCAAATAAGCGAAATTTTTTTCCCAAGCACCTTCGTCGTTCCAAGCCCAAGCTCGCACTCTGATTGGTTGTTGCTCTCGGCACTGTTTTCACGCAACTTGGCGATAACCATACTTGGCGAAAAATACTTCGCTCGTAAGTGAACGAGTAAACCTAAAACCTAATCTACTCATTCTTATTCTTCCTTCATTCTTATCCTCGTGGTCTTGTGCTCTTGTGAGAAAAAAACTTTTAATGAGTACAGCTTTCAGTAAGATACGTTCCATCCAATCCAATGCTGCAAGAGAAAAGTTACTTTGTACTCGGTTTAGAAGGAAATCAAACTCGACGGACGGAAGCATCTATTGCTACGCCAAGTATGATTATCGCCAAGTTACATGAAAACAGTGCCGAGAGCAACAAACAATCAGAGTGCGAGCTTGAGCCTGGAACGACGAAGTTGCTTGGGAAAAAAAATTACGCCTCAAATAAAGATTGATTGTTTTCTAACTGTTTTCTAGGATCGATTTGTCACGTCACAATATTGGTAATCGCGAAAAAACAAGTACGTGTTTCAAATGTTCAATTTTGTGCATTCATGACCACAACGTGTCGTTTTGTACTAAACTGATGATGCTCTATAAGTTAGTAAATAATTTTTTTCTTATTTTTCTTCTTTCTTTCTTTCCGTTTTTGAAAGAGTTCTAACTCCACCATTTTCTACCAGGTGGCGCAGTAGGCGGTTTCATTCAGTAGCACATGGCAAGCTATATCTAGACCTAATTGTTATAACTATAGCTCATGTGTTGAGACATTATTGGGGTGACAACAGACTTTAACTAGTACACTGTATACCAAAATATAAACATAGTTCTAAAACCTTCTCTGTTGCAATTCAGTTAATAAATGTCAATTCTATTCTGGGGAGGCTTAATAGACAGAAAGGCGGCAGTACAGACAATATCCTCATCGAGTTCACAGATAAAATTTTAGGATTAGTTCCCTAGTAGCAAACCAATATTGGTCCAACGTTGCGCCAATATTTCATCTAATGGAACTATTGCCAATAAAATGCTAATATTGCTCCATTATTGGGATGTTTACATTTTGCCCTTATTTAGCCAATATTTCCAGCCAATATTATGCAAATATTGGGGTTTCATTGGAAATATTGCCAATAAAACGCCAATATTGTACAAATGTTGGCGTTTCATAGGAAATATTTCCAATGAAATTCCAATATTTTATCAATATTGGCGTTTTATCGGCAATATTTCCAATGAAACCCCAATATTTGCATAATATTGGCTGGAAATATTGGCTAAATAAGGGCAAAATGTAAACATCCCAATAATGTAGCAATATTTCATGCCAATGTTGTGCCAATGTGCCAATATAGCTCCAAGATGTAGCCAATATTGGTCCAATAATTTTTGGATACTGGGGTTAAATCTCGATATGCATATTAAAACGCAATCCATCTGCAAAGGCATATCTTGGTGGGAAACACCTTAAAACTGCATTTAGCGGTTGACTTGTGGGTTTATTATTATGTTTGTCTGCCCCAAATTCTTCCTGTTTCCATACATTTGGGTGAAGGAGTATATTATGATAAAACAATGAGTCAACCGCTGAAATCGGGTTTTCAGGAGCTTTACACAAAGATATGCATTGTCAGACCGATTGTCTTTTAATATGCGAATCAAAATTTAACTAATTATAGTATTTCAGCTATTAACATGATGAGGTGATTGTCTGTGTTGCCGCTTCCCGGTCTATAATGCGTTATTCTTAAATTTATTATCCCTTTTCAACATACGTAAAACGCATTTATGAATATCGGTTTGTCAGTATGTCTTTATTTACGAATTCTAACTCTCGTAAACATGCTCGGGTTAACTTTTAATTTTAGTATTTTGTTGAGGTTTATTATAGAGTGTTTCGTATTTGCGATAGAGTTTGTCGCATTTATAGTTTATTTAGAAATGGAAACAGAAGATTTCTCTTAGATTGTGTTTTTTATGAGTGAAAACCGTTTACTGTGTATATTGCAGTATGTATTTCATACATAATGAGACTGATCACCTGTGAGACATATCCTGGAATGAACTAAAATATGTTGTTTTCGTAGGAGTGTAGAATAAGAATCATTACTAATTCATTTACAGGAACGTCTAAACTAATTGCATTACACTGTTAAAAACATTCTGAAATTCACGAAAATTTATTTCCTGAATTTCACAGAAAACGTCCCTTTTCACAACAGAAGTGCATTTTCCGTTACAAATCACAAAATTCCACCATATTTCCTGAAAATAACGAAACTGATGGAAATAGAAACAAAAAAAGGGGACACTCCGTTGTGTGCCGGGCTCTATGGCCGAGTGGTCAAGACGCCACACCGGTAATCACCTGCGATCGCAGATTGTGGGTTCGGGTCCCACTGGCGCCATGGAATAATGAAAACATAAAAAATTCCCTTTTAAATTACATTTTTTCTGTTTATTTTTCTCTTATTTCTTATTTAAAAATCTTTTCATTAATTAGCCAAATAAATAAATAAATAAATAAATAGTGTACGACAGTTCAATGAAAACATAAAAAATAAATAATGGAATTTGGAATAATGAAAACATAAAAAATTCCCTTTTAAATTACATTTTTTCTGTTTATTTTTCTCTTATTTCTTATTTAAAAATCTTTTCATTAATTAGCCAAATAAATAAATAAATAAATAAATAGTGTACGACAGTTCAATGAAAACATAAAAAATAAATAATGGAATTTGGAATAATGAAAACATAAAAAATTCCCTTTTAAAATACATTTTTTCTGTTTATTTTTCTCTTATTTCTTATTTAAAAATCTTTTCATTAATTAGCCAAATAAAAAATAAATAAATAAATAAACAAATAGTGTACGACAATTCAATGAAAACATCAAAAAATAAATAATGGAATTTGGAATAATGAAAACATAAAAAATGCCCTTTTAAATTACATTTTTTTCTGTTTATTTTTCTCTTATTCCTTATTTAAAAATCTTTTCATTAATTAGCCAAAAAAATAAATAAATAAACAAATAAATAAATAGTGTACGACAATTTCAAAAAATTGTCTATACTTTTTTTTTTTTTTTTTTTTTTTTTTGCAAAAAAATTGTTAATAAAAACTTTTTTTCATAAAAAAAACAGCGGTTTTAAACAGTGCTTTTTATTTAATTTAAATTATTTAAAAAAATAAAATTTATTTTTAAAAATAATAAGTATTATGCATCAGTCTAAAATAAAATAAAATAAACCTTTTACAAAAATTCTAAGGAATACATTTGAAAGGAAATCTTTACAAAGCACAAGAGATTTTCCCATTAACTCATAAAAGACATACTTCGTACAACCCGGCATCAGCAGCTTGCTCAGTTCGTAAGGATTTGTTCTCCTATCAAAAGATCCCGAGTTCGATCCTCAGGACGGCGTAAACTAAATTATACAAAATAATAATAATTAAGTGAAATAACATAACAGCTTAAAATCACTGGGTAATTTCGAATTCTTTGACGGTTAATCGATTCATTAATTTAAAAAATTATATTAAATTATTATTAATAAAAATCAAACTTTGTATCGGAAAGTTACTGCTTCTTCAAACGGAGTTTTCCTTTCTTGTACTTCCCACAACGGAAAATCTACTAACGGAACGGTAAAAGTTCGGCTACTTTGCTGCCAGTAGTTTCACCGTGAATTCACAGATTTATTTTTAACAGTGTACGCTATAATGTATGAATTAGAAAGAAAAAATATTTGTGATACTTCAAACATAAGGGAATGAAAAGAGATTACAAAGGCTTCCTACAATATATTTTGTATATATTACGGAGTGGTAGCCATTTATCGTTACTTTACAGTGACTTACAAAAAAATTCTCTTACAAGGCTGCTACAATCGGTAATTGCTGAAAGAGAGTTTTTCGCATGGTATGTATTTTTTTTTACACATATCTAAGTTTTAGTGAAAAACGGGAGGCTTATAATTTCTCTACATTATATACAGAGTTGTACAAAATACTTTTCACACATTACCGGATAAGACCGGCAATTGCTGAGAATGAATTCTTATTGAGAAATGCGGTTCTTCTTTTCCCTTCTTGAAATATATAATTTCTCAATATCCATGCTAGTATTAGAAAATGTTGTACAATCTATTTTTAATGCATAATTTTTCGATTTTTTAAAATATCATTACATTTTTTTAATGAAATGCAATATTGTTTTATAATGAGCGTTACCTCTTATATTAAATGAAATGATTTTACATTATGATTTTACATTGATATTTTGCAGCGAAAATTTAGAATGCTATTCCTATCTGATTAAGAGAAAACTATTATATTTATCAATGCATATTCAAACTAGTGAAAAATTCTCCAAGGAGCAGTGCAAAAGCAGAATATGATTTTAATTGAGCATTAAAAAGTAATGGACAAGTTTATTTTTTGGAAAAAGTACACAAACATTTAAAAGTAATGAACAAGTTTATTTTATTGAAAAAATGCCCAAGCATTTAAAAGTGATGGCCAAGACTTGAAACTGAGTCAAGAACTAGTAAATAATTTCCTCAAGACTTGAAAATGGCTGATCATGCTCTTATGTGACAAGCATATTCAACGTCCTTTTTTTATCCCTGTCTATCTTAGTATAGGCATGTTGGCCTTAGTATAGGCAGGGATAAAAAAAGGACGTTGAATATGCTTGTCACATAAGAGCATGATCAGCCATTTTCAAGTCTTGAGGAAATTATTTACTAGTTCTTGACTCAGTTTCAAGTCTTGTCCATCACTTTTAAATGCTTGGGCATTTTTTCAATAAAATAAACTTGTTCATTACTTTTAAATGTTTGTGTACTTTTTCCAAAAAATAAACTTGTCCATTACTTTTTAATGCTCAATTAAAATCATATTCTGCTTTTGCACTGCTCCTTGGAGCATTTTTCACTAGTCCTTCTATTTTTCCATATTCCATAGGGATACTGCACAACTTGTTTTGTATTTTATATATAGAAAAAAAAATGTTCCCGGGATAAAAAGTTTGTCTTTTGTTTAAAAAAAAATTAAGCTTTTATCTTTAGTAGTTTTCGAGAAAAGTGCTGTGACACAAAATTTTTGTCCGATTTTCAGAATACTCTACAGTACACCTACAGTATGCCATTAAAAAAAATAATTTTTGTGCTATGTTGTGCTTCTTGGTCAGACGAACATTTTTAAAAAAAATCATCAAAATTGGATAAGTATTTAGTTAGTTATTGCAAAAAGAAAAATTGACAAATCCGTGTTTTTGCGGTTTCCTATGCTTAAGCATTATCGCTCAATCATATTATTGTTGCGCGCTGCCGCGCGCACAATGATTCCAACCAATGAGAAAGCGCCATTTCACGGCCAAGTAACCGTTTTCTATACAAGCAGGGGAGTGCGTTGCAGCAAAATGCAGCAGATTTTTAACAGTGTGCATATCCTTGGCGCTATAGTTTACAGGAGTGGTACATTGTTCAAAATTTGAAACTTTTGCTGCATCGCCACTCCATCGCTTTGATAGAATATCTCTATTTTGATCGATGAGAATCCTCGATAATGCATTTAAGTAATCGTTTTCTACTTGTCTACTATATCGTTTCCGTATATTTATTTTTTCAATCAGCACCAAGGTGCGCACTTTATTAGAAGACGCGCTCTATTAGAGGGCGCATTCTATTAGAATAAATACGGTATATACTTATAATAAATACACTTTGTTAAAGTACAGGGCCCCAATATTTGACAGGTATGCCAGGCATTTTTGCCATTGATGTCATTGTGCTAAAAACAAAATATAAATAAATGAAAAAAATGGATAAAATATAAATTTGGCATGGTGCAAAAAATTGCCTAATTTAAAATTAAAAATCAAATTTGACAGCCACCAAGGCTAGACACCGTGCATAATTTTTCAGTAAATGATTCATTAAAAATGACAAAAATCAGCATGTCAAAAATTTCAAAAAAATTCATAATTCGTTAAAAAATTAAGTTAAAAATAAGAGAAAAAAAAGCATTCTGTATTTTTTTATGCTTAATCGAATGATGTAACTGCTTTTTTCTCTCCGATGATCAGAAGTACCTTAGATTGATGACTGCTATTCTTTTATTTCATCTTGTAAAAAAACTGTTTAACGTAAAGCTATGAATTTTTGCAGGATTAATTAGCATCACAAAATCTTTAAAATAAACTTTACCGCAACATTCTATCTGCAATAGAACGTTAGATATACCCATTTATGACCAAATTTGGAAAATACGCAATTTCAGAAAAACCGCCCAGCGAAATAACGTTTTCTCGATGACTACTCCGGGATAAAAAGTTTGTCTTTTGTTTAAAAAAAAATAAGTTTTTATCTTTAGTAGTTTTCGAGAAAAGTGCTGTGACACAAAATTTTTGTCCGATTTTCAGAATACTCTACAGTACACCTACAGTATGCCATAAAAAAAAATAATTTTTGTGCTATGTTGTGCTTCTTGGTCAGACGAACATTTAAAAAAATCATCAAAATTGGATAAGTATTTAGTTAGTTATTGCAAAAAGAAAAATTGAAAAATCCGTGTTTTTGCGGTTTCCTATGCTTAAGCATTATCGCTCAATCATATTATGGTTGCGCGCTGCCGCGCGCACAATGACTAATATGAAACTTTTAATGGTGCAGTTTATTTAATGCTGCTGAAATCAATTTATACTGCAGTTGCAACGAACTGTATCCAATATTGCATTGTTATTTAGAAATTGCAACAGTTCAATTACGTTTAGTTATTATTAGAAAGAGTTATTAACAAAGCCGAAAGTAATAAAATATATATTAAATAAATACGTACTTACGTTCTTTCATATTTTAAAAATTAAAGCAGCATGAAAAAATAGTTACATATTTATCGTTGTAAAATGGAAGTAATTATTATAACATTTAAAATGTTTTATTTACATTAAAGTTCCATGACTTTTTTTTTTCAGGTTTGAATAGCATAATTAATATTAAAGGCACAGGTATTTTTCCCTTCAATAAATTGAGGATTATGCGGGGTTTAATGAATCTAGCTTTTATTTAGCTATTCTATTGCGTTTATGAGGTTTTTTTAAATAATTTTTTCAGTTTAAAATATATTTTTACAAACGGAAGATGACAGAAGTAATATCATTAATATAACATAATAAAATATATTACATTTTAAAAAATGCGATAAGTCATTGTATTCATTTTAACTTTTAAAGTATGCTTTAATTTTCACTGCATAAAATACGCTTGTGTATGTGTAAAATATATCTCCGTGCACATACAACAAAGGAAACAATTTATACGTGTGTGTAGAGTTATCATGATATAAAAATGCGCATTGTACAGGCAAATGCTTGGAGACACTTTAGATTCTTGATGTTTTATCGAATATCTAGATAAATACTTGCTGAACTCTTTTGGAATTTCAGAGAATATGCTTGATTGCACAATTTTCAGCAACGGTCTAGTCATGAGGGTATTTAGGAGAACGAAAACAAATTGAAAAAAAAATGATATATATGTTCATCATACAAATGATCATTCGATGATTATCTGCCCATTTATATTGAAATAACACAAATATCAACGAAGATATAAATCATGTTTTTTAAATTAAAAAAATGTTATTTGCTTATAGTGTGCGGTCTTTTTAACAAAATTAACGCCACATTCACAAAAATTGACGAAATGCAGTAGAAGCACTATATTTAGAATTTTAATACATCAATTTATTTGATAGAATATGAACATTTGTGTGAATAAACTTAACTGAAAATAACCAAACTATAACAAAATGTTATTTATAACCCCCCCCCCTCTTAAGATTATCCCAAATACATGTCAAATAACAATTAATGCGCAATGGTTGAAAAATTGAGCATTTCCTGAAATTATTAGGAAAATATAAGGAAATACAAAACATTTAGAGAAGCACAAATCTTCGTAAAATTCATGGTTATAGCTGCAGAAATATAGCCTTAGATAACAGATTAATTTGTCCTTTCCTAGATATGTTCTATTTCTCCCGAACATTTGTAATAATAGTTTTGTGAAATCCTGAGTGCATTGTATTTATAAATCTATAATAAATAACTATAGATTGAGAGAAAACTAATTCTATTTCGTATTACATAATATAACATCTGAAATTCGTAAAAAAATATCGTTTATATTATCTGGTCAAAACTATCTGGATGTTTTGTCTAAAATTACAGATGCATTCAATTTGGATTTAGATGTTAAAATCTGACTTATTGTTTTTTGGTCAGGAGTGTAATTAACTGTACGACAGCAATCAAGTTTAAAACCATTTTTTTTTGTAAAAAATTAAACATTTAAATTTAACTAGAGTTAATACAAATGTTTGCCCAACAACAGTCTAATGTTAAATATTTAATAACTAGAGTTACAAGTTAACGCTAAAACAAATGGAATTTGCAGAATTTCAATTAAATATTTGGAAAATAGTTATGAAAATTTTTTTGTAAACATTTCAGTTTAAGGAAAACAGTTAAACAAAAGTAAAAAAAAAATGCTGGCCACTAAATATTTTCCATTTTTTCAAGTCGCATACTGGAAATCTAACATCATGAATTGAAAATGCCAATGTGAAACATTGTAATATAAAATTATTCGAAAACTCAATGAAATTTGTGTCAGTCTAATGGGATTGCCACTTGGAGAAACTTATGTTGCGTTTACTACAGTTTGTTGGGCAGAGGATTTTCTCATCGGAGTATATTTAAAAAAGAATAATTTGACCCAAATAGAATAGTGACATTTTGTGATACATTACCCGCCCTTATAGCATGCATGTGACGTCACAATGACGTCATTGTGAGTCACTTTGGTCACATCACATCTGTGACGAAAATGCCACTACTCAGTAACGTCACATTGTGACTAAGATGTGACTTTCTAAAAAAATTTTCACAGTTCGTCACAATGTTAATGTCAAAGTAGTCACAAATGACACACTTTTCACAAATTGATCACATTGTGATATCACAAAGTGGTAACAATGTGACGTCACAAAAAAGCTCTAAAACGGCCATAACGACTTCACATTTTAGTCACGGGCATAAGACATGGTGACGTCACTGCAACGTCGTTGTGAAGTCACATTGTGACTTTGTGACCATTGATTGTCGATGTGACGTCACGTGACGTCGATGTAAAGTCACAGTGACTAAAATGTGAAGTCGTTATGGCCGTTTTAGAGCTTTTTTGTGACGTCACAATGTGACCAATTTGTGAAAAGTGTGTCATTTGTGACTACTTTGACATTAACATTGTGACGAACTGTGAAAAATTTTTTAGAAAGTCACATCTTAGTCACAATGTGACGTCACTGAGTGGTGGCATTTTCGTCACAGATGTGATGTGACCAAAGTGACTCACAGTGACGTCATTGTGACGTCACCATGCATGCTACCGATCCATGCATGCTATGAGGGTAGCATTTAATCAGTAATCTCAAGCCGCTGACGACTACATAGATATTTGAGAATAAAATTTCAACAGTTATCATTGTAAATTTAATTTTATATTACTAAACAATAAAGTTATTATTATTATTATTATTATTAATATCATTATACTTATTATAACTGTCATTATTATCGACATTACTTTTATTATTACTGTTATTATTAACATTGTTATTACTATTACTATTATTATTACTATTACTGTGACACCTCAATGTGCGGCCATCTCCCTGAATGAAATTTTTTTCATAGAACAAATTTTCATATTTCTCATAGGCTCAATATTGATTTTACCTCCATTCAGAGAACATCCTAATTGAACTCCCTCTATGAGCGACCAATTTCTGTGAAGAAAATTAAACAAATTCTCTTTTTCCTTCGACCGATCCAAAAAGTTTTTTAAAGAAAAATAATCGAGGAGATTATTCATAAAACTTCAAAACTAAGTTTAGATTTCTTTTTTATTCCGATAATTTTTAAGTATAACTCTTTGTGTCCTTCTAGGTAATGGATTTAACTATGATGACGAATAAATGACGGTATATAAATATCCTTGCCAGGGAACTATCAAAGATAAATTAATGAAATCCTCATTATTTGTTCCCAGAAAAAAAATGCATTTATTTGTTGAACTTTGAAAGGACTTGAATTTAAAATTTATAAAACTGTAAAATCAAAGGAAACGTCAATCAATTCATTTTTTTAAAACTCTGCAATATTTAACATAAATAATAAACTTTTGTTTTCATACTTAAACTTTTATATTTTTTCCTAATGTGAAAAATAAATTTTACCAACATTAATTTTATTCTTTTTTAACCATTAAAATCTATATTTAGGCATGACCTTCATTAAGAGACCAGTTTTCGGTGCGACCAAATTTTATTGGAACAGAACGTGGTCGTTTCAGACAGGTTTAACTGCATTACTACTACTACTACTACTACTACTACTACTACTACTACTACTACTACTACTACTACTAATATTATACTGTTAAAAGATTAAATAATATAAATGAAGACAGATTTGAATACATTTTTAAAAAATAAATAAAATTTATATACAAAAAATTAAAACACTAAAAAACATTTAAAAATACAAAAGTAAACTGTCTGATTTGTTTCAATGTTTGTTATGCAATGAATTATTATTTGTACTGACGATGCCTTGCGTGAAGCTTGGCTAAACGTTTAATTTTGTATTTTTAAATGTTTTTTAGTGTTTCAATTTTTGGGTACCACTCTGTTATCCCGTCTACCGATTTCGCCAAATTATACAAATCGCCAAACTAATAGCCAAATTATAAATATTGACGTAATTTTTATTTTAAATAACAAAAAAACAAATAATTAGTAGAATGTTAATAAAAATACAAATAAAAAGTCGAAATAAAAATCACTTAATGACGTTTTAAACACGCGTATCGTATTTAATGTCATTGAATTGACATTCACGATCATCCATTATTGGCATTTAATCTTATAATTTGGCGATAGTATTTTGGTCGACGGGATAACTTTCAAATATTAATAAAAATACAAATAAAGAGTCGAAATAAAAACCACTTGATGACGTTTTAAACAGGTGTATCGTATTTAATGTCATTGAATGTGACATTTACGATCATCCATTATTGGCATTTAATCTTATAATTTGGCGATAGTATTTTCGTCGACGGGATAACAGAGTAGTACCAATTTTTGTATATAAATTTTATTTAATTTTAAAAAATGTATTCAAGTCTGTCTTAATTTTTATTATTCAATCTTTTAACAGTTTTTTAAATTCACGCGTTAAATGTATGTGTATTGCAAGTATCATTATACTGTTATTTTATCTCATTTTTTTGCGATATAATGATCCGACATTTTGGTCTGACGGATGCTAGTTTAGATACATTGTGAATGATAATAAATAAACCTTTAGAATATTTACGAATAAACCACAAATAAATGGTAGCTATATGCATATTTATGAATGATAATAAAAGCTGTGTTTTATGTAGCAGTGCAACATTAGTAAAGTGATCAATCATACAGGCCTCTTTGTAACGTTGCAGATGTTATTCCAACAGCTAAATACGTGGAATTAAATTGTCCGACGGTAATGTTTCATGAATGATTTAAAACGTATGACAATACATGTAAATATACTGAAAACTATCCGACTAAACATTTAGATACACATTTAAATATTAAAAAAATATTTTTCTTACAGATTTTCAAGGACATATTTTAGAGTCACATCAGTTAAATGCTTTAATTGTTTTATTTATTGCCTTCTGTTGTAATTTCGTCATTTTAAAATTTATCAAAAGGAAGATTCAAATATTTATTAGCTACTATAAAAAAGCAACTGTATAGAAAAAAAACGAAAGTCGATCAAAGCTTTTATTTCTAAAACGCTTTTGATTACAGCATAAAATTTTCAAAATTTAACTATGTTAATCAGTAATATTTGGGGAAAAAAGTATGTTTTTAATAGTATTTTTTGGCAATAAATTCATGTAGGTATTCTCTCAAGTAAATATATTTAGAAAATCGTATGTGTAAAAACCAAAATTGTGTACGTTTTTTGAAAAAATAAAATAAAATAAAGCTCCCGGTCAATTGGCTAGTTCAATAATGTGCAATAAAAATATGTTTCTTAAATTACTATAAATGGATTTTTGTAAGAAAATTTTCCTTTTTACACACTTTTATTTGGGGTACACGACATTTCGGTCCCGCCATTTCGGTCCCGCCGTTTCGGTCCCGCCGTTTCGGTCCCGAGACATTTCGGTCCCGAGACATTTCGGTCCCGAGACATTTCGGTCCCTGGCCGTTTCGGTCCCGAGACATTTCGGTCCCGAGACATTTCGGTCCCGAGACATTTCGGTCCCGAGACATTTCGGTCCCTGGCCATTTCGGTCCCGAGACATTTCGGTCCCTTGCCATTTCGGTCCCTTGCTATTTCTTTACCGGCCACCTTATAACTTGGTTTCTGATTGATGAAGGCCTACTAAACGCTGTAAGCTCAACATTGTTCTGGCTTTTTTTAATATTTTTATTCTCCTGCCCCCCTCCCCCCTTCCCTCAAATTTTATACAAAGCTGAATATAATAGTCCAATAAGTTTAATCTATTGTAACTCGTGATAATAAAATCACAGCAAGTTGAAAATTTTATTAAATAATGTTATATAATTTTACACTGTCTTTATTATTATTATTTAACATAATGAATATTTTAAGTTTTATCATATATTCTTTGTATTAGGTATTTTATCTATACAAAAAACTAAAATACATATTTTATTGATTGTTTTAGCACACTTTCTTAAAATCTTTAAATTAGTGATTTCCTAACTAGGCGTGCTACGAAATTTTTTTGTTTAAAAAATAAAAATGCTCCAACGACTTTTTTTATGTAATAATTATTGGTTGCAATTTTTTTTTTTTTTTTTTTTTTTTTTTTTCACAGTTTTCTCACTTTATGAAGACAATTTTTGTGAATTAATTTTATTGAAAGTGGGCTTATTTCTTTGTAATAAAATGATTATTTTTCAATTTTATATAATAATGTAATTATTATTTTAAATAATTTTATTTTCAAATTTTAACTGACAAAACTAAGCTTTTTTAATTTATCGTTTATTTATTTATTTATTTATTTATTTGCATTACCTTTTCGCTCCCACTTTCACAGAAAAAAAATTTACAATTCTTATTTTAATTTTATTATTGATTGAATTAATAGTTTTAAATTTCAGTAACGTTAAATATAAAATAAATAAACAGGTAAACAATAAGTTTCAGTTTATAACTACTACAAAATATAATGATAAATTGAATATAAAACAGATTATTTATTGAGTTTATTTAAAGTAAAATTCGAAATGCGTATTAATAATTTTATCCATTTAATTAAATAAAGATTCATTAAAGTAGAAATACATATATTTAATAAAATATTAATTTGATTTTAATTTTAAAATCACTAACTGTTTGGAGATTTAATTTATAGTAATTATTCATCACCATAAGTTTTTATTCAAAAATTATTATTTATTTCAAAAAAGGAAATTATTATTATTATTATTGAAAAATCAGTAACGTAACTAATAATTAATTAAACATAATAATGCAACACAGTAACAATGCGTAAAAATATTTCTTAACAGTGTTAGGTAACATTATTATCCAGATGCAGATTTAAATTTTCTGAAACAAAGTTATAGTTTACAGTTCGCAAAAAGCAATCATATATTAATTAATTATTTTTAAAGAGTAAGAAAAATATCATAAACTAACCAATAAATGAATATATAACATATTTATTTTGAGAATCCTTATAATTTTTATATATCCTAATGAACTTGATAACATTATAGTAGCTGAAATTTAAAAAATATGTTTTTTCATTTTTGCTATAATAAGAGCTATAAACTAGATTTTAAACAAGTAATTGATAAATAAGTCACTTAAACAATTAATAGTTAAAATAATTTTGAATTCTTATTAATAAATATGTTTGATAATAATAATTTAA
Source organism: Maratus speculifer (assembly GCA_964019185.1). Classification (NCBI taxonomy): domain Eukaryota; kingdom Metazoa; phylum Arthropoda; class Arachnida; order Araneae; family Salticidae; genus Maratus; species Maratus speculifer. Next base: position 26,735,536 of record OZ025289.1, on the reverse strand, counting down.
TTTTTAAAATTTTTTAATTTAACAGCATGATTATTAATGCTTTAAAATTTTCTAAGATTATGTTAATCATTTAATAAAATAATGTAAAACATTAAATAAGAAACAAATCAAAACCGAGTGCCGGGAATTTTTAAACACTTATATTTTTTTATGTTGATGTTCCTATAAAATTTGAAATATATGCATATAAGTACCAGCTAAGTACTACTATTAACCTCTTTTAAGCAAAAATTCTGCATGTCAATCAATTGTCAACGCCCATCTGAACAAATAATCATCTTTATAAAAGATAGCTAGAAAAGCTAGGTAGTTAGCTTTATTCTACTTATCTTGATCTTTATACACTTGTCAGACGAAATCCCTCATTCTATAATACAATGTCCTTTTTACTCTGGAGTTCAAATGCGGACGGACCTCCCAGATTTGACTTGTGTTTATTTCGCTCGTAGTTTTTGAATGTAATAAGCATAAAAAGTGTTTAATGTATTAAAAAGGATTTGTAATTCCTGCATTGTTATATGTAAAAAGGTTGTTACACGTAAAAAGTTATTTCGTAGCAATAATTGTTATATGTAAAAGGATTAACGCAAACTTTTAAATAGTTTTTTTAATAGCGAAATAAAATAATTATTTAAAAAATAAAATGTTTTAGTCAATCCCGATGCAGAACTTAAAAAATAATGTGGCTTTATCACAATTCCATGTTAAAAAAAAAAAAAAAAAAAAAAAAAAAAAAAAAAAAAAAAAGAGAGATTTCTAAAACTATTTGCAGATTTTTTTTTTCATTATTAAACACATATTGTACAAATTACATGCAACTGAAAATGTGTAGGCCATGGACATTTGCTTAAGCAAATTAAATTCGACTTATAAGTGTTTTTAAATTACCAGATCTTCATGATTGAGGAACTTCTATATAAATCCACAGAACAATCCTCCCCTCACTCCTGAAAACAATTACTTCTGTCATATGAAATTTGCATGGCGTTTGGATCCGCTGCAATATGTTTGAGTTTGGATCCGAGTTATACGTGTAAGCGGTTTTGGGGTACTTGTTACTTCTAATTAATCGCATTACACTAAAACTTTATGTGGCTTTCAGTTAAAAAACCAGTGTTGAATTCAGACACTTTTCTCCGGGAGGGACTTCTGTGGCTCCGGGGGGGATTCAATAGAGTCCTGGGGGGATTACACTTTTTTACCACTGAAAACACAAAATCTCAAAATTTCCGGGGGGGGCATTGATAGCTCTGGGGGGAATGACCAGCCACTGAATTCAACACTCTAAAATGTTCCCTATAAAATTATGTCAGATATTTCCCGTGCACAAAATTTCAGCTTGCTGGAGAAGGGACCGAAATGTCTGAGGACCGAAAAGTCCAGGGACCGAAATGTCTCGGGACCGAAATGGCCATGGACCGAAATGTCTCGGGACCGAAAAGTCTCGGGACCGAAACGTCTCGGGACCGAAACGTCTCGGGACCGAAATGTCTCGGGACCGAAACGTCTCGGGACCGAAATGTCTCGGGACCGAAACGGCGGGACCGAAATGGCGGGACCGAAACGTCCTGCTTCCTTTTATTTGAGTTATATTTTTGTAAAATACAACATATATCCTCTAATCCGGCACGTTCGGGAACTCATGCCAGATTACGTAATTTTCAGGATTATAGGATTAATGTTGGGAAAAAAAAATTAGAAGTCAGATTTAAACAAAACAAAATCACAGTGAAAAATACTTTTTATTCTTTAACTTCCTCAGTTCAAAGACGAATATTACAAAGGACCGCCAAAAATCAATTTCAAATAACTATAAAACATCTTTAAATATTTATCAGTTAGTATATCGATGCTTACGATATGCACGGATTTATCAAAAAGGTCTAAAAGTAATTTTAACAATTCTATAAACATTAAAATTCATTTAAAATGTGTTTTTTATTTTTTCTTACAGACGACACTAGGCTGAGGAGGTTAAATAGCTTGACTGTAATAATAAAATAAATTATTTAATAATGTAAGGTACAACATATGGGAAAGTCGGTTTCAAAACTCCTTAATTAGAAAATCAAGTTTCAAAAGCCTCTAACTAGGGAACTGCAAGAAGTGTAAGTCGCCGATGTTGACGAAAGTGGTATAGTTAAAAAGATCTCATCAAGAGCAGCAAAAAAACTCAATGTAACTACACGTCGCAAATCAGCCGTTTTCGAGATATCCGACAATTTATGTCACGTAATTAGTGCATACTGAATGGGGGACCACAAAAAATTTTAGTCTCAATTCTAACAAAAGTGGTATTGTTAAAAAGATATCATCATGAGGGAGAAAAAACTTAATAGAACTACCCGTCGGAAATGATCCATTTTAGAGATATCCGATAATTTATGTCACGTAGCTAGTGCATACTGTTCTAGTGCACACTTAATCGGGGACCGCAAAAAAATGTTTTTTCAATTTTGATGAAAATGGTGTAGTTGCCAAGATATCATTGTGAGAAGTAAAAAACTCAATGGAGCTACTCATCTGAAATGAGCCGTTTTCGAGATATTTTACAATTTATGTCACTTAATGCAGTTTCCCAGCATTGTGCATTAGCAATGTGGCACAAATTATTGGATATCTCGAAAACGTCTCATTTCCGAAGGGTGATTCCATTGAGTTTTTAGTCCTCACGGTGATATTTTTTCAACGATACCGATTTCGTTAAAATCGGGACTAACTTTTTTTGTAGTCCCCCATTAAGCTTGCACTAGGTACGCGACATAAATTGTCGGATATCTCGAAAACGGCTGATTTGCGACGGGTAGTTCCATTGGGATTTTTACTGCTCACGATGAGACCTTTTCAACGATATTACTTTCGTCAAATTCAGTGACTTACACTTCTTGCAGTTCCCTAGTAAGTGAATCGGTAGGTTTCCATTATAAACCAAAATTTTACTCTCTTAAAATGTCAGCCAAAAAATACTCAAGTTAAGCCGAAATTCGCTCATCTCACATTTAGAAAGACAGCTTCTCATATAGAGTTGAAACAACTCAAGTGAGCAAGTTGTTTTTAAACAATTTAAATCAAGATGAGTTATTTAAATAAGCAATTTAAATCAAGATGAGTAAAGTATTTAGAGACAACTCATTTACGATTCAATAAATTACAGCTCTTTCCTAAGAAGCTAAATCCACTCTTTCGTTTTAAGAGTGTATAATGTCAGAAATAGGGAATAAACTACTTTTGAGATGGAATCTTACGTAATTTTTTCATTCTTAAGTTCGATCAGATTACCATAAACATTAGGAATGATTAAACAGATATATTTCCCTAAAAGTGGTGCCAGATTAACCAGCGTGCTGGACCATACTGGATATTAGATTAGAGGAAATTTACTGTACTTACATCGTATAAAAGTTGAATTTTGTAATCGAATATTCTTTCACTTTCTTTGGGACAAGAATTATAAAAGTTATGAACATAAATTTGTTTCCAATAATAATACAATACTATATTCTAAAACTTTTATCATAAATTCGTAAATTAGTTTTTTAATTAACCAGGGTTTGATTATAAATCGCAAAATATTCATTACGATTACGATAGCAATATAGATAAATGCGTTCAAAATCACTCTCACTAAAATAGGACAATTGACTGTGAAAGTGAACAAAATAGGGAAAATCAGACCACAAGTGAACAATTTTTACATTTTTAACTATTTCTCAAAATTTTTATAAGCTATTCAAACAAAATTTCATTTATATGAATAATTACACATTTTTTATTTTTTAGTGTGACTTTTTAATGCATGTATATAATATATATTATAAAGAAATTCTAACTTATATCATCTTTCTAAAAATTGTATAAATTTCTTCACATGTGTCGAAATAGACGGGTAGTTGGGAACATACCTGAGATACATGTGAATACATGCATAAATAAAACGACAATCATTTTTTTTGCGAATAAAATGTCTGTTAAGAAACTAATTTTATGCAGCCTTTTTAATTCTTTAAATAAATCAATAAATGCTTCAACATAAATACAACAAATTATTCGTAAAATAATACACTAATATACTTACTCCGTTTGAATCAAGCACATCAAAACTAAGTTATTTTTATATAAGTTATTGAATAATCATGCTATTGTATTTTTACTTTTCTCTTAATGTTATGCAATGGGTATCACAAATTTGTGTATCATGGTTTTATTGGTAAAATTGTGATGTTAAAAATTGGTAATTATCAAAGTACTACATATCATTTTTTTATCCAACTAAATTTTACTTTCATAAAAATAACATCTTTCAAATACTTAAATATGCACCAAAAAAAAAAAAAAAAAAAAAAAAAAAAAAAAAAAAAAATCATAAAATTGGAAATCGTTAAAGAATAATAAATAAACATCATTGTATTTTTAAAGACAACCACCACTTTTAAAGCTAACTAACTTCCAGTAAATTTAAACAGGCAAGAAATTTTAAAAACAGTGAATTAATATATTTGGCAAAGGTACACTGTTAAAAATCTGCTGCATTTTGCTGCAACGCCCTCCACCACTTGTATATAATATCTCTATTCCAACCAATGAGAAAGCGCCATTTCACGGCCAAGTAACCGTTTTCTATACAAGCAGGGGAGTGCGTTGCAGCAAAATGCAGCAGATTTTTAACAGTGTAATTAAATTTTAAACTAAAAAAATGGATAACTCATGGATAAAATGGATGGATAAAACTAATGGATAAAAATGGATGAACTTAAATACTCTTGTGAGCCGTTCACATCTTTCGCCATATATTATGTTCACAAGTGCCCGATCTACCAACTTATAAAAAAAAGATATTTTTAATTGAAATCAAAGAAACCAGACCTTTTGAAGAGTTACTTAATAAATATTATAGAATGTAATGCTGATATTCTACTTTAAAAAAAGTCTTGAGTGAATTTTTACTTCAATATCTTTGGATTTTGTAACTTTTTTACTTAATATCTTCTAAAACAAACAAATTATAACAACCATAAATCAAAATGGCTGATTGTTCTGAAAATTCACCCGAACGATTCTACTATGATATCTATTGGCAATTTTTAGAATGACTTTACTTCAGACTAACTAAGTGAAGTATGTACTGTTCACATGTGTCCCATTTTCACTAATTTAAACATTAAAGCATACAAAATAATAAAAAGTGTAATGTATATTTTAAAATTATGCTTTTTAAAAGCTTTTTCCAATCTTTGAGACTTACTGAATAGTATGAGTTGTGGCCATGTGGGCAGTGACATTTTTATTTATTCATTTCATGCAAGATATTTAATGTAAAAAAATACAGAAGAGGTGATAAAAGTAATGAAATTGACAATCAGCTAGTTAACCAACATCCACAGAAGAATTTTCAATAGGATTATCTTACTATCCGCAGCAAAGCGAAAACAAAGTATATTAAATTGCCAATTAGTTAACCAGCACCAACGAAGAGATTTTTCAAAGCAAAATCTCACTGCTCGCTACAAAGCAAATATAAGTTAAATGGGCAATATTTCGATTGCGAATGATTACTGCCGCGATCGCAGTATCATCCGAAGTTACGAAAGTAAAATTGCTAGTTAGCTAGCTAGCACCCGCGGAGCGATGTTACTGCCCCCTGTAAAGCGTAAGGAAGCCAAATTAAGCTACCAGTTAGCTAGATAACCAGCACCAATGGAATGATTTACTATAGAAAAATTTTACTGCTCGATGCAGAGCGAAAACAAGTTAAATCGATTGTATCTCGATTGCGGATGTCTACTGCAGTATTATCCATAATCATCATAATTGGATAACGTTGCTTGCGCGATCAAATATTAAAGGATAGTTGAGAAGTATCCCTTGAAAATGGTCGCTTTTCCGGTCGAAAAATCTCCGGTTTAAAGTAACATCCTCCTCTTCTTTACATATGATTTTTAATATCATTGCTTTGAAGTTACAAAACCAGTTCATTTCTGACGGAATAACAAACAAACTTTTTAAGCAACATTTCAGTAAATAAATATTTATTTTTGAAAATTTTTACGCAATATTAATGAGTCTTTTTGAGATGTTTTTTCAATGAGTAGTACTTTATTGTTTTGACTTTATATGTTATTTTTTATGAAAATATTTCATATAAATTACATGATTCGAATGAAACAAAGATAGAACATGCATGATCAAATATGCATAATATGTATCTATGTATGTATTATACTTTGTTTGAAATAAAAGGTACTATTTTGTAATTCCAAATGGGAACAAGCTCTGTCAAAGTGTTTTCTAATTAGACAAGATCTAGACAAGCTCTGTGATTTGAGACAAAGGCAACAAGCTCTGTCCTAATATTAAGTACGCAAAATATTTGAAATTAAGAGAATCTAATTGAAATATTTTATACCATTCGTAGAAACAAGTGGGGACTACAGGCTCCAGTATGCCCATATTTGGAAATTATGGCATTCTTTCCATTTGTTACATAAACATAGTCAAAATATTATTTTGCGGACCTTACTGCGAAGAATAGTGAAAATTCATGTAAATATTTAAAACATCTAATTTTGACAAATAATTGATTTTATTATTATAATAGATTTTGTAAAAATCACCATAAAAAAAAAAAAAAAAAGCAGGGCGCGTTTCGAGATAAAATAGTACAGCTCGTCATCAACTGAAGCAACACCTGTCCGTTAGTGCCCAAGATCAAAGGTGAATTTAATGAAAGAGGGTTTCAGTTCATCTTTGGGTGGTGGCAACTATATAAACTTCAAACTAGGAAGCATTTCCGAAAATGTTAAATATCATAGAATCAAATGGGGTTTCTAAATATCAAAATTGTTGCTAACAAGTATGTTATCCGGGATATGGGGAATACTTGCTTGCGTCATTGGATTTATGAGAGTATCGAATTAGTTTTACTGCAAGTTATCGTTGCAACATAGTGAAAAGTCATATGTTTCCTTGCAGTATTTTTGCTGCGAAGTTTTTGCGTCAAATTTGTCATGACAAGAAAATATCAAGAAAAATTCAAACTTGATGCAATTATTCATGCTATCTAGGTTCGTTGTCTAAAAATCATATCTATGTACATTTTATTGGAGCGCAACAGCAGGACATCATACCTTTTAAGTCTTCTCTATGCAAAGGTTGAAATTCGCGTTCCTTCCAAATATCAGCAATCCAGTCCAACAGGCCCTTAGATTCTCATTACAGAAAATTAAAGGTTCAATCAGACAACGTTTTTTATAAACGGTAAATTTCATATGGTCAGGAAATTTTAATCCGGCTGCCAATCTTCAAAAGCTTGCCACGAGATACATATATCAGCGGCAAAAGATCTCTTACATGTTTATTGCTGTATTTTAATTAAATCGAGACTGCTTTTTATTTATTTTTTTACAACTACAAAAAGTTTTAAAAAATGGAATGGGAAATGGTTTACGATTTTTTGTCGAGGATTGTTGAAATCCAGATATAAACGCAGTTTAGGACTCACTATACAAAGGGAATCCCTTACCCCTTCGCAGACCCTGAATCTGGTCTCGAGTCACCTTTGATCGCCTATAACATTAACTCATCTTTAACTTTGTTAAAATAAACAGTGAGTTATTTCTTTTCAAAAAGAATATTCTAACTATTCATAACATGGTTCAAATTTTTTTAAACTTAAAAATGCCTGCAAATTAATTATTTTTCTTTTCCTGGAAGCATAAATTACATAAGCGTTAACTGAAATAATTGTTATTGTTAAAATATAGCATCGTTAAAACATATGCTTTTATGTAACGATTTTAGCTTATATAAGCACCACGTTAAAAAGTTTGAAAATGTCCAATTATGGTATGGGATTATGCAGAAAGTTCATTTTAATAGCTTTTCGAAAAAAATTCTTTTTGTTGCTTAACATGTAGCTGTTTATTTTATAAGGCAAGAAATTGAAAACTTAATTCCCTTTTTCTCAATACAATGTTTAAGAAAAATATTTTTACCGTAATGACTGATTTATAATATAAACTATTTTTACAGCCGTTATAAAGTATTTTATGGATTTTGTACGAATGGTTTATGGATTTTTGTTGTAAAATATCTTTGAGTCGGAAAAATTTGTTATAATTAGCCATGAATCAAGTTTTCTGGGAAAAAAATGCAACATATAATATTTTTAATAAGATCAGCAATTGCTTAGGTATTAATGTTATGCTCTTGAACATATTAAATATCTAGAAAAATACATGAAGAATTAGCTTGAAATTCTTAAGTGTGTAAACATACTAGTAGAAGTCATACATTTCGCTGAAAATGTTTTCCCGAAACTCCACAGGGGACCGTCAACAAATTGAAAAAGAACAAATATCTTTTGGATAATCCTGTCAAAGCTAATGTAGAAAAAACGTTCAAACTGTAGATTATGAGTAAGTGGCTTATTGAAATAATATGTGTTCATTTTTATGCGGATAGCATGTATTCTCGTAGAGAAATTGAGGTTTTTATTAAAACAGTCCCAAATTCTTCCAAGTTTTTTGCTTATAATTTACAGAGTTCTTAATATAAAATAATGTTCTTTTCCAAAAGTAGGGAAAATAACATTGTATATAATGCCCTGTAATCAGAATTATAAACTAATAAAAATTGAGTGAAAAATATGAGTTGATTTACAAAATAATATTTTATTGCGCATGCGTGGACGGTATCAAAATTTCGTTTGCATATTATGTTAGCAAAATGTATAGAGCAACTTTTGTAAAAGTCTCAAAACCATATCTTGAAGTATTCGTCGATAAAATAAGCACAAAATCGTTGATCCCAATATAGAGCAAAAAATGTAGGGGTTGCATCCTAATATAGTAATATCATATGGTGTATTCTGTATAGACACTAATCAATGGATAATGGATACAGACCCTTATCTATCGACGAATTTTCAAGCTACGTTTATCAGACTTTCACAAAATTTGCTCTATACATTTAGCTAACATAATATGCAAAATGGAATTTTGATAGCGTCCATGCATGCGCAATGAAAAATTATTTACTAATCTTGATCGATTTTCATACAATTTTTATTATTTTTTAATTCTAATTACAAGATTTTGTGTACAATGTTGTTTGTCATTATTTCGGAAAAAAATATTATTTTGTATTAAGAACTCTGCAAATTATAAGCAAAAAACTTGGAAAAATTTGGGACTGTTTTCATAAAATACCTTAATTTCTCTACGAGTATACATCCTATCCGCATAAAAATGAACACAGTTTATTTCAATAAATCACATAATCATGTACTACAGTTTAAATGATTTTGTTACATTATTTTTGACAGGGTTATCCAAAAGATATTCTTTCTTTTTTGAATTAGTTGACGGTCCCCTATGGGGTTTCGTTAAAACATCTTCACGAAAATGTTCGACATGTAGAATTACGTTTACTCACTTAGAGTTTCAGGATATTTTCTCAAATATTTTTTTAGATATTTAACAAAATGTCTAAAATCGCAAGTTGCCGGTCACCTTTGGCCATATAGTGTATTTCAAACATGTATAAACTCATTTATGTCACTGAGGTACACTACAAGTGGTTTACTGTATAAGAGGTCTTGCATTCCACTCATTGTTTCCATACAGGGACTCGCAATAGTTGTTGGAAATGCATTTTCAGCTATGATATGTATTTTCAAATTTAACAATTTATTTTGAATATTACGTGGTGTATATTATATAGATTAATATTTTATAGATCATTTAAGTGGCGGTACAAAATTCGAACACATTTCCGTTTAATTCCGTTTAATTGTTGAAAGGAAATTTTTAATTGTTAAGAATAAACTAACCTAAATTTTAGCACTGTTGTAGAATATATACATATCAATTGATTATACACACAGGAATCCCCCCCCCCCACAAAAAAATAAAAGTTCTCTATTCCAACTGCAGATGGTAATTGTCATAATTAAGTTTTTAAATATGTAATTCGTTTTCCAAATTATTTACTTAAGATTTACATTTCAACTTATTAAGTAGTGAAGTGTTTTTAAAGTGTCCTGAATGAGTTGGATGGCATAAATTTATGCTTGAAGCATGATTTTTAATAAATTCCAACAAAGTTGAAAATCTTATCAAATGTTTATTTAAAATGATTTTAAGATTACAATGATACCCTATCGTCAATGGGGAAAAGTCGTTGGCTTCGCTATTTCACACGTATTGAAGTTGATATAAATCATTGAATTTCACCACAATTAATATTAATACAGAATTGAACATTCACAATATTTATCGTTTATTTACAGATACACACAAAAGATATCGGTTACAGTATTGTCTTTGAGCAAAAATTGCTGAAAGTGCTTGTCTAATTTCATTTTGCGCTTTTAAACTTTTCTGAATGTGTTGGGAAATGTTTTAAAATCTATATTAGAAGCGTAATTTTCCGTTCTTGTTTTATTTTCTTTTGAGAAAATTCTTCTAAACGTGTCCTTGTCTTCGCTTCTTTATCTATCTTGTCTGTAACTTCACGCATAATTTTTGCAAAACTTGTCCTTTCTCGTGTTACACTAACCCATGCATAAAGAAGTGATAAATGACGTTTTAAAGTGGGAAAAAGTTTGCTGCATAATTGCTCTAACTCCTTTCAAAATAATAATTATGATACTCTAGAGATAAGAAGATAATTATGTATATCACATTTCATCACTTAAAAATGGAAAACTTCTTAAAGAATGTGATGCAAACAAGATTTTTCCCTGTTTAATGAAACTGTGCTATATTTTACATGTGCTATTATTACTAAAATTTTTATATGGATATATTTTGTAAAACTAAATTTTAGTTGAATTAAGAAAGAAAAAAAATAATGCGTCAAGCATAGATTATGAAGCAATCAAACATATTCAGAATAATGTAGCAAAACTGCTCTATTTAAAAATCAAAATTTTATATTTCATTTCACTTTATGAAAATGTATAACTCATTTCAAAACCGAATTTCATCTACTCCCATCTACAATCGGAAAGTTATCCAAATTTTTAGCAGCTCTATATCTGCTATAGAGATTTGTAAATATTAACAACATATATTCCAAAATATAGTTCATTTAAGAGATACATATATTTCAGAAAATTATTAAAATGTAAGTCATTAACGCTATACTACGGAAGAGTTGTCTAAAAGGACTATAACTCTGATAATGATACGAATTTTTGAAGTCAGTTTTTGCACTGTGTTCAAGAATGAGAATATGTTTAAAAATGTTTGTGTATTTAAAGGAAATTCTTTTAACGACATTGAAACACTGAATACTAAACTAAATGAAAAACATTTTAATTATTTAAAAAATCGCATTTTCATTTTAACGAGTTAGTTTATTAATTTTTGCAAAACATTTGTTAAATCTGTTGCTGAATAAAGCAGAAAGCTTTTCAATATAAAGTACTGTATGAGAACACCATTGTATTTCTTGTAAATCTAGTGTTAACTTTATTTCAATGCATGGCTATAGACAATAATATTGAATAATGTTTTGTTCGTGATTTCGCCCACGTGAAAGCCGCAAGATTCCATTTAATGTCTATTAAATATGCTCAATAATCCGTAAATAACTTTGTAGGGTTCTCTTAATGTACATTTATTTCATAGATATAAAATGGACAATGTTGAATAACATTATAGAGATATTTCACGTCTATAGTAACGCATAAGATTTCAGCATTCTAATTTTACTTTTCATTTAGACCATAGGTTCCTAACCTTTTCTGGACAATCGCCTCCTTTGCAAGTTAAAAAAAATAACAACGCCCCCCCCCCTCTTCCTTAATAGTTAATTATACAAAATGTTAGCATATTGTTGCATATTATCTACATTTTATCTGCCTAGAATCACAAAGTAGAAGTTAATTAAACGATCATCAGATGTAGTAAAATTTTTTTTATTAAAAATTGAAAAATAAACACAATAACAAGAAGAATTTAAAAAGAAAATAATGACATGATTGAATTTGATGGAGTCTTAACAATTTATTCATGTCAGAGTAATGTTTCTTTAACATCAGTCTCAAATTGTCAGGTACAAAAATGTCTGTCGGCTCCTTTTCTTACACAATAAATTACCTAATGGATGGCATCTACTCTCAGTCAAATTTTATGAAAGAAAAATAATTAAAATTTTATGTACTCTCGGTCACCCAGGTCAGAGAGCTCTATTGGTTTTTAAAGTTCGAATTCTCGGTATCCATTTCTAAATTTTACTTTCAGTTCTCTTTTGCTGTGAGTTCCACGATTTCCTCTTCCAAATATGATGATACTGCTGTATCTGCATGTGCGAAAAATTCTAGAAACTAACTCGATACATTTATGTATAAATATCTTGGAATCACTTTGAGAAAAAAACAAATGCATGAAGAACGTCAAGTGTTGATAATAAGTAAATTTATCTCTTTTCCCAGACTGCAAATAATATAAGAAAATGGATATTAGGTAGATTTCGTATGAAATACTACCTATTGCGAACGCTCCCATGTTGGAATTTCTGAAATTTTTTTGCATATCTACACCGATCACGACCCCTAGACCCCAAAACTACCATTAGTAAAAAAGTTTATCTATCTATCTATCTATCTTTCTATCTATCTATCTATCTATCGGTGTATATCACTTTCTTCCGGACACGATAACTTTCATAATATGCTCAGATCTTCTTCAAACTTTTACATAAAATCAAGGGGCATAAAATCTCGGTTAAATTCATTAATGGGCAAAATCGGACCAAGGGGGTGGAAGTTAGGAGGGTTTTTGTGAAAACAGAAAAAACGCGATAACTTCTAAATTAAAATAGATATCGAATCAGTTTAAAGTTTATATTACTTCTAAAGAATGGGCCAAAAGTTTATGCATGGCAGATTTTTGATAAAGTTAAAAATGGGCTCAAAGGGCGAAAAAAACAGGGTTTTTGGGAGAAAAAAAATCATAACTTCGTCAATTTATTAGATATCAAATCCAACTAAATTTTACATAAATATTCTCAAAATTATCTAAAACTTTTGTATTTACAAGTTTTTGATAGGAACAACTTTTATCGATGAAAAAAATTAAAAACGAAAAGAAAAAGGGGGGTGGAAAATGAAAAAAATCCATAACTTACTCAATTCTTAAGCAATTAAATCTAATTAAAATTTATTTTACCTCTTCTCAATAATATTTACGACTTTTATACTAACAAGTTTTTCATCGGACCAATTCTTATAGCAAAAATAAATTAAACAAAAATAGGAGTTGCAGAAAAAAACTCAAATCCAAACTGCTTATATTCTGAATAATTTTTAAATTCACTTTTGATTTTAAACGCATCAAAATGGCAGATCCTCCTATTTAGAAACTTTATAACGTGACGTATTAGTCAGTTTTTTGATAAAATCAGAATATTTTTCAAAAAAGACTGCCAAAAACGGTATTTTGAACAGAATTTTCCAAAGTGATGATAATTGAAAAAATTGAGGAAGTATAAGAAATTGCATTTTTTCTGACTCATTTTTAAATCCATTTTTGTTCTCAAACGCATCGAATTTACAGGTTCTCTTATATAAGCAATGGCGGATCTAAGGCCCTTGGGCCCATAGAGGTTTTCAAATCAACATGAGAGATCTTCATGTAATAGGACTTAGGCTGAAGTTCAAGGTCAGCGCGGCGCGGCCCGGGTCGGGCCGCGCCAATTCATGAACCAGGCAATAGCGGATCTAAGGGGGGGCGATGGGGGGGGATCGCTTCCTCTTGGGCCCATAAAGGTTTTCAAACCAACATGAGAGATCTTCATGGAATAGGACTTGGGTTGAAGCTCAAGGTCGGCGCGGCGCGGCCCGGGTCGAGCAGCGCCAATTTATGAATCAGGCAATGACGGATCTGAGGTGGGGGGAGAGATGGCGAAGGGGTGTTCGCACACCCTAGGGTCAGGCTAGGTCAGGTCTTCTGACTTTTAGAACCGGGCCGTATCCTGGTCCTTATTTTTCTGACGATTTGGGTCGGGCCAGACTTGTTTTTCTTCCATGTCGAGTCCTGTCTGGAGTCAGTCTTCCTAAATGTCTGTGTTAGAGATGTGACAGTGCTCGGACCCGGACTCATTTTTTCTGAAACCTATAAATTTTATTTATCAATGAATAAAAATATTAAAAGAACTTTTTTTCCCCCTTAAACATTATTTATTCCTTTTCAAATCACTATATTGACATTTTGATTAGAATGAAGGGGAAGCAGAAATTGTGTTTTTTTTATGTTTTAGCATTAGAATGCTATTATAAAGTAAATTATTAGTCATTTCTAGAAACCTATTCAGCCATTTCCGACGATGTTCTGGCGCCAACAAAAAAGCGGGAATAATGAATTAGTCTGTAGTTTGGTTTTTGTCTGTAGCAGAGGTTATTTTGCAATAGTAGGGTTGTTTATTATCATTATTATTTAGACATTTAATGCGAAGAGGATATTTTTATCCAATTCTAGTTTGCTTTTGGCGCATAATTTAGATTAATATTGTACACAGCGTACACAGGTCGTAATCGCTTTTCAAAGAGAAATAATTTTAGTGATTGTTGCTTTTTTGTGAATTCGGACGATGCTGAAGTTGTTACTCTGCAATTTACGAAGTCACTTTTGGTCGTAAGTAAGTTTAATTTCCATATTATTCAGAAAGAAAGCAATTGACACTGTTTCCTTTATTTCTATAAAAGCATCGGAATTTAAAACTTTTAATTTAATGTTATTTTCTGGGTCACGCCTATCCCAAAAATTGTTAAGAGGAATGGAATGGTTATAGTTAAAAATGTGCACTTTTTATAGAAAATTGATAAATGTTGTTAAATTCGACAAATAATCGACAATAATTTCTACAAGTTTTATGCATTTATTCATGAAACACACTTCATTAACATGTCCATAATATTTTCTTATTAAAGGAGACAAAATATGAGAATTTTTTTATGTATAAAGTACATTTTTATTTTATACCAAGCTTTTCGTTTGATAATATTAAATTTAAATTTTCGTTTAAGAGTAACATTTCTATGTAAAATGTAGTTTAAAAATTATAATTTTTTTGGAACATTTAAAAAAAATTATTATGCATTTTTTTCTTCTACTGTATGCTTTCGTTATCGGATTCGGGCTCGGATTTAAAATCGTCGAGCTCGATCGGGACCTAATTCTGATAAGAGATCCCGAACTCATGTTTTGTCTGTACTAATCAAAATTTCCAGGTCGAGGCTCGGCTCTGAGTAAAAGCTAAAAGTTTGTTCCGTGTCCGACCCAGCCTATATGAAAAGCATTATTGGCCCGACCACGATTCGTGTAATTCTTCACTCCGAGTCCAATTTGGACTGGCATCTTACTTATTTGTTATTCGTAAAAAATATATTTATGTTGTACATTTGTTTAGCGAAATCTTAAGAAATAGATTTTTAAATATTTATTTTTGTTCTTATTGTAGAGTTTTACTATTATGATTGATATTATAAGTAGAAGTTAACCCGACCCGCAGTCAACACGACCAGCAGCAAAATATAGTAGTCAACCGGTCTCAAACCCAACCCAACAAGTAGCAAAAAAGTAGAAGATAACCTTTCCCGCTGCAAAAAGTAGAAGTCAAACGGACCCAAATGCGAACTACAGAAAAAGTATTAGTTACATCACGTATGTGAAAGGATGGGGGGTGAAGGGGACGGTCGCCTCAGGTCCAGAAATTTAAAAGACGTCAAATTTATACTACCAACGTTTTTGGCCTGTCACAAGAATAGTCGTTTGGGGTAGATTGGGGGGGGGGACTGATGAAAATTTGGCCAGACGCAGTTTTCTGTTCGCACGCCCCTGATTAGTTTACACGACCAGCAGAAAAAATAGAAATCAACTGGACCCAAACCCGACCCGCTTGAAAAATAGAAGTCGACCGGACCCAAACCTGACCCGCGGAAAATATAGAATATAACCGGACCCAAACCCGACCCGCAGTGAAAATATTAGCCCCGACCTGCGCTTGAGATTCGAGTCTCCCAAGTTTTAAAATTGCCCCCTTGAGGACTCTCCAGATCCGCCCTTGTATATAGGAACTATATAATGTGATGGATGTGCCAGTTTTTTGATAAAGGCAGAATATATTTCAAAAAAGGCTGCCAAAATGGGCACTTCGCACAAAATTTCTCAAAGCTATCATGATTAAAGAATTGAGGATGTAGTCAAATAACAAATTGGTTATTTTATGACTCATTTTTAAATTCAATTTTGCTCTCAAACGCATTCAATTGACAGTTTTTTATTATTTAGGAACTATATAATATGAGAATTCGTCAATTTTTTGATAAAGGCTAAATATATATTTTTTAAAAAGCTATCAAAGTAGGCATTTCGCACAAAATTTCCCAAAGCGATCATGATTTAAGAATTGAGGATGTATTAAAATAACAAATTGGTTATTTTATAACTGATTTTTAAATTCAATTTTGCTTTCAAACGCATTCCATTGACAGTTTTTTGTTATTTAGGAATTATATAATTTGCATATTGGTCGATTTTTTAATAATAAAGTCAGAATATATTTCAAAATATGTTGTCAAAATGGGCAATAGTGCCGAATTTCGCTTAAGATGATTTTGATAAAAACCAGTTCTTACATAAAAATAAATTAAAAAAATTTCAAAAGCAGTCAAAGAAAATTGTTAAACTGGATTTATCTCTAATCATATTTTATTTTTTGTTGCTGAAATGAGCACTCTTCGAAATCTATCTCCTCCTATAGGCCAAGCCAACAGGGATTTTATTCTTTTCTATTTCGTCTGAACAAAAGAAGTTTACTCACAGAAAGAGCCATGACTTTTTTGTTATCATCTTGTAATCATCTTATGCCTTATTATAAATATTTAGACTATTTAAATTGAATTAATTAAAAATTCTAAACAGGTCTGTGAAATAACCGATGTCATTTTTTAATGTAATCAGGTTTTAGAGTATTTTTACACGTCTGTTTTCAGTGAAGTGTAATACTGAATCAAATATATCGAAAAACGATTTATACAAATACTTCTGCAGAGACAACGATTTTCTGTGCCTAGCAGAAAGCGATTGTAATCATTTGCGAGTCTGACGCAAAATACTTGGGACAACGGTACTACAAAGTGAAACAGTTGTTTCGCTTTGTACTGCTTTTATTCTTATTGACTGCTCTAATAATGTAATAAAGCGACGTATACAAGAGTTAATTCCATTTTTTGAAAACAACAGCTGATGATGTGTAACGGAATGTACAGATAGTACATATAGTACTGCTTGTTACAAATGCGTTAATGAAATCCTTATGATATTCCGTTGTTGCTGGAGCAACATCAGTAGAAAATGACAAAATTATGAAAACGAATTTATTTCTGTTAGACTAACTTCGTGTTATTAAATATCGATTCTGTCTTTGTATGAGTTTCCAAATTTTTATCTAATAATATCTTTTGACATACTTTGCCTTCTTTTATGAATTTTTGTTATTTGGTAATGCTAATCCATTGAGTTGAATGGGAAAATTTCAGATCTTTAAGTAATAACATAATATTTCAATGACTTTATCTATCTATTCCTCTTTGCAGCGAATTATTACTCAGAATTTTTTTATGATACCTGACGTTTTATTATGATGAAGTTAACGAAGAGGTTTTTTTTATCTCTCTGATTGCCGGGCAGATTAATTTCTCGCATATTTTGTACGGTTTCCTTACTTTTGCGATTAACAGAATAATATTATATAAGGTTCGTATTGCGTCATCTGCTTGTTTAGAAGATTGTTAGATTGTTTAGAAGGTTGTCAAGGTTTGATATAGTTGACTATTTAAGTATTTTGTTTTCCAGTCTTTGATAAAAGAAAGATAAATAAAAACATATCTGTGTCATTTCTATCAAAACGCATTAATTCAATTGCTCTTGCAACCTAGAAAATATCATAAAAAATATTTTGGCAATTTAAGCACATAGGTAACGGTTGGTTTATAGGAGCGTACGTAAATCCATATTTCAAATACTCAGTACTGTACTTCCGCCATTTATTCTTCGATTAAGATATTTTAAAATATAAATTTTCTACTATTTAAGTTTAAATAAATTTACTTTTGAGCACATTTATAAATATACTGATTTTTATTACCCTCACTAAGAATAAAGAAATTTCTTGAAATTATTCAAATCAGAGGTTCGTTTAAAAATCTCTGTTCAGGCATGTGTCATCATACTTCAGAATTTCTTGAAATAAACGCTAATAAAAAAAATTCAGTTTAAAACTCTTAGCCAGTCAATTTTCGCGTATTTTGTTCTCCAAAATTTTTGAATTCATTTGATTAATAGTGCGAGTTATTTGCGTTTTTTCGTGTTCCGTTGTGACATTTTAATATTCACAAAAATTACAGTTACAATGTTTTTAGCTCATACATTAAAATCTTGTTCTCCGCGATTTTAACCATTCTTCGTGTTCAGTGCGATTTTTTGACATTAATAAAATAAATTCAATCTCACCCTCTCCTCAGATCTGGGCTCGTCTATATAGATTTTCATTTAAAAGTGCATTCCATTTAAGGTTTTTGTCACGGACTGGGCAATCCAGAGGAGATCAACTATTTTCATTATAGTATTTCCTAAATAAGTTGGTACGCCATGGCCGCCCCCCTTGACTGTCCTAACGCCCCCCCCCCGTTTTTCGCAAGACTCGCTACCGCCCCCCTAAGGCTCCAACGTCCACTGGGAGGGCGATATTGCCCCCGTTGGGAACCTATGATTTAGACAGTTAATTTAGATTCCTTCTTACGTGTTGAACTATAATCAATCTTTTTCTAGAATTTCAGGAACAATATTTTTATACATTTTTATAGATGTCAACTATTTAAATAGATTTACAATAGATTACGAATAGATATAAACAAAAATAGGATTGTATAACTTAGTAATATTAAAAAAATTGTGTTAATCTTTGTTTTTGTAAAAAAGCTTGGTTGGATTTATTGATATGTCTTGACGCATTTTAATTACAAGACAAAGTTTGAAAAGAAAATGACTCATAATATGTAACAGAGCATTAAAATATCATTTGACTTTCATATTATGTATAATAGCGCACTAACTTTAGAAATATATAGTTAATTTATGTAATAATTCCGAAGAATATACATATATATGCATTTGGAGTCTAAATATAAATTTAGAAGTAACAAAAATAGAAATATTTTTTTTTAAATGTGTGATATGAAAAAGAATTCAGTTACATTAGAATCGATGGGGAAAAATCTGTTGTGATGAATTCGAAATATGTTATTATTTTCCATATTTATTGAAAATGATATATATCACTGCAATTTTTGTAAACAAACCCTTGAAGCTATGTTATGAAAGAGATTTGTCTAAATAAGCTTATAACTCTGATAAAAGCTCAAATATTCAATTACAGTTTTCGCACTATAGTCGGAAATCAGAAAGAAAAATTTTCATATTTAAAAAGTTTGTTTGCATTATTGAATAGAAATAAACTAAATGAAAAACAGTCAAAAACATTGTTATTATTTATAAAAAATCGCATTTTCATTTCAACTTGTTTATTAAATTTTGTAAAAAAATTGTTAAATCTGTTGCAATTATGTATCTTTATCTATGTGACTAGGTTATACAATGAAGCAGTAGCTTTTATATATAAAATACTATATGAGCAGCCTGTTATATATTTTATAAATACTAGTGTTATCCATATTTTAATGCATGACTATAGACACGAATGTTTAATAATATTTTGTTGGCGATTTCCCCTAGTTGAATACCACAAGATTCCATTTAATGACTTTAAATATGCTCAATAATCCGTAAATAACTTTGTAGGGTTCTCTTAATATACATATACTTATGTGTTATAGAATGGGCAGTTTTGAATAACTTAATAGAGATAGTTCTCTCTTATTTTTATTCAAACAGCTTCAATTTTTTATATTTGCTTTTTATATTTTGTTTTACAATTAATTTAGATTCCTTCTAAGTTGCCAAACATAATTAAAAAAATATTTTATGTACTTTATTGTAAAAATCAACTAATTAAATTGACTTAACATAAACTGCGTAGAGGTAGAAAAGCATGATATATTGTCTAACTTTGTAAAACTGTATAAGTTAAATATATTTGGAAATGGTTTTTATGTTAGAAGGTTGGTCGTATAACCAAAAATTTTAAAAAGAAATTATTTGTATTTATCCATTAACTTTAAATCTTGTTATAATCTTTATTATTCAATGATGGTACATATTTTAAGCGCAAATAGAAGCTTTTTAAAGATTTTGACTTGCTTAATGTAGCTACCAACTTTGAAAATAGATGGTTAATTTATCTATAACATCAATTCAACAAGAAAATTAAAGAAATATTAATACATTTGAAGTTTAAATTTCAGTTTTGTATAATAAAATAGAAGAAAATATTTAAAATTTGTGTAATTCTGTTACGTTAGAATTGATGAGGAAAAAATCATTAAAGAAGCATTTTAATGAAGGTGAACTATTTCGAACATATTGAAATTGATGCATACCATTGATGTAGTTCTAAACAATTATTAACGTAGTGATGAAAAAGTTTTTCCTCAAAAGACTAACTCTAAGAATGATTCTGCTATTTAAATGAAGTTTTTGAACTATGTTCATAAATCGGAATAAGTTAAATATATAAAAAATGCGCATACTTAAAAATAACTCATTGTGTCATTGAATAGCAATAAATTAAGTTAAAAAATTATTATAATTATTTTTTAAATACTATATATTCATGTTGTTTTATTAATTTTTGTAAAAAAAAAAAAAAAAAAAAAACCTGTTGCAATTGCATGTTTTTATGATTAGGTTATACAATAAAGCAGAAAGCTTGTCGATATAAAATACTGAATGAGAACACCATTATATTTCTTGTAAATAGTAGTATTAACCTGATTTTCAGTGTTCAACTCATTTGTGGCCCGGTGGGGCATTACCACCCGAAAAAATGAAGTCCCCCTTTAAGAAATATGAGATTTTATATTTTCAATGATCAAAATCTGTTTTCCCCCGGGACTCTATAATTTCCTCCCCCCCTAGAGCTACAGAAGTCTCACCTGAAAAGTGTGTGAATTCATCACTGCTTATTTCAATGCATGAATATCGACACAAATATTCAGTAACGTTTTGTTGGTGTAGTATAGATCTGTATTTTAAAGAATATTGTTGACCAGGTTCATTTTAAAACGCATTCGCTAAAAATGTAGGCTGTGATCCATTATAAGAAAATAAATGCTTTTTAAATAATTTGTTTGTTTGACGTAGAGTTATAAAAATTCAATAATTTCTTACAGAAATGGTTAGGGATGGTGCCTGAACGCATTTTTTAAGAGACCTTCTTTACATGACTGAGTTCGTGAAGAGAGGGCGAGGTAATGAATTCCTCATTCTATAATTCACACATTGGCACCATACAATTGGCGACAAAGAGCATATGAAAAATGAATGATATCATATCCTTGAAAATTTCTATTACGCCTTAAACAATTAAGATGATTTTGAATTTAATGGCATGGCAACCAGAAATAGGCAGTCCTAAAAATACGCCAAAAAGAATTTGATAGCCAATTCGTACGTTAGGAGCATATTTTGAGAACTTAGATCGAAAGACACAACATAGAGCATGTACATGGAAAGTATATTATGTAATAAAGTAGTTAGGCTCAAAATTACGCAGAGAGAGAAAGGATTTTTCACTAACCGCAAGCAACATGGTTCTTTATTCTTTCTTTTATTATTTTTACTGAAGGAGAAAATTCATCTAAAGGAAATCTGTTTATCTGAGAACCGTTTTAATGATAAAACTGATGCTACATATGTTTTCTTTCTTTTCTTTTGAAGGAAAGTTATTGTGGGATCGAAATAAAACGTTAAGATAAAATAGATATTTAATTAAAGATTAGTTTTAACTGTAATTTAGAAAAATGTAAAATTTAAGAAAACTATATGTGATTCTACATCACACTTGGTGACTTCCTCCACTTGAATGCAGTAAGATTCCATTTAATGTCTATTAAATATGCTCAATAATCCGTAAATAACTTTGAATAATTCGATCAATAAATATTCACTCTGACGTTAAACAATGGACAGTGTTGAATAATAATATCGAGACTTTTCACGTCTGAGTTAATGCATAAGATTTCAGTGTTCTAAGTTTCAATTTTATTTTTCATTTAAACAGTTAATAAAATTCCTTTTAATTTTTTAAAACACTATAATTACTCTTTATATTTTCAACATATATTATTTACTTATATTTTTTTAAAAGTCAACTCATCAAATATATTTGGAAAAGATTACGAGTATAGATAAACATAAAATATGAGATTGTATAATTTGATTATATTGTACTGTAATTTGAATGAATCCAATCAATCTTGGTTTTCAATTCTCGGCTAAAATTTTGATAATAATATTCTAAATACGTATTAAAATTTCACATCTTTTCGATTTGTCTTCATTAGAATGATGATTATGAGTTTTCTCAAGCTTTCGCCTTTAGTGTTTGATGGTTTTAACTTGCACAACATTATTCGGGTCCATCAAAAAAACAGCAAGAATTGAGAAAAAGCTCTTAAAATCACAAAAATTAAATCGCAAAAATTAAAAATCGCTGGTTAATTTTCGAATCAACTTGATCGAAATCAGAAAAAAATTCTATATTAAGTAGATTGATTGTGTTCATGACAGTCAATTATCAACGAAAGATATCGGCCCAAAGTTTGGTTCCTCCGTCAGGATTTTTCTAAGGGAACCTTACCCGTATTTTCGCAAGGAAATCTAAGGTTCGAAGAAAACTATGAAAAATTTCGAACGATTATACCAAAGGCCGCAATAGGGTTCAAACTCAGCACCTGTCGTCAACCAGTTTCCAGGGCAGAACATCACGGTCACTTGTGGGGCTATATTGTATAGAAGTTTAAAAATGGATCACTTTTATAATTGTATAAAAAAGGTAATAGTAAATCGCGAAAACACACAAAAAATCGCATGACAAATTCACGAAAAACAAGAAAATTGCTATATGAAATTCAAATATATTTTATTGAAAGAGGAAATTTTATTTTCAGTCAAAAATTGAAGGTTAAAAATTTGCATAGATAAAATTCATAATTGTAGAAAGAGATTTTGGACACTTAATGGATCGTTATTATGACCCCCAAAAAAGAGGAGCGATGGAATCTGAAGTCACTTTTTTTTTTTTTTTGCTTTCATCTATCTTTACAAGAACAAGAAATTGATTTATGAAAATTTTCGAATTCCGATTTTTGACTGTTTTGCACATTTCAAGGGGAAGAGAACAATAAAAACATGTTTTTTACCAAATATCTCTTTGTGTGTTAGGCGCTCTATATCAAGAACTAATGAAGAAAATTCAATAAAACTTTAGATTCAGTTAGTCTCTGATATAAATTAGTGCTAATTATTTCTTTGTGTAAATCGTCCAACAGGTGGCACTTCTATGCGATGCACTTCTATGCACTTTTTCACGATTTCTGTTGTAGATATTTTAAAATCTTATGGACAAATTTTCATGAAACTGCAGATTCTGTAAATCCTTCATATAATATGAAGTTTATTACTTTTTGGTGTAAATCGCCTAACAAGTGGCGCTGCTTTGCGACATTTTTCTTGATTATCGCTATTGTTTTATCTCAAGACCTAATGCACGAACTTTCATCAAACTTCAGATTCCATTATTCCCTGATATAAGTTAGTGCTGTTTAGTTTTTGAAGTAAGAAGCTCAATTTGTGGCGCTTCAATGTAGATTTTTTTTTTTAATTACCGCAATGGTTCTATCTCAAAAACCAATGAACAAATTTTCATGAAAGTTAAGATTAAGTCATAACTTGACATAAATTGTTGCTGATTACATTTTGAGATGAAATACCTAATATGTGGCGCTGACATGCTTCATTTTTCAGAAATTATTAAAAATATTTTTTGAGATAGAAGAAACTTTTGAGATTGTCACATCCGACTATTTTACTGAAATGGAACGGTGGAAATTTTCACACGGATGATCATATCGTAAAATTAAAATGCAAAATTCGATAACTTTAAAGTACTGACCAGCGGACTATCACAGCGTATTTAAAATAATAATCAATTTTACTCAGATTTTGAAAAATAAAACTCGTTTATAGTTTTGACAAGAAAATCAAAAATCTCAGGGGCTAAAAAATTAAAAATTCTAATAGATAATTTTATTTTGTTAATGGTGTTATTGATCTAATTTTTTCTAATATGTACATAAGTTCCTATCTAGCTTATAAGAATATATAAAATATGACTAGCCTATATTCCTTCCTATCCTATAAATTCTTATCTAGCGAGAAATTTCATACAATTTTTATAATATTTTTCTGCACTCTTTTTCAAATAACATAAAACTGTTTTATAGTAAATATTTAAATATATATGTATATTGATCAAATGTGCGTGAAAAAATAATAAAAAAAATAATTGCTTCTTGTAACAAAGTCAAGCGAAGTATTATATTTATGTAAACCAAAGAAAAAAATATGTTTTAATTATTCAACATATCAATCATGAAATATCTCAGCGTTAAACAATCTATTAGGATTACAGCGTAAAAAAAATATTTTCAAGGAATGCTATTTTTTAAATTTCAGGTAGAATCGTAAATTTTGAAAATAGATTATTAATAACACTGAAATCATCATAAATCAACATTTTTCGAACTAAAATCAAACAAAAGAATAATTTAATATCCCAGATTTTGCATACATTTTGTTGTCATTAATTTCCACTTTTATGCAGTGCTTTGCTCCAAATGTATTTGTTATTCCATTACTTATGCTACATGGGACATGTTAATAGTTGTTTTCTGTAAAATTTAAGAGCCGAGCTATTCAATTATTTTTTAGTGAACATTATTTACATAATGATGATATTAGCGATTTCGAAGGAAAGGATTTCGATAAAACTGCTTATTATTTAAAATAATGTTGGAAAAAATTTCTGATTAGGGTTCCGTTTCTATTAAATTAAAACCATTTCTTTTGAATTTGGTCGAAAAAAAATATTACTACTTATTTTCTATAGGAAATTATCATTATATTGAAAAAAAAGGGGGAGTGAGGACATAAAATATACTGATTGTACAAAGTTGTCGTCTCTTTTCCGTTTTTGGTGACATATCTTCTTTATAAGTGCGTTCAAATTATATTAATACATACCACCTATATTCGTCGCCTGGTCTTTCCGTCCGTCCGCCCGCATATAACAGAGCAAAACCTACCCAGCCAAATGGTTTGAAATTTTAAATACACAGTTTTTGGATAATTATGTTAAGTCATTTCAAATTTCATGTGAATCAGATGTATAGTTCAATTCCAGGGAAAATCCAAATTTTTCGTTACATTACGGCCAATGGGAAAAAATAGTTTCAAATGCATTTTAATGATGTTACACACTTTCGAAAACAACAAAATCGATATGCATCTATGAAGAGTATTCTAAGATATACATTTTGTGCAATCTGTGGTGAAAAGTATATTTGTTATTAATTTAAAGGGCCACACAAAAAGTATTCCATTACATAATGGTATGAAGGATAAACATTGTTTTGGCGCGTGTTAACCTCTTAACTGTCGTGCCCGAGACATTCTCGGACTGCAAGCTTCACAGCTTTTATTCAAAAATATTTGATTCCCACCAGTTTTATAAAATAGTGAAATTGATTTTATTCTGGTATTATTTTATTTGCCATTAAATAAGATGATTTTTTTTTTTTCAAAAAAGAGGTGGCAATAATCAATCTGAATTTTTAAACCGTAATTTAATGTGACCGTTAAGGGGTTAATATGTTACATTATTTCACATTTTATGAAATTAAGATGCGCTGCGGAGGTTTATTTCAAGTTATTTTCTGTACGATAAAAGGCATACGGCATTCACAGGAAAACACAAAGGATGCCGGCTCTTATATTCTATCCGAAGTATTGTATACTATTACACTAAGATCTTAATGCTTTCAAAATTTATTTATACTACGAACGCACTTTATTTGAGACATTTGATGTGCAATTTCTAACTTGTTTGGTGTTCCTCCGGTCTCAAAGATGGAAATTTTCAATTATAAAAGACGAGAAATTTTAATTTTCCGAAATAAATATAATGAATACCGCAATATTTATGAAAAAATAGTTATCGATACATTAGTTATAATATACACATATAATATCCATAAAAATGTAGTCAACAGCACATATTGAACGTGCTTAAATATTGAACGTAGACACATACAGTGTTGCCAGTGGGCTACTTTTTTAAAATTCGGATTTGTTGATTGGCATCACTTTTTTTGAAACGGTAAATTACCTTTTGTTTTCGACTTAATTATCATGTCGTTGAATAAAGCACATTTTATCATTTGTAAAAAGTGGTGCCAATCAAGAATCTGAATTTAAAAAAAAATAGCCATCTGGCAACACTGGACACATATTTCAAATGTTTTGCGTAAAAAAGGTGCAAAATTTGGTGATAAAAGTCGCAGCCTCTAAAGTAGGGGGGGGGGGGAGTACACAAACTAAAGTTTAATACGGCCACCATAATACACAATTTCTTATAATCAGGGAAAAAATTCTCACTATTCTTTCTAGGGCAAAACATCTTAAAATCAGTAAAATTCAAATACTGAGTGCTAAAATTGGTAAGTAACATCACTTAAACATCCACAGTGACGTCGTGCTTGATAAGTAAAATTGTCTAATTGGAACTTCCACCGTTAACGCCCAACACTAGACACAGAAAAAGACCCGGATGATAATGTAAAGTCTATGGGAGCGTTCTTTTCAAATATCTCGCTCAAATTTGAATATTTTTACATGATTATTTTGTACAAGATTGCTGAGGACGATCCACAACTGGCTTAGTTTTTACTTTTTCGATTTTGCTTATATATTTTTTATATTACGATAGTTTCAATTTCAGAAACAGTTTAAACCGGTTCCGAAATTTAAAGTACAGTAGAACCCCGATAATTCGGACCCCGATAATCCGGATCTCCGGATAATTCGGATCGGTTTGGTCATTTTTTTTCAAGTTTGAGAAGTGATTGGCTAATTTCCATAACATTAACTTGTTTCATCGTCGTATTCTAAATAAAAAAACTTTTTCTGACACGTTTTCGGAATAATTAAGCAAAGTAAACATTATTACTGTCTGCAAATATTCAATAAGTTTAACATAAAGGTGATTTTCTGTTAGTATGTTATATTTTATTTCATTTTTTTTCTAATTCTCCGGATAATCCGGATTGGGTCCGGTCCCAATTAATCCGAATTATCGGGGTTTTACTGTAATTTAAAAACATCTGAAACCAAAACTGAAAAAGTAAAAACTAGGCCGGTTCTGGATAGTCCTCAGCTATCTTGTGCAAAAAAGCCAGGCAAAAATATTAAAATTTGGGCGAGATTTTTGAAAAGAACGCCCCCGTAGACTTTACATTATCATCCGGGGTTTTTTCTGTGCCTAGTGTTGCTCCTTAAGAGACCGTATAAAACTTTAGTTTCTGAATTTTCACAGAGTTGAATCTTACTTATCCAAATTTTGCCTCTTTTTCCAATAAACTTTGCACTATGAAATACGTAAGAGCAATATTTAATAAATCTGGTGATTGATGTGGCACTCAACGTGCTAAGTAATAATAACTACAATTAAATTTATCAAAAGTATGTCAATATTAAAATAAAAAAGAATATTGCCCAGTTAAACTGATGGCATTGAGCTCACAGGCTACGCATACTAATTCTACATTACACCCTTATGTTTTCAAGGGTTAATTCCGTTCGCAGAAAAATTAAGGAGGGGGGAACAGCTCCTCCCTTTCCCCTTTTTATGCTTAATCATTGAACCCTCTAAAATGATCAGGACATGCTTTATCATAAAAAAATCCATATCCAAAATTCAGAGCAAATCAGATAAGTCTTAATAAAAACCCATTTATATAATTTAAGAGGAGTTATCCCCCTCTTTTATATACTTAACCATTAAACTTCCAAAACTATTCGGAGATTTGAACGAAATCTGACAATTCTGCATGAAAAATCCATTTATATAAATTAAGGGGAGGGGCATTAGACCGTCCCCCCATTTCCCCTGTTTATATTTATCCAATGAACACCTAATACCAATCACGGAAGTGCTTCATCAGAAAGATCCTATGTGTAAATTTTGAACAAAAACTATTATTTCTGCATGAAAAACCCATTTATATCAATTAAGGGGAGGGGCATGAGCCCCCGTTCTCCCTCTTATACATATCGAATGAACTCCAAAAATTAATCAGGGAAGCGCCTTATCAGGATATACTTATATACAAAATTTCAAGTGAATGGGATATTTTTATCATGAGTTATCGCGTTACGCACGAACGTACGAACGTACATACAGAACGGACGGGCACATAAGCTCTCAGGCTATGATAGCCTGTGAGTTAAAAACCTATACTAATATTATAAAGAGGTAACACAAATGTTTGTTTGAAAGGGGAATATCTAGAACTAGACAGTGGCGTAGCTAAGGGGGGGCGTCCGCCCCGGGCGCCGAGGCCTAGGGGCGCCAAATTGAGAGAAATTGTTATATATCTATATTGGGGTGGGGGCGCAAAATTTCTTCCTGGCCCCGGGCGCCAAAAAACATAGCTACGACACTGGAACTAGAGAACCAAATTGAAAAATGATGGTGGCAAATTGATGACCAGAATCTCTTCTCTAATATAGGCTATGTTTTATTTTGGGGCTACTAAATCTAAGGTGTTGGAGTAGCTAAAGAAATTTAAAATAGCAATTTGTTGATACTGAATAGGCTAGAATTTTGAAATTGGGCATGGTAAGGTCAGTCTCAAAAGTTTAAGCACGAGTATAAAATTTCGATTTTCAAAGAATTATAAAAAATTAGAATGAATAACATCTTTTTTATTTCAGATTTCGTAAAATTGTTTAAAAAAAGTGGTATCAAAAATAGAAAAAAATAAATTACATAATTATAAAAAATGTAATAAAAAATGTTCAATAGAACTGTCTATAAAATTTATGCATATTGTCAAAAACAACAAGATTTATAATTTTTACAGAAATTTTCGATTTCGGAAAAGTTAAAATAAACGTGCATCTATTGAAATTATTAATTTTTGTGTAGTTTCTAGTGACAAACAGTACTATGTTTTCTCAATGGCCTCTTAGAGTTCTTCAATAGAATTATACTGCTTTCCGTTGCCGTAAACCTAGCGGGTTAAAATACGCAAGAAATCCTCAATCGAGTTTAAGTCTGGACTGGAAACTGGCCAAGCAAAAACTTTAACATTTTTCTGAGAATACCAATTTTTGTAGAATGTGATATGCGCATTGTGACATTGTGTTGTTGAAAAGTCCTTTCAGGACCCTAAAACATATCACCAAATGGAAGCAGATGTTGGTTTAGCATTTCTTAATACTTTTTAGCTCACAGGCTATCATAGCCTGAGAGCTTATGTGCCCGTCCGTTCTGTATGTACGTGCGTTCGTGCGTAACGCGATAACTCATGATAAAAATATCGGATCCCCTTGAAATTGAGGAGGCGATCTGATGAGGCGATTCCGTGACTGTTACTAGGTGTTCATTGAATAAGTATAAACAGGGGGAACGGGGGGCTCATGCCCCTCCCCTTAATTGATATAAACGGGATTTTCATGCAAAATTAACAGTTTTCGTTCAAAATTTAGATATAGGATCATTCTGATGAGGCGATACCGTGGCTGTTATTAGGTGTTCATTGAATAAGTATAAACAGGGGGAAGTGGGGTTCTAATGCCCCTCCCCTTAACTTGTATAAATGGATTTTTCAATCAGAATTGTCAGATTTCGTTCAAATCTCCGAATAGTTTTGGAAGTTTAATGGTTAAGTATAAAAGAGGGGAATAACTCCTCTTAAATTATATAAATGCTAAATGGGTTTTTATTAAGAATTATCCGATTTGCTCTGAATTTTGGATATAGATTTTTTAATATGATAAAGCATGTACTTGATAGTTTAGGAGGTTCAATGATTAAGTATAAAAAAGGAGAAAGGGGAGAGCTGTTTCCCCTTCTTAATTTTTTTCCGAACGGAATTAACGAAAATACAAGGCTGTAATGTACAATTAGTATGCGTAGCCTGTGAGCTCAGTGCCATCAGTTTAACTGGGCAATATTCTTTTTATTTAACTCTTGTCTTCCTTTTAGAAAAGCGAGAAAGGTCTCCCATTGAATCCAAATGTCCTCCAAACCATAAAAGATTTACTGCCTTTCTGCCTGCTGAAAAAAGCTTTTGGTTCCTTTCGTAAATCATGCCAATACGCGTTCCAACCATCAGGGCCATATAAGTTCCACTTTTTCTCATGAATAAATAAAACAGTAAGCCATTTGTTTGAATTGGACATGTGTTTTTTAGCCCAGTTAATTCTTGCCTGGTGTAATTAAACAAACGTTTTGCGATTCATTTCCTTTAGTAAAATGTAATCACACGCTTGAATACATTTATGTACAGTGTCTTTAGACATCTGTACACTGAGATTTATTTTAATTTGCCGTATTGCAATACAGTAAAACCCCGTTATAGCGAACTCGGTTTATAACGAACTCCCGGATATAACAAACTAAAATTTTGGTCCCGCCGTTTTCCTATTGTGGTTTAATGCAATTTTATTCTTTTATAGCGAACCTCCGGAATCTTAAGAATCGGTTATAACGAACTTTTTTTCTAGTCGACCATGATTTTTTTTTCTCTTTATTATTTTCCGTTGATGTGACAAAAGGTTTTTGACTCTTAATTTTATAAGAAAGGCATGCCGGCTAGTAAAACATGGTGCAAATTACCGATAAATATTTTTATTAAGATTTATATTTTATTTTGAGTTGTAAGACCTGCATTATTTCTCTTTTATGGTAGCCATTCCTCAGGTGTGGCCCACGCTCCAGTTATTTTCCATCACTCCTGTCATATCAATTCAATAACGCATTTAAGCTAACTTTTTTAACTAATGTATTTAAAAATAATTTGAGATATGGCAGCATTGAAAAGAACGTCTTCTTTGAAGCAAGCAATAATGAAAAGCTTTTTGCCTTAAATTATACTCTCTGGAGTTCACAAGATAATGAAAAAAAGGAAAATTTAAATCATAAAAACGTAAACAAACAAAACAAAAATAAAACGATTTTTAACGCGCCAATAATTAGTGTTATTCTTCCTAAGCCTGAATAAAGTGTAAATATTTTAATATAGTTAGGATCATTCCTTAAATTGTTTGCTCACTTATCCTAACATTTATCCAAACAGAGGTTGGTCACAATTGTTTTGGTAATCGGGGCTTTACTGTATTTCTATTTGTCTCCCTTTTTAGTTAATTTATTTAGTATTGTGCCAGTTTAATGTAATCAATTTTAGTCAATTTAATTCATTAAAAATCATATGTAATAGAATTTACGTATTTTTTTTTCTGAATAGTTCATTTTTGAACATATAAGTATCAGGTAATTATATACATATTTTGTAAACTCTAACATTTTTAACGGTTCGGATATAGTGAACCACCGGATATAGCGAACAAAAACTTCAGTCCCTTGAAGTTCGTTATAATGGGGTTCGACTGTACTTTGATTATTTACCAATCTTCATATTCTCCGATCAGTCTGAACAATATTCATACGTGGCCGTCCACATCTTGTTTCCACTTAAAATTATCATTTCTAGCGAGTACTTTATGCATGCTTCGCTTTAATTGATTTAAAACTTTTGCAATTTGAGAAACAGTTTTATTTTGCGATTTCAATTTAAAAACTGTCAAAATCTTACATTTTGTGAATTCCTTACCCTTCGGCAATTTTAAAACGAGAGGAAACAATTTTTCTCCAGTATTTATTGTGAATTAGCATAAAATATTTTCTTCTTCAATTATTTTAAATCAGATTTGCTGAGTACTTAAACTTTTGAGACAGTCCATAGCTACATACAAGACGTAAATTCTCTCTAAATAATGTCACTAAAAGAACAAATTAAAAGAGATGAAATGAGCGAACAGCGTTCCACAAATGTTGTATATATGATTTCTATGGAATGGAGTACATAAACTTTAAATTTGAAATGACTTCAATTTTTAAGCCGCAAATGCAGTTTTCAGAAAAACAAAATTTAAAAAGATGCAGGAAAAATTGTTGCTTATTTGTTTGAAACAATGCAATACTTATATCTCATCACTAAATGGGTCTCCAATTTAACGAAGATATATCTTTACAATCCTCATGATGCATATTCTTCATGATAATTTTTCATTGAATTTCAACAATGTGATAGCTAATTTAGAAGCATTAACAAGTATGAGATAGACACGTCAGACTAGTATTTAAAATATGGGGATGCAAGCATAATTTGTAAATTAATCAAAAAAAAAATTACAAACTATGATTTCAACCAATTTCATTATTTTTTTGCATTGAATATTTATATACTTAAATAATTAATTATGAATCTTTAAATGATGTCATTTGTACGTATAGTATATATATTGTACTTATGAAATGAAATACTACATTTATTGCCAAATAAAATTAGTTTCAGAAAACTATATTATTTCTATAGATTTTGAAAGAGAATAACGTTAAAATAATGTCGATATTAAAAACCTTAATATATTTGGTTCCGACAAAAGTATTAGCATAAAAGAACCATTATTTTTATGAATAAAGGTCTGGAGAGAAAAAAAAGCTTCCGGTTATTTAAGCATCGGAGAATGCTTTTGTAATTTTATTTTTATCTGCAAATATAAAGTACATGAAAGTAATAAAACCTAAATTACTTTTAACATTTTCTGAAGCTGTCATACATGAAATGAAATTTAACATTTTTTTAATAATAAGTTCAATTACTTTTTCAATGAGAATTTTTATCGGCGGTTTTGTATAAAATGTAGCGTGGAGAGTCAAAAGGAATTTAAGACCTGAGGCATTTGATATTTCAGAAATAATTTTAAACAGTACATTAAAATCAAATGTTTGTTTCAATCATAATAAAATTTACTACATTTTTAATGCTTTACCACTTCGTCGGGCGCATGTATCTGAGAGATACATGCGTAAGAAATTTGTCGTTTTCGAAAAGAAAAGGGAGTTTCACAACCTTGACCTTCACAGTATCTGTTCTTCCGGTCATTTCCTTCCCTGGAATGCAGTGGTTTCAAATTTTTGTCGATAGGAATTTCCGGTTTCGCGATTTGTTAAGGATTTGTACAGGAAAAATTCGATCAATTCGAATTAAAAATGTATTGCTTTATTCCAATTCTATTATTTTTTCTGTATTCATTAAATTGAATGTTTCACATAATATGTTAATTTTGTTTTAAAAATATGTTCGTATGTTACCCATCATTATGCTATTGTATTTTAACATTTTCATTGTATGTAAATTGTATTTTGTACTTAATTTAAATAAAGCGCAAAAAAAAAAAAAAAAAAAAATGGCGAGGAAAGGTCCAGGTGTAGGGGACTTGGAGACTGGAACTAAAAAGAAAAATAATATTTTAAAACTCATTTTTAAACAATATATGAAGCTGAAGTACAGAATGTATCTGTCAGATACAACGCGCCCGATGGTGCAACTTTTGAGGCGCGTTTGACGGAGTGTTAAATGAAGCACTTTTAAAATTCTGTCTTACATCCAAAATAATAACTAAAAAAACAAAGGAAAATTACATATAAAGATATATGGAGAATGGAATGCTCATATTTTTCGTGAGATCTTGGGTGCGTTCATAATTAGGGGAAAATCAGATAAAACCGGGATCATAATGCGTTTCCTTTCATTATTTTTCACTATGTGAACAAAACACTCAAAAAATATACTTAACCCATTAGTGCCTAGCGTCCTTTTTCAGGGACGAATTTTAAAAAAGCAATAAAGCACTTTTCACACCAGTAAATACCCGTAAGACATGGTGACGTGACTGCAACGTAGTTGTGAAGTCACATTGTGACTTTGTGACCATCGATTGTCGATGTGACGTCACGTGACGTCGATGTGAAGTCTCAGTGACTAAAATGTGAAGTCGTTATGGCCGTTTTAGAGCTTATTTGTGACGTCACATTGTGACCACTTTGTGACGTCACATTGTGACCAATTTGTGAAAAGTGTGTCATTTGTGACTACTTTGACATTAACATTGTGACGAACTGTGAAAATTTTTTTAGAAAGTCACATCTTAGTCACAATGTGACGTCACTGAGTGGTGGCATTTTCGTCACAGATGTGATGTGACCAAAGTGACTCACAGTGACGTCAGTGTGACGTCACTGTGACCATGCATGCTATGAGGGCAGAGAGATAAATAAATGCTATTTTTTACGAGACAAGTTCCTCAGTAAATTAAGATAAAAGTTGTTCGTCTTTTAAAAGTGATGGGAAACCCAAAATTTCATTTTTTATGAAGAAAATAATTTGGGCATTAATGGGTTAAACGATAAACGAATGATTGATTGCGAAGGCAAAAAAATATTCATTCAGTCTTGAATAACAGCAATTGAGATCATAACAACACTCTTTTTAGAAGTGTGCAATATCCCGATTTTTTCCGACAAGGTCGGACAAAACTGGGAACTGGAAAAATTATTAAAAGCACACTGTAATTTTGCAATAATTTTATTTATTAAAGGAAAATTGATCTAATTATATGTATAGAAAGAGAATGTATATCAAATTTATATAAAAAAAATATGTGTGGCACTCGGGGACTGCCGCGGTAAAGCTATTGCATAGCATTTTTTATCAACATATGCAAAAATACCGCGTCAATGTCTGCTGAAGTCTATCGAAGGATACCGCGCCGAAGTCTGCCAAACTCAAACGTCGTTAGCCGGAGTGTTAGGATTTTTCCTCGTTACGGAATTCCTAGATTCGGCCGCCGCGCTCAAAGCCCGCGATGATAGCTATGCAATAGCTTAATAAATTACCAAACAAAATTTGGTCGCGCTACGAAAATTAGATCACGAGTTATAAGCAATTTAAATTTTTCGACCCTCACGGGGGGGGGGTCTCCTGTCACCAAAAATTAACACTGTCTCATAAAAAATTACCAAACAAAATTTGGCCGCGCTACGAAAATTAGATCGCGAGTTATAAGCATTTTAAATGTTTCGACCCTAACCGTGGGGGTCTCCGGCCACCATAAATTAACTATATCTCTTAATAAATTACCAAACAAAATTTGGCCGCGCTACGAAAATTAGATCGCGAGTTATAAGCCTTTTAAATTTTTCGACCCTCACCGTGGGGGGCCTCCTGTCACCAAAAATTAACAGTCTCATATTAAATTACCAAACAAAATTTGGCCGCGCTACGAAAATTAGATGGAGAGTTATAAGCATTTTAAATTTTTCGACCCTCACCGTGGGGGGTCTCCTGTCACCAAAAATTAACAGTCTCGTATTAAATTACCAAACAAAATTTGGCCGCTCCACGAAAATTAGATCGCGAGTTCTAAGCATTTTAAATTTTTCGACCCTCACCGTTGGGGATCTAATGTCACCAAAAATTAACACTGTCTTATAATAAATTACCAAACAATATTTTGCCAAGCTACCAAAATTAGATCGCGAGTTATAGGCATTTTTAATTTTTCGACCCTCACCGTAGGGTGTCTTCTGTCACCAACAATTAACAATGCCTCATAATAAATTACCAAACAAAATTTGGCCGCGCTACGAAAATTAGATCGCGAGTCATGAACATTTTAAATTTTTCGATCCTCACCGTGGGGGGGTCTCCTGTCACCAAAAATTATCACTGACTCATAAAAAATTGCCAAACAAAATTTTGCCAAGCTACCAAAATTAGATCGCGAGTTATAAGCATTTTTAATTTTTCGACCCTCACCGTGGGGTGTCTCTTGTCACCAAAAATTAACACTGTCTCATAATAAATTACCAAGCAAAATTTGGCCGCGCTGCGAAAATTTGATCGTGAGTTATAAGCATTTTAAATTTTTCGACCCTCACCGTGGGGGGTCTCCTGTCACCAAAAATTAACAGTCTGATATTAAATTACCAAACAAAATTTGTCCGCGCTGCGAAAATTTGATCGTGAGTTATAAGCATTTTAAATTTTTCGACCCTCACCGTGGGGTGTCTTCTGTCACCAACAATTAACACTGTCTCATAATAAATTACCAAACAAAATTTTGCCAAGCTACCAAAATTAGATCGCGAGTTATAAGCATTTTTAATTTTTCGACCCTCACCGTGGGGTGTTTTCTGTCACCAACAATTAACAATGCCTCATAATAAATTACCAAACAAAATTTGGCCGCGCTACGAAAATTAGATCGCGAGTTATGAATATTTTAAATTTTTCGATCCTCACCGTGGGGGGGTCTCCTGTCACCAAAAATTATCACTGTCTCATAATAAATTACCAAGCAAGTTTGGCCGCGCTACGAAAATTAGATCGCGAGTTATAAACATTTTAAATTTTTCGACCCTCATTGTGGGGTGTCTCCTGTCACCAGAAATTAACAATGTCTCATAATAAATTACCAAACAAAGTTTGGCCGCGCTACGAAAGTTAGATCGCGAGTTATAAGCATTTTAAAATTTTCGACCCTCACCGTGAGGGCCTCCTGTCACCAAAAATTAACAGTCTCATATTAAATTACGAAACAAAATTTGGCCGCGCTACGAAAATTAGATCGTGAGTTATAAGCATTTTAAATTTTTCGACCCTCACCGTGGGGGGGGTCTAATGTCCCTAAAAATTAACACTGTCTCATAATAAATTACCGAACAAAATTTGGCCGCGCTACGAAAATTAGATCGCGAGTTATAAGCCTTTTAAATTTTTCGACCCTCACCGTGGGGGGCCTCCTGTCACCAAAAATTAACTGTCTCGTATTAAATTACCAAACAAAATTTGGCCGCGCTACGAAAATTAGATCGCGAGTTATAAGCATTTTTAATTTTTCGACCCTCACCGTGGGGTGTCTTCTGTCACCAACAATTAACACTGTCTCATAATAAATTACCAAACAAAATTTAGCCGCTCCACGAAAATTAGATCGCGAGTTCTAAGCATTTTAAATTTTTCGACCCTCATCGTTGGGGATCTAATGTCCCCAAAAATTAACACTGCCTCATAATAAATTACCAAACAATATTTTGCCAAGCTACCAAAATTAGATCGCGAGTTATAGGCATTTTTAATTTTTCGACCCTCACCGTAGGGTGTCTCTTGTCACCAAAAATTAACACTGTCTCATAATAAATTACCAAACAAAATTTGGCCGCGCTACGAAAATTAGATCGCGAGTTATAAGCATTTTAATTTTTTCGACCCTCACCGTGGGGGGTCTCCTGTCACCAAAAATTAACAGTCTGATACTAAATTACCAAACAAAATTTGGCCGCGCTACGAAAATTTGATCGTGAGTTATAAGCATTTTAAATTTTTCGACCCTCACCGTGGGGTGTCTTCTGTCACCAACAATTAACACTGTCTCATAATAAATTACCAAACAAAATTTGGTCGCGCTGCGAAAATTAGATCGCGAGTTATAAGCATTTTAAATTTTTCGACCCTCATCGTGGGGGGTCTCCTGTCACCAAAAATTAACACTGTCTTATAATAAATTACCAAACAATATTTTGCCAAGCTACCAAAATTAGATCGCGAGTTATAGGCATTTTTAATTTTTCGACCCTCACCGTGGGGTGTTTTCTGTCACCAACAATTAACAATGCCTCATAATAAATTACCAAACAGAATTGGGCCGCGCTACGAAAATTAGATCTCGAGTTATGAACATTTTAAAGTTTTCGATCCTCACCGTGGGGGGGTCTCCTGTCACCAAAAATTATCACTGTCTCATAATAAATTATCAAGCAAGTTTGGCCGCGCTACGAAAATTAGATCGCGACTTATAAGCATTTTAAATTTTTCGACCCTCACCGTGGGGTGTCTCCTGTCACCAGAAATTAACAATGTCTCATAATAAATTACCAAACAAAGTTTGGCCGCGCTACGAAAGTTAGATCGCGAGTTATAAGCATTTTAAAATTTTCGACCCTCACGGTTGGGGGTCTTCTGTCACCGAAATAAATAAGACCACCAAAACAAACACTGTCTCATAATAAATTACCAAACAAAATTTGGCCGCGCTATGAAAATTAGATCATAAGAAACATAAGTTTGAGACTTGATATCCTAATATCTGAAAAATACCACGTCAATGTCTGCCGAAGTCTACCGAAGGATACTGTGCCGAAGTTTTCCGAACGGAAACGACATTAGCCGAGTGTTAGGTTTTTTCGTTACGGATGTGTTAGGATTTTTCGCGTTACGGAATTTTTGGATTCGGTCACCGCGCTCAAAGCCCGCGATAAAAGCTATGCAATAGCTTAATAACGATGAATTAAGATATGTTTTAAGGGTTAAAATTGTTAGGCACAAAAATCCCAAATGAAAATTCTATCTTGTTCATTTGCACTGCTGCACGCTTTATTTGCCCATCCTTTGCCATGAAGGCACTGTATCCAAATCTCCTTAGGTTTAGATTGTTCATATGAGCCATTGCAAAAGATGCATGCTTCACTTTCCTCTTCCTCCTCGTTCGATGTGAAGTGCTTTTTTTCTTTGGACTCTTCTTTTTCTATCACTTTTTCTAATTTTCTTTTCTGTCATCACGGTTTCATGACTAAGTTCTTCTTATCTTGTTTTTCCATCCTTTTCTTTTCTTCATGTTTGAGTTCTAATTTTTAGGGGGTTGAAATAAGTATAGTTGCTTGTCCTCGCCATTTGTCAAATTTCCTGATGGCCCTAGGATCCGTTTGTACTAGAATAGGTTTTATATCGAGTGGTGAGACAGCAAAAATAAAACTAGATTGAAAAGTAAAACTAGGTGAGACTTGATATCTCTGCCCAGACCTTGACAAGACATAAAAGATTCCACAGGAACCTGCAAATCGATGTCGTCGTCTTGTACAGTAGCTGGAGCTTTCGAAGTCGATCTAACAACTTAATTTAAATAATGTTTTTTGCATTGCTTTTAAATATTTATAGATCGTCAACAATATATATACAAGTTAATTTCATTTCAATCACGCAAACAAATGAATTGTCCAAAGCTTAAATCTTCCCGGTTCTGTCTGACCACGCCATGTTGATTAAAAATTACTCTAGCGTTGTTCAGCTAACCTGTAATCACAAATACAGAACTTTAAAATAACAAGTAAATATTAGACTATCATACATTATACTTACCTAAACTAAATCCTTAGGTATTTAGGATTATTATCGGAATATTGCAGACGTCGAATTTTTAACTTTATCACATGAAATCTTTAAAAAATCACCACTGCGAAATGAGTTCGTTTACATGATTTCTGTTTACTAGGAGCTGGCTCGCCGCTCACGTAGACGTAATTCTAGAATTTTCTGATAGATACTGCCACAAATAAAACCATAAAGCCTGATTCCCTGTTTTATCCACCTACCCGATTTTATCAAACTTTCCCTTATATAAATACAGCGGGTGGCTAAATTATTAGTTGCACTACAACTTTTCTTATTGGCAATCTTGGTTTATGTTTTTATAATGACAGCGTTGACTGGTGACATTTTTCAGGTGTCATCGACCATTAAGGAAATTTTAATAGTGTAAGGGAACATGCGTCAGGGAAGTTGAATGTTTTCAATTAAATGCTTAAAATTATTTTATAGTTCTCTAGGGTTCTATTCTCTGAGAAAAATGTTAAAAGAAAACATGGACAAAACAAAAAAATTGATAGAAACCAATATTATGATCTGGCATCATAATGAGTATTTAATAGAAAAGAGTAATTAGTAATTAAAAGTAAACCGTAATGTGTACATAGCAGTCCAAAAAGAGGATAATCCGTGAAGGAAGATTCCACGAAATATTGAGAAATATGTTTTGGAACACTTGTGCTCAGTTTTTTTCATAATAAATTTCTACTTTCTGGCGAAAGTTTGTTTATATTATTTAAACCTTATTATTAAAACCTTATATTATTAAAACCTTAAATATTATTAAGTAATCAGTCCATATATACCAAAAGCAGTTCAACAATCCGCCAGTAAGCAGCAACAAAACAAAGCTTCATGTTTTTCGATATAATGTTTAGGCGTGTAACTAATAATTCGGCCGCCCACTGTACGTAGCAACAGCAGTCGATGTCTTGTTCGACTGCTTGAAAATTACTTGAAATTAAATTACTTGAAATTTAATTAACCAAATTTAACTGAATTACTTGAAACTTAACGCATAGGATCGTTGCAGGATTTTGTCGAGTCATTTTAAATTTTATGAAAATTGAATAAAACTTTAAAAATATTAATAAAAATCTTCTTCATTATATTAAATACGCATGTAATAAACACAATATCCCATGACAGATAATGATTCTGGTTGCCATGGTGATGAATTCATATTTAAAGATGGAGGCCTATTTTATTCTTATTATGCATTTAACCCTTCATTGCACGATTTTTTTAATGAAAAAAAATTATTTGAAAGCTTTAAATCGGTCTAATAATGGAAAAATGTTTTTTTAAAAAACCAGCTAAAATTTGATATTTTATAGTGTGTACCCTATAAATACAATTAGGGTTTTAAGATATTGTATTGCTATATTTTGCAATTATATGGGCTTAAATTAATTAATTTTATCTATTTAATACTCTGCAACTTATTAATATTTTAAGTATTCAGTAAAATATATAAAGTAAATTATGCCTTAAGGGAGACCCGTAAGAAAAAAACCCAAAATTTTTATTATTGATTTTAAAGTAATGAATTTTACTATTACTGTGTACTATTTAAGAATCTTTTTGTAAGGAATAATTAGCAAAAAAAAATCACTTTTTATTAAGAAGTATATTTTTTATGTCGATTTTTATGATTTTTTTTTGTGGAAAAATACACTTTTTAAAATTACTACTCCTCATACAATTTTCAATATTTTGGTATAACTGAAATTTCTTAAATAGTGTTATAATACATGGAAACGACCTAGGGAGAGATTCTTTTAATTTTCTATTTTAATCAGCTAAAAAAAAAAAAAAAAAAAAAAAAAAAAAAAAAAAAAAGGTAAATTTCCTTAAATTCGTTTACTCGAGTTTTAGTTTCGTTTACTATTCGTTTATTCGTTTACTTTCGTTCGTATTCTTAATTACCAATTTATATAAAATTTTCAGAAATAGTTAAAAAATATATCTCTCCTTACTTTTGTAGCAAATTTTTTTAAGATTCTAAAAACATAAACACTTTGTTTCTAAACCATTTTACCACTGAGCCTTAGTACTTTGAACTTAGGCAAAATATGGAAAACGTCACTTTCAGGAAAACACATTTTAAATAGCCGCTAGTCCTTTAAGCTCTAGTGACTACAATTAAAAAAAAAGCTCATTTGCTACCTGTTCCAAGTGTCCCCGAGTTCTGATATTTTGCATGGAAATTCGCAAATATGTATTTTGTCGCTTTCTGAGATTTTTTTTTTTTTTTTTTTTTTTTTGATGATTTTTGATGATTTTTGGCCGAAAATGGGGTTTGGGTCTCCCTTAACAGCTGGATCGGGGTTTTTTTCTGAAGAGCAAATTTGTACTCTTTATCAAATGCAACCACCTGACATGGACAAAATAAGTGTTATTACATTCTTTGGAGTGCTCTTGATTAGTTACAATGATCATGTTAACTTAATTCATGGCACATAATAAGAATTATGGTATGTGCCAAATGTGGCAAACGTGAAGGGTTAATATATGGAATAACAATAATTTCTGTGATTTTGGCATAAGAGTGCAACAGCTATTGCACATAGATCAGAATATTCATAAAATTAGTTATAATACGAATGCACCTCATTTGCCACGTTTTCCGTACTTTTCCGACTTGTTGTTTCAAAACGATTTTCTCACTACCTGTACAGACAATTTTGGAAAAATGATTAGCCGATTTTTATAAAATTTGTACATATTATATAGAATGGCTTTAAATCTTTATAATTCAGTTACAAACAGTTTCATTATCTTTTAACAGATTACTTATACTTTTTCAAAAATTCTAAATTTTCAAATTAAAAAAGCAATTACTCTATAATTAAAAAAATATATAAAAGTTGTTTTTTTCTTTTAATATAAAAGATCATTTTATTTAGCTCACAACTACTAATCTAGCTACGTGAGTAAAATGAGTATTTTGCAGCTTAGTGAATCATGTCTTGAGAAACTATGCAGCCATTTATGATTTAAAATAAATATATTTTGACGAGTTTTTTTTAATTTGGTGAGTATGTATTTTGTCACGTATCACCCGTCTTTTTAGATACTATACCTTCCAGGAAACCAGTTTTTTGAAACCCGATGAATCATTTAGTCTAACCCATAGATTCAAAATAAACTAAACTTGTGGAGCGTAGCCAAAAATTCCTTTTATTTCAATTATTTAAACGTGAGTTTTTAAGATGCTTGTTTAAAGCACTTTATAACATTTTAGTACAGTTGTGGATAAACATAAGTAAACACCCCCAATTAATT
This sequence comes from Maratus speculifer, assembly GCA_964019185.1. Lineage (NCBI taxonomy): Eukaryota > Metazoa > Arthropoda > Arachnida > Araneae > Salticidae > Maratus > Maratus speculifer. The sequence continues at coordinate 26,692,893 of OZ025289.1, read as the reverse complement.
CCTCAACAAATTTATTGCGGAAGAAAGATCTGGTACGGAATGATTGGAAATAAAGTCACTTTTAAATAAAGTGCATAAAATTTGCTTAGGGGGAGCATCTACATTATAAACAAACCCAAATTTTATTTGTACAATGGCAGTACCATTTTATAAGAAGATATTTCAAATCTTCGTATAAAACTATACCTAGACAAAAAAATTTCAAGTCATTTAAATGAAAAGTTTTTGAATTATAAACATTTGAAATTGAGTGTTTCTAATGTTAAATTATATTTTCATTTTTTATTGATATCTCATGAAATTATACGCCTAAAATGGTAATTTTTTATGCAGCAATAATATTAAAATACCCAAACATAAATACGTTGAATTTGCAATTTTAATAACTTCATGTTATGAATTATGAATTGTAAAATCGATATTCGAAAGAAATCCTCCTTTATGAAAATTAAATATTGCAAATTTTTCTTCCAAGTAATTTAAAAAATATGTTTAAATAAAAAAAGAACATTGCCCAGTTAAACTGATGGCATTGAGCTCACAGGCTACGCATACTAATTGTACATTACAGCCTCATATTTTCAAGGGTTAATTCCATTCGGAAAAAAAATTAAAGGAGGGGAAATAACTTGCCTTTCCCCTTTTATACTTAATTTTTGAACCCATTAAACTAATCAGGGGCATACTTTATCATATAAAAAATCTATATCCAAAATTAAGAGCAAATTGGGAAATTCTTAATAAAATTTCCCAATTACCCATTTATATAATTTAAGAGGAGTTATCCCCCTTTTTTATACTCAACCGTTAAACTTCCAAAAACTATTTAGAGATTTGAACGATAACTCATAATTCTGCATGAAAAAAACATTTATATAAATTAAAGGGAGGGGCATTAGAACCTCCGTTCCCACTGTATATACTTATTCAATGAAAACCTAATACCAATTACGGAGGCGCTTAACCAGAATGATCCTATATCTAAAACTGATAATTCTGCATGAAAAACCCATTTATATCAATTAAAGGGAGGGGCACGACCTCTCATCCCCCCTGTTATACATATCAAATGGACTCCAAAAACTAATCAGGAAAGCGCCTTATCGGGATGTATACTTATATACAAAATTTTATGTGGATCGGATATTTTTATCATGAGTTATCGCGTTACGCACGTACGAACGTACATACAGAACGGACGGGCACATAAGCTCTCAGGCTATGATAGCCTGTGAGATAAAAAACGGCAAAATGATGATGAAAGTTGTTTTAAGCAAAATGCAGATCTCTGCATTTATAATGAGTGTGTCCCTGTTACATAATTCGAAACGATTTATTTAATCCTCATTATAATGAATATTTTGCTTCATCTAATCTGAAATATTATGTGCATCTATTTAAGAGAAAATTAGCGATAATTCGTGATATTTATTCAGTTTTAATTGAAACTTTTAATGATGTCTTATGTATTAGTTATCGCTGAATCCGATTAATAATGGGTTTTTAATGCAACATTATTCTGAAGTATAACTTTATTTGTAAAACGAAACAGTTCTTAAATTGGAGTTTTTTAGACTTGAAAAAATTTTCTAAGCCTTAAAACAAATTGAAGATATTAGAGAAAGATAAAGATGCAAAAAAAAAAAAAAAATCGCTAAAAGTAAAATGAAACATTAAAACAGATTGAACAGTTTAAATAAATAATATGTAACAACAAAAATTAATCTCTAGAAAAAAAACTTTTATTGCAAATTTTATCAATTTATTTTCATGTCTGTAGCATATATTTAGCATGTTGACAGGTGATACCACATTCTCATACAAAATCATATTTACAGATAATTTTAAACTATTAAAAAACATAAATATTACTTAAATGTTTAAATATTAAAACAATAATTAACAATAATGTCCTTATATATTTATATAATTACGAACGCGCCTAATTTAAAATCCCCTCTATAAATAAGGAATTGCATTTGTGTTCTGCAAGATTTTATTAATATCAAATCAGTGATTTACTTTCTGTTTTTATTAATTTAAAGTTGTTGAAACTCCTTTTATGTATGTAAATCTCTAATTATAATGAGCATTTCCCTGCTGTATAATATGAAACGAGTTATTTAATCTTTATTTTAATGCATATTTTGCTTCATCTAACCTAAAATGTTATGTGCATATAATAAAAAGAAAACTAACGATATTTTGCAATGTTCATTTAGTTATAAATGAGACTTTTAATTAAGTCTTATGTATTAGGTACCGGTTAATCCGATTAATAATGTGGTTGAATTGTAATATTACCCTGTAGTATAGCTTTTATGAAGCGAAACAGCTCTAAAACTGGAGTTTTTCCGACATGAAAAATGTTTCCAAGCATTAAAAGAAATTGAAGAGATTAGGGAAAGAAAATGTAAGAAAAATTAAATTTTACGAAAATAAAAACTTTCATTGCAAATTTCATTAATTTCTTTTCATTTCTGAAAGCATATGTTTAGCATATTGATCGATGGTTATTGCACTCTCACACAAAATCATAATTAAAGATAATTTCAAAGTATTAAAATCATTAATATTATTTAAATTATTAAATATTAAAGCAACAATTAGCAACAATACTCCTACGTATTTATATAATTACGAATGCACCCAACAAAAAACTACAAAATTCCTCTTCTAAATAAGGAATTGCATTTGTATTCTACAAAATTTATTTAATATGAAATAAGTGATTTACTTACTGTTTGTATTGATTAAAAATTGTTGCGGCTTGTTTTAATCAAAATGTAGATCTCTAATTTTCCCTGTTATATAATATGAAGCGATTTATTTAATCCTTATTATAATGCATATTTTGCTTCATCTAATCTAGAATGCTATGTGCATCTAATTAAGAAAAAACAAACAGTATTTCGCAACGTTTAATCAGTTACACAAGATAGTTTTAATGATATTTGTGTATTACGTACCGCTGAATCGAATTAATGTGGTTGAATTGTAACATTATCCTGTACTATACGCTGAAAAAATGGTTTCTCAAAATTGAGTAAAAAGTGCTCAATTTTGAAGTACTTCACATACTCAAAATAGCTTCGATCCAAATGGACTCAAAACTAATAAACAGATGTTCTCATTTTTGATTCCATGTTTGTGTCTAAATGTAAATTGCTATGAACTGCCTCCTTAGTTTATAAATTAAAGTAAATATTGTTACGAATTTTGTAAATAGTTAGTGTTTGTACTGTAAAATAATGTAAATAATCTTATTAAGCTCCATTCCTTTACTAATATTAGTTTTTGTTACATTGTCTCTGTTATCAAGCAAACTTGTCTATTATTTTCAGTGAATGTCTATGGCAGCTTGGCGAAATATTAGAGATATCGCCAAGTTGGCGTCACTTTTGACAACTAATTTTCGTCTCCAAGTTGGCGACAAACTTGGCGATTGTTGGCGTTGGTAACCCTTCCCTCTCTATGGTAACCCCCCTTTAGATATGCTGATACATTGAATGTTATTCCGTGGTTTTCTGGAATATTCGAGAAGCCTGTGGAAATTTCCAGCGCATGCTGCGAGCCTATATAAGGAGAGCAATACGAGCTGTTGTTGTTATTATTTATCAGTCAGTCATTGAGGGAACAACTGGGCGATTGTTAAGCAAGTTTGCTTGAGTTTTATCTACGTTGTTTTGAATGTTATTTAGTGTTGAGACGTTGTATAAAGAGTCTCTGGGACTTATATCTGTACTTGTACGATAGATTTGAGCAGTTATTTTTGAATATCTAGTAATATTTGTGAGTTTCGAAGACTCTGTTGTTCTGAAGATCTGTAAATAAATTATTTTCTACTTTTCTAAGAGACAAGAGTTGGAAGTTGTCTAACCATAAGATCAAAAGAACCCTATATACGCTGCAACAATATCTACTAGCATTTATTTCTTGCTCAAAATGATTAAAAATAAAAGTTTAATTGATTGTTTATTAAGAAAAATAACAAAAAATATTAGCAAATCGAATATTTTTATGACAAGAGCACTATTTGCAAGGACTTTTAAATTATTTCAAAATACTGTGTATAATTTATTATTTACATTAATAATCATCTTTTATGTCACCATGAATGAAACAAAACATTACGGGTTACAAATTTATCGTTGGTTTGGATTTGAGAAATGTGAAGTTTCAAAATTGAGAAAGCAATGTGGTCACTTTTGATCCAAACATACTCAATTCGGTATGAGTACATCGATGTTTCATTTTTGAGTATTTCATTTTTTTTCCCGTGAGATTTTGTAAACCGAAATAGCTCTAAAAATGGAGTTTTTCACACCTGAAAAAGTTTTCTAAGCATTAAAAAAAATTGAAAAGTTTAGGGAAAGACGATACAACAAAAGAAATAAGAAAACTCCAAGAAAAAAAAATGGTACTTCTAGGTTATCCAGTCGACCAAAAAATTATCGCCAAACTATAAGATTAAATGCCAATAATGGAGGATCGTGAATGTCACATTTAATGACATTAATTGCGATTCACGTGTTTAAAATGTCATTAAGGGATTTTTATTTCGACTTTTTATTAATATTTTTATTAATATTCTACTAATTATTTGTTTTTTCGTTATTTAAAATAAAAATTATGTTATCATGTATAATTTGCCATTAGTTTGGCAATTTGTATAATTTGGCGAAATTGGTCGAGGGATAACCTAGAAGTAGCAAAAAAATAAAACTTTTCTTGTAAATTTTACAATTAAATTACATTTATTTTCATTTTTGTAGCATATGTTTAGCATGTTGACTGTCCGAATCACATTCTCACGCAAAATGTTATTTATGGGTAATTAAAAGTTTAAAAATTCATTAATATAAAAGAAATTGTTAAATATTAAAACAATAAATAATAATTATTTCTCTAATTTGATTAGTTAATTAATTTTTACTTTTACCGTAGAATAGAATACTTTATTACTCCTTCAGATATAAAATAAAACAATTAAAAAACAATCATTGAACACGTTTTAGTACATAAGGGACCAAATGACGAAAATAAACTTTCGTTTAATCTTAGATTACGAAGCCTCTAATTAAATAAGATTATTAGTTCTTTTTGCATTGAAATTTCTTGGTTTTTTAAAAGCTAAAGAATGTTTGTTAAATTTAAACAAATAAGAAAAGTTTTAATATTGTAGTAGTTTTGAAGGATAAATTTTGTCATACATTGTTAAAACTTTCGCTATTGTTTTTTAGAGTAACAATTCATTTAAATTTCTGTAAGACATAAAAATATATGCAAATAAAAATAACAGTCTAAATTACTAACAAACTACCATAGAATGAATAATGAAACTTTTGTTATTTTTGTATCATTTTTACTCTCTTTAAAATCTTTACTGTTTTTTTTAAATAAATAGGGTAACACCCCCAGTAATTGGCATGCACCAGTGATTGGCACATTTTACAAACATGTCCTAAAAAAAGATTTATATCCAGTCTTTTAAAAATTCAAGACCATATATCAGTTATATGCTCATTTACGTTAAAGATTATAACTTTGATTTATTTTACAAGTTGACAATAGAGCCTAGGAAAGAGAAAAAAGTATGGCTTATATCAAATTAGCCATTTTGTTGCAAATTCTTCTGCTTTGGCTTAAGGAAGGCATGCTTTTCAATTAATTATTATCTGATTTATAATATATTTTAAATTTTAATTGACAACAGTTTTGTTTAGTTAAAAAGGGTTATTTTAATTGTGTAAAAGTATTTTCGACACAAATATTTGGATTTCTGAATTAATGGTAGTTGCCAATTAATGGTGCTTCAATTTTGCTAGTTCCAAGTAATTGGCACCTATTCCAATTACAAGGGATTCGCAAGGAATTTGAGATTAAACCATTTATTTTGGAAGTACTTTTAAAATTATAGACTAATTTTGTTTATCATTTGTTTTTATTTGAAAATATAAATTTTATCAGTAATTGGAATCCATTAAAGCTTCATATGACAATTACTGGGGACATCATGACAATTACTGGGTATTAATGTAAATATATTGTATTGTTTTAAAATGTTCATATTTCAGACTAATATGCTGATTTCTTACTCTCAAAAACCTGAAATATGGCATCTTCATCTACAGTAAATTAATTTAAAGTTATTAAACCCAATGCAAAATGTAAAGTTTTTTTTAATATAAACATATGCCAATTACTGGATCACAAGGTGTCATACATTGGTGCTCTAGGTGCCAATTACTGGTGATTTCAGCAACTTTTTATAAATATATTTTTATAAAAATACTTTTTCAATTTTTTTTTGCTTTTAGTGGGGAAAATAGATGCACAGATATGCATTCTTTGATTTAAAAATATTTCCAAGTAAATAGCTTATTTCTTTGTAATGAAAATTTAAGTAAGTTTAACGACAAATTCTTAATGTGCCAATTACTGGGGATGTTACCCTAGTTAAATATAAAAATAAAATAGACTTTAATAATTTTTTTAAATCTCATTGCTCGCCTGGTGTGGTATTTTTCTGGGCGTGATATGTTGATTATATAAACAGTACTATTCTAGGTTTGAATAACTAACCATAGAACCATTTATACTTTTTAGGGGCGTTCGTAATTATGTAAATAATAAGAACTATGGTCGTCGGTTAGTCAGTCTGTCTGTCTATCTGTCCGTCTAACCGCATATAACAGAGCTAAAACTACCCGAGTGAAACGTTTGAAGTTTAAAATTTAGATAATTTTTGCATAACTTTTGTCGAATCATTTCAAATTCTATGAAAATCGGGTGTATATTTTAATTACATGGTTAATCAAAAGTATACCGTTATATTACGGTCAATGAGAAAAAATAGTTTCAAGTGCATTTTAATGATCTTACACTCTTTCGTACGGAATAACCTAATAGCATGCATGATCACAGTGACGTCACTGTGAGTGACTTTGGTCACATCAGATCTGTGACCAAAATGCCACCACTCTGTGACGTCACATTGTGACTGAGATGTGACTTTCTTAAAAATCTTTAGAAATTTATAAATATCCTTCAAAACATGTTATTTACTTTAAAAAACATGTTTCTGGGAATTTAAATATCGTCGCTTTTGTCACAGTTTCGTCACAATGCTAATGTCAAATTAGTCACAAATGACACATTTTTCACAAATTTGTCACATTGTGAAACGTCACAAAAGAGCTCTAAAACGGCCATAACGACTTCATATTTTAGTCACTGTGACTTCACATCGACGTCACGTGACGTCACATCAACAATCGATGGTCACAAAGTCACAATGTGACTTCACAACGACGTTGCAGTGACGTCACCATGCTTTACGGGAAAATTGATATGCATCTATGAAGTACATACTGAAATATACATTATGTTTAATCTGTGGTGCAAAGAATATTTGTTATTAATTTACAGGGCCACACAAAAGTATTCCCTTACATAATGGTATAGGGGGTATCATTGTTCGGGGCGTGTTTTAATTAAATTAAAATATTAAACTATTTCACATTTTATGAAATTGACATATGTAGCTGAGGATTACTACAAGTTACTTCTTGTATCATAGACAGCAGATAGTATTTACAAGAGCATACATAAGATTTCGGCTATTATATTTTATACTATTACTGCAAGATCTGTATATTTTTAAAATTTCGTTATAGTACGAATACACCTGATTAGTTACACCTGACGAGGAATTTCAGACTTGTTTGTTTTACAGATTCAGTTTAAAACATTTAATGCATAATAGAAAGAGCCGTATAGGCAATAATGTAACTGGTGAATATCAATAACGATATAAAGCTGACACAAAAAGTACTGTTAAAAATCTGTCTCAATAAAATAGACCATTTGGAGTCGAAATAAATAAACGGTATAAATAAACATTAACAAAAGCAAGGCGAGTAAAATTTCCTTAAAATGTATTACTTATATTTTATAATTAAAACATATCTGTTTATCCTTCAGCAGTCTTTTGCCGTTCTTTGTCCCTTTTCTTCATATCTTGTTAAATTTAACAAAATAGATTCTGACTTATGTACTTGCGGGAAGAGAAGTACCTCCTTGCATTTCATGTTAAATTGTTAGCTAACTTCAACCTTTCATCTGCGAAAGCCATCAAATATGAAATTAAATGAATGGTTTTCATATTTGTTGAAATGTTCGAAATTATTACAGAAAATAATTGACTGCATCAGCCTCGTTGAAAAGAATCAGTATATATTTCATCTATACTTTAAATGTATATATTCTAATATTGTACTAACTTTAGGTTCGCCCAAGACAAATTGGGCAATCATTTGTGAAACAATTGTTTTTTTTAATAAATGCTAGGTGGGGCTTGTTGAGCTCAAGCCATATGGTAGGCCTTCTCACCTAGTTGAACTTGAGCTTGCCGTCCATATCATTTTTTTGTTCTCTATGTCATCTCCCGTTATAAATTCAATTGTCAAATTTCATGCAGCTACTAACAGTAAATGTTTCTTCACTAACTGTTTATAAGAAAATTTCGACAAAAATCCATGATATCACGAGTAACTGTTCATTTTCATCCTTTTCAAATGTATCATAGCTCGAGACAGACAACCACTGATTTAATTTGTATAGTGCTCTCCTATAGCATATCTATATAGTAACTCCATTGAAAAATAATAATTAAATAATTATTGAAAACTTATTTTTCCTTTTTTTTACCAGTAGGAACCGGTGACAAAAAAATCAAATGCGAACAATTACGTTCTAAAAAACTCACACGATTTCTTTTGCTTTAATTCCTTATGTTCCATATGTTCCATATTGTGAATTCATGAAAATTTTATTTTCCAAAGTATTGTTTCTGCATAGTTGAAACTACACAACCAATTTATTTGCACAGACATTTCATACATTTGGGAAAGAATTTGCAAATTAAATTAAATTAAATTTGTATTTATAGGAATTGTGCACTGTATTTATAATTCTACTCAAATATTTTTATTTAATATATTATTTTAGTATTTTGTGCAGTGAGAAAATGTACAAATATAATGTTCTTTCAGTCAAAGTATAGAAATATTTCCGAAATGAATCTTTGTCATTTCACTCATACAACTTCAAGAAAGATAAAATGATGCAAGGGCAAAAGAAACCATCTTTTTAAAAAACATTTTTGATTTGTGCAGTCAGTAATCTTTTTAGAACAACATGAAGTAATATATCTGTAACTCATTCTAAAATGTATTACTAGAAATCGATGTATTGAATATTTAAGAACTATTTGTTTTTTTTTTTAATACGTCGGAAAATAAAGGGCTAATGACATGTCACAATGCACAATCAGTTATGAATGAAACATTTAATGATACTTTACATAATAACAGTTCTTTTGAAACCAATTTATAGTACAGTCTCAATGGAATATTGTCTATATTGAAAATGTATTTGGAAAATAAGACAGTATAAATCTATACAAAACAATTTTAGAAACTGAAAATTTAAAGTATTAAAACAGTTTGTTTTCTGAACAAACAAATTTTAACCCTTTCGGGTCTGATGTACTATTAATAGCACATGTCCTTTAATGGAGTGTCATTTTGTTTTAATAAATAATTTTGCTACTATTTACATGTATTAATGTTAGTATATTCCTACGCTTTTACTATATAACATAATTTATGTTTAGGCATTTAGTAATAATGATAATTATTATTATTTTCTTCACCTTCTTTGCGCTGTTCGCAATTTTTTTATTTTTGATATGTTACTTTTTAAATTAAAAAAAGTTACTTTCCTGAAAGAATAATGTGTAATAAAGCACAAAAGCTGTAATATAAGTTAAATCCTATTGTAATACAATATTTACTAAACATCTCCCAAAATTCTTCCTTAGCCTACTGTCATATGAATCTTTTGTAAATAGTACTCAAAACAACAACATTCGTTATCTTTCAGACAATGAAATATTCATTAAACACTAAATAACCTATTTGGATAGCTAGTGTTAATGTTATTAATGTAAAATAATTTTTGTTTTAAATTGAAAAAAAAAATCGACCCGAAAGTTTTAAGCAAAAAATAAAACAACACTGATCGAATGGAATTGTTTCTCACTTTATTTCACTGCCATCTATTAAAATACAAACGGATTTTAAAAATATTCTGCATTTTAAAGTCAGTAATAAATGTCAATTTATAGCTGTCATTTCTATTCTACAATATTTAATTAATATGCTATTCTCGGTTTTATTTTCTTTATTATCTTTTTAAGGCTACAAATTTTATTCACAGTATGATATGTTACTATAATGAGTGTTTCCTTGTTATATTAAATGAAACTATTTATTTAATCCTGTTTATGATGAATATTTTGCTGCATTTATCTTCAGAGCTATGCACGTCCCATTAAGACAAAACATAACATGTCACTGCTCGTACACAGTTGTAAATGAAACTTTTAATGATCTATTCTATTAAGCATTGTTGAACCCGATTTCTATTGAGCTCGCAAAGAAGTATAACCTGTATTGCAGTGTTATTTCTAAAGTTAAAGAGTTCACTAAACGTCGCTAAGATTTTTTGTAAGTATGTTATCAAAATGCTTTCCAAGTTTAAATCAGAAACAAATGTTTTTAGGTGCATTCGTGATTATATAAAGACGTAGCACCTACAGTAGTCGTTCAGTCCGTCCGTCCGTCCGCATATAACAGCACAAATAGTTTGAAATTTAAAATATATAATCGTTGCATAATTTTGTCGAATAATCTCAAATTTTATGAAAATCGGTTGTATAGTTTAGTTACAAAAAACAACAAATGTTTTCTGTTACATTAAGGCCAATGAAAAAATAGTTTCACGTGCATTTTTAATGATGTTACACTCTTTCGAACATAATAAAATTGATATGGATCAATGGAGTATATATTAAAATATACATTCTGTATAATCTGTTATACAAAGAATATTTGCTATTAATTTACAGGCAATGCAAAAATGTTCCATTACATGTTGGAATAGGTGCAAATATTATTTGGGGGAACTTTTTAATTATATTAAACTATTTTATATTTTCTGAAATTGGTATATATTGCTGAGATTTACTGCAAATTATTTCCTGTATAATAAAAAGTAGATATTATTCACAGGGACACACAAAATATTTCGGATACTATGCTGTATCCAAGGTGTTGTATACTATTACACCAAGATCTGAATATTTTTTAAACTTCGTAATTGTAAGAATATACCGCATTTGCTACATTTTACTTGTAATATCCGACTAGTTAATCTAACAAGCAAGGTCTCCATACTGGGCATACTCAGATTTTTTTGAAAAAAATACTAATTAAGCTACTCATGTATGTAATAAAGAATCAGTGAAAATTAGCGGCGGAATTACAGAAGAAAACTTGCAAAAAAATAAAATACTTTCGAATATTTGGCGTGAAAAGACAAAAGTGTCACACGATGTGGCGAGCAGCACTTTTCCTCGCCAAAAGCAAACGATTTTAATGCAACTGAAATGGAAACTTTTTGGTTTTTAGAATCCGCGTAAATGGTGTTTGATGAATTTAAACATAAACAATGAGAAAGTTTGATATATTCTATACATATATATATTAAATTGCATATGTATACATTATTTGTTGGTGGAGTTATTTAATTAACTCTGGAAAAAATATTTTCATATATAAAAAATTCTTATTCAGTAAAATTATTTTCATACATTTAAGCGTATTCAAAAATAAAAGGTAGATGTTTCCATAGCAACAGAATCCAATTGACAATGCTCAACTGGACTTTGAACTTGAAACAATTTTAATTAATTTAAATTTGAATTTCGTTTCAAATCTCAAATTTTGATGGTTAAATTTGAATTAAATACATATAAATATCAATATAACGAAATTATACTAAAAACAAACTTAAACTGACAAAAACAAAGATATTTAATTTATCTAAACACGTTGAACATTAAATTTTTTCCTTTAAAATGCATTTGACATAAAAGAAAAAAAAACATTTTTTGAAATTGCTATTCATCGCCAAATTTCTTTACGGACAGGAAACGAAGATTCCGCCGAAATTTTTTTATAAACGTATGTATCCTCATGAGAAGAACATTCTGTACTTTTTTCAGATTTTTGGAGTATCTCTATAGTATAACTCCATTGAAAAATAATAGTTAAATACCGTATTTACTCGTGTATAGCGCGCACTTAAAAAAAAAAAAAATTAGGGCAAAACTCTTAGGTGCGCGTTACACACTGAATAAGTTTTTACTGCTGGATGTAATCACACGATATGGAAATGTGAATCAGGAAATGTATTCAAAGAATTGATAATCATTCGGAAAATCTTACTTAATTTGAGTAATATTGCATCGTTATTTCACACCTTGCACTTTTTTATGCAACATAGCCCGTAATATTAATTAAACGCTAATTAGCAACTCTCATTGCCATTACTCACTCCTTGCCTCTCGTAATTCACTCTCTATCGCTATCCAAAGCCTAACTAATTGGATGTGCCAATCCCAATACTTTCTTCTATCTCATACGGACATTTTAATATTTAAAAAAATAGTTACATATGTTAATGCTTTTATAATTTTAATTCAATACTAAGCCAACTTTGATTTGCATCTTAAATTTCTGCTTCAGTCAATTAATCAGAGTAAAAACGAACGTCTCTGTTCGAACGTCTCGGTTCTCATGTTCGTCTCTGAACCAGCCGATGGACAATAGGATGCTAGGCAGATTTTTTTCAAATTCAGGGAGGACTTACTTGCCATACTCAAAAATAATCGTACCCAAAAAATTTGGTTCAATTCTGTGCATAACTTCATACACTTTTAGGTGGTTCAATATTTAAAATTGCTCAAAAATCACTATTGCAGCGCTCCCTTTCGGCGGATTTTTTTCAAATTCTGGGAGGAGAAACTAGCCATAGCCAAACACTTACACAAAAAATTTGGTTCAATCTGATGCATAAATTTATACACTTTTAGTCGGTACAATATTGAAAATGGCACAAAAATTGTTATTACATCGCCCTCGGAATATTTCAAAATTTTAGGAGAACTAGGAGGGATACTTTAGAGAGACTTTTGGAGAATAGAAATATTTCCGAAATGCATCTTTGCCAGCTCAATCATGCAACTTTAAGAAACATGAAAAAATCTAAAGCAAAAGAAATCATCCTTTTAAAAAATATTTTTGATTTGTGCAGTCGATAATGCTTTTGGATCAATATGAAGTAATATATCAGTAACTCATTTTAAACCGGTTTACTACAAACCGATGTATTGAATAAATTTTATAACAAGTTATTTGGAATGTACTTAAAAGTATCGTCGGGCAGTAAAGGGTTAGTGACATATCACAATGCACAATCAGCTATAAATGATACATCTCGATGATGTATGATGTACGATGAAATGATACGATGAAGTCACTGCACGACCGAAGCTACATCTTGCTTATTATTAGTCTCGAAGGTTATGTTAATTTTAATGTAGGAAAGAATTACCTCAAAAATATCATTTTCTATTTTTTTCTTTTCTTTTTTATTACTTTCTTTCTATTATACGTATTTTTACTTTAATCTATCTTTACGAGAAAAAAAAAAGTATTGGATTTTAGAAAAGTTTTGAATTCTAGTTTTCGATAGATTTACTCATTTTAGGGGCAGATATTAGGAAAAACACGTTTTTACAAAATATGTATCTGTAAGTGAAAGCTTCATGAAAGCTTGAATGGGATGAACCAAATTGGAAATTAGTTTTAGATTATGATCTACTTTTAATTTATTTTTTTACAATTGTGTGCGCAGTTTTTGTTTACATCACATTTGATTGTCGCGTGTCATTTGTACTGACCGTGAAACGCTTTGTATTTTATTTTTATTATCATTATTGTTCTTATTAGATTGGAGCCAAAACATGTCAATGTTATTTCATTTTAATTTTTGTAACACCTCTCTCAAGTAATATAAATCGCATATAGTAAAATCTTTAGCTTTTGATTAAATAAATTGTGTTTGTTTCCATTAAATAAAATAAAAAGAATATTGCCCAGTTAAACAGATGGCATTGAGTTCACAGGCTACGCATACTAATTGGTCATTACAGCCTTATATTTTCAAGGGTTAATTCCTTTCGAAAAAAAATATTAAAGAGGGGGGATCAGCTCTCCCCTTTCCCCTTTTTTATACTTAATCATTGAACCCTTTAAACTGATCAGCTTTATCAAAAAATCCATATCTAAAATTTAGAGCAAATAGGAAAATTCTTAATAAAAACCCATTTATATAATTTAAGAAAAGTTATCCTTTTCTTTTATATACTTAACCATTATACTTCCAAAACTATTCAGAGATTTGAACGAAATCTGACAATCCTGCTTGAAAAACCCATTTATATAAATTAAGGGGAGGGGAATTAGAACCCCCGTTCCCCCTGTTTATATTTATCCAATGAACATCTAATACCAATCATGGAAACGCTTCATCAGATTGATCCTATGTGTAAATTTTGAACAAAAACTAATATTTCTGCATGAAAAACCCATTCATATCAATGAAGGGAAGGGGCATGAGCCCCCCGTTCCCCCTCTTATACATATCGAATGAACTCCAAAAACTAATCAAGGAAGCGCCTTATCAGGATTTACCTATATACAAAATTTCAAGTGGATGGGATATTTTTATCATGAGTTATCGCGTTACGTACGAACGGTACGCACATACGTACAGAAAGGGCGGGCACATAAGTTCTCAGGCTATGATAGCCTGTGAGCTAAAAATACATTCCTGAAAGGTACAGTCTCAGTATCAAAAGTATTATATGCTAAAAAAAATCACAGATGGTGTTTATCCGATAATGCTATATATTTACAAATAATATTGACAAAGTCGGTTGAAAATCTAATTTAAAGCTATTTTACATAATAATTTTGGTATGACTACGCCGTCATATGTTGACGTATGCGTAAAATATGAACTATCATGCAGTAGTGTATTAAAATAATTTAACAGGAGGTACTGAACCCTAAGGAAAAAACTCGAAAATACGATTTTACCGGTGGACTCATAGGCTTACGTAGCAGTATTTGTTGAGTTTTTGCATTTTATAGCTTCGTGCTCAACTTTTGGAAGTGAGTGTAGTATCGATCAAACAGTCATGAAACAAAAGGTTAATATCCCTTACTAACTCAACAACAAATTATTCTACTTACTGGTATCAAACGATTAGAAAAAAAAAGTCTTCTTTCAAATGATGTATAAAAATTTGCTAGGTGCTGTCTTACATATCAAAACAAATTCGAACTAAAATCATTCATTGAAATTAAATGTAAAATACTAAATCGTATACACATTTACAAAACAGTGATTTCACAAATACATTTAAAATATAATTAATATTTACGTTTAGTATCGCTTCTGTGAAAGTATTTAGGATAAAAAGTACTGTTACAAACTAGTATAAATTTGTAAAAAATAAACGACATAAACGTCGAGGAATCCTGGAGAATATGCAAACCTCATCAAGTTCTCATGGCAACCTATGGCCAAATTACAACCATAGAAATAGGGATAGGGGGGGGATCGGGGGGTAAAGAAGAAGCGATATGAAAGTAGATGTTAATTATATTTTAAATGTGCTTGTGAAATTACTGTTTTGTAAATGTAAGCACCATTTTGCATTTAATTTAATGCATAATTTTAAATATAATTTATGGTGCAATTGTACAACTTATAAACTCATACATATAAATTTATAATGATAGGTAAAAATCACTGTCATTAAGATAATTTAAAAAAAATAATATGAAATTAATATCTTGTCTACTTAAAATTTTTACTAGTCAACTTGCAGCGAAAACCTTAAAATTACCTCTATTCAATTTTGTTGCTATGGAAACAAAAACTTCTCTGATATTGAAATGTATTATTGGAGCATTCTGTATCTAGCTTTTATTTTGAAATATGCTTAAATATATGAAAAAATATTTTTCAACATGAAAATATTTTTTATATATGAAATTATTTTTACAGTATTAAAATTAAATAACTGCTGCAACAAGCACTATATCTATCTATCTATCTATCTATCTATCTATCTATATATATATATATATATATATATATATATATATATATATTAAAATTTCTCATAGCTTAAGTTTGAATTCTTTAATACCATTTACACGCATCTAAAAGTCCATTAACAGACAATTTTCAAAATTGTCTGTTATTGTACCTTATGTGTTGTCTGTTATTGTATTGTTCAAAACTGTCTTCCATAATTATTAACTAAGGTTTTTCAAAAGAAATACCAAAGTTTGACATAATTAGGCATGAGAATTTTCCGCGTTTTTCCGCGTTTTTTCCCACCAGTATAATCTTAGAGAAAATGTTATTTTACTCAATCGAAAAATGCTGCGATTTAACAGAACAATATTTTCTCTAATATTACGCTCGTATGAAAAAAACGCGGAACACTCTCATCCCTACATAATAAATATATTTTACATAATTCAATTTATGTAAATGCAAATGTTGATGAAGTTTATACGATTAGTTTCAGAGAAATAACTATTTTATGAGCCTGTTTATCTATATTGGAAATGAACCTATTGAGACTTATTGAAATTGAAGTTCGGTACTCCATTGTTGAAATTTACACAATTATTAAATCACGTCTATTAATGCATTATTTCTTGTCGATAAGTCCATTTTATTCACTTAATATATTTCAACTATTTCCAGCCCAAATCTTGTCATAAAATGAGTTAAATATATTTGTTTGCAAATTATGCTTTTCTGCAAATGGTAGACGGTTCTTCAATCCTCTCAGGGGTAAGACACTTTTATTCGTATTTAAAAGTAAACACACCCTACTAACTCCTTAACAAATTATCGTAGAAGAAAATTACTGATACCAAAGATTGCGGATAAAGCCTATTTTTTAATGATGTATATAAAATTTGCTTAGGGGGTAATCTGCATATTAAAACAAACCTCAACTAATTTTTTTTTCAATTGTAATACCCAATTTTAACAAGATATTTCAAATCTTCGGTTCAAACTATTCCTAGACACTAAATTTCAAGTCATAGCATGGATGGTCACAGTGACGTCATTGTGACGTCACTTTGGTCACATCACATCTGTGACCAAAATGTCACCACTCTGTGACGTCACATTGTGACTGAGATGTGACTTTCTTAAAAATCTTTAGAAAATTACAAAAATTCTTGAAAACATGTTATTTACTTTAAAAAACATGTTTCTGGCAATTTAAATGTTGTCGATTTTGTCACAGTTTCGTCACAATGTTAATGTCAAAGTAGTCACAAATGACACATTTTTCACAAATTTGTCACACCGTGACTTCACACAGTGGTCACAATGTGACGTCACAAACGAGCTCTAAAACGGCCATAACGACTTCACATTTTAGTCACTGTGACTTAACATCGACGTCACGTGACGTCACATCGACGATCGATGGTCACAAAGTCACAAACCTTCATTAAACCAAGAGAACTCAAACGCAAGCCCGTGATGCGAGTCAATGGGGTTAGCGTCCATCACGTTCATACTCTTAAATTATTAGGTTTAATTATTGATAAACATCAGAGCTGGATTCCACATATCAAAGCACTAAAAATTAAACTTTTAAATTACTACCATAATTCCTGTAAATTAACATCAAAAACATGGGGCATCAAGCCCAATATGTTAAAAACATGGTACCACATAATCATTGAACGCATCATCTTTTACTGTGTGGGCGTTTGGGGAGGTTCGCTAACCAAAGTGGCTAAGCAAAAACTTGCCTCTATCCAGCGCATATTCCTTCTGCAAATGGTTAGAGGTTATAGAACTATCTCAACGGATGCACTCACAGTACTTACTGGTATTCCACCCATACACTTAACACTTGCTTACGAATTTCAGAAAAACAGAATACTACACTTAGAACACGAACCAACACAGTCAGCACTTTTCCCTAACTTGCTCTTACAAAGAAAAGTCCACAGCTGGACTATGCATCCGGCGGATGAGACATCCTATCTTCAAGTTAATGTTAATAAGCACTCTTACAGCCCCTCGAAAAATCCAGCCATTTTCACCGATGGTTCACACACGGAGACAGGAGTAGCATCATCCTTCTGTGTTTTCAAAGACAGTGTTGTTATTCATCAGTGGGCTTGCAGGATTGGAGATAACAATTCGGTGTTCCAAGCGGAACTCTTCGCAATCCTGCGGGCTTTGGAATGGATTGTTCTCTATCCTCATACTACTTTTTTTCACCTTTATAGTGACAGCCTTTCAAGCCTACAAGAAATATTCGCCCATAGAACAAAACACCCTTTAGTGCTTAAGATAAAAGTTATCTTAAAAACTCTCGTCCATAGGGTCTCTCTCGGTCATGTCACCGCTCACATCGGCATAGCTGGCAATGAGCTAGCTGACGCACTGGCCAAGGAGGCCACCTCACGTCCAAACATAGATATCCCCCTTCCTGTTCCCCCGTCTCATGTTCGCCACTTCCTCAAAAGAAACATTCTTTCAGACTGGCAACTCTACTGGGATGCCTCAAGCAAAGGCAGGCACACCTATTCCCTTATCCCAAAAGTCTCATACAATCTCTTAGCTTTCTCCCCTCCCACATCAGCATTCCTCTCCGGCCATGGTCCATTCAGGACATACCTAAATTATTTTAAACGCTCAGATACGGACCTCTGCGAGTGTGGGGCCATAGGGTCCCCAGACCACTACTATTTCTTCTGCACACTCACAGAGGCCTGGCACCTTAAGAACCCTTATTCCCGCCCAGATACCTGGCTCACAAATATCTTAACCCGCCCAAAACTACTCCGTAAACTGGCACAAATTTATCACTTCCTTATGGACCTGGCCAATCTTACCACTTAACCGTTCTCTCCTAAGACTGCCCGCTGTCGCGTTAGAGCCTTTGTTGAGCTTTTGGCAGTCGTAGCGCCACTTGTCGCGATGGAGCAGGTCTCCGGCGCGCATATCACTGTGTTGATGTTGTATACAGCCTGTATATTATGTATTTTATGTATTTTTTTTTTTTTTTTTTTTTTTTTTTTGTTGAAGTTATTGTAATGAATCCCCACATGCCGGGGAACATTCCGAGTGGGACAAATAGGGTCTACACCGGATCCTAGCGATCTGGTGATCTTGTCCCACTTAGGCATAAATAAATAAATAAATGTAACTTCACAACGACGTTGCAATGACGTCATCATGCCTTACGGGTAATGTAAAATTACATTTCACATATTTATCAATATCTCCTGGAATAATACTCCTAATGTTCTAATTTTTTATGTAGCTATAATATTAAAATATCCAAACGTAAATACGTTGAATTTGCAATTTCTATAATTGGATAATATGAATTATAAAATTAATATTCGAAAATAATTATGAATTGCAACTTGATTTTTTTAAAATTTAGATTTATTAAATCCTGCTTTATTTAAATCCAAAATTTCAAACTTTTCTTCCAAGTAGTTATAAAATATGCTTAAAAACGGCCAAAATGATAGTTTAAGGGGTCTTCTACATTATATGGCCAAATATTACCGGCCACTTGCGATTTTAGACATTTTGTTAAATACACTGGCGGAAAAAAAATCCCAACACCAAGAAAAATTTATTGTAGAGTAATGAAATTTGGACAGTGCATTTGTCTAGTTAAAATGTTTATTTGATTACATTTTCGAGATCATAGGTTAATTTAAGGTCAATAAAATGCATTTCAAATGTGAAATGCTGTTACATTAAAAGTCGTTATAACCTCCAGAATTTTGAATGCATACTTGCACACGTGCATGCATTGTTTCATACAGGTGCCGAATGTCACTTTTTCGTATGGAGTTCTATGCTTGTTGTACTTGCTGTGTCAATACTGTGATGGTCAGTGCTGGCTGGGAATGACGCCGGAGTTCCCATCCAATGGTAGCCCATACGTGCTCAATGGAAGACAGATCTAGTGATCTTGCTGGTCAAGGTAACAAGTCGACACTCTGTAGAGCACGTTGCGTTACAGTAGCGGCATGAGGGCGCGCGTTATCCTGTTGAAAAACGTCCCTTGAATGCTTTTCTTGAATGGCAGCACTACAGGTTGAATTACCGAACTGACTTACAAATGTGCAGTCAATGTGCTTGGGATAAGCCCGGGAGTGCTTCTGGTGTCATAGAAAATTGCTTCTTAGACCATGACTCCAGATTGTAGATCCAGTGTTTTTAAGCCGCATGCAGTTTGGTTGCAGGCGTTCCCCTGGCCTCCTTCTGACCAGCACACGGCCATTACTGGCACAAAGGCAGAACATACTTTCATCAGAAAACACAACAGATCTCCACTCCATCCTCCAGTGAGCTCTGGCTTGACATCATTGGCGTCGCAAACGACAATGGCTTAGAGTCAGTGGAATGCATGCCTTGCATCGAGCTGTCCTTGAAGTAACCGATTTCTAACAGTTCGTTGTGTCATTGTGGTACCAAATGCGGCTCAAATTTCTGTCAAAAGCACAATATGATGAGACACAGGCGTACGCCGAATACGACGGTCTTCCCTCTCAGTAGTGCCACGTGGTCACCCGGAACCTGGTCTTCTTAAGGCAATACAATCCCTTGACCATTGCTCCCTACAATCATGCACAGTGGATACATTCTGTCCAAGTCTTTCTGCAAAATCACGGAAAGAAAATCGACTTTCTCGTAGCCCTAATTTACGACCTCTTTCCAATTCGGGGAGCTGATGATAATAGCTTCTTCGTCTTCTTAAAGGCATTCATGATCAACCTCAACTCAATTCGTCAAATTTTGAAGCGAAAAAATGCTCACGAACTTTACAGCACTCGTTTAAAGCAAACCTGACTTTAAAGTTGTGAGTGGCGCTACTAGCGCCACACTTATGCGCGAAGCCTGAAATTTGAATCAATGTCATCTTTCAGATGTATAAACACGCCTACAAATTTTCGTTTGGCTAACACAAGTCTTTCTTGGTGTTGGGATTTTTTTTCCGTCAGTGTATATAGAAAAATACACGAGGAATTATCCTGGAACTCTATGTGTGTAAACTTAATAGTACAGGTCAGACATTTTCGTGAAGATTTTTTCCCGCAACTCCATAGGGGACCGTCAACAAATTGAAAAAGAACGGAACGAAAATCTTTTGAATAACTCTGTCAAAACTATTGTAACAAAAGCATTTAAACTATAGATTATGATTAAGTGGCTTATTGTAACAAATTGTGTTCATTTTTATGCGGATAGCATGTATACTCGTAGAGAAATTAAAGTATTTATAAATCAGTCTCAATTTTTTTCAAGTTTTTTGCTTATAATTTACAAAATTCGTAATATAAAAAAATGTTTTTTTTTTTTTTTTTTTTTTTTTTTTTTTTTTTTTTCTTTGACGAAAATATGAAAAATATATATATACTCAATATCCTGTAATCAGAATTAAAAAATAATAAAAGTTGTATGAAAAATGAGTAGGTTTACTAAATAATTTTTGCGCATATTAAAACGCCTTGCTATTTATAAACAATAATAAGAGCTGTGCATTATGTGATAGTGCAGCATAAGCAAAGTGATTATGCATAAAGTCTCTTTGAAAATTATGGAAGAGCCTACACAAGAGTTAAATAGATGGAATTTAATAACTTTAAGTGTTAATCTGGGAATTATTTAAAACAGGTATGACAATTTTAGACATAAGAGATATTCTAAAAATATCTGGGGAAACGTTAATGTAGAAACTCAGATTTTAAGTACTTGTTTCTTATCGAATTTTCACAGGTATATTTTAGTTCAGTTTTAGTTCGCTGTATTTGTAGATATTATATCCAACGTGGTGTTACAATCGTCTGAGATGTAGTTTTTGAATATTTTTAATTTGATTTTAAAAACATCACTTCCATTTGTAATAATTTTAATAGTGAATTTATGGTGCTGCGACCCATGTTGATATTAAAAATGTTTAAGGATTTAGAAATAATACTGTAAAAATCCTAATATTTTTGTTAAGGGATAGAATTTTTTCAAAGGAATATAAAACGAAACTATCTATGCGATTTTCGATTTACCTACTGGTTTGTATAAGATTTTATTCTATCGAATCCCGGAAACTTCACAAAGGTATAAATTTTGTAAAATAATCCGATCTAAAAATTGAAATATTATAAAATCGTAATGGAGAAGTGTGAAAGCAATTGTTTTGTCTGTAGTTATTACGTTTTTTGACGAACAAAATATTTGGAATATAGATCTAGAGTTTAGATAAAAAAAATAATTTAATAAAATAATTTAATAAAAATGATAAAATAATGTAATAAAAATTAAACATTTAAAGCATATATAAATGTTTCAAACCTTTTTGTAAACTGTTAAAAAAGGTAAAATAGAAAAAAAGGATAGAACATCATTTTGTATTTTTCCAGATAAAATATTAAAGATACTTACCGTATAGCAAAATCATGCGTTCAAATTATATCCGTGAAATACTTTATCCTAAAATAATATTTTATTGTACGAAAAATTTCTCAATTTTTGAAATTAGTTGATATGAGTAAATTCTAAATATTCCATCTCTTTGAAATTAATTTTTTTTTCCGTAATCGTGATTAATTCTTCAAATAAAAATTTCTTACAGTTGAAGGAATTTATTTAGATACATTATCAATGTGAATAAATCATTTATTTGGGATAGATATAAATAAACCTAAGGTAAGCGCATTTATGCGCATATTTAAACGCCTTGCTATTTATAAACGATAGTAAAAGCTGTGCATTATGGGAAAGTGCAGCATTAGCAAGTAATTATGCATAAAGCCTCTTATGAAAATTACGGAAGACTCTACACGAGTTAAATAGATGGATTTTAATAACTTTAAGTGTTATTTTGGGAATTATTTATAACAGGTATGGCAATTTTAGGCATAAGAGATATTCCAAAACTATCTGGGGAAATGTTAATGTAGAAACTGAGATTTTAAATACTTATTCCTTTTCGTATTTCACAGATACATTTTACTATAATTTTAGTTCATTGTATTTGTAGATATTTTATCCAAGTTCTTATTGCTAATTTTGATCACTTTAAAATAAAGAAAGAAAATGTGAATTTTTATTGAATACTATAAGAAACGCTACCAAAATGATTGAAAGGGAATTTATTCTTAAAACATTTCTTTTAATAAATCGTTATGAAGTTTTCTAAATTTACAAATATTTTAATTATTATCTTGAAAATTATTAAATTTCTGATGTTCATGAAATCACATATTCTGCACTTTTCATTATTTTGTTCATTATGTTCTCTCGATCGTATTGTTTAACACACACACACACACACACACACACAAAAAAAAATGCAACTTATGAACTTGTTACTTAAAATCCCTTTGTTCAAAATGGTAACGTCAACTTCCAACGAAAAAGTCAACATGAATGAAATTATCAGTTCTGGGTGTATTATAGACCATTTTTCTTGCGCATTTGAAAACGCGACATTGTATGTGAGCTGTGAACGAATGTAAAATACTGGGTGACTCAAAATCTATGGAGCAAAAAGAAACAGTCATTGAGCTTCCTCTCATGGGAATGTTGTCATTTTGAAAAACAGCACAGTTTTTAACTAGGTGTATTACAAATTAACACATGGGGGGGGGGAGAGCTTGAACACGTGATATTGCATAGAAATTTCGAAAGAAAGAATGTAAAGTACATGATAATTCATAATGAATGGGACAGGAAGAAGCACACAGTGAGTTTTTATTTTCAAAAATGTCAGTACTTTGAATAATAGCACGACTGTGATTTAGGCGTATTACAGTTTAGCCTGTTGGGGAAAGATTGAACATATGACGTTGCACACGAATTGTGAAAGAAAGTAAAGTATATTGTGATTCGAAGTGAATGAGAGAAAAAAAGAAGCACACAGTGAGTTTTCTTTTGCAGGAATGTCAGCATCTTGTGTAACAGCACGGTTTTTTTTTCTTACGAGGTGTATTACAGTTTAAACTGTGTGTGTGGGGGGGGGGGGGAATTGAACACATGCTATTGCGTAGGAACTGCAGAAGAAAGAATGTGAAGTACATGGTGGTTCAAAATGAATGGGACATAAGGAAACACACAGTAAGCTTTCTCTTGTGGAATGTCGTCATTTTGAATAAGAGCGCGATTTCGATAATAACAGACTTTTTATTGTTACGAGATAAAACCTGTATAGTCGTACTTTCATGTTACATATTTATTTTCTAGTTAAAACCATTACAGAACTTAAACGTTGCTTGCCTTTTTGTTCCTTTTATTTTGAATTTCCCTGCATTACTGATTTTCTTTACAATTCCAAACAAAGATATTTTTCCAAATTCTTATAATTTTACAACTATCGCTCATTGCCTAATCAGCGAAAGCATGCAGTGAAAAAAAACTGTTTTAAACCCATCATACAACTTTAATAAATTTTATTAACACTTTGAGTGCCACATCAGTCACCAATGACTGAGACTGAACTTTCCTTTTAGGCCGCGTTACTCACCGTTGTGATATAAAACTAAAAAATATATATATTGTTTTAAATAATTGCTGAAAATTTACTTAAAATTTACTAATTTTTAATTTATTACAGGATTAAACTTTCTTAATTCTTTGTCCTTAATCTTGTAATTTCTTTACTTAAAACAGCATTAAAAAAATTATATCATATTTTACATTGTCGGTCACGGGGGGGGGGGGGGGGGTATAACGCGCCCTAAACGGAAAGCCCACTGTCAGTCGTTAAGGCACTCAACGTATTAATTGACAGTCACCTTCCGATATCTTTTAACCTCATATTTTTATACTCCTTTCAACATTGTTAAGTGCCGAAATGGGTGTTTTTAAAGAAACCCAAAATAGACGACGCTTGTAGTGAGACGAAATTGACTGTTTTGCACAGTACTTCCTGAGTACTAGGGCTGAGCGCTGACCGAAAAATGGCGGATGTCGTAGACGGCATTTGTACAGCTTTTTGAATTTGAATATAAATAATTTTATTTAAAAAATGGATTTTATTTTTCTAAGATTCAATAAATCAATAAAACTTTTGGAAAATATTGCTGTCAAAATTCAAGAGACCATACAAATACTTCATAAAATTCTACGATAGCCACCATTTTTGTGTCTGCGCTCAAGCATGTGTGCACCTGTGAACTGTATTCAGATGTCGGTGGTTTCGCAAACAAATAAAACATCTTACATTGAAATTAAAAAAACCAAATATAGAGATGAAGAAATTATAATTTAAATTAAATATTTTCTCAGTTAAAAATAATTTTATATCTCATTTTTTTTTCATAAATATATTTATCTTACAAAACTCTACCGTAGCTTATATTAGTCTAAAGCACCTGCGTGCATTTTAAACTTTGAACAAAAGATCCGACTGTTTAGGCAATATATTCATCATGTATAAATACAAGAGGTTTATAATTACATTGATAGCACACAGCCTGCTTTGCAGCATTACCTAATTGCGAGAATGCAGCCAAATTTTGTAGGATGAGTGCATTATATCAAGACGACGTATAAAAGGATTTACCGAGAAAACAGTGCTATATATCCCTGTCGGTGACTTTTGGAACTATTTCTACTGAAGCTTCTATCCCCTGTTTTGTTTTACTGTCCTGCAAAATCAGGCTCCGTTTTAACAAGATCATGTTATAGAACGCTGAATAGAATACCATCTCATTGATTATGGCTTCCTTGTATGTAACGTGTATATTAGTATAAACACGTGGAAATACACAATTCGCGACGCATGTCGGACGCTTGGCGGTTTATATTTATAGAACATTATAATAAAAAAGGTACTCTTTAAAAAAAAAGTCTTCGCTGTTTGCATGTCATTGTTTATTTTTTAAGATAAATCTGTGACAGAATTTTCTTACCTTGTAGATGAGATCCAGTTTCTTCCAAACAATCTTTTTCTGTAAAAATCAAGTCATCTTTTGCCGTGCTGGATGTTGTGGTATGTTCTTTCAACTCGAAGAATGTAAAAGCTAATTCGCTATTCCATTGGTCGTCTGTGAGTTCGGAGGAAAAATTTATGATTCTGCCGTACACTTCCGCCATGATCGGTAAAAATAATGACAAGCGAGATTTTTTGAATGTTTATAGTCCTAAATATTGTATCCTTTAGATATGGATTCGTCCATAACAATACTGCTTTAACACACTGCTAGCACCTGAAAGTTCATCTGTAAAGAAAAAAGTATTTTATGTTTGGTGTATATTTTAAATAAATTATAAAAGAAAATTGCAGCAATATAAAGTACCTGAAATAAATGAGATTGTTCTTTAAAGTTCAAATAGCACAAAAGAACTTGGAAATGGAACAGTCGTTAGTTAAGAAACAATCACTTGAAGTTTGTCATAGTGATCTTAAAAATTACTTATAAAGGGTGATCTAAAATTCACAAGTAAAGTAAAAATTCAATAGTTCGAAAACAATAGATAGTATATTTTTGAATCAAATTCAGCTATCATATCAGATATTGCGATTGTGGAAGAATAGTTAGATAAATCAGTTTTCCAGAATCTTCCGAGGTGGTACAGTCATTGGCCACTTCAGCCAAGAAATTTCTGGCTCGAATAATGGACTGGGCTTTTTTTAGCCACTTGAAAAATTTAAATCAGTTAAGATTTATTTACAAATTGCATAATTGTATGTAAAATTAATATAGAATAAATAGATAGTCGCTAGATTTGGATTCCACAGAAATAAACAGACAGATGTATAACATTTTTACAGCGAAAATATTACCAAACATTGTTATTTAAAGTGAATGTAGATGATATTGAAGGGATGATATTCACTCGCCTAAAGCTACTCCCCTTGCAGAGCGATTGCCTTATAAAGTATTTTTGCTAGAATACCTAAGATCTTTATTGGAAGTTAACGATGTAGTGACTCCACATTTCCTGGCTGCAGCACTTTAAACCTCCATGCTAAAGAATTTTAACAGAAATCTTTTTTGATGCTGTGAAGAGTTGTTGTGTCCGATATCTATTCCCACTAAAGACATTCGCCAAACTAAGCATGTGAAATCCAGTTATACTGTGAAAAGTGCAACGCCACTGAAAAAATTGCGCACACAAATGAAATACAGGGTTCTAGCAATATTTTAATAAAATATTCTGTCGATTAACATGTAATCGCAGGTTTTTTTATACACTTCTGTGAAAATCGCAACAAGTTCTTATTTTGGGCTTTCGAATTATTCAGTTTTTATTTATTTATTGACTTTAGGATTAACCGAATATTTAGAAGCTTCAAATATTGAACGGATACAACAAATATATCCTTTCGGTTCCGATATTTTTTTCATTTTGAGAACAAAACTACTTTTGCTTTAATAATGTTAATCGTAGTTATCAAAACAGACTAACTGAAGTGTAAAGATTATGTCACTATGTGAAACCCAACGAAGGTACTTATTTTGTGTACTGTTCAATTCATATTCATGTGAAAATAAGTTAAGGAATAATTTTTGAAGACATTTAGAAAACAGAGTATTACAATAGAGCTTAAAAAAAAATTACCACTGTCTAATGTTTTTTGTCATTTTATCACACATGATTCGTTTAGAAAAGTGTTACGTCTTCACCATAACCTTGGATGTCGTACGTCTCCTTGGCGCATTCTATTGTACTTTAGGTTTGCCGTTTTGGCAACATTGGAATATCGTTTGTTATTGCTTTGGTTTTATCGGCGATCTTAGCGGACCTATCTTGTGTTAGCTGGATCATTATTCTTTATTTCAAATGTAAATATTGTGCGTAAATAATTTGTATATAAAGAATTTTTAAGTAATATTAGTAGTAATAATTGAACCAGCGACCATATGAGTATTTTGAATATACTTGCATCATTCGATAGTTCGTGACAAAAAGTAATCTAGTTTTTTTAATTTAGAGAATGAAAAATATGTTTAAAATAAAAGAATCGCAACGCTGCAAAGAAAACTAAGCAAACTTTTACTATTATTATTATTATGTGTCAAAACATAAGTGAAATCATAATAAGAAAGACTTAACCTTACACCTTCTTCATGTAGAAAGTTACAAAAGTAAATGTTGAGGCAAAATAATACTCGATGAAAAGACATATACTAATAATAGTACAATATTGACCCGAAAAGGATAGAATAAAACAACAACAGTATAACCACAAAGTAATATGGTTATTCGATTATTACGTATGTGAAAAGATTTGCTCAATGTTATTTCCATTGAAAATATATCAGAATTTCATTCATTCGGATTCAACTCCTAAAGCTTATAAACTTCTCCTATGCTGCAAGCAACATTGAAATTCAAGCCTTCCTTATCTTGAACACTGTAACATTGGAGGTATTCGAAATGCATTGAATAGAAGCTTCTGCGCCTATATTCTATCTAGATAGATTAAAGACAATCACTTTAGTAGGTTATATATTTACCTAACGAGTCTGCATTTCGTAAATGTGATATACAGAAACATATGCTACTTTTTTGATTGGAAATACGTTGCTTGAAACTCTGTGTACCTTAAACATTATTTTAAAGTATTTTACAATATCGGTTTTGCATCTAGATTGCAAGGCAAAATATGTTTGTGAGTATGGTGGATAGCATTGACACGAAAATTGGGACAGAGAGAATATAAAATTGGAACAGTGGCTTAGAAATCGGGACATAAAAATACAGTTAATACTATCAAAACTGTACCTGTATTAAATGGAAAATATTAGTGTTCTTTGCAAAAGTTGTATTACATAAAAACCTGCTAAGAAGGAAACTTATTTAAAACGGATTTATCCTCTGGTTATTCGAATTCTGTCTCAGAAAACTTCGCCGTATTCACAAAACACAATAATCTTATATATGTGTGAAAATGCGATTGCTATGGACCAAAAATAAAATTCCGTTTGGAGGAGATTCCCTATGAAGCAATCATGATTGGAAGGCATTGATCCTGCAAAAACTATAACATTTTTATGTTTTAGGTAGGAATATGTTGCACACAGGTGTTATTTTCACACATTTGTTAATGAAAATACATAGGATTTTAGTTAAAGAAAGGATATAGCTAAGAACTGGAAAAACAATCCTTTTTGTCAAATAGATTTGTACGATATTCCTTTGGGCGGAATGTTCCATTACCAACAAGCTTTATTTTCACAGGTTTTACTTTATACAGTTTTAGTCGATATAGACTAACAAAAGGCACGGAACTACAGGACATTTAGAAAAAATTATTGATAATGAAAAATTGCGACATTGGGAGTCCTTCGCAGGGGTTCAACAGGGCATGTTTTAATGCAGAAAACTATTTATGTACTGTTTAATGTACAAGACAAAATTTTAGCTGATAAATGCAAACACTTTTTGTAGACCATTTGCAGAGAGATTCGGCCAAGTATTACAAAACCCTATGCAATATACTATAAAAACATTTGTGAAAGATTATCTAACAATGCAAGTCTCATCAAACTATGCAGTAGAACATTTCAAAACGGGTAACCTTGCATAATCAGGTTCATTTGATTATAGATTTTTCCCACATAAAACTAGAAGTTACCAACATTGAACGATATATAACATACTAAAACCATCACCGAAAAGTTATCTAACGAACAACGCTAGTATGATATTGTTTCATCTATAGGGCAATTTCAACATATCTGCATTATAAAAGACAAATGTGTTTGCGCGTACCCCCATCCTTTATTTGCTATTTTACCCGTTTTGTTGTTAACACCTACCGCTCTTTTGTTATTTCCTTTTAACGTTAACTTTTGATAAATGTTGTAAATTACCTATCTTTAAAACGATGCTAATAAGTATTTGAGAGACTAATAATAGTTTAAAGAAGAATTCTATTTTTAAGTTTTATTTTCTATTCAGCATTTTATTCTGCGTGATCATGTGTTATTCATAAAATAAATAAACATCCTTCTCATTTTGTTGTTATTTTCTTTTAACTTTAACTTAAGGGTGCATGGAATATAAATTGGTTAAAGTGTTTCATTTTTGAATCCAGTTATAAATTGATAAATCAGAAAAAAAAATGATGAAATGTTAAATCAATATGATTATGATGCGGGAAGGTTTTAAAATAAAATTTATGTTTTAGTTTTCTGGGTATGTATTGTAAGTGTAATTTTTTCACGCTTTTCATTTAGGATTAAAAAAATAGAATTAAAAAAAATTTTACTGAAAAAAAAAATTAATAAAGTATTTTCAAAGTTTTTTAATAATATATTTTTTTCGTTTTATCAATTTATAACTCAATTCCAAACTCGAAAATTTGAACCAACTTATTCTCTATGTGCTCTTAAGATAAATTTGCATAAATTAATTATCTATAAAATAATGGTAATTAACATTTTAAAGAATAATTCTTTGAAAGGAAATTCTATTTTTAAGTTTTAATTTCTAATCTTTGTCAGATAAATTTAGCATTTAATTTTGTACTTTAATTATTATTTCTAGTCGATATACTATGAAGTAAAAAAAATTGATTTATATTTTAGCCGAATATATTACTGACAAAATGCAGAAAGTTAAAATTTTAATTAAAACAAATACTTTCCCGAAACTCAAGTTTTAAAACAATTTATTTAGCATTTAGCACTTTTAAAAGTTTTCGACTTTGTGTCTAATTATAAGATTTATTTCTGATAAAGATTTATGAGAAACGGAGACTAATAATTTATTTTCTCCGTCATTTTAATTATAATGGAAAGGTTTGATGTTTCAGAATGTTTCTAAATAATGAAACACTTCGATTTAGAAATATTAACATTTGTTCACGGTTTAAATGGGAATTAACACCATTGTTTTTTTCTCAGCAGGTGGCGATGCTATGCGGCATTATACCTGATAATCGCAATAGCTCTATCTCAGAAATTTTCAACAAACTTCAGATTCATTTTGTCTTTAAAAAAACATTAGTATTCTTCAGTTTTTGGAGTAAATAGATCAACAGATGGCGGTGCGATGTGGCATTATTCATGATTATCGCAATAGCTCTATTTTAGAATCTAATGCACGAATTTTCATGAAACTTCAAATTCTGCTAGTCCCTGATATAAATTAGTATTCTTTAATTTTTAGAGTAAATCGTTCAACAGCTAGCACTTATATTCAGTTTTTTTTATTTATTTTTATTTATTTATTTATTTATTTATTTTTTACGATTTCTGTGATAATTGCATTTCAAATACCAATGTACGTATTTTCCTCAAATTTCATATTCAGTTAGAACTTGAAATAAGTTGTTAAAGATTATATTTTGGTGTAAATTACCTAACTGGTGACGCTGCTATATTTAATTTTACTGGAATTATTAACGTGTATGTGATAGAAGGAAGTTTTGGGATTCCTACATCCAACTAGTTGAGTTATTATTCGAATTATAAATTGATAAAACAGAAAAAACGTTAATGAATTAATTACTTCTAGTTATTTCTGGGCACTATGCCATGAAGTATAAAAATTCGATTTAATTCGATTATATTTTATCGGAATATAGTACTGACGAAATGCAGAAAGTTTGATTAAAACAAATACTTTTCAGAAACTCAAGTTTTAAAGCAGTTTATTTAGCTTTTAGCAGTTTTAAATGTTTCGACTTTGTGTCTAATTATAAGATTTATTTCTGTATAATATTTATGAGGAACTGAGACTAATGAACCGTTGAAATAATTTATTTTCTCGCTATTATTTTAATTAGAGTGAAAAGCTTTTAAGTTTCAGAATGTTTCTAAATAATAAATCATTTTGATTTAAAAAATGTTTAATATTTGTTCAGGATTAAATGAGAATTAAAATCATCAGTTTGTTTTATATATGAAACAAGCTGGATGTGACGCATCTTTCTTTGCTATTTTCTTTTAACTTTAACTTATGATAAATTTCCGTAAATTAACTATCTTCAAAACGATGTTAATAAGTATTTGAACGACTAATAATTTTGAGAATTCTATCTTTTAGTTTTATTTTCTAATCTTTGTTATATAAATTTAGTATTTAATTTTGCATGACCATATATTATCCATAAAATAAATGACCGTCCTACTCCTTTTGTTGTTAGTTCCTTTTAGGGT
This sequence comes from Maratus speculifer, assembly GCA_964019185.1. Taxonomy (NCBI): domain Eukaryota; kingdom Metazoa; phylum Arthropoda; class Arachnida; order Araneae; family Salticidae; genus Maratus; species Maratus speculifer. Next base: position 26,660,716 of record OZ025289.1, on the reverse strand, counting down.
TCTTGCTAGCTTTTGACCAACGTTAATGATTTGATGAATAAGAAATAAAACTAGTCGTTGGGGGCCACCGTAATACTTACCCATCATGGATATGTATATGAAAATAAAACATGTGAAAACTATTTATACTATGCATTGCAATTAATAAACAAAAATTTAAATATTGTTAATGCACTAGTAATACTCTATTAATGAATTGCTGATGCACCAATTTCAACAAATTATACATATAAAACGCCAAACTACTCAAGAAGTACCAAACTACGTAAAAGAAACATCCTTATAACTCCAAAAATAATAATCATATTAACTAACAGTTTGCTGCGTCGGATTAAGCGTCTCATTTTCAATTAAAATATACCTCTGAATTGAAATTTGAATGAAATACAGGATCATGAAAAATCGAAGAATGTGGAAAACAGGATAACAAATATCTCGACAACTAATAATCCGATCGACTTCGTTCTTTATGCAAAATTTGTGTTTTTTTATTGCCTTTTACATGCATTCCTTAAAATAAAAAAAATTCTAAAATTTTTATATACCTCTCATCAGAGGGAATTTTTCGAGAATCCGGAAAAATAGCTCCGGATAATCGAGGTTGCTGATATTCAAAAGGCTTCGTCCCATTCTTACATACTAAGTACATACAAAATTTCAAGTCTCGATCTCAATTTGTTCGTGAGATAGAGCGTTTACAGACAGACAGACTGACAGAAAGACAGACAGACGGACAGACAGACAGACGGACGGCAAATTTTTTTTCTAAAAATATGTTTTTCGAAATCTCCAGTGTCCGAAACGTGTAAATCCGTCAAAAAATTTTTTTCGATTTTCAAAACGATTGCAAGACTTACCCTATACTATGTATGATGGGTAAGTAAAAATGATCTACAATGATTACCGTATCCACTCGTGTATACCGCGCAATTTTTAAAAATCTCGTGTATAACCGTACCATAAATTTAGTATGCAAATAAATGAATGGTCAAAGGAATTTAAGTAAAGAAAGTCGAAACAAACATTACATGAGGCCAGAAAATAAGGCAAAATTACATTTTTAGACTTCGGGTAGGGAGTGATTGACGAAGGATAATAATGAGTGACGGCAATTATAATTACTTATTAGAGTTTAAATAACGTTACTAGCTTTTTTATCTAAAAAAGTGCAAGGAGTGAAAAAAAAGATGAAGTAATATATCTATTAAGTAAGATCTTCTTATTTTTAATATCTTCTTTTAATACATTTATTAATTCATATGTATGTCGTGTAATTACTTCAAGCAATAAGAAATTATTCCGTCTATAACGCGCACCTGCAAGTTTTGCTTTAATTTTTTCAAAAAAAGTGCGCATTATACACGAGTAAATACTTTACACACAGCTATATAAATTGCCAATTTCAACACCTCATTGCAGAAAAACTTTTCTCTATTTGACGCTTGATTCGAGTAATTTTGTTTATGCTTTTACAGGTACAACGCCAGTACATAGATAGAGATTAACTGACACTAGATAAATATATATCGCATAATCATCTCAGTCTTTGGATGTTGTTTAACTGAATTGAAGTTAAGTCAGTATGTCTATAAATAAAACAGTGTAAAATGGCACTCTGCGATTGAACATGTAAAGCGACATCCAATACCTTAGCAACGTTCATAAAAATTCTCACTGTATTGAACACACACATACACACACAAAAAGTATAAAAAAGAGCATAAATTGAGTAGTCGCAATTTGGCGAGTCTTATCGTTCTTTTACTCGCCAAATGAAACATTTTGGCGCAATTTGGCGGAGTGGCGAGCTTCAGCGAGAATCGTGTTTCCTTTTATTATTAACTTAACGGTGCATGGAAAGTAAATTTGTTCAAATTGTTAAGCTTAAAATCAAGTTATAAATTGACAAATTAGAAAAAAAAAGTTGATGATATGTTAAATTGATATGATTATGATGATGGAGGGTTTTTAAATAATATATTTAAGCATTGTGGATATGTATATAGAGGGGATGTGGCCTCTTGTCACTTTGTAAAATATGTTTTTTAATGCTTCTGTATACTTTTCTAAAAATCAGTTTTAGATAAACAGCTGAAACTTTCCAAGTTTGTATAAATAAATTTCTTTGAAAATAAGAGGAAGCAATTTTCATCTAGGATTAAAACATAAAATAAAAAATATTTTACTGAACAATTTTGAAAAAGGTTTTTAAAAGTTTTTTAGTAAAATATATTTTTTCTGGTTTATCAATTTATAACTCAATTCAAAACTCGAAAATGTTAAACAATTTGTGCTCTTTATGCCCTTAAGATAAATTTATATAACTTAGTTATCTTTAAAACGATGCTAATTATTTGCTAAATAAATTAATATTATTATATATAAATTAATTAGCATTTTAAAGACTAATTCTATGAAAGGAAATTTTATTTTTAAATTTTAATTTCTAATCTTTGTCAGATAAATTTAGCATTTAATTTTGCACATCTAGTTATTATTTCTGGTCACTATACCATGAAGCATAAAAATTAGATTTATGATACTGGCCGAATATAATATTGACGAAACGCAGAAAGTTAGAACTTTAATTAAAACAAATGTTTTCCCAAACTCAAGTTTAATAGCAATTTATTTAGCATTTAGTAGTTTTAAAAGTTTTCGACTTTCTGTCTAATTATGATATTTATTTTTGTATAATATTTATGTGAAACAGAGACTAGTCAACTTTCGAAATAATTTATTATCTCTGTCATCTTAATTATAATGGAAAGACTTTAAATTTCAGAAAGTTTCTAAATAATGAAACATTTTGATTTTAGAAATGTTTTAATATTTGTTCAGGATTAAATGAGAATTAACATTATTGTTTTATTTTATATATACAGTAAAGCATCGTTTATACGACGATCACTTATACGACGTTTACATTTATACGACGTTTGAATGTGGTCCCGATTCATTCCTATTCATTTTAATGTAAAAATATATCTTTTATACGACGCCCAAAATCGTTTATACGTCGATTTTTCGATTTTGTATATGTTTTTTTTTTTTTTTTTTTTTTTTTGTATATTTTACGAACGAGCGAAAGTTGGCAGCTATGAATGACACCAAAGAGCGTGTTTAAATACACTCCAGATTATAAAAATGTGGGCTGGTGTTCGATTAGTCTGAAAAATCAGCTTACATGTAACAGATTACACTGGGAGGGGTCATTCTTTTTTCGGGGATGGTCAGCTTTCCGGAACTGTTTTAAGTTGTAAATAGACTATCCTTCTAACTGTTATCAGTATTGGCGACTTTTAGTTGGCCACGCGGGATTTTTGATTTTTGACTTTAAATGGAAAGGAAATGATGTACTGCTAATGAAGAACCTTTCGGTGAAACATAAATAAAGGTACACATATTTAAATTGCTTATTAATTCCCCCTCCCCCCCCCCCGCTTTTTTATAATTTGTTTATTTTGGTTTGTTTAATTTATAAATTCATGCAAATCATCACGTTAAACATTAAAATTAAGTGAAAACAAAATTAATTCTAGTTTTGAAAGTTAAAATCGATTATACGTCGTTATCGTTTATACGACGTTTTTCGGTAGTCCCTTCGGCGTCGTATAAACGATGCTCCACTGTAAAGTAAAGTTTGATGTAACACGTTTAGGGTACACATACCTCGATTTATTTTTTATAATGACTTTCATAAATGATAATATGTTGTAGAGAACTTTCTCAAAGAGTATCGAAATACTTTTTCGGTTTCAAACTAAAAAATAAATAATAATAAATAAATAAAATATTGCTGTTAAGTCTGAAGCTTTTAATGAGCACATAAAAATTGTTTTCAAGTTTCAGTCATACAGTAGAGCACCGTTTATCCGGACACCGATTAACCACATTGTCTAATTTGTCGGTGATCTATTTCTTCTAATCTCTTGAATTCTAAATTTCTTATTCTTATCTATTATACGGGAATTCTATTCTTAAGCTTTATTTTCTAATCTTTGTCAGATAAATTCAGCAATTAATTCTGCACATCTAGTTATTATTTCTGGTCGCTAGGCCATGAAGAGTAATAAGATTTATATTTCAGTTATATTTATAGTTCTGACGAAATGCATAAAGTTAGAACTTTAATTAAGACAAATACTTTCCTGAAACTCAAGTTTTGAAACAATTTATTTAGCATTTAGCAGTTTTAAAAGTTTCGACTTCATGTCCAATTATAAGATTTATGAGAAACGAAGACTAATCAACCTTCGAAATAATTTATTATCTTTGTCATTTTAATTATAATGAAAAGTCTTTAAGTTTTAGAATGCTTCTAAATAATGATACATTTTGATTTTAGAAAAGTTTAACATTTGTTCAGGATTAAATAAGTATTAACATCATCGTTTTGTTTTATGTATAAGTTGGAAGTGATAGATCTTTCTTTTAGGTAGCTTTCATTACAAAAAGTAAAAAGCTACCTATTGCAGCCGTCCGGAGGAAAGCACTTCCGGAAAATTTTGGTACATTTTCACCGATCATGACCCCCAGACCCCAAAACCACCCTCCGTTCAAATGTTGACATATATATATATATATATATACAGGGTGATTCCAATTTTTTTTTTTACAATAAAAGAGGTGTGATAGTACACATCAAGACAAACAATACTAAATAGGAGACCAGGGGTCCAAAACGTTTTCCTAAGGAAATAGCCGCCATTAAAGGTTAGGGACCAAAATTTCAAATAAACATAAAAAACGGAAAAATCGGTCGATTGATTTGCGGTTTTCACTAAAATTATTCTTTATGTCGGCATTTTCTTGAAATTAAATTAGAAAGATAAATTTCAAATAATGCCGATAGAGGGCGCTTTAGACTTTGGAGTAACGAACAACTATTTTTTGCCGTTATTGTTTGCATCTCTTTAAATGATTTAGGAAGGTTAGACATAAACTTAAATTTTGAGCTGAAAATCTGAATAGTAGGGAGTGGTTAAGTAGCACAAACTGAACTGTGTTCAAGGGGGAGGGGGAGGTTCAAATTTAAAGTAATTATAGAAAATGGAAAAATTGGTCGATTCATTTGCGGTTTAAAATAAAACTATTCTTTAAGTCAGTATCTTCTTGAAAATAATTTTTAAAGATAAATCAAGGGCGCCTTAAACTTCAGAGTAACCAACAATTCATTTTAACCATTATTTTTTGGTTCTAATTAAATGCTTGCAAAAGCATTTTAAATGTTCTCGGAAGCTTAGAGTTAAACTTAAATTTTGAGCTCAAATCCTGAATCATTATGAGGAGTTAAGAATCGCAAACTGAAGTGTGTTCAGGAGTTAAAACTTAACCCTCTTTCCTCCTCGAGCACAATTCAATTTTTCGCTACTTAAACACTCCCAACGATTCAGAATTTGAGCCCAAAATTTAAGTCTATGCATTTGAAAGCATTTAATGAGATTAAAAAAATAACAGTTAAAAATAGTTGTACGCTACTACAAAGTCTAAGGCGCCCTCTATCGGCATTTTGTGAAATTTATCTTTAAAAATTATTTCCAAGAAAACAATGATTGATCAAGAAAACTGCTGATTTAAAAATTAGTTTCAGCAAAAACCGCAAACGAATCGACCAATTTTTCCGTTTTTTACAATTATTTAAAATATGGACTCTTTAAACACAGCTAATTTTGTCTACATAACCACTCCCAGCTATTCAGATTTTGAGCTCAAAATTTAAGTTCAAGTCTAAGCTTACGAAAGCATTTAAAAAGATGCAAAAAATAACGCCAAAAAAGTGTTTCGTTACTCCAAAGTCTAAAGCGCCCTCTATCGGCATTTTTTGAAATTTATCTTTATAATTTATTTTCACAAAAATACCTAAATAAAGAATAGTTTTAGTGAAAACCGCAAATCAATCGACCAATTTTTCCGTTTTATATAATCATTTGAAATTTGAACCCTCTGAATACAGCTCAGTTTGTGTTACTTAACCACTCCCAACTACAGATTTTGAGCTCAAAATTTAAGTTTGAGTCTAAGCTTAGGAAAACGTTTAATGAGATGCAACAAGTACCGGCAAAAAATAGTTGTTCGTTACTCCAAAGTCTAAAGCGCCCTCTATCGGCATTTTTTGAAATTTATCTTTATAATTTAATTTCAAGAAAATGCCGACATAAAGAATAATTTTAGTGAAAACCGGAAATCAATCGACCGATTTTTCCGTTTTTTATGTTTATTTGAAATTTTGGTCCCTAAACTTTAATGGCGGCTATTTCCTTAGGAAAACGTTTTGGACCCCTGGTCTCCTATTTAGTATTGTTTGTCTTGATGTGTACTATCACACCTCTTTTATTGTAAAAAAAAATTCGGAATCACCCTGTATATATATATATATATAACCATATATATATCTGATTTTTGTCATGCGATAACTAACGTATTTATGAACCGATTTGAATGAAACTTGGTATGTACATAGTACATACAAATGTCTCGACCGAGTTCGTTGGCCAGCATCATCCGCCATTTTGTTTTAAAATGGCGGCCATTTTAAATTTAAAAAAAAATTAAAATTTTAAATTAAATGCGAAAAAATTAAAAGTTGAAAAATATTTTTCTTTTACGTGTTAGAACTTAAAACAACGATTCCAGAACACTCTTTATTTTGTCTATATCTTACAAAATGATTGAATTATAGCACTTTGAATTTTTCTTATGGCTGGCATTTTGAAACGATCTGATTTTGTCACGTGATAACACGCGTATTTATGAACCGATTTCAATGAAACTTGGTATGTACATAGTAAATACAAATGTCTCGACCGAGTTCGTTGGCCAGCATCATCCACCATTTTGTTTCAAAATGGTGGCCATTTTAAATTTTTTAAAAAATTTAAAATTTAAAATTAAATGCGAAAAAATTAAAAGTTGAAAAATATTTTTCTTTTACGTGTTAAAACTTAAAACAATGATTCCAGAACACTTTTTGTTTTGTCTATATCTTAAAAAATGATTGAGTTATAGCACTTTGAATTTTGCTTATGGCTGACATATTGAAACGGTGTTGTTGCTTTAAAATGGCATACACTTTATGATATCGCTTAAAATATAACCAGGTTGAATAAAAGATGACTAATTTCTAAAAATTCCTATTAATATTCAGTTTTGACAAAAACTAGTATTCAATCTTATAAAATCACTAATTTTATAAGATTATTTCCACTAATTTGAGCTTAGTATTTTTGAACAATGTAACTTACTTTAAAATAAATAAATAAATGTATAAGTATATGAAAGCTACCTCTTCCTCCCGGCATTGCCGGAAGGACTTTTTTATTTTCTTTTAACGTTAAATTTTGATAAATTTCCGTAAGTTAGCTATCTTTAAAACGATGTTTATAAGTATTTGAGCGACTAATAATTTCAAGGAGACTTCTATTTTTTAGTTTTATTTTCGAATCTTTGTCAGATAAAATTAGCATTTAATTTTGCATCACCATATATTTTCCGTAAAATAAACAGGCATCCTTCTTCTTTTGTTGTTATTTCCTTTCAACGTTAACTTAAGGGCAAATAAAATGTAAATAGGTTCAAATTTTAGAGTTTTGAATTGAATTATAAATTGATAAACAGAAAAAAAGTTGATGAGATGTTAAATCAATATGATTTGATGGCACAAAAATAATATATTTAAGCTTTTTTTTTTTTTTTTTTTTTTTTTTTTGTCTTTTTGAAAAGAGGATTTTTTATGTTTTAATATAGTTTAAAAAAAATCGATTTATGTAAACATTTGAAATTTTCCAAATTGTGTTACTAAATTTATTTGAAAATAATAAGAAGCGATTTTGAATTTAGTAAAAAAAAAAAAAAAAAAAAAAAAAAAAAAAAAAAAAAAAAAATTATTTTACTGCAAATTTTTGAAAAGAATGTTTAATATTTGTTTCAAAAAACATTTATCTTTCTTTTCTATTTAATCGATTTATAGTTCAATTTAAATCTTTAAAAATAGAACCAATGTACCCTTCAAATAAGTTTATGTAAATTAGTGATCTGTAAAGCGATGTTAATTAACATTTAAAAACTGATTATTTGAAAGGAAATTTTATTTTGACCTTTTATTTTCTAATCATCGTCAGATAAATTTAACATTTAATTTTGCACATTTAGTTATTATTTCTGGTCGCTATGCCATGAAGCATAAAAATTAGATTTATATTTTCGCCGAATACAGTACTGAGGAAATGCAGAAAGTTAGAACTTTAATCGAATGAAATACTTTCTCGAAACTCAAGTTTTAAAACGATTTAGAATTTAGCAGTTTCAAAAGCTTTCGGCTTTGTATCTCATTATAAAATTTATTTATGTATAATATTTATGAATAACGGATACGAATTATCCGGCGAAATAATTTATTTTCTCAGTCATTTTAACTATAAAGTTAGCATTTAATTTTGCATGACCGTATTTAATCCATAAAATTAATAGCCGCCCTTCACCTTTTGTTGTTTTTTACTTTTTCCTTTTATTGTTAATTTGAGGGCGCATGGAATGTAAATTGGTTCAAACTTTCAAGTTTTAAATCGAGATATAAATCCATAAAGCAAAAAAAAAAAAAAAAAAAAAAAAAAAAAAAAAGGGAAGGTTTTAAATTAATATATTTAAGCATTGTGCGTGTGTATATAGTTTTATTTATCTTTTCGAAAAAAGTTGTTTCATAATTTTTTCAGTACACTTTTCTAAAAATCAATTTTATTTAAAGAGTTGAAATTTTCCAAACATATGTATCTAAATCTATTTAAGAATAATAAGAAGCGGTTTTAATTTTCGATCTAAAAATTACTGAAAACTTTTGAAAAGGATTTTCAAAGTTTTTTTTACCAAAATATTTCCTTTTTTTTTCTTTTTCTAATTTATAATTGAATCCAAATCTCGAAAATTTGAACGAATTTTTACTCTATTAATAGAATTCTGTATAAAGTAAATATTTTTAAAAGGATACTAATTAACATTTTAAAGATACATTTTTTGAAAGAGAATTCTATTTTTATTTTCTAATCTTTGTCAGATAAATTTATTATTTAATTTCATACATCTAGTTATTAATTCTAGTCGCTATATCATGAAGCATAAAAATTATATTTATATTTTAGCCGAATATAGTGCTGATGAAATGCGGAAAGTTAAAATTTTAATTAAATCAAAAACTCTCCCGAAACTGAAGTTTTAAAACAATTTATTTCCATTTAGTAGTTTTAAAAGTTTTCGACTTTGTATCTAATTATAAGATTTATTTCTGTATAATATTTATGGTAAATGCAGAAAAAACAACATTCGAGATATTTTATTATCTCTGTCATTTTAATTATGATGAAAAGCGTTTTAACTTTCAAAACGTTTCTAAATAATGAAACATTTTGATTTTAGAAAAGTTTAACATTTATTTAGGATTAGATTAGAATTATCATAATAGTTTTGATTTATATATAAAATAAATTCTACGTGACAGATCTTTCCTTGTTATTTCCTTTTACCGTTGACACATTTCCGTAAATTAGATATCTTTAAAACGATGCTAATACGTATTTGAAAGTCTGATACTTTGAAGAAGAATTTTATTTTTTAAAGATAGAAAACCAACGATTATAAATGCACAAATAAAGTATGAGAATGTAGCAAATAGCTATTTCGAATCTACTATCGAGATTCTTCATCAGTGCGCTCAGCGAGCTAAAAAATAGCAAAACTAAGCTTTAACTTGAGCTTTAACCGAGCTAAACTTTTTTAGCTCGCTGAGTTTTCACTGATGAAGAATCTGGATAGTAGATTCGAAATATCTATTTGCTACATTCTCATACTTTATTTGTGCATTTATAATCGTTGGTTTTCTATCTTTAAACATTTGTGCACAAAGGCTTTATTTGCTATTTTAATTTTAGTTTTTAGTTTCATTTTTTAATCTTTGTCAGATAAATTTAGCATTTCATTTTGCATGACCATATATTATCCATAAAATAAACAGCAATTTCCTTCTCCTCTTGTTGTTATTTCCTTTTTCCTTTATTGTTAACTTAAGAGCTTATGAAAAGTAATTTGGTTCAAATTTTTAAATTTTGAATCGAGTATAGGAAATTGATAAAATCGAAAAAAAGTTGATGAAATGTTAAACCAATATGATTATGATACTGGAAGGTCTTAAAATAATATCCTTAAGCATTTTGGGTACGTATATAGTTTTTTTTTATCTTCTCGAAAAAGTTGTTTTTTCAATGCTTTAGTACAGTTTTATAAAAAACTATTTTAGAAAAGTAGTTGAAATTTTCCAAACATATATAACTAAATTTATTTGAGAATAACAAGAATAGATTTTAATTTTTGATCTAAAAAATACGGAAAGTTTTTAAATAAAATATTTGTTTTTTTTTCTGTTTTATCAATTTATAAATTAATTCATAACTCGGACATCTTAATCAAATGCTCTGTATACCCTTAAGATAAGTTTGTATAAATAAGTTATTGTTTAAATTATGTTAATTAACATTTTAAAGACGAATTCTTTGAAAGGAAATTCTATTTTGAAGTTTTATTTTCTAATCTTTGTCAGATAAATTTAACATTTAATTTTGCACATCTAGCTATTATTTCTGATCGCTACGCCATGAAGTATAAAAATTAGATTTATATTCTCGCCGAATATAGTATTGACGAAGTACAGAAAGTTAGAACATTAATTAAAACAAATACTTTCCTGAAACGCAAGTTTTTAAAAAAATTATTTAGCATTTAACAGTTTTAAAAGTTTTTGACTTTCTGTCTAATTATAAGATTTATTTCTGTATAATATTGGAAATGGAGACTAATCAAGCCAAGAAATAATTTATTATCTCTGCCATTTTAATTATAATGAAAAGGCTTCTAGCTTCAGAATGTTTCTAAATAATGAAACATTTTTATTTTTAAAATGTTTAAAATTTTTTCAGGATTAAATGAGAGTTAATATCATTGTTTTGTTTTACGTAAAATATACCCTAATAGCATGCATGGTCACAGTGACGTCACTCTGAGTCAGTTTGGTCACATCACATCTGTGACCAAAATGCCACCACTCAATGACGTCACATTGTGACTGAGATGTGACTTTCTTAAAAATCTTTAAAAATTTATAAATATCCATCAAAACATGTTATTTACTTTAAAAAACATGTTTCTGGCAATTTATACATCGTCGCTTTTGTCACAGTTTCGTCACAATGTTAATGTCAAATTAGTCACAAATGACACATTTTTCACAAATTCGTCACATTGTGACCACTTTGTGAAACGTCAAAAAAGAGCTCTAAAACGGCCATAACGACTTCACATCGACGTCACGTGACGTCACATCGACAATCGATGGTCACAAAGTCACAATGTGACTTCACAACGACGTTGCAGTGACGTCACCATGCTTTACGGGATAAGTTGGATGTGACACATCATTTTTGTTATTTCCTTTTAAGAGCCCACAATAGTCACAGGAAAATTACAGAAAAAGACCCGGATGACCATGTAAAGTCTATGGGAGCGTTCTTTTCTAATATCTCGTTCAAATTTTAATATTTTGACATGATTTTTTTTGCATAAAATAGTTCAGGACGATCCACAACCGGGCTAGTTTTCACTTTTTCGATTTTGGTTATATATTTTTTATATTATGATAGTTTCAGTTTCAAAACCGGTTTAAACCGGTTTTGAAAATTAAAGTAATTTTAAAAAAAAAATCTAAAACCAAAATCGAAAAAGTAAAAACTAGCCCGGTTGTGGATCGTCCTGAACTATTTTATGCAAAAAAAAATCATGTCAAAATATTAAAATTTGAACGAGATAATAGAAAAGAACGCTCCCATAGACTTTACATGGTCATCCGGGTTTTTTTGTGTACTTTTTCTGTGACTGTTGTGGGCTCTTAACGTTAACTTTTGATAAATTTCCGTAAATTAGCTACCTTTGAAATCATGCTAATAAGTATTTGAGTGACTAATAATTTGGAATTAGATTAATTTTAAATACGGAAAGAGAATTCTATTTTTCAGTTTTATTTTCGAATCTTTGTGAGATACGTTTAGCATTTAATTTTACACGACCATATATTATCCATAAAATTTACAGCCATCTTCTCCTCCTTTTGTTGTTATTTCCTTTTTAGCTCACAGGCTATCATAGCCTGAGAGCTTATGTGCCCGTCCGTTCTGTATGTACGTTCGTGCGTAACGCGATAACTCGTGATAAAAATATCCCATCCAATTGAAATTTTCTATGTAGGTATATCCTGACAAGGCGCTTCCCGGATTAGTTTTTGGAGTTCATTCGATAAGTATAAGAGGGGGAACGGGGGGCTCATGCCCCTCGCCTTAGTTGATATAAATGGGATTTTCATGAAGAATTAAGTTTCGTTCAAATATGTGAATAGTTTTGGAAGTTTAATAGTTAAGTATAAAAGAGGGGGATAACTCCTTTTAAATTATATAAATGCTAAATGGGTTTTTATTAAGAATTATCTCATTTGCTCTGAATTTTGGAAATAGATTTTTTATATGATAAAGCATGACTTTGATAGTATAGGAGGTTCAATGATTAAGTATGAAAAAAGAGGAAAGGGGAGAGTTGTTTCCCCTTCTTAATTTTTTTTTTCGAACGGAATTAACCCTTGAAAATATAAGGCTTTAATGTACAATTAGTATTTGTAGCCTGTGAGCTCAATGCCATGAGTTTAACTGGGCAGTATTCTTTATTCATTTTATTGTTAACTTAAGGGCGCATGGAATGTAAATTGGTTCAAATCTTTAAGCTTTGAATCGAGTTAGAAATTGATAAAACAGAAAAAAAAATGATGAAATATTAAATAAATAGCATTATGATGCTGGACGGTTTTAAAATAATAAATTTAAGCATTGTATTTATGTATATAGTTTTTTTTTACCTTTTTCGAAAAAAAAAATGATTTTTTAATGCTTCAGTACACTTTTCTAAAAATCTATTTTAGGTTAACATTTGAAATGTTCGAAACATATGAAACTATATATATTTGAGAATAAGAAGAAGCGATTTTATTTTTCAATTAAAAAAATACTGAAAAATCTGAAAAAGGTTTTTCAAAGTCATTTAGTAAAATATTTCCTTATTTTTCTCTTTTTCTAATTTATAACTCAATCTAAACCTCGAAAATTTGAACCAATTCGTGCTTGATTAAGAAAAGTTTGTATAAATTAGTTATCTTTAAAATGATGCTAATTAACATTTTAAGACAAATTTTTCGAAAGGAACATCTATTTTTGAGTTTTATTTTTTAATCTTTGTCAGTTAAACTTAACATTTACTTTTTGCAATTTCTAGTCAATATATCTAGTCGCTATGTCATACAAATTAGATTTATATTTTAGCTGAATATAATACTCATGAAATGCAGAAATATAGAACTTTAATTAAAACAAATACTTTTCCATAATGCAAGTTTTAAAACAATTTATTTAGCATTTAGCACTTTTAAAAGTTTTCTTCTTTGTGTCTAATTATACGATTTATTTCCGTAAGATGTTAATGAGGAACGGAGTTCAATCAACCTTCAAAATAATTTATTTTCTCCGTCATTTTAATTATGATGAAAAGGTTTTAAATTTCAGGATGTTTCTAAATAATGAAACCCTTTGATTTTAGAAATGTTTAACATTTCCTTAGGATTAAATGAGAATTAACACTAACGTTTTGTTTTATGTATAGAATAAGTTGTGTATGTCACTTCCGAAACTTTTTCGATTTCATACTTCTTTCGAGTCCAAATTATTTTCAAATTTTTAGAAAAATTTACTTTTATGTTAATAACATTAACACAAGCTAATATCCAAATAGATAACTTAGAGTTTAACAAATATTACATTGTGTGAAAAATAATAAGTTTGTTTTTTGTGTATTATTCAATTCATATTACAATAATCTAAGGAAGAGTTTTTTAGTTGTTTAGAAAGTATCATGTTACAACAATATCTAACTGATATTACAACTTTCTAATACTTTTTGTGCTTTATCACACATGGTTATTTCAGGAAAGTAACCTTTATTTTATTTTTCGCCCCTTAACGCGCAGTGTTGCCGGGTCGGCAACACCTAAAGTTCTCCCTTTTAGAGACACAAAAACTCCGTGATTATTTCAAAAACTACACTAATAGCTACTTTAAAGCTTTCTTTTGAGTTCTAGATGGCAGCACCACAGAGATCAAACTCTACTGTTTTTAAATAATAGGTAAAATATTTTACTGTAATACGCGCTTCACAGCAATGCTCTTCTCACTGCGCTTATCAATGCTTTACTTATGGGAGGTTACCACTTCGGCAACAGCTTTATAATTAAAATGGTTAGTGCAATCTTTACAAAACAATATCTGTGTACTCCTCTAGGCCTAAATAGATTGCCTAATTTTTTTCCCCCTTTAAATTCCAACTTTAAAGTGTCGTGCGCCGGAAAGGGTTAAATAGTGAAATGTAGGTTTAAAATAAAAGGATCGCAAACGGTACAAAGAATATTAAGCAAACATTTATTTGCCTAAACATCATATATCATAATATCATCATAAAGTCATATAATAAATGCATAGACACATACTAACATTACTACACATATACAGTAACAAAAGTATGTGTTAAAACAAAATAATACTCAATTAAAATACATATACTATTAATAGTACACCTGAACCGAAAGGATTAGTTGCGAATGTTAATACTTCAATACTATTAGTTCAATTAGTTCAGTACAAACTTTAATTTTCATAAAAAATTTCTGCTTCAGACAATTAACCGAATTAAAAATGAGTTAATATCAATGTGAAAAATAACACTAAATAAGTCTTAATTACGTCCACTAATAACTAAATCGCAATACTAATAATATATATTCTACATAAAAAGGGTTGTAAAAAAAAAGGGTTGTAGTAAATTATTTTCCGGGCTTTTTTGAATGCATCAAAAATCTTTTAAAAAATTTTGAATTATAATTCAAAATTTTAATTACTCAATATTAGGATGTTTAATAGCAAAACCTCCCCCAAATTAAAAATGCTCTTAAATACCAAAATTGATCCTATTAGTATGGACGACCTTTCGGGAGTTTATATGATTCCATTTATTAGAGAAGGAGGAATAAAAAACTTTTATATAGGCATGACCCAACGTAAATTTAAAATCAGACGTAAAGAACACATAACAGATATAAAATTTAACGGGAAGAAAACCGCTCTATCCAGGTTAAATCAAAAAGAAAAATCAACATACTTTTTAATGAGAGTAAATTAATATACAGGTCTAATTTTTATTTAAAATTATTCATAAGAGAATCAATTGAAATTTATTTAAATAGTTCACATATTTGTAACGATACACTGTCATTTCGCATCCCAAATATATGGATTGAATGGTTAGACAATTTATACGGTAATTATTTAACTAGACCAAGGACAATATCAAATTAAAAAGCGCGTGATACATTTAATTTATTTATTTTCAATAACTCTTTATTCCGATTTTCACGTTCATTGTATTTGTAATTTTAATTTTTCTATTTACATTCTGTGGATGACTCTATTAATTTTTGAATTGAAACATGTAAATAAAAAATGTTTTAATATATTTTAAATGTTTTTGTTATTATACAACGTCTTAGAAGCAAAATGTTTTTTATAATATAAATTCTTATATTTTTATGTAGAATATATATTATTAGTATTACGATTGAGTTAATATCAATCATGATGTTTAATAAAACCAATACTTTTCACTATTTTGTAGGAATATAAGGATAAAATAAAAAGAAGAATGCAAAGTTCCGTGACTGAGTGAGCAGCCGATGTACAATAGGACAACTATAATTCGATAAAATTTCACAAAAGTCCAAATTACAATGGCCTTTCCAACAGAATATTTCATAATTCATTGAAGACATGTTTGACATAGGCAAAAATCATATACCAGTATATGAAATTTAGATCAACTCCACACATTACTTCAGAAGCTTTTCGGTGGTAAAATAATGAAAATATCTCAAAAATCGTTATTGTATCGCTCCCTTCTGTCGGAATATTTCGAAATTCAAAGAGTTTCTGCTTGCCACAGACAAAATCATGTATCTGAAATTTGGTCAATTCTACACATAACTTCATGAAATACTCGATGTTACATTGCCAACATGTATAAGCATGTTTTTCTGGGTCTTTGATTAAAATCAATATTTTAATCTTTTTCTCGGTATACTCTGTCTTCAATGCAGCTTTAACGCGCCCATAACAATGGTTCTCCTAATAACATTATGTACTAGAATATTTTTGTGGGATTCTGTAAATTAATAACAAAGTACTCTTTGGACTACAGGCTGTATATAATGTATTTTAGCATATACTTCATAGATACATGTCAATGTTATTATGTTCGAAAGAGAGTAACATCATTAAAATGCACTTGAAACTATTTCTTCCCATTGGCTGTAATGTAACGAAATAATTTTGATTGTCCCTGTAATTAAACTAATCATCCGATTGTCATTAAATTTGATATGATTTGAGTAAATTACGCAAAAAATATATATTTTAAATTTCAAAAGATTCAATTGGATAGTTTTTGCTCTGTTATATGCGAACGGACAGACAGATGAACGAACTGAATGGCGAATATAGGTGCTAATTATTTAAATAATTTTGAATGCACCTAAAAACGCGTACCAGAATTGAAAGCACACTTTCAGTAGTTATTGTTCATAGACAATAATGCAGTATGCACTATATTCTTCAGTAAGAGCTTTGTAGATATATATAAAGCACTGATACATCAATTTTAATATTTTTAAAAGTAGTGTAATATTTTTAAAATACACCTCAAGCGATTATCCATCATAGACCGTATTGTAACGAAAGTCTTTTGAGTAGCCCTGTAAATGAGCCGGCTATGCAAAACATCTAATCTTTAACACCGAATTTGCCTTAGTAAGCATCAATAACAATAATAATTTCATAGTATTCTGACTATATTTATGCGATCAGAGCAGGTACAGACGATAGATAGACGGGGAGACAAAAAAAAATTGACTTCATAAACATTTTGCAACTATGTTCAAAAATATAAAAAATCGTTTGTGTCTATGAAACAGTACGTTGCCATATGTTGAGATATGTATGAAAGAATTTATTTTTTTGCCAAAGCGAATTATTCTATTTCAGTAATGCTCCAATGCTGAAAAAGTATTTTTATTTAGGTGCATATAAGTACCTTGTACTTATTGTCTTCGTCTAGTCCGTCCGTATGTCTCTCTGTCTGAATATAAAAGCACCAAAAACTACCAAACCGAATAGTTTGAAATTTAATAAATATAATTATTGCAGAATGCTGTCATTTCCCATTTTATCAAAATCGTATCTAAATTTAAAAAATATATTAATAAGAGTTTTGTTCATTGTATCAAATTCTATCATATGTAATGAATTGACTGATATCCCATGATAGGTTATGATTGTACTAATTAGAAAATAAAAATAGAATTCTCTTTCAAAAAATGTGTCTTTAAAATGTCAATTAGTATCCTTTTAAAAATATTTACTCTATACAGACTTCTAGTAAAAGAGTAAAAATTCGTTCAAATTTTCGAGGTTTGGATTGAATTATAAATTAGAAAAAGAAAAAAAAGGAAATATTTTGGTAAAAAACTTTGAAAATCCTTTTCAAAAGTTTTCAGTATTTTTTAGATCGAAAATTAAAATCGCTTCTTATTATTCTTAAATAGATTTAGATACATATGTTTGGAAAATTTCAATTCTTTACCTAAAATTGATTTTTAGAAAAGTGTACTGAAAAAATTATGAAACAACTTTTTTCGAAAAGATAAATGATGAGGACGTCTTATTTAAGATGGAGTCTTATTATTTTCATATTACTGAATCTAATAATATAAAATCGTGATACATTTCGTATTGATTCATTTTGGCATAAAAGAGCAACAGCTGTAACACTAAGACCTGAATAATAATAAAGTTAGCTACAGTATTAACGCATCTCATTTGTTACTTTTCACGTACAATTTCCGATTTGTTAGGTGAGTTCGTAATTATGTAAATACATTGCACCTATGTAAATACATAGCACCTATAGTGGTTATTAGGCCTATTCGTCCGTCTGTCTGCATATAAGAAAGAAGAAGCTATCAAACCGAATTTAGAATACATAACTTTTGCATAATTCTGTCGTCTCATATCAAATTTTATGAAAATCGGATGTATAGTTTAATTACAGGGACAACTAAGGGTATTCCAGTATTCCGTTACATTACAGCGAATGGGAAAAAATGGTTTTATGTGGATTTTAATGATGTTACACTCTTTCAAACATAATAAAATTTACATGGATCTATAATAAAATTTACATTCTGTAGAATCTGTGGTGCAAAGAATATTTGTTACTTATTTACAGGGCTACACAAAAGTATATCACTGCATAATAGTATAGCGGGAAACATTGTTTGGGGTGCATTTTAATTATATAAAACTATTTCACATTTTATGAAAATGATGTAAGTTTCTGAGATTTACTACAAGTTACTTCCTGTACAATAGAAAGCAGATATTATTTACCAGGACACACAAAGAATTTTAGATAAAATAGTGTATCCGATGCACTGTATATACTATTATGCCAAGTTCTTAATATTTTAAAGACTTCATTATAGTAAGAACGCACCTCATTTGCCACGTTTGACATACAATATCCGAATTGTTTTTGTTTTGAGTTTGTTTAAAGATGCAAGGACAAAGAATACTAATAATATTAATAAATAGAACATTATCTATAACTAATTTATTTGAATTTCAGGAAGTTCCCTTGATCTTCAAAATTGTGTAACTAACACGATTTAGCTCAAATAATTCACAATAGTGATGGGCGATTTCGATTTTTTAAATCGATTTAATCGATACTACGGCCAACTCGATTTAATCGATACTTTAAAATTTTTAATCGATTTCTCTGAAGGTAATATAATTTTCATTTTCCTTCAAAAGTCGAAGATAAAATAGTCGGATGTGCCAATTCCAAAATTTCAGTGTATTAGTTTCTAAGATAGAAGAATTAAAGAAACCTCAACCCCCCCCCCCCCTGCAAAATAGCGTTTTTTGTTGAGTGATATCAGGTACCAGCTGAATCTGAATTTTGATGAAAATCCATGAAAGCGCGAGATACAGCTATTGCGAAATCATAAAAAATGCAGCATATCAGCGCCACCTGTAGGGCAATCTACACCAAGAACTAAATAACACTAATCTATGTTAGGGATTTACTGAATCTGAATTTTGATGAAAATTCGTTCTTGAAATAGCGCTATTGTGTTAATTATGAATAATGCAGTATAGCAGCGCCATCTCTTAAGCGATTTCCACCAAAATATAATTAGCATTAAATAATATCAAGAACTAATTGAATCTAAATTTTTATGAAAGTCCGTGCATTAGTTCTTGAGATAAAGCTAAAATGGAAACAGGGGCTTTCGAAAAGAGAACTGGCCCCGTTTAAAATTCCAATTTAGCCCCCCCCCCCCCCTATTAACTTTTTCTTATAATAGGCTAGAAGTGACTTTAGAAGTAAAAATTTAGCGGCCTTTAAATTTCCGTGCTCGGAACTCCTTTCGCCCCCCCCCTTTCACATGGCGCTGAGTGGAAATTGTGAAAAATTCAGCCTAGCAGCGCCATCTGAGAAGCGATATACGTCAAAATGCAAAAAAAAACATCAATTCATGTCAAGGACTAACTGGATCTGAAATTTGATGAAAATCCGTGCATTCGTTATTCAGATATAGCTGTTGCGTAAATCGCAAAAAATGCAGCATAGCAGCGCCACCTGTTAGGCTATATACACCGAAAATTAATTAGATTCAGTTTATATCAAGGTCAAACTAAATCTAATGTTTTGTGGAATTCCGTACATTTGTTCTTGAGATAGAACGGTCAGAAATTTTTGTCATATACAGACTCACTGTGACAGACACACACACAGACAGATATTTCTTAAAAACCATAAAATCGTGTTAAAGACCTTCTAAAATATATAAATCCATCGAAAACGGGAAGTCTAAAATTTTCACGAATCTAATACTCTTCTTCTTGTAAAGTTACAAAAGAAAGTAAAAATGTAAAATCGATTCTGCCCGTAAGATCGGTCTTTAGATTCGATGTCGATCTTTAGATTCGATGTCGATCTTTAGATTCGATTTCGATCTTCAGATTCGATGTCGATCTTTAGATTCGATGTCGATCTTTAGATTCGATTTCGATCTTTAGATTCGATTTCGATTTTTTTTTCTTCTTCTAGGTTAAATCAGTGTTGAATGCAGTTATTTTTCTGCGACTCCGGGAGGAAGGCATCATGTTTTACAGCTCTGTAAGAGAGGGGAAATCGCAATTTGTGCATTACAAAGCATAACCTGTCATAACTTCTTGGGGGGGAGGGGTATTCCCTGCGGGCCTCCCCATTAATTTGACACAAGGTTAAATCGTTATATTTTTGTTTAGAAGTCCAGTTATTTGAAGTATTAGTTTATTATGTTTTATTTTTCCCGCTCGTCTCTTCTAATTCCCCCTTCGCGTCAGTTTTAACTTACAGGGCCGTTCGAAATATGCATACAGTTTTGAAAATGTCCAATTCTCGGTCTGTTTTATTTTAGGTCCACATTTTAAATTCTTGACAAAAGATAAATAAAGGATCGCCCTTCCGCCCGTTTGGGGTTTATCTGCGCCCCGCCGAGGGGCATATTTTTTTGTTTTTTCAAAAGAAGCAAAAAAAATATTGAGGGGAGGCTTGCACCCTCCCCCAATATACACCTTAAAATTTCGCTCATTTAATTCTCTACCATTTTTAACTTAAAAGTTTAAGCTACATGGTACCCCCTAGAGCTGTGGACCCCTCCCCCCCCCCCTGTCGGTCACTCACCTAATTTTGCTTATTTCTTCACTTCAATTCAATCTTTAAAAGGCTATTACTGCTTCTATAGGAGTTACAGTGGGGAGAAAAATTCTAGTATAGTTAACCATTTCTCGCCGTTCTTTTTTCTATTCCAGTTTCCCAATTTTCCCTATAGGACCTTTTTTAAGGGGGAGCAGAGGGGGGATTTTCTCATTTCTTTATACAATATGTCTATTGAAAGCTTATGCTTCATACATTACAAATCTAGCATAAGAAATTTTCTCCCATCATTTAGAGTCACGTTACGGGCCCATAATAGTGTTAAAATTTTAAGTTTTCGATCTCCTTCGAAAACAAAACAAAACAAAAATTGATACATATCAGCGAAACTGGGGTTCGAACCCGCAATCTTTTGATTGCACATGTAATCCCTAAGCTTATTGGCCACAGAGTACCAGCAGCGCTATTATTTCTTTAGATTGTCATCTTTAAATTCGTAATATCTTTTGAATGGAATGTCCGATTTGAATAATTCAAAAAGTAATCTACAGATATTGTAACAGGCATTAATACAAAATGATTTATTTGGATAAGGATTAAGGTATCGATAGTTGGTCTAATTTTGGTTGGTATATTTATCGCGTTTTAAATTGTAAAAAAGTAGTTATAGTGAGTTAACTACAATAGCTGGACATATAGTTTCGTGCGTTTTTTTTTTTTTTTTTTTTTTTTTTTATAGATATTGATATGCTCTTTAATATTATAGAACCTTTTTTTTTATTCTTTTAAAAGTATTTCCTGACGATTCAGCATTATATATAATAACGATTCAAAAAATACACACGTAATTGTTAAAGGTTTCACTTCTGTCGGCACCCTCAGTGTGCCACTATTTTTTTTTTTTTCATGTTCGCCCGTCCTCCTCCCCCCCCCCCCCTTCCTCACCAATCTTAACTTACAGGATCGTTCAAATTATGACTGCGATTTTAAAAAAGTCTAATCCTCGTTCTATTTTATTGTAAATTCATATTTTGAAACCTCAACAAAAGATACATTTCGGCCAGGGTCGCCCTTCTGTCCGTTTGGGATTTACCTTGCCTCCCCCTGAGTGGGGGCATATTTTTTGTTTCTTCCACACCATCTCATGTAACATATCGTTATAAAACTTTTATCTCCTCGTTTTTTTCTGTTACTACCCCTCTCTTCACCTAGTTACATGCTCTTGGCACTTTTTATAGTTTCAAAAAGTGCATGTTCCCCGCGGACCACACCATGAATTCAACACTAAGTTATACACTATATTTTTGTTTAGAAGCTCAGTTATTTGGGTTATTAGTTTATTATTTTTTCCCCCAAGTTTGTCTGTTTTAATTCCCCCCCCCCTCCTCGCCAATCTTTACTAAATGGGCCGTTCAAAGTATGCATGCAATTTTTTAAATGTCCAATTCTCGTTCTATTTTATTGTAAATCTTCATTTTGAAACTTCGACAAAAGATACATTTGGGTTATGGTCGCCCTTCCGTCATGAGTGGGGTTTACCTTCCCCCTTGGTATGGAACATAGATTTTGTTCTTCCAAACTATCTCGCAGGGGCGGATTTATGAAGTGAGGGGCCCCTCTCACTGGAAATTTTTGGGGCCCTTCCATCTTGAAAAAATTATGCACATTTCTATTTTTTAAATAACAAATATTCAAAAGTTAATTACAATAATTACTTGCAAATTAATTTAAATGCATTCAAATCGTTAAAGATTAGATGCACAAATTCATTTCATGTTCATATTACATCATAATTTTACACGAACTTATATACTGTGCTGGATAAATGTGCTAAAATTATATTATCGTATTACTTAATTATCTTACAGCCGATAATATTATCGTATCTTATTTTCCTTTCTATTTTTCAATAAAGTTGAAAAACGATTATGCATTCGGTTTGTCTGTCCATTTTGGCCGTCTGTCCCGCTGTAACTCCAGTACATATAATCGGATGTTCATGCAATTGATAGAGATTATTTAGGATCAACAAAGTATGTTTGGTATTGTATATGCAATATGTACAATTAATGGTTCATTTACAAGGACACTCAAAAGAATTCGATTACATTATGGCACATAAGGAAAAACCGTTTGCAGAGTATTTTAATGATATTAACCTGTTACAAATATACTAAAACTCATAAAAATTACAAAATTTCACTACAATCATGTTAAGACAGAGCATTCATAGCATCTTTTTATTCATTTACAGGGACAAACAAAAGAAATCGATTACAGTACTACAATTAAATATAGCTATGAAATAATCATTAGAATAAAACTTTGAAGAAATGTGCATAAAATTTTAAAGTTTCACACTAAAAGTGCAAGAAAATTGGGAAGTTAAAAAGGTATGCCGCACAAAAAGTTGGAGAGGTCCTGGATCAGGCTTTATGTGGTAGGTGTTCAGGATTTTAACTGAAATGTAAAAACGGAAGAATAATTAACTAGAAAAGGATTCCAGAAATGAAGATAAAATTAAGAGGGAGCCATTTATCAACAATTTATGGTGTAAAATAATTCAAGGGTCAATACCGGGTTCCAAAGCGCCTGGGTTTTTTACTGGCATGTAGTTGCGTTATAAATATATTTTAGTACCACTTGGTTATCTTGTCGACCAACTTCGACAAATTACAGAAATCGCCAAACTAAGAGCTAAGTCATGCACATTGACAAAATCTTTATTTCAAATAATAATAATAAAAAAATAAGTAGTAAAATATTAATAAAATACTAATAAAAAACCGAAATAAAAATCACTTAATGACGTTTTAAACACATGTATCGTATTTAATGTCGTTGAATGTAATATTCACGATTATCCATTATTGGCATTTACACTTATAGTTTGACGACATTATTTTGATCGACGAGATAACGTAATAGTACCGATATTTTTTAATATTTTTTAAAGCAATTGGAGGACGCTAGAACTGTGTTAAAGGCATCGCATGCTGTTTGGATCATTTAAAAAAAAGCTGTACTAAGGACCCCAAGAAAGAGATTAATATTTGAAACTGGTGGTAGCTAAAGTCTGGAAAATGTTAAGCGAAATGCTGTTAGTGAAAAAACTATAGTGCATCTGCCCATTTTAAAGGGACCTATAAGAAAAAGCCAAAGGGGAATAACTGATCGTTATGAGCAGGTTTCCAACATGAAAACTTGTTAAATGGTCTTAGTTCTTCGCATTTTAGATCTTCAATTTGTCAAAATTAAGCACAGGCAAGAATTAATCATTAAAATGAAATTTTGAAGAAATGGGCAATAATAGGGGGATGCTTAAATTAGGCCCCTAGGGTACCAATAAAAATATGAGGATGTTGGTCCAGAGAGAGGCGTTCAAGACTCAACTTTAAAAATTTGCAGTGAGAATGCGAGAAAATTTGGAGGTGAAAAATGCATGCCGCACAAAAAGTTCAAGGTTCTCTTTATGATTCTAAGGTACCCAGGATTTTAACTGGAATCGAGAAATGGGAGAATTGCTAGATGGTAAAGGATTCTATAAATGAAATTCCGGTTAAGCAGGAGTAATTTTTAACAATTTAGGAAGCAATAACTGCAACGGGCCCGGTACCGGCCCCAAGTTACCAGAGACTTAACTGCCACGTCGTTAGATATAAAAATATTGTTAATAGTCTTTAAATTAGTCGGATCATGCTAAAACTGTTAAAGGAAATTGCATGCAATTTGGATCAATTTTTTAAAAAGCTGCACCAAGGACCGCAAGAAGTCGATTTATATTCAAAATTGGTGTTAGCTAAAGTCTGAAAAATGTTTTTGTCGTTGAAGTGGTTGGAGGACCTAATAAGTTGGTAAAAAAAAAAAATATATATATATAATAATTTTTTTCATTTTTAAGTGAGCTATAATAAAGGGCACAAAGGGGGCCAGTAAATAATTAAAACCAGGGTCCTAACATGAAAACATATTAAAAAGTCTTGGTACTTAATGCTTTAGATCGACAATTAGTCAAAATTATATTGATCGGAAAACGCTAAAACTATGTTTTTTTTAAAAAAAGCATGCAATTTGGATTATTTTTAATGAAGTTAGAGCAAGGACCCTAAGATAGCAATTAATATTCAAAATTGGTGAGAGTTAAAGTCTGAGAAATTTTTTTGTTGTTCATGTGGTAGCTGTAAGATTTAAGAAATTGTTAGGGAAATATATTAAATCGAATCATTTTAAAGGAAGTTATAATAATGAGCATAAAAGGGACCAACTGATAATTAAAAATTAGAGACCTAACATGAAAATATGTTAAACAGTCTTAATATTTCGCGCGTTAGATCTTCAATTAATCAAAGTTAATCCAGTGTATTAATCACAATGGCTTACACAATTTATTACTTTTGCCGAAATATGTAATTTTTCATAAATTCTAGTATACTGAGTACTGAAAAATTATTGTAAAAAGTCTGTGACATCTAGTTTAAATAAATGTTTATTAAATATCTAAAAGAATAATAACATGGAATATAAAAATAAAAAATGAGAAATGATAGATTTTATTCTTTTTTTTTTTTTTTTTTTTTGTAATTTTTTTGATTTTTTTTCTCTTAAAATAAACCAGCAGTAGTCCCTAACATACTTTTGTACCAAAATCCTTTGTGTCTGTCTTCAAAAAGTTTTTTTAGGTGAAAACGTTCGCCCTGCTGGTAACTCGGGGTGCCCAAGTTTTCAGGAAAAAATCCTGGTGTGAATGGAGAAAATGTATATTCAGAGACTTGTTTACACTTATTGCATGATAGTTATTTAATAATACAGCAATATATTTTCATAATTTTTATTTTCATGATTTTCTAAAAATCCATGGACGACCTTAGATATAATTAAACAAAGGCTTTGTCCCAATTTGCACCATATCCCAATGTGCTCCATTCTCCCTTTCCAAATTTTTGCTGTTTTTTTCTTTTTTAATTTTAAAGTTTACGATTTACAAAAAAATCTTTACGTGTTAGTAAAAAATGAAAGTCAATTTCGGATTCAGTGGTACGTAATATATAAGAGTAAATTCTTAAAACTAAAACACATGTCATAACCCAACTTTTTTCAGGCTAGTGTTATCAAGTAACATTTTAAAATATGTATTTTCTTGTGAAGAATTGAGTTTACTAATTTTCATAATTTTATTTAACAAAAATTCTTTTTCTCTTTTTTTCTTATATGTTTATTACAAATTGCATATTTTGAATTAATATGTCGAAATGATTAAAGATTTCAAATTTACATTGCAATATTTGTTTTACTCTCAAACATTTTTTGAATACATCTGACATTTTTTTTTCTACTAAATTTGTGAATGACCCCTAATTTGTAGCAAAAAATATGCTCCAACAATAAACAACTATTATTCGGTTAATTTAATCTATGAATAACGAGACTTTTTCTGTCTTACTTGTCAGTGTGACGGGAAAATTTTATTGAATAGAACTTATAGAAACGTGTGACAGTATAGTAAATTGAAATTTCGTAATTTTTTAATAAATGTTTTTAATTGAGCCAAATCACTTGTAAAATATTTCTTTACCACGTTAAAACATTTTTCTAACTGGAACTATATATGTCTATGACTAACAATTTAGGAATTAGCCATTGGACACTGTTAGGGGACAGACAACCTGTATAGAAGAAAGTAAAACATTTGACATTATAGATTTTACACCGCCTTAGTAAAAAGTAGTATAATAAGAAAATAGCTGTTTCATCAAAAGTGTTTAAAAATGTTTAAATTTGTATACTAGTGTTATTGCTGTTCAAATAATATTTTTAAGAAATGCACAAAAAATTGGTAAATGTTTAAAAAAGGGCCCTAGGGCAATATTTAAAATATGAAGGTGTTGATTTGAGAAGAAGATTCCAAGGAATCAACTTTAAAATTATATACTGAGAAGGTGAGGAAATTAAGGGCTAAAAAATGCTTGGAGTACAAAAATTTCAGAAAACCCTGAACCGGGCTCTACGGCACCCTATGGGGCCCCAGAATCTAAACTGGAATGTAAAAACGTGAGAATAATTAAATGGAAAAAGATCCCAAAAATTAATATAGGATTAAATGAAAAGTAATTTATTAACAATTTATTTGCAGAAAAACTTCAAGAGGCCCTATATCGGGCCCCAAGGTACCAGGATCTTAACTGGGGGTTAAAAGGTGAGAATAATTTAAAAAAGGACATTTTATTAACAATTTTGTGCATAAAATCTTATTGGGGCCCCAACCCTTAAAATATTAAAAATCTGAGCCTAGTGTGCGTTAGGACCTGTCTTCGACTATTCTCACCTAAATTTTCAGACTTCCATGTGTGGTACATCGCACATAGATAAAACGAAACTTTGTTCTATTAGTACAGATTTAGGACACAAAGACTTCATTGGCAGTGTATTGGGCCAAGATCTTAACTAAAATATACAAAGGTAAATAACGAAATGAAAAAAGAGCCCCAAAACGGAAGAAGATCAGATAGAAAGAGGGGAAGTTATTAAAAATTTAGGGTATAAGAACTTGAAAAGGTCCAGGGGTCCCGGGTCTAAAGAAATTAAAAATCTGATCCCCAAGTGCACCAGGAACTGGCTTAGACTATCCTCACCCAAATTTTTAGACTTCGACGTGCGGTGCATTTTGCTAGCCATCGCAAACAGACACACAGAACGAAAGTTTATTTTATTAGCATGGCATTTGTTATTGATAGTAACAAAATAAAAATGCATTTAAAATATCAGTTTTATGAAAACTGCATTCCAAGTGTGGGGCCCCTTAAAGTCAAGGGCCCCAAGTGATGACCCATTATTTAATCAGCCCTTCAATCTGTATGATTAAATCGTTACAGAAGGTAGGCTTCCTTTCGGATCAAATCCAAGTTTCGTTTGAATCCCATCCCTTGCCTCCAATGTCCTAACAACCGTAATGAGGAGGAAAAGATAAGGGAGAGCTAAAACCTTCCCGATATAGTAGCAAATGATAGAAGAACAATATTTATTACATGAAAATGGTATAATGTTAACTGAAAAATTAAAAGTTAACATTAAAAAAATTCTTTTTTCAAAACGTCACTTTTTTTTTTTTTTTTTTTTTTTTTTTTTTACTCAAAAGGAGATTTGGGGCCCTTGGGATGCGGGGCCCCTCGCGATTGCGACCATCGCGACCCCTTAAATCCGCCCCTGCTATCTCGTGTAACATTTGGTTGGCATTAGAAAAAAAAAAGTTTTTTTTGTCTATACTCCTTGTTCCCCATCCTAATTACACGCTCTTGGCACTCTTTATCCTCGGTTTAATGCCAAGTTACTCAGTGTTGTTGTTAGTTGAGTTATGTCTCTCAAATTTGTGAAAGTTTTTGTGTAAGTGACAATCATAAGTGACAATCATTTTAAAATTTAAAATTCTTATCCGACTCTAAAATCTGCAATAGCTTAATTCTATGCCTCCCTAAATGGGGATGGGGAGGTGGGAGGCGGTAATTACGGTCCTGCTGATTGTCTAAGTTTTGGAATTAGTAATTTGGATCTTCTCTGAGTGAACCTGAATATCGAAATATCGATTCTAGTATCGATTCTAGAACTGAGAAATCGATTCTTATTATGATCGATGTTGTTTTATACGATATCGATTTTAATCGATTCTCAAAATTTCCAGAATCGCCCATCACTAATTCACAATTATTCTCACTTTATCAATACGTAATACCCTTTTTCTTCTGACATTGTCTTAAATCGTGAGACTAAAATTAATTACTGTTGATCCCATCGAAAAAGAACAAAATTTTTCTTCTCTGTTGCCGGTTTTTGTTCTATTTTTGGTTTATACAATGGAAATAGTCACAGCTTTATCTGAAAATACACACACTCAACATAAATCAGGGAAAATCAAATGAAATGTTTAATTAATGAACGACATGCCATTATTGTTCGTCAATTTGGCGTCGACTTCTGCGAAATAGAAAGTGATTGGGTTTTGTCCTTAGGAACTGGACATTACCTTTTTGTTTCCGATAAATGAATAAAGACAAAAATCTGATTTGGCTTTTTATCACTTTTCACTGTAGTAAAATTGTTTATGAATTCGGTTTATCTGTCGTTCTTTCTGTCTGTCTGTCTTAATTTTATCTGCCTTAAATGTACTTTGATTTTTATGCAATTGATGTAGATCAATAACGGTTACCATGGCATGTTCGACTTTGAATACAAATTATATAGCTTTAATTTTTTTCTTTACAGGAGCAATCAAAACTGTTTTCTTATGCAATTTTTCTTATGTTCAATGCAAAAAAAAATGTTTGCCGTGTATTTTAATGTCATTAGGTGATTTCAAATATATTAAATCTGAGATAAATAATTAAATTTCAATAGAAGATGTTTACTGTAGAATATGGTGTTCATAGTTGAAGCACTGAAATAATAATAATGTCTTTGAACAATAATTGATGGAAGTGCATTTTCCAATTTATGTATGTTTTTTTTTTTGTTTTTATTTTTTTTTTTTTAATTTAACAAAATTTTTGCATGTTATTCGTTGCATATAAATACAGTTAAACCTATTTAACACGAACAGTCATGGGGATTTTTTTTGTTCTTGTTAAAAACAATTCGCGTTATCTGCACTTTGGTAAAATGATTGTTGTTCTTGGTTGAGAATAGGAATATCTGAGACATAACTGAATCCATGAGGTGCCCGCATTTTAGGAATACTTCTGTTATCAATATGACAAAAAGTATTAAAAAATACAAAAGAAAAATTATAACTCAAAAACAAATTGAGATACAGATTTCACACAAATTGCATTTAAAAGTACATATTCTTTTGCTATACGACGTGTAAATATTAAAAATGTGCTATGTTCAGAAGTTTAAAAATTTTCAGCACCTAAAATTGTAAAACTGAAATTTCATTTAAAATTTGAAAGTGTTACCCTTCCCAGAAGGACACATACGTTATGCACAGATATGTTTGTTTCTTATCATGTAGATAGGTAGGGTAGATATAAGAAATTGGGTGAATTCAGAAAGGGCGAGACACTATCACTTCTTTATTTTATTTAAAAGAATAATAAATCTATTAGGAGAAAAATGACTGTATAAATTTTAATTTCTTCGAGATTATTCACCTACATTTAAGTTTAACTGTAAAATAAACATATTTTGTTTACAAAAAAATGGGGAAAATATAAATAAACTCTATATAAAAATAATATGAGTCTTAAATTTTAGTGTTTGAAAAAATCATTTTCCAAACGGTTGTTGTAATTTGCTAAATTATTTTTTCTTCTTGTTTTGAGTTTCTTTACGAAACTCAGTAAAAACTAGTCGTTGGGGGACACCGTAATACTTACCCATCATGGATATGTATATGAAAATAAAACATGTGAAAACTATTTATACTATGCATTGCAATTCATAAACAAAATTTAAATATTGTTAATATACATAGTAATGCTTTATTAAAGAACTGCTGATGTATAAATTTCGACAAATTATATAAAACGCCAAACTACTCAAATAGTACCAAACTGCTTAAAAGAAACATCCTTATAACTCCAAAAATAATAATTCTATTAACTAACAATTAACTGTGTCAGATTAAGTGTCTCATTTCCAATTAAAATATACCTCTGAATTGAAATTTGAATGAAATACAGGGTCATGAAAAATCGAAGAACATGGAAAACAGGATTACAAATATCTCGGCAACTAATAATCCGATCGACTTCGTTCTATATGCAAAATATGTGTTATTTTATTGACTTTTACGTCCATTACTTAAAACAAAAAAAAAAATCGAAAATTTTTATATACCTTTCATCAGAACGAATTTTTCGAGGGTCCGAAACAAATAGTTCCGGATAATCGAGGTTGCTGATATTAAATAGACTTCGTTCCATTCTTACATACTAACTACATACAAAATTTCAAGTCTCTATCTCAATTTGTTCGGGAGATAGAGCATTTACAGACAGACAGACAGACAGACAGACGGACGGACGGCAATTTTTTTTTTCTAAAAATATGTTTTTCGGAATCTCCACTACCTAAAACTTGTAAATCCGTCAAAAAAAATTTTTTCGATTTTCAAAACGATTGTAAGACTTACCCTATACTACGTATGATGGGTAAGTAAAAAAGAATAATTATGCTAAAAGCTAGAACATTATCTTTAACTGATTTATTTGAAATCCATAAGGTTTTGACTTAATCTCCAAAACTGTAACGCGATTTATTTCAAATTGATCACAATTATTCCCGCTTTACATTGATCTTCAATAATCTATTTGTCCTGGCATTGTCTTTAATCATAAAACTAAAACTGATTACTATTGCCTTGAAGGAACTAAAAGCAAAAAACAATATGACAATCCAGTTTTTATTCTACTATTGATTTATGCAATAGAAATAGCCATAATTTTGCCAGAAATAACATACACATGGAAATAAAATCAGGAAAGAATAAATCAAATCTTTAATTAAAGAACGACATGCTATTATTGTGTGTCAATTTGGCGTCCACTTTTTCGAAATAAAAATCAATTGGGTTTTGTCTATATAAATGACAGATTATTTTATTTGTTTCCAATAAAATAATAAAATAAAAATATTTTTATTTCTTATTTCTTTTTTAATCCGGGGAAATCCGGTTAGAAGAATACTAAAAATTGACATTCTGGGTAAAAAGAACTGATTATTGCGCTGTAATTTCTGGAAATGGTGGGAACTTAAACAAACATGTTCGTAAAGGCTTCTTTCAATCTTGGAAATAGATTAGTTTCTGAATTCTGAAAAATAAAGGAACACTTTTCGCAATCGTGGGTGACCCGTAAAATGTCATTACATATTTTGGTTCGTATTTAACAGTATATTTTCCTAAATTAAAAAATAATTATTTGTTTATTTTCTTCTATCTTTACAAGAAAGTATTTGATTCGTGAAAATATTCGACATCCGATTTTCAACGGATTTATGTTTTAGAAAGCCTTGAACTCGATTTCACTATTTCTAGAAAATATCTGCGTGTGACTGTGACTGTATCTCTCTGTATGCAACACAAATTTTGTGTGCGCACTATTTTTAAAACTAATGTACGAAATTCAATAAGAACGACCCAGATGAAATTGGTGCTGTTTAATTTTTGGTGCAAATCACCCTACAGGTGGCACTGATATCTTGTATTTTTCATGATTTCCGCAATGGCAGTATCTTAAGAACAAACGTAATGGATTTTCATTAAACTGATCGGTGTTATGCTGCATTTTTCAAGATTTCAGCATCAGCTCTATTCAGGGATGTCGCTGGCTTGTGACCAACATTAGCACACTGTAAAACATTTGTGGAAACGTTACTCCGTAAAATTGGTGGCAGCATTGGTGCCTCCAATTTTATGGCGTACTTTAAACGTTAAAACCGGTGTAACATTGTAATGTTACACCAGTAATACATGTTTAAATTACACCATTGCATATGTGAAAAAATTACTCCATGAAATTGGAAGCAGCATTTGCCATCATTTTTATACCAATATTATGGAGTAACGTTATACAAATATTTTACAGTGCAATTCGGCGGAAAAGAAGTAAATAACATTAGCCAAATGAAAAAAGGAAAAGTTAGAAAAATAGATTCGACGTGAATCATTGAAAAACTATCTTCAATCCCTTATTGTATCGACTTTTTTTTTTCAATATAATTTTACCCCCCCCCCCCCTTTTTTCGAAAATTTCTTATAAAATAGTCTTGCGGTAATCTACTACAGATGCTATTAAAAATAAGTACAATCTAAAACTAGTCGTTGGGGGCCACCGTAATACTTACCCATCATGGATACGTATAAGAAAATAAAACATGTGAAACTATTTATACAATGCATTGGAATTCATAAAGAAAATTTAAATATTGTTAATATACATAGTCATACTTTATTAATGAATTGCTAGTGAGCCGAATTCGACAAATTATATAAAACGCCAAAATACTCAAGAAATACCGGATTGCGTAAAAGAAACATCCTTATAACTCTAAAAATAATAATCATATTAACTAACAATTTACTGCGTCGGATGAAGCGTCTCATTTCCAATTAAAATATATCTTTGAATTGAAATTTGATTGAAATACAGGGTCATGAAAAATCAAAGAATGCGGAAAACAGGATTACAAATATCTCGGCAACTAATAATCCGATCGACTTCGTTCTATATGCAAAATGTGTGTTATTTTATTCCTTTTTACATCCATTCCTTAGAACAAAAAATTCGAAAATTTTTATATACCTTTCATCAGAACGAATTTTTCGAGAGTCCGAAAAAAATAGTTCCGGATAATCGAGGTTGCTGATATTAAATAGGGTTTGTCCCATTCTTACATACTAACTACATACAAAATTTCAAGTCTCTATCTCAATTTGTTCGGGAGATAGAGAGTTTACAGACAGACAGACGGACGGCAAATTTTTTTTTCTAAAAATATGTTTTTCGGAATCTCCACTATCTAAAACGTGTAAATCCGTCAAAAAAATTTTTCGATTTTCAAAACGATTGCAAGACTTACCCTATACTACGTATGATGGGTAAGTAATAATTCCTAAATATGTAAATGCGGCCGACATTCTTTTAGCAGTCTAAATAAAAAAATTCGAAACAGCTATCTTCGATTTACCGTTGTAAAAATATACACTAAATGTGCTATAAGATTTCAACTGCGGTTATTGACCGGTCAATGATATTTTGCCTGCATCAAATAAAAGGTATGAGAAATGGCTAATTTCAACTCCGCATTACAGCAAAACTTTTCTGTATTTGGCGCTTGATGCGAGCAATTTTGTTTGTGCTTTTACCGTGCTTGGCCAGTGCGTAGATAGTGATAAACTGCAATAGAAAAATGCCTACCAAATATTCCTTTCTATGTCTTTAGTTGTTGCTAAATTCGTTTGGTATTCAGACGGCATTTCTGTAAATAGAGTAACGTAAATGGCAGGATGAGATTAAAGATAAAAATAAAC
Source organism: Maratus speculifer (assembly GCA_964019185.1). Lineage (NCBI taxonomy): Eukaryota > Metazoa > Arthropoda > Arachnida > Araneae > Salticidae > Maratus > Maratus speculifer. Next base: position 26,626,752 of record OZ025289.1, on the reverse strand, counting down.
TTCAATCGTTCACTAAGGCGGATAAGAATTTCAAATTGTACTGGCACACATACAAAAAGAACAGAAATTCAGTACTCGCAATTTGGCAAATCTGATTATTCGTTTACTCGCCAAATGGAGCATTTTTTCTGATTGGCGAGCGACAGCGAGAACCCTGTCTCTATTTAAAAATCTGCTGCACTAATTTTCATGTAGTTTCCGATTGCACACAGTTGCTGTTTTCGGAAGTTTTAGTGTTCATCGCCTTATAGGAAGCGCGGCTATGTTGGGCTTTTCGCGCTTTTATAAATAGCTGTTCCTCAAAAACTAATTCACAGATCCTCATCAAACTTCAGATTCAGTTAGACGTTGACATAAGTTGTCACTGATTAGGTTTTGATGCAAATCTTCCAGCAAGTGGCATTGCTGTACTATATTTCACAGTATTTACACGATTTTAGCGATAGGCATGCCTCAAAAACTAATGCACGGAATTTCATATCTGTAGAATTCTCATGATGGGCATAGATTGGCATTTAATTTTAGCAGTGTCATAGCGAATTTTGAAGTGTTAGCATGTATGAGATAGACGAATGTTTTGGGACAAGTGCATCCGACTAGTTTGCTGTGTAAACATTTCCTTGTTCAACAATTTTCAGACGAACATGATATATTAACAAAGTTAAGATAAACAATAAATTTGGTACTTCTTGATTATTCCGTAAGCATTTTCATAAAGAATCACGTTTTGAGCACCTTATCGCCAGAACAACGATTGGCGCGGAAATGAAGTCAATGCTACGCACACTTTCTTGTTTGTGACGTCAAACGCCTAGCGAATAGCAACCCTTCCTTCTGCAAAGAGATCGTGCTTATTGTTCATTTGTTTTTCCGTAAAAGTTATCAAGCAAAGACTATAAAATGAGGAAAGGCTATTCACCGTTGTTTACGATTAAAACATAGTTTAAAACAAAGAGCTTTTTCAGATTAAAATGCTTTACATTTCACAAAACATCTAAACATAGGTTTTTTTTTTCTCAATTCAAAAATATTATTTCTTTAACTCGCTATGTTCGAAGAAATTGACAAGTTAATTAAAAACAGTAGTAAAGATTCTCTTGTAATAAATATAATTCTGTTAATCATATGTTTTATGACACATTTGAACTTAGTTTATTTTGTGTTTGGCGATGCAGCTAGCTGAACGTTCTTGCTTTCGCCAACTCGCCAAGGCTGGGGCTCAAAATATGATTCTTGGGTCAATCCAGATCAAACCAACTAATGGACAAAATTTCAGGTCTTTGGATTTTGTTAATTTTTGGCTCAGATGTTGTACAAAAATAGTAAATAAAAAATGCAAATTTGCAGATTTTTTTAAGCATTTGTTTTTGAGTTATTAATTTTTGAAATTTTAAAAATTTAACGAAATTTGTATTTTTTGGTGTTCTTTAATTTGCTGTAACTTGGGAACTATTTGACCTAAAGAGTTGAAATTTAAGTCATTGTTTTCAGTTTTTTATGCTGTTTCATAGGATATATAACATGACCAAATTATTTTTTTAAAAATATTTTTATGTAAAAAATTTATATAAAATTTTTAAAAATTCAAAATCGGAATTTTTGATTTTGTTTTAAAAAATATATTATATTTACCACCCTTTTAGCAACTTTTGTGCCAAATTTCATGATGGAACTCTTATGGTATCATAAAGAAAAATATTATTTTCTATATCAATGATCGGCCAATTTCTGTAAAAAAATCTCATTACATTTTGTTAAAAAGCAAATTCACTATAAAAGGTAGTCTATTTTTGTTTCCAATGTTCATATTTCTCATTCATGCAAGTCAAGTTCAATTATCAAATAAAATTTTAGTATATAATTCGCTAGGTTTTATTATTTTGTTAAACACATAACAGTAAAAATTAAAAGTAATCAAGATAATTAATATTTTGCGTAATTGACAAGCTAAATACTTTTTAATTTATTTTCTAGGAATTTAAATAGAATGTTTTTAATTATTCTTAATTTAATATTACTTTTAATTACATTTTGTTTAAAAATGAATAAATTGGTAATAAATGAGTTAACGTAAGAAAATCTCAAAGAAGTGTTCAAAAATACAAATTATGCTCCTGAAGTTGAATGCTTTAATAATCACAATGAGTCACACTCAAACAGTAACATGTTTGTTTTCTGATGAAACCTGCATGCCTTTCCTACAAGGCTTTTGATATTGCCAGTGTTCTCTAAGATCTTCTGTAGTGGCACACTATCTCAAGTCTGTTTGTTTATAACTTGAGAATTGCTGTTTGTTTTTAACTTGTATTGTACAATTTGTTTTTGTTTTTACTATTATTTCATTGAGTTGAACGCGGATTTGTGTTATAAAATATTAAAAGGGAAGTGTCTTCAAACTGAAAATGGATAAAAAATGAAATAAATTTTGTTGTCATCCATTCAAAAAGCAAGAATACTAGGTCAGTAAAAATTTAAGAAATGTTACATTGTGAATGACAACATTAAAATATGGCATTGAAAAAGGCGTGAAAATCTGCACTCATTGCCGCTTACAAATAGGTAAGGAAAAGTATCCCTCAAATTGTGGAAATGACATTGATACTAATTTTTCAGACATTCCAAATGATGACAATCCAAAACCAGGTTGTAGTATGGATGACCCTGAATTCATGGATGTGGAATCTGATTTTGATAATTTGAATGCATCATTAACATCTATTGGAGAGTCAATTATTATTAAAAGTAAATGTAAAAGTAGTAAAAGGTACTTCTTTGAAGAAATTGTGAGGTATGTTGGTTGTGCCTGTGAGATTGAGTGGTGGGTGGCATGTGTTTTCACAAAAGAACAGGTCGAAGAAGATGTTAAAGTTTCTTTCCTTCATCCAAGCAGACCATCTCTGTCATTCACTTATCCTAGAAAATCTGACATTTTGACAATACTAAAATACTTTATTTTATGCAAACTACATCCATCACTGCAACAGGTAGAACATCACAGTACCCAAAGAAATTGAGCTCCACTGTGCCGAACTGAGCACGTAATTTGTTAAGAAAAAATATTTATTTTTTAAATATCTAAAATTTATTATTTGTCTTTTAATAAAACAAACTATTCTTAAAGTTTTCCAATTTTTATTTGCTTCCATGTAAGTAACACTTCGGGCTAAACTGTGCAGCATACCTTAACGTATTTTTTATTACAGATTTACATGAACATTGATACAGAAAATATTTTTTTTTCTGTATGACACCATAGGAGTTCCATCATAAAATTTGGCATAAAAGTTGCTAAAAGGGTATTAAACATAATATAATTTTTTCAAAAAAATCAAAAATTCCGATTTTGAATTTTTTAAAAATTTATATAATTTTTTTACAAAAAAAAATTAAAAAATTAAGCAATTTGGTCATGTTATGTATCTTATGAAACACCATAAAAAATTGAAAAAAATGATGCAAATTTTAATTCTCTAGATCAAATAGTTTGGAAGTTATAGCCGATTAAAGATTACAAAACTATACAAATTTTGTAAAATTTTCAAAATTTCAAAAATTTATAACTTAAAAACAAATTGTCGAAAAAAAATTTAATTTTACAATTTTAATCTCATAAGTAAGTACAATAAACTGGTAAAAAACCAGAACAATCTAAAACATTAACATAAAAAAATATTTTTTATTGGTTGATTTCACATGGAATTACTCTCTTTCGGAAAATGCATCCCGTCACCAAACGATGAGCTTAAATACCAATAATGAATATTGTAAAGTCACATTCACTTGACATTAAGCCCATTACACGTGATTGTTACGTCATCAAATGAGTTTTATTTCGACGCTTTATTTGTTTTTTTATTAAAGTTACACTAACTTATTTGTTTTTTCATTGTTTAAAACGAAAAATATATCAATTTGCGAAATTGATCAGCGAGATAATCAAATAGTACTATAAATTTTATATTATTTTATTATCCTTCCATGCATTAATTCCGTTATGAACCTGAAAATGTTTGAAAAATGATTAGAATACGAAAACCTAATATTCAGATTCAGAATACTGACTAACACACCAGTAAAACTTCTTGCTTTAAAAAGTTAGTAGCAATAAAAGAAACGTTGTTTTTATAAACTTTTCTTTAAAAGTGTATCTATTTTGGTAATTAAGGGATACTTTTAAAAAGGTTAATTATTTTTGCTTGTGGTTATAGAGTAAATTGGATGAAGATACCATAGTTTTTGATGGAATTGTTTTAAAAATCGCCTGTTGATTTTATTTGTCATTCGTTGATTTCTTGTTAAAGTTTGCACTTTTAAGCATGATTTAAAACATAATTCATTTTACAGATATTATAGAAGGCATCGAATATTTTGTTCGACATCTTACTCCAAGGTATGTTTAAGCCGGCAACAAGAAAATCCCGGTTCCTCCAACGACGTAAAGATGCTAGATCTGGCGGCGATTTATGCTTTGCAGAATGCCAAGTACCAGTACTCTCTAAAAGCATCAGCTTTATTACTCTGGTGTTTAAAGCTAAGAATATAGGCAAATACAAAAGTAATGTAAAAGATTCTGCACGCTTACCAGAAGTGTTAAGGCGATACAGCAATAAAAAAGCATCACAAAAAAAGTTTGAAAAAAGAGCACAAATGGAAATTAGAATATCAATAGGGTGCCTTCTTGCTTACAACTGAGCGGAGAGCAGTTTTCCAACAGCGTCTGCGCATATGTAAACTACGTGATATAGCATCTTGTACAACATCTTGTACACCAAGGCGATACAGCAATAAAAAAGTACAGCTAAAAAATTAAAAAGAAGGCAAACATAGATTGAATAAGGAGCCCTCTCGTTTACAATTGAGCAGAGCGACGCACAGTGGAGTATTTTTCCATTTTAGCCGGCCAAAAGTCGATTTTTCGAAATGCAACTAAAGAGAAAATAATATAGCTAAGTATGAAGCTAACTAGATGGAGATTCACCGTACAGTTATATTTTTTCCTGTTGGGCCAGCAAATAGGTACCAGGGTACCTCAAACTTGTTACTTGCAGCACGTTAATTATTTGTATTTTCAAGTTCCAGTTGTGCTTGTTTGTTTTACTGTGTTTTTTTTTTTCTCTAACCTTTTGCTTATACCATATAGTTGTGGATTCTTAAAGCCCATATATATAAGCTTTCATTTCACATGAACATATTTATATTTGTTAATTTAATAAATGTAATAAAGTGACAAAAAATGTGCCGTATAGTTTTGAAAATTTTGTTGTTAATTTCAATATTCATTAAAACATTTGTTATGTATCCCGATGGATCCCGATGGTTCTTTTCACTGTAAATCAAAGTTAAAGATGTATAGTTAATAATTTTAAAAAATGTAGCTGCTACAAAGTGCAATTTTAGAAGAATTTATTTCAAACACACAACTGTATGTTTTGGTAAATGACAATTTTTGAATTTCCCTTTCGAATTGAAAAGTATTTTACGATAGATAAATTGTCGTCTGCGGATATAAAAAAGTTGCAATTTACATATCTGGCAAATATTTTTTTTTAAATATCCTCTGCATCTGTTTCTGAAGTTCTTACGTTATTTTTTAATGTTCTAAACTTAAAAAAGATCAATGTCTTCTTAAGAAATGAAGTGCTGCTTTAGTTTACATTTTATAAATTCTGCTTCTTAAATACATCTACTGTTTAACTATGGATAGTCAATGTCCAAGTAAATATGTTTATATTTCACATGAATATGTTTAATTTATTTATTTATAACATATGATAAAGAGACAAAAATATCTATCGCGCATGTTTCATATTTGTATTGGTAATTTCAATATTCTATAAAAAAAATCGTTATAATATTATAAAAAAATATTAACCATAGTTGATAGAAAAGTTTGCAATTTCGCACCTGAAACAACATCAACCATGCGTTGCTTCATCTGTGGAGCTACCTCAAAAGATTTTAACAATTTGGACATGATTAACGAAATTAGAGAGGGATCACTGAAATTTGGACTGTCCATACTTCATGCACGCATCAGAATATTTGAGAGCATTTTGCATTTAGCGTATGAACTGCACATCAAAAAATGGCGTATTCATTCCAAGGAGGAAAGGGATCTAAAGAATGAGGCAAAGAGAAAAATTCAGGAGGAATTTAAATTAAAAATGGGATTGATTGTAGACATACCGAAACCAGGATATGGAAACATCAATGATGGTAATACCGGCTGAAGGTTTTTTTGCTGATCCTCATCTTGCTGCAGAAATCACGGGGATAAATTTTTATTTAATATTTCGTTTTAAGGTAATCCTAGAAGTTTTGTCAAGTGGACATAAAATTGATACCACAAAATTTTCTGAGTACGCAAAAGACAATTTTAAATTATATGTGAATTTGTATCCCTGGCACCCCATGACACCAACAGTCCACAAAATTCGGAAACATGGTGCAACAGTTATTGAAAATGCACTCCTTCCTATTGGGCAGCTCTCAGAAAAAGCTGCAGAAGCACGTAACAAGCATTTTCGGCAATATCGCTCATATTTTGCAAGAAAATTTTCCAGAGAATCGTGCAATATGGACGTCTTAAATCGATTATTACTGACTTCGGATCCCTTATTAACTAATATGAGAGGTATAAAAAAGTAAAGAAGTGAACCATCCTTAAAGGAAAGCTTAGCTTTACTTCTTCCAGCAGATAATTTCAATTTAGATACATATTGCATTGTATATATAGTCACTTATGTTTTATTTTTGTAATATTTTGCACCCATTAATTAAAATGAATTGTGTGAGTACTAAAAAAGTCGGATTTCATTTAATTGCTTTTGATTTACTCTGTAAAATCGTAAACAAAAAGTTTCATTATTTTTTTCATAGATAAGTAAGGTATAAAAATATTTAAACGGAAAGCTTTGTAAATTTTAAACAGCTTTTTATTGAAATATAGTATAACTTGATACCTATTTAAAACCATCAAAATACTAATGATATGAAAATGATAAAAATACCATATATATTCGAATTTCTGAAAGAAATTACAATATGATGTTGCAAATTTAAATTTTTAAGTTACTCTATATGAAAAGACATGTTTGTATTGATGGATAGAATGTAATGGACTCACTAAAAATCTGTTGCATCAAAGCCCTTTTTAGATATTACTATGTTTTCCATATACGCTGTATCTTATATACATATATGTGGATTTAAGTATTTTTCAAGAAAAATCCCTAAAATGTGATAATAAGATGATAAACTAATCAATAGTTTACTTTACTCCAAACTTTTAATTAGAAATATTTTTGGCCGGCTAAATCCTCCAAATACTCCACTGTGCGACGTTTCCCTACAGGCTTGCGAAGCGCATATGTAAACTATGTGAAATGGCATCTTGTATAACACGGCATCTCACCTGAAATTACACTATAATATTTTCTTAGATTAACAGGTTTTTCTATTTTTTACTGGGTGCAGCGAAAAGACTTCTCGGTCTAGATCGATTCCACCTTGCGCAGAATTAATTGTAATATTACTTTAAATTCTCTTATAAATCGCCTACTTATAAAAGTTCTCAACTATCTTAAACATTATTAAACTTCTAGCACGCAACGAGGTGAAACACTGAATGATTTTTCTCTACGTAAGTTTAATCTGAAGCACTGCTACTTGTACTACTTTCCAGCTACTCATTTAAAAAAAAGGACTAAGTTAACAAAATGACGTTTTTAAACATATAGATTGACAATTAATGAAAATCTTTCCCACTACACAACTTTAATCTGAATGACTACTAATTATGCTTTTAGATACACTTAAGAATTACAGATTCCCTTATTTCAAACGAAGTAACTCATCCGAATGAATGGAACGACAGTTAATGGAAAATATTCCCTGACGAAGGTTAATGACACAGATCGCAAGGACGCACAAGTATAAATAAAACGTATATTTTAAACTTTTAACTTCTGTATTATTATTTGTCAACTTTTAATTAAACAGAGAACTTTTAAATCCATATAGTGTAATTTGTTAATAAATTTTAAATAATAATGAAATTTTACTACATATAAATCATTATAAATGTAGATCTTCTGTCAATTTAAATTTAAGACAACGAAATATCTTGCTGAAACATTTTCGTACTTTACTACATTGGGAATATTATTTCGTATACGAAATATCTAAAGTATTAAAGTAGGGTAATAGGTTTCTGGGTAATATAACTTCGATAGAGATGAATTGCAAATTTAAATGGTTTCTCAAATTTTAAGCATGGATTTCGCATTTGATAACAGTTAGCATTATCCACAAATTTATGTGTAAGGCATTGTACGAAACTTCGTTTTATGATATGCACTTTTCTTTCATCTGCTATTTTGAAGAATTTCTAAATACATCGTTGCAAATGGAATGCCTTTTATTTCTTATACTACTTTAAGAGATTTCTGAATTTTAAAGGGATTTACGAAAGAATCTTTGGAATTGGGAATCATATTTGTCCTTTGATAACGCTAAAACATTTGAGAAAGACCAAAGTTCTTGTCGGTTCAAAAGTTCAAGAAAGACAAAAGTTCTTTGTTCTTTACAAATATGTTTCATAAAACATATTTGTAAATAAATTTTAGCATATTGACTTGCATAACTGAATTTTTCATGCAAGAGACTCCAAAAAAAAAAAAATAATAATAATAATAATTTTTATGCTGACTCTAATACTGTTAGTGTATAATATATTCATCATTAAAGACGTCTGTTGAACTTCAAAAAGTTTATTTAATAATAGATAGTATCCGAAAAAGTTATATTTAAGAGCGAGAAGAAATTGATAAATGCACAATGTAAATGACTGTAAACCATGAATGTTAGCAAAAAAAAAAAAAAAATGATAAGGCAGAAAAATAAATTTGTTTATCTATACTAATAAAAAAATAGATCGCTCCGAGTGTCTGCCTGTCTGTTCGGGATGACTAGCGAAATCTACCGCACGTAGAAGTCTGAAAATTAAGGTGAGGACAGTCCAAAACAAGTCCTGATGCACCTGATAATCCGTTTAATTTTTTAAGGGCCAGAGGCACTGGACTCTTTTCAGTTTTTATGCCCTAAACTGTAATAACTTGCCCCTATTTTATTCGATCTCCTTTGTCATTGGAAGAATATCTTCAATTAATTATTCTCCTATTTCTACATTCCAGTTATGACCCTCGCTCTCAGGGGCCCTTTGAAGCTTTTGAGCACTAAATTCTTGGTAAATCTCTTCATTTTAATCCGATCTTCATTTATGAGATTCTTTTTCCATTTAGTAATTCACTTTTTAAAATTCAAAGTAAAAGTTTGCTGCCACCTTTTGTGGCAAACGGCCCGGACCACGGACCCTTAAACTTTTGCTCTCCATACATTTTTTAATTTTGTCGTAGATTCATTTTTCTGGAATAACACTTTCATATTTTTACTTTGGTCTTAAAGCCCTGTTTTAAATCCTTTTTTTTCGCATTTTTTAAAAAAATTTCTAACTCATAATTCATATTCTATGCTTAATATTGACTATTTAAATATTTAAAATTCTAATTACTAAGATATTTTACCATAATTTTATGTTAGGGCCCTGCTTTTAATTAATTATTAGGGACTTTTAGGCCCCCTACTATAGCTTTCTTAAGAATGGTCCTTACTCCAACATAAGCGAAAAAAAAATATTAAAAAAAAATAAAAAAAATAAAAAAATCAATCTTTGGCTACCACCAACTTTGAATATTAACCGACTTCCTGTTGCCTTTGGTGCATCTCCTTTAAAAATGATGTGGATTTGTTGCAATTTCTTTAACATAATTCTGGCGTCCTCCGGCTGTTTTGAAAACTACTAAAAATACTTTTATACCCATTTACATGTCAGTTCAATCCCTGACCTTTTTATGTTTTATACCATAAATTGTTAATAAATACCTTCCTTTTAATCGGATTATTTTGGGATGTTTTTTCCATTTAAATACTTTCGCTTTCTAGATTCCAGTTAAAATTCGCTCCCCTTCTCCCCAAGGTTCCAATTCTGGACCCCTTAAATTATTTAAGTGGCATGCATTTTTATTCCCCTAATTTTCTCACATTCTCAATACAAAATTTTTATGTTAAGTCATGGACCAACGGACTCTCCGGACCAACAATTTGGGAATTTTGCTACAGCTACTTTAAAAATGGCCCGATTCCGTTACAATTTTCTTTAACACAATTTTGAGTCCTCCAGCTACAAAAAAATACTAAATAATTTTCTTTTACCCAACTATATTCCAGTTACGAATCTTGCTCCCAGAACTGGCCCTTCTTTATGTACCTCAGCTATCATCTTTTTCAAACTTTAATCTCATTTTTCGTCTCCTACTTTCGTTTACTTATTACAGCCATGAATTAAAAATCGCGTTACACTTTAAATGTAACTTTCTTAAGGGATTTTATCTGTTTATTAAATATCGTGTTAAAGTTAAAGGTAATTTGTGAAATTTACAGAGGTTGGACACCTTCCACAGATTGTGGATGTATTCTTTCATCGAGTTCTAAGCATCCCATTTCAAACGGTATTGGTTCATTAACTATGTTTATAGTTAAGCTACTTTAATGATAATTTTCTTGTAGACTTTAGTTACTAACAACTTCGAACATTAATGATGCATTCTTCTTCCGGGTTCTGTTTGCTTGATAGTACGAAATTTGGCTCACTCAGCTTGTTCTATAGGCACATATGTGGGACTTCCAGTACATACTGCCTTAGGTAGTGGCGACCCAGGTTTCAGATTCGTTCTTAAAAATTGTTTGTTGCGAACACACTAGGCGCAGTGGAAGGTATTGGTGCCTAAAATCTAGCTTCATTTAAAAGATAAAAAAAAAACACGTAATCATACTTGACATTTATTTTAGATTATAATAAATGACCGCCGACAATGCCGGATAGGTCATCTTCACTTTATACATAAATGAATTTTTAAAATCTCCGAAATAAATTAGCTTCTAAAGTTTCTAAAGATAAATAACTCTTTTCAGAATTGAGGCTAATTTCAAATAAGTAGTTGTATATCTTCGTTTACGGTTATATGGTATTTTCCTATAGATTAAGAAACATTTGACTGTATTAAAATACATAAAACTTTCTTTGCTGCATCCTTTAAAAGCATCATTTCGTAAATGCGATATAGAATGTGATATTCATATTTAATGCTATTCTTCAGTTTTCATTTTAAATTTTAGATTATCTAAAATGAATACTTTTTGTTAATCAATTATTCTGATCATTCTGTTCTTTAGAAAGGAATATTTTAGAGAATAAATTATATCAGGTTTTTTATTTAACTTTTCTAAAAAGCTAAAAACAGAAAACTTTAGTATGAGTTTCTAATATATATTTTTATTTCCGTAAATCGGATTGCTAGTCAGAATTTATATATTACAAAAAGATTTTATTAGAATTTCTAAGATGAAATATTTCCTACGATATTTTAAAATTGAAGCTGCTTTTTTAAAAATATTTTTTGCTTCTTTTTTTTTGTATATTGCAAAGACCATGTGACCTTAAACTCTAAATGTTGAATTTTGTTTAATGGCTTTATGTTCTAATAAAAAATATTGAACTAATAAATAACTATAAGTATAAATCAAACACATTGTACGAATTTCAATGCACAAGTTAAAAACTACAATTCATAACGCACAAGTTACATACAGACAAAGCCACAAAGAAATAACGTACGGCCGTTTTAGGGATACTCTGATCCCCTTCCTCAAAAGATTTGTTAATTCTGAGTTATTTAATTGTGAAATTAGCTATGTTAAAGCAATCACCATCAATCATGGGTTTAGTTTGAATATCATTGACCATATTTTATATAAACCTCCGACAATCACTGATTCTGTTGCAGCAAATAAATAATTTTTAAATGTTTTTGTCTTACCTCATTTTCTGAACATCAGTACACAAATTTCTCGTATTCGAAATAGGTTTAATTTCAAAGTTGTTTTTGGCCAACAAATAAATTATCTTTCTGCAATCTCAAAGATCCAATTGACGATCTCAATAACTTGGGCATTTACAAATTTTTTTGTGAGTGTGACCTCTCATTAGTTGGGCAGACGAAGCGTGCTCTTAGGATTAGATTGACAGAACATTAAAATTATGTTGTAAAGCAGAGTGGGAAATCTACATAGATACATATGATAGAATTTCAACAATCAATTTAATTCTAAAGAAGCTAAGGTTATTCAAATGTGTAATTGAGTTTCGGTTTTAAATTTTTATAAAGCTTACAATATTCATAAACATACTGTTAGTTAGTAAACGGTATAACCTGAGAAAAGTTACACTTTTCTCTTTTCACTGTGCAGAGATCCTGTACAGTGTCTCATTTTCAATTATTTTCGGTTACGTCATTTCTTCATCATTATAAAACACTTTGCTTTCACATTTTCAATCCTTCATTAGCCAATACTCGTGGCTATAACCAAGGGGTTTTTGAATGCATTTCACTCCCTCTCTCTCATATTTTTTTCTGCACTAAGGAAAGGAATCGGAGTATCCTTGGAAACGGCCGTATGTTACTTCTTCTGTCTTTCTTTTTGTCTGTACTTAATTTGTGCGTTATAAAATTGTTTAAAGTTTTTGTTTTGTTTATTAATAAATAACTAATACAATTTTTAATAATCAAGAGAGCTTTCGTTTTTTGGATTAAATACCAAATAAACGTACCACAAACTTCGAAAATGTACACTGTAAAATGTTTTTATAAAGCGTCTGTCCGTGAGTCTGTGGTTCAGTGAATCTGTGAGACGGTGACTTTGTCTGCGTGTGACATAAATTTTGTGGGCGTTCTATCTGAAGAACTAATTCACTGAATTTAATAAAAAAGATTTTCATTAAAATTTGGCACTGCAGCAGCGAATTTCGAAGTATTAAGAAGAATAAGGTAGGAGAAAGATTTGGGATCGCCAAATCCGACTAACTGTGTTATTATTTAGATTTGTGTCTATCTCATTCACTTCTACACATAGGTATTAGGTCTTGGTAAAGTTCAAATAAAGTCCCCATCTCTCTATTTTTCCTTAACTTTTATTGTCAGTGAAAGAACTGGATATTTACACCATGAAATGTTACAAATATACTTGAAAATAAAAATAACATGATTCTTGAATGCCGTACATTTATCGTCATTTTCTCTAAATCATTTTTACTGTTTGCATTCATAACTTCATGCTATGCGAATTGTAGAGTAAATACTACCTCTGACAATAAAGTTTGGTGAATAATCTTGTAATATTAATGTAGATGAAATATTAACGAAAGTTACCATACCATCTCTCGAATTAGTCATCTCCCATAACTATGCACTGCTGAGATCTGCTATACACGTCCTGGGAAATTCGCAAGAAATCTTGTTTTGGGATGGAGTTCAAAAGCTTCGTCACGTTTTGTTGAATATTGCCAATATGGTCAAATCTCTTTCAAAGAGAATTTAAGTGGTGAAAATAGGAAGAAGTCTGGAGGATTGAGATCTGGCGAGTATGCTGGATGTTCAATTTGCCCACCCCCTCATGAATTTCTTTCGATGCCTTGCAAAGCTTAAAGCCAAATTTTAAACTGATCTTTTGTTCGTTCATTTTACTGTTCTCAGTTAAGAACCAACACACTGGACAAGCACTTAGTAAAGTACGTCTTACACAGGAAATAAACGACGCTCAACTGAACAACGGTGATGGTCAACACTTGCTTCTATGCAGGCCCAGAGTTTTGTTTCCCCAGTGTTGCTAGATCGGTCGTTCTGAATTCATTCATCGAACTTTTTTGTCAGAGGTAGTAAATACGTTCCATTTACATTAAGTCTCATTCCTCTGTAGTTTCGCTTTACAAATTTTCAACGCTTCTCCAATATAAGTAGTTACAGTATGTTAAAATAAAATTTTCTTGTTGCTTTTTATATTCCTAGATGAGTAAAAATCACGCTTTAAAATATTTCAAGTTATTACATTTTTTGTGCAATATACAAGTTAAACTGAAAGGTGTAATAAACAGTAAACCAAAAACAGAGAATAAAAGTCTTGTGATATATATGTCAAATTTAAAATTTTCGAATCATTCTCTTGAGATGCATAAATATAACTGTAGTTTAAACTTAAAAAGAGAAAGCAAAAAGAAGAAGGCTTAAATATTTATTTCTCTATTGTTAAAGATTTCAAAAGTAATGATAAGATTTTTAGCTTTGAGACGTTTCTAAAATATGTTTTTTATTTATTTATATTTAGAAAACATCAGGCGTTCTCTCAATTTAAATATTTCATAAAAGGTAATGCCACAATTACTCTCTAATTGAAGTAGGATTTTTTTTTTTTTTTTTTTTTTTTTTTTGAAGAACTAAATCTTCAGATTTTTTGTAACAGCATTTTCAGCAGTTCAGGTATTTTGCAAGATGTTTTTCTGATTTTCTTGTTTTTTACTTTTTACTTATGAATTTTTTAAGAACTCCATTATAAAACAAAAACTGTCTGAAACTGAAATTTAAGAATATTTTGAAAATTTCCAGTGAAAAAGTTAAGACTATAAAGTTTATTGTAAATGTATCTGCCCTTTTCTTCCAAATATTATCATCACAAAGATTTAAATCTACACTCAAATCAAAATCTATACATATTAAAAATATATACCAAATAAAATTTTGTTTGATTTAACTTGATCCTTTTGAAAATGTACCCCAAGAAATCAGTATTCCATTATGATTTTTTGAAAACTGAAATGTGGATTATCATCCATTACTTCGAAAAGGCTATTCAATCTTTTTATGGCTGCTTTAGATCCAGTCATAAAAAGGAGAACTTTAAAATATGAATCATTCAAAAACTTCTGTGATCCATTATTTTATGGGTAGAATAAAAATTGAAATGTGCCTGTAAAAACTTTGGAGAATTTTATTTTTATTGGTAATTTCACATATTGAATTTTCATACATTAGAAAGGTATAAAGACAAGGAATATGGGCAATTTAAAGTATTATTATTAATCATATCTCAGGGTTATTCTTAAAAATAAAATTAAATGAAGTGTTTTCGAAAAGTAAAGCTACACCTCAGACTACAGGAAAGAAATTTTTTAATATGCGCATTGGCAACACAGATTATAACCTTGAACATTTGACCTTTTCTTCGCAGTCATTCGTTATTTTTACGGTGAGTCTATTTCGCGTAGCACGTGTTTATAATTGCTGCGCCAATTCAGAATCCAGCCAAATGTGAAGAAACTTCCGTCATATGTTTCTTTCTTGCAAAAGTTGAGCATCCAGTGAATATTCACCGATAAATTGTTTTTATATGTAGCAACATTATGAATCGAAAGATTTCGGCGAAATGGTGTCGAGCTTTCTTTGGCGATAGGACCAATGTTTATGAATATCCCAGAGCAGGTAGGTAACTTAACAGCCTGGACCTTGCACCACAAACTACCACTTATTATTTGTACCTATAGAAACACGTTACAAGGAAAATTTTTCACGACGATGAGATCAAAATCGAAGTTGAAATGTTGCTTCGACAACAGGCAGTAAACTTATATAACTTAAGCCTTTTGATGACTCATTTTACGAATTCCCCTCCGTAATATTAGGGCGCAACACTAGTCACAGAAAAAGACCCGGATGATAATGTAAAGTCTATGGGAGCGATCTTTTCAAATATCTCGCTCAAATTTTAATATTTTTACATGGTTTTTTTTTTTTTTTTTTTTTTTTTTTTTTTTTTTTTTTGCATAGGATAGCTGAGGACGATCTACAATCGGCCTAGTTTTTATTTTTTCCATTTCGGTATCAGATTAAAAAAAAATTACTTTAAATTTCAAAAGCAGTTTAAACCGGTTCTGAAATAGAAAATATCATAATATAAAAAATATATAAGCAAAATCGAAAAAGTAAAAACTATGCCGGTTGTATATCGTCCTCAGCTATCCTATGCAAAACTAATCATGTAAAAATATTAAAATTTGAGCGAGATATTTGAAAAGAACGCTCCCGTAGACTTTACATTAACATCCGGGTCTTTTTCAGCGACTAAATCCGGGTATTTTAGTGAAATTTACTTGTATAGATAGTCGACAATATCGAAACAAACGGAAATGCAAGAATAGCATCAAGACTGGCTGGAAAAATTTTAAAATTTGTAAAAAATTTTTAAAATGTAATCAATGTAAACATACTACAACATTGATAGATCGATTGATAAAAGTAATTGAAAAAGATGCATTTACAGAATTTTGACTTTAAAAAAATATTTAAAAAATTGTCGACCTTGTACTTACCTTCAATGATAAACTAACAAAAATTAAATTATGTCATTTTACTAAATGTAATTTGTATAGTTTTGTAAGCGGTATTTCTATTAATTTTGATTTAAACAAACTGGGTTCTTACTTCTTGTCATTTTGTTAGCTGAAAATGTTTTACAATGTTTTACAATCTTAAACGCCTTAAGTGTAAACTTAATCTGATAAACATTTTTGTACTTTGTGAATGCCAATGAGAATTAATACGAGAAAAAATATTTGCTGGAGAAGAAAATCACGGTTTGGATTTAGGACTTGAAAATATAAATGCTAGAAGGAACTCTAAATCTTCCTGAATGTACAAAGTCTGTAAAGTAGTCCTAAATAATTGTGCACTATTCGTGGGATTAGTCCACAGGTACAGGCTCGGACTGGCCCGCCGGCCCATCGGCCCGAGGGCCGGTGCGCCCTCCTCCAGGGAAAACTTTGCGCCCCTGAGTGTCTTAGTCTCACCAATATTTTTTTCGTTCGTTGTACACATGAATTCTGACTAGTGTACTAAATTTCGAGAATTCGTTAGAGAATAATAACCATTCAATAGACACACAAGAGAGGTATTTTTTTTTAATCATAACAAATAAATTAAATATATACCGAAATAATTTCAGGTTTGGAAACCAACGTAGGCATCTTTGCATGCAATTGAGGAGGAAACATGAGCCCAGGGAAATCTAGTTATGACACCCTCAGTTGGATTTTTTTTTTTTTTTTTTTTTTTTTATCGTTTTAATGAATGATATCGCTTAGATTTTAACCAAATATTTTGCATTTTTTCTGTCCTGTACCTTGTCCATCTTTTTAAATCCAGTCTGTAATGCACCTATGATTAAAACAGTTCTTTTTGAAAAAACTTAAGAAAAGAAAGGAAAAAGTATCAGAAGGCAAAAAAAAGTGTGGATTTTGTTGTTGATTGGAAAACAATATCTTACTCTTCGAGGAATAGAAACTTGATGACACTTCTAGATTACAATCTTGCAAATTTTGGAATCCGACGCGGCTAGCACATTTTTATTCCCAAAATCTATATCATAATATCAGATAAGTAATCTTCGTTTAATTTAATGATACACTTCCCATGGTTAAATAACTTTTAGAAGTTTCTAGCACGTAATTTAAATTTTTAAAAAAGTTCAATTTAATCACGGAAAAATCTACCATTAATTAAATTAATGGACATAATAAAAAATTATTGTTATTAAAAAAAAAAAAAAAAAAAAAAAAAAAAAAAGGTCACAGGATTTTGCATGTTTCAGGAATGCAATCTTTAGGGCATTTCTCTCCATTTTCAAAACTTATATATTTCCCTTGATCTCTAATTATAATAAAAATTTTACGAATATTGCGAAGAGCGTGCACAGAAGAGTAAATTTTAAAAAATGATTTTAATGATTTAAAACAAATAAGGCTGATTTTTTGTATACTAGTTTTATAGAGATCTAATATAAATTATTTTATGGATGCATAACAATTTTTTAACGGTAAAAAATTTCTTTTCCCACAAGGTATCGGATTTGCAAAAGAAATTGCTGTTCAGATTGTAACAAATAAAATTTATTTCATTTTTAACTGATTGATGACTAATTCTTATTACATTAAAGAGATAAAAACAAAGTTGAAGCCCTTAATTGCAACATTATTTGGCGCCACGTGCAAAAAAATCTTGTTAATTTTCTACTAATTTTCTGTGCGACATTGATGATAATCCAAGAGCCGACAACACAAAAACTTAAGGCATCGAGCACAAGAAAAAAAAAACTTTATTTTTTATGAAAGAGAAGTAATAGGGGAATATAATGATCCATGTTTGCCGGAAGCGAAGGGCTTCATAAGCCAAAAATTACAAATACCACTAGTGATTTACACGTAGGCTAACAATCAAAGGTATGAAATGATTGTACGGCAAACACAATGCTAAACTTAGGAATAAACCACTGGTAGTATAAATTTTTGGGTTACGCACCATTTTACTTCCGGTAGACATGGATCATTAGATTCCCCTATTATTTCTCTTCCATAAAATAAAGTTTTTTTTTTTTTTTTTTTTTTTTTTTTTTTTCTCATGAGCTCGATATATTGGATATATTGTTTTTATGTGGTCGGCTCCTGGACTATGATAATTGGAATGAAAGTGATTGGCCCTTACTTTTTCTGCTAAAAATAATCATAAAAAATCTAAGTAAATATAAACTTTGAATATTCTCTGCTAGTATAAATTATGTTTATAAATTTAACTACATTTAAAAGTTGTACCAACTTTGAATTTTCAAACAGAAACGCCCAATTTTGTCATCTTATTTGAGTTTATTGGTCCAGTCAGGAAAAGTTATCCACATTTTTAAAAATCTCCATAGAATTACTAAAGTGTAAATTTAAGAACGCTAAAGTAAACCCATTTCAGAAACATTAATTTATATGGTTATAAAAATCATCTGATTCAATTTTATATTAACTTATTAAACAGATACACCGAATATATACACATATTACAGACTAATTTCTCTGTTCAAATACTTTTTTAAAATTAATTAATATTAAAAAAATAAAATTCTGAATTATGACATACATTAATTTTTTAATATAACGAACCATAATTGTCAAAAACATCGATCTGAAAATTTACAGCTCATTCGAATAATTAGTTTTCGAGATAAGAGAAAATTTTTGCCTTCATTAATTTAAGAGGGGCCATCTTTTATTATTATTAATATTATTATAAATTTAAAATTTCTGTATAATTTTACTGATGACTAATTGAGTGTTTTCAATGCTTTTTCTTGTAAGATCTTCATTTTCTTTTCCGAAGTTTATGGATCACTTTTTGTTTTATAATTTTATTAAGATTTAAGAAAATTACTTATACTACTATGTATGTTTTTAGAACGGCGTCAAACACATGTGATACAATTTTAAATGTTAATGTTCATGGCACTTTTTAATGTGTAGACAATCTCCAAAGTTGGTTTTGTATAGGCCCTAAGAGTGGGGATGACTCCGCGGTGGTCTTTCGAAGGGAAACTAATCCTTATTTACGCAAGGAAATCCAACGTTCGAATAAAACCACAGGAAACTCCGAACAATTAAACCGACGGGCGCGACTGGGCTCGAACCTAGCACCTCCCGTCAACCAGTTTCGAGGGCGGAACTTCTCGATCACTGGTGAGGACAAGGAGTTCAAAAGTAAAATGTATAAATAACATTTATTAGTCGATATTATCAATCAGTTTTTACCTATGTCTTTTTCATACAGTCATTTCCAAGAGAATTATTCGGACCGGGGGGGGGGGGGAGGAATCACTTTTTTCGTCTTATGACCTTTTGGGAAAGTAATAAAACCAAAAACCTGTAACTTAAAAGCAAATCTGTATTCAATTTGCTGAAACTGTTAGATGTTAAACGATTAGTTTCGGAACACTGCGTAAAGTTCTGTAGCTTTTATGGAACTTTAAACAGGCACGGAGAAATAGAAAAAGTCTACTATTTAGATTCAGAAATTAAGCCAGCCAGGCTACTTCAGTTAAAACAAAAGATCGGTTCGCTAATACTAATCCTATGGAAGAAATTTATAAAGATATTTCGGTTGCATTTCAATATTTTTAAATGATTTTCTTTTGCATTAGATCGCAGAGATCGATCTGTATGCAGGCCATTTTTTTTTACTTTTTCAATTTTGATTACATATATTTTCTATGAGGATGCTTTTACTTTCCAAATCGGTTCCGAAAATAATAGTGTACACATTAAAATTTCTGTTAACAAACTCAAAAAAGTAAAATTAAATCAATGTCAACTATCCAGTAAAGAAAAAAAATTAAAATATTGAAATGCAATCGAAATATCTTTATAAATTTCTTCAGTATGATTGGCATTAGGGAATGGGTCTTTTTATTTGATTGAAGTGGCTACGCGAGTGTGTTAAATCTTATTAAGCTATAGGTACAACACAAGCAATTAAAATTGACGCGGGTTCTTTTTGCGCCCTTTGAAAATCCAAGGTCTGCGCCCTTTACCCTGGTCCAGTCCGACCCTGCACAGGTAACAACTTGCAATTAATAAATTTCTATTTTAATATAATGATGCCAATATATTAAGGGGAATATCTCACGGCGAAATACGTGTCGATAAAACTGAAGAATTCTATTGACCGATAAAAAAACCACCACCTCAAATTTATTAGACCAGTCAAAAATGAGGACCCAAGAAGCCAAGGGGTATAAGTCACACACTTGAATAAACGTACACAGACGTACACAGGCAACCTGGAAATTGTTCTTTTTTCTTTTCCGATAAAGAAATATAAGTGATTTTCTAATTATGTGCTGCATTCTAGAGACAAACCACTTTTGCCGAATAACAATCATAAGTTTAAAGAAAATTGTGTTCTACTACTTTTACAGTTATAGAAATAAGAATTTAAAGACCACAATGAATTACAGACCACATTATCATTGATATTCAAATTTAACGTCAATTATCTTTGAACTCAATTTATTCCAAATCCAATTTTTGTCTCTTGAACCCCTTAAGCTTCTGAGGAGTCAAATGAATTAAAATGATCCACCAGTTAAAGTCCAGAATCTCACATCCATGAAAATCGTTCACAATGTTAAAATAGTGTTATCGTATACTGAAACACATTCGAAAAATGTACAGGTTGCCATAACGCCATTGGCAAACCTTCGTCATACTGGCTTGATTTAACTACAAGGTCCACAATTGCTTTCGGAGTGTTGATTCATTAATGGAAACATAATGAATAACATATTAACTATTTTCTGAATATTTCCAACTGAGCGGAAAATTGCCCAGGCCGGGAATCGAACCCGGACACTTGGCTTACAAGGCCAATGCTTTACCTGTTAAGCTAACCGGGCGATAACCGGCTGGGATTTTTCGCTCAGATAACCTTATTGGCCGTAACATCTGGTCTGTCATTTAGACAGCTCGGCAGAATGGAACTCCACAGAATGATGGATACGTAGATATACTATTATTTTAACACAATCTAACTGATTGTTAAAGTTATACAAATAACTTTACCAATGATCTGAGCGTTATCTGAGCGAAAAATCCCAGCCGGTTATCGCCCGGTTAGCTTAACAGGTAAAGCATTGGCCTTGTAAGTCAAGTATCCGGGTTCGATTCTCGGCCTGGGCAATTTTTCGCATATTGGAAATATTCAAATTCGTATAACTTTACCAATTAGTTAGATTGTGTTAAAATAATTGTATATTAACTATTATTAATTTGTACCACACATTTATTTAGTTTGTGTTTGAATTCCATAGGAATTCTCTAGTTCATGGATTGAACCTAAAAAAACTTTATCTATAAAATTTTTTAAAGGAAATTGCATCTTGTATCTAAAACATAATGCGCATTATTTTTATTGCAAAAGAAATTATTAATTAAAATATTAATTAGTGAATATAAAAGAAAGCTATTTCCCTTTTTTAAATGCATATTAAGATTAAACTTTTTCGATCGGATTAAACGTTCTTTTTATTTTGTTTATCCATTGAACACATTTATACATTTTACTTAATAGGTTTTGAAAAGTCTTAGTAAAATCCTTTTCGATGAAAGGGCTTCAAGAACACGAAATTAATTTTCCTACTTCTGAATTAAGATGAAATTTTTAACAGGTTACTATAATGAAATTTCTGTAAAGTAATCAACTGAAGCTATCTAGAAGATTATACTGTCAGAAAATTAAACCTTAAAAACTGTCAGTTGTTTTACGTATATTCCTGCGAACAGCACTAATATCTAATTTAATAATTTAGATTAGTGGAAAAAAAATAAGCCTATTATAACAAGAAATTCATTTACAGTGGAATTTACGATGAGTAGGTTGAATAAAAATAGTGGCTTATTAGATAATTTAATTCCTAGTTAATACTAAGTACTAATTACATAGGTTTTTAGTAATTAATTTTCCTGACTGTATGACCGTAGTATTGGTCATAATAACCTAATCTTTAATACCAGGGAACTTTTAGTAGAAGTAAAAAGTTTCGGAAAAAAAAGCAAACAATAACCAATTTTTTTTATTATTATAATGTAACACATCAGGCATATATTTATTGTCTATATGACTATGTTGCATATATGACTTGATGATGATGCTATTGGTGCATCATTAGTGAGCATTTTGCCATCAGAAGAATATTCTACAGTTGCAACACTATTGTCCGATGGAAAGCATATTTGAAAGATTTTTCTTAACTTTTACATGCAGAAAAAAAAAGGATTCATAAAAATACTAAAAGTTTTCTTTATTTTTTAGGTAGCTTTCATTACAAAAAGTAAAAAGCTACCTATTGCAGCCGTCCGGAGGAAAGCACTTCCGGAAAATTTTGATATATTTTCACCGATCATGACCCTCAGACCCCAAAACCACACTCCGTTCAAATGTTGACATATATATATATATATATATATATATATATATATATATATATATATATATATATATAACCATATATATATATATATATATAACCATATATATATATATATATATATATATATATATATATATATATATCTGATTTTTGTCATGCGATAACTAACCGATTTGAATGAAACTTGGTATGTACATAGTACATACAAATGTCTCGACCGAGTTCGTTGGTCAGCATCATCCGCCATTTTGTTTCAAAATGGCGGCCATTTTAAATTTTTAAAAAAAAATTTAATTTAAAATTAAATGCGAAAAAATTAAAAGTTGAAAAATATTTTCCTTTTACGTGTTAGAACTTAAAACAAAGATTCCAGAACACTTTTTATTTTGTCGATATCTTAAAAAATGATTGAGTTATAGTACTTTGAATTTTTCTTATGGCTGACATTTTGAAACGATCTGATTTTTGTCACGTGATAACACGCGCATTTATGAACCGATTTCAATGAAACTTGGTATGTACATAGTACATACAAATGTCTCGACCGAGTTCGTTGGCCAGCATCATCCACCATTTTGTTTCAAAATGGTGGCCATTTTAAATTTTTTTACAAATTTAAAATTTAAAATTAAATGCGAAAATTTAAAAATTGAAAAATAGTTTTCTTTTACGTGTTAGAACTTAAAACAACGATTCCAGAACACTTTTTATTTTGTCTATATCTTAAAAAATGACTGAGTTATAGCACTTTGAATTTTGCTTATGGCTGACATTTTGAAACGGTCTGATCTGAACGATCCACAATGTTGCTTTAAAATGGCATACACTTTATGATATCGTGGAATTTGGTGACTCTCTAAATCGCTTAAAATAAAACCAGGTTGAATAAAAGATGACTAATTTCAAAAAATTCCTATTAATATTCAGTCTTGACAAAAGCTAGTTTCAATCTTATAAAATCACTAATTTTATAAGATTATTTCCACTAATTTGAGCTTAGTATTTTTGAACAATGTAACTTACCTTAAAATAAATAAATAAATATATAAGTATATGAAAGCTACCTTTTCCTCCCGGCATTGCCGGAAGGACTTTTTTTCATTTCATTTTGTAACGTTACAATATTTCCTCCAAAACAAAAATATTTTTTTTTTGCTTTATTATTCACCAATGCTATACTTTAATTATGCACTATCTTTTTTACATTGCATTAATAACTACCTGTCTAGCAAGCCTTTAAGACCGGAGGATTTTGGGAAGAATTAAAAAGATTCGGAGGGAAAAAAATTACCAATTTTTTTATATTATTAAAAAGTCACTAATCATGCATATATCTAGTCCACACGTGTCCATGTTGTATATATGACTTGTGATGATATTGGTGCATCATTAGTGAGCATTTTGTCATGAAAAGTACATTCTGTACTTGTAATACTATCGCCCGATTGAAGGCACATCTGAAAGAATATTCTAAACTTGTCGTTGTAGAACATAAAAAAGAATTTATGTAGATTCTAAAAGGTAACTTCAGATTATTTTTTTTTCAATTTTGTGGGTTTTTTTTTTATTTTGTTTTATGAAAATACAATAATTTTTCTAAAACAAAAATAACTCTTTTCGCTTTATTATTTATCAATTTTGTACATATATCATGCAATATCTTCCCCTACATTATATCAATATCCACTTGGCTATTATCCTTTAAAACCGGAGGATTTTCGGTAGAAATAAATGTTTTCGGTGGAAAAAAATACAGAAAAAATGCAAGGTAGGACAGATACATTTTGTAAAAACATGCTTTCCGGAATCTATGACCACTAAAACATATACATACCTCAAAAATAGAAAAGAAAATTTCGATTACAATACTTTCTTCTATGGAAAAGAAATTAAAAATAAAATTTAGAAAAAATGAAACTTCGTTCATCATAATAAATCAAGTAATGTCGCTATTAAAAGTGTATACTGTTTATTTAAATCGAGCTGGTTCTACTAAAAATTTTCTCATATATTCTGTGAATTGTATAATTTTTTAAATATATGAAAAAACAAAAATCAAATTTTTAAAGTTTAAAACTGACACCTCCCCGCAACTTAAAGGAAAGCAACTTTAGTTTAAATAATTCCTTTAGTTATTGCAGCAATTACTGAGAAGTCTTCTGGAAATTGGATTGATAACCATTTCAAGTTATTTACATAATAAATACATGAACCACCTTTATTTAATAGCTTTTGAAATATCTCATTAAAGCCGTTTTCGACAAAATATTTTCTTGCCCAGGGATTAAAGCTCTGAAAACTTCAAAAGTATTTATATTATAAATGTTTATGAAGTAATATGTCAAAGTTTGATAGGGAATTATTAGAGGAAAGCAAACTTTAAATTATTATTTCGGATATACGTGTAGACATAAATCACGTTAGTAATTAAATTTTAATATAGCTGCTATTGAATTTGAAATATTCAACATAAAGTTAACGTATATCAAAAATTTTGAGCATCTACTTTAAATAAAAATAGATTTCTAATATTCGTGTAATATGATTTCAATATTTTTCAAATATAAATTATTTAAACAAAGAGAAAATCCAATGCAGTGTTAGATTTGAATTATCTTTGTTATGAATAATTAACTTTAAAAGTGACTTTTTAAAGTTGTAATATTCATAAAGTCAGTAAGATTTAGAAAATCTGCGTCATAATTTGTATTCCAAACAATAACAGTACAGAGTGATCCTGCAAAATTGATTAACATTTAACGTGATGGTGTCCCACTAAACAAATAAACAACAAGAAAGAAAAGATCGTGCGTCAAGTATAGATTATAGTGCACTTTCCGAATAATCTGAATATGGTGGTTAAAACTGATGATTTAAAAAAGACACACAGACATTTGTACAGACATTTTGTAAAAACTTGTTTTTCGGAATCTCTAACTCCTAAAACATATACATACCTCAAGTATAAAAAAAATCGATTGCAATACTTTCTTCTTTGAAAAAAAAAAATTTTTAAAAAAGAAGAAGAAGAAGAAGAAAAGAAAAAAAAAGAAACCTATTGCAACATTAGAAATCTACTAAAGTCGCTATTAAAATGCACACCTTTAATTTAAATTCAAGCTATTAAATTTTTTTTCATGTATTTTGTTAATTGTACGATTTTTTAAATATACGAAAACCACAATTTTTTTAAGTTTAAAACTAGCAGCTCCCCGCAACTGAAAAAAAAGTAAATTTAGTTTAATAATTCCTTTAATTATTTCAGCAATTACTGATAAATCTTCTTCCAATTGGATTACAAATTTTGATAAGTATTTCAAGTTGTTTACTCAATAAATACATGAACCGCCTTCATTTAATAGCTTTTGAAAAATCTCATTAAAGCCATTTTCGACAAAATATTTTCTTGCCTAGGGATTAAAGAACTGAAAACTTCAAAAGCGTTTATATTATGAAATATTTATGAAGTAATATGCCAATGTTTTATAGCGAATTATTTCAGGAAGTAAACTTAAAATTATTATTTAGTTCACCTATAACGTTATTAATTAAATTTTAATATAGCTATTATTATTAATTAAATTTTAATATAGCTACTATTGAATCTGAAATATTCAATATAAAGTTCAGGCATATTAGAAATTTCGAGCATCTAGTTTAAATAAATATATATTTCTAGTATTCGTGTAATGTTATAGCAATATTTTTCAAATATACAATATTTAAACAAATTGAAAATCCCAAAACGTTGCTAGATTTCAACTACCATTGTTATACATAGTTAATTTTAATAGTGAATTTTCCGAATAGTAATATTCAAAAAGTTAGTAAAATTAGAAAATCTACGTCACGATTTTTATTATATACATTAAAGATACACAGTGATTGTGTAAAACAAAGTAATATTTTACAGGATGTTTTCCAGCACAAACTACAAATGAAAGCTATACTTATGTTTCTAGCTATATGAAAAAACCTTTTAACACAATCAATATTTTTCTAAATTGTTATTCAAAGACTATAAGAGTTAACATACAATGTATTAATATTTTTTAGTTTAACAGTTTTCCATTAAATGGATAATTATTAGAATGAAACATTCAAGGCTCCAAGCTCACTAACAAAATAAAAATGTCTTGCTTTCAAACATGTTTTGCACTATTATGACAGTTTAAAAGAAATAACATTCTTAAAAACAAACAAAATCATAAGTAGAAATATAATATTTCACTTTGATTCAAACATACAATATACATATGAACTTTAAAAAGCGCACTAGTTTGCTTAAAAGATGACTAAAATACCATTAAATGTTACAAGGTAAAATACATTTTATTGATTTAAAATCTCTTTAGTACTTACGAGCTTTTTCAGTCCCTTCGTCAGAGACTATTTCAACAACTCATGTTATGAAAGATTGCCTGATGAAGGGCTTGAAAAAACTTGAAAGTACTAAATAGGCTTAAATAAACGAAATGTATTTTAACTTGTAGCAATTTATCTATTATTTTTGTCGCCTTTTAAGGAAATCTTTGAGATTTTTAAAGTTTATATATATATATATATTTTAGGTTCTTAAAGTCATTTTGAAAACCAATATTATGAATAGGGTGTTAAAATTTTCATTGTTATCCTGACGAAATTGTCAGCGTGCAGTCCGATGGTCAATACAGATAAAAAAAATTAAATCAAAATAGTATAATAAAATACTTTAATAAAAATGTATTATTTTCCTCTGAACAGTACCTTTCATTTAAAAAAATTGTAACAATTGATGCTTGAAAATAATTATTTTCTGAAGGTTGTTTCAATATTTATCGGTTTTTCTGCAATTTAAAATTCACATTCCGTATGATCTGAGATTAAAAAACAAATACCACGGATAAAACCCCACCTTTTTAACGTTTGACAGCAATTAGATAAAATTGATGTACAATAAAGTTTTAGCTGCTAAAGATAGTAATGCTAATCGATTCTGTATTGAATGTTTCATTTGAAGTAATTAATGTCTAAATAGATAAATAGATAAAGCATTTTTATTGCAGAACATTCTTTATGGAATTGTAACAATACTCTTAACAACAACAACAACAATAACAACAAAAAAAAACACTGGAATTTTGCTTATATTGTGTAAGCGATTAGTCAATTCAATCAAAGAAAAAACAGAAAGTCTCTGTATTCTTAATTGGAAAATAGTTTATTAATGAAAAAAGTTTTTGTGTATAAATAGCAAAAACACATCTATTAGCAAATCTTATGGTATTTAATGAATATGTTACTACATGCCATACAAACGTTTTCAAAAATACAATGAATTGACATACATTTATTTCTGTAGCTTCTTTTTATTTGTAGGTATAATTCGCTTAGAACAAAATGTATAAATTTATACACAGATAAAAAATCTATATTGGTCTATTTTTAAAACAAAAAACGTTTATGATACGACGATTTAAAAAAGTAATAGTAAGAATTTCTTTAGCATAGGATTTTCTAAGTAAAAAAATAACTATATGTAAAAAAGTGTAAAAAAAAAAAAAAACCAACAACGTACATCAGCTATAATACGTGACAAAAAGGTGTATTAAGGCAAAAAGAAAACTCATTAATATATAACCATCTTGAAGCAGGAAAAAATCGAAAATAATCATTCGACTGGATATTGTCTTATTTTAAAAATAGTCTTAGAGAGTCATATTTATGGAAAAATTGTATCAATCTCTAACATTTTCAGCAGCTACCACAAATTTTGTCAATTTTTCGCTTTCTTGGAAAAGTTTGCCTATTACTTACCAAACGACATATTATACGTTCTAGTTGATTAGGAGTTACGTAGGTTTGAAGTTTCGGACATAATATATAGTTAAATTAATCGGTAATAATTAAAAAAAGAAAAAGAAAAGATTGATGCTAGTAGTTTTTTCTTTAAATATCCGAAAAAAATCAATATATTTTTTAACCATTTATTTTTACATATAAAATTTTTGCTATGAAACCAGACTAATCTATGTCCGTGTATTAAAAAAATAAAATTCTATGCTCATTTTTTGGAAAATTTAGTGATTGCATTAGGAGTAATTAAAACTATCCATATAAAGTATTTTATTGCTGAACATTTTTCGCATCATTGTATCAATACTATTAGTAGCAAAAAATTTGAAATTCTATATCTACTTCCTAAACGTTTAAACAAATCGAAAGAAAAAAAACTCTCATTAAGTGGAAAATGAATAAGAAATAAATTGTTTTTTCATAAATAACCTAAAACTTATACAATCGTTCAATGTGTAAACATAATTAAACTGATATTTTAAATTAAAAACGTTTAATATTAACACTTTGTATAAAATTGACAATCATACTCGCGATTCGGAATTATATATCCACTCAAAACGCCCAAAACAACTTTGTAACTCACTGTCAGAAAAATCAGACCGTCGCAATCTGATATGAAGTATAATCCTCAAATTGTTCTATAAAATAATAAAAGTGTTTTAGAAATGTATGTTTAAGCATAGAAAGAAGTGAAAATTTTTGAATTTTGTCGTAAAGAAACGACGTTTTAAAATTTCTATTTTAAAACAAATTTGACATTATGTGTAAACATCAGAATAGCATTTTTTACTACACTAATTCAAATTTCACTAGAATCTTAATTACAGCTGCATTTAAAAGCATCTGTCAAACTGTTTGTTTTACCGATTAAAACTTTTAAGCACATTTATTTGAATTTATATTTTGTTTAAATTTTAAGGGGGCTCAGGGCTTGATCGATGCGGAAAAACATGTAAACAGAGCTCTCGCTTCGAGTCCATATAAAAACAGAAGCATTCAATGTAATTAATTTAAACTTCCTGATATTTTTATGGTATGTTTGTAGTTTTATAAAATTATAAAATGAAGTACTTCAATGTAATATAATAAGAAATATAGCAAAATATATGTAACACAGTTTTCGAAAAAAAAATTATTTGTTACATTACCAACAACAAGATATATTAACGTTGAATTGACATAAGAACCTACATTTTGCTTTAAAATGAACTGGAAACTTTACTCTATAGAATGAATTAAGGATATAACTATAACTCAAAAACAACATTATTAAAAAAACTCTCAAGTTTGAAAATTTAAAAAACTCCAAAAAATACAACTTTTTTTCATTAAAAATACTCAAAATATTAAACTATCTAAACTATATTAATTCATTCTATAGATAATGATGTTATATGTAAGCACAAAAAAATTTAAGCCATTCCATCTAATAGTTTTTTAGCTCACAGGCTATCATAGCCTGAGAGCTTATGTGCCCGCCCGTTCTGTATGTATGTTCGTACGTAACGCGATAACTCATGATAAAAATATCCAATCCACTTGAAATTTTGTATATAGGTATATCCTGACAAGGCGCTTCCCTGATTAGTTTTTGGAGTTCATTCGATATGTATAAGAGGGGGAACGGGGGGCTCATGCTCCTCCCCTTAATAGAAATAAGTGGGTTTTTCATGCAGAATTAAGTTTTCGTTCAAAATTTAGATATAGGATCATTCTGATGAGGCGATTCCGTGACTGTTATTAAATGTTCATTGAATAAGTATAAACAGGGGGAACGGAGGTTCTAATGCTCCTCCCCTTAATTTATATAAATGGATTTTTCAAGCAGAATTGTCAGATTTCGTTCAAATTTCTGAATAGTTTTGGAAGTTTAATGGTTAAGTATAAAGGAGGGGGATAACTCCTCTTAAATTATACAAATGCTAAATGGGTTTTTATTAAGAATTATCTGATTTGCTCTGAATTTTGGATATAGATTTTTTATATGATAAAGCATGTCCTTGATAGTTTAGGAGGTTCAATGATTCAGTATAAAAAAGGGGAAAGGGGAGAGCTGTTTCCCCTTCTTAATTTCTTTTTCGAATGGAATCAACCCTTGAAAATATAAGACTGTAATGTACAATTAGTATGCGTAGCCTGTGAGCTTAATGCCATCAGTTTAACTGGGCAGTATTCTTTTTATTTTAATCTTGGTGTTAGTCGTCAAAAATCAAGTTTTGAGAAAACCCGACTTAAAGTTGAAATTATGTGGGTGCGGCTATGAAAGTGTTGATACATAAATGCTTATAGCCCCGTCAAAAATGCAAATATTTTTATGTGGTTTTTTTTCATTGAGTTCAGAATTAAGTGAATAATAAAACTAGATCATGGAATGAAAATCGATATTTTGAAAAGTTTTCAACCCCTGAGCTTCCTTAATAAATAATATAATTCCTAAATAAAATCTGAGTAAATGCTCTTTTTTTTATAATGGGTTATTTTGAGTACAATTTCACTATAAAATGTATCAGGACATTTTGTTTGCTTTTCGGTTTTTACACTTTTCAATTTCCTTG
The DNA here is from genome assembly GCA_964019185.1 of Maratus speculifer. NCBI lineage: Eukaryota > Metazoa > Arthropoda > Arachnida > Araneae > Salticidae > Maratus > Maratus speculifer. Next base: position 26,595,616 of record OZ025289.1, on the reverse strand, counting down.
AAAAATATTTATGGCTTCGAATTGTCAGTCTGCAGTCTACCTGGTGCGTAAATATAATCGTATTGACATGCGATTGACACACATTATTGAGGTTTGAGATGGCAAGTTCGGTATTGAAAATGAAGCATGTAGCAATTATAGTTCACTTACAGCGGTACTAAAAAGTATTCCTTAATATTATGATGTATGAGAGAATTCATCATAGGTATATTTTTTTTAATAATGATATTCTATGATACACATAATTAAATTCATGTTCATTATTCAACTGCACTGAAAGATTTGTAGCAAAGAATGAAGATAAGTATAGAATATGTTATCTGTAGCACTTACAATACACGAATAGTGGAATTGAAAAGTATTATTCGTTACTTTAAGGTTTATGAAAAAACCGTGTTTTGATGATGTGCAGTGAATTGTATTTTAAGTGAAAGTATATTTTAATACTATTTCAGTGTATTTAAGTATGTTTCACTATTACAAGCGTAATAGAATCAATTTCTGAGTTGCCTTAAAAATGCTTTCTGTAGAATATAGTGCGTATTTATCATTTATTTAATGTGTCACACAAAAGAATGATGAATCTTCGCAGGAAAATTGTTCTCAATACCAGGGGCTGACTACAGCAGGGGCATGCGGGGCAATTGCCCCGGGCCCCCCGGCTTGAGCCCCCCCCCCCCAAGAACAGATATAAGAGTTTTGTTAAAGAAGCGTCAAATGATATAAAATGACCAAAGTGACTAAAATTCGTTTTTTAAAGTTTTAAGGGGCTCTCTTCTCATACCCCTTTTGTTTCCGTCCCCCAAGTCCTCTTAAGGCCTCAAATGTATCCTTATATTTTTGGAACCGAAAACAAAATCGAATTCTGTAGTTTCTTAAAGTTTTCTTTCTTCTGTTATTATGTATATATAAATGAACAGTACACGGCACGAAATTTATGTACACATTCAATACAGATAAATTTTTATTTTAGTCACTTCAATATAATTTACAAAAAAAAAATTAAGATAGAAGGGGGCCCCCTTAATAATGTTTGTCCCAAGGCCCTCCACTGACTAAGTCGGGCCCTGCTCAATACTATTTCAAACGTACTGCGAACTGTGTTCGCAATAACATGTTGCAATGCAATTCCAAAAATGATGAAATTGAAATATTCTACAGAGGTTTACAATAAGATGTTTGCAGCAGAATATGATGTGCATCGCATTGATTACTGGATTTACAAGAAAACTTAAAAGACTTCAGATATCCATATCCGAAATACAGTCTGTTACGTTTGAAAATGTGCTTTCAACAATCATCGTTCGTTATGAATTTTAAATATAATTAAACATTTGCACACTACGTAGTGTGCAAATGTGAATTGTTTGAACGTGCTGTTTAATTTGAGTTCTGTTTTTCAAGTTCAACTACACTTAGTGTACAAGCGATATTTGCAGCATATAGATAAGATAATATACATATAAACCATATACAGATACATAGCTACCTATAAAGAGTTTCTAGAATTGTGATTTGAGTCATTTTAAATATGCTTTTGCAAGAATAAAATTTTAGTTTCATGTATGCCTCATTAATAATCAATCAATACACAGGGCTGCACAGAATAATTCAAATACATTTCCGTCTATTGGTAGAAAGTGAATTTTAGTTTAAATTGTATTATGCATTTTGAAACAAAATTTTAGAAAACTGCATAGATTATATGTAAAGTAATAGATCATATAAAGAGCTTCACAAAAGAGTTAAAGTGCCTTTCTGCAATGTGTAGTAACAGTTGAAAATTTATTTTCGAGAAATGTCCTAAAAGTATTCCGGAAGTGTTGAAACATGTTTCATGATATATTCTTAAAGCACGATTTGTTTTTATCTTGTTTATCATTTTTTTACTTTGTCTTTTGCTTTAAAATTCTAAGAAATGACTTTCAGAAACGTTGGCCACGAGGTTTTTATTATGTAATTAAGATACACAATGCCACTTTGTTTATTTCAAAAAGTCCTCATATCGTATAGAATCTTATTTATTTATTTATTTTAATAAGAAATTTTTCTGTAAATTTTGTATTATTTACTAGTATAAAAACTGAAAACGTTGTATGAATGTACATACATATAAATTCAAATATCTAAATACCACACTTAGCTTGTTTGAGAATGTAGAACTTTTATGTAATATCTGTGGGAAGCAAAAACCTAACCTAAGCAACTAATGGTTTTTTGGAAATTTTCGTTATAGAGGGGTTATTATTATATCTGGAGAACGCACTAGATAAATTAAAACTGAATAAAAGTTGGTCATTCCATTTCATTAGGATATTCCATTATATTTTCCTTTTGCTACATTATATATAAAAATAATACATATATATATGAATAATGTTTTGCTTGTTTCTTAACTTCATTAGGGGACATGGAGGTTTTGGCTGTTACAGAAGCATAGCGGACCTTTTTAGGTAGATTTCGTAAGAAATACTACCTATTGCAATCGCACCAGTTTATATCTATCTAGCTATCTATTTATCTATCTATCTATATATCTATCTATCTATATATCTATATATCTATCTATCTCTCTATATATATCTCACTTTCTTATGGACACGATAACTTCTATAATTCTTCACCAATCTCCATCAAACTGGTACATAAAATCAAAGGAGATAAAATCTCGGCTAAGTTCGTTAATGGGCAAAATCGGACCAAGGGGGTCGGAAAAGGGGACATTTTTGTGAAAACCGAAAAAACGCCATAACTTCTTAATTAAAGTAGATATCGAATCGGTTTAAAGTTTATATTACTTCTTAAAAATGGGGCAAAAGTATATGCATGACAGATTTCTGATAAATTTAGAAGTGGGCTCAAGGGGCGAAAAAAACAGGGATTTTGAGAGAAAAAAATTCATAACTTCGTCAATTTTCAAGATATCAAGTCCAACTAAATTTTTTGTAAATGTTCTTAAAATTATCTAAAACTTTTGTATTTAAAAGTTTTTGATAGGACCAAATTTTACCGACGTAAAAAATTAAAAACGAAAAGAAAAAGAGCGCTGAAAAAAGAGAAAAATCCATAACTCCGTCAATTTTTAAGATATCAAATCTGATTAAATTTATTTTACATCTTCTCAAAAATATCTACAACTTTTATATTGACAAGTTTTTCATAGGACCAATTCGTATAGCAAAAAGAAATTAAACAAAAATAGGAGTTGGAGAAAAAACCTCAAATCCAAACTGCTTATATTCTGACTCATTTTTAAATTCATTTTTGATTTTAAACGCATCCAAATGGTAGATCCTCTTATTTAGAAACTGTGTAAAGTGACGCATTGGTCAATTTTCTGATAAAGACAGAATATATTTCAAAAAAGGCCCACCAAAAAGGGTATTTTGAACAGAATTTCCGAAAGTCATCAGGACTGAAAATTGAAGGAAGTATTCAAATGAGAAATTGCGTTTTTTCTGACTCGTTTTTAAATCCATTTTTGTTCCCAAACGCATCCAATTTACAGATCCTCTTATTTAGGAACTATATAATGTGATGCATTGGTCAGTTTTTTGATAAAGACGGAATGTATTTCAAAAAAGGCTACCAAAAAGGGTATTTTGAACAGAATTTTCCGAAATCATCGTGACTGAAAATTTAAAGAAGTGTTCAAATAAGAAATTGCGTTTTTTTCTGACTCGTTTTTAAATCCATTCTTGCTCTCAAATGTATCCAATTTACAGATCCTCTTATTTAGGAACTATATAATGTGATGCATTGATCGGATTTTTGATAAAGACAGAATATATTTTGAAAAAGGCTACCAAAAAGGGTATTTTGAACAGAATTTCCCGAAGTCTTCGTGATTTGAAAATTTAAGGAAGTTTTCACATAGCAAATTGCGTTTTTTATGACTCGTTTTAAAATCCATTTTCGCTCTCAAACGCATCCAATTTACAGATCCTCTTATTTAGGAACTATATACTGTGACGCATTGGCCAGTTTTTTGATAAAGATAGAATATATTTTTTAAAATGCTGTCAAACTGAGTATTTCGCACAAAATTTTCCGAAACAATTATGATTAAAGAATTAAGGATGTATTCAAACAACAAACCGTTTATTTTATGACTCATTTTTAAATTCAATTTTTTTCTCAAATGCATTCAACTGACAGTTTTTTGTTATTTAGGAACTGTATAATGTACTGTTTTGGTCGATTTTTTAATAAATTCAGAATCTATTTCAAAATATGTTGTCAAAATGGGCATTTGAGCTGAATTTTTCTTAAGATGATTCTGATAAAACCAGTTTTTGCAGAAAAATGAAATTAAAAATTTTTCATAAACGGCCAAATGAAGTTATTAAACTGGGTTTATCTCAAATCATTTTTTTTTTTTTTTTTGTTGAAATGAGCACTCTTTGAAATCTACCTCCGCCTATAGGCCCAGCCGACAGGGATTTTTTTTACTTTTGTAAAACACGTCAAACAGCATTCTAAGTTCAATTCAAGTTTTATTTCTGGTGACTTTTTCATTCTTTTTTACCTTACAGAAACAGAAAAATGGCCTACGTATATTTCTTTGACGTCATATTCACCGGGATTTTTAATATAATTGCAAATAATTATTATTGATCTATTAAACTTTGTTGCAATTTGGTGTACAGAAACTTTTGAGCATTTAAATGTATCCACTTTCCCTATCTGTCACTCCAAAAGCTTTTTACCAAACGGCATGACTGGAAAATTGCATATGACGATCCCAAACGCTTACTACCCATTTATATCATCACTAAGTTCCGTGTGCAGAACAAAAAACATGCAAATTTTACTTTTTAGAACACACAAATACAGTTGTTCTTATAATTTTGTTGTTAGCATAGCATATGGTTGTATAAATACATAATACATTTTGTGAATATAAATTTTCAACAGATTTCATTAATAAACTAATAAAACTATTCTTCATTTTTCATTGTTTTTCAATCTTTAAAGTTGCATAAGTTTTCGGGCAAAAGTAGCCAAGATTTGGCGATTTTTGACTTATCTTTATAATTTTGACCACCACTGTACATAAAAAGTTTCTCTAAACATACTTTAACCTTTCACTGTACCATGTGTTATATCTAGCACATACCTAAAATACTATAATTCTGATTATGTGCCATGAATTTGGTCAATATAATGTCCATCCCTGATCAAGAACAGTCTAACAAATGAAATAACACTTATTTTGTCCATATAAGAAGGTTTCATTTGACAAAATTTTAGAATTTGTTCTTTGGAAACAAAATTTCGATCAAGCAATTAAGGCAAAATAATGACTGCTGAAAAGCATTAAAATAAAAAAAAGTTCCAAAGTGTTAAACAGATAAAACTACATTCGACTCTCGTTAATTCGAAATCGGATAATTCGAATCTTCGCTTAATTCGAACTAAACATGAAGTCCCGAAATTTTCAATGGCAGAATAACGTTAAAATTTTTCATTAATTCGAACGCATTTTCTCTTGACTTCGTTTAATTCGAACTAACGAGAATTCCAGTCTTTCATTTTTCCTTTTTTCCTAACGGATTTCAGATCATTTGAATAACTTTCTTTCTTTGTTTTTTGTGAAAATTGTTCCGAACGAGTATACATATAATACAATGCATTTGATATCCACTTTTTTAGAGCCCCTTCTGTCCATCAGTGACGCTTTAAATTTTTCTTCCATTGTGCTTGTTTCTAATCTTTTAATTAGTTTATATATTTATAGATTCTAGTTTAATATTAAGTCATATTCTAATGATAACAGACGAAATAAGTATAAAAAAACACTATAACATAAGCTCCTTTGTAATAGTATCATATTAAGCATGTTTTCCATAATTCGAACTTCGGATAATTCGAACATTTCTCGTGGTCACGACGAGTTCGAATTAACGACAGTCGACTGTAATTTAAACTCATTTAGTTACAAACTGTAGCAATACAATATTTTAAAACCCTAATTGTATACATACGGAACACACCATAAAATATCAAATTTTTCTAAAATTTTTAAATTTAATTTTTTTTTCACTATTTTTCCTATTAGACCTATCTGCAGTTTTCAACATTTTTTTCATAAAATAGAAAAAATCGTGCAGTGAAGGGTTAAATTAACGTCGTATCATAAGTGGTAAGTTAATGGAACTCATTTTAGGTGCACTGTTAAAAATTTCGTGCTACTTTGAACCAAGATTTGGTGCTCGCAGCTATTACCAGCTGCCGCCATAGGATGGTTCAATCGAAGCTCCAAATCTTGGAACGAGTTTACACCATATAAACTGAAAAAATGAAAAAATGGAAAAAATGTTTGAAAAAATGGTACTATGGTTCAACCGAAGCTCCAAATCTTGGAACAAGAATTTCACCATCTTATGGTGGCAGCTACTAAGCACCATATTTCGGTTCAAAGTAGCACAAAATTTTTAACAGTGTAGATTTCATTAGTAATACTACCTGTTACATTCTCAGCTATTTCGGAGTTTCTAAACAATTTTTGCCAATCTACATGTATTATGAGTTCTAAAACCTGAAAGCATTTTCAGTTCAGCTTTTTAAAAACACAGTAATTTTCAGAATTAAAAAAACCCTCTTCAAATTGCTATTTAAAGTCACTAGGCAGAAAACCCCCGATTAAATTCGTTAATATCCAAAATCGGACTAGGAAAAGAGGGGGAACGGGGTTGTAAAAGCAGAAAAAAAAACAATTGTGATCAATGTACAATAGCGCCTTAATTATGATACATATCAAATCACTTGACAATTATTACTTATATGAAGAGGGAGAAAACTATGTATCTCAGATTTTTGATATAATTGAAAATATGCTCAAAATGCATACATAATAAAATTTATGAAGAAAAAAATCATAACTTCACAAATTCTCAAGAAAACAAATCCACTTAAATTTATTATAAATGTAGAGGTTGGAGAACCAGTTATCATAATAGCGTGAATCCGAAAAAAATCTTACAAAAATAAATAAACAAATTAATTAATTAATTAATTAATTAATTTAAAAAATTGTCAGTATCGCGCAGATAAAAAAATTTATTATGGTTCATCTGAAATCTTGATTTAATTTTTGTTAGTGAAATTAGTCGTTAATTTTGAAATTTACCTGCGTGTGTGGACCTAGTCAACAGAGATTTTCTAGTAAGTTCAATTTAACCTAACCTTAAGGATCGTACTAAATTACAAAAATGAAAAGTTAAAATAAATTTTTATTTACTGATAAAACTCTTACTCAAAATAAAGGAGACGTTAATTCGGGTGTCGTTAAATAAGTATTACATTGTATTTTTGTATTGTACAACGAATAATACATTCAGAACATGATGAAGTAAAATGCCAATAACTCACTAAGTATTGTACTATATTGCTTATAGATATATTAAATTAATCACACAAACAGTTTCTGTAATGATACTTTACATTACCACCTCATCGTAAATTATACATTAATTGAATTCATTTTTAATTTATATTAAATTAGTAACAAGGGTACAGCAATACATAAATTACGAAATTAATAAAATATTAAAATTATAACTTTCTTATAGATAAAACTCTTACTTCAAAATTAAGAAATCGTTAATTCGGATACTGTTAAAGAGAGATTACTTTGTATTTTTTTGTACATCGAATAATACTTTCAGAACTTCAATGAGTAAAATGCCGATAACTCACCTTTGATTGTATTACACTACCTAAAGATGCGTTAAAAAAAGTTTACAAAAAGTTCCTATAATGATACTTTAAATTACCGTTGCGTTATAAATGGCAAATTAAATGAATCAATTTTTAACTTATGTGTTCAATTTGTTCCAATTTAAAAGATCATACCAAATTTCAAAAGTCTAATCGGAAAGTTAAAATTTTAGTTCTTCCTTATAAATTACACACTTACTTAAAAGTAAAGGAATTACACTGTATTTTCGTTTTGTAAAAGGCAAAATACTTTCAGAACATGATAAAATAATATACCTATAGCTCGTCTTATGTTATAATATCAAGCATTTGTGTTAAATTAATGTAATAAAAAATTTATTTAACCATTTACACGCCGAATTAATATCGCAATGTAATAATAATTTTGTTTTTCCTATATTACAGCTTCAAATGTTTTAGTTTAGGCATACAAATTTAGAAAATAACAAAAAAAAAATATTTTTGCAGTTTTTTTGGCTGTTTTCATTTCAAAATTCGCATTTTGGAAAATGAATATTGATTGACAACCTATGCAAATATTAAAAATTATTTTCCGCTATATGCTATTGTATATTGCTCTTCAATATTTTCTCGAATTCGAAAAACTTTTAGATTCCTAGTGGCCAAGTCTAAGTAATGTAGAGAAAACGATAAAAGCAAATAATATATTTTTATGCAAATTAATGAATTTACATTTTCCTTATACCTGTGATAAATGCTTAAACATAAATATATATATTTTTTTAAAGTTGAAATCAACCTTATATTTTATAGGAAAAATAAGGACATCGTTTTATGTTGGGAAATATATGTTTTATATTAAAAATAATGCAATGTTCCCATTTGGGAACATTGGCGTTTAAACGGTTAATGTTTGTACAGTAAACCCCGATAATTCGGATTAATTGGGACCGGACCCAATACGGATTATCGAAAATCCGGATTATCCGGAGAATTAGATAAAAATGAAATAAAACAGAACATACTTACAGAAAATCACCTTTATGTTAAACTTATTCAATATTTACAGACAGTAAAAATGTTCACTTTACTTAATTCTTACGAAAAGATTTCAGAAAAAGTTTTTCTTTATTCAGAATACGACGATGAAACAAGTTAATGTTATGGAAATTAGCCAATCACTTCTCAAACTTGAAAAAAAAAATGACCAAACCGATCCGAATTATCCGGAGATCCGGATTATCGGGGTCCGAATTAGCGGGGTTCTACTGTATTTGAATTAAAAAATTTCAACTTTGTTTAAAATTTTAATTTAAAAATTTACTTTTTTACAAAAGAAAAATTGTGAATTTTATCTCTAAGTGCTTTTTATGCATTCATATTTCTTATAATATTAGAAAAAAGTTGATTTTTTTTAATTCTCTGAAACGTATTTTTTTTTTTAATTTTCACAACTCTATAAATATTTATATCATTGCCACAAAATTTTTAAATTGTATTTTAAAGACGTATTAAAAAAAAGAGTAGAGCATTTTTATGCTTATTTATTAAAATTCTGTGAGTATAGTTTATGAATATAGAAAAGTTAATGAGCTGATTTATAAAACTGATTTAATTTGTGAATTATTTTTTCCCGAATTTTCAGTGTTATTTATGTTTTTATGCTTGTAGTTTATTAAAATACCCATATTATTCTCATAAAAAATAATCTAATTGCTGTTTAACATTATTCTATTTATTATGAAATTTTTAAAAATTATTCATATTTAAAAAAAAAAAAAAAAAAAAAAAAAAAAACTATTTTAAGCAAAAAACAATTTATGATTAAAGTTATACTGCTTTTAAACAATGAAAAAAATAAAATAAAATAATTTATTTGTATATATGCGTCATACTTTATAATACTTTTATTAATATTTAGCATATTTTAACTTAAATTTGAAAACCAAACCAAAAATTTTATTTTGAAGGCAAATAGTTACTTTAAAGATATACATCTTTACACCCAAGTCATAAAGCATTAATAAAATGAATCCATTTTTACTTTTGTCGTAAATTTTAAGTCCGTACCAAGTTTCTAAATTTTAAAAAAATATTAAAAATAATTAACATTTATAAAAAAAGTACATTTAATTAAAAAAAATAATTAAAATGCTTACATTTTAATTTTTCTCTTTGACTCAAAATATCCTTTAGTGTCCGATAAGATAATACTTTAAAAATTTAAATTCAAACCAGAGCAATTATAGACCACTATATCACTGATCCCGTTTCGTGCGAAAGAAACGGAGCAACTAAAACGGGAATTTCGACGAACTCCTGGAATCCTGTTGAATCGATCTTTTGCACTTTTCGCTTTACCTGATTGGTCAAACGTGAAAGATTCCCCTGACGGAATTTTCGTGAAGTTTTTCTTGGTTCTCTTTTTAAAAACAAGTATTTCATTTAAGAAGTTTTTCTCGTAGTCAGTCTCGAGATTCATTCACGAGAGAGAAAAGTCTTTCTTGCGTATAATATACTTTCTATAATTTTGCGATAGAATTGGAATATGAGACAATAGAATAAATTTTCGGTAAAAGAAATCAAAGTCCCACATCAGGTCGGGTAATCCGATTTTACCAGTCCGTCTTCCGGCCTGAGATTTGAATCGCGTTTATGTTATTTTCTTTAAAGATCGGTTTTGAGTCGGACTGATTTTCTTCCTGGAATTTTGTCGAACCCTAAAAATCTGTTGAATCGATCTTTTGCAATTTTCGCTTTACCTGATTGGTCAAACGTGAAAGATTCCCCTGACGGAATTTTCGTGAAGTTTTTCTTGGTTCTCTTTTTAAAAACAAGTATTTCATTTAAGAAGTTTTTCTCGTAGTCAGTCTCAAGAATCATTCGCGAGTAAAATGTCTTTCTTTCGTAAAACATACTTTTGATAAATTTGCGATAGAATAGGAATATGAAACGATAGAAAAAATTTCTGGAAAACGAAATCAGTGTTCTACATCAGATCGGGTAATCCGATTTTACCAGTCCGTTTTCCGACCCGAGATTTGAATCGCATCTGTGCTATTTACTTTACTGGTGGGTTTGGAAAGTACTGACTAACTTTTTAGAATTTTCACGAACTCTTAAGAACCTGTTGAATCGATCTCTTGCACTTTTCGCTTTTCCGGATTTGTAAAACGTGAACAATTCCCATGATGGAATTTTCGTGAAGTTTTTCTTGGTTTCTCTTTTTAAAAACAAGTATTCTATTTAAGAATTTTTTTCTCGTAGTCAGTCTCAAGATTCAGTCGCGAGAGAAAAGTCTTTCTTGCATAAAACATACTTTTGATAATTTTTGCGATAGAATTGGAATATAAGATGACAAAATAAATTTCTGGTAATAGAAATCAAAGTCCTGTATCAGGTCGGGTAACCCGATTTTATCAGTCCATTTTCCGACCCGAGATTTGAATCGCATCTGTGCTACTTCATTTACAGATCGGGTTTGGGTAGGACTGACATTCTTTTTTAAAACCCTAATTTTAGATTCACGAACTCCTAAAAACCTGTTGAATCGATCTCTTGCACATTTCGCTTTACCGGATTGGTTAAACGTGAAAAATTGTCCTGGCGGAATTTTCGTGACGTTTTTCTAGTTTCTTTTTTTTTTAAACATTTTCAGATTTTTTTGAAGATTTGATGGCGGATATCAAGGGATTTCCAGGAAGTTATCTAAGTTTGAGAAGTAAGGAGAAGTTGTAAGTATGGAGAGGGGACTGCTAACGGGTGAATCAAATACAAAACCGAAGTTAGGAGAATGAATGGATATTTGATGATTCCTCACAGATGTTAAGGATTCTTCAATTTTTGGTGAATTCTTTGTGGTATAAAAATCTTTTTTTGGTTGTATTGAAGAGGAAAGTGGCTTGTTGTCTTCAAACATAGGTTTTGGATGGAATGAAGAATCTTCATTTTGGCTAGTATTGACTTCTTCGCGAATGTCTTGTTGAGAAATCACCACAGGATCGACCTCAACTTTTCAAGTTTCTACACATGCTTTCAAGTCCTCATTATCTCCGAATTCGTTGTAATAAGAATATATTATTCAGGCTCTGAAATTTAATCTAATTTATTTTCCTTCGCTATACCGTTGAATTTCTGGATGTTCACTGAAATGTGATAAAAAATACGTAAATATGACATAGAATTCTCATGATTTTTTTCTGTAATTGTAAAAAATAGTTAATTCTTTATAGATTCGAGAGTTCATTAGTCTGACTGTGTTTTGTAGACAGCGCGTACATAATATTTCTAATCTTCATGCGATTTACTCAGATTAGAGTCATATTCCGATTTGTTAATGACATTTTTAGTTCAATTTATTTCTGGACATCCAACAGAAATCCATCAAGAGAGTCATCGTCCAACAATTCCATCTGCCAATTTCTTATACCATTGACTTTTTTTAATCCGGGCTCAGTCATCCGACCTTCAGGATAGCGGTAGATGAGAGGAGATCCCTATCTATCAAGAAACAAGAAACGGTGTTGAGAATTTCAAAGAATATTTTATTTCTGTTTGAGTTTAACTAGAAAATCTAATAAGAAAAATGTTTCTTTCCTATATAACTACATTGATCGTCAACGTTATAGCATTACTGCAAAACTTAGATGGAGTAAAAATTGTCTTCGACATGATTTTTAGGAGTAAATTTAACATAGAAAAAAGTATGAAACCAAAAGCAGACATGAAAGTACCCAAGGAGGGTTTTTAAAGAATGGGGTAGTTTAGCAGTACGTGTGTTACTCAATATTTGCGTGGTTGTATCTATTATTTCAGGAAATCGGAAAAAAATAAATAAAATGTCTATAGCATGGGAGAGATATTTCACCCATTTTACCCCTTTACGACTATTTTAAATCTCATATGAAACTATTAGTGGGTTTGTCTAAAATAATAAGTGAAAGAAATATTTTTGTACAGTGGTGTGAGTGGAAAAGAAATCTTTCCATTCTATGCTTTAGTTTTTAACATATTTACATATTATTGCCAATTTTAACGGTTATGAACTCTTCACATTTTTTATAATGAAACAAGTTTCTGTTCATTTACAAAGCATAAAAATACGACTTATTACATTTTAAGACATATTTTATGGGGTTTTTTTATGAGTGAAGTATAGTTTTCGTGAGTGTTTTCTATGACTGGCATACCCTTGTAGGAGTTTTAGAAAATCTCTCAATAAGGCAATATTGTTTGATTTAATTATTGCTTTATTAAGGCGATTTATATAATGTTTGATATTTTGTCAATTTGTCTACATTGTACAATATGTTCCAAAATTATTTTACTACTTCATTTCAAATATTCTAATTGAAATTTTAATATTTCTACACATTTCTAATTCCATAGGAAGTATTACTAATAAATATTCAATATTTCTGCAATGTTCTAAGTTCGTTTGAATTATTTTCAAAGATAATCCATTCTTTCTACAATAATCTAATTTCGTTGGACCATTAATTACAGATGTGAAGAGAATATCAAACACATATTAGTGATTCATTGAATGCTACCACAATGAATAATGTAAGAAGTTCTGATGTAACTAATATCAGCTTATTTATGAGATTATTTAACAGGTCATTCTAACTTTGTGAATGGTTAGTTCATTTAATACATATCATTACAAAAAAAATCTTTATGTATTTCAAGAATTTTAGTTGATAAATAAATCACTTTAATTGAATTTTTTTTAACACAATGGGAAGTTCTTAAAAAAGAAATATCCAGTTCAGTATTCGAAACTAGAACCCGTGGTTAAATATTCAAACTCTTTATTCTGATCATTTGTTGGTCAACATTAGCTATCATCATGTAATGAAACAATTTTTATTATTAGCTTCTTCTCTGCTATTTTACGTAGTTTAATAGATAAAAACTCGAAATAGTAAAATTTTATTAAATGATAGCACACGAAATTATACATTCCAATTTTAACCTCAATCCTACTGACTGATTAAAATCTCATATGAATAGAGATTTAGCAGCTGAGAAATGGCGCTGAAAAGAGTTATCTATAATTGAACAGATAGGGTTTAACCTATCTACACTCCTGTAGAATGTACCCTACTTATATTCCTGTACTCTATGGAGCACAGAAATATTGATCCTCTAATTTCAACTTGTGTCCTGAACCTGTCCTATGTGGAGAAATAGTTTGAAATATGCGATAACATTTTCGTATAAAATAAACATGCAATATTCTTTCTACAGATATTAATTGTATATTAAGAAAAATCGGGATTATTTTTGTATTAATTGAATTCAGCCAGACCAGGCAGAGCCTGATTTTATTGATTTTTACATGATTGGGTCACAAAACGTGAAAAGATAAATGTGTCGTATCGGAACTGAATCTAACTCCTAATTTATACACTAGGGTATTCCGGGCTTTGTAAGCCGCGTGTTTACTAATGTTCGATAATTATAGTAAAATGTTGAATAACATGCTATGGCTTAGCGTCTGTCGGATTAAAAAATTGACGAAATTTTTAGGTCATGTTCGGGTGGGGTTCTAGGTATTTTCAGATACGCATTAGGTGCAATACGACCGGTGAGGAGCTCTCCCAAAAATTTAATCGATTATTCTTATGAATATTTTATTTATTTATTATTCTATTTTAATACATTCAAATATCCAAAAAATTATTTAATTAATTTTATTAAAATTTGTTTTGATCTAATTCGTTATGCAAAACTAGTCTGATGTGACAATCCCAAAACTTTCTTCTATCTTATGCATATTAATACAGAAAAATGCAGCACTGCAGTGCCACTGGTGAGATGACTTAAATCAAAATCTAGTCAGCAACAATTTACGTCAACTTATTTCTGAATCTGAAGTTTGATTAAAATCCATGCATTAGTTTTTGGTGAGAACTATTGCAAAATCTTTAAAAAATAATCTGCATAGCAGCGTCGAATGTTGGGTGATGTGCACCAAAAACTAATCAAGATAATTTTTTTTTAATCAAGTACTAACTGAATCTCCAATTTGATGTAAATCAATGCATTAGTTCTTGGGATACATTTCTTGCGAAATCGTGACAAATACAGCAAAACCAGTGGAATCTGTAGGGCCTTTTACACAAAAAACTAAACAACACCAATCTATATCAGGAACTAACTGAATCTAAAGTTCTAGAAAATTTCTGCATCAGTTAGCTATTATGGCAATAGCATAGGGCTATTGCGATAATCAGGAATATTGCACCTTGTTAGTGCCTCCTGTTGAGCGAAGTTACACCAAAACGCGATCAGCAAACTATTTTATCAAGTACTAACTAAATCTAATATTTTATGAAAATCCATGCACTAGCTCTTGAGATATGGCTATTGTGGAAATTGTGATTAATGCAGCATAGCAACGCCAACTGTAGAGCAATATACACCAAAAAGTAATTAGATCTACTTGATCTAACAGAATCAAAAGTTTTCTGAAATTCCGCGCATTAGTTCTTGAGATAAAGCACCCACAAATTTTTTGCCACATACAAACAGACAGACTGACAGACAGACTCACAGACTCATAGACAGACGTTTTGTAAAAACATGTATTTCGGGTACCTTGATCCATAAACATGTAAATCCATCTAAAGAGGATTTAGAAAATTTTCATGAATCCAATGTTTTCTTCTTGTAAAGATAGAAGAAAGTAAAAATGTATTTTAACCCATATATAAAAGTAAAAGAAACATTTATTAGTTATAAAGATTGGGAAGATTATTAAAATACTTCTGTATTTATTTCGGCAAATCTAGTTCCTAAATAGAATGTATAATTTCTAACTGACGGAATATTTTTTCACGTTTTGTTACACATTTTTGAATTTGTTTTCGCCGATGAAAACAAAGAAGTACATCAAAATCATCTTAAATAAAGTTTCATTTTATAAGCTTTTGCGGTGTCAAAAATTTAATTTTTTGAAAGAATTTATGCCGAAACTAAGTACATGGGATTTAAATAAGAATTTCCATTGTTCAACAAAATGGTACTTTTCATGATTTTCAATTCCTCTTTAAAAATTGAACTTAGGGATTTATGAATAATTATTGAATCTTTTAATACCTTTGAATGTTCCTTTTTCTGCTGCAAAAGAAAATGCATTTTTTATATTGTATTTGTTCGTGTAATGTTTAACTCGGGAGTTAGCGCGATTATATTGTTACTCAAATACAAAAAATGTAAGTGTACAAAACACATATTGGTAATATAGTTTTTAATAAAAAAGCATTGCCCAGTTAAACTGATGG
This sequence comes from Maratus speculifer, assembly GCA_964019185.1. Lineage (NCBI taxonomy): Eukaryota > Metazoa > Arthropoda > Arachnida > Araneae > Salticidae > Maratus > Maratus speculifer. The sequence continues at coordinate 26,579,642 of OZ025289.1, read as the reverse complement.
CATTGAGCTCACAGGCTACGCATACTAATTTTACATCAGAAAGAACCTACATCCAAAATTAAAAGCAAATCGGACAATTCTGCATAAAAACCCATTTATCAAATTTAAGGGAGGGGGGTAAACGCAAATACCCTTTAAACAAGAACTTAACAAAAGAACCCTGCAGCTAATTAGGGAAGTATCTTATCACTATGAACCTGTATCAAAAAGTTGAAGCAAATCCGTTAATTCTACAAGAAAAAAGATTTAAATAAATTAAGAGAGTAATCCCACCGATGCCCCATTTATACTTATCCAATAAAGTCTCAAAACCAATCAAGGAAGCGCGTTATTAGAATGAACCTATATCCGAAATTTGAAGCAAATCGCTAAATTCAACGGGAAAGCCCCATTAACCTTAATTAAGGGGGGGGGTTACTTCCCATTTCCCCCTTTTTAGACATATTCAATGAGCTCGCAAAACAAATCATGGCGGTGCCCACATCAGAATGATCTTATAACTAAAATTTGAATGAAATCTGATAAATTCTGCATGAAAAACACATTTATATAAATCAAGGGAAAGGGCATTAGTCCCCCGTTCCCCCACTTGATACTTATTCATTGAACACTTAAAACTAATCATGGAGACGCCTCATCAGAAGGACTCTATATTTAAATTTTGAACAAAAACTGATAATTCTGAAGGAAAAAACCCATTTACATAAATTAAAAGGAGGGGCATTAGCTCCCCATTCCCCCTGTTTATACTTATCCAATTAATACCTAATACCAATCATGGGAGGCGCCTCATCAGAATAAAACTATAACTAAATTTTGAATGAAAACTCATAAATCTGCATGAAATACCCATTTATAACAATTATGGGGAGGGGCATGAGCAACACTCACGCCCTGTCTCCCCCCCCCCTTATACATATTGAATGAACTCCAAAAACTAATTGGGGAAGCGCCTTATCAGAATGCACCTATATATAAAATTTCCAGTGGATCGGATATTTTTATTAGGAGTTATCGCTTTACGCACGTACGCACGCATGACATACAGAACATACATACATACAGAACGGGCAATCACACAAGCACTCAGGCTTTGATAGCCTGTGAGCTAAAAAGTATTTTTTAATCAGAAAACCATCTTTGAGAAATAATTTCTGACTTTAAAACATTATATTTTTATTGCACACCAGTCGTTAAAATTTTGAAATAATGGCAGGGTACAACTGAGTGGTTTTATGAAAACCATTTATACCATTTATTATTAATCATATTTTTTGGAATATTGCTTAGTTTAATGCTTATGTTGGCTTTATGTTAAACTTTTTGAGATCTCCCTTCCCAAGATAAAAAAGTGTTTATTTTTAAATTTTAAAATTGTACTGTCTACATGGGCTCAAAAATCGTGACGAGAATACACATTTTACGAAAGTTATAGAATACAAAAAGAAAAAAAAAGTTTTTTGTTTAGTTAATATGGTATTTGAACACGCGGTTTTTAACAAGAACTGTCACACTTGAAATGCTAGAGTACAAAATACGTGCTAATCTGGGAATGTATGCAAGTAAAATATATGTAAAATATATGCAAGTAAGGTATATGTAAACGCATAAGAAGCATTTTTTTTTAATGTAAAGTAAAAAAAAAGTTATAAAATGCCTCAACATTTCAAACGGAGCATTTTGTATTAAGATTGTGTCTAGATTTGTTTTCTTGCGCAAAATTCTGCAACATTTAACGTCAATTACAGCTTATTAAATTGTACATGCAAATGAAATGCACCCGTACTGTTAGTTTTATAAGTATTAAGATCTTGGTGCAATAGCTGTTGCATTTTTATGCAAAAATGCATGAATACAAAATTTGATATTATTCTATATCTTCAGTTCAGTGATATGGAAATAATAGGACTCCATCTTAAACAAGACGTAATTACCATGGCAACCTACAATCATTGCCTATCATGGGATATAATTGCTATTTGACTGAACTTTAATATTTAAGTTTTTGATTGTCGGTTCGTGAAAAGAAATAAAAATACTTTTAAAATGTACTAAATCTTTCATTCATAGTAAACATTATCCCTTTACAATTCGGCGAATATTTAATATATATGAATATATACATTATGAGAACTATTTCAAAAAATCGTGATTAAGTGTAAGTGCCGAATGAAGAAATAATCAATGAAATTTCCTCAAAAGAATTTGAGCTCATATTTTAAAGTTAAAATTTTGATTAAATCCCTGCGATTACACATTAAAAATGCTTTAGATGAAGTGTTTTTTTTTTAAATTCTAATAATTTTAAATAATTTTCTAATACATTTCAATTTAAAAGAAATTATAATCAAGTATAAATTAATGTGAAATACTTCCAACAATCCTTTTTTAACTATACTAGCTTTTGTTTACTTCTTAGGGATAATTACTTTCTGTAGCATTTAAACAAATATTTCGTATATTTCCAATTCATAAAATTTCTTTTTCTAAGGTTTATTTAAGCTTTTATTAACCTAAAATTCATTCACAAAATTTTGTCATTTAATTAATTACAAACAAATACAGCTTTAAATGTTCTTTTCGTGATTTTTTTTCGTTGGTAAATGCATTTAACTTTCTTTCTTTAAATTTAACTATTTGATTTAATTTATTCTATTCTAAGTATTAAGTTGAATATTCATTTATGTATTAATTGTAACCAGTTTCACATTTCTTGAAAAAAAAACTTTTTATTTCCATTGTTGTAGTGTTTTTTTATTTTTTTTCAATCTGTAATTAGTTTTACAAATATTCTTGTCATACAAATAAAAAATGTGTAATAGGCTACTACTTTTTTGTCTTATTTTTAATATTACTGTATCTATTTATATACAATCATAGAACAGAACACTACGCTAATAATCAAAAGTAAATACCGACAGAAGGCTAATTTTACCCTTGATTTCAGGTTCCTTACATAAAATCTATGCACCAGATGTTTCACAGACTAGACGGACAGAAAAAAGAATGGGCATTATGGTAAAACAAATATAGTAAAAAGTTCCTAATATTTAATTATTTCATCGAATATGATAAGAAATTTTTTTAAAAGTAGCACTTTAAGGTGGAAAATAGGTGATGAATATCATATACCTAAATTTCTTCGTTCTTTAGGCTTATAAAAGAAAAGAAAACTAGAATATATATATTACGGTTTAATCCTTCTATCACGTCAGTAAAAAATGAAAATTTCAGAAAAAAGTCAGTTTAAAAATTGAACAAGTAATTTTTAAAGAAAAAAAAGAACAGACTTGAACAATTTTTAAAACTTGATGGAAAAATAAAATTACATATAGATCTTTCAAAGAATTTCAGTAATGTGCAAGAAGTATAGATTAATGTAAGAAAATAATCCAATGAAGAAACTATACAGAAACATGTATTCCCTGCCAGAAGCAATTATTCAGATTATTCTCTCAAATTTCTCATTTAACATATTAAGGCCCCTGTCCTCGCTCGAGGAAACGCTCGCGAGCTAATGCTATTCCTATGAGGAAGCATTTTTCTAATAACTCTTTCGCATTTTGACATTTTTGAATAATTTTTTTTTGCATTGGATAGCTGAGGTGCATGCCGACAGCGCACCGTTTTTACTTTTTCGATTTTGGTTGCAGATATTTTTTTAAAAAGCACTTTCAGTTTCGATACCGGTTTTGAAAGTGAAACTAATTTTATAAAAAACATCTACGGCCAAAATCGAAAAAGTGAAAAAGGTGCGCTGTCGGCATGCACCTCAGCTATCCAATGCAAAAAAAAAAAAAAAAAAAAATATTAAAAATGTCAAAATGCGAAAGAGTTATTAGAAAAATGCTCCCCCATAGGAATAGCATTAGCTCGCGAGCGTTTCCTCGAGCGAGGACAGGGGCCTTAAGCGCCACGGTAATCACCGATGACTGACACTGAAATTTCAGTTTAGAACGCGTTATTCATCGATGATTAATGGTCAAAAATATGATATTATATATATATATATTGTTTTAAGTAATTACTGGAAACTTATTTAAAATTTACTTAACTTTTATTTATTACAGGTTTATACTTAAAAAATACTTAAAACATTAACTTTTAACGTAATTTAAAATGTAAATTTTTCAACTTCAGTGTCAGCACCAAGGTACTGAATCTGTTAAAAATGTTTTCCATAAAGAAAATGGTAGAAAAAGAAATGCAAAATAATTTCAACTGGAATTCCATTTAAATTTTTTCCGGTGTGAAAGTTAAAAGTTTTTGAAATATTTATGTTGGAGGTAAATGCGCGCGTGATAAATGTGTGTTTGCCTGGCTTAACGGAATGACGCATTTCGTGGTAAAATGATTTTCGAATTCTCTAATGTAAATTCATTTTAAAGAACACAAATTGAATATTTGAACGTGTATTGATTTCAACTTTGTTCTAGTGTAAAAGAAATATGTCTTAAAAATTACACTATATGTAAACTTCTAATAAGACAAAAAATTTTAAAAGATGTTAAATTACTTTAATTCTTTTTACTTTCAACTGACTTATTTGTCAGAGAGCACCAAAAAAATGCTGTTACTAACATTTTATTTTAGATGTGATTTGAAAAATAAGACGTTAATGAAAGTATTAGTTTGTATTCTCTGGCGAATGCTGTATTTACAGTTGAAAGTACTAAGAATTAAAGTAATTTAACATCTTTTAAAAATATTTTTTGTCATCTTTTTTAGTAGTTTACACATAGAGTAATTTTGAAATCTACCTTCTTAAAAGATAAATTTAGCATTCTCTTTATTTATTTAAGGATATGCATTGTATGTTTATATAAGTTATATTTGCTTTAAGAAATGCCATTTGAGATTTTACTTTTAAAGAGCAGAATTCTTTGGTTGAACTTAATAAATCGAGGTTTCCCGATTATTTTTTTTTAATTTATTTTTAATACATATTTTCGATAGGATATTTTTACTATTATAATTTATGTACTTACAACTATTAATGTGTTACTAAAACTAAATGAAAGCATTCAACTAATAATAAAAAATTAAATAAACAATTAGTAATTAAGTTAAAATCTGAAATTTAGACTAAAGTTCTCCACATGAACAACAAGCAGACCAGACCAGTCTACAAAATAAAGACATATGTTTAAACGGGCTGATAGAATAAAGACATTAAAAAAAAGTTGTACGATAAAAAAAGTAAATAGACAGGCAAACCGGACTTTAAAAAAATGAGAGGATCAACTGGCCTTATAAAATAAATTTAAAATGGTTGAAGAAAATTGACAAAATATGAACAATTTTCAATGGATCCTCTGATTTTCAGTGAATGCGCTTCTAGAGCTGATGATACTTCTATATAGAGATCATGATATCATCAATATAGAAATTTAACGTATCAACCATAGAGATCTATATAAAAAATTACAATGTATCTCAACACGGACTTTTTTAAAAATTGATTTAGTCCAAAATAAATATTTAATATTTTTAAAAACACGTATCGAGCAAGGATTTAAGTGTTCAAGGACGTGATTTGACGCAGAAATTTAACATATCAATCATAGAATTCTTCATCAGACAGTTACATCTAATCTCAATACGGGCTTAATTTTCTTAACAGATTTGGTCCAGAATAAAGATTTACAATTTTTACAATATATGGATCGAGCCAGGATTTAAGTGTTCACGGACGTCATGGCAAGCAGTTTTTTTTTTTTTTTTTTTTTTTTTTTTTTTTTTTTTGTAAAAATAATAGTTATCATGAGCTTTTGTAAATGGGATCTTTTAGTAAAAAAAAACATTTTTTTAAATCTAATTATTTGTGTTATACAGATGCAAAGGTTGTGATATTTTAGACTTTTTTTTATTATAGATTTTTAATTTTAACTAAATCTATATTTGAATGCAATAGTCTGAGAAGCTAAATAACCATAATGTTCCAATTCTGTATTCTATGGTTTAAGGAGACATATTTTAAAATATACGTTAAAATTTTCGCGTAATGGGGCATGCAGATTTCTTTAAAGAGATCTAAATTGTATTGCTAAAAAATCTGGATTTTTTTGTGGAAGTTGTATTTAGCAGACTGAGCCGGGCTTGATTATATTGATTTTTGCACGACTTGATCAGGAAACGTGAAAATATAAATTTGTCGTGCCAACACCGAACCGAACTTTTAGGAACACAAAGATGTTCCGGGCATCGCAGACCACATGTTCACTATCGTTCCATAGTTGTATTAAAATATGGAATGACATGGAATGACATGCTATGGGTTATCGTCTGTCGCATTAAAAAGCTGACGAAATTTTTTGATTATATTTGGCTGATGTCTTGAGTAACATTCAGATACGCGTTAGATACAACGCAAAATGAGAAGCCTTCCCAAAAAATTTCATTGAGTATTCTTGTGAATATTTTATTTATTTATTATTTTATTTTAATAATTCAACTATCCAAAAAAATCTATTTAATTAATATTAATAAAATTTGTCTTGTTGTAATTCGTTAAGTAAAAGATAAATTTATAAATTATACAGATGGGAAAATTATAAAATACTTCTGTATTCTTTAAGGCAAATCTAATTCCTAAAGAGAATATACGATTCAAAGCTGACGAAATACTTTCTCGCATTTTCTTACCACGTTTTTTTTAATTTGGTTTCGAAAATGAAAACAGAGAAGAACATCAATATCATCTTAAATAACGTTTTGTTTTAACCTTTTGCGGTGACGAAAATATAAAGTTTTTGGAAGAATTTATGTGGAAAATAAATGTATGAGATTTAAATAAGAATTTACATTATTCAGCAAAATGGTGCTTTTTTGGATTTTGAATTCCTTCACGAAAATTGAATTTAGGGATTTATGAATACTTATCGGGTCTTTTAATACTTATGATTTTTTCCTTTTACTACTGCAAAAGAAAATGCATTATTTATATTGTATTTGCTTATGTAATTTTTAACGCTAGTGCTAAAGAGATTATACTATTACTCAAGTACAGAAAATATAAGTGTACAAGACACATTTTGATAGAATAGTTTTAAAAAAGTAATTTTTAATGATAAAACTTCTTTGGGGAATATTTTCTCACTTTATCCCATTTATAAATATATATGTATATATATTCACACCAGTTGTTAAAATTCTGAGATAAGAGCATGGTACATCTGAGTGGCTTGTGAAAACCATTTATCATTAGCCACATACTCTTTAAATCCTATTGTGTTGAATATCGCTTAAAATGATGCACATTGAATGACCTTATACAGACATGCCAACCTCCGGCTTTTTAAAAATCAAACAATTATACTTCTAACCAGGAATTTATTGAGTCAACGAATTTAAGTAAATTTCAAACGATCCACAAAGTTAATACTAGGCACTTCTAATTATATAAATTTTCTGGTTCAAAGTACGTTTTCATGAATTAAAAAAAGCCGGAGGTTGGCAACTCTGCCTTATATTAAACCTTATACCCCTTTTGAAGTATCCCCGTTAAAGATATAAACTCTACAGTAAAAGCCGATATTTTTAATTTTCTTCTATCTTCCATAGAAGAAATTATTGAAATCGAAATTTTTTTCGGCTTCCGGTTTTTGACAGATTTACATGTTTTAGGAGTCAGAAATTCTAAAAAACATGTTTTTTCAAAAGATCTGCCTACCGTGTGTCTGCATGAGTGTCCGTATGTCGCCATTGTAACATAGAAAAGTGCATGAAGTTATGCATAGAATCGAACCAAAACTTTTTGTTCAAGTGTTTGGATATGACTCGCAGGTCTTCCCTGAATTTGAAAGAAAAATCCACCGAAAAGTGACGCTGTAATAGCAATTTTTGTGCCATTTTCAATATTGTACCACCGAAAAGTATATGAAGTTATGCATAGAACTGTACCAAATCTTTTGTAGGTTTATGGCTATGGTAAGTCCTCCCTGAATTTGAAGTAATTCTGCCGGAAGGGGACACTTTAATAGTGATGTCTATGACATTTTTAATGTAGTACAACCGAAAATTTTATGAATTTTTGCGTAGATATGAACCAAATTTTTCGTGTAAGTATTTGGTTATGCATAAAAAGTCCTCTCCGAATTTGCAATTCATCCGCCAAAAGGGGACACTGTAATAGCGATTTTAATGCTATTTTCAACATTGTTCCCTCGAAAGTGCATAAATTTATGTACAGAATTGAATCAAATATTTTGTGATTTTTTTTCTATAACCAACTGGTTTTCCTTAATTTGGAAATTTTGCGAGGTAAAAGAGCATTGTGATAGCTTTTTTTGCATCATTTTTTCGATTCATCATCATTCTATTGTCTATCGGCTTGTGCAGATACGAGAACTCGCGTCATCCTAAGCCGGCTATTTTCAAAATGCTGATTCGTTTGAATGCTGCAAATTCTTGATTGGTTTGAATAAATTCCATGATAAACATTAATTTTTTTTACCCCGATCAAATGACTGAAGTAGAAATTTAAGATAAAAACCAAAGTTGCTATAGTATTGAATTAATAATGTTAAAGTGTTAACATGTGTACTAACTGTTTGAAATATTAAAACGTACGTATCAAATAGTAGGAAGTTGAGATTGGCACATCCAACTAATTAAATTATAAAATTGTACTACGTACATGGACTCAAATTTAGTGACAAATGTACACATTTTACTACAGTTAATAAAAAAAGAAGCCTTTTATCCAGTTAATAATGTATTTAAGCATGCGGTTGTTTATAAAAATGAATTAATTGACATGTTTAAATTACGCAAATATAAAATACATGCTTCGGTGGGCATATATGCAAGTAAAGAATATGTAAATGCATATGAAGCATTTTTTATTAAATATGACAATTGGAAAATTTATAAAATAGCTCGTCATTTCAAACGAAATTTTGTGTATTCGGATTGAGGAAAGATTTGTTTTCATTTACTTCAATTACAATTTGTTTCAATTGTTACAATTAGTTACGATTTGCTAAATTGTAAATCAAATTTATCAAATGAGATTCGTCCGTAGTACAACTGCTTTTATAAATATTTAGTTTTGTTACAATAGTTATTGCATTCTTATCCAAAAATACATGAATTCAAAATTTATTATATTTTATATATTGAATTCAGTCATATGGAAACATTAGGTCTCAATTTTAAGTAGAATTACATCACCATGGCAACCTATAATCATTATCTGTCATGGGATATATTTACTAATTTGTTCAACATGAATTTTTAAGTTGTTGATTATCGATGTTTTCAATTTAAGAAATGTTGAGAAATTTAAAATGTACTGTATTTTTCATTAATAGTAGAAAAAATCTATTCTTATTTCAACGAATATTTAAAAGTAGATATATTTAAAAAAATCATTTAAATAATTCATAATAAAATATAAATGCCAAAGTAAGAAACAATCAATGAAATTACCTTAAAAGAATTTGAGTTCAAAATCTTAAACGAAAATTTTGATTGGATACTTTCAAATTATACACAAAAAATACTTTAGTTGTAGAGGGTTTTTTCTTTCGATTCTAATAACTTTCAAAAATTTTCTGATATTTTTTTAACATTTTAAAAATTGTAATCAAATATTAATTAATAAGAAATATTTTCAACTATAATTTATTCGCTGAACTTGCATTTAAGTACTTCTCCACGATAATTATTTTCTGTAGAATTTAAGCAAATATTTTGTACCCTTTACATTCATAAAATTAATTTTTATAAGATATGTTTGAATTATTAAAGATAAACAGAGTGATTCATGAAATTTTGTCATTTAATTAATTACAAACAATCACTGCATTCAAAGCCCTTTTCAAGATTTTTTTTTTTCATTACATAAATGTACATAACTGTAATTTTTCCAAAATAAGTTTTTCCATTTCATTTATTCGATTTTAAGTACTGAGTTAAAAATTCTATTGTGTAATAATTGAAATATGTTTTACATTATTTGAAAGGCAATTTTGTCTTCATTCTTGGAATTTTTTAATTATTATTTATTCAATCCGTAAACAGTTTAATGAATATTCTTGTTATGAGAATAAAAAAATGTTCTGAATGTGAATAATAAAAATATAAAATCTCTGAAGATTAATTAATTTTTACAATCTCAAAATAATGTTTTTTTTTTTATTTACAAAATCTCCACAAAAATTTCAACAATTATTTATATATAGAGAAAAAAATCTTTGATTCATTTATTTTTATGGATAATTGAAAAAATTCCGGGCCAGGATTCGAACCAGGAATGTATAAGCTGAAGCAGCCAATGATCTTCCAACGGAGCCATCCCGAACACGAACACTGGAGGACTATTTCACCCAAATAACCTCAACGATCATATAGTCTGATATGATAATATGGATCAGCTCAAAAGAATAAATCGGAGGTCACTATATAGAAACTACAGAAAACGCGATGTACGAGATTATACTAGATTTTTTCACCCAAAAAATGGAAAAGTTACGTCGCTTGTAATTAAACTACCAATTATAAAATCGTGTCCTAAATTAATCTTGTATTAAGGTATAACTTCTGTATATATTTTTTATTATTCCTTGTTTGTACCATGCATTTCGGATACAAATGTAGCAAGTTTCACTTTTGACTGTTTTCTTGTTGTAGTTGCGTTTTCATTTATACCTCTAAAATTGTTTGTAAAAAAGTGGCCAATCACCGCGATATTTAAATATGTTATAAAGAAATACAGTATATTTTCAAATTTTTTTAATCGTCGTGTCTAATTTTTTACAATAGTACAATTTTTCGTGTATCATCGTGTACCACTTGTTCATAAGCAATATTACCAACGATAGGTGTGGTAATAACGAAAAATATCGAACATTTCAATCTGTCAATTTTTTGCTTAAAATGTTTTTCTAGATCTCTGGTATAATCTAACAAAGTTATACAAAGCTTAAAAGATTATAAATTGACAAAAATGGTATTTTTCTGCATCCATTTCTTTTCAATATATCGTAGTTAAAATCTTCGAACTCATTCTTTTTATGCGAAATCTTTTGAAATTCCGCATCCCTCTTAAAGCCAGCTTAGCATTCATAGCATTCATAGCATTCTTAGCATTCTTAGCATTCGATCTTTCTGGCTACTAACTTTATGGTTTTATCGGTGGAAACAGTATTGTCATTTGGAAGCTATTTCAGAACATGCTTTTTCCGGTTGAGGCGAGACACCACCGCACAGTGGATCGATCCTTAAGAAAACGCGAACATAGGGTCAAAAAATAATCGCTAAATAATTAATTTTTTTCAAAGAAATATTTTAAAAGAATATCCATAAAATACGAATATATGTTCATTTTTTAAATTATACAAAATTATATCTTATTTGTATAGCTCGGAATGTACACTTTTCAGCAGAGGAATTTTTCTGGGGATTTCAGTGATTTTTATAACTGCTCAGAAATAAAACCGAGGTAACCACTAATAATAACTCGTTTAAAATAACATTATTAATTTCCTAAAACACATTTTAAAGCACTACATAAAGCATTTTGATTGAATTTTATACATCATTTTACTTTATGAACAGCCCATATGAAATAAACTGTATCATAAAATTAAAAATTGCTTATTTTAAATTGCCTGAAGTTGCCTGAAATTTCAAAGGCATGTTTGTGCTCCTGAAAGTCTGTATTTTAATGTGGTATAGGGCAATTTTTGCGCAAACCTGCGCATTTTTGAAATAAATGGATTTGAAACACTTTTAGTGACTATCACATAGTTTTCCACTTCCAGAAAAAGTAGTAAATTGTCTGTAGACAAAAATATTTTTAATGAATTTTATACTGTAAGAGTTTTTTAAAATGAAATAAAATAAAAAATAATTTAATATTTAATTATAAAATTAAATTACAAATATGTATTTTGGGTTATATAAATATTTAGATGAAAACTCTGGAATGTACAAATCCTTTCAGAGAATTAAATCCAAATAAAAGGATACATGATGAAATAAATGGATGCATGATGTGTGAGTCCTAAAGTAAAAGTTCTAATGCTTCTGGAAATTTTTCGTCCTTTTGAATCTTTTTTACTTTGTGTCTAATTCTGGAAATTAACGGGTCTGATGTTAAAAGTAAATGATGCAACAAATCTTCGTTAGATGCTCTTCGACTAATTTTTCTTGTATGTGACTCCCGGTACTTTCGAAACTCTTTGTTTCGAGCTTCGCCAGCTTCTTCCGATAGTTGGCCAATTGGAACAGCAAAATTTGCAACTATATCTTTTCCATGGATTAATAACTTGTGAACAGAAGCTGGCATATAATACCATCCGTACTTTGAAACACATTCTTTAGCTGTTTCAAGAGTAAATTCGCCAAATTTCTCGGCATTAATTTCTTCGTCACAAGAGATAACTTGCATTATAATTGCAAAACGTTTAATAAGCTCTTTATCCAATCCAGTGATCTCAGCTGTTTTTTCATACTCAGCAAAAAACGTCCTTGCAGTGTTTCCATCGTGTGTCAAACCACTCCCTTGTTTAACAACGTCAATTAGCAAACCTAATTCTTTTCTGAATTCACGTTGAATTTTTCTCTTAGTTTCGTCTTTTTGCTTTTTTTTGGTCCTCAGTTCTAGCAATCCAAGCTTTAAACGGTAAATTGTAAGAAATATGAAGCAAATATTCCATAGACCGTATCTTTATATGGAGACTAGATACACCAAATCTGTACGAGGATGTGTTTACATTTCTTTCAGCAAATTTATCAATGTTATTCATTTCCGACGGCTTTGCACCGCAAATATAACATGTTGAACAGGAAGATGTATTTGAAATTGCCGTAATAACTTTTCCATCAATCATTGTTAAATTCATTTCATGATCAATGGTTATGTTTTGATATGCTGTAGGCTGTAGAGTTTTTATTTCTTCTTACATTCGTTGATATTCCCTTTTTGATATTTCTGTATTCTCGCTGACAAATTCAAATCTAACAGGGCGACAATATCTAGTGGATGATGGAGTCGGATTTTGCCAAATAATTTCAGTTCCACATAATAACCTAATGGGAACAAAACTAGTCATAAAAATTGAACTATCGGATTGCATTGAACATCCGTCATTAAATTTTTGTTTATACATGCTTTGATTTGAAGCACCATCCAAACCCCATTTACATATCAATTTTAAGTGCTTTTTGGATTCATATTGTATTTTAAATGCATCTAAAAGTCTAATTACAGTTAAGTCCAAAATTGATTGCAATTCGATTTGAACCAAACTGTCAGTAATAAATATTTTTTCTTTTGGAACATAACAGTCCAGTTTCGCTTGTTGAATACAATAGTAGGACTGCCACTGGTTATTACCTTCGTCAATGCAATTTTGTCTTAAAGTGACATATTGTTCCTTAGAAAGATCGAGATTTAGCATCATTGCTAAACACTTTTCTTTTGAAAATAAATTTGCTTCAGACTTTTTCTCACAAAAATTTTTTATTTGTAAAATTTCATTCGGATTTTTTAAAAGATGATCAATTACTTTTGAAAGATCCTTAAAACCCTCAGATGCTAATTTTTGTTTTGCTGCATGCAAAAGAGCTTCTCCAGAAGTATCCTCTCTTAAACTTTGAGTAAGTCTTCTTTTATGAGTTTCGGTTACATCTGAAAAAGATTTCCGAGATATTAATTTCTGCGAATTTTCAACTTCAGATGGTTTGAAATCATTATCAACTTTGAAGGAATTCTGAAGCCAAGAACTGTTCTTAGTATTAAAACGATCTAATTTTCGTTGAGATTGCTGCCATCGATCTTTCACATGAATGCAAAATTTACGTAAACGCTCCTTTAAATTTTCTTCATCAATTTCTGAAGCATTTAATCCATAGTGCTCACTTACAAAACTAAGCATTTGTATATCATAATTAAAACCATTATCTAATTTCTTTAAAAACAGAAACAAATCTCTGTTTGTTATCATCTTTCAAAAAGTATAAAAAAGCAAAATGAAATGATCTTGCTTTAAATAAAAAATAAATTAACTAAAATTAATTTTACTACATACTAATTTTATAAAACACAATTCCGATAATAAGAAATTAGCTGTGAATTGGGCTCTAAAATGTTGCAAAAGAACGTTACCGTTTTGTAGAACGATTTTGAAGAATTATGTAAATATTACATACGTTGCCAATAAAAAATTAAACAAATATTTTGAATATTTTGTGAATGCCATTTAGATATAAGTAAAAACAAGATCGGTAGTAAAATTATCGTCTGCTAAGCTTTTTCTTTTACTTTGTTTTTCAACTTTAGTTTAGTTATTCAGTATGTCACTAAAAGTCTTGTTTTGAAAAAGAAAAAAAAATTCTTCATAAAAACCATGCTGATCTATTGAATATAATTTATTTTACTTATTTAAACCTAAATATAACAAAAAATAACATATACAAAGTTTTATACTATTGTGATAATCCTATGTTCGACATCTGCTATACTTCGATCCACTGTGCACCGGCTCGGACCTCTTGGTACACGCGGCGTGAGCGCACCTGGGCCTTTTCCGGTCTACACGAGAAGTTCCTGTTCTTTCCGCACATTCTTTCCTCAACTGTCACACTTCCTCCTCTTAGAAGTGACAGTATGCCATTCACCGTCACCTTGACGGTGACTTCGGAATAGGTCCTGTCATGTGGTCCCACCTCCTTCGGGAAGTCATCTGGTCTCGGAGCATACTTCGGCTTTTTAGCTTTGGCCATTCTCTTTCCACTTCTAGAGCTATCCCTCTGTGAGGCTTTCCCATCGAGAAAAATAAGGATGCGAGCACGCACAACTACTTTTTTCTGTTAGAAGTCGGAGTGTTTGATGTATAATGACAATTTCAGTTCAACTTCAAACCAACTGCAGGGCAGGGACCTTTCACTTAAGTAGGTTTGAGATAGTTATCTCCTGAACTATCGTGATATCCCCTTTTCTGTTGTCAATAAACCGCAGAAAAGAGAAAAAGGAAGGATTTCCGGGAATTCAGTTGAATAAATGTGTGCTCGCAGTCTACACTGTAAAAAAAAAGGGTCGATCTACTAAAAAAATTTTAGTGATCCTTGTAATTACTAAAAAATTTTTAGTAATCTTAATCAGTTACAAGGAGTTTGTAAGAATTACTAGAAAAAAGCTAGCAACGAATAGTTAATAGTTTTACATTTTTAATAGCTATTACTAAAACTCACTTGGTGTGGCCGTGATAGCCTAGGGGTCATAGCACCGAACTCCAGGCTGAAAGTACCTGAGTTTGATGCTGGCCGCCACCAAATATGCACCGAATATATGCAATCTAAGTACTTGTTAAATAAAGGGATTATGAAAATCCTGTCGTAGCAGTTACCATGGGTAATGATCTCTGAACTTTCCCTCCCCTTTAGAAACATGTCAAAATGGAGCAGGTAGCAATGTTTGGTGCCGCCATCTATTGCGGCTTTGCCGAAAATCTTCCGTTTCAGAAGTCTGTCTTTTTACCCACTGGATGCAGCTCGAAGGAGGCTCCTGCCCTTCGGGCGCACGTAATGGTTACTAAAAATAATTTTGGAGCTATTACTAAAATTTGCTTGGTGGCTCATACTAAAAAGTTTTAAGTTCGTTATACAAAAAATTCTTTTGTTCAGTTTACAAAAAAAATGTTTATTTCACTTGCAAAATAAGTTTGTAATGGTTACTAAAAAATTCTGTAAAATACAAATTTACTAAGAAATTTTTAGTAATCTCTTGAATTTTTTTTTACAGTGTAAGACATGCATGTTGTCGGTCGATGTAACCTTCCAAACGTGGCAGATATCCCACAAAGTATGCTCTCAGTTTCTTCAGCCTGTTCAACTCATTAAGGATTTTGCACTTAAGAATTTCGCGCTTAGTGAACCAACCCACCCAAGAGGTCAACCATTCCCAGGAGGGAAATGTCAACACGACTCAGCTGATTCCCACACCTTTTTGAACTCCTATCTCCCAACAGCTGACTGCTATCGATTGCCCGCTTGGATACGTTTAAGCCTTGGGTGTAGCCTGGACTACCCGTCACGGATTAACTAGGTGGTGTCTCCACCACCCACCGACGGTGCCCGTTCAACCGCTTCGTTACGAGTCAAAGACATGGCAACTATCAAGAATTTACACAATACAACGGTAAATGGTAACTCAATTCCCTAAAAAAATTATGCAGCACAGAAAACATTATAGCGACTTACTAGGTCACTGAAGTAACCAAATTTGAAATATACTCTTGGATTTTGTTATATACTGTTGAAATATACTCTTGGACTGACAACTTTTAGGCAACCATCCTCTCTCCCTTAGATGGGTATGTCGTAATTATTATTTTTTTAACTTTGTATTTTAAAATTATTTTCAAGATAATTTTCTCTTTAATGCGATTATGGCTTGTGTGGCGATAGGATGGGGGACACCTAGCCCCATCTTTTAATATTTTAGTATTAAAACTGGCTCATAACATGAATTATAAATATGTTTATATTGAGTACTAGATATGAATATGTATATTATATTTTATGCACAAGTATGGATATGTTTTTTAAACAATAAAATGTCTATTTTTACTGTGTTCATTAGATAATTATTTGAAATAACTTCTTTTCAAATATATTTTAAAAGTGAATAGTCTTTTTTCGTAATTTTAAATAATAAATTCTTAATATTTTTAAATAAATGAGAAAAATAATGTTTTTATTAAATTAATTTGGAAAAATTTAATGATATATTTAACGTCCGATTAATAATCTTCTATTAATTTTTAACCGAGCACTTAAATATTGCGTATAAAAGGATGTTTTGCTTATCAAAATTCTGTTTTTTGTTTTCTTTGATGTTTATAATTCTCATGTATTTTAATTTATTAATTTGAAATAAAGAAATTAAAAACATTCTCAAATGTTTTTAGTCATACTTATTTTAGAATATTTCTCTTTTGATCATTCTACTTGAATATTTTGAACTTGAATAAATTAATGAAATTGCTTAATAGAAACATTTTTCGAGTAAAAAAAAAATTATATTCTAGAAGTTTTATCATTGAAGCAATTGCTAACAAATTCTATTTTAAATATTCTTTATAGTAATTTTATTTCAGTTATATCTACTTAACAACATGATTTCTTAAATCATATATTTTATTTTCTTCATTACAATTTAAGTACTTCATCTGCGAAGACATCTAAAATAAGAAGGAGTAACTGTACATAATTTAATACTGAACACTAATAATGGATGTTAAAAAAATCTTTGCTAAGGTATTTATTTACGCTCTGAATACTTTTTAAATTCTAAATATTTTAAAAACATCTTGTTATATGTGGACCTATACGAAAACATTTACACATCATGGCTGTGTTAATTTCATAATCATCGAAATGTACTAATTAAATGTGTAATAGTGAAGTGTATTATAATCATTATTAACCTGCAAAATGTTTTTAAATCTGGCTAGGAGTACAGAAATCATAATAAGCAGATTTGAAGATGAGATTTAAATTTTGAAAATTTCATAAATTCATAAACAAAAGTAAACTTGTTTCTATTTGTTGATTATCGTGTTATAATTAATGCATAGAAACACAGCATTGTGTAATTTAAAAAACATCGAAATGTATATATACTAACAAAATGTGTAATAGTGAAATATTGTAAAACCTATTATACGTAAAGATATAGCTAAAGATTTATATAATAATCATCTACCTTAATATGTAATTGTGAAAGAGGAAAAATAAACACCTGGGACAAGCAAGATGTTTTTAAAACTCATTAGACACACAGAAATAATAAATGAGTTTAAACATGTAATTTAAATTAAATAATTTTGAAATTGCATGCCAAGCATAGCAATTGAGGTGCGTTCGTACTATGGCGAAGTTTAAAAAATATTCAGATCTTGGTTTAACAGTATACAGTACTTCGGACAGTCGAAATCTTTTGTGTGTCTCTGTAAATACTATATGCTTTTTTATTGTACAGGAAGTAACTTACAGTAAACCTCAGCAACGTATGTCGATTTCATAAAACGTGAAGTAGTTTAATAAAATTAAAACGCACCCTAAACAATTTCCCCGGTATCATTATGTAAAGGAACACTTTTGTGTGGCCCTGTAAATTAATAAGAAATATTCTTTAAACGACATATTGTTAATCGTATATTTTAGTATATACTTCATAAGTGCATGTCAATTTTATTATGTTCGAAAAAAATGTAACATCATTAAAATCCACTTGATATTATTTTTTCCCATTGACTTTAGTTTAACGGAATACTTTTGATTGTCCCTGTAATTAAACTACACATCAGATTATCCAAAAATTTGAAGTGACTTCGGAAAATTATACATCAGTTGTATATGTTCATTTTAAAACGATTCAATTGAGTAGTATTTACTCTGTTATATGCGGACAGACAGACGGACAGAAAGAGGGACGGACGGACTGAATGACGAATATAGGTGCTACGTATTTGCATAATTACGAACGCACCTAACTGAAGTCCCAAACTTACAAATAAAATCAAACTGATCCGTTATAGTATCCTGTTTCAATTAACACGCTGGAACACGGCTATGTGTGTTTAATGATCATAGAAATATACTAATCAAATCTGTATATGTATCTGTGTGTGGGGTAATAGTAAAACATACTCGATCACATGAAACCTATAAAAAATGTTTTTAAATCTAGAAAAAACACAGAAAACATTATAAATTGGAAAGAAAATGAGATTTAAATTTTTAAATGTTTTAAAAACGCAAGCAGAAATCAAAATGTTCCTTTTAGGCATTTATTAACTCTGAAAAAAATGTTTAACTTATATTTTTAACGAAAATATCTGTTTCATACAAAAATTACTACAAATAAATAGTAATTTTAAGTATTCAAGAGATAAATAACTTCAATCGTTAGAAACGTAGAAAATATTTTATGTCAATACCGGTAAGTAAAAATGAATATTAAAATAATATTTGAAGTTGT
Source organism: Maratus speculifer (assembly GCA_964019185.1). Taxonomy (NCBI): domain Eukaryota; kingdom Metazoa; phylum Arthropoda; class Arachnida; order Araneae; family Salticidae; genus Maratus; species Maratus speculifer. Next base: position 26,560,648 of record OZ025289.1, on the reverse strand, counting down.
GCCAATTCCAAATGACGCATAAAATTGTGTCATTTTATTTTGTTACTTTCTGACATATGGTATTATTGATGATATTATGAATAAAGACATATTGGAATTTATATTTCTACTGATCTAAAAAAAAGAAAAAAAAACAGAATCCATGTCTTATTGAAACAATTATCGTTATAGAAGTCTTTAAAGAAATGAAAACCCATTTACTGTAAGTATGTCTGCTATCCCTTGGGGAATTTTTTTTATTCTTTTGAAAGATTTGCTTTTATTTGAATCTTATGAACCAAATCAAGTGCTGAAGTACTATTTTTGTTCACAATATTACTGTAGAAGTTGCATAGTTTTTATTGCTGATTTACATTAATAAACTCATTTAACTGTACACAGAAATGTGCTCTAAAAATATTTACATAAAATTTAATGAAGTATAAGAGTAAAAATTACACATTAAGAAGTAAAAAATAAATAAAAATAAAAGAAGCTTTTGATGTAATGATTAACTCATTGAAATCATCAAGCTTATAGAAGAAGTTAAAGTGTTCTCTTTTTTTCTTTTTTTTTCTTGAATGAATAAAATGAAAAGTTTGATAAGGCCACAGCCACGAACTTTAAATTATAGATATGAGAGTTTATTTTACTTAATTAAAATAATAGATAACAAATCGTTTTAAAGAACCAAAACATGGTACCCAATGCTTTTGAACTATGAAAAATAATGATGCATGAATTTGTTTCATTTCTTTTTTTACTCTCTGAAATATGGTATTTTTGATGATCAAATCAGAATAGTTTAAATAAAGAAACATTAGATGCTATATTTCTACTGATCTAAAAAGAAAGACAATCTATTTCTTATTCAAAAAATCATCGTTAAGGAAGTTGAAACTGCTTCAAGAAAATGAAAACCCATTTATTGTAAGTATGTCTGTGATTCCGTGAGGAAATGTTTTGATAAAATTTGCTTTTATTTCAATATTTTATGAACCAAATAAAATGATGAATTATTATTTTCGTCGCAATAATACTGAAATATGTTCATACTTTTTATTGCTGATTTACAGTGATAAACTATAAACTGAATAAACTGTATCGAACACTGATCGATAACTGTAACGAACAACTGTAACGATAACTGAATAAACAGAAATGCTGTGCTTTTTTGTTGTAGATTACACAATTGTAGATTTAATGAAGTATAAGAATAAATATTAAATATAAATGCGTAATAAATTTAGATAGAAAAACATAAATCATGATAAGTAAAAAAGAAAATTATAGTAAAATTTTAAAATATTTAAAAAAATCAAAATGTTTCTTTTAGACATTCGTTAACTCTCAAAAAAAGTTTAACTTCTATTATTAACAAAAATATTTCATTCATTCAAAAATACACAAGAGATAAATAACTTCAATGGTTCACAAACTTAGAAAATATTTTATTACAATGCCAGTAAGTAGAAATGAACATTAAAACAACATTTGAAGTTGTGCCAATTCCAAATGACGCATAAAATTGTGCCATTTTATTCTCTGAAATGTGGTATTATTGATGATCAAAACTGAATAGTTTAAATAAAGACACATTAGAAGTATTAGAAGTTATATTTCTACTGACCTAAAATGAAAAACAATCCATGTCTTATACGAACAATCATCGTTAAAAAAGTTAAAATTGCTTGAAGAAAATGAAAACTCATTTATTGTAAGTATGTCTGCACTCCCTGGGGGATATTATTTTCTTTCGAAAGATTTGCTTTTATATGAATCTTTTATTAACCAAATCAAGAGATAAAGTATTATTTTCGCTCGCAATATTACTGAAGAAGATTCATACTTTTTAATGCTGATTTACATTTATAAACTCATTCATCCGCAAACAGAAATGTAGTACCTTTTTGTACATACTTCATACATGCATATGAATTCTATTATGTTCAGAAGAATGTAGCATCATTAAAATGCACTTGAAATTATTTTTTCGTATTGGCTGTAATTTTACAAAATACTTTTGATTGTTCCTGTATTTAAACTATACATCCGATTTCCATAAAATTTTAAATGACTTGACAAAGTTATAGCAATTATATATGTTAAATATCAAACGATTCGGTTGGTTAGTATTTGTTCTGTTATATGGGGACAGACAGACGGGCAGAAAGAAGGGCGGACAGACAGAACGACGAATATAGGTGCTACGTATTTACAGAATTACGAATGCACCTAAATAAGGTTACAAACTTACAAAAAAAATCAAACCGATCCGTTATAGTATCCTGTTTCAATTAACTTTCTGGAACACGGATATGTGTGTTTAATGATCATGTACTAATCAAACCTGTATATGTATCTGTCTGTGAGGTAATAGTAAAAGATACTCGATCACATGAAACCTATAAAATTGTTTTTAACTCTAGACAGAAATACAGAAACCATAATAAATGGAATAGAAAATGATATTTAAATGTAAAAGATGTTCATAAACCCACAAACATAAATCAAAATGTTCCTTTTAGACATTCGTTAATTCTTAAAATTTTTTTTTTACTTGTATTTTAATGAAAATACAAGTTATACATACAGAAATTATTATAACTAAATAACTACTATACGTACCCAAGAGATAAATAACTGCAATGTTTACAAACGTATAAAATCTTTTATCACAGTACCGGTAAGTAGAAATGAACATTAAAACAATATTTGAAACTAAGCCAATATCAAATGACGCATAAAATTGTGCCATTTTATTTTGTTACTTTCTGACACATGGTATTATACATGATAAATGCTCACTAGTTTAAATTAAGACACATAAAGGTTATACTTCTTCGGATCTAAAAAGAAATACAATCTATGTCTTATTCGAAAAATCATCGTTAAAGAAGTTTGTTTTCTTTTGAAAGATTTGCTTTTATTTGTATCTTTTATGAACCAAATCAAGAGATGAAGTATTATTTTCGTTCGCAATATTATTGAAGAATATTCATACTTTTTATTACTGATTGACAGTGATAAACTCATAATTCCGTAAACTGAAGTGCAGTGCTTTTTTGCATTTCTAAAAAATATGTACAATAGGTTCATTGCACAGTTGAATATTTAATGAAATGTAAGAATAAAAATTAAATATCAAGACGCAATAAATTTAGATAGAAAAATAGAAATTATAATAAATGGCTAGGAAAAAGATATTAAAACCTTAAAATGTTTATAAACTCACAAACAAAAATAAAGATGCTCCTTTTAGACATTAGTTAACTCTCAAAGAAAATTTAACTTCAATTTTTGACGAAAATGTTTCATTCATGCAAAAATACCCAAGAGATAAATAACTTCAATGATTAACAAGCGTAGAAAGTACTTTATCACAATACCGGTAAGTACAAAGGAACATAAAAATAATATTTGAAGTTGGGCCAATTCCAAATTACGCAAGAAATTGTGTCATTTTATTTTTTTACTCTCTGAAATGTGGTATTATTGATGATAAATGCTGAATAGTTTAAATAAAGACACATTATAAGTTATATTTTTACCGATCTAAAAAGAAAGTAAATCCATGTCTAGCAATGATCGTTAAAGAACTGCTTCAAATAAATGAAAACCCATTTATTGTAAGAATGGCTGCGATCCTTTGAGGATATTTGCTTTCTTTTGAAAGATTTGCTTTTATTTGTATCTTTTATGAACTAAATCAAGAGATGAAGTATTATTTTCGTTTGCAATATTAATGAAGAAGTTTCATATTTTTTATTGTTGATTTGCATTGAATAAACTCACTTAACCGTAAACAGGGATGTAGTGCTTTGTTTTTGCATTTCTAAAAATATTGGCAATAGGTTCATTGCACAATTGAAGATTTAATGAAGCATAAGAATAAATATTAAGTATTAAGAAGTAAAAAAAAAATTAAAATAAAGTTTTTTGATACAATGTTGAAATCATCAAGTTTATCGAAGAAGTAAAAATGTCATTTATATATATATTTATATTTATTTATTTTGAGTGAATAAACAGAACATTTTAATGATAACGTAGCAGCGAATTTTAAATTATAAGTATGAGACTTTATTTTACATTGTTTAAATAATAGATAAAAATTTCTGAAATACATTTAAACTTGCAATTCAATGCAATTGGACTATTTTAAAAAAATATGTATAAAAATATAAATGTTTTTACTTTCTTCCATGTTCACAAGAAAAAAGTTTTGAATTTGTGAAAATTTTCAAATTTCGGTTTTTGACGGATTTACATGTTTTAAGAGTGAGAGATTAAAAAAAAAATCATGTTTTTACAAACTATCTGTCTGTGAATCTCTGGTTCTGCGACTGTGTCTGTCTGTGTGTAACATAGATTTTGTGAACGCTCTATCTCAAGAATTAGAGCACAGAATTTAACAAAAATTTATATGCAAGTAGTCTCTACGTAAATTAATGCTGGTAAATCGCTCAACAGCTGGCGCTGCTATGCGACCTTTTTTACGATTTTCGTAATAGCTTTAAGTCACAAACTAGTGCATGGTTTTTCATCAAAGTTTTATTTCAGTTAGTTTGTGACATGAATAGTTACTGTTTACATTTCGGTGTAAATCGCTTAAAAGGTGGCGCTGCAATGCTGCGTATTTTGACGATTTCCTCAACAACCCTATCTCAAGAACTAATGCACGGATTTTTACCAAATTTCATATTCAGTTGGTTCTTGACATGAATGGTTGTTGTTTACATTTTGGTTGCAATCGCTTAGCGGGTGGCATTGCTAAGCTGTCTTTTTCACGATATCTGCAGTAACTTTATCTCAAGAATTAATGCACGAATTCTCACCAATCCTTTAAATAAAGACACATTAGAAGTTATATTTCTACTTTTCTAAAAAGAAAGTCAATCCATGTCTTTTTCGAACAATTATAGTTAAAAAAGTTAAAACTGCTTCAAAAGATAAATAAATAAATAAATATAAATAAATAAATAAAACTTATATACTGTAAGTATGTCTGTTATCCCATGCGGATATATTTTCTCTTTTGAAAGATTTGCTTTTACATCAATGTGGTATTGTGGATGATAAATGCTGAATACTTTAAATAAAGAAACATTAGAAGTTATATTTCTATTGATCTAAAAAGAAAGTTACATTTCTATTGATCTAAAAATTATTTTTCTATTGATCTAAAAAGAAATACAATGCATGTCTTATTCGAACTATCATCGTTTAAGTAATTAAAAATGCTTCAGGAAAATAAAAACCTATTTTTTTTAAGTATGTCTGCGATCACTTAAGGATATCTTTTTTTTTTTTTGAAAGATTTTCTTTTGCTTCAATGTGGTATTATGTATGATAAATACTGAATACTTTAAAGAAAGACACGTTAGAAGTTATATTTATACTGATCCAAAAAGAAAGACAATCCATGTCTTTTTCGAACAGTCATCGCTAAAAAAGTTAAAACTGCTTCAAGAAAATAAAAACCCATTTATTGTAAATTGTCTTCCCTTGAGGATATCTTTTCTCTTTTGAAAGATTTGCTTTTGCATCAATTGGGTATTGTGGATGATAAATACTGAATTATGTAAATAAAGAAACATTAGAAGATATATTTCTATTAATCTAAAAATTATTTTTCTATTGATCTAAAAAGAAAGTTATAGTTCTATTGATTTAAAAGTTATTCTATTGGTATAAAAAGGAAAGTTATATTTTTATTGATTTAAAAAGAAAAACAATCTTATATGAACAATCATCGTTAAAGAAGTTAAAACTGCTTCATGAAAATGAAATCTCATTAATTCTAAGTATGCCTGCAATCTCTTGAGGATATTTGTTTTATTTGTAAGATTTGCTTTTGCATCAATATGGTACGATGGATGATAAATACGGAATACTTTAAATAAAGAAACATTCGAAGTTATATTTCTATTGATCTAAAAATAAAGACAACCCATGTCTTTTTCGAACAATCGTCGTTAAAGATGTTAAAAATGCTTTAAAAAAATGAAAACTCAGTAAGTAAATCTGTGATCTGTTGAAGATATTTTTTCTTTAGAAAGGTTTGCATTTGCATCAGTATGGTATTATTGATAATAAATTTGGAATACTTTAAAGAAAGAAACATTAAATGTTATATTTCCATTGATTTAAAAAGAAAGACAATCCATATCTTTTTTCCAACAATCATCATTAATGTAGTCAAAAGCTTAAAACATCTTCAAGAAAATGAAAACTCATTTATTGTAAGTATGTCTGCGATCCCTTGAGGTTATTTGTTTTCTTTTGAAAGATTTGTTTTTATTTGAATCTTTTATGAACTAAATCAAGAAATAAAGTGTTATTTTCTTTCGCAGTATTACTGAAGAAGATTCATATTTTTTATTGCTGATTTATATTGAATAAACTCAGTAACTCAGAATAAACTCAAAAAGGGAGATGTGGTGCCTTTTTTGCATTTCTATAAATATTTACAATAGGCTCGTTGCACAATTGAAGATTTAACTAAGTGTAAGAAGAAAAACTAAATATTAAGAAGTAAAAAAATTTAAAAATAAAATATGCTTCCGATGCACTGTTTAGATCTTTGAAATCATCAAGCTTATAGAAAAAGTTAAAGTGTATCAATTTTTTTTCCTTGAAAGAATAAACAGAAAATTTCAATAAGACCGCAGCCGGGAAATTTCAAATATAGGTAGGAGAATTGATTTTACCTTTGTTAAAATAATAGATAAGAGTTCGTTTTAATACTCAATAAACTTAGCATCCTATGCAATGGAACTATAAAAAATATATATATAAGTATTTTTATTAAATGTTTAGGTTCATTTGTTTTAGTATCTATGGTAGAATCACGGCATTATACAATTAGCACAATGTCAAAAAGCGATTTTTTAAGAAGCTGTACAAAACATGAAAAATATTTTTGGGCCACATATGTTCTCTTCATATTATGCAAAAAACTGTTTACCTAATATCTGAAAGCCTTAAGGGATCTGAGGAGTCTTACTTTTTACCTGATTTCGCAATTTAGAAACATGCCACATTTAATTTTTTTCTCAGTCCCTATAAAAGATAAATTCATAAATTTTTAATATAGATAGTTCAATATTTCTTCTATTTAAGATATATATTCTATATTGAAATTTTTTTATTTTTTTATGTTCAATTTTGACAAAAAAATTTATAATAGTTCTTTGACTTGCAGCCACTACGCGCAAGACTGTAGCAAATTTATTGTTTCAAGAATCCACCAAAATGTTGGTAATGATGTAAAAATAATGTATCTTTAATATATACCTTATTTATAAGAATTCGTTTTTAGATCATTATTATTATTTAAAATTGGGGATTTTTCAATAAAAAGTTATTTTAAAAAATATTTTATAACTTAAATTTGAATTTCGAATAAATAAACAAATAAATTCCTTATAAGTGAAGTATAAGCTCATGATACATTGGTTTTACATCATTATCAAAATGAATATATATATATATATGTGTGTGTGTGTGTAATAATAAAAAATTTTTTTACCATTTTCCCGTTTCGGTTTCGCTCCAAATTCTTATAAAAATATGCTTTTATTTATATTTCAGTAATATGCTAAATTTAATTATTAGGTAATTTCCATTTTTTTCCTTAATTCAGCGTAATCTGCTATATATTTTCCTAAAAAGAACTCAATTCTATTATTAAAATGTCAATCATTTATTTAGAATTATTAATCTATTTCATTATTTCATTTCTCCTTTTTAGAATAAAAAATATTCTATCGGAAGTTTATTTTTGATGTGTTATTAAATCTCGTATGCGTACCCATAATGCTTTACAATCTTACGGACGTTTTACCTCTGTTTAATTTTGCAAGTTTCCGCTTGTTTGGAAAGAGTTCAAACATGACGTTCCACATACTAACCAATAACGAAATTGGATACGCCTCTTCTCCTCCCTCGGATGCCATTTATTGGGTGTTAAACGCTTATGATCAGCCTTAGCTCGAGCAGGACTGTATTATTCCCCGACGAAAACCCACGGACACGAGGTTAGAGACAGAATTCACCTGCGCTTTCGAATGTCAAAACAATTCACTCCAAGTGCCGAACTTTATTCGAATGTTTGTGATTCGCCATGTTACTCCAAGATGTTAAGTTTAGTAGCTTCTCTTTCCCCCTTAAAACGCTATGACACCGGTTTAAGATAGAGAAGTCATTCGATTTTTTTATCGACTAACGACGGAAGTAGTCGGACAAACAACATTTTTGTAAGACGTTAGTTTAAATTATTACATCTAATTTAAGTGGGGTCGGCTTTATTTTATTTGAAATGTGGAATAGCTTATTGAACTGACAAAAGAATGAAAGACTAACAACTGATCTCTAGCATTATTTCTGAAGAAATTCCCATACACGTCATCTCCATTGTCTTTGATTCCGGCCGCTAAATCAAGAAGAAATTCGCCTGTGACCAATGACCTTCATCGCATTAATCGACATCAGTTTCTTTTCGTCAGATCATCAGGTGTTATTCCACGATAATCTACTTATCATTGCATGTATATATATATATATAGGGGACTTTTGAACTAAAAGTTTTACTAGTGTCTGGCACGCAGTGGATGCAGGTAATTTTTTATTAAAATTAAACACAAGAGAAAAAATGTAACATTTCAGTATAGAATATTTAAAAACATATTTAAAATAGAAGAGATATAAGTTGTCTATATTTAAAAATTTTCCATTTAGTTTTTATAGGGATTGAGAAAAAAAAAAGTGACATTTTGCTAAATTGCACCCCCAGCTAAAAAGTAAAACTCCTGAGATTCATTAAAATTATTAAAAATGCACCTCATGTTGCTCAAACTAGAGGGATGAAAAATATTTAGGTTGATTGATTGATTTTTGACGTCCGATTATCTGCGCTAGGGATATAGGACCAGGGGGGAATGCCCTTCGTGGGGGTCTTTCTAAGGGAACCTAACCCGTATTTACGCAAGGTTCGAAGAAAACCACGAAAACTCCGAACGGTTAGGCCGACAGCCGCGATTGGGTTCGAACCCAGCACCTGCCGTCTACCAGTTGAGAGGTCCGAACCTCTCGGCCACTGGTGGGGCCGAAAAATATTTAGGCATTGTGTGAATAAAATATTGCAAACTGTCAATGCTTCCTAAAATACTTACTTTGTTTCACTAAATATGGAAAGGAAAAAGCTTTAAAAAAGCACGTGAAAATGAGAAAAATGGAATGGATCATAGTAGTTAAATTATTTTTTTAATAGCCAATAAAAGAATTGAAAACTTAAAATCTTATATTGCAGCTTATTCTTATTATTATTTTCAAAAAAAAAAAAATGTATAAACATTGTAGAAAAAAAAATGCATATTAAAATAAAATTTGAAGGCGTAATTTTAAGGTTGGTTGGTTGTGTTCAAGACGACCAGTTTTCTACACGACGGATATAGACCCTAAGGAGTGTCTTTATAAGAGATCATAACCCGTTTTTACCCAATGAAATCCAAGGTTCGAAGAAAACCATGGAAAACTCCGGAAAAACGATTAGGCCGACAGCCATGATCGGGTTTGAACCCAGACCTGCTGTGTGTCAGTTTCGAGAGCAGAAACTCTCAGCCACTGGTGGGGCCGTGTTTTTTGTTTTCTTTTTAAGGAAGAAACATAGCATACTTAAACGTCTTTTAAGACTTAATAAATGGTAAATTTTATATGAATAAACAAAACCTTTAAAGAAAATAAAGTAACATATAAGATGTATTGTTTAATACGAGAAGATATGCAGGAGGAAAAACAATTTATTTGGAAACACGCATTGCCACAAAATGGAATTATTGGGATTAGTTTTCTGAAATTTCTGGTTTTTTTATTATATTTTCGTATTTAAAATTGCTTTCCGTAACGAAAACAAAGAAAGAAGATTGACAAAAGCATTTTAAATGATATCCAATTTTAAGAATTTTCGGCGTGGAAAATTATAAATTTCGTAAGTATTTACGTGGAAGATAAATGCCTGTGAGATAAATATAATTTTACCTGACTCAGCAGAAAGGCGTTTTTCATGATAAAATCATTTTTCAATTTTGTAATACAAATTGAATTTATTGATTCATGAATACAAATTGAATCTTTGAACATCTATTGATTTCTATTTTACAGTAGTGTAAAATAAATTGTCATGTTTATTTATGCAATATTATATTTGTTCATAGAAGTGTCATTTCAGATTTCGATTGAAGGGGGGAAAGTTCTTTAGTTGAACATGGTACATCCAGATTTTCTATTAATTCTTTCTTTTTTTTTTTTTTTTTTTTTTTTGTTATTATGGTTTATGTTAATGCATTTATTAATCAATTGGTAAAAAAATAAAATAAAAAAATAACGAATTATATCTTCAATCTGAATCAGAAGTTCAAGAACGATACCTGCAAACGCCGGGCCAACGAGTCCTCCCAGGTCGCTAAAATGACAAAAAAAATTCACACCGGACTGGGCCGGTCGAATAAAGATAAGCGTTTTAAATGGCCGATCTAGTAGATAAAAAAACTAGTTGGATGTGTCAATCCCAAAACTTTCTTCTATCTCATAAGTACATTTTAATATTAAAAAAAAAAAAAAAAAAAAAAAAAAAAAAAAAAAAACGTGGTGACCCCAAAGTTATCCACTATCGCATTTCCTCGAACATTTGACCTAGCCTAATGAGATTCTGGTATCCGAAAAGCCTAAAACGCAAAATTTAATTAATATTCTGAGAAAATGAGCTTAGTAGTGCCTCATGTTGGGTAATTTATACTAAAACCTAATAAGCATCTATTTATGTCACGACCTAACAGAATCTGAAATTTGATGGAATTTCGTCCATTAATTCTTGAGATATAGTTGTAACAAAAAAATTGCAAAACGTAGCACAGCAACACCATATCTTGGACAATTTATGCCAAAACGTAAAAAAGCGTCTAATTATGTTATGGTGTAAAAGAATCTGAAGTTTGATGAAATTCTGCGCATTAGTTCTTGAGATATAGCTAGTTTAAAAAAACCGTGTAAAATATAGCACAGCAGCACCATCAGTTGAAGGATTTATAACAAAACGTAATCATCGTGTATTTATGTTATATGTCATTTTGTAACAAAATCTGAAGTTTGATGAAATTCTGTGCGTTGGTTGTTGAGACATAGCTATCGGAAAAATCGTGCAAAATGCAGCATAGCTGCACCACCTGTTGTAAGGTTAATATCAAAATGTAATAAGCGTCTAATTATGTTATATATTCTAGGGTAACAGAATCTAAAATTTGATAAAGTTCTCTGCATTAGTTCTTGAGATATAGCTATCGCAAAAATCGTGCAAAATGCGGAATAGCAGCACCACCTATTGGGAAGTTCACACCAAAACCTTATCAGTGGCTATGTATCTCAAGGTATCGCAGAATCTGAAGTTTGGTGATATTCTGTGCATTAGTTCTTGAGATATAGCTATCATGAAAATCATGAAAAACGTGGCATAGCATCGCCACCTGCTGGCCAATTTACACCAAAACTTAATCAGCGGCTATGTATCTCAAGGTATCGCAGAATCTGAAGTTTGGTGATATTCTGTGCATTAGTTCTTGAGATATAGCAATCTTGAAAATCATGAAAAACGTAGTATAGCAGCGCCACCTGCAGGCCAATTTTCACCAAAAACCAATAGGCACTAATTCATATCAAGGTCTAACAGAATATAAAATTTTACTAAATTTCGAGCATTAGTTCTTGAGATAGAGCGCCCACAAATTTTTCGTCACATACAGACAGAGAGACGGACAGACATTTTCTAAAAATAGTCAAAACGTGTTCAGGAACGTATAAATCCGTCGAAAACCGGAAGTCGAAAATTTTCATGAATCCAATACTTTCTTCTTGTAAAGATAGAAGAAAATAAAAATAAACTGCCCGGGAAGGACGAAAAAAGAAATTACTGGATACAAAATTTAAATGCATTATTTCCAAATTATTACTTTTTACTTAATTTGTTTTCTTTAAAATTTGATAATTATCAACATAATAATGAAACAGGCCGATAAAAAAATAAGCAGATAGACTGGTCCGATAAAATAAATTCGAGATTGTTGGACAGATTTAAAACCGACACTGATCAAGAGAGAATAATGTGCTTTTAACGTCGATGGTAGTTTAATAACATCAATATAGAAATTTAAAGTATACATTTTGAAAATCTGCACCTGACTGTCTCATCGTGATTCGGAATGAGATTTTTTTTCAGCAGACTCAGACTGCAATCAAGCTTATATATATTTTTTCTACATACTCTGATTTAGCCAGAAATTTTTCGTGACACTCGGATTGAGCGTGATATTTATTATATCCAGACCTTTCTGCGCATAAAGCTAATTTTTTCTTTGGACTCCCACTTGTCCGAACTGAGCCAGACTTTTTTTTTTTCGTGGAGGAAACGTCCAGTTCAACATTTTCTGGATTTAATTTAGTTACATTAGCAAAAGTAAAATATCATACGAAATCTTTATAATAATAATTTAATTCAATAAATTACATAGAAAAATATTTTTTCAAAGTTACATTTTTTATTTGTAAATTTTTAAATTAGGATTTTCATTTATCACCTTTTTAACTTTTTATAAACTACAATAATATTGTTATTTAACCATCATTTAAAAATAATTGTGTAAGTAATGAATCCTTTATAATGAGTGTTTGTGTTCATAATTGCCAAAGTGGTTTTTAATATCACGGATATTTTGAATTCTATGAATGCGATGATATAATACAAGAATAAAATGTATGGAATCTATACTATTTTGTAATAATTTTAATTGTAGGTAAATGAAGCTTCAAAAATATAATAATATTTTTTTTCTGAAAATTAAGTCGGTTTTCGTAAAAAGTGAGTGATGCCAGGCTCGGCTGAAATTTTTACCTGTCATAACAGACCGTGTACGGCCAACAGAATTTATGTACGAGTCATGCTTGGACCTGGAAATTTCATCCAAAGCATATCTCTACTGTGTGACGTACAGACATTATCTCAAATAAAAAATTAATTTATTAATTAATGTTTTATTTTGTTTTTTGAAATAACTGTATACTAAGTAGATAAATCTATTAAAAATTATTAAAAAAATCTTTTATTTATTAAATGACACATTTTTTCGTATAGAAATATGTAATTAAGTGAAGCATTTCAAATTTATTTAACATTATTAATATCAATTTTCAAATTACTCAAAAGCGTTATTTTCAAAAGAAACAAATGGAGTGCTAAAACTCTAAGAAAAAACTTTTTATTGTTTTTTAACATTAAGAATCATGAACGCCTTATTAAACTCTAAAATGAATTGTTCTTTTTAATCAGTTACAATATACAGTTACAAAAAGAAATGATCTTTTATAAAAATTCTTTTTAAGACATCTTTTTCACCAGTCATTTCATTTGTAATTAGTGTAAATAATCATTTATATTACACAGTTGCAAAAACAAATACATTTTTTAAAAAAAGATCTTTTGGTGTTTTCTCATTTATAAATAAAATTCTTTCCGCTATTTGGACTGCATTCACTTTTGCACATAAAGATTAAAAGATTTCGCTGTCATGTTGATAATTATTAAATTTAAAAGGAAACAATTTAAGCAAAAAGTAATAATTTGGGACTATGATATATTAACTGCTGTTCCCCTTTAACTCTTCGTTCTATCGCTTTTTTACAGTTAGATCCATTTTCTCTTCTTTTTTACTATCTTTGTTTCTCTCCCTCTTTGTTTTGTTCATTAAAAAAAGGGCTTTCATTTTTTGTAGTAGCAGCCATTTTGCAGAAAAAAGATCGTAAAAATTTACAAAACACATAGCAATTTCTCTATGAGGTTTTACCTATTTTTCACAAAAATACTTTGCAATCATATATCTTTAAAACCACATTTAACTTTTCGAGTCAATTAGTATGAATCATTTGATCTCCTGAACAAGTTAATAATAACTGCAAACAAATCAACGAAAAGCAATATTTCTAAAGTTTCTTTATTGTTCTTCACGTGAATCTTCATATTCATCACTAGAAACCTATTGGAGATATTATTTAAATCATGACAAATAATTCAAAAAATAATGGTTGCAGAAATATCCCAATCCAAAGAAATAAACTTTCGAAATTATGACAATTGCAAAAATTGAAGTGCGAAAATAAATAAATAAATAAATAATCAAAATATTTCATTTTTTTTTTTTGTTTTGTTTTTTTTTTTACACAAAGACTGTAAAGAAATGGCGTATAAAGCTATTTTTTTTTTATAAAACTGCAGGTTATACAGTTTGAAAATAATAGTTCGGGCTAACTCCAAAAATTAATCTCAAAACACCTTTTAAATTTATAGTCCAAGACCGAAAGCACAAAAACCTAAGTCACACAAGAAAAATTTCTTTATTTTATGGCATTAGTGGTTGACTCGTAGGATGAGCAATCTGTTTTCCTACTTTTGATTGCATGGCAAACACAATGCGGAACCTACGAGTCAACCAATAGTGTTATCAATTTTTACCTTTTGCAACACTTCGCTTCCGGCCGACATGGATCATTAGATTCCTCTATTACTACTCTTCCATAAAATAAAGGATTTTTTTCTTGTGATCGATGATTTAGTGTTTTGTGGCCGACTCATGGACTATTACAATATGAACGGACTTTCATTCGTGCTCATTGTGTATATTACGACACGAGAAATAATACTGATTTTTGAATGGAGTTTCTTGCATACATTGTTTAGAAATTTTAAAATATTCAAAAAAAAATAAAATATGTAACTTAGTTTTTTAAAATACACGAGTAAAAATTAAAAACAACATTATTTTGCACAAATCTCATAAAAAACAAAGGCCACTAAAAATCACATATGCCGTTTCAAGGACAGGGATGCAACGGAGAGTATACGGGTGTATACGCCGTATACCTTCTGGATTTTTTAAAGGAATACCGTATATCCTCTGTTTCTCAATAAAACCATAGTTTAGACACTCTAGACCCTGGAGTATACATTCTCTGCCTTAAGCGTATACCTTCTGCTTAGAGTATTGTATACAACGTATATCTTCTGTATATCCTCTGTTATTTTTACGACTAAACCTCTGTTCAAGTATATCGCAATCTTCTTCTTCAATGGAAAAACAAATGTGAAATGGGTTCAATAAATCCTCGGCTATAGCCCCGTGTAATAGCTAATGAATGATTGAAAATGATAAATGATTTTCAATCATTTATTAGCCAGTATTCGGGGCTATAGCGGAGGGTTCTTTTAATTCATTTCACTTTTTTTTTCATTGAGGAAGAAGATTGAGATATACTTGAAATATCATATGTGTTTTTGAAGGAGCTTTACTTTTCATGAGATTTGTGCGTTATAACGTTGTTTGTAGTTTTTTAACTTGTATATTGAAATTTGCATAAAGTATTCCATTTTTGCTTATAGTCTTTTAAAAGTTTAAAGATTCCCTGTCCCGTTAAATTATTTTTTTATCCCTACAACGTATCCATAAAACAATATTTTCTATCCATAAAAGAGTAGTTTTTTAACTTTTGAGTACTTTTCTGTAATAATTGCACTCTACAGCATTTAAACAAATATCTTGTATCTTTTTCATTGATAAAATTTCCTTTTTATAAGGAATCTTTGAGCTATGAATAATAAAAGATATATTTGCGAAATTTTGTCATTTAATTAATTACAAACGAATACTTTTGCTTTGAACGTTTTTCTTTTTTTTCAAGGTTTTCTGTTAGATAAATGTGCATTACATCATTTCTTTAAAATGAATTATTCCCTTTTTTTAATTTTATTTTACGTATTGAGAAAAAAAATATTTCGTGTAATAATTCAAATCCATTTTACATCATTTAAAAGAGAACTTTTATTTTCATTATTTTGGTATTTTTTACTATCATTTGTTCCATGTGTAAGCAATTATATGAATACTGTTGTTGGCCGAATTAAAAAAAACTTTATAACAGATGCTGTTTTTGTATTATTTTTAATACTACGATTTGCCTCTTCTTTAAAAATTGTAATCAAATATACATTAAAGAAGAGAATTTTTTTCTGCACTGTATCTTTTAACGAAAGTGCCATTAGTCGTTGAGCCAGAAGCTTGTGTGGTTTCATCTCTGGGGACTTGATAAACTATATATTTTTGGATTCCCCGCAACAACAGCACTTCATTTATCTATGATACTTTCAAATGTAGGGTAGCTTTTGGTCGCCATATTGGAAAATGACCGCCGTCGTTGAGTTAAGCCGTCGTGTGGTTTCATGTCATGGACATGTCGGACATGGCAAATAATACATTTTTGGACTCATCAGAACATCAGCATCTCATTTGTCCATGATACATTTAATATTAGGGTAGTTTATGAACACCATATTGGAAATTGGCTGCCGTCGTTGAGGCAGGGACTCTTGTAATTTCATGTCATCAGACGTGTTAAAACATACTATTTTGGATTCACGGCAACATCAGAATTACATTTATCCATGATATTTTCAAAAAAAGACTAGCTAATGGAAGCCATATTGAAAAATGGCTGCCGCCGTTGAACCAGGGGTTCGTGTCATGTCATGTCAAAGGACTTATTAAATCATACACATACATGTTTTGGATTCACCACAACATCAGAATGTCATTAATCCATATTCACAAAACCAAGGTAACTTATAAGCGCTATATTGTAAAATATCCGCCGTCATTGAGCCAGGGGCTTGTGTATTTTCATGTCAGTGGATATAATAAACATTTTTGGATTCACCACAACATCAGCCACAATATGTCATTTTTAAAAATAGAGTAGCCAACGGACGCCATATTGGAAAATTCTACCAATAAGCACAGTGATAGAAAAGATTTTCTTGGTTTTACATGCTGTAAAATGAACAGGACGATTAAAGGGACAATAAGTAAAGGCACACAGGAGTCAAAAGCTACAACAAAGTTCAGTAAAAGACCTCCCGCAGTTAAAAGATATTTTTGATACCAGGGCAGAATTTCTTCACATGAATTGTAAAAGAACCAAAATCTGTTCTTCAGAAAAATCTATTCTACATCCAGATCAGTCTTTGAGCAAGATCCAGAAAGACGAACGTGATATATCATCTTTACAGAACATGGTTATCAATAAGGCTATAATAGAATCAACTAGAGCAATTACACATCGAGAAATTGTCGAAGACATGATCAAAGCATATCAGATGACTGAAGAAATTTTACCGAACTTCTAAGAGAAAATATCTGTCTGAAGACTCAAAGGCAGAAGGATATTTCAAACATCCAATTATCTAAAAACATTTTGTGACTTGTAAAAGAAAGAGAATTTGAAGTAAAAGAAATCAGAGTTTGTTGCTATGACAAAAGGAAATCTGTTTACTCAGATGACTCCATCTAGGGCTTCTTCAATAATCCTTAACAGTACTTGATGGTTCAATGCAAAAAAAACTGAAAGATCAAACTGATGGATGTTATGACAAAGTTGCGACTACTGAAAGAATGCAAAAGATGATGTTGTTAATATAAATGACAGAATGTGGTTTGTTTAAAGCTATTATAGAAGCTACAATCACTTGGACAACTAGCAAAGAATCTGTTTATTGTTAAATAATACAAGATTATACATCCTCTCAAAAGATAGATGTTGTATTTGATACATACAGGCAGTTGTCAATAAAAATAAATGAACGAAAATATGAACTGTTGGTGATGTTTAAAAGTTATATATTCCTGGAAAAACAGTACGAAAATGGAAGCAGATTTTATCTGATAAGGAGAACAAGAAAAAACTTATGCACAAGAATGCAAAATAAATTCAAGAAATAACTAGCTGAAGAATCCACTAAATTGACCTGCTTAGAAGAAGCGGGGGTACACAACTCATATTTTGAATACACCATGCTTTATCGTCTGGATTTATAAATATTGTCAGTATTTGAACATCGTTTTCTTTAGAAAACGATTTAAAAAACTAGAAAGGGTTAATATTTGTGAAATTTGGATCCAATGACAGGGTAAAGAAAAATACTGCAATTTGAATGAGATCCAGGGACTTCTAAGTAAAGAGATATATAATGCATCCCTTGAAATGCATTCACTGTCAATGCAATAAGTGCTTTTGCAGGCAAGGGAAAATGATGAATCAGAACACAAATTTCGAGATGCGATGCAATTAAGGAATTTGATACTGAAGCTGATTTATCTGAAGAAACAAAGAAACAGCTTGAGAGCAAAAATACTCAAACATCAAGGAATTGCACTATATTCCATATATTTTTTTCTCTAAAACAAAAAGTCTGTGGAGTCGCATTGCCTTTTGTCATGTAGTAATACACTCTACTTATAGGTAATGCTAGCCAATTACCACGGTCTTGTTCGGAAGAAGTGCCTACAGGCTGATCCTGATCTTCCATCCCCAGATAAATTTGATTGGAAATTTTTAACAGATAGTGGGGAAAAGTCTCTTCAGAGATCCAGCGGAATGGCAGTCCTCTTGCTCCTGACGCTACTTTGGAACTGGTGTCATTCTTGTTCAAGATCACGTGCCACACCATCATGTGCGTGTCTATTTAATAACGTAAGTACAAACATATGCAGAACATAAAACTGTTCTATGGCGATTGAAGTTATTTGGAAACAGGAACGTGAACCAACCATGATCAGGGGTGCTCAGAGAGGGGTTTGGTGACGCAAAGTGCGTCATACAATTTATTTTTGGGGGGGAATTTGAAAAAAAAATAAATTTTGGGGGGGATTTTTTGTTTTCTTTTTTTTAACTGCTTAAATTTTTATTTTATTTTAATATCACTTTTAATTTTTTCCAACATTTATTTTCCAGAAATGTTTCCGTGTTTTCTTTCTTTAAATTCTAGATAAGGGCAATAAGACCTCATTCTGCTATGCTCAACCCTCTATCTTTTGAAAGTGCGGTAATAGAAAAATAGTTGGAATAGAGATGGGAAAATGTTTAACACCCCAAAAACCAATTAGGACCGTAAGTTGTGATAAAAGCAAAGCAATAGCTTTCCTGGAGGTCTTCAGTAATTTATTACCTTGTTTGACAGCTTCATGTCGTACAATCCGAGTGCAAAAATACATTCTTGATGGGTGGCGTGGGATAAGAAAGAATAACAAAATAAGAATTTAAAGAGGATGAGAATGAGACAACGCTTTTATCAAAACAGTATGAGCAATGTTGAATTCAGACATTTTTCTCCGGGAGGGACTTCGGTGGCTCCAAGGGGTCCTAGGGGATTAATTACACTTTTTTACCATTGAAAACACAAAATCTCAAATTTTCCGTCGGGGGACATTTGATCCTGGGGGGTGGGGGATGCCCTCTCCGGGCAACTCCCTGAATTCAACACTGAATATAAGATAGCCTTTACAGAGAAAAGACTTCCGGACATTAATTATTTTAGAGAGATGGTAGAAATTTCAGAAAAAAAATATATTTATGGGAGTAGGGGAAGGGATTAATTACTAGGTAATAAGATTGAAAAATTATAATGTGGAAGAAAAATATGTAAAAAATATAAGGGGGGGGGGTTAAAATAAATATATTTAGGATTATGTTTGTGTCTGCCATTTTATAAGAATAGGTATTTGGAGTATATTGTATGTTGTTTAAGTATTATAAAGCAACAACTTGTACTGAAATAAAAGCTTCAATCCATAGTTTAGGTGGTTGGGGGGGGGGGGTATTTAGAGAAAAGTATCTTTTTTTTTAAGATGGAAGGGAGATTAAATTGTAAATCAACATTAATTTATATCAGAGATTAACCTGAATATATTTTTTTAATAAATTCCAAGCATTAATTTTTGAGATAGTGCCCACAAAATTTTTGTCACAGATATTTTGTAAAAAACAGGTTTTTAGAATCTCTAACCCCTAAAATGTGTAAATCCATCGAGAACCGGAATTCGAAAATTTTCACGAATCTAATACTTCTTTCTTGTAAAGAGAGAAGAAAATAAAAATGCCTATAAAGACGTTTTGGTTTGATGGGGGGGGGGGGGGGGAGGGAGGGTGATTTACTTCAATTTTATAAAATGTCTGTCAACATATCTTGCAATATTTTATCCAGAAATCTTGTGTTAATTTCGATAATTTATTTGAAATGAAAGCAGAATTTATAAAACAATGGCTTGTACTGGAATAAAAGATTCAATCCACAGTTTATTTTACTGCGTGTGCGTGCAGGGAAGGGGGGGAGGGATTCAGAAAAAATCTCTCTCTCTCTCTCTCTCTCTCTCTTTTTTTTTTTTTTTTTTTTTTTTTTTTTTTTTTTACACATAGCGTCATAGCGTCACAAACAGCGTCACAGACCAACATTTTGTAAGAACATGTTTTTTTGGAATCTCTGATCCCTAAAATGTGTATATGTAATATGTGTAAATGTCCGCCGAAAACCGGAATTCGAAAATTTTCACGAATCTAATACAGTAAAACCTCCATAACAGACACTCCCGAATAGCGGACAACTCTATTTAACGGACAGTTTACTGATCCCACGCCCAAAATCTAAATTTTTGTATGTTTAACCTCTGAATAACGGACATTCCGAATAGCGGACAGTAATTTTGGGTATAAAGTATCAAAAATTGTTTTTTAATGAAGAAAAAAAAAGTAAAAAGCCTCTAAATTTGTCAGGGCAATGTGTCAAAATTTTGTGATTACAAATAAATGTAGAGAGTGGGCCGGGAAAAATCTTTCCTTCCACGTTCAGTATTAAATTTAAGGGATGGTCCGGAAAAGACATTACCTCCAGGAGCATCACAATGCCCACTCGACTCCATTCCCCTCCGTAAGATTTGAGATATTATGCTTTTAAGAAATGGCGAAATACAATAAACAATTACACTTTTAAGATGGTTCAGAAAAATTAAAACTATTCGCAAGGTTAAAATTTCACATTGAAAAAAAAATTACATGTAATTTTTAAACGCCAAAGGAAATTTTTTAAATAGATTTTTTTCGTAAGAATGTAATAAACAGGGTACAAAGTATGTAACATTTTATTTCAAATTTATTGCTTAAAAATTATTTTAATTTCTTATTAATCATATATTAGAATTTTAGGACATATAAAAATCAATTATTGAAACTTTAAGCATTTCTTAGCAATTTTTGAATCTCCGAGGTTTTTCCCAATAGTGGACACCTCCGAATAGCGGACAGTTTCTGCGCTCCCGAGGTGTCCGTTATTTGGAGGTTTTACTGTACTTTCTTCTTGTAAAGAGAGAAGAAAATAAAAATGCATAAATAAAATATCTCGTAATATCGAAATATCTTGTGTTAATTTCGATGGTTTATTTTAAATGAAAACAGAATATAACAATCGCCTCAAAATTGCTCCTCTTACAAAAATTTTACGACAGGAGACTTTTACAAAAATTTTAATGTTTTGTCACTGTTTTCTAAAAATAGAAATTTGTGGCTTATTGAATCGAGAAAATGCTCCGATTAAATAAAGCAAATTTTGTCGTGGGGATAAACAAGAGGATTATGGGCACTTTTTGCGGCATGTATACGGGTCGCTCGTCCCCTAGGAGTTCTTGGAATTCCCTGCTGCGAAGGCGCTAAAAATAAGAGATTGGTCTCTGAAAAGGATGCGACTCAATGACCAATGAGGTGTTTGGATTTCATCTGATTGTTTACGCCCACTATTTTAGAATTTGCAATATCCATAAAATGTGAGATTAAGCTTACTGTCTTCCAATAATTTCAATATCATCATCTGCTTGTCTAAAAAAATATTTTTACTTGAATTTGCTTGTATGTATTCTACTAAAAGCACAGTTGTTTGATTAATAGCCGAAATGTCGAAGACTCTAAAAAAACAGCTGAAGTTTAAATGCTTGGAAATTTTGTGTAACATGGTACACAGACAAGATAAAGGTTAGACCATTGCAAAAAAAAGCATATTTATAAGTATAAAAACAAAATGGACACAAAATATAAAGTTATTAAGAGAAAATCGATGATGGACCATGGATCAAATGGACAGGAGAAAATGATACATACTCTACAGAAATTGAAAGGTAAATTTTATTTTAATCATAAAAGCATTTCTTGAAATTGAATATTTGTTTTTGTTCTTTACAGTATTTTTAACGCATATTTTAGATTGCAATATTTTTAAGAACATTTTTATTTCTTGTATTTTTATTTCTTCCTTTCTTTATTATTATTATTATAAAGCAAACCATATAGGACAGCAGTGCAGTGGCCTAAAGTTATAGGACTCTAAAAGGCGCAATTTGTTAGGACATTTAATTAGCAAATAATTTTGTAATTTAGAACTGCAAAATCAAGGGCCTTGCCTTAAGGGTGTATTCGAAAAAACGCTTTTCCACCTTGAACAGCTCGAAATTTTCCGATACAATTTCAGGCACATTTTTAAAAGTAGAAACATGAAACTTGCTGAGGGGATTCTTGAAGGGACGTGTGAGGTGCCGTGTGATGCCTTTTTACCCTCCATTTATTATAATTTGAGTTATAAACAATTACCTTATCAGTATGACCCTTTTTTTCGTTCCCAAATCTCCCGCTTGGGAAAAATCGGTTCGAAATGCCGTTTTTGATTGCTTTTTTTTGCAATATTTTCTGCATTTATCAAAGAATCGACAATAACGGCACTGTAATGGAAATCTTGGGTAATTACGGTATCTTGCAGATTTAATATTGACTATTACAAGTTATCATCAATGCCGTGAAAAGTAGATCGATAAAAAGACAAATATGCAGCCAGGTTCTTTAAAGTAAAGTTTTATTTTTGCCCTTTCGAGAGAGTAGGACGCTCAACGTAATTATTGGTAGTTACAGCAGGGCCAGGCCAAGAGAAAAAGTGACCGTTCTTTTAGTCAGAACCAAGATAACATCAGTTGTCAGATATCGCCAAAGGTTACAATGTTTGGCATGTATATGATATTTGGCCAAAATATGCGTGCAATATTTTTTCTTCTGAGAGAGAGATTTTGTACTTAGCATATTAACAAGATAATCGCTAATTGGCGATAAAAGAGTTTAAACTTTGATATTGGAATTTGAAAAAGCAAAGGAATTTTGTGGGATAGGCTTTGGGGCTCATGAGGCGATCTAAACTTTGCGAATGGATACCATATAAGGAGCGGTAGCATGAGAAGGAGATATATTGGAATATGTACGACGCGCAAAACATCTTATGCAGCATTTTTATTGTAGAGCAGCTGGAATAAGAAAACCACATTCGGTTTTCATGACCATGTAAGGTATGGAATGAATGAAATATATGTGCTGGGATTTCGGTGACGGTTATATTAAGGGAGTGGTTTAATTATTACTAAAATGAGAAAAGGGGTGATATATTTTATAACTTTAACTGTAATGTAGATCCTGTTGTGATCATGATTTTTTTAGTTACTTTAAAAGAAAGGATTTTTTTTTTAAATAGAGGAAAAGATAAGTTTATCAATTTGTTACCTAACATCGTCATATTCAATGATATATGATATATTGATATCATATATCTCCCCCGCTGGTTTGGGTTTGAAAAAATTTTGGACCCGGTACGAAAATGTCTCTCTCAGAATTACATACAAAAGTGTAGGATTATGCTGGTTAAATATAATGAATTGATTACATATATTTGAATTTATGCAGTTATACATTATGTCGACATATGCTTATATATCTTCAGAGTCTCTCTTTCTTTTTTTTTTTAAATGTTCATTTATTTTGATGTTGTTGTTGTTCCGGAACACATTGGCCTTTTATTGCTTAGAGTTCAGGCCTATTTGTGCTTTTTTTTTAGCACTTTGCACACAACAAGACATTCTTCCTGTTTTTTTTTTCTAGGTATACCATATATTGTTCCTTTATACAGGTTATCTTTTTTTTTTAATCAAAGATAAGGCGCCAAATGCAAGGAAGATGTTTAATATGTAAAATAGTCATGAAGTTCGTACCATCAATTGTTTATAATATATATGTTTATGAAGAATGTTAGCTATAGGTCACGAATAATATAAAAACATAGGTTATGGATAAAATGAAATCTTGAATAAAATATGAAGAATATGAAGTATATAATAAAAGTATGAATTATGTGGTACAAATATGAAAATCTATACTAAAAGAATACGAAATAGATAGTAAAAATATGAAATGTAGGTTAAAAATATGAAATGGAGGTTAAAAATATGAAATGGAGGTTAAAAATATGAAATGGAGGTTGCAACCATGTAAGTGTATCATAATAATATGAAAAATAATGAAATGTTATGGATGAAGTGTATTTTGTGACAAATGAGTATGTTTAAAAAAAAATAAGAAAAAAAACAAAAATTCGTGTATCCACACAGGACAAGCAAAAAAAAAAAAAAAAAGGAAAGCGACACGCGATCCATAAAAAAGGTGCTGCCCTAAATCTTGTCAAATGACAAGGTGATGGCATCGGCTTATGGCCTAGCCCTATGGGAAGTGGGAATATTGGCGAGAGCCCACATTACATGGACCCTCTGCTCCTCCCGAAATCTTTTGCTTTCTCAGAGGAGCGCACGTCGCATTACATAGAAAAACAGGGAGTTTAGGTAAAATTGGTGTGAACTGCACCAATCCGAAATTTTGTTTCTCACCACAATGAAGTTACAGGTCCTTTGGGCGACTTTTGAACGGGCCTTCACTTCGAAGGGGCATAATTAAAAATAAAAAAAAATAAAACTCTGATACATATGGTATATATATATATCTGAAAGGGAATGTCAATCCTAGAGTAGTGAGAAACAGCTTTGTCATAATCGGTTAGAGATTTATTGTGCATCATGATTATGTTTGATATGACTAAAATTTAATGTATGTGCAATGTGGTATGTTATTTTTATTATTACTATTATTATTATTATTATGTATGAACAATAAAACTACTGAAAGGGAAAAGTAAAAATCTTGGCGACAACCCAGCAAATAAGAGACAACTGTTATGTGGAAGCCCCCTGTGACGGAGAACGTGGACCAGCCATGAACTCCCTCAAAGGAAACTCCAACACAACATGTGTATCAGTGTGATGTACTGCATTTACTGTAAATCTATGTTAACCTAATATTGTGATGGGCTGTGTTAAAAACGAGATCTTAGGTTGTATTTTATGGAGCTGTTTCCTGGGTGACTTATATTTTCCTCATGACGCACAAATAAATGATCATTTCTAGGGGGGGCTATAATTAGCCTGTCAATGTGTACTCTGAATGCCGATTCATCGGGTGAGTGTAAACGCTTAATGGAAACAGAAACTGGCGAATATTTATGTACCACAATAAAAGGTCCGGTGTATTTTGGTTTAAACTTATCAACGGATTTGAGGTACACTATATCCTTTTCTAAGATTACTCTTAGTTTCGCTCGTTTCTGGAAGTGTTGATTTCTCTTTTCTTGTGAATTTTTGATGTTAGTGTATGCTTTTTTGTAAATTGAATTCAAATCATTTAGCAACTGGTAAGTTTCTATCCCCTTATCAAGGATTGGCTGATTAATAGTTTGATCAAAAGTATCAAATAATAAAGATAGTTCTCTTCCAAAGTGTAATAAGTTGGGGGAATATTTAGTGGAAGAATGTGTGGAACCATTGTATAGTGATTTATGTATACGTAGTGCATTTTCAAAAGAATGGCCTTCTTCAAGTAAAGTGGTAATTGAATATTTTATTGATTTATTTACTCTCTCTGAAATTGCATTACTTTGGGGGTGACCTACTGAGGAATGGAGTATTTTTATGCCCAATGTATCGTTGAATCTGTTGTACATGTCAGAAGTCAGTTGCTTACCTAAATCGCTGAGAATAGTGGCAGGTCTGCCAAAGGTAGTTATGTAATCAAATAAACATTTAGCAATTTTGTCAGTTGTTGTTGTATGCAAAGCAAATAGTTCGAGGTGCCGTGAAAAATGATCTGTTACCGTTAAAACTGATTGTCCGTTTTTAAATGGTCCTAGTAAGTCAATCCCAATGGTATATCCTGGGTGGGTTGGTGTGTAAGTGGGCTGAAGTGGAGCAGGTGGTGTTATGTGATGTTTTGTTTGAATACACTTAGTACAAGATGCTACAAAATTTAACGTGTCGGTATACATTCCTTTCCAAAAATATCTAGCTATTACAAATGCATATGTTTTAGTTAACCCAAAGTGTGACAGATGACAAATTGTTAAAACTTTAGCCTTAAGTGAGTCTGGTACAATAATATGGTACGAAAATGTGTTATTATATACGTTTTCTTTTTTTGTCATGAGAACCTTACTGTCAGGATGTATGAAGTACATCGGAAATTTTTTTGATGATCCATTTCTTAAAATCTCATTGTAAACTTCGGCCAAATTTGGGTCCTTTCTTTGCTCACTGACAAATGTGTCGTTTGATATTTCAAGTAATGGATCCTTGTTTGCATCTCTGCCTGAAATTAAATAATTTACTGAGTTGGGTTTGTTTTTATTGGATTCTTCGATATTGTCCGAAATATCATTATCTACAATTGGTAAAGCATGAGGGTCATTAAGGAGTTCAGGATTTGATTTAAGATCTTGGGTATTGTTTTCAAATGTACACCTTGATAGATAATCAGCAAGTACATTGGATGATCCCGGTACATGTTCGAAGGAAAAGGTGTATTCAGAAAGTTCAGTTAGCCAACGTGTAGTTAAATCCGCAGGGTTACATGTATTCTTGTATTTTTTTAAGGGAGCACTATCTGACAAAATTACAAATTTCCTGTTGTATAAATAGTACTTAAATGCGATTACTGATTTATAAATGGCCATTAATTCAAGTTTTAAAGCTGGGTAACGTTTTTCTGCATGTTTAAGAGATTTAGAAAAATATGCAATAGGAAGTAATTGTCCTTCATGTTCCTGTAATAATGCACCAGCTATCGCTACCTTAGATGCGTCAGTGTTAACGTAAAAGGTTTTTGACCAATCTGGTAAGCGAACCATAGGTGAACTAAAGAACACTTGTTGCATTTTTTTGAATAATTCTTGGTGTTTTTGTGTCCATTTAAATGTAGCTTTAGGAGTAGTCAAATCAATGAGAGGTTGAATAATTTCCGAAAATGATGGCACCAATGATTTATAAAATGTTACTAAACCAATAAATTTTTTTAATTGTCTCTTAGTTTTTGGTGTGGGAAACGAGTTAATTTTAACAATGTTTGCCTGAATCGGTGCAATAGAGTGGTTTTCAATATGGAACCCTAAGTAGTCAACTGCTGATGTATGAAATGTACATTTGTTTGGAGTCAATGTTAAATTATACTTAGTTAAGATTTTAAGTATTTTATCTAACTTTGAACAAGTTTCCTCAAATGAGTTTGACCCAAATATTAGATCATCTTGATATGAATATACTCCATCAATTTGCAATTCATCAATTAAAGAATCCATTAAATGTTGGAAGAATCCACTTGATGACTTTAGACCAAATACTAGACGTTTATATTTAAAAGTCCCATAGATACATGTAAAGGTTAGTGGGTCTTGAAATTGTTCCGGAAGGTCTATTTGATGATACGCCATTTTGAAGTCTAGTGAAGTGAAAAATTTGTATGCGGATAAATTTGAAATTATGGTTTGTATTTTTGGTAGGGGGTATGATGAGCCTTGTAACACGGAATTTAACATACGTAAGTCTAGAGCGAGTCTGTATTTCTGTTTTCCAGACTGATCAGTCTTCTTTTTTACAAGCAAAATGGGACATGCCCACTCAGAACAATTTCGTTCTATAATATCTGCTTCAAGAAGTTGATGAATTTGCTCTTTCATTTCGTTATGTAATGATTGTGGGAGGGGAAATGGTAATGTTTTTATGGGATAGTCATTTATAAACTTTAAATTTGGGACTACCTTGTCTGTGTGGCCTAGTGTTTTTATGGATTTGGAAAATGATGCATAATTATCAAGCAATAATTTTCCTAACCTTTTTGCATTCTCTTCCTGTAAATGATTTAAATTAAAGTCACTAATTTTTAGTTCTTCTTTACGTTGATTTAATGTTTCATTTGATGCCTGAATATAATTACAAATGTAATCCTTTAAGTTATCCTGAGATTTAAGATTAAAATTCGAAACATTTTCACATGAATTCATAATTTGATGAAAATTTGTGTTTTGTGACGGGTCCATAATGTCCATTGTTTCAAATAAAGTTCCTATTCGTGCATTTTTGTTTATGTGTACAGGTTTAGTAGATGAATTTTGTATAAAAACATAAAACTGGAATTTTTGTGGGGATCTAGTTGTGTTTTGAGTTCCTTCCATGTCTGATTCATAACTTTGACCACCTACAATACTATCGTAAGAAATTATATTCCTTTTTGTTTCACATTGAAAATAGTAATGTTTTCTTGGGTCAATTGAATCAGTTTTTATGGAGATCCACCTCTTTTCCTGTGGTTCTAGTTTAAGTTTATTCTCCAATCGAATTTCTTTTGGGAATTTTTCCGATTGATGTATTTCATGTGTTTCAAGATGATGTGTTTCATTCTCACATAAGGCAGAATCAAGTAGTGGTATGCTAAATTCATTTGTTGACATTTTATTCTTATGAATATCTATCACAATTCTATTTTTGTGAATAAAATCAAAGCCTAAAATTCCCTGGAAGTTAGCGGAATTCGATATGTCAACAATGTAGAAATTATGCGAGAATGACTTTTGGTGTATGCGAATAGAAGTTTTAATGCATGCAGTGAACTGAACATCTGAATTAACTGTTTTAATAGTGACGCCTGTTCCTAATCTTTTATATTTTAGTTTGTCTTTAATTTTTTCAAACAAATCTTGTGATATAATTGAAATGG
The DNA here is from genome assembly GCA_964019185.1 of Maratus speculifer. NCBI lineage: Eukaryota > Metazoa > Arthropoda > Arachnida > Araneae > Salticidae > Maratus > Maratus speculifer. The sequence continues at coordinate 26,531,797 of OZ025289.1, read as the reverse complement.
ATGAACCAGTATCGAGCAAAAAGTTAGTTTTATGTCTTGCAATGGAGGCCTTTATGAGGGGGAGTGTTGGGGATGAATTATTTACATTGCAAATAACTGCAACTTTGTCATCACATATGTTAACAGTTTGTGAAGCTACTTCATTATTGTTTTCGACTGTTTGTGATGCAGAATTTTTGGACCATTTAACTTCACATTTTGTTTGCGAAGCAACGGATTTAACCCTTCTGTCTGGACAGAGTGTAGGCAGTGTTGGGTCATGAGTCCATGGAAATTCGTCTGAAGTTGCTGATGTGTATAACTTCTTTTGAGATGTAAAGCCATCAGCTGAAGTACATCTCATTAGTAGTTTAAATTACCATTTCTGTTATCATTTCTTCTATAGTTATTGTCGTATTTATAACTATGTTTATTTCTATTTGAATTTGCTCTACGCCATTTAAAACAATGTTTTGCTGTGTGGCCACGCTTCGCACATAGCTGGCAAGCTGGTGGTGATGTAGATTTATTTTTACGTGTGTTATGTTTAGGTGAAACCGTATGCTTCCTTTTAAAGTCCTTGTTCGCATACTGTTCACGCTGTTTTGAATTTTGTGGGGTTATACTGTGAATTGCGTCTATGTTTTGTTCATTTGGAATGCTTGTTAATGTTAATGCATTGACTCTTTCAGTTAAAATTTTTAACTGATTAGCAATAGAGTCTGCTACAGGATTTGTTGTGTTACATGTTTGTAGCACATTCTCATTTTGCATTATATCCTGCAACATTTGTGCCCTGTCAACAGCAGTGTCATAATCGAGAATGTTTTCCTCTTGCAATTTAATTCTCAGTGGGGGTGGAATGCACGAGATTAGTTTTGTGTATTTAATATTGTCTAAGGCTTCTTTATCTTTTATGTTATCATGTACTCGAGTAGTTAGAATATTTATTCTGTGTGCAAGGTTTCTAATCGTTTCTTGAGGCAGCATTATTAAATTGTTAAATTCCACGAGCGCTGTTGTTTTACTAGGGGGGGCAAAGAATTTTTTGAATTCTTTTTCTACAAATTTTAATTTGTCAGCTTTATAAATAGATGGGTTCTGAGTAAAGAAAGTAAGCGCAGGTCCGGATAACTTACTACCTAGAAACTGGATGGTGTCCTGATCCTTCCATCCGTGTGCTTTGGCTAATGTTTTGATTTGGTTGAAGAAAAAGTCAACCAAATTAGCATCGCCATCAAAAGTGATGGTTTTGAAAGTAATCTTAGAATTAGCCATATCAGTTAAATATGTAGCTGATCTAATGCAACAAATACTAAAAAAAAGGTTTAAAACTATTTGTAAATGTTAATTGGTAGGTGTAGGGCTACTATTTAATTGCACACGTATTCCTTTGACTAAATTCTAAAGATTTCAAAGGTACTCACAATCATTTAAAGTCAAATAAAATAATAATAAAAACACAAAATATCACTTAAATAATAAAAATAGATACCATAATAAAAATTGTTAAAGCACTTAGTTAAAAATATCTAGCTCGTAAATGAGATAGTATTAGAAATGTCTTACTCTTATATTTTTTTTATCTATTACTGAAAACATCTATTTGTTCTCTCATGACTCTGAACAAAATATCACATTCAAAAATTACTTACTTTGTATCAAAAAAAAATTTTATGAAAAAAATCACCTTTTTTTTAGATTAAAGAGTAAGAAAATGTATGTATGCATAATAAAAATATAAAGGGTATCTTATTAATGCTTGGATACAGGATTATAATTGAGATGTTTTAATACCGTAAGATAAAGTTTAATCAAATAAGTATTAAAAAGCATTATTACTATTTTTTTTGAAATGCTCTGAACAAAAAAATGTTATTTAAATAATCATGTATCCAAATAAAACAATAACAATAATAATATGAAAACATAAATCTAAGTGTTGTGGCATTATTGATGTAATAAAATTTCGCTTGAGCACAAATTCAAAAAAAATTTTTTTTTTTTTTTTGTGTGTGTATATTGTTTTAGCATCCCTGTCAACAGGGATCACAAGCATATTTCACATTCAAAACTTATGTGTGTACCATTGATAATCATTTCGGAAAGCACTCAAGGAATAAAGATAATTGGCACACACTTTTTTTTAATATTTTTGCGTATTTCTCAATGAAAAATTCTGTATGTGAGATTGATGACTTATTTATCACAAACACCTCATTGCATATATTTCACTAATTCTTTTTTTGTGCTCGACTAATTGCCACATTAATCGCTACAAATTTTTTTGGATTTATTATTTTTTTTGTGTATGTTGAAAATTCTGATGAGAAAAGAAAACAAAACTTTCGTTGATATCACATTTTTTTGGGTATCTTTCTTCACACACACTTATGACACGCATTGCAGCTGATAGACGCCACTGAAAGCACGGAGATGACCGGAGCATATATCACACATGATGAATTCACAAACAATTATGACGAGCACTGCAGCCGAAATTGAAAAGAAAAAAAACTGCCGAAGACACTGAGTTGACCGCAGCACGTCGAGATACGAACGCGATGATGAATGTTGACAGCGGACGGAGCCACGCAGGTCGATCAATCAGGGTCGAAGAAAAAAAAAAACTTTTGATTTGACATCACTTTTCCAGCTGGCTAAGGCTTGAGTAACTGTCATACTGGGAGGGACGAGCCTCTTTTGCCGCATCCAACACCCTGCGACCCATAGAAGAAGGAATACGTCTCGAATCCTGTGATGCACAGACGGAGCAATAAATCTTGAGTTGTTCGAAAACACCGCATGCCATGCAGAGAAAATGCGAAACCACTATAGACAGCAGCGATTTCTCCGGATTTTATGAGCGCCCATACTCCTCTAGTCGGGCTAAGTACGGTCTTATAGCACCAAAGTTTGTAATGGAAATCTTGGGTAATTACGGTATCTTGCAGATTTAATATTGACTATTACAAGTTATCATCAATGCCGTGAAAAGTAGATCGATAAAAAGACAAATATGCAGCCAGGTTCTTTAAAGTAAAGTTTTATTTTTGCCCTTTCGAGAGAGTAGGACGCTCAACGTAATTATTGGTAGTTACAGCAGGGCCAGGCCAAGAGAAAAAGTGACCGTTCTTTTAGTCAGAACCAAGATAACATCAGTTGTCAGATATCGCCAAAGGTTACAATGTTTGGCATGTATATGATATTTGGCCAAAATATGCGTGCAATATTTTTTCTTCTGAGAGAGAGATTTTGTACTTAGCATATTAACAAGATAATCGCTAATTGGCGATAAAAGAGTTTAAACTTTGATATTGGAATTTGAAAAAGCAAAGGAATTTTGTGGGATAGGCTTTGGGGCTCATGAGGCGATCTAAACTTTGCGAATGGATACCATATAAGGAGCGGTAGCATGAGAAGGAGATATATTGGAATATGTACGACGCGCAAAACATCTTATGCAGCATTTTTATTGTAGAGCAGCTGGAATAAGAAAACCACATTCGGTTTTCATGACCATATAAGGTATGGAATGAATGAAATATATGTGCTGGGATTTCGGTGACGGTTATATTAAGGGAGTGGTTTAATTATTACTAAAATGAGAAAAGGGGTGATATATTTTATAACTTTAACTGTAATGTAGATCCTGTTGTGATCATGATTTTTTTAGTTACTTTAAAAGAAAGGATTTTTTTTTTTAAATAGAGGAAAAGATAAGTTTATCAATTTGTTACCTAACATCGTCATATTCAATGATATATGATATATTGATATCATAGGCACCTTGTGTACTTTCCAAATAAGAGATTTTTTAAGTTTAGTGTATTTGAGAGCAAAAATGAATCCAAAAATAAATCGGAAAATAAGTAGTTTGAATCGAAATACACCCTTAACGGGGTCCGGGACACAAAAATCTTCAAATCTTCTAAAACATTTTATTGCACTTTTCTTTTTAAATGTTTAAAATGACATTTAAATAATGTTTCTATCTTAATTAGCAAAAGAAATATCAATCTAGCTTTCTAGCAATGGTTTCCATGAAATGACTTCTTGTGAAAGTGCGTTTTCTTCATAATAGGTTTTTTCACAATTTCTTAGATTTAAATTGTTATAACTCAAGACCCGTTAAAGGTAAATTATTCAAATTTGGACCATGTCTTTTTTGATTGTCTTACTTTAATTTTGATTTAGCAAACTTGAAATTTGTGCATTTTACAATGCGGATTCCGAAAGAATTTGTGAAGAAATTAACAATTTCAGTCAACTGTATAGCGTTTCCCACACAAATGTAGTAATGACTGACATTGTTCCGATTAACGATACTGAAAATAAAATAGATGAGGATGAAAAATTAGATGAAGAAGAAGAAGATGAAAAAACATCAACAACAGAGATTAAAAATGCATGTGGATTAAAAAGGGATTTTTAAAGCCTTATCGTTGTTTGAACAATTTCTCTGGATTCAATCAGTTGAATGTATTTTACAGAGTCTTCCTATCCCTCGCAGTTACAAGCTGTTCTGCAGAAAGAGCTATGAGTCGTATAAAAATTATAAAAAATAGGTTACGATCTTGCATGGGGGGTGTTTGGCTTTCCAACTTGATGCTTCTTTCTTCTGAAAGTGATGTTTTTTTTCCAAAATTAGTAATGAAGAAATTATAAATTCTTTTGTCGACAACAACAACAATCAGAAAAAAACAATTGACAAAAATTTAAAAACTTATGTCTAAATGAAATTTTAACATCTTGATTTTTTTACCCCAACTCATAAAAGTTTTCAAGAATATCATATTATATACCATTATTATCCCAGATATTAAAGTCCTATTTGTTGATTAGTATTCTAATGTGTCTAATGTTTTATAATTTCTAGTTATAATATTTTTTGACGTCTTCACATCCTCCTTTATATATATATAGAGAGATGAAATAAACATCAATCAGATTTTTTTTTAATTCTACATTATTTTCAAATTTATTTCAAATTTAAATTTAGATTTTTTTAAATTGCTGTTTGTGCGATTTTTTTGGTTACTTTTTTCTTCTCAGACGATGATTGAGTCTTATAAAAAGTCTTCTTAGAATCTGTAAAACATTTTCTTCCATAAATAATAATAATAATAATAATTATTATAATAATAATTATAAAGCATAATTCATATTAAGACAAAATTTTATAGCTTAATTTTGCATTCATGCAAATAAATATGTGAAAAAAAATGCTTTAAATTTAGTCAAATAATTCTAAAGACATCTGAGAGGGAATAAAGTTCGATTCTAATAATTTTTATGAATGTATGACAATTTTAGTGGTTTAAAAATCGCATTTTTTAAACTTGTAGCTAGTATTTCTACATTGTAAAAAAAATTCGTTGAATTTATAGCAAAAAAAAAAAAAAAAAAAAAAAAAAAAAAAAATCTGGCAGCAATGTTGCCGGCAGTTTTTGCCGTAAAAATTGCAGTAAAATTAGAGGTAATAAAAAAATTTACATCTAATTTTACTGCAGTTTCAACGGCAAAAACTACTGGAAACATTGCTGCCAGCAGTTTTTGCCGTAAATTTAACCGATTTTTTTTTTTACAGTGTAAAAATACTTTTTCCAACATAATAATGTAAATTAGATTGGTGTATTCTTTTACACAAAATAATGAAGAAATATGGTTTTCATGTGTTAAGCCGTATAGTTTGTGGAAAGAAAAAACGAAGCTTATTATTAATTTATTTCTTTCGTTTTCAAATATTTATCAAATCCAGTTTACAGAATTGTTCTCCTTTGCATTTTTTCCAGAAGATGATTTCTATATTTGTTAATACACAGTGTGTTTTTTTCCAGACATCGACCAATGGATAATTTCTGAATAGTTAGCGATTGGAACTATGTACCTAAGCATATAGTTCCAATTGCAAAAAATATTTAAAATTAGCTAAATAATTATGCTGGACACAATTTGGATCAAAAAATTCAATTCTGATGAATAAATTATAAAATTTAACTTTTATACAGCCTACGAGTCCTAAAAGTAATATTTGGTGAAACAATCCTGAAGATCAAATGAAAAGAAAATCATTTTTGCACGACCAAAACTCATCGTGCTTTGCGAGTTTAAAATTTGGAAATTTTTCGCTTTTAACATGGAGACCGAAATGATGTGCGGTTTAGATCGAAATTGTACATTATTTCAGGCATTGTGTTAAGTGCCAAATTTTTCTAAATTTTAAACTGGGTAATTTTTGGTCGTACTAAAATAATTTTTTTCCAACGCATGTCAGAGCATGAAGACTATTTCACTAAATATAACTTATAAGATCCAGGGACGTATAAAAAGTTAATTTTTCTAGCGTCTTCAAAAATGCATTTGTTTTACTCAATTGGAGTCTATTATAATCCTTCAGCTAATTAAAAAAATTTTTGAAGTTGAAACTGTTTATCAAAAACTAATTGTTCAGAAATCGTCTACTTGTTAATAGTTAGAAGGAACATATTTTAAATATTTTTTAAATGTGTGTAAATTAAAAATTTTAATAAGAAATTTCCTTTACGTTTATAGTGTATTTATTTGTTTTTAAATTATTTAAAAATGAACTATTAAGTGTAATACATCGAACTATCAAACTGATCTCGAAAAACAAGTAATGCCTAGCAAGAGTGATCCTCATGCCCTGCGGGAAGCAAGGCACAAGAACTGTTGTTGGGACGAATTGGAATTTTCATATCCTCTGGCTAACGAGCAAATGGATAAAATTACAATGTTGTTTTCTCTTTTTTTTTTTATCATAAATGTTAAAAAGAATTAATTTTTATACTGTAAAAAATACGTGTATGAATGTAATTATTAAGAGTATTAATCATTACTTCAATCATTAATATTGCATTATAGTTTTAGAATTATATTAATTTAAATAATGCTTGCATTCAGCGAAAACTAGAGCTTAGTGAATATATTAATACGTACTTATCAGTAAGAATTATTAATGTGGAAACAATCAGATTGCTAATTTTAAAATATATATCTTCATTATTTATTACTCTGTTAAAACTTTTGTTTCATGTTTGTGTGATAGTACATAAGATTACGATTTGTAAATAATCAGTAGAATATATTTTACAATTGATGTTCAGTTTAGAGGGGGGGGGGGGGGTCAATGTTAAAGTATGAATTTTTTTTTTTTTTTTTGGGGGGGGGGGATTTGCGTCATTGGGTTTGGGGGGGATGGTCACCACTGACCATGATAGAAGTGCAGAAGACTAAGATTTCTGTTATTTATTAATTCGTTTGAGACCAGCATCTTTTACAATAATTTAATTCATTTAACACCACTTTTTGTCAAGCAACTAAATTTAGTTTAGCAAGCAAGATGATGTCTTAATAAGAAAAATTTTACTTTTTTAATGGTATCAAAAACAAGCGATGGAAGCACATTTTGAAGTTGCATATATGCACCCGTTGTCCCGAAAGGGTTAATTCTTAATAGACTAAGTGCAGTAGTTTCATCAGTACTACTTTTTTCTTGAATTGCTGTATCTTATCCACATGAAAATAATATGCATTAAAATGCAGAGCAAGATTTCAATTTTCTTTCATCGCAAATGTCTTTTGATCGGTTTATCCAATTGAAAATGTTAATAATCATACAAAAATAAAATCTTAACAAATATATAATTTGTATAACGTCATATGTTCAATAATATTTGTTCTCTGCATTTTTTCATTAACACTAGAACCGCGGAGCGGGTCAATTTGATCCAAATCGATGTTTAATTTCTCGCCGCGTGAAAAATATTAATTGAAAAATCATTTCCTTTTCTGACTTTTATTATTTTAACGTAAACAACAAGCTACCGAAATTAAAACCACATAACATAATTACAAACCCTGATATAAAATTTTATACCTAGAACCGTGAAGCGGGTCTGATTGACCCGTAATATACTTTGCGTATAAAAGACGAAAAAGAGACACATTTTCTCCGAATTAACAAGAGAGTACACCTCCCCACCCCAAATTCCTCTAATCGGCTGACCCTGGTTGGGTTACAGTGTAAGTTATCAGCCAAGGTCATATATTCTCGCGCAGAAGAGAGATCGAATGCATACGGAAATTAGGAGAGATAGTTAGAACGATTATTCTTTTCCCTTTAGTATTTGTATTTATTTTGAGGATAAATAACATGTCGCGACGACGTAATCAGTTATCTGAAGATGAATCAGAAAATGATAATGATGATTGTCTTTCAATTTTGAATAGCAACGATGAATATCTGCCTCCAAATGAAGAAAGTTCCAGCTCTGATGAAGAAAATGCAGTTGATGATGACTCTGCTAACGTCTTAACAATCGCGGGACCTTCTCATCGCAATGAAGATGATAATTTATTATTGTTAAACGCAAGGGCGGCGCCAGGATTTGCCCGACGGGGGGGCACGGTGCGCCCGACGCGACGGGGGGGGGCAGATTGGTTGTATAATATATATATATAGTACTACAAGTAATGATATTGTATACATATTTATATATATGGGGCAGACTTTAAGAGGAGTAGGTGTCATCACACAGATTCCGTTTTACATGGCAACCCATGGTAGGAAACGTTTTTCTGGCGCGGTAGTGACGACACAAAACACAAGAAAGGCCGGACACGAGCAGGGAAAGAAAACATGTTTATTATCCTTAATGCTGCAAAATTACTGAGACTTACGAGATTATTAGATCATTCATGCTTCGGAGATGTGCTGCATGCATCACGGCCCGGGATCGTAATTTTGAACACCTGTTTTAATGACGATCATTGTCTCTTTAATGTTCTTTTTCTTACTTTTTTGCTGTATTAAGGATAGTAAGCATGTTTTCGCCTCTTATTCGTGTCCGGTCTTTCTTGTGTTTTGCGTCGTCCGTAATTTTGTCAAGAAAACGTTTCCGACCACGGGTTGCCATGTAAAACTGAATCCATGTGATATCTCCTCCTCCCCCTCTTCTTAAATTTGTCCCATTATTTCTGGGATACCCTGTATATATGTATATATATATATATATATATATATATATATATGCCCGAGGGGGACATTTCCCCTCGGAGCTATCAAGTGTCACCACGGAAAATTTCAGTGAATTTCAGGAAAAGTTTTCAATGATAATAAAGTGTAAATTCCCCCCCCCCCCCCGGAGTCCAGAAGTCCCTCCCGCAGAAAAGTGTCTGGATTCAACACTGGACTGAAGTCCCTTTTCCAACTATGAAAAAAAATATAAAAAAAAGGATGAATGAAAGAAATATTTTTTGTAATCAAATATCAAGCGCTTTGTAACTACGCCCGATTGAAATGAAATTTCTTGTTTGATTTCTTATGTACTGTAATGTTGCAAGGGACAGGCTTTCTCCTTTTCTGACAAGAAAAAAAAAAAAAAACTTTGTGACAAACAACAAAAACTTTGCAATATTAATTTTCTTTGGGAAAGGCCGCATATGGATGTTTGAGTCGGGGCCTCGCGGCCCCGCCCCAAGCTACACTCTCCCAAATATTTGATTTTGTCAACCGTTAACTGTAACTAAGCAAGATCAATAGAGGTTAAATATAGTGGTATAAGGCATATGCCTTCTGGATTTTTTAAAGCAGCGGTTCCCAAACTTTCTTGGTACGCGACCCACCTTTCAGGGAAAGAAATTTTCAAGACCCACCTTTCAAAAAAAAAAAAAAAAAAAAAAAAAAAAAAAAATCGCGATTTACCCAAGAAGTTGTATATTAGTATAGCAATTTTTGTACGATTTCTTATACGTTCGGTTATTCTATCCTACGAAAGACACAAATTTTTGCACGAAAGATACATGATCAACAAAAACAAGAATCGGTAATCTCAATGGGTATAAGTGAATAGTAATAAAAATAATGCACGAACTACAAAAGGTAGTTAAAAATACATTTAATTATTATGAAACATAACTTTATAGTCAATTAGATACTTCCTGCTGAAATTGTCATATCTTTTTAAACACATGAAATAAAAGTTATGTTAATTTTGATGACAAAACTCGATTTTTCCGCGACCCACCAAAACAACTGCCGCGGCCCACCAGTGGGTCGCGACCCACAGATTGGGAACCGCTGTTTTAAAGAATTTATCCTACATCCTCTGTGTCTCGAGATAACAAATGAAGCGCACAGCCTACTTTTTCTCACACGAATACAGAGCTGAGTATAAATATATTACAAACAAAGTAACAACGAAAAAAAAATTTTTTTTTTTATAAATAACAGAAAACGTATTAAAAAAATAATTATTAAAAAAATTGTTTTACCTGCTTTTGACGCATCATTCCTTTCATGTAAATCAGCAGGATTATTATCTGCCACTATTTTTTTTTCCGATGTTTTGTCTTTAAAAAATTAGAATGCATGACATTTGAGAAAAAAAAATACTAATATATTAAATTAAAATAATTTTCGATCGAATTGAAAAAAAAAAATATATATCTCTTTGGAATGGGAAAATTTTTGTCATAATATAAATTACTAATAATATAAAAAGAAAAAAAAAAGAAAAGAAAAGGTAATACCACGTCAAACGTGGCAAATAAGGTGCGTTCGTACTATAATTATTTTTACAAATAGTCAAAGTTTGATTCATTAGCTGTTAAACACTTGTGCAAACATGCATGAATTACAAAATTTGATACGAATATGTGTCTTCAATTCAGTAATACGAAAATAATAGGACTTCACCTTAAATAGAACATAATCAACATGGGAAACCTAAAATCATCAACTATCACGGGATATCGCAAAAATGCGTAACTCATTCGAAAACCACTTTTGAGCTATTTTCATTCATACTCAGTAACTATAGAGCTCATCAGTGTGACGTCACAGACAACTCAACCCCGCATTTCCATGGTAACTGGGCCAATATAAACCGAAAGAGTTTGGAGTTTGTTAGAGATGCACGATATACCTTCAAAAAAAGTCTTTCAATATGAAATCAGATACCGTTCAAAGGCTGATTGTTGAATTGCTGAAGTTTTAAAAGCGATCTGCAAGTGTTTGGGCCGAATTGTAACTTGTTTAAATCAGTTTCAGGTTGAATTTTTAGCTTCACGATAAAACAATATATTTCATCTCAATCTTTTTTTTTAACTCTGTGGTTTGTTTTGAACCAATTTCTGGGGTTGTGACGTCACCACTGATGAGCTCTATTACAGATTATGTTGTGTTGTCCTGTATATGATCGATAGTATTTATAGACACAACATAATATTAAAAAATGTAGTTAAACTTAAAAACTCAAATCACAACTAAAAATGCACTTCCAGCAAAAATCTGCAACATACATTATTTCTGGTGCAGTATGCATCCGAAATCTTTTGCGAGTCCCTGTTAATGCTGTTAGCACTTTGTATTATGCAGGAAGTATCTTGTTGTAAATATCAGCAACGTATATCAATTTCACTATACATGAAGTAATTTAACATGATTGAAATGCGCCGAAAACAATGTTTTCCATTTTCCCATTTATCATTATCTAACAGAATTCTTTTGTATAGCTATAAACTTTTTTTGCATGTATTGCACAGAATATTTTAGCACTCATCAGTAAATGTATTTCAGTTTTATCCTGTTTCAAAGGATGAAGCAATATTAAAATGGATTTGAAACAAATTTTTCCCCATTGACTGTAATGTAATGGAATACTTTTGATTGCACCTGTAATCAAACTATACATCCGATGTTCATAAAATTTGAAATGATTCGTCAAAATAAAACATCATTTATACATTTTATATTTAAATGATTCGGTTCGGTAGTTTTCTCTCTGTTATATGCGGTCTGACGATCAGACAGATGACGACTGTAGGACAGGGGCGTGCGAAGAGAAAACTGCGCCCGGGGCAAAGTCTCAATTTGGCGCCCCCCCCCAAACTTTTGCTTCTGACATGCTAAAAATGACATTGGTTGTACAAATTTGGCGCCTCCTAAATTTCCGCGCCCGGGGCGACCGCCCCCTTGGCTCTCCCTTTCGTACAGCGCTGCTATAGGTACTACGTATTTATATAATTCGAACTTACTTAAAAACTGACAGAGAGTAAAAAGAGTGGGGCAAATGCCTCAAAATCGGGACATCATGAGCTCTAAATCTGTTAAAAGGGAGCCATGTAACGGAATCATGCTTTAAACGGAAAATAATTCGCGATACCTGTTAAAACAATGCGATCGATACAAATAAAGAGCTCAGATAATAAAGGTAATTATGATTGTGTATCTCACCACCTTTATAATCTGAGCTCTTCGATTATATATACATGTATATACATATATCTTGCTAAGATTAAAGCTAAAGCCTGTCTAAATTGGAAATTTCTATCCATTTTGTATCATTTAATCTTATCAGGTTGCTGTTGAGTTGTTTGAATGTATGTGTTACTTGATCCATAAGGACACGTGCGAAATTAATCTACGTTAATTTGAATAATAATAATAATAATTCCCTTTATTTACTCATTCATTTATAAAAACACTCGCCAAGCACTTTTGAATAAGGTGATCGAAATGAGCTGATAAATTTTTGCATGTCTCATCTGTTCTTGAATTTTATTTCCTATTAGGCGCCATATAGCTGTCAGTAGAATAAACAATGAACATCAGAAGTGCCATGAGTTATAGGAAAATATAATGTATTCCGTGACATCCGGTCGTAGTGACGGCTTACTGTCGACAACTTGTGGACGAATTTTCTCATCTCAGACTAAAGAAATAAAATTTTCCTTTAAACTCGTAAAAATTTGATGCAATTTGTGAATGATGAAAAAGTGAAACTTTTAGCATGTGACGGGACTCTGAATTAGAGGTCTGCACGGGCCGGGCCGCGGCCCGAAGCCCGAGCCCGGCCCGGCCCGCGGGCCGGGTTCGGGCCGATTTCCAATAATGGCATTCGGGCCGGGCCGGGCTCGGGCCTTACTTCTGAAGACTCGGGCCGGGCCGGGTCGGGCCTAGTCACTAATCTTTCGGGCCGGGCCGGGCTCGGGCCTTAATTTTTTTTGCTGGACGGGCCGGGCCTAACTTTTTTTTTCGTACGAAGCCGAGACTGATTCCATTCTTCCTACTTTTCATGAACCAAAATAATCAGTTCCTATTGAATCTTCCTATATGAAAATCCTTTTCTCGACTTTTTATAAATCAGTAGTATTTGGCTTTGTCCAAAAATGTTTGCAAAAAAGGCATATACTTTTAAGCCGTCATTATTCTACAATTAAACATTAGAATTTATTCCTTTTAAAGAATCGTAGATTACTAGGCGTTTTAAAATAGAATTAAACACACACACACACACACACACACAAAAAAAAAAAAAAAAAAAAAAAAAAACATGATTATGACGGAATTTTTTTTAAACTGAAAACTGAAAGTTTCTTTTAAAATGTTCATCCATGCAAAATGAATACAACAATACGGGAGAAAAAAATATATTAAACATTTGCATCTGTTAAGAAGGGAATGTATTTCTTTTTTTTTTCTTTTCTTTTTTTTTTTTTTTTTTTTCGTTCCAAAGCGATTTCGTCTTTGGAAATTTTACCATATACCGCTTTTTCGACTTTTTGTCTCCATTACAGGGAATATGGATTAATAATACTAGTGATAACTGAAACATTTACATACAACAAAGATTCATTTAAAAGCGTAAATATCGCAGTCTACGGCACTTCTGCATAAATGGAGATTATAAACATGGAAAAAAAAAAAAAAGACTAATATAATTTTTTTTTTTTGGTCAGAACTCTTCCATAAGATTAAAGATCAATGTTCTGTAGAAATTCACTTGAGCCGGGCCGGGTTCGGGCCGAATTTTAAACTTTTTTCCGGACCGGGCCGAGCTCGGGCCGAAATTTTAACTTTCGGGCCGGGCCAATGTTTTTTTCGTTCGGGCCGGGCCGGGCTCGGGCCGGAATCTTAACTTTCGGGCCGGGCCGGGTCGGGCCAATATTTATTTCGTTCGGGCCGGGCCGGGCCCGGGCCGAAATTTTAACTTTCGGGCCGGGCTCGGGCCTGGAAATTTCGGCCCGTGCAGACCTCTACTCTGAATGTCTAAAAAAACGGGATACCTGACAGCGCTAGCATTCCCACTACAGTAATTTTTGTGCTCATATTTAAATTTTTTTAATTTAGGTTTTTTAAAAAATTACAGAAAGTTTGAGCACAATTATTTTTCAGACAGAAATAAATACATATTTGATTTTGGATGAGTATATATTCAATTTACTGCTTGTCAATAAAATATATGTAAGACGTGTGGTAGAAAATTGCCTTTTCTTTAAGAACCCTTTTTTTTCTTTCAAAATAGGAAAAATATTACTAACTTTTTTCGTTTCTTATACACACAAAAATACAGGCATCGTGTTTGTAATAGTTTATGCACACATACATATACATGTGCGTATGTTTGGAAATACCCACTATTCTCAAGTACAACCATAGAAATATGTAAGGGTTAGAAAGTGTTCACTAAATGGAGATGTCCGCTTTTCGGGGTCTTATTGTAAATAGATTTTTAACCTGAAAAATATTTTGGACACTCTTTCGAATTATTAAATCAACCCAAACCCGAAACACAATACCCTAAAATGCTACCTTAATGCCCTATCCGAATCCTAAACAATAAAAACCAACCCGATCAAAACACGTTCCGCAGTAAAATAGTAGAAGTCAACCAGTCCCGTAACGAAAAAAAAATATAGAGCCAACCCGACACGGCACGAACCATAGATCGGGTCGGACGAGAATGAATGCGGATAAACCGACCCAATGTAGGACTCTTACTTAAACCTAATACACAAGGATCAAAACTAAAATCAAAACCGAAATAATTACAGCCAGCCCGACTTGCAGAGGAAAAAAAAAGCGCCAACAAGACTTTTTGGATTCTTTAAAAATACTAACCTTAAGTCATAAAAAAAAAAAAAAACTAACGTACACGTGACATGGTTCAAAATGTATGCGAGAAAATTGAGTTACCCGTACCAATTATACTCCGAAGTCAAATTATATCCCCGACTACAATAATTAAATTTTGACGACGAAAATATTTTCTTTGATCCTGAGCACGACAGATATTTTTTCGTCGATACAAAATTTTAAATGCTTCAATCCCCCCCCCCCCAAAAAAAAAAAATTATATAATTTAATACAATTGTTAAATATAGCCAAGAATCTTTCATGATTAAATATACGGTTTTACATCTAAAACTACAGCTTATACATATTTATTGTAAAATCAGTAATTCTGAACCCAACCTGTAACAAAAAAAACTTGACCCGAAACAATTCAACACAACCCGACTCAAACCTTCCGGAACGAAAAAAAAAAAAAAATCTTCAACCATAAAGGAGAATTGTTTCGGTTTAAATTAAAATCCTGACCCATCCAAAGTCAACCTGGCCCATGGGTCGGACTTTAAAAAACCGACCTATCATAGGATCAATTTTAAAAAATGATTCTGCCTCGACTCAAGTTGGGTTTTGTGCGAGGAAAGTCGGGTTACTCCGACTAATTCAGGACAATATTTTCCCCGACGTCAATAATATTTTCCCCGGACCACCCTCTAGCGCCGCCCTTGATCTGCAAGAATAAAAATTCAGTCAGAAACCGACTTGTACCCAAAAGAATAAGTTTAGTCAGTCTGAGTTTAACTTAAAAAAAAAAAAAAAAAAAACTTTATATGTTGACTCAATTTGACGGGGACGAATTTCAAAGTCAAAATATTTTCCCCGACGACATCGAATTTTGAGCCCGATGGGGGGGCCAGGTCCGGCCCCCCCTCTGGCGCCGCCCTTGGTTAAACGAAAGTTCGCCGTTTATAGCAGATAAAAAAGAAGAATCGAGATTTCAAGAAAAAGGATCATATACCAAAAGGAATTTGAAAAGAAAATCTGCCGTAACGTGCTCATTCACACTTGGAAATGAAGAAATTGGTAAAGATGGGACAGTTTGGAATGTTGTAGAAATTGGTACTAGCAACAAAGGAAGAAAGGCCCAGCATAATGTTTTAAAGGAAGTTGCGGGTCCAACACCACATGCTAAACGCAGTATTATGGATAACAGCCCATCAAGTGTCTGGAGACTTCTCATAGACGAATTGAAGCATATAAAAAAAATGTACTGAAGACGAAGCTCATCGGCAGCTTCTTGAAAATAATTGGGTTATTTCTTTGGAAGAAATTGATGCATTTATATCCATTTTATATGCAAGGGGTATATATTGTGCAAAAGGACTTGAATTGGATAGCCTGTGGTCAGTGAACTGGGGACCGCCATTTTTCCGAAATACAATGCCAAGGGATAAATTTCGTGAAATAATGAAATTCTTGCGTTTCGATATAAAATCAACCAGATCAAGTCGTCTACAGACGGACAAATTTGCCCTTATTTCTGATGTCTGGAATCGTTTCATTGAAAACTGTAAGACTAATTATACTCCAGGGCCTAACATTACAGTAGATGAACAATTATTTCCTACAAAAGCTAGTTGTAGATTTACTCAGTATATGCCTAACAAACCAGACAAATTCGGTATAAAGTTCTGGTTGGCTGCAGATGTTGATTCAAAATATCTTATTAATGGATTTCCGTACCTTGGAAAAGACAACCAATGTCCATCAAACGTTTCTCTTTCTGAATATGTAGTAATGCGACTAATAAGTCCATATGATAACAAAGGTAGAAATGTTACTACTGACAATTTTTTTACAACGTTGAAGCTCGCAGAGGAATTGAAGTCCAAAAATACCAGCCTTGTAGGAACTGTAAAACGATCAAGAAGAGAAATACCAATATCGGTAAAGATGTCAAAATCAGAATTGCATTCGACAACTGCATTAGTTCATAAGGACATCAGCCTAACTGTATACCAAGGAAAAAAAGATAAAAATGTTTTGTTGCTCAGCAGCATGAATCCAACTGTCGAAATTTTAGACAATTCTAAAATGTTACCGGATACGATTGCTTACTACAACGCAACAAAATTCGGTGTAGATGTTATTGATCAAATGACAAGAAAATATACAGTCAAATCTGCTTCACGTAGGTGGCCAGTGCATATATTTTATAACATTTTGGATCTTGCTGCTATCAATGCTTGGGTCTTATACAAAGCTGTAACTGGTAAAGCTATTAGTAGAAGGCAATTTATTCAAGAATTAGTCGAAGAATTGCGAGAAAAATTTGTTTGCTCCCGGCAAAAAAATTGTCATTTGGATGCGAAACTACTGAAAACTACGGACAACCTCAAGCCAAGCGTAAACGAGTCCGATGTCACGCTTCTAAATGTGAAAATAAAACTCAAGACATTTGTTCACAATGTAATGCACCGATTTGTGGTAAATGTACAAAACGTATTAGCAAATTTTGCATTCAATGCATTCAATAAATTGGATTAAATAAACTGTAAAACTAGTAAGTACCTTTTTCTCTTTATTTCTTGCAAATTTTGTCTAAATTTATTTGAGTAAGATGATCTATTTTCGGTTAAAGTCTATAAGCATATGTTTATTTTTGTTTAATTTATGAGATTATATTTAAGGAAATATGAATTGGCTCACTTTTTCTGTAATTTCAGGTATTATCTGATGAATTATATTTTAAATGTTGCATAAAGATGATAAATATTGATTATTATACGAAAATATTACGTTTTAGTTAATTAAATTAAATATTTCAGCATAATTATATATTTTTTTGATCTAGGGTCAAATTGACCCGCTCCGCGGTTCTAGGTATACCGATTTTCCCGCGGTTCTAGTGTTAAAATTCAATTATGTGGTAATATTTAAAAAGAAAAAAAAATCATTTGTATCTATGTGCGGTAGATGGCGCTCATTTTTTCAATATGACTTCTTTAAGCTACCACCAATTTAATGGTATCATCATAAAATGAACTCCTTGGACCATTGTGAATCCAAAAAGGTATATATTACCAAGTCCCCAGAGATGAAACCAAAAACCCTAATTTTGGCTTCTGGCTCAACGACTACACATACATAAGATAATTAACTTCTGCAATCTGATAAAAAGTTTCTTTTCTCTTTGGAGTTCATAAAACTGCTTTTTAGAGGAAAAAATAACAATTATAGGAAAAATATTTATAAGCTAAAAAATAGAACGATTATACGAAAAAAATAACAAAAAATACAATAATTATAATATATTTTTAAAATTGATGTTTACGGATAACTTTCGGAAGAATTGTTTGTATTAGAGATGGGAAATGTAGTTATTTTTGGTTAACAGGTTACATCGTTCCACACATTCACAGGTAACAGGTTTCAACAACCTGTTATTTTTGCAACGTATAACTAATCGATGAGACTATGCTGTCAACAGACATTTTGATTATAGGGCCGTTAATAATGTATCTTGAATAATTTTGATACATAAGTATAGACGCTGTTTTAGTTCAGATAAACCTGCGCCTTTAAAATCAACACAGAGTTAAAATTTTAATTTTTGCAAGACAAAAACTTAATTGTTATACTTTACATTCCACGTATTATTATCGTTTTCTTGCACTAAAAATGCATTTTTCCTCGTTGAAAATTTATAAGTATCATAACTCAGTAAATTTTGCCCGTAGAACTTTTTTTTTTTTGCTGATTTACTTGTTAAACACATAAAAACTTTTTCTAAATAAAAGTTATAGGAAACTTACTGAACACTGTATAAAATATGTAGTTTCTTAACAATTTAAAAAATAATTATTTTAATGTAAATTAATATTTATATGATGCAGAAGAAAGTTTAAAGCATTTTTGCAACTGTTACAATGACTCCAAAACCGACGGTTTAGAAATTATTTTTTTCTAAACGATCAGAAATATCCTCCATAAAAACAACGCCGTTAGAATGCAATTTGTTCAAAAAAAAATTGATCTTCATTTGTTAGCACCTTGATTTGAAGTTCGAATTTTGACATCCCCGAATCAATATCTGTCAACGCATATTCAAAGCTTATCCTACAAAAGCACGAAACATTACTTGTGTATTTTTAATCAAATGTCATTCATCCCACAAATTTCGTATGTGCAAGTACGTATTTAAAATCCCCCCCCCCAAAACTTGTGACAGGTCAAAAAATGACGTTGGTAGTATAAAATTAGCGCCCTATAAATTTCCGCGTTCATCGGGACCGCCCCCCCCTTCGCCCCCCCTCCCTCCCATCCCTTTTCGAATGGATGTGTCCTCACCAGGCTATTTTTCTTCTTTTTTTTTCAGTAAAATACAATTACAAAAGTAATGTTTTCCAGTTCGTATTTTCTAACGACGCAATATTGACAAAATAATAATGATAAAAAAACAGCAATAAACATTTTATTAAATAAAAATCATAGCGCCAAAATACCCTCCCCCCCTCCCCAAATACCATGAGTACATAGTAATATCCCTTTTAAATATTCAAACTCAAAGATTGCCACCGTTTTACCCATCTAACTACATCAACGAAAGATTATGGCCCGTGCCCGAGCGATAAAACAGCTTTCTATCAACAATTAAATCCGTAAATCTCTTTAATTCAATTTTTCTGATACTTAAAAAGAGACGGAATCATTTGTTTTTTGTTTGTCAACCGGGAATAAAAACCACTCTTTGTTCCTTCCCAAAAACAAGAACGGAAACTGTCAATGTCATTCACGCAAACTAAATTATCCTCTGATGATATTTATTGCTCTATTTTTTCCCCCTTAATAAAAATGTTTGTGTAACAAAATGTATGCAGCTGTTAAATTAACCGCAGAAAAGTCTAACAAATAAATAAATGAAAAGATGCGCTATTAACTGTGTTTGTTTTGAGCTTACGAAACGATAAAATAATATTTTGTATGAAAAAAACGAGATTTATTGAAAAACTAGTAGAAAAAATCTTGTTTTTCAATAATTCTATTAGATAATAAAGGAACGACTATCTCGGAATTACGGTGTTTTTCAATATCTCTGCTGTCGTTGGTTTCTTCCGGTCGCTGCTTTGAATTCGAATCAGTCTGAAGTTCAAATGTAAGCATTTTAAATGCGCTAATTAATAAAAAAGTATGTAGATTCAAGCATTTTATATGAATGTGCAAAATATAGTATTGTTAGTTTTAAAATATATTTTCTATTTAAAATCGAGTATTTAAGTTTTTGAAGCATAATTTTATAAATAAATGCATTTTAGTTAAATGTTGCAAAAAGGTACTTTTTATAAATTTAATGATTCTGAACTCAAGTTTTGCTGTGTTTTCGGGGTAAAGAAATTAGAAATAATTATTTTCTCATTTACGTAACATAAATGGAAAATATAGTATCAAAATCTAATATTTCTATACTCAAAATTATGCAACATTTAAAGGGTTTTTTCCTTTTTTTCTCTTTTTAAAAGATTGAACTATTAATTTAAAATGCATTTGCAATGCAAGATTGCATTTAAAGAAGTTTTTTAAAAAATATGTTGTATATACATTTCTGCACATATTTCTCCTTTATATTTTCACTAAAAACAATGATTCATGAAAATTTTCGACTTCCGATTTTTAATGAATTTACATGTTTTGAGATGTTTTGAACATAATTTAATTATTTTTGAATCATTAATCAATGTGTTACACAAAGTTTGTGGGTACAATAATTCCAAATTAATGCACTGAAATTGTATACTTAGATGTAAAATGGTATAAATTATTATCCGTTAGATCCTGTATAAATCGCTCTGCAAATGGCACTGTTATGATGTATTTTTCGTACTCTTGAAATTTATATGGTGAGTAATTGCAAAAAATTTATATGAGTAGTATGAGTTTTAACGTTGCTCATTTTTGTACTCCATTATATTCTGTGAGTAATGTTTATTGATTTTTTTTTTTTTTTTTTTTTAAGGCAATTAATTTTTGGTTTTAATTTCTCAAAAGGACCGTGGACGCTATCCTATGCATAGCGTTTTCAATGAGTATTACAGCTGTATTTCAACTTTAATTCTGTAAAAGTGCAGAATAAAATACCATATATATATATTCTGAAAAAACGACAACTCATTACTGGGTTTTTTGAGTCAAATTTGACTTATTTTTATGAAAATATTAGATGAAAGCAATACAATATATTGATTAACGTAGAAAATATTTCAAGTATGAGTATTTTCTTATAAATTTTCAGATATTTTTCTGATCAACTAAAAATTTCAGTCTTTAGTGCCCTATGTTGTGCTATCAGAATAGGAGAAAGTGTGTGATGATGGTGACCTAGCACCAGGTACCAAGCAGACAAAGTGTTTATTTAGTGCTGTAAGTTATTACTATTCATGTATGTATTCACTGGTATTCATTGTGATTGATGAAATGAAAAAAAAAATAGCATCACACACCTAAGAGAGTTGGTTATGACTTAAGGTGAAGATAGGGCCATTATTGAATTCAGGAGGTCCGGAGTGCAAAACAACCGCGAAGCAATGAGATGTCCCTCGAGAAGATTTTGCGTTCCTCTCCCCCGGAGCTCTATAATGTCCCTCTTCCAAATAAACAGAAATCCCCTACCGGAAAAAGTGTCTGAATTGGCATTTAGTGTGCGGCAAACGTCTCAAAAAAAACGATTGAGGACATTTTTAATGAATATTATTCTTACTTTAGTAGCACAAAATTGAAATACTGATTAAGGCAAGTGAAGGAAGTCGTTGTCTTTTAACCCTTTGCTCCCCAGTGGTTTAGGTCTTAAACCACCGATCTTTAATTCGTATATTTCAGTTTCCACCAGAAAATTAAAACAACAATATTTGCTTTAATCAATAACAGAACATTCCATATTTAAATAAAACGAAATTAGCCATTGAATTTTTCTGGTGTGAAATGAACTACATAATTTCTAGAACGTGTTCTGGCATGGGAATTAAAGGGTTAAAACCATGCGTTATTTATTTAACAGGGACTTTTCGGTAACATATTAATGCAATATTAGGTTCCAGCATAGTAACACTGTTATTTATCCTAATACGATAAATAATGCCCATCCCTAGTTTGTATCAACACTGTTTACAGCACTATTTCATTACCAGTAACAAAATTATTTTTAGAACACATTTCTAGACAGCAAAACTTTTGAAACATTTAAGAACACATTTCTAGATAGCGACGCTTCTACAACATATTAAGAACACAACCACAACACACAAATTCACAACACATTCAAATTTCAAATTTTTCAAATTTAAAACACATTAATGTGTTATAAATTTGGTGACAAAAAGTTTTCTAGAATGCATTTATTTTTGTGTTTTGAGACGTGAAGAATTTGCAGTGCCTCATAATTCCCCCCCCCCTCATAATTTTTCAGTCTCTGGTATATAATGATTGATACCCTGCATATGTACTAATGAAAAAAATTCTCAAATGTCTTCTTCGCGCCGTAATTTAAATCTGGATACGTTACAGATATCATTACTTTTTTATATATCAGTGCAAAAAATATTCTGCAATTTACGAAATTGCTTTTTTAAACTTTATTCAAGTAAAAAATTATTAAAGAATATTCTGGAATCGTCGTTATTTAATGAATTTCAAACAGATTCTTTTTTTATAATTGTTTTCGAGATTTATATTTCTGTTAAATGTACTTAATTATATGGTTTCTCTGAAACTGCATGTTTCGTTTTATTTTTCTTCTTTACATTCTATATATTATGTTAAAAATACATCCGCATTTTATTTATTTATTTATTTTTATTTTTTATTTATTTTTATTTTTTTGGGGGGGGGGGGGAAGAAAATGTGCTACTTATCTTCTTTAATAGTTCTTTCATCCATAATTTCTAATAAACTAATTCATTGCTGATATATTGATCTAGAAACTCTTTATAGGTTTAACAGCTTTTTTTTTAATTTCAATATTACTCATTAGTAAAGTAAAAATAAAATCCTTTATATGGTAAAGAAAAAGGTAAACGGCTGCGAAAATGTTATATAAAATCGTCCGGGTTTACCACTATTCGAAAAGGATCTTTTTCAAAAATCTCAATATTTTACCGAAGTTTGTCCAAGTACCTTCTACGATGCATTTATACTTTCTTTTCCAACACTATAGAGCTATTATGATTTCGAAACAGTTCCAGTTCTACCTGACCGTCAGTCGTCACATTACAATTTTCAAATTTTGCTTTTAATGTTTTCCGATGAAATATCTCTTCCAATGCCTTTCCGGAGGAGTGTTGCAAAGAGTATAAGGGCGACTCATGAATAAGTGCCAGTTTTTTCGGTTAAGGAAAGGGGGTTAAGGATTATATTTGACCGTATTTTTTATAAATGTACTTCGTTAAATCTCAAAAATCTATTAGTGTCTGAGGCTTTTAAAGATAATGGAACTTTTTGTGCAATCGTAGATATCTTTTTTTTTCCAGTATTGTTATTGCATTTGTCTTTTTTTTTCAATGTATGAGCATAACAGGCAGTAGAGTAAAAACACTTTTTTTACGATTCGTTACTAAATCTGAAAAAGTAAAAAATTATAGCATGTGAACTATTGATCTATTCAAACTACTGAACTAGTGAATTATTAAAATAATTACAATAACGTAGGTCTAATAAAACTTTTTTTTAAACTTTCAATTATTTCGGTTAATAATCTTAAACTAAAATTTTAATTGAGCATTTAAATGTTGCATATGAAAGAATGCTACACCTATCAAAATTCCTTTTATCTATGTTAATAATTTTCACATCTTTTAAATTGTAAATTTATAGTGCTGCGATGAAAAAAGAAATCTCAACTATTTTTAGCCGTACTTTTTTTTAATACTTCATGGAGATAATTGCTTTCTATATCATTAACACTAGAACGCCCGGAAGGAGTCGATTCGACTCCGACTATGCGATTAAATTTCAATTCGAACCAGAAACATTTTCTTGAAATAGTTTAAATTTGATCCATGCAGATTTACGTTAAATAAATAAATTAAATAATTCTGAATAAAAATTCCGGTGAGAAATATTATTGTCAAACTTGAGTAAAATTTCCGGGCGTTCTAGTGTTAAAGAGATATTTAGTAGTATTGTATGTTGAATGAACTTCGGAAACGGCTTTTTAAGATAAAGGAACTCTTTGCGGAATCGTAGGTACCTCAATTCTATTTTTTAGGCATTGGAAATACATTTGTAATTTTTTTTCAATGTACGGATGTAACAAACAGTAGAATAAAAACTTTTTTCTTTGCGACTTGTTATAAAATCTGAAAAAATAAAAAAGCATATTAACTAGTAAAATGTGAATTATTAAAAAAACAACAATTACGTAAGCTTAGCAAAATTAAAAAAAAAAGCTTTAAAGTATTTTGGCTAGCAATCTTTTATTAAAATTTTAATTGAACATTTAAATGCTGCATACGAAATAATGCTATGTCTATCAAAATTCATTTTATCTACGTTAATAACTTTCACATCATTTAAATTGTAAGTTTATAGTGCAGCAATGGAAAAAAAAATCTCAATAATTTTTTAGCCGTAATTCTTTTGAATACTTCACGGAGATAATTGCTTTCTACACCATTATAGCGATATTTGATACAGTCGTTCCTTGACTGAATTTAGGAAACTACTTTTTATAAACTGTTTTCGAGCGACATATATAAAAATAACTATACTCTAGACCAGGGCTGTCCAACCTTTGATTAAGCAGGGGCGCATCTCAGCTTTTGGCAAGCAATGAAGGGCGCCATTATTAAAATGGCTCAAAACATGCAAGAAAATCATCTTTAAATATTAGCAGCAATACATATAGGCAAATGCATAACGCTATAGAGACATAATGCCCGTTTAGTTCTACCGTGCCACTCAAAAAAAGGGAAAAAAATTGAAAAATAACTGTAAAGTGTAATAAATTTCGAATAATACATTTTTCTGCGGGGGATTATGTCAAAGATTTTTGAATTGGAAGGAGCCAGAAAATGACATATCGCCTATTTTTAAAATAAAATATAATCAGATGTATTGTTACTCTGTAATAACTGTTTTTTTTTTCTTCTTTTTTTTTTTTTTTTTTTTTTTTTTTGAGTTGTAAATTTTTCATTATAAAAAAGTACAGAAACAATATCATGGTTGACTCCAAAGAGAGAGCCTGAAAGAATTTTTATTGATAAGAATCTTTTCGCATGATTTTATAGATTTTTTTAAAAACAAAATCATCAAAATACTTTTGTATCAAAGGTCTGGGAGAGAAAAAGACAGCCTTTATCTGTCTTATAAAACAGCCCAATGACAATGAAACAACGTCAATAACGATAAGAAGTATGCTGAATTTTCATGCATGAAAGAGGCAGACGATAACTTAAATTTTTTTACATTTTACTTCTTAACATATTAAAAAAACTTTCTCGATATTTATTAATTTCTATTGGCATAATTTCCTTAAAAATATACAAAAAGAATAACTAGAAATTAGTGAAGAAACACTACAACACATCATTTGTTTCTTTAAAAAGCTAATCATATGCTATTGACGTTCTTTTAATGTGTTGCGTACGTTATAATTGTTGAGGCATGAAATATATAATGTAAACATTTTTAAAACATCTCACAAAAGAGTATCAAGGATTTTAAATAAAAAATCCTTTACAAGGGAATTTTAATTTAAAAAAAGAATAAAAGATCAGTAACTGGAAACCTTCAAAAGGGCGCCAAGAGAAGCGGGCGCCGCGTTGGACAGCCCTGCTCTAGACGTTTCATCATTTAAGCAATTGCAAACAATTTTCACTTTAAATATTTTTTGTACATTTTTTTACTGTTAAACATACTTATCTGCATATTGAGTAGAATTACTTCATTTCATTTGGCTCATTATAATCTATGGAACATAAGTATAGCATATGCCAAGAAAAGTGATTTAATGAGAGGTAACTTTATTAATTCCGAGCCTTAAATATATGCAATTAAAAATATTTGCTTAAGTAGTCATTTACGTTCGAAATACTTTTTTTAGTTCTAATAATTTTTAAACATCTTATTCGCCCAATCCACGAAAAAATGGACATGAGAATGAAAATTTAAATTTCTTTAAATATAATTGAAATTTTGCATGTTAACTGTTAAGAGTGTACTATTTCATATTTTATCAAAAAAGAATTAAATTTTTGTCATTAACATACTTATTTTAATTCATAAAGTGACGCTATGACTTTGTAAAATAGACTGCGGCAAAAATCTTTACATTTCATGGTCTCGTACAGCTGAACAAACATTCTGAAAATCTCCAAACTTGGATATATATGATCTGACAGCTGTTATTGAGAGTTTTTGCCTGTAGAGAAGTGTTCACTAATCTTCATTACAAAAGGTAAGCATATTTAATTACTCTTAATTATTATGTCACACCCGCAACAAAAAGTTACATTTATATCTCTGCAGAAAAATATTTTTAATTTAAAGTTATGAAACTTTATATTCAAAAATAGTTTATTACGATACTTTGAATTACAGACACAAAAGAAATTAATTAATATTTTAATTATAATTATTCAGCGTTGCGGGCGTGACATGTCCCTGTTGCGGGTGTGACATTTAATTAAAGTCACACCCGCAACGTCTTTTAAAATTGATTACAAATGCATATTTGAACAAATTATATGTAAATTTATGAAAGAATAATATGCTGGAAAACATGTACTTGGCAGCTTTAACTATACCCTTTGATTTAATAGAGGGAATTCCAGTTAATAAATAAAAATTTGCATCATTTGAGCATGTGACACTGTCTGCAGTTGATTTATTCAGTTTGGATTGATAAAATTGTTGCTTTACTGCAAGAAAATAATTTTATTAGTGATATATGATTAAGAAATTAATTTAAAAGGTAAGATTTTTATAGAAATTAAAAAAAGAAAATTACGAAACAATATTTTAGCAATTTTTTTTTTAATTTGTTAATTTTGTTTTGTTTTTTTGTTTTTTGTTTTTTATATACATTTTTAAAATTTTGTTATTTGATAGTATTTAATATATATATTTTTAGTTTTTTATAATAAGTAAATCAATATTAGGGGAAGATTTTTTTTCTTTTAATTCAAATTAAATAAAAAGTAGAAGTAAGAATAATAGAAACTGTTAAAATGTTTATTAAGTTAGCATAAAATGCATATAGTCAGTTTGAAATTAACCAAAATTTAACATAATTAACTTTATTTAAGATTAGAAATTTCAAGGGATAACTATTAAAAATTTGTTAAGCTTATATTTTTGGACTGGAAGGAATTTATTCAGTTTACACATTAATTTCTTCTCTTTTGCAGAGAATGAAGAGTACAGAAAGATCACGATATCATTGAAAAAAGATTAAGGAAAACCCTTTTAAATATGAAGCATATCTACAACAAGAGAAGGAAAGAGACAAAGCAAGGAGAGAAAAGAAGAGACTATTTTAAAAAATCACGGTAAAGGATGACAATCCTTTTGCATTTCATCTCATGGTAAAGAGTTGTCGATGGGGTTGGTGCAGTTGCCAAGAAAATGGTAACACTAGCAACGCTCTGCAACTATAAATTCAGCTTCAGATTTTGCCATGTGTGTAGCAAAAGTCCTAAAAAATATAAAAGAACTTTGCTGAATGTGAAATTTCAGAAGATATTGTGAAAATGCTTCATGAATGCTGGAACCAAGCACAATCGGAGCTCAACATTTAATCGATACATCATGTTGTTTTTATTGACGTAGGAACAATTAATGTAGCAATAACTTCAGAATGTGATCACAAGAGAATTTGTTTGTTACCATATTTTGTCAAAAATATAATATCCAATGATAAGAGTGCAGTTGGAGACTTTGTAGAAGTTGTTTTATTCTCCACATTAAAAAAAAAAAAAAAAAAAAAAAAAAAAAAAGGTGAAAACTTTGATGGACAAATAAGACAAATGAATGGGGATATTATAGAATAAGAGTATAGGAATATAAATCAAGAAAATGTGTGTATTTGGCTCAGTCAGTTAGATGTAGCCATACTTTGACAAGGGTATAATATCCAACGATGAATGTGCAAATGGAGATTTTGTAGAAGTTGTTTTATTCTCGATATTAAAAAAGTGAAAACTTTGATGGACAAATAAGACAAATGGATGATGACGATATAGAATTAGAATGTTTGAAAAAATTTTAAGAAAACGTGCATTTTTGGCCCAGTCAGTCAGATGCATCCTAGGAAAAAAAAGAGCATTTTTTAAAAAAAGCTACCAACCACCAGAAATTATAAATTCAAGATTGGAAATGAAATTTTTTTTATATTTTCCTCTCTAGATATTATAATTGTAATATTGATTAATTCTTTAATAAAAAAAATCTGCCTTGAAAATATTTGTATATGTCATTATTTTATTGGCTATAGAAGTCACACCCGCAACAGAGCGTCACATCCGCAACGAAAATTTTGAATATTTTCCACAAAAGCAAGAATTGAGTAAGTAATTTAATTTTTTCATAGAATAATTATTTAAGTATTACTGTCTAATATATAAAAATATCAATTCACTCAGTTGTCATAATTCACAGAGTTTTGCATTTTTGCACTGAAAGATGAAAATGCATGTCCTTTTTATGTCACACCCGCAACAGGCGGAAATTATTTTTTTTTTTATAAATAAATGATACATCAGACAATTTTCAGATTTGGATAAATTTATGTGTAAGTGGTCTACATTGAAATTCATACAAATTGAAACCAATGCTCAAAAATATTTCTGCTGGTGACTAAATTAAGTTGTGTAAATGTCACACCCGCAAGTTTGGATTGGGCGTAATATGATTTTTTTATGCAGGTTCAAATGAAAATATTCCTCATTAAAGCCATGTAATCATCCAGTAGCCAACAAAATGTAGTAATTAAATGTGAAATAGTGAAACACACTGAATCACCTGGAACTTGTAAAATGTTATTAAAATTGATTAGAAAGACATAAAACATAATAAATAGATTTGAAAAGGCAATTTAAAATTTAAAATGCTTATAAGTGCACAAAGAAAAATCAAACCGTTTCCTTGCAGTATTAGGTAATAATTAATGCATAGAAACATAGCTATAGATATTTAATAATAATATATATTTAACATCGAAATGTACTAGAAAAATATTTAATAGTAAAACACGCTAAAAACATTTGTAACCTATAAAATATTTTCAAAACCGATAAAAAACACAGAGATTATAATAAATAAACTTAAAAATGATAGTAGAATTTAAAAAAAATTCATAAAATCACAGGAAAAAAATCTCACAGGCTCACTCACCAGGCTTTGTGGATTTAATAACCATCGAAATATACTAGCTTAAAGTGTAATAGTAAAACGCACTAAAAACAATTGAGACCTGCTTTTAAAGAAGATTAAAAGCACAGAAATCAAAATAAATGTATTTGAAAAAGTGATTTAAATTTTAAAATGTTCATAAATGAGCAAATAATAATCAAGCTGTTTTATTGTATTATTCAGCTATACTTAATATGTGTATTTAATAACCACCGACATATACTAACTAAACGTGTGATAACAAAACACACAAAAAATACATTGGCTAGTTAAATGTTTTAAAAACTAATTAGAAATGCAAAAAGCATAATAAATTGAATTGAATATAAGATTTAAATTCTGAACGCGTAATATATTCATTAACAAAATTCAAACGTCTCCCTTAGATTAACCGGTTATAATTGATGTATAGAAACATAGCAATGTGCATTTAAAAACATAGAAATGTATTGATTAAATGTGTAAAATTTAAATTCTGTAAAAACTCTGGGAACATTTAAAATACTTTTAAAGCTCATTGGAAACACAGAAATCCTAATAAATTAATTTGTAAATGAGATTCTAATTTTTTAAAAAAGTTTATTTACTCAAAATCAAATTGTTCTCTTTTAGACATTTGTGAACTCTTGAAAAATTATGTAACTGCTATTTGATAGGAAAATATCCCAGTTATTCAAAAATAAATAATTTATTTAAATAAATAGTTTCTTTAAACAAATAGTTTCTTTAACTATTCAAGAGATAAATAACTTAATTGGCTGCAAACATAGAAAAAGGTTTATCGATATACTGGTAAGGAAAAATGAACATTAAAATAATACTTGCAACCTATCCAATTCCAAATGCCATATAAAATTGTGTTATATTATTTTTTACTTTCTGAAATATGGTATTATTCATGATGAAAGCTGAACGGTTAACGTAAAATCACATAAGAAGTTATACTTCTACTAAAATCGTTAAAGAGGTTAAAACTGCTTCAAGAAAATAAAAGTTCCTTTGTTGTAAGTATGTCTGTGATCCCTTGAGGATATGCTATTTTTATACTTTTGGAAAAATCGTTTTTACTTGCATCTTTTATTAACCAAACAAGTGATATAGTAGTATTTTCATTCGCAATATTACTTGCGAATTTCATTTTTTTAATTTTTTATTTACATTGATGAATTCAATGATCCGTAAACAGAACTGCAGTGATTTTGTGCATTCTTAAATATATTTAGAATATTTCGCAAAATTGAAAATATGGTGAAGTAAACAAATAAAAGTTAAATATTCAGAAAAAATAAATTCTAAAATAAAGTACTAGATTTATTGTGCAATAGTTAAATCATTAAATAGTCAAAAATTTCGAAAATGAATCATGCAAAATTTAAATTTATTTAAAAACGTAAGAAAATGCCCATGGACCCTTCCCCTTTTTAATTTTGACCCGGCAGTACATGGTTATTGCATCGTTATGCATAATGAAAATTTTTGCATAATTTGAGATAAATTGGGACCATGAATGTGGATCTAAATTTGACACGAATATTATACATTAACAGACAAGAAATAAATTTTATAAAAATAAATTTGTGGCAGAAACATATACATAAAGGAAAAACGTGTCCATACTTAACGCTGATGTCATTTTTTATGTTGAAAACAGACGATTCAGTTAAGCTTTTGCTGCATTAAAAAAATAGTTTTCTAAACATTGCACATTTTTTCCGATTCTATGAAAAATTATACCTCGACTTTTGGATAATGTCATCTTTAAAGTAAAAAATTACAAATTTCCAGATTGATAAAAAAAAATAACAGGAGAAAATTATTAGAGACATTACGAGCACTCTAAAGAATGGTAAAGACAACTTGATAAAAATAACAGTAGTATTGGTGAAAGGTGTAGTCTTGATACCCGTTTCTTGTCACATTACTTAACCGCTAATGTCCCTGTTACGAATCGTAGCACCTGCTATCCAGTCACATGATTGTTTTTCGGCGCCCAACGTGGGGCCGATCGTCTGTTACGAAATCATGTTCTAAAGACCCGATGTGCTCGAAGGATGTTTCTCGACGAGAGAAAAAGTATCTCTCGCTTATTATACATGTAAAATTTATGTTTGCATGTTTAAGTGTTTATAGTTGTGTTTAGTGTGTGTTGTGAAAATTAAACAAGTAAAAAGACTCCATTTTCAAGTATTATTTACCTATACTTTCGAATTCGCGAATCGTAAAATTCTCCATGGTGCCACATTTCAACCCGGGAAGTGACTGTTTGCAAGACTTTCGAATTTAAGACTTTTATAAGTGTCAGTGACTCCTTTAAGGATATCTGAATATCAAGAATGTGTTTATAAAGGGTATAGCGAGATAAGAATGGCGAAATGGCCCCCATGGTCAATGACTGAATTGTTATTTGTACTAGTATCAGCACTCTAAAAGAGTACGAAATGCAAGGTCATTGACCCCTGATCTTGACCTGTCGTTAAGATATTCGATAAAGTTCGTACGCGCGCCGTTATTTTTTAAATGTATTTTTCTGAAAAACTATAAAAGCTAGAAAGATGGGACCAATTGCGTATATTGAGAGATACTTTGAAAAATATTTTGAATTTTTTTCAGAGTTTTCGTAAAATGACAACTGTGCAAAATAATGAAACAAAGTATAAATCTTTTGTTTTAGTACTGTTTTGTTATGTCTACCGCGCCAAAAAAAATACATAATATTCTTTAATTTATATACTTATAGCACACAAAAAATGATCAAAATCAAAGAGGCGCTTTTTGAGTAATATCTAAGAAGAAAATAGAAAAGGTTAAAATAAAAATTATAAATAGAAGAGGAAGAAAAAAAGAAAAATTGATACCGGACAAATTTAAAAGAAAAAGTAACACTGATATACGGCCAGTGCGACTCGGAAACACGGCTAGTGGGGCACTGAAATACAGCTGGTGAGTGGATGGAGCGATGAAACGTGGGATCGCACCGACCTACCCCGCAAATATACTTCTCCTGTTGAAATTCTGTCTAAACATATTTTTAAGCGAAGATGTCAATGCTGTAATTAATGAAAGTAGAGATGATGATAACTAAAGTTATATCTATCGCGCCAAATATATATATATATTTATATATATATAATATTCTTTCATTTATATATTTATGCCACGCAAAACCTGATCAAAACCAAAGAGGTGCTTCTTTGAGTAATTATGAATTTAATAAGTAAGATCACGGATGGTAGGAACTAACTAAAGAGGTCTTTTTTAGAATTATTTATTATAATTACATCATAAATATGATTTCAAATATCATTATTTTCATTTATTACAATATTGACTTCATCATTTAAAAAAGGGTATAGCGAGGTAAGAATGGTGAAAAGGCCCCCATGGTCAAGGACTGGTTTATTATTTGTATTAGTATCAGCACTCTAAAAGAGTACGAAATGCAAGGTCATTGACTACACATCCCCTGATCTTGACCTGTCTTTAAGGTATTCGAAAAAGCTCGTAAACGCGCTGTTATTTTTTAAATGTGTTTTTCTGAAAAACAATAAGAGCTAGAAAGATGAGACCAATCGCGTATATTGAGAGATACTTTGAAAAATGTTTTGTATTTTTTTCAGAGTTTTCGTGAAATGACAACTGTGCAAAATAATTAAACAAATTATAAATCTTTTTTTTTTAGTACTGTCCTGTTATGTCTACAGCGCCAAAAAAATATATAATATTCATTAACCCTTTCCAGCGCGGACACATTCTGCTAGTAAAATGAGAAATTATTGACTGACACCGGAATTTACAAACGACTTTTTAAGAAATCAAGAACTCCTTAATTTAAGCTTTTATTGTAAAAGCAAGATTTTATTAAAATATTAATAGTGCCAATTGCAAGTTTAGATTTATAATTAGGTGTATCCAGGGATGAGATTTCCGCTTTTTTCACACCAGTAAAATCTTAGAGAAAATGCTATATTTTTAAATCGGGACATTTTTATGATTTAAAATAACAACATTTTCTCTAAGATTTTACTGGTGTCCAAAAAAGCGGAAATCTCATCCCTAGGTGTATCCTGACCAGACACACTGCGCCGGAAAGGGTTAATTTAACCCGTAAGTAAGCGCGCAGGGCCTAAATGACCCGGAATGCGTTCAATTTTTTACAATTGTAAAAAATATATTTTTAAAAGTAATTTTCAACTTATTTTATCACAAAATTTGTAGGAATTGTCTGTATCTAAATAAAGTGACTGTTATAATTTGATTTTATTGTTGAAAAAATTAAAAACATTCATACCCTGGACAAACGTGCGTTCTCCCGTGTTATATACTTTTACCACACAAAAGCTGATCAAAATCAAAGAGGTGCTTCTTTGAGTAATTATGAATTTGCTAAGTATGAATACGGAAGGTAGGAACTAATTAAAGAGGACTTTATTTAGAATTATTTATTATAGTTACATGAGAAATATAATTTCAATCATCATCATCATCATCACTATTTTCATTTATTACAATAGTGACTTCATCATTTAAAAAATTTTTAGACAGAATTTCAGCAGGACGTAAAATGAGAGATAGACATCTCGCATGAGCTAATTAATATATGACACTTGCGACATGGGCGCAGCATCCAACTGTTTTGTTTCCATTTGGACAATCGCAACAATATCCTCGGATTCCTTCGATATTGTTAATAGTAGGAACATAATCAATGAACACCCGGTAATATTTACTATTTACGTGTCTGGAACGAACATTTAACTTGATAATATTTGGGGTTATTTTAACGTAATATTTGCAGAGATTACTCGTGTCGTCCATTATTTCAACCAGGTATGAAATGGCAAATGAGAGCTGATAGGAACCTGTAAATATTATTTTTAATTATTCATCATTTAGTTGTGGAAAATCCAAAATTTCTTATGATACCAGTCGTTGAAAAGCTGTTTTTCTACGGTTCCAGTGCTTCTTCTTTACCTCTTCACTTAAAGAGTTTGATAACGTCATTCGCTCTTTAATGTATTGAACAATTATCTCATTTAAGCCTGCATCAGAATCTAATCGCTTACTGAATTTGTTGTGTAAAAATCCGACAACTTTGCAAAATAGACTTACTGTTGGAAGTATTTTATTATCAAGATTGTTATGAAGCAAATTATATTTCTGAGCAATGGCCCTGTGCACAGCTTCGACTACCCATCGGATTTTAGTCACCTGTCGTGACATGTTGTTTTTTCGGTAGGTAACTGGGCTCGATTACCTTTAAGTGCTGTCATTAATACAGCGAGCGTAGCCTTCTTTGGTGATAGAGTCAACGGCGTCACGAAAACCGCGATCTACAACAAATATATCATTTGGACGTAATAGAGTTTGAAGTTTAGCATCTTGAATCACTTTTTTCATAATAGTAGCATCATTTTCCGTACCATTAAAGGGCCCAGCAAAATCAACTATAAACCTGTTCGTGGTACAAATTGTAAACGGTTTATATAAATGGGTTTTCATTTGACCAGAATACGATTTTCGCTGATATTCATTATTAGAGCTTTTTTTATGCCTAATACAGGGTTCGCACAGTTCTACCACTAAATTTTTACAGTATTTACAATGTATTTCACTGCAGAAAAATAATGCAAAAATTGCGAATCGAGCAGCTGGTTGCGAATTCTGTTTCTTAAAAATTAAATATAAATTTTCTTATCATTAATAGTGGTGTCAGAGTCCTTACAAAATATAAGGAGTGTGCGAACCCTGTAATATATGTGCCGTCAAATATCAATACCAGCTGATCATTTCTAAGGTTTAATAACGTTCGAACAGTTAAACTTGTATTCTTTATTAAGTTTTCTCGGGAAATGGAGGTTAATCCAATATATGGCAAAATATCAATCGCAAAACTTCTTAATACTTCTTTAAAAAATGACGACACATGTTGTTCGTATGGTAAACCCAGCACTCCTGCTATCACTGAATTAGAATTTCCAGTTTTTTATTCAAACAAGAATACAACTAACGCTTGAGTTATAGTACGTACGCTTGTGTTTCGCATAGAAGTTAATCGCTGTCTTAATTCAATTATGTTTTGCCAGCAAAGTCCTGTCAGTATCTTTATCTGATTTTCAGGCATATCATTTTCATTAATTTTTTCGAAAAGCGACATCTCTGCTCTTTCTGAAAGTGATTTTAAAAAATGAGCAACTTCCTTAGAACTTATTTTGCTGGTGTTAGATATAACACGTAGGTGAACCAACTCGCCTTCATAAAATGACTTTCCTATTATATGTGTGCAGAAACAACGGTTACCCCCTGGTATGAAAATCCCAATTTTTGTATACAATACGTGGTATATGTAGATGTATAAATTCGTTGTTATCGGCAACATACCAGGGTTCGCACAACTGTACTACTAAATTTTTACAGTATTTTCAATGTACTCCACTATAGAAAAATATTTAGAAAATTGCGAATCGAGAAGGTGTTTGCGATTTCTGTTTCTTGAAAAGTAAATATAAATTTTCTTATAATTAATAGTGGTGTCGGAGTCCTTACAAAATATAAGGAGTGTGCGAACCCTGCATACGGAACAGCATCATTGCCATCATCATCATCATCGTCGTCGCTTTCGGAACTACACGGCAAATTAATTTCACTTTCTTGTTGAAATGGAGCAATCGAAGATGTTTCCCCTACTTCTAAATATTCAGTAGATGGGCTTCATATTCAGCCAGGGTAGACATTGCAGAAGTTGATGCGACATTTGATTTACTATCGTAAATAATAAACCGAAATTTTCCACATAATATGTCACCAACAGAAACTGTTTTTTTACTCGAGTCACTATATAGTCTAGCATCCTCTTCAGTAGCGATAACTTTCTTTCTTCCACGAACTTTATGCACGAAAATGTCACAAACTTTACATTGCACGAACATTGTTGTCACCATACAACTTTCGGCGGGCTTAAACAATTATTCTCACCTAATTATGACAAACCAGGCAATTTTTTTATGTATTGTTGTCCTGACACAGCAAGACTAAAAAAAGGTTCGTAGAATCCGTATTACTGTAATTTCGGGTGTATACGCCGCGGATCAAACAATTCTTTTTCGACCCAGAATATTTTAAAAAATGAATTTTACTACTTAGATCGCCGTAAATATTTGCCTTCAATCACTAAATAAGATTTCTGGGTCCAAAAAGAATTGTTTGAGCCGCGGCTTATACACCCGAAATTACGGTATATAATAACAATCCACTGACTAGTAGATCAGAACAGCAAAATCTCCGTACGAAGACTATAATGCGCATGTACGCTGGCGCGATCGCTGATTTCACTTCATCACCCACTCAGTAGCCATACGTCTGAGTCGCACTAACCGTATATCAGTATTACTTTTCCTTTTAAATTTGTCCGGTATCAATTTTTCTTTTTTTCTTCTTTTTCTGTTTATAATTTTTATTTTAACTTTTTCTATTTTCTTCTTAGATATTACTCAAAAAGCGCCTCTTTGATTTTGATCATTTTTTGTGTGCTATAAGTATATAAATTAAAGAATATTATGTATTTTTTTTGGCGCGGTAGACATAACAGAACAATACTAAAATAAAAGATTTATACTTTGTTTCATTATTTTGCACAGTTGTCATTTTACGAAAACTCTGAAAAAAATTCAAAATATTTTTCAAAGTATCTCTCAATATACACAATTGGTCCCATCTTTCTAGCTTTTATAGTTTTTCAGAAAAATACATTTAAAAAATAACGGCGCGCGTACGAACTTTATCGAATATCTTAAAGACAGGTCAAGGTCAGGGGTCAATGACCTTGCATTTCGTACTCTTTTAGAGTGCTGATACTAATACAAATAATAATTCAGTCATTGACCATGGGGGCCATTTCGCCATTCTTACCTCGCTATACTCTTTCAAGACTGTGATTTGTGCTGCCGCTCTTGGGGATTTCTCGGTCTGAATTTATCGGAAATACATCGCGTCTTCACATCGCGGATAGAAAAGGTATTGTAAAATTGTTTTGATTTATTCCTTTGATCTATATTTTCACTATTATGGATCTTGAAAAAATTAAAACTAAAAGAAAGGTATTGAAAACCGCAATAACCAAATTTATTACAAAAATTGAGGCTTATATAGAAAGTATCGATTTTAATGATAAAAGTCATTTTGAGCAGTTAACAGAATATTTAACTAATATTAATGATAAACAAAACGAATTAAAAACTGTTAATAATCAGGTTCAGGAATTATTATCGGATGGAACAATTTTCGAGAACGATATTCAGTCATCTATTGAATATGACGATGGAATAAATGAAACAAAATTTAAAATTAAATTGAATTTGAAGAAATTTAAAATTGATTCTGATCAACCTGATACTAGTTCTTTATTTAACGCGAGTACAACTCCTTATTTCAATGCTAGACCAACAACAATAAATTTACCAAAAATAATCATCCCGACGTTTAAAGGGGATCCGAATATGTTTTTGGAATTTATGAATAGTTTTAAAAGCAGCATTGATGCCAATGAAAATTTATCCAAGGTGGATAAACTTATTTATTTAAAATCCTTTTTGTCAGGTGAAGCACTTAAATCAATTTCCGGTCTAGCCCTGACCGAGGCGAATTACCAGCAGTCTTTAGACTTGCTGCAGAATCGTTATGGTAAACCAGAAATTTTGATAAGCGGGTTTATAAACAAATTATTAGAACTAGAACCGGTTAGGTCGAGCACGAATATTAAGTCATTACGAGATTTATATGACGAATGCGAAGTAAGCATTCGTAATTTACAAGTTATCGGGGTCGCGTCGGACAATTTCGGTTATTTATTGATACCGATAATTTTAAAACAGATACCCCATAATTTAGTTGTAGAATATCAGAGAAAGAAAAACGCGGAAAAAGCTGGTGACGGAAATGAATTGATGAAATTCATAAAGTTTGAAATAGAATCGCGGGAAGCAGCAAATGCAGTGTCAGGGATTTCCTTAAAAAATCAGGAAGTAGCACGATATGAAAAAAGGAATTTTAGAACTAAACCAAATATTCCCTCTTCAATCGCGCTTAATACTGTTGTAAAAAATGTTTGCATATTTTGAAACGCGAATCATTTAAGCTTAAAGTGTAATGAAATTACCGATGAACAAAAAAGGTATAAGTTGAAAAAAGATGGAAGATGCTATCGTTGCTTCTTGAAATCGCACGTAATATCCTTGTGTAAGGTAAAAATACCTCCTTGTGAATTGTGTAAAAGTTACCAGCATAATTATTTATTTTGCCCGACTAAAAAATCGACAAAAGCGCGTCACGATGACAGTTCAGTAAAAGCCGATGATTCTAAAAATGAAGAAAGTCAAACCGTATTTTCATATGTAATTAAAACTAATAATTCTCCCGAAAAGTACGCAACATTGTTGCAAACCGAGTGCAGGGTACTGGTAATAAATTATGCACGAGACTCTTATATGATTCGGCATCCTCTAGAACATTTATTACAAAAAGTTTAGCCTCGGCGTTGAAATTAGAACCTGTTGCCAAGGAAACGCTTTTGGTTTATACATTTGCGAATCGCGATGCCATAGAAAAGGAGTTTAATGTAGTAAATTTAACTATTATTAGTTGTCATCATCCTTATGAAAAAATAACTGTAAAAGCGCTGGTTTCTGAAATCATTAGCGGTACTAAGATAATG
This sequence comes from Maratus speculifer, assembly GCA_964019185.1. Lineage (NCBI taxonomy): Eukaryota > Metazoa > Arthropoda > Arachnida > Araneae > Salticidae > Maratus > Maratus speculifer. The sequence continues at coordinate 26,492,837 of OZ025289.1, read as the reverse complement.
ACTTCTGTTGATTATAAGTTAATAGATAAATTACGATTAGATAAACATGAATTGGCCGATACATTTATTCATTCGAAACCGGTCCAGATCTTGCTAGGTGCGGACTATCTGTTCAAAACTATAATAGGTAATGTCGAAAAAATTAATCATAATTTATTTATGCAGCCAACAATATTTGGCAAAACCATTGCCGGTAAAGTTAATAGTAATAATTCGCAGCCAACTTCCTGTATGAATGTAATTTGTTTCCCTTCAGAAAATGATCTTAGAAATTTATGGCAAATTGAGTCTTTTTTAGTCGATTCAAATGATCAAATGCAAGAGGAGACTTATGAGGTCATTAATCAATTCCAGAAAGAAATCATTTTAAAAAATGATAGATATATGACCCCCTTGTTATGGCGTAGCGAATTAGATAAACAGAATTTGTCTAATAATTACGAGGTAGCAGAAAGGCGTTTTTTAAGTTTGGCGAAAAGGTTAAAGAATGATAAGTCTTTGTTTTTAAAATATAATGAAATTATGAAAGAGCAATTAACTGAGGGAATTATTGAAAAATGTAGTGATAATTGTTCTGTCAATTTCGTGATGCCACACTCTGCTGTTTCTAGGCCAAGTTCTTCTACAACAAAAACAAGGATTGTTTTTGACGCGAGCAGTCGGGAAATGGGGGAAAAAAGTTTAAATCAATGTCTTTTTGCGGGGCAAAATTTGAATCCTAATCTCATAGATGTGATATTAAATTTCAGACAGTTTAAAATTGCTTTCACGGGGGATATTGCTAGGGCCTTTCTACAAATTCAGGTATCAGAAAATGATAGAAATTATCTATGTTTTTTGTATTTCGATGACTGCGACATAGATAAACACAGTGTTTTGTATCACTTTAATCGTCATTGTTTCGGCGTCACCAGCTCCCCCTATGTTTTAGCCTCTACAATTAAAAAGCATATTGGTAATTATAAGGATACGGAACGCGCCGCCTATGAAATGATTAATAAATATTTGTACGTAGATGATTTAATTTACGGATCATCTACAGTCGAGCAGGCTATGCAACTAACAACTACTGCAGTTTCTATATTTAAAGATGCCAATATGCAATTGCGAAAGTTCGTTACTAATTCTCCAGAATTAAAAGAAGCTTGGAATGGTAACCTGGTTATAGAGATTAATGAAAACTGCGCAGAATCAAAAGTATTGGGGTTAAACTGGAATGTTGAAGGGGATTTTTTTGGCTATAGATTTGGCATCTTTAGTGTCAATAGGTGACAGTTTGGAATTCACCAAAAGGCATGTTCTCCAGAAAGCCGCTAAAATATTTGATCCAATTGGATTTATGTCACCCTTTTTGATAAGGGTAAAAATTTTCCTTCAAGAATTATGGCAGAGTAGGCTAGACTGGGACGATGAATTTAACGAAGAATTTCAAATTAAATACAGAACATGGTATCAGGAAATCGAATTGCTAGACCAATTAAAAATACCCAGATATTATTATCACTCGAGTGAAGTGCACGACAAAGTAGAACCACACATTTTTTCCGATGCTTCCTTGAAGTCCTATGGAGCGGTAGCCTACTTCCGGTTTCAAACATCCGAGGAAAATTATAGGACATGTTTTGTTATGTCTAAAGCCAGAGTAGTCCCGTTGAGAAAAATAACACTACCACGCTTAGAGCTTTTAGGGGCTCTAATAGCTGCTAGAATAGCTAGTCACCTTAAACTCATTTTCACGAATCTAGATAAAATAGTACTGTGGTCAGACTCGACTATAGTACTACATTGGATCAAAGGAGTGGCATCCAAATGGAAGCCGTTTGTGGCTAACAGTGTGATGCAAATTCAGGACATTAGCGACCCTAGTTCTTGGCTGCATGTAAATAGCAGGGATAATCCTGCTGACATGCTAACTAGGGGACTGTCAGCGAAAGAGTTAATAAACTCCAATCAGTGGTGGTACGGGCCGGAATGGCTCGGTAAATCTGAAAAATTTTGGCCTAAGGACGATTATTTAAAATTAAAATCAGTTAATCCTGAAATTGAAGCTAGAAGTAAGATTGTTGTTAATACAATTATTGCCAAGGAGAATATAATTGATATACAGAAATTTAGTAGCCTGAGAAAATTATTGCGTGTAACAGCCTACGTATTTCGTTTTATCAGATTACTAAAGAAAAATAGAGAACCACTACGTACACTTTCGGCGGAGGAAATCCGAGAAGCGGAAATTTTCTGGATAAAAAATTGTCAAACTCAAATTTTCGAAAAAGAAATCGTAAGCCTGAAAAATTCCAAGCCACTTCCTAGAGACTCTAGATTGCTTTCATTGAACCCTTACCTCGATTCAGATGGAGTTTTGAGAATCTTAGGCCGACTCCATAACGCAAATTATTCGATGGATGAGAAACATCCAATAATTCTTCCGCCAAAAACCAAACTTTCAGAACTTATAATTTGGGATGCCCACTACAGAGTTTTTCATTCTGCTGTTGCCCATACACTTGTGCAGATTAGAGAAAGATTCTGGTTATTAAAGGCTAGACAATCTGTGAGAGCTGTGCTTAAAAATTGCATTATTTTCAAAAGATTTTCTTCAACTCCAGGCGATCAGACGGTAGCGCCATTGCCTAATGATCGAGTAGAACAGACCAGTCCATTCAGTGTGATAGGATGTGATTTTGCAGGGCCATTATACGTAAAAGACTGTGACAACAAACAATACATTTTATTGATTACATGTGCAGTTACTAGAAATGTCCACTTGGAGCTTGTCGGCAACTTGTCGACACAAACATTTTTACTAGGTTTTCGCAGGTTTGTCTCTCGGCGAGGATTACCATCTGTAGTATATTCGGACAACGCCAAGACTTTTAAACGTGCGGACAATGACTTGAAAACCTTTGGCGGATTATGACTCATCCAGATGTGCAAGACTATTTTGCTTCTCATCACATACAGTGGAAATATATCATTGAACGAGCAGCGTGGTGGGGGGGATTTTACGAGCGAATGGTTAGAACTATAAAAACTGCTTTAAGAAAGACACTCGGGAAATCATCGCTAACTGTTGATGAACTACATACTGTTTTAGTTGAAATTGAAGGAATGGTCAATTCTCGACCTTTAACATATGCCTCGCCAGAAGGTCAAGACCCCCTCCATTAACGCCTGCTCATTTCCTAATTGGGAGAAGAATTTCTTCTCTGCCACCAGTTCGCCTTCACCTTAAATCGAATATCTCTTCCAGGAAAGAATTAATTAAATCTTTTAACTATCGTGAGAAATTAATGCGCTTGTTTTGGACTAGATGGAAAGGGGAATACTTGTTAAATTTGAGGTCAGCTCATTTAAGCTCGAACAAAACTAATTTTCCTCAATTTAAATTGAATGACATAGTATTAATCAAAGATGATAAATTACCCAGAAATTTCTGGAGTCTAGGAAAAATTATTGAATTATTTCCTGGAAGAGACGGCAAGGTGAGGGCCTGCAAGATAAAAACTGAGAAATCTATTCTCAGACGACCAGTACAGTTATTGTATCACATGGAAATTTGAACTGATTAACTTGTATATACTAATCTTGATTTTTTTCTTATTTTAGTTGAAGTTTTGTTGTATTTAGTTGAAGTTTTGTCCTTGAAGTATGTATAATATTCCATATTTATATTCATGTTGTATTAAATTGATATATAATTTGTGATGAGCATCCATATGTTCATGGGTGGGCAGTGTTACGAATCGTAGCACCTGCTATCCAGTCACGTGATTGTTTTTCGGCGCCCAACGTGGGGCCGATCGTCTGTTACGAAATCATGTTCTAAAGACCCGATGTGCTCGAAGGATGTTTCTCGACGAGAGAAAAAGTATCTCTCGCTTATTATACATGTAAAATTTATGTTTGTATGTTTAAGTGTTTATAGTTGTGTTTAGTGTGTGTTGTGAAAATTAAACAAGTAAAAAGACTCCATTTTCAAGTATTATTTACGTATACTTTCGAATTCGCGAATCGTAAAATTCTTCAGTCCCAAACTATGAATTCATGAAAATTTTACCTTTAAAGTATTTTTCGTGAATTTTTGAAACTACATATATTTAACACTTTTTCAATAAAATTGAGAAAGATTTCGTTAAATAGATTTAAATAAATAATTTTGGTAAATAGAATTTTGTGCAATATTTAAAATTTCAATCCAATTATTAATTTAAATTATTATTTGGCATTTTAAGGAACGAGAAAATATAAGTCGTGGGAAAAGTGTGAACACCCCCTAACTCTGCAAAAAATTATCGCAGAAAAAGTTACTGGTACCAAATGAATATATATATATATATATATATATATATATATATATATATATATATATATATATATATATATATATATATATATATACTTTTAAATGATGTACAAAATTTGCTTACGGTGTCATCTACATATTAAAACAAACTCTAACTTTTTTTTTTCAACAGCAATACCCAATTCTCGCAGCCTAAATTAACTCTACACACTTCAACTCACCTAAAAACAGATTTATATCAGTTCTTAGAAGAAATTTCTGAGAAGTTCATAATTTTAAAACGAGCATATTTTAGGGCTGCATCCAAATTTAAGTTCGGTATTTATTTGTTGACCGAGAGAGCCCCCTCCTTGATCAAGGTATTTTACCGGTCAAGTCACGGCCAACCTTTAACTCGCATTTCAACTCTCAGTTGAGAACTCTAGGTTGGCAAATCTAACCGCCAGTTAATATTTCGAATTCACCAATAACTTTGGAGCCGCGATTATTCAACCTTGTGTTACTCGATCTGGTTTAAAAACTAGTTAGCGGATTGGCCATAGGAATCACATGACCTGGTAGTTGCCGCTATGAGTTCTGTCCTGGCCTAGTACCATCTTTATCTGTTTTTTTTTCCCAAGAACGAACTTAAAGGAAGTATTGAAAATGTATACTTATCATGTTTAATTTTTAAGTAAAAAATTCTTATAAATAAATTTCGAATGGTGGTTTTAGTTTACAAAACAAAATTTTGCGTTGCAGTGAAATTCTTAAAAGACCGTTTATTTCATTAAATATATATATATATATATATATATATATATTTCTTTAATATAAATTTAATAGAAAGTTATCTGATCAAACTAATAAATTTATTTATTTATTATAAGCAAAAGTTATTATTTCAAATTTACCAAACATATAATTAACAAAAAAATACATTATCTATTAGTAATAACTGACCACATGCACGTAATTTGGTAGAAATTTCATACTTTAAACAAATTTAAAAAGTACTGCGGTGCAACAGAAATAAAACTTCGTTTTTTCCTTTTTATCTTTTTTTAAAGAGAGATAGAGAATTTTGATTCATATAATTATAATTGATGTTAACATATTTCTATTTGGATTCTTTAGATGGCGCCACCAAACAAAATCCGTAAAATTGCAAGCTTCGTTTTCGACACACAAATTTATGTAATTTTGCGTTTGTAGAGCAAAAATATATAAGAAAAAGGGAAAAATTTAGCTGACACATTCTGTTATAATAGCAACTTTTATAATAAACGCTTCTCTTTATTAATAAATCATAAACAGCATTGTTTTAGAAAAAGACGCATCAACGCTCTGTTTAAAACGACGGCCATCTTTCTTTCTAGTAGGCATGCGCGGTTCACTAACCTGGGATTTTAGTTTGGTTGAGTTCGTCAACTCCAGGTTGGGAAACGCCTCGAATCTCGGAAGGTTGAGTTAACGGCGAATTGGATTTCGCTTTCAACCGAGAGTTCAGCTCGAAATGCGAGGTTGAGGTTGATGGAGAATTACCGGGTTAGAAGCATTCAAGCCGTCATTGAAGACTTTTAGATTACAGGATAGCATAAGGAGTTTCAAAAAATTTAGTCACTTCTGTCGTCGACACTTTTTAAACACTTTCTACAGGGTACCTTAAAAATTACATAATTTTAAAAAGCAAATAAAAGACAGTTTGCTTTATTGAAACAAAATTGCAGAAGACTACTAAGTGAATTGACTAATTTCACCAATAACTGCAAAACAATAAATCCACTAACTGATATTCAATAATTCCATTTCAGGAAAAATTATGCGATTTTCAACAACTCTTGCTGCAAAATTTTTCCCTGGTACAACACATTTGCAACACATTCACAACACAATCAAAAGCCATTTAAGTAGAAGCGTTAATTATTAAGCTCAGTTAGTATTCTGAAAGTGTTTTACGAATTTGTAGTGTACTAATAGATATATTAAGCAAATTTTATAACAAATTATTTCAATGGTACTTTAAAGTGCCGTCGGGACATAAATGGTTAATAGAAATTTGTGATAAGGGGTTGTTTGTTTTGTCTTGATGCAGTGCTGGACAGAACTGAGCTCCTGTAACGAAAATCTTTATTTCGACTTTCGACATGTCAGCATAACCCAAATCCTAGAATGAACTATGTTAGTCACTCCTAATCATTTTAATTCAAAGTATTCATAGTACAAACTCATGCAATGTTTTTATATCTAATACAAAAATAACAGTGATCGTTCGTTTCAATCCTGGTTAATCCCTTCGATATAAGTGAGGCAACTGCCTTCATTACCAAATTGCGTTGTGAATATTTTTGAAGATGGAATTAACTTATGGATCGTAAATAAAACATAACTCTAAATTAGATCATAATAGAATTAAATAAAATAAGACTCATGGTCGAAAAGATACCAACAATTTTTTAACAATTAACATATAAATTTATTTACAACTATTTTACAAATTGTCGGTGCGTCATAAGACACATTATTCTCAATATAGACAACATAAAAAAAACAAAAAAAACCCCTATTAATTCTACTTGAATAATTATTGTTTTTAATATTATAATCTTGAATACCAATTGGAGCGTGCAGAACCCCCTACTTGGCATTTTGCCCTAAACATTTTGGGAAACAATATAAATTAAAAGAAAACCGTACCTTCATATTATTTCGTGCCCAGCACTCAGTTGAGGCTCGCATTCGGAGACATCACAGGCGGTTACCCTTCATCACTGGTGGACATCACATTCGGATCATAGGCTATCACACATGATCAGTGGTGGACCTCATCTTCGGATCACAGGCTATCACACATCATTACTGGCGGACATCATTTTCGGATCACAGGCTATCACACATCATTACTGGCGGACATCATTTTCGGATCACAGGCTGTCACACATCATTACTGGCGGACATCATTTTCGGATCATCGGCGATGTTGGTAGGTCCTCCTTGGAATTAATAACGTTTCTCTTCTAACACATCTTCGCATCTCGGAGCGAACTTGTCATCTGAACTATTCAAGAAAAAGTCTATATTCTCTTTTTTTTCTGGCGGGCGTGGCTAATACTCCCCTTCGATTCAATCTGCCCGAAAAATGACCATTCAGTCTCTCCCCCGGCCTATTCCTGACGCAGATTCGTTGGCTTCTTCTTCGAGCGTGGGGGGCTGGCCCCTCTTGTCTGCAACGCGCTCCTAGCCGGAAAAAATTACCGGTAGCCTCAACTAGAGAAACGTGTGTGGTCTCGCTTAATTGGCTTGTAAATCTACCAATAAACCATTCTTGACGTAAATGTCAAGCGATTGTTATGCGAGAGCCCAACTGGTGCCTTCTAGATGCCATCTGAGATAGGGGTCTGCCTTGCTCCTGACATGAATAGCGTTAAACATACACTAGTATTTACAACCACTATACAAAAACATCAAAGGATACAATATGTATAATATACCATTTTATATATATATCTATAAATCTCGGAAGATTGCTGGATGCTTATGTTCCCAGCATCTCCCCCCCCCCAACTAAATGAAAAAAAAAAGAAATAAACAGACAAAAGAGTACTTTTTCTTTTTTTTTTTTTTTTTTTTTATAAGTGTTCGGCGATCCTGAAAGATCAATCACTGTTTCCAAGTCTGTTTGTGATTGAACACTTGCAACGCCATCAGTTGTCTACTTCTGTACATCACAATCTAAAATGATCATCGTAGAATGCCTAGATTTTTTTTTTTTTTTTTTTTTTTTTTTGTCCATGTCTGTAAAGAAAGTTCAGGTTACGTAACACAATGATTCGCAGTCTCTGATTGTATTGCTACTTGCTTAACTCCCCTGCTGGGAGGTTGTTGATGTGTGAGGATTCTTCTCTGCGTTATGCATCAACATTTATATTGTTCCCATAATTTAGCCTAAAATCGCGAATTTCCGAAATAATAAAGCAATGATAATATATATACATAGATATATATATGTATTTTATTTATTTATTTATTTAAAAGCTGTTATTATGTCCAAAACTAGTTACTGAAATAGTTTAAGATCACATTTCTGACTCATTTTTCCATTTACAAGCATGGCTGTTATCATAACGTACAAACCAATGCATCACCATATTTATATGCTACACTATAATTTTTTTATATATGATACACATTTTATACCATTCACATTATCTCAATATAAAATCAATACACACAATTATTTATATTTACAATTTTGTTGTGCAGGCTGATTTTCACCCTTAGCACTATTCCAAAACTTATAGTAAGTGCTGTTGTTTCTGTTTCATTCCTTATACATATTGAAAAATTAATCTTACAAGACCAATTTTACCCTTTTTCTTTATATAACATTTTTACATATAATATAACCTGTCCACTCAAAAAAAGGTCCCAATTTCTAAAATTTTATGTCATTCTGATGACCGCGGAAACCATATACTTCAATAAAACTTTGTTAGTAGTCAAACTCTACAAGTCATCCATTGTGTAAGCCTTCTAAGCATTTTGTTATGTGCTGATATAAAAAAAAATTTTTTTATTTTATTTTATTTTATTTTTTATTTTATTTTTTTTAACTAATTTGAAACCCAAACAGGGAGGGAAAAACAAAAAGCTACCACATTTATTGATTTATTTATTTATTTTATCCTACCAATGTTACCTTATGTCTCCTTATTACTTATATAATCCTTATTATTATACCCCTTTTATTATATATCCGTTTTATTTTTTTGTATCGCTATTATTAATGTATTTACTTCCAAACCCTTTTACCCAATTTCGAAATCTATCCTTCTCGGAGCAAATAAAAACAATGATAGTTCACGACCCTGCATGCCTTGGCCAAGTAAATCAAAATCTTCTGCCCGCAAAAGAATTTATTACATGCAAAGTCCCAAAACCCCCAATGTTGGTTGCCCCGCCAAAAAAAGTTATGCAAAAGTTTTTTTCTTTTTTTTTTTTTTTTTTTTTTTTTGTATGGCTCTGAAAAGGTCCTTTTTTTTTTTTCTTTTTTTAAAACTAAGTTCCCTTTCGTCTTTAAATATAAAGAGGTATTATCTCCCTGTGTTGCCCAAACAAAACCACTTTTGAAAGAAGTAATTATTAATATTATTGTTATAATTTTATTTCAAAATGTTCAATGAATCTGACTATCTAAGCTATCTTTATATTCACTCAATAATTAATCTTAAGAGGAAATGCGTTCATCCACCTTATCTTATATAAATTTGCCTATCATCCGTAATACTTATTTATTTTATTTTATTTTTTTTTATTTTTTTTTTCATGTATGGCTCTGAAAAGGGCCTTTTTTTTTTTTTTTTTTTTTTTTTTTTTTTTTAATTAAGTCTTTGTGACAGTCTTGTACAAGCTAATCCTCCGTAACCTATATATCTAAGTAAGAGTGCCCTTACCTAATCCTCAATATTCTGTTCCGAGTCTGATTCATTTAACTCGCCCTTAGTTTTTCTGGCATTCCTCGTCGTAGCCTTGGGTGCGAAAAGAAATTGTATGTGTCGACGTATTGTTGGCCCATTTATTTTGTCTTTCAGACGGAGCACATAATTATTGTGTCGAACAACTTTTACTACCACAAAAGGCCCTTCAAAACGAGGGTGTAAAGCCCTAGGCTTGCCAATTACTTTTGCGTACACTTCTTGACCCACGTCTAACTTTTTAACTTCCTGAAGATCATTTTCTTTGATATATTCCGCCATAATTTTTTGTTGGTTAGCTATGGCTTGCCGGTGAACTGCCCTCATGTGTTCTATCCTATTTTTAACGAACGCTTAAGTGCACGTTAAATCCGGAGCACTTAATACCGTAAATTGATTTTTAATTTCTCTACCAAAGAATAATTTTGAAGGAGAATAACCTAGTGCTCGATGGATCGTGGTATTATAATTAAGTTTAAAATATTCGAGTCTGGTGTCCCACTCAAGAGTGGAATTGGACATTGCCACCAAGGATGCCTTAATCGATTTATTAATGATTTCAGCCAGACCATTCCCACAAGGTTTGTAGACGCTTGCGGGTGTAGATCTATATTTAGTGTCTTCAAATATTCTTTAAAAAGCGCACTTCGAAAATATTGTGCGTTGTCTGTAACTATTTCGGAACACAAGCCGTAGGCTCCGAAGTACCTATTTAAAACGTTCAAGATAGTTTGGGACTCCACATTTCGTAAAGGGACTGCTTCTAAAAATCTAGAGCCTGCGTCTATGATAGTCAGAATGAAGCAATTTTTCCTGAGGGTCATGGGTAATTTACCTACTATATCCATTTGTAGACTTGCTCCGATTTGTAAATTTCTTTCCATTTTTTCAAGTGGTACTTTAATCGTCTGGTGCTGCTTACTGCAATTACATCTTACGCAATTCGTGCAATAATTTTTTATATCTTGGTACATTCCGTACCAGAATAAACGAGTTTTGACAGTTTTGTATGTTTTTCTAAAACCAAAGTGGGGTCCATGTGCCTCCGCCATAACCGTAAACTTAAGGGTAACCGTCAGTATTACCTTCTCATATACTGCTTATGATACATTCTAAAAATCACTATAACGCATTTGCTATTGCAGTGATTGATTTAAAATTTTTTTTGGTAAAAGATAAGACTCGTTTCTTGAAAGTGGTATAATTTTTTGGATAAAATATATCACCGCTTTTTTTAAAATTTAAATTAAAAAAAATTTCCATGTTTCCAATAGACACCAACAGGTGGAGATACGGGTTCTATTAGGTTTTCCGTGTGGATTAAAAAAGGATTGTTTTATCGTTTTTATGTATTTACTTTTTTATATATTATCATTAATTTTTTAATAAATTCAATAAGGGATATATTTTATACCTTATTATATAAAATATTGTTCAAAAAGTCCTTTTGTTTTTAAAAAAAAGCTCTTTTATTTGGACAAGCCGTACAAGAAATGACGCAAAATGTTGCTTATTCCAGCAAACCCCCATGACTGACTTTTTGCAAGAGAGAGGTAGAGATGGTCCCTTACTCTTCGCATCAAGGGGGAGACTACTCCCACCCTATTTCTCCCTCCCTCTAGCTGATAAGCGTAGAATGGTTTTCCTACAGTAAAGTATTACAGTTTAGTGTAATTCTAGTAACTTGTGAGAGATAAGAAAAGTCGAGGTTTTCAGTATATTTATTTAGTCGTTTTTCAGTTCAATGGATCAAATTTTGTACGAAAAGTTAAACTTTTTAAAAAGATTAATAAGTTAATTAAAATTTGAATGATTCTTTTCGTATTTTGAATCAATGGATTGCATTGCAAAAATTGAATTGATTGCATGAATTGAATTATGAAATCAGCAAGGAAATGCATGGAAAGTGATTTTTGACATTGGTTTAATTTTGCGCTGAAAATGCGGTATTCAACTAAACATTAATGTTTATTTAGGATGATAGCGGATTAAAAATAAAATTAGTGTGCACCCAATATAAAAAAAAAAAAGAAAAAAAAAGAAAAAAGAAGACAACAGACATTTGAAAATTAAGTTATGAAAATTAAGTATTTAAAAATAAAATACGGGTTATTTTAATATAAATTTTACCCTCTACATAGAAATATAATAATTTATTTCTAAACATTGAACTGAAAAAAAAATTAAAGCCTTTGCAAGTACAAATTTAAAAGAAAAAATACATTTTCTTGATTTTGATTATGTTATTATTATTATTATTGTTGTTGTTAATTTTTAGGCTTTGTAAACAACTTTATTAATTCTGTAGACAAATGTGAAATTCATTGTTCTACATTTTAGCAAAATGGTTATGCACGTTGACATTTGTGTCATAAAATTTCTCTTGGAAAAAAAAATGAAAAAATAATAATATTAGATATTAAATCATAAGATAATTGCAACACTTCTAGCATAAAAAATGATAAATTTTTACTTTTTAACTGTAAATGACTTTTTTAAACTAAATTTAAATTCAATGAGGGAAAATTATACTTGCTATAAGTTAATTTTATAATACAAAGTATATAAAATGAGCAAAAATATATTGCTGCCTACTATTATTATTATTGTTAGTTTTTAGGCTTTGTAAATAACCTTTCTTAATTCTGTAGACAAAAATAAAATTCATTCTCAAAAGAAAAACAACCTAACGTGAAAATTCCTTGCTCATTTTTAAACTTAAAAGCATGATACTTGCAAGGATGATTATTAAACTGCTGTGTAATCGGATTTTTTTTTCTTTTTTCATTTTTTTTTTTTTTTCATTTTTCAATATATAATTTATATCTTGAGTTACACGAAATTTTTGTCTCAGGGCGGCAGTTTATTCCTCTCCGGCGCTGTTGCGTCTTGAAATTCAGTTCAAAACACTAACTTTGGCAGACTTTTCTGTCAAAGGAGAATTTATACCATAAAAATGCGGCTATCTTAAAAAAAAAGAAAAAAAAAAACGGCAGAAGAGTTTACTTTTTTACTTATTTATATTGATACTAACATGGGAAAATTTTTTTCCAATAAATTCTTGAGGAAAATTTTTGATAGCCAACCTCTCCCCTCCCTCCCCAAAAAGCACCTTTCTTTCTTTCTTTTTTTCTTTTTTTTCTTAATATCTCGAAACTTGTTACCACAGCCTTGTTTAAAAGAATACTTTATATATTGGTAGTAGTAAATTATATGTTTCAGGACCAAAAACTTCCTTTGTTGCACCCATGCAAAACATGCATTTTGGCATCATCCCTGAATCCGTATATAGAGATTTCATTTTCAAAGATTTTACGGTTGTTGTATGCAGTCCAGGGAAAATAAACATTTTACATCTCCAAAAATCGGGTAGAAGATTTCTTTTTCAATTGTTTATAATAATGTCAAGCTGGAAAAACCAAGTTTTCTTATAAAATTTCTCAAAGCTAAATTTTGTGTAAACAACAAAAGTTTTTTTCTTTTTTTTTTCTTTTTTTTTTTTTTTTTTTATATATATTTCAATACCCATTGTCGTGGCATATTATTTGGCAACAAAATTTTCCAAGGCTAAATTTTTGGTAAACAACAAAAATTTTATTTTATTTTATTTATTTATTATTATTATTTTTAATATTTCGATGTGTACCCCTACTTTGCGCATCAGTCCCCTGGCGCATGTTAAATTCCAAAAATTTCTGATATTATCCATTGTTGATAACTGAATTGTCTTTTTCATATTTATTTATAATATAAAGATGGTAGTGACGAATGATATTTATCCATCAGCCATTTTTATTTAATGTTTGTTGCCATTCTTGTGTCGACAAACAGATTGCAAACACTCAATTTATCAGTCCCCTGGTAAGTAATAATTTAATAATTTATAAATAATTATTATTGATGTGTGCTTAATTTAACATCTTTTTATTGCTATATTTAATATTAAAACAGAATAATATGGTACTTTGTTCCAATAAGTAGATTTTTTTGTGTTTTATAGTGAATACGTCAGTCCCCTGGTATCAGTCCCCTGGCAGTTTTTCAGATGAAAAACTCACAGGGAACTGACGTATACTCAAAAGACAATTAAACGCATTAATGAATGCTAGATCACACCATTTCTATAATAATTTTACTTTTTTTTTTTTTTTTTTTTTTTTTTACAAATTTGCTTATGCATTAATTAATTACTGATCTATACTATTCAAATCTGTGCGCGCAACATTAAAAATTCGGAAACCACAGCGTTCAGGGCTACGAAATTCGTCACACGGGTTGCTGGTAAGGGGTCCATGAACGATTGAGATCAAAAATGTGAATATTTTAAATAGTTTTTTTATATAGATATTTAACTAATTTTTTCCCTTTTCTATCTTTTAGAAAATGGCTGTTGTTTTTGGAGAGAAATAGATATATCTGTGACTTATCTGACGTACTTCTATTGCCACAATGACAAAAAAGTATTAAAAGCTAAAAAACAAATTGAGATACAGATTTCAAAGAAATTGAATTTAAAAGTAAATTTTCTTCCTATACGACAGTGTAAGAAAGGAAAATGTGCGATGTTTAGAAGTTTACAATTTTCAGTACCGAAAACTGTACAACTGTCGCAATTTGTTCGCATGTTAAAACTAGTCGTTGGGGACCACCGTAATACTTGCCCATCATATATATGCATATATAATATATGAAAATAATACATTTGAAAACTATTTATAAAATGGATTGCAATTCCAAAACAAAATCTAAACGTGTATTTATATTTTTATTGTTCATAGTAATGCTGTATCTTTTGATAAATTATACAACACGCCTAACTACTCTAGTACTGAATTACGAAAAAGAAACATCCTTATAACTCCAAAAATAATAATTTTATCAACTAACAGTTTATTGCGTCGGATTAAGCATCTCATTACCAATTAAAATATATCTTTTCATTGAAATTTGAATGAAATACAGGGTCATGAAAAATCAAAGAATGTGGAAAACAGGATTACAGATATCTCGGCAACTAATAATTCGATTAACTTCGTTTTTTATGCAAAATTTGTGTTATTTTATTGCCTTTTACGGTCATTCCTTAAAATAAAAAAATATGTGTGCCACTCGGGGACTGCCGCGGTAAAGCTATTGCATAGCATTTTTTATCAACTTATGCAAAAATACCGCGTCAATGTCTGCTGAAGTCTATCGAAGGATACCTTCCCGAAGTCTGCCAAACTGAAACTTCGTTAGCCGGATTGTTAGGAATTTTTCTCGTTGCGGAATTCTTAAATTCGGTCGCCGCGCTCAAAGCCCGCGATAAAAGCTATGCAATAGCTTAATAAATTACCAAACAAAATTTGGTCGCGCTACGAAAAGTAGATCGCGAGTTATAAGCATTTTAAATTTTTCGACCCTCACGGTGGGGGGTCTCCTGTCACCAAAAATTAACACTGTCTCATAAAAAATTACCAAACAAAATTTGGCCGCGCTACGTAAATTAGATAGCGAGTTATAAACATTTTAAATTTTTCGACCCTCACCGTGGGGGTCTCCTGTCACCAAAAATTAACAAAACCTCATAATAAATTACCAAACAAAATTTGGCCGCGCTACGAAAATTAGATCGCTAGTTATAAGCATTTTAAATTTTTCGACTCTCACCGTGGTGGGGGTCTCCTGTCACCAAAAATTAACACTGTCTTATAATAAATTACCAAACAATATTTTGCCAAGCTACCAAAATTAGATCGCGAGTTATAAGCATTTTTAATTTTTCGACCCTCGCCGTGGGGTGTCTTCTGTCACCAACAATTAACAATGTCTCATAATAAATTACCAAACAAAATTTGGCCGCGCTACGAAAATTAGATCGCGAGTTATGAGCATTTTAAATTTTTCGATCCTCACCGTGGGGTGTCTCCTGTCACCAGAAATTAACAATGTCTCATAATAAATTACCAAACAAAATTTGGCCGCGATACGAAAATTAGATCGCGAGTTATAAGCATTTCAAATTTTTCGACCCTCACCGTGGGGGTCTCCTGTCACCAAAAATTAACAGTCTCATATTAAATTACCAAACAAAATTTGGCCGCGCTACGAAAATTAGATCGTGAGTTATAAGCATTTTAAATTTTTCGACCCTCACCGTGGGGGTTCTCCTGTCACCAAAAATTAACAGTCTCAAAATAAATTACCAAACAAAATTTGGCCGCGCTACGAAAATTAGATCGCGAGTTATAAGCATTTTAAATTTTTCGAACGTCACCGTGAGGGTCTCCTGTCACCAAAACTTAACACTGACTCATAATAAATGAATAAACAAAATTTGGCCGCGCTACGAAAATTAGATCGCGAGTTATAAGCATTTAAAATTTTTCGACCCTCACCATGGGGGGTCTCCTGTCACCAAAAATTAACACTGCCTTATAATAAATTACCAAACAATATTTTGCCAAGCTACCAAAATTAGATCGCGAGTTATAAGCATTTTTAATTTTTCGACCCTCACCGTAGGGTGTCTTCTGTCACCAACAATTAACAATGTCTCATAATAAATTACCAAACAAAATTTGGCCGCGCTACGAAAATTAGATCGCGAGTTATGAGCATTTCAAATTTTTCGACCCTCACCGTGGGGTGTCTCCTGTCACTAGAAATTAACAATGTCTCATAATAAATTACCAAACAAAATTTGGCCGCGCTACGAAAATTAGATCGCGAGTTATAAGCATTTTAAATTTTTCGACCCTCACCATGGGGGGGGGGGTCCTTCTGTCACCAACAATTAACAATGTCTCATAAAAAATTACCAAACAAAATTTGCCCGCGCTACGAAAATTAGATCGCGAGTTATAAGCATTTTAAATTTTTCGACCCTCACCGTGAGGGTCTCCTGTCACCAAAACTTAACACTGACTCATAATAAATGAATAAACAAAATTTGGCCGCGCTACGAAAATTAGATCGTGAGTTATAAGCATTTTAAATTTTTCGACCCTCACCATGGGGGGTCTCCTGTCACCAAAAATTAACACTGTCAGTAGTATAGTAATGGGGGTTCCATGCCACCCCGGCGTTCGGCGTTGACCTCTGCATGCTGCTTGAAGGTCATCCGGCGTTCGAGCTATAAGAAGGGGGTGTGAAGGTCATCGCGCAAGGTTCAGATGACGTCATCTTAGAGGATGAGTGTGTTTTAGATAAGACTTTTTTTTTTAATTTTAAGCGGGAATTTTAGGGAGTTAGAATTTTTTTCGGCGTAGTATAGTATGAGGGTGTTATTTAATTTTTAATGCGGGGACTTTAAAATTTTCGGCGTGTTACAGTACGTGGGGTATGTTTTTCGATTAAATTTTGCTGTTGTTCATTTAAAAAGGTAAATAAAAAGTAATTAAAAATAAGGAATGAAGAGACTTTTTTTTTTTTTTTTCACCGTGTTCTTCGATGAGGGGTTAAGCGGGTATTTGGGGACACAGAATTTTTTTTTTTTTTTTTTTTTTTGTACAATTATACGAGTGGTTTTTAATTTTAATGTGGTGACTTAAAAATTTTCAGTTTGGTATAATTTAAGGATTTATTTTTAGATTTTAAGCAGGAATTTTAGGGAGATTGATTTTTTTTTTTTTCACCGTGTTTTAAATAAGGGGTTAAGCGGGTATTTGGGGACACAGAATGTTTTTTTTTGTACTATTGTACGAGTGGTTTTTAATTTTAATGTGGCGACTTAAAAATTTTCAGTGAACTTTAGTTTAAGGATTTATTTTTAGATTTTAAGCGGGAATTTTAGGGAGATTGATTTTTTTTTTTTTTTCACCGTGTTTTAAATAAGGGGTTAAGCGGGTATTTTGGGCACATAGAATATTTTTTTCTGTACTATTATACGAGTGGTTTTTAATTTTAGTGTGGCAACTTAAAAATTTTAAGTTTAGTGTCATTTAAGAGTTTATTTATAGATTTTAAGCAGAAATTTTGGGGAGTTTGATTTTTTTTTTTCCCAATGTACTCTTACATGATGAGTTAAGCGGATATTTTGGGGGAAATTATTATTTTAGACTAATCATAGGCGAAGGATATATTTTTTTTTTTCGGGGGTTGATATTTTAATAAAGAACTAATTAAGAAGGGTTCATTCATGGTGAATTAATGAATTATTTTTTAGGAGTAATTTTGTTAAGATTGAATTATTTTTTCATTTTTTGGAGTTTTAAGCGGATATTAATGTTTAATAGGGGGACTTTAATTTTTTTGCAATGAAATTGACGTGCGCTCGTCGATCTAACCGTTCGGAGTTTATAGTTTTCTTCAAATCATGTGTGAATATTGGTTTAGAATTTCTTAGAATGACTTCCACCACTTTTAAATCTATCCATTATCATAAATAACACATGCTGGTAATGGGAATTTGGGAAGAACAATTTTGAATAGTTATTTAATGAAGGAACTTTAAAATTATTTCGAGTACTATTTTTAGTCAACTATGTTATACACTTGATATTTTAGAATAATTAAAAAATAACTTTAAAATTTGAATGAGAAAATATGTTTCAAAATGGGATTTTACGTGCTAGCATTGAATCGCGCTCGTCGCCCTAACGGTTCGAAAAGTGTGGTTTTCTTCGAACCTTGGTGAAAATTTAATTTAATTGATTATTATTTTGTGTGTGTTGTATGTATGTGTGTGAATGTATGTATGTGTTGCATGTATGTGTGTGTATGTATGTATGTGTTGTATGTATGTATGTATTGTATGTGTGTATGTTGTATGTATGTGTGTGTTGTATGAATGTGTATGTCGTATGTGTGTGTTGTACGTATGTGCATGTGTTGTATATATGTATGTATGAAATAACACATGCTTGTAATGGGAATTTGGGAATAATAATTTTAAATATTAATTTAATGAAGGAACTTTAGAATTATTTCGAGTATTATTTTTAGTGAACTATGTTATACACTTAATATTTTAGAATAGTTAAAAAATAACTTTAAAATTTGAATGAAAAATATGTTTCAAAATTGAATTTTACGTACTAACATTTATTTACGCTCGTCGACCTAACTGTTCAGAGTCCTTGATTATCTTCGAGCAATTTTTAATTTAATTTTATTAATTTATTTATTTAGTTAGATTATTTTTTGATGATCATGGTTTGAGGATGTTATTTTTGGATAATGAATAAATTTTAATGGTGGTACTTTATTTTTAAGGGGTGTCTTATGAAGCGACTTAGATTGTTTTCGAGTGGAAAATTTAGTCATATTTAATTTAAGAAATGATTAATTAAAGGAAAAAAGACAATTCAATTTAATTGGGTTCCTTTTTCGATAGATAAAAATAGGAATTAAAAATTTTATGAGAAATTTATTAATGAGGGCAATTGAAGCTTATTATGAGTGTGACTCTATTTTAAGTAAAGGTTAGAAGACAGTTTAAAAAATGGCACTAAAAAATAAATACATTCATAACACATATATATATACATAGAATTAACTAGCAGTATTTTTAAACTAGAATAACAAACTGAACAATTTTCGTGAATATTATGAAAAAATAAATGCGCTTTAGAGAACGAAACTTTACTATTTGATTGTTATTTAATATTATAAAAATATTTAAATCTAAGCATTTCGTTTTAGGTAACAAACTTATTTTATTAGTTTAGTACATATTAATTTTCATCGTATAGTATTCAAAACACCTGTGTTCATGCAATACGGATTTACCTACTTATCGCATGCGAATGAGTAAAAGCATGATTCATTCTTATCTTAGATAAGGTTTTACCCCAGAGTCTTCAGTTCAATCGACGTTATATTTTAACTTTGATTAACTAATGAAGATGCCAATTGGGTCGCAATAATGATTTTATTAATTCAGATTTTAAATTAATATCAAATTGGAGGTTTTTCTTCTTTTCTCACAGATTAACTTTAAATAAAACTTAAATATTTATATATTCATTTACTTTATTAGTAAAATAATGAATGTGTCACATTCATTTAGGATTTAACTATTTGAAGATTTAAACTAACCTTTTATTTAAACGATCACATAATTAAAACTATTATAAAATTAAGTGTTTAAAAATATAAACGAAGAGTTCATTTTAAAATGTACTCATACTTGGGGATAATTTACTTGGGGAATATTTCTTAGATGACTTATCATGAATAACTAAGTGTACACTCAGAAACAAGAACCAGTAAACATTTTTAACGAAAGGTTTTCATAAATATATACTAAGGTATATATATGTAGTAACATTTCATATAACATCAAATTTTAGCAAGTGCATGTATTGGACCACCCCCCTTTTTTTTCTATCATACTTTTTCTCTCTTTGTTGTACTACTTTGGTTGATAAATGCGGTTCAAAAAACCCTATTTGACAAAACGGAGTATGATTAGGTAGTTTTTGAATACCTGCTTTACGAAAATAAATTTAAACTTTTGACATAAAGCTGTTCTTTAATAATTTAAAACAGAAATTATTTTTTATAATTAATCCTTAACATCTTTAGACATGATTTGATGAGTCATAAGGTCATTAAAAGGTTTTTAACGTATTAATTAATTTTCTTAATCAGTTCTTCTAAATATTAAAAACTTATTCATAAGAAAATCTTACCTGGCTAGGAAAATTCAACCTCCTTGTATGTTGGTCTCGCAAGGACTGACTGATAACATGCCTGCTTATCTACCGAACCATGTGATAAGTGACGTTAGAGATCACGTGACCCTCATTATCTGCTGATAAGATAAGCACTGACTTGGAATTATCTTAATTAATTACCAAACTTCTCATTTTTTAAAAACCACACTAAACATTGCTCCCATTAATTAATCATGTAAATATAATTTATATCGTTTATGATTATCAGTTTTATACTAACATTTAACACCTATACGTATGTGTTGTATTAATTCTGTTAGTTTAATTCATACAAATTTCAACTAAAGCATCCTATGCTAGTTTTCATATATTTATTATCACATCACGTGATACAATTTCTTGTGATGTTTTAGAAATAATAGATATTTAATTTTTTTAATTAGTTAAAAACATTTAAAAAAATTTTATTGCTTTTTAGCATGAATATTTTAAGAAAAACATATTTTATTCTGAAATATCAAATTTAAAAACTAACTCTTAAGAATATGACTCGATGCAGTTTACTCATTTTAAACAAGTTAACTTTACTACTTGACAGAAATATATTCAAACGCAAAGCGATTTAACTTTCACATTTTTAAAGTTATTTATATAATATACTAACATTTAATTGTAATAGGTATAATTTTATTAAAAATATTGAAGAAAATAAAATTTATACTATGTAAAAAATTAAAACACCATTTAAAAATATTAAACAACAACAACAAACTTGTAATTAAGAGATGAATAAATATATAAATATATGAATCACACAATAATAAAAAGAAATACTTAATCATTCATAAAAATTCTTCCCTTGAACATTCCCATGTATGTTAGTAAAAATATTATACTAAAGTGTTCAAAAAGATTATAAGCGTTTGCAAATTAACAAAGAAAATTGAGTATTAAATATCAAATAATGGACATGCACTTTTTACACTCACATCTTACAATGGACTTAGTAACCAAATTTAATGATTTTTAAGCATGTCTTCTTAAATTTTTTTCAATGAAAGACTATCACAGTTGAATATTTAGCTTTCGCTTCATAACTTTATCGAGAAATATGTAATGTATACCACACGATTTGATTAAATTAATCACAATACACTTCAAACTTCCCATTTTCAATGTTTTATATATACTAGTGTTTATCAAATAGGTGGTTATTCTGAACAATCATTACTTAGTATATTGATGAAAAGTTTGTGTTGAACGGTTTTTTACTTAAATGGTGTGAGAGAAGGATATATTAGGACAGAAGTTATTAAATATAGAGTCTTTAAAGTTTATATCCGTGTAAGAAATGGCATTTCAAGAAACAAAGTTGTGTATATTTGAAAGCATTCTTTATATTCGAAACGCACACATGATCACGATCACATCACTGAAGAGTATAGAGAAGCTGTTTATGATGTATATAATTTGAATTTTCATTAACACATTATTATAACCGAAGTTTTTCGACAGTTTGAAAAATTATGATGCACAACGTCTGCACACGTTAACACAGAATAAGATTAGCTTATGCCCTTTCGATGATAAGCGTTATTTGCAGGTAAGATGCATTAACATAACAACATTTTCTTGATAATTTTTCTTGCAGGTTTCGAAACCACAAACATCTGATCATACTTCTCATTTTTAACACGCCACACTAACCATTGGGCCATTAAAGCCCGTAATTTAGTAACTAAAAAGTAAGAAAGATCATCGAAAGTGATTAATTCATACATGCAAAAATAATTTTTATTGTGACTTATCAGTTAAAAATCACGAAGAAAAGAAAAAGAATTCATATGTGTTTAGGATTACTTTGAGATTTTATGAGTCACCTCATCAGTTAAATAGACATTCACATCTTATGAAATGTATTATATTTTAGTTTATCAGTCATAGTGTGATTACTTATTAATAATTTTAGTATCATTAAAAAAGTTTAGAAAAAGTTAAATATATCAAAAATACAAGTTCGTGTTAAAGGTTTAAACAAATTGTTAAAATAATTTTACAAAACTTTACAAATTATTTAAAAATGATTCACTAATATTTAGTAATCGACAAATTTTAATAGCTATAATCATTTATATGTGACTTAAGTTTTCTGTTTTAACTGTTAAATTATTAGATTCCCCCCTTCAATTACATCTCATTGATAAGTTTTAATCAACCAACCAACCAACCATTCAACTGTTTCCGCAAACAACTAGTATGTCAGTTAGATTTCCAGTTTTAACTGTTAAATTATTACATCCCCTCCCCCTCAATTTCATCTCATTGATAAGTTTTCAACAACCAACCACCCAACTATTTATCAACCCTAACAACCAGGTATTTGTTTACCCTAGTAACCAAAAAGCTTTTATTGACACATGAACAAAATTTTTAAGATGCAAGACTTGTCATTTTTAATCGAAAAAACAATGACATATGTAATAATTTTTCCTTACTTAAATGAGACCTTTGCATGTGTATGGTAAAACTTGGAAAATTCATTTAATACACAAATTTAAAGTCAACAGACAAGGTCTTCATACTTCTTTTAGTATTTTACTACCATTTTACCAAATATCTTAAGAAATCAACAAATTAATTTAATAAAAATTCTCATTTGTAAGTGACGTTACTAACCTAACTTGAAAAAATTAACTTGTCAAAGCAGGTTTTGATTATTCCAACTTAGTAATAATCATAAGTTTCATATGATAATCAACCTGTTTGGTTGTTTCCCAGTATGGTTTTATAAAAAAAGTCTCACATGCAAATAACATAACTTAACTAACTTGAAAAAATAACTTGTCAAAGCAGGTTTTCAATGTTTCAGCTTAGTAATATTCATAAGTTTTATATGATATTCAACCTATTTGGTTATGTCTCAGCATATCTTTATAAAATTTATCTAAAAAACCTTTAATATCAATGTTTAAAAATATGTGAATAATTCAGTTAGTCTTTTAAAGATGATTATTTTCCCTTCTATTATTCAAAAAACATTTTTAAATAAAATTATTACTGATGCCAGTTTATCCCAGTGTTATGAAATGTGCATGCGAAACTTTTAATTCTAATTTTCACATTTTATTATTTCAAATTATTGTTTTCAAGTTGTACTAAAATTTGGAAACAATAATTTGAAATAATAAAATGTGAAAATTAGAATTAAAAGTTTTGCATGCACATTTCATAACACTGGGATAAACTGGCATCAGTAATAATTTTATTTAAAAATGTTTTTTAAATAATAGAAGGGAAAATAATCATCTTTAAAAGACTAACTGAATTATTCGCATATTTTTAAACATTGATATTAAAGGTTTTTTAGATAAATTTTATAAAGATATGCTGAGACATAACCAAATAGGTTGAAAATCATATAAAACTTATGAATATTACTAAGCTGAAACATTGAAAACCTGCTTTGACAAGTTATTTTTTCAAGTTAGTTAAGTTATGTTATTTGCATGTGAGACTTTTTTTATAAAACCATACTGGGAAACAACCAAACAGGTTGATTATCATATGAAACTTATGATTATTACTAAGTTGGAATAATCAAAACCTGCTTTGACAAGTTAATTTTTTCAAGTTAGGTTAGTAACGTCACTTACAAATGAGAATTTTTATTAAAATAATTTGTTGATTTCTTAAGATATTTGGTAAAATGGTAGTAAAATACTAAAAGAAGTATGAAGACCTTGTCTGTTGACTTTAAATTTGTGTATTAAATGAATTTTCCAAGTTTTACCATACACAAGCAAAGGTCTCATTTATGTAAGGAAAAATTATTACATATGTCATTGTTTTTTCGATTAAAAATGACAAGTCTTGCATCTTAAAAATTTTGTTCATGTGTCAATAAAAGCTTTTTGGTTACTAGGGTAAACAAATACCTGGTTGTTAGGGTTGATAAATAGTTGGGTGGTTGGTTGTTGAAAACTTATCAATGAGATGAAATTGAGGGGGAGGGGACGTAATAATTTAACAGTTAAAACTGGTAATCTAACTGACATACTAGTTGTTTGCGGAAACAGTTGAATGGTTGGTTGGTTGGTTGATTAAATTTATCAATGAGATGTAATTGAAGGGGGGAATCTAATAACTTAACAGTTAAAACAGAAAACTTAAGTCACATATAAATGATTATGGCTATTAAAATTTGTCGATTACTAAATATTAGTGAATCATTTTTAAATAATTTGTAAAGTTTTGTAAAATTATTTTAACAATTTGTTTCAACCTTTAACACGAACTTGTATTTTTGATATATTTAACTTTTTTTAAACTTTTTTAATGATACTAAAATTATTAATAAGTAATCACACTATGACTGATAAACTAAAATATAATACATTTCATAAGAAGTGAATGTCTATTTAATTGATGAGGTGACTCATAAAATCTCAAAGTAATCCTAAACACATATGAATTCTTTTTCTTTTCTTCGTGATTTTTAACTGATAAGTCACAATAAAAATTATTTTTGCATGTATGAATTAATCACTTTCGATGATCTTTCTTACTTTTTAGTTACTAAATTACGGGCTTTAATGGCCCAATGGTTAGTGTGGCGTGTTAAAAATGAGAAGTATGATCAGATGTTTGTGGTTTCGAAACCTGCAAGAAAAATTATCAAGAAAATGTTGTTATGTTAATGCATCTTACCTGCAAATAACGCTTATCATCGAAAGGGCATAAGCTAATCTTATTCTGTGTTAACGTGTGCAGACGTTGTGCATCATAATTTTTCAAACTGTCGAAAAACTTCGGTTATAATAATGTGTTAATGAAAATTCAAATTATATACATCATAAACAGCTTCTCTATACTCTTCAGTGATGTGATCGTGATCATGTGTGCGTTTCGAATATAAAGAATACTTTCAAATATGACACAACTTTGTTTCTTGAAATGCCATTTCTTACACGGATATAAACTTTAAAGACTCTGTATTTAATAACTTCTGTCCTAATATATCCTTCTCTCACACCATTTAAGTAAAAAACCGTTCAACACAAACTTTTCATCAATATACTAAGTAATGATTGTTCAGAATAACCACCTATTTGATAAACACTAGTATATATGAAACATTGAAAATGGGAAGTTTGAATTGTATTGTGATTAATTTATTCAAATCGTGTGGTATGCATTACATATTTCTCGATAAAGTTATGAAGCGAAAGCTAAATATTCAACTGCGATAGTCTTTCATTGAAAAAAATTTAAGAAGACATGCTTAAAAATCATTAAATTTGGTTACTAAGTCCATTGTAAGATGTGAGTGTAAAAAGTGCATGTCCATTATTTGATATTTAATACTCAATTTTCTTTGTTAATTTGCAAACGCTTATAATCTTTTTGAACACTTTAGTATAATATTTTTACTAACATACATGGGAATGTTCAAGGGAAGAATTTTTATGAATGATTAAGTATTTCTTTTTATTATTGTGTGATTCATATATTTATATATTTATTCATCTCTTAATTACAAGTTTGTTGTTGTTGTTTAATATTTTTAAATGGTGTTTTAATTTTTTACATAGTATAAATTTTATTTTCTTCAATATTTTTAATAAAATTATACCTATTACAATTAAATGTTAGTATATTATATAAATAACTTTAAAAATGTGAAAGTTAAATCGCTTTGCGTTTGAATATATTTCTGTCAAGTAGTAAAGTTAACTTGTTTAAAATGAGTAAACTGCATCGAGTCATATTCTTAAGAGTTAGTTTTTAAATTTGATATTTCAGAATAAAATATGTTTTTCTTAAAATATTCATGCTAAAAAGCAATAAAATTTTTTTTAATGTTTTTAACTAATTAAAAAAATTAAATATCTATTATTTCTAAAACATCACAAGAAATTGTATCACGTGATGTGATAATAAATATATGAAAACTAGCATAGGATGCTTTAGTTGAAATTTGTATGAATTAAACTAACAGAATTAATACAACACATACGTATAGGTGTTAAATGTTAGTATAAAACTGATAATCATAAACGATATAAATTATATTTACATGATTAATTAATGGGAGCAATGTTTAGTGTGGTTTTTAAAAAATGAGAAGTTTGGTAATTAATTAAGATAATTCCAAGTCAGTGCTTATCTTATCAGCAGATAATGAGGGTCACGTGATCTCTAACGTCACTTATCACATGGTTCGGTAGATAAGCAGGCATGTTATCAGTCAGTCCTTGCGAGACCAACATACAAGGAGGTTGAATTTTCCTAGCCAGGTAAGATTTTCTTATGAATAAGTTTTTAATATTTAGAAGAACTGATTAAGAAAATTAATTAATACGTTAAAAACCTTTTAATGACCTTATGACTCATCAAATCATGTCTAAAGATGTTAAGGATTAATTATAAAAAATAATTTCTGTTTTAAATTATTAAAGAACAGCTTTATGTCAAAAGTTTAAATTTATTTTCGTAAAGCAGGTATTCAAAAACTACCTAATCATACTCCGTTTTGTCAAATAGGGTTTTTTGAACCGCATTTATCAACCAAAGTAGTACAACAAAGAGAGAAAAAGTATGATAGAAAAAAAAGGGGGGTGGTCCAATACATGCACTTGCTAAAATTTGATGTTATATGAAATGTTACTACATATATATACCTTAGTATATATTTATGAAAACCTTTCGTTAAAAATGTTTACTGGTTCTTGTTTCTGAGTGTACACTTAGTTATTCATGATAAGTCATCTAAGAAATATTCCCCAAGTAAATTATCCCCAAGTATGAGTACATTTTAAAATGAACTCTTCGTTTATATTTTTAAACACTTAATTTTATAATAGTTTTAATTATGTGATCGTTTAAATAAAAGGTTAGTTTAAATCTTCAAATAGTTAAATCCTAAATGAATGTGACACATTCATTATTTTACTAATAAAGTAAATGAATATATAAATATTTAAGTTTTATTTAAAGTTAATCTGTGAGAAAAGAAGAAAAACCTCCAATTTGATATTAATTTAAAATCTGAATTAATAAAATCATTATTGCGACCCAATTGGCATCTTCATTAGTTAATCAAAGTTAAAATATAACGTCGATTGAACTGAAGACTCTGGGGTAAAACCTTATCTAAGATAAGAATGAATCATGCTTTTACTCATTCGCATGCGATAAGTAGGTAAATCCGTATTGCATGAACACAGGTGTTTTGAATACTATACGATGAAAATTAATATGTACTAAACTAATAAAATAAGTTTGTTACCTAAAACGAAATGCTTAGATTTAAATATTTTTATAATATTAAATAACAATCAAATAGTAAAGTTTCGTTCTCTAAAGCGCATTTATTTTTTCATAATATTCACGAAAATTGTTCAGTTTGTTATTCTAGTTTAAAAATACTGCTAGTTAATTCTATGTATATATATATGTGTTATGAATGTATTTATTTTTTAGTGCCATTTTTTAAACTGTCTTCTAACCTTTACTTAAAATAGAGTCACACTCATAATAAGCTTCAATTGCCCTCATTAATAAATTTCTCATAAAATTTTTAATTCCTATTTTTATCTATCGAAAAAGGAACCCAATTAAATTGAATTGTCTTTTTTCCTTTAATTAATCATTTCTTAAATTAAATATGACTAAATTTTCCACTCGAAAACAATCTAAGTCGCTTCATAAGACACCCCTTAAAAATAAAGTACCACCATTAAAATTTATTCATTATCCAAAAATAACATCCTCAAACCATGATCATCAAAAAATAATCTAACTAAATAAATAAATTAATAAAATTAAATTAAAAATTGCTCGAAGATAATCAAGGACTCTGAACAGTTAGGTCGACGAGCGTAAATAAATGTTAGTACGTAAAATTCAATTTTGAAACATATTTTTCATTCAAATTTTAAAGTTATTTTTTAACTATTCTAAAATATTAAGTGTATAACATAGTTCACTAAAAATAATACTCGAAATAATTCTAAAGTTCCTTCATTAAATTAATATTTAAAATTATTATTCCCAAATTCCCATTACAAGCATGTGTTATTTCATACATACATATATACAACACATGCACATACGTACAACACACACATACGACATACACATTCATACAACACACACATACATACAACATACACACATACAATACATACATACATACAACACATACATACATACACACACATACATGCAACACATACATACATTCACACACATACATACAACACACACAAAATAATAATCAATTAAATTAAATTTTCACCAAGGTTCGAAGAAAACCACACTTTTCGAACCGTTAGGGCGACGAGCGCGATTCAATGCTAGCACGTAAAATCCCATTTTGAAACATATTTTCTCATTCAAATTTTAAAGTTATTTTTTAATTATTCTAAAATATCAAGTGTATAACATAGTTGACTAAAAATAGTACTCGAAATAATTTTAAAGTTCCTTCATTAAATAACTATTCAAAATTGTTCTTCCCAAATTCCCATTACCAGCATGTGTTATTTATGATAATGGATAGATTTAAAAGTGGTGGAAGTCATTCTAAGAAATTCTAAACCAATATTCACACATGATTTGAAGAAAACTATAAACTCCGAACGGTTAGATCGACGAGCGCACGTCAATTTCATTGCAAAAAAATTAAAGTCCCCCTATTAAACATTAATATCCGCTTAAAACTCCAAAAAATGAAAAAATAATTCAATCTTAACAAAATTACTCCTAAAAAATAATTCATTAATTCACCATGAATGAACCCTTCTTAATTAGTTCTTTATTAAAATATCAACCCCCGAAAAAAAAAATATATCCTTCGCCTATGATTAGTCTAAAATAATAATTTCCCCCAAAATATCCGCTTAACTCATCATGTAAGAGTACATTTGAAAAAAAAAAAAAAAATCAAACTCCCCAAAATTTCTGCTTAAAATCTATAAATAAACTCTTAAATGACACTAAACTTAAAATTTTTAAGTTGCCACATTAAAATTAAAAACCACTCGTATAATAGTACAGAAAAAAATATTCTATGTGCCCAAAATACCCGCTTAACCCCTTATTTAAAACACGGTGAAAAAAAAAAAAATCAATCTCCCTAAAATTCCCGCTTAAAATCTAAAAATAAATCCTTAAACTAAAGTTCACTGAAATTTTTTAAGTCGCCACATTAAAATTAAAAACCACTCGTACAATAGTACAAAAAAAACATTCTGTGTCCCCAAATACCCGCTTAACCCCTTATTTATAACACGGTGAAAAAAAAAAAATCAATCTCCCTAAAATTCCCGCTTAAAATCTAAAAATAAATCCTTAAATTATACCAAACTGAAAATTTTTAAGTCACCACATTAAAATTAAAAACCACTCGTATAATAGTACAGAAAAAAAAAAAAAAAACATTCTGTGTCCCCAAATACCCGCTTAACCCCTCATCGAAGAACACGGTGAAAAAAAAAAAAAGTCTCTTCATTCCTTATTTTTAATTACTTTTTAATTACCTTTTTAAATGAACAACAGCAAAATTTAATCGAAAAACATACCCCACGTACTGTAACACGCCGAAAATTTTAAAGTCCCCGCATTAAAAATTAAATAACACCCTCATACTATACTACGCCGAAAAAAATTCTAACTCCCTAAAATTCCCGCTTAAAATTAAAAAAAAAAAAAGTCTTATCTAAAACACACTCATCCTCTAAGATGACGTCATCTAAACCTTGCGCGATGACCTTCACACCCCCCTCTTATAGCTCGAACGCCGGATGACCTTCAAGCAGCATGCAGAGGTCAACGCCGAACGCCGGGGTGGCATGGAACCCCCATTACTATACTACTACTGTCTCATAATAAATTACCAAACAAAATTTGGCCGCGCTACGAAAATTAGATCGTGAGTTACAAGCATTTTAATTTTTTCGACCCTCACCGTGGGGGCTCTCCTGTCACCAAAAATTAACAGTCTCATATTAAATTACCAAACAAAATTTGGCCGCGCTACGAAAATTAGATCGTGAGTTATAAGCATTTAAAATTTATCGACCCTCATCGTGGGGGGGTCTAATGTCCCCAAAAATTAACACTGCCTCATAATAAATTACCAAACAAAATTTGGCCGCGCTACAAAAATTAGATCGCGAGTTATAAGCATTTTAAATTTTTCGACCCTCACCTTGGAGGATCTCCTGTCACCAAACATCAACACTGTCCCATATTAAATTACCAAACAAAATTTGGCCGCGCTACGAAAATTAGATCGCGAGTTATAAGCATTTTTAATTTTTCGACCCTCACCGTGGGGTGTCTTCTGTCACCAACAATCAACACTGTCCCATAATAAATAACCAAACAAAATTTGGCCGCGCTACGAAAATTAGATCGCGAGTTATGAGCATTTTAAATTTTTCGATCCTCACCGTCTGGGGTCTCCTGTCACCAAAATAAATAAGACCACCAAAATAAACACTGTCTCATAATAAATTACCAAACAAAATTTGGCCGCGCTATGAAAATTAGATCATAAGAAACATAAGTTTGAGACTTGATATTCTAATATCTGAAAAATACCGCGTCAATGTCTGCCGAAGTCTACCGAAGGATACCGTTCCGAAGTTTTCCGAAAGGAAACGACGTTAGCCGAATGTTAGGTTTTTTCGTTACCGATGTGTTAGGATTTTTCGCGTTACGGAATTTTTGGATTCGGTCACCGCGCTCAAAGCCCGCGATAAAAGCTATGCAATAGCTTAAAAATTTCGAAAATTTTTATATACCTTTCATCAGAACGAATTTTTCGAGAGTCCGAAAAAAACAGTTCCGGATAATCGAGGTTACTGATATTAAATAGGCTTCGTCCCATATTTACATATTAAGTACATACAAAATTCCAAGTCTCTATCTCAATTCGTTCGGGAGATAGAGCGTTTACAGGCAGATGGACAGACGGACGGCAAATTTTTTTTCTAAAAATATGTTTTTCGAAATCTCCAGTGTCGAAAACGTGTAAATCCGTCAAAAAATTTTTTAGATTTTCAAAACGATTGCAAAACTTACCCTATACTACGTATGATGGGTAAGTAAATTAGTCGTTGGAGGCCACCGTAATACTTACCCATCATACATATGCATAATATAAAATATGAAAATAAAACATGTGTAACTTATTTATAAAATGCATTGCAGTTTCAAAATAAAATTTTAACGCATATTTAAATAGTTTTAATATGCATAGTAATGATTTATTAATGAAGTGCTGCTGAGCCGATTTCGACAAATTATATAAAACGCCAAAATACTCAAGTAATACCGGATTGCATAATAGAAACACCCTTATAACTCCAAAAATAATAATCATATTAACTAGCAAATTACTGCATCGGATGTAGCGGCTCATTTCCAATTAAAATATATCTTTGAATTCAAATTTGAATGAAATACAGGGTCATGAAAAATCGAAGAATGTGAAAAACAGGATTACACTTATCTCAGCAACTAATAATCCGATCGACTTCGTTCTTTATGCAAAATTTGTGTTATTTTATTGCCTTTTATATCCACTCCTTAAAATAAAAAATTTCGAAATTTTTTATGTATGTTTCATCAGAATGAATTTTTCAAGAGTCCGAAAAAAATAATTTCGGATTATCGAGGTTACTGATATTAAATAGCCTTTGTCCCATTCTTTCATACTAAGTACATACAAAATTTCAAGTCTCTATCTCAATTTTTTCGGGAGATAGAGCGGTTACAGACAGACAGACAGACGGCAATTTTTTTTTCTAAAAATATGTTTTTCGGAATCTCCAGTATCTGAAACGTGTAAATCCGTCAATAATTTTTTTTCGATTTTCAAAACGATTGCAAGACTTACCCTATACTACGTATGATGGGTAAGTAAAAAGTAGTGAGAAGTTGGCTGTGATATCACTAAAAAAATATAATGATAAAAAAACCTTATTTCTATTAGATGAAAATGATACAGATAAAATTTCGTTTCAGCAGGTATTGGAAAAATTACCTATACCTATTTCAAGTACCAAACGTAATAGAATCACTTATACATTTAATAAAACTATTTGTTTGAGAAAAACATTTACTGTTACTGTTTGCTTTGATTTTAAAGTTATGACTTGTTTAAAAAAGTTTTATTCAAAGCTTTAAAAATTTAATTGGTGTTATCAAAATAAGTGATAAAACATGTATTAGTTAAAGATGATTAATATAAAAAATATGTATTAAAAATGTTTTTATTAATCCTTTGGATAATTATTAATAGTTATTAATAAAAAGTTTGAATCAATCCCCTAGAATCTAATTTTTAAAAAAGATCCATTTTTCCAAAAATATTCAGATATTTGAGTGTTGCTCTGCAAATATAACAAAATTAACTTATTATTCATTGATATTATAAAAATAATTGAAATTTGAGGTAAAAATATTGCATGTCAAATTCACCTCTAAAGTTACCAGATTCTTGTGGAATGACCCATATATTTTATTATTATTATTAGGATTTGATAATTGCAGTACAATTTTTTTTTTAATTATTGATTTTTCAAATACTGTGGTACTTCCGCATGAGGATGTTATTTCATTCGCTGGAAAAATTCATGGGGAGGAGAGGGTCGTCCGACTAGGAATTATTTTCTAAATTTTAATAAGTTTGGGAAACCTAAAGAATCAATCGCTTTAAACTTTATAACACATGGTAAGAATAAGGATAATGTTTTTTGAAAGAGATATTAAACGAAACCCCCAGTGCGATCTGATATCACATTCACCTACTTGTTTGATTTTCTTGAAAGGAATTCTACGCTAAAAAATTTAGCTAAATATATTAAAATTTATCCTCCGCGATTTTTGAATATTTAGTTATTTTAAATGGCATTTTCAATACGATTATTAGCGATTGTTATTTATTTTTTCTTTTGCGTTCTGCTGCAAGTTTTTGACATTCGTTACACAAGCTTTTTTTTTTTTTTAATTTTAGCCTAATTATAGGAAATTTTGTTGTAAATTTTATAAAACTTTGTATCGATTTTCAGTGTAATACATTACGTTTATTTATCCGCAATTTTTGATTTTTTCGCGACTTTTAATGCAATTTTCAACATGAGTTTTTGACATTCGTAACAGGAATTTTGTTATTAACTTCAACTGTGAATTTATTTGTGAAAAAATTCCTTTTAGAATAGGTTAAAGCATTGTAATAAATTTTGTTTTTCTGCAACTTTTTAATCTTTAGCAACTTTTACTTTTTCTTTTCTTTTTCTTTTTTTTTTTTTTTTTTTTTTTTTTTTTTTTAGTTTTGAAGCAATTTTTTAACGTTATTAAAAAAGAATCCTGTTATAATCTTTTAATCTAATGTACTAAAATTTGTCCTCGTTTCAGATAAATTTAATCGAAACTCGTTGAGCAAATTTCAAATTTTTGTAAATTTTTTTATGTTTTTTTTTTCTGTGGATGTTTTTTGACTTTACAAAAGAAATTCTTTTTTAATCTTAAATAAATTTTACTGTCTGCAATTTTTGAAATTTTAACAATTCTTTATATACTATTTTTAGTGCCCCCCCCCCCCCTTTTATTTTCTTTCGCGATTCGCTGCGATTTTTTCGCATTAGTAAAAGAAATTCAGTTTCAATCTTCCAATCCAATATAGTACATTTTGTTCTCTTTTCTATAACGTTTAATAAGAACTTATGGATCGATTTTTTTTTAAATATTTTGCTATTTTTCTTGCGATTTTGCGTTTTGTGCAATTTTTTTAGGTGCCCGGAAACGCAGCGCCCATCAGATTAGCTGTGATTAAATTATTTTAGTAAATGAAAATCTAATTGTTTTCTATATTGATTAGCGTGATATAGCAAACGATTTTCACAAAGAAAAAGAAAGAATCAAGGTGAATTTATTATTGAATTAAATATTTCATTGTTGATAGTTGTGTGTTTGAAAATAATATTTTTATTGTTTTAATTGTTAGTGTTTCATTTGAAATAATTAGGTAATTTTCTCTGTCTATCATCATTTTTCTATTTAATATCAATAATATATTGCGAAGTTCGCGCTAAATTTATTTATTTATTTATATTTTTTCATTTTATAATATTAATTTTGACATGATAATGTGTGATTTCGTCGAAGCTAAATCAAGAGAAATTACTCTCTTCTCTAAACTTTTGTCTTATTTTTAGTAGCTGTTTTCTTATTAATATTATCAATATGCGATTTTGTGTTATGCAATTTTCAAAAGATAAATAACTTGTTATACTAAATAATTATTTTTCTTTTTCTGTTTTAAATTCATACACAAATATTATACGCAATGTGATTTATTTTAAATGTTTAACATATTTTGTCTCAGTAATATATATTTTTTTAAACACTCTTTACCTATTGTAACAATTTTTTTTCTAATATCCATAACGTGCTTAATTTTTCGAAATGAAAAACAAGGTAAAAGAGATTTTGAAGTATTACTGTTATTCTTTACATGAGACTTTCTGGCCTTTTTTTATATACTAGTATAATATTATTTATTAATTTAATTTCAAAGTAGCTGTTGTTATTTTTAAAAATATGCAAAAATAAAATAAAATAAATAAAGCAGTTTAATTATTTTAAATTCGTTAAATATAAATATATTTTATAATGCATTTTATATGTATGTAAATAAATTATAGTTATTATACTAATTTACTTATTTTTAAAAATGTTTGAGTAGTGGTAAAAAGAAAAAAAATAATATCATAGGGGCGGCAAAATAAAGCTCGCCTCAGGCGGCAAAATGTCTAGCGCCGGCCCTGCTTACATAAATAACAGAAATTACAATTGAATGGCATATACTATTTTTTTTTTCGATTGCTGTATCATATACAGTAATTTTACATCATATTTAAATCTATATGTCCTCAAGCAATCCAATACATTAAAGAAATTAATATAGTTTAGAAAAAAAAAATTAAAGTAACTATAAAAAATATCATAATTAGGATCTATAACGATTAAAAAATGTGTTTTAAAATTATGTCTTTGTAGGTAAACAAAGGTAAATTTCAAAAGACTGCTTTCAGAACTATACAGTGACAATATGACTATTGCATTCGAATCTGCCATGCAGATCCTAAGAAAAAATAAACTCACTATAATCAGTTTGAACATTAAGATCCCTTCTTCGCACCAGATAAAGATCAGCCGAGCCCACCCCTTTTCTCCTGCACTACAAGGGAAATATAAGGGGTCATATAAAAAAAAATTGTAGTTAACAAAAAAGTAGGATTACCAAAACAGGAAAATTATCGCTCCACCCCCCGTCGAGAAGTGTGAAAGTCCGCGCCATCTATTGAGCATGAGCATCTTTTTTTTTAACTGAACGATAGCTTTAAGCTCGTCCGGTACGATTATTAATTCTGGATATTTCCCGTTTTGTTTTAATACCAGCGTTTTATTCTCGTTTAAATTATACTTTTTTGTTATTCTGTTGTTTTTCTTTGACTCAACCTTTTTTATAATTGTGATTAATTTTTCATCCTCATATTGCTTGGCTCTAATGTTCTCTTCACTCAAGTTAAGATTTACTTTGAATAAGTTATTCTGTAACTCGTTGCTACTAGTAATATTATTTACTAAGTTTCTAGACAAAAAATCCGAAGGATTAATTTTCCCTTCGATGTACTCGATATTGTAATCATAGTCGCTGAGATTTAAAATCCATCTAGCCACTATATCCGACTGCATTTCAATTTTCAGCGGATATGTGAGAGCTTTGTTATCCGTTAAAATAGTAAATTTCCGCCCTAACAGCATGTGTTTAAAATGCATAACTGCGTCATGAATAGCCAATAATTCGAACTTC
Source organism: Maratus speculifer (assembly GCA_964019185.1). Classification (NCBI taxonomy): domain Eukaryota; kingdom Metazoa; phylum Arthropoda; class Arachnida; order Araneae; family Salticidae; genus Maratus; species Maratus speculifer. The sequence goes on along the minus strand of OZ025289.1, from coordinate 26,456,591 downwards.
ATGCTTGGGTAAGCCGTTTCTGACTGCTTAAGTTTTCTACCGTAAAATTCAATAGGGACTAAGTATCCATTATCTTCCTGCGCAAGGACACCTGATATTGCTTTCTTTGAACCATCAGTTATTAAAAAGAACTCCCTATCAAATTTTGGCGGTATAAGGGTAGGGTTGCTCACGATTGCCTCTTGTATATTTAAAAATGCTTGTTCCGTCTCCTCAGTCCATTTAAATTTTACATTTTGTTTAGTCAATTCGACTAGAGGATTGACAATATCGGCATAATTTTGAATAAGAGTTCTGAAATAATTTGCCAAACCTAAAAGTGACTTTACCCCCTTTTTATTTTTAGTTCTAGTTAATCGTTGTACCTTCCCCACGTTTTTTTCTGATGGGGCATATCCGTTTTTATTAACTTTGAAACCCAAAAATTCAATTTCCGGTTTACATATTTGCACCTTAGAGGGTTCAACTGTTAAATTGTGATCAATTAGAGTTTCCAAAACTTCCTTTAACAACTGTGCCATTCCCTCCGGGCTGTCTTCAGCCAACACCACATCATCTATAAAATATCCTACTTTGTCCTTAGGAAAGTGTCCCAGGACCCTATCCATAAGTTCAGCGAATTTTGTACTACTTAATTTAAGCCCAAAATTTAGGCGGCACGGGGCGTACTTCCCACACTCCGTCACAAATGCTAATTTGTGACGATCCTCCGGGCGTAACATAATTTGGAAAAAAGCCGAATACAAACCTAATGTTGTATAAAATTTTTTTCCACTAATTGCCTGTAAAACATCTTTTACGTCCGGTACCGGATATGGAAACCCCTCTAAAATCTCGTTTAACGTCCTGTAATCCACCGCCATTCTATAGCGAACCAAGTTTTTTTCCGTACCTTTTTTTTTTTTTACAAATAATACCGGAAATGCATAATCTGAATCTGATTTTTCGATTATTTTCGCTTCTAACAGTTTTCGTAGTTCCTCCTGCGCATACTGCTTAACTGCCTGGGGCGTCTTATATGGTTTATGCTGAATGGGAAAATTGTGGTTTAGTTGTATTTTGGGCCCTACCAATGAAGATTGTCCCAAAGATTTGTAAGACTTCGAAAAAGCATGTGCATGACTCATCAATAAGTCTTCTATCATTTGCTTAAAATCCCCTTAAAATCTAAATTAAAATCCGATCTATCAAGCTCCGCTTCTCTCAAAGCCCTAACTTCTTGCAAATCCAGGTTATTAATTTGATAGATTTCTCCATCTTCAATCTCATTAGGCTTTAAATTATTCTTACTAACAAAATCCGAACTGATAAGTGCGATCCTAGTATCCGTTCTAATTATAATCTTATCTTCTGTATTGTTTGTTACAATTAAATTAATTTTATTAGTGACTGGTACCTCATGAATTGAACATTTCGTAATTAAATTTTTAAATTCCTCTGTTGGTTCAATTAAAATCAGCTGATTAGGCTGGACTGCCTCAGGACATCTCAACGATATTATTTTCGTTTGTCCTGGGTGTAAATGTGTTTCTTTCTCTATACACGCAAATATTTCATTTCCTTTAAAATGACATTTAATTTTATTTGTGCGCACTGCCTTGGTGATATTTTTCATTTCCGACCCCCTTTTATTTACACTATTTACACTAACTATTTCCTTATTCATAACCTGCGGTTCCAGGGCAATTTCCGTATTTTTTAATTTTAGTGTTTTCTTATCAAAATTTAAAATCATTCTATTTTTTTTCAAGAAATCAAAACCTAGCAACATTTTATAGTCCCCTTGAAAATTATGAGATGTAACATAAAATGTTCCTGTCACAAACTCATTGTTAATTTTAAATGTAATTTTTATACATTGCCGAAAAGGTATGACTGAGTTATCGAATGTGTGGATTGTTACCCTATTCGCCAAGTATTTAATTTTTGCATCCGTTTGTTTGAGCGCCTCTAAAACCTCCGGTGATAAAAGCGAAACTGCGGCCCCGCTATCCAGCAACGTGTCAACTTTTAACCCAAAAATCTGTAATGCAATGATGGGAAGTTTATCCTTTTCCGCTGAATTCACACTAGCAATCACGAACTTATTCCCCCTTATCGGGAATCTACCGGGGTCTTTCTTATGACTATTATTTACAACTGCAGATTCCCTTAAAAGTTTCCCGAGTTCGACTTTCTTTTCCCTTTGTGTCTGTCCGAAACATCTCTCTTAGTTTCTTTTTCCTGAATTGAATTTCTATTTCTGTCATGCTGCGGTTCATCCCTGGAATAGCCATTTCGCCCTCTCCTATGTTCATCCGATTGTTTACGATTTCCATAATATGCATCGTAGCGTGCCACCCCTGATCTGTCATCTCTGTAATTATAGCTTCTATCCGAAGAATCCCTATTCCATGGAGAACTATGATTGAAATTTTCATAAAAATTTTCAAATCTATTATAATCCTGATAATTTCTATCCCTGTGAAACCTGTCATAATTAAAATCACTATACATTTGTGCACTGGGAAAATAATTTTGTGATACTGGCGCTGCAAATCCATAGCCTTCCATCGTCCTGTAATTATTCGCACCAAAATTCTTATTTGCAAAATTTCTCTGTCCCTGGTTCCGAAATTTAGTATTTGAATTTTTCAAATTGTACCAACATTCGGAAATGTCATGCCGATTCGTATTACAGATTTCACATCGTTTTTCTTTCAAATTATCTTCCCTAACTTGGGTTTTCGTTTGTAATTTCAACTCGTTGACCTGAGCAGTTAATTCTGCTATGGCCGTAGCCTGCTCTTTATTTAATTGTAATAAATTCGTACAAAAATCCTCATTTTCTTTACTTGTATTGGCTGTTACCGCATTAATCTGATCTAAAACAGTCGATTTATACGCGGCTTCGATCGTCTGAGCTTTATCGCACAATTTCCCAAAATCTTTAATGTCTAATTTTCGCAATTCCAACGCAATATTTGGCGATATTGCCTCCAAAAATTTATTGGCTTTTATTAAATCGAATAGTTTATTAGCTCCCACCTCCGTTGCCTGGCCAGAAGCACCTAAATACATTGATGCGGCCTTGTTAAAAACTTCTATAAAATCTTTCATGTTTTGATTTGGGAGTTGCTTAATTGAGTTAAAATTTATCTGTGCTTCAATAAAAGAATCTTTTTTCTGAAACAATTCCACGATTTTTCTTTTAAACTCTGTATAATTCTTTTCCTCATTTAGCGTCTGGTCAGATACTAATTTCTCACGGGCCGTACCCACAAATTTAGCTTTTAATATCTGTAATTTAAAATCCTCTTCTACGTGGACCCGATCCAATAATTCATCGAATTCTTTCAAATAAAATAACACATTGCTAATCTTTTTTACGTCAAAGGGAACAATCAATGATAACATTTGCGACAAATTCGGTTTTAACGGGTCGTCCATTTTAATCTCTAACGTTTTAGATTTCAATTTTGATTTATTTCTTGTTACCACCCCTGGCTTAGATTGATTTTGTAAACTTTTCCTTCCTTTTCTCCTCGGCATATATTGTCCTACTTGACATTCATTACCCTTATATTATATATTTTTACACAAATAACTTTGCAATACAACTTAACTCCTGAATAAAATTTACTATCACACACACAAGAAAATATATAAATATATATATACACTATCCCTCAAAATCAAAATACAATCAAATTCAAAATAAATGTATAAAGTACACATAGAAAATCAGTACCAAAATTTTTAATTTTCTAAACTGCCCTTTCTTCTTATTATTATTATTATTTTATTTCATTTGTACTCCCGCTTTTTCCTTTGCGGCATCAAATTGGTCTTATAAATTCACATAAAACACTTCTTTTTTTTTGTTCAATAACATAGTAAATGCCATGTACCCCCAAAATATAATCATTACAATAAAATACCATAAATGAATTCAATGTGATGCAAAATCTATTTTAAAATTCTTTCAAATTTTTCAATATATCATATAATTTGAAACCTTATTTCATAATATTACTCTTAAAACCTTTCCACACACAATTATAAGATTGTTTGTTTTCAATTTAAAACACAATATCATCAGTATAATCATACTTAAACATATATATTTATTTTTTAGTATAACACATCAAAAAATAGCCATTTTGGACGAATGAGTCAGAAACGTTGTAGCACACTCCATTGGCACCAAGTTTTACTTTTAAACTTTAATTTAACATTAAAAACCATGAATAGCGCGTAGAATTTTGAGTACAACTAACACTATGAATTACTATTAACTTTTTATACCAAAAACAATATTATTAACCTCCGGAACTGATCCGAAAAGGTCACGGTACCAGATAGGATTTTATGGGGCATATGCTGGACAGAACTGAGCTCCTGTAACGGAAATCTTTATTTCGACTTTCGACATGTCAGCATAACCCAAATCCTAGAATGAACTATGTTAGTCACTCCTAATCATTTTAATTCAAAGTATTCATAGTACAAACTCATGCAATGTTTTTATATCTAATACAAAAATAACAGTGATCGTTCGTTTCAATCCTGGTTAATCCCTTCGATATAAGTGAGGCAACTGCCTTCATTACCAAATTGCGTTGTGAATATTTTTGAAGATGGAATTAACTTATGGATCGTAAATAAAACATAACTCTAAATTAGATCATAATAGAATTAAATAAAATAAGACTCATGGTCGAAAGGATACCAACAATTTTTTAACAATTAACATATAAATTTATTTACAACTATTTTACAAATTGTCGGTGCGTCATAAGACACATTATTCTCAATATAGAAAACATAAAAAAAAAAAACAAAAAAACCCTATTAATTCTACTTGAATAATTATTGTTTTTAATATTATAATCTTGAATACCAATTGGAGCGTGCAGAACCCCCTACTTGGCATTTTGCCCTAAACATTTTGGGAAACAATATAAATTAAAAGAAAACCGTACCTTCATATTATTTCGTGCCCAGCACTCAGTTGAGGCTCGCATTCGGAGACATCACAGGCGGTTACCCTTCATCACTGGTGGACATCACATTCGGATCATAGGCTATCACACATGATCAGTGGTGGACCTCATCTTCGGATCACAGGCTATCACACATCATTACTGGCGGACATCATTTTCGGATCACAGGCTATCACACATAATTACTGGCGGACATTATTTTCGGATCACAGGCTATCACACATCATTACTGGCGGACATCATTTTCGGATCACAGGCTGTCACACATCATTACTGGCGGACATCATTTTCGGATCATCGGCGATGTTGGTAGGTCCTCCTTGGAATTAATAACGTTTCTCTTCTAACACATCTTCGCATCTCGGAGCGAACTTGTCATCTGAACTATTCAAGAAAAAGTCTATATTCTCTTTTTTTTCTGGCGGGCGTGGCTAATACTCCCCTTCGATTCAATCTGCCCGAAAAATGACCATTCAGTCTCTCCCCCGGCCTATTCCTGACGCAGATTCGTGGGTTTCTTCTTCGAGCATGGGGGCTGGCCCCTCTTGTCTGCAACGCGCTCCTAGCCGGAAAAAATGACCGGTAGCCTCAACTAGAGAAACGTGTGTGATCTCGCTTAATTGGCTTGTAAATCTACCAATAAACCATTCTTGACGTAAATGTCAAGCGATTGTTATGCGACAGCCCAACTGGTGCCTTCTAGATGCCATCTGAGATAGGGGTCTGCCTTGCTCCTGACATGTATAGCGTTAAACATACACTAGTATTTACAACCACTATACAAAAACATCAAAGGATACAATATGTATAATATACCATTTTATATATATATCTATAAATCTCGGAAGATTGATGGATGCTTATGTTCCCAGCATGCAGATTTCACGATTAATTCTGCGTGTAAAGAAAGGATCTTTCACTTTTAAATATTAGGGATACAAATTTAGCAATAACAAATGTTGTTGAACTTAACGTTTCTTCCCTCATTTTGTATATTATTTGCTAAAAAACATTTCTTCTTCGATTTTTAATAGTGACTAATCGTTTATATATATTTTATTCCCCATAGAAAGAATTCATATTTTTACAAAAAATTCAATTCTAGATTAACAACACTGGTATTCATCATCAAAGACTTTTTTATATCCCTTGATTTTAATTAAAAATCCATACAATAATTTATAAGAAAGTAATATATTGCGAAAAAATCTGCAAAACTGCATTCGATTATTATAAATATTTTAAAAACAGTAAAATGTGGTAATGGTAAATGTAACATTTAATTTTTTTGTTTTTTTCGACAATATTACTTTTTTATATTGGACTGTTTTTAATTAAAGAATTTTAAATCACAGTAAAGAAAAAAAAAGAGCTCATACGCGTATAGAACAGCCTATTTAACATTATAAAACTTTTTTTCTTTTAAGTTTAAGGTTCTGTTTAAAGAGCGTTTAATTTCTCTAAATTTTGCGTTGAAAAATTGGTTATAAAAGATTTGTAAGTAATAGAAAAAACACTTTTAAATATAAACTAAACTTTTCCTGCTATGATCAAGTTTCATTAAAAATTTGGACTTTTTTTTCCCTTAAACATGTTTAAATTTTCAGTAAATTGCAATTTTTTTAAAGATACAAATGTTGTATAATGAAGTAACATTTTCGAATAAATTTTTATAAAGCTATAAAAAGCTAAAATCAACATTTCACGTACAAAATAAAATACATGTTTTAAAAATTTTTAACCTTAAATATTGTTTTATATTCAGGCGCAATGGAGGAAAACGGAATTATTAAGAAAAAGCTTGCGCATTTCCTAATTTATAGAGTTTTTAAGAAATTCTATATATTTTATGTAGCAAAACATTTTATTCAAGTTTTTAAATATTGAATTAAACTTATACATGAATGCATCGTAAAAACGCTTAAAAATGTTAACTTTAATTAAGAATTTTAAAAATAATAATTAAATTTACGTCACTTTTTTATTTTTTAGTTAGTATACCTGGCATGTTTAGTTTTGTCTAGTGTATGTTTATAAACTTTAGGAAAAATATGAATTCATTGCATAAAATAAATAAACATTTATCAAAGTAAAATTACATATGTTGTAACTATTTTTATTGTTTTGAATAGTAAATAATTCAATTAGTTGTTTCAATTAGTTATTCAGTTTAGTTATTCAATTAGTTTCAATTAGTTATTCAAATTAGTTGTTTTTTTAATCAAAAAAAAAAAGTTCTTTTTAAAGTTATATTAGCGGAATAAAACAATACTTTTCGATGTGTGGAATCATTTTGAGTTTATTTTAAATTTAAGAAAAAAATGAAGATTTGAAGTTTATAAGTTTATTAAACAAGATAAGAGTTTTATAATTACGAGTAATATTTGATCAGTATAAAGAATAAGTAAATTATTAATAGTTGAAAAAGTATTACTAATATTTTTGTGAATGTTCAAATTTTTCAAATGATTATGTGATTACTTGAAAAAGTAAGTGAAAGATTAATCAAGTTTGATGAATGATTCGTTCACATTAACTAATAAAAAACTAAAAGCTATAGCAAAAATGTTTTATGAATATGAGTCACAAATATATACTGCATTACATATAAGATATCCACGCTCCACTGATTCCAATGGCTAATTTCTAAACCGTTAGCCATAGACATGTAGTTTAGTTACAAAAGTGTTTTGAATGAAGTAAGAGCTTATTTAAAAAATAGTTTCAATCAATAAAAATATAAAAAAACACGATTTTTTAATTTTATACGATTTTTCGGATCCATAAAGGATATTTAGTAAAAATTTCCTGTTACTCTAACAAGTAATAAAAAAGCCCATTTATCTAATACTAAATTTAATTGCTCATTAAAATTGTTTTGAAACTTTCAATTGCATGGCTTATACGATTTTTTTTTTTTTTTGCAACTTAAAACAAATGATTTGAGTTACATATCAAGGGATCGTGCAGAAAGCAGTTATAGTATTAGAAGAAATTTATTTCGCGTGTATATTTCTGCACAGTGACCAAAAGAATTCACTTAGAGCAAGATAACATTAATTTTTCCGAATTATTTTCTAAACTAAATAATCTAACACCATTTTGATCTGTGTAACAATTAATATGGAATTGTGACTGTTACTTTTCATCATTTCATTTAATAAAATTCTGTTATTTTTTAACTGATATTTCTAGAGCAAATTATATATTTTTCTTTACTATCTCACAGTAAAAAATAGATTTTCTAAATTATATTGTTATTTTTTTATATTTCTAGTAAATTTATGATGATTCCTTCCTCGAAAGATGTTTTATGATATCAAGTGCCAGACCCCTCCCGTTTATCCCCCTCCCTCTCTAAAATGATAGTGTTATGTAAGTATGTATAACTGCAAAGAATTCGTTTTTATTGTTAAATTTAAGTAGTATTTACAATATCAAGTTCATATATATATAAATAAAATATAAAACATCACAGTTTAATATTGTAATGAGAAGTTAACAATTCATAATTATTAATATCATTTTTTACCAATAACTTTTTAAGAATGAAATTCTTCTACAGATAAATTGTTTTTTACTTAAGATGCTTATTTCCACTCAGGTAATTAATTTGAGAGTTATCTTCTTCCCTTAATAAAATGCAATAAGATCGTACTAATTAGAAATTTTGAGGATTAATTACAAACAAAAATGTTAATTCGTACTTCTGTAATTGGATAAATTGTATATTGATATTTATGATTCTTCATAAAATGCACTTGATTTGACGCTATTTTTTATAATCCTGGAAACGTACAAATAAATCTTTTTAAGTTTAGATTCTTCTTTTCTGAAATATGTAAAGAAATATTTAGTTTATAGTGATTTTAAAGTTTATATTAGATTTTAAACATATTGCATAAAAAGAATTTTTGAAAATTGAAACTGCACTGCGGTTAGTAATTAATAAAGAAAACAAAAACAACAACAAAATACTATTATTTACTACATCGAATGAAAAGTTTCTAAATGTTGCGTTATTTACAAATACTTATTTTCATTTTTTTTATCTAATATTTTATAATATTTTTACTTTATTAATCTAATCATTTGAATTTTATGCAACACTATGCAATTTTTAGCATTAGTAAACCCCAATTTACTGTTACAATTTAGGTACAGCTTACGCTAACAATTTTATTACCTATAAATGTGTCCTATTTGTTTCATAAGCACTGTTAAATACTTTGAATTTGTTTAATTTTCAAAATCGGGTAGATTTATTATATCACGGACCAGGGTATAATTATTATTATTTAAGCACATGTCTCCCGATTTTCTTAATTTTCTGTCATCAACATGCATGACACATCGAATCGATTAAAGTGCAAAGCGGATTTTCGTTAACGGTTTTATTATCATCATCTAACCGCAAATGAGCTTTCCATAATCTCTAGTTTGGCAAAAGTGACATAAATGACGACTCAATTTTCAATTTTATTTTTAATCTACCAGCATTAAACCCAAATAATTACTCTCTGTCATTACTAATTCTGCCATGTAAACATTCAATTAGTATGCCATAATAACCTATCAGCAAAGTGCTAACGTTTATTATATAGCATGTCATTTGATGTCTTATAATAAATAACGCATTTGATAATATAAGACATCTCATTAATGATATGGATTTTAACTCAGATTATAAAAGAGGATTATAAAAGAGATTTCAGTAAAATTTTATCGATAATTTGTTTTCTTTAGATATTGAAAATATCTTGTGAGGCCCCTAACAGATCGTAAAAACAATATTTAAAGCTCCAATTTTAGACTAGATTTCATTTTGACTAACATTTCTTAAACAGACAGTCTTCATACATTGTAAAAATTATTTTTTTTTACACAATCTTGAACGGCTTTCAACTACGTCAATTCAAAGAATGAGTCATGGGGAAAAAGGAGATTGTCAGAATGTAAGTGATTTTACATTGTAAATTCAATGAGTTTAAAGTAGAAACGTTATTATTATTTCTTTTATTTATATATTTTATTAAGCTGTTATTCCAGAATCATTTTAAATTGAGGGAACTTTATACGATGTTTAGCGTTATAGAGTAATTTTTTCAATGCAGGATTTACTAGTAAAGTATTTTTAACTAGTTTCAAGTTAAATACATAGATACCTTATACCGAATTAAGTACAGTTTATGATTCTGAAAATTATCATTACCTATAAGTACATTTTATTCATTTCATGAACGATGTTGAATTCTTTGATTTTTTTTTCAAACAACACTTGTTATACCTAGAACTGCGACAGCTGTATTGGGACAGCTTTTAACCAATTATCATTTAAGTTCATGTTCCACAAACGTATAAATTTTCCGTCATCAAAATGCATGAATAATGAAATTGATTAAACTGCTAATCGGATTTATGTAAAGGGTTTCAAAATCCCCTAACCACAAATGAGCATTCCATAATCCCTAGTTTTGAAAGAAGAAATAAGTGAATTCTCAATAAATTACCTCATAAATTTCAATTTTATTGTTAATCTACCAAAATTAATCGCAACTCTCTACCGCTACTAATACTGTCAGGTAAATATTGAACTAACATGATTTAATAATTTATCAAGTCAACTCCTAAATCAATATTATGGATTTTATCTGAGATTATAAAAGAGATCTTAGTAAATTATATTGTTAACTTATCCCCTTTGGCTCTCATAAATTTCATATAAGATTTTAACAAGGTGTAAAAAAACAATATTTTAAGCTATTTATTTAGACTAATTTTTATTTTGACTGATATTTCTAAAACAAATAGTCCTCATAGAGTCCAGAGAGTTAAGTCCTATGTTTAGTTTTATAAAACAAATTATTTTAAAGTAAAATTATTATTTTTATTTATTTTTAATTTATAAAGCTAATATTCTGCAATATTTTAAAATTGGAAATAACTCTATACGATTTCTAGCATTATTATAATAATCTTCAATGCAAGAGTTGTTAACAAATTGTTTTCAGTTTGTTTCAAGCTAAATGCATAAATGCATTATATAGAATTAAATAGAGTTTATACTTCTGAAAAACTTCATTACATTACCTATAAATATGTCCTAATTGTTTCATAAATATTGTTATATTATTTCAATTCTTTTAATGTCAATAACAGGAAAATTCGGGTAAACTGAGTTTTAACCCACTTCTTGGCTGCGTTTTTTCTGCGCGCGATAACTACGCCACGCCTTGCTTTCCTTTACTTTCCGCTGTCGCTCTTCTCGGCAACCCCTCGGAGTGAAGAAGTGATTTCTCCCTCGTTTGCGGGAGCTTGCGGCGCATGCTCTGTTCGTTCTTTCTTTTCTAGCTTTATTATTGGACGAGAAGAAGAGAAACTGTAAAATTTTAATTCTTGCGCTTTGAAGTTAATTAAATTTCTTGTGTGTTATTAGACGGTTGGATTACGATGAGAGTTGGTCGAGTAATTACATATTAAATATAAATGAAAATGACCATTTTCATTCAAAACTTAATATATTTCTTTAGAAAATCTATTATTGATTTTTTTCTTTATTTTAAAAAAACTGGTTTTGTTTTTAAAAAAGGTATGTATACAATTTCTTTGTTTCTTGAACAGAACTGTTTTGAATGTTTAAATATTATACATGTTTTAAAGAAAAATGTGACCGGGGGGTTCAGGGGGCAGAGCCCCCCTGAGAAATGACTTTTTTTCTTCTAAAAGCTCTGTAAATTAAATTTTTGTTTATGGTCATCCGATTTTGGAATCTTAAATTTTATGAAATAATTTTGTATGTAAATGAGGTACTTGTTTTAATTTTTCGCAATATGCATGCTTTTTACATCCTAATTTTTGCAATGTTTTAAGATTCTGCTTTAATATATGTATTTTTGCTCTATTTTTATTCTCGCGATCTCTCAAACTCCGTTAAAAACCTAGTTTGTCGGTAAGTGGATTATTTGTTTTTTTATGTGTGATATTTCAAATTCTTTTAAATTTCCATGTTTTAAAGCATGTATTTTTGATTAATTTTCATTATCGCCACTTTAAATTGCGCTGTTTTGCATGGTGTCTTCTGGAGTAAAACTCCGGAAGACAAAACGCAAAAGCGCGCCAATGTGGCGATATTTTGTAAACGCGCCAAGAAGAGGGTTAAAACTCAGTCGCGCCGAAAATTCATTATACATCAGACTTGGACAGCAACTTGGGACATCATTTAAACGCATTTTGCACGAAATACTTAATTTTCGTCATCAACATGCATGAGCGATCAAATCGATTAAACTGCAAAGCGGATTAATATAAAGGGGCTTCAAAATCACCTAACCACAAATGAGCTTTCCATAATCCTTAGTTTTGCAAGAGGAGCATAAGTGACTTCTCAATAATCTACATCGTATATTCCAATAGTGTTGTTAATTAATATATAAGCTACCAAAATTAATTGCAAGGAATTATTTTCCATCCGTTTTAATTCTGACACATAAATATTCAACTTACATGCATTATTGAAGTAGCATGCAAATTCTAAACATTATACTAAGACATATCATTTAGAAAAATAATGAATGATATGGATTTATCTCAGATTATGAAAGATATTTTGGAAAATTTTACCCATTAATGTAACTCTTCCGTGCATGTGAATTTAGTACGAAGTTATTAACTTTAATAATAAAAAGAAATATCTTTAACCGATTATTTAGTAGTTTTTATTATGAGTGATTTATATATAAGATATTCAGTTTTCTTAATAATATAAATTATTATTATTATTATTTTACATGATTTTCTCTACAATCTTTACCAAGAGATCTGTAAAAAAATAAATAAATAAAACCAGACTTTTGTATAAATTTTAAATTCATCATAAAAATTACTTCTAATTCTTTGTCTATAACATTTTTTCGAAACATTTCCGTTACATTACACTAATTTAGCTTGGTCACCAAACGCGGTTAAGGAAAAATCTCCGCCTTTCTTCCCCGTCACCAGAAAACTATGCAAAATTTTACTTTAGACAAGTATTCGTCTTAGAATACCTAATTCAGTGTTATATCTTCTGCCGAGGCTATGAATTCTTCTATTTTTGACAGTTCTCCGTTAGAAACCCACTCTATTTTCAAAGTACCCTATAAAATTGACAAGAAGTATTCCCTCTATAGACAACCGAAAAGTATAAATTTATTACAGTAAAATCTTTGAAGATGACAAAGAACGAAAAATCAATATTTGACGAAAATAACACTGTGTATATTTTGCCGTTAAAGTGTATAAATCAGTTATTTCATAGAATACCTACTTATTTCATGAAATAACTAAAGTCCGTTATTTCATGAAATAAGTAGGTATTCTATGTCTTTTCTAGTCCGTTAAAGTGTGTACAATTATTGAATTCTATGATTTAACTAGTTATTTTATAGAATAACGATTGCCTAATTGTTAAAGTGTAAAGTAAACAATTTGATGCTAAAATAAATCTTTATTTGAAATCTGTATTTGAAACATCCTGTCTTTATGACATTGATAGACAAATTAACAAAATTCAGTTTTTATGACATTGATTGATTTTATGACTTATTTTCAAAAACATTAAAATTTAAGACGTGATTGTAAAGTAGGGAAAGTTGCAAAGTAAAATTTGGCAGCCGGCAGCTCTCTTAATTCTCGAAACCCTTAATTTTCTACATAAATAATATATCCCTCTTGCATTTCATTTTAGTTTTTTAATATTGATACTTTTCTTATTTTCTTTGAATAAAGTATACATTTTCATAAAATATTTTTAACTATCTTTTTTTCGCCGTTGTTTATTTTTGAGTAAATCACGAGGATATGAATTTTCTGCAATACAAAAGAAATATATTCTATCTTTTGTATTTATTTAATCGCTTTTTTATGTACTTTGTTTGAACAATAAATAATAATAAATCGGTTCTTGAAATTTTGTAATGGCAAACGTATACAGCTTTGAGCATTTTTTATAGACTTTTATTTTCATTAAATGTGCAAAACTGCATGTGTTTGAAAAATGATATTTCATTTTATTCATTCTATTTTATGTACCGAGATAAAAATTCATTTATATTTTACTTGAAATTTATACTTATATTTATTTAAAAACTTTAATTAATTTTTGTTTTCAATATTACTACGCTATAATATCTTTTGAAGAATTTCATGAATACATTTGTCATGCGAATAAAATTTAATTTTATAATAGAGATTTATAGTTGCTATACTTTTTTTAACCCTGCTGTTCTGTTCGGGTCTATTTGACCCGAAAATTTCTTTGTTCACTTATAAAAAAAATTAGCGCAGAGATATTTCCATGAAACTTTTTGACTTTGTTCATTAGTAATGTAACTATATATTCCTTGAAGTATTTACGTTTATTTATATTTCCAAGAGATATTTTTTAACTTAGTCCTAATGTACTGTTCGGGTCATATTGACCCGAGTTAAAAAATAATTTTATCATGCACTTTTAATTTTTTTTGGAATCATTCAATAAATATAATTACTGCAACGTATCTATTTCGAAATCTGTTTCGTTTGGCACAGGTCACGTGACAAGAGAGCAAAGTCAAATGTTGATATCATTGGCGGAAGGGGAAAAATGTACCTGTTAGTAGCGTTTCTTTTTTTCTTGCTGTATTTCAATTTCTAGTAATCTGAAGAACAGTTGTATCTCTGAGTATTAGTAAAAAAATGACGAATCGTAGAAATTTGGGCGATGCTGATATTGCTAAATTTATGGAAACCTCTGACAGCGAAGAGGAAAATGCGTCTGAGTATGAAAATCATACAAGTGAGGAAATTGAAAGTGAAAGTTCTGACAACTATTTTCATATTGATATTGAAAAGACGCACAATATACAGAGTATTCAGTCTAAGAATCGTGAAATAGTATGGAAATTGAATCCTAATTCATTCTGGTCAATTAACGTCTGCTAAAATTATAAAAACTACTCCAGGTGTCACAAGATATGCAACTACAAGGATAACTGACATAAAAAGCGCATTTGCGACGGTATTCAATTCTACAATCGAGAACAAAATCATAAAAATGACTAATATAGAAGGAAGAAAAGTGTATGAAAAAGAGTGGAAAGATATTAATACTGAAACTTTTCAAGCATACATCGGATTATTATTATTAGCTCGTGTGTACAAATCATATGGAGAATCAACAAAAAGTTTGTGGAATCAAGAAACAGGTAGAAATATATTTCGTGCTGCAATGTCCCTCGAAACCTTTCTATGATAACGAGAGTTATTCGTTTTGACAATAAATCTACAAGGCAAGAAAGAAGGTCTGTAGATAAATTAGCTGCTGTTCGAGATATTTGGAAAAGTGGATAGAAATTCAACCTAAACTGTATAATCCAAGTGAAAATGTTACTGTAGATGAACAATTGGTAGGATTTCGTGGACGATACCCTTTCAAACAATATATACCTAGTAAACCCTCCAAGTATGGGATAAAAATATGGACTTTATGTGATAGCAAAACTTTGTATGTACTGAATGCACAAATTTATGCTGGAAAAAAATCAAGGATCAAAGCCAGAGAAAAGTCAGGGTATGCGGGTATTGAGTGACCTTACTTATGGGTATTCGGGGCACAATGTTACATGTGATAACTTTTTCACACCCTATAACTTGGAAAAACTTCTTCTAGAACGGAAAATGACTATGCTTGGAACCATTAGAAAAAATAAGCCCGAACTTCCTGAGAAAATGCTAAACAAAGAAGTGCACAGCTCATCATTTTATTTTACAGAAGGTACAACAGTTGTAAACTACATCCTTAAAAAGAACAAAAATGTTATTGTTATGAGCACTTTTCATCATGAAAATGATGTTAGCGACAGACCTGACAAAAAACCACAAATGATATTCGATTTTAATTCAACTAAAGGGGCGGTGGATAGTCTTGATCAACTTTTGAGTACGTACACTTTTAAGAGAAAAACAAATCGCTGGCCTTTTATAGTATTCTATAATATGCTTGATACATCTGCTTACAATGCATTTATTCTGTGGATTTCAATAAACAGCAAATGGAATGAAAATAAATTAACCAAACGAAGGCTCTCTTTAGAAGAATTGGGGAAATCTCTAATTTTTCCACACATTGAAGTAAGACAGCATCTTCCCAGAAGCGAAGATTCAGTCAAAATTGTGAAGAGAATGCGTAGTAAAAGTGCAAACGTACCCTCGGAATCAGATGAGAACACTTCATTGTGTACTAAATGTGCAAGATGCAAGTTCAGCCCATCAACCAACGACAACAAAACTAATATATTATGTTACAATTGAAAAAAAAAACACAAATTTCACGTAAGCTATGTTTGTCCAAATTGTAAATAAAAGTAAGTATTCAAATATTTTTAAGTTATTTTAGTAGTGTTTTGTATTATTTGATATATATTTAAGCTTATTTTACTATTTTTTAAACTATTTCTAAAATATTTATTTTCATTTACTGCTAGAAAAGGTAATATTCTAAATCGGGTCACATTGACCCGAACACTACATACGTATAGTAAATGCGAACAGAACAGCAGGGTTAAATGGTAATCAGAGATACATTATTTTTAAAAAAAAATTATTCGCTGTATCTGTTTGGAATTTTTTCTTTCCATGGATAATTACTTTCTGCAAACTTAAACACATTTTTTTTAGCTTTTATTTATAAAAAATATTTCGAAGCATGTCCTAAACTTGACTGAACCATCTGCTTGAACAGTGGTTGTGACGCTATCTATTGAACATCAAATGTTGTATTCGAACTTTCATTCATTGCGAATGTTTGTAGTACATCCGAATCCATTTTAAGCAGAGACATTTTTCGGATGTTTTCTATCATTTCTGTGTAAAAGATAACCGTAAAGATAATGTGTAATAAATGAACCAATCTAAATTGGACCAATTTGAACTTTAAATTTAATAATAAGCAACGGTCACAACTATTGATTTTTTTACTGCAGGAAATTAATGTGTGAAGTTGACAATATCTGTACTATTCTTCGTTGTAATAGTCCTATTTATCAGACAGAGATGTTGTTGATATACGTTCGACTCTCGTTAATTCGAAATCGGATAATTCGAATTTTCGCTTAATTCGAACTAAATATGAAGTCCCGAAATTTTCAATGGCAGAATAATGTTAAACTTTTTCATTAATTCTAACTCATTTTCTCTTGACATCGCTTAATTCGAACTAGCGAGAATTCCGATTTTTCATTCCTCCTTTCTTTCTCATAGATTTCAGATCATTTGAATAACTTTCTTTCTTCGATTTTTGTGAAAATTGTTTCGAACGAGTATACATATAATCCCATGCATTTGATATCCACTTTCTAAGTGCCCCGTCTGTCCATCAGTGATGTTTCAAATTTTTCTTCCATTGTGCTTGTTTCTAACCTTTCAATTAGTTTACGTATTTATACATTCTAATTTAATATTAAGTCATATTCTGATAACAGACGAAATAAATTTTAAAAACACTGTAACATTAATTCCTTTGTAATAGTACCATATTAAGCATTCATACGTTCCATAATTCGAATTTCGCATAATTCGAACATTTCTTGTGGTCCCGACGAGTTCGAATTAACGAGAGCCGACTGTATTTGAATTAACGTACAAAACTGGATCAAAGTCCACTCAGTTTTTTCACTTTCATTCACTTTATTTATTAAAATTCCAATACTCTTTGTAGGCTTGAAAATTTCAAAGCTATTTTAAGCAGGATTAGTACATTGCCATCTATTGTTGATATTTGGAACAAAAAAAAAATTATGACACACACATTACGTTTTAAAAACAAAAACATCTGCATTTTACTTTTAGTTTAATTTTAAAAATAACAATCAATGCTTGCATAAATAACTTTTGAAATTATATTAGATTAATTTATAACACAATTTTTCAATCGGTAAATCAATTACAACAAACGTAAATTCTCCATGTAGGTGAAAAAAGTCCTAATATTTGATTTTTGATTTGACATTGCTTTAAGGCCTATATCGGCTATGGCTGTCTCCTCGATTGATCCATTATACGCAGAAACAGAGACACTTCAGAACAATTTTTATTACACATATCCATTACATATTTTATTACACTACAAAGGGACAACATACCATCCATGTCAGCACCCTGATTCGAGCCAGGACTCCTCGGTGTGGCAGCAGCTGCCGCTACCGACCACGCCACTGGGGCGACAAAAAGTTCTATTTTGCCTTCGATTTATTCTGTTGAGCTGATCTATAGTATCCGACCAGATTATTTGATTGTTAAAGTTATTTGGGTGAAATAGTCCTCCGGTGTTCGTGTCCGGGATGGTTCAGTAAAAGAGTATTAGCGGTTCAGCCAATACATCCCTGGTTCGAATCCTGACCCGAACTTTTTTCACCCACATGAAAAATTTACATTTGTTAGAATTTTGCAAAGTTAAATATTGAAAGGAATCCGAGATCTAATCCCTTACTTCGGCAGATTTCATTACATATTATTTAAAAAAAAACTTATATTTACGTCAAATTTATTCAAAAGTCATGTACAAAGTGGTCAAAATAAATTCTATCGATAATTATATATAGTCCTCTAATGTAACTTTCAAATAAACGGTATATTGATGTACAGGGTAATTATAATTAAAGTTACGATTTCAAAAATCGATAAACTACTGGTCGGAATGACTTGATATTTCAGCAGAACAATCGTGAGGCAATTGAATTTTTTTTGCGATGGAAAAAATAGTTCCAAATCGCGCCGATAGATGGCGTTGTCATGGTAATGTCAAGGAAAAGTTTTAAAATGTCTTCGTTTAACGTAGGAAGGTTTGAATAGAGGGGAAAAATAGTGTTTAGGCATTTACTACAATTTTATTAGCGAAAAGACAAGAATACGTGTTTACGCGACAGCAGCGATAAAAACAAAAAATGAAAAAAAGAGCTTCATGGAGAAAAAAACCTTACTGACGATTAAGGCATAAATTGTTCAATATGCTCACTGCCATGTTCTGCCTACTCATTGGAAGCGCAAAACGGCATGCTTTACAATAGATTGGAGGATATCTGTACTGAGACAATGGGTGTAGTGTGTAATGCTTGCTTTCAAGCAGGCTATATTTTGAATCCGTCCGCTGTAAACAGATTTTTTCTGGTACATCCAAAGACAGAAATCTCTCATGGGTTTAAGCAAAAGGAACGTGATGTTCACGTTATTGGAAAATGGCGGCTTAAGAACATATCATCTCCGAAATTAGCACTCAGTAGCTACTTCACTGGAGTAGCAATGTGCGGTGGAGCACAATTTTGTATGAATATTGTGCGATCTATACGCTGATGCTACTGAAGTGCCGGAAGAACATGGTTGCACAAACGTGCTTCATACCGCTTGCAAAAAATGGTGTAGATAACAGGTGTGATATTCTCCAGGAAATGCGGACCGACGAAAACGCTGTCATTATTCCGCATCAAAAAGTTATTTTTTTTTCAGACTGAAGAGGTAATGGCAATATCGGTCGCTCATATCCTGCAATTTTACGTATTTCTAGTACATTGAAAATGAAAGTAGGCTTGACCAGACCACCGAATGTTTCATGACTATCCGTCTTCCACTTCCATCTGGGCAAGAATGTGTAAGTGCAAAAGATTGGCGTGCTTCCAGGTCAGCAGGTAGCAGCCATTGCACATGAGATATCTTGTGTGGATAACAGTGCAAGAAGTTAGGCATGTCTTTACGCACCGTGTCGCTCGGCATATCCGGCATTCGGCCAATTCCACGTGCACTGCTAATTCCAGCATCACTGTTAATTTGTTCTTGTTATGCTGTAGCCACATCTTCCATTGCCGCAGCCGAAATTAGTTTTCTTCCTCTATGCAATTTAACGTCAAATAAATCGGTCTTTTCAAGTTTATCTATTCTTTTTCGTAGACCATTTATGGTTATTTGACCCCCTTTTTTTATAGATTTTAGTCTTCGAAAGTTCCTAACAGCTTTACGTGCATAGTCAACGTTCTTATAATGAAGTTTCTAAAGCACAGCGGCAAGTTTTGGAAATATTTTTTTCCTTAGACAATTAGAATTCTATTGCCTCACAATCGTTATGCTACAATATCTAGTCGTTCCGACCAGTAGTTTAAAAATTATCGACTTTTGAAATCACAACTTTATTTATAATCACCCGATAGATTCTTGCATTTTAATGTAAAAACTTTAGATTGAAAAGAACAGAAATACAAATCAGTTACGATTACAGTGGAACAATTATAATATTTTTAAATACTAACGACAACTTTTGTTAATTGAGAAATGATCACAGTGAAAAACTATAAATGATTTTGAAATATATTTGTACCTCGAAAATGGACGATTTAAAAAAAAGGGATACAAAGGATAACAGTGGGAACATGAAATATAAAAAGGGAAATAAATAAGAAAGGAACCTGGCTTTGATATTGGACATCACATGATTAATGTACGTTGAAAAAGAGCTCGATTAGATTATGGAAGGACTTTTATTAAAGTTTATATTAATATATATTTTTCTTATTTATTTTGTTTTATTTTTTAAGCTATTGCATAGCTTTTATCGCGGGCTTTGAGCGCGGCGACCGAATATAGAAATTCCGTAACGCGAAAAAACCTAACACTCCTAGCAACCTAACACTCGGCTAACGCCGTTTCAGTTCGGCAGCCTTCGGCACGATAGACTTCGGCAGACATTGACGCGGTATTTTTTAGATATTTAGAGAATATCAAGTCTCAAACTTATGTTTCTTATTTCAGTTACCATAAATCGATAGTTTCAATGATAAAAATTCCTGATTAACCTACATGTATTGTAAGATAATAAAAATATTTTAAACGATATTAACTTCTCATTTATTCAATAAAAGAAAAAAATTTCTTTTCTTATCGCTCATCACGCTCAAAAAGTGTAACTTGAATTAATATCAAAGAAAAAGAAAAAACTTAAATTAATATTAAAGACAAAAAAAAAAAAAAAAAAAAAAAAAAAATGCATAAATAAAAAATATATAAATAATTATAATTTTTTTCCAAATGTGTAGAATGTGTATAGAAAAGAATCGTCTTAAGATAAAACAAGGGTGGATAATGTAGCTTTTGGTGATTGCAGACCCGCCCCATGGTGAGGATCGAAAAATTTAAAATGCTTATAACTTGCGATCTAATTTCCGTAGCTTGGCAAAATTTTGTTTGGTAATTTATTAGGAGACAGTGTTAATTTTTGGTGACAGGAGACCCCCCATGGTGAGGATCGAAAAATTTAAAATGCTTATAAGTCGCGATCTAATTTTCGTAGCGCGGCCAAATTTTGTTTGGTAATTTATTATGAGACAGTGTTAATTTTTGTGACGGGAGACCCCTCACGGTGAGGGTCGAAAATTTTAAAATGTTTATAACTCGCGATCCAATTTTCATAGCGCGGCCAAATTTTGTTTGGTAATTTATTAAGCTATTGCATAGCTTTTATCGCGGGCTTTGAGCGCGGCGAAAGAATCTAGAATTTCTGTAACGAGAAAAAAACCTAACACTCCGGCTAACGTTGTTTCAGTTTGGCAGACTTCGGCAGATATTGACGCGGTATTTTTCAGATATTTAGAGGATATCAAGTCTCAAACTTATATTTCTTATTTCAGCTACCATAAACATATAGTTTCAATGATAAAAATTTCTGATTAACCTACATGTATTGTAAGATAATAAAAATATTTTAAACGATATTAACTTCTCATTTATTCAATAAAAGAAAACAATTTGTTTTGTTATCGGTCTTCACGCTCAAAAAGTGTAACTTGAATTAATATCAATCAAAACGAAAAAACTTGAATTAAAATAAAAGACAAAAAAACTGCATAAATAAAAAATAAACAAATAATTATAATTGCATAAGTTGATTAAAAAATGCTATGCAATAGCTTTACCGCGGCAGTCCCCGAGTGCAATTTTTTAAATTTTTATTTATTTATTTACAAACTTATTTTTCGAAAACGATTTTAGTGTCAGATTTGTGTTCTTATTTAATGTTGTTTTTTAAGTAACCATCATAAAAAATCTAGATATCTTTACTGATTTTTATAAATTTATATTAAACAGATAAGCTAGAGTACCTATGCGTGAAAAATCACCATAAAGCTTATTTTTATTTGCAAAAAGAAGAAAGGATTTCAGGTATGCTGTTACAATTAAAGTTTCTTGCCTTTTTTCTGCATTGAGGAAGCTCTAACAAAAATCTCATTCTGTGCAATAAAATTTTACAATGATGTCTTTTAATTACCGCAGTTGGCCAATAAGTCGCCCCAAAAATGGGTGTTAGGAAATTATCCCAAAACACGACCTAATTTGCAGACAGGATTTTATTAATTTTATGTTTTGTTATAAATCTTAATTATCTAAAAATTATTGAAAATAATATTCAGACATGTGATTATTTTATAAAGAAAGTGTTAAGTGTTAAGTCATTGATTTCTAAATTTTTGCAAAAGTTTTGTTTTTGTGTGAAAATTACCCTACATCACCCCACGTTATACAGTCTATTGAAAATTTTGACAATTATATAGCCAAAAGAATGGAAAGATTTGCCCTTTAAAACATTATTAAAAAATTCCTTCAAACCCATAATCTAGTTTAACTTGCTTTTATAACATTATAATTTCGTTTATTTTCTTAATTTATTTTATATACAATGCATGCTAAATTATATTCATTTGCTATTGCGATTTGTTTTCATAATGTGATAAAACCTGAAACTAATCCCTTAAATAAATACGTTGCATAGTTGCTAACTACTACATATTCTTTGTAGCATCCAATATGAAAAATAATCATAGTCTTATTTAATCGAAAAATTTATAATGAAATAAAGCGAATATGGTTCTTCGAAATTACTGGCGCTAAAAATATGATAGCAGTTGGCAGTTATCTCACCGAGATAATATATTAAGTGTTCTAACATGATATAATCTTGTTTTAAGTGCGTTGCAACAGATCTATGGTCTTCTGTTGAAGATATGGCACAGATGGGTTCCATTAATGTCTAAAGTGTAATGATTTACAAAATCCAATATCCTCCAAATGCTCAAATGAAGATGGGTTATGTCTCTTATATGAGGCATTCGATCTATGCTTGTATGTAACCTTGCGCATAAACTAAATCATGCAATTTAGCATGATACAAACAATCTAGTGAGATAAATGGTTTATAGGCGGGAATTACTACAAATGAATATCTGTAAATGTAAGTTAAAATAAATAACTACTCGTTCATAATTTATAAAGCCATAATATAGAGAGTTATACACATTATTGCAATTATTGTGTTCAATTCTATCAATACATATTTATCTTTAATTCAAAAAATGAAATTTGACATTAATTTATGTGTACTTTAATATATACTGTGTCATTACAAATAAAATAATGTATCGTAGTGTATTATTTTATTTATAGCACATTATTTTATTTTATCGCATTTTCTGTCATTTTCATTTTTTATTGCCAGCCGTTTACGTTATCCAACGTGATTTATTAATGCAAAATTAAGCCGTTACTTGTTGAGCCAGGGTAGTATAGTGATTAAAGCGACTGCAAGGTAAGCTGAGGACCCAGGTTCGAGTCCTAGTCGCCGCTCTTTTTTTTATCCTTGTTGGATTATTATATTAATTGTGTTCAAGACTATCTTAATTTATCGTCACCTGAGAATAATAGGGTTCTATCTGTGTTTTTGAAAAAAATTATCAATGATTTATCGATACAGAAATGTCCTTTTTGAATCACTCAAGGCATTTCTGGATTAAAATATTGTCATAATATAATTGTATTGCTATATATAAATTATATTTGACATAATTTTGATGTAAAAATGCCTTCATAGTTACAAATAAAACCTTTCTATATCTAAGAGTCATTTTTTTTTAAAAACGCAGATGGAATCTTATTATTCTCAGGTGACGATATGTACCTATAATTAAAAGTGAAATCAGACGTTAACTTATGTATGCTTTAACATACATAAACAGAATTGAGTAAGTTCCTTAACTTTGAAGCTTAAAACTCATTAATTATACGTAGTAAGTAAGGTCTAATTATATTATATTCTTGACATAAACTGTATGAAATTAAGTGACATTTTTATCAGGTAGCTCATAAAAGTATATAAAAATAGTAACGTATTATAACTTGTTTTTTTAAACAAGTTATTTATTTCATCTTTTCGCATATTATTGTTAATTTTTTTCATTTATAACTTTTAAAGTAATGTGTTAAACACTCTGTATCTTACAAATTTACTTTTGTTAAGGTGCCTGCCTACCTTCAGAAGGGATTTTTTTTAATATTTGAAAAATTGCCTACTTCTGGGCATTATATTATAGAATATAGCTAAAAGTTATGAATAACATATAAAAAATATTTATATTATTAAATATTTTGATTTTTAGGCTTAAAACATACATAAAAATTGCTATAAAATGGCACTTTTGCAAAACATCAAAACTCAAGTTTAGATGAAGATATTTTTATTCTGTAAATTTTATTATGATTAATGAAACTTTTTTGAAGTACTGAAGCATTTTCATAACTATAACTATGTTATTTTAAAAAATATAGAAGTTGAAGTTTTTAACACAGAAAAATCAAGAAAATATATGACAATTCATAACTTGTATCAACTAAAATATGAAAAAATAATTAACTATCATAATAGTAGAGGCACAAAACCTAAATAAACTCCTTAAGAGTATTTTTGCAAAGTTTCATAATGTTACAATCATGATTTTTCGAGTTATGATGTTTTGCAATAAAGCAAAATGTGCAAAATCTCATTTTGAGAAAAAGCACAAAATATAATTAAAAACAAGATTTTACCTATTAAATGACTAATATTAAAATGCCTGTAACTCGAGTTCTAAACAAGATAGAAACACAATTCAAACTGATTTAGAAAGCTAAAATATCAGGGTTTAATATTAAACCAAATATAAAAAATCGGATTTTTGTCCGAAAATTGCATTTTAAAGGTAGGCAGGTACCTTAAATACACATCGATAATTTTCAAAAAGTATGAACAAAACATTGCTGTCCTAAGTATACACTTTCTACCACCTTTTTTTAATCGGGATTAATGGCAGTCCTCACGCCGCTGCCGTCGAAACCCTCAAGGCCTGAGGACAAGAGGCATGACATCATCACTTATGGACCGAGATTTTACAAGTGACACACCGGAAAATTTTGAATAGCAATTTTCTTTTATTTTATTAGTGGAATATCTATCATCTTATAAAACAATAACAATTATTTAACTTTACTGGTGAGAATTCGGAATACATTAAATAAAAAATCTGCCAGATGCAGAATGCCACAGAGTTGCCGCATTTGACAGATTTTTTATTTGGGGAATTTCAAATTCTCACCAGTAAGTATAAATACTTATTATAGTTTTACAAGATGATAGATATTTCACAAATAAAATAAAATAAAATAAAATAAAATAAAATAAAATAAAATAAAACATTTATCAAAAACTTTTCCGGTGTTGTTTCAAACTCTATTGAGAACTCGGTTAGTGATGATATCACACCTCTTGTTCTCAGAGCTTAGGGGGGTTTGATGGCAGAGTTTCAACTTATTTCCTCTTTAGTCGTTTAATTTCTCAATGGTGTCAAACAATTTCGTCTGTATTAATTTCTTTAAAAAATTGGACATTTTTCTTTAGAAATGATTTGCTCTATATTCGGTCATAAATGAACTCTATATTGTCTGTTTTGACCATAAAAATCAGAGCTCTAATAGAGTCAATTGAATTCCTGGCAAGAGAGTTACAGGGGTCTAGGCTTAACCAGAGACCGGTATCCGTGCCGGACCCGCAAAAAGAAGAAGAAAATTTCTACAGGTCGGTGAACTAAAGAAGTTTTTGCATATATGGGTGATTCTCAAAATAGGGGACAATTTATGTCTTTCGGCATACAAAAAAAATTGAGAGGTTTTCTGTCATGTTTTTATATTTTAGATATGTTTGTCTTAATATTATTTATTATATGCACTCAAGAATTACTCACTTTTTAGTTAAAAACACCTTTAAATAACAGAATAAATGTTCAAAATGACATTAGCATGGATGTCCACAGAAGCTGTGCCTTGTATATACTAGCTTTTTCAAGAGTTAATATCATGTTTATAAAATAAAACAAATGTTATTCTTTCTTTAAATTAATCAAGGAAAGGATTTATCCAATAAATTTCTTTTTTAAAAATAAAATTATAGTATATAAAAAAAGAATTAAAGTTTCTCCATATTCTATTTTCAAAACACAGTCATACTATAACAGCTGGTTATTAATCAAAATTTCATTTTCACACATGACAATAGTTTGAAAATACAAAGTTTCTCCATGGCAACAAGTAGCCATTTTATCCCAGCCTGAATATAGAAGCATGTATTGTATTTTAAGAATAGAAGTTGAATATTTAGGGGCGTACATCAAGTGTATGTCATTAGAATGGATAATAATTTTCATATTTATTTTATAATTAAAATTTTTATTTTACTTATTTGCATAGGACTTTTGTGTTTTAAAAAGGCCCAGAAAGGACTATTGCATTGTGATTATATTATGGCTCATAATCTTATTTAAATTAAAATTTGTCATTAGCATGGACAAATATCAGTGTCATTAGCATGGTTTTTCTGTCCATGCTAAAGACTCCTATGTGCGTAACTGTAACCACTGCTTATATTGTATCTTTTATAAAGTTTAATTTTACATATAAATTTAGGTATTACATTTATTATCCCTAAAATATGCATTAAATCTGTCAGAAAATCACTAAGACAGCTTCTTACATTGCATTCATTAGTGTCAGAATGTTGCTCATGTAAACAAAGTTTGCTCTTTGGTAATGGTTTTATTCTCCTTATATGTATATATGTAAAAATGGAAACCATTTGCTGAAAAGGAAGGCTAATAAATATAGAGAAAAATATTTAAACAGGAAGAAAATAAAAATTTCTTAATATATTTATTCCATGCAATTTGTTTTGTCATTAGCATGGCTCAAAAAATACTAATTATTTTTTTAAGTTGATTTTTAAATATTTAACTCTTCTGACTACATGTAAAGTATACCTAAAACTATATTAACAACACCTATTTTTTTTCAGAAATTTTGCTAACAGTTATTTTTTTAAGATTTCACTTTTGAAATTGCCCCCTATTTTGAGAATCACCCATATACGGACAGAGCCGGGCCAAAATGTAAGCAAGCCGACCCTATGCAAAAATTTGGTCCGATATAAAATTTAAAAGGATTGAAAAAATATATTAGATTATTTTTCAAAACAGTTATTCAATTGGTAAGTAAATCATTACAATTCTAAATTTTTCAAGTAGATCAAAAATTGTCTGAAACAGAATTGGAACCGGAGATTTTTTTTAAGTCGCCAATGCTGTAAATTCAGATACAAGACGAGATATTGTGATCATTAAAAGTAATTGGTTGAAATAGACCTCTGGATGCATAAAAGATGGCACAGTCAATAGAGCATATGCGACTTCAACCAAGATATCCTTGGTTCAAATCCTTGATCAGACTATTCTTATCCACTTGGATAATTTACAGCTGTTATATTAAACTAAACCAATAAAACGTGAATGGACATAGCTAAGATGATGCTAAATACAAATATGCGGCACGAACCTAGATTGCCATCATTACAGAAATATAACACGTGCTGCGTAAATCAGCATTTGTATTTGCTTCCACTAATTTTAGGAACGGGCCGAATGGGACCATGAACTACATAATACAAACGGGCTGAGCCCAGAAATTTGATCCGTGTAGACTTCTACGCCACGCACCCGTCATGTAAAAAAAAGTATTCGATGGTTAAAATATTTCTCATGCAGAACCTTTTCACAACGGATGGTATTAAAATAAATTCTGACAAATAATTTCAGAAGAAATTAGATTTAAAATTGATATTTACTGTAAATAGTTATGTGTTTCATAGTTTGTCTATATAAATCGTTCATACACAAATATGTTGTGTAGAAAGGAAGTATTTGCTAATCGACAACTCTCCATTTCTTTCTGATTTATTAGTTTATTTCCAACTATACTATTAGAAACAAAAGTTAATATCGATGATGAGACACTTTTCGTTATGCGGATAGGCCTATTTTATCATTATCAATTTTTAGAAAGCAGAAAATGATTAAAATATACTCAAGGCTTGGCTTTAATAGAATTGCAAATTGGTCATTAAAATTATTAGAATTAAATATTATTTAAGCAAAAGTCTTTGAGTTAAAAGATTATAATAGCAGAAAGAAAATCTTGCACGAATATAAATTATACGCTAAGATTATTTGGAATTTTCTTGTCTTAGATTTAAATAACCAATACATGAGAATATAAAGCTATTATTCAAAATATAAATGAAAACAAATCAACTCATAATTTATTTATTTATTTATTTGAATTTCAGTTTACAATATTAAAGTAAAATTTCATTTGGATGCATAAAATTATTCAACCAAAACTGTTTTGCTATAAAAATTTCATTTTCCTTTTTAAATTACTACTATCATTTTTTAAGTTATTTTTTAAATGAATAGGCACTATTAAAATTTGTTCTTAAATACTCTTTATCGCCGTATTTACTTTCGTGTAAGTTACAGGTTTACTTTCTGCATATTTAAAGGGATATTTTGCAGCCTTTGTACTTATGAAATTGCTTTCCATGAATTAATTTTTGACGAATAAAATGCATATATTCATATCTATTTCACCGTTAAATTAATTAAAAGCAAACTCTGCTTTGAATATTCTTTATTAGAATTTTATTTCAGTTAAATGTACTTTAATCTTTTGAAATTGAAATCTTTCGTTTCATTTTTCTACATTATACTTAAAGTATCGCATTAAAACAAAAAAAAATTTGCATTTCATTAAAGAAATAATTTTACATAAAAAAAGTTTTTTTTTTTTTTTGTATATTTTATTAAAACTTTATGCATTATTTTCGGTACTTTGACATTCACTCTCGACATATTGATAAAACATTCATACATTCCATGTTATTGAAATAAAGCTACGAGAAAAATCAAATTTAGTTGATATCATTTGGTTGTATATTTTATATTCTTAACACTGTGGTTTCATTTACTTACATATACTATACACACAGAGACATATACAAAATATGTAATTAATAAAAAATTTTCATCATTAAATATTACAAATTCTTATAATATCTAAAATTTCCAGGTCTTTTAGTAATATTTTACCATATTTATTATATTTTATTTTCATATTTTTAATCTACGCATTCATTATTTTATTATTTAAAAAAAAACCTTTAATCTGTTAAAAGCATCACTTTCCCTCAAACCTCATTATTTAATTTTATTTTTTCATGTTTTCTAAAGCCTTTTATTTACCTTAAAAAAATATTCGATTCTCCAGAATTCCCTTGAGCGACGCTAGAGCCGGATTGCATCACGTATTATTCCGAGAGACTGGGAGAACTTCTTTTCTTTATTTTCCTCTGTTAAAAATTTCGTATTGGTTACATTTGCTCTTTCTAATAAATTAATTGGCAACTCAAAATGTTGACGTAAAATCCTATAAATGTGCGCATTTTGGTCTACAACGCGATTGCTTTGATTTGAAAAACACAATTCTGTCATACAGGGATTAAAAGTCTTTCATGGGTAATGTCCTATTGTTTTTATGATACCTTTCTGTTTTATCATAAGGTATTTTATGTAAGCACGAAGTTTAAACCAAAATATTTGTGGAATTGTTAACTGTGATGTAAAACACGATTTTTTTTAAAAGTCGCCTACGTTGATTTGAGTGGGAAATATTCCAAGGAAATTATTTTTTGCCTTGCCACCGTGTGCCACATGACTGGCAACACTAGGGTTGAGCGCTCCTAGTAAAAGGTTTAGAACAGCATTTTACAAAATTATGTATATATCTAGCTTTGAAATAGGTAATATATTATTTTTAATACATTATCCACCCATTATAAGCGAACAAAAAACATTCTAAGATGTAAAAAATCCATATGTAATGATGCAGCATCATTCAATTCATCAAAATTGTGGCTAGATTTACTCAGTGATTACAAAAAAAAAAAAATAAAAATAAAAATAAAAATAAAAAAGAAATAAAAGTAAAATAAAAAAATAGCGTTACATATAAAACTAAATGATGGCGTTTCAGATCGTTGCATTGGACAGTTTGAGGATCTTATTATTTATCTTTTCTGAAAATGACTTGAATGGATTTGAAACTTGTAAACATTCAAATAAAACTATTTTACTCTATAAAACTATTTATAATAACGCGCATTTGCAAGGAAAATGACAAAAATTGAGAAAAAGAAATTAGCGAGAGAGGCAAAAGAATATCAGTATTTTTGTACTATAAGCATGAAATTATAGCACTTAGTTCTAAATGCATCTGCAAAAGCTTACTTAAAAGCGCAGCACCTTTAAGAATCTTGGCATAAAAGAGATAGAGAGGATTCTGTAAATTATTACAATTGAGAAGAAACAAGTGTTTGAAACAAATATTTTTTTAATAAGAAAATGTAACAGTAAACAGTTCGTGTTATATGTACTATTTAAAAAAACTGTTTGTCAGGTTCTGAGAAAACATCTGCTATTAGAACTTGAATTTATGTTATTTTTATCTTAATATTTTATGTATTGTATGGGCTGTGTACTGAAGTTTCAAGGTGACATTCTTTCTTTGTCAAAAGCTGGAGTGAACAAGTGAACATGTACAGGTGTAGTGAGGGGAAAAAAGAAGATTGCAGAGGGGTGTGTTCGACCTTCGGAGATGTCAGTGGAAGATGGGAAAATAAAGGATATTTCAAGAATAGGGGGTTTACATTGAGGAGAGCAGGAGTTGAGAAGGGGCAGTATTTTGCTGAGATAGAGTGGGTTGGGACCGAGAGAGCAAAATGGACGGGTATCCCTATGTGTAGTGCTCTGGTCGCACAAAGTAGGCTTAGAACCCATGTGCTGGGAGATTCGAAATTGATCTCCGGTAAAGTTAATTTAACGTGTATAGAGTGAGAGGGATAATATGTAATTTAAACAGTACAAAGCCAACTTTTACTGTATTTAATTTAATGTTGAACCGGATCATCTACATCCGAGATATAAGTGTAAATAGTGTTTTATATTGTGTATATAGAGTGTAAATAAACTGTTAATTTAGTTAATTGAAAGCGTTGGTTTTCATTTACCCAATCCTCTCAGTGTGTGACCGATATCACCTAATAATGTTGGTGGTGGCAGCAATAAATAATACGGAGTTTCTTCAAAGTTGTGCGGGCTAAGAGGAAACTTCGAAAAATTGATGGCAACGTCCGGATAGAATCATCTGAGACCAGTGACTAGCGAGCCGTGTTGCAGCGTGTTAGTGCCGGAGCACCCGGTGGAATTCTTTCGTGGTAATGCCGGATCGTCGAGCGGAAATTTAGAGAGATAAAAACCAAGCGTCATGCAGAAATACAGAGTGTGTGTGCCCTACATCGGTACAGTGAACCGAACTAAAGTGTTGTGTCCCATCGTCATTACAGCGAACCGAACTAAAGTGTTGTGCCCTAGAGTTATTACGGAGAACAGAATTATTGTTTGTGCCATATCATCGCTACATCGTGGAACTACCTGTGAACAGTAGAGTACCCCAGCAGATAAAGTATAAGGTACGGTGTTTCGATCATTTCCTTCTGCTGACATCTCGAACCAATTTTAGTTCTTGTTGTATAATTAATATTAATTTAAGGTAAATTATCTAGATAATTTATGTGCAATCAAATAATTGTGTTCAGATAGGTAGGAAGTATTAATAACCATATTTATTATTGTTTTAAGAAAAGGTCATAATAATTTGAGCTAATATTGATTTTCTATTTTTTTTATAATGATGGTAGTGAACAAAATTAAGGCATTGTGTTAATAGTATTTGAAAGGAATAATTAAATTTAAATTATTATTAAAGTGATATTTAAATGAAGCAATGTTGTTTAAATTTGAAGAGTTGATAACAAACGAGCAATGAATATTTGCTTAGAATTTTAATCGACTAGAAGTAAAGTTCGAAAAAAAGGCTCAGAGTGAAAAAAAAAGGGCCACAGTGAGGAAAAATAAAAGTGAAGGTTTTGAGTATATTTGGTTTAAGTATGAAAACCAGTATTGAATTTGGAAATATTTTAGTGAGGATAATTGTAGAAATTTATATGTGCATGTTATACAATTTTTCTTTATGTGGATGTTTTTATTGACATCAATAATTTTATTCAATTGCAACGTATCAGTATTCTAATGTAAATTGTATGTTATTATCTAATTATATAAATTGGAATCTGTATTGCATAGTAAACAAATCGAAATTACTGTTTTACCTTTTGTTTTATTGGAAGAAAATTGTGTGATATCAATGGGTGAGGACAATTAGATTATACAGTAGGTTAATTAGAAATGTAATACATCGATTATCTGAAAGGTATTAATTAGTATAATAAGGGGAGGTATAACTGTACTAAGGTAGAAATTTAGGAAATATTAATTTGGTAGGTTTAAATATTATTGTACTGTAGAGTGGTAATAACAATCGGTGAAGGTATGGCTTTCTTATTGAAACTAAAAAGGATGGATCTTCAGATGATAGCCGAAGAATTGGGTGTTGAATTCGCGGAAGATGATACCAGAATTCAGCTTAGGAAAAATATAATGGACAGTGATGATTATAACGAGGGGGTTATTACGGAATTATCTAACATTATTGTTACGGAACGACTAGAGCTCGAAAAGTTAGAAAAACAGGAAAAGTTAGAACGCGAAAAGTTAGAAAGGGAAGAAAGGGCTGAAAAAATCGTCCTTCGGACGCTCTACAATGATCCTTGAAATCCCATAGTTGTCATATCATATGAAACTATCCTGTGAATGTCCCCAGAATACTGAAGATAGGACCGTCCTCACAGTACTGTCTTAAGAACGGCCGGAGGACGCATTGCGACTCCTTGGATTTGGAACCCTGTACTCGAATGTGCAGCCTACCAACCAACTCACCAGAATTCAGCAGAAAAGCGTGCGTGATTTCCAATGTTTATTAATTTCAGCTCATGGTGATTTCGGATAAAAGGAAAGTGAATGTAATTATAAGGTAAGAATTTTCCTTCATGTATATTTGCAATGCATTTCCTTATAATTATTCTGCCTCTATATTTGTATAATGTTGGCAAAATTTTATTAAAATGCAATTAAAAAAATAGGCCTAGTCATCGCCCGAATAAGAAATAATTTTATAAGACAATATTACAATATATATGTTTACAGTAAGAAAGAAATTTGTCTTATAAAATTGAAAATTTTGTGTTTTGTATTGAAGTAAATGTGTTTTGTATTATAAAATAAACTGATTATAAATATAATAAATATAAAACTATATGCTGTTTTTGCATGATTATGCCTAACAAGTAGCACTGGGCCGATGTAGGAATTTCTTAAATCGATTTATCACCCATTCTACATCGCGATTTAGCCCTAAATCGCGATTTAGCGATTTTACCTTTAGACTATGAAAACCAGTTTTTTTTATTTATAGAGACAGTATACAGTATTTATTACCCCCCCCCCCTTTATCCTTTCTTGTGCTATATAGTATAGTTATTTCGCATCATTAAATAGTATATCTTGGGGGGAAAATAATCCAAGAGCTGAGCATGCAACAGAAATTGAATTTTGAAGATACTGAAATGTCCTTGAAATTCATTTGCATCCAGTGTGAAAAAAGAAATAAATTATTTGAAATGCATGTGGGATCAAAGCTGATGAATATATTTTCCAGAATAAAGCTATATTTCTTGAAAAAAAAAATCAAACTGAATATACTAAAAGCACATGGCAAAAAACCCCCGCAATATTGAAAATACAAAAATGTCATCGAAATCTGCTTGCATCCAATAGAAAAAAGAATTAACCAGTTCTCTAATTAGGTAGGTGTAATCAATGTAGATATGCATATTTTGATGAAAAAAACTGTATTTCACTTGGCGATCAATAATTATTATTTTAAGTCGTCACTTGGCGAGTGATGACTAGAGTGGCGATTGATGACCAGCAAATCACTTGAAATGCATGTGGAATCAAAGCTGATAAATATATTTTGCCAAAATAAAACTGTATTTCTTAAAAAAAATAATCCAACTGAACACGATAAAAGAACTCGCAAAAAACCGAAATATTGAAAATACAGCTATGTCATTGAAATCTGTTTGCATCCAGTAGGAAAAAGAAATAACCACTTTTTTAATTAGATGTAATCAATGTAAAGATGCATGTTTCCATGAAAAAGACTACATTTCATTTGGCGACTAAAATAGATTTTTTAATCGCTACTTGGTGAGTGACGACTAAGGTGGCGATCGATGTCCAATAAATTTACTTGAAATGCATGAGAAATCAAACCTGATGAATTAATATATTTTCCAAAATAAAACTTTTATTTCTTGGAAAAATAATTCCAACTGACCACACTAAAAGAACATGACAAAAAACGAAAATATTGAAAACCCAGCAGCAAAAATTTTTTCTGCAGTCTGCAACACAAGTAAAAACTTTAAAAAACAGTCTGCAGACCAATCCCTCGCATTACATTATATGCACTCAAACCTCCTAAGTATTTGTGATAGACAAAAGAAAAGTATATTTTTAAATGAAGTTGTCTTTGTTCTCAGAATTTTTAACACCTCATACATTGTCCAAAAGAGGGGTGGGGGAGTCCCCTTTGACGAAACCTGCTGTTTTTTTTTCGCGATCTCTTGAAGAATTTTGCCGTTTTTTCGCGATCTGCTGAAGAAATTTGCCGTTTTTTCGCGATCTCCTGAAGAAATTTGCCGTTTTTTCACGATCTCCTGAAGAAATTTGCCGTTTTTTCGCCATCTTCTGGAGATATTTGCCGTTTTTTCGCGATCTCCTGAAGAAATTTGCCGTTTTTTCGCGACCTTTTTAAGAAATTTGCCGTTTTTTCGTGATTTTTTTACGAAATTTGCCGTTTTTCGCGATTTTTTGAAGAAATTCGTCGTTATTCCGTGATCTTTTACGAAAATTGCCGTTTTTACGCGATCTTTTGAAGAAATTGGCCGTTTTTTTCGTGATTTTTTAAAGAAATTTGCCGTTTTTCGTGATTTTTGTCGAAATTAGCCTTTTTTTTTGTAATTTATTCATAAAATTTGTCGTTTTTTCCTTGATTTTTTTGACAAAAACTGCCGTTTTTTCGTGATCTTTTGAAGAAGTTTGCCTTTTTTCGTGATTTTTTGATGAAATTTACCGTTTTTCCACGATCTTTGAACGAAATTCGCGTGTTTTTCGCGATATATGACGAAATTGATTTTTTTCTCAAAGACTATCGAAATTCGCGATGCATTTTATGTCCGAAATTTTGGATTTAGGACAGAATTTTTTTAATTTTTGCTAAATTTTTAAAAGTTAAAAAATAGTTTGTCGCAGCGTTGCGCCGATTCTGTTCCCGTTATTGAAAATACAGCTAAATTATTGAAATCTGTTTGCATCCAGTAGGGAAAAGAAATAACCACTTTTCTAATCAAATGTAATCAATGTAGAGATGCGTATTTCCATGAAAAAATCTGCATTTCACTTGGCGATCGAAAAAAAAAAAAAAAATTATCGCCAGTTTTATATCTTTAATTACCGCATGGTAAGTGTCGGCCGCTAATTTTTATTGTATTAAATCAAATCCTGCTACATCGATTTAACACATAGGGGGCGCTATGGGCGGCTCAGCCCACCTAAAATATTTTGACCCCCCCCCCCTGAAAAAGATTCCAAGGTCACTCAATGAATTTCTGTTCCAAAAATCCAAATGAAATTCTGTTCAAAAATCTAATTTAGTTTTGAGACCCTTTCACAGTTTTGCAGAATTACTAAATTGTATCATAGTTACAATTTAAATACATAAGCATCTAAGCACTCCCTCATCCTATTTGTACATATGAAGCTAACATAATGTTTAATTTTTCACCAGTTATAGACTCAAAATTTTCATCATCATGTACTTTTTAGCATAAAATGAAGTTATTACAACAGTTTAATATGAAACATAGTATCTACAATGTGAATATGCACTAATTTTTCTTTCTGTGTCAAAGGAAGATAAAAAAACAAATAAGCACCCCCTACATTTTCTCGAGCCCCCCCCCCCCTTCCCCGGCAACCTATTATTCACTTCTAGCTACGGTCCTGTCCTGACCTGCTAAATCGATTTAACACAAACTTGCTCTGTTTTCCCTAAATCGTATTTTTCTTACATCGCTTTTTTCCTAAATCGGAAAGCATTGAGGCAAGGCTACATCGTTTCGCTACATCGCGATTTAAGAACTGGCTAAATCGCGACGTCCGATGTATCTATTGAAAACCAATAGTTAAATCGGATTTCCGATGTAAGCGTTAAATCAAGGCTACATCGTTTCGCTACATCGCGACGTTCGATGTATCTATTCAAGACCAATAGTTAAATCGGATTTCCGATGTAAGCGTTAAGACGATTTAAGGCTCAGACCTGCAAATTTGAATTTTAACTTTAAACTTGCTCCTTCCCCCCCCCCCCCCCAGGCATAAATAGTGAATTAATAATAATAAAAAAAAACACATTGTTTTTTGGATTTTAATTGATAAATAAATGCAATGTTGAATTCAGACACTTTTCTCCGAGGGGTATTTCTGTGGCTCCGAGGGGGGGGGAGAGAAATTGCACATTTTCACTATTAAAAACAGAATTTCCGGGGGAGGGACCCCCTTAATAAATGTGTTAGTAATACACTACACACATCACATGCAGTTGACATCTATGCTAGCAATAGCGTATGTAGACTTATTTCAGAGGGAGCTGAGTTACAGCATACATTTCTGAGAGGGTAGTGCTGTGCAGAAGGGCGGAAGGGGGGGGGGGGGAACGAAGGGAGCGGTCGCCCCGGCTCGGGAATTTAGGAGGCGCCAAATTTATACTACCAACGTATAATACAGTTGGCATCTATACTGGTGAGTGTATTTCGAATCATTAAACAGTATTATCTTGGGGAAAAAATAATCAAAGAGCTAAGCATGCAACAGAAGTCGAAAATTGAAGGTACTGAAATGCCCTTGAAATCCATTTGCATCCAGTGTGAAAAAAGGAATAAGTTATTTGAAATGCACGTAGAATCAAAGCTGATAAATATATTTTCCAGAATAAAGCTATATTTTTTGAAAAAATAATCAAACTGAATATACTAAAAGCACATGGCAAAAAACCCCCCGCAATATTGAAAATACAAAAACGTCATCGAAATCTGCTTGCATCCAATAGAAAAAAGAATTAACCAGTTCTCTAATTAGACGTAATCAATATAGATATGCATATTTTGATGAAAAAAACTGTATTTCACTTGGCGATCAGTAATTATTATTTTAAGTCGCCACTTGGCGAGTGATGACTAGAGTGGCGATCGATGACCAATAAATTACTTGAAATGCATATGGAATCAAATCTGATGACTATATTTTGCAAAATAAAACTGTATTTCTTGAAAAAAAACATCCAACTGAAATAGATAAAAGAATATGGCAAAGAAAACGAAATATTGAAAATACAGCCATGTCATTGAAATCTGTTTGCATCCAGTAGGAAAAAGAAATAACCACTTTTCTAATTAGATGTAATTAATGTAGAGATGCATATTTCCATGAAAAAAACTGCATTTTACTTGGCGATTGAAAATAGATCTATTAAATCGCCACTTGGCGAGTGACGATTAGGATGGTGATCGATAGCCAACAAATTACTTGAAATGCGTGTGGAATCAATGCCGATGAATATATTTTTGCAAAATGTAACTGCATTTCTCGAAAAAATAGTCAAACTGAACACAGTAAAAGAACTCTGCAAAAAACCAAAATATTGAAAATACAGCTATGTCATTGAAATCTGTTTGCATCCAGTAGGAAAAAAAAGAAAACACTTTTCTAATTAGATGTAATCAATGCAGAGATCCATACTTCTATGAAAAAAACAGCATTTCACTGGGCGACCGAAAATGGATTTTTTTAACCGCCACTTGGCAAATGACGACAAGGGTGGCAAACGAAGGAAATTTTTTAATTGCCACTTTTACATTTTTAATATCCACATGGCAAGTGACCGCTGCTAATTTTAAATCAAATCCTACTATTTCAATTTAACACCAGCTTTCAATGTTTTTCCTAAATAGACTCTTTCTTAAATCGCCTTTTTCTTAAATCGAAAACATTGATGTTTGTGATGTGTGTTTAAATCGGATCCTCTAAATCGATTTAACACCAACTTGCTCTGTTTTCCCTAAATCATATTTTTCTTACATCACCTTTTTCCTAAATCGGAAAGCATTGAGGCTTGCAAAGTTTGCTTAAATCGATTTAACACTAGTTTGACATGCAAGCAGTATATACACCAAAGTAGATAACTCAATTTTCTAATGTTAACTCTGAATCATTATTTGAAATCGATTTAAAACCAATGGCTAAATCACGATTTAAGACTGACTAAATCCCGGTGTAAGACAATGGCTAAATCGCGATGTAAGGCGATTGTGAGATGAATCTCACAGTGTTTAGTTCATCGTATCTTTTTTTATTCTTTTCTTCATTTAAGCAGCGAGTTTCCCTTAAATTTAATTCTGTTTTTTTAGTTTTACGGCCGCGCGCTGCGAATTTAGCGCGCTAGCATTTCTTGGAGCGCTACTTGTCCTCTCGCATCTGCACCGCGATGTATTATGATGACGTCACTGTGGGCGCTGACACTCCTTCACCACACCCATATTGCGCGGACTTCGTCACGTAAGGGCGTTCTGCTGAGCGCGTAGAACGAATTAAATAATTCTTTTCAAATTCTTTTTTTCAATTTGC
The DNA here is from genome assembly GCA_964019185.1 of Maratus speculifer. NCBI lineage: Eukaryota > Metazoa > Arthropoda > Arachnida > Araneae > Salticidae > Maratus > Maratus speculifer. Next base: position 26,417,602 of record OZ025289.1, on the reverse strand, counting down.
TATTTAAGATTGTGACGAAATATTAACTCTCTAATCAATTTAAACTTTGTTTCTTTTTACTTTTGGATTCCCCGTAGAATGCATTTAAATACTAAACGCGGTTAATTTTTAAATCAGAATTAAGTTTGATGATATCTCAAGGGGATGTAAATTGAAACGTTAGCCCGCTGGCTTTGCCGGCCGCGCGCCGTGTGCGAACGGCAAATCGCAAGAATTCATATTATAATTCCGCCGGATATGGAATTTTTGCAAGTTTCTTGTGTTCATTTTAAATTATAATGATGGGCTGTTTCTTCAAGGAATGTGGATTAATCCGTCAAGAGATTAGAATTTCTCCGAAGTATTTTTCGCGGATCTTAGGATTGGTGACCAAAGGCCTTTTTCGATATTTCTCATTCACCAACGAAGATGAATAAAGCTGTTAGATCAATAAAGGTTTTCATCATTCTTTTGCTCTACACACCACAAGTATTTTCAAGTAAGATTATTCCAGTTTATTTTATTTACTTACATTAAATTAAAGTTCCACTATCGATCACGCTAACGAACTTTATTAACGACACAACGCACACCCTACGAACTTTTTCAACGGCACATTTGGTGCCGATGACACTAAAGAACTCTTAAGTTATTGCTTTACTATGCATAAAAATAGAAATAAAAAATTGCAGTAAATTCAATATTTTTTTTCCGTTCTTTGAAATCTCAGAAGCGTTCCTGACTGAATCCTCTTGATGGAATTTTGAAAGTATTAAAAGAGATGAGAAATGCCAATATTAATAATTAAACAAAAGTAAATTACAAGTGCTTTACAAATTATTATTTTTAATATAAAATTTCAAGAGGTTTTATATTCTGCTAGTCAAGTGAAATAATTTTTTTGTTGTTCTATCTACAAAAGATCGATGTACTTATGATTCTAAAGACTTCACAGAATTTTTTCTTTTCTTTTTTCATCTTGCTGTTTCCAAATGCCAAATATTTAAAAAAAAGAATCAATAAATTTATTATTCAGATTGCATTACTATATTTAGAAAGTAATGAAGTTTTAAAGTTCTAAAAAATAATTTCATACTTTTAAGAACAGATTTATTTATAAGAGGCTATATTTTTAGTTAAATATTGGGTTTTTAAAATCTAATTATGGCACTCACATGTAAAGATGAATTATTTTTTCCCCTTGAAATCTGCGATAAATATTGTTTATATATTATTTCTTCTAAAAATTTTTCTTATGCATTTGATATGCAAAGAGGCTGAGATTCTTCATAAATATTCGTAGTTGCTATATCCTACATAATTTTCTTTGAAGACTTCTGTCCTTCTACCATATCAAGTTGTGTTTATTTTTTTACTTTAAGAAGAAATAAGGAATAAACTTAAATTCAATGTTTCATCCTAATTACTAAAGCATTTTTACTCTGCATATCTCATTTAAGGATGTCAATTAAGAAAACTTACTTCTTTTCATTCATTTGTTTACCTGATGAAGTGGTCTTCAAGTATGCAGTTTAATCCATTCTTCGAGCCTCTTCAATGGTGTACAGGTGTCATGAAGAAAGTGCTAAAATTATTTTCATACATACCAATTAAAATTCTTTTGTTCCTATTTAAACAATTTAATTTAAAGATTTGTGCTCATTTTTCCACTTTGATGTCTGATGAAGAAGTTTTAGTAATGATGCAGTAAATTATCCATATATTGCTGAGCTTCTCCTGTATTTCTCGAAGTTGGTTTGTGAAGCAAGATTATTATTATTTTTGTTTATAATCAATAGCTTTTGCTGAATGACTGATTGTGAAGATTTATGGAACTTTACTGTTCTGTAGTAGAGAAAATGCAAAAGATCAAGAAGATTTTGCTCAATATCTAGTGCTAAAAATTTTTTTTTTGTGTGCCAGTTACTGATATAGTGCCTTTTTCTTTATGTAACCCAATTTCTACAAAGTTGAATATGCCTCAAATTTTTTTTTCTTCTCTCTCAAATTTCTGCAAAAAAAAAAAAAAAAAAACAATTATTAATTGTGAAGATATTTTATTAATGAAGAAATTATTTTCTATAAGCACCATTCATGAAAAGTATACGTAACTCAAGCTTGTTTTCAGCAATAATGTATGGACAAAATTTGATCAATTTCAAATGATTGTGTATTAGTGGCTCATCATGCATAATTACTTTGAAGTAAATATTTTTTCGGCTTTTTCACAAATTAGTCAACATGCATGGCATTCCACATCATCATCATTCTTAATTCTCATGTTGCTTTCTAAGAAGGAATGAAGGCAACATTATTTTATTTTTATGAATTTCGAGTCAATTTTTTTGCTTGTGTAGTAATTCAATCTCACAGTGCAAAATTTTTGCTCAACAACATGATTGGAATTTGTTGCAGGAATCCACAATTACTCAAGATCATATTATTTATTTTCAGGCATAGTGTTTTTCATATTATTTCAGGCCCAAAGCATTTAAAATTTAATCTGTGATATGCTTCATTTTTTTTTAACTTTATGCAAGAAATTATTTTTTAAAATTGATTATATCAAGATATATTTTGAAGGAAGAAAATATTTTTTTCTCTTTTCATCATGTATACAAAACAAGAAGCAGAAATCTGTAGTGAATATGTTTACCAGCGCATTTTTTTATTTCAAGTATTTCAATTCACTGACAGTGAATTTCGCCAGATTTCGTCTTCAACTCTTCATGGTGTGTGGTATGTTTTAGTGAAATGTCTTCAGTGTTTTTGCTAAGTAAACATTAGTGCCTGCAATGTATACCACATTCTTCTTCAGTGTGTTTTAATGCTCCTTAGTTATGATAAATATGTTCAGTTTGGTAAAAATACTTCTGCTAACTATTTTTTTATAAACTATCTGACTAATTCAGCCAGTACTATTCTCTTACAACCGTTTGTTGTTTATAACAAGAGCTGCTTTACATCTGTACATTATACTATTTTTTTTTTTTTTTTTTTTTTTTCTCGTTCTACCTTTGTTCATTATTTAGTTAATTTTCTTCTACAGGGATCACAGAAATCTCTTAAAGAGATTGTATTCATCTGTATTTTATGTTTTTATATTAATATGTTTGCAGGATTCCTGGATATCATGTTATGTCAAGGCTAATTCTGTTTATTCTACAATATTTTTCTGATTTTGACAGTTATTTAATTTTAATTTTTGACAATTCTTTAAAATTAATTTAAAAGTAACTTTTGTTTTAACTTTTATTACAAATATAGAAATTTTAACTTTACTTTGTTAAATTATGCAAGATTGAAGCTGAATATTTTTATGGTACACTTGTTTGGTAATTTTAAACGTTTTACTCGATTATGACATTACAAAGAGTTACTAGTATTAATGAAATTTAAGTCCTAGGTTGTCTGAATATACCAGATAAAATATTTTCAACTTTAGTTGCTTTCTTATTGCAGCTTAGTTTTGTAATTTTAAGTTATTGTTTTCCTAGGCAGTTAGAGTATATTGAGAAGATACTTTTGATTTATGTTGCTTTACTTTTGCAACTTTATAAATTTTGATCCATAAGTGTACGATTAATCTTATTGAATTCAAAATTTTGGATGATTTTTTGTGGCTAAAAGAATTATTTAGCTATTGGATTATTTTTGTTTTTAAAATATATGAAAATTAGATATGATTTTTTAAGAGCATATTATGTATACAAATAGTATGCAAAAGAAAGCACAACTCTAGATGAACTTTTTACCAGCGCATTTATACATATTTTTAACTCCTCTAGTGAATTAATAAAGTGTTTCATGACTTAAACAACCTGATTATGACTTAAAAATGTATGTGTATACATATCTATATTTTTTAAATGTGTTCCATACTTCCATTTAATGCTGTTATCATGTAGAGAGAAAGAAAATGATAATATCTTATGATTATAAATAATCATCTGTTCAAAGTTCATTTTTGTATCTCTTTCTTTAACAGCAGCCTGACAGTTCTGATTCTGTATGTCTACAATGTTTAGTCATACCAGTGTACCATTCCAAATCATATTACCGAACAGTATACTTATTTTTTTAATATATTCTTGTCCATAATTGCTTTGGATGGTAACTGTGTTTCTGCGTACAGCCTCAGGAGCCTTAGGAGATGAAAGTCACATGAAACTGTGTGCATCTATCAGTTTATACAGCCAAAAAAAACTTTTGCATTATGTGATCAGAATTTTAAAAAAATATTTGAAAAATATATAATATGTTATTTATATGTGTAAATATTTATGTATATATGTGTATCTATTTGTGTTCACAGATATGTTGATGGTTTATGGGGTAATCATTGAAATAGTTGTGAACTTTGTGTTTACATGTGTATAATTTTTTGTTTACAGCATTGTTAATGATTTCTAGTGATTGGGTGGAGACTATTAACATAATTGTAAGCCCGTTATCGAATCTCAATAGATTTATTTGTATAATACATAATTCTTCCTTTTTTTTCCATAATGATTCTAGAAATAATTTTTATTTCATTCCTGGTACATGGTATGGTAATTAAGCATATATATATATATATATATTTCTCGATTGTGTCAAAGTGTTACTTTATGTATATGAAAGTAGTTTATCATTTTTTGGTGATCACCATTCCTGCATTTTGAAAGAAAACCATGGTATATGTAAAGTTTATAATTTAAGAAATAAGTGTATAGGCCTAATAAATAAGTATGACTATTAATATGTTTTAACCCTTTTGTCATGACACATCTTTTGAAGTGACGACTTTTTGCTGTGGGATGTTTTGCGTGGTTGAGTAGTGCACGACTCAATTGCTCAATTTGTCTCACATGTATTTGGTTGTTTATTTTAATTGAGTGAAATTTTAATGTGTACACAAATGATGTCATTATTTTTATGAAATTTGAATTGATATAAGGCCAGTTGAATTTAATATTAGAGTTATAGAAAATACTCTATTTTACATCATATTTTTAAAGTCCTAGGCAAAAGTCAAACCCACAAGATTTTTTTGACTTTTTGTTGCTCCTGTAATTGCAACTTTTTCAGAAGTTTAATTCTGTTATTTGGTACCATAAATATTTTAACTATGACTAGTCAATGATCTCACTTTTGTCTGTTAACTTAAAAGGCGTTAACATTTATTATTTGTCAAATATGATAATTTTTTTGAGATCACATGAAAATTTTGCCATTACTGTATTTTTGGCATTTTACAGATACTTAATATATTGTATACTTAATATATTGTATACTTTTTGACCTATGAATGTACTCTATGCAATGTATATTCTTTCTCTCTCACACTTTTGGTCACCGGTCCTTCCTTTTTAGAAGCACTTCGACATTGATCTTAACTATGAAAATCGTTTAAATTTGATTTTTTTTTTCAGGCTGGCATTTCAAAATTTTGTCATCCCATTTTCTGTAAAAGGTCTTCTTCGTTTCACCTTTTACATCCCTGGTCTTACAAAATTTTGTTCGGTCTTTGGGGGTAATGTGAGATGAATCTCACAGTGTTTAGTTCATCGTATCTTTTTTTATTCTTTTCTTCATTTAAGCAGCGAGTTTCCCTTAAATTTAATTCTGTTTTTTTAGTTTTACGGCCGCGCGCTGCGAATTTAGCGCGCTAGCATTTCTTGGAGCGCTACTTGTCCTCTCGCATCTGCACCGCGATGTATTATGATGACGTCACTGTGGGCGCTGACACTCCTTCACCACACCCATATTGCGCGGACTTCGTCACGTAAGGGCGTTCTGCTGAGCGCGTAGAACGAATTAAATAATTCTTTTCAAATTCTTTTTTTCAATTTGCTATTTAAGATTGTGACGAAATATTAACTCTCTAATCAATTTAAACTTTGTTTCTTTTTACTTTTGGATTCCCCGTAGAATGCATTTAAATACTAAACGCGGTTAATTTTTAAATCAGAATTAAGTTTGATGATATCTCAAGGGGATGTAAATTGAAACGTTAGCCCGCTGGCTTTGCCGGCCGCGCGCCGTGTGCGAACGGCAAATCGCAAGAATTCATATTATAATTCCGCCGGATATGGAATTTTTGCAAGTTTCTTGTGTTCATTTTAAATTATAATGATGGGCTGTTTCTTCAAGGAATGTGGATTAATCCGTCAAGAGATTAGAATTTCTCCGAAGTATTTTTCGCGGATCTTAGGATTGGTGACCAAAGGCCTTTTTCGATATTTCTCATTCACCAACGAAGATGAATAAAGCTGTTAGATCAATAAAGGTTTTCATCATTCTTTTGCTCTACACACCACAAGTATTTTCAAGTAAGATTATTCCAGTTTATTTTATTTACTTACATTAAATTAAAGTTCCACTATCGATCACGCTAACGAACTTTATTAACGACACAACGCACACCCTACGAACTTTTCAACGGCACAGCGATGGCTAAATCGCGATGTATAGCAATGGCTAAATCGCGATTTCTGATGTATCGATTTAAGAAACTGACTAAATCGCGATTTCCGATGTAAGCTTTAAATCGATTTAAGAGATAAATCGATTTAAGGCCCAGGCCTACTAACAAGTATTTCAAAACAGTGTTTTCTCGCCAAAATCTCTAAAGAAAAAACACCGACACAATGATGTGACATAACAAAGCTGTTTAATAGATTCAGAAAACAAGTTGATTTTATTTAACAGTTTTGGAGAAATCAAAATTTAAATTTAATATTTACATTGATGTAACAAGTCCTTTTAAAAATTTTAGTTGACTTGGATTATCCATTTTCTATTAATTATATGTTGTACACTGTTTATTTTTTACTTTATTTTGTTTGAAGCATTAAGACATTCTTTCCTGTGTTTCATGTATAGATCATTCAAAAAAATTAAGCATCCCAGTGGAACGCTATGTTTTGTTATATTTCAATTAAATATTGTTAAAATATATATTTCAGAAACATTTTTCTTCAATATAATTATGAAATTTCAGATGATTTTTAAATTGATTCTATAAAGAATAAAGAAATAAAAAATCTGTAAGGTGAGTTTTTTTTAATGGCACCTGTGTCACATAAAATTTTGAATTTCAATTCAAAATTTACTTGTGAGTTGCTAGTGTACTTATTCAGAAACTATGTGATTAAAAAGTGTTTTCCATTTTTAAGTAAAAGCAGATTTTAAAAAAAAACTTTCAATAAATTCCATGATTCGACATTTTAAATTAAATTTCTGTATGAGACTGCTAACTGCTTCCTCATGACGACATTTCTGTGGCTGTCAAGTCCTAAAAACTATTGTAAAATGCTAATTTAACAACATTTCAATTTCTTCATATCTGAATGAAATCTGTGTAAATTATATATTTTTAGAAATATACTAATGCAAGTTTTTGTATTTATGAATGATAATGAATTAACGAAAGTATAAGAAAAATTGTCACTTTTAATTTAAGAATAACCTTCAATATGCGATACTACTTGGTTATTTTGTCGGCTATAAATTTACTTCCAAACTCCAAGATTAAATGCCAATAATGAATGATCGTAGATATCCATTCACTTGACATTAAGAATTACATCATCAAATGATTTTCAATTCGACCTTTTATTTCTACTTTTATTAATGCTCTACTATTTATTTGTTTTTTCATAAGCATTATTTAAATGAAAAGTTTCATTAATTTGTGTAAATTGGCTTTTGCGATTTGTATAATTTGACAAAACTGATCGCCGGGATAACCAAGTAGTACCCAATATAATAGTTGATTATGAAGTGATGTGACCAGTGTTGAATTCAGGTAGTGCCTGGGGAGGGGGGCATTCCCCTCCCCAGGCACTACCTGGGGGAAATTTTTGAAATCTTGCCAGCCAAGGATTTATTTCACCAGCCTGCAAGATGCAACACGCATGCAGTTAAAAAAAGTTATCACAAAATTGCACACGGAATTACTATTGCCTACTGCAATACATTTTTTTAATTCTTTTTTTCTATAAAATTAAGAAATATATGCAACAGAGGTAAGCTTATGTAATAATTTGGAAAGTTAAAATATCTATATTGAAAAACTGTGTCCGATAATGTCTCTAATGCCTACAGTTTTTCCAGAATTTCCCCCAGAGGGTTTCAGGAGGGCGCTCAGGCCCTCCTGCCCTTTAGTTTAAAGAATTGCGCCCCTCTTTCACCTAATCCAAAGCCCCTCTTGTCGCTCATACAAAAATATAGTGCCCTTCTTGCCCCACATTTGAAAAAACACAGCCTTTCATAAATGATGCTGACGTGCTGTAGCGCTTAAATTACGAAAAAAATCAGCGATGGAACGTAAAAAATAGCATCTTGTGAGACGCGTAATTTCGTCAGAGGATTGCAGAAAAACGGCCAATTTCGTTAAAAACTCGTGCCCTTCGACGATAATACAATTGATTTCTGGCAAGATTCGCAAAAAAATGGCTAATTTTGTCACAAAATCCCGAAAAAGTGGCAGATTTTCTCAGAAGATCATGAAAAAACGACCAATTTTGTCCAAAAATCACAATAAAACGGAAAGATTTGTCAAACGATTCGCGAAAAACAGATAATTTTGTCTAAAATTCTTTAGAAATGGCAAATTTCAAGCAAAAATCACAATAAAATGGAAAATTCAAAATTTCACCAAAAATTTGCAGAAAAAAATGCAAACTTCGTCAAAATATCCCCCAAAAAACAGCAATTTCATCAAAAAAAAAAAAAAAAAAAAAAAAAAAAATTGCAAATTTTGTTAGAGGCACCAAAAAAAAAAAAAAAAAGTTAATGCCAGAAGTGAATTTTTCTGCTCTAAAAACTAATTTTCCTGCTTCAAAACTGTGTTTTTCTTGCTTCTAAAGCAGATTTTCCTGATTCACAATCATTTTTGTGCGAAGAGAAAATTGCATTCGGGGCATAATTAGAGAAAAGATGGGTAGATTCCATTCCCATTACAAACTGTGTGCTTTTTTTTCACCTCTTTTTCAAAATGTGAGTTTTTTCGTGTTTAAAAGTGACAAAATTGGTGGGTTTTTCAGATCTTTTGAAGAAATTTGCCATTTTTTGTCATCATTAAACAAAATTCGCTGTTTTTTCGCAATCTTTTCACGAAATTTGTCCTTTTTTTTTTGCGATTTTTTAACAAAATCTGAAGTTTTTGTGCTCTTTTAACAAAATCTGTTTTTATGATATTTTAACAAAACCTGCTTTTTTGTGATCTTTTAACAAAATAGGCCATCTTTTTGCAATGTTTAAAGAACCTTTTTCACGATCTTTTAACAATGCTTGTTGCTTTTTTTTTTCTTTTTTTCAATTTTTTGACAAAATTTTTGGATTTTTTTTCTGGATTTTTTTTCTGGATTTTTTGACGAAATTTCTGTATTTCCACGATTATTTGAACCGCTAGATTCTAGATTCAACTCTATAAAAGTGCCCTTTTCAGAACAGTAGCGCCCTGCCCCTTTTGAAACTTGGAGGAAACTGGCTTTTTCAAAAACTAAAAATCCACTTACCTTGCGAGAAAATCCACTCGCCCCTGGCAAGCAAAATGATGTATTTCCCCACTCCTGCTCATTATATATGATGAATGATGCTTTGCTAACAAGTGTTTTTTTAATTCGTTGTTGAACCTTCTTTAACTGAATACTTCATTTAGCAGAGTTTCCCCCGGAGAGTTTCAGGGGGGCACGACACCCCTTCTGCCCTTTAGTTAGTAAAATAGTGCCCCTCTTGTCGCTCATTCAAAAAAATAGCACCCTTCTTGCCCCACATTAGAAAAAATGCAGGTCTTTAGTGATGATACGGACACGCTATAATGCATAAATTAAGCAAAAAATTGCAAAAAAGGAGAATTTCGTTTAAAAAAAACGCGAAATAACAGCTAATTTCCAGCAAAATTGGCAAAAAAAATTGTGAAAAACGACAAATTTTGTTCAAAAATTGCGATAAAACTGAAAATTTTGTCAAACGATTTGCGAAAAACGGCAACTTTTGTCAAAAAATCACGATAAAATGGCAGATTTTGTCCAAAAACCACAATAAAACTGAAAATTCTCTGATAAGATTCACGAAAAACTGCAAATTTTGCCAAAGATTGCGAAAAAATGCAAATTTCGTCAAAGGGGCACAAAAAAAGTTAATGCCAGAAGTGAATTTTATTTTCGGAATTTACGTTTTTTTGTGTTTAAATGTGACAAAATTGGCACTTTTTCGCTATCATTTGACAAAATTTGCCATTTTTTGTGATCGTCTAATAATATTTGCCGGTTTTTCACGAAATTTGTATGGAAATATGTTTGGAATTTTATATTGTCATTTTCAAACTTCATATCATTCGTAATGTTTTTCAAAAATGTGATAAAATCGTAATGTTTAAGTGGACAGCCTTAAATTGCAAGGCATTGATAATTCATCTCTGTTATACATTTAACGTTCTTTTAAATGTTTAAAATTCTGTCTATTTTTAATGTAAGTTTTTTAGCTTATCCTGTTTTTAAATTTAGGGGTTGGGGGGGGGGGGGGGTAGATAAAAATACTGATTTTAAAAATGTTGTTAATTGATGAAAATGATTGATCTCAGAAAATATTTTGTATCACTCCATACTTAATTTTATCTATTCTCTTTCAGCTTCTACTTCCACCGCCACTGGCAGTTGAAATGCACCTGAATTAGAAGAATTCCTGTTAATGGATGAGTGCAGTCTGCAGTTCTTAAAAGAAAAACTTTCAGTACTGGAAAATCAAGTATATATGGTATGCTTTTCACCATTTTTTCCGGCTATCTTAATGTTTAAAGATTAGTCATAATTCTTAGATTTTTTTTTTCCTCTCAAATTTTTTTTTTTTTTTTTTTTTTTTTTTTTTTTTTTTTATAGTGTTACAAATTAATGTTTGTTAGTAGTTACAGTAAAACCCCAATAATTCGGATTAATTGGGAACAGACCCAATCCGGATTATCGATTATCCGGAGAATTAGAAAAAAATGAAATAAAATATAACATTGCTTAAATTTTATTTTGTGTTTTTAAAATATTAAACCATAGATATAAAAGCAATTTTTTATAGTTATATTTTACTTTGACACAGTAATATTCTTGATAAATAGTCAGAAAATTATAAATTATTAAAGATAATATATTCAGATGTTAACATGATAGAAATGTTTTTGTAAAGTTACAATCTGCTATTCTTCATTTGTATGTGTATTAATTGAATCTATTTTTTTTTTTTTTTACAAATTTAATAAAAATTTTTGCCTTTTTCAATGGATTACGTCGATTTGAAATGATAAAATTTACTGTAAATTTTTTCCGGGTTTAAAAAGGATTTTGGTAGCGGATGGTACGGAGGATGTTGGTAGCTATGCAATATTTTGTTTGTTGCGTTCATACAATTAAGCTTTTTTTTTCCCATGAAAATTTATATTTTTCCTCATCTGTAAAATAACATTTCTAGTATTGGAAATCAAAGTCATTTTATGCCTAGAATTATTTTGATTTGTAATTATTAGTTACCATTATATGTTTTAAATGTATATATGTACTTTATAGAATTAAGTGAAAATGTATTATTTCCTATAAATTATAAATAATTTTGATGCCAAATGCCCAAATGTATTTAACTTTAGATGAATAACAATGGACAATTTATGTTACTTTTTTTTTTTTTTTGACTCCAACAAAAAAATAAAGCAAAAATTTTCAATTTGAAATTTTAAAATCATCTGCTGATCAGTGTTAGAAATTAGCTGTCGTTAGTCGTCAAATACAACTAAAAAATTGAATTTGACGACTAGAAAATTATTCTTGGTCGTCAAATTTGATGCCTAGCTTTTTAAAAAAATTATTCGACATTCAGCTCCGAAAAAAAAAATGGTCTAGTCTGAAAAATCAGAACTTAAAAAACATCGCGAATTTCGAGAAATAGTCGCGAAATTTTTTTTTTTTTTATCAATTGCTTGTATAAGAAATTGCCACTTTCGGCAAAAGATGGGAGAAAAAAAATTTTTTTTTTTCAAAAAATAACAAAAAAGCAAAAATTTTTTATACGATAGCGTAAAAAAAGGGCAAATTTCTACAAAGTATTGCGAATAGAGATGCAAATTTCGTCAAAGAATCGCAAGAAAAACACGAATTCCATAAAATAATCGATAAAAAAGTTAATTTCGTCAAAAAAATCTTGGAAAAAGACGAACTTTGTTATAGAATTGCAAAAAAATGCTATTTTCTATGAAGGATCGTGAAAACAAATCTTAATTTCGTCACAGAATCTTTAGAAAAAAGCTAATCTTGTCAAAGAATTACAGAAAAAATAAGAATCTTGTCATAGGATCGCAATAAAATCTGTTAATTCCATCAAAGGCTCGTGAAAAAACGCAAATTTCTTCAATGAATCCCAAATAATCAGTAATTTTTGCCAAAGGGTTGCGAAAAAAACCCACATAATTAACGGGGGGGGGGGTGTTCCCAGCCCTGCAGAAAACGACGAATTTTGTCAACAGATTGTGAAAAAATACTGCCAATTTCGTCAACAAATTGCAAAAAAACATGGCAAGGCTTGTCAAAAGATCGAAAAAAGGCAAGTTTCGCCAAATGATTGCGAAAAAACACGACAAAGTTTGGCAAAAAATCGTAAAAAAAGCAAAATATTTCAAAAAATCGCGAAAAAACCAGCAAGTTCCATCAAAAGATTGCGAAAAAACCGGCAAGTTTCGTCAAAAGATCACGAAAAAACCTCCAGTTGTGTCGAAAGATCGCAAAAAGAGCTGCAAATTTCGTCGAAAGATTGCGAGAAAACGGCAAATTTTGCCGAAAGATATCAAAAACGCAAAATTCGTAAGAGTGGTGCGACCCCCCTCCCCCCAAAAAAATATTGGGAGTGGATGTTTTTCTTGTCTGTAGTAACCTTAAAGAAAATTTGTTGCGAATTTCAAAATTATTCTTTTATTCCAAATCACCCCAAAATTATATGCAGTATTACAGTAATATTAATATGAATTTTAGAAACTGCAACTAAAAATCTTAATTTGACACCTTAGGTTTTTACAGTAGTCGTCATTTGACGCCTGCCTTTTATCTCCCAATTTCTATCACTGCTGCTGATCCCACATGGCACGTAATCTATGATACATACACATGTAATTATGCTTTATATAAGAAATCATCAGTTAAACTTACATAATAAATCAGAATATATAAAATTTTTTATGTCCTATTTTCTTTTGAAGGCAAATACTGGCTACGAAGTTATGCTCTGTATATGAAAAATTTCCAAATTAATATTCAGTTTTAAATATTTATGATATGTCACCGATTAATTGCATATTTAGTAAACTTCAAAGTCAGTATACTGAACATTTTTCTACTTACTGAACATTTTCTTCTTTTTGACATATTTAAAACAAACCTAATATTAAAAAGTTATTCATTTTCTTAACATTTTTTTTTCTAATAAATTATGCATTACTTGAGACAAGTAATAAGCACTTTTTAAAATATTAAAAAGTGAAAATAATCAAACTTTTTTTGTAAATAGGTAAATTTTCTGATGTTCATTTGTTTCTGTTTTAGATGCAGTTTGTGAGGAGCAATCTGTTACCAAGTCTGCTGTTGAAGACATAATCAAAACATGGCTAAGCATGCTGAAGAGAGAAAAAATTGTGTTTAGAGAAAAAATATAACAGTGTATATTAATAAGAGATGGATAAAATAAAAATTGGTGTACAGATCTAGAATTCTCCTTTTCATATTTTTCTTTCAGATCGTATCTTTAGACCCCCTCCCCATCCCAAAAAAAAAAGAAAAATTACAACTCAGCTTAGAAAGCTTATGCCCTATTGGAAATTGTCCAGGGTCATTCAAAAAAAATATATTTAATTGAACAAATTTAATTATGGAATATTAAAATATTTATATTACTTTTTTATAAAATTTTTTAAAAAATGATTTTCTTTAATCGCTTATTTTCGGTAATTGTTGTTCTAAAAAAATCATTACTTTTATTTAACTAATAACCTTGATTTATTCTGGTCTACATAGAAAAGATGAAAAATAATTTGCTTTTTTACCTTTGATTTTATTTTGATTGCAAGGTAATTTTAATCTGCCACGTGTCTTTTTTTTTTTTTTTTTTTTTTTTTCAAAATTAGTTTAGTGGCCTAATGGGATTTATTTTTTAATAATGTTATATTGCCTGTGAACTCTAAATGGGCCTTTTAGCTTTTATACTAAGATAATCTAAATCTTGAAAGTTTCAGCTGTGAGGTGGGGAGAAAAATTAGATACCAAAAGTATACAGTAAAATATTCTTACATTTTATAATTGCTCTTTAAAGTCTGTTCTTGCATAGAAATATACAATGCAAATATTCCTTTTATAAAATGCAGTCCATGATCCTACATTTAAACAATATCCAATACTCCGGCGGAATGAGGTGAAAATTATATTGGACAAATTTAAAAGACAAAATAAAGAAAAGCAGGAAGGGGTCAACCTGGGGTGATGAAGTATTGAAATGGAATTCAAGCTTATTAATCTATGTGATGGTTGAGGTGTACTGGTGGCTCATTCTTATTTCTCAAATAGAAATCAAATTTGATAAAGTTTCCTTTTCCGAATCTCAAAGATATATAAATTTGAATCACTTATGTAAACCTTTAAGTATGATTTTAAAATTTAGGAGCAATTTCAAGGATTACTAAATGAAAAGTAATGCATGTTTTTGCACTAGCTCCCAACACACATTTACTATTCATCTCAAAGGTGTCTGTATCCATGTAAATGTCAACTTTCATAAACTATATCAAGGTGGCTAGAAATGGAGGTTTGTAAAATACTCTAAAACCATGTAAATTTGTCTGCTTGTAGAAATATTAGCACTTTCCCTTGCAGATTAAGCATATTGTCAAGATTATCTTATTCATAAACTGTAATGTGCCGTGCTTAATATTTTGTGATACAGGCAGAATATATTGCAAAAAACGTTATCGAAATGGACATTTAAAAAAAAATTTCTCGAAGCAAGATATTAAAAATGAAAATAATGGTCGTACTAATGAAATAACTTTTTACAAGTGTGAAAAATAAAGACACACACAACTGCTTATCCATCTCTTCAAACGCTACGTCAGCGAATTTCATGCTTTTATTTTTTTAAATGTGTCATAAAATTTTATCTTTTCAAAAGAAATATTTTTTTTTAAAATTCTCTTAAAAAAGGATTTATTATTATTATTATTATTACCATTTTTGTAGTCGTCCTGGACATCTTACAAGAAAGGTCTTAACTCTGTTAGTTCCATTTTGGATCTTCAATGACTCCATTATTTTATTTATTTATTTATTTTTTTAAGATTTTGTTTAAAACTGAAAAGAAAATTATAAATTGAACATCATGGAATCAACTTGATACCTTGTAAGAAGCATCATTAAATAAAATTACTCATTCAGATAATAGAAAAACAAGAATGCTCATCCAGAATTAAAATCTTGGCTAGAAGGATTAAAAGTGCATTCTGTGAATACTTCAAAAAATATTATTGAAACTACTAATGTATATAATAAAGTGTGCATCCTAATGTAATGGAAAACATGTCTCTCTGTAAATGATCTGACAATTTGGTTGGTTTGATTATTATTGAAGATTAAGTTGATTTCACTTAAAATCACCTGCTCGCTAATGCTAAACATTTAGGTAATTCTTGTTTTAATTTCAAAAATTTTAAGCATCTATTTTTCATTCCACTGCTAAGGCCTATTTTTAATAAGAGTATTTTGTACTTTTCCAATTTTGGTTGCAGTTTTTTAAATACATGTATATTTTGTTTAACTAATTCTGAAAGTAATACCTTCATTTCAAAAAATTTTATAGCATAATAGCTTCAGCTATCCTAAATTGTTTAAAAATATTTAAATTTAATACATTGCGATCCATGGTGACGACATTGAACTTTGCTTTGGCCACTGGTGACTAACAATGTAGAATATAATATAAAATAAAAGTAAATTAGTGTTTAAATAATTAAGAATGTAAAATCCTATAAATTTAAGTTGATTAAATTTTAAATAAATCTTCAGTGATTGCTTAAAACAAAATATTTTGGAACTTGGTGGCTGACATGTCATTTGACATGTTGATAAAAAATTCAAAAACCTGTCCAATTAGGAAATGTGTTTGCTTGAAGACTGTCATGGATGTCTTCGAATGGAGAGTCCCCTTGAGAAGTAGATGCATCACTCACTACAAAGTTTATTATAAATAGCCAGAAAAGTTTATCTTACCATGAAAGAATATAAATCCTGAAGTTCTTGGATTCTTTTTTATGCATATGCAAAAAAAAAAAAAAAAAAAAAAAATATATATATATATATGTATGTGTATAAAATAATGCTGAAGATCACACTTTTTTATACACATGCAGAGGTCGATCCAGGTGAAATTTGAGGCCTATTTATTGTCCCTACAAAAAAATAAATTTAATAAAATGGGCCCCTCCACAAAATTCCTTTTGCTCTTTTATAAAACTCTTTTTTTTTTTTTTTTTTTTTTTTTTTTATGAAAACTGTTTAAAAATGTGTAATTTGTAGATATAACCAGTTTATGAAAAAGAAAACCTTTGGCAAAAGGATTTAAAGATGTTTTTGTTAATAAATGCTTAGTTCGAATTTGTGTAACTGGGTTTCAAGTTTCATTACTATTTTTTTTCCCCCACAAAAATGATTTTACTCTTCACAAAATGGGCCCCAAGAATAAAAATCTGGAATAATCCCTAGTATGTCAAAAAAGAAAATTATAGGTTGCAGGTTGAATTTGGGTGATCTAGGGGTATCTGCAACTGTCCATTACTGTACAAAATGTGTTGCAAAATGTTGTCCACAGGACATTGGCAGGTTTCACATTTCGAACTTCATGGGATGTCCTACAACTGTCCACAAGACGAATTCCCCCATCCATAGGATATTGGCTTATCTGGAATATGACATTATTAGGATGATTTTAGGACCGTCCAGAGGGTATAATATAAGCGTCCTATAACCATCCCAAAGGTGTCATAAAGTGACATCTATAGGATGTTGACAGGTGTGACATTTCGAAACCCAGGGGATGTTCTGTAACTGTCGACAGGACCAATTCATCGGTCCACAGGATATCACGCATATCCGAAACGTGATATCTTCTGGATGTTTTTAGGATGTATTTGTGTTGTCTGGGTTAAGGATAGAACATGAATTAGAAATGGAGAGGCTAAGGGTACAAGGATTGACAAATAACTCTAATGGGTCTAGGGAATCTAATAATGAAAGTAACACAGAAAAATTTATCAAAAGTGTTAAAACTCTGTCTATCAAAGTACCAGAAGGGACTCCCAACACACATTTACTATTCATCTCAAAGGTGTCTGTATCCATGTAAATGTCAACTTTCATAAACTATATCAAGGTGGCTAGAAATGGAGGTTTGTAAAATACTCTAAAACCATGTAAATTTGTCTGCTTGTAGAAATATTAGCACTTTCCCTTGCAGATTAAGCATATTGTCAAGATTATCTTATTCATAAACTGTAATGTGCCGTGCTTAATATTTTGTGATACAGGCAGAATATATTGCAAAAAACGTTATCGAAATGGACATTTAAAAAAAAATTTCTCGAAGCAAGATATTAAAAATGAAAATAATGGTCGTACTAATGAAATAACTTTTTACAAGTGTGAAAAATAAAGACACACACAACTGCTTATCCATCTCTTCAAACGCTACGTCAGCGAATTTCATGCTTTTATTTTTTTAAATGTGTCATAAAATTTTATCTTTTCAAAAGAAATATTTTTTTTTAAAATTCTCTTAAAAAAGGATTTATTATTATTATTATTATTACCATTTTTGTAGTCGTCCTGGACATCTTACAAGAAAGGTCTTAACTCTGTTAGTTCCATTTTGGATCTTCAATGACTCCATTATTTTATTTATTTATTTATTTTTTTAAGATTTTGTTTAAAACTGAAAAGAAAATTATAAATTGAACATCATGGAATCAACTTGATACCTTGTAAGAAGCATCATTAAATAAAATTACTCATTCAGATAATAGAAAAACAAGAATGCTCATCCAGAATTAAAATCTTGGCTAGAAGGATTAAAAGTGCATTCTGTGAATACTTCAAAAAATATTATTGAAACTACTAATGTATATAATAAAGTGTGCATCCTAATGTAATGGAAAACATGTCTCTCTGTAAATGATCTGACAATTTGGTTGGTTTGATTATTATTGAAGATTAAGTTGATTTCACTTAAATTCACCTGCTCGCTAATGCTAAACATTTAGGTAATTCTTGTTTTAATTTCAAAAATTTTAAGCATCTATTTTTCATTCCACTGCTAAGGCCTATTTTTAATAAGAGTATTTTGTACTTTTCCAATTTTGGTTGCAGTTTTTTAAATACATGTATATTTTGTTTAACTAATTCTGAAAGTAATACCTTCATTTCAAAAAATTTTATAGCATAATAGCTTCAGCTATCCTAAATTGTTTAAAAATATTTAAATTTAATACATTGCGATCCATGGTGACGACATTGAACTTTGCTTTGGCCACTGGTGACTAACAATGTAGAATATAATATAAAATAAAAGTAAATTAGTGTTTAAATAATTAAGAATGTAAAATCCTATAAATTTAAGTTGATTAAATTTTAAATAAATCTTCAGTGATTGCTTAAAACAAAATATTTTGGAACTTGGTGGCTGACATGTCATTTGACATGTTGATAAAAAATTCAAAAACCTGTCCAATTAGGAAATGTGTTTGCTTGAAGACTGTCATGGATGTCTTCGAATGGAGAGTCCCCTTGAGAAGTAGATGCATCACTCACTACAAAGTTTATTATAAATAGCCAGAAAAGTTTATCTTACCATGAAAGAATATAAATCCTGAAGTTCTTGGATTCTTTTTTATGCATATGCAAAAAAAAAATATATATATATATATATATATATATATATGTATGTGTATAAAATAATGCTGAAGATCACACTTTTTTATACACATGCAGAGGTCGATCCAGGTGAAATTTGAGGCCTATTTATTGTCCCTACAAAAAAATAAATTTAATAAAATGGGCCCCTCCACAAAATTCCTTTTGCTCTTTTATAAAACTCTTTTTTTTTTTTTTTTTTTTTTTATGAAAACTGTTTAAAAATGTGTAATTTGTAGATATAACCAGTTTATGAAAAAGAAAACCTTTGGCAAAAGGATTTAAAGATGTTTTTGTTAATAAATGCTTAGTTCGAATTTGTGTAACTGGGTTTCAAGTTTCATTACTATTTTTTTTCCCCCACAAAAATGATTTTACTCTTCACAAAATGGGCCCCAAGAATAAAAATCTGGAATAATCCCTAGTATGTCAAAAAAGAAAATTATAGGTTGCAGGTTGAATTTGGGTGATCTAGGGGTATCTGCAACTGTCCATTACTGTACAAAATGTGTTGCAAAATGTTGTCCACAGGACATTGGCAGGTTTCACATTTCGAACTTCATGGGATGTCCTACAACTGTCCACAAGACGAATTCCCCCATCCATAGGATATTGGCTTATCTGGAATATGACATTATTAGGATGATTTTAGGACCGTCCAGAGGGTATAATATAAGCGTCCTATAACCATCCCAAAGGTGTCATAAAGTGACATCTATAGGATGTTGACAGGTGTGACATTTCGAAACCCAGGGGATGTTCTGTAACTGTCGACAGGACCAATTCATCGGTCCACAGGATATCACGCATATCCGAAACGTGATATCTTCTGGATGTTTTTAGGATGTATTTGTGTTGTCTGGGTTAAGGATAGAACATGAATTAGAAATGGAGAGGCTAAGGGTACAAGGATCGACAAATAACTCTAATGGGTCTAGGGAATCTAATAATGAAAGTAACACAGAAAAATTTATCAAAAGTGTTAAAACTCTGTCTATCAAAGTACCAGAAGGGACGGAAGGACGGAATTTATTTTTCAACAGTTTATAAAGGGCATTCAAAACTAAAAATTTACCGGAAAACCAGCAGGCTAAAATTCTACTAAATATGTTAGGAGATAAGACTGATAATTTGTTAATTTATACCACTAGGGAACAAATGGAGAGTTATGAGGAATTAAAGGAGTTAGTTCTAAGGGAACATGAGCCGACACCGAAGGCGTGTTTGGAAAATTTTAAGAAAGCTAGGAGAAACCATAATGAAACTCATGTATTATTTGTATCGCGTTTAATAGCAACATGGGAAAATTATTGTAAGATTAGAGGTACTAACTCATATGAAAAGGTCAACCAGTTAATAATTGCTGATAAGTTATTAAGTACGTTAGATGAGGAAACTGCATCACATAATGGGTTAACTCAGCTGGGTAAATGGCTAGAAACTTCTAAAATTGCTAAAGAATGTGACAATTATTTTGACGCTAAAAACAAGTCTTACTCGTAACGTAACATAAAATATTTTGAACTTTCAAAATATTTTATGTTACGTTACGAGTTGATTTATTCTATGGTTTTGTTGTTGGTTATTCAGTAAATTCAGTTTTTAATGTTAATTCATTTTATAGTTTTGGTATATTAAAAATTTTTTTAATTATTTTCAATTACTTTCTTTATATAATTGGAGTATGCAGTTTTGTGATGCCTTGCGAAACCTGTGAGGATACACTTTTTAATAGCTTTTTGATGCCTGTTGCTCCTCACACCTTCTGAAGAGCAGGGAGTTTATTTTGTTTTATTGTTTTGGTATTGTTCTTTTGTGGTTCATTGTTGTTTCACCCATTTTTACATTTTTTTCATCTTTTCATCATTTTCATAATTTTCTCATAAAAGAATATATGAACTTTGTGCAAAAATAGAGCTGCTATGCGCCGGTTGCATAAAGATAGTAACTTTTTTCACTCAGTTAAGAAAAGAATACATATATATATATTGTCTCTTCAATGGTAATCAGATTCACCCCTACATACGGGGTGAATCGGAACAAGTATTGTAAACCTTCTTTGTTTCGATTCAGACTTCAATAGAGTTAATAAAAACGGGTAATAATGATAAGGAAGGAACAGGAAACGTAATTGTTATCAAACTAATCAAACCAATCCTTTATTTTCTATGCAATTAAGAGTACGACTTTTCAAAAATTAGAAAACAAGTTTGACCTCAAAAAAGATTAAAATTTATTCTAAGAAAATCTATTTAAATTGGGAAAGATGAAATTTAATGCAAATTCAGACCTTTTAAAGATATAATTTAGTAGCACACATTGATAAATGAATCTACTGGGTAATCTCAATCGCTGCACATTTTGATACGATCTACTAGTACGTTGTCATCCTCAGCTATTAGTACTGTTTGCACCCCTCTCTTTTTTAATTGGTTTCCCGTTTTGAGATATTTGTGTAATGTGGTTCTCAGAGAATATTTCTCCGCAATTTTTCTTAGTAATTCGCCATTTTTAAGTTCTTCTATTGTGTATTCCATTTCTATTGGGTTGGGAGTTGACTTTTTTGTTTAAGTAAATTCTTGGCACATTTAAACACTTCAAATAACTGGAACAAACAAAATATTGTTACAATACATATTCATACACATGTTTTAAGGTAAAATATAACAGTATCACTGTATAGAAAAATAAACAATGAGCGTAAATGTGTTCCGATTCACCCCTTAAATCTTAAACCTGTGATGTTAGAAGACATTAATCACTTTTTCATTATGTAGTTTAGAAATATGTAGAATCTAATGCAGGTCTATCATTAATTAAAAAACCCTACTCTTAGTTTTTAATACCAAAAATACTGCAGTTACATAGAAAATTTTGGAAACATTGAAAATATGAGATTTTGGAGGATCCACTTGCAGTTTTTATTAGATACCCCAGTATTCCTGCCAATATGCGAAAACTGAAGTTCTCAACTCTTAATAATATTTTCTTCTTATAAAAATTGGCAACTAAAAGTATCACAACATATATTTATATTGAATTTATTTGTATGACTAGAAAGTTTCGTTCCTATTCATTCCTCTGTTCCTATTCATCCTTTTTTAAACAACTATTTATTCTGTTTTTCTGCTAGTTTTTTTCAGGTTGGCTTATTAATATGAGAAAATTACATCAGCATGGTTTCTGATTTCAAGTACGTACTATCCGATATAATTAGCCTATCAATTGCTGAATATTCAGCTTTATAGAAAACGATAAAATAAATTTCCATGCCCATGTAACTAACCATGGAATGAAATCAGTATTTTATTCCATATCGTTTCATTACTTTTATAGTTACAATAGGTTCATCAATGCCAAAAATATTCCTTCAAAGGGAATTATCAAAACATTAGATGCAATCAAGCATTAATAAAAGAAGAAAAAAAAGTATGATTAACACGATTCTTTCTAAAAGGAATAAAAAGATCATAGAAATCCTATTTTATATTTTTTATTTAATTTTTCAGAACAAATGTCTTGTACAAGATTTTTGTTTTAAAAAAATCTATAATTTCACAATTTTTGCTTTCTTCTATCTTTACAAGAAGAAAATATTGGATTCATGAAAATTTTCGACTTCCGGTTTTCGACGGATTTATGCTTTTTAGAAGGTTCTGAACACGTTTCAACTATTTTTAGAAAATGTCTGTCTGTGAGTCTGTCCGTCTGTCTGTCTCTGAGTCTGTCTGTATGTGACAAAAAATTTGTGGGCGCTCTATCTCAAGAACTAATGCTCGAAATTTAATAAAATTTTATATTCAGTTAGACCTTGATATGAATTAGTGACTATTGGTTTTTGGTGAAAATTGGCCTGCAGGTGGCGCTGCTATACTACGTTTTTCATGATTTTCAAGATTGCTATATCTCAAGAACTAATGCACAGAATTTCACCAAACTTCAGATTCTGTGACCCCTTGATATACATAGACGCTGATTAAGTTTTGGTGTAAATTAGCCAGCAGGTAGCGTTACTGTGCCATGTTTTTCATGATTTTCATGATAGCTATATCTCAAGAACTAATGCACAGAATTTCACCAAACTTCAGATTCCGCGATACCTTGAGATACATAGCCGCTGATAACGTTTTGGTGTGAACTGCCCTATAGATGGCGCTGCTATGCTACATTTTGCACGATTTTTGCGATAGCTATATCTCAAGCACTAATGCAGAGAACTTCATCAAATTTTAGATTCTGTTACACTAGAATATATAACATAATTAGACGCTGATTACATTTTGGTATTATATCTCAAAAACTAATGCACAGAATTTCACCAAACTTCAGATTCCGTGATACCTTGAGATACATAGCCGCTGATAAAGTTTTGGTGTGAACTGCCCTATAGATGGCGCTGCTATGCTACATTTTGCACGATTTTTGCGATAGCTATATCTCAAGAACTAATGCAGAGAACTTCATCAAATTTTAGATTCTGTTACACTAGAATATACAACATAATTAGACGCTGATTACATTTTGGTATTAATCTTGCAACAGGTGGTGCAGCTATGCTGCATTTTGCACGATTTTTCCGATAGCCATATCTCAACAACCAACGCACAGAATTTCATCAAACTTCAGATTTTGTTATAAAATGACATATAACATAATTACACGATGATTACGTTTTGTCATAAATCCTTCAACTGATGGTGCCGCTGTGCTATATTTTACACGGGTTTTTTAAACTAGCTATGTCTCAAGAACTAATGCACAGAATTTCATCAAACTTCATATTCTTTTACACCATAACATAATTAGACGCTTTTTTACGTTTTGGCATAAATTGTCCAAGATATGGTGTTGCTGTGCTACGTTTTGCAAATTTTTTGTTATAACTATATCTCAAGAACTAATGGACGAAATTCCATCAAATTTCAGATTCTGTTAGGTCTTGACATAAATAGATGCTTATTAGGTTTTAGTATAAATTACCCAACATGAGGCACTACTAAGCTAATTTTCTCAGAATATTAATTAAATTTTGCGTATTAGGCTTTTCGGATACCAGAATCTCATTAGGTCAGGTCAAATGTTCGGGGAAATTCGATAGTGTGTAACTTTGGTGTCACCACGTTTTTTTTTTTTTTTTTTTTTTTTTTTAATATTAAAATTTATTTATCAGATAGAAGAAAGTTTTGGGATTGACACATCCAACTAGTTTAAGATGCAATATTGCGAGTGATAAACAAAATATTTCAATGAATTAAGAGAAATGTTATAGATTTTCATAATGTTGCTTTTATTGATCCGAATATTTATTTTGATAAGGAAATAAAATCAAAGAGATACGGTAAAAATATTTTGCACATTAAGCAGACATTTCCTTTATTTCCTTACCATGTTTTAGAACTTTTAGAAAAAATTTTATATAACCGCGCTTCTTTTTTGGTTTTTAACTACTTTTAAATCTTCAGACAAATAACAACACTGTACCAGGAAGAATTTACTTTCAAGATTTAAGAAGATTATTTTCGCTTCAAAAGGAAGGGGGAGAAGGGAGAAAAAAAGAAAAAAAGAACTTTGATTCTACTTTAAGAAGTTGATTCAGTTCCTGGTTCTCTATTTTAGCCCCTATTTTTCATTGATGGTACATTCTTTTTTATTTAATAGAATATTTGGGTGTTAAACCTCTTGAATTCAAAAATATTCCGAAATAATGTGACTGGAAACAAAATCGTTTAAAGTTGTTAAAATTGTGTACAAAATTTATTTCTACTAATTTACTACGTAATCCGATGTTTTGAAAATTCTATAAAAAGACTTAAAATTAAACGGTTGTTTAATTTGGCATAAAAATCGAATGTTAATACAAAGTAATAAACGTTAAAAAGACATGTACTATTAACAATTAATAGAACCAAAAGGGTTTATTTTAAAACATCCCGCACGCTACGTTATTATTTAGCTATTGAAATGCCGGTAAAAGAGTAAAAATAGCGCTTCAAATAATGTAAGGTTTTTCCCAAATTTATGTTATTCAAAACATGTCTAGTAGTATTACAGGGTTGCCACTCTAATCTTGAAAAAAATTCCCTGTGTTTTCCCTGTACTGCAATGCGTTTATTCTATGCTGAGTGTGCAAAAATATATGCGTGTATGTATCTAATTAGACATCTTATAATTTACCATTACCCAATTAATTGAACAAATATAATACATTATATGATATGAGCAAATGAAAAAAACCTTTTAAAGTTGTTACACTTATTATTAAACCCCACATTTTACATTAATAATAATAAAAACAGTAAAGCAATACTCAAACAGTCTGCTAAAAAATACTTTGAAATATTTGTAAATGAATGTTAAAATATCTAAAAACTCTGTATCTAATAATTTAAAGAATATAAAATTTTAAAGAACCTTACCTAAAAATCAATTATCTTGAACATATTATCACAAAAAATGCAGAAATAAAAAAAAAAAAGAAAAGAGGAAAAGCTACTTACTTTATGCATTCAAATTAATATTTATATTAAAATATAGGATAACTTTGATACACAACACTGGTTTATTTTTTATCTTAAAAAATATCATAAGATTATTAATTTAAGACTATTTATAAGACTCCATTAATTCAGCTTTCAAAATGAAAGCCGGAAAAAAAATTATGTTTCGATACAGTAGGAAAAGTAAATTCCCTGTGTTTTCCAGATTTTTTAGGATTTTTTCAAAATTCCCTGGATTTTCCCTGCTTTGGGAGGGGGTTTTAAAATTCCCTGTGTTTTCCCGGTTTTCCAGGTTCTCCAGGTGGCGTGGCAACCCTGTATTAGATTAGTTGTAGTCAGATATTTACAAGTATTATCGCGAACATCCAAAAAAATACCAAATCAAATCCGTCATCAGTATAATTTTTTTTGTTAGTTTTGCTTAAAATTAAATAATAGAACTTTGTATGAATGACATTAAATTATAAACAGAAGTTCTCCTATACGTCCATTAAAAACATTTCAAAAATACATATTTTCTAAAACACACCCAAAATATATATTAAAATATTTAATTGCTTGTTATAAATTATTATCCAAATTTCTTCGAATCCGCTAAAACACAATTATAAAAGTTTGATTTAAATTTAATTGCTAGACCCCCTCCAAAATTATAATCAATTTTAACCACTAGAATTTACCCAATTGATAAATTTGACCTATCAGGTGTTTATATCATTCCATTTCTTAAAGAAAGTGGATATAGGAATTAATATATTGGCATGACTCTGAGAAAATTCAAAGTGAGATGTAAAGAACACGTTGCAGACATGAAATTTAATAGAGGTAAAACCGCATTATCATGGCTAAATAAAATAGAAAACATAGATATTTTGTTTAATGGAAGTAGAATAATTTATAGGTCAGATTTTTATTTGCAACTTTTTATTAGAGAGTCTATTGAAATTTACGTCAGAAGCTCAATGGTCTGTCAATGATTCCCTGTCACTTCAAATTCCAAATATTTGGATTGAATTGTTAGATAATTTGAAAAAAAAAACTAGTCGTTGGGGGCCACCGTAATACTTACCCATCATGGACATGTATATGAAAATAAAACATGTGAAAACTATTTATACAATGCATTGCAATTCATAAACAAAATTTAAATATTGTTAATATACATAGTAATCCTATATTAAAGAACTGCTGATTACCGATTTCGACAAATTATATAAAACGCCAAACTACTCAAGTAGTACCGAACTGCGTAAAAGAAACATCCTTATAACTCCAAAAATAATAACTCTATTAACTAACAATTAACTGCATCGGATTAAGCGTCTCATTTCCAATTAAAATATACCTCTGAATTGAAATTTGAATGAAATACAGGGTCATGAAAAATCAAAGAATGTGGAAAACAGGATTACAAATATCTCGGCAATTAATAATCCGATCGACTTCGTTCTATATGCAAAATGTGTGTTATTTTATTGCCTTTTACGTCCATTCCTTAGAACAAAAAAATTCGAAAACTTTTATATACCTTTCATCAGAACGAATTTTTCGAGAGTCCGAAAAAAATAGTTCCGGATAATCGAGGTTGCTGATACTAAATAGGGTTCGTCCCATTCTTACATACTAACTACACACAAAATTTCAAGTCTCTATCTCAATTCGTTCGGGAGATAGAGCGTTTACAGACAGACAGACTGACACACACACAGACGGACGGACAGACAGACAGACAGACGGACGGCAAAAATTTTTTTCTAAAAATATGTTTTTCGGAATCTCCACTATCTAAAACGTGTAAATCCGTCAAAAAAAATTTTTCGATTTTCAAAACGATTGCAAGATTTACCCTATACTACGTATGATGGGTAAGTAATAAAGCAACGTGAAGCATAATTAAAATATAACGCGCGTGATTTTTATTTATTAATTTTTAAATTTCATTTGTAATAGTTTATTGTCATTTTCCATCTTTATGTTTATTTGTATATTTTGTTCTTCTGAAGATGATTGGGTAAATTCGATCGAAACATGTCAAATTTTTAAGATATTTTAATGTATTTTATTAACATTTGAAGTCCTTTTTAGCAATTAAATATTTTATTATATATTTTGGTTGTGTTTTAGAAAATATGCATTTTTGAAATTTGTATGAATGATCATAAAACAACAGAACATACAGGACACGTTCCATCCTGGAAATTTTAACGGCCCGTTTCAGCCGAAGTAAAAAGGAGTCCCTGATTCTACAAAGTCACGAATGAAAAGAAAAGACATACAAGACAGCTCAGAAAGATTGTGAAAGGTAAACACTAATCACGGAGCAGAACAAGCAGCAGAAGAAGCATTGCATAAAAGATGCAAAAAATTAACAATAAAGAAAAAGTCAAAAAAAAAAAAAAAAATAGAAGCGAATAAACAAAAAAGTCCTTCCGGCAGTGCCGGGAGGAAGAGGTAGCTTTCATATACTTATAAATTTATTTTAAATTAAGTTATATAAATCAAATATACGAAGCTCAAAATAGTGGAACACGATTATATGAAATTGAATACTAGTTTTTGTCAATACTGAATATTAATAGGAATTTTTAGAAATCAGCCATCTTTTAATCAACCTGGTTTTATTTTAAGCGATTTATAGGATCGCGATATTCCATGATATCCATTTTAAAGCAGCATGATGGATAAAAAAAACAATGAGCTTGATCGAAATCTTAATTCATGTGAACATGCACACTCACATCGAAATCGATTAATATATACGAGTGCTGTCGCGGGCAAATTGGCTTTTTTAAAAAAGTCCTTCCGGCAATGCCGGGAGGAAGAGGTAGCTTTCATATACTTATATATTTATTTATTTATTTTAAGGTAAGTTACATTGTTCAAAAATACTAAGCTGAAATTAGTGGAAAAAATCTTATAAAATTAGTGATTTTATAAGATTGAATACTAGTTTTTGTCAAGACTGAATATTAATAGAAATTTTTAGAAATTAGTCATCTTTTATTCAACCTGGTTTTATTTTAAGCGATTTAGAGAGTCACCAAATTCCACGATATCATAAAGTGTATGCCATTTTAAAGCAACCTTGTGGATCGTTCAGATCAGACCGTTTCAAAATGTCAGCCATAAGCAAAATTCAAAGTGCAATAACTCAATCATTTTTTAAGGTATAGACAAAATAAAAAGTGTTCTGGAATCGTTGTTTTAAGTTCTAACACGTAAAAGAAAAATATTTTTCAACTTTTAATTTTTTCGCATTTAATTTTTAATTTTTAAAAAATTTAAAATGGCCACCATTTTGAAACAAAATGGTGGATGATGCTGGCCAACGAACTCGGTCGAGACATTTGTATGTACTATGTCCATACCAAGTTTCATTGAAATCGGTTCATAAATACGCGAGTTATCACGTGACAAAAATCAGATCGTTTCAAAATGTCAGACATAAGAAAAATTCAAAGTGCTATAACTCAATCATTTTTTAAGATATAGACAAAATAAAAAGTGTTCTGGAATTTTTGTTTTAAGTTCTAACACGTAAAAGAAAAATGTTTTTCAAATTTTGATTTTTTCGCATTTAATTTAAAATTTTAAAATTTTTAAAAATTTTAAAATGGCCACCATTTTGAAACAAAATGGCGGATGATGATGGCCAACGAACTCGGTCGAGACATTTGTATGTACTATGTATATACCAAGTTTCATTGAAATCGGTTCATAAATACACGTGTTATCACGTGACAAAAATCAGATCGTTTCAAAATGTCAGCCATAAGAAAAATTCAAAGTGCTATAACTCAATCATTTTTTAAGATATAGACAAAATAAAAAGTGTTCTGGGATCTTTGTTTTAAGTTCTAACACGTAAAAGAAAAATATTTTTCAACTTTTAATTTTTTCGCATTTAATTTTAAATTTTAAATTTTTTAAAAATTTTAAAATGGCCGCCAATTTGAAACAAAATGGCGGATGATGCTGACCAACGAACTCGGTCGAGACATTTGTATGTACTATGTACATACCAAGTTTCATTCAAATCGGTTCATAAATACGTTAGTTATCGCATGACAAAAATCAGATATATATATATATATATGGTTATATATATATATATATATATATATATATATATGTCAACATTTGAACGGAGGGTGGTTTTGGGGTCTGGGGGTCATGATCGGTGAAAATATACCAAAATTTTCCGGAAGTGCTTTCCTCCGGACGGCTGCAATAGGTAGCTTTTTACTTTTTGTAATGAAAGCTACCTAAAAATGTCACCCACATTAGAAATTCAAACTGCTATATCCCAGGCGTTTTTCAAGGTAAAGACAAAGCAAAAAATACTCCGAAAATTATTATTAAAATAAATAGTTTAGAAAGAACCTTTTTTCAATTTCTAATTTTTCTTTATACATCAGTATACATTTAAAAGATTTTTGACAAATTTAAATGGCCGCCATTTTGAAACAAGATGGCGGATAAAGTTGGCCATGAACTGGGTCAAGACATTGGTATGCCTCAGAACACACGGAGTTATATCGAAATCAGTTTATAAATATGCGTATTAAAGCGTGACAAATTTCAGACCGTTTCAAAATGTCAATCACACTGAAAATTGAGAGTGCTAAAACTCAGCCATTTTTCAAGATATAGATGAAACAAAAAATGCTCTGGATTCTGGAATCTTTGTATCAAGGTCAAAACACAAAAGAAAAATCTTTTTCAATTTCTTACTTTTTTGCACATAATTTTAAAATTTAAATTTAAAAAAATTAATATTCCGCCATTTTGAAACAAGAAGGCGATTGGAACTGGCCAACGAACTCGGTCCAGGCATCAGTATGTCCTATCTACGCACCAAGTTTCATCCAAATCGGTGTATAAATACGCGTGTTATTACGTGACGAAAACCAGTCATTTCAAAATGTGAGCAGCCCTAGAAATTAAATGTACTATAACTCAGACATTTTTTAAGATACAGACGAAACAAAAAATGCTTTGGAATCTTTGTATCAAGGTCAAATGCATAAAAGAAAAATATTTTTCAATTTCTCACTTTTTTGTACCTAAGTTCAAATTTTAAATTTAGAAAAAAAAATTAAATGGCCGCCATTTTGAAACAAGATGGCGGATGGAACTGGTTAACGAGCTCGGTCCAGGCTTTATTATGTACTATGTACACACCAAGTACATCCAAATCAATTTATATTTACGAGTGTTATCACGTTACAAAAATCAGATCGTTTCAAAATGTCAGCCATAAGAAAATTACAAAGTGCTATGACTCAATCATTTTTTAAGATATCGACAAAGTAAAAAGTGTTCTAGAATCGGTGTTTTAGGATCTAATACATAAATTAAAAATATTTTTCCGCTTTTAATTTTTTCGCATTTAATTTTAAATTTAATTTTTTTTTAAATTTTAAATGGCCGCCATTTTGAAACACGGTGGCGGATGATGCTGGCCAACGAACTCGGTCTAGACAATTGTATGTACTATGTGCATACCAAGTTTCATTCAAATCGGTTCATAAATACGATAGTTATAGCATGACAAAAATCAGATCGTCTCAAAATGTCAGTCATAAGAAAAATTCAAAGTGCTTTAACTCAATCATTTTTTAAGATATAGACAAAGTAAAAAGTGTTCTAGAATTGGTGTTTTAAGATCTAACACATAAACTAAAAATATGTTTCAACTTTTAATTTTTTCGCATTTAATTTTAAATTTTTATTTTTTTTTTAATATTTTTAATGGCCGCCATTTTGAAAGAAGATGGCGGATGATGCTGGCCAACGAACTCGGTCGAGATATTTGTATGTACTATGCAAATACCAAGTTTCATTCAAATCGGTTCATAAATACGTAGTTGCTACAGTCAGTTACGTTATTATAGTCAGATTTTTAAACTGTAAATTTAAAAAATTGGAAAAACATAAAAACATAATAAATAAAATAAAAAAATTAAAAGTTAATCACTATACGCCACACTAACTACAGATTTTTTTAATTTAATTTAATTTTTTATTTATTTATTTATTTATTTATTTATTTTTTTTTTTTTGATTACGAGAAGGAAAGCTTTTATTTATTTTAAAATATTCCGTTTTGAAAATTTTGGTGTCATTTAACCATTTTATGATTTTGGCAATGGAAATGCACTGCCCTTAACCGAGATTAAACGTTCATTAAACCATTTCACATGTTAAAACATTTTTTTTTAAACTTTAATGCCACCACAAGCAGTGTTTAATGAATTTATTACATAACTGAAATGTTTTCGATTTTCAGTCTGTTTCAGATTTCCTAATAAATAATTACAGTGTTTCAGGAAGTACTGAGTTTGGAAACTTAAGGCGATTATTTGCGCTTGGTTTCAAAGAAAATAAAAAAGAACTTGATCCTATATTAAGACGTTGATCCAGTTCCTGGTTTTTTATTTATCACGAGTAAAATGCGGTCTCCATTTCTCTTTGATTCGTCTTTTTTTATAGAATTTCAAGGAGCTTAAGCCCGTGAATTAAGAAACCGAACGAAAAGCAAGTACAACAAGAAATAAAGTTTTTTCTTTCTTTTTAAAGAAAGGGTAGTTTAATTAGCGCAATTTACCTAACGTAAGCCAGTAAGAAACCAGACTGTAACTAGCTGTATCGTAAGCCGTATCATAGAGAATACATATATATATACCGGGTGTTTCAAAAGTTCGGGGTGAAAGTAAAACGCCCAAAAGGTAAATAAACAAGTGAATATTTATGGGTCGAAGAGCCATGCGGTTTGCAGACAAACATTCAGCGTGGTATGGAATTTTTTTGTAACACCAGTAAAAAGAAAAGTTTAAAATATCACATTAAAAGGCGCAACTAAAGAGAATTACATTCTATATTGATCACATGCCGCAAGATTTGGATACAAAATTCATAAAAAATTCTGTGCGTGCACTTTTTTGTTTCCAAATTCGACATTGTGTGAACAATATAAAAGTTTTACATGGAATTGTTTCTACAGTTTCCATTGTTTCCATTGCTTCTATTGTTTCCATTTATTGACGATATTTTCAACTATTTTTGTTGTTGTTATACAAAATCTCGCATCACGCTGAATATTTATCTGTAAACCACATGTCTCTCACTTCAATGACAGTTGGTAGTTCAGTTTTAAATATAATCATTTTTAAATATAAATATAATACATAAATTGGTAATCAATAATATTCACTATAAAAACTACTAATGGCGAGACTTGCCATAGTATAACATATAATAGCAATAAATAAACAAACAAATAAAATAAAATAAAATAATGAAAGCAAGAAATCCATATTCAATCATTTTTAATAGTTTTGGATAATGTGAAGTGTATTTACACGTCTTTCTAAAAATACACATGATGAATTTAAAGATTAATTGAAGAAGTGTTTCAGGGAATATATTTTTACATCTTAAATTACTGTCATGAAGTTATAATTTTTTTTCACTGCATGAAACGTTCCTTATAAATTGAATTAATTTTTAATATTTGCGTACTCTATGAAATTTCAGCAAACCTGATTTCGCGATACTTTTTATTTTGATTGAAATCATACGAGAATCTTCTAATGCAAAAATCTTTTGGTATACATAAATTTCCATCTATTGTATTTTTTGTTTTTATGCCTTTTGAATGCATATGTAATGTAAATATTTTCAGTTAAACCTAAATTTTTCATTTCACTGAAATCAGGGAATCAAATATTGGACGAGGAAATTTTATATTATAATATATTAAGTTTTTAAATTTAGAAACTCTGCTAGACATGAAGGTATACATATTTCATGAATTTTAATGCAAAAAAGTGACATTATTCGAATAAATATGCTTTTATTTTACGAAAGTAAATATTCTATTGTTATGTCTAGTACCTTAAAATTTCATTTACTGGCTCAAGATTTTATTTTTGCAGTTAGCTATATTAGCAATATTATTCTTTTTGAGGCGGCAATTCTTTGTAAAATATTATAATGTTCTGAAAATTGTAGAATATTCTGTAACTTGTGAAAATAAGGAAACATTTATGCAAATCTTTCTGTTCGAATATCAAACTTTACGTCTATCGTTAAAATTAACTTTTCTTTAACATTGTTTTTTTTTAAAAGAAAAAAATGTTAAACTGCGATATCATGATATTATGAGTGCAGCATAGCAGCGCCACTTGTTTAGTGATTTACACCGAAACCTAATCTGAAATAATTTATACTAACACACAACTAAATGTGAAGTTTGAAGAAAATCCGTGCATTAATTTTTGAGATAGAGGTTTTATGGAAATCGCAAAAAATATAGCATTGCAACGCCATCTGTTGAATTACATACACCAAAATGCAGAAAACGTCAATTCATGTCAGTGACAAATTAAATCAGAAGATTGATGAAAATACCTTTCTGCGGAAATCGTAAAAAATGCTGCTTAGTAGCGCCACCTGTTGAATGTTTTACACCAAACACTAATATGCAAGAATTTATATCAGGGACTAACTGAATATAAATTTTTATAAAATTCCGTGCATTAAATCTTGAGATAAATGACCTAAATAATTTGTGTTATATACTTTTAGACAGACAGTCAGACTCACAGACAGATATTTTGTAAAAACATAATTTTTTTTAATCTCCTACCCCTAAAACGCATAAATCCCTCGAAAACCGAATTCAAAAACTTTTACGGATGCAATACTTCTTGTAAAGATAGAAGAAAATAAAATTGTAGTTGGCTGATTAAATTACTTGAAAATAGAAATCTTTTTATATACATAAGTCGTGTAGGGTATTGTGTGAAGTCTCTCCTACTGACCAGCTTAAATACATTTGTTTTAATTTTTGTTATATTTATATTCGAAATATAATAGAAAAATATGTTCGCTCAGTTTTATTTACGAGTCTACTA
Source organism: Maratus speculifer (assembly GCA_964019185.1). Classification (NCBI taxonomy): domain Eukaryota; kingdom Metazoa; phylum Arthropoda; class Arachnida; order Araneae; family Salticidae; genus Maratus; species Maratus speculifer. The sequence continues at coordinate 26,383,240 of OZ025289.1, read as the reverse complement.
AAACTAAAATATTGAAAAAAATCGATGCTGTAGTTGTGTATTTAAAACTTGTTAAAAAAAACTATATAATTACACTACGTCGCATAATTAAAAGATAGCATTTTTTAGTTAGACACAAATTCAGTTTGTAGCATTTATCATGTGAGCAGGTCTCAACATTATTAATGTTAGAGACATGCTCGATGTACTTATCGTCTCAAAATTATAAAAGGATTATTTATAATGATTTTCGAAAAAAATGCGAGTAATTAGACTTTGAAGACATGGATTGTTTGGACATACATAAAGTCACGGGCTGTGTACTCTATACGCCATCTGCTTTTTGAACCTACGTAAGAAATTATTATTCTTTAAACAAAGATTTCTTTTAATATTACAGTTATTAATTCATAAAATAAAGATAAATTAATAACTGTTTCCACTGTACCCTTTGAGGGCGACTAAATCTTAAACTTCACCGATTATTTTATATCGTACTCGAATGTGAGTCTTCCCCTTTAATACACATACCTTATATTTTATTTATAAATACACTACTGGCCATTAAAATTGTAACAACCAGGAAGGAATGATCCGACGAACGTCAAAATCACATCAAAGAAAGAAGAGGTTGGAATGTGCAAATGATTAATATTTCAGCGCAGTTAGACGGCGGCGCGGCGCAGGCGGGAAAAATGACCTTTGAAGGATTGCATAAAAGAAAAATTGCGTACTAATTTTTTTATTCGTAAATGGCCAGTGAGGCCAGCATTTGCTCAAAATATTGTGTGATGCCTCGAATTATAAGAAAAAGTGTCGGAATTCGATAAAAACAGGATCATCGCCTATTGAGAATGTGAATTATCGTTCCTTGATATCACCCGTCGCACTGGTCGAAATCTAGCCACTGCCATGTAAATTAGAAACAGTGGGTTGCTGTGGGTCATACTGAACAGATTGGAGGATCTCAACGGCTTCACACGACTAATGCTCGACTAGACAGATGTATTATGATGTGGAATCAGCAAAACCGCACAACCACATCATGGACCATTACCCTGGAAATTGGCATGCTTGCAGCTTGCCCAGTATCCCCTCGTACGATGCGACGACTTTTGCAGCAGCATGTACTGTCATAACTTCCACCATTCCCATGGCTTCCCTTATCAATGCAGATTTGAGAGAAACGGCGCCTCTGGTATGTCGAAGGACAATACTGGATACAGAAGTGGCATAGTGTTGTCTTTTCCGACGATTCCCAGTTCAGTGTGCAGTATTCTAATGGCCGTATATGCATGCGGAAGCTTTGAGAAGAACGCTCATATCTTGTTTGCATTCGATATCGGCAAAAATATCCTGCACCTAATTTGATGGTTTGGACAGGTACATTAGGTACACAGATTTCACATTTCTAGTCCGGATCGACGATAATTTGAAAGCAGATCGATACTTTTCTCATATTTTATGTCTCTAGTTGTGCATTGTCTTTGAAGCATGCCAAACGCTGTATTCCAACAAGATAAAGAACGACCACATGTTGCACCTCGTGTTCTGACCCTTTTCGACATACAGGGGGTTCCACGGATGTCTTGGCCTGCACGATTACCAGATTTGTCAACCATTGAAAATTCCTTGGTCATGGATTACTGAGAGACTGGGCCCCATCGTCAGCTAATACGGTTGATAATGTGTGGTGATACAGTGGATGAAGTGTGAAGTAGACTTGAAAAAGCATACAGTGAGTTGCCCATTTCTGTCATCCAATCCCAGTTCGACTCCATGCCTAACCGGGTAAAAGAGGGGGTGGGGCTGTTTCAACTAAATTCGCACCTCTGTAAATCTCGAAACTTCTTACAAATTTAATCATTTTGTTTTAATGTCATACTGTTTTCATAAAAATACCTTTTTTTATATTTCTTTAGTTTCATGGTGTTGCAACTTTAATGGCCAACAGTGTGTTTTAAAGAGATAATTTATTGATTCAAATATAATATCCAAATAAATTCTTTCAACTTTAAAAATATGTCTTGAAAAATAAACATATTTTTAAAAAAATCAATAAACCTGCTAACTATTGCGATCTTTAGATTTAAATATATTTCGAGAAATTTTATCATGCATTTTATAAAATATTACCTTGTCAAAGTTGTTTACAAAATTATTTTGAAATTAAATATTTCAACATCTTTAAATTTTTCCATCACAGGTGCCATCACATGTAATTACACATTGCATGGTGATGGCACCCATGTGGAAAATGTGTAATCAAAATAAAAGTTTTATGTTCTCCGATCTGTATTGTAATCAAAGATTAGTGTATTGACTCTGTGTCATATGCAAATTTCCTCCAAGCGCCCCAATCGAGTTTTTTCTATGGGGAGGGGGGGAGGACTCCCAGAACGGTTTTTTGTGCGTGCATAACATGTCCGTTTCTTGTGATACACGTACGGTTCCAAAGCTCTTTAGGGTTTCCGCATGCGCTGAGCATTTTGCGATGAAATAAATGGATGTTGCCATTGGAAATTTTCGAGTTTCTGTGACTATAACCGTAACCGTGAGCGCGATTTTTTTGCCATTCACAGAATTTCGAGCTCATACCTCTGAATAGCTATATCTGAAAATTCACCTCGATCGGTTGAACGGACTGGCCACTAGAGCTCCATATATTGGCAAAGTTTTTTTTTATGACCACCCTGTATTTAATACTATAAATGAATACTCAAACAGTTCATGCAAAATTAATTTTAATACATTTAAAAAATAATAAACGACAAAAATTGTTAACATAGTCATCTTGCCCCGGCCGTACAAATACCATACATTAAAAAATTTACATTAAAAATTAAAAAAATCGGCAACTGTAGATAAAGCAGAGCAACTAAACATTCTAAGGCATGATAATTTTAGACAATATACCAGCTGTCGCACAAGTGAAAAGTGACGCAAAAGCAAAATCATACACACCGCTATAATAATCATCAACTCGATTATTAATGCCTCCGAATCAGAGTAACATCAGTAATCATGTCGCCATTCATTTTGCATCGCAATGGAACTTGCGACGTTGAGACAAAATGCCACGACTGGTGTGCCAGATCATTATCAATTTCACTCCATACCAACAGATCTATCACATGTACAAAAATCATCAGCGCCAAATTCAATTGTAAACTAGTCGTTGGAGGCCACCGTAATAATTACCCATCATTTATATGCATATGAAAATAAAATATGTGAAAACTATTTATACAATGTATTTCAATTCCAAAACTACATTTAAGTGTTGTTAATACACATAGTAATACTATATTAATGAATTGCTGATGCATCAATTTCAACAAATTATATAAAACGCCAAACTACTCAAGAAGTACCAAAGTACGTAAAAGAAACATCCTTATAACTCCAAAAATAATGATCATCTGAACTAACAATTTGCTGCATCCGTCGGATTAAGCGTCTCATTTTCAATTAAAATATACCTCTGAATTGAAATTTGAATGAAATACAGGATCATGAAAAATCGAAGAATGTGGAAAACAGGATTACAAATATCTCGACAACTAATAATCTGGTCGACTTCGGTCTTTATGCAAAATTTGTGCTTTTTTATTGCCTTTTACATGCATCTCTTAAAATAAAAAAATTCGAAAATTTCTATATACCTTTCATCAGAACATTTTTTCGAGAATCCGGAAAAAATAGTTCCGGATAAACGAGGTTGCTGATATTCAATAGGCTTTGTGCCATTCTTACATACTAAGTACATACAAAATTTCAAGTCTCTATCTCAATTTGTTCGTGAGATAGAGCGTTTACAGACAGACAGACAGACAAACAGACGGACGGCAAATTTTTTTTCTAAAAATATGTTTTTCGAAATCTCCAGTGTCTAAAACGTGTAAATCCGTCAAAAAATTTTTTTCGATTTTCAAAACGATTGCAAGACTTACCCTATACTACGTATGATGGGTAAGTAAAAAGTGACGCAGCTTTATATAATATATAATATAATATAACGATATAATGGAAATATAAAATATTACAATCAGGAAGTTTGATAAAATACAAAAAGTTATTTCAATGGTGAAAGAAAAAACATGATTTTCATCTAATACATTAGAACCTCGTTAATTTGAACACTCACCGCGAAATTAAAATTTTTTTTGTTAAAAATTAGCTCTGTTATCCTTTTCTGTAAACATTTTATATATTCCATGTAACAAGAATAAACATATATATATATGTATTTTAAACTTAAGGGTGTATTCGAAAAAACGCTTTTCAACCTTCAACAGCTCGAAATTTCCTGATACAATATCAGACATATTTTTAAAAGCAGAAACACGAAACTTGCAGAGTGGATTTTTGCAGAGAAGTATAAGGTGCCGTGTGATGTCATTTTATGCTCAATTCATTAGAATTTGATTTATAAACAATTACCTTCTCAATATGACCCTTTTTTTCGTTCGCAAGTCTCCCACTGGAAAAAAATCGGTTCAAAATGCCGTTTTTGATTGCTTTTTTTCTGCATTTATCAAAAAATCGACAATCACGGCGCCTTGTGTACTTTCTAAATAAGACAATTTGCCAGTTTGATGCATGTGAGAGCAAAAATGAATTTAAAAATAAATCGGAAAATAAGCAGTTTGAATCGAAATACACCCTTAAACAGTGTTGCTGGTGTTGAATTTATTTCATAAGATGATCCGTTAAGAACATAGATTTACACCTGGGATATCTCTCGGCAAAAGTCTTCTCAAGGAGAACTGATCAGTATTTACCTTACATGTGAAGGAATCAACTAAAATCTCCGGACATCCAAGTTGATTTATTTTATTAGTTTTAGAATCTAAGAACTCTCCGCCAAAAATATCTTACAATATATATAAGATAAGTAAACAGCTCTGGGAAAGAAAATTAAATTAGAGATAGTATCAGGAGTTGTAACTATGAACACACTTTTTATATTTTCAACATTGTTACTTTTTTTAGCTGTTTCTATTTGGAAAAGTGGTGTTTTTAGTACATAGGAAGAAACACGGGCCTTCTAAAATAACGCTTCTTAAAAGTTTTAATTCTCATAGGCTCATTTATTTTAAGTTAAAAGAATTGTTATAATTATCCCCCATCAAAAAAAAAAAAAAAAAAAAAAAAAAAAAAAAAACATAATCACAAGAGTTTGGGGTAATTAAAACACAAGTGGGGAAATAATGACCACTGTATTTCTTCTTTATATTTGCTTACACACATTTATGCAGGGTAATTAAGATAATTAGAACTCCAAGCTGTCAAATCTGTTTATTAAACATTTTCATAGATTTTTTTTTTCAAATTGCTATTTGGGTTTGAAAAATGCTGTGGACTAGTAATAAAGAAGTTTTAAAAAAAATAAACACTGTAATAAAAAAAAATAAAAATAAATAAAATAAATAAAAAAAAAACGTTAAATTTACAGCGCAGCAATGTTGACAGCAGTTTTTGCTGCAAAAATTGCAGTAAAATTATAAGTAATAAAAAAATTAAATCTAATTTTACTGCAATTTTTATGGCAATTTTTACAACACTGCCAGCAGTTTTAGCCGTAAATTTTACGGATTTCTTTTTTACAGTGCACTATGAGATTACATATTTAAGCAAGAAGTAAAATTTTACCATGCACAATTTTCTCCATTAAAAGGATTTTCATGATTACCCCCTGGTCATACGTATCCCACCTCAGCCTGCGTATTTTTTTTCAAACACTGAATGCAATTCTTACAACAATATGTTCTCCTTTAGATGCAGTCTCCTTACAATATTACAATCGTTACACTGTTAAAAGTGAAGGTGACAAACCGGTGCTATTTGGGACTCGGAGGTGAAAAGGCCCTAGGGTTCATTGGAACCCGGGGCATTAGGAACCCTAGGGTGCCATTGTAATGACTGATGATGTGTTTTTTTGTTTTATTTATCGGCGCCGCTGTTGGGTCACGTGACCAGCGGACGAGAGTGTGGGGAGAGGAAGGGGTTACGAACGCAGAGAGAGAGGTGTGTATGCGGAGGTAAGAGGTGGACCTGCGAATGTCTGATGCAGGTAAACAGAATTAAAACACTATCCGGGAAATTGGAATATGTATGTGCTACGGGCACGACGTGGACCTGTTGTTAAAGAAGAGTAGTTAGAAGTTCTTGAAAGAAATGTGAAATCCGGATATTTACATATATATATTTAATTGTGTGTGTTTCAAGTCTTGCTGTATTCGTCCCTGTCATTTGTGTTCCGTGTGTTAATTAAACTTTTGTTTCATCAAAGCTTGATTCCTTGGATTCTTTTGGATTACTTTAAAGCACACAGGTGTTTCGCAAAAATTCATGAAGGAATAGGAAGAGCGTATATCACACGCTCTCTTCGCAAGAACCAGTGGTAAGTGAAACCACTTTTTATAGTTCTGGAAATAAAATTGAAAGATATAACTTTTGTGCATTATTTGAAGAAACATAAATATTAGATTAATGAATGTTACAATGATTCTAAAGAGATAATCGTATTAGAATTGAAAACAAGTATTGTTCTAAGTATATTCTAATGTATGATTATAATGAATGATTATATTATTTAGTGATTATAATTATTGATAAAGATAGTAATAGTTAAAAAAAAAGAATATGTTCACAGTTAAAGGGTTAAAAAAAGAGGATCTGGTCATTGTAGCCACAGAATTAGGCTTAAAAGTAGAGCCAGATCATAGAATAGTGGATTTAAAGGCATTAATCGAAGGGAGCGAACAATATGATAAGGATTTCGATTTTGTAAAAGAATTCCTTGTTACAACGGTATCAGACCGCATTTCAAAAGAGAAACAAGAGGAAGAGGCCCTTAAAAATGAAAAAGAATATATTAATTCTGAGCAGAAAACAGCGTTAGAATTAGAAAAAACGAAATTAGAAGTTATCAAACACCAATTAGAAATGGCTAAACTGCAGTCTGAGAACAAAAATTCTGATGGTGGGGGGGATGGACAAAATCCCAAAACTAATTCGTTAGAAGCTCTAATTAAAAGCGTTAAAACTTTAACTATTGCGATTCCTACCAAACCTGAATCGTGGAATTTATTTTTTTCTTCGCTCGAAAGGGCGTTTGAATTAAAGAATGTCGCGGAAGATTTGAAAGTTGAAATACTGTTTAATTTAGTAGGGGAAAAAGCTGCGCATTTATTAGTATATGCAAATTCAGATGAAATGAAGGATTATCAAAAGGTTAAAACTTTAATTTTAAAAGAATTTCAACCCACTCCTGAAGCTTGTCTTCAAAATTTTCTTTCGGCAAAGAGGGCGAAAAATGAAAATCATATGCAATTCGCATCTAGGTTAAGGGCGAATTGGGATTTTTATTGCGAACTTAGAAAGGTAAATGATTTTGATGCACTAAATGAATTAATAGTTAGTGATAGATTAATGGATGCGTTAGACTCAGAGGCGCGAAGCTATGTCAAAATAAAACAATTAGATAATTGGTTAAAAGCGCGGGAAATTGCGGAATTATGCGATAATTAGTTTACATCAAAAGGTAGAACCTTTTCTGAGGTACATGATAAATCGACAAATTGTCGCGGTTCTGATGATTTCGGATCTGGCAAATATATTCCACCGCATCTAAGAAATAATTTTAATTCGCGTAATGATAGGAAAAAGTCTATGTGTAAATTGTGCCGTCAAATCGTTCATTTACGTTTTTGTCCTAATAATAAAGAAAAAGAGAGGTCGGGAAATTCTCATTATCAAATGAAAAAAGATTCTACCGGAAAAAATAAAGACGAAAGGTTGATAGCGAAAGTGACAGCTTTATGCTTTGAAAATGACGCAATAAGTACTCAACCGTTGCAATACGATGAAATTTGGGTGGAGAAACAAAAAATAAAAACATTAATTGACAGCGCTGCTGAGATTCCCGTTATAAATTCGAATGAAGTACCAGAATCATTTAAAAATAATGAAAATTCATCAATTCAGTTGATTTCAGCTTTTGGCGAGCAAATTACTGCTGATCTTTTAACATTACCGGTTTCTCCAAACATGAGTGAATAAAATTGTTTATTTAACAGTGTGGATGTATTATTTGCACTGACAGATAAATTATGTAGTTCATGTATTATTACTCCGAAGGTTTATGAATTATTACAATCATTGCAAATTGGAGAAGGGAAAAGAATAGCCGACAGTCTGGCACCAACAAATGAGACGAAATCGAAAAGGGGGGATGAAAATTTATCGTTGGAAAAGAAAAAAGAACAAAATACGAGTGATAAAGATTTATGTTTGCAGGTTGAAAATGAACCTTTTGAAGAGAATTTGATTATTAATTGTATTGGAACGAAAAAGGATTGCGAGGATTTAATTTCGAATCAGCGTTCGGAAACGACCATTTACAGGGAGCAACAAAAGAATTGCGAATCTTTACAGGGGGCATTTAAAGATGCAAAACAAGGGAAAAATGGGTTTGTTATGGTGGATAATTTACTTTATCATAGGGAAAAGGTTTCGGGAGATCAAGTCATGCAATTAGTAGTGCCTAAAATTAGGAGGGAGGAAATTTTAAGGATTGCACATGAATCAATTTTTGCGAACCATCTCGGTATAAGGAAAACGAAAGAAAGAATTCGATATTCATTTTTTTGGCCAGGCGTGTCACGGGATGTAGAGGAGTATTGTAAATCGTGCAAAGACTGCCAGTTGCGAAGCCGGGAGAGGGCCAGTGATCAGATACCGATTCTTCCGATTGAAAGACCGGAGCTCCCATTTGACGTTGTAAATATTGATATAATTGGGAAAATTGAACCACCTTCGGCGCGTAGACATCAATATGTACTTACTTTGGTTGACCAACACAGTAGGTGGCCCGAAGCGGTTCCGTTAAGAACAATTTCGGCTAAAGCTACTTGTGATGCGCTGTTAGAAATATTTATGCGGACAGGGATACCCCGCGTAATAGCAAGTGATCAAGGGGGAAATTTTGTATCAGGTTTAATGCAGGAATTTCATGCTAGGCTAGGGGCGGCTCCTAGATTTGCAACACCGGGACATCCACAAAGTTCGGGATTGGTTGAACGGTATAATCAGGTATTGAAACGCATGTTGCACCATATCATTCGGAGCGATCCTAAAAATTGGGATAAACACATCCCTTATTTATTATTTGCATAAAGAGAGATTCCTAATTGTACAACGGGGGTGTCGCCATTTAAGTTGATGTATGGAAGGGAGGCCAGGGGGCCATTGGCGGTATTAAAATCCACATGGTCGGTTGAAATTCCACTACCTATAAATCTCGGGAAAAGTGCAACCGAATATCTTCAGGATTTAAAAATTAACTTAGAAAAGGCGGCGGAACAAGCTTCACTAGTAGCGGAGGTCAAACAGGGCGCGTATGCGAAGTATGCGAAGGGCAAGTTATAAGGAATTTAGACCGGGGGAGCAAGTATATTTATTAATCCCAGACTCTAGCAATAAACTTTACGCTAGATGGACAGGGCCAGCCGAAATAGTGGCGAGGTGTAATCCCGATTCTTACAAAGTCAGGTTAACGAACGGAAACATTAAAAATGTTCACGTGAATAAGATAAGGAAATTTACTCCTAGGGTACAAGCAGTGGGGGTAATTTTTGAGAATGAAGAAGAATTAGGGGAAGTCCATCCCACCCCTAGTACAAAGGATAACTCGAGCTATTTTAAAATCGAAGAAGTAAATTTAAATCATTTGGAAAACGTAGAAAGAGAAAAGATGTTAGATTTATTGCTTAGATATAAAGAATTATTTTCAAAGAAAATACAAATAGCAAAAGTTGGTGCACACAAAATAAGATTAAATGATAATGAGAAGAAGAAACCTTATGTTTATCGAATTCCAGAGGCCCTAAAACCTCAAGTAGACAAACAAATTCAAGAATTACTAGAATTAGGTTTGATTGAAGAAAGTGATGAAGAAGCACCGCATCCGGTAGTGTGCGTGATGAAAAAAGATGGAACGCTGCGACTTTGCGTAGATTTTCGGGCACTGAACGCAATCACCAAGGTTGATGATTTTCCTATGGAAAACTCTACTGATCTATTATTTAATATTGGCAGGGCCAACGTCATTTCCACTTTGGACTTACTCAAAGGCTACTGGGCCATACCATTAGAAGAAGAGAGTCAAAAATTAGCGTGTTTTAAAACGCACAGAGCTCAATATCGCTTCAAGGTCATGGCTTTTGGGCTGAGGAATGTTGCTGCGACGTTTCAACGAGAAATCAACAGAGCGCTTTCTGAATACCAGGACTTTGCTAGAGCATATATAGACGATATAGCAGTATTTTCCGAAACGTTCGCGGAACACCTGGTGCATTTAGAGAAGATATTTTCCAAACTATCACAGTTACAATTCTCCGTCAATTTGAAAAAATGTGAATTTGCAAAACCCCGAATAAAGTACTTAGGCCATATCATTGGGTCCGGCAGCCATCGGACCGATCCGGAAAAGGTGGAGGCCATCCGTAAGTTAGCTGTGCCTCAAACCAAAAAGTGTCTTAGGATTGTGCAATTACTATAGAGATTATATACCAAAATATGCTGAAACAGCATATCCCCTCACTGAACTGACAAAAAAGGACAGTCCAGAGAATTTGTGCTGGTCAGTAGAGCATGACCAGGCGTTCAACGCGTTAAAAAGAGGTCTCATCGAAGCGCCCAGTCTGCATACTCCTATTATCGGGTTACCTTTCATCATAGAGTGTGATGCATCTGCAATCGGCATCGGAGCCTGTTTATCGCAGAGAAGAGATGGAGTAGTGTATCCGGTAAGTTACGCCAGTCAAAAACTCACCAAAACTCAACAGGCATGGCCAACAATTGAAAGGGAGGCCTACGCAGTGATCTGGAGTTTGAAAAAATTTGAAACGTGGATTTTCGGTTCACCTGTGGAACTTATTACGGACCATAATCCATTAAATTTTATCACCAAAAATGCCCCTCAATCTTCAAAACTGCAGCGATGGGCATTAGCCTTACAGAAGTATGATATTACAATCTCGCACCGCCCGGGTGCCAAACTAATTAATGCTGATGCCTTATCACGCTTGGACACGATTTAGGACATTCAACAACTTTTGAAGCACCCAGTGTTTGAACATTCCTTGAACAGTATTGAACAATGTATTTTTTTTTCAGCAGCTCTTAGTGTCCTGTTTAATGTTTACTAAGTTTTGTATATTGCCTTTTGTTAATTGTATGTTATATTGTGTATATGAAGTATTAATTTAATTCTATTTTATATTAGCAGATAGGAAGAACCCCGGAAGACGTGCCTTCTCCGATTACGGTTGTATTTGTGGTGGTATTTTTTTTATAGATACATATTATAATGTGGGAAATCATTGTTAAATAGTGTAACATCATCAGTCGAATTTCAGATTTAAAATAAGTGTGTACCATATTTTCAATCTTGCGTGGGGGGTGTAATGACTGATGATGTGTTTTTTTGTTTTATTTATCGGTGCCGCTGTTGGGTCACGTGACCAGCGGACGAGAGTGTGGGGAGAGGAAGGGGTTACGAACGCAGAGAGAGAGGTGTGTATGCGGAGGTAAGAGGTGGACCTGCGAATGTCTGATGCAGGTAAACAGAATTAAAACACTATCCGGGAAATTGGAATATGTATGTGCTACGGGCACGACGTGGACCTGTTGTTAAAGAAGAGTAGTTAGAAGTTCTTGAAAGAAATATGAAATCCGGATATTTACATATATATATTTAATTGTGTGTGTTTCAAGTATTGCTGTATTCGTCCCTGTCATTTGTGTTCCGTGTGTTAATTAAACTTTTGTTTCATCAAAGCTTGATTCCTTGGAATCTTTTGGATTACTTTAAAGCACACAGGTGTTTCGCAAAAATTCATGAAGGAATAGGAAGAGCGTATATCACAGCCATAGGGGCTTGGATATGTGGTTGCAGTGCCGACAGGTCTCTTACTGGGTGATTGGAGCTAAATAAGGTGCCATGCACTTCGTATTGGCAGCAATGTGGCACTACATCGGGTGACTGGAACCATGCGCATGCGCTGTGACGTTTGTCTTTCTGTTTTCTGTGACGACAAGTAAAATCTATAGCTATGAGTGAATGAAGGTGAGCTCGATGGCCGAGCAGTTAGAACGCTGAGCTTGTAATCAGACGTTGTGAGTTCGAATCCTTCGACGGCAAAAAGTCGGTTTGCATAGTTTTTAATTTTTTATTATTGGACACTCTGGATTAAGGGTACTATCTTTTCACCCTAATTAAAGGTGTCATTCATGCTCCTTTATGGGTGTCACCATTGAGACAAGCCTTTCACCCCTAAAAGGTGCAACGTGTCACCATTATTTTAACATTTTAACAGTGTACTCTGCGGCTATCAAAACGAAAGACATTTCCGAGATCCTTCCAAAATTAACATTCTTTCAAAAATTAGGTGTTCGAGAGAAATGGAAATCACTACAATTGCATTGACTAGTTTGAAAAACTTGCGTCGTTCGTGCTATGATTTAAAAATATTTTAACGGCCAGTCGTTTTCAGTTCGTGATGAAGTGTATTTCGCGTTAAGAATGTTCGTGTTTAAGGGACTAAAATCACTGTAAATATCTATACACCTGACCGAAGAACTGAAAACAGTTCGGGCTAAAAGAAATTCACGTTAAGCGTGTACGTTTTAACGAGGTTCGACTGTATTTGTTACATCCGAAACTATTCAAAAATTACTAAATTAGCAAAAAACAATTTCATAACAATCCCAGCATAGTTTTTTTTTTTATTTAATGTCTTTTTGGGTAATTTTTAATTTTTAAATATTTACATTTCTTATTTCAGAAGACATTATCATAAAATATTTGCTTAACCGAAATCTGTATTACTTTTCGAAGCTTGTAAAAAACGTTTTATCGGTGAAGAAATTAAACTTCTTACAAAAATCTGATTGCTTATTGATAAATAGCTTGCTGAGAAGATTCATTGACCGGTTAATAACAGTAAAATATACTTTTTCAACTGTAAAAAATAGCTATGTTACAACATATGTTAACCTTTCTAAATTCAATAACCTCAAACGAATGTCTGAAATGTTATATTGTGAAAGTTGTTTACAACGTATTTTTTAAACGCAAAATTTCCATTTTATTAAGCTTTCAATTTTACGAAACGTAAAAGATATAAAATGATCTTCTTCGCATATACTATTTTTTTCTTGATATTTTATCTTTTTTTTCTCGAAAGGCTTTAGATATTTAGATATTATTTAATTTATTTTTATTACATAAAACATAAATATTTTATGCTAGTAAATTATTTTTCTGTAAATTTATCGAAGAATAAAAATATATGATGGAACGCAAGTTTCACCTTGTTTTAAACACAAGATATATAATTTGAACTTTAAAACGTTCAGTTTTATTTAAAAGATGATTAAATTAATCAAAAAATTATGTTAACAGTTAATATTATTTTAAATATCTTAGTACTTTCAAGCCATAAATAAGGCTCTTCAAAGAATATTTTTATATTTATGTTTTGTTTATTTATACAAATACATGATTTCGTTTTAAAAATGAGAGAGCCAATAATTATTACATATGAACATCATTATATATTACAGTTGAAAGTAGAAGTAGTATCTTGGATTATATATGAGGACCCCAGAAGCCAAGGGGTATAAGTGACAAAATTGAAAAAAATACACTAAGTACACAGACGACCTGAAAATATGCTGTTTTCATTTCAGGTAAAGAAATATAGGTGATTTTCTTATTATTTGCTGAGTTATAGAGATAAACCACTTTTTTCGAAAAACAAACAATATTGATTAATTATACATTTAAAGAAAATTGTACTCTATTTTTTAAAAAGTTATTGAAATAAGAATTCAAAGGCCAGAATGCAACAAGCAGAAGTTTCCTATTTCAATTTAGTCAAATGTTATTGATGTTCCAATTTAACATCAATTATCTTTAAACTCAGTTTACTCCAAATCGAAATTTTGTCACTTGTACCCCTTGGCTTCATATATACATAATTTTACAAGGTTTTAATATGCAAGGTTTTTAATATTGCGAGGTTAACAGAATATTTCAATTAATTAAAACAGATGTTATAGATTTTAATAAAATTGCTTTCATTGATCTAAATATTTATTTTCATAAAAAAAAGTAAACCACTTGTAAAAATACAGCATTCTCGAAAAACCATAGAAAATCGGTTAAAATATTTTGCATATTTAAGCAGATATTTCCTTTATTTCTTCACTATGACTCAGAACGTTTGGTGAAAATATTGCATAACTGCGCTGTTTTTAAGTTTATGCATTCCGTTTGTCTGTTACTCTGTCCACATTAAAACTCCTAAAAATATGTTCGATTTTTTGTGGAATTGATAAACCTTATTTAGAGTTACCAAAGCATGTTTGGTATAGCATATAAAGTATTTACCATTAATGGTTCATTTACAGGGGCATTCAAAAGAGTTCGATTACATTATGGTATATGGGGGAAAATCGTCTGGAGAGATTTTAATCACAGAGAACAATGTCTATTTCAAATGTATTTAAACTGATATAAATTATTGAATTTTACAACGATCACATTAAAACAGAGCATTCATTGTATTTTTTATCAATTTACAGGGACACATAAAATAAATCAGTTACAGTACTGTATTTTCGTAATTATTCTGGAGGGTATGTTTAAATATTCGATATGCGTTTTTAAATTAAATTATTTTTTTGCATTTTACGCTTTATTTGTAAATTCTATATTTCATATAGAGGGCTGCACAAAAGTATTCTCATGTCATTCTTCTTATAAGAGGAAATTGCTGAAGAGGAAATTTCAACTAAAATATATGTGTTTCTTAAATGGACGAAATTTTGGCATGCATGTTGCTAATAGATAATCATGCATATGTAAATCTAAAAAGGCTGCTGTAAAGTTCGGATAATTTTGTTATTGTAGATGGGTGCAGCTGAAAATTGGTTTTGAAATGCGTTATGTATTTTCAAATGATGAAAAGGGGCATAGTATTGTACTTTTTTCAATGGTGCAGTTTTGTTACATTATTCTGAATGTGTTGGAAAATCCTTCATAATCTATGCGTGACGCATGATTTTTTTCACTCTTGTTCAAATTGCTACTAGTTTTAAATCTCGAAACAAATAATAACATCGTACCAGGAAGAATTTAATTTCAAGACTTAAAAAGATTATTTTCGCTTGGAGAAAGAAAAAAAGAATTTGATCCTGCTTTAAGAAGTTGATTTAGTTCCGGGTTCTTTACTTCAATTTCTATTTCTTATTGATCCATCGATTGATTTTGTAACTAAAATTTTGGGGCGTTTAAGCTCTTAAAATGAAAAACATCCAACATAATGAAGCAGGTAATTAAGTAATTTATAGCTGTTAAAATTGTGTAAAGAATTTATTTCTATTAATTTACTTTATTATATTTCTATTAATCTAATAATCTTTTATATTTCTATTAATTTACTTTATTAATTTATTTATTAATTAGTAATCCGACATTTTGACAAATTCTATAAAATATTTTAAAATTAAATTGCTGATTAATTCGGAATAAAAAATAAATGATGGAAAGTATATCTATATTATAAAAGATATACGTGACTATGCATAACTTTAACGTTATTTTGACTATGACAATACTACGATTAAATTTATTAATTAAAAATTAATATATTGAAATTTAATTGTGTTACAATTTACTATTTTTTAATTATTTTTAGGCACGATCATGAAAGAATCTATATCGGTCGCATGCAGACGATTGCATAAGATAAATCCTTTTCAGCCTAAAAAACTATAAATAGTTCAGCCTTTATTTCCATCTTATATGATTTAAAAAAATTAAAACATTCATTTTTCAATAAATAAAACAACATAAAATAAATATAAATGTATGACATGACCAAACTATGCACTTAAACCACTAAAATGGTCAGTATAATAAAAGCTGATTTTTAATTGTGATATTTGGCAATTTCTTCGGCTATTAATTTCTAGTGCAAGTTAAATACAAAATTAATGCTTTTAACACTAGAACGCCGGCCAGTTGTCAATTCGACACCGATCAGTGTACCAATGGTCGGTTCGAACCAGAAAATTCTCTAAGAAATCTATATATATATTACACTAACGTATGTGGC
Source organism: Maratus speculifer (assembly GCA_964019185.1). Classification (NCBI taxonomy): domain Eukaryota; kingdom Metazoa; phylum Arthropoda; class Arachnida; order Araneae; family Salticidae; genus Maratus; species Maratus speculifer. The sequence goes on along the minus strand of OZ025289.1, from coordinate 26,367,068 downwards.
ACAAAAGTCACGATTATTTATTAATTGCTTAATGTCAACATCCAAATGAAACACATCTAATGGGTTACTATGGAAAAGTCCTTTGGTAAGATTTAGGCTGGGGTAAATTGGATTTATATATATACACCACATTAGAGCATTATTTTTTTTACGCCAATTTGGCGAAAATCTTGTTTTCAAATACAAGTTACATATATATTTTTTAACTAATTTGTATTATTTTAAAAAGGAAATAACAATATAAAAAAAGCTTAGTTAATTATTATAGAATAAAACAATTTATATCATTTTAAAAAAGAAAATAAAAGCAAACCAAATAGTTTATTAATAAACAACCAACAATAGCCGGGATACCTTGTTGCCATTTTGTTACAAAAGCGCTAATGTGTTGCGTATATGACATTTGTGTCTATTTCTATAGCAGAATCTTCTAATGTTTGCAAAAAATTGAGCAATTAAAATAAATTATAAATAAATGCAATATGACTCAATGTTTAGAATACATTCATTGGAACACATTCACAAACTTCAGATAGATTCACAAACTGATCGCCAAGGGCGGCTAGTAAGATATAAACAGGTTGCAATGAAAAGAGCCAATCAAATAAACTAAATAATTTTAAATATTTTTTGGGGGTTTTAAATATATATTATTAAACTTGCGTAAAATCTCCCGGCTTCCTAGTATTAATGGATTTAAAAATGTTATTAAAAGTAATTGCTATTTTTCATATAATTTTGATTTTTGTTAGTGTTAGTTCGTTTTCTAAAAAAATATATCAATTTTTTTAAAAAAAAAAAGCTACATATTTATTAACTAAATAAATATTTTTCTCTATATTCTATAACCCCGAAAGACTGGGTATATCCCTTTTGTAAAAATAATTAATGCAGACAAATGACGCTTTAAATCGGATGTTTCTTTACTATACTTTCTAAGTTGTAGTACCAAAAGTTATCGATAAGTGGCGCTGCAAACTGGATAAGAAGATACAAGTTTATTCAGTCTTGACAATTGTCTGAGTGAAAGAATACATGAAAAATAAGAAATGGCTTAAAATAAGACCAGAAATTGAGACGTTGTAAAGATTTTGGGCCATTTCGATAAGTGATATTAAAGCTTTTATACAGTAAAAAGTGAATAATTATAAAAAGAGTGTTACCATCTCTCGTTAAAAGATCAAAATAAAATACTAGTGCTTCCATCTATCGGCAAAAAGAAGGGAAAAGAATGAAATGTGATAGTAAAGTAATTAGTATGTAATGGTTGTCTGAGAATACATTGTAGATTTTAAAAAGGGGTCGATAAAAATGAAGTAAAAATTTTTGTAATTAAAAGTAAGTTATTTTAAAAAATCTTTGGTTTTAATTTTAAAACATTCCGCATGATACGCCATTCTTTAGCTGCTGAAATGGGGATGAAAGAGTTAAAAATAGCGTTTTAAATAGTGTCAGTTTACTACAAATCTGTGTTATTCAAAACATTTGTATTAATATTAGACTGGATGTAGCCAGATATTCTCAAATATTATCGCGACCATCCAAAAATACCAAATAGAACCCGAAATCAGTACAATTTTGCTTAGTTTTGCTCATAATTAAATTATAAAACTTTATATGATTGATCATTAAACAATAAAATATACAGTACATGTTCGTGATGGAAATTTTAACGGCACATCTTAAGCCAAAGTAAATACGTGTCCCTAAGGAAAACAAGGTCACGAATGAAAAGAAAAGACAGGTTTATAAATATAGCTTACAAAGAATATGACAGGTGGCGCTAGCTAAAACGTAAACACTAATCGCAGTACAGAACAAGCAGCAGAAGAAAATATTGCAAAACAGATGGAAAAAATTAACAATAAAGAAAAAAGCAAAAGAAATAAAAATTAATGAATTAATTAAAGCAAAAAAGAATAAATAAATAAAATAAAGAAGTAAATTGAAAATAAAACAAAAAAAGAAACGCAAGAAAAATATAATAAATTTTTTAAAATGTAAAAAAAAACCCCTACGCTACATTGGCTACAGAATTTTTTATTAAAATTTTTCTGTGCACGAGAAGAAAAGCTTTTATTTATTTTAAAATATCTCTTTTCGAAAATTCTGATGTCATTTAACCATTTTATCATTATTGCAATAGAAGTACATTGCCCTTAACCGAGATTAAATGTTCATTAAAATATTTCATATGTTACAGCAGCTGTTTGTTTTTACTGTATTATCACCTCACGCAACGTTTAATGAAATTATTACATAACTGAAGAGTTTTCAATTTTCAATCTGTTTTAGATTTCCTAATAAATAATTACAGTGTTTCAGGAACTATTGAGTTTGAAAACTTAAGGCGATTATTTGCGCTTGGTTTCAAGGAAAATAAAAAAGAAATTGATCTTATTTTAAGACGTTGATCCAGTTCCTGGTTTTTTATTTACCAAGAGAAAAATGTGGTTTCTATTTTTCTTTGATGGATTTTTTTTGTAGAATTTTAAGGAGCTTAAACCCGTAAAAAAAAAAAAAAAAACTACAACAAGACAACTACACTAGTTTTTTCCTTTCCCTTTAAAGAAATAGCAGTATAATAAATAATTTATTTCACGTATTTTAGTTAGAAATCTGATATACAGTAACAAGCTGTATCATTTAAATACATATATGTGCATACATACCGGGTGTTTCAAAAGTTCGGTCAGAAAGTAAAACGCCAAAAAAAAAAAAAAAAAAAAAAAAAAAAAAAAAGATCGGTGGGTCGAAGAGCATATTTATATTTATCTATTGTTTGCAGATAAATATTCAACATGGTACAGGACGTTTTGTGCCACCAGTAAAAAAAAACTGCGACCCTTTTCAAAGGCATTTATCCCTTTGAGGGGCAAAGCACTTCTATTCATTAAATGCCGAAATGATCGAATGACACCAGAATTTAAAAGGAAATTTATTTCAAAAAAGATGAACGCTTATCTTTGCGTACTTGATAAGATTAAAATTTTCATTTTAAAATTCTGATGTGAATGTGGCATTTTTCAATTAAAGTTAAGTGGTATATATTTTATACCACCGCCCTTCAAGGGGTTAAAGGGTCTTCTTTTGGTTAATAATCAGAAACTATTAAACAGACCATATATATGCCTACACACACGGACGTATATATTTATAAATTATTCTTTTTAAAAAGCGTGTAGTAAAAACAAGCAAAGTACATCAGTCACAAAGCAACTCTTACATGCACTAAGTCGGTATAATTTTTAACTGAAAAGTATGATAATTTATGAAAAGAGGTGTATGTGTATATTTATTGTTCTTAAAATTTCAATTATATTTTAATTTTGTTGTTAATCCTATTTTGGACCATTTTTTTCATGAATTATCACCCTTTTGAGCTAAAAACTATAAATATACATATGTGGTCAAACCTTTTGTAATAATAAATCATTTTACTATATGAAATCAATTATGATATCATGAAAATAGATCATCCAAAATTTAATATGTTAAAATGAAACAATAGAAAATGGATTATAAAAAATAGTAAAAAAGACGAAAGAAACATAAATAGAAATGGAAACTTACATTGATATATATCTATACGTATATATATATATACAAATGTATGTATTGTAACCGTTTTATTTCTTTTATTGTTATTTTTTTTATTTGTTATTAATTTCATTAACTTGCGTTACCCTTTTTTAAGGTAATTGTCTCTTTCCTTTTGGCAACATTTATCTTTTCTACATGTGATCCTCTGTGATTGGTATTTTCTTTTCAGCTAGTACCCCCTGTCGCATTATTTGTAAGTTTTCCACTCTTCCCTCTCTGTTCATTTGTGACTTTGTCCACTTTTGAAAACGTGTTTATATTGCCTGGTGACGGGGCTGTTACAATTTCCAACCCAAATCGCGTCTTCTCTGTTATTTTGTATTTAGGATGATTTTAACGAAGTTTAATTTTTCTAATTTATTTAAGTCATATTCCTAAAAATGCAGATCATGAAATTCATGCATAATGTCTCGACTGATTTATGGAAAAAGAATTTGTTTTTACATTTCTATAAGAAATATAAGAATTCTCTTTATAAAATGAATTGAATTTTGAATGATCAATACAATTCCAGAAATGTTGTATTTATGATGTAGTATATATTCCTGAAATCAAATGGAAAATTTTATGCAGTAGACATATTTCTATGCATATAATTTCCATCTATTGGATTATGGTTTGATACCTTTTTGAATGTGTGTAAAATACATCCATAAGATATTTCAGTAACGTATGGGTTTTTGCATTTCTGTGAAACAGAACATCAAATATTTTACGAAAATTTTTCAATAATATGATATTTAAAATTCAAATAAATTTGAAAGAGTACTCCTTCTTTCAATTATTGCGTAAAGCAGCGAAATTCTTTAAAATAAACTGATTTGTTTCATGAAAAAAAAGTGCATTCATGTGTATGATATAATTATGAATAAATATTTTGCATTTATGGTGTTGAAAGGATAACTATCGTAAGCTTAGGTGATGATTTATTCATAATGTTATAAACTTCTGAATAAAAATAAGGACTCTTGTTTTTAAAGTAATGGAAGTTTTATGCTAATTAATGAGTTTGAATATGCCACATGGCAGCATGTCTTTAAGATTCATGGTATTTTAATATTGCCGCTGTTTTAATTCGTTTTAAGGATATTTTCACATTCTTTTTAAAGAATAATCTATATAATTTTGTAATAAATGTAACACCCATATTTAATATCCATCTTTATGACTTCCATTCTTTAACTGTATATTACCAGAACTAAAATTATGTTCTAAACAGGATCATAAATAATGCCGAATCTCGATTTTTTTAGAATTGTATTTTTATAACATTTAATTAGTAGTAAAGCGTTTCAAAAACAATTTTATGATTGTGGACGAAAATAATTTTAATATTTTCGAATTATCTTCAATAGTCAATCATAATTCAACTTTCGGTTTGTCTTAAATAGATTCTAGATTATTTACTTTTCGAAAGTAGTCGAACATACCAGGTTTTTTTTATTTCCGCATAAAATAAATTGTCTAAAAATATTAAATACTAAAAAGTTAAATTTATTTTTAAATTCCCTTAAAGTGAAAAAATTTCAAAATGTAGCTATATATATATATATATATATATATATGTGTATTTTTTTTTTTTTCTTGTCATAAAAATAATTTTGTTTACGCTTTGAAAGTTGGCTTGATTTTTGCCACTTAATTTTTATTTCTTAAAACTGTGTTAGAAACAAAATTTTCGATTGACAAATTTTCTGTTATTAAGTAATGAAGAAAAGATTTTACGTTTTTCAAATATATTTATTTGTAAAGTCTGCTGTTATTCAATAATTTAATCAGCAAAAATCTTAAAAATAGAAGTACTTTGTCACAAAAAGTTTAACAATAATGTTTCATAATTTTTTAAGAATATACAAAAGAGAGAGAAAAAAAAGAATATTAAATCCCCCACTAGAGAGAGAGAGATAGAGAGAGAGAGAGACAAAAAATAAAACTATTGCAAACTTAGTAACAGATTTTCTAAGAGTGGGAAGAATATCTTTTCGACAACATCGTTATTCGACAAACTAATATTTAATAAAGTGCTTTACATAAAAATCCACAATAACTAGCACTACAAAAAATATGTAGCGCATTTCTATAAAATTTGTGTCAACATGCTGCTTTAAAAGTATTTTAACTGATACTATAATTTAAATTGATATAGCTGGTGTAATATTACTCATTAGTGTAACGTAACCCCAATTATATCGGTTAAATTATTAGGCAGCACAGTTGCCACCAATTTTATGGAGCAAATGTTACATAATATTTTACAGTATGGAGTATATTACTAAAAATGCGAAAATTTCAAAGTATGACTCAGGACGTATTCAATCGGATTATTTAATATGGAATACACTAATACCCAAATACTTCTTCTAAAAACAATTCAATTTTCAATAATAGCATTTTCTATAAATTTGCAGTGAAAGGTGTTTTTACTTTCTGATTTCTTTATGTTAATAGGGACATTTTTTGAATAAATAAATTTTTTCATTATAAAGAAAAATGCATCTATATCTTATCTTTAAAAGTATTAGTTATTTGCAATACGCTAAAATTGCAAAGCGATTCATTTCATTTGAGAATTCTGTCTTAAATAATACAATATTTTCAATATTATTATGTATGAAAATTGTGAAACACGTATGCGAATTCTTTTGTTCAAATATTAAACTTTACTTTCCGTAGTTTTCATTTAGAGTATTTTAACATCACTTTGAATTTAATAAATTTTACATTTTGAGTTATATTGTTTAGTTACATTCAGTTATATTGAATTACATTCTTTTAAATATTTCATCTTTCTTTGTATAATATATCATATGTGTGTAGTTTAAAATTTATATCTTTTAAATAAATGAAATCATGTTGATCCTTCAGTACCTCAACAGGAGATACCTGAACTATTTTCTTTTTGCAGCTGCTTATTTATTATCTAAATTACGCAAATGCATTTAATCTAAAATTTTGTGTTATTTTCCCCCAGTTAATTCATCCCCAGCTCCTTGGTATACAGAACATAGACGAAATCAATTTTTACATTTAAAATAATGATAAATTTTTTTATGTAAAATTTTAAACTTTTAGTTTACACCCTAGCAATTTAAAAAGCATTGTTACACATAAAACATAAATTATTTACCCAAATAAAGTTTTGGAGTTTATTATTCGTAATATTACACATGAATATTCTAAAAATTTGTCAAACTCACGTACATAAATCTTGGCCCTCATATGCATAAACCTTCGTGAACTTTTTTACTACATAAAATCCTTTTCGACTCTAATTATTTCAGTGTTGAAGTATGTAGATCGATAACATATCTGTTAAACATTTGCTTGCTGAATTTTATTTATATTATTTATTTATTTACGAAGTTTTAATTACATTATGAAATATTAGTCGGAAAAAAATACTCACACATTTATATTGTTCCAAGTTGCAAACATATTTTAAATAGGTTAATCTTCTATAACAGAGGTGAAAGGAAAAAGACGTGCGATTTTGAAAAAAATATGGCTGAAAATTATTTTTAAAACTGTTAAAAGGCTCAGAAATTCTTTTTTTTTTTTCAAAAATTTGACTCAGAAGTACGTTTTTCTTCCTATTTCACATGGTAAAAATGGAAATTATGCGTTGAATAAAAATTAATAATAAAATAAAACTTAAAAAGAGTGCTCAAGTCATAGTCACTTTCAATATGCCGTTACTGATGGATTTAGTGCGGGCCGAAAAAGTTGAGATTTTTTACACCTTCTAATAGTGCGAAAACATTATTTTTTGTATTGAAAGTATAAGCAAAAAGAAATTTTGAATCCGGTTTATATCTTCGGTGCACGCATCGCTCTTGAATTTTGAAGATTGTTATCGAAATATCCGATACTTGAAATTAGTAACAAGAATTAAAAATTATTCTGGGCTACTTTTAATCGTGTGTAAAAAAAACACCCTTCGTAATTAAAGAATAACTACACAACTATGTAAATTCGATTGCTATTTTTAGGTCATTTATCGCACATGAAGTTTGGAAAATATGATCAAAAATTGATATTTGGTCATTGCAGATTTTTTCATATTTAACTAGATAGTGTTCGATAATTTCACCTTTACTCGAAGAGAGATTTGTAAAAGCATTATTTTCCATCTATCTAAGCAAGTTTGTTTCAATAGTAAATTACTGTTTTTAATTTTGTACAAGTGAAAAATAAAAGCTACTAATGGAGAGATTTGCCGAAATATAACATATAAGTGAAAAAAAGTCATATTTTTTTAGATAGTTTATTATAATGTGAAGTATATTAACAAAAATTTCTAAAAGCGCTCATTATGAATCTAATGATTAATAGAAGGAATGATTTAAGGAATTAGGATATATTTTTGCAAATCTATTTACTGTCATAAAATTATTTTAATCTTTTTCAAAATATGAAACACTCTTTATAAATTAAATTATTTTTTAATATTAGCATAATCTATGAAATTTTAATAAAGCTGTCTTCGCGATACTTTTTATTTCGCTTAAAATCATATGAAAATCTTCTAATGTAAAAATATTTTCATGCACATATATTTCCATTCATTGAATTTTTTTCTTTTTACTTCTGAATGCATTTGTAAAGTACATGCGTAAATATCTTTGGTTAAATCTAGATTTCTGATTTCACTGAAAACAGAGTATCGAATATCAGGCAAAGAAATTTTATGTCACGTAATATCAGGTTTTTAAATTTATGAACTCTGCTAGACATGAAGGTGTATATATTTTCTGAATTTTTATGCAAGAAAGTGATATTATTCGAATAAATATACTGTTCTTTTACGAAAGTAAATGTTATATTGTACATGTCTAGAAATTCAAAATTTTATTTACTGTCTTTTCACTTACTGGTTCAAAATTTTATTTGTTTAGTTGGTTACATTTGCAATATTATTTATTTGAAGTGACAATTCATTGAGAAATATTGCAGTGTTCTGAAAATTGTAAAATATTTTGAAAGTTGTGAAAATAAGGAAACATTTATGCAAATCTCTCAGTTCGGCGCCACATAGTTTCATCATATTGAGTTCACGAAAAATATTCTAGGATTAGTTAACTCTCTATTCTCATACTGAAATGCAATCGGTCTGCCAAGTCACTACTTTGTGTAAAACACCTAAAAATCTGATTTTAATGATTGACTCGTAAATTTACCATTGCGCTTTTCTGCACTCCGAAGTATGCAGGTAGTATTAAGAGTAGGAAAACTGCTAAATTCGGTATTCAGATGTTTTACACCAATGTATGATTTGGCAGATCGATTGTGTTTTAATATACGGATTAGGATTTAACTAATCCTAGATTTTCATCTGTGAAGTCAATAGGGTGATTGTTTGTGCTGCCGCTCCACGGTCTATAATATTCCCAAACTGAAACTTTACGTCCCTTCCCCTCTCTCAGTTATTCAAGCTGAAAAGATACGAACCTAAAAAAATAATTTTTAAGATATGTTTTTGTTTTGTGGAACCAATAATGCTTTTATAACGAAATAAAGTAATCTATCTATAATTGACTGATAAATGTAGATAACTAGTCCATTCAATATTCTTTTCAAAAACACGTAGAAAATAGGGTTTAGCCAATAAATTTTTTTCTGGTTTATTTATTCATTTTTTTTTTTTTTTTTCTCTTTTTGAAGCACTAAGAAAATTCCAGTTCAAAATTCTTCTTTGCAATTATGGTTTGTTGCACAAAGTTCGTGAATCTATCTTTTACAAATAGAGCAAATTAGGTAAGATCTTTTAACTAATTTTCATAGCACTGTTATTCATTCTTTCATCACTGCTCAATTATGAGTTAGCTTCAAGCTACGTATTCTTAGAGAATACTCTATCATTATCTATAAATGGAAATTTTGAAATGAAGAAACAAACAATGCAAAAAAAACTTTTCTCTTTAGTCCTTCTTACTTGAGCCGATGATATAAACAGAAATTGAAAATATAGACGCTACTGCTACCAAACCCTCAAATGCACACCAAAATGAGACGACAAATAGGAGCACTGTTACACCATTCTCTCACTCCGCTATTTTAGCATAAAACAAGAGGAGCTTATTACGCTTCTCGTAATTTCGGCACATTATAGGCGAACCATATGCGCATTTCTCCTTATTTAAACGGTTAATTTTTTTTGTAGATCCCTGTTTAGGGTTCCGCAATTAAAAAATATCATAAAAACAGAACCATTATAAGATCATGCATGTTTATGTCTAGCTGTCTATCTGTTCGTCGCCTATTACAGCAGTTTTTATCGTTAACTATGGAATGAGTAAAATTGAAATTTCGCAGAAATAATAAAGGATATGGAATATTTATAGATTAATAACCAATCACAAAAATATTTCGGAACTTGCCGGATGTGGCAATCCCAAAATTTTCTTCCTTCTCATACATATTAATACTTCAAAATTCGCCATCAGAGTTCCAAAACTATATGTCAATCTATGACATCATCTAGATTCTCATGATATGAAATTCCGTGCATCAGTTCTTGATATCATGCCAAATGCAGTATAGCAGCGAAACCTGTTCAGTGATTTACACCGAAACCAAATCTGATACAACTTGTACCAACATACAACTGGGAATGATATGACGAACTAAGAAAAGATCTAACGAACATTAAAATCACACGAAAGGAACAAGAGATTGGAATATGCAAATTGTAACAGGATGACTGCCTTCCCTAAATTATAGTATCTATAGGTGGCGCTATTGCCACCTTCGGCAAAATATCCGGAGATATTTTGCCTTCCTTTCTAAAAAGACATGAAATGAAGTGAAGTAATTTAGTTTTCAGTTAAGATGCAAGATTGGGGTGTGTGTTCGATATACATCTCTCTTAGAGATGTTCTTTGTGCTAAGTAATTTTTATGAATATTCAATTGATTGAGTTGCGCTCGTCTTGCGATTTGTAAATAATGTGATATGTGTTGTGTCGTCTACAATAAAATGTGACTGTAACATCTCTGTTCTATATTTTAAGTACCGAATAACATCCCACAAAATGATTATAATTTCAGTGCATTTAGGTGACAGAGACCGGAGAAATGACATTTGAAGGACTGTATAAGACAATGCATACTGGATTTTGCATTCGTAAAGCGGTCTGTAAGGTCGGCGTTTGCACAAAATATTGTGCCATGCCTCAAATAATAATAAGAAAACTTATTACCAAGTGTCGGAATTCGATAGAGATAGGATCGTTGCCAATCGAGAGTGTGTATAATTGTCCCTTGATACTGGCCATCGCACTGATCGAAATCTAACCACTATTATGGAATCAATGTGTTTCTGAGGATCACACTGAACGGCATGCAGGATCTAAACGGCCTCCCATGACTAACGCCCTAGAGGTCAGATGTTTTGCGATGTGGGTCCTGCAAAACCACACAGCGACATCATGGACCATTAATCTGGAAATGGGCATGTTTGCAGCACGCCTAGTGTCCCATTGTACGATGTACACTGTAAAAAAAGTGTCTATCTACTAAAAAAACTTTAGTGATCCTTGTAATTACTAAAAAAATTTTAGTAATCTTAGTCGGTTACAAGAAAATCTGTAAGAATTACTAGAAAAAAGTTAGCAACGAATAGAGTTAATAATTTTATATTTTTAATAGCTATTACTAAATTTCACTTGGTGTGGCTTTGATAGCATAGTGGTTATAGTAACGGACGCCAGGCTAAAAGGTCCCGGGTTAAATACTGGCCACTGCCAAATACGCCCCGAATATATGTAGTGTAAGTACTCGTTAATAATGGGATTATGAATATACGGTTGGAGCTGTAGCAATGTTTGGTGCTGCCATCTATTGCGGTTTTGCCGAAAATCTTCCGTGTCAGAAGTCTGGATGCAGCTCGAAGGAACTCCTGCCCTTCGGGCCCACGTAATGCTTATTAAAAAAATTTTGGAGCTATTACTAAAATTTACTTGGTGGCTCATACTAAAATTTTTTAAGTTAGTTAGACAAAAAATTCTTTTGTTTAGTTTACAAAAGAAATGCTTGTTTCGCTTGCAAAAAAAAAAAGTTTGTAATGGTTACTAAAAAATTCTGTGGAATACAAATTTACTAAAAAATTTTTAGTAACCTCTTGAATTTTTTTTTATAGTGTAGCGACATCTGCAGCCTTGTGGACTGCGAGGACTTCTAACAACCCTTCGGCTTCCCTTGACAATGCTGCTTAGAGGGAAATGACAGCTCTGCTGCGTCGAACGACAAAGCTGGATACAGAAGTGGCACAACGTCGTCTTTTCAGTCGAGTCTACCCGGTTCTGCCTGCATTATTCTGATAGCTGCTTACTTGTCTAGAGGCTTCGAGGAGAACATTTGTCACGTGTTTGTATTCGATATCGGTAACCTTATTTGATGATTTGGGCAGCCTTGGGTGCATAACTTGCACTTATCATGTTCGGATCGACGATAACTTGAAAGCAGATCGATACTTTTCTCACATCTTACGACGCTGGTTTTACTCTGCCTTCGACGTCTATCAAACACCATTTTTCAGCAAGATAACGCATGACCATATGTTGCGCATGATGTTCTGACCTTCCTCAATATACAGGATGTTCCACTGATGCTCTGGCTCGCACGGTCCCTAGATCTATTACCCATTGAAAATATCTGGTCATGGATTACTGAGAGACTGGCGCCCCACACATCTTTAGCTAATACAGTGGATGAAGTGTGAAGTAGACTTGAAGCAGCATGCAATTAGTTGCCCGTTTCTGTCACCCAAGCCTAGTTCGATTCCCTGCCTAACCAGGTAAAGACCTTTTAACTGCCAAGAGGGGGCACGTGTTTCTATAAATTTCGCATTTCTGTAGCCTCCAAACTTCTTAAACTTTTAATCCTATAGTTTCCATGTCCATAGTGTTTTCATGCAATAAATGTCTTTTATATATTTTCTTTCTTTTATAATGTTGCAATATTAATAGCCAGCAGTGTATTTTATAGAGAGAATTTATTGACCTGAACATAATATGTAAATAATTTTTTTCAACTTTAAAAATATGTTTTTGTAGAATAAACATATTTTTCAAAATTCAATAAACGTGATAACTATTGCGACCTTTAGATTTAAAAATACTTCGACAAATTTTATCATGCATTTTATAAAATATTATCTTGCGAAAGTGTTTCACAAAGCTTTTTTGAAATGCAAATATTTCAACATATTAAAAAATTTTTTGTATATCTTTTTGAAAACATGAAATGCTTTATTTCCTTTATTTTTATTTTTTCTATTTTTCATTAATTTTTTTTATAAAATTCGATAGAATTTACTTCTTTTCGTTTGTAATGTAAAAGATACAATTTTAGAACGTATTTCACGTTGTGAATATCGTTTTTCTGAAAGTTATGCAAAAAAATATTAGACAATGCTGTAACCTTTAAGATTGTTTTAGTTCTTTAATTTTTTCTTTTGATTACAAGAAAGTACTGTCTTTTTATTGTAATTTTGTGTTGTAACTCTTTCTCTCTTCTATCTCCCTTCAGCATATATTTGCTTTTTCTTCAATGTGAAACCGTTAACCCATTGCTCTTGTTACTTTAAAAAATAAATTATGCTTGATTACCCGTTTGTAAACCGTAAACAAAGGGTTTCAGAAATTTCGGATTTTTTACAGTTCCATAATTCTTTAATTTGCATTACATAAACTTTAGAAAAAGAATGTAAATTAAAAAGAGGCTCAACATACAGTTCCGTGTTGTTAAAGAAGAAAACGCTTCTCGCATCTAAAGTTTTTTTATTTGTAATGTTTGTTCTTTTGAAACATCATTTAATAAAACTGAAGGAAAAATTGTTAAAATCTACCATTTTAGTACATTTTTTTTTAATCTGACCTTCATTGTTAACTTTCGATTTCATCTCAGTCTATAGAATTTTCTGCATAATTATATTTATATATGCATATTGTAAACAATGTGTCGGTCAGAAAGTTCACCTCAAAAGTTACTTGAGATGTTTTTTTTTTATTCTCTACGACTATGATTGCACATACAAGATGTCGCTTATAAATTTATTTATTTATAGGACGCTTATTAATTTTTTTTACTTTAATTTACTCTAAATAATTTACTTATTTACTTATTTACAAGAATTTACTTACAGTTCTTTTTTAATTTTAAATTTAATATTTATAAAAATTTGCTTTTGAAACAAAAGGTGCATTTCATAAAACTAAACTAACCGATTTGTTCCTTTAAAAAAATTAAAGTAATGCTTTCAAATTATTAAGTTAAGCATTTTCAAACTTAAAATTATTTATTAGGAATATATTTCAGAATTTTGTGTTTTTAAAACTTTGTTACAGTTTTTTTATTGATTATTACTGCCTTTCTTTAAAATTTTAATTATTCAAAATTCAAAACCCCTCTTTCTTTTTTTTATACGCACAGACCCTTAATATTTTTGTTATTTCATTTTCCTTTCTCACGCTTTCACAAGCGTTTGTGTGTGTTAGAAAGAAAAACACCCCCCCTCCCCTTAAAGTCGCATAAAATCCCTGCTCGGGCAGAGAACTGCGATAATTGCTAAAAGCCCTTTTGTTAAGATTAAAGATGAGTGAGGTTCCCATGCTATGAACTTTCGGACAATAAATAGCGTACCTTATATAATTGGCCACACACGGAGTTTTAAGCCCTGGGTACTTGCTAAAAGTACACCCTTTTTTATGACCCATAAAAAAATTGTATAGTGTCATTTTAGAGAGAGAGCAAGATACATTTTCGCCCATAAAAATATCCCCAAGACTGTTACTTTCATTATATGCAATACTTGGAATCCCGGCTGTAGATTTCATGGGAACGGGAATTGGAGAAACACCTGCTTGGGCAGGACCTCGTGTAAGTCACCTGATTGAGAGATGAAAACATTTCCTTATTTGGACATTGGAAATGAAACTTACGCGCTGACCAACGAGAAGTCACCCTTTTGGTTGGGGCAAGGAGGAAGCGTCCGTGTTCTCAGAAAAAATACCCCCGTATGTTAGAGGCTTGCGCGCAATTGGTTTTAAAAAAAGTCAGTCCTAGGGATAGCAGTCGAGCTGAGAGCATCTGGTGGAAGATAGGTGGTAGTTCTGTCCCCCCCCCTCCCCTGTTTATCTGGGAGAGGGGAGGCCTAAATAATTCAACGAGATTCGAGGCAGTCTAAAAAAAGTGCTAAGACAGTTGGTTGAAAAAGAGTAGTCTGCAACAGAAAACTGAGAGAGTTTGTTGGAAAAAATTGGTCTGCTCAAACCATTATTATGAGAGAAAAAAGTCCAAGTTCCTCGACTAAGAATTGTAGCGTCCTACATAGTGCGGCTAACTATGCTAGATTTCCAATCGACTTCTTATACTCCTGCAGTTCTGAGGGTTGTTTGGAAACCCGTTTGATAGAGACTTATCTCGAGCGCAACATAGTAGTGATGTCCTGAGCTGCTTATGGCTGTCAGCTGGCGTCGATGTTTCTCCAGGAAATTTTTGGTTTCAAGTGCACTTCCGAGTAAGATGTCGAAACCCAAAGGTGCGAATTCTCAAATTCCAGTGTGTTGAAGTACTCATGTTTTGAGTTACTGAGGGGTGCTAATTGGATTTGTCGGAGACTTTCATGGAACTATAGTAGCCCTAATTACGTTCCCATATAAAAAGAAGTTAGAGTAAAGTCCCTTTCCGAATAGGACTCCAAGTCTAGTCTGTGTAAAGGTTTCGTCATGAACTGCTGAAATATATCCCAATGCAAGGAGATTTGGTGTCAAGTTAATCTTGATAGTAAGAGTGTCACAAAAAGGGAAAACAGATATCCTTGTAAGCTGAAGGTAAGAAATTCACATTGTACTTGCACTGAAACTACTTTTACTCTTATGAAATATACTTGTTGTGAGTCGATATTTTCCAGTGTTTTCAACAGATTCATGTTAATGTGTTTTCTGATGTTTTTATATTGAGTTAAATAAAAAAAAAATGTATTTGTTAATAGAAATTTGAGATTGTTAATTTGCTTTAGTATATCCTTTATTTAAATTATAGAAAAGAAAATTTAACTCAGTGTTAATGCAAAGTAAGCATTCAGTTTTAAATTAAAAGTGTGAATTAGTAACAAATGTATATTATACAAGGAAATTCTCAAGTATAGTTCCTTAGATTTTTATCATACCTTGATATTAGATTAATTGAATTTTAATTTCATAAATGTCAAAATGACTATTCTAAAATATGCAATAACTTGAAATTAAAGAAGTCCCTATGAATGTTTAAAAGTAAATTAACTTCAACACTTACTTCTTTATTCAGAAATTAAAGTAATTTATCAGATTGGAAATTATATATGCATTGATTAATTAACATACTTTTATCTTAAAGTTGAGTAAAGATATTTAACTAAGTAATAGAAATTCTTAAAGCAAAACTTTTGAGGAGTTAACATGATTTACAACAATTTAATTTATCCTAAGAATGAAAAAATGGAGAAATTGAGATAGATGTACTTCCACTATATCCTTTCTGGCCACAATATCATTGTTGTATTATGGGATGCTTGTTTTTATATTATTGAAATCTTAATACTTATAAAAAAAATTTTCTTTCTTTGCTCCCCATAAATAGAAGGGAGATTCCAGTGTCCTTCTTCTCTCTTTTGAAATTTTAATAAAGATCTTGAGCTTTTAAGTTATCTATATGAGTTTGATATCCCATAAAACAACATTGGTAAAAATTGGGTTCACTGCTACAGATCCATATATGCTACGTCTGAGATCTAGACAGATTGAGAATTTTGTTGTATTATCGTTAATATTTACCTTTAATCATTAATATTTATTGAAGCTTAAAGTATGTATAATTATTTTTTAAATCATTTTGATTTCTCTTGGTAATCTTTTCTATTTCTGTAATTTCTTAACTTAACTTGTGTTTTCTCATAGTAATTACCTTTATGAAATCTCCTCTTATTTTGGTTATTTTAAATTACAACAAGATTCATATAGAAGGTAATCTAGTCCTGATCTCAGCTAACTCATTAGTAAAGTAGATGAAATACTGGAACTAATTGATGAGTGAGGTGTAAAGATGATTATTTATATAGTAATACATATATGAAAAGACAATTTTGCTGAATGGAATTTTTGATTGATTAAATTATAATCTGTAGCAGTAAAAAAAAAAAAAAAAAAAAAAAAAAAAAACTTACTTTCAAAATAATGCTATTTAGTTTTAGAACAAATTTTACAATTTCATCGCAATTTTGTTCGACCGTGGGATTTCGATGCATGAGTTAAATCATTTGTAAGAATATACCAACTATTTCAAATCGATTACTTAATACAGGAAAGTCCGTATCCAGACTTAAATAAATAGGGCCAAACTAACATAAAATAAACACGTGTTGGACAAAATTAATATACAGGATTTTAGAATGGAATTACAAGGAATGCTCTACTGCAAACGCAACACCATCTCATGCACATAATATTTAGACAATGAAATGTAGATTTATATTAAAAATATGGTTTATATTTTCGGTACGAGAGGCAAATGTGGCACTGTAAAAATATTTTGGAAAGTAAAATTGATATAAAAACTTTACAAAAAGAAAATTTTACGCGGTACATTGACCACGATTAATATTTTAGTTTTTATGTCCATATTACTGCCCAAAGTCGATCCGAGTCAAGTCAACACTGGGCTTGCTGAGCTCCTGCGAAACAGTGTGGATTGCCCGCATATCTTCAAAGAAGTTGGTGCTCAAAGATTCACTGGGCATAAGTCATAAAAGATAATTTACATAAGATCCTGGAGAAAGTGGAAAAAGATGATTTCCTATAAGTTGGAGCTGTTAAGCCTCGTCCTCTGGCAGATCGGCTCATGCTAAATATTTAGAAAACAAATGTAAGCCATTCAGGCATAATTAAGAAAATCGAAGAAGAAAGATGCACAGATAAAAAAAAGGGCCCTTTTCAATACTTATGTAAAAACCATATGTTAAAATAAATTTTCTTAACATCTCCAACTGGAGATAAAGCAGAGACTAAACATGCCAAGGCATGATAATTTTAGACAATATATCAGCTGTTGCACCAGTGAAAAGTGATGCTATAGTAATATCATATACCCGTTATAATGAATATCAACTGATTATTAATGATACCTCCTAGTCAAAATAACATCAATAATCATGCTGCCATTCATTTTACATCTCAGTGTAATATGCGATGTTGCTTTGGCAACACGCCCCCACTGATGCGCCATATCATTATCAGTTTTGTTCTATACCAACAGACCTATCGCATGTACAAAAAACACCAAAGCTAAAATCGATTGTAAAAAAATGACGCAGCTTTTGGGAATATAAAATATTATATTCATTAACTTTGAAAGAGATACAAAATTATTTTAATTGTGAAATAAAAAACATGATTTTTTATATTACAGTGGAACCTCGATATTGCCAACACTCATCGACATTTTTTTTTTTTTTTTTTTTTTTTTTGTTAAAATTAATTTGCGCTATTTATATTTTATAGATTCTACATGTTCTATGTAACAAGAATATATATATATATAAACTAAACTATGTTTCTGGTGTTCAATTGGTTTCTTAATATCGATCCGTCAACAATATAGATCTACACGTGGAATATGTCTCGGCGAAAGTCTTCTAAAGGAAAACTGATCGGTATTTACCTTACATCAGAAGAAATCCACCAAACATCCAGAAAGCCAACTTGATATATTTTTTTTAATTTTAGAATCTAAGTTTTCTTCGCCAAAAAGATCTTGGAGTATATTTAGCGTACGTAAACAGCTTTGTGAAGAAAAATAACTTAGAGATAGGGTCAGGAGGGGTAATTATGATCACTTTTTACATTTTCGGCATCGTTATTTTTTTTTTTTACTTCTTTCTATTTGGAGGTGTTTTTAGTACATAGGAAGTAACTTTGTACCTTTAACCCTTTCCGGCGCACTACTCTTTAAAGTTGGAATTTAGAGAAAAAAAAAAAAATTAGGCAATCTATTTAGGCCTAGAGGAGTACACAGGTATAATTTTGTAAAGATTGCACAAACCATTTTAATTATACAGCTGTTGCCGAAGTGGTAACTCCGCATAAGTACACCATTAATAAGCGCAATGAGAAGAGTATTGCAGTGAAGCGCGTATTAGAGTAAAATATTTTACCTATTATTTAAAAACAGTACAATTTGATCTCTGTGGTGCTGCGATCTAGAACTCATAAGAAAGGTTTAAAGTAGCCATTAGAGTACTTTTATGTCTCTAAACAGGGGGAACTTTAGGTGTTGCCGAACCCGCAATGCTGCGCAAGAAAGGGTTAATAGAACACTTCTTAAAAATTATTTTAAGTTAAAAGGATAGTTATAATTACCCCATCAAAAACTCATAATTGCAAAAGTTTGGAAGGTAAATAAGACCACTGTCGGGAAATTATGCCCACTATATTTCCTCTTTATATTTGCGTACACATATTTTTGGAAGGTAATTAAAACTATTAGAACTCCAAATTGACAAATCCGTTCATTAAACATCTTTAGCTCACAGGCTATCAAAGCCTGAGAGCATAAGTGCCCACCCGTTCTGTATGTATGTACGAGCGTACATACGTAACGCAATATGTCATGATAAAAATATGCGATTTACATGAAATTTTGGATATAGGCTTATTATGATAAGACGCTTCCCTGATTAGTTTTGAGAGTTCATTCGATAAGTTTAAGAAAGGGAACGGGGGCTATTGCCCCTCCCCTTAATTTTTATAAATGGGATTTTCATGCAGAGTTAGTAGATTTTGTTTAAATCTTAGATTTGGTATCATACTAATGAGTTGCCTCCGTGATTAATATTGGGTGTTCATTGGATAAGTTTATAGAGGGGGAATGAGGGGGGGTAATTCCCCGTCTTAATTTAGGTTTTGAACGCAAAATTTACCGATTTGCTTCAAATTTTGTAGATAGGTATATTCAGAAAAGGCGCTTCCCTGATTTGTTTTTGGCATTCACTGGTTAAGTATAAAGGGAGTATAGGGGAAAACTACTCCTCATAATTCATGTAAATGGTTTTTTATGCAGAATTAACCGATTTGTTTCAGTTTTTGGATACAGGTTCTTAGTAATAAGAAGCTTCGTTCATTTGTTGTGGCGTTCTTTTCTTAATTATAAAAGGAGGTACGGGCGATTACCCCCCCCCCCCTCTTAAGTTAGCTAAATAGAGTTTTATGCAGAGTTATCCGATTTGCTTTAAATTTTGGATGTAGGTTCTTTCTCATAAGTTGAATTTCTGAACAGTTTTGGAGGTTTAATGATTAATTATAAAGGAGGGAACGGTTGACAACGTTACTTAAATTACATAAATGAGTTTTTATGCAGAATTATTCAACTTGCTTCGAATTTTGGATACAGGTTTATTATATGATAAAGCGTATGCCTGATTAATTTTGGTGCTTCAATGATTAAGTATAAAGAAAGGAAATTTGGAGTACTTCCTTCCTCATTTTTTTCGAAAGGCATTATTATATAAGGCTGTAATATACAATTAGTCTGCACAGCCTGTAAGGTCGATGCCATCAGTTTAACTGGGCATCATTCTTTTTATTGTAGACTTTTTTTTAATTGCTATTTGGATCTGAAAAATTCTTTGGCCTAGTGATAAAGAAATCTAAAATAAAAAAATACATTATAAGGTTAATATTTTAGCAAGAAATAAAATTTTATCATACAGAATTTTCTCCATTACAAGGGTGGTCTTAATTACGCCCTAGTCATAACTACCTCTCCAGACCTAACGTATTTTTTTTCCAACACTGAATGTGATTCTTAGAAAAAAATTTCTTCCTTTGGGCGCTGTTTCAGTACAATATTACAAACGACACTCTGCCACTATCAAAACGAAAAACCTTTCTGTGACTAACATTCTTTCAAATGTTAGGAGTTTGAAAAAATAAAGAACTTAGTACAATTGCATTGACAAATTGTACAATTTGCGTTGTTCGTGCTATGGGTAAGAAATATTTTAACGATCAGTCATTTTTAGTTCGTGATATAATATATTTCGCGTTAAGCGTGTTCGTGTTAAACGAAAAAAAGAAACAGTAAATTTCTGTACGTCTGACCGAACAACTGGAAACAGTTTGTGTTAATAGTAATTCGCGTTAAACGGATTCGTGTTAAAGGGACTAAAACCACAATAAAATTCTATACATGTGACTCAACAATTAAAAACTGTTCGTGTTAAAAGTAATTTGCATTAAGCGTGTTCGCATTAAAGGGACTAAAACCACAGTAAATTTCTATACGCCTGACCAGACAACTAGAAGAAGCTCGTGTTAAAGTGACTAAAACCCCAATAAATTTCAATACACCAGATAGGACAACTGGACACAGTTCTTGGCAAAAGAAAATGACGTTCAAAATGTTCGTGCTTACGGGACTAAAACCACAGTAAATTTCTATATATCTAACCGGAAAACTCGAAACATTTCGTGTTAAAATTAATTCGTTCTAAGCGTGTTCGTGTTAACGAGATTCGACTGTACTTTTAATATGCGAAGCTATTCGAAAATTGGTAAATCATGCCTAATTAGCACAATAAAATTTCATAACCATCTTAGCATAATTTCATTTTTTTTTATTCAATCTCTTTATCATTAATTTTATTTTTAGATATTTACATTTCTTATTTCAAAAGATATTATCATAAAACATTTGGTTAACCGAAAATTTTCTGTGTTGCTATCGAAATTTTTACAAAACATTTTATTGGAAAAGAAATTCATCGGTCATACAAAAAGTTTATTTCTTATAGATAAATAGCTTGTTGGGAAGATTCATTGACCGGTTGATAACACCTACATACATTTTTTCAACTGTAAAAATAATCCCTGTTACAAAATATGTTAACATTTCTAAATTCAATAACCTCAAACGAATGTATGAAATGTTATATTGTGAAAGTTGTTTACAACTTCTTTTTTAAACGCAAAATTTTCATTTCATTAAAATCTAAATTCTACGAAATGTAAAAGCTATAAAATGCTTTTCTTTGCATATATTATTTTTTCTTCAGTTTCTATCTTTTTTTTCACGAAAAGTTTCTGATATTTCGCTAAGTTATTTAATTTATTTTTATTACATAAAACACAAATATTTCATGTTAACCGAAAGAAACTCGAACTGGATCCCCGCTGCCTACGGCATAGTTTACCAGCGATGTATTATTAGTAGCATGTAAATAGTTTTTTTGTTGTAATTTATGAATATCCTTAAACGCAGAAGAAAGAAAAAGAGAGATTGTATTTACTTAAGTCACAAGAGCAAAAATTTTTCGGAAAAAAACTTTCTTTATTTAAAACAGACTAAATTTGTCAAAAGCAAATCTTCGAATTCAATATACGAAAACAAAACATTTTTATCCCCTATTGGAGATTTTTAAAACTATTATTCCATTTTACATAAGGTTTGTGTACAATGTACACAAACCTAAAGGAGTAAGAATACGATTTCACATGAGGTACAATACAAATTTATGCATATTTCGAATGAAGTTTTCGAATAAAACTCTTTACAATCCTCACATGACGTGCTGTACAACAATACTCACAGGTATAATACCATGAGATGAAATTTTTACTTAAGAAATCATGTAACTTCAAGTGCATTGCAATATTCAATTAAATAAATGTTACATAACATAAGGTAAAATACAAAAGCCCATACAATGGTTTACAGTACTTAAAGGAAGTAAAATACTCATGAAGTACGATGAAATCGTGTACAGTACTTACATGAGGCACAACACAGTGATATACAATACTCACATGAGTTCCGATGCAAACTCACATGGGGTTACATTGCTTACAGTCTTAAATAAAACTAAGAGATAAATAGTGAGTATTTCTGAATGATTTAAGAGCTATTTTCATTTCGTATAAATATGTAACATAGCTGTTGAGCGCATTGCCAGAAGTATCAATAAAATATATTATGACCACTCTGTGTTTAAAAGAAAGAAACAGAACAGAAATAGACTTCAAGATCTTAAATGCAAGTTATCACACATAAATTGCAAATAAATAAATAAATAAATAATCATGTAACACCCGAGTAAAATTACGCATTTAAGAGTTGCATGTAAAAAAACGCTTTTTGTACATTTTGGATTATTTCAATAAATGATATTGCAAAATAAATATGAAGAACACTTAATATAATAAAAAAGAACACTGCCCAGTTAAACTGATGACTTTGAGCTCACAGGCTACGCATACTGATTGTACATTACAATCTTATATTTACAAGGATTAATTCCGTTCGAAAAACAAATTAGGGGGCGGGGACACCCCCCCCCTTCATTTCCCCATTTTATAATTAATAATTGAACCCCTCAAACTACTATATAATTAATATAATAATTCTGCATGAAAAACCCATTTATATCAATTAAGGGGATGGGCATGAAACCCCCGTTCCCCCTCTTATACTTATCCAATGAATACTTAGTACTAATGACGGAAATCCTTCATCAGAATGATCCTACATCTAAATTTTGAATGAAAACTGATAGTTCTCCCCCGTTCCCCCTGTTATAGATTTCGAATGAACACCAAAAACTAATCAGGAAAGCACCTTATGACAATATATATATATATCCAAAATTTTAAGTGAATCGGATATTTTTATCATGAGTTATCGCGTTACGCACATACGTACATACAGAACGGACGGGCACATAAGCTCACAGGCTTTGATAGTCTGTGATCTAAAAAAAATGACACTTAATTATCGCAACTGGATTAGCTTTTCCGGTGAAATTTTTACTACGATAATCACGCAAACAATCTCGCAAACAATCACGCAAATAAACATTTGCTAAATTGCGCGAATAATGAGCTATTGAATTATCGTCTAAACATTTTTAATTTTTAATGAGCGTTACATTTATTTCTTCATTCATAATTACCATTACTTTCTTTAAAAATGTGTTATATTTTTATTTTTCGTAATGACTCATATTTTTTTTCTTCACTACTTTTAAAGAGCTGGTTTTAATTATCTTTCATTATGCAAATATTTTCCAAAACACTTTAAGAATTTGTCAAATTCTCACTGATGGTCACACGTTTCATGATAAGACAGCTTTGAAGTTTCAATTTTGTAGTGAGATTTTTAATGAGATTTTTTTATTGCTTTATAAAAATAAATTAAAGATTGTCAAATTAGCGTCAAGATATTATCAAGCTATAATTATTTAAGACATGTAAAAAAGCAAGTTTCTAATTAAACACATAATGCATTTAGTATCGAAACTTTTATTCAATCAGGATTTGTTAGATAAGTAATTTGTATTATAGACATATAAATTTTAGTTGTTTGTTTTTGTTGTGTTGTTCTTATTATCTGAAAATTGTTTATACCTGAACATAGTACCAACACGACAAACGAAACAATAAAAGTAAACGAATCCGACCCGGAAAGAAGCAATATATATATTAGTTCAAAACCGATCCTAATAACCGGGGGCTAATCCCCGTTTAGTTAAATGGGTTTTTCATACAGAATTATCCCATTTCTTTCAATTTTGTTATATCGGTTTATTCTTATGAGGAGCTTCCCCTGAGTTGTTTTGGAGGTTCTTTGGTTGAGTATAGAACTGGGGGAATAAGGGTAACCGCTCCTTAATTAATTTTTCGAGAGTCAGTATTCTTTGAAAAAGAATATAATATAAAAGTAGTATGAACATTCTGTGAGCATAAAGTCATCAATTTAACTGGAGCCTCACTTTTCTTTTTATCTTTATATTTGAATACCAATACAATTTTTAAATTATCACATAAAATGCAGAACATATAGAATTAAAGGGAAAGCATTCGGGAAAAATTTCACTGAAATATGTTCAAAACATTTTATGGAATGACGTTTACAAGCATTGAAATAATCTAAAATTTTATTTTCGAGATATCGCCTTTGAATATTAAAGTTTCTGATAGAATATTTTGATTATAATACAAAGCATAATGTAGACACTAATTTTATTCGACAAGATACTTTGAAAGTGAAAGTTGTTTATACAAAGAAAGAAGATGACGGACAATATTATCCCTTTATTGAAAATTATGAATATTAATTTCCTACGGGCAATAATAACTTTGTCTTCTATTCCGCTTAAACGATTTAAGTTATCGTTATAGAAGGAAGCAATATTCGTAAGTTTTAACTCTCACAAGGGCACCACCAAACATGGTGCGCACAGATTTTGATGATTTCAAAGTATGTTGTAGAGGTCATACTACTAATTATTCAGCTGAAAGGATTCTTTCAAATGGGCCTTGGTTTTTGAGAAATTGGGGGTCAAAGTTCAGCGTATATTTCAAATACTTATTAGTACAGACGCCGTATGTGAATCAGTGGCGTTGTGGTAACGTACAAGCCTGTAAGTAGAAAGGTTGCGGGTTCGAATCGGTCATCAGCGTTTATTTATTTATTTTTGTATTTTTACACGTTACAAATTTTAAGTATTTTTATTACAAAATTGCTACAGCTTTTGATATTTTCTTAATAAATTACATTTACATTTTTAAATTTTTTCATGAAAATTTATTTTTTTTCTGCAATTTTTAAACGAATATTTCTATTGACAAAACTACAAAACTAGTTTACGCCTAGAACTTTTTTTATTAATTATTATTCGCGTTTTTTATTTTAAGCACAATCCTGAAATAATGATTTTTTTTCCCTCTCGCTTTTTTATTTTATAGCATTCTAAATGAAAACCTGCCTTTTTTTGTATATGTATAAATAATACAAAATAATTTTCGGGTGCAATTTTTTAAACGTCTTTAGGATTAGATTATTCAAGTAATGCGTATCTTCGAAAAAGTAATAAAATATTAATGCAGTAATGTTAAAATGCAAGTTGTTACCAATTATTCAAGTTTTCAATTTTCCAATTTTCTGTAAATACATTTATCTCCAAAGTTCAGCATGAACATAAGTTATCGTTTGCACAAATAAGAAATGACAGATTACATCTATTTTTTTATCAAATCAAAACACTCGTTCCGTAATTCAACTGAAATACGAAATAGACGATGGGACGAAGCCTCAAAATATGCTTAAAAATGAGATTCCGTTTGCCATCTCATAGGACTACGTAAATTTGTTGTTAAAATATTTTAACATCCATATTTTATCGAAAATAGCAATGTTCCCACATTGAAACTTGCACATTACTATAAAATACAGAAATATACTCGAAACTATATCTTTTAACCACTTTGCCGCCATTTTTAGAATCGGCACTAGATGGCGCCACCAAAATCCATTAAAAAGAAACAAAAATACAACAAAACAACTTATAAATCACAATACATGCCTTTTTATTTTATATTGTGTCTAAAAAGATATTAATTCTGAGCTAAATAAGCATATTTTATTTACATTCATATGGGTTTAAATCCTTTGTAGATTTTGAAACGAGAAATTATAAAAAATAATATAATTGCTTAGAAACAGATAGGATGTCAAACGTGTGTCTGTGTTATGAAAAATGTATAAATATTAGATTTTCCCAGAATATTCAAATTTCCATATCAAAATTTTTTTTTCCTAGCAGAAGCGTGTAATTTTTAGCTCACAGGCTATCATAGCCTGAGAGCTTATGTGCCCGTCCGTTCTGTATGTATGTGCGTATGTGCGTAACGCGATAACTCATGATAAAAATATCGGATCCACTTGAAATTTTGTATATAGGTATATCCTGATAAGGCGCTTCCCTGATTAGTTTTTGGAGTTCATTCGATATGTATAAGAGGGGGAACGGGGGGCTCATGCCCCCCGTTAGTTGATATAAATGGGATTTTCATGCAGAATTAAGTTTTCAAAATTTAGATTAGGATCATTCTGATGAGGCGATTCCGTGACTGTTATTAGGTGTTCATTGAATAAGTATAAATAGGGGGAACAGGGGTTCTAATCCCCCCCCCCCGTTAGTTGATATAAATGGGATTTTCATGCAGAATTAAGTTTTCGTTCAAAATTTAGATTAGGATCATTCTGATGAGGCGATTCCGTGGCTGTTATTAGGTGTTCATTGAATAAGTATAAATAGGGGGAACAGGGGTTCTAATGCCCCCCCCCCCGTTAGTTGATATAAATGGGATTTTCATGCAGAATTAAGTTTTCGTTCAAAATTTAGATTAGGATCATTCTGATGAGGCGATTCCGTGACTGCTATTAGGTGTTCATTGAATAAGTATAAATAGGGGCAACAGGGGTTCTAATGCCTCCCCCCCCCTCTTAATTTATATAAATAGGTTTTTCAAGCAGAATTTTCAGATTTCGTTCAAATCTCTGAATCGTTTTGGAAGTTTAATGGTTAAGTATAAAAGAAGGGGATAACTCCTTTTAAATTATATAAATGCTAAATGGGTTTTTATTAAGAATTATCTAATTTGCTCTGAATTTTGGATATAGATTTTTTATATGATAAAGCATGTCTTTGATAGTATAGGAG
Organism: Maratus speculifer; assembly: GCA_964019185.1. Classification (NCBI taxonomy): domain Eukaryota; kingdom Metazoa; phylum Arthropoda; class Arachnida; order Araneae; family Salticidae; genus Maratus; species Maratus speculifer. The sequence continues at coordinate 26,339,936 of OZ025289.1, read as the reverse complement.
GTTCAATGATTAAGTATAAAAAAAGAGGAAAGGGGAGAGCTGTTTCCCCTTCTTAATTTTTTTTTTTCGAACGGAATTAACCCTTGAAAATATAAGGCTTTAATGTACAATTAGTATTTGTAGCCTGTGAGCTCAATGCCATCAGTTTAACTGGGCAGTATTCTTTATTTATATTCTGTTTAATGAGATAAAATTTATAATACATATAAAAATACTTTTTTTAATCGTCTGCTTTCCTCGGTAATTATCAGAATAAATGAAGATTTCTTTTTATTGGTCTTATTTTTTCACTTTTACAAATGATGATTAAACCTTTTTTTTTTTTTTTTTTTTTTTTAACTTTTAATATATTTTTAAACATATTTATCACGAATTGAGTATTTTAGTAATATAAATTATATTAAATGTAGTATTAAATTATCTAAAAATCGAAGCACAATATTGTGTAATACACATTTGAAAAGAAAAAAAAGTGACTGATTAATCTAAAAATATTAATATTTAAAGTAGTGGAGATTTTTAAATATTGAAATTTTCTTATACTTTTTCAAAATTTTAATTAAATACAAATTTTTATTTATTTGTTGCAAAATGTACTTTTAGTTGAACCCTGAAGTGCAGTCAGTTCACCATATTTTGAAAAAATAATAATAAAAAAATGTTGACAAAGTAAACTGTCCTCTTCAGAAAATATCAAAAGGTTCAAAGCTGTAGAATTTTCAATTCTGCTTATAATTTGCGAAGTGTAAAAAAACATAAAAATAAATAAAAGGCCGAGAACCGATTCGAACCCGCAACCTTTCAACTTGCAGGCTCGTGCGTTACCACGACGCCACTGATTCACATGCGGCGTTCGTACTAATAAGTATTTGAAATATACGCTGAACTTTGACCCCCAATTTCTCAAAAATTAAGGCCCATTTGAAAGAATCCTTTCAGCTGAATAATTAGTGGTATGACCCCTACAACATACTTTGAAATCATCAAAATCTGTGTGCACCATGTTTGGTGGTGCCCTTGTCAGTATTTTCTAACGCTTCAAATTTTTAGACAGAATTTATAAACGATTTATAGGTTCGGACTTTTATTGGCCGCACGCTTGTCAAATTTAAAGAGTTGAAGTAAATATAAAAGAATAAGACATTGTCATTATTTTATAGGTAAAACTAGTCGTTGGGGGCCACCGTAATGCTTATCCATCATGGATATGCATATGAAAGTAAAACATGTGAAAACTATTTATACAATGCATTGTAATTCATAAATAAAATTTAAATATTGTTAATATACATAGTAATGCTATATTAAAGAACTGCTGATTACCAATTTCGTCAAATTATATAAAACGCCAAACTACTCAAGTAGTACCGAACTGCGTAAAAGAAACATCCTTATAACTCCAAAAATAATAATTCTATTAACTAACAATTAACTGCGTCGGATTAAGCGTCTCATTTCCAATTAAAATATATCTCTGAATTGAAATTTGAATGAAATACAGAGTCATGAAAAATCAAAGAATATGGAAAACAGGATTACAAATATCTCGGCAACTAATAATCCGATCGACTTCGTTCTATATGCAAAATGTGTGTCATTTTATTGCCTTTTACGTCCATAAATTAGAACAAAAAAATTCGAAAAATTTTATGTACCTTTCATCAGAACGAATTTTTCGAGAGCTCGAAAAAATAGTTCCGGATAATCGAGGTTGGTGATATTAAATAGGCTTCGTCCCATTCTTACATACAACTACATACAAAATTTCAAGTCTATCTCAATTTGTTCGGGAGATAGAGCGTTTACAGACAGACAGACGGACGGCAATTTTTTTTTTTTCAGAAAAATATGTTTTTCGGAATCTCCACTATCTAAAACGTGTAAATCCGTCAAAATTTTTTTTCGATTTTCAAAACGATTGCAAGACTTTTCCTATACTACGTATGATGGGTAAGTAAAAAGTGGGTAAGTGTGATCGCAGATCGCACTGAGGGTTTTGTTTAATATATCTTTCAAAGCACTTTATCATTAAATGAACAAATGAAAAACAGTTTTTCGGAGCTATTTTGGGATTTCTTTGCCAATCACGCCAATCTTAACGGAATATTGAATTTTTCATCTAAAGTTTTTGTTGATCGGATAGATTTCTTGATTTCTCTATCAAAATCTGCAGACTCGGTGAAATTACGCAAGTAAATAAAATTGTGAATAAAAGTAAAATATTGCAAAGCTTAGAATAAATTTAAGGGAGACAAAACTGGTCACAAGAGGGCGCTAGTAATTTCAATGAATAAAAATTTAATAAATAAATAAAATATTTCCCTTCCCGTGTCAAAATGGATGATAAATAGGATGTAATATGATGAAATAAAAACAAATAAGTACATTTTTCACGTGAATTTTTTAATCCATTAATTTATGTTACATACATAATAATTTCATTTAAATTTCATTGCAACAATAAGAAGAAATGAAATATCAATTTTTAAATTTACGTTACTCAAAATTTTTAAATTTCACAGTATCGCACAGTTTCAATTTTTACACCATCGTATGTGAAAAAAAATGTACTTTTGAATGCAGTTTGTTTAAAAGCTGTATCTCAATTTATTTTTGACATATTAATTTTTTTGTTGTTTTTTATACCAATTTTGTAATTATGTCAACATAAATACTCCATTCATTTTATAAGTAAAAGAAATGGAGTAATTGGAAGAGAAAAACAGCAAATATTAACTGATGATATTAAAAATAATATTTTAGTTAAAATAATAGACTTTTTCAAAATGTTATGATTTGTTTTGTGACAATGTTAAATTACGAGTCAACCGCTAAAAGTGGGTTTTTCTCTCGTTTTCCATCAAGATATGACGTTTCTCCGATTGCGTTTTAATATTCGAATCAAGTTTTAACTAGTTCTGGAATTTCAGTCGTAAATTTTAAGAAGTGATTAACTGTGTTACCTCCCCCCGGTCTAATCTCAAACGGTATGAGATTCCTTAACGAAACGAAACATCAACTACAAAATAAACATAACATAGAGTTCTCACATTCTCAAACAATATCCTTTTTTTGCATAAGATATATTTCGTGCAAACAACGTGACAAAGTGTTTAAAAGAAAAAGAAGTAAAAATATTGATTAATTGCTACTGTGAGGCCTCTCGTTTGAAGTGGAAGCGTTAAGCGGTGGGGCTGCTTCAGAAGCATGTGATGATGAATATAATCCGTTTTTGTAATATTAAATTGATATTTTATTATATACGTATTACATCATCTACACTCTTAACGGATTTAATCATGATATTTCGAACACAACATTAAAGTTTATTAGTCCAGTTTGGGAGTGAATTATCAACGGTGGCAACTAGCACTACACAGTCTTTATAGTTCGATTTATTCTCTGCATCATCGGCGTATCGAGAATTTCGAACTTCCAGAGCTCCATCCACTCAGGTGCTTAACCGCTCTTTTCTCTCCAGAAGACAATTCCTTATCTATCTCTTTCCTCCTCCTTTTATTCTCTCTCCAGAGCATCTCTCATCCCCCGTCTTTCTTTGCGCACTGCACCCTCCTTCCTGTTCCGTGGGAACCTTTCGGGAGGTTCACATATTTCGGTATGTCAAAGTGCCTGCTTGGGTGGCCGATGTTTCATCACGTTTGACACGCCACTATATCAGAGGGTTACACTAATTGGTATATATTTCGACTGTCACTTAGTAGTGATATAGTGCCACTTTTGAGGTTGCCGCTGATTTGCTTCGTGTGAGGTGGGAAGTCTCACACTACCCATAAATTGTGTGTACTTCTTAGAACAAATGGAGCTTATGTTACAGCAGTCTAAGTGCAGGCAGCACAAAACCCTAACTCAATAGAGCACAAGAAAATTTCCTTTATTTTATGGAAGAGTAGTAATAGGGGAATTTAATCATCCATGTCTGCCGGAAGCGAAATGGTGCCAAAAATGAATACTAATAGTGTAATAGCACTAATAGTACTCGTAAACTTAGCATTGTGTTTCCTTGCACCCAATTTTCCATGCTTTCATACTTTTAATTGTACAGCAAACACAATTTTAAACATACAAGTGAACCACTAGTGGTATCAATTTTTGACTGATGCACCACTTCGCTTCCGGTGTACTTGGATGATTAGATTCTCGTATGACTATTCTTCCATAAAATAAAATAAAGGAATTTTTCGTGTGCTCGATGAATTAGGATTTTGTGCGGTCGGCTCTTCGACTATAGCAAGTCCTCTCAGCATAAATTTTCCACAATTACTTTTAAATTCAGAATGATATTTCCCGAGATTGTTTGCAAATCAGAATTTAGACATTTTTAAAACGCTTTTCGGCTATTTTCACCCTTTTAAATGTCAATTTGTTAAAGAATGATCTTAGAGAATTATAACTAATAAATATATATCATGCCAAATTTTAGGAATCTAGGTTCTTCAATAATACAAAAATCAAATTTTTAGATTTTTTTTTTTTTTTTTTTTTTTTTTTTTTTTTTTTTTTTTTTTTGCTGCTGCTATTTTGTTTGGGGTAGTGGGCATATCTTATAACTAACAACCATTCTAAACCCTTTCGTAACAGAAACTAGTCGGTGGGGGCCACCGTAATGCTTAACCATCATGTATATGAAAATAAAACTATATGTGAAAACTATTTATACAATGCATTGCAATTCATAAACAAAATTTAAACATTGTTAATATACATAGTAAGGCTTTATTAAAGAACTGCTGATGTACCAATTTCGACAAATTATATAAAACGCCAAACTACTCAAGTAGTACCGAAATGCCTAAAAGAAACATCGTTATAACTCCAAAAATAATAATTCTATTAACTAACAATTAACTGCTTCGGATTAAGCGTCTCATTTCCAATTAAAATATACCTCTGAATTGAAATTTGAATGAAATACAGGGTCATGAAAAATCGAAGAATGTGGAAAACAGGATTACAAATATCTCGGCAACTAATAATCCGATTGACTTCGTTCTATATGCCAAATGTGTGTCAATGTTATTGCCTTTTACTTCCATGCCTTAGACCAAAAAAATTCGAAAATTTTTATATACCTTTCATCAGAACGAATTTTTCGAGAGTCCGAAAAAAATAGTTCCGGATAATCGAGGTTGCTGATATCCAATAGGCTTCGTCCCATTCTTACATACAAACTACATACAAAATTTGAAGTCTCTATCTGAATTTGTTCGGGAGATAGAGCGTTTACAGACAGACAGACAGACAGACGGCAAATTTTTATTTCTAAAAATATGTTTTTCGGAATCTCCACTATCTAAAACGTGTAAATCCGTCAAATTTTTTTTTCGATTTTCAAAACGATTGCAAGACTTACCCTATACTACGTATGATGGGTAAGTAAAACTGCATTTTAGAGCATTTTTTGATCCTGCAATCTCCATGTGGTAGTAGCATAAACATAAAACAGAGCCTATGATAGATCAAGAGCTGTCGCCATCAATTTACAACCATTATTTCTAATATAGGTTTGATACTTTCTAAAAATACTTCGAAATCGTCATTTAGAGCGGTTTGTGAGCGCTTGTCGCGCATTATCATCCCTTAGATTTTTGAATTATTTAAGAATTTTTTTTACAGATCATTTATATCTAATAAATATATACCATGTCAAATTTCAAGAATCTAAACCGTTGAACAATACAAAAATCGCATTTTTAGAATGTTTTTTGTTACTTTACCAGAAGTGTAGTGGAGAGTATACGGGGGTATACGCCGTATACCTTCTGAATTTTTTAAAGGTGCACAGTATATCCACTGTTTCTTTAGAAAGCTATAATATACGTACTTCAGGGTATACCCTCTGCTTGGAGAGTTTATCTTCTGATCTTCTGTTATTTTTACGACTACACCCTTGCACTCCACCCTCCTGTAAGGTAATGGAAATCGACATAAAATATAGCGTACCTTAGATAAGGGCAGTCACAATTATTTTGACATCAATATTTTTTTAATCGATTCGGTATTTCTTGAGATTTCGTTAATAGCTTTGTTTAGAGCGTTTTTTAGAACACTTTTTATGCATTTTCACCACTTTTATATTTCAAATTTTTAAGAAATGTTCTTAAAGGTCTCTTATGTCTTATATGTAACAACCATTTCAAATTTCCCATTTTTAAGTCTTTCAATAATACAAAAATCGCATTTTTAGAATGTTTTTTGTTCCTGCTCTCCTTTGAGGTTGTCACATGGATATACGATATAGTAGACCGGGCGGTGGCAGCACCAATAACTACGTCATCGAGTTACGATATGAAATCATGTTGTAGGACACGAAAATTAGGTCTAGATTAAGGAATGTCTGGTCTGCCTCGGTGTTTCTTTGTACGATATCCGCAACAGCAGCGGCCAACTTATCATACAGCCGTAACCATCATGTCGTCGAGTTACGAGATGAAATTGATGTCAAATTGAAGGTAAAACAAAGTAATTTAAAAATATTTTAGTCTGCCTGCGCATATCCTGGTAGAAACCCTCGGCAGACTAAAATTTATAACAAAAAAGACGTTATAATGTTCGATAAAAATCCTATAAACAAATTATTTTACATCACATTGCAATATATATTACTTCACCATCGGCTTTAATAGTTTCGAATTAATAATTTAGGAAAGCTTATTAACAGTAAGGTATTAAACGACTGATTCTACATAACTTGGTACGAAGCGAGATGAAAGGGTGCCAAACTTCTATTTTGTTAGTAATAATACCACGTCATCTTGTTATAGCATGAAACTTTGGTACTTTAGAGATACCGACTAGTACAATATGATATTTCAATGTGTCTTGTCAGATCTTGGTATGAAACTAGCTGAGCGGGGCGCAAATTATGCCTCATGGTACCGCAATTTTGGCGGTATCATGACGTAATCGAGTTACAACTTGAAAATCAGATGCAGGACAGGATATTTATGAGTTGATTAAGGAATGACTGGTCTGCCTCGGCAATTCTTGGTACGATATGAGCAACAGTAGGCGCCAAATCGTCATTTTGGCGTCACTATCACGTGACTAAGAAGAAATTGGCGTCATATTAAACGTAAAATGAAGAATTTTAAGAATACTTTGGTCTGCCCGCGCACATCCATGTAGAAACCTTCGGCAGACTAAAATTTATATCAAAAAAGGACGTCATAATGTGTAATTCAAATCCCCTAAACATAGTATTTTACGTTACAATACTTTGGCATTGGCTTTCAAGATGAATTAATGGTTTAGAAAAACTTATAAACCGTAAGCGAGAAATTGACTAATTCTGCATAGTTTGGTACAAAGGAAGATGAAAGGGGCGCCAATCCCTTATTTCGTCATCGAGTTACGGCTTGAAATTTTGGCACTTTAGAACATAAGCTAGCACATACGAATATTTTAGTCTGCCTCGTCATATCTTGGTACGAGACGAGCGGAGCGGGGCGCCAATTATACTAATTTTGGCAGTATCATCACGTCATAGAGTTACGGCTTTAACACCAGATGTAGGCATTTTAATGCACTATTCAAACCTATAAAAAATATTTTTTACATTAAATTTCAATGCTTATTATTTCTCCATCGACTTTCGAGATGAATTAATGGTTTAGGAAAGCTTATTAACAGTAGAGTATTAAAAACTGATTCTGAATAATTCGGTACGAGCCGAGATGAAAGGGGCGCCAAACCTCTATTTTGACAGTAATAATATCACATCATCAACTTACGGTTCGGAATTTTGGCACTTGTGACAAAATTTCAGGCAGTAACTCGATGAAAAGACATTAATATCAAAATAGAGAGTTAATGCCCCTTTCATTTTATTTTGAACCTAGTGAAGCAGAATCAGTCGTTTTTTTATTATTATTAATAAACTTTTCCTAAATTATTAATTTATCCTGAAAGACGATGGTGAAGTAGTATATATTTAAATTTAAAATATTTTGTTTATAGGGTTTGAATTATACATTATGACGTCTATTTTTTTTTATATAAATAATAATCTGCAGAAGATTTCTACCAAGATTTGAGGAAGCAGACCAAAATATTCTTAAAATACTTTATTTTATCTTTAATTTTACATCAATTTTATCTCGTAATTCGATGACGTGATAGTGATGCCAAAATGAAAAGTTGTCGGCGTATTTCGTACCAAGAAATGTCGCGACCAGTCATTCCTTAATCTTTACCTAATAATCTTGTCCTATATCATGATTTCATCCAGTAACTCGATGATCTAGTGATTTGTGTCGCCACCGCCTGCTCTATAGCCTTTGTTAAAACAGGGACTAATAACACCATCATTTTGAAAAAAAATTGTTGTGTTGTTCAAAGATTACCTCCTTCAACGAAACAAAGACACTTCACCTTTTTTATAATATTAATACAAATAAGATAAAATTGAAGTTATAAAAGTTTAGTTACTTAAGTTAAACGTATGTAAACTATTTCAGAAGGAATTAAAAAAATCTTATTTAAAAGAATTCGATATAGAAGCGCATAAATATAGAAATATTTCCAATCACTGATAGATCTCCTAGAAAATGAAATTGTCATTGTTTTTCTATAGACGCTACATGAGGGATCTGCCGGAATTTTTTCGTAAATATACATGCTCTCATGACATGAATATTCCGACTTTTTTCAAAAATTTTTGATTTTGTGCTTTTGGAGACCACCCTTATTAGAAAATTTGACAGTAAAACTGACGTCATGAATGAAAGTGTGCGTTTGCAAAGGGACACTTTCATTCATAAAGCCGAAATATTTCTCAATAACTGTAACAAACTGATGTCATTTTCAAATGCTTACCAACGAATTCTGCGATTTAAAATTTTTGAGTTCTTTGGAGAATTGTTCTTCAGTACCGGGAAAGTAAATAAAATTTACTTCATTCAGATGTATTCGTATAAAAATATTTTATGTTTGGCAGTGAATAGATTTAATTTTTTGATAAATTTTACGTCATTTACACATGGTGAACTTTTTCTTTTCGAGATGAAAGAATAATTCCAGTGCCTTATAATAGTGACATCATTTCCACAGATGATATCAATACCTTTCACTATAGTTTTCAAGTCAAATCCAGATTTATTGGAATAAAATCGTTAAAAATGATATAATTTTGGCCCCATTAATGAAGAATGTTGCAACTTAAGGTTTTTAAATGAACGTTTTTTTAAATATTTTGCTTTATTTTAATGTTTAGAATCTTTGGATTTTTTTTATGGCCTTGAGTACTATTAATTAAAATTCAAAAAAAAGTTACATGTGAAAAAATTGCATATAAATATGGCATTAAGAAAATGGAATCGATATCAACCACCTTTTTAATCATAAAAAATAACGGGATTATCCAAACTTTTCTCAAATAAAAATTGTAGCCTATACTATAAAAAGTATAACATTAAAAAAATGGCTTATTTTCAAATTAAAAGAAAAATAATATGCATACAGATATTTAATTGGTCCCGTTCGCAAATTCTCAGGACAAATGACGCAAATAGCCCGGCTTGTATTGTAAATATTGTTACATTGTTTTATCTAATCAGTACAAAATTTTTCCGTTTCTGCAAGAATTTTTTTAATCAGAAAATGTGTGGCAACACCAAAAAAATATTTTGCCGTACAAAAATTTAAGTTCAAAATTTAAGAACTCCATGACTCATTACTGATAAACATTAGCGCACGAGACCAATTGCTGAAAAAAATTACTGCTCGAGACTCATTGTTGTAAATCAATATTTAAATTTTTTCTTCGCTGAAATAGAACACTCTTTTTAAAATATATCTGACTGTGATAACTTTGCTATTAAGCTTTGTTCACTGTACAATTTTGCATATATTTGAGAGAAATTCCTGCTAATTATAGACGACCATGGGTCTGTTTTCTTCTTGGTAAGTAAGCATAAATAGAAATTTAAATATTTTTGTTTATTATACCGTAATTAAATATTTTATCACGAGAGCATTAGAATATGTGTAGTTGCATGCGATGATATGGATCTACGAGAATAGTAAATTTTCACAAACTATTTACGTATTTCATTTGATTTGAAATAAACCGATATACGTATTGTAAATAATGCATTTGTTTCTAAAAGATTTTTTGTTGAAAATAAATTTTAAACACTACTTTTATCCAATCAAGTTATAAGAATGAACGCTATTTATGTATGTTAACATGTTTAAGTTATTTTCCGCCATAAATCTGGAATAAAACTGAGTTAACTTTCTCTAAGTTGCACATAAACATGAAAACTTTCACTTTTGCTTTTAGAGAATGTGTATTTTTGGGTGCTTTTCATTAGTAAGATGTTCTGGTGTATGAGTATATCTATCTACCTATATTTATATCGGTACTACTTGGATATCCCGTCGACCAAAAAACTATCGCCAAACTATAAAATTAAAAGCTAATAATGGATGATCGTAAATGTCGCATTTTATGATATTAAATACGATACATATGTTTAAACCGTCATTAAGGGATTTTTATGTCAACGTTTTATTTGTATTTTTATTAAAATTCCGTTAGTTTATTTGCTTTTTCGGTATGTAAAATAAAAAATGTCAATATTTATAATATGATTATTAGTTTGGATATTTGTATAAATTGGCGAAATTGGTCGACCGGATAACCAAGTTGTACCTCTATATCTATATCTATACATGTATATAAACATATGTAGACAGATAGATAGCCAGATGTATCGATAGATAGGTATGTCAATATACATTTTTAAATATCAGTGGCGTTATACTTATAGAAAAGTACCATATTTTGTTACATTGTGCCTAACGTTCGGTGCTAAGTATATACATCTTTTTATATTTTATATTCTATCATATAATAGAATATTAACTATATTATTGTGTAACATATTTCGTCAGTTTGTATCATAAACTCTAAATTTCTCTTTCATTAATTTTTTTCTTTTTTTTTTTTTACTGGAAATAGTAATCAAAAGACCTAAAAACCTGTTGCTTCTTTATCATTAATTTTTCTGTATGCAGCTTTTATTGAAGATTTTTCATAAACGACATAAACGATTGTATGAAATATTTGATCGTCCTGACTTCTGCCGATACATTTTGACGAGGTGTTTGGGACAATTTTTTTTTTTTTTTTTTTTTTTTTTTGCCGCATTTGGCAAATATGTAGATATTGTTTAAAATGTAAATATATTTCCAATATACTTCTATTTCTTGCCAAAATCTCTTTTTAGGTACTTTCTTAGGTTTTCTTATCATCCCTAGAAGTTTTGAATGGGTGAATGTTATTTGTAATTGAGATATGTGCATTTTTTAGCTAGGAATGTGTGATAAATTGCAAAATATTGCGCCTCATGCATCATTTGTACTGCAATCATGCCATTTTAAGGTACTTTTCTTCTAATCGGCCACTAGTGCTAAAAGAATGACATACATTTTTAAAGCATGTTAGGTATTGTATGAACGGCTTGAATTTAAAAACGGCATTTTTCTGCTAACTGTGCGCCAATGTACAACTCTGGTGAGCAACTAGAAACAAGTTGGAAATTGCACGTGAAGCGTAGCAAATTAGGTGCGTTCGTACGATAACGAAGTTTTAAAAATATTAAATTCATATGTCAATCTCATAAAATTGTAAATAGTGAATTACAATTAAAACGCTCATCAAACAATGTTCTCCCTATACCATTATATAATGGAATACTTTTGTGTGGCCTTGTAAATCAATAACAAATGTTCTTTGCACCACAAATTATGCATGATGTATATTATAATATGTACTTTATAGTTGCATATAAATTTTATTAAGTTCGTATGAGTGTAACACGATTAAAATGCATTTGAAACAATTTTCCCATTGACCGTAATGTAACGGAATACTTTTGATTGTCCCTGTAATTGATCTATGCATCCGATTTTCATAAAATTTGAAATAACTCGACAAAATTATGTAATAATTATGTATTTTAAATTTCAAACGTATAGCATATATTTGAAACTTTTTCCCCATTGACCATAATGTAATTGAATACTTTTGATTGCCCCTGTAATTGATCTATGCACACGATTATCAAAATATTTAAAATAACTCGACAGAATTATGTAATAATTGCGTATTATAAATTTCAAACGATTAAAATGCATTTGAAACTTTTTTCCCCATTGACCGTAATGTAATGGAATACTTTTGATTGCCCCTGTAATTGATCTATGCATCCGATTTTCTTAAAATTTGAAATAACTCGACAAAATTATGTAATAATTATGTATTTTAAATTTCAAACGTATAGAATATATTTGAAACTTTTTCCTAATTGACCATAATGTAATTGAATACTTTTGATTGCCCCTGTAATTGATCTATGCATCCGATTTTCATAAAATTTGAAATGACTCGACAAAATTATGTAATAATTATGTATTTTAAATTTCAAACGATTCGGTTGGGTAGTTTTTGCGTTGTTATATGCGGACAGACGGACGGACGGACGGACAGACGGACGGACTGAACGACCACTATAGGTGCTACGTATTATATAATTACGAACGCACCTAAAAACGTACCCTTTTATAACGTAAGCTGTTTACACAATATATAACCTACTTTTAAAATGCATGTTATTAGCATAAGCAAAATTCAGAAATCTATTCTAAAACAATAATTGACAAAATAAAGAAATAATTCATCATCAAAGAGCATGCCTTTAATTCACACACATCCAATAAACAATAGTTTTCGAATATATGAGTCTTGGCGAGAGTATCAAATTTGGCAATATATTTTTTGGCATCCTAATTACTTTTTTCATGTACTGAACCAGTGTTTTTCTATATCTATACAGTTTATTTAATATGAAAATGTCTTTACTTAATGTTATATACAAAAAAAAAAAAAAAAAAAAAAAACATAAACTGTATCTTAAAAACAATTGTAACTAATGAGCAAATTTCAAAAATTTCTTTTATTTCATATATGTTATTACTGCAAAAATCTCCAGCGTAATGCCACAATTAAATGGCAATATATCATGAGGGTTCTAAAGATATCAAAATCCGTAAATCAGTTTTTGAGGTAAAATTATCGCTAAAATCGTGCAAATCGTACAAAATGCAGCATAGAAGTACCACCTGTGAAATGATTTACACCGAAATCTAATCAGCAATAATTTATGTCAATGTGTAAACTGAAACTGAAGCTATATGAAAATCCTTGCATAATTTTTTAAGAAAGAACTATTGCGAAAATCGTGAAAAACACAACATAGCAAAGCCAGGGTGATTTACATCAAAAACGTATGTGAATTTAGTACATATTCACAATGTTATACAGAATCTGAATTTCGATGAAAATCTCTTCATTAGTTCATGAGTTAGTTCTATGGCGGAAATAGTTAGGAATGCATTATAGCAGAGCCATCTGTTGGTAGTTAATACACGAAAGCGTAATAAGAAAAATATGCATCAAGATCTAATTGAATCTCACAGACAGTGTCAGTGAGACTCACAAATAAAAAATTTTCGGCATCAAATCGTTTCAGGAACTTATAAATCCATTATAAATTTGAAGTTTCACGAATCCTTTACAATATTTATATAATATATACTTCGGATTTCGTTGACTTCGATTATCGTCTATTTCAGTTTCTCGAAAACTTTGTGTCGTTTTTCGTCGGTTGCCTCAGATTTTGACGGTGAACTCTGTTGATATCGCTGTATTCTCAGTAAACAAATGTGTAACCACGTGTTCGCGTGTTGTTTGTGGCGTTGTTTCTTTTCGTGTATACACCACACTGCTTACCTAAGTCAAAAATTTCGTGTAATTTGAAGTTTATTTGGAGGGGAGGGGCGTTACTGTGAGTGGTCCATCATTCTATCAAAGAAATTTTCAAATCCATCAAATCTTGTGTATGTTTTGTGGCCGATTACTCATTTCAGAAAGTTCAATGGTTAAAAGAGGTATTTTCCGAGGATGTGGTAAAATTGGTGGATGAACATAGAGAAGAATTCACCAATGAAGAGTTGCAAGGCCTTTAGCTAGGGATGCAACTGACTAATATGAGAAGAAAAAGACAAGTGCATTCTTCTGAGATTAATAACATCTTCTCTATACGGAATAAGATATAGGACCTTCTGATGAAAAATTACCTAATCAAAGCTGTTGCAAACCAAGTTTGTAATTTGTTTAATGATATATTTTGTCCAATTTTAGAGAAATCTTAAAGATGCCACTGAATTAATACCTTTTTTAGAGCAACTTAGGTCCCGTGACGCTGAAGCTAATACTACTTCCAGAACACCAAATATTACAAAAGGAAGGGACCACTGTTTTAAGGGCTTAATAAACATACGCTAAGAACATTATATTTAAAACTTATTGTTTATAGTATCAAACAGTTTACTTTTTCTCCACCAAACTTGTTTTTGGTACATGTTTTGGTGTGTTTAGAAGAATTAATTGGATTTACATACAGTCGTTTAAAAAAAAAAAAAAAAAAAAAAAAAAAAAAAAATCTCGATTTTCGTCTGTTTTCTATTTTGGCGATTTTTTTCAAAAGGATTAAGGACGAAAACTAAAGTATCGCTGTAGTTTGTTTCTCTAAAAGAAAATCGTTGTCGTAAATCGCTTAACAGATGTACTTCTATTACCTTTTTTTTTACAAGCTCCGCAATAGTTCTAGATCTCTAGAACTAACATACGGATTTTAATCAATCTTCAGAACCAGTTAGAACTTGACATAAATTGTTGCGTTACTGTTTGAAGGTAAACTGCTTAAATGATTGCACTGCTATGCGGCATTTTTCATGATTATCGCAATAGATCTACCCCAAGAACTAATGCATGTTTTTTCATCAAATTCCAGATTTACTTAGTTCCTGATTGAAATTAGTGTTGTTCAGATTTTAAAGTGAATCTCTCAGCAGGTGGCGCTTTTATCCAGATTTTTATTCGATTTCCGCAAAGGTTTCAATTTGAAAAATCTAACACACGGATTTTCCTCAAACTTCAGAATCAGTTAGAATTTGACATGTGTTGTTTTCGATTAGATTTTGGTGTAAATCATCCTATCGGTGGTGCTGATATTCTTCATTTTTCTAGAATTATTAATATGTTTGCGATATAAGAAACGTTGGATTGCCATATCTTGTACTTCCAGCGGTTAGCATTTTTATATTATTTATAATAACTAGTTATATATATATATATATATATATATATATATATGTAATAAATATAAGCTGAACTCGACTAAAATAACTATGTTGCATAAATTCTACGTATTCTTAGCAGCACGGGCAGAGTAGTCGCTCCGACAGTTGGCAAGCAATAGAAGACTTTCATTGGGGTATTTCCCCATTATAAAAACAGACAACATCAGTCTTCAAGTTCTTTATTGATGAGCTTAAAAATAGATAAACTCTTCCCCGCAATCACCTTAGTCCACATCGACACTACAAATTTCATTATCTCGTCCACATCATCAAATATTCTAATTCAGCGGAGCAATGAAAAACGCGGCTTGGTAGTTTAAAGAAAAGATGCATTCTGTTCTCCTGAAAAGCCAAATGAAAAAATCATTTTCACGACAAAACTAGCGCCCTCCTACTCCGCGTCAATCATTTTAAAAATCCAATCAGGATGGACTCGAGCCTCAAACGGACAAAATGATCAATTCCAATTGGTCGTAATAGGCGGTCCTTGTCAAGAACTATATTTTTTCCTCGGAAGACAAAGCCCTTTAGCAACGCGTAGTAACACCTGTCACGCGATGTTAAAATAAAAAATAAAATTAAAATCGCAGGAATATGCCAGAAAGTAAAAAGCTTACGAAATACTTCCCGCCTTTTTGAGAAGCAAGCAATAATTTATTAATAAGTAAAGTAAGAAAAAGAATTCCAGCTGCTACAAGTCACGAAACCAAGATTGAAACATGTTCCACAAATTCAGAATTAAAGCCAAGAGAGAACAAAAAAATGGCGCAAAATCTTTTTTATTTTATTACATATATATGTTGCAGCCAATACCCGAAATTGGCCAATTCTAGAACTGGCCGGCCAATTCCCGAATTGGCCAGCAACGTTAAAGAATGACTGGCCAATTCTAGAATTGGCCGGCCAATTCGCGAACTGGCCAGATGCGATTGGCCAATTCGCGAAATAGATATATGTACTCGGCTTAATCCTTCCTAATATAGTTGAAAGTGTCTATGAATTCAAATAGTCTAGACGTCAGCCTGTCCGTGATCTAACTCGAGTAAAGTTTCCGGTTAACTTGTAATTGCCATCGTATTTGGTATATCAATTAATTTCGATGTTGAAATCGAATTTTGTTCGATTTTTGGTTAATTTAGTTGGGTACAGAAAAATATTTAATTTCAATATAATCAATGGGAATCTTTTTACTGTACATTTTAATGTTACATTATCTTAATTACAAAAATCCCTGTCGGCTGGGCCTATAGGCGGAGGTAGATTTCGAAGAATGCTCAATTCAACAAAAAAATATATGATTAGAGATAAACCCAGTTTAAAAACTTCATTTGGCCGTTTATGAAAAATTTTTAATTTCATTTTTCTTCAAAAACTGGTTTTATCAGAATCATCTTAAGAAAAATTCAGCTCAAATGACCGTTTTGACAACATATTTTGAAATAGATTCTGAATTTATTAAAAAAATCGACCAAAACAGTACATTATACAGCTCCTAAATAACAAAAAACTGGCAGTTGAAAGCATTTGAGAAAAAAATTGAATTTAAAAATGAGTCATAAAATAACCTATTTGTTGTTTGAATACATACTTAATTCTTTATTCATGATTGCTCGGAAAGTTTTGTGCGAAATACTCACTTTCACAGCATTTTAAAAAATATATTCCATCTTTATCAAAAAACTGGCCAATACGTCACAATATATAGTTCCTAAATAAGAGGATCTGTAAATTGGATGCGTTTGAGAGCGAAAATGGATTTTAAAACGAGTCATAAAAAACGCAATTTCTTATTTGAACACTTCCTTAAATTTTCAGTCACAATGATTTCTGAAAATTCTGTTCAAAATACCCTTTTTGGTAGCCTTTTTAAAAATATATTCTGTCTTTATCAAAAAACCGATCAATGCATCACATTATATAGTTTCTAAATAAGAGGATCTGCAAATTGATGCATTTGAGAGCAAAAATGGATTTAAAAACGAGTCGGAAAAAACGCAATTTCTTATTTGAATACTTCCTTCAATTTTCAGTCCGGATGACTTTCGGAAATTCTGTTCAAAATACCCTTTTTGGTAGCCTTTTTTGAAATATATTCTGTCTTTATCAGAAAATTGACCAATGCGTCACTTTATACAGTTTCTAAATAAGAGGATCTAGCATTTGGATGCGTTTAGAATCAAAAATGAATTTAAAAATGAGTCAGAATATAAGCAGTTTAGATTTGAGGTTTTTTCTCCAACTCCTATTTTTGTTTAACTTCTTTTTGCTATACGAATTGATCCTATGAAAAACTTGTCAATATAAAAGTTGTAGATATTTTTGAGAAGATGTAAAATAAATTTAATCAGATTTGATATCTTAAAAATTGACGGAGTTATGAATTTTTCTCTTTTTTCAGCGCCCTTTTTCTTTTCGTTTTTAATTTTTTTCGTCGGTAAAAGTTGGTCCTATCAAAAACTTGTAAATGCAAAAGTTTTAGATAATTTTAAGAACATTTCCAAAAAATTTAGTTGGACTTGATATCTTGAAAATTGATGAAGTTATGAATTTTTTCTCTCAAAATCCCTGTTTTTTTCGCCCCTTGAGCCCACTTTTAAATTTATCAAAAATCTGTCATGCATATACTTTTGGCCCATTTTTAAGAAGTAATATAAACTTTAAACCGATTCGATATCTACTTTAATTAAGAAGTTATGGCGTTTTTTCGGTTTTCACAAAAACGCCCCCTATTCCGACCCCCTTGGTCCGATTTTGCCCATTAACGAACTTAGCCAAGATTTTATCCCCTTTGATTTTATGTACAAGTTTGGTGGAGATTGGTGAAAAATTATAGAAGTTATCGTGTCCATAAAAAAGTGAGATATATAGATATATATATATATATATATATAAACTGGTGCGATTGCA
Organism: Maratus speculifer; assembly: GCA_964019185.1. Classification (NCBI taxonomy): domain Eukaryota; kingdom Metazoa; phylum Arthropoda; class Arachnida; order Araneae; family Salticidae; genus Maratus; species Maratus speculifer. The sequence continues at coordinate 26,321,801 of OZ025289.1, read as the reverse complement.
ATAGGTAATAATATTTCTTACGAAATCTACCTAAAAAATTGGTACCTATGCATCATAGTTCGGATGTTGGCCAAGGCTTACCGGCCAGTTCGCGAATTGGCCGGCCAAAACCCGAAATACGCTATTCATTTCATGTATTTCGGGTTTTGGCCAGGAAGCTTGGCCAGTTCGGGTATTGGCCGGCCAGTTCTAGAATTGGCCAGGCTCCGAGTATTGGCCGCAACATATATATACATACATAGATAGATAGATAGATAGATCATATAAATGCGTTGTGTACTCGCGAAGTACAATTTAATAACATAAAATTATACGAAAATAAAATAATAATGGAAAAATCCATGTAAATATAATAATACACTCCTTGACGTTACTGACAATACAGAAAAGAGTCATTTTAACTTTAGAGATTTCATAAACCGGAAGGCAGCTGCATGCACTATCGATCTGGCGGCTGATAATTTCAGGACTATCCAGAATTCGATTAGCCTATTAAAATGCAACTGGTCTGCCAAGTCCTAACTTGTGCAAACTTAATTTTAGTTGTTAATCGGTGAGTTTATCAGTGTATTTTCCTGCATCCAAAGTTATGAAAACATGGAGAATTCTGAGCAGAAAAACCAATGGTAAACTCACCAATCGAGCAATAAAATCTGGTTGGCAAGAATTTCCCACCAATATATGACTTTCCAGGCCCTTTGCATATGCCAACAGATTTCCATCTATTCCTGGAATTTCAGCCATTAATTCAATTAGGTGATGGTTTATGCTTCCGCTTCCACATGCATCAAGTTCATGTTTGTACATCAAAAAATGTGTAACGCTACTAAGTTTTTTTTATGAAACTGAGAGTCTTAGAACATTTAAGGTCATTGCTATCCGGGTTACAGATAAATGTTTTGTAAAATTAATGTAATTTCCGTAGAATACTTTTGAAAAGTTATAATGTTCTGTAGGTTACAGAAACCAGTTTTGTATATATACTTTTTTTCACAATGTAGAAATAAAATTATACTAAGCATACATTATTTCTAAAATGTTATATCTGTAGAATTACAGACTACTTTACAGTGTATATGGCTTATTTATATAGCCCTCTAAGCGTTTGTCCCGTAATATTCCGTACACTCTAGCTCCAGGTTTCACTGCAATATAAGCAATGTTTAAGATATTATAATTCTATAAATTTAATGAATTTTCAAAGCATTGAAGAATGATTAAGACTCTCAAGGATTACATTTTTATTCCTAAATAAGATTTTTTATGTAATATTGAAAGAATCATATTTTATTTGCATTTAAAACAAAATGCAGAAAAAACAACATTACAATTTTACCCATTTGCAAGACACTTGGAGGGATAGGCAATGTGTCACAAATTTTGTTTTATATTGTATAATTTAAATAATGTAAGGGTTACACTAATTTCTTGCGAGTTGGATGTAGTGAAAATTCTTAAGTTTGACTTGATCTGGCAGTGGTTTAAACGCTCAATTAATAACGAATTGAATATTTCAAACTGAGCGAAAAATTTTCCAGGGCCGGGAATCGAAGCCATATCCTTGGTTTACAAGACCAATGCTTTACCGTTTAAGATGACTGGGCGAACAACCATCGAGTATTTCTCGCTGACATAACCTTTATTGGTTATAAGATTGGTCTGTCATTTAGACAGGTCACCGAATAAGCCGTAGATAATGGAACTCCATATAAAAGTTGGGTATGGATGGGTATTCTCGGCTCTGTAAGTCAAGAATCTGGTTTCTATCCAGACCGAGACAATTTTTGTTGAATTGGAGATATTCAATTTATATGTTAACTTTACTAATCAATATGATTGCGTTAAAATATTAGTACAATTAACAACGTTGGACAGTTTACGGCAAAGATCTGATTGACTTAAGTTTATGGATGTTAACCCAATCATCCGTCAACACAGGTTCGATTGCGCCTGGCTAAGAAAAACTTGTTTCCAGTAACACTCGAAATATGCACAATCAGCAACCCTGAAGGACGAGATCACACTCACAGGACTCACGACTGACCCACTGTCCTCCCTTCCTTTATTGGCATTACGTCGTCAGCGAATACTACGCCACCTTCTAATCTGAAAATTATATTTTTTGCTAAGTCCGAGTCACGTGATCAGCAGGCTGAAAAATTGGACGTCTGACATAGGCGTGACGACAGAACCTGGACGGTTCGAAGTTCGAAGATTCGTTGATGAGTAATGGAGATAAAGAGGGGTTGAGCAGTGAGTCAGTAATGCGTCCTGTGATATTGATCTCGCATATGAGAGTTGTTGATTGTGTGTGTTTTCTAATGTTTCTCGAAACAAGTTCTGCTTAGTCAGGCGCAATCGAACCTATGTATTTGTTTGATATTTCTGCACTGTATGTTTTTATAATTTGTGTGATAGTATGTTATTTGATTCGCTTACATAAAAACTGATGAGCGCCTGCGTTATGTTAGACTGAGTGTTAAGTGCCTATTTGGAAAAATACAGGATATACAAAGGTAAAAGATAACGGGCTGTATCCAAATACCGTAAGTAGCAAATACAGTGATATTGAATTACAGAAGCAATTCCAGTAATATTGTGTATTCTATATTGACAGTAATCAATGTATATATGGGTACAGCTCCTCATTTTTTTCTATCATCTTGGGAGCAACAGTTTTTGAGCTTATTCTATCGAAACTTATTCTATCAGAATTTTTAATAGATGTTTTTGAAATTTTCACAAAAGCTGTCTGTACATTTAGCTATCACAATATGCAAATCAAATTTTGATAGCATTAACGCATGCGCAGTGAAAAATTATTTAGTAAACCCTGTCATTTTTCATACATTTTTTTTTTTACTACAAGGTGTTGTGTATAATTTTGTTTGTCACGTTTCCTGAAAATAACTTTATTTTATATTAAGAACTCTGCAATTTAAAAGGAAAAAATTGGCAAAATTTGGGACAATTTCTATGAAAACCTTAATTTCGTTACGAGTATACAAGCACTCCGCATAAAAATAAACACGATTTATTACAATAAGCCACTTAATCATAATCTACAATTTAAATAAGTTTCCTACATTAGTTTTGATAGGGTTATCCGAAAGATATTCGTCCCTTTTCAACTTCTTGACAGTCGTCTATGGGGTTTCGAGAAAAAAATTGCTGAAATATATGACCTGTACTATTCTGTTTACATACCTGTAATTTCAGAATAATTCTTAAAGAATTTTTTGAGATATTTAATAAAATGTCTGAAATCGCAAGTGGTCGATCACCTTTGGCCGTAAGTGTTGCTAATTCTTTTATGTGTAAATTACCCAACAGCTGTCGCTGCTATTCTACCTTTTTCGCAATTTTCGCAATAGTTATATCTCAAGAACTAATGGCTGGTTTTCCATAAAATTTCAGATTTCACTAGTTTTTAAGAGCAAGGATCTGAGAGAGTGACACACCTGTGATTCATGACATCTCAGATTTTCTCCAAAAAATTACCAGTTGTTACTTATCTTGTTAAAAGACCAAATCCAGAATTTTTTGCTCCAAAGTTGAGTTGTTCATTTTTTATGGCCCCCCAAAGGTCATCATGTCGTGAAAAAAAATAAGCGTTTTTTTAAGACATGGATATTGCTATGACTCACAGCTCTTTGCGCATACAACTTGCCACAAAATTCTTTTTATATCTGGAATGTAAGAGGGTTGAACTTTATATAATAGATGAAAAACCCGTGGCAAGTTTTTGCCGCAAAGTCACAGAAGGTCACAAAAAGATTAATTTTTGCTGTTTTTTTTTCATTTTTAAGACCCTATAACAGTTTGCGCATTCCACTTGCCATGAAAAAAGAGGTGGCAATTGAAAGCCATGCATTAGCACTTTTAAAAAATGTATATATAGTTGAGGCAAGTTGTATGCGCTTTTAGTTACAGAGTGCCAAAGTCTGAAAAATGTCATTTTTGACCAATATTCAAACTGTCATAATTTTTTGCGGCAACAACATTTTGAAATAATTCTTTTGCCATTCTTTTATTCTATTATTGCCCTTTTCAAAAAAGTAAACTCCATTGAGGCAAGTTGCTTTGAAAAAATTAAATGTTTTTTTAAAATTTGGCATTTTTCAATAGTCAGAGCTATTTTATTATTTGAAACGACTTGACTGGATAACAATATTTTATACATTTGTTTGTCTGTATAAATTGATGTTATAATGTATTGTGAGGTATATATGATGTTGATGGCATTTATTTAATTTTAACCCTTTCGAGTCCGATTTTGTTTTTCAATTTTAGAAAAAATTATTTTTACTTTAATAATATTGACACTAGCTATCGTAATAGATTAATTAGAGATTAACGAATATTTCATTGTCTGAAACATAATGAATGTTGTTGTTTTCTGCACTATTAAATTCATATTCATGCAACAATAGGCTAAGGAAGAGTTTTTGGAGAGGGTTTAAAAATATTATATTGCAACAAGTTAGTGACATTACAACTTTCTAATACTTTTTAGCGCTTTATTACACATAATTCTTTCAGGAAAGTAACTTTTATTTTAAATTAAGAGGGAAATACATTTAAAATAAAATAATCGCAAACAATACTAAAAAAATTAAGCAAATATTTATTATTATTACTAAATGCCTTAACATTAATGAAGTCATAATAAGTGCATCGATACATACTAACATTGCTACATGTAATTAGTAACAAAAGTATTTCCTAAAAATAATAATACTCAAAAGACAAGTATTATTAATAGTACACCAGCCCTGAAAACGTTAAAACGAAAATATTTGACATTTACAAATTACAACTTGTAATTAAAATGCAAATACAAATACAATCAGCCAACACTGTTAATATTTTTACATTGATTTATCAGTACGAGAAAAGAAAATCAAAAATATAACTTTCTTGTATCATATCTGAAGATACCTTTTAACAGTTATAGTAATCTATTCAGGTATTTCAGTTAATATACTTGTATAGTTATTAATGTTAAAGAAAATTTATTTTTCCCATAAGTGAAAAAAAAAAATCCCATAAGGGTTAAAAGACATCTTGAGATATCTTAAAAAGAATGGTTATATCTTCGAGTTTCTTTTCTCGTAATGATAAAACTCTGTAAAAATTCTAACAGTGTTGGCTGATTGTATTTATATTTACATTTTAATTACAAGTTGTAATTTGTAAATGTCAAATATTTTCGTTTTAACCTTTTCTGAGCTGGTGTATCATTAATTATACATGTCTTTTGAGTATTATTATTTTTAAGAAATACTTTTGTTACTAATTACATGTAGCAATGTTATTATGTGTCTTTGCATTTATTATATGACTTTATTAATGTTAAGGCATTTAGTAACAATAATAAATATTTGCTTAATTTTCTTTGTATTGTTTGCGATTATTTTATTTTAAATGTATTTCCTTCTTAACTTAAAATAAAAGTTACTTTCCTGAAAGAATTATGTGTAATAAAGCGCTAAAAAGTATTAGAAAGTTGTAATGTCACTAACTTGTTGCAATATAATATTTTTAAACCCTCTCCAAAAACTCTTCCTTAGCCTATTGTTGCATGAATATGAATTTAATAGTGCAGAAAACAACAACATTCATTATGTTTCAGACAATGAAATATTCGTTAATCTCTAATTAATCTATTACGATAGCTAGTGTCAATATTATTAAAGTAAAAATATTTTTTTCTAAAATTGAAAAACAAAATCGGACTCGAAAGGGTTAAAATTAAATAAATGCCATCAACATCATATATACCTCACAATACATTATAACATCAATTTATACAGACAAACAAATGTATAAAATATTGTTATCCAGTCAAGTCGTTTCAAATAATAAAATAGCTCTGACTATTGAAAAATGCCAAATTTTAAAAAAACATTTAATTTTTTCAAAGCAACTTGCCTCAATGGAGTTTACTTTTTTGAAAAGGGCAATAATAGAATAAAAGAATGGCAAAAGAATTATTTCAAAATGTTGTTGCCGCAAGAAATTATGACAGTTTGAATATTGGTCAAAAATGACATTTTTCAGACTTTGGCACTCTGTAACTAAAAGCGCATACAACTTGCCTCAACTATATATACATTTTTTAAAAGTGCTAATGCATGGCTTTCAATTGCCACCTCTTTTTTCATGGCAAGTGGCACGCGCAAGCTGTTATAGGGTCTTAAAAATGAAAAAAAAACAGCAAAAATTAATCTTTTTGTGACCTTCTGTGACCTTGCGGCAAAAACTTGCCACGGGTTTTTCATCTATTATATAAAGTTCAACCCTCTTACATTCCAGATATAAAAAGAATTTTGTGGCAAGTTGTATGCGCAAAGAGCTGTGAGTCATAGCAATATCCATGTCTTAAAAAAACGCTTATTTTTTTTCACGACATGGTGACCTTTGGGGGGCCATAAAAAATGAACAACTCAACTTTGGATCAAAAAATTCTGGATTTGGTCTTTTAACAAGATAAGTAACAACTGGTAATTTTTTTGAGAAAATCTGAGATGTCATGAATCACCCCATAATGCTAGGTGGACACTTTCTCAGATTCTTGCTCTTAATACAATATTTCGATGATTATTTTTTGGAAAAAAATGCCCAACAGGTGGTGCTGTTATTAAGCATTATTCATTAAATCCCAATTTCTCTATCTCAAGAACTAATGCACGAATTTTCATCAACCTTCAGTTTCACTTATTCCTTGATATAAATTAGTGATGTTTAATATTTGGAGTATATTGCTTATCATGTGACGTTTCTATCCAGATTTCTTTTACGATTTCCACAATGGTTCTATCTCAAAAACTAACGCACGGATTTTCATCAAACTTCAGACTCAGTTAGAACTTAACATAAGAGAATTAAATTTTTGGTGTAAATCACCTAAAATGCGATGCTGGTATGGTTCATTTTTCATGAAGTAGTAACATGTATGCGATAGAAGAAAATTTTGTGATTGCCACATCCGACTAGTTCGTGTTTGCATTACATTGTGGTAGGCTGTGGGAAGTGTCACTAAGTGTGTTCTTAAACCTATAGAAATATGTAATTAGAAACAAAATATTTTAACATTTTCCAACAGTTTGTAAAAGCGGGTACATTTTCAGTGAATGGGCTTTAACATTTTTTGAGAAAGGTTGGCGCAATACGGGCTTCAGAAAGTAAGACTTGTTACAAATAATAAACAGCTACGAAAAGGAACTCCATAGACTTTTATGCTTGTTCATTATAGACGTATACAAATTTAATAAATTTATTAGTATATATATATTATTTTTTTATCCACTCTTTGCTTCCATTTATATGCAAAAAAGCAAGAAATGACTTCAGTATGTTAAACAAATTTTTTTTTTAAATTGTTAATGATTACATGTGTAATATGAAACAATGAATATATTGCTAGAAAATAATTGCCAATTTTCCTTCTTTCGTCATATTCACATTTTCCGTTTCGCCAAAGCCCCTATACTGGAAAAGAATGGAAAATATTATTATGAATTCTATATCTCTTCCATCTGATCTGTCCGTGCTTAAACTTGTTAAATATGCTCAGTTTGTATTAATATTATTATATTATTGTTTTTTATATTATTATTTTTATATTATTTGTATTATTGTTTATATTATTATTTTAAAAATTGTTTTGCTTTATCTTCAAATATCGTAGAAACTTCCTTTAAGAACGTTTTGTACGCGTTTTCACCCGTTTTAAATTTCGACTTTAAAAAAAAAATTTCTTAGAAATCATTTAGAAACGTTCTTAGAATTTTTATATGTAACACCCATTCAAAATATTTAGTTTCTAGGTCCTTCAATAATTCAAAAACTATGTTTTTAGAAAGTTCTTTACTCCTGCTCCTTTTTGGGGTAGTGGCGTGGGTATATGATACAATAAAAAGAATGATGCTCAGATAAATTGATGCCATAGAGCACACAGGCTATGCAGAACTAATTTTATATTAAAGCCATATATAATAATGCCTTTCGAAAAAATAAAGAAGGAAGTAACCCCCTTTCCTTTCTTTATTCTTGATCATTGATGCCCCAAAACTAATCAGAAATACGCCTTATTATATAATAAACCTGTATAAAAATTCGAAGCAAGTCGAACAATTCTGCATAAAAACCCATTTATGTAATTTAAGAAACGCTGTCCCCCGTTCCCTCCTTTATAATTAACCATTAAACCTCCAAAACTGTTCAGAAATTCAACTTATCAGAAAGAACCTATGTCCAAAATTTAAAACAATTCGGATAATTCTGCATAAAACTATTTAGCTAACTTAAGGGGGAGGTAATCACCCGTACCCCCTTTTTTAATTAACAAAAGAACACTACAACAAATGGCCGAAGCTTCTTATTAGGATGAACCTGTATTAAAAAATTTAAACAAATCGGCTAATTCTACATGAATTATGAGGGGTATTTTCCCCTATCCCCTTTTTATACTTATCCAGAGACTTCCAAAGACAAATCCGGGAAGCGCCTTTTTAGAATAAACGTATGTACAAAATTTGAAGCAAATCGGTAAAATTTGCGTGAAAAACCTAAATTAAGACGGGGATTCCCCCCCCCCGATTCCCCCTTTTTGAACTTATCCAATGAACATCCAGTACTAATCACGGAGGCACCTCATTAGAATGATCCTACATCTAAGATTTGAACGAAATCTACTAATTCTGCATGAAAAACCCATTTATATAAATTAAGGGGAGGGGCAATAGCCCGCGTTCCCCTTCTTATACTTATCGAATGAACTCTCAAAACTAATCAGGGAAGCGTCTTATCATAATAAGCCTACATCCAAAATTCCATGTAAATCGGATATTTTTATCATAAGTTATCGCGTTACGTATGTACGTACATACGTAATACATACATACAGAACCGGCGGGCACATAAGCTCTTTGATAGCTTTTGATAAAAGCAGGCTTTGATAGCCTGTGAGCTAAAAACTATGAGTTTCCCGATCCAGAGCCGAGTGGCTCCATGCGGTCCTCCAAAGAGTTCACGAGACCTCCTATCCAAGAAAAACCAAATGACGACCAGTGCCGCCACCGGCCAGGAAAGGCCACCAGAGACGCCAGGCGCACGACCCAAGCGTCGCAACTAGAAGGGACAATCAACCGTCGCCACTGAAATGACACTTCCCAAGCCACACTAAGGAGTAATGTAACAAGCAGTGTAGCAAAAGCTGCCTGAGCATTACCGCTGATCAGCGGACCCATCCTTCAGGGAGGACTTTCAGGAAAGCGATTTGAATTCTGGTTACGCACAAGGAAAACCCTGAAAAACCTTGTGTAGTCACTTTGTCCGAATCGCGCCAATGAGTGACTTAGGACTCCTCTAACAGAGTAGTGCGTTCGAATGATTTGGAAATCTGCCTTCTATAAATTTATCGGAACAAGACGGCCGAGATCTCAAGTGCCCCGGCGACCAACCCGATCTAAAGACTTTGTCAAGAGACCACTGACTATTTCAACGATACACCTCCTGCTGTAGTTATCAAAACAATGATCGGAAAGCATTCAAATATGGAAGTTTCGGGGAAACTCTTTTCCCCAATGAACCTCCACAGAAGGCACTCATAGACACAATATCTAATCGTGCTAATCCCGTTCCCGCAAAAGCACGCTGGGTCACCTTTAAAGAAGCGGGCTTGGTGGTCACCGAAGCTATCATGTTCGGTTAGAACCTGGTTTATTTAGAAATCCCCCTCCAAGTGGAGACTCTCTGGAAGATCGCATATGTCAACGGGCCGTTTTCAGATTGGTCCTACTTTTCTTGCTAATACGTGTGTTCCTGACTCAAAAGCTTCCTCTTGACTTGACGTCCTGATAGAGGAACATGTATATCAACTGTCTATAGACACTTTTGCTTCCGTAGCCAAGGCTTCGCGTCGGCGTGTTCGTTGTAGGCCTTGATCCAGTGAATATGGACCCTGATTCCTGTGGGTATATGATATAGGCTATATTGAAACAGGGACTAGCAACATCATTTTGTTATTATTAATCTTGAAACAGATTCTGTAGTTCCACATATCAACTGCCACAACGAAACAAATACATTTTAGATCGTTATAATTTTAGAATAGAACAGAGAAAACGAAAGCTTAAAAGTTTATCTATTTGAGTTAAAATTGCGTAAACTAGTTAAGTATGAATTGTTAAAAAAATTCTTTCTAAAAAAATAATCATCATAAAAGCATTTTAGAGAAAAAAAATGTCACCAATTAGTGATAAACCTCCAAAAAATTAAATTTTCATTTATTTTTTATTTTTTTTTTAATTTAAACTTTTTTTACGGACATTACATCGAGATTTGCCAGAATTTTTTCAAATATACATACCCTCATTAGATGAACATTCTGTATTCTTTTTTAATTTTCTGATTATGTGCTTTTGAAGACCATATTTATTAAAAAAGGCAACGAGGAAAATGACGTCATGAATGAAAGTGTGCGTTTGCAAAGGCACAAATGCCTTCATAAAGCCAAAATATTTCTTAAAAATTGCGACAAAATGATGTCATTTTCAAACGCATACCAACGGATTCTGAGATTGAAAGTTTTAGAGCTCTTTGAAATTATTGTTTTTCAGTACTGGCAAAGTAAAATTAAAATTTACTTCTTTCAGATATATTAGTATGGAAATATTTCACCTTTATTTAGTGAATATATTTTCTTCTTGTTAAAATATTGCGTCACATACATGCTGAAATATCTCCTTTCAAGATGAAAGAATAATCCCAATCCCTGTGACGTCATTTCCATGTATGAAACTTTTTTTCTTTCACTATAGATTTCCCCCTCCAATTACAGAACTATTGGAATAAAAAGTTGCTTTAAAAGAATGTAATTTTGGCTCAATAATTAATAGAAAATGTTGCAGTTTCAATTTTTTTATTCAATGCTTCTTTTTTACTTGTGTAATTTTAACTTTAAGAATCTTCGGGCATTTTATGGTCTTGAGGACCTTTTAATGGAGTTAAAAAATATTACATGTAAAAAAAAAATTGAATGTGAAATTAGCATCGATCAAAATAGAATCGATAATAATCACCCTTTTTAGGTGCGTTCGTAATTATGTAAATACGTAGCACCTATTGTTGTCGCTCAGTCCGTCCGTCTGTCTGTCTGTCCGTCTGTCTGTCCGTCTGTCTGTCTGTCTGTCCGTCCGCATATAACAACGCAAAAACTACCCAACCGAATCGTTTGAAATTTAAAATACATAATTATAACATAATTTTGTCGAGTCATTTCAAATTTTATGAAAATCGGATGGATAGATCAATTACAGGGACAATCAAAAGGATTCCGTTACATTGCGGTCAATGGAGAAAAAAGTTTCAAATACATTTTAATCGTTTCAAATTTAAAGCATATAATTATTGCGTAATTTTGTCGAGTCATTTCAAATGTTATGAAAATCGGATGCATAGATCAATTACAGGGACAATCAAAGGTATTCCATTACATTACGGTCAATGGGAAAAAAGTTTCAAATGCATTTTTATGATGTTACACTCATTCGAACATAATAGAATTGGCATGAATCTATGAAGTATATACTAAAATATGCATTTTGTAGAATCTGTGATGCAAAGAATTTTTATTATTAAATTACAGGGCCACACAAAAGTATTTCACTACATAATGCTATACGGGGAAACATTGTTTGGGGCGTCTTTTAATTATATTCAACTATTTCACATTTTATGAATAAGATATACGTTTCTGAGGTGTAATAAAAATTACTTTCTGTACATTTTACATTCTGTACATTTACAGGAACACAAAAAAGATTTCGACTAACTATACTGTATCCGAAGTACGCTCTAATATATCAGCAAGATTTGAATATTTTTAAAACTTCGTTATCGTACGAACGCACCTCATTTGCTACGTTCACGTGCAATTTCCAACTTGTTATCATAAAAAACAATTGCCCGATTACCACAATTTTGAAGTAATTTTATGAATTTTTTTCTCAAATAGAAAATTTTAGCATACATTTAAAAAAATGGCTTCTTTTCAAATAAAAAAGAAAAAATATTATATGTATATAGTTTTTAATTTGGTCCAGTCGTTAAATTCTCAAAGCAAATGACGTAAACAGTACGGATTATATTATAAATATCTAACCAGGTCAAAGTTTTCCCATTTCTTCAAGAAAGTTTTTTAAATGTTAGCAAATAAGTGGCAACAAAGTATTAAAATATTTTGCCGTACAAAAATTTAAATTCAAAATTTAAGAATTACATGACGCAATACTGAGAAACATTAGCCACGAGACCCAATGTTGAAAAACTTTACTGCTCGAGACTCATTGTTGTAAATTAATATTTGAACTTTTTCTTTTCATAAAAAGAATATTCTAATTTAAATAGCTTAAATTTTGGTGAACTTGCTATTAAGCTATTCCAGTTATATAATTTCGATTAATTTGAGAAATATTTGAAAAAACATGGGGCTGTTTTCTTCCTGGTAAGTTCATTTATGTAGAGATTTAAATTATTTTGTTTATTTTAATGTAATTGATTATGGTGTCACGAGAACGTTGTAATATGAATAATTGCATGAGATGATATTAAACTACATCGAAAGTTAATTTCCATAAACTATTTACATATTTTACTTGATATGTAATGCACTTATTTATGCATTTTCATTAAGAGATTTTTTCTATAAGCATTTTCGTTCAAAAAAAGTAATACCTTCTTTCATCCAATCGAGTTATAAAAATGAACGCTACTAATGGACGCTAACATATTTTAGTTACCTTTCGCTGCAAACATGTAAAAGAAAATCTAGTTAAATTTCCTGTAAGATGCACTAAAAAATAAAAATTTTCATTTTAGCTATCAGAGAAAAAAAGAAAAATATTTTGGGCAATTTTCCGTTAGCCAGACGCCACTGATACGACTAGAACTATTCATATCTACATCTGTATCTATATACATATTTAGGCATAATTATATACATAGATAGATATGTCTGCATATGTATTTAAGTATCAGTCGCACCAGCATAACACAAAATTACCGTATTTTGCTATAATGCGTCTAACGCTTGGTGTGAAATGCATGTATATTTTATTATTTTAAAATCTATCATATAGAAGTGTAGTAACTATTTTATAATGTAACAATGTTAAATATAAGCGCTCTTAACCTTTTTTATCATTAAATTTTCAGTATGCAAGTTTTATTGAAGATTTTTACATGACAGAGATTATATGAAATGTTTATTTAATATTACTAATGCCGATATATTTTGGCGACATGTTTCAAAAAAAAAAATTTTATCGCATTTTGCAAACATATAGATATTGTTTTATTGATCTCAAAATAATTTTCTTTTAAGTATCGTTATGTATTGCCAACATAATTCTTTTTGTATAGTTTCTTACGCTGGATTCCTAATACTATCGCCCCTATAATTTTTGAATAGGTGAATGTTTATAATAATAGCTATATGTTCATTTTTAGCTATGCACAAGTGGTAAATTGCTAAGTATTGTAATAAATACCATCATTCGTATTGCATTCATAACATTTTAAGATAATTTTCTGCTAGCATTGAGCAAGCGTTATATACACATTTATGCATAGTTATATATATACACTACATACACGCACACATGTGCTGAACTGATATTTTTCTGTATCTATACAATTTATTTAATATTACCTGACTTGATCGCGTATCACTGCGCAATACAGAAAAAAAGACGCAAAAATACTGTACTTAAGCTTTAATTTTTTAAAAGATGGGGAAAATATGAAAACATGATTTAGGCCAACAATTTGGTTACACGTAAATGATTCAAAAAGTATTTTTTAGAAATGATAGAGGATTTTTAATTTGTTGTGTAGTTTTCTTGAACAGCTAAGATTTTAGCACACCGGTTTCCCATGGAATTGATGATGCCATTGATAAGATTTTGAGGAATACTGTTCTAGTCCTCAAGAAGTGAAATCTTCAAGTCTCGGTCAGTAAAAGGAAGCCTTGGTTTCGCAGCAATGAGTCGGCCAAAACATGCTCGATCGGATTCAGGTCAGGAGAGCACGCTGGCCATTCCATAAGCTGCATTGTTTCAGCTTCAACCAAGTTCTTCACCAAACGAGCTGTATACGGTCCGGAATTATCATGCTGGAAAACAAAGCAATCTCCAAAGGCTGCAGCGTAAGGGATGGCATGAGGTCTCTGTATCGCGTCTGCATGTCTGTGGGCCATCAAAGTACCATTCCGAATGATATGAAGGTCCGTACATCTACTTATGCTGATTTGACCCAAACCATCAAACTACCTCTTCTCTATTCTGACCTTTCACGAACGGAAGTAATAATAATCAAAATAATTCCACGAAGTGGAATTATTTCGAATGCCTCTTTCCCTTCATACCAAAACACGTCGTGTGCCACACTCCATACTGAGTCGGAACTTGTCTGTAAAAGCACTTGGCTCCAATCATGTAGCTCCTAATCTCGATGTTCAGCTGCCCATCTACTTCGGGCCGCATGGCGGCTTGAGGTCCACGGGATGCAGACGATGGACCTACATGCATGGAGATCTCCCTGACGAAGCCTATTACGTTCTGTTTGGCTGGACACCCTTCATCCTGTTGCCAAGAGCAACTGTCTTTGAAGCTGAGTAGTATTGCTTGTTCTGTTTCGATGAGCTGTTAACAGAATATACCAGTCATCATTTGCTGTTGGGGCGCGTGGCCGACCAAACCCTAGTCGACGTCTGACATTCCCCGTTTCTTGGAATCGATTCCAACGCCTTGCAACGACACTTCTCGCGACTCCAACAGCGTCCGCGACACCTAGCCCACTTCAAAGTCTGTCTACACTGTCAGAAAAATTCGTCAATATACACTAAGTTATCGTTATTTTTTCACAAATAATTACCGTATTCCCAGAAAACGTATTTGATCTGTGAATTCATTCCGAGCGTCGAAAAATGAGGAAGAGATTCTGTTTATTTCTTGCACGCATGCGTATTGGGTCTGTTAATAATAAATTCGAATTTATTTTTAAAATGAAAAGCAAACTATTCTATAGATTAAAATGTCTAATTTAGTTTAAAAAGACACAAAGGTTTTCGTATTTAAAAATAAATAACAATTACTTTCTTCATTCATTCAAAAATTCTCGCAATTTGTTATTCATATTCAAAGTTGGATAAGTTGAATAAAGTTGAATTTATTAAGTTATTTATATAATAAATGTTCCCATTTAAAATGTACTTTAAGTGAACACATTTAAAAGATATTTTAATTAAAAAATAAAATGCAAAAAGAAAAAAAAATGATATTATTAAAAAAAATCTTGTCGTAGAACATCCATATTTTTCTTTTAGCAACCTACGCAAATATAATTAAAATTCACATTTTTATACTATATTAATATAAACGTATAAAAACCCCAGCCACAGTTTCATTAAAGATGAAATCTTCCCGAAATTAACTTCAAAATTAAAAGCTCTTTAACGATATAAACCAAATCACACTCATAAGAAATAAAGGGTTCTACTTCTAAGCACTTTTCTCCGAGAAATCGTGGCGCTGCGGATGAGCGTTGGCCTTGTAATGTGGGGACGTGAGTTCGACTCTCACCGCCGGCGTATTTATCTTTTCCAGACTTTTTTTAAAAGACTGATATTTTTCCTCTTTCGACGGAGAAAAGAATAAACAGATAGTTGTCAATATACAGACAATTTCTGGCAGCAGTGCTGCCAGTACTTTTTCTGTGAAAAGACGGAAGTTTTTTTTGAGAGTGTATAATATCCTGACATGCCATGGATTCTGGTAAAAAAAAGTTGTTGAGACATTTTTCAAGACTTCTTTTCTCAAAAAAAATAAATAAAAAAATAAAATAAAAAAATAAGCTGAGTAGGTGAATTTCAAGGTTAGAATACCGAAACAAACATTTTTGCAACATTCCGATTTCTGCCCATATGTTTTTTTTATGATTTTTTAACTTCATGATCTTTCATTTGCATATGAAGTTTTTTCCTTCTGTTTTCTGCCAGGCTTTAAATTAGGGATGATTTATTTTCTGTCACTCATCGATGTAAGTATTTGCGCTATTTCATTACAACCATGTGTTGCTCTAATTGTTTTGAGCAGTGTAATAATGTATATCTGTACCCTATATGGCCAAAGGTGACCGACCACTTGCGATTTTAGACGTTTTCTTAAATATCTAGAAAAAAAACAAGAGGAATTATCCTCAAACTCTAAGTGTGTAATAATAATAGTACAGGTTATACATTTCTGTGAAATTTTTTTCCTGAAACTCCAAAGGAGACCGTCAACATATCGAAAAAGAACGAATATCTTTTGGATTAATAAAAACTAGTCATTGGGGGCCACCGTAACACTTACTCACCATGGATATGAATAATATAATTTATCAAAACAAAAAATGTGTAAACAATTTATAAAATGCATTGCAATTTTGGAATTGAAACAAAATTTGAACGTAAATTTAAATATTTTTAATATACATAGTAATGCTCTATTAATGAATTGCTGATGAACCAATTTCGACAAGTTATATAAAACGCCAAACGACTCAAGAAGTACCGAATTGCGTAAAAGAAACATCCTTATAGCTCTAAAAATAATAATCATATTAACAGTTTACTGCGTCTGGTTCAGCGTCTCATTTCCAATTAAAATATATCTTTGAATTGAAATTTAAAGGAAATACAGGATCATGAAAAATCGAAGAATGTGGAAAACATGATTACAAATAACTCGACAACTAATAATTCGATTGCCTTCCTTCTTTATGCAAAAGTTGTGTTATTTTATTGCTTTTCACGTTCATTTCCTAAAAAAAATTCGAAATTTTTTACATACCTTTCATCAGAACGAATTTTTCGAAAGTCCGAAAAAAATAGTTCCGGATAATCGAAGTTAATGATATTAAATAGGTTTTGTCGCATTCTTACACAGTAAGTACATAGAAAATTTCAAATCTCTATTTCAATTTTTTCGGGAGATAGAGCGCTTACAGACACACTGACAGACAGGCACACAGACGGACGGACCGCAATTTTTTTTTCTTCTAAAAATATGTTTTTCGGAGTCTTCAGTATCTGAAACGTGAAAAGTGTTTGAGTTATGTATAGAATTAAGCCAAATTTTTTGTGTAAGTGTGGTTTGTTGGTCCTCTGTGAATTTGAAAAAAAATCTGCCGGAAGGGAGCGCTATAAAAGCAATTTTTGTTCCATTTTCCGTATTATACAACCGAAAAGTGTGTGAACTTGTGAGGGAGTGACCTTTGTCATAAAGGCGCTCTAGTATTTCTGAGATCAAGACGTCAATAATTTAACATGTGTAAGCGTAAAAGCGACATCTATCCTCTCTTTTACTTTAACTTTATGGAGTGTGTGTGTCTCTTTCGGGTTCTGCAGTTAGGCTCGCGGTTATTAGTAATATGTTAATGTGAAGTATCTCAGTTTGCAGCATATAAAAGCTTGGAGTTTGAGTGTGTGGAGAGTATCCCTGGCGTTAGCCAGCGAGTGAGGATCTCTGGCATTAGCCAGCGAGTGAGAATCTCTGGCATTAGCCAGCGAGAGAGTGTCTCTGGCATTAGCCAGCCAGGAGTGAGCGTGTCTAGCGATATTACTCAGAGAAGTATCTCTGGCATTAGCCAGCGAGTGAGTGTCTCTGGCATCGACATTAGATAGCGAAGTGAATCACTGGCGATTAGCCAGCCGAGTGTTCTGGAGATATTAGCAAAGTGCTAGCAGATTGAAAGTAGCAGCGAGCCTCCAGTGAGTTGTAAAGGAGTTTCGGTATTCGACTTGAGAGTTGGCCGTGGTAAGAAGTTTCATAGTAATTACATTTTGATTATTTGAAAGTGAATAAAGAATTACACACAGCCACGGGCTGTCTAATTAAGCTTTATCTAGCAGCTTAGCCGAAAGATAGTGGAGAAGTAATAGAAGGTGCCACGATTGAGCTAGTCCGGAGCCTGTGAGTATGCGTTTAGTTTTTTCGTAGTATTCTCAGTTGTGGAAAATTAAGACTTGCTCCACTTCCCTTGAGCCGTTATCATTTTAATAAACTGTGTTTTTTTTAATCTTAATTACTGAGTATGTCTGCATTTAACCCTCACCACGACCAACCAACCGTTACAAATGACACCCAACGCGTGTTTAACGTTACAAACTATGCTTACAGTTAAACCAATTTTTTCTGTAAGTATTTTGCTATGGCTAGTCCTATCCTCCTGGAATTTGAAAAAAGACCCGCCGGAAGGGGGCGCTGTAATAATGATTTTTGTGCCACTTTCCGTATTGTAGCACCGAAAAGTGTATAAATTTATGTACAGAATTGAATCAAAGATTTTGTGCATGTTTTTGGCTATAGCCATCAGATCTTCATTGAATTAAAAAATATTCTGTGGGGAAAAAAGCATTGTGATAGCGTTTTCCCGATTCTTCTTCCTTCTATTGTCCATCGGTTCGTGCATAGATGGATACGCACGCCCTGCTATTCCGGCTACTTGGAAACAGCTAACAATAGCAGAATAATTTAAAACTATTGATTTTAATAAATATCATGATCCACATAAAATCGTTTTCCCTCGAATTAATTGACTGAAGCAGAAATTTAAGATGAAAATCAAAATTGGTATCGTATCCAATTATTAATATTAAAGTAGTAACATGCGAACCTACTGCATGAAATATTAAGATATGTGTATGAGATAGAAGAAAGTTTTGGTACTGGCACATCCATCTAGCTTGTTTTGGTGATTCTTGGTTATCCCTCAACCAAAAAACTATCGCCAAACTATAAGATTAAATGCCAATAATGGAGATCATGGATGTCACATTCAATGACACACGTGTTTAAAACGTCATCAAGTTATTTTTATTTTGACTTTTATTTGCATTTTTATCAATGTTTTACAAATTTATTTTTTTATCTCTTTAATTATTATTTTTGTTGTTGTTGTTGTTCCTATTTAAAATAAAATTATGTCAATATGTATAATTTGGCTATTAGTTTGGCGAATTGTATAAACTGGCGAAATTGGTCGACGGGATAGCCAAGTAGTACCTTTATTTTAATATAAAGTAAAATAAAGTGATAAACGAAACATGTTATTATTTTGAAAAAGGAAATAAAAATAAATGGTATTTCTTGATTACCCCGTTGACCAAAACTAGCGCCAAACTATAAGATTAAATGTCAATCGCAGAGTTTGGCATTATTGGTATATAGCATTATATTAGTATATGGTATTATTGGTGTTCTTGTAGTTTGGCGTATTTGTTAACTTGATTGTTCTTTAGTTATTTAAAATAAAAATTGTCATTTTTTAAAGTTTGCGATTTGCATGATTAAGATACATTGGTCGACGCTTCACTCAGCACTGATCACCAGGCCTTCAATAGCCGTAAGCGCCACCTATTGTTTGAATTTCGAACTAAAATAAAAAATTACGGTAAAAAAACTCCTGATATTATACACAACTTTCCTGCAAAATTTTTTTAAATAGCTGTCACCGTTTGCAAGTTATTGAATTTTAAAATCCATCAGTCATTTTTGGGACACCCGGTATGTGGAAATTATATATTTAAGCATCACATTTAACATTGGGCAAAAATAGCTATAGAGAGGAGAGATAGAGAGATATGGAGATGTAAATATTTAATTATTGCAAAAATATTTATATGGTAAGGAGGCAATTATCATACCTTTAAAATGAAGATTTATATGAGATAATGTGATATAAACATTATTGAGATCAGAAAGGAAGCTTATATTTTTCAAAAATTAAAAACTATATATAAGTGATGAAACATGAATGTTATCGAAGACAAAGCATATTTATTGATAGAACACATAAAAAGAGATAAAAAAAAGAAAAACACTCAAAATAAAAGTATATATACAAGAATTTGCTGCAGCAAACTTACTAGTAACCTCTAGATTAAATTCGTGAAGTTGATAATTACATGATGAAATCAGATTTGTGTTTACTTTGGCAACTATATTTTTTTGCCTCACTTAGGCTTTGTACCATGTGCTGCTGGGTTGTGGCAGTGATTTTATTTCTTTTTCGATCATTAGATCTTATCAGTCAATTTGACTGATCTTTGGCTAAAACAATTGTATGCACCACGCTGCTTTTTATATCACTTATATTTTTGAACTAGATCGATATTTAAGACCATCATGGCCTGGATCACTATTTTGTGATTACGCTTTCTTGAGGGTACACACGATCACAAACAGGTAGGCGAAGAACATATAGCCTGTTAGTCGACACCACACTTATTTCCCTTATGGGACTTTTTTATTAGCACTATTTTCTTTTTAGATGATGTCGATATTTCAGATGATGGCGATCACTTTTATATAGAGAAGATACACAAACAATCACATTGGAGACACAGAAGGAACTCAGCCGGTCAGTCAGAACTACAGTCTAAATTCTTGGGAGATCATCTTAAGGTAATATAGAAGCAAAAAAAAGATTCATACTTGAAGAATTAACTTACAAAAAATAAAAAATCACTAGCCCACGCTGCAGAAAAGGCTTTTTTTTACCTAAACTGCAGCGCGGCTTTTTCGCGTAAACTCGTAGCTTGCCGCTTTTTCAACTGTTGCCAAAAGGCGTTGAGAAGAAGTGAGGGAGAAAAAGTGATTTTCTACCGTGAATGATTCTTCTCTGTTTCTCCCCACGCTAGAGTGGAATTCACGTGTTTTCTCTCTCTTGCGATTTTCGTATTGGCTGTGGGAGAAATGAAGTGTTTATTTTTATGATGCGTTTGCTCTGCCGATTGGTTTCGAGTTCTCGCCACTTGTTTACTATATGTAGAGACCTTTCTCTCTACATTTCCTCCCCCCAACAGGAGAGAAGCAGCACATAGGATGAAAATCAGAAAATTATTGAATAGTGCCAACAAAAAGAAAAAAATTAAAGTTTTTGAGCTGCACTCATATTTCGATGAAAGTCACTTGTGCCTTACAATGAAAATTTATGTACATACATAGATACAATACAAAAAGAAGAAAAATATCTTTACACATAACTAAGAAATAAGTTTGCATTCTTACCAACAAATTGCATGAAAATATTTTTTATATGCCACATTCATTCAGTTAAGAAATCATGAGAAATGATAAGTATTACATTTTACACTTAAAGAAATTTTACACAAATTGTGCAGAGAGCAAAATACCCCAAAGTGACTCAAAAACAGAGATTTGGTTTTAAGAAGTGAAGATTATAATGAAATAATAAAAATTACTTTAGAAATTGACTAACAGAAGAAATTTCTTAATATTTCAAATGAAATTTACTGA
This sequence comes from Maratus speculifer, assembly GCA_964019185.1. Lineage (NCBI taxonomy): Eukaryota > Metazoa > Arthropoda > Arachnida > Araneae > Salticidae > Maratus > Maratus speculifer. The sequence continues at coordinate 26,300,433 of OZ025289.1, read as the reverse complement.
AATATGCTGGTCAAACTATTAACTTAAGAGAGAACTTAATTGCAAAAAAAAAATTTAACAAATTATCTTTTAAAATTTTAATCTTTGAACAGAAAGTTAACTTAATACTTAGAAAACATGAGTTAAAGTTATATGAAGAGAATTTTAAGTTATAAAATTTTCTACGAAAATTTATACTTATAAGTATTTATAGCTAGCCTTTTTTTTTTTTTTTTTTTTTTTTTTTTTTTTTAAACATATATCTTTAAACTCAATCTTTTAACAGAATTGTCAACTAGTAAGACCTATCCATTTAGGTGTTAAACATCTTTGAGAAAATGTATCATCATAACAACCTAGAAATTAATACAACTGTCCTAACCTAACGGACCAGCCAGCTTAAGCCAGAAAAAGATAAAGAAATAATGACGTCTCACTATCTTAATACCTACAGATGTATAGTTTACCAGGAAGCATAGATACAAATTTTTGATGATAAAGATGTTAGGAAAATTGAGAGATTTTTAAATGAGCAAAGAAATACTAAATTGACAATATTGAAATTTAAAATTAATTACCAAATTAACATTTATATACAATTTTGAATGTTAGGTCTTAGAGGTTTTTGCAAAAAGAGTTTACTAACATGTAATTTCTTTTCAACAGTTTGATTATTAAATATTCTAGACACAATATAATTATCATTACGAACAATTTTAATTATTTCCCAAGGACCAATGTATTTTTCAGTTAATGAGCCAGAATGTCTGAAATTTTCAGTAAAAACTTTATCACCTATCTTTAATTTCGGTTTTGCTCTCCCCTTTGTATTTTTATTGTACACAGCAAAATATTGTTCCTCATTTTTTGAAATCTGTTGCCTCATCTCTTCTAACAATTTTTTAATATTTTCTTGATAAGCCTGAAAACTTTCAACAAATTTTGGTTCATTTATGGAATCAAGTGGAATGTTTAGAGATCTGCCAAAGAAGATTTCAGCCGGAGTATACTGAGTGGCTGTGTGTACTGAATTATTGTAATGAAGTTTAAATTTTAGCAAATTGTTAGACCAATCCAGAACATTGTTAGACATAGCAGCCAAACTTTCCTTCATAGTTCGGTGAACCCGTTCAATTAATCCATTTGATTGCTGGAAATATATGGATGATTTCCTGTGATCTATGCCTAAATTTTCTAAGAAATTGTTAAGTTCATCTGAGATTAGATTTGGCCCATTGTCTGACTGCACAATTTTTGCAATTCCATATCTAGCAAAGTATTCATTAAGGCATTTTATAATAGTTGCAGATTTTACATTGGCTAAAGGAATAGCCTCTAAAAACCGTGAATAATGATCTACGATTGTTAGTATAAAAAACTTTCCATCAGTAGATCTTGGCAACTTGCCTACAATGTCAATTGCTAATTTTTCACCTGGTGCTAAATCTCTTTTTTCAATATGCCTAGAAGTGGTATGTTTAGGTTTGGATTTGTTTGATAAACATTGCGCACAATTTTCACAAAAACTTTTTGTATCTGAAAACATTCCTTTCCAGTAAAATTTTTTGTTAACTAAATCATAAGTTTTTTTTGTACCAAAATGTGGTGAATGAGCAATCTCTAAGCAACTTTTTATTAAAGTTTTTGGAATGACTATCTTATTTATGATTGAATTAGTTTTATTTTTGTATTTGTACATCAGCAGTTGAGTGTGAGAGTCAATAAAAAATTTTGTTTTAGTTTTACTGTCATCATTATTAATTTTTTCTATTATGTCTTTGATTTCATTGTCTTGAATTTGTGAAATTTTTATGTTACTTTGAGTGAGAGATTTGTCTATGGCAAAAATATTAATGTTGTTTACATTATATTTTTCAACTTCCATTCGAGACAAAAAATCAGCAGGGTTCTGTTTTCCTGCAATATGAGTTATATCATATTGAAATTGCCCAAGATATAGTAACCACCTAGCTACTATATCAGGTTGCTTATCCAGCTGAGCATGATATGTTAGTGTTTTAGCATCCGTGAGAATTGTGAATTTTTTACCATATAAATATTCATAGAAATGCCTGCAAGCTGCAAAAATGGCCAAGAGTTCTCTACGAATTGATGGATATCTTGACTCAGCTTGTGAAAGCTGTCTTGAAAAAAATTCAATAGGGAAGAATTTGTCGTCATATTTTTGCATAAGAATGCCACAAATGGATATTTTTGATGCATCAGTAACCAAATACAATTCTTTATTCTCATCCAGTTGTTTAAGAGTAGGTTTACTGAGTAATTCGTCTTGAATTTTATTAAAAGAATTTTGACAGGCTTCCGACCAAATAAAAGGTGTGTCTTTACGTGTTAATGCCACAATTGGTTGTACAATCTCTGCATAATTGTAAATCATATGCCTGAAAAAATTATTCATACCCAGAAATGCTTGAACCTGTTTTAAATTTTTTGGGACTGGAAATTGTGTCACTTTATTTATGTTGTTATCAGAAGGTGAAAAACCTTCTTGATTAATTTTGAAACCTAAATAAACAATTTCTGATTTACAAATTTGAACTTTTTGTGGATCAAGAGTTAAATTAAATTTTGATAATCTGTCGAACACAGTTTGAAGCAGATTTAAAAGTTTATCCATATCATTTTCTGCCACGATAATGTCATCAAGGTAAAATTGTATGTTGCTACCTACAAGATCACTAATGCATTTAGTCAAAAGAGTGTGGAAATAAGATGTTGAGTTACGACTTGCAAAAAATAATCTGGTAGGCATAAAATTTCCAAGCTCGCAGCAAAATGCAAGTTTAGGTTTGTCACAATCCTGTAGTTTAATTTGAAAAAAGGCTGATTTCAGATCCAAAACACAATAGTATTTTTTACCCGCAATTTGATGGAGAATTTCTGAAATCTTTGGTAAACAAATTTGAAATGATTCTGTTATAGAATTCAATAAGCGATAGTCCACAACCATGCGAAAGTTTTGTTCTTTAGACTTATCTGTAGATTTCTTTTCAACAAATATTACAGGGAAATTGTAATTTGAAACTGATGGTTCAATTATTCCTGCATCTAAGAGCTCACTTATTTCTTTTTTGGCAAATTTTTTTGCAATTTTTGGAATTGGATATGGACGTGTTTGAATGGGAAAATTATGAAGTAGTTTGAATTCAGGAACCACAGCATCTGTCGAACCCAAAGTCTTGTATCTTTTGGAAAAGACTTGTGAGTTGTTCATTAGCATAGAAATTACTTTGCTTTTATCATTTTCATTTAAATGCCCTAAATCAAAATCATCAACTTTAAGATCATCTTTTCTGAGTTTTTCAATTTCTGACAAATTTAAAGTATTCACCTGCAAAACTTCAGAATTGCTGGGCTCAATAATATTAGTATTGTCGAATATTTGTAAAGTGCCAATTTTTAGTTGTTTTCTGATATTAATTATTTTATTCGAGTTATTTTCCACAATGGTGTATATAAATTTTTTGTCTACAACATTGTTTACAGATTCAGAAATTAAGTAATTTAATTTTGTTTTAACTGGTATGAGATTTACTTCTTTACTGTCAGCAAAGCATTTTGGAATGTGAAGTTTAATAATTGAAAAAGAATTAGGAAGAATTTTTACATTATTTACAGATTTAGCATAATTAACTTTATCTTCTGACTTTATAATATTATTTGAAACTAATTTAGGAGATGATTCATAAAATTTGAATTTTTTGCCATTCATGATTAGCTGCTTGTTTTCGACATCCATGAGAATTTTATTTCTCTGTAAGAAATCATACCCCAGGATAATCTTGTATTTGCATTGCCAATCATTTGGAGTAACAAAAAATTGATTTTCGAACCAACATTTGTCAATTTTGAATTTTATGTTTACTGCAGATAAATAGGGTATAGAAGTGTTATTCAGTGTGTTAATTCTGACAGATCTGGATAAATATTCAACTTTACAGTGTTCTTTTATGATTTGTAGTACATTGTTTTGAATCAAGCTCAGATTTGCACCTGAATCTAACAAAGAAAGAACTTCTTCCTGACCAAAATTCAAAGTTATTATCGGTAAATCTGCTTGTTTCTGACTACACGACATAACATATAAATTATCTTGCTCATTAGTCTGAGTCTCAATTGAGTTAAAAGCTTTTTCATTGTTGATATTATTAGTGGTCAAGGATTTGTTTATTGAAGTTAATTTTGCATTGCCTGAATTATTTTTTACTTTTTTGTCTGATGTTTTGTGTTGTGGTAGAGATTTCTTTTTGATATGTGATTTTCTTTTGAATTTAGGTTTCAATTTTGAATTGTTTTTTTTACATGAGGAAATCTTTTTTCTGTTTTGGGTTTTTATGTTTGATTTGTTAGTACAGTAAGAATCCATCAATAGTCATTCATCAGTGGCATTTTGATTTCTGAACCTTCTTCGAAAGGAATTACCTCTGAAATTTCTTTGAGAAGGATTGCCCCGAGAATTACCCCTGAAATTTCCTCTGAAATTCCTGTATCGCTTGTTTACTCTATTTTGAGCAAATTGTGTCTTATTTTGTGTGGCATTTCTGACTTCAGGAAAATACCAGCATTCGATGGTTAAGTGTGGTTTACCACAAATCAAACAAACATTGATATTTTTAGTGTCTTTAGATTTTGTTTCCTGATCCGAGTTAAGACTTGTTATGTTGTTTACATTTTTTGTAAGTGTAAGTTCTTGAATTTTGTCAGATAATTCTTGGATCTTAGCATTTGTCTGCACCTGTGAATCTAATAGTGTAGTTAATTCAAAAGATACTGTGTTGTTGACATTCATGTCAGGATCTTTGAATGCATTTTCTACATTGATTGCAAAGTTTAATGCTGACTCAAAATCTTGTGGGTTTTGTTTTTTAACTTCAATTCTAATGTCTGAGCGAAGAGCCTCTAAGAATTTATTCAACTTTAATTTTTGAGCCAAGTCTACAATGTCTGCATTTGCATTATCGCCTATGTTTAGATATTCATTTGCAGCATTTTCAATTTTTTCTGCTAAATGTTTAACTGTCTGACCTTGCTCCTGGAAAATAGATGAGAAATTTTGTTGTTTCTCTGCAAATGATATAGTTTTAGAGAATTTTTTTGTCAAATTTTGTTTCAAAAGATCAAAATCATTTATCTTAGATGCAACAGGGTCATTTGCGATATATTTTAGAGCCTGGTCCTTACAGTGAAGTTTTAGCACAACTAATTTTCTTTTTTGATCCCCGTTTTCCAAATCGGCCAAATTCTCTATTTGCTGGATAAAGAATTTAAAATTTTCGCCCTGGGAACCTGAAAAATCTGGTAATGAATTTGCCAAGCTCACCTGTTGTACATTATTTCGCCTCATTTTTAGATAGTATAAATTATCAAAAATTGTAACTAATCTTTAAATTCAAATATTTCCTCAAATTTTTGGATTATATTTAATTTAAAACAAATATGTTTACTGCATATATTATTGACAAATGATACCCAACATGAACAAAATCACAATGAAAATTATAAATAATGATAAAAATTGAGCATTAAAAATGGTATTTTGACTCACTTCAATTTTTAAAATAATTCATTATAGAAGATACTTATTAATGTAACTACTAAATATGAATATAAATATTATAAGAAAAATATATGCACATATCAAAATCATAAATCAGTAAAATATTAAATCAATAAAATCATAAAAATTCATTCTCAAAATTTTGAAGTTTGTTATTATTATTATTTAAATTACACTTTTAAAGAATTTAAGAAAGAAGAAAAATATTTTTAAAAGAATTAAACCAAGATTCGAGACCTTTGAAAAAAGATAAATAAAAAAATTTCTTTTGTCACGACACCATTTTATATAGAGAGGAGAGATAGAGAGATATGGAGATGTAAATATTTAATTATTGCAAAAATATTTATATGGTAAGGAGGCAATTATCATACCTTTAAAATGAAGATTTATATGAGATAATGTGATATAAACATTATTGAGATCAGAAAGGAAGCTTATATTTTTCAAAAATTAAAAACTATATATAAGTGATGAAACATGAATGTTATCGAAGACAAAGCATATTTATTGATAGAACACATAAAAAGAGATAAAAAAAAGAAAAACACTCAAAATAAAAGTATATATACAAGAATTTGCTGCAGCAAACTTACTAGTAACCTCTAGATTAAATTCGTGAAGTTGATAATTACATGATGAAATCAGATTTGTGTTTACTTTGGCAACTATATTTTTTTGCCTCACTTAGGCTTTGTACCATGTGCTGCTGGGTTGTGGCAGTGATTTTATTTCTTTTTCGATCATTAGATCTTATCAGTCAATTTGACTGATCTTTGGCTAAAACAATTGTATGCACCACGCTGCTTTTTATATCACTTATATTTTTGAACTAGATCGATATTTAAGACCATCATGGCCTGGATCACTATTTTGTGATTACGCTTTCTTGAGGGTACACACGATCACAAACAGGTAGGCGAAGAACATATAGCCTGTTAGTCGACACCACACTTATTTCCCTTATGGGACTTTTTTATTAGCACTATTTTCTTTTTAGATGATGTCGATATTTCAGATGATGGCGATCACTTTTATATAGAGAAGATACACAAACAATCACATTGGAGACACAGAAGGAACTCAGCCGGTCAGTCAGAACTACAGTCTAAATTCTTGGGAGATCATCTTAAGGTAATATAGAAGCAAAAAAAAGATTCATACTTGAAGAATTAACTTACAAAAAATAAAAAATCACTAGCCCACGCTGCAGAAAAGGCTTTTTTTTACCTAAACTGCAGCGCGGCTTTTTCGCGTAAACTCGTAGCTTGCCGCTTTTTCAACTGTTGCCAAAAGGCGTTGAGAAGAAGTGAGGGAGAAAAAGTGATTTTCTACCGTGAATGATTCTTCTCTGTTTCTCCCCACGCTAGAGTGGAATTCACTTGTTTTCTCTCTCTTGCGATTTTCGTATTGGCTGTGGGAGAAATGAAGTGTTTATTTTTATGATGCGTTTGCTCTGCCGATTGGTTTCGAGTTCTCGCCACTTGTTTACTATATGTAGAGACCTTTCTCTCTACAATAGCCGTGATACCATGTTACGCAAAGTAATGTTAGTTTAGCTCCAATTCTGTACCTTTGTGTCTATATGACATTTGTTTTAATATTGCCAAAATGTATCTATAAATTGATGAAAACAATTTATTTATGTTAATAATAATTCAACTCCATGCGGTAAAAAAAATCAAGAAAATAAAACTGGCTCACGTAACAATGATTGCATGACGTAACGATCATTGCATGACGTAACAATGCATAAGATAAAATTTTAAAGTGGCAATAGAATTCTTTAAATTGATAGACAAAATTTAAAAATCTTATTCATTTGCTGTGAATAAAAAGTTGAATTTTGACAAATATTTGAAATAAGCTAAAATTTACTCTGATTTTGTCGCATTAATTAGAAAATAACGACATGCCTTCGTGCTTTTCCTGGTTGTAAGTTTTTTCTCATATTTTTCTTTCTTTTTTAAAATTTATAATTAATTTATTATTCTCTCGTGTCCGTTACACAGATATCCAAATATTAAAAATGAACGAGAGCACGATTTATTTACATATTTCTTTAATATTTCGACGCAATTGACAAATTTAACACAAATCTATTTAATTTGACTTAAAAATACGGAAAATCTCTTAAAAAAAGAGTAAAATATTTCATTTTTATGCTTTATGATATGTACATTAAATGGTCATCGCGGTGTATAATGTGCGTTAACTATTAATTAAGTGTAATTTAAAGTCGCGTTTGATACTTTCTTCAAAATATCGCCTATCTCTCTCATACATAATTCAAAAGTGTGTTAAACTACAATAAAACGCAATAAAAAAGCAGGTAACGGTCGGAAATTGAATTGTTATCTCAAGTTGCTTGACAATCGCTATTTGGCCATCCATTTTTTTTAAATTTTTGTAATGCATCATTTGATTAAAACAAACTCGTAAGTGTTCCTATTGATTTTGCATTGCTTTTCTTGAATAAGTAACATCCATTTCTTTTTCATAATGTCAGCACAATTATATGAGGCATTGGGTTTCGAAATTCACCTTTTTGAAGTTTAAAAAACCAAGTTTTCTCAATTCAATGTATTCGAAAACCGAAAAAATACTACGATCTTCAAAAAATCTAGTTTTATCGCGTATTTCTGGCACTGTGAAACCATAGTTTACAATGAAAACCAATGAACGCAATCGTTTTTCACGATTTTCCGAAGTTTAATTTTCCGAATAAGGAAACTAACATCCTCATACCGGGTGTCCAGTAAATGACTGACTCATTTTGAATGTAAATAAAAAAAAAACTATTTGCGATAAGAATGCGCGGCTTGCTGTATTGTTATTAGAATATAAATAAATTTTAAAATATGAACTTTGTTAATGTAATATAATAATATTTAAAATAATATCTCAGTCTCAAGACTGAGGAGGGGAAATGAGGAGGGGAAATGAGGGTTGTGGTTCAATCACAAATATTATTTTAAATCACTTTCCAACCAACGTACCCTATTTCTCATGCTGATTCGAGAGTCGATTCAACATATAGATTCAGATTCGACAACATATAGATTCAGATCCAGCCGAAAATCTCATATTTATGAAAATTAGAGTCATGTCTGTATTCAAACAGCCTGTTACCGCCAGCGCAATATTTTTTCCGAAATTTGAACTGTATTAACAATGTACATGTTTAAAAATTTATTGATTTTCTAATAACAATACCGCAAACCGCGCATTATTATCTCCAACCGTTTATTTGTTATTTAAGTTCAAAATGGGTCAGTTATTTACTGGACACGCGGTACATACTAATACGATTGAAATACATTGTGTGCAGAAAACAGTTCTTCCATTTAACAGACTGATGTGACCTAACTCAGTTGTAAGAATATGCGATATTAGCCAAATATTATAAACTGTCTCAAAACCGAAGCGAACACCTCTGAAAAATAATTTATTATAACCCTATATGGTTTATTAAATATGTGCCACATATTTTGCATTACAGTGTATAATTTAAGTGCATACATGTTAAGTGAGTTGCTTGCGAGTTTGATACTGTGACAGTCAGGGGCGGGGAAATACACCATTTCACTCGTCCCTAGCGAATGAACATTTTCACAGGGCGAGTGAATTTTAAGGTGTGGTCTTCGAAAACTGTAAAGTAAGATACGTCGGGAATTTTTTTTCTAGATAAATATATTTTTCATTTTTTCAAATTACTGCGATGTAAACATAGTACTAAGCTCTATTCTGTATTGAACTTTTCTCTCTTGTATATATTTCCTAATTTTTTAAGGGAAAAATTATGAAAACGCATCATGCTGATTGTAATTAACTATTTTTGCAGTCGCATAACCAAAAGTTGGTACTTTTGGGTTAGTTGGGTGCCAGTGTTATTTATGCATACATTTATCCAAACCTATATACACATATATATGTATAAATATATGTATAATACTAATACTATATATGTATAAATAAATACATGTGTGAGTATATATACATTATATATGTACATATACATATGCAAGTATAGATATGTGGTGTATATATGATACTGGCGCCCGGTTAACCGAAAAGTACACAATTTTCAAATGCATTTTTCTTGTTAAACCCGATTTTAGTGGTTGACTCATAGGTTTACTAGGAATTTCCAGCTCTTTGTGTTTTCTTTGGAAGCCGATAAACACGATGATAAATCTACAGGTCAACCGCTGCAATCGGGTTTTCAGATATTTTCCACAAAGATATGACTTGACTGACAGATTGCGTTGTAATATGTGAATCGAGTTTTAAGTAATTCTAGAATTTCAGCCGTAAACCCGATGAGATTTTTGCTTCTGCCTCTCGATAAAATATATAGGTCAGCACAAATACTCTGTGGAACATTTCATCTTACTGACTGATAGGGAATTTATAACTCTTATCCATTTCCTAATTAAATTAAATTTTAGAATATCATGTTTGTGATAACAAAACTATAGATCATGTACACGGTTGCACAAAAAATCGTATGTTGTTTCTTTTCTTGATGGTAATTTAAGAAAAATTTGGTTTCAAATATGTTATGGTATTTTAAAATTGTTTATTTAGGCATTATATTTCAACTTATTAGAAGGTTAAGTTTTGTTAAAATATTCTTCTGTAAATGTTGAAAAATGTTTCCTAATTTATACTTAACGGCTGATTTTTACTCTCTTCTTTCAATGCAAGAAGAAAGTATTGGATTTGTGAAATTTTCCGAATTCCAGTTTTCAATGAATTTAAACGGTTTGGGAATAAGAAAACCTGAAAAACATGTTTTTACAAAAGGTGTGTCTGTCTGTTACATAAATTTCTTGCGCACTCTTCTCAAGAACTATTGAACGGCATTTAATAAATTTTTAGATTCGGTTAGCTCCTAATAAAAAGTGTTGCTAATTATTTTTTGGCTTAAACCACCCAACAGGTGGCGCTGCTATGCAACTTTTTTTTACAATTCCCTCAATAGCTTTATCTAAAAAACCAATGAGTGAGTTTTCATTAAACTTCAGATTCTGTTATTTTTTCATACAAATTGGTGTTGATTACTTTTTGTCGTAAATCGCCCTACAAGTGGTGCCGATATGCGGCATTATTCAAGATTATCACAATAGCTCTGTCTCAAGAATTGTCTAACGAATTTTCATCAATCTTCAGATTAAGTTAGTCCATGTCTTTATTCAGAGAAAGTTCTATGTATTCACTTAAAACTCCAATTTTAATTAATCAATTTGTATATTTTCAGTGTGGGCCGTCTCCGCCGGCGTCGTTCTCCTCCTGTTGTTCCACGCTGCGAGTATGACTCGCTTGCGGAAAGAATACAGGTAAATGATTTCATATTTCTGCGCATGCGCATGCTCGAATCATGGAGGGACGCGCTGAGACTGAGGCAAAGTAGGGCGACTGCCCAGGTTAGGGATGGGGTGCAATTGGGGTTAGAGTTAGGTGGCGGTGATTGTTCTTCACCGCAGGGGGGAAGGGTTTTTCCAGGTGTAGGCAAAGAAGTCTGTGTGCCCTATCGCCCTCTTGAGGAGATGTGTACACAGCACGGAGATGGGCCAAAAGAGGGTGCTGAGGGACGCGCAGTTGCTGATGACGTTTGTCACCGCAACTTGAGAGAGTCGGAGGGTATGCTGCAGGTCTTGGAAAGTAATTCAGATTTGTCAGTTGTTAGCATTTCCTCAGTCAAAAAGCAGAGAGCACGTTGGAGCAGACTCGCTCTCTTGATGCGTAGGTCGGCCAAGTTCCAGACCGCAGTTCCATCTCTCACTTAGAAGGGGGTAGTAATGGCGCGAATATTACGCGATGTTTCAATAGGAAGAGACGGTCTGAGCATGCGCATTAAATTAAATTTTATAAACTGTAGGAGTCAGGTACCTTTTGAAAAAGTTCTTTTCACGTATAAAAGTATTTTTAAATTAATTAGATTTTTTAATTTACAAGTTTTGAGACATCATCAATTTTTTCGTAAACATTTTCTATCACTTAAGAAAGGTGTTTCATAGTATGTTAAAAACGAAAATTCGTTTTTAATATACTGCGTTATACTTACCTTAAATAATCGAAAATGTTTTTTGAAAATGACTTTTTTCATATTTCTATTTCACTAACCAATACGACAAATAACACTTTGAGCTCTAAGCCAAATGTCTTTTTGGTTTCCGTATTAGGTGAAACGAACTTAGCGTAAGAGTTTCTCGGGGTCACATTTCAACTGTCTGGGCTGTAAAAGTACTTGTTATACACTATCTACCAATAAATATTTGGATGTCTATGCATACGCCGATATCTGCATTTATATTACGGTCTCTACCATTAAATATGTTGTCGGAAATAACATGGATCGGATGCAAGATGTCACGAAGTGCAGTGTAATTTGGTTCGAGACTGGTGTAACCCTCTGGCACCACAGAAATGACTGATTTTCAAGGGGCATATCTATCCAGCCGAATTCCCCAAATTCCACTGCACCTATGCGATTCAGAAATGGATGTGAGCGGCGTAGTCTGGAATGTGCTAGAGTCGGCAAACCCATAAAACTGGGAGACAGACATCGACAGATGCCGTCCAGTGAAATTCGAAAGAACCGATCAACAATTAATACGCATACATCAAGAGTTTCAATAGAAATCCGGTTTATTTGTTTCGATTAATGCTATTCACGGAGAAGCTCACGTGCTTGGTTTTCTTGGTCCTCAAGTCCAACTGCTCTGCTCGATTACGATTTTGCAAGGCAAGTTGACAGTGGACCGTGTGGCTGTGGAAACGCATTCTCTGGAATTATGAATTAAGGCTCATAGCCTTGGTTATACCGTTTGGATTGGCAGGTCACGAACAGGCGTCTACCTGGAGAATGCCTGTAGTCAGAATGAATTGTTCCCACAGCTACGTTCAGAAGTTACTTGCAAAATTACAACGCCATGTGCCATGTTGCGGTATCCACCATGAATTGATATATATGACAATGGTATTAATCGACTGGACTGGCCTACACTGAGCCAAGACATAAATCAAACCGAAAACTTCTGCGTCGAGTTGGATCGCCGAATGAAAAAGTGCGAATATCGTCCTAATTCAGTAAAGGAAATTTCCTATCTTATCCAAGCCGAATCGAAAAATGTAACACTGTCTATTCTAAAAGGATTTGTAGAAAGCATGTCCATCTGGGATACGACTATAACTACTTCTCGTGGAGAATTTGCTAATTGTTTAAGGTACATAAATATTTTTGTTCTTTAATCACAGGTATCCAAATATTTATTGGTAGATAGTATGTATGTTCACGGTCCTGTCAGAAATTACCTACCAGCCTTTTATTTTGAAAAGAAAAATATACGCGGTAACACTAAACAGAATTAAGCATTTGAAAATATCTTGAATCAGGGCTTAAATTCGGAATTATTGTGAACTCTTTGTGCTTTGAAATGTATCTCATAAATGTAAATTTTATTGACTAATGTTTATATATAAATAAAACTCATTTTCAGATATTTGTGCTACATTTGAGTAACTTTTTACTAAAGTCTAAGCAATATTTTATATTTAAAAAATGATGTTTTCTTGCGCAGATTTTTTTAACGATAAAACATGTTTTTTTCAATAACTTATTATTAAACAAAAATTTTTAGCATACATAATTAGTTAATTCATTATGAATTAACTAATTTTGAAACTTATTTTGAAACTTATAGTATAAAAAAAATTAAAATACATACCTTACAAACAGTTAAAAAAATCATGAAATGAACCAAATAGCTTCAGTCCAGAGAAAGATACGCTCTTGAAATAGCTGAGAGCTCAAAGTGTTAATTAACAAATTTACTCAAAAATATTGACCGTTATTATTTTTAAAATCATCTCTTTAAACAACAATGTCTGATTAAACAAAATGTAGATATACATGCAATTGTATGAGGACAATTAATGTAAAATAGAATGGATAATATATAATAACATAAGATAATAAAAAAGTAATTTTACTAGAGCTTAATTTTAGATAAAGCGTATAAAATTTTAAACACATGAAAAAAAACTACAAAAAATGATTAAAAATTATCGAATAATTTGTCTACTATAAAATGAAATAATGATTTGGTTAATTGCATGCATTTTAATTAATTGGAAGGAAAATCAATTCTCTCGCTTAATTATCGGATAAATTAGTGTTTAAAACTTACATAAACTGAATTTCGGTTAATATCTGGTTTACATATAAATATATATATATATATATATATATACAGGGGGATGCAAATTAGACCGACACAATAAGAGGGGGGATAGTTATCATTAACAGCATGAAAAATTGCTACAGGACATCGTATCACAAACAAATTATTTAGCCACAAATGCAGGGTATTTCTTCCAACTGAAGTTGGTTTTACGTAATAGTTTGAATAAAAAAATTCTGCAATGGAAATGTGATGATATGTACCTTGGTTTATATGAAATGGGATACTATCAAGAAACATGTAGGAAAAACAGGGTGCTCACGAAACTCATAATATTATATGAATTGCTATTCACATATCAAAATGTTGAGAGTCAAGGCATGCTTCTGGCGTGTATAGTAGAAACATGTTAATTTTTAAGTATTATCATATTTACAGCAAAGGTGAGCACGTGTATTTAAAATTTCATTTTAAAATATTTAAATTTCCGTCAACCAAAGTTGAGTTGGTGTAGAACACCCTCTATTTTTCGAGCACATATTCTATAGTAATTTTTCATCCTCTAGATGCCTACTATCATACCCCTTAGTTTGTCGGTCGAATTTTGAAACACCCTGTATGCGTATCTATGAACATCATTTAAATAAAATATTGTAGCGCGACTTTATTTGCAGGTCACACACTTTTTGTAATGTAAAATATTTTGAGCCACTTTTTAAAATTTTTAGACGCATTTGTAGAAATAACTTAATAGGAATGGAGTTTCATTTAAAATGTTTCTTAACTATCATATTTAGCTATAAGCTATTTCTTAAAAAACGGTTTTTATACACTTTAAAAAGGTACTTGACTCCTGAAAAGATTTAAAAAAGTGGGGTAGGGGGTAACTGGAAATGGGACTTAGTATTCTAAGTTAATATTTATAAGATTAATCTACCTATTTATAATCTGTATTTAGTTTTAAGTTAGTTTGTAAGATATCTATTTATATTGTATACGGTGGGTGATCGGTTAACAAACTCTTTGGCTTCTAATTAGGTCAGTCTACGGATGAATCAGTTAATAAATTCTTCGGTTTACGAACAGATCGATTAACGAGCTCTTCGGTTTACGAACAAATTAGTTAACGAATATTGTTTGCGAGGGAGTTTTATATTCGGATAACAAACACATCACAAAACGAAGTCGTAAAAAATGCTGTGTTTGCGATTTACCGAATTGATTTTAATTGCATCTATTTTCGACTTGGGGAATACTTTAAATGTTGTATATTTTGGCCTAATTGATTCAGGTGATTCCGGGGGGTTGTGTCCTTGATTTTAGACTCCCTAAATTAGAATGAAATGATCAGCAGCATTCTTTTATATATTTTATAGTACCTTTAAAAAACAATTAATTCCAAATTATTTAAATTAAAAAATAGTTAAATTAATTTAAAACAATTTATATACATTTTCTAGAACTAAGAGAATTAAGGTGATTTTGGCATAAATTCTAAGTGACAAGTATGTATGATTTAATGCCGTAGGCTATTAATGTAATCCTGAATGTCTCTATAAATGGCATATTATCTATTAAAAGAAACATGCCAAGATTCGGGCAAAGCTAACAATAAACGATCTGTTTGTATTAAATAAGAACGTATATTAACCCTATTATAAATGGAAGATTTATACTATTTTGCATGTATTATTTAGCCATTAAGAATAAATTAATTGAATTTTTTTACAAGTCAATACAAAATCTAGGTTGACGAAAAATTCGATTAACGAACATTATTTTGATATGGATTAAGTTCGTTAACCAGTCATCCATTTTATGTAGCTTTAAGTTAGTTTTTAAGATATCAAATTCGGCCATTGTTCTGTAAATATCTAAATTATGATTACTGTCCAGTTTATGAAAAAGAACAATTTAATCATCATGTTTGGCTTACTATTCAAAATTCTCTTGATCTATTCAATGAAAAAACTTTTTTGGCTTATTATTCTAAATTTACCCAGCAGTGCAATAGACAACAATAGTATCTCAATAGAAATTATTAGATCTTTACGGAAAAATATTAACTGTTTTTTAATAAGCATTAATAGTAATTTTTTACAGCATACAGAATTGCATCAATAATTTACCTTTAAATGAATAACAAATAGGAAAAAAACTATTTTTAATGTAATTCTTTTTCACAAACAACATACAATTTCACAATTTCACCAAAAGTAATTAAGTTAAAATATTAAAGATGCACATTAAAACATTTTTCGCGCCATCCATTTCCCAGTTTTTTTATAGAAAGGCTTCGCTTTTAACTAAATGATTTTTCTGAGATCAGATAAAGCTTCAAGTAACAGTAGTATAAATGAAGGCACCTTCTGGCATTTGGGGGATAAAAAAGGTATCATCTGATAAGGTTCTGGCATGTATAATCTGGCACTGGCTTCTGGTTTTTGAATAACATCTTGTAAAAAAGGGCTTCGTGAGGCTTGCATCTTCTTCACCCCTCTTCTTCACATCTCAATAAGTATGGGTAACCTGTCGGCATTAGTTTCTGTGCAGCTCTTGGCATAAGATCTTCTAAAAAATGTCTCGATACTTATAGATTTTTCGATATTTAATGAAATGGGTTTGAACAATCAGAAAACTGTATTTTTGCTGACTTTTCGCTGTTTGCAAAAATAGAAGCTTCTGATTGGCTATTTTGGTTTCTCTAAACAGCGAAAAATCTATCTAGACTTCTTCAAGTGTGGGTTTATGGAACTGAATTGGCATTGAATTTTAAATAGCATTTGTCGAAAATCATTGGCACTTATCGACATCCGGCTTCTTACTTCTTTAAATCACAAAAAATGTACTACGGGTTAAAGTACTAAGTTTTAACGTACTTGGCGCGACGTATATGCATGTGTTAAAGATCCGTAGAGAGGTTGCGATTTTTGCGTGATTGTGGTGTTGCGTAGTTGTGGTTTTCCTCGTAATTTATGGTGTTGTTTGGACTGTCGATTGATTTGGCATCGTGGCATTTGTAATTACAAACGATATAATGGTTTGATATTAAATGGACTTTCAACTGTGTTTATACTAATTTTGTAATGATGTATTTTTAGATAATAAATTTGTTAGTTAATTAAACGTCTGTGTGTGTGATTTATTTTAACACATTTTATTATTTATTATCTTAGTACGAAACATAATCAGACGCTTAGAAAAATTCTTCTAGACCGGAAAGTGGTTGATACATCATCACATCTTCGTGTTAATTCTTGTAATTCCAGGATTAATTAGACCACGATTTATACATTAAAGTGCAACTGGTCCGCCAAGTCATATCTTTGTGGAAACCACCTGTAGACATGATATTATTTGTTAATCGGTAG
The DNA here is from genome assembly GCA_964019185.1 of Maratus speculifer. Lineage (NCBI taxonomy): Eukaryota > Metazoa > Arthropoda > Arachnida > Araneae > Salticidae > Maratus > Maratus speculifer. Next base: position 26,283,316 of record OZ025289.1, on the reverse strand, counting down.
GTTTATCATAGTGTTTGCTTTCACCCAAAGCTATGAAAACCGAAAGAAGAAAACAAAAAAGAAAACCAGTAAAAACACCACAAAGTCGGACTTGCAGATGTTTTTCGAGATAAGATTTGGCAGACAAGTTGCATTTTAATATGCAAATTGTGTTTTGACTAATCTTGAAATTTCAAACGTCAACTCGAATTGATGACGGTTTCTGCAACCGCTGCCTGATCTACTGTCAATGATCTAAAAATCTTTCGTAAACTTCCTTAAAAATTTTTAATGTTAAGGAGTGTTGCACGCACAATACATTATAGAACGAAAGGTGATGAAAAAATTTACTTTAAAGAAGGTTCTACTATAGGCACGTGATTATAAAAATCGTTCGGTTACAAAGAAACGAGATAACGCATATGGATCAACATACGTTATCAACATAGTCTGGGTCAGAACTTTTATCTGTAATTCATCTGTATAAGTAATTTTTTTCACCATCTCGAGTTTTATTCTTTTACAATAATAATTTATGAGTTTTATACAAAAACAACACGCCATGTTTTTCTTTCAATTCCCTGTTTCTTATGTATATTCTTTTAGTATATTCAATAGTTGTATATTTTATTGTATATTATAATGTATATGTAAAATTTTTGAAATAAAGTGTGTTTTAAGAAGGATGTGTTTTGTTTCTTTTTCATGCAAGAATTCATGTACGCTAACTACGCAGTTCGTGATGTACGTTAATTGTGCGTGTAACACTCCAAACAGTATGTACAAAAATAATGCATCAATTAAATAAATAAATAAAATTTGGGGGGTAGGGGGTCAAATGTAATTAAATAAATAAAACAAATTTGGGGGTAAGGGAAGGAAGCGGGTGGGAAGTAATTAAATAAGTAAAATAAATTTTGGAGTAAAAGGGGGTCGGAAGAGCTTACCAAAACGGTTTTATAAGAATGCTATATATATGATATTTTTAATTGCATGAATATTTTCATTTTTAACTATAAATAATATGTCAGGCATTTTCAATAGCTATAAAACATTAAATACACATGTATTAATAAGTTCTTATATTTCACTCGTATAATAAAATATTAAGTTTTAGGAAAAACTATAAACTACTATATTTACAAGTTTAGCATTCCAAAATTTTATTTAAAGTTCCTTATCAGAATAAAAAAATTTAGAACTTCAGATCAAAAATTTTGTAATCTGTACATCATTTTATAAAATTATAACCCATTAAAAAGAAACCTCTCTATTGCATAGTGGTTTTACAGGCAAATATCTGTCAATAAAATCGTCATTTACATAATTTTTTAAAGTTTAAACTTGTTGATTATTAAAAATGTGAAAAAATCTCATTACTAATGGTTAAAACATCATTAAAAATCTTGTCTAAAAATGCATTAAACACAAATAATAATCGAAGAAAATATAAATTAGTAAGTCTTTAAAACATAATATAATTTTTATGCAATACAATTAAATCATTTTACTTTTTCTTGAATATACCGAAACAGTCTTAGTGTCATATTTTGATTCCAACTTTCTAATAATTAAAATTATCATGCTCAATACCTAAAGAGACTTTTAATATGTTACTTGGGATATCTAAAAATTCTCATTTTTTTTTATAAATGAAAGTAAAATAAAACATCTATCCGGATATTGGTCAGCTCTTCTGGGTGGTGGGAGGGACCCCCACCGATCTGAGACTTCACCTTAACGTGGTGGTGGGGTTTACCAGACCTACTCTGAGATTTCTTATTCTTTGCACATCTGCTAATCTGACAAATTTTCAAATATGATAGTTTTACTTTTGATATCTTGGTTATCGCCTTGAGAAAAAGATTAAATTTTTACAAATGTAATTTTCATATATGTTTGTCTTTCTTTTTTTCTTTCTAGCATTAAACTTTCGATGAAATATTCAGAGTGGGGCTGAACTAAGAAAGTCTCAAAGCATTTTCTATTTGTAAATTTCAATTAAAAAAAATCCTACATGTAAGACACGAAATATCTCTCATATCGCATCGTATTCATATTTCGCCTGTCGCAATCGGATTCTTTTAATGTGTCAGAAAAAATGTACTAGAAGACAGGACATCTGCTTTCTTAGAATCTACCGTCGATTTTTAAGAAAAAAATGCATAAAACTATAGGTAGTACAAAAGAAATGACTTTTAAGAATACAGGCTATTATTTTTATATATAAAATGACATCATTTGTATCCAATGAAGATTTGAGATTTAGTATACAGTCTTATATAACATATTTATAGAAAATAATGCATCGAATGTCACTGCAAACCAGTAAACAAAACAAGCAAAAAACGATGCCGTCATCCTGGAAAAAGCTTATGGGTATATGATGATTCCTAAATCTTTGTTTGTTTGTAACATTTATTGGATGCTAAAAATTAAATACAGCCACAGACAGAAATGATTATACAATAGGTATTTATCTACTATCAATTAATCACTATATGTGTACCGGCGTGTTATCGATAAAAACACAAGCAAAATTACTCGCATGAAGTGCCAGAAAAAAGTTTTGTTGCCATTTGGTGCTAAAATTAGCTATTTACAATACTTTTTATTAGTTGTATGCAAAGTAATTATTGATTCATTATTTTTTTTTTCTATCGAGTTGAAATCCCATAGCAATTTTTAGCAAATGTTTTCACCATATTAAATCAATGATAGCTGTTTTTAATTTTTATTTAGACTGTTACAAGTATATTTGAAACATTTACACATTCAGGACTGGGAGACATTTAGAATCAAGCTTGGAGACAATTTGGCGCTAACATATATGAATGCATAGTTTTAATGTGCTTATTATTTGGAAACGGTTGCAACAATGAATGATGATTTGCCACAAATCATTATTATTTTTTTTTTATCAAATCACATTTTTTTTATTAAAAAGTTCTAATCATCAGAATTTAATGAAATTAAAATGGGACCACATGGTAACTTATACTTTCAAACAAAAAAAGAATTATCAAAATCAGTTCATATTTAAAGAATTTATGAGTGAACAAGAAATACATACAGGTCGAAATCATAACCTCCTCCTTGAAGTCGGTTAAAAAAGGGATACAATAAAGGATGAAAGATACATTTTTTAGTGTTTCACACCGAACTTATTTTACTGACATTTATTTTCATTTGGCGACTGTTTTTTATTTCTTATTCGCCAAATTGCTAATGTTGCACAAAAGTCATGAGAACCCTGCATTTACCCTACGCTACGTATTATAGGTAAGTCATATCCAGTGGTTATGTATTTATTTTTAGGGTGTATGCCTCATTTACTCATGCTTGGATTAAGTACACAGAATTTGAGTATTTTTATATTTCATTAAGTGTTCTAAAAATTCTTCATACCATAGATAAGAACGTTCCTAATACGATAGCATATATACTCTATACTATACCCTTAAAAATAAATATATGGGTATTTTACATCACTGCCATTAGAGGAATTCACACGAAAATGAAAATCTATTTGTCCTTAGTACGTCTGCAATCTCTTGAGGATACATATACAGGATGATTCAAAAAAAGTTGACAAAACGATATGACAAATCAAGCATACAACCAGGATAAAAAATCATATAGGAACATAGGGTCGCGACTTATGTATTTGTGACTTATTGAGTCACAAATACAGGGTGTTTCATTCTAGCTACACCCCGTTTGAAAGTAATAATTTCGAGGAAAGTAAAATCATTGCAATGATATGTACCTTATTTTGTGTGAAATGTGATAACGATATGGAAAGTTCTGGAAAAACATGATGATATAAAAAAAACTGATTACCCCATTCCAAAATGTGAGGTGTCAAGTGCATACTACTGGCGCGCATAATGCAAATTTCTGTCACTTTTGTTTCGTATTATCACATTTAAAACAAAGGTGAGAATGTGTGTAAAAAGTTTAATATACTTCAAAAGTGTACTTAAAAAGTGTAATATACTTTAGTTTTTCTGAAACTTGTAACCGTCAACCCATATAGAGTTAGGAGGAAACACCCTGTATGTGTGACTCAATAAGTGGTTTGCGACCCTATGTTTCTATGTGATTTTTTATCCTTGTATCCTTGTTGATTTGCTATATCATTTTGATAACTTTTTTTTAATCACCCTGTATATATATATATGTATGTATGTGTATATATATACATATGTTACTGGCCAAATAAGATTTTAGGCCAAACTAGTTTATCCTAACCCCGTTCGGATAAACTAAATTTTCCGAGGCCAAAACGGTTTATGCTAACGCCAATCGAATAAACTAGTTTTTCCTAGGCAAACTAATCTATCCTAACGGCCATAGGATGAACCAATTATTCCTAGGCCAAACTAGTTTAGCCTAACGCTTATAGGATAAACTACTTTAGTCTGCTATTCATTGGTCTAATTTAGTTTATCCTAGGCCAATCTAGTTTATCCTAGGTGAATTCAATTTGGCGTAATTTTATTGAATCCAATGACCGCCACAGCGCGAATATTCTTGTTTATATTAGGCAGATCTAGTTTATCCTAGGCTAACGTAACCTTTCTTGTTTTTAACTCACAGGCGTCAAAGCCTGAGAACTAATGGGCCTTCAGGTTCTGTATGTATGTATGTGCTCATGTATCTACGTAACTTGATAACTCTTCGTGGAAATATCCGATTTGCTTCAAATTTTGGATGTAGGTTTATTCTGATCAGGCGCTTTCCTGATTAGATTGGGGTTTATTGGATAAGAATAATGAAGGGGGCGAAAGAGAAGCTAATCTCTTTCCGTTAATTTAGATAAATATGTTTTTCATGCTGAATTATCAGATTTCATTCAAATTTTAGGTATAGTATCATTCTGAACAGGCGCCTCCGTGATTGCTTGTGGATGTTAATTAATCAAGTATAAAAAAAGGAGCAATGGAGATAACCCCCATAATTTAGATAAGTGGGTTTAACCCTTTCAAGGGCGGTGGCTAGAGGGTCTAGCCACTTAATTTTAATTAAAAAAGTGGCAAATGACACCAGGAATATTTTAGTAAAATTTTCCTTTTGTAATGAAAGTACAAAATAGCGGATTTATATTTTCTAAGAAATTCGTTTTACTATTCTGGTGTCAGTCAATTATTTCATCATTTTAGGAACAGAAATCTTCTGCCCTTGAAAGGGTTAAGGGATAAATAAGTATAATAATAATAATAATAAGTATAATATTAATAATAATAATAATTTATAAGTGGGATAAAGGGGTGTCCCCTTTGCAGTTAAAAGTGCACCCATAAGAGTGTTAAAAGTTTGCCCCTGACTATTATAGGGATTTGGAATTTAACAGCGTTTTCCATTTCCGATAAATTACCTGTGGACAGATAAGATATTCTTGTCATCATGTACGCTAATGGCACCTGGTGCATGTAAAATCCGTCGTGGGTGCAAAGTCCTCCAAGTTACCTATGAATTATACCTCTGGAGGTGCCTTGCCAGGTGAAGGTCTCGTCATCTGATCAAGGCTCTAAATTACGAGACTATCTTGCGGTTGCCATGTGCAGTACATCTTTTATTGCCGCTTCGCGGCAATTAGGCGGTTGTCCGCCCCGATACCAGGTATCTAACCCGTTAAGCTGAGATTATTAACTCGGCAGGTAGGGGCCTGGTCATCGGTTAGAAAGAAAGATATTCTTGTCACGGCATCAAGTCTTTGATTCCCGTGATGTCGGTACCGTAAATTCGGTTCAAAATTTAACTTTAATAGTTTTTTCTCAAAGATAAATTGTTTTTATAAAAAATTGGTTAATGCCATTCGATTACATAGTTTCTAAATGAGAATGTTTGTTAATCTTTTGCATTTCTGAAAAGGAATTAATTGAGAAATACATCAGAAAATAGCTCTTTTGGATTTGTGAAAAGCCATAAGGAATGACATATATTCAAAAATCTACTTTTTATTAAAATGATTTAAAAGCTATAATATTTATATCCTTCCTTTTTTCTTTTATTCTAAATTACATTACTTACTTAATACATCCGTATTTGAATGTTGAAACGTTTAAGAATCTAAATAATCAATAATAAAGTGTGTATTTTCTGTTTTGCGAATACATATTAATTTAAAAATATATTGTTAATTTATCCCATAAATATGTATGCAGTATTCTTTAAAGGAATCTTGATTGTATGTTAAGTAAAGTCTGAATTTTTTACAGAAATTGAGTCGGGTCAGATCGGATCTCTTTTCATTGATTTCTGTTCAGGCAGGGCTCAGGCTGAACTTTTAATATTTACACCGGGTCAAGATAAAATAACTTTCTATCCGAAGGGCGGGGTCGGGACCTTGAAATTCCGGACCGCGCAGACCTCTAACAGTATCCTACTACTCCTTGAATAAAATATATTATACAGGTGTGATGGCATAAGCACTTTACACGAATTTAGCAACAGAGCGGCAGTCATGATCAATAGCCAGTTAAACTGATGGCTACGCGTTCACAGCCTGTTTACACTAATTGTATACTACAGCCTTATGTTTTTTAAAGAATAACACCCCCACTCCCCCGAAAAACAAAGTGAGAGTTTCCCCATTTCCCCCAATTATACTTAATCATTGAACCCACTAAACTAATCACAGATACACTTTATAAAATTGAACAATTAACTAAATTTCGAGGCAAATCGAATATTTCTGCATAAAAACACATTTATCTAATTTAAGGGGAGTATTCCCCATTCCCACTTTATACTTAATCATTAAACCCCAAAAATTATTCAGAGATTCACCTTATCAAAAAAATAAACTATATCTATAAAATGCGGCAAATCAGACAATTCTGCATAAAAATTTATTTATCTAATTTAACGTAGGGGAATAAATCGTCCGCTGCCCCGTTATACATAACCTAGAAAAACCCAAATTAATCAGTGAAGCGCCTCATCAAAATGAACTTATGTCCAAAATTTGAAGCAAATCGGTTAATTCTCCATAAACATCTATTTATCTAAAGCAAAAAGGAGATAAATTGTCCGTTTCCGCTTTATACTTAGCCAAAGAACCACCAAAATTAATCAATGATGCTTCTCATCAGATTGAACATATCCAGAAACTGAAGCAAATCGGGTAATTCTGCATGAAAAATTTATTTGCCTAAATTATGGAGCTAGGGCGTTCTTCCTTTTATACTTATGTAATGAATTCCCCAAAATTTTTAAGGAAGCGCCTCACCAGAATAAACCCATACAAAAAATTTGAGACAAATCGGTGAATTCCGGGTAAAGTACCATTTACCTGAATTATGGGAAGATAATCCATTATCCCCTTCATTTATACTTAAGGGGTCAGGTACCCTTTAAAGAATTAAAAAATCGATTTTTTAAAAAATATCTTATAATTAAATGTGATTCTTTAGGAACATTTAAAAACAAACCGTATTCAAAAATTCACATTAGAAGAAGAATTATGTCTAAAACATTTTGCGCTTTTCCTATACGACCAATAGGTGATTTAAACTTTAACTTCAATTTTCTCAGAGTGATTTTGATCATTGCGCGCACGCCACAGTTTCTGAAAAACGGTTGCGTAGAATTTCATAAAATTTTGGCTGAATGTATCAAACGTATACAGGCACAAAATGATCTATTATTATGCTCCTCAAATTAGAAGTTTAGATTTCATGACTATTTTTGTGTTAAAAAATCTCCATATTTCGAATTTCTTTAAAGAATATTTTTTTTATCTGGATCTATGAGTTTTATTTTTTCATCGTAGGTCATTTTGAAAACACGTTATATCTACTTTAAAAAAAATCTTAGCCTATTTTAGCTGTTCAAATTTGCAAAATCGTGCGCGCAAGGCATGCAAGTTTTATACTTTCGTAAAAATTGTGTCATCTTTAAAAATAATTAAAAAACATTGCGTATGTGTATACTTTTTAAACAACTTTAACTAATAAAATAAATCCTTCTTAATAAGGGTTTTCAATTTTATAGTCAATAGTCAATTAGATATAGAGTGATTGCAATTCTTACCGATATCCCTTTTTCACGTATTTTATTAGTTAAAAGGGTACCTGACCCTTTAAACAATGAATACCCATTATCCCCTCCCTTTATACTTAAACAATGAACCCTTACAACTAATCATGGAAGCCCCACATCAGAATGAACCTATATTTAAAATTCAAATGAAATATACTAATTATGCATAAAACATATTTATTTAAATTAAAGAGGGGGGCAATTAGCCTCCCGTTACACTTTTCCCTTATTCTTTTCCTATGAACTCCCAAAACTAATCAGGAAAGCACTTCATTAGAATAAATCTACATTCAAAATTTGATGCAAATCGGGTATTTTTATCAAGAAATTTTGAGCTATGTACATAGGTATATACAGAACCTATGGTCACATTAGCTAGCGCACTTTAATAATCTAATAAGATAAAAACACTTCAAATTACATCGGTCTAGGATAAACTAATTCAATCTTGGATAAACTAGAAATTTGGCACCGAGGTGCTTTTTAGGTTCAATAAAATCATGCCAAATTGAATTGGCCTCGGATAAATTAGATCGGCCTAGGATAGACTAGTTCAAACCAAAGATTAGCAGGCTTAACTAGTTTATCCTATGAGCGTTAGGCTAAACTGGTTTGGCATAGGAAAAACTAGTTTATCCTAAGAGCAATAGACTAGTTTGGCGTGGAAAAACTTATTTATCCTATGGGCATTAGGATAAACCGATTTGGCCTAAGAAAAACTAGTTTATCCGATGGGCGTTAGGATAAACTAGTTTGGCCTAAAATCGGCTTTATCCGGTAACATATATATTCTATTACGGTTCGTGTAATCAAGAATATTATACAGGGTGTTTCGCTACCAGACCGACAAACTTTGAGGGATGATCGTAGACATGAAAACAAACATTATTAAACCGGAAACCATGTGTCGCAAACGTCTCCTGTAGGAGCTGGGGGCCATTAAAATTTAAGGTCCGGAATTTCAAACGATGATAAAAAACGGAAAAAAGGGTCGATTCGTTTGCGGTTTTCACTAAAATTTTTCTTTATATCACAATTTAAAAAAAAAATTAAAAATTATGTTCAAAAATTGTCGATAGAGGGCGCTTTAGACTTTAGAGTAACGAACAACTACTTTTTACCGTTATTTTGTGCATATGGTTGAAATTATTCTAAATTTTAGACTTTAACTTAAGTTTTAAGCCCATAATCGGAAACATTGGAATCGGTTAACTAGCGAAAATTGAACTGTGAACAGAGGGGGAGATTTTAAACGCTCATAAATATTGGACAAACAAATCGATTTCGTTGCGGTTTGCATGTAAGTCATTCCTTTGTTAATTATTTTATTCAAAATGACGTACAGTTTGGTGTCCTCATTTTTTGATAGAGGGCGCTTCCCACACGACTCTGATATATCAATGTCATTACTCCTTGTTGTTTTTCTACCAGACCAACATACTTCCAGGAAGTGTTAGCGATGCAAAGACGACTCGGATTCACATAGGAATGTAACGTTGTAAATGCCTTTTTTGCGAGTTACGGTTAAAGGAAGCAGAGAAAAGAAAACAGAAACAGCAGAGAAAGAGCAACACGTCAATGTGACAGAAAACAGTTCATTAAAATGTTTTACTACAAAAGGTGTTCGAAATTACGACCAGAAGTAGTCCGGCATGCTTGAGAGTGGCATCGCGTGGAATTCTTCATCCTCACGCTTTGAAAGATTCCTGGCATCTCTGATAGTTTTCTGGCAGATACAGAAATACCAGCTGTGTGATATTCAACTGATGGTATTTTAGTCGCATATTCCCAATTTTTCATTTGACCCCAGCGGAAGATGTCCACAGATGATAGGCCCGGTGATCTGGCAGGCCAATGAACCGGATCACCACGACCTATCCACAAATGCCCATTTGTTACTTTGAAGTGTCGGCAAACGTCATTGGTAAAATGTGGAGGAGCCCTATCGTGCTGTTCATCGTTCAAATACTTCATTCTGCTACCTTTGGAACCGGTTCGCGAATAATTACTTCAAAGTGATCGCTGCTCATGCGCATTACCGTTTAGCGCTATCTACCGCAAGGAAACCGCAGCGCTATCTACCGTCGCTGTTAAACTTGCCGGACTGCTTCTGGTCGTAATAATTTCGAACATCTTTTCTAGTAAAACCTTTAAATAAACTGTTTTCTGTCACATTAACGTGTCGTTTTTTCTCTGCTGTTTCTGTTACTTTTTTCTCTGCTTCCTTTAACCGTAACTTGCAAAAAATGCATTTCTAGCGTTACATTCCTATGTGATTCCAAATCGTCTTAGTATCCCTAACACTTCCTAAAAGTATGTTGATCTGGTAGTAAAACAACCAGGAGTAATGCCATTAAAATATCAGAAAAGTGTCGGAAGCGCTCTCTATCAAAAAATGAGGACACAAAAACTGTACGTCATTTTGAATAAAATAATTAACAAAGGAATGACTTACATGCAAACCGCAACGAAATCGATTTGTTTGTCCAATATTTATGAGCGTTTAAAACCTCCCCCTTTGTTCACAGTTCAATTTTCGCTAGTTAGCCGATCCCAATGTTTCCGATTATGGGCTTAAAATTTAAGTTAAAGTCTAAACTTTACAATAATTTCATCCACATGCACAAAATAACGGTAAAAAGTAGTTGTTTGTTACTCTAAAGTCTAAAGCGCCTTCTATCGACAATTTTTGAAGGTAACCTTTAAAATTTTTTTCTAAAATAATCGTGATATAAAGAATAATTTTAGTGAAAACCGCAAGCGAATCGACCCTTTTTTCCGTTTTTTATCATTGTTCGAAATTTTGGACCTTAAATTTTAATGGCCCCTAGCTCCTAGTGAAGACGCTTGCGCTCCATGGTTTCCTATTTAATAATGTTTGACTTCGTGTCTATTATCATCCCTCAAAGTTTGTCGGTCTGGTAGTGAAACACCCTGTATATATAAAATCCCTCCGTGTATAACGATTCCGCGGTCAACCCTCCACGAGAAAAAACACTTATTGTGACCAATGACAAATTCCATTGTGAAAAGTTATCTCAGATTTTAAAGGCTATCAATTTTTCGTCCAATGCAAACGTTCCAGAGTCGTAATGGCGTGTTCTCATTTGTCAGATTTACAGTTTGAGCTGTAAATGACGTCACTACATTTTACTGTGCTTTGAAATCTTTTCCCTATTTCAAACACAATATTCACACTGCTAAAAATTTGACTCATTTGCTGCAGCATCACTCCACCGCTTTTATAGAAAACGATCACTTTGCTGTGTTATGGAGCATTCTCATTGGTCATAAAAGAGATTTTCTATAAAAGCTGTAGACTGACGCTGCTGTAAATGGGTCAAATTTTTAGCAGTACACTGTTAAAAATTTGACCCTTTTGCTGCATCATCACTCCCCAGCTTTCATAGAATTCACTGTAAGTAACAAACACAAAGTAGCCGTTTTTTATAAAAGCGTTGGAGTGATGCTGCAGCAACTGTTAAAAATTTGACCCATTTGCTGCAGCATCACTCCTGCTTTTATATAAAGCGGCTACTTTACTGTGATTTGGAGGATTCTTATTGGTCTTAAAAGAGATGTTCTATAAAAGCTGTGGAGTGACGCTGCAACAAATGGGTCAAATTTTTAACAGTGTAATACTGTAAAGTAATCATTTTCTATAAAAGCTGTGTAATTAATTTCTTGGAGGAGATTTATATTCATTGTCCGAGTTGGTTTAGAGGGAATAGGTAGTGGTTTTTTATGCTTGGTGGTTTCTGTGTCTGGTGGTTGAATTTTTTTGGAGGGCTGTTGGCTTTTGGGATACTAGATGTCAGCTCCTAGGATCAACTATTTTGGTGGTCTCGCAGTGTGTATAGTAGTTAGTTGAGTATTGATATTTGTGGTCTGTGTTTAAGTGAGTTTATTAGTCGGTTTTTTGGTTGGTGTTTGCGGATTTAGACAGCTATAAAGAAATATAAAGCTGCTCACCGGGCCCATGAGGGGTCTATACAACAACAACAAGCTGTGTAATGACGATGCAGCAAAACAGTCAAAATTTTAACAGTGTTTAATTAAAACTTTTTACTTAAGAAAAGCGAAAGTGCGTTTTAAATACAATATTGTTAGAATTTTTATATTCGTGTTGTTTTATTTATTTATTTATTTATTTTTATTTATTTATTTTTTACAGCCGTGAAGGACTTGATTGTCACATAACAAATCACGACTGTTTACTCTTTATTATTGATATTTGTTTTCAATCTTATAAAGTATTTTCTTTTAAGTATTAGCTAATGGTATAAAATAGTTAATTCACAAATGTTTTAAAATAGCATTATTAGTGCATGTTTTGCATTATTAATGATGTTAATTTGCATGTGAAATAATTACTGTAATTTTGTGAGTGAAATTCATTAGCTGCATATTCTATGCCATTATTTTACCCATTCAATTAATAATTTGCTACCCTCTCATATTCGTCTGAAAATGACCAAAATGGAACATTTTTTTATACATTTTGGGTATTTTTAGTATTTTCTCTCAGTATTTTAAAATATTTTTTGGCTGTAGTTTCACAATGTATTCCTTTATAATTGATATTTTCCTTACTTTATTCTTTTAAAATTTATGCATTTACCATTTGTTCATTACAATCCCACCCCATCCACCAGATAGTTTTGTTATAATTTTAAATACCGATTTCTATTGATTTTTTTTAAAGATTTTTTCCTCATGTTTAATCTTTGTATTTTTCAAAATTGTTTAAGCCTAAAGGGGCTATGATTGGCCAAACTTGTTGTAATGTTTTATCATCCTTTTAAAAATGGAAACACGTCATTTTGACGGGCTATCTTCTAGTTATTAATATTACTGTCAAATGTTTTCTCAATATAGTAATTAAAGGATACAAGTATTATTTCTTAGCATTTGAATTATACGTATATTTTCAGCGTACACCTAACATTCCATAAAACAAATAAAATAATATTTATGTGTCGTCAAGCAGAACATCGCAGATACGACTGGATTATCATAGGTTTGTATGTATAAATAAATATCTTCAATGTTGTTTTCGCACAAGGTTGGACAATTATTTCATATTTATCATACAGCACGATAGTGCTGTATAATAGTGATAGTGAGTAGAAAAGTAAAAATAATTTTTAAATGCTCTATTATAACTATTCAATGTTTATCTAAGGAAATAAAGCCTAATTTTTTACCACATTTAATTTTTCCCTTAAACATTACCTTGAACCCCGGAGAACGTGCGCATACCCAGGGTATGGATGCTCTTTACTTTGTCACCAATATATACAAAAATTAACCGTCACCTTACTTAATCGGAACCAATTTTTACAAATTCCGTTATAAATAAGTAAAGATTGCTATTTAATAAAATAGTGGTGACAATTGTAAAACCCATACGCAATCTGGGTCTTATCAGACCAGGCGCGCGTTCTCCTGGTAAAAGCATTCATTAATTTGTCGGACACATGAAACTTGATTATTTAAAATTTTCTACTTTTTTGCGCTTCGAAGTAAGCTGAAGCAAGTCAATTTATTTGTCTTATTACATTTTAAAGATAGGTCAACAGGAAAGAAAATTAAACAATATTGAAGCAATCTTTTTAAAAATTGATTCGTTTTAAAATTTGATGGATTTCTAAATTGATTTGTCAACGTACAATCGTAAATTAATATAAAATTATTAATTTGTAAAAGCACAGTTTTATAATGTTATATACTTTATTCTTTATTTTCTAATATTTGGGGTTTTTAAAAGCTGGAAAACTATACCTTTACCCTATGTCGCATAGTCATAAAAATCGCACTTCTCCGATAGACACTAATTTCAATTTTCGAAGCTCAGAATGGGATTTGAGACATGCTCGAGGTACCTATCGTCACAGAATTATAAAAGGATTATTTATAAGGATTTTCGAACAAATTGTCACTAATTATCTGATATGTAAAACTTTAAAAACACGAACTGTTTGAACGTGCATAAAAACAAGAGACACTATGCCTATGCCCCAATACATTCTGTGTGACATCGGTTTTTTAAAGTCTAGAACATAAATTATTATTCCTCTAGCAAGAATTTTTTTTTGTAATGTTGCAATTACTAATCTGTATATTTCTTTTACAGAGACGCTTGTACGCATATAATACTCTTACCTGTCTAATTGTTTTTGATCTTACAAGGGCACCACCAAACATGGTGCTCACAGATTTTAATGATTTTTAAGTATGTTGTAGGGGTTATACCACTAATTATTCAGCTGAAAGGATTCTTTCAAATGGGCCTTGGTTTTTGAGAAATTGGGGGGGGGGTCAAAGTTTAGCGTTTATTTCAAATACCTGTCAGTATTGCCTTTGGTCAGCAGCTCCGTGGCTCCGAGGTAAAGTGCTGGACTCCAGACTCGGAGGTGGCGGGTTCAACTCCAAGCTGGACCACCTTTTTTTTTTTTATCTTTACATACTTTTTACATGTTACATATTTTAAGCTGAATTTGGAATTCTACAACTTTGAACTTATTAACATTTTCTTATGTGAGTTGTTTATTTTTTTTACTTTTATTTTTCTTACTTAAAAAAATATGGTTCAAATGATAAACTAATTGCACTTCAAAATTTATAAAATAAATAAAAAATGCTTATATAATTAGAATTTTCAAAAAGCATAAAAAATTTTGAATATTTTAAAATCCCTTTTACTTTAAATATTAATAATTTTGCTCAAATACTTTTTTCAGATTTTCAAATGAATATTACACAATACTGTGCATGGATATTTAGACAATCTATTATTACATTTAATATACTTACATATATATATATTTATGTTACTGGTATATGCAGTGTAAAAAGATTAAATTTAACGCATAACGCATCTTTATACACACTTTTATTTGGAAAAAATTATAATTATAACCTGAAAACTGATTACATGAGTATATTTATCGCATGTATAATACAGAACCAATATAAAAAAAATAAATCACCATATCAAATACAAAAAAAGGCCTTAGCACTTTTAAAACATGAAAGTGAAGAAATTATGCACACAGAAAAAAACCGTTTAGAATCATCATTTGCGTAGGGAATTGCGCTGAATGTATTAACAAAATTTACTTTATCGCGTGATATATTTGTCGTGTGAATAAAAATAAGTAATTAAATTATTCACAATTTAACAGAATCTTACTTGATATTTAAGAGAAAATATTTATTTTTTCATCAACTTTTATATAAACCTTTTCCTTAAAAACTTAACGTTTATGATTTTTTTTAATTAATAGTTTTTTCAAAACTTATTAATCTAAACGCAAATTTGAACTAATTCGTGACTGAAATCTCATCTTTTTAAAACTCGTATAAATTTACATAACCTATATTCCTTAACTAGTTCTGCAAAAGAAACTAAATGACAACAGCAAAAAGAATTTCTATTTTTGCGTGATTTTACCGAGAAAATAAAAGCAGACGAATAAAATAAATACATATATATATATTTTTATCTATCGTAAATATTATTTCATTAGCAAACGATTTTCCCAATTTAGTTGATTTTTTATGAATAGTGCTTTAATTTGTTAAAATAAAAAATATATGTATTATTTTAAATATAATCCTTCATTTCTTATTTGTGCAAACGATAAATGATATTGAGGATGAACTTTAGAAATAAATGTATTTAAAGATCAGTAAAAATTTGGAAAATATTTTAACACTACTGCAATAATATTTTATTAGACTTTCGAAGATATGCATTATTTGAATTAACTAATCATATAAATGTCTGAGAAATTGCACCTGAAAATTATTTTGTATAATTTATACAAAGAAAGGATAAATTTTCGTTTAAAAAATTCCACAAAAAAGGCGATAGGAAAGAGAAAAATTATTTATTTCAGAATTGTGCTTAATAAAAAAAGAAATTACATAATAATTAACAAAAAAAAAAGATTCAAGGCATAAATTAGTTATGCCGTTTTGTCAATAAAAATATTAGTTTAAAAATTGCAGATAAAAATAAATTTCCATGAAATAAATTCGGAAATATAAATTTACTTTATTAAAAAAATATCAAAAAGTTCAAAGCTGTAGAATTTCCAATACTGCTTAAAATATGTAACGTGTAAAAAGTATGTAAAGATAAAAATAATATGTCATTGTGTAATATTCATTTGAAAATCTGTAAAAAGTATTTGAGCAAAATTATTAATATTTAAAGTAAAAGGGATTTTAAAATATTCAAAATTTTTTATGCTTTTTGAAAATTCTAATTATATAAGCATTTTTTATTTATTTTATAAATTTTGAAGTGCAATTAGTTTATCATTTGAACCATATTTTTTTAAGTAAGAAAAATAAAAGTAAAAAAAATAAACAATCTACATAAGAAAATGTTAATAAGTTCAAAGCTGTAGAATTCCAAATTCAGCTTAAAATATGTAACATGTAAAAAGTATGTAAAGATTTAAAAAAAAAAGGTGGTCCAGCTTGGAGTTGAACCCGCCACCTCCGAGTCTGGAGTCCAGCACTTTACCTCGGAGCCACGGAGCTGCTGACCAAAGGTAATACTAACAGGTATTTGAAATAAACGCTAAACTTTGACCCCCCAATTTCTCAAAAACCAAGGCCCATTTGAAAGAATCCTTTCAGCTGAATAATTAGTGGTATAACCCCTACAACATACTTAGAAATCATTAAAATCTGTGAGCACCATGTTTGGTGGTGCCCTTGTTAGTATAATACGAGTATTTTCTTTTACTATATATACCTTATATTTTATTAATATTTTATCGAGGTAATTTATTGACGCGAACATAATATCCAAATAATTTCTTTCAACTTTAAAAATATGCCTTTTGAAAAATAAACACAGTTTTTCAAAATTCTATAAACCTGAAAACTATTGCGACTTTAGAATGAAATACATTTCGACAAATTTTATCATGCATTTCATAAAATATTACCTTGCGAAAGTCGCTCACAAAGCTATTTTGAAATGCAAATGTTTCAACATATTAAAAATTTCTTTTTCAATATGTTGTTTTTAATTTTTCGAAAATATAAAATGTTTTTCTTCACTTACATTTATTATATTTTTATTCCATTAAAGTTTTTAAACATTTTTGGAGAGAATTAATTCCTTTTGTTCTTAATATAAAAGGTATTATTTTAAAACTTATTGTACGAATATCATTTTTCGGAAAGTTACGTAACAACATATTTGGCAATGCTGTTCCTTTTGAAATTGTTTTAATTATTGAATTATTTTTTTCTTATAAGAAAAAAATATTAACCTTTTATTGTAATTTTTTGTTGTAATTCTTTCTTCCTCAATCTTTCTTTTATACGCTTTTGTATATAACTGCTTTTTCAACGAAATTTCACTCTATTTCCCGTTCATAAATCGTAAAGAAAAGGTTTCACAGGCTTCAGATTTTTACATAGGACTCAGTCATAGAACTCAGAGAACATATAGTAATTTTATTTTCAGAATTTTTACAAAATAACCCCTTTAACCTACATGGATTTAAATATGTACAAAAAATGAAAAGCTAGAATTACATACGAAGGCTAGAGGTTTAAGAATAGAAATCTATAAGAATGGACACCCTGCAAAGCGATAATATTATAGAGTTGTCATTCTTTAACACCATATTTAATGAAGGAACACAAATAAACAAATAAAGTCATGTAATCCATTTATTAAAAAAAAAAGGTGATTTGAGTGCAAATATAGTAACCTATGAAATCCGCAAAATACTAAAATTCAATCACATATATATTTCTTGAATTTATGCATTTCAAGTAAAATTCAAGTGAGTTTTTTTATATGAAGATAGAACTTTCAAGTAAAAAATTAGGGAAAAATCGGAATGCTCCACTAAATCTAAGAACATCCGTGTCATCCCATCACAGATGATATCATATTTTCTCTTAAACATATTTTTCAGGAAGCAAATTCGTCGAAAACGTAATCTGAGATGGGTAATTCTCCTATATTTGTTGATGATGAACTTATTGCTATTTATATATGCTAGAATAGATATAAACTCGAATTCCATCAGTTAGAAAGTTTTAAAGATAGTTTTTTATTAATATTTATGAAATATGCTAAAGCATAAGATTAATTTTAAACACGATTATTAAATCAGTAAATTAACTATAACAGATGTAAATTTTCCATTTTTGGGTGAAAAACGTCCGGGCCAGGATTCGAACCAGGGATGTCTTGGTTGAAGCCGCCAATGCTCTTCCAACTGAGCCACCTCGGACACGAACATTGGAAGACTATTTCACCCAAATAACCTCAACGATCACTTAATCTGGTATGATACTCTGGATGAGCTCAACAGAATAAATCGAAGGTCAATATATGGAACTGCAGAAAATCGCTGCATACGAAATTACATTAGATTAATTTTAAACACGATTATTAAATCGGTAAATTAATTATAACAGATGTAAATTTTAAATTTTTGGGTGAAAAAAATCCGGGCCAGGATACATCCCTGGTTCGAATCCTGGCCCGGACTTTTTCATCCAAAAATTTAAAATTTACATCTGTTATAATTAATTTACCGATTTAATAATCGTGTTTAAAATTAATCTAATGTAATTTCGTATGCAGCAATTTTCTCCAGTTCCATATATTCTGTTGAGGTTCTGTTTGATCGATTTATTCTGTTGAGTTGATCGAGAGTATCAGACCAGATTAAGTGATCGTTGAGGTTATTTGGGAGAAATAGTCCTTCAGTGTTCGTTTCCGGGATGGCTCAGTTGGAAGAGAATTGGCGGCTTCAGCCAATACATCCCTGGTTCGAATCCTGGCCCGGACTTTTTTCACCCAAAGATGGAAAATTTACATCTGTTATGCTAAAGCTTTTAGAAGCAATTGCTCGTAAAATATCCTGAGACATGCTTATAGTAAAGGGTTGTTTTTAGTCTGCTAAATAACTTTATTTGCATCGTGAAAGCGTTAATCGCAGCATACGAGTATCAATACAATCAGCAAGGGTGTCTCAAATTTTCATTATAAGTTTAATCCTCCACAGAACTTAAAGGAAATTACATAACATAATATGTTTATTATATATTGAATCGCAAGAAGAAAGTTTTATGTGCTGGGCATTCCATGGTAACTTCCGTTACATTTAGAACAAATTACTGAAATAATTTTACTAATATAACACTAAAAAATATTCAAATGCAAAATTAACATGATTTGTCAATGAAGCCTATCTAAGGGTCAATTTGGATAAAAATTTCCTCAAAAAGGATAATGAAAATTACACTTTACATGATAACTTACATTCCTTTTTCAGTGTTGTCAGTAACCATAATTAATATAACTACCAAATTTTAAGATATAACACTCAAAATTAGGTAATTTTCATCTAAATTGGGCTTTGAATAAATTTATTTGGTAAACCAAGTAAAATTTGCTTTTTTAATATTATTTTTTTGTGTGTTATATTACTAAAATTAATGAAAATAGTTCTAAATGTTACGTAAGTTACCATGGAATGACCCTTATGCTAGAAATTCTCCACGTCACATTGGCACCTTTGGTTGTACTAACAACAGCATCTGGCCACCCCACTTTTATTAAGCCCTCTACCAGCCTCCATAAACGTCTTGTGCCATGCAAGTATTAATGCCCTGGATGATGGGTGACGTGCCTATCTTGACCTAAAATTCTTTCGACTTTTGTATCTGAATTCATCTCTATCAACTAGGCCACACACTGGGCGTTTTGATGCTATGAGCGTCGCTAATTATGTGTCTTATTGCATCGTACTTGAAAGCAAAAACATTCGTTTTAGTACAAATAAAACTTTGAGTTGCTTTTATACGCACACAAACCGTAACTTCACTATCTTATCTTGTTAAGGTTATAAATGGAAGATTAAATTTGTGAACACAAATTTGGGATACCATGTATGTCAAATCGTGTGATAGAGCGTGCCATTGGAAATTTAACCTGAATCCGCTTGTTAAAGTTGACTGAAACTGCATTGAAATGATAAATTTTATGTAATTAAACCTGTGTACAAAATAATTAGACACCCTTTACATCATCACAGGAATTACTCTCATTTGTTATACACTAACTTAAAAGTGTTTTTCACAAATTTAACTCAAAAAAGGAATTTTATTACTATTTTTTCTAAAGTTTTATATAAACAAAAGCTTTAAAATTGTTACTAATATCGATATGGGCAGTTCTTGAAGAAATACTACTTCTATTTGTTCTTAACAGAAACAAAAGCTATTTCAGGAAATCATTCTCCGTTCTATATCGATGCAATATTTCCGCAGTAAAAACGTGTCCTGAAATCTTTATGACGTTGTTTAATGTTCGATATATACTGGATACAATATAAATAACGATACTTAAATTCTGAAATAAAATAAACACATAACAAACTTACTCGTTATATCAAATAAAAAATAGACTTTTACAAACTTATAATGACAATGGAATAACAAACAGCTGGAATGATTTTTAACTAAAATTTTATCTGGTTATCTAAAGTAGCTGTTTTTTAATAAACGACTTTCTTAGAATATGGAGAAAATCCTTTTATTAATTATCATTTTTAGTCACTCATCAAGAGGCAGTTGTCGTCTTTAAGCGATAGCTCTTTGGCATATGATTGATGGTAATAGGACCAATATTTGGCGATTTATCACCTGCATGTAATTAAAAAGAAGAAAAAACCCGCATTTTTTGTTACATGTTTAAATAGTTATTCATTTTATTTATTATTTAAAAAAGCAAAGTGTAATTCAAATTTCTCATTCTGTTTTGTATATTTGTAGTATTTTTTACAGTGAACGCAATTTCTGAAGTCTTTATGAGTTTTCCGCTATTCCTGTGTGCTATATACAACGCAAATAAGGATGTTTAAATCCTGAGTACTTAGGTAATAAAAGAAAAATATATGTACAGAAATTTCGTTCCACATGTCAAATTACAACGAGACCTTGAAAACTTATTATGGTGATGGAATAAGCAATAACAGAATAGTTCCATTTCAAATGAATATTTTTAACATGTTCAACATACTTGGGTGATTTTATTTTTCGAATTACATTGTAAAAATTTCTTACGCATGACTTATTTTTATATTGATGAAAAAAGTATTGTGTATTCAAAGCAGATTAAAAAAAATATTAAACAAATAACATATTGAAATGAAAAAAAAAATCTCACACTTGCAAATAAATAAGTAAATAAATTAATTAATTAAAAAAATATAAAAATTAATAACCTTTGTTTTGTACTTGACATTTTTACAAAACAAAGCTCATATGTAATTTATAAGCAATTGGAAATATTATTTGCAGCTTTTAAATGTTTTTTGCGGTAATTTTATTAATGCGTATCTTAACACTCAGTAGAAAAGAGCAAAATCAATTTTGTTTCGATACAAGAGCAGAATTTTCTTCTCTAAAAGCTTTTTTTCATGCAAAAAAATACAATAGCAGAAATTCTTCGCAAGAAGCTTTTCTTTATATAAATCAGAAACAAATTTTGAAAAATGAAATTTTTTAAAGGAAAATTTTCTTGCCACAAGTTTTTGTCACCTATTTTTAGAGCTTGCAATTATTATTTTTATTTAACATGAGGTTTATTTACATGAACGGAGTATTAATACAATGTGACGTGAATTGCAATACAATTATATACAAATCTCGTATGAGGTACAATAAAACAAGGTATAATCCTCATACGAAATATAATATCCATGTGCCGTGCATTAAAATACGGTAGAATATTCACAAGTGTAATACAGGGAGCTGCAATTTTTACACAAGGCATATGCAATACAGTATATTACAACATTTACACATATAACCGTTATACAGTACAACCGGTATTATACAACTACGCATGCGTTACAATACTTACATGAGTAAATATTACACCGCATAAGGTAGAATACAAAATCACATAAATCACAATACAGTAATTTACAATACTCGCATGAGGTACATTACTATCGTGTACAATACAATGATACAATACTTGCATGAGTTCCAGTAGAGTTTCACATACGGTTACCACGCTTATAGGCTTAAGTAAAATGAAAATAAAAATAGTAAATGAGTATATATGAATGATTTGGAAGCTAATTTAATTTTGTACAAATATATATATAGCAGGTGAAAGAAATGCAAGAAATATCAACAAAAATTATTAAAACATCTGTGAGTTAAAAAATCTTTACGAAAATAGACATCCCAAACTTAAATGCATGTTATCACACAATAATGGAAAAAGTTATGTAACTCATGTAACGCATACCGGGCACTTAAGTATTAACATGTAAAACAAGATAAAAATTGCACGTCAAGCGTAGCAGATGAGGTGCGTTAGTATTATAAGGAAGTTTTAAAAATATTCAGATCTTAGTGTAATAGTATACATTTTTTTTGGATATAGTAAAGTAGCCGAAATGTTTTGTATGTCCCTGTAAATGCTATTTGCTTTCTGTTATACAGGAAAAAACTTGCAGTAAATTTTAGCAACGTATATCAATTTCATAAAATGTGAAATAGTTAAATATTTTTTATATATATATAAAATATAATTAGTTTAATATAGTTAAAACTTGCCCCGAATAATGTTTCCCTCTACACTATTAGGGACTGGAATACCTTTGTGTCGCCCTGTAAATGAATAACTCACATTCTTCGCACCACAGATTGTACAGAATGTATATTTTAGCATATACTTCATAGATGCATATCATTTTTATTATGTTCGAAAGAATGTAACACCAATAAAATGCACTTGAAAAAAAAAAATTCCGATTGATCGTAATGTAACTGAATACTTTCGATTGTCCCTGTAATTAAACAATGCATCTGATTTTCATTAAATTTGAAATTACTCGTCAAAATTATGCAACAATTATACATTTTTAATTTCAAATGATTCGGTTTTGTAGTTTTTGCTCTGTTATATGCCGACAGACGGAGGGACTGAAAGACTATAAGTGCTATGTATTTATATAATTACTAACGCACATAAAAGGGAAATATTCTGTAACTCCTGATTACACTATACATTTCAGTATTAACATATAAAAGAACACTTTCTGTACATTTTGGGTGATTTCCATAAGTGCAATATCAATATAAATCTAAACAAAAATTAATGTAACTAAATCGACATTTAATTACTGTAACTATATTAACTTTGCTGATGGAATATTTATTCAAAAAATACCATTTCCTTAATTGTGCGAATAATGAAACATTGAATTATCGTCGAATCATTTTTAACTCCTAATGAACATTATATTTGTTTCTTTAATCATAATTACCATTACTAAATTTTAAGTGTGTTGTATTATAATTTTTGCAACGACTTAAATTGTTTTTTAGTCCTTATTTTAAAAAGCATGTTTAAATTATCTTTCATTATGCAAATAAGTTGCCGAAGTGATTAAAGAAGTTGTGAAATTCTCGCTGGCGGCCACAGGTGTCATGATAAAATAACCTTAAAGTTTTAATTTTGGAGTTCTAATGTGATTTCTTGATTGCTATATAAAAATAAATTAAAGATTGTCAAATTACTGTCCAGATATTATCAAGATATAATTACTTGAGATATCTAAAGACAGATTAGAATTAAACACATAATGCAGTTAGTCTTGAAACTTTTATTTTATCAGGATTCGTTAAATAAGTCATTTATTTGTAGAAATATACATTTTATTTTAAAAACGATTTATTCTCGGCGTTGTGTTAAAAAAAAATTATTTTTGAACACAGTACAAACCTGAATGAAAAAAAATTAACATAAACGAAATTCGAATCCGACCCTCAACGAAAACAAAATGTCAGCTGCAAGTGAACTAGCCTTATTGACGAAAAATTTCGCGGTTCTACTAAACAGGAACTATAAACAAGTTCAATAAGTTTAATGTTTTTTTAAATGATTTTTATGCATTTTTAAACTGTTTAATTAAAGAGTCTGTATCTTAGTATTTGTTTTTTAATTAATTAGGAACCCAAGTAATATCTCTTTTTTCACTATAAAAATGTATAAGTTTCTAAAAATTTCTATATATCTTCTGGAGCCATTTCTTAAAGCAACTACGAATGCTTCAGCGATCATTTTCATAGTGCCTTTAGTCTAGTGTATTTCAAGGTTATATGGGATTATATAGAACAGCGGTTTCCAAACTATGGGTCACGACCCACTGGTGGGTTACGAATCCATTAGCGAGTTTTGTCATAAAAATATAGCTTTTATTTCATCTGTTTAAGATATGATAATTTCAATAGAAAATTACATTTCAAATGTAAATTCTTAATTTCCTTCTGGATAAATATACGAACTGAATATCCAAAAATGTCTTAATCAGCTTTCACGTCCTTGTAGAGGTTCAATATGAAATAATCGTGAGAAAATGCTTTTTTAGAAAAAAAAAGTACAGAAACAAACTGCGTGTAAAGAGAATTAAGATTCAAACTAACCAGTTTTAACCTTGATATTATGTACCCTTATCGATAAACACCAGTGCCAGAAATCTCATTGATAATAAAGTTATACTTTGATAATAATTAAACGTAATTTAAATTATCTTAGTTGTTTATGTGTTTTAATTATTTCTCCACATCTTCACACGTTGAGATTACCAATTCTCAGGGATGTAGTGGGGGGTATACGGAGGTATACGCCGTATACCCTCTGTATTTTTTTTAAGGAACACCGTATACCCTCTGTTTCTCAAGAAGGCTTCAGGACATACACTGTAAGGTATATTCTCTGTTTTGAGAGTATAGCCTCTGCTTAGAGCGTATGCACTCTGCTTTCTTTACGACTATACCACTGCCAATACATGATTTTGCTGATAGTGTATATCCTTCGTACGAAAATGTACCTTTTCCGTAGGACAAAATTGCCGAGTTTATAGTGGTCATACAACAATTTTTAAACTGATATATAACTTTATATTAGGTGGGTCCGGAATTTTTTTTATTGAAAGGTGGGTCGCGGATCAAGAACGATTGAGAATCACTGATATAGAAAATTAAATATTTTTTGTCCCGATCTCTGAACCTTCAAACATAACAAATCGCTGAAATGATTGTTTATATAATTTAAACAATCTATTTAATTATAATTTAAGCAAATTGTTACTCATTATCCAATAGTCTTACATTTTTTATCAGCATATCATTCACTCGAAAAATGACGAAAAGTTATTGATTAACGAACCATATTTGTTTTGACACATGTTCGCTTTTTTTTTCTTTCACTGGAAAAATCTGTACTTCTTCTAAAAAAATACTTTTTTCTTGTAATCATTCTTATCTAACTAGCTATTATTATCCGCATCAAAGGTACTAATTAAGTTATGAAACTTTTTTTAACATTGTAAACAAGTATGAATAAAAAAAGGTTTTTCTTCTTTTTACAGGCCTGCTTTTTCTAGATAAACTAGAATACTTAGTTTTATAATGCTGACTAACTTTTTTTTTTCATTTTTTAAGTATGGATATTTTTGCGCATAAAAAATATCAATGCCTTCTTTAATCAGTTATATGTACGCTTAGTTAATAATAATCGTTAAGATTATTAGCCGCTTATAGACAGACATTTTTAAAAACTTATTTACGAAAAACATTTTTTTCCTGGAAGTAAAAAAGTAGCTTTATTTTGTTGTTGAATAAAAATATTTTTTAATGGAAGAAATGTGTATGGTTACTAAAGGTTTTTAGTTTATTTATAATTTATATAGATGAGATGAAATTCGTTTAAAAGAATGTATAAATGTTATGAAGTATTTTTTATTCATTAATTTATTTTTAAGCGGTTTTTTGGATTCCCTTGTTTTTCATTACTTATAATTTATTAAATAGTTGTTATTTTTTCTTTTCCAGTCTTACCGCGAGATCTTGAGACATTATGGCGTAGTTCATCTATTTGTTTATATTATAGGCATAGTGTTACACATTATCTAATGTATAGCAATATAATAATATAGCTAATATGTATAAAAACATTACATCATGAAGTTAAAAAAAGGTGTCAAAGAGTATTTGATTAACGAATATTTGAATATTTGAATATTCATGTTTCACGTCCACTTTTAAACACTTTTCGAAGTATTTTTTAATTCAGTTTATACGTTTGTTTGTGTGTCTGCCTGCCTGTGTCCAACGCTCAACGGATGTAATTAAGCTTGGAATTTCATGTAGTTTTAAAATGTTATCAAGGTTTAATACACAGTTTTAGATTTAGAATTCCAGGTAATTAGTTAGAGATGATAGATCAAGTTCACAATGAGATTGATTTGCTTTAATGATAAGAAGTGCAACAAATTTTTTCTCGGAGATAAAGAATAAGTTGCATATATACTTCATTTACAGGGATGCGCAAAAGAATTCAATAACATTATGATGTGTAGCGCCTTGACCATAACTAACTTTTGCAACCGTTTTATAATTTTTATCACGTTACTCAGGAACCTCTCCACTCCACTCAAGCTCCGCGAGATTTACTGGAACAAGTTTTTTTATCTAAGTTGTACTAACTGCTCATCTGTAAAAACTATTTTTTGAATGTTAAAATCTCAGCGATGTATTATATTATTTGTAATAATTGTTTTAGTAAAACAATATGTGCGTTTATGAGAGGACTAGTGCATCAGTGGTGACCCGCACAAGCACGCAACTTTCAAACAACCAGTGCAAAATTAATTAAGTGATAGTACATCAAAGAGTTCGCTTTTGATTGAGGAGAGATTGGATATCAGGTCAGTTCTGTTTTCTGTAAATTCGAGAGAGATTTTTTTTAAAACTTTTTATCATGCTTAATTCATATTATTATTAAGGTTATTGCACATAAAACACATTGATATTATAACTGAGCATAGATAGCATAAATTTATAGATAGCTGGATATGCAAGGCAATGAAATTAATAGAATTGCACTTCGCGTGCCGCCGTTTTGGAAACAAAATATTCAATTATGGTTTTCACAAGTAGAAGCCGCGTTTCAGTTATCTGGAATTACAAACGATGACACCAAATATGCTAGTCTAATTTCATCAATCGACTCTGAAAGTTTAAATTATGTTAGTGACCTTATATACAGTCCCCCACAGCAGGGTAAATATGACACATTAAAGCGCAGGCTTATTGCAGAGTTCGCGGACTCTGATGGAAAACGCTTAAAAAAACTTCTGAGTGAATTGCAGTTGGGAGACAGTAAACCGTCTACATTACTCCGCCAAATGCGCGATTTGGCTGCAGGCCAACTCAACGATAACTTTTTGCAGAGCTTATGGTTACAGAGATTACCACCAAATATTCAAACCATCTTATTGGTATCGAACGAAAATTTACCTGAACTTGCGGTTTTAGCCGACAAGATATACGAAACTACAGCAGATAACACGCAGGTATATTCTGTTGCAAAATCAGAACCAATTGCGGCAATAGGCCAGCCATCTATTTTAGACATGCAAAAACAAATTGAGAAGTTGACATTGCTTGTCGAGAAACTTTCCGAAGAAAAAAGTCAATATAATTCAAGGGGCCGAAGATTCACATTCCGAGGCCAATCTAGGAATGTAAGCCGAAATCCGGCTTATGAAAACAATCAAAATTATTGCTATTACCATAATCGGTTTGGTCGTTTTGCTAGGCAGTGTAGGCAGCCTTGCTCGTTCACCCAGTCGGGAAACGAGTAGACGCTACCACTCAAACAAGTGCCGTGGGTGGTAGCGATGTTTCGGTAGCTAAAACTAATAACCGCCTTTGCGTTTATGACAGTGCTACAAATCTGAAATATTTAATTGATACCGGTAGTGATGTTTCGTGCATACCAATAAAAAGAAACCAACACGGTTACCAACGCTCTCCTGACTCCTTTGAATTATACGCCGCAAATCAGTCAAAAATAAAAACCTTCGGTACAAAATTATTACAATTGAATTTAGGTTTACGCCGGGTTTTTAAATGGAATTTTATAGTTGCTGAGGTCTCGACACCCATTATTGGAGCAGACTTTTTGAGACATTTTAATCTACTTGTCGATATTAGGAATAAAAGACTTATCGATGGAATGACAAATATAGGCACCTCGGGCAGTTTGGATAATGTGCAACAAGGGGCAGTTAAAGTCATTATAGAAAATTCCCGTTATCACGCCTTGTTAAGATCTTATCCAGATATTATAACCCCAGATCCCAAATTTGGGAAGGCCAAACATTCCACTGTGCATCATATTGAGACAGTTGGGCCGCCAGTCCATAGTCGCCCTAGAAGATTAAATCCAAAAACCCTCGATGCCGTTAAAAAGGAATTTGAATTTATGATTGAGAAGGGTATTTGTCGACCATCCAAGAGCCCCTGGTCTTCACCCCTTCATGTTGTGACTAAATCCACAGGTGGTATACGTCCTGTTGGCGATTATAGGCGCTTAAACGCAAAAACAATTCCAGATCGTTATCCCATTCCTCACTTACAAGATTTCTCCTCTGCTCTCCATGGCAAAACTATTTTTTCAAAATTAGATATTTTTCGGGCTTACCATGCGATTCCGGTAAATGAAGAGGATATCCCGAAAACTGCAATAATAACACCCTTCGGCCTGTTCGAATTCCCCTTTTTAAATTTTGGTCTCTGCAACGCTGCCCAAACTTTTCAGCGATTTATCAATGAAGTTTTAAGGGATTTGGCATTTTGCTTTGCATATTTGGATGACATTTTAGTTTTCTCTGATAATGAAGAGCAGCATGCAGAGCATTTACAGCAATTATTCCAAAGACTCAGCGACTACGGGATACAACTAAATACATCTAAATGTGTGTTCGGGGTCTCTGAACTTTCATTTTTAGGACATTTGATTTCAAAAGATGGGACCAAACCCTTGCCAGAAAAGGTTCAAGCGGTATTAGATTTTAAGGAACCGAAAACTGTAAGGGATTTACGCATGTTTTTAGGCTTAATCAATTTTTACCGTCGATTCTTGCCACATGCTGCGGACAAACAGGCCATCTTAAATGAGTATCTTAAAGGAAACAAAAAAGATAACAACCATATCGAGTTGACTGTGGAAGATAAACAAGCTTTCGATGACTGTAAACAACAACTTGCAAATGCAGCTTTACTTGCTCACCCTTCAGAAACGTCGGGTTTGGTTTTGTGTACTGATGCTTCAGATTTTGCTATCGGGGCTGCACTCAATCAAATTACAAATAACCAATTGCAAC
Organism: Maratus speculifer; assembly: GCA_964019185.1. NCBI lineage: Eukaryota > Metazoa > Arthropoda > Arachnida > Araneae > Salticidae > Maratus > Maratus speculifer. The sequence goes on along the minus strand of OZ025289.1, from coordinate 26,254,040 downwards.
CTTTGGGTTTTTTCTCCCGGAAACTGTCTCCCACTGAAAAACGTTATAGCGCGTACGATAGAGAATTATTAGCAGCCTATTCGGCTATTCGACACTTCCAATACATGCTTGAAGGTAAAACATTTTGCATCTATACCGATCACAAACCTTTAACTTTCGCTTTTCATCAGAAATCAGATAAAGCATCCCCACGACAAAACAGACAACTAGATTATATATCACAATTCACAACAGATTTGCGTTATGTAAAAGGTTCAGATAATATCATAGCAGACACTCTCTCTCGAATTGCAGCCATAGAAATGCCTTCGCCAATTGATTATACAAATCTGGCCAATGCACAGGCGAATGATCCTGAATTACAAGACTTATTAAATGAAAGCACTTCTTTGAGACTGCGTAAAGTTGTTCTACCAGACGGAGAGATTTATTGCGACTATTCAACAACTACCATCAGGCCTTACGTTCCAAAAAGCCTACGTTTTGAAGTATTTAAATCTCTTCATAATCTGTCCCATCCAGGAATAAAGGCTACAACAAGACTCATTACCAGTAGATTTGTGTGGCCGGAAGTGAACAAAGATTGTAGAAACTGGTCCCGTGCTTGTATTGCATGCCAAAGATCTAAAGTGCAACGTCATGTCTCCAGTCCTCTGGGATCCTTTAAGACCCCAAATGAAAGATTTGAACATGTCCACATGGACATAATTGGACCTTTGCCACCATCTCAAGGATACTGCTACGCCTTGACGATCATAGACCGATTCACGCGCTGGCCCGAAGTCATTCCCATAGCTGATATCACAGCAGAAACGGTTGCACGGACATTTCTTTCTGCCTGGATTTCTCGTTTCGGAGTGCCTACATACATAACAACCGATCAAGGTCGTCAGTTTGAATCAGAATTATTAAAGGCTCTAGCTCGACATTTCGGAATAACGAAGCTTCGAACGACTTCATTTAACCCGAAGGCTAATGGCATTGTAGAACGTTTGCATAGGCCATTGAAAACTGCCATCAAATGCCACATGACAGAACGATGGGTTGATACATTGCCACTTGTTCTGCTCGGCCTTCGTTCTTCCCTGAAAGAAGACATTGGTGCAACAGTTTCAGAATTGGTTTATGGAACTACCTTGAGACTTCCAGGTGAATTCTTAGGGCTGCGACCAACTTCGGACCCTGATCCTAAACCTTTCGTGGATAACCTGAGAGAGGCAATGAGAAAATTGCAACCAGTACCTCCTGCAAACCATGGACGTCATACACCATTCATCTATCAGGAGTTGAAAAATTGTTCCCACGTTTTTATCAGACATGACGCAATCAGAAAACCACTCCAACCTACTTACGACGGACCATTTAAAGTCCTTTCCCGTACAGACAAATGGTTTACACTTGACGTTAAAGGTAAAAAGACAACAGTTTGTCTTGACCGACTAAAACCAGCATTTTTGCTCAGTGTGCCTGAAGAAGTTCCGCCAAAGGAACCCGTCAATAGCCAAAGAAAACCTTCAACAGCCAAAGAAACTCTTCAACAGCCAAACACGATAGACCAACAAAAGAATGAACCAGAGAAAATAACCAAGTCCGGTAGAAAAGTCCGTTTGCCAATCAGATTCCGTGTCTGAAGACACTGGGGGGGGAGTACTGTAGCGCCTTGACCATAACTAACTTTTGCAACCGTTTTATAATTTTTATCACGTTACTCAGGAACCTCTCCACTCCACTCAAGCTCCGCGAGATTTACTGGAACAAGTTTTTTTATCTAAGTTGTACTAACTGCTCATCTGTAAAAACTATTTTTTGAATGTTAAAATCTCAGCGATGTATTATATTATTTGTAATAATTGTTTTAGTAAAACAATATGTGCGTTTATGAGAGGACTAGTGCATCAGATGTATGGGGAAAATTCTTTTGCGTAGCATTTTATTTATGTTCTGATACGTTACATATAATAAAATTATAAAGAAACACTAAGGTGCACTACAACATGTTTTCATTAGGTTATGAAGCCCGTGGTACTTATCGTTCTTTACAGAATCACACGAAAGAATTCTGTTGCTGAATTTATCCTCTATATCAAGGGTTCCCAAACTTTTAGACAGATGTACCACAAAATAAAAGTTCAGACTTCCGCGTACCACTAAAAGAAAATCCTAAATATAAAGCATAAAACCAATATAAATTGTATCATTTTTGGGTGACAAAAAATAGATTCATTTAATACAGAACATAAATTACTCTTTGTTAAACATGGAAAAAAATACAGATTTAAAGCCAGTTAGATTAGTTTTTTTTTTTTTTTTGTTACATGAAAACTATGTTTATATCAATAGTGAAATACATAAGAAACTTTAATAAGTGAATAACATACATAAAAAAATCTATACATCGAAAAAAAAGTGCTTATTAATACGAGATCGAAGATCTTGAATTTGATTAATTCGTCAGTTTTTTTTTTTTTTTTTTTGTTACATGAAAACTATGTTTATATCAATAGTGAAATACATAAGAAAATTTAATAAGTGAATAACATACATAAAAAAATCTATACATCGAAAAAAAAGTGCTTATTAATACGAGATCGAAGATCTTGAATTAAGTAATATACACACATATAATAGAGTAATATAAAAAAAACCTTTACTTTTTTCACGGAGATCAATATCCACCGAAGCATTAGTTCCATTTGTCTAAAAATTCCATTCGAAATTACATTAAAATCAGTGTTGTAGTCAGCGCCGTGGCTAAAAGTGAACAATACGGGGTGGGGGCTCAAGATAATGTAGGGAAGGGTCATAACTTTTTTTCCTTCTCTCTGACGCAGAAAGATAAATTAGAGCATATTCACATTGTAGGTAAAATGTTTCTCATTAAACTGTTGTAATAACTTCATTTTATGCCCAGAAAAGAATAGAATGAGGAAATTTTTGACTGTGTAACTGATCTAAAAGTAAACATCAAGTTAGCTTCCTATGTGCAAATAGGATGAGCAAGTGTTGAAACACTTACTTTAGTTACAATATGATAATTCTACAAAGCTGTTAAAGGGTCTCAAAACTAAATTATATTTTTGAACATTATTTCATTCGAATTTTCGGAATAGACATTCATTTAGTGACCTTGTAATCTTTTCCAGTAGGGCTCAAAATATTTAGGGGAGGGACTGAGTCGCCCATAGCATCCCTTTAACTACGGCCCTGGATGTAGTCTTAAAAAACCAGAGGATACATTCTAAAAGCAGAGAGTATATACATCATACTGCCTTGGGTATACGATATAGTTTTGAGAAATAGAAGGTACATTGAGCTTCTTCAAAAAAGTCCTAAAGATGTACGGCGTGTACCTCCATATGCCCTCCACTACATCGCTGATTAACGTAAAAGAAAGCAAAATGTTGTCAAAGCTGTAATAACACTGCAACACTGAGGAAACACTGGCAACACTGAGATCAGGCAACACTGAGACTGCGACAAATCAAGAAAGAAGAGTAGAGGATTGAGATTTTGGAATTTTTTTTCACTTTTATGTTTTACTTCATTTCATGTACCAGCATCACATTTTCGCGTACCAGTATTGGTAGGCGTACCATAGTTTGAGAACATCTACTCTATATTAAAATGGACAAACGTGTGCGTGCATAAATAACGCTGACGTCATTTCGCGAATAACAACAGTAGACGGTAAAATTTCGCTTTTATTGCAATCTTAAAAATGTTTAAACTTCTGAACATCGTTACAATTTAGGTGTCTACACTGTTGAATAGAAAAGATATATATTTTCAAATGCAACACGTTAAAAATTACATCAAAATTTGTTTGAAAAGCTGCATCGAAATTATGTAAATTTTATTGTTTTCAAATAAATTTTCAAGCATGAATTTGTTTTTCAAATCTATCTCTACCACGTGCAGTCGATTGCAAAAGATATATCCGAAATCTTGAATTAATATAAATAGCTTATCAGTTGTTTCCAGCTTATACTCTATAACAGAATTAAAACATCGATTTATCAATATATAAAACAATTAAATATAAATAAAACATAAATTTAAGACACGAAATTGAATTTCGCACTTAAACTGCTGAACTGAACAGAATCGAAAAACGCTAATTGTAAATAGTTTGCATTTAAGTTAATATAAATAGCTTATCATTTGTTTACAGCTTATATTGCATAATGAAAGGAAAACATTTATTTATCAATAGAAATAACAATACATGAAAAATAAAACACAAATTTAAGACACAACTATAAGTTCGCGCTTAAACCACTGAATTGAACAGAATCAAAACAGAACATCGTTGATTGTAAATAGCGACCTTTGGCTGTTACGTTCTAACGCGAGACCAATAAGAAAATATTCCTTTTATTTCTAATATATTTTAAAATTTTATTTGAACATATTATTCATTCTTTTCATATAAATATGACTTTTAGTACCGTTGTTTTTTTTATATTTGTATAAAAAAAAACCTGTTATCAATTTAAAAAAGCAGTAGATTCGTGCGAAGCTTTCTCATCGTAGTCTTTGAGATTTTTTGTTGCTATGTTTTTCTTAAGTTGCTCAAACAAAATAAAGAAAGAACGTGTTTCGACGATACTTAAGTATATTACATAGACTGATAGAGAAAAATCAATCCTAAATTTTGATAACAGAAGTTTTGAAACTCGTGTCCTCATAACAGATGTAAATTGTCCAAGTAGGGGAAAAACGTCCGGGTCAGGAATTCGAACCAAGGATGTAAAGGCGGAAGTCGCCAATGCTCTTCCAACTGAGCTATCCCGAGCGAATACTGGAGGTCTATTTCCCCCATCTAACATTAGCGATCACGTAATCTTGTCTGATACTCTGGATCAGCTCAACAGAATGAATCGAAGGTCAGTATATGGAACTGCAGAAAACGCTGCATAAGAAATTATATTAGATTGATTTAAAACACGATTATTCAATCGGTAATTTAATCAGCAAATTTGATTTATTCTGTCGAGCTGATCCACAGTATCAGACAAGATTACGTGATAGCTAAGGTAAGTTGAGTGAAATAGTCCTCCAATTTCCGTACAGAATGGCTCAGTTGGAAAAGCATTGGCTGCTTCAGCCAAAACATCACTGGTTCGAATCCTGGTCCGGACGTTTTTCACTCACTTGGAAAATTTACATCTATTCTAATTCATTTGCTGATTGAATAGTCGTGTTATAAATTAATGTAATATCATGTCCTCATATAATCTTTCACCTTCTGAAACAGAGAAGTTTTCTTACAACATTCTAGAAGTGTGTCATAATCTAAAGTTTATTCATATTTTTTCTATATTATTTTCATGAAAGGACAATACTTAGTTTAATAGCATTGATTTTTTCTATGTTTCTCCATCCGCTCGAAAAATTTACTATAATAATCCCTTAATTCAATTATGTGTACACTTAGTTTAATAATTACGTTCCTAATTTTTTGCGCCAATATAAAGACATCACAGAAAACATATTCCGTATAAGAATTTCTTTTTCTTCAGGAGATGAAAATGTAGATAGCTTTTAATATTCGATAATAATTCTCGGAATCTAAGTAAAAATGAAATTCTGATTGCTTAATGTCATTAGCTTATTCATAAATGAAATGGATGTTTCTCTTCGAAATAAACATAAACATTAGTATGAGGAATTTGTATTTTGTCTAAAATAACAACAATTATTATAAAAAATGTGCAAGTAATTAGGCCATGATTAGTATAATAAAAACTGCATTTCAGTTTGTTAGAACAAATACAATGAATTAGAAACTTGGGGCATTTTACTCTTCAAAAAGCAATCATTTTGGCGTGTTTCAGTATATAACAAAAACATATCATTGAAATTACGCGATGTATGATTATTCTAAATGATAATAATTTTATTAAAGGTTAAAAAATGATGCATCATTCGCAAATCTTTTATGTAGGATTAAATGGATAAGAAGCGTAAAAAAGTCTTAATTACAAAAGGCACAATTAAATACACGAAATAATTATAAAATAAATATTTTGTGGCAATTGCTTTTACAAGATTATTGTAACTTCATTTGCATTAATTGGTACTTATTTTAACACATTGGTTTAATTTATAACCATCTTTTGATAGGATGAAATTGCTTTTATTTTCACTTTCCATGAATTTGCGGAAAAATAAATGTTTTATTTGATAAGTTTATGAGTAATATGTGATATTGATAATTTTGTTGAAAAAAACGACAAAACTAATAGCATGAATTTAGAAAAAATTTAAAAATATTAACGTATCATTCATAAAAATATGATAACTGTATTTTTTTTTATTTCTGCACTTACTTTTACTATCTAAATATTAAACTCATGTGAAATTATATTTAGCGATAGTATATTTAGAATATTCTCTCTAAACGTTTCATTACATTTTACGACATGAATTTCAAAACTCACCTTATCCAAAATTTAAAAATTATATTTGCTTTATCAGCCTATTCTGTTGTTAATGCTGCACCGAAACAGCACTACAATCCGAAAAATAAAATAAAAGAATGTTGCCTAGTTAAACTGATGGCACACAGGCTATGCATATTAATTGCATATTACAACCTTATATTTTGAAGGAATTATGCCCTTCGAAAAACAAATTAAGGGGGATAGCCTCTCCATTTCCCCTCTTTATACTTAAACATTGAACTCCCAAAACTAATCAGGGAAACGCCTTATCATGTAATAAAACTATATCCAAAATTCAAAAAAAGTCGGGTAATTGTGCATTAAAAACCCATTTATATAATTTAAGAGGAATCATCCCCCATTCTCTTCTTTATACTTAACCACTAAATCTCCAAAACTATTCCGAGATTCGCTAATCAGAAAGAACCTACATCCAAAATTCAAAGCAAACGAATAATTCTGCATAAAATCTATTTATCTAATTTAAGGGGGGGGGGGGTATTGCCCGTAACCATTTCATACTTAGCCAAAGAATACTTATCCACAACTAATCAGGGAAGCATCTTATTGCTATGAACCTGTATCCAAAAACTGAAGCAAGTCCGTTAATTCTGCATGAAAAATCATCTAGGTAAATTAAGAGGGGTAGTCCCATCCCGATCCCCCACTTTATACTTATTCAATGAATTCCCATAAAAATCAAGCAAGCCCTTTATTAGAATGAACATACATCGAAAATTTGAAGCAAATCGGCAAATTCTGCGTGAAAAATCCATTAATCTAAATTAAGGGGAGGGGTTTACCCCCTATTCCCCCCTGTAGTCCCCATCATAAATGTTCTCTCATCAGAATGATCCCATGGCTAAAATTTGAGTGAAATCTGATAACTCTGCATGAAAATCCCATTTATTAAAACAAAGGGGAGTATTAGCCCCGTTTTCCCCTCCTATACCGATCTAATGATCTTTCAAAACTAATCATGGAAACGCCTCATCAAAATGATCCTATATCGAAAATTTGATTGAAATCTGACAATTCTGCATGGTGTTATTTAAGGTGTTATACATGACGGCCGATTATCTGCACAAGGGAGACATAGAGGGAGTGCCCTCCGTGGATGTCTTTGTAAAGGAACCTAACCTGTGCTTTCGCAAGGTTACCCAAGGTTCGAAGAAAATAAAGGAAAACTCCAAAATGGTTAGACCAACGAGGGCGACTGATTTCGAACCCAGCACCTCTCATCTACAATCTTTGAGAGCACAACCGTTCAGCTACTGGTGGGTCGATATTTATGGATGAAAAAATCATTTATATAAATTAAGGGGAGAGGGATTTGCCTCTGTTCTCCCTCATATACTTATCTAATAAACTCCCAAAACTAATCAGGAGAGCACTTATCAGAATAAACCAATATACAAAATTCCAAGTAAATCGGATATATTTAGCATGAGTTATCGCGTTAAATATAGGCTCGGTTTATACTCGAACACGAACAGTAGGTATAGCGCATCGACGTTGTAGCAAGTGAACATCTTGGAACGACACACATCCTGGCACTTCTCACTATCATGCTATATCATACTATCGCATTATCACTATGCCATTTCAAATGGTTCCGTTGGTAGAACGTCTGTGAGCTACACCAATGACCCGGTTTGAGTCCCGGTTTAAACACTGTGTGATTTACTCTTTTAGCTCTACACCTTTTAAGGTTGTATTTCGATTCAAACTCCTTATTTTCCGATTTATTTTTAGATTCATTTTTGCTCTCAAATGCATCCAACTGGCAAAATGTCTTATTCAGAAAGAACTCAAGGTGCCGTAATTGTCGATTTTTTGATAAATGTAGAAAATATTGCGTAAAATGCAATCGAAAACGGCATTTTGAACTGATTTTTCCAAAGCGAGAGATCTGGTAACGAAAAAAAAGTGTCATACTGAGAAGATAATTATTTATAAATCAAATTCTAATGAATTGAGCGTAAAATGACATCACACGGCACCTTATATGTGTCTTCAAAAATCCCTTCAGCAAGTTTCATGTTTCTACTTTTAAAAATGTGTCTGAAATTGTATCGGAAAATTTCGAGCTGTTGAAGGTGGAAAAGCGTTTTTTCGAATACACCCTTAAGCAAAGAAAACTTGGAATAATATTGAATGCGAGACGTGAGAATCATTCTGTAGAAAAACTTCCAAGATATGTATAAAGATTTATTGAATTCCATAATGTTGGATTTTCTTTTGTTTCGCGTTAGCCGGCATGGAAAAACATTCCATCTTGTGCTGAGTTTGTAGTTTTTCCAATGTGTGATAGGGGAAAAATGTCAGGATGGGTGTCGTTCCAGGTGGTTCAATTGCAGAACGTCGCTGCGCTGTACCGATGACCTGGGTTCGAGTCACGATTTGGACACGGCTTTAAGCTGATGTTTTTACTCTTCATGTCGTTTCGCCTTTGATCGCAAACTGCATTACTTGTTTTTTCCGTGTTTTATGCGAGTACGTTCTGCGATTTTAATCGTTGCACTGTTGCTGTAGTTCTTCACGTTCCTTACTCGTTTTTTTTTATTAAAAAACTGAATCAATACTCTAACGACTGAAGCATTCTAAAATATCAAATATCATGGAGAAAAACTATTTCCTTCCCTTGGCCTTTCTCAAAATGTTTCCGTTAAGGGAAATTTTTGTCAAATTCATATTTTCTATCGTTTTAAACTATTCATGTCGAAGGAATATAATTCGCAACTGTGAAATGATTTTGTAAAGTGTAGATTTAAACTCTCCAGAAAAAAAAAAAACGCTGAAATAAATGGTTCGTTAACTTTAAAGAAATTTGAAGAAATTAATTTTAACATTTTAGAATAATTAACATTTTTAGAAGGAACGTAACATGCTTTGCTTACACTCTTAAAATGAAAGAGTGCATTTGGTTCCTCAGGAAAGATTTATTTCATCGTGAATGAGTTATTTTTAAACGCTTCACACAACTTGATTTAAGTTGTTTATCTTCATTCAAATTGCTTAAGGGCCTCCGTGGCTGAGTGGTTAAAGCACCACGACGCTAATCGATTTCGAACATAGGAGGTTGTGGGTTCGAATCCCACTCGCTCCATTGCACGCACTCCTTGTGTGGAGATCCTGGTTGTATATCTCTTGTGTTCCTTACGTTTACTTAATCTATCTCGTCCTGTATAATGGCGATGTTTTACAAGCAGGCTTCATGTCGAGCACACAAGTCAGATGTATGTAGTTCAATAAAATAAATAAATTGCTTAAAAATTACTCGTTCTCTCGAGTTGTTGGAATACTTTACGAGAAACTTACTTTCAAATCGTGAAATGAGTAGATTCTGGCTCAAATTATTATGTGATTGAGGTTTTAATAGAATATGCTTATAATATACTTTAATTTTTCTTTCTCGACACATCTTTCCAATATATATCAGACGTTTTGCTTAATATTTAGCAAATTTAAAATATTATTCGTCTTAATGAACATATATTCATTTAAAATTCCTTAAAAGTAGGAATTAGAAGTCCTAGTCATGTCGAAGGACAAATGTATTCGGAAAACTTCATTTAAAACCCCGATAGGAATTATGAACATTCATGAATTAAAGATCTATTTAGATTGCTTTCATAAGCTTATCAGGATTATTCGTTTCTTTCTAATTAAATAGTCTTCATGATGAATAATGCATTCAGTTACGTGTTGACAATATCATTACATTTCATAGTGGAACTTCAAAAGTTGTGTTTATTTGCCTAATAATCGAATTTCAGATTTACAAAAAGTATATTTTTGTTGAATAAAATGTTATAGTTTCACTAAAAAATACAATTATCTAAATCTGCAGTTGTCTTCAGCTATCCTATGTAAAAACAATCGTTCAAAAACATTAAAATTTGAGCGAGATATTTGTAAATAACTCCTCCATAGACTTAACGTTATCATCCGGGTCTTTTTGACTAGTGGGGACTAAAAAAAAAAAGACCTAAAAAAAAGTCATATGGTGTTAAATCGCATGATCTTGGCGGCCAATTCTGATCAGCTAAAAGATAAATTACGCAAGAAAGAAATGACTCATGGAGTAATCGAATTATTTTTTCCGGCTGCATAGCATATAGTACCGTCTTATTGAAACCACATGTCGCCCATATCCATATCTTGTAATTTACGCACAACAAACGTAGGTACAAACAACGCAAATTTTAAATCTTGCCTAAATTTTGGGACATCCAAGAAAGCAATGGAGGCCATTTATCCGAAATAATGTTCCATAAATAACCCTTTTTGCATCCATAAAAAAATTACAATTTTTAATTATAAACCTGCGTTTTCTATGAAAATAACTTTTCAGCGGATTATTTAGAAACACCATTTTAAAATAGTTCATAATACTTGTGTTAACTTTATATGGCTTAAACTTGTATATATACTTATCCTAAGACCTTTTCTTAGAGCTGAGTGATGTCTTAACGTAATACAAAATATTGAAACTAATTCATGTCTAACCTTCAATGTAAGGGAAATCTTTACGGATGAAAATTCTAACCTATACACTACTGGAATCATGTGACTTTCCATATAATTTTTCGACGGTGCCTTTTTACTTAGAACCAATTCTCGATATTTTAGTTGGATAACCACATATATCTTGCAAATAACGAATTAAATTCAATTTTAAAGAAAAATAAAAATCTTATAACAATTTCGACTTCTGAATGTACTTACTATCAAAAATTAATGGATGAAATCAAGATTTATTATAAATTTGCACCATCAAAAGTGAATTGCCACGTACCAGTATATATATATAGGTGTCTCAACAAAACATTCTAATCTGAAACTAATTATTTTTTACGAAGGAAATTAGTACTTTGTTGTCATTGATATTGGTTTGTGTACCAAAGCAGAAGAATTATTTTTTATTTGAGCGCTTTTATAAGAAGACCAGAATTGAGAAGAATTATCACACCTCCTCTATTGCTTATTGAATAACAGTGTGCACATTCAAATTTGATAACATTGAAAGTAGAATTCAAGAATATTTAATTCTTCTATTTTATATTTTGTAAATACAGTCAAACTTCGTTAACATGAACAGGCTTAACGAGAACTACTTTTAACATGAACTGCTTTTTTCCTTGCAGTTCCCTATAAAGACGAATATAATGATCTGGTATTGGAAATATGAAATATTGTTTACATTAATAAAATTTTCATTCCCCCTGAGGTTCATGTTAACGAGGTTCGGCAGTATTCGGTTTTAAAATTTCCGCTAAAGTGTTAAATTTTTTTTTATCAAGACTAGCGTATCCTTTTGCAACATCTACATTATTTTTTAAATTCTGAATTTTGTAAAAAAAATGTATATGTATATATATATGTCGTGATATTTTACGGGTTCCGCAAGAACACAGTATGTTTCGAAGTGAACAGGATGTTACGAAGAAATCGGAGTTCGAGCAGTCAACCGACGTCATTTCCATCAAATAAAGTTGTAGTCGAAGTCCTTTGAGAATATGGGAACAGATTAAATGCTTTTTCAAATAATGACGATTTCTATGAAATCTAGAAGCCTCGTTTATTGGCACTACAATATAAATCCACTCCATAAATTATCATTAAACCTCCCTAATTTTCCAAGTCCATGTGACACAATCACAAAGTAAAAGGTGTCTTCTGCAGGGGCATTTTTCTTGAAACTGCGATCACTGCGGTAAAAATTCTACATTCCGAGAAACAGCGAGCAACCTTAGTAGTTGGTAGGTCAGTCAATTCTAATCTCTCCATCCGCATAAAATGACGCTCTCAAATTTCTCAGATAAATTCGCCCCGACTTCCTCTAACGCACTGACTTCAAAACCCAGTAAGATTTATTCCAATGTAGTTGTATTTTACTTCGAGCCCTCCCATTGGATCAGGGGTGGAGCTAGATGTAAGGACTCTTTCATACCTCGCGCAAGAAGATAGAGTAATCAGTCCAAATGCGGATGACTCAAAATCAGCTAACAGACGATTATTTAATAAATAAAGCAAAATGAAAGTTTATGATAAATGTTTTTTATTCTAAAAAGGGAAATGGATTTGTGGAATGAATATAAGATTTCGCAATAAGATATTGACATTTAAGTAGTAAATTTTTAGTTATTTTTAAGGAAAATAATTAATACATTATGCTGAATTAAAGAAAATAAAAAGAAAATGAACTTTAGCCGTTAAAAATATTGATATATTACGGAAACTGAGAATGAAAGTATGTTCTTATATAACTTTAGAACGAACTAGGAGCGGGAACATGGAGAAAAAATATTTATTTTTACAAATCCCCCTTACAAAAAGACGAGTGAACTGTAGGTCTGAGACCTGCAAGTTCACGGAAAGGGAGATGACATGGACTTGGATTACAAAGTTATCGATAGAAGTAATAATAAAAAAAAAATAATTTTTTCTGAAGAATTCAAGAATGTAAAGTTAGGATTACTAATTTGATGTATGGAGTAACCTTAACAATACAAATAAAATATAGACATCAACAAAAATATAAGACGTGATCTTGTTCAAACATACACATCATAAAAGTAATCTGAAAACAGGAACAATTACACTTAGTATATAGTGAACTTACCTTATTTTTACGCCTTTTGACAATAAAATGAAAATTAAAGCAAGAATATTGAATACTTCTTGACATCAGACCCCCTTTTGACAAGAAAACAAGTTCGTAATTAGGAGAAATTAAATTTTGCATTTTTTGAATACCAGGGTGACCAAACTGTTCATGAGCAATACTAAGTAATTTTTTTTCGACATGGGAACTACCACTTTATGAAAACCCTTTTTTCTAATCTATAATCAGTCCATTATTATTTAGATAATTCGAACCACACACATTTTCTCTCTCTTGCATGTCAATAATCTCTTTAACGTCAAGAAGAAAAATAATGGGCTTACAAAAAGGACAAATATTGTTTCTGGAAAGCATGTCGGCTTCGATATTTGTAGATCCCTTTAAATATTCTATTTTGTAGTGAAACATACTTAACTTCAATGACCACCTAAATAATCTACCTCTCAAATGTTTGAAAATTTTTTAACCAAACAAGAGATGCGTGATCAGTGTGTATTATAAATTGAACACCAGGAAGATAACGATAAATCTTATCTAAAGTATCAATGCTAGCAAGACACTCTAATTCGGTAATGAAGTAATTTTTCTCATAACTTCTCAATTCTATAGAGAAATAGAAATAGGTTATAAAAAGTTGTTATTGTCTGGTTGTTTGAGAACTGCACCTACCGCTATCTGTGAAGCATCAACAAATATGTGGAGGGGTAGTTTTGGGTCATAAATCATCAAAATGGGTTTAGCAATGAGGGCATCTTTTAATTTTTGAAAAGAGTTTTGACAATCAGAATTTCATTCCCAGATAGGATCTTTCTTGAGTAATTTATTAAGGGGGTGTCTAATTTCAGCATACTTGTCTATAAGTTTATGATACACATTTATAGAGCCAAGAAATCTTTGTAACTCTTTAATATTAGTGGGTGGTTTCAATTTTTTAATATTGGCATATTATTTATATTGGCATTAGCTGGAGTTAAAGTTCCATTTTGGATTTCATATCCGAGAAAATTGATCTATTTTTGAGCAAAATTACATTTAGATAATTTTAATTTAATATTTTCTATTAGCATAATTAAAGTGTATATATATATATATATATATATACATACTTGTAAAACATGTATGTTTTTCATTAGCAGTTATTATTACAGAGATAAACAAAATGGTGAATAATCTGCATAATGTTACATAAGATATTTAAATTAACTTATACAAAATCTTCTGAAACACCATATATATAAACAAAAAACTAAATTGTCTCAGTAAAATTTGATTTAATAGTATCAAATTATTACTTTTATAAGATTACTAAAGGTATATTATTATTTGCTTGAAATTTATTTAAGGTATAGGACTTTTCTAAATTTTTTAGAAGATACTTATATACTTATACTTAATGCTTAAAGCTTTTTATCATTAATAGTTGCTATTATATTAAAAATAAATTGAAAAAAAACTACATAACTAATTTTATACGTTTTATTTGACACTTAGTTAATATTACTAATTTATTTCTCTTAAATTGAATATTTATTTTAAATACTGCAAAACCACTTTAAAAATATTTTTGGTACGCGGCTGTTGTGTCAAGAATAGGGGTTTTTAAAGTTGTTTCCTTACTCAAACAATATGTTCAGTATAAAAAAGGTATTTGTGAAAAAATGGAGAAGAACTTGAGTATATTTTTCTTTTGGGAGTTTAAAAATTCTCGCTGACTAAAAGAGAAGTTTGTATGTGCATGAACTTATTTAAAAGCTTTTTGAAGTAGGTTGTAATGTTTCTTCTCCTTGCACCATCTGTTGCCATTCCCTGAAAGAAAAAAATGCATAAAAACGGACAAATAATGTATCTTAAACCCATGTTTTTTAAGCAGAATCAATGAGATAACAAAATGTTTTTAAATTATTCGAAGATAATTTTGTTTTGTACAGCTCATATTCAAAATATTAGAATAACTACCTTTTTTTTAGAAATTGAAAATATCATTTGGTAATTTAATGTCTTTTAATGAAAATATGCAAATGATATTTTTATTAAGAACTTATTGTTGATTAAACTTACTTGTTATCTTAAATTTAATATCATTTTTGAAAAGATTAATTGCAAAAAAAATTATTTTGAAAAGTCAAAATATTAGAATATTTATTCAAGTGATTCAAAATATTAGAATATTTCACATTAATTCTCCTTTAATTATTACCAATTCTTAACTGGTGGCATCATTGATTAAATTCAGACTATTTTATTTAAAATCAGTATTCTTTTTTGCAGTTTGTTTCTTTTTCGTCTTAAAATGGGCCGTGTTAGTGATATTCCTGAATCTACTAAACTTCGTATGGTTGATTTGTATCGGCACAGTAAAAATCAATGTTTTATAGCGAATTATTTACATTGTTCGCAATCGAGCGTTAGTAAAATACTAACACAATATTCAAAAATTGGAAAATTTCAAAATAATCGCCGAAATGGTGGCCGAAAACCAAAAACATCTGCTAGAGATGACAGGAAACTGAAGCGTATAGTTAAGAAAAACCGTTTTAAAAGTGTGCGATTCTTGCACCGAAAATGGAAAGAAGAAGGAGTTGAAGTTTCTACATCGACAACATTAAGACGTCTCCATAAATTTAAATTTGAATCTCGTGTACCGAAAACAAAACCTCTCATGACTGCAAGACAAAAGCGTATAAGATTGAATTGGTGTAAATCAAGACGTTTATGGAGCAATGAAGATTGGAAAAATATATTATTTAGTGATGAAAGTATGTTTTGTGTTTCATATGGTAATCAAGGTATTAGAGTTTGGAGAATGAAGCAAGAAGCATTTGATAAAGAATGCCTTAAACGTTCCGTAAAATTTGCTGCTAGTGTCATGGTTTGGGGTTGTATGAGTGCAGAAGGACCTGGAAAGTTATGCATCGTCTACGAAAAGGTTAACTCTCTGATATAACAAGAAATTTTAGAATATTACATGATTCCATCATCAGAAGATTTATTTGAAGATGATTTCATCTTTCAACAAGATTTAGCGTCCCCGCATACCTCGGTGTCAACTAAGAATTGGTTCCGCCAACGCAACATTAAGGTACTTCCTTGGCCACCAAATTCACCAGATCTTAATCCCATCGAAAACTTATGGTGTATAATGAAGAAAAAACTTCAAGAAAATCCTCCTTCAAGTAAAACTGAGTTAGTGGCACGTATAAAGTCTATTTGGGCTAATATTGATAGAAATGTTTGTAAACACCTTGTATATAGTATGCAAGATCGATTGTACGCTGTTATGAAAGCTAAAGGGGATGCTACAAAATATTAACTACCATTTACTTCATATTCATAAGGTAATATTGTTGCGTAAAATAAAATATTCTAATATTTTGAACCTATCTAAATTTTATTCTAATATTCTGGTGTGTTTAAGGAAGCTGTATACCTAATTTATTGTGCTGTATTTTATATTTTATAAATGTTAAAATCTTATCTAAACATTCCAGATTTAATTTATAAGAAATTTAATTGAATTTACTTAGTATAAAAAATAAATAAATGACAAATAATTTTTTCTTATTACTTTTTCTCAATTATTCTAATATTTTGAATATGAGCTGTAGTAGTCGTTTGAGCCGTAGAAGAATGTTCTATATTTGTTTCAACTGAATCTTCAGGTTCGGATTATATTCATAATTCTGTTCATTAAATTTTAAGTGGCATGCATAGTGTTGATTTACAGAAAAAAATCAGAAATAAAAAATTAATGAGAATATTCATAAACATTTTATTTGCTGTGGATAAGATACATTTAATTTTAAAAACAAAGTAGCTGATTTAAAATAGACGTTGTGTCAATTATATTTTAAACAGTTAATTATGGAAACATAAATAAGCTAATGAAAAAGTATATAACTAAAGTATAACTTTACGATGTGACATTTATTTTGAAAAGGATTGTAAAAGTATTGAAATACGAACTTTAATTACTTATACTGTCCTTAAATCCTGTAAGTTATATTTTGAAAAACTTTAACCGCGCTAAGACAAATAAAATAAAGTCGAGTCTCTATATAACGAAATCCACCGTTCCAGTAAAAAATTCGTTATATAGAGAAATTCGATGTATAAAGAATGATGTTAAAAATCGTATTTAATGTGTGAAATTTGAAAAAATATTATTTTTGATCTTTTCAATTAAGAATTTGAAGTGCTTAAAAGTAAATATTAACTTAACATTTTATTTCTTAATTATTTAAGCTGTTTTAAAAAAGAGAACACACATTTATTTGAAAGCTTAATTAAAATCAAATAAGTAAGACCTTCATTAATTTCAGACGAAGAAATCTGTAACTTTTTTTTCTTTAAATTGTTACGCTCTCAAAAAATGCTCAAATTTTAGAAAGGAATGAAAAATTGTAGTAAACATTTTCCTCCATTTGAAAGCCCCTCATTGATTCCTCTGTTACATGTGTATTAATCCAATTCACGTTGTTTTGAGAAAGATGTGGAAAGGTGTGTGGGAGGTGGGATGAATTCGTTGGATTTAAAGAACATTGAGAGAAGTAATTAAAAAAAATCAAAAATAAGTGATGGAAAATTTATTCTGTATGATATCGAAGCTTTTTAAAACTGTTTTTTATGACCAATTTATGAAAAAATTCGTTATATGGAGATAGGTATTTCGCTATATGGAGACTGTTTTTAATGTAATCATGCGAAAAGGGGACCGTTCGTACTAAAAATTCGTTATATAGAGAAATTCGATGTATGGTGTTTCGTTGTAGAGGGACTCGACTGTAGTAAGAATTCCCTTTATTTACGTCTAAATATCTCACTGAGATATGATACTTCAAGTTCTATAAAATGATTCAGGTTTTTGGCACTAAAAACGAACAGACAGTATTTTAGTGATAGAAAATGTGAAATTTTCTGAAAAGTTAGACAATCATATCTCGGTGAATTCTGGTTTGTAAAAAAAGAGGACTTTTTACTGCTTTACCTGTTGCAGCGTGGAAAAATATTTCTATATATTGGATTTATTATAAATGCCAACATCTCTTAGTTATTTTGGAATCGATCCAAGACAAGCAAGTTTAAAACCAGAAAGTGTTTATTAGATAATGTGTCTTCTTTTAACATGGAACTTATTAGACTTCGTTTTAAAATGTGTTTATAAATTAAAATTTCAGGCTTGAAACATGTTTGTCATGGATCAAACTGTAAAATAATTAAGAGATTTTGGCATCAATGAGTGTCACCAAAAGTAAGTTCCGTTTCTGTAATAGACGGCGAAAGTTTTTTTTTAATATCTATTGTGGGAATTGTGATTTTAGCAATGTGTGATTTTTGAAAAGTTTTTCCGCATTGAAAAATCCCCATCCCCTTCCCTCAGCGCCAAGAAAGGGAAAAGAAACAAAGGCAAAAGAAATCATTGTTTTAAAAATATTTTTGTTTTGTGTAACCAATAATGCTTTTGGAACAAAATAAAGTAATGGATCTGTAACTCATTCTAAACTCATGTAACTCATTGTAACTCATTCTAATTGACGTATTAAAAGGATTTTATAATAAGTTATTTGTATGGTACTTATAAGTACCGCAGGTAGATAAAGGTTTAAATTTCTACAAAGGAATGCGGATCAAAGATTCAAGCGATGCTTTTTTTCAACGCTTTGCTAAATAAATCGATTGTGAAGGCTAATGTTTTACACAATGAATGTTTGATGAAGTTAATTTATGGAACTGAATTTATAAATGAAGTTCAGCGATGCCCTGTATATTATTTATTAAGTTGCCAATTTTTAAATTGAAATAATATTGCAATATTTTTCTGTTTCGCTTGCTCTATTTTGAAAATACATATATATATATTAAAATTAAATTTTATAAATATTTTCACTATGGAAATATATGTAAATTAAATCAGCATAAAAAAATCAAGGTTTAGTTTGATATTTATGAATAAATATTGCACGTAAATTGACACATACTTAATAAATATTCGATAATTTATTCGTAAATACTATTTTTCCTTTAATTATAGGAATAGGAATAATTATATAAATATAGGAATTAATTTTCGCTGCACAAATATTTATAAATGCAAAATTTACATACGATTAAAAGTATTCAAAATTTGATTATTTTTAGCAAGCGTAAAATTTTTAGATTTTCGATAAATTAATTTAAATTTTCATTCAAGCTATTTCCAAAAGAATATTTTTCCTAATGATCTCCAAATTAAATCATTAGATAAAATAATTATATTGTAAACTTAAGTAGATAGGATAAATTATTAAATTTTAAGGAAAGGCACTAATAAATGAAAATTACAAAGTCTGTGTTTCTAATATTTAATGCGATTTATCAATATTGATTTTGTTATATTTAAATATTACAAATAACTATTTTGTAACTTTTTCTGAAAAGTTACATCTTAATCTTGTTTAAATACAGAAGGAAGACATAAAGAGGTTAACAAAATATTGATATAATAGCTGAGTTATTATTCGTTTGAATTAAAATGTAAGAGGCTGCTATTACAAAATTTGTTATAGGTTCTTTGAAGATTTCAATGATAGCTTTATTCAATTAACACAATGTTAAATACATAAAACCAATTTGCAATTTCTTTCCAGCTAATAATAAATAAGTGTAGTTAAACAATTCTACAACGCAGTAAAATCTGTGAAAAAAGTACTCATATTTAGTCATCGTGAGAGTCTGGTGACGTAATGGAACGAATTTTCAGATTTTTCAAATATACAGAGTGTTCATAAAAGAAACTCCTAGTTTAAAGTGTATTTTATAAGAGTTTAATTTAGACTCTGTACAACGTACATCAAATTGAAGGTAAACTGAATTCTTTCAAATGTTCAATAGTTGCACCTTTAGTGATACGGCACAAAATCGACCAATAGTCCAATTCACATTTCGATCTACAAGTTCATATTAATGAAAGCAATAGCCTCTTCCAGTCTGTGTCTCAAATATGGAAAACCATAAGGTAGCGGCGGAAAGTAGACACAAGATTTTTTAAAGCTCCAAAGGATAAAATCGCATGACTCTAATAGATATTAACCCTAGAAAAAGGATTTTCGAACCACTAGTGTCCTGCATTAATGCGGGGGGGGGGGGGGGAAGCTCCAAATGATCTGGACACCCGTATTTTAAACTAATTTATCTAATGGCTGAATAATCATTTGATAAAAGATAGCGAAATAAACAGTAAGATTTTAGAGATGTTCAAAGCAGTTAATATCCCGATTTACAAGCGATATGACAACACTAGTAGTGAGTGAGAGTGCCACTCAAGTTAAATCGTCAACCAAGCAAGAACGCTTTATACTCACGGGTAGATAACCTTACTGATTAACGGACACCGCAAGCGAGTCAATAATAAAACAGTCGACGGGCATGCGTTTATCTAACACAGCTTGAATATCTCTTTAATTGTGACACTGAAGTAACACTCTACATCGTTTACAGTTGATAATTATTAAAATTCATAACAGGGGCATTCAATTATAGACAAACTGTAGTTAAAAATATCAAATGAATTGCACGAGGGTCTGTTTTAGGGATACTCTTCGACTCTACACTGGGTACAAAAATATTGAAGTTTCTCGCACCTTTTTGCGAAGTTATTTGTATTAATTCCTCTACAGGAGCTGAATTTCGAGATACATTCAGATTTATAGCATTAAATTTCACACTGTGCTCTTCCGTTACTAACATTTCAAAATTATCTGACTCTATAACTGGTGATTCCTCGTTCACAATATTTACAACTGTATGTGCCATATCGGCAAATAAAATAACAAAGTTGCTCAAAGCAGCTTACTAACAAGAAATAGGAGAAATAACCACAGCAAAAAAAGCAAAAAAACAATTCAAAAACACTTACCCCGGTTGCAGATTCAAAGTAAAGAAAAACTAAAAGCACACAAAGTCGGATTCAGATTACAATACACCCAGCCGCCAAACGGTAACCCCCCCCCCCCCTCTCCCACGTTATCCGCGGAGAACATGCTACCTCGCAACCGCCGAGTCACAAAAGTCATATTATTCAACATGATCCTGTTCAATGAAGTAAGTTCACTGACAAACATAACAAATTAACTGCATGTTCAGAAGAAAAATAAAATCATTTTGGTAATGCTGGACATGCAAGTTTCGTTAATTAACTCAAAATATTTTATTGAGAGTTGATAGCATCTGTAAAAAAATAGGAGGTATACGCTACAGGCGGAGGGCAAACGCTAGAATTATGAACATTCATGGAAACAAAATGCGTCAAAAATTTATTTGAGTAACAGAGGGTATATAGGGCTTTTCAGAAAAAAAATATCCAAAGGGTGTACGGCAAAAACTGCCATATACACTACACCCTTGATTATGGATGATCAGAACATGCTATTTATTATATAAGGTGCTATGAAGTAATAACGCAAGGTTGGGTAATAACGCGAAGTGTTAATATTACGCATAATTATGAAACTATCCGGTAAATGGCACCTCTGGGCTCTGCGCAGAAGTGCTCTGAGTCATATAAAACACAAACAACAGCTTTAAGTTAATTTGTTCCATTTGTGGGCCTTATCGCTTTTAGAAGCAACTAAAATTAACGCTTGATTTAAAATTTGCGAGGTAATTTCTGCGATGTGAGGACTATATATTTATCAGGAAATGCATTGTTTGCTACATAAATTTGTAGTGCGTTTCATGTACTTTTAAAAGGTTGTAGAAGATTTTGGATATCTTCGCGAGGTAGTTTGTGGCTTAAAATGTACTTCGCAATAAGTATACCAGGGTAATAACTCCATTCCTAGGCTTTATTACCCCAGTTGATTCTTTACAGTGGCGGAATTACATCCGAAGAGGGCTTATTTTTTTACTTTATGTATGACACAGCATTATTGAGATGGTTGAAATAGTTAGATTAACAAAGTTCGATATCAATTACTGATCTCTTAAAAAAATACTAATGTAAAAACAATTTTAAAATCTTATAAATAAAACGACATCAAAATGTTTTCGATATTCTAGTTCCAACATTTTCAAAATCAGGTTTCTATTAAAGTACCCCTTGATTGTTTAATTATGTTCTAAATTTTAACATTCCGCTTTCTCTGATGTCTGTTTTTCAAAATTTTACACATTTAACCTTTGAAATTGTAACGTAAATAGTGGCAGCGATCTGTCAGACCGCAAGGTCAAAATATATATAAAAGGCGTGAATAACTCATAAAATAGTGTTTTTGTACTAAACTTTTTGTACAAGAGTATTATAATCAGCATTCAACAATTTAAAAGTCATTGGTGAGAGTAAAAAAGTTCGAAATCAAACAAAGTTTTGGTTGTGCATGTAGTTAACCTGAAAATTATAAGTTAAACAATAAAAATTAAAAAAAAAAGACTGGTCTGTGTGACCGGTAACAATAGTGAAAGGTTAATGCTCAAACTCATAGAATACTGTTTCTACACTAAACTTTTTGTGCATGATTAATTCTAATTAAGTTTAATGTATTCAAATACTTCTAACAATACCACGTGGACTCCAAACGAAAGAGAATTTCGGTTGTAACTATAGTTAAAGTGGAAATTACAAGTTAAACTCTGAAATTTGGGGAAAAAAGCAGCGTTTAGAGAGATTGCTAACAGCAGTTAAAGTTTGATTTTGTTGCTAACATAGAGATAATGACACGTAACCACATGAACCATGTACACAATTTAATAAGGGATCTCACAGGAATATTAATTTTTATCAAAAATCTTTTTTAATTAATTAAAAATACAAAATTATTAAAGCATGTTTTACATAATTTCGACATTTTAACTTTAGGTTTGCGCGAATCCGCATTAGTGTAAAGTTTAGGAGTTAAGAAGTATATACAAGACTTCTATAACAGTGAAAAAAAAATATTTATTACACTTAACTCTAGTTATTATAAAATTTCATATGATAAAAATATTATATTTAAAAACGATTAAAACTATGTAATGTTTTTATAATTATATTTAAGAGGGATTTTTTTAGAAAAAAGAAGCTCTTGGTGTTATATTCTGTTGAAGCTCCCCTTCTCTCCTTTTCCTTTCACTTTCACTTAAAATTTAATATATTCTATTGCAGGGAAGACAAATACCGATTTAGATAAACATTTTTAAAACCGTGCAATGTGTCTAATAGTTCTGTTTAAGGGATCCGTTTTAAGCAAAAAGCTCAGGGTCTGATATTCTTTTTCTTACTCTTTCACAATAAAAAGGAACAACTTCAATCGTTTAGAATGCAGTTTGTCAATTTCTAGGGTTGTAGCGTTTGTTTTTAGAATTTGGCAATCTACGTGAGATTATTCCATCTTATTTTGTAGTTTTGTTTGCATGGCGCTATTACCTACCTATGTGGGTAATAACGCCAAATAGCGGTGGTCAAGAAACCACACCATTACATTTTATGAATACATTTATGTTAAATTATTTTTTATATAGTAAGTCAATGAGTTACTGTATCAAACCCTATATTTGTTTGAAAAATACAATCTAGAACTAAGCCGTGAAAATTGGTACAACCTTAACGTGGCGTTATTACCCCAGGGTAGCTTATTTTCGTAAATGATTAAATTGTTTTTTCGAAGAGTAAGAAAAAAGCTATTAAGTTTTTATTTACTACATTATCTCAACATACTTTGTTGATGCAGTACTTTATGTTTTCACTTGCTGCATAAAAAATCATACTTTATAAAAGAGAATAATTTATGCTTTGTAAAAGAGTCGAGCGTATTATCGCAGTGTCTTAATGTAAAATAATATCTTAGCAAAGAAAGAAGCTTTAATTATACATCGTTTTAAAACAGAATATTTTATGCATGAAAAAGAATATTTGAAAAATCAAGAGCTTTCCCAGGAATTTTTCCTTACTCAAAAACAACACATCTTTGTGTGGGTGTTAGATTTTAACATTAACTATAAATAACTAAAATGAAGGTACTCTTTTTACATCCTTTTACAAAGTATGTCATTAATTTGTAAACGCTTTTATGTACCACAGATTGTTTTTTGCGTGTTAAGACGGAATTTTGCGATCAATTTTTTTCGCTGACAATCTTCTGTGCTAGAATATAAAAATTATGTTCACAGGTGGAAATAATGGGGAATTGGTTTTTCAGAAATCTAATTTTAATATTTCATATCTACATTACTTTTTTCTATAAAATTAACCTAGAAATGTCAAATAACATTTATTAGAATATTTGAGTATAAAAGACGTAAGAAAATCATGTATGTAACATTGTTTATATTTCACCAGAGATTTTTTCTTATTTCCTTGTTTTTTGCGTGTTAAGACGGAATTTTGCGATCGATTTTTTTCGCTGACAATCTTCTGTGCTAGAATATAAAAATTATGTTCACAGGTGGAAATAATGGGGAATTGGTTTTTCAGAAATCTAATTTTAATATTTCATATCTACATTACTTTTTTCTATAAAATTAACCTAGAAATGTCAAATAACATTTATTAGAATATTTGAGTATAAAAGACGTAAGAAAATCATGTATGTAACATTGTTTATATTTCACCAGAGATTTTTTCTTATTTCCTGAGTACTTTTCTTTTATAAAGCTGGCCATAACGTCTCTTCTAGCAATCGTAGGAATAAATTAAATGCATTTGGATATTATGACACTACAAAATTTTAATATATCTAGAACTCAATTACAAAATAATACATTAATTTTAAGGAGGTGGGATACCTTTGAACACGTAGAAAAAAACAAAAATATTGCTAGGTTAAACTCTTCAAAACTTGTCTAATAAATCAAAAATAAAAATTAAACTTCAATTAAATGAATCTCATATTTAAATTTATATTTAAAAAAAATACGTGTGGCACTCGGGGACTGCCGCGGTAAAGCTATTGCATAGTATTTTTTATCAACTTATGCAATTATAATTACTTATTTATTTTTTATTTATGCAGTTTTTTTTTTTTTTTTTTTTTTTTTTTTTTTTTTTTTTTTTTTTTTGATATTAATTCAAGTTACACTTTCTGAGCGTGATGACCGATAACATTTTTTTTTATTGAATAAATGAGAAGTTAATATCGTTTAAAATATTTTTATTATCTTACAATACATGTAGGTTAATCAGGAATTTTTATCATTGAAACTATACGTTTATGGTAGCTGAAAAAAAAAAAACGTAAGTTTGAGACTTATAATACCGCGTCAATGTCTGCCGAAGTCTACCGAAGAATACCGTGCCGAAGTCTGCCAAACTGAAGCGATGTTAGCCGGAATGTTAGGTTTTTTTTCTCGTTACGGAATTTCTAGATTCTTTCGCCGTGCACAAAGCCCGCGATAAAAGCTATGCAATACCTTAATAAATTACCAAACAAAATTTGGCTGCGCTACGAAAATTAGATCGCTAGTTATAAGCATTTTAAACTTTCCGAACCTCACTGTGGGGGTCTTTTGTCACCAAAAATTAACACTGTCTTATAATAAATTACCAAACAAAATTTGGCCGCACTACGAAAATTAGATCGCGAGTTATAAGCATTTTAAATTTTTCGACCCTCACCATAGGGGATCTCCTGTCACCAAAAATTAACACTGTCTCATAATAAATTACCAAACAAAATTTGGCCGCGCTACGAAAATTGATCGCGAGTTATAAACATTTTTAATTTTTCGACCCTCACCATGGGGGGGGGGGGGGTCTCCTGTCACCCAAAATTAACACTCTCTCATAATAAATTACCAAACAAAATTTGGCCGCGATACGAAAATTTGATTGCGAGTTATAAGCATTTTAAATTTTTCGACCCTCACCGTGTGTGTGTGTGTGGGGGGGTCTCCTGTCACCAAAAATTAAAACTGTCTCATAATAAAATACCAAACAAAATATGGCCGCGCTACGAAAATTAGATCGCGAGTTATAAGCATTTTAACTTTTTCGACCCTCACCGTGGGGGGAGGGGGGGTCTCCTGTCACCAAAAATTAACACTGTTTCATAATAAATCACCAAACAAAATTTGGCCGTGCTACGAAAATTAGATCGCGAGTTATAAGTATTTTCAATTTTTCGACCCTCAACGTGGGGGGTCACCTGTCACCAAAAGTAACACTGTCTAATAATAAATTACCAAACAAAATTTGGCCGCGCTACGAAAATTAGATCGCGAGTTATAAGCATTTTCAATTTTTCGACCCTCACCGTGGGGGGATCTCCTGTCACCAAAAGTAACACTGTCTCATAATAAATTTCCAAACAAAATTTGGCCGCGCTACGAAAATTAGATCGAGAGTTATAAGCATTTTAAATTTTTCGACCCTCACCATGGGGGATATCCTGTCACCAAAAGTAACACTGTCTCATTATAAATTTCCAAACAAAATTTGGCCGCGCTACGAAAATTAGATCGCTAGTTAAGCATTTTAAATTTTTCGACTTTCACCGTGGGGGGGTCTCCTGTCATCAAAAATAACCCTGTCTCATAGTAAATTACCAAACAAAATTTGGCCGCACTACGAAAATTAGATCGCGAGTTATAAGCATTTTAAATTTTTCGACCCTCACGGGGGGTCTCCTGTCACCAAAAGTAACACTGTCTCATAGTAAATTACCAAACAAAAATTTGGCCGCATTACGAAAAGTAGATCGCCAGTTATAAGCATTTTAAATTTTTCGGCCCTCACCTTTGGGGGTCTCCTGTCACCAAAAATTAACACTGTCTCATAATAAATCACCAAACAAAATTTGGCCGCGCTACGAAAATTAGATCGCTAGTTAAGCATTTTAAATTTTTCGACTTTCACCGTGGGGGGGTCTCCTGTCACCAAAAGTAACACTGTCTCATAGTAAATTACCAAACAAAAATTTGGCCGCATTACGAAAAGTAGATCGCCAGTTATAAGCATTTTAAATTTTTCGGCCCTCACCTTTGGGGGTCTCCTGTCACCAAAAATTAACACTGTCTCATAATAAATCACCAAACAAAATTTGGCCGCGCTACGAAAATTAGATCGCGAGTTATAAGCATTTTAAATTTTTCGACCCTCAACGTGGGGGGGTCACCTGTCACCAAAAGTAACACTGTCTCATAATAAATTACCAAACAAAATTTGGCCGCGCTACGAAAATTAGATCGCGAGTTATAAGCACTTTAAATTTTTCGACCCTCACCATGGGGGATTTCCTGTCACCAAAAATTATCACTGTCTCATAATAAATTACCAAACAAAATTTGGCCGCGCTACGAAAATTCGATCGCGAGTTATAAGCATTTTAAATTTTTCGACCTTCACCATGGGGGGGGGGGTCTCCTGTCACCAAAAATTAACACTGTCTCATAACAAATTACCAAACAAAATTTGGCCGCGCTACGAAAATTAGACCGCGAGTTATAAGCATTTTAAATTTTTCGATCCTCACCATTGGGTGGGTCTCCAATCACCAAAAGCTACATTATCCTACCTTGTTTTATCTTAAGACGATTCTTTTCTATACACATTCTATCAGGAATTATTATTATTGAAACTATAGATTTATAGTAACTGAAATAAGAAATATAACTTTGAGACTTGATATCCTCTAAATATCTGAAAAATGCCGCATCAAAGTCTGCCGAAGTCTACCGAATGATACCATGCCGAAGTCTGCCGAGCTGAAACGACGTTAGCCGAGTGTTAGATTTTTTTCGTTACGGATGTGTTAGGATATTTCTCGTTACGGAATTTTTTGATTCGGTCGCCGCGCTCAAAGCCCGCGATAAAAGCTATGCAATAGCTTAATATGTATACTTGTAAATTCAAAAATAAATATTGAAATGATAAATTTAAAAATTATGTATGATAATAAAGAAAAAAAATCATCTTGCTAGCAGGATAAAACCTGAAAATATGCATGTAAAGAGGAAATTGGTAAAAATAAATACATCTTAGTATTGCCTTTATAGAAAAACCAGAATATTTGTAAAAAATATTGACTAAATTAAAAAATAACTCAATAATTAAAAGAAATATAAAAAAAATTCAATTTTTTAAAATTATTAGAAAAAAATGCAAAAGACATAAAATCTTACCTTTTTTCTGATTTTAAGGGTGTTCATAACTGATCCGCAAAACAAGCGAAAAACGTTTTGACACATTTACAAATTCATTTTTTTAACAGAAAGTTATAAAATTTTAATGCCTGACTATGAAAGCGATTTCGAATCGAACTTATTTTTCCATTTTATGATAATTACATTACTTATCGAGTTATAAGCTATTTTGATGACGCAATCACCCGTTTTTCTCCTTCTTTTCGACCGGTTTTTCTGCTTTCGTTGGGAAATATGCTCAAAAGTGTCAACTTTGAAGGCTTGTTATGAAAAATCTATTGTGTTTTTTAAAAAACAAAAGAATGAGTGCAATTAGAGAGTTTCTGAATAATAACACCTGCTATTTTCATGCATTTCCGAACAAAAATAAATTAATGCATGTGTCACAAAGTTGTCCTTTTTGGTTTAAGAACACCCTTAAGTTTTAGATAATACAGAAATAAATATATTTTGAAAACTTTATTTGATTGCCATGCGTTGTTTTTTCGTAACGCAGCTCGCAGAATTAAAATTCATCATTTTGAATAAACGTGTCGCAAAGTTTAATTATCACCATTTCACATCATATATGTAGTTTTGATAAAACTACCATAATCAGCAAACTACTGGAAATTTTTAATGCGGTTTTTTGCATATTGTGTAGAAATGAATATGGAATGAAAATTTCTATTGAAAAAATTCAAAAATTTTGAAGATTTAAAGGTATCTAACCCCTTTAAGTCATTTTTCCTTTTATTCACCGCAGGTAGTCAATAATCCAATATTTTTTACGTTTACGCATAGCAATTTTTTACGCGTTACAACAACAATAAATTTAATTATACGCCAAGACTACTTTGCGAAAATAAGCCAAAAGGTTCTGAAGCTACAGTGATTCGATTTTAAACACTAATTATTTTAATGTGCCAATTCCAAAACTATCTTCTATCTCACAGTGCTTTTAAAATTTTTAAAAATTAGTTACACCTTATTAGTTAAGACTTTAATAGCATTAATTTAATACTATATAAACTTTGTTTTTCATCTTAAGACCCCACAGTAAGCACAGAAAAAGACCCGGATGATAATGTAAAGTCTATGGGGGCGTTCTTTTCAAATATTTCGCTCAAATTTTAATATTTTTACATGATTATTTTTGCATAGGATAGCTGAGGACGATTTACGACCGGCCTAGTTTTTGCTTTTTCGATTTTGCTTATATATTTTTTATATTCTGATAGTTTCAATTTCATAACATGTTTAAACCGGTTTTAAAATTTAAAGTAATTCTTTTAAAAAAATCTGAAACTAAAATTGAAAAAGTAAAAACTAGGCCGGTTGTGGAACGTCCTCAGCTATCCTATGCAAAAAAAAAAAAAAAAAAAAAAAAAAAAAAAAAAATCATGTAAAAATATTAAAATTAGAACATGATATTTGAAAAAAAAAGACTAGTTTCGTAATATGGCCGTTAAAACGAGACATTCATAAAATTTTATTGTTATAATGCATTTCCTTTTCCCCAGAGTCTATAAAAAAACGTTTAAACTAAAGAAAAAAATCCGTTTTTGGTGAATCGAGGCAATGAAGAAGTAGCACGTCAAATTGTATCTCTTTATTTTTCCGCAATTCCAATGTCTCAGAAAGAAATTGCTAATCAGTTGGGTATTTCACGCCGTTCTGTTTGCTATTATATTGATAAATACAAGAAAAATGAAGTTAGTTCATTGCATTCTAAACAGGGTCGCCCTTCTAAAAGTCCTCCACCGATTTTTTTTTCTTTTTTTTTTAATCGGAGGCGAAACAGAATTCTGCAATGCCAGAATCTACATTGAACTTGTATTCTTTTATATATATATTTAAATATTTACATGTGATACCCATCGCACAACTTGAAGCTGAATTAGTATGTATAATTTGGTCAACCATAAGGAGTATTTAACACACACAAGTATGTGTAAAAATTACCCCCCCCCCCCAAAAAAAAAAAAAAAAAAACCATTGTTTTCACAGAATCAAGTTTGGGTATGTTTCTAACTTTATAAAAATATATATCACCTCCTTTTTTTTTTTTTTGCACAATTTTTTATTGAAAGAAATTAAAAAAAAAATATATATACAAAATATAATTCTTTAGTATCCTTAAAATCTATTTTAAATTTATAAAACACGATGCAATGATTTTTAAAAAAATAGGCTTTTGTAATTGTAAAAAAATAGACATTTTTCTCAAATGATATTAATACAATATACATCTGTATTCGAATTTACGGCCAAGACGATGCTCAGCCTACTTTATACAGGGTGAGTCATAAATATCGAAACAATAGGCTAACTCCTTTAATATTGCCCTTAGACCCATACTTCCAATTGCAAAAATTCATAAAAAGGTAAATTTTTTGATACGATAAATTGCGACTCCATGCGGAGTCTAGTTGAAAGAACACGAAAATTAAATTTTTATATGGCCCCCGTAGGATAAAAAGTCCAATTAGGAAAACTTTCCCTTTTCAGTCCTGATTAAGACACAAAAAGTTACATCTTCATATCATCAAAACTCGTTATATCCGTTTAAAAAATTCATCAGGTTTTAAAGGATTAGATACAAATTGAAATGTGCTCAATTCAAAAAACAATATTACTTTAACAGTTCTAGGAAACGCGTAAAAAATCTATTTTTTGAGTTAGAATTTTTATTTTTTTATTTTTTGTGATGGTTAGCCTTATAATTTTCTAAGAAAATCATATCCTAAAATTTCTCGTACAATTTATAAAAGTTTCATATGGTTAGTTCTGGTTTAAATGGGATAATTAAAAATCGCAAAAACTCGGAACATTATTTATCGGATTTCAATTTCTTTCCGTTTAATTAAAGATCAAAATCTGATTTTAGTTTTGTTCCAGGATTTTTGATTTTTAATATTAATTTTAAAACTATTAAAAATATTTTTTGGAAAAATAATATAACTTTTGAAAAAAAATCATATTTTTAAAAGTAAATATTTTTTTCAAATTTGCCGAAACAAAACTAAAGTAAAAAAATCAAAAATGATGTGTTTCAAGTTCTTTTTTTCTTTAAAAATTCTTAAAATTTAATAATTTAAAGACGAGAAATAGTGGGAAAAAATCATTATGTTGAAAAACGAAGTGTACTGTTTAAATGTCTGTCAGAACAATGCTTTTTTTAAGATGAAGATTAAGTCTTTTTTTTCCTTTTTCTTTTTTTTTTTTTTTAGCTCTCACAATTTCAGGCTTTTTATCGTCTTGGAGAGGCTGTTAAAAAATATGGGCCCAGACCGGGTCAGAACCGAGACGTTACTTTTTTCTGAAGATCTGCCAGGCCGGACCTAACGTACCTTTCATAAAGGAGGGGGGCTGCTTCCTTCTTCCTAGGTGTACACTGGACGAAATTTTCAATCCGACAAAACCCGTATTAAAATCACTGTCTTTGACTGACGTAATACGAGCATAAAATAAGTAAAATTTGGCTAAATCAAAATATTTACGAAAAACACATAGATTTTGATATCACTTTTATTTTACAGAACAAACCATATTTTTTTTTTTTAAAGAATAGCATATTCAAAGACAATTTAAATACAATAAATCCAGTGAAAAAATCTGCCTGTGACAGAATCCTGTCTTAAACGGAAAATCTGTTGATAAATGCAAAATAATTACAATGATACCTGAGAAAAAAATTAAACTCCAATTGCACCTCTTAGGGAGGACATCCGTCTATAACGTATGTTTTCTTTCCTATGTGATTCCGTCTTAAAAGGTTTTATTGTATAACATTTTTAAAAGTCTCCAACACATGGGTTATGGATTAACGATATTAAAATATAAGTGAAACATTTACATATAAATAGAGATTCATTGATAAAATATATATATTTCAGCCTTTGGCGCTTTTTAATAATAAAATGTATAAATATAAAAAACGAAATGTTATAAAAGGAATTTTTGGTCAGACCTCTTCCATACGAAACAATTTTTCCACAACGAAGTAAAAAACTATGTAGAAATTTGCGGATGAAACGGGCTATGATTTAAACTATTTTCCAGACCGGTCCGGGTTATGATTTTAACATTTTTTTCAGACCGGGCCGAACATTCTCTTATGGGTCGGTTTGACATCGGACCTAGATATTTCGATCCAAGCAGACCTCCAGTGCAAACTACCAACATAATTTGAAAACAAGTTTAGATTTAATTGAATACGCTGCTTTGCTTTGTCCAAATGAAAGGCACTGTCTTAAATCGACATTTAATAATCGACAATTTATCGACGATCCCTCACTTGCTTTGAAAATGAGCGAAAAACTCTTCGTTTACAGGCATGGTAAAATGGTGTAAGTCACGAACTTTGGAGAATTTTGGATCTTAATATCTCTGTCAGGTTTTTAGATATTTAGATGAATTTTTTTTGTTGAATTTGGAAATGGATAAGAAATAATTTCCTAATTGGGAATTTTGCCCTGTGGGGACCGTATAGAAACTTAATTTTCCTATTTTTTCAACTAGACCCCCCATGGAGGTGCAACTTATCATATCAGAAATGTAACCTTTTTTATGAATTTTTGCAGTTGGAAGTTTGGGTTTAGGAGCAATATTTAAGGAGATAGCCTATTGTTTCAATATTTATGACTCACCCTGTATAGCCATATTTTCTGCACTGTATTTTTTTTTTCTGAACGAATACAGTGAATACACAATGACGATGGGAGAAATTTAAATATAGATAACAGCGAGATCGGAGTACAAATGTAAAAACATATTAATAGTTTTCCGGCGTACACTCCGTAAATTAATGCACATAGCTTGATTACTTTCGGAAATTTGTTGTTCACTAAAGAATAATTTCTGGTAAAACAAACTCAACAAATCTATATTATAAAGGCCAAACGTATCTGTGCGTAACGCATACGTCCTTTTGCGAATGGCAGCACTTTGAAAATTGAAATGAAATTTCGGGTTTTGCAATTTTTACTATTGCAAATTTTGAAACTTTTAAAAATCGCACACTTTCAATTTTTACACCGTCGTATAGAGGAAAAAATTTACTTTTTAATGCAATTTACTTGAAAGCTGTATCTTAATTTAATTTTGAAATATTAATTTTTTTTTTTTTTTTTTTTTTTTTTTTTTTGTAGTTTTTAATATCTTTTTTCTAATTGTGGCAACAGAAGTACTCCGTTTCTGTCAAAAGAAAAGGGAAAAAGAAAAAACACATTACTGTATCTTTCTTTGCCATTTTCTCATTAAAAGTGAAAAAAAAATAGAATTTAAATACACGCTGCGTCTATCTTCTGTTATAAAACCCGATGGATTTTAATTTCATTTACACTTAAGAGAATATAAATAGTTTAGAATTTGTTTCAGTTAATAGCCATAGAGACTTCAAGTTTTGAATCAAAATGATCAAATTAAAATACAAATAAAATTTTTTAAAAAAGGTCAATAAAGATGTGAAAGGAGCTTATGTAAATTTGGATATGGGGAAAATGATGTAGAGTTTAGATTTCACGGGGGGAAAAATTCTATGACAGAGTGAAAGTGGAAAGAATTTTGCTTTTTTTTCCCTTTTGGAATACTTGCATAAGAACCTTAATTGATAACTTTATCATAATAACGGATCTTTATTATTTTTTAACATTTATATGTACGATTAAAGTTTAATTTTAACAATTTCTACAACTGAATTTTATAGAAATAGTATTTTGTCAACTTTAGGTTAAATATAATTTGTTTAAGATTTAGACCAATAGTCAATGTAATTTTTTATTGTAACTAATTTTGCAGGTTTATTATAAATCAATGAAACAGTTCATCATTAAATATTTTCTTTCGTCGAAATTCGACGGGTTCTACCTCGTTATATTAAAAGGCATAAATAAGCTTCAAACAACCGCAGTTTGCGAAGGCCAGTATCATAAAATTTGGTTGTAGCAGTTATCACGGCAGAATTCGCCTCGAAGGTTGGTTCACTTTTTTACGATCGCCAACTCTGAATGAGGCACGTGTTGTCCCGAATGAATATTATCTTTTTCTAAAAAATATTAACTAACTGTAACTGTCTTGATTTGTTCCAATGTTTGTTATGCAATGAATCATTATTTGTACTGACTTGGGCTTGCGTGTAGCTTGCCGAAACATTTACTTTTGTATTTTTAAATGATTTTTAGTGTTTTAATTCTTTGTATATAAATTTTATTTATTTTAAAAAAAATGTATTCGAGTCTGTCTTAATTATTCAATCTTTTAACCCTTTAAATTAATATAAGCCCTTTTAGAATTGATAACATTACTTTTAAACTTTTTTAAATAAATGCGTACAAATGATAAACACCAATATACAGCCTGATATATCTTTGGAGACATTTTATTGTAATTTTAAACTAGTTTTTTTGATCCCTTGTAATATTTGCCTCAGGTCTGAGGTGAATAACCTAAATTTAAAAAAATGTGCCAAAATTTTTTAAATCCACTTTTTTTTATAACAAATGAATAAAAAAAAATCTTACAGCGAAATTATTTGAAAGGTTTGTGTAAAATTTATAATAAGAATAGACTTAATTTTGTAATTTAAAAATCGATAAACTGAGTTACATTTTCAGGATCCAATTGTGTGTTTTGTCTTTAAATTTGGATTACTTTTACAAAACGTGTTTTATTTTTATAAAACTTTCAGTTCGAGTTTTAGATTAATTTATTTAAAGTTAATTTTCATATTTAATTTTATATTAGTGGAAAAAATCTTGAATGAAATTTATATTTTGAAAAAAGTAATTCTAAATCCATATTTAAAGACAGTTGTGCGACAATACATTTTAAATTACTCCTATTTTACCATTATAATATCCGTAACCATTACTGAGATTCTACCATAATGTTACTTACCTATGTTAAAACTTAACCCATCAGATAAACTGATTATATAATTTTATTTTAAAAACGTGAATATGTAAGATAATTTATTCAAATTTATGCTTTACAGATGTACATTATTTTAAAAAGAAAAATGATGGTCAGACTTTAGTTAGTTATTCAGTAAAAATGAAAATCCGAAGCTAATGATTTAAAATTTATTTTTACCGAGGACAAGATGTTTGAAATTTTAAATGAGAAAGTTTTAAAGAATTTGTGCAAATATTTTTAGAACTCAGATGCATCGCAACAAATATTTAGATTAAGAAAAGAAAGTTCGGATTGTAATTAGGGATTACAATCCCGGGATCCCGGTGTATTTTTAGTCCCGAAAATCCCGGGATTTGTCAGAAAAAATCCCGGGATTTACGGGATTGTCTGGTTATTTTAATGGAATAATATTCGGCTGAAATTAAAAGTTTTTTTTTTATAAACTTTCGCTTTTGGAGGGGAAAAATCAATTTTCATGAAATTTATATATGAATGAAAAAGAATATATACCCCAAATAGCATGGACCAAATGCAATGCTGAAAAACGGAAAAGAAATTAAAGCTGATCAACAGCTTTGCTTCGCTCAAGGCATTCATTTAACAATTCGTGATGCTTTATATTGTAGTGAACGAAATACAGAACCAGAAATTCCCTCAAGTAAGACAGTAGCTGAATCATGCTGCGGAAGTGAGAATTTAGCCTTAAAAGATGATAAAGATGAAGAAAATGAATCTTCCAAAACTTTAAAATAGAATCGGGGTTTGCTTTAATTTCCGAAGACGAACAGGACTTTTCATTCTCTGATGAATATATCAATGAACTTATTTAAAAGGTTCGAAAATTAGTAATTTATTTTAAACGATCTGCTATAAGGAATGATGTTCTTCAAAAGTATGTTGAATTTGAAAAAAAGAAAGAACTTTCCCTTCTTTTAGATTGCAAGACAGATGGAATAGTCTAGTAACTATGCTCGAATGATTTTATTTCTTGAAAAATAGCATACAGAAAGTCTTAATCGATTTATAGTATGAGATCATCATTAACGATTCCGATTTTTTACTTATAAATGAAATTGTTGAAGTCCTCACATTGATACAAATCACAATAGAAACAATCTGTCACAGGGATTCTAATTCGTTAACTGCAGACGCAGCCTTAAAAATTCTTTCAAACGAATTGTCAGAGAAAAAAAATAGAACCCTTAAGAAACACTGAGTTATTCAAACTAATCTTCTTTTTTATCTTGGTATGTAATATTTTTTATGTTATGCAATGTTTTCAAATTTTAACAACTATCACTAATTAGAAATTTAAATAATACATCTATTTAATTTTTTATTGTTAAATGTGTGTCGTAATATGTGTACTGATATGTGAACTAATATGTTATATGTGTTTTGTTAAGTACTATTATTTCATGAAAAAACATTATATAGGGGAAAATCTTGTGTTTCCGATATCCTAAATTTGTAATCTTTAGTTATTTGGTAATGAGAATAATTATTTAATTAGTGATATTAATTATCTTGTCATGTTTTAAATATTTACCCATCCAGAGATTTTTTTAACATCAAATGAAATAAATTATTTGGAAGATAAAACATACATTTCTCTTTTTTTTTGTTGTATTGTAAAACATCAACATCATATTTAGTTTAACTTCCAGTTGTTGTAATTTTTCCTATACTTTTTTATTGTTAAAGTAATAAATTTTGATCTTGGTATATTTTCATAAAATAAGCTGTATTTTTGCTTTAATTGTTTTTTTTTTATAATATTGTGAAATTTAGCTATTGTGAAAATTTGTGATATTAGAGAAAATCTAATTTTCGTAATCCCGGGATTATCCCGGGATCCCGGAATTATATCTAAACAATCCCGAAATCCCGGGATCAGAAATTAGTCTCGGGATTGTAATCCCTAATTGTAATATAGTATTGATTGTAGTAGTGTAAGACCAGCACGGATTGTATTATAGAT
Source organism: Maratus speculifer (assembly GCA_964019185.1). NCBI lineage: Eukaryota > Metazoa > Arthropoda > Arachnida > Araneae > Salticidae > Maratus > Maratus speculifer. Next base: position 26,216,995 of record OZ025289.1, on the reverse strand, counting down.
TATACGCATAGTAATTTTAAGGGAATATTCTAAATAAAGTATTATGTGCAATTACTCCATACCTTATTAAAACATAACTTACTTTTGAACATTTAAAATAAGAAAATTAAAATTTCGAATAAATTGATTTTGAAAACATTATTTGTATAAATTACTAGCAAATATTTTTGATAAACATTTTATTAAAATTTAAAATACAAATTGTTTTAGATACACAAATAGAACAGGGATATTTTAGTAAATTTGTTTGATAATAAACATTAACTTGAAAAAAATGTATTGAAACTCATATTCAAAATGACTAAATTAAAATTCATAGTTACGTTATGGTAGAAAGTTTACTTCTAGAAATTTTCGGAATAAATAAATCCAGTATATTTTCACTCCAAGCATTATCAAGCATTTTAATTTGGCACAGAAAGGTAAAACCCTTATTATAATAAATGCCAAAATTATATAAGTAATATTGAACTTGAAAAGTGCTACTTGAAAAGTTAATGTCCTGACAAAATATGCGGTACTCTATTTAAACTATAAAAACTAATCTAACTATATTAAACTAATATATTAAACTAAAATAAATATATTAAACTAAAACTAACTTATATTCATATTTAACAAAGATAAAATTCTTCAGATCTCTGATGCTAGTTAATCGAACACTTCTCATAAATGATACCATTATGTCAGTAACAGATTTTGCAGAAATTAATTAACTACGCAAGTTATTCCCATTTACCTTTAAGCCAAACACGAAAAATTCATAAATTCATTCTTATCCGAGAATTCCCATTCAATCAAATGCACTAACTTACGTAACCATTTCACCTTTCGTAAATGGATGTTGCGTCAGAAACTTAATTAAAGGGCTTTTATTTTATTATCAGTCTGTCACGTGATAAATCACACATATTCTTTGTTTAAAGCAATTAAGAATCTTGGAACAATTCATATCGTCTCTTGATTTTAAAAAAAGCTTTATTAAAGTGATGAAAATAGAAAATTCAAAATAATTGAATTCGTATATATAATAAAATTTACTAATTTACAATTTTTCTCTTAATAAATGAAAGATAATCGCATAGTCTGAAAGGCATTTAATAATTCATTTTTTTTTGCCTTTTCTTAAAAGGTAAGTTATAGGCGTTGAAAAAACATATTTACACATTTGGCATTGTGTTCAACTCGAACACTGGCAATTAAGTAAAAAGGTCAATACATTTTGTCACAAAATGAATACACTTTCCGATTCCTAATTTTAAAATGCTGAATCTATTTTTTAATAAATCAGTAGTTTCTTCGCAAAAAATAAAATAAAATATGATGAAAAAATAAATTATGTACAAATGGACAAATAAAATATTTATAAAAAAATCTTCAGTGGAATGTAAAAATGAAAAGGTTTTTTTACAAATCCCCAGTTCCTTTTCATAAATATAAAAAAAAAGAATTAAATTATTACACATTTGTCAGCCTCATATAAAATATTTGAATTTATTTCAAACTCAAACAAACGTTTTGAACCAGATAATGCATTTTGCGTCCACATGATATGTAGGGGTGTAGTCGTAAAAATAACAGAGGATATACGCTCTAAGCAGAAGGTATACGCTCAAGGCAGAGAGTATGTACACTAACGCTTTCTTGAGAAACAGAGGGTAAACAGTGTTCCTTTAAAAAATCCAGAATGTATACGGAGTATACCCTCCACTACATGCCTGATGATATGCATTTCCTTTCACTTATTAAGGTCAAAACGATTTATTTTACATTGGTCAAACTGAAAATTTTCATGTGAGGTTTACAAAGTTAAATTTGTAGTCATCTAATATTTGATCCAGTGCATAAGGTTAAAACTGTTAGTGAAGATTTTATTTTACGTTGCTTTTTATATTGTATATGTATTTAATGAATTATCAAATTTTTCAATTAAAAATGAGATGATAATTAATTTGTTTTCCTATTGGAATTTATATGGCATTTTTCTTCTATGGATTTCACTCATTAATTTGCACAATTTTCATATTACGTGTCACAGAGGATTGCGGAATTTCAATAATAATGATGTGATGCAAACGATGAAATTTGAAGGGAAAAAAATATTTAATTTTCTAACGAATAACACATTTCTGTAAATAAGCTTGTAATGTCGAAACAGAGCATGCTAACAGCAGGTCGAAGTGCGTTTCCCAACAGTTCTGGAAAATCTTTTGCAGCGCCATCTGTTGGTGAATTTTGTAATTAAACTTGAAGTTAGTGAGGCTGAACATTTACTGGTTTCCCTAGGTAGATACAATAAACAATGCATTGCTGTTGCTTGCCATTTACATTCAATTAATTTTTTAAATGAACTAATCATTTTTGAGGTACGCTATATATTTTTATGTTATGACATACAAATTTGAAAATGAAATTTTATTAAAAGGGTCCTTTACAAAATTATGATGGTCATCATCTCAATAATTATTATAATTTGTCTTTATCTTTATTTTCATCTTTATTGTAATTTGTAAAATAAAAATGTTTTAAAATAAATAAAAAAATAACAATTCATCGTGATTTTAACATTAGCAATACATAGTTTTAAAAGTCCTCTGTGGGGAAAAAACTGTAATTAAAGTACAATTTTGTGCTCGAAATGTTAGCATGTAAGCGAACCATAAAGGGTAAAAATAATGCAACCGATTAATTGCAATCTGTAGTTCGTGTAGTAAAAAGAAATTCTTGTTCGAATTTAAAAATAATTTATTACTTTTATTGAATGTATAAAGTTGTGGAAAATACTATAATAAAAATTAAATAAAGGATCTTATTTTCATCATTTATTAAAAAATGTGACAATGAATTAAATAATATTTTTACTTTCACTATACAGAGCCGTTAAATTGATTAGAATTTGCAAATTAAATAATTACGTTTAAAACTTCTTAAACCTGCAATCTTGTACTTGTAAGAAAATGATTTAATTCTATTATCGTTCCATAATGATTTAATTTACAGATGAAGTAGGCTGTTTTAAGTCTTCGAGTGTTTTTAAAGTATATGAATTAATCCCATTTCAGTATTCTTTTTATATTTTAATTATTGACATTATCCTTTAAAAAATCAAATAAATTACTTTTTTATCAAACAGAAAAAAAAAACCAAAGAAATTTTTAAATGAGGAAGGAATGCCACTTTATAATACATCGAAAAATGTCTAAGAAAGAAAATTTAGAAGAATTAACATCATTGTTTCAAATTAAATACCAAAATTGTAACTAATTTACATTTTATTATATGATTCGATTTTATTGTCGCATTAAAATTAATAAAGGACATAAATTTTGTGTCAGTAATAATTAATTATTCTATACTTGTACGCAACCTAAAAGTTTAGTGCATTATGTTAGTTGACGGAGTAGTGAAATGTTTATTTTTTCTAATATTCTTTATTCATAAATTAACACAGAATTGATGTTAATGTATCAGCGAGATTATTCAAGAATAATTAAAAACTAACTGAGATGTAAAAAACAATAAAAGCGTTTAATTAATAAGTTGACATTTATATATTGCAAGAAAAGTAATAGAATACTCGAATAATCCGAGATATTCATTTGGAATGACTGGACATTTTACAAAATTAGCTTGAAAAAAAAAAGCAATATAGATTTCACAATTCATTTAATAATTGGATGTCGAGTGAAATATTTATCCTACATTTATTAATAACGCTTGCTCAAATTAATTTAATTCGACGAATGAAATAATTAATTTTGTAACCTTTTAAGTATTTAATCATGTATTTCAACGAAATAAGAAAAATACATTACTTAAATGCTAATTACGAACCTTTTAATGAAATAAACTTCCATTTATTAGTAACATATTCGACAAATTAATCATAATTTATGAATTTCTGTACAATTTAGTTTTTAGCATGATACTATTAATACTGATATCCTGTGGAAATAATTTATATATGATATTTATGAAATTAAAAGAATAATCCTGACAAATTAATTTAATTCTTATCGAAAAAAAAGAAGAAATATATTTCTGAAGAGCATTCATTTATAGCGCACATGTCATGGTAATTTATATCTATTATTATTTTAAGATAGATACAAGCATATTAACCATTCGTGTACTTTTAAACTTGTTAACATTCAAAATTTTCTAAACGCTATAATTATTGAAACATATACATTGAGGAAGCTAAAAAAGTTTCTTTTACGTTTTTACTGCCAGAAAACGATAAAATTTCGTAAAGTTCAGTGTATCACAATTACAGACATGCAAAAGGGACGGCTGCCCCGGACGCAGAAATTTAAGGATCGCCAAATTTATACTACAAACGTCATTTTGGGGGGAGGGGGGGGGGGTTAGCGTCAAGCTGGGGGAGCGAGGGCGCCAAATTAAACCTTTGCCAGGGTGTAGTTTTCTCTTTGCACGCCCCTGACCACAAACGTGTAAAATAAGGTCTCATAAAACTTTCTTTTAATATTTACTCTTTATTTAACTGTAAATTCCTTTTTTCCCTTAAAAAATAAATAAAAAATAAATAAAAAATAAAGGTATAGAAAAAATGGATTTTACAAAAGTTTCGATTTCATAACTTGAAAATATAATTATTTTTACATAAATGGTTTTTTAAATGAAGAACGTTTGAAATTTAGACTACATTTCTAAAGATAACTGATTAAAAATAACTTTTGAAAAATATAAGAGTAGACACTTTGCATATGAAAGACAATTGAAAAAAAAATATTTTTTTACTATTCACTTAAACACATGTCTAAAATGACATACAATAGCTTCATAACTGCATATAATCGCTCAAACTTTTAAATACATGCAATTTTTTCCCAAAACAATGGTTGAAATTTGTTGATTAAAAAAATAAAATTAGTTTTCAATAATTTTTTTATTTATAAATAACCAAATCTTTAAAAAAAGAAAAATACCAATGAACTAATGTAGAATTAAAAAGAATATTTCATAGAACACAATAATTTTTTAAGTTTTAAGTAAGAAAGTCAAAATATGTAACTTGTGAAATCGCATTGAAAGTCTGCTAAAATTATGCGTATTGTTTGCATTGTATTAATGCGTATTGTTTAAAAATACATCAAGTTTCACGAATTTTAAAGTTCATAATAACAATTTGCTATAGTTTGACATATTCATATATTGATGGGATTTCAGAAATTTCTCAACAAATAACTTTGTAGATACTTGGGTAATTTGGTTATAGATATTTTAAAACATACCGTAATATTTGAGTCACATATTCAATGAAAAATCTACATCTAGTTTTGCTAGTTGTTCAAATATTAAAACCTATCAGGAATGTGTACAAATCAAACTTCAATCGAGAAAATATTGGACGGCAAATGAATATTTATCCACGCCTTTTATAAAAAACTTTCCTTTTTCGTGTATTTTTCATATAGTTGTTGATGATATTACAAACTTTCCTTAAAAAAAAGTTAGCTTAAGTGTCGGAGAAAAAGTATTGGTTATCGCGTCACGTGTCTTTTTGATTGGAAATGAAGAAAAAAAAAGAGCAATTTTCTCCGGATTCATATCTTCATAAAAAAGTAAATCTATATATTTTATATCATCTACATCACGTATAGTAATAAACACAAAACGATATTGGTAAGAAATTTTTTAAAAAGTCGAAAAAAATACATAAATTCGTACGAAAAAGGGACGAATATGTAACAATGTTTCTTCATTGATTTTTACATTTTTGTCAGTAGTTGTTTCATGTCAATTATTGAGAATTGGAAATGTTTTACAAATAGTAATAGTAATTTTCTTTTGAACCTTTTTATTGAATTTTGAAACATAAATATAGTTTTCAATCTTTCATGACTTTATAAAGAACATACACCTTTTAAAATAACTCATTTTTATTTATAGACTATATGACCAAAGGTCACCGGTCATTTAAGAGTTTAGACATTTTGTGAAACATCTAGAAAAATACATGTGGAATTATCCTGAAACACCAAGTGGGTAAACAGAATAGTACACACTGTAAAAAAAAAAAGGGTCGATCTATTAAAAAAAATTAGTGATCCTTGGAATTACTAAAAAAAATTTTGTAATCTTACTCAGTTACAAGAAAATCTGTAAGAGTTACTAGAAAAAAGTTAGCAACGAATAGAGTTAATAGTTTTATATTTTTAATAGCTATTACTAAAACTCACTTGGTGTAGCCGTGGTGGCTTAGTGGTCATAGCACCGAACTTCAGAGTGAAAGGTCTCGGGTTCGATGCTCGACACCACCAAAGACGCACCGCATGTATGCTGCGAAGGTATTAGTTAAGTAAAGGGCTTTTGAAAATCCTGTCGTAGCAGTTACCATGGGTAATAATCTAAGGACTTTCCCTCCCTTTCAGAAGCATATCAAAATTGAGCAGGTGACAATGTTTGATGCTGCCATCTATTGAGGCGTTGCCGAAAATCTACCGCTGCAAGACTGTCTTCTCACCAACTGGATGCAGTTCAAAGGAAGCTCCTGCCCTACTGGCACACGTTAACAACAAAACTCGTTTGGTGGTTCCCGCCAAAAAGTTTTAAGTTTTTTATACGAAAAATTCATTTATACAGTTTACAAATTAAATGTTTGTTTCACTTGCTAAAATTGCGTTTGGAATAGCTACTAAGAATCAGTGAGTAATGGTTACTAACAATAATTTTGGAGCTATTACTAAAATTTGTTTGGTGCTCATACTAAAAATTATTAAGTTAGTTATACAAAAAATTCTTTTGTTCAGTTTACAAAAGAAAGGTTTGTTTCACTTGCCAAAAAAAAAAAAAAAAAAAAAAAAAAGTTTGGAATGGTTATTAAAAAATTCTGTGGAATACAAATTTATTAAAAAATTTTTAGCTAACTTATGATTTTTTTTTTTTTTTTTTTTTTTTTTTTTTTTTTACAGTGCAGGTCATATATTTCCGTGAAGATTTTTTTCCCGAAATCTTATACAAGACCATCAACCAATTGAAGAAAAAAGAGTTTCTTTTGGATAACCCTGTCAACACAAATGTAGGAAAAGTGTTCAAGCTATGGATTCACACACATTTATCACATTTTCAAAAATAAGTTTTTTTTTTTTGACTTTTGAAATTAAAAGAAAACATTTAGTAAAATAACAAATTATATTGATAGTATTTAAAAAACTTCTAAATAAAAAACGTTTCAATAGATTCATAATAGATTTCTGCATCAAATCGGATAGCCAAATTTTTTCCAAACCCGACCCAGCTTGCGATTTGATTCGAGTTTATATCATTTATCTTATTTAAAATCGGAATCGGGACCAGGCTTTAGCTGACTATCAGGTTGACTATAAATATTTATCGATAGGTTTTGATATTTTCGGGTCGTGTTCGGCTGGATCCGATTTTTTTCTTCGTTTGAATATTCATGAAAAGAAATAAATATGTATTTCAAAAAAAGTTATTTTATACGTGTTCATTTTTATACAAAATGTTAAAGTTTATATTAGATACATAAATGTATTTTATTTTGCATAAATGTATTAAAGTATGAATTAATATTCTTTTACATCGACTTCGGGTCTTGTTTCGAGATAACATCAAGCAGAAATTTCGGATTTGGATCTGGTACAATGCAATCTGTGCTTGTCTGGAATCAGAATAATATAAAGCATTATGATACAACAGTCAAATATTGGAAATTAAAAAAGCTTTAAATTTGTAGAATTGAAGGAAAAATTAAAACAACATATTTGTAAAGCCTCTACATATGTCCAAGTATAACTAATAATAAATATTTAATATCATATCATTACCATATATAGGCACTTACTTCATAATAGGAAGTTTAACTATGGATCTTAAAACAGATTCAAGTATGAAATTTCAATTAGAAGAAAATACAATTTCAAAAGAAACATATTTGTCCTTTAACTTAAAAAACATATATATGTTACAGGCCAAACCCGATTTTAGGCCAAACTAGATTGGCCTAGGCCACACTAGTTTATCCTAACGCCCATCGGATAGACTATTTTTTCCTAGGCCAAACCGGTCTATCCTAACGCCCATCGGATAAACTAGTTTTTCCTAGGTCAAACCGGTCTATCCTAACGCCCATCGGATAAACTAGTTTTTCCTAGGCCAAACTAGTCTATCCTAAGGCCCATAGGACAATCTAGTTTTTCCTAGGACAAACTAGTTTGGCCTAACTCTTATAGGATAAACTAATTTAGCCTGCTGTTTATTGGTCTGAACTAGTTTCTCCTAGGCCGATCTAGTTTATCCTAGGCCAATTCAATTTGGCGTGATTTTATTGAATTCAATGACCGCCACAGCGCCAACATTCTAGTTTGTCCTAGGCTGATCTAGTTTATCCTAGGCCAATTTAATTTTACGTGTTTTTAGCTCGCAGGCGTCAAAGCCTGAGAAATAATGGGCTCGCAGGTTCTGTATGTATGAATGTACATATGTATGTACGAATGTACGTACGTATGTACATGCGTATGTACGTAACGCGATAACTCGTGATAGAAATATCCGATTTGCTTCAAATTTTGGATTCACGTTTATTGATATAAGGTGCTTTTCTGATTAATTTTGGGAATTCTTTGGATAAGAATAAAGGGAAGCGAAAAGGAGGCTAATCCCCCACCGTTAATTTAGAGAAATGGATTTTTGATGCAGAATTATCAGTTTTCATTTAAAATTTTAGATATAGGATCATTTTGACTAGGCGCCTCCATGATTAGTTGTGGATGTTTATTGTTTAAGTGTAAAAAAAGGGCAATGTAGGTTCCCCCCCCCCATAATTTAGATAGATTGTTTTTAACGCAGAATTTACGGATATGCTTCACATTTGTATATAGGTTCTTTCTGATAAGGCGATTCCCTGAATAGTTTTGGGGGTTTAATGGTTAAGTATGAAGGGAAAAATGAATGATTACCCTCTTACATAGAAAAAACTAGTTTATCCTATGGGCATTTAGATAAACAAGTTTGGTGTAGAAAAACTAATTTATCCAATTGGCATAAGGATAAAATAGTTTGGCCGAGGCTAATCTAATTTAGCTCGAAAACGGGTTTAGCCAGTAAAAAACATATCTTTCACTAGAAAAAGTATAAATGTTTGTAAAGAGTCATTGCTTATAACACCAATACAGAAATTTAACATGTTCACATTAGAGACATGATGAATTGGACAAGGTGTTTGCTTATTCAAGAAAATTATTATTATTTACTTTGATGTTATTTACTTTTGTACAGACAGAGCTCTGTCTGTACAAAAATCAGTGAAAAAAGACTCAGTCCGACTCGATCTGGCCCTACTCAATTTCTGCAAAAAAATTCAGGTTTTACTTCACATACAATTAAGATTCCTTTAAAAAATACTGCTTATATACTTATTGGATAAATTTACAATGTATTTTTAAATTATGTTGTGTTCACAGAATGGAAAATACACAATGTATTAATGATTATCTAGATTCTTAGAGTTTCAATATTCAAATACGGATTCATTAAATAATCAATGTAGTTTAGAACAAAGAAAAAATATGAGAGTTATAAACATCGTAACTTTTGAATCCGTTCAGTAAAAAGTAGATTTGAGAATATATTTCTCTGTCATTCCTTAAGGCTTTTCTCAAATCCTAAAGAGCTACATCCTAACACATTTATGAACTACTTCCTTTTTGGAAATGCATAAGGTTAACAGATTCAGATTGTATATAATCGAATGGCGTAAACCATTTTTTCATAAAAGCGATGTATCTTTGAGAAAATAATAACGCTACGTTTTGAATCAAATTTCCGGTTACGACTTCACGAAAAAAAAAAAATTGACGCCGTGATAAGAATAGCTTTATGTCGACAGGTAATTAATTTCTCAAAAATGGAAAACGCTGCTCGATTGCAAATTTTGCTCAGCTTCATTCTGGCTCGAATATGCAATAATAATAATAATAATAATAATAATAATAATAAATGCAAGTCAGATCTCAGTTGGCACGAGTGTCCAGAAAAAAAAGCAAACACCATGTCCAATACATCATGTCTCTAAGGTGAACATGTTAAATTTCTGTATTGGTGTTATAAGCAATGACTCTTGACACACATTTATACTTTTTCTAGTGAAAGATATGTTTTTTACTGGCCAGACCCGTTTTCGAGCTAAATTAGATTAGCCTCGGCCAAACTATTTTATCCTTATGCAAATTGGATAAACTAGTTTTTTCTACACCAAACTTGTTTATCTAAATGCCCATAGGATAAACTAGTTTTTTCTATATAAGAGGGTAATCGTTCTTTTTCCCCTTCATACTTACCTTTAAACCCCCAAAACTATTCAGGGAATCGCCTCATCAGAAAGAACCTATATACAAATGTGAAGCATATCCGTAAATTCTGCGTCAAAAACCATTTATCTAAATTATGGGGGGGGGGCGGTAACCTACATTGACCTTTTTTTTACACTTAAACAATAAACATCCACAACTAATCATGAAGGCGCCTAGTCAAAATGATCCTATATCTAAAATTTTAAATGAAAACTGATAATTCTGCATCAAAAATCCATTTCTCTAAATTAACGGTGGGGGATTAGCCTCCTTTTCGCTTCCCTTTATTCTTATCCAATGAATTCCAAAAATTAATCAGAAAAGTACCTTATATCAATGAACGTGAATCCAAAATTGAAGCAAATCGGATATTTGTATCACGAGTTATCGCGTTACGTACATACGCATGTACATACGTACGTACATTCGTACATACATACGTACATTCATACGTACAGAACCTGCGAGCCCATTATTTCTCAGGCTTTGAAGCCTGCGAGCTAAAAACACGTGCAATTAAATTGGCCTAGGATAAACTAGATCAGCCTAGGACAAACTAGAATGTTGGCGCTGTGGCGGTCATTGAATTCAATAAAATCACGCCAAATTGAATTGGCCTAGGAGAAACTAGTTCAGACCAATAAACAGCAGGCTAAACTAGTTTATCCTATAAGAGTTAGTCCAAACTAGTTTGGCCTAGGAAAAACTAGATTGTCCTATGGGCCTTAGGATAGACTAGTTTGGCCTAGGAAAAACTAGTTTATCCGATGGGCCTTAGGATAGACCGGTTTGGCCTAGGAAAAACTAGTTCATCCGATTGGCGTTAGGATAGACCGGTTTGGCCTAGGAAAAACTAGTCTATCCGATGGGCGTTAGGATAAACTAGTTTGGCCTAGGCCAATCTAGTTTGGCCTAAAATCGGGTTTGGCCTGTAACACATATATTTTTTCTTTTATTTGAAATTACAAAATTCCATGCAATAAAAGTCAAGCAAAACTGTCGAAGAAATGATTTTGGTCATTACATCACGTACGATTTAGATTGGAAAAACAAATAAAAAAACAACAAGTTGCATGGATTTATGCGTTTATAAGTAATACACATTTTAAATTTAAGTCATCGACCACTATAGTAATAAACACAAAATGATTATGGTACTGAAATTTGAAATCCACCGATAAGAATATAAAATAAAACACAGGACAAATAAGTATCAATATTTCATCATTGCATCATACTTTTTTTTATAAGGTTTTCACATTTTATATTGAAATAGAAAATGATTTAAAGAAAGTAATCCAGTTTTGAAAGGAATTTCTATTTTATAACATAAAACATTATTTCCCTTTAGTTTTTCATCCTACAATAAAAATTTGTTAGGTACTGCAAATTGAAGTACAGTAATACCCCGATAATTCGGATTAATTGGGATCAGACGGAATACGGATTATCGAAAATCCGGATTAACTGGAGAATTAGAAAAAAAATTAAATAAAATAAAACACACTTACAGAAAATCACCTTTCTGTTTAACTTATTGATTATTTACAGGCAGTAGAAATGTTTACTTTGTAATAAAAAAGTTTGTAATTTTTTGTTGCGCCAGTTTTCTATACCTTTTGCGAGCCGTACGGTCACGCATCCGCTTGAGCATAAGTAGTTCGTTGGGTGTAGTTTAAATAAGAAAAGATTTCAGAAAAAGTTTTTTTATTCATAATATGACGATGAAACAAGCTAATGATATAGAAATTAGCCAAATCGCTTCTTAAACTTGAAAAAAAATTGACCAAACCGTTCCGGATTATCCGGAGATCCGGATTAACGGGGTCCCAATTAGCGGGGCTCTACTGTAATGCATTTTGAAATAAAAATATGTACTGAAAATAAATTATGCACATTTAATCCATTATATTTTTTAATTTCTAAATAGATATTATAAAAATAATTTACAGAACTGCCTCGTAACTGCACCTTTAGTCTGAAAAGTTTTGAAATCTAAAATACACTAAATTTAAATTTTAAACAGGCGTATAACAGCTTAGGAAAATTCATAGCTTAGTTGTTTTTTTTTTACAATAAAAGAACAACCCGAGAGCCCTTTAACAAGAATATCTAAAGTGCAAGGCAGTAAGCCAATCTATCAGTAGTTTGTTCTATTGAAGAATAATATGCAGGAAAATTCATCATCAGTGGAACAAACTTTAAGATGGATATGATACATTGCAAAAAACATTTTTTAAAATGTAATCTGTCCCGAAATCTACTTGTGCAGTAATACAGAATGGCTTAGTCTAAATAATATCTGTATTTTCCTTTATAACTTTATTAGGAATTACCATACTTTATCAAGACTTTCACTATACTTACTTTGCACTGTACAATGTACGATACGAGAACATTCTGAGAATTTTTGAAAATAATTACTATGTCCCCAATATGGCAATAATGATTTTAACATAAGCGAACAAGTGTTCTTTTTCTATTTTCGCAAGCTCCATAAGAAATTAAATTTTTTTTCGATTTGAACTCCAAGAGGAAATAGCCAATGATGGTACACAGCGTGAAAATATCAAATAATCAAAAGAGCAACAATGTAACCGAACATCTCAAGAAACTTACTGGCACTGTATTGAAGAAAGTTATCAACACACAATTAGATTTATTGCAACAAAAGATGTTGGGAAAAAAAAAGGAAAGTCAAAAACTTATGTACACTGTTATTAATCTTGTTCTAGTCTGAACCAAATTTTGGTGGTCAATAGCTGACACTGTAAGATGGTGGAATCTGAATATTTGGAGTCCTTTTTGAAGCATAGTTCCAATAGTTGGAAAGAGATTTAAATAGGAAGCTCCAAATGTTTATTTGTTTTATTTATTTGAATAACATACATCCGACTTGTATGCTCGACATGAAAGCCTGCTTATAAGTCATCGTCAATACAAGGACGAGATAGCACAAGGAAATTTACAACACATGCGAATTACAACCAGGAGCTCCACACAAAGTGTGTGTGCAATGGAGCCAGCCGGAATCGAACCCACAACCTCAAGATTAGCAGAGCGGCGTCTTAATCACTCGGCCGTTGAGGCCCTCCAAATGTTGGTACAAGATTTTCCCATCTTACGGTGTCAGCTACAGAGCATCAAAATTTGGTTCAAACTAGAGCAAAATTTTTAACAGTGTACATGCTTTTATAAATTTCTAAACTTTTTTACGGGCCATTGTAGTCAAATTTATCTAATTTTAATTTATCTAATTAATGGATTATTGGTTACCAAGATTCGGTTTTTGAATATTTATTTTATTTATGTATCGATATGGTACTGTTCAAAGGACTACGTTGTGGCTGATAAATCATCATCATATTAGATGAATTTAACTGCACGATCAATACAAAAGATTTTATTATTATTATTAAATAAACGAACGTTTCTGCCAGTTTAGTCCGAAGCCTTTAGTTGAAGATGAAAGCTCCAAACAACTCCACCAGTTTATTGGATTCAAAGTTGCATTTGGAAAACTATTTGTTTTTAAAGTGAGGACAACATTTAACGCAGCTAAATTATTTTTCTATGATATTAGCTAGAAAATATTCTATGTTAGAGTATGTGTGTTTTCCATTAAAATTTTATAGCTATGTGCAGTGATTGTACTCAAAATTATATTTTCGCCAAAAAATTTAATAATGAATAATAATAAAATTAGCTAAAAAAATCAGGAAGTCTTGAAAATAATTACCTATTTTTGCATTGCTTTGTATTAATTGGTTTAAAAAACATTTAAAATATTTACATGAACAGTGAATTTCGTAGGAAATTAGTTTTATAATTATTGGATTTTTCGTTTTTCTATTGGGAATGTAATTAAATAATGCATATAAAAGAAAGCATTTATCATGTTAATAACACAAAAAGAAAGGGAGAATGATTTTATCTGATCTAAGAAACCTTTTTTACATACAAATCCACCTTTAACAAGAATAAATTCCTATTCTACTGCTATTTAAAAGCATTGCATCTCTCAAGGGCTATGCTTTACAGAGATAATATTTGTCTCCACGGTACATTGCTTTTCCGAAGTTATTGCAGATCTAACATTGTGAAAGAATGGCTTTGCTGCGATAAAAATACAAGAAAAATGTTAGTAGAAAAGAATATAAAAATCAGATAAAAACTAAGTTAATTTCTTTCATAGATTGCTATATTCTACCATTAGTTTGTAGTAATCTTTATGCTCTACATTAGAACCCGTAAGACATGGTGACGTCACTGCAACGTCGTTGTGAAGTCCCATTGTGACTTTGTGACCATCGATTGTCGATGTGACATCACGTGACGTCGATTAGAAGTCACAGTGACTAAAATGTGAAGTTGTTATGGCCGTTTTAGAGCTTTTTTGTGACGTCACCATGTGACCAATTTGTGAAAAGTGTGTCATCTGTGACTACTTTGACATTAACATTGTGACGAACTGTGAAAATTTTTTTAGAAAGTCACATCTTAGTCACAATGTGATGTCACTGAGTGGTGGCATTTTCGTCAAAGATGTGATGTGACCAAAGTGACTCACAGTGACGTCATTGTGACGTCACTGTGACCATGCATGCTATGAGGGAATAATTTAGTTATCCAGAGGCCAAAGAGCTTAGAATAAAAATAAATAGAATGACGTATATTTAAGCTTTCATGTATGTTTAACATATCGGAAATAAAAGCAACATGCGAATGGTATTCTTCTTTTAACCATCTATATATATATATATATATATATATATATATATATATATATAAGCCCTTGGCAATATAATTATTTAATAAAGTTTTAAATACATATTTCATTGATTTAAAAGTTACTTGTTTTGTGTTTATACTTTGCAGTTTTTATTTCTTCTGACACATATTTTCATGTACAATTGCTGTTTTTTTTTTAAC
Organism: Maratus speculifer; assembly: GCA_964019185.1. Classification (NCBI taxonomy): domain Eukaryota; kingdom Metazoa; phylum Arthropoda; class Arachnida; order Araneae; family Salticidae; genus Maratus; species Maratus speculifer. The sequence goes on along the minus strand of OZ025289.1, from coordinate 26,201,729 downwards.
TTTTTTTTTTTTTTTTTTTTGTAGTATTGCAATTTTTGTAATTTTGTCTTACATTATTACAACACTTTGTTAATTTTTCCAATGTCGAGTTTATGTTGTTATTTAATTATTACTTTATTGACAAGAAATTTTACTACATACTGTATGTACATATGTTTATAAATGTATATACATATTTATATATGTATAAAATACATTTGAATCAAAATTCATCTTCATTCAAGTTCATATAACAATTTTACCGGATATTTTAAATGTATGCACACACTGTAAAAAAAAAAGTGTCGATCTACTAAAAAAACTTTAGTGATCCTTGTAATTACTAAAAAATTTTTAGTAATCTTAGTCGGTTATAAGAAAATCTGTAAGAATTACTAGAAAAAAGTTAGCAACGAATAGAGTTGATAGTTTTATATTTTTAATAGCTATTACTAAAACTCACTTGGTGTGGCCTTGATAGCATAGTGGTTATAGTAACGGACTCCAGGCTAAAAGGTCCCGGGTTCGATACTGGCCACTGCCAAATACGCCCCGAACATAAGTAGTGTAAGTACTCGTTAATAAAGGGATATATGAATATACTGTCGGAGCAGTAGCAATGTTTGGTGCTGCCATCTATTGCGGTTTTGCAGAAAATCTTCCGCTTCAGAAGTCTGGATGCAGCTCGAAGGAAACTCCTGCCCTTCGGGCCCACGTTGTTTCGTAATAAATACTAGAATCTCTATTAATCTAAAAATCTCTTACCTCGGTGTAGGTTATTCGCTTTTAAGTGGTTTATCTCGTCTGAATGATATGCATATTCTTCAATAAAACATTCCTTTGGACGAAACTATAACATTTAATTTACAGGACGAACACATATTACATGAACAATATTACTTTTCTTTTGCATCTCAATTTATGATGCGTACAAATGTACTTCTCATTCTCGTTTGCTCAGAACAATCATAGAACAACAACAAAACAAAACAAAAATAGAATACAAAGAAAGTCATTAGTTCACGCAGCTTGCAAAATGGTCGTGTGCCATGGAGTTTCGAAGTTTAGAGTATGAAAACACAACATCCTCCGGCCCAGAAAGATAAGCTATTCATCTTTACAGGAAAGTTCCAATGGGTATAAGTGTTGGATTGCTCGCCGAATAAAATTACCTGTTGCTAGTCTTATGGTGCATGCACGAACCTTTCCGTCTCTACCAGGATGGATATCTGTAATAATGCCTAATTTCCACAAGAGCCTTGGTTGATTGTCTTCTTTGATCTGAACGACATCTCCTTTTATTACTTGTATGCCTTTGGAATGATCTGTATAATGGAGAGATTTTAAGTCCATTAGATAAAACTGTTTCCACTTCAACCAAAATTGTTGCACTAAATTTAACCTGTATCTATATCTGCGAGTTAATTCATTTTTTGTAGAAAGAGTGATTCTTGTCTTTTCCGGTGGCAACGCTGTGAGTCTTTTTCCCACAAGAAAATGTGCTGGACACAAGGGAGTTGGCTCATTGGCATCACTGGACACAAAGGTTAATGGGCGGGAATTCAAAATAGCTTCCACTTCCAGTAAAGTAGTTTCAAATTCTTTGTAGTCTAATGAAGATCTTCCAAGGATTTTCTTGAGGCACATCTTCGTCGAACGCACTAGTCGCTCGTAGAATCCTCCCCACCACGCTGCTCTTTCTACGATGAATTTCCACTTAATTCTTTTTTCACTAAAATAATTTTGCACCTCGGGATTCTTTATCAAATTCCACAGTTGCTGTAAATCCTTATCCGCTTTCTTGAAGGTCTTAGCATTGTCAGTGTAAATAATCTTGCAAATTCCACGCCGTGAGATGAATCTTCGAAAAGCCATTAAAAATTCGGTTGTTGTTAAATTCATAACAATCTCTAAATGTACCGCTCTTACTACTGTGCAAGTAAATAAAGCAACGTAAATCTTTGCACCATTTTTTAGATATAAAGGACCTAGAAAATCTGCCCCAGTGACTTCAAATGGTGATGCTTCTTTAATTCTATCTGGAGGAAGGGGCGCAATATCATGACAATAAGGCTTGGTGCTGAATTTTTTACAGATGATACAACCTCTTATTATACGCTTTACTTGCTGCCTACCTTTTAAAATCCATAATCTTTCTCTTAATTGGACAAGTGTTTCGGAAACTCCAGCATGAGCTACTTCTTCATGAGCTTTTCTGATTTGAAGATCTGTAAAATGACTTTTGCTTGGAAAGATAATTGGATGAGCTTCTGCATAACTTAAATTTGAATTTTGGAGTCTTCCTTTTAATCGAATGATTCCATCTTCGTCTAAGAACGGATTTAAATTTAGAATTTTGAAATTTCTTGGGACTAATTTCTTCTTAAATAATGCTTCTTTTTCTTCTGGAAAGAACCTTTCTTGCGTCTGTTTTATCCAATATTGCTCTGCTTTCAACATTTCTTCAGCACTCAAAGGTCCCGAAAGTTTATTAGCATGTTTCTTTGCACTATTCGCAAATCTTAATATCCAACAGGTGATGCGTAGTAGTCTAGTAATCGTACTGTAATTTTCAATTTTAAAAATTGTATTCTCTTCTTGAGTCACACAGCTAGTTTGGACAATTTTTGTTCGCTTTGATTTTCTTTTCTCTTCTTCAGCAACTTTGACATCAATTAGTTTTGTTTCTTGAGGCCAGAATGCTTCACTTTCTTGCAGCCACTTGGGTCCGTTAAACCATGCATTATTTTTTAAAAGTGATTCTGCTCTTTCACCTCTGGTTAACAGATCGGCTGGATTTTCTGAGCCAGGACAGTGTGACCATAAACTTGGATTTGCTTTTTGTTGTATTTCTCGAATTCTATTTTGAACAAATGGCTTCCATTCCTCGACATTACTTCTGATCCAATGCAGGACAATCATTGAATCGGTCCAAAAATGTAGACTAGTTTTCATTTCTTTGAAAAGATGTTCATTAACATAGGCTGTTAGTCTAGTCCCTACTATTGCACTCATTAATTCTAATCTTGGCAGAGATAATTTCTTGATTGGAGCAACTCTGACTTTGGAAATGACAAAACTAGTAAATATTTGTTCATTAGCACGATATCTTAAATATATAACAGATCCATAAGCTTTGGAACTAGCATCGTTAAAACAGTGTAGTTGTACATCTTGAATTGCATCTTTTGAGTGTTCACCAAAATAATGTCTGGGAATCTCTACAGCTTCAATAGAACTTAGTTGCTCGCACCACTTAATCCATTTATTGTGCATGTCTTCATTTAATTTATCTTCCCAATTCAGACCTTCTTTCCAAATTTCTTGCATAAGAATTCTTGCAGTTACTGTAAAAGGGTTTAAAATTCCTATGGGATCATATATCTTTCCTATCATCATTAAAACTTCTCTTTTGGTTACACCGCTGTTCTTATTTTCATATTTCATAAGATTTTGCAATTCAACTTTTAAATTATCTTCTTGGGTATTCCATTTATAACCTAAAACTTTTGTACAAGCAAATTTTTGATGGACAGCTTCCTCTTTTGAATCAAATTGCGATTGAAGACTTCTGGAATTTGTAGTCCACTTGCGCATATTGAAATTAGCATCTTTCAAAATGCTCTTAACCTCAGCATATACCTTCAAACCTTGAGCTTCTTCGTTCACACCAGTGAGTAAATCATCGACATACAGGGTGACAAAAAATAACTTGGACACACATGATACATTATAACTTTAATGCTAATGAAAATATTACGACCAAATTTCAAAATAAATATGAATACATTATTTCGTCGAATATATTTACAAATTTTCAAAGCGGTTACCTTTGGCCTTAATACAGAGCTTTAAACGTGTCAAAAAATTTTCGGCTATGGGCCGCAACTCACTTTCTGATATTTTATCCCATTCCTTGTATAAGGATTTCTTCAGGGATGCCAAAGTTTTATGAGGTTTAGCACACACCCTTGTCTCCAAGATGGACCAAACAGAATAATCCATTGGGTTCAAATCTGGGGAATACGGTGGCTATTCTTGAGCTCCAATGAAGTCAGGAAAATGTGTCTTGCACCAATCTTGAGTGCCTTTAGCTCTGTGTGCAGGTGCGGAATCCTGTTGGAAAGTCCATCTTTTGTTTCCGAAGAACTTTTGTGACCAAGGTAAGACAACATCTTCCAAAATGAGTTTGCGATATGTTTGTTGATTAATCTTTATCCCTTGATCAACAAAAACAAGTGGTGTGTTCCCACTAGCACATATCCACCCCAAACCATTACAGATTTGGGTCGTTGACGCCGTTCAACAATGCAAGAAGGTCCAGGTGCTTCTGCTGACCAAACTCTATCATTATGGCTATTGTGTGCTTGTTCAATCGAAAACAGTTTCTCATCTGTGAAGACAAATGTTTGCCATCGATCACCTGCGGCCCGCTTTAACAGTTCTTTACACCTTTGAAGTCTTATGCGTTTGTTCTCTGCTGTTAGCTTTTGAGCCTCATTCATTTTGTAAGGGTGAAGACCAAGCTCTACTCTTGCCATCAAACGTGCGGTTTCTCTGTTGATCTTCATCTCTCTAGCAACCTTTCTCATTGAAATCCTAGGATTTCGGTGAACTCGCTTTTTGATAACTGCACGGTTTCTTGATGTGTTAACCGTGCGCTTTCTTCCTCTTCCTGGCCTGTCACCATCATGTCAGAGTTCTTTAAACCTTTTGATTGTGTATGAAACCGTCTGCTTAGGCACTTTCAATCGTTGAACAATTTCACATTGTTTCGTCCCTTGCTTATGTAATTCAAGTATGGCAGATCGTTTGTTAACCATAATGGTTATCACAACTAACTCCCTTACACCTGTTTATTAGCTTTCTAGAATCAATTCCCTATGACAATAACTTTATAATTTTAGTGGTAGTTACAGATTTTTGGTTTCAAACTTCGTCCAAGTTATTTCTTGTCACCCTGTATAGACATTTATTTAGTATATCAAACGCTTCTGGAAATATGGATTTGTATTTACTAATATGATGTTTTATCGTTGCAGATAACAGAAATGAACTAGGTTTCGCTCCAAATAAAACTCTGGTCATTCTTAATGTTTTCAATTTAAAATCTGATTCAGTATTAGGGGAATTTCCAATCCATAAAAATCTAACAGCATCTCTATCTGTAGGATCTAAACTAATTTGCAAATATGCCTGTTCAATATCTCCAGTAATTGCGATCTTATGTAATCGAAACCGAAGTAAAACATCAAGTATATCTGGATTTAAATTTGGACCGGCATGTAAACAGTGATTCAAAGAAATAGATTCGGCAGAGTGAGAAGACGCATCGAAAACTACTCGAAGCTTGGTTGTTGTTTTGTCTTCATGTATAACTGCTTGATGAGGCATATAATAAGATACTGAGCTTGGCTGCGAATCGACAACTTCTGCCATTCCTTTCTCTAAATAATTATCTATAATATTGGCGTATTTTTCATAAAATTCTGGACATTTCTCATATTTCTTATTTAAACTGTGTAGCCTTTTTTTCGCTAACTCATAATTATCTGTTAATTCTACAACTCTTTCATTCCAGGGCAACCGCACTTCATATACATTATTCTTAAATTTAACAGTCTTATTATAATTTTCTAATACGGCATTCTCTATATCAGATTGTTCCTTTTCTGGTTTTATTCCTATAGATTCTAACTCCCAGAAAGCTTTTAAAGTATCATTTACATCTGCATTTCTGTCCAACTGAACATGCTCCGAAACTGTTTTCATAACACTAATCGAATTTGTAAAATATTAGCATCTTTAGACGCAGTAGAACCATTAACAGTCCACCCTAAAATTGTTTCCGAAAGTACAAGATCATCCGAAAGTCTACGAATCTTCCCTGTTACCATTTTCCAATAATAATCACTTCCGATTAAAATTGATAGTTGAAAATATTTTGAATCGCCATATGTTCTATCAGCTAACTGCAATTTATTTCTGAATACAAAATCTCGAACTTTCTTCTCGGGTACGGCAAGTAAAGCTTCGCTAATTTCTGGTATCTCTAACACTTTAATTGTAATACCTTTATTTTTCACTTCAGGATTTTTCAAAATAATTCTGTATCACTTGCATTTCTGATTTATCGCGTCTTTAGAACCAAAAGCGTGAATCGTAACATCTTCCTCACCCACTTCTTGTAAGCCTAATTTTTCTGCGACGCTACTCAATATAAATGATCTCTGCGATCCTAAGTCATACAATAAGCGTAATTTCGACTTATGTTGTTTTCAGATAGCTAATGCAGTAGCGGTTTGCAAATAAATATCTCGTGTTAAATTCGCATTTTGAATTGATGAAACTAAAGTATCGGTTATTTCTCCTTTATTGTCCCTTTCTTCACAAATTACTGAATTATGTCTCCGAAAACAAAATTTACATCTATTTTTAGACTTGCAATATTTAACTAGGTGGAATTTTTTCAAACATAAGAAGCAGCTTGCTTGACTTTTTATAATATTTTTCTTCTCCTCTATAGTTTTAGAACAAGTTTCTATATCATGGCATTCTGAACAGAATATGCATCTATTTTCAACATTTGCATTCAAAGTAGCTGTCATAGGCATTCTGTGCTTAAATGATTTACTATTAACAAAATCTGTATCTGAAATTTCTTTTTTTACGACTACTTTGTTTTCAAATCTTTTGTTTTCATCTGATTCTGTCTTGCGAAACGAAAATGTACGTTCTCTTGTTTCTATTTCCGTTCTTAAATAATCTAACAGCTTTAAGACATTCCACGATTCTGTTTCACTTTTATTTTCTCTATTATAACTCAACATTAAATTACTCGGTAATAATTTTGTCATTATAGGAAATAATAAACTTCCATAACTTTCTAATTCGATTCCCAGTGATTTTAAACTGCGAATATGTATTTCGCAAGTATCATACAAATTGCGCAATTCTTTCAAATTAGACGAATTACGGACAGGTGGCAAATTTAACAACTTGTTAATGTGAGATCTGATTAATATTTCCTTTTTTCCGTAGCGGTTCTCTAAAATATTAACAGCAATATCATAATTTTCTTCAGAAATCGATAATCCTTGAATAGCAGTTTGCGCCGATGATTTTAAAAGACTTTTTAAATATGTAAATTTATCTATTTTACTAATTTCATCATTGTCATGAATTGCTGATTTAAACTGACTATAAAACTCTTGCCAATTTTCCAAATTACCATCAAATTTCTCAATGTTCAGTTTAGGCAGGTTAACACGAATTCTATGTTCAGCCATCACAGGCAAATCATTGTTTATATTACTAGAGACAGAAGCCGAATTTAAAGCGACATTACTTTCACTTTTCTGTAAATCTTTCATTTTGCGATTCAATTTAGTTTTTACGGAAATAAATTTTTCCCTATACTCTTGGTTTGATTCAAAATCTGACTCTAAACTTTTTAAATCCGTTATTTCTGCTTCAATACATTTACACAATTCAAGAAATTGATTTTCTTTATCATTAATTTGCGCAGACGATTCTTCTAACCAAAGCATATCAATCGTACTATCATGATTTTGAAATACATCATTGATATTATTCATAAGCTTCGTTGCGCTAGTCTTAATACTTTTCCGTTTTAATTTTAAAGCATCTAAAGTTTCCATTTTAATATTCTCAAAAAAAATAAATATTTATCAAAGAATAATATTCAAACCAAATAAAAGCGCGACGTATGGGCGCCAAAATGTTTCGTAATAAATACTAGAATCTCTATTAATCTAAAAATCTCTTACCTCGGTGTAGGTTATTCGCTTTTAAGTGGTTTATCTCGTCTGAATGATAAGCATATTCTTCAATAAAACATTCCTTTGGACGAAACTATAACATTTAATTTACAGGACGAACACATATTACATGAACAATATTACTTTTCTTTTGCATCTCAATTTATGATGCGTACAAATGTACTTCTCATTCTCGATTGCTCAGAACAATCATAGAACAACAACAAAACAAAACAAAAATAGAATACAAAGAAAGTCATTAGTTCACGCAGCTTGCAAAATGGTCGTGTGCCATGGAGTTTCGAAGTTTAGAGTATGAAAACACAACACACGTAATGCTTATTGAAAATAATTTTGGAGCTATTACTAAAATTCACTTGGTGGCTCATACTAAAAATTTTTAAGTTAGTTATACAAAAAATTCTTTTGTTTAGTTTACAAAAGAAATGCTTGTTTCGCTTGCAAAAAAAAGTTTGTAATGGTTACAAAAAAATTCTGTGGAATACAAATTTACTAAAAAATTTTTAGTAACCTCTTGAAATTTTTTTTTTACAGTGCATACATGTAATTAAAATGTTCCATATTTCAAGTTATGTCTTATAGATTTTCTAATAGATCTCATTTTCTTATAGAATTCTCATATATTAACGGATTATATTTCTTTCCCATAATTAAAAGTTAAAAGGCTTTCTTTACAAGGTTACCTTGATCTATTTTTTTTTTCAATCTCTTATTTCTACATTTTATAATGTAAGCTTTTTTTCGTGTTTAGTTGCGGTTTTATCAAAATTCTTATGTACTCTCGAACATTTCTTTCCCATGGTAAAATCTATGAGACCAAATTTTCTCCATCTACTTTGTCGCCGCAGCACTTATTTTTCTACAATCAATAAAATATTATTTTAGTAAATAATAATAATTAAAAAAATCCGCTAGTGCTCTAAACCTATTATTTGACGGGGATGTAGGGCAAAGGATACAGGTTCCTTGTTAAACAGTAAGAAGTATCTTTTAGCAAAAATAGTTAACGCTTAGCCATACAATTGAAATCAATGCTAGAATAAACACACGTTAAGAAAATTTTCTTTCACCACATAAATTTATTGAAATTCTCATTCTTACATAGGCTTGATGATTCAAAAAGAGTTGTTTATCTTAAGAAATCTCAAGAATTAATTTATCTCTCAGATTTAAAAAAGGATTTATAAAAACAGCGTTTCTTTTGCTGATGCTGATTTTTGGAAATGTTTCCTAAGATTTTATACTGTAGTACTCTTCTCAGCCTAAAATACATGTTTAACGAATCCTAAATCTCAAGTAAGTATGTACATACTCATTTAACAAAGTTTAGTCACAAACATGGTAAATTTGCAGCATTCTCATTAATTTCAAAATTAATGTTATTTTGGTACTATAACTTCCATTACGTTGCTGAAAATGGTTAATTGAGAATTGTTAGCATCTTGAGCGACTATATTTCTGTGTAATGGTTCATAATTAGGATAATGTATTGTACAGGGTAATGTACTTTCGAACATAGAAAAAAAGCAATTAAGATGTTATTTTTCAGATTCTCTGAAAATTCTTTATAGATCCGGCACTTTACTTCTTCCCCATCTATAAAAAACTTTATTCTTAAAAAAAAATAAAAAAATAAAAATAATAATAAAATAAAATAAACATAATTTATACTTTGGAAAATAGTGGTAGATATTATCACGGTGTCTTAATGTAAAATAATCTCTTAGCAGAGAAATATGCGTTAATTATTGATCGGCTTAAAACTAAATTTTTTATGCATGAAAAAGAAAACTCTTAAAGAAAAAGCTTTATCTGGAGTTCTTTCTTATTCAAAAGAAAAAAAAAATGTGTAGATGTTAAATTTGTACATTAACCAAAAATAAATAAAATGACAGTACTCTTTTTACAGTATTTTATATTGCAAGTCATTATTTTTTATACTCTTTTATCACATTTTAGTTTTGTGAATTTTATAATCGATTTTCGCTCATTTTCTCATATGCTATGGTTAAAAAAATTATGTTCACTGATTTAAATGAGAGAAAATTTATTTTCCAGAAATCGCATTTAAATATATATTACCTGTATTATTTCTTATCTCATAAAATTAACCTGGAAATTCCAGTTCAGATTTATTATGATGATTATGATATTTATATGAAAAAAAACAGGAAAATCCTATATAGAAACACTGTTTACGTTTCTGTTGAAATTCTGAAATTTTGAAATTTTGAAAATTTAACATGCATGAGATAGAAAAAAGTTTTGGGATTGCCACATCCGACTAGATTGTTATGATGACAAGATTTATTATGATGATTATGATATTTATATGAAAAAAAGCAGGAAAATCCTATTCAGAAGCACTGTTTACGTTTCTGTTGAAATCCTGAAATTTTGAAAATTTAACATGCATGAGATCGAAAAAAGTTTTGGGATTGCCACATCCGACTAGATTGTTATCTTTATCCGCTATACGGACCTCAGTTGAAGAATGAGAATGAAATCTCTATCTGAATGCCATTAATTTAGATTTAAATTTATCTACGCATGAAATGACTTAAAAGATGTATTTCCTATGCATTTTTTTTATTAATTCATATATTTTGTAATACTGAAAGAATATCTATGTCAGGAAGCAAACTTTGAATATCTTGTATAATTACGTATGCATTGAAAAATCGAAGTACTTTAATTACATACGCTTATTGAGATCATAGAAAGAATATTATTAACAATGGGGTAACGCACATTAATAAACCTTTGTGAACCTTGTCAACTCCCGACACAATTCATTCAGGCAAGCAACAACATCTGATGTGACATATATCAACAGAATAAACCACAGGTAAAGAAATTTTAATAAAAAATGAATACGTGCTAAAGACATACTAATTTTCCGACTGAATGTAAAAATGTCCATACCGAGAGTAGAATTTAAGCGATTTATTCCTGTGTTCGGGTTCCTTTTTGAGTCTTTTTTCACTCACATAAGTAAATGTTAAATAGTATGATATCTTTACCAATCATCAAGTTTGGGTTAAAAATAATAAAGTGAATCTAACGTATTCATATACATGAATAGGCACAGCATTAGCAATTTAAGTCTGAGGTTCTGAGTTCGAATTTCTTCTTGAATCATCTTCCAATAACATTATAAAATGTCAATTCAAATGTACCTTTAACAATCAATATCATTGGGTTAAAAATAATATTCATTCTGCATATTCATTCAGATTTTACGTAAACATCGTTTATTTGAGTTTATATATTTGCAGTTTATTCTTCTGAGCTGTTTCACTTAACAAACCATATATTACTGCAATAAGTTTGTCGCAATGAAACGTGTTAGATGGTTCTGAATCGAGGTTGCTCAATAAGTAAAGGCAATTTATACCAGATACTCTCGGTTCGACTCTTTAACCTGGCATATTACACTTGCTCAGACTGAAAAATATTAATTCATATGATGCTTTCACAATCAAAATGATTCTATTAAAAATATTAAACTTCTTTTTCATATAATGAAAATCGATATAAGTAAATTCTATATATTCATTTAGAGCTTTTTAAAGACTATTGAAAATGGAATTAAGCACATAAATTAGCCATATGCAGTTTGTATTTTTTCCAAATATTCGAAACATAAATTTATTCATAGTCAAAAAGTAAGAAATAAAAATAATAATATTAAACTATTTGTGACATGATTTTTTTTTAAATAATTTTTGAAACAAAGCAGATGTTTGTCGATATATTACTAATTATATCCACATACATGAATTTAAAGATAGTATTTTTTTACTTTTATCCCATGTTTTATTTTATGACCAACCTCATAAACCTATGGTAGAAATTACAAATATTCTTTATTTGAAGCATTGAAGTATCTGTCAATAAGTTATTTACCCTCAAGAGATTGTTAAATTTTTCTTTCAATTTATTGAATAACTTAGATTTAATGTACCTCGAGTCTTTTTTGAAGCGAGGAAAGAAAAGTTAACAAATTTATACCTGCCTGATAATCCTAAACTAAGTAAATACTTAAACTTTTACAGAATTACTTTAATGAAATACTCCATAACTGTAACAGTTCCTCGGAAATTAATTAAATCTCCTTCCTTATATTAAGCCTATGTCACGGATTTATGTTATAAATGACAAACATTCAATATTTATAGTAATAAAGTATATTTCAATAACTTACTTTTTACCTTTATTTTAAAACATTTTATTGAGTGGTGAACACAGATAATTTGACATAATTGAATTCGTTAACTTGAAAATTTAAAATATGTAGCTGTGACTTTAATAATTAAAACAAACTTTTATAATCTGACAAGGAAATAATAATTCCCGATTAATATTTTTCTCAAAATCTAATTTAGGAATTTATATGTTGAATAAATATTTTTACACATTTGAGATTATATTTAGCTTCAGCAACAGAATTTATGCAAAATAATCAATAAAATTAAATTTACACATTAAAATTAATATTTGTAAAAATTCAATTTACAATTTTGCTCATTAAATTATTTTTTTATAAATCATTAGTTAAAAAATATATATTAAATATACCTGCAAAAAAAATAACGGACATAACCTTTATAGAGTCCTCTCCCTCACTGTCTCTGATTTTTTCGGTTATAGAATCTTCTTCTAATTGTACTGTTTCGATTTTATAAGAACGAGATGGAATCCGTCGAAATTCGACGGAAGAAAATCTTAAAACTGTTTCATTTATTTATGATAAAACTACAAAATTACAGCAAAATGTATATCTTATATTGGTCAGTCTAACTCTCAAGCATTAAGCTTATTTTAAACTAAAATTAACAAAATACTGTAAAATTTAATTATCCAAATTCGAAATAAAACCGAAAGTCATCGGATTTTATAACAGACGTATTTTAATTTCTATTATTATTATTATTATTCAATTTTAAGAGAAAATGGAGTGTTTCTGTTGCCACAATTACAAAATTGGTACTAAAATTCTAAAAAAAATTAATATATCAAAAATAAACTAAGATACAGCTTTGAAACAAATTGCATTTAAAAGTACTTTTTTTTTCTCTATACGGAGGTGTAAAACTTTAAAATGTACGATGTTTAGAAGTATAAAATTTGCAGTACCGAAAATCGCAAAACCGAAATTGTATGGGAAAGTGCTGCGCATTTTAATTTCAATTTTAGGAGAAGATGGAGTGTTTCTATTGCCACAATTACAAAATTGGTACTAAAAGTTATAAAAAAATTAATATCTTAAAAATAAATTGAGATACAGTTTTCAAACAAATTGCATTTAAAATTACGTTTTTTCCTCTATACGACAATGTAAAAATTAAAAATGTGCAATGTTTAGAAGTGTAAAATTTGCAGTAACGAAAATTGCAAAACAGAACTTGCAGGGGAAAGTGTTGCCATTCCCAAAATGACGTATGCGTTACGCAGAGATACGTTTGGTCTTTATAATATGGATACAATAGCTAGGTATTTAGCTGTAGCTTCATTCCAGTATTTTTTAATGGCGGATGCGCTTTTAGACTAACTTAACCTAAGTTTTAGGATATCAATCCATAACCTTTGTATAAAGACTGTTCTTTGTAGAAAGAACAACACCCTGACAAAAATAAATTTTATTACGCAAGAAATTCCGATTTTCTTTTAAGCAAAAAACGAAAAATTAATAAGTTCATTACCCACAAATTCTCCCATTATCAAATATACTAACTTTTCTAAAAGTTACACAAAAACAATCTGTAAATGAAAATCGCCTAAGAAAATTAAAGAACATGATTTTTTTATTATTATAAGTCGGCCATGTTATAAACGAATTAGTCTGTCATGTTATAAACATATCAGTCTGCCATATTATAAACATAATATCTTTCATTTGAATTAATTAAGAATCTTGCAGCAATTTATTTCGTCCATTGATTAAACTATTCGGATGAGGCAATCTCTAAACATTCTTCTATCTCAAAAGCGTTAATACTTCCAGAGAAAAGAAACATAGCAGAGTTACCGATCAGGTAATTTACAACAAAATCTTAACAGCAATAACTTATTTCAAGTTCTAACTGGATCTGAAATTTGATGAAAATCCGTGCATTTGTATTTGAGATACAGTTATCGCAGAAGTCGCAATTAACTGTTAAAGGATAGAAAACCAACGATTATAAATGCACAAAAAAGTATGAAAAGTAGTCTTTTAGACTACTGTCTTTCGCAAACCTTTTGCGGTCAGTCTTCCACTTCACACATATTCTTCTCATCCTCCTAACCAGAAAGTTGCGGCTTTTAAAACTTTTGTTTTCCGGGCTTCCAATATTTGTTCAATTCCTCAGTTACTCAGTGATGAACTTAATTATCTAAAAGCTATTGCTGTTGATCGTGGTTATTCCCCTAATATTATAGATTCAATTAATAGAAAATTGACAAAATCCACCCAATCTGAAAGAAAAAACTTTAATTCGAACTCCAATACTTTGGTTGCTTTGCCCTTTTTCCCCAAAATCAGTCAGCAAGTTGCTAAAATTTTAAAAAGATTCGATTTCAATGTTATTTTTTATCCTGTTAATAAAATTGCTTTTTCAAATCTTAAGCACCCCACTGATCCCTTAGATAACTGGGGTATTTACCAAATTTCTTGCCAATGTGGCCTTTCTTATATTGTCCAGACTAAACGTGCTCTTAGATTTCGTCTAACTGAACATAAAAGGTATGTCAAAAATCAAGAGCTTAAACGCTCTTCTATTGCTCACCATTGTTGGTCTTCACAACATAAATTTAACTTTTCTTCACCCACCATCATCCATAAGTGTCCTTCCATTCTTGATCTTAATTTTTGGGAAGCTTACCACATCATTAAAAATTCTCAGTCCTTAGTCAATGACTTATCAAGTACTCCTTATTTTCCAAGCATTTGGAAATCTTTAATTTAAATCTCCCTCTCTCTCTATTTTTTTTCCTCGCATTTGGAATTCTTTAATTTAATTCTTTTTTCCCTCTCTTTTTAGCTTTTGTTTTCTTTGTTCTCAAGTAGATGTTGCTACTTGTCCACCCAGTTATTCAGGCTGCTTTCTTCTCATTGGTTGCTTTCCTTTATGCGGGGTCGTTCCCGTAGCGGGTATATAAGCCTTCGTCTCTCTGTCTCTTTGCTCAGTTTTGCTTTGTCTAGCTCGCTGAGTTTTTGCACTGAAGAAGAATCTCGATAGTAGATTCGAAACAGCTGTTTGTCCCCTTTTCATACTTTATTTGTGCATTTATAATCGTTGGTTTTCTATCCTTTAACATTTTTGCACAAAGGCTTTATTTGCTATTTTAATCGTAATTAACTGTATAGAAGCACCACCTGTTGAGTGATTTACTCCAAAAACTAAATAAACTCGTTTATATCAAGGATAAAGTAAATATAAATTTGATGAAAATTCGTGCATTACATCCTGAGATAGATCTATTGCAATAATTATAATTAATGAAGCATAACAGCGCCATCTGTTGAGCGATTTACTCCACAAACTACATAATACTAATTTATATCTTGGACTAATTGAATCTGAAGTTTGATGAAAATTCGTGCAAAAAGCACTGAGATAGATCTATTACGATAATCATTAATAATACCGCATAACAGCGCCATCTCTTGTACGATTTACAACAAAATGTAATCAGTACCATATTATATCAATCACTAACTAAATCTAAAGTTTTATGAAGATCCGTTCGTTAGTTCTTGAGATATAGCTATATCTGAAATCGTGAAAAACGTAGTATAACAGTACCACCTGTTAGGCAATATATACCAAAAACTAATCAGACCCAGTTTATATCAAGGACTAACTTACTATATTGAATTCCATTCATTAGTTATTGAGATAGTTATTGAATTTAATGTTTTGTGAAAATCCGTGCATTAGTTTTTCAGATAGAGTTTTGTGATAGAACTTGTGATTTTTCAGAACCTTATCGACGAAATTTGCAATTTTTAAAAATTATGGACGAAATTCACGATTTTTCTTCTCATGACCGACAAAATTCGCTATTTCCATTCGAATGATCGTCGAAATTCGCAATTTTTCGTGATTCATTGACGAAATTTGCGATTTTTCCGCGCTTGATCGATAACGAAATTTGCAATTTTCGCACGAATCTGATCGGCGATATTCGCCATTTTTACTGAGCTGATCGATGAAATTCACGTTTATTATAAAACCGATCGACGAAATTTGCTTATTTTACAAAGCTGATCGAGGAATTTTGCGACTTTTCCGTTCCAGATCAGCGAAGTTCCCGATTTTTCCATGATTAGTTGACCAAATTCACAGTTCTCACGAAGTGGATCGACGAAATTCGCGATTTTTCTTCGCAAGATAGACAAACTTCTCGATTTTTCTGCACCCGATCGATGAAATTTAGAATTTTTTAGAGCCTGATTGATGTATTTAGCAATTTTTCCATGTGTAATCAACAGAAATCGCAATATTCTCGTCTTGGACCGATGAAATTTGCGATTTTTTGGAATCCAATCAATAAAAATCCCGCTTTTTCCATCCTTAATTGACAAGATACGCAATTTTCAGCGTCCGATCAACGAAATTCACGAAATCTGGCTAAATCTGACAAAATTTGCATTTTTCTTACGCGACAAGATGAAACTCACGATTTTTCTCTTGATAAATTGACAAAATTCATGATTGTTTCGCAGCCGATCAACGGAATTTTAAATTTTTCTGAGCGACATCGTCAAATTCATGATTTTCCGTGCCTTATCAACGAAATTTGCGATTTTGTATGTGCCTAATTGACAAAATTTGGCATTTTTTGTGTTCGATCAACGAAATTCGCGTTTTTTCACGTGATAAACCAAGAAAGCATGATTTTTTGGCAACTGATGAATTTAATTTACAATTTTTTCGTGCATCATAAACAATTAAAGATTTTTTTTCATGTCCGATCAGTGAAATGTGCGATTTTTCGCATCCGACTGACAAAATTCGAGAATTTTCCGTCCCTGATCTACAAAAGTCGCGAATTTTCCGTGCCTGATCGGGGAAATTTGTATTTTTTTTCGAGCCTCATGGGCAAAATTCGCAATTTCTCCATATCTGACGAGCGAAACTTGCGATTTTCCCGGGCCATATCGACAAAGTTCGCTTTTTTCCGCCCATGATCAATGAATTTCGCGATTTTTCCATGCCGATCAATGAAAGTTGCGATTCTTAAGTGGCGAAATTTCATACTTTCCCCGATAAAGTGATGGAATTTACGATTTTTTCCTGCAACATATGCACAAAAATTGCAATTATTTCCAGTTGTAAATTGACGAAATTCGCGGGCCACAGGTTGCACGTCCCTAGTTTAATACATAAATTGCAGAAAAATGGGTATGAGACAAAAATTTTAGTGTATTACACATGAAAACAACAGTCTGCTCAATCATCTCAGGAACAAATATAAAAAAAGTCAAAGAATACTGTAATACAAACTATATTGAAGATAGAAGTATAAATTATAGTAAATGAAATTATTCAAGTTTTATCATATTTTCATTTTATTTTTATTTTTTCTCTGCTATCTTTCAGCAAAATTCTTGTTTTTTACTTTATTTTGCTAAAGATCGTGATTTTTAGAAATTTGCATTTTTCCTCGCAATCTTTTGCCGAAATTCGCGTTTCGTCCCCGCAATCTTTTGTCGAATTTCGCGTTTTTCCCACTTTGACAGAATTTCCTTTTTGCTGTTATCTTTAAACAAAATTAGTTTTTTTTCCAAAATTAAAGTTTATTTGCGTTTTTATCAATATTTTTTGACCAAAATTCGCGTCTTTACCGCGATTTTTTTAGATTTTATGCCAAAATTCACAATTTTCTCGTGATTTTTTCGACAAAATTTGCGTTTTTTCTGCAATTCTTTGAAAGAATCCGCGTTTTTCTTGCTATTATTTGCGAAATTCGTATTTTCCGCGATCTTTTGAGAAAATCCGCATTTATCTTTCGATCCTTTGACAGAATTTGCGTTTTCCTCCGCTATCCCAGAACGAATTTTGCATTTTTTTCTGTGATTCTTTGATAGAATGTATATTTTTCATACTACTTTTTGACGAAATTTTCCGCTATCTTTTGACGATTTTCGTGTTTTTTCCACGATCCTTTCACAAAATTGATGTTTTTTGCGACCCTTTGACGAAATGGGTGTTTTCCCACGATCTTTTGACGAAGTTGGCAATTTTTTCCCGCTTTTTTTTTTAACACTGTTCACGTTTATTACGCGATCTTTTGACAAAATTGAGTTTTTTTTTTCGTTATCTTATCTCCGAATTTTCGGGTTGATGACTTACTTTCTTAAATTTCGAAACAAATTATTTCCGTAAAAAAAGCAAAAATAGCGGGAAAAAAACCCACGGAAAATCGCGAATTTGTGGAAAAATTTCACACCTGCATTTTTCAGAGTCTGCCAAGATATTGCAAGGTCTGCAGAAATTTTTCAGGGTCTGCGCGGCAGACCCGCAGACCCGGATGTCGGCGCCACTGTGTATGAGCATAGCAATTAAAATGACTACTAGTATATTTTATTCTGTATGAAATAAGATCAAGGTTTACAACAAAAGGCACAATTAATTTACAATAGTTATAAATATTAATCGAAAAGAGCAGTTGATCACAGTGGCTTTACATTATGAACTCAAAATACTTTAATTTCGAATTAGCTTCAAAATTTAATCTGCTGATATTTAATGCTTTTAATTTAACCAAAATGTGTAATGTCACATTTCTTCTTACTCCCTCCCACCCTCTTGTTACGGGAGTCACAAGTGTACGTGACTTTCACAATTTCACGAATCCTCTTCAGAGTGTGACATCATTTGTGGACGGCCCTACAAGCAATAGTAATTCATCATTTTTTTTCTTAAAACATAGATCATATACGATGGATAAACATACTTATCTAAACATTTGACTTTTTGTTGAACTCCAATACTGGCATTTATGTAAAAATATTAATAAAATTTCTATGATGAAAAAATAAACTCTAGACATATAGTTTTCGATTTTTAATTTTAAATTACTTTAAATCTTTTAAAAAATAAATCATTAGCTTCATCATAAAAATAAAAAGAAGATATCGTAAAAAATTTGGACTAACAAAATATTTTTATGTAACTTTTTTAATAAAATTTGAAAATGAATAGTTTTTTTTTTTTTTTTTTTTTTTTTTTTTTAATACAAATAAGCAATCCTTACAAATATATATATATATATCAAGAAAATGAACTAAAACCTGACTTACTTGTCAACCACGTCTAAAATGTTTTAATTTATCCAAGCTCAATACACACGTTTTTAATCAGATAATGTTTTTTACGTCTACGTGATATATTTCCTTTTATTTATTAAAAAAAAAAAATCCGATCGGAATCATTTATTTTATTTTGATCAGAATGAAAAATTTTATATGAAAATAACAATGTTTAATTTGTAATCATATATAATGTTTAGCCCATTTTTAGGATTAAAATTGTATAGGGAAGTGAAGGTTTTATTTTACGTTACTTCCTATATTGTATTTGTTTTTAATGAATTTTTATTTTTTGCCATTTATTTATTTTTCTATTTGAACTGTTATGGTATTTTCTCATATAGATTTAATCATCATTTTATAATACCTTCATATGGATGTCACAGGTGATTGAGAAATTACAGTGCACAATGAGTGTACATTGGGGTATACAATAATATGATGCAAATGGTGAAATTCAAAGGCAAAATATTTAATATTCTAACCTATAACACATTTCTATATAGAAACTTGCAATGTCTGAGCAAAGTTTGTTAACAAGACGTCGAACATGCGTTTCCCCACTGTTCTAGAAGAGCTTATTGAGCGCCATCTTTTGGTGGATTTTGGTCTGATTTGGGACATCGTAATTTCAAAATTAAATTTTATTACATTGTTTATTTACAAAATTAAGATGATCATAATTTTAATATTTAAAATAATTTGTTTTATCTTTGTTTTCGTGTTTATTATAATTTTTAAAATAAAAAATGCTTTTAAACAAATAAAAAGATTAACATTTATTTGTGATTTTATTATTATGAATATACACTTTTAAAAGTACTTTGGAAAAAAAACTTTAATTAAACTATAATTTTGACCTCGGAATGTCAGCATGTAAGTGAACCATAAAGGGGAAAAATAATGCAGTCGATTAATTAACAAATTGTCATTCGTGTTGTTAAAAGAAGTTCTTGTTAGAATTTGGAAATAGTTTATTATTTTTTATTAAGCATATAGTGTTATACCGAGAAAAAGAAATTATGGAACAATCTTAATCTCATCCTTTATTCTATAAGTTGACGATGAATTAAATAATATTCTTACTTTCATTACAAAGACCGTTTAAATTATTTAGAATTGACAAATTAAAAAACGTTATACGTTATAAACGTTACGTTTATAATTTTTTAAAACTTCAATCTTGTACTCGGAAGAAAACGTTTTAAATTATAATCAAGTCCTCTTTTTAAATGAAATAGGCTGTTAAGTCTGCGGGTATTTTTAGATTATATGAATTAATCGCATTTCAGTATTCTTTTTATATTTTAATTATTGACATTAATTTTTTTATTTAACTATGTCCTTTAAAAAAACTAAATGAATCATTTTTTTAGCAAACAGTAATAGAGAAAGAAATATAAAAAAAGGAAGATATGCCTTTTTATCACACTTCTAAAAATGTATAAGAAAGCAAATTTAGAAAAACTAATGTCATTGTTTCAAATTAAATACCTTAATTGTAACAAATATACAATTTATTACATGATTAGATTTTATTACCACGAGGTGAAGCCCGTCGAAATTCGACGAAAGTAAGGGTTTAAGTAAGAACTGTTTCATTTATTTATAATAAACCCAAAAAATTAGATTCTGCAAAAAATGCATCTTATATTGGTCAGTGTAACTCTCAAACAAATATTACTTTAAGCTAAAATTAACAAAATATTATTTTTATGAAACTCAGTTGTCCAAATTATTAAAATTAAACTTTATTATATTTTACTGATTGCATGTGCAATTAAAGTTCAGCTACTATGAAGTTATCAATTGAGGCTCGTGTTTTTTATAAATGCAAATGAAAATAAAAGTTATTCCAAATTCACACAATCACAGACGATACATTTGACATAGTGTACGCATTTTAATTTCATGTTTGTTTTTGTTTTTTTCATTTTTAAGGGAAAATGAAATGGTTCTGTTGCCACAATTATAAAATTGACACTAAAAGCTATAAAAAATTAATATCTCAAAAACAAATTGAGATACAGCATTCAAATAAATTGCATTTAAAAGTACATTTTTTTCTCTATACGACTGTGTAAAATTAAAAATGTGCCATGCTAAGAAGTTTAAAAATTTGCAGTACCAAAATTTTCAAAACAGAAATTGCATGAGAAAGGTGAAAGTGTTGCCATTCGCAAAATTACGTATGCGTTACGCACAGATACGTTTGACCTTTATAATATAGATATGTAAAGTTATAAATGATATTACTTTTGTATAAGTAATAAATTATTATTATGTGTCTCTACGCAACCTAAACATTTATGCAATCTGTTAACTGAAGGCTGAGTGCAATGTTTAATCTTTCTAATATTCATTTATATATTCATAATTCACCACAGAATAGCGTGATCATTCAACAAAAAATCGAAAAGTTACTGAAATGTACAAAACAATAGAAGTGTTTAATTAATAAATTGACATTTATATATTTTAAGAAAAGTAATAGAATATGCGAATAATCCTAGATATTAATTTGACATAACTGGACATTTTCCAAAATTAGCAAGAAAAAAAAAAAAAAAAGATATACATTTCACTATTTATTTGATAATTGGATGACGAGTTAAATGTTCACCATACATTTATTAAAAACGCATGCTCAAATTAATTTAAGTCGAGAATTTAAATAATTACATTTGCAACTTGTTAAGTATTTAATTCCGCATTTCAAGAAAATAAGAAAAATATGTCCCTTAAATGCTAACTACACACGTTTTAATGAAATAAACTTCCATTTGTTTGTACCATGTTAGAAGAATTAATCATAATTTATCAATTTCTGTACAATTTAGTTATTAGCGTGATATTATTGATACTTATTTCCTAAGGAATTAATATTCATGAAATATCTATAAAATTAAAAAGAATAATCCTGTCAAATTAATTCAGTTCTCATCGAAAAAAAAAGAATGAAATACATTACATGATGGCCATCAGTATTAGTTATGTATTAATTTATCGCGCAAAAGATCATGTTAACTTATCTACTATTTATTTGAAATTAAATAGAAACATATTATCTATTAATGTAATTTTAAATTTTTTAGATAAACATATAAAAAATTTCTAAAGGGTATAGTCATTGAAACATATACATTAATGAAGCTAAAGTTGCTTTTTTTGTTTTTAGGTCCAGAAAACAATGAAAAATTATTAAAATTCAATGCACCACAACTGTATAGTGTAAGGTTCCACAACATTAATTTTCACTCTTAAAAATTAAGTTTAAAAAAAAAAAACTATGTGATAAAGAAGCCGTATGTTTTACAAAAGTTTGAATCTTGTAACTTGAATATATAATTATTTTGCCATAACTGGTTTTCAAATGGGGAACATTTGAAATTTAAATTATATTTCTAAAGCTAACTGATTAAAAAATAGCTCTTGGAAAATATAAGAGTAGACACGTGGCATATGAAAGAAAATTTTAATAATTAATATTTTGTTACCAAGTACTTAAAAATATGTTGAAAATGAGATAGGAATGCTGCATAATTGCTCATTTTTTATTATTGCTTCATAATTTTTATATGCATACATTTTTTCCGAAACAATGGTAGAAATTTGGTGATTAAAAAAGTTAAATTAGTTTTCAAAAAATCTTTCATTTATAAATAATCAAAACTAAAAAAAAAATTAAGGTAATCACCAATGGACTAATGTAGATTTCAGCGCAAAAATATTTCATAAAACATAATAAATTTAACTGTCAAGTAAGAAAGTCAGACTCTGCAACATGTGAAATCGCATTGAAGGTCCTGCAAGAATCATGATAATATTGTTAAAAAATATTCCAAGTTTCCAGAATTTTAAATTTAATAATAATAATTTGATATGGTTTGATCTATTCAAATATTGATGGGATTTGAGAAATGTATAAAACAAATAATTTTGTATATGCTTAGATAATTTAGTTATAGATACTTTGAAACATATGATATTTCAGTCACATATTTAATGAAAAATATGTTATAGTTTTGCTATTTGGTTAAATATTTAAATCGATCACGATCTTGTAGGAATCAATCTTCAATTGAGAAAATATAGGACGGCAAATGAATAATATTTATCCACGCCTTTTATAAAATACTTTCCTTTTTGGTGTATTTTTTATATAACTGTTGATGATATTACAAACTTTCCTTCAAAACAAAGTTAGCTTAGGTGTCGAAGAAAAAGTATTGGTTATCTCGTAACGTGTGTTTTTGATTGGAAATGAAGAAAAAAAAAGAGCAATTTTCTTTGGATTTATATCTTCTTAAAAAAGTAAATATATTTTATGTCATCTATATCACGTACAGTAACACACAGAAAACGATATTGGTAAGAAATTTTTTAAAAAAAAAGTCCAAATAAATAAATTGTTACAAAAAAAGTTGGCAAATCTGTAACAATGTTTGTTCATTGAATATTATAAGTAGTAGGAAAATAACAGTTTAAGCTCAGGAGCAGGCGGGGCTGCGGGGCCGTCCCGTCTGCGGTGCCTCCTGCGGTACCTCCATGCCTCCGGCTGCCCCGCCTGCGGTCCCTCCTGCTCCCACCATCTCACCGCCGCCCTCCTGCGCCCCCTAGTGGAAAAAAGGAACATTCTATTATAACATGAGAGGTGAACAACCTTTCCTAATTAAAAAATATTATCAGTCACATCTCAACTCGGAATCATACTATATGATGAAGATTAAATTTATATTTGAATTTTGAACAACCATAATTTTAATGAGTATTATTAATTAAGCGAAACACCGGAAAAATATCAGTTTTTAACCATTTTATTTAGATTTCTTCAACTACAAGATGAGATTATCAATTTAACTCAAGAAAGTTAAACATATATTTGAATTTTGCTTCATAGACATCTTAATGAGTAGTATTAATTAAGTAAAAACAATAGAAAATATCCAGTTTTATAGAAAAAGACTGATTTCTTACGATTTTTATCAACTATATGATCAATGTAACGACTTAAAAGTTGAAAGTTAAACATGTATCCTAGTTTTTCAACAGCTATAGCCTTAATGAGTATCGTTAATTAAGTAAAAAAACAATGGAAAATATCAAGTTTTATGGAAAAAGACTGCTCTCTTACGATTTTTATCAACTTAAGAGAGAAAACTTAAACATACATTTCAGTTTTTCAACAGCTATAACCTTAATGAGCATTCATAATTAAGTAAAAAACAATGGAAAATATCGATTTTTATAGAAAAAGGCTGAATTCTTACGATTTTTATCAACTGCAACATCAGTGTATCGACTTACAAGTTGAAAGTTAAACATGCATTCTAGTTTTTCAACAGCTATAATCTTAATGAGTATCGTTAATTAAGTAAAAAACAATGGAAAATATCAAGTTTTATAGAAAAAGACTGATTTCTTACGATTTTTTCAACTCAAACTTCAGACTATCAATTTGGTAGAAAGAAATTTAAGCATGCATTCGAGTTTTGGACAACCATTTCCTTCATGAACATTATTAATTAAGCAAAACAACAGAAAATATTAAATTTTTAACTGATTTCTTCATATTTATTTATTTTTTTTTTATATACACTCTTAAATCAAAAGAGTGAATTCCTCAGTCAACAAAGGAGCGAAATCTCTTGGCAGGACAATCATTCCTTCAGAGCGGCAGTTTTATCGAAAAGGTACGCTTTTCGGAAAAAACTGGTCTTTTAAATCATGTTTATAGTAGCGAACTCCTTTTACGCTCCTTTTTAAATGAAAACCGGAAGTTTTTTGACGTAGTCAAGCGGAACTATCCGAGATGAATGTTCATTGGTTGTAATCTGGTCACATGACGTTCGGTTGTTTTGGCGGGATTCGTTATCTGCTGCTATGCAAACGAAGACTGACATGGCGCTTGATGGATGTTTTAATTTTTTGTATTACGCTATACCCGTGTTTAATTTTCATTAATGCAACAGATGCTGATGCCAGTGGAATTGCGAATGAAGATGCCCAAAAACTATTTGGTAAGTACTTGTTTTCGGTCTCTTTAATAACTTTCTAGTAGTGAACTTTCTTGTTTTCAATGTAGTATGTAATCTCACATGTAACAAAATTACTTTTTTCTGTTTTTAAACATCACCTGCCCCTCCGGGGTCGTACATAATACTAAATTTTCAACTTTTGTATCCTTTATTATCTTTACATAAAAATGATCTCCTATATAAGTTGCATGCGAATTACTAGACAATATGAATATATTTTTTTTTATTCCCTTCAATTAAAAGAACGAAAAAAAAAAAAAATCTAAAGGTTGGATCTACGCGGGTCGAAAATTTGAGACTGGTTTTTGTCCAACCCTCTTGAAAGACATCTAGGATCTGAAAATTATGTCCTTTTGCCTTTTTATTTTTTAAAGACCCGGCCACACTTACATTATTTTGTGTAATTAATAATATCGATTTGTTTTATATCAGTTAATGCATTATTTTATGTCATTAAAAAAAAAATCATTTTCCAATAATGGACACCCCATGTAAATACTTTCAAAAATGTTTATAGTGCGAAAAATATTTTGACTTAATTGAAAATCTAAATATTCAAACTTAATTTTTTAACAAAATGTAATAACACCAACAATTTACAATTAGCTGATTTTAAGTTCTTTTAATGTGGTTAATAAAATTTCAATGTTTAATTCATTTTATTATTATAATGAATGTAACTCTGCCTTGTAAATTTTATAATCTGGCAATCAAACCAGTCAGAAGCCGAAAACATTTATTAAAGGCAAAGCTAAATAGGGGCTTATAGGGCTTTATTCCTCTCCATTTCAATAAAAACAATTGCAGTATATACTTATAAATTAACCGATTTTTGTATAAGTTGCCTCCCCCCCCCCTCCCCATTTTCAACTCCCAAATTTTGTCTGACATTACAGCACTGTGATTAAAAATGTATTTTTTGTCTTAAATGCTTCCTTATTTAATCTCAGACAAAAAAAAAAAAAAATAATAATAATAATATAATAATGAAAATCATAATAATTGTGAATCTAGTAAATCTGCATATCAGTAACCTCAGACATCAGTTCTAATTTTATTTTCAGTTTTATTTATTTATTTTTAAGTATTTACAATTAAGGTTGAAAAAAAAAAAAACATTTTTTTTAGTTTGTTTAAACCAGATTTTTAAAAAATATTTTTTCTTATATCAAATACATGTATATTTATTGATGAAAATAGACATTGTTGGATATATAAGCAGCATAACTTCATTTGAAAAATGTTTTTAATTAAATAATTATTGTCAATTTATGTAAAAAAAATGAAAATATTCATATCTTAATTTAAACAGCATTAGTAATTATTTTATGTTCAAAGAATAAATTGCTCTATAATGTGGAACATTGATTATACTTTGAAAGCCTTTATAAACAAACATTTAATTACTAATTATAAATATTTGATTTTTTTCCGCCAGAGTTATTCAAAAATAAATTTCACATACTGCTCAAGGTTTTGCTTTTTGAGTGATAATACAAAGTGAACATTTTATATCATTAAATTCTGCAGACAACAGAAAAAAAAAAAAAAAAAAGATTAGTATTATTAAAATGCTATAACTAGAACCCAATTTTTTAAAAGTCTCTTATTCAACTTCATGTTTTGATTTTAATTCTCAAAAGTAATCTCCTGAATCAATATATATACATACATATTTGACAGTTTGACTAAAATTTTAAAGATTATCGTGTTATGTTATTAATTGTTGTAAATAATTTGCATTTTTATAAAATGAAAATATTTCATTACTAAATATTGAATATTTTTATTCTGTTTTATATCTGATAAATTCATGTTTTGCTTTAGAGCAATATGTCAAGAAGAAACTATTTATAGTCAATAATCTGAAACACTTAAATTATAATGAAAAAAAGGAGTGTCATTAGTTTCTTCTTAGAAAAAAAAAAAAAAAAAACACTTAGTTTAAATTGTGGTTAAAATTAATTGGTTTAAACCTTGCCAACCCTGTTTAAAATATCCAACTCACAGTATTATTTCTTTTATGTTTCTAATATTAATTATTATAAGTAAAATAATACATCAAGTATTCTCAGGAAGTTTAATTGTTAAAAATAGTGAGATGAAACTATACTAATACTCAAAAACATTTTTGTATTATTGCTTTTTGACTCCCATGCAGTCTCAATAATTTGATAGTTGTAATTTCTTGATATTTAGTATTTTAAACTCTTCATCTAAATTAACTAAAATATCCATCTGATAATTATAATAATTGATGTAAACAGTAAATGATTATACAAATATTTTACTAGGTACTAGTATCCTAATTGTTAAATTTATTTGAAATAACCATTTTATTTCACGAGTATGCTTTCATTAAATTGTTATCCTAAATACAGCCATAAACACAATTATAATATAAACTTTTATAGGGTGTCCATTACTGGGCTTTTGGATGTTTTGATATATTTCTGTTAAAATTGAATTATAACTGTTAAATAAAAAAATTATTTTTAAAAGAAATTCCTTAAGGGTTTTTTTTTAAATTGAAATGTTTAAAAAATAATAAATTTAAAATAAACGTAATTTATAATCTGTACACATGAAAAATGGAAAGAAACTGCAAAGTCAATACAATTTTTTTAATCAAAAGAAAATGAGGAACACACAGTTACCAAATAAATATGATATGTTTTGCCTTATTCAATGAATTGTTACAGTAACCAATAAGCATTTTTCTTTTTGATAGACAGATTTCAATGGTTGGAATAAATTAGAGGGTTAAAGAATGTTGTAATTTTATATTGATTAATAATTGTTCTTATTATGTGTCAATTCTGTACACATGTATATTTATATATATGTACACCTAAGCTCACATTATGCACACATCGGTGATTTTTTTTCTTACTACACAACTACTCGGTGCACCACTAATACAAAAATTTATTTTTTATGAAATGCAAAGAAGCTAAGTGACTAACCTTAAACCTACGAGATAGTTCTTTTCATATTTGTGAAAGAAAAATAATATGTATATTTTAAAAAAAGGAAAAAAACATTGCAACCAAAATTGAAAAAGTAATCACTAACTAACGGTGGGGGGGGGGGGGGGAGAATGACAACTCAGTACTTCATCACGTGAGAAAATATGTGTAATAGACATGGCATCAAAAACATTTTTTGCCCCCATTTTTTTTTTTTGGCATATATTTCCTAATATTTTACAAACTTCTCTTTTCTTTTCCAATGTGAAATATGTATTGTTTCATTTTTTTAGTGTTTTTTAAAATGTCTGTTACATAAAAATTTTTCAAAACTTGTTTTGACTGAAAGTTGTTTTATCTGTGGCATTTATTTTCATATGTTTACTGAATAAAAGCCAAGGGTACCAGATTTCTAGTTATGCTTCTATGATGAATTTATGAGAAAATTTAATAGAAAAGTGAAATTTACTTAATAAAGAAAAATAAATTTGAATTTCAATAAGCAGAGACTATTATTTCTTATTATGAAAGTATCATATCAAAGATAAGAAAAAAAACTTTGTTTAATTTTATTTGATATTATCTTAAAATCTTTTATCTTATGTAGTTTCATTAATTTCAGATTGTTCTATTTGACTATCATCTACATAATGGAATCCTTTAATTGTTGCATTCACGTTGGGGGAAAAAGCATTGGCCAAATGAAAAAACATTTCCGTCTATGCCATAATATGTTATTAAAAGGCAGACTTGATAGTTACTCACAGTACATTAAATCAAGTGGTTTAAACCAACTGGTTTTCTTTTTCTAAAAAAAAAAAAAAAAAAAAAAAAGTTTTTTTTTTAGAAGAAATCTATTGACATTTTCTCTTTATGTGTTTCAGATCATTGGAAATAAATAATTTCTACTTTTAACACTTTATTTCAGCAATAAGCTCTGGATACAGTGAATTTAAGTCATTTATGGGTTTTTTTAAATGTTTGTATTGAAATCAGTATGTGTTGGTGAACATATCTATATTGCTCTTAAAAAAAGCTTCAAATATGTTAGATTTAAAAAATTCAATATTTAGTATAAAATATTTTATTTTTTTAAAAAATTCAGATTGTTTAATGCAATTAATAACATAAAATGATGATCTTTAAGATTTTGCTGAAGCTGTAAAAGAAATTCTCTTTCATTGGTGAAATTATCTTGAAGAATTAAAATGAAAAAATGAAGTCGAATAAGAGAGTATTAAAAGATATTAGCATTTTAATAATAACAATCTTATTTTTTTTCCCCTGTTACGCGCCTGAATTTAATGACAAAAAATGTTGACTTCAAATTGTCACTCAAAAATAAAATCCCCAGAAGTGTTTAAAATTTATTATTTGAATAACTGTGGAAAAGAATATTATATTTATCAAATTTCATCCAAATGTTTATTATTAGTAATCAAAAGATTGTTATAAAGATTTTCAGAGTATCAGTGCTTCACTATATAGTGCAGTTTATTTATTTATTTTTTTTTTTTTTAACATAATACTTTGCTAATACTGTTTAAATTAAAATATGATTTTTTAAAAATTTTCTACATAAATTCACTGTAATTATTTAATATAAATTATTTTAAAATAAAGTTACATTACTTATCTTCCAACAATGTCTTTTTTTTAATCAATAAATGTGCACAAATATGTAATAAGGAAGGATGTTTTAAAAAAACTGGTATAAACCAAAAAAGTGTTTTTTTTTTTCGAAAAAAAAAAAAAAACAGCTTTTTTGCCAATTTTGCTAAATAATGATTATTTTAGCTTTGGAAATTGTATGATAATCCATGCTTAACATATTTTCCCCCCTTGTTTTATTACAGATTGATGCTGAATTCAAAAAATTGTATTCAGCAGCTGGGGATTTTCTAGCCATTTTTTCATCACATTATACACAGCGGATTATGAAATACACCAGACAAAACAGGACTCGGTATTTATGAAAGAATATCTCTCGATGCAGATGGTAAAATGTTTAAAATTGTTGTTTCTTTTTATTTACTTAACAACTGTGAATAATAAAAGAATTCAGTTACATCAAAGTATCCAATATTTTTCACAGTAAATTTAGATACATAGTGATTATGTTATTCAATGTATTTAGTAGTCATGAAAAAATTAGAAATCAGAGAAGGGGAGTGGGGGAGATATTTTGAAGTACTGGAAAAGTCAAGCAATTTTTACAATAACCTATCAAAGTCATAAAATATCATTTAAACCTACATAATTTTAATCCAAAATTGTCGCATGGTAAAATGTAAGGAAATTATATTGAAGTCAAGGAAAAATCAAAACGTTCATTTGTCATACTATATGGAATTATAAAATCTGTGTTAAATAATAAACTATTGTTAAAAAAGAAAAAATACATATATATAGGGATTTTTTGCATGTTGAATAATAAATTATCTGCATGAAATTTGGCTGCTAATAATTTGGAAATTTCAAATCTATTTTAAAACAAGTTTACAAACAGTGAAAACAAGAAGTGTAAGGTAAATAATAGAATCCATGCACATTAAAAAGTGAATTGGATTTCATCACATACTTTTTCTTTATCATATGTTTCTATAGCTAATATAATTGTGGAGTATATAGGTTAAAACATTAATTTTCTAAATCTTTTTTACACACACACACACATATATATATGTAATAAAAAAAAGTAACCGTCAATTCATTTTTCTAAATAAAAATAAAAATTTAATATCTTAAATATATATATTGATGTATTGAGGACGTTAATTTCAAAACTTGTCTTATCCAAAAATTTAAAAAAAGATTGTTTCTCTATCAATCTTTTTTTTTTAATTTACACTGAAAATATATATATATATATATATATAAATTGTGTTTGTGTAAGGGGGGGGGGAGGATTACCTCTATTTTGCATTTTTGGCACTGCAAAATCAAGATTTATAATGAAATGACCAGAACTAAAGTTTTTTGGCAATGAAAAAAAAATTGATTTTCTGGATAAAGCAAGTTTTTAAACTCTCATATTAAAAAAAAAAAAAAAAAAAAAAAAAAAAAAAAATGATAATGGATATTATTTGTTAATACCACCCAGGGCCAATTTTCTAAATACACAAAAATCTTCTTCAAGATAATACAAAAATGTTGCATCTTTTATGTCTTATTTGTGTTATGTCATTTATTTATATTTATTCTTTTCTCTCTTTTTATATTCAATTAGAAAACTTCTGTGCCTTATAAATGTTAGCAGATTTATTACCAATTGCAGGCTTCAGAAAGAAAAGAAAGGTATTTTTTTTAAATCTCAAAACTGTCAGTAAATTATTCTTTGCATATATATAATCTGATTTGCTGATCAGTCTTTTTAGCCATTGTGAAGGACAAAAATATCAGGGATGAAACAAACAGTTATTTGCTTGAACACTAGTTATTCAGACATATTTTAAACTCTGCATCAATTTTTTTTTCCTTTTTTGTTAAAAAATAATAATATTTAAATAATAAAAATATATAGTAGGTATTGCTTTTTAAAAAACAAAATAAAATTATTAAAAGATTGAATAATATAAATTAATATAGACCTGAATACATTTTTAAAAAATAAATAAAATTTATATACAAAAAATGGTACTTCAGTAGACTCCCACAAATCCGCACAGCTTGGGACAAGAGGTTGTGCGGATTTTAGAATTTTGCAGATTTCTGGTCATTGCTTTGTTTACATTTTTAAAAAAGTAATTTGAATGTAATTTATAATGCAATCTAAATTATAATGAATGCTTACAATATTTTAAAACATTAAAATAAGTAATAAACTAAAACTATAAAAATTTAGATAATTTCTAAAATGATTTAAATATTAAAAACAAAGATCTAATTAATAATGTAAGATTAAATGTTCATTATAAAGGTGAAATTTATTTTTCCTAAATTGTTCAATGGAACTTGCCTCATAAATTATGTACAATACTAATTCACATCAAAATAATAAAATAAGGAAGTTTTATTCCAGGTTTAGTCAGACTTAATAACCAAAAAAGCTTAATACATATATATATTCAGTAAGAAGATTATTATTATCATTGATATCAGCAATATCTTGAATTTTTTCAGAAATAAATTTATTCTTCCTTCAAGAAAAAACATGAAGTCAGTAATAATAACAAAAATTACAAACTAAAATATGTTTGGAATTGATATAAAACTAAATAAATCCAATTTTGTCCCTATTTCTGAACTGAATATTTCATTGTTTGCAGTCATAAATTATGTGCGGATTTTAGAGAGTTGCGGATTTGAGGGAGTCTACTGTACTAGGTTATCTTGTCGACCAAAAAATTATCGCCAAACTATAAGATTAAATGCCAAAAGTGGATGATCGTGAATGTCACATTCAATGACATTAAATACGATCCATGTGTTTAAAATGTCATTAAGTGATTTTTATTTCGACTTTTTATTCATAGTTTTATTAATATTTTTACTAATTATTTGTTTTTTCGTTATTTAAAATAAAAATTATGTCAGTATGTATAATTTGGCTATTAGTTTGGCGATTTGTATAATTTGGCGAAATTGGTCGACGGGATAATAGAGTAGTACCCAAAAAATTAAAACACTAAAAAACATTAAGAATACAAAAGTAAACGTTTCGCAAAGCTACACGCAATAATACTAGTAATGTTTCCAAAAGACTCTGAGTGAGTTACAGTATGGGAAAACTGCTTGCAGACCAAAAGATTTTTATAATGCACTTACATATATATGACTTTATGTTTAACAATTTTCTTCTTGTATTAAAACTGTGATGAAACTTTAAAGAGTTGATGTTTCTGTATTTGCAGGTCCAATTTTATATATCATTCTGTAGGATTAATTTATTTAACACTACTTGAACCAGAAATACCTTCTTTGCGAAGAGGATTTTCTAAGTAAACTTGTAAACATTTTGAGATTGTAAAATAAAAAAGAAATAAAACAATGATCATTTACAGGGCTTAATTTGCACCAGAGCTCAGCTTATGTATTTCTCTGTTTTTTGTACACATTTAAATATTGGTTGGAATTCACCAGAGCTCATAAATACAGGTCTCCGAAGCCCAGAGTAATAGTGATTCAGAAAAACTGAAGCCTAAATTACCCTTTCCTTTTCCTGTCAATTCCAAGTTTTTGCATTCTTTTGTATCAAAACATATATATGTGACGTAGTGTGATGCACACAAAAGGAATGGCATGTAAGATTTTCTGAAAATTTTTCTTATAAATGTTTTTGTTAGTTATTCATTCATTATATTATGTATGTATGTATATCTGCAAACAGTCCTTTTTTTGTGTTGACGCTATTTCTGAATCATAATTCCTATCTTATTTAGTTGCACAATTCTGCGATTAACATTAATAGGCAAAGATTTTTATCTGGAAGGAATAAAATACTAAAAAATGGAATACTTTATAGTTAAATGTATGCAGATTGATATATTTAAAATTTTAATTTTGCTAAAGTAGAAAAAGATGTTTATAATGTATGCGGATATGAGAGATTGTGTGTGTGTGCGGGGGGGGGGGATAATTATAGACATAAATTAAACTGAGCTATATTGCAATAAAGTCTGCATAAACAAAACTGCATATGATTGAAAAGAAATCTGTTTAAGTTAGTCTTCTGTAATAGTATTAGAAATATTACATTTTTGTTTAAAAAATAAGTTTGGAAGAAATGGTAAAACAAATAATTAGACAGTTAAGCTATGAGCTTTTCAAGTATGTAATATATATAATAAGGTGTAATATTGAACAATTAAAAAAAATTCAATACTATTTCAACCATTCTTACGCATGTCAGAAGAATTCATTCATTTTTTAGAAATGATAAAATGTGTCGAACAAAACAGCAATATTTTTTTGCTGTTGTTCTATAAACTGTAGGGTGATTCATTAATTAACTCAGCAAAGATTTTATTCCAATAACTTTTGAAACAATGGCTTTACATTTGCAAAATTCATATAAATTTATACAAAATATTTGAAAACTTAAAATTAGACTGAATAATAAGCATTTGTTTTATTGAGTAATAAGCATTTGTTTGAGTGTGCAATAATAAAATAGGACATACAGTATTTGTCTAAAGGGCCAGATGTTTGTTACATATCCAGCTTTTAACTCTGTACAATTTTCTTAATGTATGTTTTTCTTGTAATAGTTTCTTAACATGTTTTTCTGGTTTGTTTAATTGATATCTATTTATTGCTAAAAATGTTTTTTCTACAGGTTTCTGGTAATCAAAGCTTGGATACTTTAATTTCTTCTGATACTCTGGTCAGATTTATTGGAGTATGTTTTCTTTAGTTTAGTTTGGTATAGTAATTTACATAATTAAAATTTTTGAAAAGTGTTTTAAATAGGTTATAAAATGCAAAAATGCCATTTGATTTAAAAAAAAAAAAAAAAAAAAAACGTTTTGTATTTTGTTAACTTGTGAGAATCTTGAAGATAGTAAAGTATACCCTAGAGCAGCTTTTCTAACATTCACAAGCTTTATTTTTTACAAATATACATGCAAGCAAAGCTTAGTTTTCATATTTTCTTTTTAAAAGATTTTTATCTTATTTTTTTTATTTTTTAAGAAAAAAAAGAAGCTATGATTTGTTACATATTTGATCTATCACAAAAATATATTTCACAGAGCAAAACTAGACATTTTTAAAGCTTTCTGCAAAAAGATACCAGAACAGGGTGGTCACAAACCTAACATGGAAACATCAGGAAAATTAGTTAACCTTGAAATTCATTGAAAAATATGTTAATTTCCAATACGATTGCAATAATCTGGGAAGAAAAAAAAATATCTCAGCTCTTGGGATCAGTTCGTGCCTGAAACCAGCTTAGACTCTCTTTTTATATCAGCTTTCGGGCTCAGGCTGACGGTAAAATTTTGTTTATACAAAAATTCAAAAACAAAGATTGCTCATTAATTACAAAACAAGAATGTAGCCTAAGTTTCTTAAGCAAATTAAATTATTATTCTGCTTTTTAACATATTTTTCGGAATATTCTCAGTGCCAAAGATTCTGTTATAAAGATTTGATATTTTGGTTATTCTGTACGTATTGTTTTACACAAAAATATTTCACAAATTCAAGAAGGTGATAAAAGGAAGGGTTTTATAAAAATTATTATGAGCAATTATTAATCAATATTTAATATATTTACAGTATGTATTATACTTTGGAATTTTAATGCTTTTATGCTATTGGAAATACAGTAGAAAAAAAAACCTTTTATTTAATAACAAACATTATCCTGATCAAGAACAGAATAAAAAGCTACATAAGAATATCTAGTTAAAATAAATAAATAAATTTTATGACAAAAGATTTGGTTAAAATCATCATCCAATTTAAATTATGTTTTACATAATAGTCAAAGTTTTAATCTCTAAACCTGTCTTTAAAATCACCAAATTTAATTATAACATGAAAAGTGGCAGATATAGATTCCTTTCATCTAAATTTCAAACTTTAAGCTTGCAGTACAGTTATATCGCTTGTATCCCAAAACCATTTGTATTAGAATAAATGTTAACGATCACATTATAAACATTATATTAAACCTTGAAATTACAAAAAGAAAAAAAAGTCAAAATTTTCAGCAATTATTCTGGAGGACAAACATCTCTAATGTCATTAAAAATAGTGATGAAATAATCATCCTTTCTGTGAATTTCTTACCATAAAAACACAGTTAAACATTACTTAATCTAAGTCCTAACCTTTCGTTTGGTGGTATTTCTTATTTCCCAATTTAGCTGACCCCAAAAGTGTTCAATGACTTGTAATCTGTATCTGCTAAATTATATTGATATTTCAAATCCTGCATTATTTAATTTAGTCTGTTTTAAGCCTGCCATGAATCTGAAATAATGATAGTGATATTTTCTGTCTTTTATTTTACCCATCTGTTCTGTCAGGAACTTTTAGTATGAACCATTCATTAGCTTCTTGGCAAGCAACCATTTCTGAGAAAGAATTTGATTGGCTTTTTAATTTCTAACCCTTTTAGGTGCAAAGTACTTCTATTACAAATGGCACCAGGATTTACAAACTAATTTATTTGCAAATAAATAAAAGCTTTTTTTTTTCCATGTGACTTATCAAAGCAAGCTTTTATTTTGAAATTTTAATGTGAATGTAGCATTTTAGAATAAACATTAAGTGGGATCACTTCCCTTTAAGGGTTCAAAAGAAACTTTCACCAATCTTTGCAACTTCTTTTTTCAAGGAGGGGGGTGCTCAATCTGTTTTACATTTCCTTGTTATAAACTTAGGTAGACAAACTTCTAAGATAATTACATCAATCAATAACTTTCAATAAATTGTCTTTTCCCTCATTTTATTGATGGTAATTTATCAGACTAGCTATACATGAACATTGCAGTTATAATTGCTAAGTTGGAGTCATCCAACCAGTTTTCTTTTTTAATAGATATTCTTTTATCACAATTTTTCGCATTTCTCCACCACTATTTATCAGTTTAAACCAAAAAAAGCCAAGCAGTTTAAAAGGACTGGTTTTCAGAGCCAGCAGTTCTGCAATGAGGTAATAAGCAAATATCAATTATTCTTATTTGAAGTTTGCCCTTATTGTCATTACCGTTATATACAGTAAATTTTCATTCAGCTCCTCACTAGATATAATTTTGTTAACACAGTATTCTTACATTGTACAGTATAACGTACAGTATATAATATTATACAGTATAACATATTTTTGATTAACTATGTAAAAACTTGTGTAAATAATTTTATGTATAAACTTATTAAAAGTTTATGAATATTTTAAAAAAAAATTGACAACATGTAGTTATTAAAGTAATTATATATGAAAATGTCATTATTGTAAAGTTAACCTGGAATTATTAGAGAATTTTTAAATACAATATTTGTGACCATCCTGGCAGAAGTACTCCATGAAAAATAGGTTCACCTGAAAATGGTCTGAAATTGATATATGTTAAAATGCTATGGACTGTAAAATTTGGATTGTTCAGGATATCAAAATTTACAATATTGTTAATTTCAGATATTTTCATCTAAATTTTCTTCCTATAACAGTATCATAAAAAAGAGAAATGGGGGATATTCTGTATTCACAGCAAAAACACAAAAATCAGGCAGTTTCACCTAAACCCATTTTCTATAGGAGTACAGCAAGGTCTTCCTTTACAAATAAAAAAGAAAAAAAAACTCTTTTAATAGGGTAGATAGATATTTTTATTATAGTTATCAAAGTTAGTTATTAAAAAAATTAATAGAATAATGTTACTGAAAGAAAGATTTTTCCGATATCTGATTGATTTATAAAGGAATGGTTCAGGTAAAATGAGGTCTTTTCTATGAATTAATATTGAAGTATTATATTGAAAAATAACATATAAACTCTTTTACTGTAAAAACTAAGCTAACCAAATTAAAAATATACTTTTATACATGAGATTTCCTGTTATGATGAAGAAGTAATATTTTTCAAATACACCATAGTCAATATTTAAAAAATATTTTATTCTTGTATTTTAATTTTTTGTTAAAATATAAATGATTATTAATTTTATTTTTATATTTGCAGAAGACCAATGACTCTTTGGAAGAAGCAATTCAAGAAATTGAAGAAAAGCTGCTGTACTTCTTGTGTACGGGTGATGAATGTTTTCCTGATCCTCAATCAAGAATCGGTTGAAGTAGAGAAATGCGGCTTAAAGACTTTTGACTTTTTTGTATTAAAAGCCATTATATATTTACTGTCAAGTTTATCAAGTTGTCGAGTTTTTTAATTTTATGATTTACAAAGTTATTAATGGCCCTGCAGCTCAGTGGAGAATCTGAACATTATTTTGAAAGCCATGGATGCAAGCACTTAAATGTTTTACAATATGTATAGAAAATAAAATATTGTTTTAATTCTTATGTGATTCATTTTAAATATATTTGTTGTGGAATTTTTGTTTTTTTAGTACTGTATATTCAAATGAGTAAGTATAAATTTTTCGATTTGCTTTGCACTGATAGTTTTAAAGTATTGGCTGTGATGCTTAATACTTTGCCTCCTTGAGATGGCTGACTTGCATTTGTCAAATTCGTTAAAAATCATTGAAGAATTGCATGTTTTATGTGTTACACAGTGACTAAGTTAGTAGGATACTAGATCCTATGACAGTGAACCCTAGTCTCACTTGAACTGCCTAATATAGTACCAATGTGTTAACACACGATAAAATGGTGTGCATAAACTTATGAAATGCACAGACAAATGTCAAAAGATTAATATCATAGCACTAACAGAGTAAAAAGAAGGTTGTAACTAGATGTGAAGTTAATATGAATTTACTTCTATATAGAGAACTTTTTTGAGGTGATGCAGCAAGCTTTCTGGATTGATGGAATGTATCAAACTGAAAGACTAATCATACCATGAATAGTGGAAGACAAGCACTAAAATATATTTGTTATGATAAAATGGGTGTTCTGTTAATATGCTGATTTCATTTAAAATTGAAGGTTTTTAATTATTAAAGTAAAATGAATATAAATAAATTTTATTTACAATTTATTTTAAGAAGCACACAGAAGTGCGGTGATTCTTTTGAACACCTAACCTTAGGATGATAGTTTGACAGGAGTTTTTCTCTTGTGTGAAACATCTTCTAACATACTCAATAATTTTTTACAAATTAAATTTGGTGAAATATATTATGTTTCTTGTGTTTGACTGTTTGTTATTAAAGGCACTAAAAAGAAAAACAAACAAATCAATACTTTAAAGCAAACATATATTTTACTGCATTCTATTATAACCTCTATTGGTAGGCTTGGGTTTCATTTCTGACCACATGTACTTAAGTAATAAATTTTATTTTAGCTAATGTGCGTTCTTTCAATTCTGAAGGTTTATCACATTAATTCTCTCTAAAGGTAAATATTAACAAACATTTTTTTTTTTTTTTTTTTTCAATTATTGGGGAGGGAAGGTGCACTTTTCCATTATTATTTTATCGAATGTTTTTTTTTTTTTTTTTTGAAAAATTAGAATAAGGTTAGTAATTAAAAAGATAAAAAAAAAAGTCAGCCGTCAACTACATTTAATCATTTTTCTTCAGTTTCTGATATATGTTTTACTAAAGTGCACTTGCAGTTTTACAAAGATTTATTTTTGTTTACATGTTTAAATACACAGTGCAATGACTTAAAGTAGTAATTAAAAAAATGCAAAGACAGAATTTTGTTATGGAAAAAAAAATTATGTGTCTATACAGTCCTCTCATATGTTTATATGCAATATCATAAACTTACGAGTCTACTTCACTTATGCAAAAACATTCACTTACTCGTGTTTGTCCTATGAGAAAATTCTTTTAAATATATTGTTTGTATTTCCATATTTTTAAAAACCTCTTTTTTTTTTTCTTCCAAATTTAAGATAACCGACCTAAATCTCAAATAGTTTTTTTTTTTTCGAATTTATTTTGTATGAGGATGTTTTCATTTTCAAAATGAGTTTTGAAAATTAAAGTAACCTCTTAATAAACCTGCAAAAAAAAATCAATGAAGTAAAGAATGAAATTTGTAGAGATCAGCCTCAGCTATCCAATATCAAGAAGAAAAAAGTATTTAAAAACATTGAAATGCAAATGGTATTTTAAAAGAAATTCTGTCATTAACGTTAGTGAGCTAGTGTTTTGATGCGAATTAAATATTCTTTTAATAAACTTCAAACTCTTATCCATTTTGTTTAAAAAACAAATCATTCACTGTAGAACATAACCTTTGCATCATTACAAGACCAAAAAAAAAAAAAAAAAAAAAAAAAGGTTACAAATAATGACTGATTCTATAATATCAGAGATGAGATGATATTTTCATTTTTTGAATACCATCATAATCTTAAACAAAATTTTGTTCCATTAAATCGCCAAAATGTTCTGATTAAATAAAATAACATTTTCTTTAGGATTATACAGGTATGTAAAAAGTCGGAAATTCCATCTCTGATTAAGAGATTGCAGTCATAATTTATTTATGTTATAAGTTTCTCGTCATTATTGAACTTTACAAATATGTATTTTCTAACAAATATATTTTTAAGTTATTGATTAGAAATAGTGGTGTCAAGATATCAATCCAAAGACCTAGGACGCAATACCTGAAATTATTAATTGGAATTGCAGATTTCAAAGCATGATTAGAATGAATATCTACAATACCAGCATTGTACTATAAACCTATTTTTGGAA
Organism: Maratus speculifer; assembly: GCA_964019185.1. Lineage (NCBI taxonomy): Eukaryota > Metazoa > Arthropoda > Arachnida > Araneae > Salticidae > Maratus > Maratus speculifer. Next base: position 26,161,346 of record OZ025289.1, on the reverse strand, counting down.
AATATCAACAACTACATTTTATGTTACATGTGAGGATTTTTTTTTTCTAATGTTAAAAATTTACAAAATTACTTCTCAAATTTTGTTATTTATGTGTAGTAAAATACAAAACTAAGGTGAATATAAAATTAAGTCGAATGAAAGATATTAATTTGATCCAGACGTATTTCTTTAAAACAAGAAGAAAAACTTTAACAAAGCTAGTTTTGAAAAAAATCATTCCTGATTTTAGTAAATATGTTACATAAATAATTAATCAACTGTAGAAAGTAAGACATAGAAATTTATTAAATTTGTTATAAAATTTCTCTTTAATTCTGTTAAGTACTTGCGTATTAACGCCACCGCAGTTATCTTTGCTTTGTTTTTTGTTGATTTTTGACGAAATTTTTAGTGCTTTTTAGTGCCTTTCTTTTTTTGCTCATTTTTGACGCCATTATTTTTGTTCACGTGTGAAGAACAACATTGCTCTTTATTGGCGCATTAGCACAAGTTCTGCTGCGGCGGCGCTAATATGTAAGTACCTTCTGTTATTTATCTGTAGTAAAATATAGAATTAAAGTTAATTATATTATTACATCATAAAAATTGAAATATTTAAAATTATTTCACATATAAATTACTTCTGAAAACAAAGAGTAAACCCCCCTCTATTACAAACATAGTAAGCTATAAATAAATAAAACAAAAAAGAATTTCTCAAAATAAGAGTGAAATCGTTCATTTTGTCTATATATTCAATCAATACAATCAAATTCAATCAAAAAAAAAAAAAAAGGGAAAAAGATGGACCTATCAAAAAGGAGTGCAGTCACTCTTTTTACATACTAATTTTGTCAAAATAGGAATGAAAAAACAACTTATCAAAAAGGAGTACTGTCACTCTTTTTACATACTAATTTAGTCAAAATAGGAGTGAAAAAACAACTTATCAAAAAGGAGTGTAGTCACTCCTTTTACATACTACTTTAATCATAATAGGAGTGAAAACACAACTTATCAAAAAGGAGTACCGTCACTCTTTTTATGTACTAATTTAGTCAAAAAAGGAGTGAAAATTGCTTCTCAAAAAGGACTGGAAGGGCTTCTCAAAAAGGAGTGAAAATATTCACTCCGCAGTAAGGGTGAAATTCACTCCTATAGGATAAGTGCATCTTCGACACTGGAAAGGAGTGAAAATTCACTCCTTTTGAGTGAAAATCGCTGATTTTTTTTAAGAGAGTATATATAAAATCAGAATACACAACTTAAAATAGAAATTTAAACATATTTTTTAATTTTTGAACAGTCGTTACCTCAAAGAATTTCAATAATTGAACAATTAACAAAGGAAACTAATGATTTTTTAACGAAAAAAGACGAATTAAACGAATTTGGTTAACTTTTACTCTAAATGGAAATTTCATCATACTTTTATATACTAACTAAGTAGAATTTTAATGCATAAACGAACACATTTCAGTAAATATTCAACGCACACGCAAATATGAAAACAACACCTGCTTCTTGTGACGTCATATTGAAACCAAAAGTTATTCCTCCGAAGTCCCTCACCATACCTTTTCACCCCCATCTCCCCCAATTTTTTACCTTAGGTAGGGAAATGGACAATGCAATGACCTCTCATTCTTGTATATTTAGAAGTCTGGGAGAAAAAAAGAGACATTTTATACACTCCAATTTCATAACAGTTACCGCAATATCCCAAAATTTGAATTTTGGAAGACATAATCAGTATAATTAATTAAACAAAATAATAAAAATATTATTTTTTAAGGTGAAAAGGTGAATTTAAGCGAATTTGATTAGTTTTACAATAGTCTTTTGAACAACAACTTGGAAATATAGATTTCTAACAGAAGAATTAAACGTATATTTTAATTTTAACAACAAAAACTTAACAAGTATCATTAATTCAACAAAAATAAATATCAATTTTAAAGAAAAGACGAATTTGAATAATTTTACACTAGTATTTTCAAAAGCAACATAGAAATATCAATACTTATTCACATATTTCACTTATTCACTGTATTCAGTACTATATTTAATAAATATGGATACAATTTAAGAATTTTCTAATCTATAATTAAATATTAGCTGTATATTTAATGTTACCCATGTTTTCAACATTAGTTCATAATCGTGAATTTTGTATTTTAAATACCATGTATTCAGGTTCAGATTATTTTCACTTGAAATCATACAGAATTTTTTAACAGGGTTTGTTTTTGAAATCATTGAAGCAACTGTATTTAATATTTTTAACACCAATTTTCTAAGATTTTCTAACATTTTCCGATTATACATTCTTCAGAAGTACATTTCTAAATGTTACAATCACTTTACATATCGAAAAGATATCATTGAAGCAACTGTATTTAATATTTTTAATACCAATTTTCTAAGATTTTTTAACATTTTCCGGTTATACATTCCTCAAAAGTTATTATTACGTATTCTAAACAATAGAAAATATTAATTTTAAGAATAAAAAGACGAATTTAAACAAATTTTATTAGTTTTACACTATTTTTTCTCACCTCCAACACGGATATATCAATTTTAACAGAAGAATTAAACGTATATTTTAGTTTTTAACAACAAAAATGTAATAAGTATCATTAATTAAACAAAAATAAATATCAATTTTCAAGAAAAGACAATTTTTTACACAAATTTTCAACTTTGAAATACATTTGCTTACATATATTGTTACAGTATATTACTAAACTTAAGCTTTTTAAAAAGTTTGAATGTCTTTACAAAGGTTCATACTTATATTTTTCACGTCTTGACTGCATTCGAAATCTTACAACAAAAGTATACTTTTATTATTATTATTATTATTATTATTCTAGAAAACCTAAAAAATCGTTTCTTGCTGCTTTAGACACTTGACATATTAAAACTACTCTACCCATATAATTAATCAAATTAGGACATGATTCATCTTACACTTCAAAATTTCTGAATTTTTACAATACTTATTTTCATCAAACTTTATTCTTGATCCTATATATTTTAATAGCACAGAATTTTAACATCTGTTTTTATCTACTTATCAAAAAATTATTAAAACACCCAACAACATTTTCCAAATATGAATATTATCTTTACAATTTAATAATGCAAAACATACACGAATACAAAGTTTAATTTTTACAAACATTTCATATTTCAAATCAAACTATTCGAAATTTTCACAACATAAGAGCAAACATTAGACGAACTTTTTAACATTAATATTGCTTACATCTTTTCATCATAACTTTTAACTATGATAATTATCCATTTTTAGGTTGATTGTCGAAAAACTGTAACTGAAATTACATAAACTTAATGTAAAAAACCATGTCCTCACACAATTTCTTGAAATTCAACAAAGAATTGACTATTACTCCAATACTTATCTACTTCAATCTCGACTCTCGATAGTATATAGATATTGCATCATTACATACTTACAACTCTTTTCAAACGTTTATCAGAAAATCAAGTCAATCAAAGTCTAGTAGTTATTACATACCTGTTCCTCAGAAATATTACTATCATATGAAACAGTAAAGAAAATTAATAGATATTTAATATTTAATAGCTTCATACGTGAAATTACTGCTGAATAAGAATACTAATAATCAAAAAAATCAACTGTTGGACAAAAAAATAGTACAGATTACCGAAAATTCAAATCATTTTTTCTACAAAAATTACAAAAATTAACAAATGAATGACAAGTTAGAGAAATAACTAAAAAAAAATAATGAACATATTTACAAATTTATTAAAATCACACCTTTTTCCGGATTACAAACCACAATTTCTTGAAAAATTTAACACCGAATTTGTAAGATTTTAATCCTAGTATTACATACACTCAATAAATATTCAAAATTAAAAAAAAATAATTTTTTAGTCTCATTAATAAGCAGAAATTCTATATTAAAAGAATATTTTCATAGTAGTACTTATAAAAATGAGAGTTTACAAACTGATTTTCATAATTTTATCACATTTAAACTTAATATTTTACATAAAACATTATTTAATCAAATTTTATGCTTTCTAATTCAGTAAAATTCAATACTTTTTTAGTTTTTAAACCAATACCACAATATTTATTTACATCAAACTTGATTCTTCACCTTTTATATTTCCACATTACACACGTGAGATAAATACTAACTTGGATCAGGAGTTGAAGTCAATTGATTCCATTCGATTTTCATCATGTACGCATTGCTCCTACACGAAATTTCTTACTGCTATAATCATCTAATATATTAAAACTAATCTACTCATATTTTTAATCAATTCATCAGATGTTTCATCTCGCACTTCTGAATTATCGTGCATCAAGTTGCTTAAAATATAAATACTATCTTTATAGTTTTAATGATATATAGTATACATGGTTTATCTTGAGTTAGCACTTCCATAGTATTAATCAAATTATATGTTTCATCTTGCACTTGATCTTAATGTTTTCATCTTGCATCTGAATTATCGTCCATCGAGTTTTTTAAATAATAATATATTTATAGTTTTTGATTATACATAGCATGTACAAATACAATCTTTAATTTTAACATTTCATATTTCAAATAACCTATTTCCGAAACCAAGCTATGTGAATTTTACCACAATGCTTATTATCATAGAATAATTTGTGTTTCACACTTTTCTAAAAATTATCAGATATGTACCCCTCAGAGAAATTACTATCATATGAATAAATGAAGAAAATTTAATTTATATTAAATGTACACGAAATTGATTGCAATATACATGTATTTAATAAAAATAAATAGGCGATTATTTATACATTAAACCTTTACGAAATATATATTTCTTTCATTATACAGATGTTTCAACAAGATGAATCAAAACAGCAGCAAACTTCATGCAGCATCAAAACAGCAGTATGCAATGGCGCCATTGCATACTGCATTAAAACCAACGAAATTTTTGAAGCTTTTTTCATAACTTTTTTTGAAATTTTTGCAACATTTTTTTGCAATTTTTTTACACTTTTTTTAACAAAAATTTTTCATTTTTTTAACTTTGTGATTTTCTTTTTTTTACTTTTGTAAAAACTTATTTTGAAAAAAAATTTTTTTGTAAAAAATGTTTTTGAAAAAAAAATTTTTGAAAAAAATATTTTTGGAAGTTTTGGTTTTTGTAAAAAAAATTTTGTTGTAAATATTTTTTTTCAAAAACTTTGTTATGAGTTTTTCACTTTGTGGTTTTTGTTTTTACATTTATGTTTTTTCTTTTCACTTTTACAATTTTTTCATATTGTAAATATTTTTTGTTAATATTTCTAGAAAACAATGAAAATATTTTGTAAACTTGCATATTTTTTCATACATCTGTTTATTTTTGTATGTTCTTATGCATTTTTTAAGTTGTGAGAGTGTTATTTCACTTAAAATGTTATGTATTTCATTAATGTAATAGGTATTAGAAAAATAAACACAACGATATATGCATATAAAAGAATATTTAATGTGAGCATTTAAAGAATACACTGCAAAATAACATCTATACATTCATACTGGTTAGAAGAATCACAAAATTACTTTTCAGCAGTGTGTATGTCTTCCAAATTTTAAGTTTGAGATATTGTGGTAAATGTTGTGAAAATATGATGGATAAATAGCCTAAATATCTTCCTTTATTTCTAAATTCTTCAAAAGTCTGACTAATTTTTGAATATCTTCGCTAAGTTTACATATATCTGATGATGCTTTATATGATGATGTGTGTATTTTTGATTCACGTCTCCTTGAAAACAGCATTTATGGTAATCTTTCCAAGTGTAAGGTTTTTCACCTGTATAGATTTTTGTATGTTCTGTTAAATTCCATTTACTTAAGAAGTGTTTGTAGCAAATAGAGCACATCTGTAGTAGAAATAAATGGACACAGTTAGGATTCTCTTCAATAATATAGGTAAAAAGCACTTGTTAAAGTGTAGGTAGTAAGACAAATCATTTTGTATTTACTCTAATTACGTTTCATATACGAATTCTAGTATTTCTCATATAAGTACTCACATATGTGTTATTCGTTAACGCTACATGTGCTAGGGATGAATCATTCGGGTCATTAATTTCTGAAGTTTGCTGCTGTTTTGATTCATCTTGTTGAAACATCTGTATAATGAAAGAAATATATATTTAGTAAAGGTTTAATGTATAAATAATCGCCTATTTATTTTTATTAAATACATGTATATTGCAATCAATTTCGTGTACATTTAATATAAATTAAATTTTCTTCATTTATTCATATGATAGTAATTTCTCTGAGGGGTACATATCTGATAATTTTTAGAAAAGTGTGAAACACAAATTATTCTATGATAATAAGCATTGTGGTAAAATTCACATAGCTTGGTTTCGGAAATAGGTTATTTGAAATATGAAATGTTAAAATTAAAGATTGTATTTGTACATGCTATGTATAATCAAAAACTATAAATATATTATTATTTAAAAAACTCGATGGACGATAATTCAGATGCAAGATGAAAACATTAAGATCAAGTGCAAGATGAAACATATAATTTGATTAATACTATGGAAGTGCTAACTCAAGATAAACCATGTATACTATATATCATTAAAACTATAAAGATAGTATTTATATTTTAAGCAACTTGATGCACGATAATTCAGAAGTGCGAGATGAAACATCTGATGAATTGATTAAAAATATGAGTAGATTAGTTTTAATACATTAGATGATTATAGCAGTAAGAAATTTCGTGTAGGAGCAATGCGTACATGATGAAAATCGAATGGAATCAATTGACTTCAACTCCTGATCCAAGTTAGTATTTATCTCACGTGTGTAATGTGGAAATATAAAAGGTGAAGAATCAAGTTTGATGTAAATAAATATTGTGGTATTGGTTTAAAAACTAAAAAAGTATTGAATTTTACTGAATTAGAAAGCATAAAATTTGATTAAATAATGTTTTATGTAAAATATTAAGTTTAAATGTGATAAAATTATGAAAATCAGTTTGTAAACTCTCATTTTTATAAGTACTACTATGAAAATATTCTTTTAATATAGAATTTCTGCTTATTAATGAGACTAAAAAATTATTTTTTTTTAATTTTGAATATTTATTGAGTGTATGTAATACTAGGATTAAAATCTTACAAATTCGGTGTTAAATTTTTCAAGAAATTGTGGTTTGTAATCCGGAAAAAGGTGTGATTTTAATAAATTTGTAAATATGTTCATGATTTTTTTTTTTAGTTATTTCTCTAACTTGTCATTCATTTGTTAATTTTTGTAATTTTTGTAGAAAAAATGATTTGAATTTTCGGTAATCTGTACTATTTTTTTGTCCAACAGTTGATTTTTTTGATTATTAGTATTCTTATTCAGCAGTAATTTCACGTATGAAGTTATTAAATATTAAATATCTATTAATTTTCTTTACTGTTTCATATGATAGTAATATTTCTGAGGAACAGGTATGTAATAACTACTAGACTTTGATTGACTTGATTTTCTGATAAACGTTTGAAAAGAGTTGTAAGTGTGTAATGATGCAATATCTATATACTATCGAGAGTCGAGATTGAAGTAGATAAGTATTGGAGTAATAGTCAATTCTTTGTTGAATTTTAAGAAATTGTGTGAGAACATGGTTTTTTACATTAAGTTTATGTAATTTCAGTTACAGTTTTTCGACAATCAACCTAAAAATGGATAATTATCATAGTTAAAAGTTATGATGAAAAGATGTAAGCAATATTAATGTTAAAAAGTTCGTCTAATGTTTGCTCTTATGTTGTGAAAATTTCGAATAGTTTGATTTGAAATATGAAATGTTTGTAAAAATTAAACTTTGTATTCGTGTATGTTTTGCATTATTAAATTGTAAAGATAATATTCATATTTGGAAAATGTTGTTGGGTGTTTTAATAATTTTTTGATAAGTAGATAAAAACAGATGTTAAAATTCTGTGCTATTAAAATATATAGGATCAAGAATAAAGTTTGATGAAAATAAGTATTGTAAAAATTCAGAAATTTTGAAGTGTAAGATGAATCATGTCCTAATTTGATTAATTATATGGGTAGAGTAGTTTTAATATGTCAAGTGTCTAAAGCAGCAAGAAACGATTTTTTAGGTTTTCTAGAATAATAATAATAATAATAATAATAAAAGTATACTTTTGTTGTAAGATTTCGAATGCAGTCAAGACGTGAAAAATATAAGTATGAACCTTTGTAAAGACATTCAAACTTTTTAAAAAGTTTAAGTTTAGTAATATACTGTAACAATATATGTAAGCAAATGTATTTCAAAGTTGAAAATTTGTGTAAAAAATTGTCTTTTCTTGAAAATTGATATTTATTTTTGTTTAATTAATGATACTTATTACATTTTTGTTGTTAAAAACTAAAATATACGTTTAATTCTTCTGTTAAAATTGATATATCCGTGTTGGAGGTGAGAAAAAATAGTGTAAAACTAATAAAATTTGTTTAAATTCGTCTTTTTATTCTTAAAATTAATATTTTCTATTGTTTAGAATACGTAATAATAACTTTTGAGGAATGTATAACCGGAAAATGTTAAAAAATCTTAGAAAATTGGTATTAAAAATATTAAATACAGTTGCTTCAATGATATCTTTTCGATATGTAAAGTGATTGTAACATTTAGAAATGTACTTCTGAAGAATGTATAATCGGAAAATGTTAGAAAATCTTAGAAAATTGGTGTTAAAAATATTAAATACAGTTGCTTCAATGATTTCAAAAACAAACTCTGTTAAAAAATTCTGTATGATTTCAAGTGAAAATAATCTGAACCTGAATACATGGTATTTAAAATACAAAATTCACGATTATGAACTAATGTTGAAAACATGGGTAACATTAAATATACAGCTAATATTTAATTATAGATTAGAAAATTCTTAAATTGTATCCATATTTATTAAATATAGTACTGAATACAGTGAATAAGTGAAATATGTGAATAAGTATTGATATTTCTATGTTGCTTTTGAAAATACTAGTGTAAAATTATTCAAATTCGTCTTTTCTTTAAAATTGATATTTATTTTTGTTGAATTAATGATACTTGTTAAGTTTTTGTTGTTAAAATTAAAATATACGTTTAATTCTTCTGTTAGAAATCTATATTTCCAAGTTGTTGTTCAAAAGACTATTGTAAAACTAATCAAATTCGCTTAAATTCACCTTTTCACCTTAAAAAATAATATTTTTATTATTTTGTTTAATTAATTATACTGATTATGTCTTCCAAAATTCAAATTTTGGGATATTGCGGTAACTGTTATGAAATTGGAGTGCATAAAATGTCTCTTTTTTTCTCCCAGACTTCTAAATATACAAGAATGAGAGGTCATTGCATTGTCCATTTCCCTACCTAAGGTAAAAAATTGGGGGAGATGGGGGTGAAAAGGTATGGTGAGGGACTTCGGAGGAATAACTTTTGGTTTCAATATGACGTCACAAGATGCAGGTGTTGTTTTCATATTTGCGTGTGCGTTGAATATTTACTGAAATGTGTTCGTTTATGCATTAAAATTCTACTTAGTTAGTATATAAAAGTATGATGAAATTTCCATTTAGAGTAAAAGTTAACCAAATTCGTTTAATTCGTCTTTTTTCGTTAAAAAATCATTAGTTTCCTTTGTTAATTGTTCAATTATTGAAATTCTTTGAGGTAACGACTGTTCAAAAATTAAAAAATATGTTTAAATTTCTATTTTAAGTTGTGTATTCTGTTTTTATATATATATAAAAAAAAATAAATAAATATGAAGAAATCAGTTAAAAATTTAATATTTTCTGTTGTTTTGCTTAATTAATAATGTTCATGAAGGAAATGGTTGTCCAAAACTCGAATGCATGCTTAAATTTCTTTCTACCAAATTGATAGTCTGAAGTTTGAGTTGAAAAAATCGTAAGAAATCAGTCTTTTTCTATAAAACTTGATATTTTCCATTGTTTTTTACTTAATTAACGATACTCATTAAGATTATAGCTGTTGAAAAACTAGAATGCATGTTTAACTTTCAACTTGTAAGTCGATACACTGATGTTGCAGTTGATAAAAATCGTAAGAAATCAGCCTTTTTCTATAAAAATCGATATTTTCCATTGTTTTTTACTTAATTATGAATGCTCATTAAGGTTATAGCTGTTGAAAAACTGAAATGTATGTTTAAGTTTTCTCTCTTAAGTTGATAAAAATCGTAAGAGAGCAGTCTTTTTCCATAAAACTTGATATTTTCCATTGTTTTTTTACTTAATTAACGATACTCATTAAGGCTATAGCTGTTGAAAAACTAGGATACATGTTTAACTTTCAACTTTTAAGTCGTTACATTGATCATATAGTTGATAAAAATCGTAAGAAATCAGTCTTTTTCTATAAAACTGGATATTTTCTATTGTTTTTACTTAATTAATACTACTCATTAAGATGTCTATGAAGCAAAATTCAAATATATGTTTAACTTTCTTGAGTTAAATTGATAATCTCATCTTGTAGTTGAAGAAATCTAAATAAAATGGTTAAAAACTGATATTTTTCCGGTGTTTCGCTTAATTAATAATACTCATTAAAATTATGGTTGTTCAAAATTCAAATATAAATTTAATCTTCATCATATAGTATGATTCCGAGTTGAGATGTGACTGATAATATTTTTTAATTAGGAAAGGTTGTTCACCTCTCATGTTATAATAGAATGTTCCTTTTTTCCACTAGGGGAAAAGGGAGGAGGGCGGCGGTGAGATGGTGGGAGCAGGAGGGACCGCAGGCGGGGCAGCCGGAGGCATGGAGGTACCGCAGGAGGCACCGCAGGCGGGACGGCCCCGCAGCCCCGCCTGCTCCTGAGCTTAAACTGTTTTTTTCCTACTACTATTATATTTTCGTCCTTGTTGTTGCTTCATGTCAATGGATGAGAATTGAAATCGTTTTTCAAATACATAGTTATGGAGTTTTCTACGAAAACTTTTTTATTGAATTTTAAAACATAAATTTAGTTTTTCAGTCTTTCATAACATTATAAAGAACATAAAGTTTTTTAAATAACTCATTTTTAAATGCACGCTCTATGGCCAAAGGTGAATGGTCATTTCCGAATTTAGAAGTTTTGTTAAATATTGAGAAAAACTCCAGTTGTGTAAACAACATAGTAAAGATTATATATTTCAGCGGAGATTTTTTTCCGAAACCTTATGGGTAATCGATAACATATTAAACAAGAAAAATCATGTGTTAGGCATAGATCATGAAACACTTTCCAACACTTCCTGAAATCTTTGACAAAACTTCGTTATTTACGGAAATAAGGCTACTGTCTATTGCCAAATTTGTATTCCAGTACTATTGAACAGACCTGTATTTGATCTGTTAGTTGATATATATGTATATACTATATAAAAGGATAATTTAGTTTAGCAAGAAAATGCCTAGCAAGTTGAAATTTCTTTTTCCGCAGTTTATACTAATAGATGGAAACATACTTGAATACTTTTGTTAAGTCCTGTAATTTACCTAGTATCTTTATTATACACCAGTATTTAGCTAAAATTTATTTTAAACTAAAACATTCTTAAAACTACTGAAATCACATTCTCAGAAGTTATCATTCATAGGTGTCCACGTATCCAATTCGTTGAGTGCCCTGATTATCCTTTTATTTGTAACAAACACTTCAAACATTTCTTAGTAAACTGAATACAGCTCAGCTTACAACTGCATAACTCATTTAAAACCCACCTTTAAGTAATTTACGCTCCTGAGCAGTAACATTTGCGAGCTCTTTTGTGTAATCCTGTATATCAACTAGGGAATTTATACACAATATATAATATGCATAGTTTTGGTGAAACATAAAAGCACATATCATAATTGCAATGCATTTTGTCCATCCATCAGGCATTATCGGATACATATACAGTACTTCGAAAAGAATGTATTATTTGAAATATTTTGAGCATCTTTGTAAATGCTATGCACTTCATGTTATCCATGACTATATCGTATAACTTATATTAAGCCTTAGCGAGGGATATCAGTTTATCACCATATGTTTTAGAGCATGCAATTTTAGTGCATTCGTAAATGGATATAAATTTTAATATGTTTGACAAGTTGTAACATCTTTAAAATTCATTTGACACAATTTTTTTCACGTAGGTCAGAATATAACAGTAAACTTTTGACTGTCCCTGTAAACAAACTAATCGTGCTAGAAACTTCATTTAAAATAGGGTGGTTCGTTCTAGGGCCAACGTCAATACCTTCCACAAATTTCAGCGAAATCCGAGTATATTTACGGGAGTTAGAACTCGGACATATGGACAGACGGACAGACAAGCTGAAATCATAAAAACTTTTTAACTTTGTTGGAAAGTATTAAGAACAACGAATAACTTTTGGATAACCCTGTTAAATCAAATGTAGCAAAAGCGTTCAAACTGTAGATTATGATTAAGTGGCTTTTCGTAATAAACTGCGTTCATTTTTATGAGTATAGCATGTATCCTTGTAGAGAAATCTGATTTCATAAAACAGCACCAAACTTTTTCATCCTTATTCCTTATAATTTGCAGGATTCTTAATATGAAAAACGTTATTTTTAGAAGATATGACAAACAACATTAAAAACCCCAGTAATGAAAATTTTTAGAAATGTTAAAAAATGTATGAAAAAAAAGCAAGTTTACTAAATAACGTTTCATTTCGTATGCATGTCATATATTCTGTCATTTATTATTATTATTTAATATTTATCTCATTTTTAACGTCAGGTGAGACGACTACTGAAAATACAGTCGAGTCTCTATACATCGAAACTCCATACATCAAATTTCTCTATATAACGAATTTTTTTAGGAACGGTCCCCTTTTCGCATGATTACATTAAAAACAGTCTCTATATAGTGAAATATCTATCTCCATATAACGAATTTTTTCATAAATTGGTCTTAATTTATTCAGTTTTAAAAAAGCTTCGAAATCATATGGAATCAATTTTCCATCACTTATTTTTGATTTATCGTTTAGTGCTGAATTTTTTTAAATATTACTTCTCTCCTTGTTCTTTAAATCCAACGAATTCATCCCACCTCCCACACACCTTTCAACAACCTTCTTAAAACAGAGTCAATTAGATTGTTACACATATTAGAGAGGAATCAATGGGAGGCACATAAGAGAGGCCTTCAAATGGAGGATAATGTTAACTACAATTTTTCATTCCTTCCTAAAATTTGAGCATTTTTATTGAGAGCGTAACAATTTTAAAATCAAAACAACAAAAATCACAGATTTCTTCGTCTGAAATTAATGCAAGTCTTCCTTAATGATTTTCACTAAGCTTTCAAATAAATGTCTGTTCTCTTTTTTTGAAACTGCTTAAATAATTAAGAAATAAAATGTTAGGTTAATATTTACTTTTAAACATTTCAAATTCTTAATTAAAAACATCAAAAATAATATTTGTTCAAACTTTACATATTAAATAGATTTTTAACATCATTTTCTATACATCGAATTTCTCTATATATTGAATTTTTTACTGGAACGATGGATTTCGTTATATAGAGACTCGACTGTAATATATATACTGATGCAATATATTTACATTCTAAACCAAATGTATCTGCATATATTTTGTTAAAAGGATCCGGATTCTATTCTCTGTTTGGACATTTTTTCCTCTATTGGCTTTACAATTATTTAGCAACATGAAAATCCACGTACTCAATATTAAATCATTTTAGTGTAATTCCACTGCTTAAAATTAATTAAAAATACATATGTACGTTCAACTGTGATGAACTTTATTTCGTCACATATTTCGCTTTTCCATTTCGTGCTGCAGTTGCAGTCTTACGTCTTGTATTTGTATGTAAGGGAGAAGGGGGGTTAGTGTGGACAGAAAAATTTAATTTAATTTTGTAAAATTCTATGAGCATTTTTAAAATTTCGCAACCGTTTCAAATTGAAGGATGATATTTTCTGTTTATTAATATACAGGAAAGATGATGATAAATACAGTTAAACAATAAGAAAAATGGCATTTTTTAACATTGATCCATGTGTCCACACTAACCCTTACAAGGGGTTAGTGTGGACAAAACCAAAATAGTAATTACAATATAGTAATTACATTTGAAAGTAAACATACTTTCTGTAAATCTTTACATTATAATAAATTTAGTACTTAAAATACAAATTATGCAGTACAATAAGCTGTCTACACTAACCCCTAGTAGTGTGTCTACACTAACCCCATGCTAACATTGTGAAGTTATTCTTCAGTTATACTCATTTAACCAATTGAATATCTTAATGAAAGTTATAGAAATGAAGAAGACAATTTACACTTGTCTTATAGTAACTTGTTTATTGGATTCTAAATTTAAATTCTTTGTGCTGCAAAAATGAAAAGTAAATCGTATTTTTACTTTTCATCCATGAAATTAAAATTCTTGCAACTATTCAAAAACTTTTTAACCCTTTGCAACTAAATTTTTACTTAGTAAGGAGTACAATGTTGTCAGTTTGTGTAAATTTTTTGGTAATTTTTTCTACATTATTTAAATTGTTATTTTGAATGTCTGCACTAACCCCTTGTCCACACTAACCCCCCTCTCCCCTAATATCTCTAGCTCTAGCTACTTTTATTTTTTTAAATTATTACTACTATTATTCTCATTTTTAAAAATAAGTTGTTTTTTTCTGACTTTTGAAATTAAAAGAAAACATTTAGTAAAATAAAAATAATACTGACAGTATAAAAAAAATTCTAAATCAAATGCCGCTGCAAACGTTCATATTTGAGTTCTACATAGTGGTGGGTACCCTAATTTTGTCCGAGCCCGACCCAACTCAAGGTTTATGTTGAATCGGATTTATGTCATTTATTTTCATTTTCGGGACCGGTCTTTAGTTGCGGATTGAGTTGACTATAATTTTTTCTTGTTAAGTAGTGAGTTTTTTGGGGTCGCCTACGGCTGGATCTTTTTTTCCTTCGTTTGAATATTTATGTAAAGAAATAAATATGTATTTCAGAAAAAGTTATTTTATACGTGTTCATTTTTATACAAAATGTTGAAGTTTATATTAGATACATTAATGTAGATTATTTTGCATAATTGTATCAAACAATTAATTGATTTTCTTTCACATAGATTTCGGGTCGTGTTTCGCGATAACATCAAGCAGAAATTTCGTACAACGCCATCTCTTCTCGACTTGAAATCGAATAAGGTAAAATGTATTTTATAAAGCATTACGTAACAATAGTCACATATTTGATGAAAAATTACAAAGCTTTGAAATTGTAGAGTTCAAAGAAAAATTTAAAAAATATAAATCCTCTATATAGATCCAAATAACTAATAATAAATATTTAATATCTTATAATACAATAGAGGCACACAATTGATATATAATAGGAAGTTTAACTATGAATCTTGAAATCTTGATTTCAAAAGAAACATACTTGCCCTCTGATTTAAATATATATATATAACTTTTCTTTTTAGTGCACTTGTTTTTTTATACTTGACATTATAAAACTTCCTGCCATAAAAGTCAATCTGAACTGTCTAAAAAATGATTTTGGTCATCATATCATGTACGAATTAGATTGTAAAAACAAATAAAAAATAAAAAGCTGCTCCGGAGTTATACCTTTATAAGTAATACACATTTTTAATTTAAGTCTTCCACGCCTATAGTAATAAACACAAGATGATTATGGTACTGAAATTTGAAATCCACCGATAAGAAAATAAAATAAAACAGAGGACAAATAAGTATCAATGTTTCTTCATTGCATCATAGTTTTTGTTTCATATTCTAGATTGGAGATAGAAAATGATTTTAAGAAAGTAATCCAATTTTAAAAGGAATTTTTATTTTATAACATAAAACATTATTTCCTTTTAGTTTTTCGTCCTACAATAAAAGATTTTTACGTACTGCAAGTTGAAGTAATGTATTTTGAAATAAAAATATGTACTGGAAATAAATTAAGCTCCTTTATTCCATTATATTTTTTAATTTTTAAATAGATGTTATAAAAATAATTTACAGAACTGCCTCGTAGCTACACCTTTACTCTGAAGAGTTTTGAAATATAAAATACGCTAAACTTACATTTTAAACAGGCGTATAACGGCTTAGGAAAATTCATAGCTTAACTGTTTTTTAACACTTTCCAACAAAGTTGAAAAGTGTTTATGCATTTGGTTTGTCTGTCCGTCTGGCCGGATGGCCGTGGGTCCGAGCTCTAATTCCCGCATATATTGTCGTTTTGCTAAGAAATTGTTATATGTTATTGGTGTTTACCTTAGCACGAACCCTATTGAAAATGAAGTTTCTACTATTAGTTTATTTACAGGGAGAGTCAAAAGTTTTCCGATACATTACGGCCAATAGGAAAAAATCGTTTAAAATGAATTTTAAAGGTGTTACACTCCGCCAAACTTATTATAATTTACATGGATTAGCAAAATGAATTAAAATACGCATTTTGTAAACTATGCAGTCAAAATAATAGTTATTATTCATTTACAGGACCACCCAAAATAATTCCATTGCACAACAATAAAGGGGGGATCGTTTGCGACATATTTTAAAAATGTTAATCGATTTCAAGTATCATAAAATTGATATACGCCGTTGAGACTTAATATTTAACGCATAATATGAAGTGAATAGCATTTACAGGAACACACAAAATATTTCAAATCTTATATTCTTATAATCTCTTATATTCAAATCTTATCCCGATGTACTGTATATTATCGATGATAGCTGATGAATCGATGAAATGAATTTTCAATTATGATATGCTTTTTTTAATTTTTTTAAATATTCTGCCAATTATATGGTGCATATAAATGTTATAGTTGATATAAGGGTTACACAAAAGAGCTCAAGAAGGTTACTGAATATCAGAGTAATTAACTTAAAGGTAGTTTTTAAGTAAGTTATGCATTTTTACGTTGAACTGCTTTCGGTTTACTAAGAAATTTTTGTAGAATATAGATAAAAGGATATACAAGGTCACGCAAAGAATAAGCTGCATGGTCACCCATACATTATAATTTCTGAAAATGTGATTTAAGTAGTTTTAAGAGTGGTTTTTTTTAACCAATATTTAACAAAATACTGACGTGTAATAAAAGTACCAGGCAAATTACAGTGCTGAACAAATGTATTAAAGTATTTTCTATCTATTAGAATAAAGTGCTGAAAGAGAAATTTCAACCAGTTAGGCATTTTCTCGCTGAACTAAATTTTCTCATTATATAGTATATACTACCTTTGACAATAAAGTTCGGTGAATGGTCCTGTAACATTAATGTAGATGAAATATTCACGACAGTTACCATACCATCCTTCGAAATAGTCATCTCCCATAACTAAAGACCGCTGAGATCTGTTATACATGTCCTGGGGAATTCACAAGAAGTCTTCTTTTGGGATGGAGTTCAAAATCTTTGTCACATTTCATTGGATGTCAGCAATATGGTCAAATCTCTTTCAAAAAGAGTTTGAGTGGTGAAAATGGAAAGTAGTCAGTAGGATTGAGATCTGGCGAGTATGGTGGATGTTCAGTTTTCACCACTCTTCATGAATTTCTTTCGGTATCTTGCAAAGCTTAAAAAAAACTTTAATCTGATCTTTTGTTCGTTCATTTTCGTGTTGTCGGTTAAAAACCAACACACTGAACAAGCACTTAGAAGAGCACGTCTTACACAGAACATAAACGGCGCTCAATTGAACAATGGTGGGGGAAGATGGTCAACATTTACCTTTATGCAGGTGCAGCGTTTTGTTTCCCCAGTGTTGCCAGACCGGTCGTTCTGAATTCATTCACCGAACTTTTTTGCCAGAGGTAGTACATATATATAAACCGATGGATCAAATAAAGGGCTGTTCATAAGTATTGAAATACATAAGTAGCATCTTATTTTCTAAATAACAAAGTTTTTTAAAGATTTCAGGAAGTGTTGGAAAGTGTTTTTCTATGCTTAACGCATGATTTTTCTTACTAGTTACAATTAAAGAACAACCAGAGAGCCATTTAACAAGAATATTGAAAGAGCAAGCCAGAAAGCTAATCTATCAGTACTTTGTTCTATTGAAGGATAATATGCAGGATAATTTATCACCTGGCAGACAAACTTTAAGATGGATGATGATACACTGTAACAAACATTCTTTAAAATGTAATCTGTGCCGAAATCCACTTGTTCAGTAATACAGGATGGTTTAGTCTAAATAAACTTCGTTTTTTTCTTTTATAATTTTAACTGAAATTAACACACTTTACCAAGACTTTCAATATACTTACTTTGTACTGTACAATGTACAACACGAGAACATTCTGGGAATTTTTCAAAATAGTAACTATGTCCCCAATCTGGCAACAGTGATTTTAACATAAGCTAACAAGTGTTCTTTTTCTATATTCGGAAGCAGCATAAGATATTTAAAAAATTCTATTTGAACTTCTACAGGAAATAGTTGACGTTGGTAGATAGCGTGAAAATATCAAATAAGCAAATGAGCAACAATGTAACCGAAAATCTCAAGAAAGATAGTGTACTATTTTGAAGAAAGTTATCAACTCACATTTAGATTTATTGCGAAAAGAGAAAATAATATATAGAAATAGAAAAGAGAAAATAATATAAAACATCACTTTAAAATATCAATTTTTTTTAAAAAATGCTTTAAGTGATTAATTAAAAATAACACAAAAACCTTATAGTTTTACATGTTTCATTGCACTTACGGCAACTTTTTCAAAAAACAAATAAATGATTGAATTTATTTGTTTTTTTATTTTGAATTTATATTTTTTAAGTATTTAAAAATAAATTGCGAAAAGAGATGTTGGGGAAAAAAAGGAAAGCCAAAAATTATGTACACTGTTACAAATCTTGTCCTAGTTTGAACTAAATTTTGGTGTTCATTAACTGCCAATGTAAGATGGTAAAATCTGAATATTTGGAGCTCCTGTTGAAGTAAAGTTCTAATAGTTTTAACGAGGTTGCAATAGGAAGCTCCAAATGTTGGTACAAGATTTCACCATCTTATGGTGGCAGCTACTGAACACCAAAATTTGGTTCAAACTAGGACACAATTTTTAACAGTGTACAGACATTTATAAATTTCTGAGTCGTTTCTGCGGAGCATTGTACTCAAATTTATCTAATTTTTATTTATCTACACTGTTAAAAAAATTCTGAAATTTACGAACTTTTTTTTTTCCACAATTTCACAGAAAAGGTCCCTTTTCACAACAAAAGGGCATTTTCAGTTACAAATCACAAAATTCCACCACATTTCCTGAAAATAACGAAACGGATGGAAAAAGAAACCAAAAACGGAGACACTCCGTTGTGCGGCGGGCTCCGTGGCCGAGTGGTCAAATCACCACACCACTGATCGCCCGCGAGCACAGGTTGTGAGTTCGGGTCCCACTGCCGCCCTGGATTAATGAAAACATAAAAAATCCCTTTTAAATTACAATTTTTCTGTTTATTTTTCTCTTACTTCTTATTAAAAAATCTTTTAATTAATTAGCCAAAAAAAAAATAAATAAATAGTGTACGACAATTTAAAAAAATTGTCTATACTTTTTTTTGTAAAAATTTTTTTTATAAAAACTTTTTTTCATTCATTAATTTATTCATAAAAAACAGTGGTTTTAAACAGTGATTTTTTTTAATTTAAAGTATTTAAAAAATTAAAATTGATTAAAAAATAATAAGTATTTTGCATCAGTCTAAAATAAAATAAAATAAATAGTTTACAAATATTCTAAGGAATATATTTGAAAGGAAATCTTTAAAAAGCACAACAGATTTTCTCACTAATTCATAAAAGACATACTTTGTACAATACGGCATCAGCAGCTTTAGCTCAGTTCGTAAGGATTTGTACTGTTATCAAAAGATCCCGAGTACAAAAGATCCGAGTACGAGTGATCAAAAGATCAGGACGGCGTGAACCAAATTATACAAAATTATTAATAATAATTAAGTAAAATAACACCGCATCTTAAAATCACTCTGTAATTTTGAATTCTTTGACGATTAATCGATTCATTAATTTAAAAAAATATAGTACCTGTACCCTATATGGACACCTTAAGGAAAATGTATTTTTTTCACCCCCATGTACAAGTCAGAGGACTCCAAAAATGTGTGTCCACTATCCTTGGACTATTGACTATCATTATTAAAATTAGCGACCTTGTAATTATTCTGGTTTAATTTATATGATAAAAACAAAAAATGTTTGCAAGTGTCCATATAAGGAACTACCTATCCCTATTATGGACAGGTGTTTCCTTATTGACTTTCTACACAGTGTGCATGGAACAGCCACTTTTCCAAGGGATTTTAGAGGAGAGGGAATTAAAAAAAATGTATCTTAAAGTATTCGGAGGAGAAGGGGGGACAATAAATATCTTTAGAACATGCATTTTCGAAAGGGGAGGATCATTTTTGGCTTTTACCCTTCGAAGACCCATGCAAAGCCCCTTAGTTACTAATATTATGAAATAATATTGTTGGTTTTACTTAGCTTTATAGCTTCTGTCTGCGAATTTACATCTGTTATTACCCAGTCCCCACAGCATGGACACATAGAAACTTATTCACCATGGGCAGTAAGTCCCATATAATCCTCATGAACATATCTGCCACATGTGATGCATGGCCGCATGTTTGAAAAAGCATCAATACTGCAAAAGAAGCAGTACCAGCTCTCTTTTGTTGAGGAAGTCATACCATTGGTGACTATGATTTCGCCAACAGATATCCTACTGGCGGGGGGAGGGGCTTTTTTTATTTTTCTGCAAGGGTTTTTTGGAGGAAGGTTTTGGGGGGATTGTTCAAATGGCATCTTGTTGAACAAAGATTTTACCACTTTGATGCCTTTTCAATTTATTGCTTGGCAACGTTGAATTTTCTTCTTTCTTACAGTTGTAGTCGATGGGGACATAAGCTGTCCATATTGGGAACCGGGCGTAGTTTTACTAAATCTAGTAACAAATGAATAAGGAAAATATTTTAAAGCAAAATATGCAATAGCAATCGAAAATATGTTTTATTAGCTTTCTAAAATACTCCACTTTTCAACATTTAATGTAATTTTACCATATCTAATAAGAATTTAAGCTCACAAGTAATTAAGATCAGCACATCTCGAAACAACAGGTTTCTTCGTAAATAGCGAATAGCGCGCTTTTTGTACACTTTCCAGCCTTAATTATCTTTTCAACTGCTTTTCTTCGTCAAAATGTTGAGCCATCTCTCGATTTAAATTATTACCTTTAAAAATATTAGGGGTGTCCATATTGAGAGCCCTGTCCATATAGGGTACAAATACCTGATATTAAATTATTATTATTAAAAATCGAACTCTGTAACGGAAAGTTACTGCTTCTTCAAACGGAGTTTTCCTTTCTTGTATTTCTCACAACGGTAAATCTACTAACCGATCGGTAAAAGTTCGGCTACTTTGCTGCCGGTAGTTTCACCGTGAATTCACAGATTTATTTTTAACAGTGTAAATAATGGATTTTTGGTTACCAGGATTCGCTTTTTGAATATTTATTTTATATATGTATCGATATTGTACAGTTTAAAGTACTACTTTATTGCTGATAAATCATCACCATGTTGGATGAATTTAACTGTACGATTAATACAAAATATTTTATTATTGTTATTTTTAAATGAAAAAAATGTTTCTACCAGTTTTATCCGAGACCTTTAATTGAAGATGAAAGCTACAAGCAAATCTACCTGTTTACTTGATTCAAAATTGCACTTGGAAAACTATTCGTTTTTAAAGTGAGGACAACAATTAACGCTGTTAAGTTATTTTTGCTATCATATTAGTTTGAAAACATTCTTTGTTAGAGTGTGTCTTTTGTCCAAAATAATTTTATACCTATGTGCAAAAATTGTATTTTTTTTTTCTCCAAACAATAAATAATAAATAGTAATATAATTAGTTGAAAAAAGATCTGGAAGTTATAAAATTAATGACTTATTTTTGCTTTTCTTTTCTTTAACTGGTTTAAAAAGCATTTAGGAAAAATATATGAACAGTGAATTTCGTAGGAAATTAGTTTTATAATTATTGGATCATTTGTTTTTCTATTGAGAATGTAATTAAATAATGCATATAAAGGAAAGCTTGTATCAAGTTAATAACACGAAAAGAAAAAGAGAATGATTTTATCTGATTTAGGAAACTTTTTTTACATACTAATCAACCTATAAAAAGTATAAATTCCTGTTCTATTGCTATTTAAAAGCATTGCATCTCTCAAGGGCTATGTTTTATGGAGATAATATTTTTCCCCACGGTACATTGCTTTTTCGAAGTTGTTTTCAGATCTAATATTGTAAACGATGGTTTCGCTGCGATAAAAATACAAGCCAAAAGGAAGGAGAAAATAATATAAAAGCAGATAAAAACTAAGTTAACTTTTTTCAAAGATTGCTATATTTTACTATTAGTTTGTAGTAACCTTTATTTTTTGCATTAGGATAGTTAAGTTAGATTCATTTAGAAATTTTGCTCTGGCTGTTTAAATTTGAAATAAATATACATCATACCTGTTCTCAAAAGAATATTTTTTTTAATTATCTTATAAGAGCGTACAAGAAATATATAGGAATTTAAGAATGAAATGATAACAACTTTTCTTTAACTTTTTGTCTGGACTATTTCGTCCAGAGATGTTGCCATGAATTTTATATTGCCATAAATGATGCACACACTTTAAGAAAAAACTTCTATAATTCATATAAGAGGTTCATCAAAGTTCTGATCCGCACATAGACTAAACGATTCCAAATCAAGTTCCTTATCTTTAGAAGACTCAGAAATCGCTGAGATTTAAAGATGTACTTATAAAAACACAGTTTCTTTTCCTGTCACGGATTTTTGGTTGCTGAGCATTTTTACAGGGTATCAATCAATTCTGTCAGCCTGCAATATAATTTTTATGGATGCTAAATCACAAGTAAACATATTCATGCTCAAGAAACATAGTTTACTTACTAATACGATGAATTTTTAGCATTAATTTTAACATTCCTATTAATATTACTTTGAAAATGTTGGACATATAAATTCATCTACACATCTGAAAATGAGGACGCAAGTTTAAAAACTCGCCTTGTCAAAAATTTAAAAAGTCGAATTTTCTTAATCAATCTATTGTATTTGTGAACCTATTTCATAAAAAGGCTACAATCAACAAAAAATTAGTTCTGTCATGTATTCGATATTTCTGGCATGGCAAAATCTTGATTAATAATGTTAATCAATCGGCGCATTCAGCAAATCGTCGCGCTTTCCTAACATTTAATTGGCTGGACAAAGTGAACCTTGTAATTCACATCCGCAAATATTTTTTGAGAATTGAAAGCTTTATAAGAATCTACAGGCACAGAATAAAATATCCTTCCTATTGTTCCATTTCCAAATGTGTGATACTTCTACTATCCAATATTATCCTGCCATTTTTCACAACTGTCCTAAAACCAGTGGTGGCGAAAGAGAAGGCATCAGTCGAGCATTTGCTGGTGTGAATGTTATATCAGAAAATTTTGTTTCCAGCAAAGTGCCATTGTGCCTAACTTGTCTGGCACGCAAACAAGCTTGACTAATGGTGCTCACCTCTTTCCAATGTTCGTGCCTAGAACATCCAAATTTACAGGATTTTCAATAACAACTCTGTCAAGGGTTATGACAGACTACATAAAACAGGGAATGGTATCCTTTGTGAAGCAGAACATTGGACAGATGTAGAACAGGAATGATGAGGATAGTTGTCCCAAAACGTAAGATTACACTTCCTCAGATAACCTGCTAAATAGACACACATCTCCAGAACCCCGAATCCAGCAAAACTGTTTAGTGGGTGCTGCATGCTGCATAGTAACTATTTATGGCAGAGTAACCATCTCAAGCGATTAGTGAAGCCGTAGAATGCTACAAAGCGACGAAAGTGGTATCAAGATCATCAAAAGTGTACACAATAGAAATAAGAACGATAATACAGACTAACGAATCATCATTTACATTATTTCAGAGCACCAGATGCGTGTTCGTCTGACGAACACAGTATACGACCTTTATTTGTCACTCCCACGTCGGATACAAGCTTAAACTCAAGTCAATGATTTTCAACTCCCTATTTTAGTTTAAAAAATGCATTATTCCATAGATGTTCCTATCGATTAGTTCCATATCTCTATATTCCGGCGTAATTGTAAGTAACTTTGAAGATGTTATTGTATATTTTCGTACAGGGTTATATACTACTTTCGTAGATTAATAAAAAAGCAAATAGGGGATGTCTTAATGCTACATAATGACCTAGCAGAGAGATATTGTTTGATTATGCATCATCTTAGTTAACGGCTTAAAACGACATTTTTTATATACATTAAAGACAACTCAAAAATTTAAGAGCTTTTCCGAGGGTATGTCTTTATTCAAATGAAAAAAGCGACTTTTTATGTATGTATTAGATTCGTGTATCGTAACTAAAAATAAGTGAAATGATAGTACTGTTTTTACATTCATTTATATACATGCCATTTTTTTGCACTGTTTTATTTAGCACCACTTGAATTTTGTGTGCTAAAACGGAATTTTTTAATCAATTTTTACACTCATTGTTTATTCTTGAAATAAATAAATATTACAACTAAATTTATGGAAGATTTCAAGAATTTCGAAAGTTTGTGTCGAAGTGTTTTTAGATAAGGTCAAAATACTAATTCTAAATTGATATTTAATGCGATAATCTGTTTAAAACAGATTATCAGTAATGCTATAGTCTATTTTAACATACTTTAACTTTAGCAACATAATGTAAGTAGTTACCATTGAAATCTTTTAACGGTACTTATCCGTTCTGAACATAAATGTATTAGATAAAGTAATCGCATTAAAAACGACAAAACTAATGATCATTTGTTCAATTTTGAAATTTTTGGATGCACATTATAAAAAAAAAATATGGTAAAAATTCAATTATTTGATGCTTAAAAATCTATATCTGTATCAAATGAATTCTGATTTATTTTTTTATACAGAACAAGGAGTTGGAAATTTTGAATAAGTGTTGTTTCAAAAGTTTGTGTAGATATATATATTTTTAAAAATACGATGCATTTAACCAAACATTTTATTTAGATATGAGAAAAGAAAATACAGATTATAGAACAATGTTGAATAGTTTACAGTACAGATTATATGTACAGTAATTATAAAGGAATATTTTGAATTATTTGTTCTGCAAATGCACAATATTTCAATCAAAATGTTGCTGAATTTTTAATCATGTAAAATAAACAATTAAAATTTTGAAGAAATTGATTTTCAAAAGATTATTTCGATTTATTCCTTTAACCATTGAACTAATCAATATTTAAAAGAAAAATTTCAAGAAATGCTTTTTTTCTATCATGTCATTTACAGAATTTTCTATATTTTCTATAATCAAGCAAATCAGACCTTTTTTATAAACATTTTATTTAAATACACACATAAAATAATACGAACATTTGTGAAATAATGGAAAATCTCTATTAATAAAGGGTTGGACCACCCTTTGACTGAATTATAGATTTGATGCGATGTGAAATAGATGCATAAATGCCATGGACAATATTTAAAAGTATATTAGGGTATTCTTCCAGGAGAACGGTCTCTAAATCTCAAAGGCTGGATGGAGGATGATATCGGAAACGTAGTTTGGACTCCAAATGTTCCCATAAATGTTCAATAATATTCAAATCCGGAGACTAAAGGTGTCAAAAAAGGTGTTCAACTTCATCGTCATGCTCTTCGAACCAATATTGAACACACCTAGTAGTGTGGACAGAGACATTGTCATCTTGAAAAAGCGGTCGCTCTCCAGGGAATACAGTCTGGACAAAACGGTCGACATGATCCCCTAGAATGCTTAGATAGTGATTGGATTTGATTCTCCCATGCATAATAACAAGTGGTCCAAGATCCGCGCCAAGATCTCGAACCCCATGCCATTATGGAGCCACTCTCATGCATCAAAATCGGCATGAGGCTGTCAGGATTAAAGCTGCATTCAGACTGTAATACTGTCAGTTCAAAACTAAGGCGGCGCATTGTATGTCCCCATACGGAGCGTTTGATGTTAATTACTTTTGTGGTTCAACTTGAATCCAAGTGTAGAATAGGAGTCTTTCCCTTAAGTAGTGTTAAAATAGTGATCTCCCTGACCATTGTATCTTCTCCGTTTTCCATTGTCAGTAAACCGCAAATGGGGAGAAAAGAAGGGAGTTCTAAGAATTCAGTTGAACTTCAAAGTGGTCAGGTCTGTTTTGACCTTAAAATCTTCTGTGGGCGCTCTCCAGACATAAATGCGTCTGATCGTCTGAAATAGGATAAATGATGATTTATTTGACCATATAACCGGTTACCATTGCTGTGGGGACTACTCCTTGTGATTTCTGCATCATTGAAGTCGTTTGAAAGCATTAGTTGTTGTCACCAAGGGTTTTAGAATTATCACTATGCCGTAAATGTTCGCAGCATGAAGTTCCTTATTGACAGTTGAAACGGGGTCCTGTAGATGATGGTTCATTTCAGATGTTATCTCGGATAACGATCAGAGCATATTTTAGGAAATTTTCACTGGGCGACAATAGGTTGTCCCAAACAAATGTTGATAAATTCCTTCTTATCCTATGGTTAGAGTCCGATTAAGGTTGTAGGGGGCCCAAGGCCCAGCAGCACCTTTGGGGGGCACTTCACTCCAAAATAGTAGCTAGAATTTTCCGCCCTTGAAAGTATTCTAAGGGTTGTTATTATTAGATTACCATGCAGTTGCCAAGTTAACCAAAATCATTTTTGTATTTTGAGAAAATAATTGCAGGAACTTTAAAAGAATAATTAGAAATTTTTTCTGAACCACTTCATAAAATTTGGGCCCTTTCAGCAGTGGGCCTAAGGCCACGGTCTTGTTGGCCTGTGTGGTAATCAGCCCCGCCTGTAGTAACAGAAAATTAAATTATAAGAATATCGAACGACTGACAAACTTCTGTATTTTATTTTCTTATAGTTATGTCTATTGTACTTCTGTTATTGTTTAATGAACTACATAACTTTCACTGAATCGTGTAATTATGTAAACCCCATAATTTATAGGTAGATAGCATTTAAAAAAGACTGCATTCTCAGTTCAGAAAAATTGTTTATCGTTAGTAATGTAAGTAATGGACCAAATATAAGATCCAATCTACTGAATTCGCATGCCTAATTAAAACATTAAGTGACAAATTATCACCTATATGTAAACCCCATAATTTATAGGTAGATAACATTTAAAAAAGACTGCATTCTCAGTTCAGAAAAATTGTTTATCGTTAGTAATGTAAGTAATGGACCAAATATAAGATCCAATCTACTGAATTCGCATGCCTAATTAAAACATTAAGTGACAAATTATCACCTAAATTCATCTTAATAAATCAATCTATAAATAAATAAATCTTAAAATGTTAGTCTTTATTAGTTGTACATTTCATTCTTGTTCATAACCATAATAAGTCAGATTAATTAGATAAATAAAGACTCAAATAAATTCTGAAAAGTAAATACAACCTGAATCATTAAATATTTTTTTTTTGTGAAATAGTACTATAACTATAGTTTTATACGCGAAGTGAAACTAATAATGAAAACAGATATTTCTCTTGATGTTTCAAAACCATGAAATAAAAAATGCATTGTTAAAATTTTTAATGTTTCATAGAAAATTCTAATGAAAAAAAAATTACTAATACTGTCACCACTGCTGACAATGAATTTTTATTGACAGGAGGTCTTTCTTCATTAATATTAAAATAGCTGTTACATACAATAATATGAATATAGTAGTATTTTAGAGAAATGTTTGATAAATGCGCTGAGCAGACAGTTTGAAAATCTATACTAATAAAATCCGTGTGCCTCTGTGTGTCTGTCTGCTTGAAGCCGATTACAGTTCGCAACGCGGGCGAGTTGGAAGTCGCGAGAGGTGTCTTTCGATTCGAAAAATTCCGGGAAAGTCATTTCGGGCATTTTCGAGACCGTGGGACCACAATTAAAAAAGTTATGGATTAAAACCCCCTCGAGAAACGGAACGCAAAGCGTCTCATTTCCCAAAAAGAGCTCGCCTTACACTGCGTCACCTTGCGGTGAATGACTAGAACTTCCCCCTTTGGCTAAGAGTGCAAAAGAAGAACAGCCGAAAACCTCTTTTTCTCCCCGCGCTAAGTGCGCTTTGTTCCGCATCAATGTTTTTGACTTGCCGTCAATTATTTACTGTAGTTTTCGCTAAAATATTGAACTTAGAAATAAAAGAGGTCGCCGCAGAGAAAATATACCGAAACTTTTTTTTCCGCGTTTTTTCTTAAACCATCATGCAGACAGTTTTTAAAGTAGAAAAAACTGATTACATATTCAGAATCTGCGTAAAAGTCTGCTTCTGATGAACCAAAAGATACGAAAAAATGTCTTATGGGCGCGTAGCGCCAACCGTGCAAAACCAAATATTTTCAATGGGACGACGGGCGCGAAGCGACCATGGCTCCGATCCACAATCTTTTTTTAAAGTGCGCGTAGCGCCCACCGTGCGAAATCACATATTTTTAACGGGATAATGGACGCATAACAACCATAGCTCTTTAATTTACTTTTTTTTTGTACTTGAGGATTCGAACACCAAGACTTGCTTATTATATACTGTTTAATATCGAGGTTCGTTTGGAAAAAGTGGCCCAGCTAGCGGGCGTAGCTCGCTAGTTGAATAATTATTTTAAGGTATATTTAATGTTAAATTTGGTCAATTTAACATTCATTCCATTAGAAAGATTTTATAGGAGTAAAAATTATGCATAGTAATTAAATCATTTAAATGATGATTTTATATAATAAAAGTTCCCAATGTGCAGATTGCATTTTTTTATGAGGATTTAATTTAATTTTAAATTCAAATCTTCAGCATTTCGAGAGATATTTTTTACATATTTTAGAAAAGAAAATTATTTTAAATTGTTACCAACTATTAAAAAGTGCAAGGAATAAAAGTTCCTTCAAATGAAAAATTTATTGACACGTAATTATTATAAATAAAAAAACTTTCAAATTAAAAGTAAATAAATATTACGTATTAAAAGCCGAGAAATATTGAAAATTACAGCATAAAAACCATATTTACATGTGAATTTCAAAAGAGAAAGAAAATTGTAGAATATTAAATGCATTAATATACGTTAAAAGCCGTAAATAGATAAAAATTACGTCAGATTTAAGAAACAAAATAAGATAATGCAAATAATAATATTTCCTTTCTAATGGTAAAAATATTTTCATGTAAATATTACAAAAAATAAAAAAAATGTATGGTGAAAATTATGTCTGGTTTAACCCCTTACGGCACGGTGGTATATCTATGAAACCACTTAATTTTATTTCCCAAAAGCCACATTGTCACCGGAATTTTGGTAAAAAATTTACGGTTTATTGAATGCATGAAATATAGCTTTTTCTTATTTATAAAATAAAGTTGTTTTCAAATTCCGTTGTCAGTCATTAATTTCATTACTTAAGCAATGAATTTGCTCTGCACCGCAAAATGTTAAGATGTTACATTTAAGAACCACTTATTAAAACCCATTACCTCATACCATTGTTAAAGAATACCGCGAAGCTAAGACCCTGTTGACTAAGTTCATTTTATATTAGCTGATTCTGAAATGTTTAAATAATCTTATTTAATCAAACGTGAAAACATCCATTAAAAGCGAATTCATTCGGCCTTAAACTTCCTCCGTAACGGAATTTTGAATACCCGATTAGGGCGTTGGTACTTATTTTTTTTTTATTATAACTTAATCTTCCGTATTTCTTTTTTTTTATTACAGCCAATCAAAGTAACTGATTTTTAGAGATGGGACGGGGGATAACAAGATAGTTCTTAAAGGACAGCGTCCCCCTAGTGTTTTAAAAAATCAAACTGTCTCTATAATATCTATCCAAAATGTTACATAAACAATTACAATGGATGAAAATTTTTATGCAAAGGGCTCTCTTATGCTAATAATGGAATTACGCAGGCTATGAAAATGATCTTATTCTTTATATCTAAAAATTTTTAGCTTTATTACAATTTTGTTTCCAAAATGCTAAATTTTTGTAATATTTCAAAATTCTACAATAATAATTGCAATCGATGGGAGTTTTTTTCTTTTTACAACTTACTGTCTTAGCTAAATATTTTTAACAAGAGATATTATTGTCTGAAGGCTTTCTACTTCTATCTTTGCTCTCTAGGAATCTTGCAACAACAGGCCTTGGATCATAAAATTCTGTTCCAGTCCATTATGAGCGATGGTCATCCTTAATTTTAAGGTTTCCTTGATTGTTTTTTGTGAATCCCATTGTTGGAATTAAGTATTGCATGTATGGACTAAACTCTTCGTTTCTTTGAGGTGTCAAATAAACATATGACGGCACGAATTCTTAAAAATTGAGTGAATTGAGGTCTCTTAAATAGTATTACAGTCTTGCTGTCAATGAGAAGGATGCAGTTTTTCAGTTGCATACAAAGCCATCAGTAAATTCGGTGATTTATTTTCTACCAAAAAAAAAAAAAAAAAAATTAAAATCAAGACGGGTTGCACTAACAACCTCTGTTTTTAAACATTTAAAAAACATGTAGCCCGTTGGAGATGCTCATTTGAACCTGTTTCAATATTTTGAAAACATATTCCTTCCAATTTAATACAGTTTTATTTTTCCCTACGGACCAGCATCTCTTGATAGAAACTAGTGAGTTGTTAAATTTGTGTTTGTGAGAATTATCTTCAATATCCGAATAACTCTCTTCCTTAATGCTACATTTATTGTCGCCGACTGTTCTTCATATCCACTGCGATTACATCCATCTTTGATAAAAACCAAGGCATTCATAAAAATGTTTCTTTAACAATTCTATATCAGGCAGCATAATAAAAAACCTCTGATTGTATTTTTAAAGCTTTTCAAAATGCTTCATAAGATCCAGGCATTAGGCAAATCAGACGTTCTTGTTCATTATCTTCATCTATAATCGAAAGAACTCATGTTGAGATGCTTGTTCAGTTTTGATAAGTTGGATTGATGATTCTGCCTTGCGCGAGAGAATGTTTGTGTCACAAGATTTTAAAGTATTTCACGAACTTAAATAAATACAGAAAAATTAAACATACTTTAGTTTTCTGTTCTATTTTTTCAAGTTCTTCAAAGCATGAGGCAGAAACTCAATAAAGTATAGCTATTCAATTTTCAATGCTGAACTTTGATAACTGATAATTCTAAATGAGACATAGCTAAATCGGACCTATGAGCAACGCACGACACCAAAAGCAAGTCTCTATCCAAATATTGTTTCATGCTAATCTAGAAGCGGTTGTTCTTGCAGGTCTCCCATTAAGTCTGCCAAGTTATTTTTTGCGTCATTCACAAAAACAAAATTATCATATACAATCATTCCAGAATCCAAGAGGCCTTCTATTCTTTGCTTACTTAATTTAAATTCTCCAAAAAAATTAGATTTCATTTCTTGTTCTTCTGCTAGCAAATTATGCTGTAACAAAGTTATTATAAACTCCACAAGGCTCAGTAAAACCATTTACTTGGATTGCAAAACAATCAGCATTTTGTAACCGAGGGCGTGCTAAGAGAAACCTGGACCCTGGGCAAAGTTTCTATTTGGTGCTCTCCCCCCTCCAAACTTGACGCTAAATGCTTGATATGTATTAACTGATTATCTTCGACACTTAAAGCAATTTTCGCTTTAGCAGCCTTGTTTGCTTTAATCCAAGCATCTCGATCAGCTCCTGCTTCAGTAGGTTGTTCCGATGTAATAACATCCCACAACCCTTTATCGGTTAAAAACATCTCCATTTTAAATTTCGAAACACCATTATTACTGTTATTTAACATCGTAAAGTTCTCCTACTGTTCAGTCATATTTCATATGTTAAATCGCACTTCTTCAGAAAAACAAATTTAAACTGTTAAATAAATTTTCCTAATTCAAAATAAAAAAAAACCCTGTCCCCCCAAAATAACATTGTTAGTATAAATTTGGCACCCCCTACATCTCTATGGGCGACCCCCCCCCCCTTTCGCACGGCGCTGTTTGTAACCGTGCTATTGTGTTTTATTTTATTGCTATGACGAATGTTGCCATTCATATCATCTCACAGTCACAAAATTAGCTTATGTTATTCGCTTGTTTTATACTAAACAATTGCCGGCAACATCATCTGTCACTGGGCGACAATATCTTGGTACTGGGCGACACCAATGTCGTCTACTTTCTATGTTATTTTATGCCCTGATAACGATTGCTTGTGCTTTTGGGCTTCTATTCACTTCAAGACTCGTCTATCACTATCAGTAAACTTGGACTTTCGGCCACTTTTGTGCTTTGAATACGTCGACTTACCCTCTTTCGTATACGCTGTCAGAATGACTGATAACGTACTCCTTGCAAATCCCAAAAAGTTTGCTGTTTCCGTAACCGCTGTTCCACTTAAACGCGCTGCGACAATCATTATTCTTTGGAGCTCTGACAGGTCTGTCATTCCAACTTATCACAGACAGTTCGTTAGACGCATGCAACGCAAGTGACTGCTATTGAGAAACGGATACCTTCTTCTTCACGCTCACTAGGTGTCAGGCTTCTGTTACAGAAAGTGCGGCAGTACTGCAGGTGTGGAATACGTCATACTTTTTCGCAGGTGTTCGTATTATTTTGTCCTCACTCTGTAGAATACGAGTTGTTGTAACTGCACAAATTATGTTGCAATGTGTTGATTAATTTGTTTGGAAATAATCAATAACCTGTACCTGATAAAAACCTGTAACTCATAGTGAAAATGACTAAACGAAGTTTAATCATTCTAGAAAATTTACTTCTAGGCATGTTCAAAGCAAATGAATCAAACACATTTCAATAGGCAGTTTAATTGGTCTCAGAAAATGCGAATTCTCATTATATTAAACAGCAAAATTTTTACCTCAATATATAACTTAAATTTGCCAATGTAATAATTTATATCTTGTAAAAAAATGTAATACTTTATTTAATCAATAAAAATATACGTAAATTTTTTAATAAAAGCATCGTAATTTAAAACTTTTAATTTAATGTTATTGTCTGGGTCACGCCTACCCAAAAGATTGTTATGAGGAATGAAATGGTTATAGTTAAAAATGTGCACTTTTTATAGAAAATTGATAAATGTTCGATTTGACAAACAATCGATAATAATTTCTACAAGTTCCATACATTTATTCATGAAACACACTTCATTAACATGTCCATAATATTTTCTTATTAAAGGAGACAAAATATGAGATTTTTTTTATGTATAAAGTACAATTTTATTTTATACCAAACTTTATTTTATACTAGCAGGCTCCGCCCGCTACGCTGGTCAGTATCTCTAAAATAATCTTGAATCAAACGAAACATATTTAAATAAACAATCTTAATATCGAATAAAATACCCACAATTTTTGTCTGATTTATGTAATCTTACATTGATCAGTTCAAAGTTCATTTTGACTACAAAATACCTCTAAAATGACTAAATAACTGACAAAAAGTAATTCAGATTTTTTTAGTAGGTTTTTTTTATCTTGAATTCCACTTGAATTGCTTCTACCTGAATTTGCTTCTGAGGTATGGTGAAACATGTTATTATTTTAGACCATCCGATGAACTTCCTAAAGGAAAGATATATATATATAGATAAGGATTCAAAATTGCAGGTTTTTGCGACGAAGACACCGCCAAATTAGGAATATATGAAGTATCTCACCAAGTACTGGATTTAAAAGAATTTGCTTAGTACCATTCAATTAAGCATGAAAAAATGCACTAAAATATGCACAAAAAAAAAATAATAATTAGTAAAATATTAATAAAAAGTCGAAATAAAAATCGTTTAACGACATTTAAAACACGTGAATCGTATTTAATGTCATTGAATGCGACATTCACGCTCATCCATTATTAGCATCTAATCTGATAGTTTGGCGATAATTTTTTGGTCGACGGGATAACCTAGTAGTACCGTTTTTTTATTAGAATGAATGATAAATTAATTGCAAATATTTTTTCATGATAATGATTTTTCTTTCACATTCAAAATATTTCTTTTTTAGGTACTTCTAGGTTATCCCGTCGACCAGAATTTATCGCCAAACTATAAGATTAAAAAATGCCAATAATGGATGATCGTGAATGTCACATTCAATGACATTAAATGCGATTCACGTGTTTAAAATGTCATTAAGGGATTTTTATTTCGACTTTTTATTAATATTTTTATTAATATTCTACTAATTATTTGTTTTTTCGCTATTTAAAATAAAAATTATGTCAACATGTATAATTTGGCTTTTAGTTTGGCGATTTGTATAATTTGGCGAAATTGGTCACGGGATAACCTAGAAGTACCCCTTTTTAGTGATGGTAAAATAATTGCAGATGAAAAAGATAAGGCTAAAACACGATTTAATGTCTGCTTGGCGTATGACTTGGCGGAGACTCGATAAGTACGCTAATTCTATCAACCTAAATATCCATATAGAGTGCAAATAAACAATTGGTTCCATTTGATTATTCCGTCGATCAATTTCGCCAAATTATACAAATGGATATAATTTTTATTTTAAATAACCAAAGAATTAATAAATTACTAAAATATTAATATAAAAAGAGATAAAATATCGAATTAAAATTAGTAGACGACGTAACAATTTGCAAAACATATTTAATGTCAAAAGAATGTGACATTTACGATCATCCATTATTGATATTTAACCTTATACTTTGGCGACAGTTTTTTGGACGATGGGAGATCAAGTAATGCCAAATAATGTAATAGTGCCAAAAAATGTAAACAAATTTTATAAACAATAATATTCCCAATAATATTTAGATGCAGATATCATCTACGGATCACGTTGGCACGATTACAACAAAATTGCGATTTTATGCCTCACGTGGTAATCCAGTAATAGTCGTTTATTTATCAGTAAACTATTTCATTATTTTTCTTTTCTATTTTAAAATCATACAAATTGTTTTGTTCCATAATTACTAATTGAATTAATTAATTTATTATTAATATTATACCAGATTACATTTTGTTGGCAACGGGAAAGAAAAACGGTTATTTTTTATCGGAAAAACTTTAATTGATTCTGTATGAAAAATAATGATATTTTGAATTATTAAGAAAAATATTTTATTAAATCAATTAAAAATTAGTCTATGTTCACCGGAAATAGTGTAGCTTTCCAACGGTGAAAGAATTTTTCAAATCCGTCAAGTAGTTCCGGAGCCTATTCAATTCAAACAAACAAACAAACAATCAAATCTTTCCTCTTTATAATATTAGTATAGATTACTACCTAAATTACATTTTCAGAAATTATCATCCGAAGACAACCTTGTATCCAGTTCTTTGCGGGACCCTGTTTATCATTACATATATATATACTACAAACATTTCTTTGTTTACTAAATGCAGTTCAAAATAAAAATGCATATTTTATTTAAAAACCACCTTTAAGTAAATTACGCTCATATTCAGTAACCTTTCCGAGATCTTTTGTGTAACCCTGTATATCTAAATTTAACTATTTATACTATTACCATTTATACTCTCCATTTAATCTGCATACATTTAGCGAAACTTAAAAGCACATATCATAATGCAAAATGCATTTCATCCATGCAACAGTCATCATCCATGATATACAGTACTTCGGATAGAATATATAATATTTGAAATCTTTTGTGTGTCCCTATAAATGCTATGCACTTCGTATTATGCATGAAATAACTTACATTAAGCCTCAGCAACATATATCAATTTGATTATACATGAAATCGTTTACCATAATTAAAATATGTCGGAAACTGTTCCTCCCTTTATTCCTATGCAATGGAATTCTTCTGTCTGACCCTGTAAATGAATAGTAAGTGCCCTTTTCACTACATACTTTACAAAATGCATATTTTTAGTGCACTTTGTAAATGCATATAAATTTGAATATGTTCTAACAGGCTGTAACATCGTTAAATTTAATTAAAACGATTTTCCCCCATAATGCCGTAATATAAGGAAATTTTTTGACTATCCCTGTAAATAAACTAATCATGGTAGAAACTTTATTTTCAATAGGTATTCGTGCTAGGTAAACGTTAAGAACGTCCAAAAATTTCATGGAAATCGGAGTATATTTACGAAAGTTAGAAAGCGACCAGGCAGACAGACAAACCGAAAGCATAATAACTTTTCAACCTTGTTCGAAAGTGTTAAAAAATCGAGCCAAAAATATATTAATCAGTGATTTTATTTTCCAACTTTTCCCCACAAAAAATTTCTTCCATTGATAATTATGAGTTTTGAATAAAAATATTCATTTGTATGTAACTTATAACTTATTAATTAGTATAAGTAAAAAATAT
Organism: Maratus speculifer; assembly: GCA_964019185.1. NCBI lineage: Eukaryota > Metazoa > Arthropoda > Arachnida > Araneae > Salticidae > Maratus > Maratus speculifer. The sequence continues at coordinate 26,124,694 of OZ025289.1, read as the reverse complement.
TTCTGATTCATTTTAAATATGACGTCATTATTTATCTCGCTCCATTAGCTACTGATATTCATACCCCTTGTATTTTTAACGACTGCTATAAAGTACCTGTTTTATTTCAACTATGACGTCACATTTTCATGAGTGAACCATTTTATTAAAAATATAATTCTTTTTCATTCTTTTTACTTTTAATTTATGTCACCATATTTTACACAAAGATTCCCATTAACTAAACAAATATCCTTGTTAAATGTATTATAAAAAATACACCTTTTATTTTTATTTCAAACATGACGTCATATTTATTTTCTTTTAAATTATTTTATTATAGTTTTTCGCGTGGAAGTTTTCTATTAAAAATTTATCGCCGCTGAAAAATTATTATTCCAATTTTTTATTTTCTTGGCAACAGGAAAGGAAAATGGTTAAATTTTATCTGAAAAATGCCTATTGATTTTGTATGAAAAATAATTAAATTTTGAATTATTAAGGAAAATATTTGAATAAAATAAATAAAAATTACCCTATTATTTAATCCGGACTTCTAACTTTACGTCTGCAAAATTTCAAAGCAATCGGTTCAGTAGTTACGGCGTGAAAGCGGAACAAACAAACAAACAAACAAACAAACAAACAAACAAACTCACTTTCCGATTTATAATATTAGTAAGGATACTATTTTTTACCAAACGATTCTTGCAATTCTTCACTCCGAGCCCAATTCGGGCTGGCATCTTATTTATCATTCGTAAAAAATATATTTATGTTGCACATTTGTTTAGCAAAATCTTAAGAAATGCATTTTTTTAAAATTTACTTTTCTTCGTATTGTACAGCTTTACTATTATGATTTATATTATAAGTAGAAGTTAACCCGACCCGCAGCAAAAAAGAAGTCATCCGGACCCAAACGCAACCCACAGCAAAAGAGGTTAACCTGACCCACTGCAGAAAGTATAAGTCAAATGGACCCAAATGCGAACTACAGAAAAAGTATTAGTTACAGCTTGGTGCGAAGGGGTGGGGGCGGTCGCCCTGGGTCCGGAAATTTAAACCACGTCAAATTTATACTACCAACGTCATTTTTGCCTGTCACAAGAAAATTAGTCTGGGGGGGGGGAGGGGCAAGCTGAAATTTTGTCCAGGCGCAGTTTTCTGTTCACACGCCCCTGATTAGTTAATACGATCAGCAGAAAAAAGTAGAAATCAAATGGGCCCAAACCCGACCCGCAGAAAATAAAGAAGTTAACCGGACCCAAACCCGATCCGTAGTGAAAATATTAGCCTTGACCCGCGCATAGGATACGAGTTTCCAAATTTTAAATATCGCCCCCCCCCTCTTGAGGACTCTTTAGATCCGCCCTTGGCTCGGATGGTCTCGTGCTCCAATGTACTAAAAATCTTTCGGGCGTGGGTTTCAAAAATCGAGCCCGAAATCATCTCTAGTACAAAATTGTGCTTCCCCCGAAAATAAGAAATGATGCTACGCAAAATTCAAATTAATATGGAGGTTGGTTCGTTGGTTTGCTAAATATCGTTTTTTGGGATGATATTTTGACATTCGTACGGGCTCATTTTTTTTAACGGGAAAATTTTATTTATTCATGAGTAGAAAATATAAGAACTATTTTTTACTTTAAATTGCGTACTACATGTTATTTCAATGCTACTATGATCAAAATGACGGGGGGGGGGGGGCACTAAAGTCGTGCTTATTTCTTTTAGTATTTTATTGCTGTTTGATATGAAAACTTGTGATGATTATAGATGTATGTTTACGAATATCTTATTTTTATATCTATCATGTTTTATTTATGTTTATATATCCTTTTTCTTATCCATTAGCAGCGTCGTGCGAAAGGGGGAGCGTATGGGGCAGCTGCCCCGGCTTGGAATTTTAGGGGGCGCCAAATTTATACTACCAACGTCATTTTTGGCTGTTACAAGAAAAAGTTGGGTGGAGGGGGCGCCAAATTCTAACTTTGTCCCGGGAGCAGTTTTCTCTTCGCACGCCCCTGTCCATTAGAGTTAGTTTTAACCAATTTCTCACCCTTCTTCACGCAATGAAAAATTGTGTTTGGATCCTTTTTAAAAGAAGTTCTACACAATTATACCTTCCGCAAAAAACATGTCTAAAACGGAAATTTGATAGGTTTTATGGGGTTCCGTTTTATTAGGTTTTATTAAATAAGATATTGTTTGTACCCAACATGTTCAGGTTAAAAAATTTGGGCACCCCCCCGTTCAAGAGGCTGGCTACGCCTATGAATATGAAAATTAACATTATTACAATTGCATGCACAAAATCAGTTATGCAGCTGAAAATGTTTACTTGAGAATTGATAGAATCCGAAAAAGTGATATTTTGATTTAACAAAAGTGATTATTGTACTGTAAAAGCTACTTAGAAACGTTTCCGAAATGGACGGGCAGCTAATAAAAATCAATTTTTATAAATTCTTCTTTAAATTTAGAAAACAAATAACTTTCTGGGATTTTTAAAGGTAAAGGAACGTTTTTCGAAACCTTAGATGAGTTAGAAGAGGTCACTGTATATTTTCATTTTTGATTACAAAACATTTTTACATATTCAGAAACATCTGACATTTTTTACAGTGTATATAAGGTTTGGTGCAGTTCATACAGTTAAAATTGTACTGGTAAGTGAAGTTTTTTTTAGTTTGTTTTTTATATTAGATTTGTTTTGAATGATTTTTTTATATGATTTTAATTCAGTACGAGATAATGATAATTTTTTAAAAATTATTATTAATATTGATATGGTAGTTTTCATATATGAATATCCCCCATTATTTTCCAATATTTTTTATTTAAGATGTTGCTGTTAATAGGGAAATTTGAGTATAATAATAAAACGAGTATGGTTCAGGCAATGATGTTTAAAGATAAAATATATAAAAATATCTGGTGTTTTAACTAACAACACACTCTTGCACAGCATATTCTAATTTCTGAGAAAGACACAATAGTAGCAGGATGAACAAGTACCAAACGAAAAATCAATTTTGTTTTGATTTTAAGCGCAAATTCTGATTCCAAATCTGAAAAAAAAATCACTTTGGGCTAAAATGTTGTCGACAATTCAGACTGAACAAAATCTATATGTGTTTGAAAAATCTCGTTTTTACCTTCAGAAACCTTGAAAATTTATCTTTGATTTGAGGTGTATCGGCTCAAATGCGAGATTCGACACTATATTTATTACTATAAACTTAGCTGTTTATAATGGCCTGCCATAACTAATCCAAGATGTGAGTGCAAATTATAAAGCAAGCTATGCATATATGACTAAACTTTGAAGGCGTTTTTCAAGTACTCATTAAAACTGCAGACTTAATTGTAAAAGGAAATTTTTAGTTTGAAACCACAGAAGCGTTTCGAACATTCTTTGAGAAAATTCAAGCAGATGATCAAATATAAAAATCATTTTAAATGGTAAATTGGTGTGTTTTTAAAACCTTTTTTTTTAGTTAGATAAAATTCTTGCAGTTATAAAATCATTCTGTGCCGTTGATGAATGAATTACATTTTAATTTATATTTAAAAAATTTTTGGTTAGAGGCACAAAGACGCAACTTGAGCATTATGTATAGTTAATTAATAATTATGTACATTTATGTATTTATTAATTGTTTAAAATTTTTTGCACATTTTCATTTTCAGCCGAAAATAGGAAGGAAAATACGGATTTCCTCTTAAATATTTTGTTTCGGTTGTTCTTTATCCACAGTTCTCACTGATTTCATACAGTGCCATCTGCTGGTAGAATTTGTAACTAAATTCGAAAATTTTTTGCCTCTGAACATTTATTGGCTTTACAAGTAGAATGCAGCAAACAATGGATTTCTATCGCTTTCCAGTTATATTCAATTAATTTTTAAATGCATCTGTTCTTTTTGAGACACCTTGCATATGTTTATGTAGGACAGATTAATTTGAAATTAAAATTTTATTACAAAGGTTATTTATAAATTCGGATAGTCATCATTTCAATATTTATTATCCTCTTTGTTATAATTTGTTAGGTAAAAATATTTTAAAACAAATGACCAATTTCTGTACTTTATTACGAAAATATGAAGACGTAGCTTTAAAAGTATTTTATTTATGGGGGGAAATTCTTTTAAGCTACAATTTTGAGCTTCATATGTCAGCATGTAACTGAATATAGAAAGGTAAAAATATTGCAATCATTTAATGAGCAATTTATCATTCATGCAATTAAAATAAGTTCTTTTGAGAACTTAAAAACATATTATTTTTATTGAATGCATATTGTTATAATATTTACGATGAAAAAAATAACTTAAACCTCCCTATTCTTATCATTTATTCAAAAATGCGATGATTAATTAAATATATTCATTTTTTATTACCAAGAGGCGTTAAATCAATTGGAATTGGCAAATTAAATAATTACGCTTACAAGTTCTTAAACCTTTAATCTTGCAGTCATAAGAAAACAGTTTAAATCGTAATTACGCCTGTTTTTCAGTAACATGAGCCTTTTAATCATTAAGTAGTTTCAGATTGCCTGAGTTAATCCCATTTCAGTATCCCCCTTTAAATTGCAATTATTGACGTAACCCTTTAAAAAAATTCTACCTAATGACTTTAATGCACATTTAAAAATATATATAAAAAAATAAATATAAAAGAGAAGGATATGGGGAAAATGCCGCATAATTATGTATTGAACGTGCATTAGAAAGAACTTTATTGTAACTTTCAGATATCTTTCAGTTTCAAAATAAATACAAAAGTTGTAATTATCCGTTTTTAAATTGACAATATGTTTAGATTTTATTACCATATGCAAATTAACTGCTGTCACATTAGTAATAATTTATTGTTGTGTACTTTTACACACCCTAAAACATATGGCATTTTGTTAACAAAAGAATAAATAAAATGCTTATTTTTTTCTTAATCACTATAGAATGAATTTTAATGTTTCAGTGTGATTATTCAACAATAATCGACAACTAACTGAGATGTAAAAAGCAATGGAAGCGTCTTTGCAAAAAGGAAATTTCTGTATATAATATATGTTTGTTTACAATGTACATCTATATAACATTACAAACGTTTTATCAATTAAGGGCTAAACTTTCAAGAAAATTTTATTAGCCATCTCGCCACACGTGTACGTTTCCGAATTAAAGAGCATAAACCTTTCTGTATTTATATGCTTATAAGTGGTAAACATTTTAAATTTGAATCACATACTGCAATAAATACAAAACGGCAAAAGTAGTGAAATATAAAAAAAAATCATGTTAAAAAATCAATTACAATATAATAGGAGACGAATACATGGAAAAATCTCTTCATTGCATCGTACTTTGTTTTTTAAGCATTTTTCATGTTTTGCATTAAATATCAAAAACAACAAAAAGGTTTTAATAATAATAATGGTGCTTTAAAAAGATTACCTGTTTGTGAAATAAATTATTTTCTATTTTTCTCAGTGCAATAATGCACTTTATTCATTGAAATTATCCTGTATTTTGTGTACTTGTGTGCATATTTTTGAAAACATTCTTTTTCACTCTTTTTATTTATTTTATCATTACGTCTATTATAATTTCCTTTTTTATTAATAAATGTTTTTTTCCGAATTTTGAAATTAATAGAAAATTTTAGTAAAAAATAAAATTAAACTGATAAAATTAAAACAATTTCTAAATGAAATATCTCGACATACAATTCAGGTTAGAGACCTGCTTTATGTTGGTGAGCCGAATTATATCCGATCCCGTTCAAACTCGCGGTTTGCATAGGACTCAAATTGCTTTATCTCATTTTGCGTCAGATTCGAATCCAGCTTTTCGCTGCGGGTCGGTTTGATTATAAATGTTTCGTGTTGGATTTTGACTTTTTCGTGGCAGTTTTGGCTTTCATTCGATTTTTTTTATTCTATTGAATATTTATGTAAAGAAAAAATATATATTTCAATAAAAGTTGATGTATACGTTTTCATTTTCATATAAAAAAAGATAAAGTTGATATTAAATATATAATTGTAGACTATTTTTCATAATTGTATCAAAATACGAATCAATTTTCTTCCACGTTAACTTCGGATCGGGTTTCTGGTTAGCGAATATTCTCTGTCAAGTTTCGGTCGCGTTTCCAGTTGACTAAGTAGAAATTTCAGATTCGGATCGGGTACAACCCAACCTGTACTAGACAGGAATTCGGATAACATTATAGATATTTTATAACATATGATAACAAAATCGCATTATGAATGGAAAGTCACAAAACATTTAAATTGTAGAATTCGGCAAAAAATTAAAGAACATTAAAAATAAAATGTCTTTTATAGGGGCGTGTGAAGAGAAAACTGCACCCGGGTCAAAGTTTCAATCTGGCGCCTTCCTCCCCACCCAACTTTTTCTTGTAACAGGCCAAAAAAGACGTTTGTAACATAAATTTGGTGCCTTTTAAACTTCTGCTCCCGTGGCGACCGCCCCCCTTTCGCACGGCGCTGCTTTTATATGTATTTTAAAACCTAATAATAGATATTTAAAATCTTATCATGCTATACAGACAGTTGATAAAAAATAGGAATTTTAACTACAACTCTTAAAACTAATACTGGTATCGATTTTTAATTAGAACAAAGTGCTATTTTAAAGAAACATACATGTTTTCAAACTTAAAAGAACATAACTTTTCTTTTTCATGCACTTGTTTTGAATATACTTGGCATCACAAAATTTCTTTCAATAAAAGTCAAACTAAACTATCGAATAAATGTTATTAGTTGTCACCTCACGTAAGTTTTAGATTGAAAGAACAAATAAAGTTAAAGTGCACAATGCTCTTGATTTATACATTTATAGGTAACACACATTTTAAATTTAAGTACTCGTATAGTAATAAACATAAAATAGTTATGACACTGAATTTTGAAATGAACCTATAAGAAAATAAATTGTAATAAAACTAGAGACGAATATGTAGCAATGTTTCTTCATTGCATCGTACATTTTTATAACTTTTGTTTCATGTTCTAGATTGGAAATCGAAAACGCTTAAAAGAAAGTAATGAAGTTTTGAAAGAATTTTCTATTTTGTAACATAAAACATTATTTCCCTTTATGTTTTTATTGTAGAATAAAAGTTTGTTATCTATTGCAAGTTCAAGAAATACATTTTGAATTAATATGAAGTCCAAAAATAAATTAAGTCATTTCATTCCATTATATTTTTAAAATTCCGAGTAGAATTATAAACATATTTTACAGCACGATCTGGTAACTGCTCCTTTAATCTGAAGAGGTTTGAGTATGCTAAACTCATAGTATGATCTAAGTATGCTAAACTCAAATTTCAAACAGGTGTATAACTATTTCAATAAATTATATAGCGTAAATAGTTTTTATAACTGAAGAACAACCCGAGAGCTCATGAGCTAGAACTTTGAATATGCATGCCGAAAGAATAATCTAGAAGTGTTCTGTTATACTGAAAATCGATAAAGGATAATTCATCGCCTGTACGAAAAACATTAAAACGGATATAATACACTGTAGCAAATATTCTTCTAAAGATAACCTGTACCGAAACCAACGTATTCAGTCCCGAATAAAGAATGGCTTAGTTCAAATAAGATCCATATTTTCCATTGTAACTTTAACAGAAATGAAGGCATTTTACCAATACTTTCAGTATGCTTACTTTTTTACTACACCACACTGTTAAAGAAAAAAAAATTGTTACTAAAACTTTTCTACTAGATCTGTATTTCAAGAACTTTTCATATAATGATAACAGCAAAATTTCATGTAAATGAGGAAGATTACATGAGTTTTTGTTGTTACTGTTATATGAAAAGTTCTTGGAATACAAGTGTACTAGAAAAATCTGATAGAAACATTGCGCAATTCGTAAATAATTTCCTCCGTTGTGCAACAAATGACAATTATCATGGCATCATAAATAAAGTTAAGTGCTCGTTAGAGTGACCTTGGAAACAGTGATTACGAGTGAACAATTACAGGTTTACAGAAACTGTCAAAACTTTCAAAATGACTCTTTTTTATTAATAATTGTTTCTATATTATGATTTATGTATGTATCGATTTAAATTCATTCTGTTCTCTGTTTTGTAGCTTGATGTGAGCACTATCCTTTTTGCTGTGTTTGTTTTTCTCGCGTGTGAAAATTAAAGTAGAAAATGAAGAAGTGTGTATACAATAATTTGTGTGTGTGTTTTACACTTACCATATAATAATATTATACGTCTTTATCAAGATGAATTAGTGCAGTGTATAGATCAAAATGTGAATATGCCCGGTTCCCTTCTCCTATGGTGGATTTAATTGTTGGATACTTCAATGAAGAAGAATTCATCGGGTGAGTACCATTTACTCTCCTATTTAATTCTGATTAATGATAAGAAATGAAGAAAAACTATTGTATTGAGGATATAGTGACAACTCACGCCATTATTAAGACAAACGTCTTTCAATGATTATGAGAACGATCTAAAAAGATATATCAATTTGATAACATAGTGATATACTAATTTCACACAAATAAAAAATATCGAATAAAAAAAAAAAAACAAATAAAAATATAAGATTAGAATGGCCACTTTAAAAGACAATTATTCAATTGAAAAATTGACAGCAACGAATTACAGTACATGGAAATTTAAAATTGAAATGCTCTTAACTAAAGAAGAGCTGTTCCATGTAATAACCGATAATCCACCGACCCCTTTGACCGATCAATGGTCCAAAAATGATAGGAAGGCCCGGGCATTGATAAATCTAACTATCGATGATTCACAGATAACCCACGTTAAGAACCTACAAACTGCTAGACAAACATGGGATGCATTAAAAGAAATCCATGAAAGATCAAACCTCACAAGCAAATTGTTTCTCCTTAGAAAGTTATATAGTATAAAATTAGCAGAAAATGGAAATATGATAAATCATATTACAAAAATAATGGAGCTCGTTGATCATTTGGCAGCTATAGGCGAAATAATTGATAATCACCACATTTCCGCGCTCCTCCTGTGCTCTCTGCCCCAGTCTTATGATAATTTAATTACTGCTCTCGAAAGTAAAGAAGAAGCACAATTAACTCCGTCATATATTAAAAATAAGCTGATTGACGAGTTTAATCGTCGAAATGAAAACTATGAAAGTATTGATAATACAGCGAAAGCTTTTAAAGCTCAGAAAAAGTTTCCAGCTAAAAAAGAATCAAAATATTGTTCGATTTGTAAAATGAGAAGCCATAACACACAAGAATGTTGGCACAATAAAAACAAAACACACACAACACAACAAAATCAACACAACAAAAATTACAAAAAACACTATTCTACATCACTCGTTTTTCAAAGGGGTGAAAACAATTTTAAGAATGAACAAGCATCGGAATCGTATAACAGGTTTAATCGCTATGAAGGAAAAAACAATACATGGAGAAACAGCGAAAACAAAGATTATGCATTTATAACACAAGGGATAGAAAATAAAACATTCATTGTGGATAGCGGTAGCTCAAGTCACATTGCATCCTCTGAATCAATGTTTACAGAGATAAAATCGAGGGAAAAAACAAACGTGACTATCGCAAACGGAAAAAAACTTATTGCTTACGGTTCAGGCGATGTAAATTTAAATACGCTGACATCGGATAATAAAATTCATAAAATAACACTTAAAGATGTACTTCTAGTACCTGAAATCGAAACGAATTTACTATCAGTCAGCAAAGCAACCCAAAACGGATGTGAGATTGTATTTAAAAATGACCGATGCTCTTTCAAACTTAACGGAGAAATCTGCTTAGAAGCACAAAAGGTAAATAACCTCTATGAAGTCCAGTTGGCTAACAAAAACCACGCGAACATTACACAAACGTGCAACAATAAAAATTGTCTAGAACTATGGCATAGAAGGTTAGGACACAGAAATCTAACATCGATTAAAGAAATTACACAAAAGGAATTAGTAAGAGGTATCCAGATAAACAATTGTAAACATAATATAGATTGCGAACCGTGTATTAAGGCGAAATTAACTGATGAACCCTATCCGAAAGTTGCTCAGTATAGAGCAAGTAAAAGGCTTCAACTTATTCACTCGGATGTTTGTGGATCTTTTCAGACACCCACGATTGGGGGGAAATCATATTTCTTGACTTTTATCGATGACTACTCGCGATTCACAATAATCTATCTATTGAAAAGAAAAAGTGAAGTCTATGAAAAACTCAGAGTTCATTGCGCTGATAAGCAACAAATTTGGTGAAAAACCGAAAGAAATCAGAACGGATAATGGGGGAGAATTTACATCAGATGAAATTGAGAATTATCTCAAATCAAATGGGATAAAACATCAACATACAGTCCCATATTGCGCAAGTCAAAATGGGGTGGCTGAACGGAAAAATAGGTCGTTAGTTGAGATGGCTAGGACAATGTTAAATGAATCAAATCTACCTTTAAAGTTCTGGGGGGAAGCAATCTGTACGGCAAACCACCTACAAAATAGACTGCCTACAAAAGCTAATGCAAAAACGCCATATGAATTATGGACAGAAAGACAGCCAAACTTAAGTTACGTTAAAGTATTTGGCTGCAAAGCCTTCGCTTATATTGACAAAGCCAGAAGACAAAAATTAGATAATAAAGCTGTTGAAGGTATTTTTGTGGGATACGACAATGAATCTAAGGGATACCGCATATATGTAGGAGGAAATGAAATAAAAATCGCGAGAACGGTAAAATTTCTTGAAAATAAATTCAAATATGTAAATGATAAGCCTGAAATTGAACAAAAACAAAATGAAGACGAAAAACGCAATTGTAAAAATCTCGTGGAGATAGAAATTTCGAACGGAAAAACAACACCATCTGCGTCTCAACAACAAATTGTGGAACTAAGGCGCTCAGATAGAATAAATAAAGGCGTACCTCCTGATAGGCTTATATATATTGTCAAAGACGACAAAATTAATGAACCAAAGGATTATAAGGAAGTTAAATTAATGGAAAACTCTCCGGTAAAACAGAATTGGATAGAAGCCATGGAGAGCGAAATGAATTCTTTAAGAAAAAATAAAACATGGTCAATTGTAGATCCTCCACCGAATAAGAGAATAATAGGTTGTAAATGGACTTACAAATTAAAGCGTGACAATACCGGAAAAATCCAAAAATATAAGGCACGTTTAGTAGCTAAAGGATATACGCAAAAGTTCGGAGAGGATTACGACGAAACCTACGCACCGGTCGTATCGTATACTACGATAAGAGCATTATTAATAGCGGCATTGCACCAAAACTTAAATGTTAAGCATATAGATATTAACACCGCGTTCTTACATGGGGAACTTGATGAGGAGATATACATGTCGCAGCCGGAAGGATTCGTTGAACCAAACCAGGAAACCAAAGTTTGTAAATTAAATAAGGCAATCTACGGACTTAAGCAAGCCGCGAGAGCGTGGCATAATAAAATAACAGAAACACGAAAAAACATGAATTTCATTCAAAGTAAAATTGACACATGTCTTTTTACACAGAAAAGGAATAATGAAACAACCTATATAATAACATACGTCGATGACCTCTTAATTGCAGGGAAAGACGAAACCATTGAGGAAATAATCGCGAACTTAAATAAAGAGTATGAATTAAAGAATTTAGGGGACGTAAGCAATTATTTATCCATGAACATTCGAAAGGTAAACAAAAGCTACTTAATTAACCAAACTTCAAAAATTGAAGAGTTAATTAATAAATTCAATTTACAAGAAGCAAAACCATGTAGTACACCCATGGAAACAAATTACACTCACTTTAAAGATGATGACAATATTTTACCAAACAACACACAGTACAGACAAGCCATAGGTGCACTCTTATATCTTGCCACAGTGAGCAGACCTGACATTTGTGCAGCTGTCAACATCTTAAGCCGAAGGAACGAAAAGCCAAGAATGAAAGATTGGAACTGTGTAAAGCGGGTCATGAGGTATCTTAACACAACAAAAACCTTTAATCTAGTTATAGATGGAAATTCAAAACCAACGCTAGAAGTCTACGCGGACGCTGATTGGGGTGGAGACACAGAATCAAGAAAATCGACAAGTGGTAATGTATATTTGCTAGGTAAAAATCCCATACTTTGGTCAACTAAAAAACAATCCTGCATAGCTTTATCTTCTGCCGAAGCTGAGTACATCTCAGCAGCTAATGCAGCTAATCAAGTCAAATGGCTGGTGAATTTACTTGAAGAACTCAATATCTCACAAACATATCCTATAGAACTCTTCGAGGATAATCAGTCGGCTATCAAAATGATAGAGCTTGAAAAACATTCAAGTAAAACAAAGCACATAGAACTTAGATATCATCTCATAAAACAACTGAAACAAGATGGCATAATAAAACTCGTATATTGCCCAACCAAAATAATGATAGCTGACTTATTCACAAAACCCCTGCCAAAACCTCTTTTTGAAATTCACAGGAAGAACTTGCATCTGAGTGACAACACAACTTCAGAAATTAAGGAGGAGTTGATAGAAACATTGCGCAATTCGTAAATAATTTCCTCCGTTGTGCAACAAATGACAATTATCATGGCATCATAAATAAAGTTAAGTGCTCGTTAGAGTGACCTTGGAAACAGTGATTACGAGTGAACAATTACAGGTTTACAGAAACTGTCAAAACTTTCAAAATGACTCTTTTTTATTAATAATTGTTTCTATATTATGATTTATGTATGTATCGATTTAAATTCATTCTGTTCTCTGTTTTGTAGCTTGATGTGAGCACTATCCTTTTTGCTGTGTTTGTTTTTCTCGCGTGTGAAAATTAAAGTAGAAAATGAAGAAGTGTGTATACAATAATTTGTGTGTGTGTTTTACACTTACCATATAATAATATTATACGTCTTTATCAAGATGAATTAGTGCAGTGTATAGATCAAAATGTGAATATGCCCGGTTCCCTTCTCCTATGGTGGATTTAATTGTTGGATACTTCAATGAAGAAGAATTCATCGGGTGAGTACCATTTACTCTCCTATTTAATTCTGATTAATGATAAGAAATGAAGAAAAACTATTGTATTGAGGATATAGTGACAACTCACGCCATTATTAAGACAAACGTCTTTCAAAATCTTAGTAAATTTACAGATTTTTTTTACAGTGTACGTACGCTAAGATAACATCTTGAGAGTTTCTGATCACAGCTACGTTAAGAATCCAAGCAGTTTTAGACACTTCCTAATTAGGGGTGTAACTTACAGTACACATGATTCGCTTAATGTTTGTGCACTTATTATTTCACAGAAAGTGAAAATAGATGTGTTGAAAATATCGGTAAAATATCTTTATAACTTTTAAAGAAATGAGCATTATTTTCCATTACTTTCAACATACTTACTTTGCTACTGTAGGATGTGCAATACGATAACATCATGAGATTTTTTGAAAATATCTACATTCTGCATCCAAGCAGTACGGATTTAGACACTTCGTAATTAGAGGCATAACTTACCGTACAAATAATTCACTTACCTAATGACTGTATACTTATGTTACAAAAACAAAGATAAGTCTCTTAAAACTATCGGTAAAATACTTTCATTATTTTTAAAATTCTGAATGAAAACCAGACTTTAGCTTGAAGTGAAATATGAAGTATTAAAGGCTAAATAAACGATTTGCCATCTAATTTTTCTGTAGAAAATGTGTTTCTTGCAATATGTTTTAGCATCTCTTAAAATTTGTCGCACTTTTGCTGAATCACCCTGAAGATATTTAGAATGAGTTTTACAACTTTTTTTTTTTTCATTTGAAAAAATAGTTACAATTTCATAAATTACAAGAATAGCAATTACATAAATTATAATAGTTAGAATAATATAAATTACAAGTGTTGCAATTACATATGTTATAAAAGTTATAATTATTACAAATATATGAGTTTTTACAATTACTGCAAATACACGATTTTACACATTTACAAATATAGAAAGCAAAGAAACAAAAAAAAAAGCAAGATACAGATTATAGAAAAAAAAAGAAATACTAATTATAAGAATCGCTAATTTTATTAGAAATGATTATATAAAAATTGGAAATAATGAAAAATAGAAAAATTATTGACCTTAATATAGTACAAAGCTAGAACAAGTTTAGGATTAAGTATTTAAATAATAGAATTCAAATAATTTGTACTTAAAACAATGGTAGTACAATGAAACTTGATTATTAGAAAATAGTCACCCCGATTTTAATCTTCTGAAATTTCGAAAAATATGACCAGGAAAATAATCCAGTTTTAATATTAATGATATATATATATAGTAATATATATAGTATATATAGTAATATATACTATATACATAGCAATACATAGTATAGTAATATATATAGGCACATAGTAATTTTTTTAAAAAATTATATTTAAAACTTTCTTATTATTACAGGCTTTTATTTACTTACAAAATTTACCTACAGATGATAATGCACTATAATATTAAAAATATCACAAAAATCTTTTGTTAATTTTATAGTTAATTTTTTTCGAAAAAATAATCATAGAGAATGAGCTAGTGTCCTTGCTTAACAGTGTTTCATATAAGCTATTTAGAAAAAAATCGACTTTAGAGAATAACATAACAAAACTATATTAAGCCTCAATCTTATCAAATTTACCATAAATAAACAGATGTGCTTTTTCTATTTTCGCTAATTGTTTAAAAAGTTAAACAAATTTCATATTTGTAGTTCAGCATGAAATATTCCATGATGGTAGACACTGGTAAAATATTTTACTAGCAAATGAGCAACAATTTACCCAAAAATCTCAAAAAATCGCTGCACTATCTTGAAAAAAAAATTAATTAACTCACAAGGAAATTTTAGAGTAATAAAAGATCTTAAAACAAAACAAAAAAGAAATTCAAAATTTTTATATACAGGAGTTAAGAAATCGTTCTTATGGATCAATTTAGTCACATTTAACTATTTTTTTATTTACCTAATTAATGGATTATTGGTAATCAAGATTCTGTTTTTGAATATTTATATTAGTTATAGATATTTTACTCTATAAAGTATAAAAAAAAAAAACCTTCTCAGAATATAAGTACAATTTATAAGCCCTCCTTCTTACGTTTTATCTTCTAAGACATTCAATCTTTCTGTTTTCAGGAAATTTCCTATTTTTATTTTTATTTTTATTTTTATTTATTTATTTATTTATTTATTTTTTTGTCTTCATATCTCCTATTTGAATATATCTTAAGCAATTTATTTTTGATCAATCTCTTTACCAATCAGTGCATCAGAATAACTTATGTTCGTTACATTACTCTGCTAATTGTTTGCTTGATTTTTATGGGTGAAGATTTAATAGATATCTATACTGTATAAGTATTAAAATTTTTGTTCATATTCTTATCCATCTAAATTATTTATTTTATGTAAACATGCTTCATTAATTTGTTATTTTAAATTACAGAAACTAATTCGCTTCTATCAAAAGACATTTAAAAACCAAAGCATGTTAATTTCACTTGATTTAATTTTGAAAATTCTGTAAATCCAATGAAATTTCAAAAATTCCAAATATAACTTCCACACCCTTCCGATTTTCCAATCCTTTTCACTAAAGTTCCAATTATAAACCCCCTTAAAATCCCCAGAATTTTCTAAGTGCTAAAAAGAGGGCTTTCTTTTTGGTCATTTTAAGGTAGTACTTTGATGCTATTAAAATTTATCACATTAGATGAGTTTACCTGAGCGATCAACACGAAAGCTTTTTTTTTTAAATTAAATGAACAAACGTTTTTACCAGTTTAATCGAAAACCTAAAATTTAAGATGAAACTTCCAAAGAGCTTCACCTGTTTACTTGATTCAAATTTGCTTTTGGAAAAATATTCTCTTTTATAGGGAGAACAACATTTTTTCACAGCTATAATTGTTTTGGCTAGGATATTAATCTAGAAACACTCTAGCACATAGGTTTCCAACCTTTTCTGGATCACCGCCCGCTTTAAAAGACAAAAAAAGGCCAACGCCCCTTCTTCCGTAATAATTAATTATACAACATGTTAAAATGTTGCATATTATCTATATTTCATTTGTATATCTATCTATTAAGAATCAAAATGTAGAAGTTATTTAAAACGATGATCAAATGAAGAAAAATTTTTTTTTATTAAAAATTTAAAAACAAACACAAAACTAATAACATTTTTTTTAAATATAACGAAATAGTTGAGGATGATGGAGTTTTAACATTTTCTTCATGTCGGATTCCAATTTTTTTAACAGCTATCTCAAATTGTCAGGTTAGAAGATGTCTGTTCCTTTTCTTAGACAGTAAATTAGCTACTGCACGAAACCCACTCTAAGCCAAATCTGATGAAGGAAAAGCAATTGAAATTTTATGTACTCTCGCTAACAGTTAGAATACTTGGTATCCATATCTGAACTTTTTTTTAATTCTCGTTTGCTGTGAGATCCACGATTTCCTCCTTCAAATATGATGATACAGCAGATCTGCAATTGCAAAAGGATCTAAAAACAAACTCGGTATATTAATGAATAAATATCTTTGAATCGCTCTGAGAAAACTTCATGAAGAACGTCCAAAGGCTGACAGTAAGAAATTTATTCACAATATTCTTGTTTTCACAGACTGCGAACAATGCGGAAAAATGGCTGTATTTTTCTCTGTTTAGATTTCGTTTGAACAAAAGATCAGTTTGAACAACCCCTATTCACAGAAGCAGCTATGAGATTTTTTGTTTCAATTGAATTCAATTAATCATCTTGCAATCACCTTATGCCTTATTACAAATATTTAAAATATTTAAATTGATTTAATTAAAGATTCTAAACAGGTCAGTGAAATAATTGGTGTCATTTTTTAATGTAATCAGGTTTTATCGTATTTTTACATCTCTGTTTTCAATGAAATATAATACTGAATCATAAATCGAAAAACGATTCAGACAAATACCTTTTCATAGACAACGAACTTCTGTATGCAGCAGCAAGCGATTGTAATTATTTGCAAGTCTGACGCAAAGTGATAGTGACAACTGCACTACATATTGAAACAATTGTTTCACTTTGCTGTGAAATGATTTTAACTATAAGATTGGCTAAATATCCTGTCATTCAATAGATTCCTTCTATTCTTATTGAATTCTCTAATAATTTAACGAAGCGACATGTTAAATTCACATTTTTTAAAACCAAATCCTGATGATGCATAAAGTAATGCGTAACGTATAAAGAGTACATTTAGTACTTGTTTCAAAAGCTTTAACAAAACCTTTATAATGTCCCATCGTTTCGGAAGCAACATCAGTAGCAAGCGACAAAATATGAAAACAAATTTATTTCTCTTGAAGTAACATCGTTGTATTAATTATCGATTCTCTCTTTGTGTAAGTTTCCATATTTATAGAAAATAATAACTCTTGACATTTTTCCCTTTTTTATGAGTTTTTGTTATTTGGTAACGCTGATCCATCGAGTTGAATAGAAAATTTGCAGTTCTTTAACCTTCCTATCCTGAATGGGTCTAATCGACCCATAACTATAATTTGTTTTATACAATTCGAACCAGATTTTTTTTTCATAAAGAAAGTCAAATAACAGATTCAGAGAAATAAGCCAATTAAATATATTAAAATGTTTTAAATAACAATTCTGATGTGAAATGTTTTTAATCAAGATTGAGTATAATTTGAACAGGGTAGGAAGGTTAAGTAATAGCATAATGATATCTCAGTGTTTAAGCCATATAATCCTCTTTGTATTGAATTATTTCTCAGGATTTTTTTTCTGGTGATACCTGATGGTTTCTTTATTGAAGAACAGTTTTTATTATCTCTGTGATTGCCGGCAAAAATACGTAATTTATCGGCAATTGTGTGCAGCTTTCATACCTTTGAGATTAACAATATAATATTATATGAGGTGCATAATCCGTCATCTTCTTGTTTAGAAGACGACTGAAACAGGTTACATATAGTTGACTGTTTTAAGTTTTTCTTTTCCAGTCGTAAAAAAATAGCACATAACTTTGTCTTTTCTATCAGCACGTATTTTGTCAAATGCTCTTGTAGCCTTGAAGGCTTCATTTGAAAAAACTTTTTTGCAAATTAAGCTCATAGGTAACGATTAATTTGTAGGTATATGCTTAAATCCATATTTCAAATACTCATTACTGTGCTGATGGCAGATAAAAATAAAGATAAAAATTTTCCCTATTTAAGTTTAAATAAATTTACTTTTGGACAAATTTATAGATGTAATGATTTTTATCATTTTTACTAAGAATAAACATATTTCTTGATTTAATTCAAATCACCGGTTCGTCATTCTCTGTTCAGGATTTAAATCTCTGCTCAGGCGTGTGTCGTCATGCTTCAGAATCAGAAAAAGGTTAATAAAAGATTATATTTAAAACTTTTAGCCAATCAATTATCGCGAATTTTGTATTTTACAATTTTTAAATTCATAATGATTTTTAATGCGAGTAGTGGAGATTTTTTGTGTTCTGCTATAAAATTATGGCATTCATGAAAGAATTGAAGCTACAGTGTTTTAAGCCTAATGTTATAAAATTTTGTTTTCCGCGATTTTAGCCCTTCTTCGTGTTCCATGGCGATATTTTGATATTGCTAGAATAAATTCAACCCCTCTTCCCTTCGATCTATGTGCGTCTATATAGATTTTCATTTAAAGGCGCAGTTAAATTATCACTGACCGAGAAATGCAGAGGATATCAACTATTTTCTTCATATTACTTTCTAAATAGATAGTTACACCAAGACCGGCCCCCTTGACTGTCCTAACGCCCTCCATTTTTATCTAAACCCGCTACCGCACCCCTGGATGGCTTCAGCGCCCACTGGAGGGCGGTACCGCCCCCGTTGGGAACCTATGCTCTAGCAAGTAAGGTCGCTATACGGATATACTAAAAAACTGAAAAAATTACAAAATGATCTTCTCTTGAGGATATATACGTTTATTAAAAAAATCCGCGGAACCTCCATACAGCGTCCATAAACAAATAATGAAAATTTCGTTATTTGGCGATTGAATACAATTTCGAAAACGATTTTTTATGTCAAATACAGTTTAACAAAAAAAAGTTTCATGTTAAGCTTGTTTAGATACATTTAATTTAAATAACTTTAGTTTTCTTAGTTATTGCTTGTTTTAAGAATAATTTTATTAAATCAATATTTATCTGTATTTATATACAAATTTAACCATCAAAATTTGCTATTTAAAATGAAATTAATAATTTAAATTAATAATTTAATTAATAACTAAAATTCTTTCAAGCTCGAAGTCCAATTGAGCATTGTCAATTCGATTTTGTAGCTTCGCGTCCAATCCACAAAAAAAAAATGGACTTGAGGATGAAAATTTAAATTTCTTAAAATATGATTGAAATTTTGCATATTAGCTGTTAAGAGTGTACTATTTCATATTTTATCAAAAAAGAATTACATTTTTGTCATTAACATACTTATTTTAATTAATAAAGTGACACTATGACATTGTAATAGACTACGGCAAATATCTTTACATTTCATGGTCTCGTACAGCTGAACAAACATTCTGAAAATCTCCAAACTTGGATATATATGATCTGACAGCTATTATTGAGAGGTTTTGTCTGCAGAGAAGTGTTCACTAATCTTCATTACAAAAGGTAAGCAGTAAGCATACTTAATTACTCTTAATTATTATGTCACACCCGCAACAAAAAGTTACATTTATATCTCTACAGAAAAAAAAATTTGACTTAAAGTTATGAAACTTTATATTCAAAAATAGTTTATTAAGATACTTTGAATTACAGACACAAAAAAATTAATTAATATTTTAATTATAATTATTGAGCGTTGCGGGCGTGACATGTCCCTGTTGCGGGTTTGACATTTAATTAAAGTCACACCCGCAACGTCTTTTAAAATTGATTACAAATGCATACTTGAACAAATTATATGTAAATTTATGTAAGAATAATATGATGGAAAACATTACTTGGCAGGTTTAACTATATCCTTTGATTAAATAGAGTGAATTCCAGTTAATAAATAAAAATTTGCATCATCTGAGCATATGACACTGTGTGCAGTTGATTTATTCAGTTTGGATTGATAAAATTGTTACTTTACTACAAGAAAATAATTTTATTAGTGATATATAATTAAGAAATTAATTTAAAAGGTAAGATTTTTATAGAAATTAAAAAAAAGGAAAATTACGAAGTAATATTTTAGCAATTTTCTTTAAATTTGGCAATTTTGTTTTGTTTTATATATATACAGGGTGATTCCAAATTTTTTTACAATAAAAGAGGGGTGATAGTACACATCAAGACAAACAATATTAAATAGGAGACCAAGGGTCCAAAACGTTTTCCTAAGGAAATAGCCGCTATTAAAGTTTAGGGACCAAAATTTCAAATAAACATAAAAAACGGAAAAATCGGTCGATTGATTTGCAGTTTTCACTAAAATTATTCTTCATGTCGGCATTTTCTTGAAATTAAATTATAAAGATAAATTTCAAAAAATGCCGATAGAGGGCGCTTTAGAGTTTGGAGTAACGAACAATTATTTTTTGCCGGTATGTTTTGCATCTCATTAAATGTTTTTGTAAGCTTAGACTCAAACTTAAATTTTGAGCTCAAAATCTGTAGTTGGGAGTGGTTAAGTAACACAAACTGAGCTGTGTTCAGAGGGTTCAAATTTCAAATGATTATAAAAAACGGAAAATTGGTCGATTGATTTGCGGTTTTCACTAAAACTATTCTTTAGTTAGGTATTTTCGTGAAAATAAATTATAAAGATAAATTTCAAAAAATGACGATAGAGGGCGCTTTAGACTTTGGAGTAACGAAACACTCTTTTTTGGCGATATTTTTTGCATCTTATTAAATGCTTTTGTAAGCTCAGACTTGAACTTAAAATCTGAATAGCTGGGAGTGTTTAAGTAAACAAACTTAGCTGTGTTCAGAGGGTTCAAATTTCAAATAATTGTAAAAAACGGAAAAAATTGGTCGATTCGTTTGCGGTTTTTGCTAAAACTAATTTTTAAATCAGCAGTTTTCTTCATCAATCAGTGTTTTCTTGAAAATAATTTTTAAAGATAAATTTCACAAAATGCCGATAGAGGGCGCCTGAGACTTTGGAGTAGCGTACAACTATTTTTAACTGTTATTTTTTTTAATCTCATTAAATGCTTTCAAATGCATAGACTTAAGTTTTGGACTGAAATTCTGAATCGTTGGGAGTGTTTAAGTAGCGAAAAACTGAATTGTGTTCGAGGAGGAAAGAGGGTTAAATTTCAACTCCTGGACACACTTCAGTTTGCGCTTCTTAACTCCTCATAACGATTCAGGATTTGAGCTCAAAATTTAAGTTTAAATCTAAGCTTCCGCGAACATTTAAAATGCTTTTGCAAGCATTTAATTAGAACCAAAAAATAATTGTTAAAATGAATTGTTGGTTACTCTGAAGTTTAAGGCGCACTCTGCCGGAATTTTTTGAGATTTATCTTTAAAAATTATTTTCAAGAAGATACTGACTTAAAGAATAGTGTTATTTTAAACCACAAACGAATCGACCAATTTTTCCATTTTCTATAATTACTTTAAATTTGAACCTCCCCCTCCCCCTTGAACACAGTTCAGTTTGTGCTACTTAACCACTCCCTACTATTCAGATTTTGAGCTCAAAATTTAAGTTTAAGTCTAAGCTTCCGAAATCATTTAAAGAGATGCAAACAATAACGGCCAAAAAATAGTTTTTCGTTACTCCAAAGTCTAAAGCGTCCTCTATCGGCATTTTTTGAAATTTATCTTTATAATTTATTTTCACGAACATACCTAAATAAAGAATAGTTTTAGTGAAAACCGCAAATCAATCGACCAATTTTTCCGTTTTTTTTAATCATTTGAAATTTTAACCCTCTGAACACAGCTCAGTTTGTGTTACTTAACCACTCCCAACTACAGATTTTGAGCTCAAAATTTAAGTTTGAGTGTAAACTTACGAAAACATTTAATGAGATGCAAAACATACCGGCAAAAAATAGTTGTTCGTTACTCCAAAGTCTAAAGCGCCCTCTATCGGCATTTTTTGAAATTTATCTTTATAATTTAATTTCAAGAAAATGCCGACATAAAGAATAATTTTAGTGAAAACCGCAAATCAATCGACCAATTTTTCCGTTTTTTATGTTTATTTGAAATTTTGGTCCCTAAACTTTAATTGCGGCTATCTCCTTAGGAAAACGTTTTGGACCCTTGGTCTCCTATTTAATATTGTTTGTCTTGATGTGTACTATCACCCCTCTTTTATTGTAAAAAAAATTTGGAATCACCCTGTATATATATATATATATATATATATTATTTTGTTATTTGATAGTATTTATCTAATATACATAGTTTTAGTATTTTAAAATATGTAAAGTAATATTCGGGGAAGATTTTTTTTTCTTTTAATTCAAATTAAATAAAAAGTAGAAGTGAGAATAATAGAAACTGTTAAAATGTTTATTAAGTTAGCATAAAATGTATATAGTCAGTTTGAAATTAACCAAAATTTAACGTAATTAACTTTATGTAAGATTGGAAATTTCAAGGTATAAATATTAACAATTTGTTAAGCATATATTTTCGGACTGGAAGTGCTATATTTATTAAGTTTACACAATTTCTTTTGTTTTGCAGAGAATAAAAGATACAGAAAGATCACGATATCATCGAAAAAAGATTAAAGAAAACCCTTTTAAATATGAAGCATAGCTACAAAAAGAAAAGGAAGGAGAAAAAGCAAGGAGAGAAAAGAAGAGACTATTTAAAAAAATCATATTAAAGGATGGCAATCCTTTTGTATTTCATCTCATGGTAAAGGAGTTGTCGACGGGGTTGGTGCGGTTGGTGCAATTGGTAACGCTAGCAACACTCTGCAATTATAAATTCAGCTTCAGATTTTGCTATGTGTATAGAAAAAGTCCTAAAAAATATTTAAGAACTCTGCCGAATATGAAATTTCAGAAGATATTGTGAAAATGATTCATGCATGCTGGCACCAAGCACAATCGGAGCTCAACATTCAATCGATACATCATGTTTGTATCTATTGACGTAGGAACAATTAATGTCGCAATAACTTCAGAAAGTGATCACAAGAGAATTTGTATTTTATCATATTTTGTCAAAAATATAATATCCAACGATAAGAGTGCAGTTGGAGATTTTGTAGAAGTTGTTTTGTTCTTCACATTAAAAAAAAAAAGGTAAAAACTTTGATGGACAAACAAGACAAATGAATGGAGATGATATAGAATAAGAGTATCTGAAAAAAAAAATCAAGAAAATGTGTATATTTGGCTCAGGCAGTCAGATGTATCCATACTTTGACAAGGATATAATATCCAACAATGAATGTGCAGCTGAAGATTTTGTAGAAGTTGTTTTGTTCTCGACATTAAAAAAGTGAAAACTTTGATGGGCAAATAAGACAAATGGATGGTGACGATATAGAATTAGAATATTTGAAAAAAATTTAAGAAAACGTACATATTTGGCCCAGTCAGTCAGATGTATCCTAGGAAAAAAAAGAGCATTTTTATAAAAAAAGCTACCACCACCAGAAATTATAAATTCAAGATTGGAAATGAAATTTGTTTGATATTTTCCTCTCTAGATATTATAATTATAACATTGATTAATTCTTCAATTAAAAAAATCTGCCTTGAAAATATTTGTGTATGTCATTATTTTATTGGCTGTACAAGTCACATCCGCAACAGGGCGTCACACCCGCAACGAAAATTTTGAATATTTTCTACAAAAGCAAGAATTGAGTAAGTAATTTAATTTTTTCATAGAATAATTACTTAAGTATTACTGTTTAATATTTAAAAAAATCAGTTCACTCAGTTGTCATAATTCACAGAGTTTTGCGTTTTTGCACTGAAAGATAAAAATGCATGTCCTTTTTGTGTCACACCCGCAACAGGCAGAAATAATTTTTTTCTTTATAAATAAATGATACATCGGACAATTTTCTGATTTGGATAAATGTATATGTAAGTGGTCAAGATTGAAATTCACACAAATTGAAACCAATGCTCAAAAATATTTTTGCTGGTGACTAATGTAAGTTGTGTAAATGTCACACCCGCAACTTTGGATTGGGCGTTCGGAAACATCTGGCTTTTATTACTTTCTTCTACCTTCAATAGAAGAAAGTATTGTAATCGAAATTTTTTTCGACTTCCTGTTTTCGACGGATTTGCACGTTTTAGGGGTCAGAGATTCCAAAAAACATGTTTTTACAAAATGTCTGTCTGTCCGTGTGTCTGTGTGTGTGTTTGTGTGTGTGTTTGTGTGTCTGTATGTCGCCATTCTACCATCAAAAAGTATATAAAGTTATGCATAGAATTGAACCAAATTTTTTGTGAATGTGTTTGGCTATGGCAAGCAGGTCCTCCTTCAGTTTTGAAATATTCTGCCTTAAGGGGGCGCTGCAATCGCGATTTTTGTGTCGTTTTCAATATTGTACCGACCAAAAGTATATGAAGTTATGCATCGAATTGAACCAAATTTTTTGTGTATATGTGTGACTATGGCTAGTTGGTCCTCCCTGAATTTGAAAATAATCCGCCGGAAGGGGGCGCTATAATCGTCATTTTTGTGCCATTTTCAATATTGTACCGACCAAAAGTACATGAAGTTATGCATCGAATGAACGAAATTTTTTTGTGTAACTGTATGGCTATGGCTAGTTGGATCGCCCTGAATCTGAAAAAAATTCGCCAGAAGGGGGCGCTGCAATAGCGAATTTTATGTCATTTTCAATATTGCACCGCATAAAAGCGTATGAAGTTAGTTCTAGAACTGAACTAAATTTTTTGTGTATGATTTTTTTTGGTAAGGCAAGTAGGTCCTCCCTGAATTTGAAAAAAAAAATCTGCCTATCATGCTATTGTCCATTGGCTCGTGCAGAGACGGAAATTCATTTTTACTCCGATTAATTGATTGAAGCAGAAATTTAAGATGAAAATCAAAGCTGGTATGGTATTGAATTAAAATTATTAAAGCATTAAAATGAGTAACTATTTTTTTTAAATATTAAAATGTACGTATGAGACAGAAGAAAGTTTTGGGATTGGCACATCCAACTAGTTTTTGAATAAGAATAAGTCTATGAAAAAAAAATTCTCAATATGAATTTCTGTTATGTATATAAATGTTTTTTCCAGTGGTAAATTAAATAATTACAGCAACAATAAATATATGTTTGTAATACAATATATATATAACATATTAAAGT
Source organism: Maratus speculifer (assembly GCA_964019185.1). Taxonomy (NCBI): domain Eukaryota; kingdom Metazoa; phylum Arthropoda; class Arachnida; order Araneae; family Salticidae; genus Maratus; species Maratus speculifer. Next base: position 26,099,290 of record OZ025289.1, on the reverse strand, counting down.
CTCTCATCGTTTATTTTAAATTTATTCAATACCATTTACATGTATTCTAAAAATCCAACAGTTTTCAGATGTAATAAAATCGTTCACGTGAAATATTGGAAAGTATTTTATTTTTTTACACATTTTCTGCTATAATTCCGCCGTTAATTTTGACGGATCCTTTATTGCATACATAAGTAGTTTAATTAGTATTTTTTTTTAAATTCTGACTGTACCCAGTATGGAGTCTTTCCTTGTTGGTTAAACAATTGTTTTCTATCAATGAAATTTTTTACATATGTGCAGTAAATTTATACAAAATTTTGTTTTCTTTAAAGTTTTTAGTCTAAGAATAATTAATAAAAAATAATAAAAACTGTTGAAAAATATCAGGACTTATTTTTGCGTTGCTTTGCTTTAACTAGTTTAAAACTTATTTTAAAAAAGTAAATCAAAAAATGACTTTCGTAGAAAACTTGTAACGTTACATGCATGCTGAGCGTCATTTGTAACGTTTGGTTGGTCGTGATGGAGGTTAAATGTAGACATACTCAGTAATTTAGGATAAAATAACAAAGTTTATTAAAGTGATAATGGCTGAAGGGAGTGGAGCAAGTCTTAAATTTACACAACTGAAAACACTATGAACAGCTAAATCATACTCACAGGCTTCGGCCTAGCTCAGTCGGGGCACCTACTAATACCTTCCGCTATCTCTTGGCTGATCTGCTAGATAAAGCTTAATTAAACAGCCCGTGGCTGTGGGTAATCCTTTATTCACAAACAAACCAAATGAAACTAAGAGGTTCCTTACCCCGGCCAACTCTCAAGTCAACTGTCGGGTCTCCTTTTCACTCACTGGAGGCTTCGTTGCTACTTTTCAATCGGCTAGCACTTCGCTGAACACTAATTCACTTCGCTTGTCTAATACTAGAGATCCTCACACACTGGCTAGACACACAGATGCTCTCTCGCTGGCTAATGCCAGAGACACTCCTCATTCACTCAAACCCAAGCTTTTATATGCTGCAAACTGAGATACTTCACATTAACATATTACTAATAACCGCGAGCTAACTGTAAAATCCGAAAGAGCACACACACTCTAGAAAGTTAAAGTAAAAGAGAGGATAGATGTCGCTTTTACGCTTACACATGTTAACTTATTGACGTCACGATCTCAGAAACACTAGAGTGCCTTTATGGAAAGGTCACTCCCTCACAACCCCCCCTCGGATTTTACAGAGAAAAAGGGCCGGGCCAAATGCATGCCCAGAACTTTTTCTTGTTATAAATTTCGAGCCGTAATAAACACAGTGATGGGTGAAATTTAGCGCCGAAACATAATTTTTAAAATATTAACTTTAACCCATCACAACCAAAAAACCTCAGTTTGCCTCAAAAATTCACATATTCAATCCAATCATTCTTCTATCTTACAAATAGCCTCCGTAAAACTTCCAAAAACTCGTAAAACTCTCAAAACTAATTACTTCTTCTTTCAAAACAGCCCACTCCACTGGGAGTGCTAAAATTTCTCAAAACACTAAACTTCCGAAATTTTCCTCAATATTGCAATACAACTATAACATTACCAAAAATTTCTCCCATAAAACTTTCCTAATACTAGAATTCGCACCAAGTCCAAAAAACCCAATGCGCAAAAATTTTCCTCATCCAAATACCGAACTCATCTAAAATTAAATTTTACTTCATACTCAAAATAACTCTGCTATTACATAATACCTACATACCCATTAGCCAATGAACTAACTCCCAAAATTCTTCAGAACTTAACTCCACTTTAACAATAATTGGGGCACATACGTACAGCGTCATATCGCTGTGCTTATGCAACAATCACAAAAAAATATCAAAAATTTACAAAATGACGTCATCATGCTCTTCATCTGTATTAACTAAAAGAAAAATAGCAGAATCAATACATAACACAGGTATACTTCCCTGCAAGAAAATCACATTAACATTCAATTTTAATACAATACAATTTCAAATTCAAACGCAGCTTAACAATTCGCAACTTGCGGAAACCATTCCCAACTAAAGTACAAACGCAACACATAAAACACGAACGATAAGGAGAAAGTTAATTCATTAAATGTTAGTATAAGAGATAGAAACGCGTGTCAAGGACTTCTTGACCGCAAAACACGTGCGCGCCTGAACCGCGGCGCGTATACAAAATAACCCAAATTACTATCTGTACTTTCTGAAAATTTAAACATACATTAACATACATTTTATAACACATGAACAATATAACAACACTCTAAAAAAAAATGTGTAAATTTACACATAAAAACAGGTATATCGATGATACAAAAACGACATGTCTATGTGTGTAATTTGGTGTGTAAATTGCCAAAATACACGCCTAATGTGTAAATTTGAAAATACACATTTTAAAGTGTAATTTGATGATAAGTCCAAACGTGTAAATGTTATCTGATAAGTCTTGAAATACACACTTTAATGTGTAAAATGCAGAAGAATACACAGATTTATGTGTAATATTCTCACACATTCATATGTGTAATTTTCTGTGATTAAATGTATTTTTGTGTATAATGCAAGAAACATATACTTTTGTGTTTTATGTAAAATACTCAATTTTTTGTGTAGTATGTAAATTACACAGGTTTCTGTATAATATGCAAAATACACAGATTTTTGTGTAGCATTCTCTTCACATAAATATTTCTGCTGAAAATGCAAAACACAGATTTGTGTGTAATAATCAAAATACTTAGATATTTGTGTAATATTCCAAGCAGACATATTTTTATGTATTATGCATTAACATTATATGTTTTAGTATATTTAAATTGGGAATTAATTCTCAATGATTAATAATGATAATTTTAATGATTAAAAATATTGTACAAAGAACAATATCATTTACTGATTGAGATTATATTTTCTGGTAGCTCTGTTTGATGCTCAGAAAATAGTGTACCAGCAATGTATTTTAGCTATTTTCACACCACACTAAATAAAAGACAAATCATTTTCGTATCACCGATATACCCGTTTTTATATAAAGCATGATAAACTGAAATTTTAATTACCAATTTGTAATTTCTTTTAGAGTTGGTTTATAGTTCTACAATCGTGAGATCACAATTTATGCGCAGACTGTGCATAATTTCAATTCCTTACAATTTCTGTCTTTTAAATTAAAGTTAAAAAGAAATTCTCTCGCTCATATTTACTGCTATAACAACTCATATTGTTTTTAATATTTTAAAGAGCAATTTTTTCAGAAATATTTATTATTAATAATATTAATAATACATTTTAATATTAGTAATATTAATAATATTAATAATGCATACTTTTACATTATTAATATTAATACTAGCTATCCAAGTACATTAATTAGTGTTTCACCAATATTTCATAATCTGAAAGATAACGAATGTTGCTATTTTGCGTATTATTCAATATACATATGGCCATAGGCTAAAAAAGAATTTTGGGAAATGTTTAGAAAATATTGCATTGCAATAAGATTTAACTGATATTAGAACTTTCTCCTACATTCTGCGCATTATTAGACATGATTCTTTCAAGAAAGTAACTTTTATTTTAAATTTAAAGAGTGAAATATGATGTCTGAAATAAAAAAATCGCAAACAGCGCAGAGAAAATTAAGCAAATAATAATAATTATTATTATTATTATTAAATGCTTAAGCATAAAATGAAGTCATATAGTAAATGCATAGACATATAATAACATTACTGCATGTAAATATCAGCAAAAATATTTCTTATAACAAAATAATACCCCATTAAAAGACACGTACTATGAGTAGTACATCACCCCTGAAAGCACTAAATCAGATTATTTTGATATAAATTGGAATTTTATGATTTTTGTCCCCAATGTTCAAATACTGAATGACTACCAAGGATTTTAGTCTACCAAAACAAAAAAAAAAAAAAAAAAAAAAAAAAAAAAAAAAAAAACACAAAAACTCCTCTAATTGCTAAAATAATCTGCGTCTTTATCCTTTAACTAACATAACTAATAGTTCATAGTTACAGACACTATAAAAACTACAAAGTAGTTTTATAATGTCTGTAACTATGAGCTAATTTTAGTAGCAGTTTCCTTTGTAGCATATAATAGCATTATATACATTAATATTTTGAAATAATATTATGCAATATTATGCAAAACTATATTAAATACTAATGATATCTACATTTTGGCCCCACCAGTGGCCGAGAGGTACGGACCTCTCAACTGGTAGACGGCAGGTGCTGGGTTCGAACCCAATCGCGGCTGTCGGCCTAACCTTTCGGAGTTTTCGTGGTTTTCTTCGAAACTTGCGTAAATACGGGTTAGGTTCCCTTAGAAAGACCCCCACGAAGGGCACTCCCCCCAGGTCCTATATCCCTAGCGTAGATAATCGGACGACAAAAAATAAACCAAACCAAACCAAAGATATCTACATTTTTTCCAATTATTAATAACTGCATTTAACATAAACTATTAACACTATTTTAAATTAATAATTATTAAACAACAATCTCTGTATTTAGGAACATAATATACATTTTTAATTAGCATAAAATTAGTAATAATATAATTTTTAATTAGTATATAACATATTTTAATTACTAAAATGATTATTAACAATTTTGTGCTCATTCTAGAAAAAAAAAAAAGGGAAGATGCTAGTTCCAAAAAGTACACTATTTAATGGGGAATATATACTTAGTAATTTGTTTAGTAATTATAAAAAGCATTCAGTTTCTCATTATGACAAACAAAGTGCCATTAATTTTAATAATTTTACGAATTACAAATTGGAAAATACAATTAAATAATATGTTTTAATTTTTTTCTAAAGAAATAATTCTCTATCACTTTCATAATATCTTGGGAACTTAGATTAAGAAATAATGTGTAATTTGGAAGTTGTATTACAAGAAATCTGTGTTTACTGTAAGTGAATTTAATTATATTTTAATAAGGTAGGGTGCATTTTGCCAATTTCATAAGAAGAAAGTTTTTCCACCCTAAAAAAGTGCTTAGAGGAAACAGAAATTGTGACAGAATTAATAACAACTGCAAATAAGTAATTTCATCAATTAGTAACACAATTGACAAAATTAAAAAATTTATTTGCATCTCATTTTGCAATCTGTCAATCACTGAATCTAAATTTACATCCACGTTTGCATATATTAACCCCCCAAAATATGTCAGCACATTCATACACACATACAAAGTAAATATAAGGAATAGCCAATTATATATGAAATCCTCAAAACATTAAACAGCACCATTATTAGCACTTAGTGGAAGTTCTCAGCATTTACTGTTTCAGACAGTTTTGCTGCCTTAATTAATCATGAAAATTTTTATTTGGTGTATATGAATTGAAAAACTAAAAACATTCAACTTTTACTGAATAAGCTCTTGCTATGCTTAATATTTTATTAATTTTTTTTTCTCATACCTTCTTTTACAATAGCGATTCAGCCGATGTCATTATTTCATTCTATTTTAAGTTCCAATATTTGCTATAAATTTATTATTGCAAAAGCAGAATGAGAAAATAAGATTTGGCTGCTTTATTCGTTTATTTGCAGAAAATTATTATACTTGCTATGCCTATATTATATAAAGGAATCAATAATTTGATTTTTAAAAGGAAATTATGACATTGTAATTTATACCAGATTTGAATATCATTTTTAAATTAAATGATTTTTATACTTATAAGAAAAAAACTATGCTTTTTACAAAATTATCATGCTTAAGTCTTTGACAATACTCAGAAATTAAGCTTAGAAATAATTATTTAAACCTTCTTTGTGTATTCAAAAGTCAATACATGTAGAAACTTGCCAAATTATTGTAACCTTAGATTTTAATACTTTTTTCTGTCATTTTAAATCTTTATAAAATTTATGATTTTAGTCAATGATTAAAAAAAAGTTGATTTAAATTACGATTTAATTACCGGTTTAAGTCAGCTGATTAAAATCGTTCGCTCCCTATAAAAAAATGCTTAGTTTGCATTTATTTATTTATTTATTGTGATTACATTATTGTGATTTATTGTTGATACATTACTAGAAGGGTGTCCATTACTGGCACATCTACCTGTACTGAAGTGCAATATGCAATACTTTAAAATAGCTTGCTTCAAAAAACGCCCCCCCCCCCCCAAAAAAAAAAAATGCGCGCATAACTTTTATTTGTTTATATATTTACATTCCTATATATATATTTATTTATTACAGGTTTATATAATACATCTTAAGAAGTATCAAAATTTTTTTATAAATACAGAAACATACAAAAAAGCATAAATGAACTAAAAAAATGCAATCTATTTTATTTTATTATTATTATATTGATGTACACAAATTAATTACATTTTTAAGATAATAAATTCACAAATAATGAAATTAAAAACACTAACTAATTTAATAAAAATATTGGGCTCTGTTTTAAGAAAGTTCATTTATACAGTTAATTCAATTTCTAACCAAAAATAATCTCATTCTTGCAAAAATGTATCATTTTACAAATAATCTCATTTTTTCAAAAATGAGACATTTTACAAATACATATATATATATACATATACATATCATGTATATAATTCTTTTTAGAATAAGTGCAAAAAGTATTTCACTAAATGTGTTAAATTAGTGTTTAAATTCAAAAGTTAATTCAATAACTAATACATGTATGTATACTTCTCTTTCTTCATAATTATAGCTTTCATAGAATGGTCATAAGTATGCTTAATATGAAGGAACGCAGTCACTTTTGCGACACCTTTGGAACTCGGACAATGATTAAGATTTTCTAATCTAAATTTTACTAATTCAATAAAATAATCATAATTTAGTTGAAATATGATAGCATTTTTTATGATAAAACTTTCATAACACACAGAAATCATAAACATTATTTTACATTTTTGCATAATAAAAGGAATCTGAGCTAGAAAAAGCTTAGATATATTCAAATAGAAAAGAAACGAACAATATTAGAAAATAAAGCACCGAAATTTTATCATTTTCTTAAATATAATAATGCTGCTAATATTTATAATGACATTTAAATTCCTTAATTTTTGGTTGTATGTCAAAAAACTTACAGCTTAAATATGAAAAACTGAACCATGAAAATCTATTAAATTAGTCGTCAATTGAAAAGCTTTATTTTCATTTAGAACAAAACATTTACATACCTTTGTTTATATAGAATATCCAATTTTATCATGCCGGTAAAATCACAATAGAAAAGAAAAGATAGTTAAATTTTTTCTAAATATGAACACAAACATTCTGTGATAATTAACATTCCTCGATTATTTGTAAGTGCATTATTATTTATTCTTATTTTTTGAGTTAACAGAGGAGAACAAACTTTCTCTTTTGACATGTTCGATTCTAAAAATGGCGAAAATACGATACAGCAGATGTTTTCAATTTTTATTTTTCACCTGCGTACTTGCTATTATACAAAATGCAGACGAACATTTAAAATAACACAAAAGTTCATGTAAATCCAAATTTTACACATTTGTCTGGGTAACCAACCGACAACAACTTGCAGTCTTAATATCACAAAATAAATGCACATAAAAACAAGTAATTCTTTTTACAAAATGTGTAATTTTCATGACAAGTGGGTGATTTTAGAAATTTACACACTTATCAGTGTATATAAGAACTATGCGTAAATTACAATAACACACCAATCGGTGTCAATTTAGGTTTTTTTCTACTTTTACACACTTATTTATGTTTTTCAAGTGATAACAAATTACACACTTAGTTTCAAAAGCTAAATACACACAAAAACAGGTAAAATTCTGCAGAAAAATGTGTAAAGTACATGGCAAGTGTGTAAATTTACAAATTTACACATAAATGTGTGTAAATTTGACTAATTTACACATTTATTTTTTAGAGTGAATATAGTAACATTTTTAACAAATAACACAACAATTTAACAATAGATCCAGAATTTTTAAAAGCAGTTAAGACCAAAATCTCAAACATACATAAAACTAACAATTTTGCAAACAAATTTTGAACACAATTAAGCACCAATCGTGAGTCCGTCAAAAAATTCCAAAAATGGCCAAAAATACAAAACAGTCTTTCTGCTTTCTATTCCTTCATATTGCTACCACATATATGCACTCTAATAGAAATTTAATAAAGAACATTATCACCCAATCATAGAGATGATTCGCTGCTGGCTGGCTTCATACTACAGGATGGTTTTCTCCTCTTGTCCCAGAAACCTTGTACGAAGGATCTTTCGTCATCAGAACTGTACGGTGACGCCACAGTTGACTGTCGTGCCTGCAGCCTGGTTCTGAATGGATGCCGTGGGATACCTGTAGGTTCCGCTCGACGACTCTGCTCTGGCCGGTTCGCTGGGGTCACTCCATGGCGAGATTCACACTGTTGATGCCGGTAATCTGAGCGTTGTCTCCTCTTTCTAGATGCACCCGAAGTTACTGAAGATCCTAGACCACGTTTCTTTCCGGATCTATGTTGTTTCTTATTAGGCAAAAATTCGGAATTTAAAGTTCGTTTAACAGTTTGCCGAGTGTCCATCTGAAATCTTTTCCGGGGATTAAGTACCGAAGATGGTGAACTATTAGATAATGTATGTTTGTGAGGTTGCTGTCTCATAAGTGGAGGAACGGGATAGTTTATAATCTTTTTCCTTTTATGGCACACAGAATCTGAAGTATTTGACACTGCTCTCTTATTTTTGTTATCATACTTTGCTCTCGGATTGCTAGGCTTTCGACTCTCAATAACAGTTTTTGGAGCTGTTTGACCAACTTTTCTTCTTGAATATTGATGAAAAGAATTAGATGAAGAAGTGCTGGACTCGGGACACTCATTGGATCGGGAATTTCGCGAAACATCACTCGACACATGAGAACCTTCACTACCATTTTCTCTAAACTTATAAACTCTAACCTGATCCAAATTAACCGTCATTCTTTCACCATTGACATCAACAACCAAATTATTATTTCGAACTTCTAAAACCTTGAACGGACCTACAAACTTCGGACCAAACTTAGCTACTCTCTTTTGACGACTTGAACTTAACCAATGCTTTTCTACTAACACAAAATCTCCAACTTCCACTTCTAACTCCCTCCTACGCATATTATAATACTGAGCCTGCTTTTCTTGCGCTTTTCCCATCTGAACTTGAGCTTCCTTAACCAACCTCTCAATATCCTGACACATGTACTGACTTTCCGCATCTGACACCATAACTAGCCTTTGGAATGGAGTAATGACTTTTCTACCCAAAAACAATTCAGCTGGCGTTTTCCCCGTCGACTCGTGAACTGCTGTACGAAGTGCATACGCAAAATGCTGAAGAAACTGGTCCCAATTTGCGTGATGAGAACCAACATACGAAGAAATCATTTGAATTAATGTACGATTTACACGTTCGGCCATATTAGACTGAGTAAGTTCCTTACCGTCCCCAGTCTCCAACTTTTCACACAAAGACTTAAAAATATTAGATATAAAATCATAACGAAATGGTTTACTAGCAACTAGTGCGTCAAAACCAATATGAATTTCATTCCTTAAACTCGGTTTATCTGAAAAGACTTTACAAAAATCGACTAAAGACTTATTAAACTCCACTTTCTTAACCTCACTTAAACCCGACTCCTCCAAATTAACCGACACTGAAACATGCTCTTTCTTACTCACATTCTCATCATTATTCACTATTAACGACTTTTTAAAGAAATCCAAACTAATTCCTCTATCCTTCATATAATCCACACCAACTATACAATGCACTGTTAATCCATCTAACACACAAAATTCCCAACATGTCTTAACCGAACGAATTTCAACTTCCAACTCTACTAAACCTTTATTATCGCAAGCTACTCCCTGTGCCGACTGAACCACCAGACTTGACCTCTTCAACTTCTTATACGAAAAATATTTCCGATAACAATAAAAAAAAATGAACGACTTATCTGCCCCTGTATCGAAGACACTTTTAACGACAATACCATCTAACACAATTAACACTTCAGGTAACTCAACCGGATTAATAGTAATTTTATTCAAACTCACAGAAGGCTTTTCCGATTTACTCTGTGACTGCATACCTTCCGAAATACAGTCACCTACCAGTTTAACTGACCCGACCTCTGAACACATCTCTTTTGCATTGACCTATTTTCAACATTCTCATCCGAAGTTAATCTCCTTACTTGCGAAGAAACATTCCTGTCCCGTACTCCCCCTCTCCGATCATAACCACTATTCTGTCTATTTCCATACATATTTCTCTCACCACTTCTAAAACTATTGGCACCACCACAATTCCTATTAACATTATTCGTATTCGACATATTACGACCAAATCCATCATTTCTATTACGCAAATTACTATCCGGAAATCGCTGCCCCCCTCTCACAAAATTACGTTCCCCCTCATTTCTCAAGTTACTATCTGTGACCGGTCTCTGACGAGGGTTACGCAAATCCCGTTAATCCGAGCTATGCCGAGTCTCATACTTCGATAGTAACTGGTGCATTTCTGCAAAATTCTTCGGTGCTCTAACTTCAATAAAGTCCTGTATACTTGGATTAAAAAGAGGAAAAACAATGTCCAACAATTCCTCAAATGTGATATCTAAATCTAATTTATTTTTTAGTTCAAGCTTACGTAGATAGAATTTTGACGCCGACTCATAAATATTCTGCTTATTACAATAGAACTCTTTTCTCAAAATACTTTTATCTTTAACTGGAGGAAATGCCTTCTTTAACTCAATCACAGTTTGTTCAAATCTTTTCGCTTCATCATTAATCGAAAACTTTCCTATATTTTCCAACCACAAAAGTGCTTCGCCCTTCAACGAGCATTTAAGCTCTACGTACCTACTTTTCTCAGGTATATTATTGAACAAAATATAATCATCTAATTTAACTAAAAATTCACTAATATCACCCTCACCGGTGAAATACACACGTGGCACAATCTCACAATGTCCAATGTTTCGTTGGGCTCCATTTGTAACGGCAAACCCACGGTGGGCGTCATTTGTAACGTTACATGCATGCTGAGCGTCATTTGTAACGTTTGGTTGGTCGTGATGGAGGTTAAATGTAGACATACTCAGTAATTTAGGATAAAATAACAAAGTTTATTAAAGTGATAATGGCTGAAGGGAGTGGAGCAAGTCTTAAATTTACACAACTGAAAACACTATGAACAGCTAAATCATACTCACAGGCTTCGGCCTAGCTCAGTCGGGGCACCTACTAATACCTTCCGCTATCTCTTGGCTGATCTGCTAGATAAAGCTTAATTAAACAGCCCGTGGCTGTGGGTAATCCTTTATTCACAAACAAACCAAATGAAACTAAGAGGTTCCTTACCCCGGCCAACTCTCAAGTCAACTGTCGGGTCTCCTTTCCACTCACTGGAGGCTTCGTTGCTACTTTTCAATCGGCTAGCACTTCGCTGAACACTAATTCACTTCGCTTGTCTAATACTAGAGATCCTCACACACTGGCTAGACACACAGATGCTCTCTCGCTGGCTAATGCCAGAGACACTCCTCATTCACTCAAACCCAAGCTTTTATATGCTGCAAACTGAGATACTTCACATTAACATATTACTAATAACCGCGAGCTAACTGTAAAATCCGAAAGAGCACACACACTCTAGAAAGTTAAAGTAAAAGAGAGGATAGATGTCGCTTTTACGCTTACACATGTTAACTTATTGACGTCACGATCTCAGAAACACTAGAGTGCCTTTATGGAAAGGTCACTCCCTCACAAACTAATGTTTCAATATTTCAATTATTTGTTTTTCGATAGAAAATGTAAGTCAGTAATGCATGAAAAAGAAGTTTTCGTCATATTAATAACACGAATGAAAAAAAAATGATTTCATCAGAACTATTTATAACAATCCACAAATAACAAATTTAAATTTCTATGATTAAATGCATTGTATATCCCCAAGCAATATGTTTAACGCAGCTAATACTTGTCTCCAAGGCGTATTACTTTTTCTTAAGTTGCTTCAGGTTTAATATAGTAAAGTAATGGTTTCACAGCGATAAAAATTCAAACCAAATCTAATAAAAAGAAACCATAAAAAGCAGATAATATCCAAGTTAGTATCTTTCAGGGATTGCTGGATTTTACTATTAATATTTAGTAAATTTAATGTTTTATATTAGGATAGTTATTTTTTGAGTGAAACATTTAGAAATTTTCTGGTAACTATTTAAATTTAAAATAAATGATATGTCATACCAATATAAGAGAAATATTCTTTAAAATTGTTTTATCCTTTACTATTTCTCTTATAATATTTGAATATGTTTTCATAAACTATGTAACTAAAAAGCATTAGCAGCAAAGAATTTCCAAATAGGGAATAACATTATAGCCTCACTCTCAATATGAAGCTTAGCTAAGATACTAAATGGAAAATGCTATATCCACATATTTACCAATTATATCAGGTATTATCGTAAGTTCAAAATGGGGGAGTTTTCCACGTCCAACTACCAAAAAATTCAAAATTCTTTTTCAAAAAATAGCATATAAATATATACACATATAAGCACATACTCTATGTATATTTCAACAATGGATTTATTGTATGTAATAAATTGTACAGAATACTTTGTGGACAAATCTATGTTTTTAACTTGAACTTCGAACTATCATTATCATAATTTTTAAACACTTTAAAAGTCTCGATGCAATATGCTTACTTTTTAAAAAAGGATTTGTGAATTGGATTTATTGTATGTAATAAATTGTACAGAATACTATATTAATAACTGATATAATATAAATAAACATGTTGAAATATACATAGAGTATGTGCTTATATGTGTATACATTTATATGCTATTTTTTGAAAAAGAATTTTGAATTTTTTGGTAGTTGGACGTGGAAAACTCCCCCATTTTGAACTTACGATAATACCTGATATAATTGGTAAATATGTGGATAAAAAGTTGTTAATACAGGTATTAAAAAAATTTTATAGATAAAAAACTTTGGTTTTTTTCTTAATCCATCTTGAATGGAAAATGCTATTTGACCTAGATACAAAGATGCCAGAGCATCTTTTGTTTTGCCTATATCTTTAAAAATGGCTGAGTTACAATACTACCTCTGACAATAAAGTTCGGTGAATGAATTTAGAACGCCCGATCTGGCAGCATTGGGGAAACAAAACGCTGCACATGCATAGAGGCAAGTGTTGACCATCTTCCCCTACCGTTGTTCAGTTGAGCGTCGTTTATGTTCTGTGTAAGACGTGCTTTACTAAATGCTTGTTTAGTGTGTTGGTTCTTAACTGAGAACAGGAAAATGAACGAATAAAGGGTCAGTTTAAAGTTTGGTTATTTGCTTTACAAGACACCGAAAGAAATTCATGAGGGATGGTGAAAATTGACTACCTACCATACTCGCCAGATCTCAACACTCCAGACGTCTTCCTATTTTCACGACTCGAACTCTCTTTGAAAGAGATTTGACCATATTGCTGACATCCAACGAAACGTGACGAAGCTTTTGAACTTCATCCCAAAAGAAGATTTCTTGCGAATTTCCCAGGGCGTGTATAGCAGATCGCAGCGGTGCATAGTTATAGGATATGACTATTTTGAAAGATGGTATGGTAACTTTCGTTAATATTTCATCTGCATTAATGCTACAGGACTATTCACCGAACTTTATTGTCAAAGGTAGTATTTTGAATTTCTAAAGTGGGTGACATTTTGAAAAATCTATTTCCCTGCGACAACACTCGGATATATCAACCGATTTTGATATGAGTGAGCATGTGCACAGGACTTACTAAGATTTCGATGAAGCTCATTTTTTAATTTCACCCATCATGTTGGTTTAAAATGGCAGGCACTTCATTATATCGCCGCATTTGGCTATCAAATATAAATCGCTTTATAAAAAAAAAAAAAAAAAAAAGATTGCATAAAGTTGATTAATTTCTCGAAATTTCCATTTATATTCAGTCTTTATAAAAACAAGCATTGATTCTTCTATGATCGTGTTCCACTAATTTGAACTTTGTATGTTTGAATTATATAACTTGATTTCTTTTAAAGTAAAGAATATGAAAGCTACCTCTTCCTCCCGGTACTGGCCGGAAGGCTTTTTATGTTTCTTTCACTATTAAAAAAACTAAAAAAAACCTATTTCAATTAAATTAATTTTATAACAATTTATCTCTTTAAAAAATTGTAATTGAATCGAAAGATTTTCAATAAAAAATTAATTTACTTGATTTTGCACTTGCATACTCTATGTTTTTTTTTTTTTTTTGAAAAAGATCTTTAATTTAAAAACTCCATCAGAGCACATTTAAATATTAATGTTGTTTTTAAAACGCATGACAAGTATTGCATGTTCTCAAGTTGCATTTTCTCGACATGTTTTCTGCAGATGATATTTGTTTTCAACAAAGATAAGTTCTTTTAAAATTTCTCCAGGCGTAATAGTGGCAAAAGTAATAGCTTTTCAAGACATAATAATGGTTTCACTATCATAAAATTCAAAACATATGCAATAAAGAAAGTAATTCAAGAGAAGATAGCATAATAAGTTTACAAATTTAAGAAATTGTTAAATTTGTCTTTCAACTTGTTGGAAATTTATGTTTTGCATTGTAATATTTTAAAAGATTCATTTCAAGGAAAATACTTATAAACTTTCAACAAACTATTTAGAAAAATAACAAGTAAGAAAAATGATGCGTTAAGCATAGATTATGAAACACTTTCCAACACTTCCTGAAATCTTTAACAAAACTTTGTTGTTTAGGGAAATAGAAGCTACTGTTCATAGTCAAATATATATACCAATACTTTTGAACAGCCCTGTATTTGATCCGTTGGTTGATATGTATATACTATATGATAGGAAAATTTAATTTAACAAGAAAATGCCTGGTTGAAATTTCTCTTTCGGCACTTTATTCTAATAGAGGAAAAATACTTGAATACTTTTGGTCAGCCCTGTAATTTTTATAGTACCTTTATTACACGTCAGTATTAAGTTAATTGCATTTTTCGCGATATCCACAATAGCTCTATCTCAAGAAACATTGCATAAATTTTCATTAAACTTTATGTTCAGTTACAGGTTGACGTAAGTTGTTGCAAATTAAGTTTCGGTGTTGTTGGTTCGGTGTTAAGTTGTTGCAAATTAAGTTCGGTTCTCAACAACTGGCACAGCTATGCATGATTTACGTAATCTTGCATGATTTACGTAACTTTAACGATAGTTATAGCTCAAGAACAATTGTACGGAATTTCATATCATTAGAATTCCAATGATGGGCATAGATTTCCCTTTAATTTTGGCCCTCTGATAGCGAATTTTGAATTATTAATATGCATGATATTGATCAAAGTTCAGAAATTGCCACATCTGAGTATTTTTATTGAAGCAATGCACTTTATTCATTGAAACCAACAACCTGCATTTTATGTGTTTGAATGTCTGTGTGCGTGAAATCGCGCACATTCTCTCCCTGTGTGTTATTTAATTTCTCCTTCTTCTTTTTTATGATTTTGCATTTGACAAATAAACATAGCGTTTATATAATTATGACATTTCAAATTATTAGAAACGTTTTAATATTTAAAAAAAAATAGACTGGTGGAGTAAAGAAATGAAAATGTATTCCTTTCTACGATTCCTAATATAATCTTGAATAGTGTGATGTAAACCGACGTTTTTCCGAATGCGACCTAATTTACGGTTCGAATCGAGACTGGGACTACAAATGGTTGACTACAAATGTTAAGGGTTAGTTTTTGACGTTTTCGATCCGGTTTTGGAATGAATTTAATCCATGATGCACATTAGTTCGGTAAACATAACAGATATCTTTTTCATAATTATATTATAGACACATATTGGATGAAAATCAAAAACATTTTAAATTGTAGAATTATAAGCAAAATTATAGAAATTTCAATTTCAAATGCCTCTACATATACCAAGATAGCTAATATTAAAAATTTAAACCCAGCTGCCTCTGGCGAGCAGTTTAATGTTCATTTAATGTATGAAAAGTATCGTGCAGCATTATTTGTATCCGTAATTTAATTTTTTCACCCAATACTACCAAAATCGGAAGATTCACATAGAGAAAGAAGAATGGAGTATTTTTATAGGCGTAACGCGCTAGTCATAACTCTCCAAACATTGTTCTTATCGCTTTATTTATATTTCATTTAAAGTATAATCCTTTTACTCATTTTATTAGAAAATCATGAGTTTTATTTAAAACTGAAACTCTTAAAATTCTTAAAAAGAATATTTTCTTATTTCTTAACTGAAATCGAAAATTAAAGTATAGAAAAAATGAAATAAAAAAGAAAAGAAATGCATTGAAAAAGGAAAGAAAAAAACAAATATCATTAATCAAGGTATTTAATGTCAACATCAAAATCTATTTTAGTTCACAATGAAAAAAGTAAAGAATGCTAGTGCCGAGTTTTAGAAAAAACTACTATTTTTGAGATTTGCATCAGGCTAATATAAAAGTACTAGGAACTCTTTTTGATCATGTCAACTTTTCTGTAGCTTTATTCGAAAACATAATTTTGAGTAAAAATGGACACCTTGCACATGAAAAGCTATGGGGTGAGCACATTATCATTTATGACTGTCATGTGACATAGACTATTATAATATATATCATAACATGATACTTCAATTACATATTTGATACAAAAATCTGTAATTTTACTATAGCAGTTGTTATATTACAATATTTTTCTACTGAAAATCAATTCAGAAAAAGTTTAATAATTTATATTATTAAAATTTATTCTGTACCGATCTTCAATAGGAAAAATGTTTAGTTCAAACAAAGTTACATTTCGAATAAAATGTTTTTCTTATAATATCGAAAGAAAATTTAATATCAACTTTTTTTACTGTACTTGTTTATAATATATTTGACATTACAAAATTTCCCGTAATAAAAGTCAAGTTAAACTATTGGCGAAATGTTATTAGTGATCCCCTCATGTACAATTTAGATTGAAAGAAGAGATAAAGAGTACTGAGTAAAATGCCCTGGGTTTATATTTTTATATGTAAAGTGTATTTGAAGTTTAATTCATCTACACGTACAATAACAAACAAAAAATGGCAATGGTAATGAATTTTAAAATCCACCGATAAAAAAATAAAATACAATGAAACAAGAAATGAATATATAGAAATGTTTCTACTTCACATCGTATTTTTTTATGGAACTTGTGTTCTAGATAAGAAATCGGGAACGCTTTAAAGATAGTAAAGCAGTTTTGAAAGTACCTTCTATTTTTAAACACAAACCTTTCTCTTACTTATCCTCTTATTTCATTGTGTATAATAAACATTTGTTGTTTGTAAAAAGTTGAACCAGCTCATTTTCAAATGTTATTACTCTACTTAAAAAACGAAATGAAAGTTTAATGAAATTCGCGCAATTTTGCAATTTAACTCGTTAGGAAATCGTTAAAAATGTAGAACAGCTATGACAATAGTTGGGTTATATAAAGCAAAACTTTAGCAGTATCTTTCTATAAACGTCAAGATCTAACATAATATTATATTTCATGATATTCCATGTATGAATTCTTTAAGTATAGCAATTATGGTATTTGTGTAAAATGACAGCTAATAAGTGTCAACCAGCGTCACCTTCTAGGCGATAACATCAAAATCTATTGAACTTCATTTATATTATGGTGTAAATTAACCTGAAAATTTATTAAATTCCTTACAGTAGTTTGTGTGTTAGTATGCCCACAAAACTTGTGTCACATACAGAGACAAAGAAACTCACGAACAGATAGATAAGATAGTCAAAAGAAGATAGATACTAAAGATAGTCAAATTATGTGCAGAGCGTTCTAAAACGTATAAGTCTATCTAAAACAACAGAAAGTTTTTTTTTAATCTAATATTTTATTTTTGTATATAGAAAAAAGTAACACAGGTAAAAGTCCTAGCATAATTACAACTAAACAGTAACACGAGAACCTTTAAAAATCTTCTTTTAAACAAAATCGTAAGATGAAATGCAATATCTCACGTTTATTTCAACTTCAACTCTAATGAATATTGGTTCTTTTATTTCAAAACGAAGTGACGTGTTTATATAAATAAACGGCAATTAGTTATTAAAATATTATCTGATGTACAATGAAAAACTAAGTACTAGTGAAATACTATTGCAAACCGGAAAGAACTATGGAATTTCAAATAGAAACTTTTTATTTACTTTATTAGCTGACCCGCCCGAGTTGCCTAGAGCCCGTTATAGGAACCTTAAACAACACTAAATTTTGTATGTTTTTATACCTTTTGAAAATCATTTAAATGTACCTAGTTTTGGAGACCTCATTGATTTCCGCAGCGTTGCCAGCGATCTTCTTTGCGAACGAGCCTGCACTGTAAAAAAAATTCTGTAAGGTTACTAAGAATTTTCTAGGAAACTGGGATGCCTAGTACTTTTTATGTAACCGCAACAAAAGAAAATCGCATAAAATAACAAAAGTTTCTTTAGTAACTGTGACTAAATTTTGTTCAGTAAACGTACTAACGATTTCTTAGGGAGGTTTCCAAAGAAACTTCTGTAAGTTTACTAAATATTTTTTTGTAACGTTACTAACGATCGTTTAGGGATTTCAGTAAAGAATATCGAGAAAATTTACTAATAATTACGTTGTGAACGTAGTAAAGATTTTGTAGGGAGTTTTCCAAAAAACTCTTTGTAAAATTATTACGGATTGTTCAGTAAATTTACTTATGATTTTTAAGGGAATTTCTCAAATTAGTTTTTGTAAATGAACTAAATATTGTTTAGTATACTTACTAGGGATTTCTTAGGGAGTTTTCTAAACACTTCTTGGTAAATTTACTAAGGATTACGTAGTAAACGTGCAAACAAACTTTTAGGGTGTTTCCTAAAAAATATTCTGTAAATTTTATGATTTTTAGTACACTTACAAGGGATTTTTTTGTACATTTGCTGAAGAATTTTTTGTAGATTTGTGAAGGACTTTAAGTATATTTACTAATTTTCATTTGTAATGCACACTAAGTATTTTATGTATTTTATCGAATACCCTTAAAAAAAGTTAAATATTTTGATAAAGTAGATAAAATACTTAGTGCGCATTCCTAAAAATAAGAGTAAATGTATTATAAAGTCCTTCACAAATCCACAAAAAATTCTTAGCAAATATGCTGAAAAAAACCTTGTAACTGTATAAAAATCATTAGAAATGTAACTTTATTAAGATATAGTGAGAAAAATTACAAATAATAATTTAATATTTTATTTAAAATAGTTTTTGCATTATCACCAGAAAATTTTTTCTAACAGTGCAAGAGCTATGATTTCTTAGTATTGTATCTAAAATATTTACACTTACCAAAAAATATTTCTAACTGTACAAAACTTTTGCAGTAGTATTACCAATGGTTTTTCAGCAGTATTCCAAAAAGATTTTATTATTATTATTTTTTTTATAGTAATACTTATATTAGTTGAAGTTGTTGTTATAGTATTCTTTCAATATGAATTTGAATTTTAACAATTTTAAATATCCACAGTGGAGTTTTCCTTATGTATCAATATATTTCTTTAAAAAATAAGTAATATTAGCTTGACATGTGTTTCAATATAATCACAGCAATTACCATAAATATTTGTATGTTACGCATGAGAATACTGACTGAAGCTTCATTATAGATAATTAAATAGGTACTAAACCATGCTTGATATTAAATGAGCATTGTAACAACAACAATAACTGAGCAGAGAAACTGAAGGAGATCTTACGGTTTTCAGTTAAGCTAAAAAAGGGTCAATAAAAACAGTAATGTAAAAAAAATGTATCATTAGTAAGTTTATAAAATATGCCTATGATAAAAAAAATATATATATGGTTATTATTGAGACAAATTAATTTTACAATTTTTAAAGACAATTCTATTTGTATGAGTAAGCACTGTGCATCATCTAACCCAATATACGATTTGAAAACCTGCATATTATCAGAAACACCATCGGTTTATCTTATGTAAATATGCATCTGAACTAGAAATGGAAAAAAGTAGTCTTGCGATTTTTTTAAAATGGAGTTTTGTACAATTCCAAGATTATCAGAATTTCAGTCATAAGTGTATTATGATACATATATTTTAAAGACTATACAATACGCGGTTCAAAAAACTGCAAAAAAAAAAAAAAAGTGACATCTGTAATATATATAATAAAATTAACGTCTTTACATGAATGCCATATATAAGAAAATGTGTTTTTTTAATATCTGTTATTCTTATTTCTGCTGAATATTCCGTATAGTTGTCACTGATCACTAGAAACTTTCTTCCTTTTATTTATTTTCTTGTCTCTTTCCTCGACTTTCTCTTCACAAATTTGTTGCACTGTCTACATTAAATACACCTGACATTATTTATATTTTATTTGCTTGAGAGTTATGTTTCAAATTGAAATAGTTAAGAGGAAAATTTAATTAGTCATAGAACCACAATTTTCAAACTCTAAACTGTCTTAAAGATCCAGAAGAATGGATCTAACATTCATGAATTTACTGAACTGTTGTTGAATCAGCTCTGGAATTAGAAATTCCAATTCAAAAAGTTGCATATAAGACAGATGATATACACACCTTAACATATGTACTCAAAAATGCATATTGGATATATCAACAGTCATTATTTCACACGTTTTAATGCTTATCAGTATGTTATAATCACCAGACGTGACTAAGAAGAATTTCTAAAAACAGAAAATGTATGAAAACAAGAATTGAAACAAATAGAAAGGTATAATACTTTGAAAAATATTATGAGTAGTCATTTTTATTATAAATGCAATGTACATACCTGTACAACCAATAAATTTAATGTGATTAAATGACAAAATACAATGAAAATATGAATGAAGTTTATTTTTAAATAATGATTTATTATATTCTATACAATAAAAATAATTTACATATATATTTTTAATATGACTCATATTTTACAAATATTACATAAGGCTATTTCCATGAGTACTTGTAGTGTAAGTCACAGGCTACGATTTTTGGCTACCAGTATTTTAGTACGAAAAAATGTGATTTATTTTATCGGCACATTCTCATTAATTGAATAAGGCCAAGCAGACTTTTCGAAAATAACGGTGGCAAACAAGCATAGCAATTTTAAGGTAATGTGACTTACACTACAAAACCCATGGAACTAGCCATAACTAGAGTTCATACAAATATCTATTAAATTCATGCTTCATCGATAGTATTTTTGGAAACATGTTTTCTCCAAATTTGAATAATCAAGCTTATATACCTATTAAGATACTATTGGAAAATGATTGATAAAATATTATGGTAAAATATTTGAAAACTTCAGTGCAGTAGAATATATTAGAAAGCCCAACTGAGGTATGGGGAGGGATTTTTCATATAGATAATAGTTCTTTTTCCTCGTCTGACTTTATCAAACTTTCATCATCCGGGAAGTTCACACTGTTTTTAAATTGGACTTCGGTTTTCTTACGCATCTATAGAAGAAAGTTATATGTTAACATAAAAAGTAAAGAAACATTTAAAAAAATTATAATGAATATTATGTAATAAAAAAATCTATATTCATCTTCGTATTGAATAAATGAATTTTACAACTACTTCAAAATTATTTCTATTGAACCGTCAAAATTTGACGGTAAATATCTTAATGGTATCAAAGAAATAAAAGTTTATTTAAATGAATAAGTGTTGAAAAATAAAACAATAAGAATTATAAATAATTTGAAAAACCATGCAATTTAATTTTAAGTCAATGATTAGTAATTGTCAGTGGTACATTCATTCATGTAGTCATAGGAGTTTTCATATCTGAGGTTTTTCATTTACTGACAGAACATCAATAAATCGTAAATTGCTGTCATTATTTATTAAAATGATGACAGTAAGTTATATACTATATGTAAGTTATATAATGTAAGTTTTCATGTAAAATACATTAGTAAAACCATATGAAACTGAAAAGTTCCCTTTTTTAAGGATTGACATGCTTTTTGAAATAAAAATACAAATATCCGTCATAAGGTAGCACCGATAACACTAAAAACATTGAGTATGCTTTATAAATGTTAAATATATAGCACTAAAACAGTTCACCTGGTGTAAAAATGATGTCCTGAAGGTATCTACAATGTTGAAGTTGTGGATTAAAAAAATCGTCAACGTTACATGGAGAAATTTTCCTGTGCCGGCATGTCTAGATAAATAACTAATACTCAGACACAATCCATCTTCATTTCCAATAAATAATGGTAGTAAATTTGCATTGTAATACAAATGCTTAAGCTTTCAATATGTATAAAAAATACAAATTGATATATCCATCTCTTTGTGAATTTGGTACTTAAAAGTTTTCATAATTGCTAAGTGCTTCATTTGAATTGTGTGTAATTCAATTCTATCTTTATGCACTAAAAAAAATACTAGCAGTTTTTAAGTCAAAGTTATTTTTAAGTTTAAAAAAAAATATTAAAAACCTTTCAGATAGTATAAAATTAACTTTCCATCTTTTCTTGATGAAAACTATAGTTTTTAAAAAATCAAATTTTTATTATTTACCCCCCCCCCTCCCCCAGAGTTAAAATGCGGGATAACAACCAATAATTTAATTTTTCTAAAACATTAATTTGTAATATAATGAATGTTTTTAAACTTTTATTAATTAATATTAATTATAGGAATTACAAATATTGCGATCACTTTCTTTAGTTAGATGTATACGATGTTATATACATTAATATTTGACATAATTGTAAAATCATTAAATAACCCTGATATTTAGATGTATTACAATTAGGAATTTCTTTTATCGTTAAATTGTTTACCTCTGCTAAAAATTAATAATTATTGAAAATAATTACTAAATATCACTTTTTCACCCAGGATACGCAAACTTTATGTTTTAACGGCAAAAAAATTCAGAGTTTGAATGATGACATGTTTTTTTTTTTTGAGTACATGTTAAATACCGGAAGAGCTTTGTTCCCTCCCCCCTCCCCTTTTCGACAGCACTTAAAATTACCCTTTGAAATACTGTAAAACGTTTCAAACTAGTTGAATGTGGCAATACTGAAACTTTCATCTATCTATATACATGTTAATACTTTAAAATTTGCCGTCCCAATACGAGAAATATATGCCCATCTTGGGATTTCTAAGGATACGAAATGTTATGCATTATTTTTTGAGGTATGAACATCGCTAAAATCACCTAAATTTTGTAAAATTCAAGAAAACAGCGCCTCTTGTTTGGTGAGTTGGGCCGGAACCGAATATGTAACAGGACAGTATCTAACAGAATCTCAAGTTTGATGAAAATCCGATTAATAAGCATTAAGGTAGAGTTATTGCAGAAATTTGAGAAAATAGCGAAGGAACACCGCATGTTGAGCAATTTAAACAAAAAGTTAATCGGCACAAATTTACATTACGAATTAACTGAATATGAACTTTTATTATATGGAGTGCATTAGTTCTCGAGATAGAGTTCAAAATTTGTGTCTCATAACATAAAAACACACAGACAAAGTTACAGACAGACATTTTGTAAAAACATGGTTTTAGTATATCTGACTCAAAACTTAACTCCGTCGAAAACTGGAATTTACATCGAAAACTACCCATCACTAATTTACATCAGTGACTGATTGAACATAATTTCTGTATTAAACCTATATATTTAAAATATTAAACTCTGTGCATTGGTTCCTGAGATAGAGTATCTAGAAAATGCGTGTCATATACAAATAAAATCACAGATTCCCCTTTTCGAAAAAGCGGGGTCTCTGCCCCCTAAAGCGTGTAAATCTGTCTAAACGTTTTACGAATCTAATACTTTCTTCTTATAAAGATTGATAAAGTAAAAATACAAAAAATATCGTTTAAAAAATTCATTGTCCAAAGTCACTTTTGTTTTTTATCTGCGTATTTTATTGAGGTTTCACGTTACATACATATTGATTAAAAATGATGGGGGGGGGGATGAAGGAAGAGTGGAACACTGGGAGGGATGGGACATTTGCAATAATTCTTAAAATATGCTTTATTTTTAATTTATGAAATTTCCATCAGATGAAATAATCAATGTATTATACTTATTGTTATAAATATTTGGAGTTGCAAGTAATTATGAGTTTGTCACTTAAAAAGTCCATTTCACAATAGAAAAAGTAACTAACTATTCAGATTTTTAATGTAAATTTTCCATCTCATTTTTTGTTGCTAATTTAATTGATTTTAACACTTTATAAACTCAACAATATGTTTTTTATAAATGAACAGTTAAGTAAAATCTAAAAGGCAATGTTTCTTTTGGAAACATATTTCTTTTAGTGCTACTTCAAGGGAGGAATGGGACACAATGATTCAAAAAAGATTGGGACCTGTTCTATCGTTCCCAAATTGTATCTCTACTCAAATAATTATATTTAATTACATACAACATGAAAAATTTGGCCAATATGGCACATTATAAATAAAAGAAAATGCCAATTGCACACAATTGAGAGCAAAAATTAATATAAAAACGAGTCAGAAAATAAGGGGTTTGTTATTTGAATACACCTTCAATTTTTCAATCATGAGAAATGCAGTTATAAATGCCCAATTTGACAGCATTTAAAATATATATGTATATTCTATCTTTATCAAAAAATTTATCAACGTGGCACATTATGCAGTTCCTAAATAAGAGAGCTTATCATTTGGATGCGTTTAAAAGCAAAAATGAATTTAAAACGAGTCAGAATATAAGCAGTTTGGATTTGAGATTCTTTTCTTCAACTCATATTTTTGTTAATTTTATTTTTACTATAAGAATTGGCCCTAAAACTCCTCAGTATAAAAAATATAGATATTACTGAGAATATGTAAAATAAATTTAATTGGATTTGATATATAAAGAATTGACGAAGTATGGATATTTCCTCCCCCCTCTTTCAGTTATCATTTTATTTATTCTTTTTTTCAGTATAAGTTGATTCTATTAAAACTTGTAAATATAAAAGTTTTAGATAATAAACTTCTATCCAATAAATAAATAAATAAATAATTGCATGCGATATCTTGAGAATTGACGAAGCTGTGATTTTTCTCTTCTACCACCCCCCCCCTTTTAAATCCTTAATGGAATTTATTTGCAAAGTACGTTTGAGTTCACTGATTGTGCATGATTTGAAGAAAAACTTGAAGAGATGAATAAAAAAATATTTCATGTTATATCTTGCTTTTAAAACAAAGGTTTCATCATCATTTTCTTACAGTTAATATTCCATAAAAAGAGATAAAACGTCCTCTAAAAATAAATTATATATCTAAATCACAAATTTAACAGATATTTAATTGAGCTACGCGCTTAAATCTTTCAAATTATCAAAATATAAAAGATGAACTAAGTATAAAAATCTTGGGTTGAGGGAAGTTTTCAGGAAGTTAACTGCTGTTACAATAAAGTAATAAATACAGGTGAAAAAAATATGAAGGCATTTTAAAAATTTTAATTTTATGAGTAGAAATAGGAGACAAAAATAATCATATTTTATTAATTATTGAAGGGGGAAGGGCTTATGAAACAATTTATAATCTACCTTATTAAAGTTTTACAAATACGCAAAAAATGAAAAGTAAACAAGTTAAGACTTTTTTATTGTTTATTTTTTGTTATAATAAAGTCACAAATAGATCAGGAAAAGTTTTTTAAAAAGCAAAGGATTTTTAAAGTTTTAAACTTTATATATTAAAGGGCCAAAAATATAAGCAATTTTTTTAGAATAGGGGAGATTTATTAGATGACTGACTTACATTACTAAAAATTTACAAATAAGTAAAATACTAATAGGCCAGTGGTTAGCTGGTAGAATTCATTATTAGAGGGAAACAGGAAATTGGTTTAATCCCATCAGTTTATGTCTACAATGAATATATTAAATTTTCTTTCTCGTACAAGACGAGCATTAGAAAATATATATAGATTTACAATAAAAATAAAATAAAACCCACCTTTTTAATGACATAATAATATCTCAAAACAATTGTCAAAAACATTGTTAAAGCAAATGATGTATGGCTTAAAATTCTGAGTAAAATGAGCATCTACACTTAAATTTTTTGTTGAACATTAATGTCTAAATAAATCAGAGGTCAGAGGTATAACTCAAAATTAATTAGGAAAAAATGATATTGTTTTAAACCCTTCAGTTTAGATCTAGAATGAAAGTACTGAGTCCCTTCCCCCTCTCGTTTGTGGTCAACGTTATAAAAAATAAGTACACATTTATAGTCGAAAAAACACTTTTTTTATTTATCTGAGCAATATCTCAAAAGAACTGATTCTATCGAAAACATTGTCAAGACAAATGTTTTATGATTTGAAATTAAAAATAAAACGAGTGTATTTTTGTCGTATTCTATTTCAAAATTTTTCCTTAATCTCTAACAGAGTATTGATGCAAGAAGAGACCAAGTTATCAATCTGCCCAGCCTCCATTTGTTTTACATGTTTTAAGTTGTTGAAGCCTTCACGATGTTATGCTAGGGATTTATTTTATGAATTTTGAGAATTATAATTTTGTAGTTATCGTTAAAAGATGTGCAGGAATGATAGCTGTTTTACATGTCGCAACTGATACCGTTAATCTTAAACCATAGTTTAAAGATAATTTTTTTATGTTAAGACTACATTTTTTATTATTCCGAAGACTTTACACTTTTATAAATTTAACCTGACAGAAATTATCATATAACTACTGTGAAGCAGTTTCTACCGAAAGATTAATAAGAGGCCCGATTAACTCATAGGACAGATTTTTTGTACTAAACGTTTTGTTTAAATCTCTTATAATTAAAATTCACCTATTCAAAAGTCTCTGATGATAGTACAAAAGTTTCAAATGAATGAAAACTTCGATAGTGTGTGTGGCTAAAGTGTAAAAATGGGGGGGGGGGGAGCAGCGGTCTGTGAAATCAGTAACATTAGTTAAAGGTTAATTTAAGATGTTCGTACTAATCGAAAATCCTTTTTTTTAAACCATTTTTGTCCTTTATGTAAAATATCGAAGTTTAGAACCATGCTACTTGTTGACTTTAAATTTCCTCTAGCGAAAAGGTTTCTGCACACTCATTTGTCCCCCCCCCCCCAAATTCTCGCATTTTTTTTTTCAATTTCCTTAATTCTAATAGATATCTACTTAATATATACACAATAGATAACTATGTACACATATTTCAAACATCAAAAATAATGAACTGACAATGATTTTGATAAAAATAGTTTTTATAGGTATTTTTATGGTAATTAATAAAAGTTTTCTTTTCGATTATAAATCAATACACATTTTGTAACGCTACCCTAGTAAGAATCGGGAAAACTTAGTATATTCATTCTAGACCTACAAAGATTTAAACAATTTTCAACTTTCCTCTAATTAATTCAGATTTCGCCTCCCCCCACCACCGGGCTCTAAAGAATTTTAAATAGTTTAAAATTCTATGCTTTTTTTATGAGGAGCGCATAGAATATATAGCATAGAGCGCAAAATGAAGGGATGAGGGAGGAAAAGGAAAATTTCGAGCGGTAAGAAAAATCTTATTTGGCAATTGATTGTGAAAATAAAGTAACGCATAGAGCAGATTTTATTTATTTTAAATTAAAAAGTTTTACAGATTTTTTTAAACTTTAAATGCTGTTAATGTGTGGGATTGACAAAATTCGGAAACGAATATTTTGAGGGTGAAATTCGGATGAAATTTTTAATGAAATGAAAGTGATGTTATCAATTGCTAATGAAATTTAGGATTGATTATTCACTATAAAGTAACAAAAAGTGTAGAAAAAAGTTTAAACACTTTAATCTTTTGTACTTTGGAGAAGGAGGCAAAAAAGCAGAAGGGAAATTTGAGAAAAATAGAAGGGAAGTTTTATTTGTTACATTAAACATTAGAAATTTCGCATTTGTAATAAATACCTACCTAAAGAATAGTTATTTGACAATAATATATGTAATTAACAGGAAATAACAAAAAGATTTACTTGCTAGATCATGCTATATTATAACAAAAAATCAAATACCCTTATCTGAGTTATCGATGCTTATAATATGCACGCATTCATTAAAAGAGGTCTAAAAGCAATCTTAACAATTCTAGAAGCATTTAAAAAAAAATTAAAGAGTGTTCATAAGTGTCTCCTAGGGGCGAAGTCAGGACTGAAGAGGTTAAAACAAACTTTAACACATTAAGAATAAATATTTACTTACTTTTTAACTAGAAATCCTTCTCAATAACGGATTCAAGATGGAAGACTTTTACGCCCTTGTGGCCGCGTAAACAATGAACACGTCACTACTGAAGCCCTTTCTGATTGGCTGACAGATGAAACTAAGATATTTCATGTATTTGTGCTATGCGCTGGTAAATATAATACACTGGTTACAGATGCAATTTTAGTAAACTTGCAGATTTCTGTGGCTTTACAAAAAATAATTTTGTATGTTTGCAGATTTTTTTTTACAGTGTGGAATCTGGGTCCCAACAACTTAAAGTAACATGCACCTGAAGTAACTGTCAAGCCAAAATACCGGAAAAAATAATACACCAATAATGTTGGAAAATGTTAGTTGTTGAAGTCTAAGAGAAAATTTCATAATAGAGAAAGTAGCGAATTGTCGTCAAAGTTGATTGAACCAAAACCCATTGAAATGATGCCCTTTGAATCCAGTTAAAGAATGCTTCTTTAAGTGGTTGAAGGTGCTCACTCCTATAATTTTCACAAATTAATTTTAACATTAATACTAAATTTAATAAATGAATGAAAACTTTTAACTAAAGTTAATTTTAAAGTAACGGGATCTTTGATTTACTGCTGTAGTGAGTAAATATAAGTTTTTGGCCAAAAAGGAGATTAATGTTCGAAAAACGTGGTAGCTGCTGTAAGAGAAAGGACCAGGTCCTTGGTGACAGAATCTTAATTAGAATGTAGTTGGTAGTTTTAAAGTAGCTAGAGGACGCTAAAACTATGTTACAGTAAATTCTAATATAATTGGATCATTCTCCAAAAAGCTGCGAAAAAAACCCAAAGAAGGAGATTAATGTTCAAAATTGGTGGTAGCTGAAGTCTGAGAAATATTTATTTTATTCATGCAATATCTGGAGGACTTAAAAAAGCTGTTTTAAAAAAAGATAGTGAATCAGTTTATTTTTAAAGGAGTGGTGACATAAGACCCAAAGGCGGCCAGCTGATGTTAAGAGTAAGGGACCAACATGGAAAATGTAAAATGGTTTTAGCTCTGAGCATTTTAGATCTTCATTTGGTCAAAATTAAGTATAGGTATGAATTAATCATTAAAATTAAATTTTAAAGAAATGCACAAAAAATGGATGGAAATGGGAAATAGAATAGGACCCCAGTCTCCAGTAAAATTGTAAAGGTGATGATTTGCGTAGAAGGGTCCAAAACACCACTTTAAAACTTTTCATTCAGAATGCGAGAAAATTAGGTTGGTTGGTTGTATAGGGTTTAATGGCGCAAAATCCCTTCAGGGACATGCTGCGCCAAGCGAGAAAATTAGGAGATGAAAAATTCATATTCCAATCATCTTCCAATCTTCCAATAAAATTTCGGATCTATGTTTAATGAATTTAAACGAAGCATTCTTTTTTCAACCTTTTTCCCTAAGGTGAAATGAAAAAAAAAATCATTAATAAAAGTCGAAAAGTAATAAGAATATATATATTCACATATATATATAACTGATGACTTATTTTTGCATGGCTTTGATTTAACTATTGTGAAATAGATTTGGAAAAGTATACCAATAATGATTTTCACAGAAATTTAATGTTCTAATAATTCGATTGTAAGAGAGAATGAATTAGAGATCTCTAAAGAGAATGTAATCGAATATTACAATTAAAACAGAAACGTTGATCATATTAATAAACATGGAGTAAATTAAACTTATTTAATC
Organism: Maratus speculifer; assembly: GCA_964019185.1. Taxonomy (NCBI): domain Eukaryota; kingdom Metazoa; phylum Arthropoda; class Arachnida; order Araneae; family Salticidae; genus Maratus; species Maratus speculifer. The sequence goes on along the minus strand of OZ025289.1, from coordinate 26,069,149 downwards.
CTACATTAGAAAAAAATTCTTCTGTAACAAGTTCAAATTCCAATGTTTAAAAGTATTGCATTTCCCAAACAATATGTTTCATGCAATTAATAATTGTTTTCAAGGAATTTTTCTCTTTCCGAATGTTTTTCTAGGTCTAATATTATAAAATGATGATATTGCTTTAATAAAAATCCAAGTAAAATGCAATAAGTAAAGAATATTAAAAGCAGTTAAATTCAAGTTATTTTTTCAGAGATTGTTAAGTTTTTCTATAACTTTGTTAAAAACTTTATATTTTACATTATGATTCTCGAGGTGTTTCATTTCAAAAGAAACATTTAGAAATATTCTGTTAATTACTAAAAATAAAACAAATTATATGTAATATCATTTTTAGGCAAATATTATAAAAAATTTATCAGTAAGAACTTACAAGTAATTAAAAAAATTTCAGTAATGATATGTTAATAGATTTCATAATATTTTTTTGCATTATGAAATTCCATATGCTTTCATGCAAAATGTAATTATAAAACATTCTTATCCTTTCGGGTCCGATTTCTTTTTTTTTCTATTTTGAGAACAAAATTATTTTTATTGAAACAACATTAATCATAGCTATTCAAATAGATTTATTCCAGTTTTATTATTAAATTATTAAATTATTCAAGTTTTATTCAAGTTTTATTATTATTATTTTTGATACATTCATTTTTGTAAATATTTGGAAAATATCTTATTACAACAAGGTTGAACAAATATTACATTTTTTTTTTTTTTTTTTTTTTTTTTTTTTGCGTTTTTTGACAAATGAGTCCTTTAAAAAGCTTGTGTATATCTTAAATTTATAGGCTGAAATATGTAAATAAAGAAAGACACAAAATAAAGAAATCACAAACGGTGAAAAGAGAAAAGTATACTTTTATTATTATTCTAATAAATATCAAAGCATGCAGTGAGCAAAAAAAAGTATTTACACGCAGACGATTTTTTGCATAAGTAACCATAGGAAGTAAATTTGATACTATTCTCTTAATTATTTATTTATATAAATAAGAAGAAAATAAAAATAACTACCCATTTTTCTTAAACGGTAGTATTACACCTTTAAAAAAATAAATTAATATTTTCTCATACCTAAAAAGTATTTGCACACGAAGCATTGACTGTTAAAAAAGGCATTAAATGGGAACATTATGCAAATGTTTAGCATATCAGTCCCGCACTTTAAATTCATATAATATATTAACTGAAGCAGGGATTCTGGAGAGTTTTTGTTCTAATGGCGTCAAAAACGTGTTAACTGTCTGTTGCTACCCGTGAGAAGATTATATTTCTTAACCATTCTGGATTAAGTTGCCTAGGAATAGGTAAAAAATTAAATCTAAACTTTCCTAATGTTCCTTATGTAATTAAGAAGAAAAAAGAAACTGGTTCGACAATAAATAAGCCGCGAACTAGGCGTCCAAGAAATCTAACCCTTTAAGTGGCTTAACCGGGATTTTCCGTCCCGTAACTTCTAGAAACAATGGCTGTTTTAATACAAAATCATTATTGAAATTAATTTTTTGAAGTGAGTAAGATAATTAAATATTTAAGTTTGTCAAATAAAATTTTTCCTACCAATACCTTTCATAAGTACTATTTTTATGAATTGTTAAACATAAATAGAATATTTTGCAGGCCTCTTAAAAAGCTAAATACCAGGCAAAGGAGAGCCATCATAAAAGATCACCCTTTTCTAAGTGCTCGAGAACTAGCTGTTGATGTCGCGTCAACATCGGAAACAATAGGTACACCACTATCAGTTAGAAATATTCTTCATGATGCAAAAAATCGAGGAAGAGTCCCTCGAAAAAAAAAAAACATTTATCAGTGAAACAAATAGGATGAAAAGACTTTAATTTGCTAAAGCTTACGTCAACAAACCACTACAGTTTGGAAAACTGTTATTTTTTCCGATGAAAGCATGTTCAATATTTTTGGTTCAGATGGTAAGAAAACTGTATGACCAAAGCCAAAACTTCTCTTCAAATTACAAACTTAAAATTCTCATAGTGAACTCTCATAGATCAATTGCAAATTTCAGCCATGTATGAAGTAGGATATGAACTTTTACAATCTCCCTATATATAAGTAGTACACTTTATATATAAATTTCTGCCAGGATATTAGTTTGAAAATGGTTTGAGTTATAAAAAGAAAAACTTATCAAACTATTTTATTTAAATAAATGTTTGATATATGGTGTATTTAAGTTCTAAATTCATTTATTTATTTATTTTTCATTGGAAAATCTTCTTCAAGAGGGGGTAATAGACCTAAAAACATTTTAAAGTAAATTTAAAATTTATTTTACTTTATTTTTGATTTGATTCATATGTATAAAGCATTGCAAAATCATACCCACAATTACTTTTACAGAAATGAATCTTATAATAATTCAAATACAAATTTCTATAACAAAAATTTGATCGTGTATTTCACACTAAAAAAAGGGGCTTTTATTAAATTGTCGAATAGACAAAATAAATTGTATTGATTTGGCATCTCATTCTTTTTCATACTGTGAAACATTTAATTTAAACTATATCGAATTTTTATGATGTAGTTTAAAAATATTTCTATTCCCCTATACAAAAAAAAAAGAAAAAAATGTAGACTACAACACTTTTTATGGCACACAACGCCATATTTTTAGTTGTGGATTTGCTTTCAGACGTGATATTACTTTAAAATATGGTTACACTGTGATAAAAGTTCGAAACAAATGCTTCTTGAGAGATAACTTAAAAAGCAGGTAATAACCAAATTACAAGTAATTTACGATACTGTTAATTTTTTCTTTAAGTTTGTTGAAATTTTATGTTTTGCATTATGATAACTAAGGGAGAGAAGGCAAATTAAACATCGGGGCAAAAATCAATTTTAATGTATGAAAATGAGCATCTATTTAAGAAACATCTGCCTTTTTTTTCAGCTTATTAGTAGATTTTATTGTCTTTTCTATGAGTAAAACATTTTTTAGATGCTTGCATAAAATATGCATTAAAAAACATTATTAACTTCTTTGGGACAAGCGACTGGTTCACGTGTCGCATAAGTTGCTTAGAATCTTTGATTATTCTCACCAGAAAAATTTTATTGTAAATTTTGCCTTATTTAATCGAAATATTTTTGCGATTCAATCAGACAAAAACTTCTGCTTTAAAAAACCGATGATAAAAGAATAAAAATTATATTAAAGACGCTTGTCCCGAAGGGTTTAGAAAAATACTTAAACAATAAAGCTTCTAGTTGTACTTCGGTTTGAAAAATCTCCTGTTTACAGAAAGAGGAACCAATAAAACTCTTTTCTAACAAAATAATAATAATAATGTTACTACTACTACTACTACTACTACTACTACTACTACTTCTACTACTATTAATAATAATAATAATAATACATCTAAGTTCGTCTTTTTATTTTATTTTTTCCTGGATTCTTTCAGTTATCATTCTTTTACGAAGGAATAATACAAAAAAAAAAAAAAAAAAAAAAAAAAAATTGAGAAAATAATTTAATTTCCTTTCTATCAGATGACAATTGTTGTTAAACTGAAAATGACATCTGTAGTAACCAATTTTCTTCTACAGATTTCTTATATAGTTAAAGGGAATATTGTATAGAAAAAGGAAGTTTCGATAAAATCGATAAACATGTGGTAAAATGAAATGATTGAATCTGACTGATCAATTTTCCGGCGACCAGCGTTTTTAATTTTAAAAAGGACTTCTTAGAATTAATTGAAATTCTAATGCGATAGCAGTCAATAGATGAGAATTCGTTATGATTTCTTTGTTTATATAAAAAATAATTAAATAATATATCAACAATAATTTATTTAGAAAGTAATTCTCTAAAAATTCTTTTATTAATACTTTTAAAGGAAATGTAACCGTACACTATACACTGTAAAAAAAAAGTGTCGATCTACTAAAAAAACTTTAGTGGTCCTTGTAATTACTAAAAAATTTTTAGTAATCTTAGTCGGTTACAAGAAAATCTGTAAGAATTACTAGAAAAAAGTTAGCAACGAATAGAGTTAATAATTTTATACTTTTAATAGCTATTACTAAAACTCACTTGGTATGGCCTTGATAGCATAGTGGTTATCATAACGGACTCCAGGCTAAAAGGTCCCGGGTTCGATACTGGCCACTGCCGAATACGCCCCGAATGTATGCAGTGTAAGTACTCGTTAATAAAGGGATTATGAATATTCTGACGGAGCAGTAGGAATGTTTGGTGCTGCCATCTATGGCGGTTTTGCCGAAAATCTTCCGCTCCAGAAGTCTGGATGCAGCTCGAAGGAAGCTCCTGCCCATCGAGCCCACGTAATGGTTATTAAAAATAATTTTGGAGTTATTACTAAAATTTGCTTGGTGGCTCATACTAAATTTTTTTTATTTAGTTATACAAAAAATTCTTTTGTTCAGTTTACAAAAGAAATGCTTGTTTCGCTTGCAAAAAAAAGTTTGTAATGGTTACTAAAAAATTCTGTGGAATACAAATTTACTAAAAAATTTTTAGTAACTTCTTGAATTTTTTTTACAGTGTGTAACCGTACACTATACCGAAACAGAGAAGTTCTTAATAAAACGGTAAATACAGTGTAAAACAAATCGACTTAAATGTCCACTTTTAAACTGTCTGGCTTATCATAAAATCTTAAGTTTAGAATTTTTGCCTAAGAAAAGTTTAAATTCTAAAGCTACAGTTTTTTAAAAGTATGGCAATATTCTTTTTCCCAGGCAATATGTTTTCGCCAGATAATATTTGATTAGTTTTTCTGAATTTTTACCAAGCGTTATAGGGTCGTAATACTGTTCTATTTTCTTTTTCTGTAGCGCGACGTAAAAATGATATTACAGTTTCAAAAGTTGAAAAAATAATGGAAAGAACTGAAAAAGTAGATAGTATAATAGCTACCAAGTCAACCATTTTAAGAGATTGTTAAATTTATCTTTCAGTTAGTGTGGAATTTTATATTTTTTGTTATAGAACTTGAAGAGATACACTTTTATCAAAACATTTAGAAATTTTTGCTAGCTATTCAGAGAAATACAAATGGTGTGCAGTCTCATTGTTTACGAAATATTCTGAAATATTTTTTTGTGTAAAAATATACAAGAAAATTAACAATTTTTAGAATAATAGATGAAAAAAGTTATTCGGTTACCCTTTTACTTTTACTATTATTATTATCATTTGCCTTAATTTATTTTTTAATGATGTAAAATAACACTTAAAGAATGTACCAACAATGATACCAGTAGGGACTAGTTTTCAAATGATTCGATTCCCAATATCGCTAAACGAAGCGTAATCGAATACAAAATAAATGTATGGGACATGAATGTATAAATGCGGGTTGTTTCTAAATGGAAATCGGGGGTTTTACACTTGGTAGTATTTATTATTAAAAACTTAAAATTACAGTTAATACATAAATTGAAATAGCAAGTCAAATAGTTTTACCTTCAAGCTTACAAGTGTTTAATGTGAGCACCTTTTATCACACGGAACACATCAAGTCGATAAATCAGTTCTTCCCAAACGTCCCGTAAAGCACGGTGACGTCACTGCAACGTCGTTGTGAAGTCACATTGTGACTTTGTGACCATCGATTGTCGATGTGACGTCACGTGACGTCGATGTGAAGTCACAGTGACTAAAATGTGAAGTCTTTATGGCCGTTTTAGAGCTCTTTTGTGACGTTTCACAAAGTGGTCACAATGTGACATATTTGTTAAAAATGTGTCATTTGTGACTAATTTGACATTAACATTGTGACGAAACTGTCACAAAAGTGACGATATTTAAATTTCCAGAAACATGTTTTTTAAAGTAAATAACATGTTTTGAAGGATATTTATAAATTTCTAAAGATTTTTAAGAAAGTTACATCTCAGTCACAATGTGACGTCACTAAGTGGTGGCATTTGGGTCACAGATGTGATGTGACCAAAGGGACTCACAGTGACGTCACTGTGACCATGCATGCTATTAGGGGATGATTAGCAAGTATGTTCAGTTCAGGCGCTCACCCGAACAATTACCCGTGTGGGTTCAAAAGGATCGTGTGTATGCGCCTCCACTACCAGATAACCTTTGCAACTGTTGTAACAATGACACTACAAACCCTAATCAACGTTTGTAATGAATTGAGTTATCGACTTGATGCCTGCGTGTGACGAAAGGTGCACACATTGGACACTTGCAAACTTAAAGGTAAAACTGTTTGAGTTGCACTTTCATTTTATATGTCAATTATTAGGATGAGCGAAGCGAATCCTCTACTAGGCCACTCAAATGACATTTTGTCGTACACTTCACAAAAAAACTATACAGTATTTTCACTTGAAATTAAATACAAATATAAATTATGATCTGTAGATTTGCAGAATATTATTTTTTTTATAGAAATACTTTTCAAAAAATTATTATTTTAATTAATTTATTTTACATGTTTTTGCATTACGAACGCATTTTTTCAAATAAAAAGTGAAACACGTAAGTTTTCAGAAGAAAAACTTAAATCATGGGGTCAGTAATTATAGCTAGAATCATCATTAAATAAATAAATAAATAAAATATATTTTCATTATTCTGATAAAATATCTCAAAAACTGCTTTCAGATTTTCAAACGATGCTCATTCCTTTAACTATGTATAGTTTCATGATTTCTTTTATAAAATGTATAAAAAACTTTTTTTTAGAAAAATTATAGCATATTTTTAATGAATTAAAAGTTGAGAAAATTCTCTTATTAACATTCAATTATAAAATTATTTTTCTGTGTTAGGAATTCAAATACACAATTTATTCTTATTTTGTGAAATCATTTAAGCAGACGATATTTATGAATTTTAAAAGAATTATATTATGTTTTTGTGAAGTGGCAATAAAAGAATTGTAAACAAATAAAATTAATATTTTGTATAATTTTACTTCGAAAATATTTTTAATTATACCAGTTTTATATCATAAATAAACAATCTGAGGAAATTCTTAGTCATTTGGTTGAAATACATTTTAAAATTAAAATGCGCCGAAACATAAAATTACATTTTTGCTTAATAAAGATGCAAAAATAATTTTAAAAATATATTATTACTTTCAAATATTTATCTTATAGCATAATATTTCGCGAATCCAAACAAAGCATGGCTTTTGCTAGTAATTTTAAGTTTTACCTAATAAATATTACCAAGCATTAAAACCCTGACATTCATTTAGAAACATCCCATATAAAATATAAAAATGTAAGTATGCCAAAATAAATATAGAATAAAATGTTTTTTTCAGACTTACATTGGCATATTTAATTTAAAATGTTTTTAAGATCTAATTTAAATTCTAATGATAAAGGTATATAAAAATTAAATAAGTAGTGCATGCACCAGGTTATGTTTTTTTCAGATACCACTATTTTTTCAAAGCATATTACTTGAATAATGTAAATACCCATTCAAGGACGGTGGATAGAAATCGTTGTTTTCCCTTAAAATTCTAAATAATCCATAAAAATATTCATATTCTATAATTCCGTAATCAAACTGCTTAGTTTAAAATTCCTAACAGCCGAAAAAATAACAGGAATAAAAAAACAGTTTACACGGTTAGCTTCTATAGATCACGGGAACTTTTTTAAGACAGCAATAAAAAATAACTCAACAAACATCCGACAGATAGCGCTGGGAACTTTCGGCTTCGGTCGAAATATGCTAGTGAGACGGTTATAAGAATTTGCGCTGTTAATTCATAATTAGTTCACGGCTGGGAGTCGTGTACTTCATGATAATGAAGTACACACACTTCAAGATAATGAGTACGAACGATAATCCTTTGTTGGTAAAGTTATTTTTTGTGAACCAGAAATCAGCGATCAGTTCTTAATGAAGTACAAGGCTCTCAATCGTAATCTAATTGAGGTTTAGTAACCCAAGCTCTCATAAATGTCTCATTTGCATATTTCCACCGAAGTCGAACGTTTAAGCGCCATCTGTCGGATGTTTTTGAGTTATTTTTCATTGCTGTCTTAAAATAATTTCTGTGATTTATGGATGCTAATCGTGCAAATTGTTTTTTATTTCGGTTATTTTTCCGGCTTTTAGAATTTTTACATGTTTTTACGGACTTTTTTCCCACCCGGTGTGTACCGTTTTTACCCTTTGCGTCGCAGGACAAATCCATTGCTTAAGTGCTGAAATTTATGACTGACACCGGAATTTGAAAGCAACTTAATTTCAAAATTAAAAAAAAAAAAAATTATATATTCCACGCATTCAATAAACCGTAAATATTTTTTACAAAAATTCCGGTGCCAATGTGGCATGTGTAAATTAAAATTAAGATTTTTCATAGATATACCCTAGCGCTGTAAGGGGTTAACGGGAAATAGTATAAAAAAATAAAACCTACAAAATGTTTTCAGCTCCTTTTTTTTGTTACGATTATCATTATCGTTATTACTATTTCCGTTACTATTTCCTTTGCTTCATTTTTAGTGATAATACAAAGGATACTTTGAAAAAATATGTCAGCACTTAATTTCATTGAAATGAATAATTAAATAATTCAGTTTCTGATATTGATAAACGGAATGTATTTGAATACAAAATAAAATAAAATTATAAAATGAAATAATGACCATAAAATAAAAATAAAAGTAAAAATAAAAATAAATTAATTATTGGGATTTATGAAATAAGGTTAGAATAAAATAATTTGATTTGAAAAGCCACTTTTTATGTGTCTTACATAAAAATATTTGTTTTAATGTATTGCCTGCCTAGAAACTAATTTAAATTTTAATATTATAGTTTTCTACTACTTCCATACCTTTTACTTGACTTTTTGTGGTAAAAAAAATGTTACATTTAAAAAAATAAAATACCAGCAATGACGTCAGTAGAAACAAATCTTCTAATAATTCATTTACTGATATCGCTTAAGGGAATTACAGTAAAACCCCGATAATTCGGATTAATTGGGACCGGACCCAATCCGGATTATCAAAAATCCGGAATATCCGGAGAATTAGAAAAAAAATGAAATAAAATATAACATACTAACAGAAAATCACCTTTATGTTAAACTTATTGAATATTTGCAGACAGTAATGATGTTTACTTTGCTTAATTATTCCGAAAACATGTCAGAAAAAGTTTTTTTATTTAGAATACGACGATGAAACAAGTTTATGTTATGGAAATTAGCCAATCGCTTCTCAAACTTGAAAAAAAAAATGACCAAACCGATCCGAATTATCCGGAGATCCGAATTATCGGGCTCCGAATTAGCGGGGTTCTACTGTATTGTCGAATAATGTCTAGAAAATAGACGTATTTATTAAATAAAGCATGGTACTTTTTGTCTAGCTTAAATAAGAATCTTTAATTTAAAGACTTTCCTAAAGCTAGTACGTATTCATGATAAAGTTGATTTAAAATTTAAAACTAGTGCATGTGTATTAGAATTTTTATACTTTATTATATACATTTATTATATATTTATTCAGAGTTCTTGCTGGTTTTTGACCAACATCAGCAATTTGGCGAATAAGAATTGGAAAACAGTCGCCAAATGAAAAGAAATGCTAGCAAAATAGATTCGCCGTGAACCATTGAAAAATCTGTCTTTAACCTTTTATTGTATCCCATTTTTTTTTCAATGTGTACTAAAATAACCTAATTTTTTGGTAATTGTTTATGAAATAGAAATTCGACTATCCATTGCAGAAACTATTCAAAATAAATATATTCCAAGTGTGTAAATAAATAAATAAATAAATACCAAATGTGTAAATCAAAGTAAGAAACAGCTATCGTTGATTTAACGTTACAAAAATTTACACTAAATATTGCTATGAGATTTCGACTTCTATCCATTACAAGTAAAATGGCCAGACAGTAATAAACTGTAAGGTGAACCAAGTCAAAATTTTCTCTATTTTTGTTTGATGGGAGTAATTTGAATTGTGAATTTACCGGCGCAAGATGGTGATAAACAGGCAGTGGATATATAACTATCGCATATTCTTTTCTATATCTTTAGTTGTTGTTGAACTGAATTGGTCTTGAGTCAATATCTCTATAAATAGAGCAATGTAAATGGCACGGTGTGATTGAACATTTAAAGTGGCATCCATCATTCAGTAACGCGATTACGAATCCCGACTGTGTTAGCAGTACCTAACACATAAACACGCGAAAAGATCAGAAATTCGACACTCGCAATTTGGCGAATTTGCTTGTATCTTTATTTGTCAAATGAAACATTTTGTCGCATCGAGCGACAGTGAGAACCCTGTTTTTATTATTGTTTAAAAATATTTTTATATGTTTTTGAATTAAAGTTCATACAATAAGCGATGTATTTTCTGAAAATTAAAATTTTTTTCAAAGCATGTTGTTTTTTGTAATTATATTTACTGGCTCAATATAAAAAACAAAATTAAGAAAAGAAAAATTTGTATAAAAAAGATGAAAAATACGTATTTTTAAGTTGAAAGTAATTTTAACTAAGAAAACAGATTAAAACGCAGATAACAATTTCAAGTTAAAAATTTCTAGATAGTTTTTAAAATGTTTTTCATTTCTTTGAAATATTATACTTGACATTTGCATTATTATGCTAAAGAGGTCTCATTTTGAGTAAAGTACTTAGAAATTTTCTAATAAGTATTTAAAATACAACAACTATGTAGAATTTCGTCGTTTAAGAAATATTTTTTAAAATTATTTTATAAAAAGATATCAGTAAAATAACATTTTTTTAGGACTGAACAATTATAGATTTATGTATCATTTCATTAAATATGAAAATTTTCTATGTTTTCATGTAAACATATTAGCCCTTTCACTTACAGTCAATTTTATTTTTATACATTTACAAATCTCCAAACCACTTTATAATAAGTTTATAAAACAACTACAAATATGTCAATTTACAGTTAGTGATGTTTCCCCGTAAAATCAAATTAGAAAATTCATTTAGGATAAAAAAAACTAGTCGTTGGGGGCCACCGTAATACTTACCCATCATGGATATGCACTGTAAAAAAAATTCAAGAGGTTACTAAAATTTTTTTAGTAAATTTGTATTCCTCAGAATTTTTTAGTAACCATTGCAAACTTTTTTTTGCAAGTGAAACAAGCATTTCTTTTGTAAACTGAACAAAAGAATTTTTTGTATAACTAACTTAAAAATTTTTTAGTATGAACCACCAAGCAAAATTTAGTAATAGCTCCAAAATGATTTTTAATAACCTTTACGTGCGCCCGAAGGACAGGAGCTTCCTTCGAGCTGCATCCAGACTCTTGAAGCGATAAATTTTCGGCAAAATCACAATAGATGGCAGCACCAAACATTGCTACCTGCTCCGACAGGATTTTCATAATCCCTCTATTAACGAGTACTTACACTACATACATTCGGGGCGTATTTGGTTGTGTCCAGCATCGAACCCGGGACCTTTCAGCCTGGAGTCCGTTACTATAACCACTATGCTATCAAGGCTACACTAAGTGAGTTTTAATAATAGCTATTAAAAATATAAAACTATTAACTCTAGTCATTGCTAACTTTTTTCTAGTAATTCTTACAGATTTTCTAGTAATCGACTAAGATTACTAAAAATTTTTTAGTAATTACAAGGATCACTAAAGTTTTTTTAGTAGATCGACCCTTTTTTTTTTACAGTGTGTATATGAAAATAAAACAGGTGAAAACTATTTATACAATGCATTGCAATTCATAAACAAAATTTAAATATTGTTAATATACATAGTAATGCTGTATTAAAAAACTGCTGATATACCAATTTCGACAAATTATATAAAACGCCAAACTACTCAAGTAGTACCGAACTGCGTAAAAGAAACATCCTTATAACTCCAAAAATAATAATTCTACTAACTAACAATTAACTGCGTCTGATTAAGCGTCTCATTTCCAAATAAAATATAATTCTGAATTGAAATTTGAATGGAATACAGGGTCATGAAAAATCGAAGAATGTAGAAAACAGGATTACAAATATCTCGGCAACTAATGATCCGATCGACTTCGTTTTTTATGCAAAATTTGTGTAATTTTATTGCCTTTTACGACCATTTCTTAATATAAAAAAATTAAAAAAATCGAAATTTTTTTATCAGAACGAATTTTTCGAGAGTCCGAAAAAAATAGTTCCGGGTTATCGAGGTTTTTGATATTAAATAGGCTTCGTCCCATCCTTACATACTAAGTATATACAAATTTTCAAGTCTCTATCTGAATTTGTTCGTGAGATAGAGCGTTTACAGGCAGTCAGACGGACGGCAATTTTTTTTTCTTCTAAAAATACGTTTTTCGGAATCTCTACTATCTGAAACGTGTAAATCCGTCAAAAATTTTTTTTTCGATTTTCAAAATGATTGCAAGATTTACCCTATACTACGTATGATGAGTACGTAAAAATGGCGCAACTGTAGTACCTTAAGCGGGATCTACGTTAAAATAATGACGTTTGGAGCGCGCAATATAAACTTGAGGGAATTAAAGCAGCATTATAAAAGAAAAAAATAAATTATTCAACCACTTAGCTGATTTGACCGTATGTCGTACGGGCAAGAAGAGTGTGCTGAATCCATCACTAAAAGCTTTTTGCTACCACTAATTTTTTAGCTACAGTTTCATTGTATTACACTGCAAAAAAAAAAAAAAAAAAAAAAAAAAAAAAAAAAATCTGTAAAGGTACTACTACACTTTATCTAGGAAACTGGGATTCCAAGAACTTTTTCTGTAACGGTAACAACAAAAACTCAAGTTTTAGAATCGGTTAGTTGGATTTTTCCTGTTATCGTTACATGAAAAGTTCTTGGAATCCCAGTTTCCTAGAAAATGTTTAGTACCTTTACAGATTTTTTTTTACGGTGTAAATACCAAAAATGTTTAGTTTAAATATTATAAATATTTTAGCTTAAAAAAGTAGTGATTATCCCATATTTTCAATTTATTGTATGTAAAAAATAATCAATTAAGTTGTGAAAAACAATGCTAGTTTCTATGCGTATTTCGACTATGATATTCGCATGAAAATGTTTTGACATGTAGAACTTGTAACAGAATTCTAGAACCTCTTCTTCTAAACAAGATTTTTTTCTATTTTTAAAAACAGAAATCTCCCTTTAATAGAAAACAGACCAAATACGAACAAAAAGGATTAGAAAATATAAAACTTTGTTTCAATTTTCTAAATAAATTAAAAAAATACATGCCATCAGTAACGTTCACAGATACTAATGTTTCAATAATTCGATTAAAAAACTCTTTATCGGTAATATTAAAACAATAAACACAGTGAAATGGTCTTCACCAAAAGCAATAAATTTATTTTATTCGAATCTTCATTTTTCTTTTCTGTCGTTTATCGTTAAATATATAATTGAAAATTCTGTTTAAGAATGTTTCTAGATGATGCAGTTAAAAAATATCGCATTCCTTCGGCGAAATTTATTTTCTTCAGATGATAACTGTTTCAAAACCATGCTGATTTTCTTGAAGTCGTTTCCAGGCATAATTTTGTAAAAGAATAGTTTCACTGCAACAAAAAATTCAAATTAAATGCAATAACAAAAGAACTTAAAGAGAAGATAAAATCCAAGTTACTAAGTTAACTACTTTAAGAGATTGTGAAATTTATATTTCAGTTTTTTTGGGAAACTTCATATTTCGTATTGTACTTTAGGGGCTACATTTCGAGTAAAACTTTTAAAACTTTCTACCAGTTTATGATAAAGCAAATGATAAGAAATCTCATCATTCAAGTGATATTACTTAGTTTTATTTTATGGAAGGGTATTAATAATATACGATTCGTGGAATAAAGTGTTAGAAGAAACACTTTTATTTTCAACCTCTATGATATTTTTTGGGCATTATTTAAATAAAACACACATTAAACAAAAACGAGAAACTATGCATACGCATAGATTATGAAACACTTTCCAGTAACTTCAGAACACTAGAACGAAACTTAAAGTAAAAAATGACGTGTAAATCAACAATTTGAAAAATGTACAAAGGATTCGAAATCTTGATTTCTGCTATTACTATGAATTGTCATTAAAATACTTAATTGTTTGCAGTTAGACATATATCACATGCGTCATTGTAAATATGTAAATAAAAAAGTATCTGATGCATAAATATGAAACAATATATTAAGCATAGGTACATTATTGAGTATGTTAGAAGGATTTGAGTCATGGAATTAATATAATAATTTAAAATAAATCATCAAACTTATCGGAAAATTCTACTTTGACGCACAATGAAAACAAAATAACATCAACAAGGCAACTTGCTTTGTACCAACGTTCAAAATTGCAATTTTATTTTATCCTCTAAAAAAATCAAAGAATGATTTTTAATTGAATCTATATCCAATTATTACTTTCAAATATATAATCATAAGTCGGTCAAGAAAAAAAATCTTGATTAAAATAACTATATTAAAATAAGATTTTAGTATTTATAAACTCTATTTGTAGAAATAAAATGTTTCTTTTTCAACATCATTCGTATATCTGAGAATATTTTAAGCAAAAGTGCAGATGTGCGTCTAAAATGTTTTCTTCGATATGTATTGCATTATTCAGTGAGGATAAATGGACTATTGCAATGTATCAAGAAATAAAATGTGGTTTTCATGTTTTTTCAAAAGCATGTTGTTGAATTCAAGATGGTTTCTTTTTTTATAGAACTACGCATGGCATTATCAAAAAACAGGAAAAACTATCCATTTTTTATCTATACAATTTGAAATATTTTTCTAATTCACCGTTTTTGTTCTTTTTTTATCTATTGAAATTAAGAATTTCCTTTTCTTAATTAATAACCTCAGAAGATACTACAACTTATAATAAATTGCAGCATTAAAAAGTACTCAAATCTAAATCCGATTCAAACCGCGATACCGATAGGATCGGATTGGCAATTTCTTAAAATTACACTAAATGTACATTGCTTAAAAAGATGACAAAAAGGCTTTAAAAGGATGTTAAATTACTTTAATCCTTAGTACGTTCAACTGTAAACACAGCCTTTGCCAGATAGTGTAAAAATACAGTGATTGACATCTTAATTTTCAAATATCACGTAATTGAAAGATCTAATTAGTGCCAAAATAGGCTTGATCCCGAAAGATGGAGTTTCTGGAGTATATCTAATTTCACTTAAAACACAAGATATTTATCTAGAATTCATAGGAATATCTTCTCGTAAACTTAAATATCGTATCAAAGAACTGCATTTGGGCGATTTAAAGTAAAATCTACCAACAGTCTGTCAAGACTCAACCAGAAGCAAAATATATAAGTTAACGGCAAAGATGCAAAAAATATACGTCTCTTGAAGTATTACCGTGAATTAATTATTCGAGAATCAAAGGAAGCTATAACTAAAGAAAATATTGTTTGTAAGGATGTTTTATCCTATAAAATACCCAGAATTATGAGCAGTTTACTTAAAGAAACATAAAACAAGTAATATTCTTTTTCTGGATTTTTTTCATTTTATTTTCCCAATGCTTTTTTGCTCTAAAAAATTACTTTCGCTTTCACTCCTTTTTGACACCAGGTACGTGACATTTGAAAATTAAGATGTTAATATCTGTATTTTTATATTATCTGACGACGGCTGTATTTACAGCCGAAACTGCGAAAGGTTAAAGTAATTAAACGTTTTTTAAATATTGTGATTTTTGAAAGATTCCTGATTTTTGAAAGTTCAAATATTTTTCAAATGCAATATATATATATATATATATATATATTTCTTTATTAGGATCATTAATGAATATATATACATGTCCATTTTTCGAGTTAGAATGTATATTATAAATGCAAATATTAGAATATTCAAAATGAAACTTCAGAGTACTTTTCATTGTTATATTAAAACCTATTTTCTTTTAGAAGTTTGAGTTCGGGACATTTTCAGGTTAACATATGTTATATGTGGGTAAAAGAAAATTTTCATGTCTTGTTCTGGTTTTATTAAATAGAACTTTCGAGCTTGAGTCGCATTATACCCCTCCTTCGAAAAACTTTATTTTAAGTACCAATGCAGCTGAACTAAAATCTTCAGAAGAGATCCGATTGCATCTATTGGCGATGCAACTAATTTTCTTTTCAATATGGGGCAAAGGAGAACAGTTTACTATATAAATAAATACAAATAAATATAAAATTGAAATAAATAAATAAATTTTTAATTGTACAGATATAAAATTACAAAAGTCTATAAGCGAACTAAAATTATATCTGTACACTATACAAAAAAATAATTTAAAGAATTTACCAGAAACCCAGGTTCAAGTTACATAAAAAGAACTAGTGATCCCAATTTTTTAAGTAATCTTACAGATTTTTTAAGTTTATGGAGCAAACATGTATATTACATGAATTTATGTTGTTTACGTTAAATAAAAAGTTCTAGTAATCCCAATTTCTTAGAAAACTTTTAGCAATTTTAAAGTTTTTTTATTACTTTTATTTATTTATTTTTTTAACAATGCAGTTTATTAAATTAAAACACAGATATTATTATTACAAAATATGTCATTGTCTATTGTAATAGATTTTGCTAGTTGTTAACTAATCTAAAGCAATCCACGAAATTTAAAAAAACTTTTGTACGTATAAAATTACTATTTTCGTTGTTGTTGTTTTATTTAAAAGATTAGTTTGTAAACGTCAATAGTCTTTATTTTCACATAAAATATTTGGTGTTTTTCCAAAACATTTACCTATTTCCCTTGAAAAATTTTCTTCACTTACTACTGTATTGAAGATGAAAATTTCTGTTTCTTATGATATGCAAGTTACCTATTGACTTTAATGTTTAATGGCAAAAAACCCGAACGCACAAAACATTAAGCGAAAATAAATATACGCATTTAAAGAAGCTTATTTGTTTCATCTTAAGAAAATGCAATTTGATAACATCCATTTAACAGCATTATGTATATGTAATAGATTAAATCAATAATAAAAGAGAATGTCTTGCTTTGTGACAAACAGTTTTCAAATGGATGTGGAGCTAAGGAAAATAGGGCATTAATAAAATTATACAAAGACAATATTTGTTGGACGTTTTTCAAATCTTTTTATTGTATGTTGTTTTGGAAATGGAAAAGGATATTAATTTTCGTACTTATTTTTAAGTGGATGAAAAAAAAACTTTGCTCTTGAAATAGATGTAAATAGGATTAGAAAGTAGAAAAAAAAGGAATTTTTTAAAAAATATATATTGCATATGTTTCAAAACATTAGGGGAAAAGGTTTAAAGCAAAAAGAAAAAACAGTGAGTAAAAATATTTTGGGGTTCATTTATTATCAAATAGATATAAAATAGATATATTTATATAAAATTAAAAAATATATATGTTTTAACTTTTTTTTAAAATGAAGATCCCAGAGCAAAATTCTGTTAGAAAACATTCTTTCAGACATAAAATAAATAAAATTTCAACAAGGAATTTTCCAAATAAATATTTAAAAATACATTCGTACACTGTAAAAAAAATCTGTAAAGGTACTAAACATTTTCTAGGAAACTGGGATTCCAAGAAGTTTTCATGTAACGATAACAGGAAAAATTCATGTAATCGATTCTGAAACTTGAATTTTTGCTGTTACCGTTACAGGAAAAGTTCTTGGAATCCCAGTTTCCTAGAAAAAGTTTAGTACCTTTACAGATTTTTTTTACAGTGTATAGTCATCTAATGATGTATTTCAAAAGCACTGTTAAACATAATACACGTTTTGTGTTTCTGCGCAATAATAGAGTGCAATTAATGTATAAGCAAAATGCATCGACAACTGATACATTTTTTATTCAACTAAACTCAATTTATGTATATCAAACTGAAAATTTGTAACCGATTTATCATTCACTTTTCGATAGTCTAAATTTTAGAATTATACAAATTAGGAACACAGATCTATTTCTACTGATAACACAGCTTCTTAATATTTCTAGAACTTAATTACAAATTCAAAATTGGTTCTAATTTATTGGGTTTTTTTTTCAAGACTATACAAATGATAAACTACAACATATGTTTATGGCTACATCAACATACGAATTACAATAAAAAATAAAAATCATTAACACGAATTTTTAGATGTAATTATCCACGTTAAAAAAGAAAAAAAAAACATTTTTTTCCCATTATACAAAAAACTTTGTTGCAATCCGGATTTTCATTCATAATTTATCAAATAATGAAGTTTTGTCACGAAAATTTCCCCAAACTGGCATTCCTTTCTGTGAAATGTGTTGATGTGTCGATCAATGCTAAAATAAACCACGAAAAATTATTTTGATATGAAATCCTTTGATTTCATCGCTTTAAATGATTAGAAAAATAATATTATAATATTTCCTACATTTAAGAAACTCTCACTAAAAAAAGTTACATCGATCGTCTAAATGCTTTTGTTGTTGTAATTTTATGCCTGTCCATACATGTTTTTCTATTGATATATTTTCCTTGAAAAGGCTTCGTTATTAAAGATATTTAAAAAGGATTTTAAAGATAATTGTCTTAAATTTAATCAGATTAATGAAAAAGAACATTTGTTTGCTGATTCGTTTTTTCCCATCTTTTATCATCTGTTACTTTTAAGCTGTATAGCTTTCGTAAAGACTGGCCAATCGTCTAGGTAAATTCAACACGCACTTAAAATGCATTATAGTACTTTCTGTTTTTAAAACATACGTCTGAAAATAATGTAAACTGCAACAAACAAAGCCAGTTGGTGATTGTACGTCAAGCGTATCAAATGTGGTGTGGTCCTATTATAACCAAGTTTAAAAAAAACCCTCAAATCTTCGTGTAATAGTATACAGTACTTAGGATACAGTACAGTAGGCAAAATCTTATATACCTATAAATACTTATCTGCATACATTATCTGCAACGCACCCCAAATAATATTCCCCCGCTATACCATTATGAAATGGAAGACTTTTGTGCCGTCCAGTATTAATAAAAAGTATTCTTTGCACCACAAATTGTACAGAATGTATATTTCAGTACATATATCATAGATGCCAATAAATTGTAAAATGTTCGAAAAGGTGTAACATCATTAAAATACACTTGAGTTTATTTTTTGCCATTGGCCGTCATGTAAAAGAATACTTTTAATTGTCCCTTCAATTAAACTATACACCCGATTTTCCTGAAATTTGAAATGACACGACAAAATTATGCGAAAATTATATGTACTAAATTTCAAACGATCCGGTTGGTTAATAGTTTTCGCTCTGTTATATGCAAACCAGACAATGACTATAGATAGGTGATACTCATTTACATAATTACGATCAAGTAAGTTTACACATAATCAGTGTTCTCGCTGTCGCTCGCCAATGCGTCAAATTGCGACTAAATTCTTCATTTGGCGAGTAAACAAGCGATTAGATTCGCCAAATTGCTAGTGCTCAATTTTTGCTTTTTCTATTTTTCTTTTCCGTTTTTCATACATATGCATATCTATTTAATATATACATACTTTTTATATTTGTAGCGGATAGTTCAAATTAGATTAATAACAATCGCTGTCACAGTTATAAAAACTTGGGTTATTTTAGAACATATTGAAAAAAAAAGAATGCAATATTTTTTTTTTTTTTTTTTTTTTTTTTGTATTACATGTCGAATTTATGTTGCTAATACTTTTCTCATTTGGCGAATGTTTTTTATTTTTAATTAGCCAAATTATTAATGTTGGCCAAATGTCAGCGAGAACACTGCACATAATACGCATAATTACACAAGTAAGTTTGCAAAAAAATAAAATTTCGTTAAAATAAATGTTTTGAAAAACAAGTAAGTTTTCAAACAAAATGAAATTGCATTAAAAAATGTTTTGCAAAACAGACTCATTCATTATCGCATTATTAATTGCAGTTTTGAAATTGCCTAACATCTGCTGTTTTTTAGATTTTAATTTATTTCCAGACATTTAAAATTTAAAAAAACATTGATGTGAAGCGTTCTATCTGTTATTCAGCCTGTTTTACTTGTTTTCGAAATAAATTTTGAATTTACATGTACAAAACTCAACTTTATCCCTGCATGGCAGTAATTTGTGCTAAGAGTGTGCCTATTCTACACTAAATAAACAAGTTGGAAATTGCACGTAAAGCGTAGCAAATGAGGTGCGTTCGTTGATAACGAACTTTTAAAATATTCAGATCTTGCTGATATAGTAGAGCGTACTTTGGATACAGTATAGTGGTCGAAATCTTTGTGTTCCTGTAAATATGCAGGGAGTAATTTTTATTACACCTCAGCAACGTATATCTTATTCATAAAATGTGAAGTAGTTTAATATAATTAAAACAGCTCCCAAACAATGTTTCCCCGTATAACATTATGTAGTGGAATACATTTTGTGGCCCTGTAATTTAATAATAAATATTCTTTGCATCACAGATTATACAAAATGTATTTTTAGAACATACTTCATAGATTCATGTCAATTCTGTTATATTCAAATGAGTGTAACACAATTAAAATGCACTTGAAACTTTTTTCCCCATTGACCGTAATGTAACGGAATACTTTTGATTGCCCCTGTAATTGATCAATGCATCCGATTTTCATAACATTTGAAATGACTCGACAAAATTATGTAATAAATATACGTTTTAAACTTCAAACGATTAAAATGCATTTGGAACTTTTTTCCCCATTGACCGTAATGTAACGGAATCCTTTTGATTGTCCCTGTAATTGATCTATCCATACGATTTTCATAAAATTTGAAATGACTCGACAAAATTATGTAATAATTATGTATTTTAAATTTCAAGCGATTCGGTTGGGTAGTTTTTGCGTTGTTATATGCGGACAGACAGACGGACAGACAGACAGACGGACAGACAGACAGACGGACAGACAGACGGACAGACGGACGGACTGAACGACTACAATAGGTGCTACGTATTTACATAATTACGAACGCACCTAAAAAGGATGAATAATGATATCTCATCGTGCATTTTGGAAACTTCTAAATCTATTTACATTTTTAAAAACAATACTAAGTTATCATTTCAAAAAGTTTCTAAAAGGAAAAAGAACTTTATTTCGTTTTCGTGAAAATAAGTTTTTTTTTCAGAACTTTTCGAATTAAAAGAATTTTGAATTGTTATATCTTTTGTATAAATGGAGTTTAAAAATTCTGCTCTGGATATTTCAGAGAATTCATTTTAAGCTCTTTATATTTTTATGTCCTGGTAATAATTTATGTTCTTTTCAAAGTAACATATTTTTAATTTTTTTTTAATTTGTCAAAATTTAGATATTTTTTTAATATTTATTATCGTTTTTAAAAAGCTCTTAAAAGCTATTTTTTCCCATTGCTTCAAACCATTTTTAATTTTACCAAAAGTTTGTACTATATATCACTTTTTGACCTTTTTTTCTAGAAGTAATAATGACTTTAAACTGATTCGGTACGTAATGTAATTAACATTGTATGTTTTCTTTTATATAAAACCCCTCCTTGGTCCTATGCTGTCCATTAACGAACTTGAGCAAAATTTTTGACCCCTTGAATTCATGTCTCAATTAGGAAAATATTTGTGCAGAATTTTGTAAGATATCGTGTCGATAATGTAGGTATATATTTATATGAATAGATGAATTTTGGATCTGCGGATGGTCTTAGGTTCTAAGGGTCATTATTGGCATAGATCTACAACATTTTCCAGAAACTCAACCTAGGATAGTGGTCGTAGCGGTTTTAGCGAATAAGAAACAACACACGCTGGTTCTTAAACACAACAAATATGGACTGTAGATGCGATTAAATCAACACTGAAGTATGCGAGCCAATGCACGGCTATCAACATTCCATCATCTTTTTACATTCGAATAAACACAAACTTAAAACAAAAACATAGAATGCTGCCAAAAACATAAAATAAGAAGAATAAATTACCATGATAACGAATAATACAATTTCTTACTGGAGCATTTTCACATAAATGAAAGCAGACGATTTTTACCAAAACAGATAGAATGCAAGAAGTAGTATTTCTTACGAAATCTACTTAAAAATTTTAGAGAGTCCAATAAGCAATATCGGGTCTCTGATAAGGCCCTAATGCAGCTTGCTCCCATATTTGTTACTTCAAAATATTAAAAATAAATTGTTCGGATGAGTGACATGTCGTGTTTACATAACCACTAAAATTTAATATTCATCTGCCTCGCAAATCGTACGGGTGGTAACTTATCACAGTAATTTTAACTGTATCATTGCGTATTCTATCATTTTTTATAATAACCTAAACGAGTATGAAAATATTTTTTTTCTGGAATTGCAAAAAGTTCAACGATTTCGCGCACAGGTATGATATTTTTTACTATAAAGGATGAATAAAAAATTGGGATATGTTTTGGCTTGCAAAAATTGATAACAACTCTAGATGTAACCAATTCTATGGCTTATTACCTACGTCGACATTGGGCGTACAACTTATATGTATTCATAACCTTTAACCCTTTAACGGATAAAGCATTTTCATTGCTAAGATGTTGAAATAAGTGAACGACACCGGTAATTGTGTACAAATATATTTTAAAATAAGAAAAAGCGATTTTTCGCATGCGTAATAAAATGGATTTTTTAAAATTAAAATTCCGGTAATTAAAATTGTTGCATATCGGAATTAAAATTTTGTGGTTTTGGAGGGAAACCAATGAAGCTTAAAGGGTTAAAGTGGTACTTGTGGTTATTCACATGTACTTGTGGCATGAAGGCCATGTTTTTCGTAGTTGCCAAGAGATTGCATCCTGTCTTTTAAAGCTCATAAAGACTCTTTCCTCTCAAGTAAGGCATATCGCAGCTTTTAGTGACAATTTTGGAAGACAAACATAAAAATAAATTTGTAACGATTAACGCTTCGATCTTCATCTACACTGTAAAAACAATCTGTAAAGGTACTAAACATTTTCTAGGAAACTGGGATTCCAAGAACTTTTCCTGTAACGCTAACAGGAAAAATCCTCGTAACCGATTCTAAAACTTGAGTTTTTGTTGTTACCATTACAGGAAAAGTTCTTGGAATCCCAGTTTCCTAGATAAAGTATAGTACCTTTACAGAATTTTTTTTACAGTGTATGACCATCTTTAGAAAATATTTGTTACATTGATTTTAAAGTTTTAAAGAGCAAATCTGAAGCCTTCTTGGAATTGTAAAGTTCGTTAGTTTTCTAACCGACAACTGTTTTAACCAATCATAAGAAAGAGAACATGCAGTAACATCATTTATCGGACAAGAAGAAAATGAAAGCTAAAAAGAATTAACAATAGAGCATACAATGGTGGCATCCATCAGATGGAAACAGAATGAAAGAAAAATCGAAAAAGTTAATATGACATGCAGCGGTGGCATTTTGTTTTAAATGTTGAAAATAAATGGAGAACAGAAAAAGTACAATAAAATGAGACAAACTTTGCTAGAGGCTAAAATTTGCTAAAAGATGTTCAGTTACAACAAATTCTGTTTAAATTGCTATGTAGTAAACTATTAATATACAATAGACTGTATAATAGACTACTATTACTATATTATTACTATATAATATTATTATCATATATATTACAATATAACACACTATTAAATTTTAGTTGCTATTTAAATATGACTTTTAATAACTTATATAGCGGGACATTTCCTAGCGTTAATTCACAAAATGAGTAAAAATAATTTATTTGAGTATTTTAATATGCACATTCAAATTGAGATGTTATCGTTATGTACTTCATTTTTTCTAATAATTTATGGTTACAGTATTTTCCATACATCATTTATTTTCCTGAAATTAAAAAGTAATGTTAAAACTTTTTTTTTCCAAGGAAAGTAAAACAGATTTTAAACGACGAATAAAACACTAAAAACGATTTTGAGACATTCTTTAAATGTTTCCTTTGCTCCTAGCTTAATAATGGTAGTTATGGATTACAGATCTAAACACTGAAAGGAAGAAAATGAATTATGCCTTTTCATCTTTCGAAATGTTATTTCAAAATTTATATCGGCGATTTTGTGTTTAAACAGTGATCACGAAATTTAGAGTTAATTCAATAAAAGTCGTTTCAGCGAAAATCTTATTAAATGAAGCAAAGTCGAAAATAAGATGAAATAACACACAATGTTGTAAATTGCGAATATCACATAAAATAAATATTTAGAATATATGTGAGGAAATACTTCAGGTTATTTATTTTTAAGATTAAATTAAATTGTAGGAAAATATTGATTGTAGTTTATAATTTTTTTTTATTATGGAAAGAAGAATATTTCATTTAACAAAAGGAATTTATATATATTTGTATTTTTTTAGTGAAATTGAAGATTAAAAAATCAATCTAAAAACAGTTCATACTATACAAAAGATTTTATAAGATAGATTATACTATCGCTCAAATGAGTGGTTTTTTTTTTTTACATTGGGGATAATGGAAAACAGACATGAAATTTTTTTGTTAAAGTATATATGTATGTGCATGTGTTCAGTGTGTATAGCAATATTTGTGTGTGTGTGTGTAAGTCCGTATGTCGCCATTGTAACATGGAAAAGTGTATGAAGACATGCATAGAATTGAACCAAATTTTTTGTGTATTTTTTTTACTATGGCAAGCATGTACTTCTTATTTTTTGAAATGTTCCGTTAAAAATTGGCTCTGAAATAGCAATTTACATGAAATTTTCAATATTTTACCACCGAAAAGTGTATGAAGTTATGCAAAGAAAAATACCAAATTTTTTGTGGAAGTGCTTGGCTATGGCTAGTGCGTTCTTCCGGAATTTGAGAAAAAAAAAACCCGCTGGAAGTGGGTACTGTAATAGCGATTTTTGTGCCATTTTCAATATTGTACCACCGAAAACTGTATGACGTTATGCATAGAACAGAACCAATTTTTTATGTAAGTTTTTGCCTAAAGTTAGCAGGTCCTCCCTGAATTTGAAAAAAAAAAAATCCGCTGGAAGGAAGCGCATTAATCGCAAAGTTTGTGTCATTTTCATTATTGTTCCATCAAAAAGTGTATGAAATTATGCAAAGAAATGAATTAATTTTTTTGTGTATGATTATTTTTTGGTATGGTAAACAGGTCCTTCATGGATTTGAAAAACAATCTATCGGAAGGTGGTGTTGTAAAAGCGATTTTCGTGCTATTTTCATTATTCTACCATCGGAAAATGTTAATGTACTCTATGTGTAGAATTGAATC
Source organism: Maratus speculifer (assembly GCA_964019185.1). Taxonomy (NCBI): domain Eukaryota; kingdom Metazoa; phylum Arthropoda; class Arachnida; order Araneae; family Salticidae; genus Maratus; species Maratus speculifer. Next base: position 26,043,806 of record OZ025289.1, on the reverse strand, counting down.
AAAATTTGTGTGTATGTTTTTGTCTATAACCAGCATATCTTCTTTGAATTTGGAAATATTTCATGGAAATGGAACATTGTGAAAGCGTTTTTTGTATGATTTTCTCTATCCTTCTTCGTTCCATTGTCCATCGGCTCATGCGGAGACGAGAACTAGTATCCTGCTATGCAGGCTATTTGCAAACTGCTGATAACACTGTCAGGAATTGATAAATTAATATATCAGTTTATTCACAGAAATCGTTTGGAAATTTGCAATTGTGATATTTATTTTTTTTTCTTATGCGACTCGTTGCCATGGCAGCGAAGCTGTTTTTTTCGTCTGCTTTACTTTTACATTTTTTATCTTACGAGATGAGGTAAAAGTTTAGATAAAAAGTTGGCATCAATTTTTGATGGAATGAAAAATAATTTTTTTAGAGAGAATGTTTATATATTCTTTGTGTCGTGCGTGTCTTAAGTTTTATGGAAGAATTATGCTATTTTTATAAAAAGGCACGCATAAATGGATATAGGATCATCTCTCCAGTTTAAGTACGATGATCAGAAATTATCAAGGTAAAAGGAATTTATATTTTGTACATATGTATATAATTTGAATTCAATATTTCTTCATACTATTGTTCCATGTATATAATAAAATTTTTTAAAAGGAAGATTCAAGAATAATTAGAGTATTTTTGAACCCAAATAATAAAGTTTTGATTGTTTACAAAACAAACACAATAAGGGAAAAATATCTATTTTAATAAATATAATGATGCACATTAACTCGATTTTACTCTGATTAATTGACCGAAGCAAAAATTTAAGAGGGTAATCGAAGTTCTTATTGTATTGAATTGATAATATTGAAGTATTAACATGTGTATCTAAGCTTTGAAATATTAAAATGTTCGTATGAGATAGCGAAAGTTTTGAGATTGGCACATCCATCTAGTTTATTTGAAATCAATCTCTATCGCGTGCAGATAATTACAAAAGTTCTAAAATCTGTTAGCACTAAATGCATAAGCATAATAAATCCGTTAACACTTAAATTAATATAAATAAATCGTAATTTAATCGCAACTTATATTCCATGACGAAATTAAAACATTCATTATTCTTTAAGTAAAACAAATAAAAATGAAATAGAAATTTTGAGCTTAGTCCATTGAAACGAACAAAATCAGAAAGGCTGATAGTAAAAAGCGATCTTTGGACATTTCTTCGGCTGTTAATTGCGGATCAATATGAAATATAGTATCACCTCGACTTATATCAGGATTTCGTTTCTTGACTAGCGATATAAGTCTAAAAGTCATAAATCGCGATACAGTAGAAGCTTGATTAACCGAGCTTCAATTATTCGAATGTTTTGCTATCCGAGCAGATAACGAAACCTGATTTTATTTCCAGTGGCCATATAGCCTTATTGATAATTAGGTGCTATGATTGTCAGGCAATTACATCCCAAATCGCTTTTAGCAACAGTGTGGTGGATTTTCTTTTTAAATTTGTTTAGCTGTTAAACATAAATTTATATATTTATTTTTATCGTTTAAAAACATTCTGCTGTATTTTAGTCTAAAAGATATTTATATATATATATATATATATATATATATATTTTATATATATATTTTTATATATACTTTGTATTGAGCTAGATATCTGATATCCGAGGTACTAGTGCGTCCAATTAACTCGAATAATGGAGTTTGCACTGCACCTCTAGACGAGCAGAAAAGAATAAGTGATAAAAATTCACCAAAATCTAATGACTATACTTATTGTATTTGAGTTATATATATTTAACATTAGCAAAAAAACTTGTTTGCAATACGAGAAATCAAAATAAATCTATAAGTTTTTAACTTAATATTTATTGTTTTTCTAGCTTCCCCGTGTTTGACTTTGCGATGTGAAAAATTTCTTGCTATGAATTTTGAACAGATATATATTTTTTCTTTTCGCTTAGAAAGTTTTTCTAAGTAAATTTTTTAAATTACTCGGTAAAATTTATTCTTTGTAAATTTCTTAAGCTTTTTCTGACCCATTGCTATAGTTTGATGATCTAAATACTTTATCTGAATACTTTTCTTCGTCAATATTTTGTTTCTTTAATTCCGTAAGTTTGTTGATACTTAATTTCGAACCAGAAGAATTTATGCTCAACTTTATCTACAGAATCCATTTCTAGGTTGGGTTCTATTCCGTTTCTGACGATTTCATCAATTAAGACGATTCAGAATCACAATTTGAAGAATATTTTCCTAACCGCTTCCACACTGTTAAAACTAATGGTGACACATTGCACCTTTTAGGGGTGAAAGGCTTGTCTCACTGGTGACACCCCTAAAGGAGCCAGAATGGCACCCTTAATCCAGAGTGTCCAATAATAAAAAATTAAAAAGTATGCAAACCAACTTTTGGCCTTCGAAGGATTCGAACTCACAACGTCTGATTACAAGCTCAGCGTTCTAACCGCTCGGCCATCGAGCTCACCTTCATTCACTCATAGCCATAGATTTTACTTGCCGTCACAGGAAACAGAAAGACACACGTCACAGTGCGTGCGCATGGTTCCAGTCACCCGATGAGGTGCCACATTGCTGCCAATACGAAGTGTATGACATCTTATTTAGCTCCAATCACCCAATAAGAGACCTGTCGGCACTGCAACCACATATCCAAGCCCCTATGTGGGTTCCAAAGGGTTCCATAGGGTTCCAAATGCCCCGGGTTCCAATGGACCTAGGGTCTTTTCACCTCCGGGTCCCAAATGGCACCGGTTTGTCACCTTCACTTTTAACAGTGCATGATCTGGTCGTACGTCAAACGAGCAAAGTGTTTTTCCCGATCATGATTTGTCCGAACCACGTACAAACACCACATTTGAGTCATGATATATTATTCTTTCAGCGAAATTTTTTATAAGTTTTGCGTTATTTAATTCAATTACTTTTCTGAGTCAGTTAGGTAAAAATATCTGTTTTAAGAAACCTTTGATCGAAAATTAAAAATTCGTCTTGTTTTCCTACTCCAAGTCCTCCAAATTTTCTTACCTTTGGATGAAGGACAGACACAATGATTGATACACCAACGAGTATACCACCAGTAGTATTAATTTTTGGCTTATGCACAGTTTAACTTCTGGCAGACATGGATCGTTAAACCTTTCCGGCGCACTACTCTTTAAAGTTGGAATTTAAAGAAAAAAAATTAGGCAACCTATTTAGGCCTAGAGGAGTACACAGGTATTGTTTTGTAAAGATTGCACTAACCATTTTAATTATATAGCTGTTGCCGAAGTGGTAACCTCCAATAAGTAAAGCATTGATAAGCGCAGTGAAAAGAGCATTGCTGTGAAGCGCGTATTACAGTAAAACATTTTACCTATTATTTAAAAACAGTAGAGTTTGGTCTCTGTGGTGCTGCCATCTAGAACTCATAAGAAAGATTTAAAGTAGCCGTTAGAGTAGTTTTTGAAATATTCACGGAGTTTTTGTGTCTCTAAACAAAGGGAACTTTAGGTGTTGCCGACCCGGCAACACTAGGCGTTAAGGGGTTAAATTGCCCTATTTCTAGTCTCCTATAAAATAAAAGTTTTTTTTCTTGTGCTTGATAACATAGGTTTTTGTGCTGTCGGCTCTCGGACTACCACGACTGAGGCATTATCTGAATTATTTCGTTTATTCCAAAAAATCTTCAAAGACGACGTAAATGTGGGATTACGTAAGCCCAAAAGACGTAAATTAGGGTTCAACTGTATAAATTAAACGCACGAATGCTATTTTACTCCTAAAATGCTTTAGCTAAGTAGCAAATAACATTGTTACATAATTTCTACATATAATTCCGCCACTTAGAAAACAAATATCGCTTTCATAACCTTTATTGAAAATTCATGATATAGCAGAAATAAGAAGACATGGTATATTCGAAAAGATAAAACTAAGTCTTAGGCACATTTAGCTAATTTCGTAATGCAGTAATCATCTGCGTAGAATAATATTTATGATTTAAAATAAGAATGCTAACAATTTTTTTTTTTTTTTTTTTTTGCTGAATTTTGAATGTTGCTATTTTTATCTCTTAATGTTTATTTTTTTAAATTGCTAGAAAATGCAAGAAATTATGAAAAAAGCAAAATTAAAAATCTTATTTTACACTGAGTGAATTTTTCATTGTTTTTGTAGGTATAAAATATTATTATAGCGTCTATTACATACGGACTAATTTTAACAAATCTTAAATTATACATCAAACCTGGCAAATGAGGGCGTCCAACTAATATTACGAATAGTCAGATCGTGGTAAATATCTGTTGCATTCTTATGAAAAAATGCATGAATACAATATTTGTAATAATTATATATATTAAATTGAATCGTACGAATATAATATGACTTTAAATAGGTCGTCATTACCATGTCAATCTAGAATCATTACATATTATGGGATGTCATTGAATTAATTAAACATGATGGAATTTAATAAAATGAGGAAAACTTTTATAAATATTATTTCAAGTTTTGATTCGATTTACATAATATTCGAAATAATTTGACAAAATTCTAAAACGATTCTACGTATTAAAATCAAACCTGTGAGTTGGGTAATTTTTGTGTTGTTATATGGGGAGAGACGGGAGGACCACGCGATTAATATAGGTGCTTTGTATTTATAAAATTATGAACGGACTTTAAAATTTTATTTCATATAAACATAATTTTTTATTTATTCTTCTTTGTGTTTTATAAAACTCGCTGTTAATAAATGAACAGGCATTTTAAAAAATGTCTTAATGTATTTTTTACATTTTCTAAAGATTTTAATTACTATTGTAAAACATTAAATTCACATAAATATGCCAAATTATGCATATTCCCGATAGCGAAGTCATCAGACAGGGGTGTAAAACATTAGTTCTGCCAGTGACAATAAAAGAATAAAAGTATATTTAAGTAAATAATTCTCAGCAAAATCTTAAGTTGAAATGAGATACGGTAATAAAAACGTTTACAGACAAACAAAAGCTGTAGTCATTATGAACTTTAATGAGATTATCACTCACTGAATTAGAGAAATTGCCTGTTTAAGTTAAATAGCTCTGCTTGACGTCACTAATTTGTAATTAACAGACATTTTTAAGGATAATTAAGGTTTTAAATTCACTTAAAAAAAATAAGTATTACAATTCAAGACAGTTTATAGAGTTTTCATTGCTGTAAAAAAAACCGGGACGATTTTACGGAAATCGTTCTGGTAATCGGAACGCTAGTACAATTTACTGTTTTTATAGGGAAGATTTTCTGTAAATTCCAGAAAAAATCCAAATATAACGAAAAAATTTTTGGAATTTAAGGTATTTTTTTTCTTTATTTTTTTTCTTTATTTTTTTTCGGTGCATACATGTTTTTTTATTCATAGGTTTTTAAATGTGTTCGCAAATATATAAATACATAGCACCTATAGACTTTGTCTGACCCATCCGTATGTCTATGTATCCGCACTGAACAGGCAAGAACTACTCAACCGAAAGGTTTGAAACAATCAATTCAACTCATATTACATGAAAATCGAATAAAAAGTTAAAATGATATTAGTAAAAATTTTCTTTGTTTTATTAAATATTTTTATACACAATGAATTCAATGATATCCCATGATAGGAATGATTCTAGATTGTCATGTTCTGACGTCTTGTTAAGGATGGAGTGCTGTTATTTCTACATTACAGAATTTAACATATAGTATCTTGATAAATTTTGCATTTATGCATTATTGTGTAAGAGTTAGGCCTTTTCTGTTGAGCTTTATTTATTCACGTTTTATCCTAATAGAGCAGGAAGCGGCAACACAGACAATAGTCTCATAGAGTTCACGGCTGAAATTTCAGAATTAGTTAAAACCCTATTCGCATAGTAAAACGCTATCAGTCTGCCAAATCATATCCTGGAGGAAAATACTTGAAAACCTGATTTCATCAGTTGATTCGTAGGTTCTGCATTGTGTTTTCCTACACCGATGAAATATGAAAACATGACCCTAATAGCATGCATGGTCATAGTGACGTCACTGTGAGTCACTTTGGTCACATCACATCTGTGACCAAAATGCCACCACTCAGTGACGTCACATTGTGACTGAGATGTGACTTTCTTAAAAATCTTTAGAAATTTATAAATATCCTTCAAAACATGTTATTTACTTTAAAAAACATGTTTCTGGCAATTTATGTATCGTCGCTTTTGTCACAGTTTCGTCACAATGTTAATGTCAAAGTAGTCACAAATGACACCTTTTCACAAATTTGTCACATTGTGACCACTTTGTGAAACGTCACAAAAGAGCTCTAAAACGGCCATAACGACTTCACATTTTAGTCACTGTGACTTCACACCGACGTCACGTGACGTCACATCGACAATCGATGGTCACAAAGTCACAATGTGACTTCACAACGACGTTGCAGTGACGTCACCATGCTTTAAGGGGAACTACTGAGAGGAGGAAAACACAATCGTAAATGCAACCAGTCTTCCACTAAAATTGAATTTCTAGGATATTTCCAAGATGTGACTTGGCAGACCGATTTCGCTTTAATATACCAATCAATATTTAACTAATCCTACACTTTTATCCGTGACGTCGATGAAGTGATTTTCTGTGCTGCTGCCATTTCCCGGTTTATAATAAAGTTTAAAAAATTTTCCTTGCAAAGCACAATAAATTCTTCCAGCAAACAAATTCCAAATTGAAATTTCCTTTGCGGTAATAGATGTCATTCTCCTCTCGCATTATTTCTGTTCCTGTTTAGCAATTTCCAACAAAGTTAAAAAGTGTATATGAATTACGTTTGTCTATCCGTTTATCGGTCTGCAACGCACTAACTCCCATAATAATATACTCGGATTTTCATGCAAGTGACAAAGCTACTTAGGGTCACCAAAGCACGTTTCGTATTGCATAATGAAGTACGTTTGATTAATGGTTCATTTACAGGAACAATAAAAAAATCGATTACATTAAGGTTTATGGGGAAAAGTCATTTGGGGAGTATTTCAATGAGATTACGCTATTTCAAATGCATTAAAACTGATATAAAAAACTGAATTTCCCTGCGATCATCTTAAAGCAGAGCATTCATAGTATTTTTTATTAATTTACAGGGAAACACAAAAAATGATTACTGTACTGTCTTTGCGTAATAACTGCGGCAACGTGCGTTTTTAAATTGGGTATGCGCTTTTAAATTTAATTAGTTTTTTGCTTATCAAATTTTATGTATAAATTGTATAAACGTATTATTAAGTATTAGCATACTAATCTCCTTATTAGAGGAATTTACTGAAATGGAATTTTTATCTGAGATATAAGTAATTCTTGAATTTTGTAATGCATGTTGCTAATAGATACAAATCTCTATATCATATACAGTGCTGCTAAAAAAATCGGATTATTTTTCGATTGTAGAGGGGAATAGCTGAAATTATATTTTGAAATGAGTTATACATTTTCATATGGTGAAATGACAAGTAATATTTCATTTTTACTTACCCATCATACGTAGTATAGGGTAAGTCTTGAAATCGCTTTGACGGATTTACACGTTTTAGATAGTGGAGATTCCGAAATACATATTTTTAGAAAAAAAAATTTGCCGTCCGTCTGTCTGTCTATCTGTAAACGCTCTATCTCTCGAACAAATTGAGATAGAGACTTGAAATTTTGTATGTAGTTAGTATGTAAAAATGGGACGAAGCCTATTTAATATCAGCAACCTCGATTATCCGGAACTATTTTTTTCTGGCTCTCGAAAAATTCGTTCTGATGAAAGGTATATAAAAATTTTCAAATTTTTTTGTTCTTAGAAATGGACGTAAAAAACAATAAAATAACACACATTTTGCATATAGAACGAAGTCGATCGGATTATTAGTTGCCGAGATATTTGTAATCATGTTTTCCACATTCTTCGATTTTTCATGACCCTGTATTTGATTCAAATTTCAATTCAGAGGTATATTTTATTTGGAAATGAGACGCTTAATCTGACGCAGTTAATTGTTAGTTAATAGAATTATTATTTTTGGAGTTATAAGGATGTTTCTTTTACGCAGTTCGGTACTTCTTGAGTAGTTTGGCGTTTTATATAATTTGTCGAAATTGGTGCATCAGCAGTTCTTTAATATAGCATTACTATGTATATTAACAATATTTAAATTTTGTTTATGAATTGCAATGCATTGTATGAATAGTTTTCACATGTTTTATTTTCATATACATATCCATGATGGGTAAGTATCACGGTGGCCCCCAACGACTAGTTTTTAAACGGTGCAGTTATGTTACATTATTCTGAATGTGTTGAAAAGTGCTTCATAATCTATGCTTGACGCATGTTATTTTTGTTTCTTGCTCTTATCATATTTTCAATAAATAGTTAATGTAATTTATATGAAGTGAATTAAATGCATAATAATTCAAAAGTGATAACAAAAATTTTATAATAACATTGTTTAATAAATAAATAAATAAATAAATTCGTAAGACAAAAAAGCGGAAATCTCAAACCGAAAATTTACATTTGTCAGTTCTATGGGGCGCTGACTTACCTGTCTAGAATATAATATTAAGGATTCTATGTACAGGGATGTCACAGAGGACTATTTGTATATTCTAGTCAAACCATTATTTTTAAAATACAAACTTTGTAGTATATTTCTCTTGCATGCGTAGGGAAAACTAAAAACTTATATTTTAAGTCAACATATAAGATGCTGACCATATGACAAGAATATCTTATTAATGATACTATATACAGTGCGTGTCAAAAGTTTAAGCACAACAGAAAATTTCAAAATAAAATTTTATTAATGGGTGAAAGTTTCTTCCCTTTTCACATAACCTACAAATTGTAGTTTTAAAAAGATAGTTAACAGATTCATGCTATAAAATTTATCTTAAATAATAAAATTTATCAAAACAACAAAAATGAGTGTGTCAACGTTTAAGCATAGTAGTTTTTTAGTCTTTAGCAGAACAAGAATAAAAAAATTAATACTTGATTATTGTTCCTTTCTGCTGAATTACTTTAAATATACGGTCTTCCATCGTTAAAATGAGGTTCTGTATTGTTTCTGGTTCATTTTTAAACCAAGCGTTCTCAATGGCATCTTTCAAATCTTTAACTGAAGAATACTGCTTTCCATTTGGATAAACTGCATGAGTGAGAATACCCCACATATTTTTTATAAATTTTAAATCAGGACTGATTGCCGGCCATTTCAAAACAGACACTGTTTTCGACTTAAGCCACGATGAAGTTGAGTTCGAGGTATGGATGGAAGCATTATCATGTTGAAATAACGATTTTTCTCCCCCTAAAAAAATCGGCAACAGGAAGCAAATGATTGGCAAGTGTCTCTTGATAGTTTTCAGAGCTTTACGACCATTGATGAATGCTAGAGATGTCTGACCATTGAAAGAAATAGCCCATCAAACCATTACAGAACTACCATTATGTTATCGGCTAAATACACTCCTAGGTTCTTTACGGAGATCATGCCAATAGTACTTAAACCCATCAGGGCCATCGAGGTTCCATTTTTTTTCCATCACTGAATATAACATTCAGTCACTTTTCACCAAATGACATATGCTCTTTGGCCTATTGTAATCTAGCTTCTTTATGGTGTCGTTTGAGACACGGTAATCGAACCATTTTACGGTATTTGATGTATTTGAATTCCAAAACTCTTCTATAAACAGTTTTTTTCGATATTTGTTCTCCAACTGCATATTTTATTTCCGAAAGGGAGTAATTACCAGTTGAAGCCAAATTTCTGATGCGGCTATCTTCGTTCAAACTAGTCACTCGCGGCCTTCCTGAACGAAATTTTCGTTTAAAATCATTATCACGAGCCAAAATTTGATGAATACCTTGTTTTGACTTTTTTAATGCACTTGCAATTTCAGAAACAGAATTACATTTTGCACTCATACTCCAAATTTTTATCATCTCCTCCTCTGAAAATTCTTTCGACTTGAGCATTTTGTACTAACTCAAAAACAACAGCGGGCTGATTCTTATACACCCAGAAATTGTTTGCGTGCGCAACCGTTTACGTCAGACTGTAAAATTTGCATAAAAACGATTTTGTGCTTAAACTTTTGACACGGTCATTTTTCTTCTATTCTTAAACTCCATGGTTTGAAATAAAATTTAAAAGTTAATTTAAATGAATATGGTGTAAAATTAGATATTATTAACATATACAAGACATATATTGAAATTAAAGGTAATATTTAAAGTTTTATTTTAAAATTGCTATTGTGCTCAAACTTTTGACACGCAATGTACGTCATTATTCTAATGTACATCACGGTAAATTCTTGTTATACTTATGCATTCTTACAGCAAATAAATACGAAAACAATCATTTATTTCTGATGTATTTGAATCAATATACTATGTATGTATTTTGATGAAGAATGGTTTTTGCCGTATCTTTACTGCGATATTACTTGTGTTTATTATAATTTGTAGAAAACCATACAAATAATGATAACTGAAAATTGTACTAGACAAAATTTATTTATTTTTTAAACTTTTATATGTTATTAAAAATGTATAAATATTTTCTCGAACCATTTTGTAAATCGTTTTCAAAAATTATACCAAAATATTGATGCGATTTCTACAGATTTTTCAAAAATATTTTTGTGTGATATTTCTTAAATGCATGTGTTCTTTTTTATATATTCTCATTTCTTTGAAATTTAATTGCACTTCAGATATCTTTATTCTGTACATCATTATTATTTCTGGTGATAACAGCAGATTTAACAATATTCCCATATAAGAAAATAATTATATCCAAAATCTTAAATTTGCAATAAAATATTCTGACAAATGCAGCATATGCTAACAAATGCAACATGCATGCAGAGAGATTCATTATAGAGGCATTTTAATCTCTAATGAAATTATCATTTACAAAATAAGAGGTAGTGTCAGTGTTATTTAAATAATGATCTCTGACGTAACTGATTTGTAATTAAGGGACATTCTCCCCACCCGAGATAATAAGATCACGTCTTTATTTTAACTTTGTAACAAGAAAATTAGTTTTCTAATGGAAACAATTTGTATTTTTCACATAAATGTGTCTTTGATTTATTCATATGTTCCTGAGGTTAGCACTGAATTTATTTTTGTAAATTCTAACGATAAAATGCTTCGTTTATGTGGTAACTTTACTTTCATTTATATGTTTTTTGTTCAAAGCTTAATGTCAAAAGTGATATTTTTTCTAAGTTTAATATCTTCATCTTTTTTTTTTCTATTTTCAATTCTATTGAAGGAATATAGACAGTTTTATATCATCATATTTTACATTTAAACAATAAAGTTTTTTATATTAAATTATTATAAACGAATTTTCAGATTATTTTAGTATACATTTTAAGTTTTATGTTAGATACAGTTAGATATTTTTGTTTCAAAACTAATTGTCACTAAAGAAGTGAGACCATTTAAAGATGTCAAAAATTATTCAACTTAATTTCTGTTAATAAATAGCTGAACTGACTTTGAATTATTCACACAAAATTCTAATCAAGTTAAAAAATATAGACTATAAAAAGAAATTGGAGTATTAAAGAAATATATTCAATATCTACAATAAAATAAAATAAAAAATATATTCACTGACACCAAACATAACATAAGTACAATTCATAACATAACCATAACATAAAGTACTATCAAAATCTGCAATTATTGAATACTTTTTTAAATGACATTATGAGACTTTATTCTTTCGAAATCCATGTTAATAGTACAACTTTATTAATTTTTTAGATGACTTGAACTCTCTTTGAATAAATACAAAATCCCACAAATTCCTTTAAACAATATTTAAAATAAAAAGAGTTTAAGTAATGAACGAAATGTATTTCATATTAACAACATAAAGTCACAGCTACGTAACATCTCGGCATGTACATAACCTATTACTAATCTATAATCCGGGTTACAACCATAAACCTACTTAGAGCACTAGCCGTTATCATCAAAATACTCAAAGTTAGAGGACACAAAATGTGGCGTCATAAAAAATCGGCCTAATTCTCACTAGGATTGGCATTCACATCAAAAAATTTGGAATAATAGTTTTCTCTTATTTTTTTTGGCGAATATCTATCATTTTATAAAATAATAATAACTATTTAAACTTACTAGAGATAATTCGGAATCCCCAAATAAAACTTCAGCCGGATTCGGAATGCTACAGTGTAGCCGCGCAAACTATCCTGCTTGCTCCAATGTGACATCCTATGGAGCCTCTTTTTAGATAGTGGATTTTTGTAAAAAGGCAGGGTCTCTCTGAAACCATAAAGTTTACCTTGCATTTCAGACCAAAACTTTTATCTGTGGTTCAACTTATTTGTTAATGACAACTGTTTGTTACTTTTTCTCCACCACTAAAAACAAAAGTTGAAACCCGTCGAATTTCGACGAAAGAAACTGTTTAAGGAGGAACTGTTTCTTTGATTTATAATAAACCTATAAAATTAGATACAGCAAAAATTGCATCTTACAATGGTCAATCTAATTCTCAAAAAAATATTATTTAAAACTAAAATAACAATAAAAAATACTATTTCTATAAAACTCAGTTGTCCAAATTATTAAAATTATACTTTAATTGCATATGTAATCAGCAAAATATGATAAATATCAGTTATTATGATGAAGTTATCAATTGAGGTATCAATTGGTATATGTTTGGTACATATGAAAAGAAAATATTTCAAATTAACACGATCTTAGAGTTTCACGTGAAATCTTAACCCGTCATATTTTTCATCTTCTCAAAATTTACATGCACACATTTCAATTTTTATCAATTTTAAGATAAAATGGCATATTTCTGTTGCTACAATTACAACATTCACCCCAAAAACTATAAAAAAAATTAATATGTCAAGAATAAATTTAGACACAGCTTTCAAGCAAATTGCATTTAAAAGTTCATTTTTTTCTCTATACGATGGTATAAAAAATGAAAATGTGCGATGTTTAGAAGTATAAAATTTGCAGTACCGAAAATTACAAAACGGAAATGCATGTGAAAGTATTGCCATTCGCTAAATGATTTATGTGTTAAGCACAGATACGTTTGGGCTTTATAATATAGATATTTCAAAACTAAATTTATACCACATATTTTTTTTAAAAAAAAGCCTACATTTAATCAGCACGAGGTTGCGTTTTGTGTGCTGTGCAGTACGAAATCAACAAAGGTAATAACTAGAAGACGTATTATGCATGATACCAAGCGCTGGAGGCAAGGCTCGGCTTCCAGATCTTGTTCCATGGCCAGGCCATGGTCTTGCGGCAATAAAACGAATTCAGACCCGCTGCCACTACTGTAACCCGTTCAGTCAGGAGATGTTACAGAAGAATATGTTAGGTAACTGTTTTTAGGTCTCTCTACAGTTGGAGAGTTTATTGACCTACACGGTAGTGAAAGGAGAAAAAATTATTATGAACCAGAAATTCTATTTATTAAATGCAACATATTTTTTGTAATACATGTTTGACTTTTTTTACTCAATGAAATTATGAGATTGAAAAAAAATATTCCCTTTTTGGATTATATTTATGCATTTGCGGGTTTTTTAATTCCAAAATGTTATTAAAAGGTAAAAAATAATGAAGATTTAATAGACGTCTAAAAGAATTTTCTATATAGATTAGCACATCCGATGAAAATTCCTAAACTAATCATTCTACCACGATACTAAATTAAGTATATTCAAAGAATTCTATTTCTTTCGAAATATACGAGGAATCTCCCATTCTAGAGAAAATTAGAAACAGTAATCAATCTTTCTTCCTGATTTAATACCGGAACAAATATATTATTCGATATTTCAGATTATAAATGACATTAAAACCTCCAGTGTAGTTCTACAAAGATGAAAATCCTGATATTACATCGGTCCCTGCAATTTCTATATCTTGGCGAGAAGATTAATTTATTTTAATTAACATTATATAAGCAAAGAATAAAAATCATATAATATATATGTGGCCATTAGGATGTTTTGAATTAGAATATTTATTAAAGGGAAGTTCTGCTTCTTTGGGCCGAACTTTTCTCCTTTTTTGCATACATGCATCTTATTGCCTTAAATCCATTTCTTAATAGTCCAATGCTTTACGATGTTTTTTTTTTAATGTTTTTTTTTTAATTGAACACCACAGAAAGGACAAAACGGCTTGTACGCACATCTTTCCGCTCGAAGTGAAAGGTACTTCGAAACTATGTCAAAAATGTGATTCGAAGTCATGTCGAAGAAAATTGGAGGGAGGGGGGATCTGGAAATTATGTCAAAAACGTCTCTAAATCTTATCTTTCAAATTGGGCAACCACTGAACTATTCGACTGTTTTCCATCGTTATTAAAAGTAGCACAGCTTGTATTCATCTGTCATAAAAAATCTGCGCATGACCTAGTGGAAAGGAATAATGCCTTATTACATTATTATTATGTCGGTTACTTCACTTTTAGTGACACGAAAAGTACTTTAACAAACACACAGCAATATTGCCTGTAATACCGAATGCATAACTAATTTGATTTATAATACCGGTAAACAGTAATCCAATGCAAAGTAATTGGGAATGATAATGAATGACAATTTTGCACTTATAAAACACCGTTTTGCTCTGTGAATCTACATGTGTGTGCGATAGCTAGCGAAATTTGCAAGGCTGAAAATTTTTTTGAAGATAATACAAGTAGCATACCAATGTACCTGACAATCAGAAATTATTTTTTTCTAATAATTACTTATAATATTAATTAAAAAACTATCAATCGTCCTAATTTAAAAAAAAATATCTCTTTAAAACCACAAAATGACTAGAACTAAATCCTGCTGCGGGGATCGTGCATGACTGTCCAATCAACATGCTACCCTTGAAATCTTATCTAGGCCAGCAGTTTGCAGAATGAAAAAGCGTAGATTTTAATCGGGTCATAAAGAAAATTCTTCCACAATTTCTTGTTTAATAGAAGGGGGGTTGTCATAATTTGTAATTCACCATTAACCATTTCAAGTTATCACATTTAAAGGTGCACAAGGAATTTTTAAGGCGCGTTATATAGTTTTTAATACTGCTTTTATTGATTTGAAATTAACATACCTATGCGTAATTTTTACGATAAATCCAAACATCTACTTTTTATGTTATCCAACAGCAATAAACGATTGTACGTTAACTTACAGTTTTATTTTTTTTATGAAATCCTACAAATTTAATGTTTATTTCAGAATATTATCATGATATCGGGCAACGTCAAGCGGGCCAACTAGAAGAAATATAAAGTAAAAAATAAGGAAATAAAGGGTACGATAAATTAAGAGTAGAATAAAATAATTTTATTTTCCTTGTAATTTTCTTCTGTAAATTATGCCGGAATTTTTAATGTAAAATATTTCCTAGAGCTAATTTAAATTCTAATGCACTTTTGGAGGTAAATTAAGTGCATATATATATATATGTATATATATATATATATTTTTATATATGTACTTTTTAATCCAATATAAAATGTGTTTCTGAGCATGAATGAAAATCGTGGCTATCACTTAGTCTTAACATGATTTGCCAAAAAATAGGTGGTAATTTTCCTTATACCGTCCCATTTTCACTTACTCTCCCTTCATTAAAAACCATTTAAGGTAATGATATACCAATGATTTGTACTAAAAATACGACATTGTTATTATTTCTTATTTAAATGTTCTATGAGTATCTACAAATTTATTATAAGTGAATTTTTGGAAGAAAATCAGAGAGGTAAAATGCCAAGGGGACGGTAAGGAAAATAAAACAACCAAGTTTAACTTAAACCTCGGTTAAATAAAAAAATACTACTGATCATTTTTTCGTTATTTCGAATCATTAAGGCATTTGTTTAAGTTTAAAATGTAATTTCATTAAGTTCAATTTCACTACATTTTTAGTCCTGAAAGTTAAAATTTTGTGAGACTACCTCATATGCATTGCTTTCTTTATAATTTTCATTCAATCTCGAAATTAGTTATGAATGACTCATAAATTATAAACAGTAAAGTTCATAGCAATACAGAATGTATCATTTGAGCCAATACAGAATGCATCATTTGAGACAATACAGAATGCATTATTTGAGCCAGTACAGATTAAACTTATGTGTAATGTTGAAAGTTCCGAAGCGAGATTGAGATTGTAGAATACAGTTATTTTGTTTGGCCAAATTTTTGACAGCATTTTTGCTGCAAATAAAATTTTGGCAAAACTCAGATTTTGGACATAAAATAGAAATGAGTTTTTGGTTGATTTCTAACCAGAATAGTAGATATATTTTTCTTTAGGTAACATTGGAAAGTACAAGATATGATTAATTTCCAATTTAACTTTTTTTTAGCATTTTTTTTCTTTAAAGTTTTTGAGTAAGTTGCAAAAAAGTTCATTTTTAAAAATTCGCTTGTAAAGTATTTTACTCAGTTTAGTCCCCCCATGATCATTGAGCCCAAGGGCATGGCCTAATTGGCCTGTGCGGTAATTAGGCCCTGCATGTAACCATCTTAAGAAACTACGAGATTATTTCATTATTTTCATATGCAAAATTTCCATTTTGATTAAAGAATTAAAAATATTTTTTCAAATAAAACTCCATAAAAGTTGCCATTTTCGTAAAGGATACCTGATACTTTTACGTTAGCCGAGAACAAATATCGTCAACATTTTTTTTAACTATCCAGTTCGCATATTTTTTATTTTTCGCATGGAAAATTAAAATTATAATTTGAAGTTGAAACTAAATGTCATTATTTATTTTTTCTTTTCTTTTCGTTAATGAAAAAGAAAGAAAGACATGAAAGCCGT
Source organism: Maratus speculifer (assembly GCA_964019185.1). NCBI lineage: Eukaryota > Metazoa > Arthropoda > Arachnida > Araneae > Salticidae > Maratus > Maratus speculifer. The sequence continues at coordinate 26,026,866 of OZ025289.1, read as the reverse complement.
GATTTTTAGATGTTTCAGTTTAAAATGAAAGTATCCTACTTTTGCGTGAAATGGGTGAAAAGACGCTATGATAATAATAAAAAAAGTGATGGAAACAATGTTTGACGATTCATTACCTGCACCACGCTAACATAAAAATAAAGATTTCTTCATATCTCTATCAGAATCATCCGATGTGGAGAAAAATTGAACACGTTAATTTATGAATAAAAGTAACATGATACATTTCTTAGCATACACTTGAGGAAGACCAAACTGACCAAGCGCGAATAATTATGAATATTATGTATATTTTCATATTTAGTACATTTATATTTTATAAAATAAATACAAAACAATTTTGGCCCTTTTTTTAGCTTGTTTTTGAAGTAATTTTAAAAAAAAATTTGGGAAAACAAAAATCCCGGCACAATAGGGTTAATAAACGCTTTATTTAAATTTAAGAAACGCAAGTAAGGATTATGGTATAATAACTAATTATAAAACAAAAACATATGTATGGAAATCACCTAAATTAATCAAAACTCAATTAAATCTTAGTTTGGATGATTTTAAGTGATTTACATACACTAAAGAAAACCTTTCTTCATTTATAACGTAATTTGGTAATATCTTGACATATATGTGCTAATTTTTAAAACATTTAAGATAATAAAATTATAATTTTGGTTAGATTAATTTTGAAATGATATTGAAGTAAAAAAAATAACATATAAAAAATAAAAATATAAAATATGAATTTCAAGTAAGAAAAAGAAAAAAAAACAGGTGTTTAATAAACACTACATATACGAATATTAATTTTTGGAAATACACAAAGTTTCTACAATATTTTAGTGAATATTATAACAATACATATTCAAAATGACTACGCGAAAATGCTAACGTAATCGTTATAGCATTTTTACGATACCTTAAAGCACATACATTAAATACATCTTTATAAACATTTTTTTCAGTGGGAGAAAATATGAACACTCTTTAGATAAAACGGCAACAATTTGCGACATTATTTAACGTTGCTTTACTTGTGTAAAAATAATATCCACACAAAGTATGTTGGACTTTATTTAGTAAATAAAATCTTAGTAAAGTTCTTAATATATTAATGTAATAAAGATAATTTGTGTAGTTCACTGACACAAGTTAATCAAATATTCTATATTAAGCACACAATTATGTTAGGGTTACAACATGAATTAACTAACTTCGTATGTATATTTTCTACCTTTCTTTAAGTCAAGGATGAAAAATTAATAAGTTCATTCTTGCCCGTAAAGTAACTTTTAATAAAATATACTAACATTAATGAAATTTCATTAAAACACTCTGCAAACGAAAAGCGTCTAAGAAAATTAAATAACTATTTTTTATTAAATTACCAGCCTGTTATGGACACATATTGAAATCATAAATATTACTTATTATTAATCATAAATATTATTAATGGGTAATATTACAAATTTAAAACTAGCCACCTCTGCTGAGCAGTTTGATCTTCACTAAATGTACGCTAAGCATTGTACTACGTTATTTTTATCCATTATTTAACCTAGTTCCTCAAAACTTTCAAAATATGAAAAGTCACATAGATAAATGAAGAAGAAAGTAATTTTATAGCTGTAAGCAGGTGATAAATCACGAAACGTTGCCACTTTTATTTCTTATTTCAAAATATAACACTTTTACACCTTTTATTTAAAACAAAAAGCTTTATTTAAAGCTGAAATTTCATGGCTTTCACTTATTCCTTAAAAAGAAAGAAGAATGTAAAGAAAAGAAAAACAAAAACAAAATAATACCATTAACCAAGCTATTTAATCTCAACATCTTACCATTTGAAAAATAAAAAGTGCCATTCCCGAGCATTGAAAAATACTATTGGCGGAGTTTGCACCCACCTAACATAAAAGTACCAGATATTTTTTTGTGATCATGGCTACTTTTGTGTAGCTTTATTAAAAAAATTAATTTTGATTAAAAATGGCCACTTGCATATGAAAAACTATATGGTGAGCTCATTATTTTTTAAGATTGTCACATGACATAAAGTATTACAATATATGTTATCATGGCATTTCTATTGCATATTTGAAGAAAAATTGTGCAGTTTTACTATAGCAGTAGATATGTTACAATACTTTTCTAATTGAAAATTGATTCAGAATAAATTTTATAAGTTATACTATCAAAACTTATTCTGAATCGATCTTCAGTAGGAAAAAAAGTTTAGTTCAAAAAAAGTTTCATTTCAAAAGAAAAAATAATTTTCTTGTAATATCGAAAAAGAAAATCTAACATAAATTTTTTTTAGTGTATTTCTTTTTAATATATTTGATATTACAAATTTTCCTCCAATAAGAGTCAAACTAAACTATCGAAGAAATGTTATTGGTCGTCAACTCGCGTACGAATTTTATTGGAAGAACAGATAAAGAATAATGAGCAAGCTGCTCTGGATTTATATTTTTATAATTAAAGTGTATTTGAAATTTAATTCATCGACACATACAGTAGTAAACACAAAACGGTAATGGCACTGAATTTTAAAATTAACCGATGAAAAATAAAATAACGGAAACAGAGAGGAATATATAGAAGTGGTTCTATTTCACATCGTATTTTTTAATGGGTCTTGTTTCATGTTCTAGATCGGAAATCGGAAAAGCTTTAAACATAGTACTGCAGTTCTGAAAGTATTTTATTTTTGAACATAAATCTTTCTTTTCCTTATTTTCCTTTCTTTATAATACAGTAAAAAACTGTTGTTTACAGAAAGTTTAACCAACGTATTTTGAAATAATATGATTGTACTTTAAAAAATAATTACAATTTACTCTGTTGAAATGCTAAATACATAATATAATCATACTTTGGTACTTATCTGAGTCAGACCAAACACAATTATACAAAGCATAAGTTCAATAATACTAAATACAATAATCCCTTTTTTTAAAATATAGTAAACAAGGAAAGCTATTGCAGAAATATTTCCGTCAGAATACAAAATGTCTCTTAAATCCTTCTGTCACCTCGCAATTATATATATGTTAAATGTCTAACTTTTGATTTCGGATTACAGATACAGGTATAGTATTGGCATCTTTTACTTCTATAATCTACCTACCTGATGTTAGGCATTTAGGATATATGCATTAGATTTATATTTTAGAATTATATATTACACTAGAATACTTTTCATATTATATATTATACTTTCTTTTTTATCATTTTCTACTTCTCAATTTATTAATATAACTAGATTAATGTAATTTCCTATGAAAATTTTAATAATATTATGTGTTACATGTATTTAATAAATATATGTGAAATGATTGTTTAAAGCATGCTTAGTGACAACAAACCAGAATGGCAAACGTTAACTACTTTTGGTGATCTATCTCCAGGCCTGAATAATACTTAATTACCGATACTTTACAGAAAGATGTGGAAAGTATAATTTTAGTGTGAACAATTTTTAAATATACATAATCTAAATAGAAATTTTAAGCTTTTATATCGAGGCCATCGAAACATTTAACTTTATATTATGATTTAATTTAAACAGTAAGCACACAACGAAAGAATTGTGGATATGAAGTTCAGCTTCTTAGGTCCTTGCGTCTTTAGTGTGATCTGTCACATAAAAAATATGTATCCATTCCATTTCAATTCAGGCAGGGGGTGTCAGTTGACCGACTGTGATTTTTTTGAAAAAAATATGGTAGATTCTCCTATTGGATATATTAAATATCCCATAAGGATTTTGCAAAAAAAAATTTTTTTTGGCCAAGTTATGGCATTTTGAAATATAGCTAAAAATTCATTTTTTTTAAAAAATTGTGATATATAACATATGTTTATTTGCTTGTTATTCTAAAACTATAAGGGCTAGACAGTTGAAATAACTTTTATTTTGAAGCTATTTAAATGAGTTTTGATATAGTGCGTATGAATTAAGCATTAATAATTAATAAATTAGCAAAAAAATTGCATATTTTGCAGAAAATATTGTGATTTTTTGAAATTTTAAGAATTTTTTTCTCATACAAAAATAAGTTTGATAATTAAATTAACAATGGTAATTTATTCATCCTATAGAATAGTCTTACTCATAATTTTTTTTAGGCCCATGACACAACTAACTCTTATAAGAACTCTCAAAAATGTCCTGAAATGCCAAAATGTCGCATTTTCGAGGGGCCGTTATTCAAAAACGCCATTTTTTAAAAATCTGAAAATCTGGCAAAATAATGTCCTAATAGAATATAGTTGAGTTATGAAGCTGCATTTTGGTATTTTTGCTTTGTATATTTTCTACAATTTTTTTTTAATGGCATAATTTCCACTACGTAAAAGTCTCAGTTTATGGAATTTTTTTCCCTTAATTTTTTCCTTTAACACCAGTTTAAAAAAAACATTCACAAATAATCTCCTAATAACATGTTGTTGAATCATGGAGCCAGATTAGTGTATTTTTGCTTTGTCTATTTACCAAAAAAAAAAATTTTTTTTAAATGGTATAATATTTTCTATGTAAAAATCTTAATTGTGTTTCATCAATTAGATAAAGCATTAAATGTTTTTAGAAAAAATTAATACTTTTGAGCAATCGCTATATATTAATTAATTAGAATATATTGTGAATAGTTCCATAATTTATTGAATATAAAATTACTGATATGTACTATAAAATCTGTTAGTTTAAATAGCCTAAAAGAAACTTGTTAAGCTGTAATGTTGTAATTTAATATGCATTACTTTTAATAATGCAACATATTTATATTACTTAAATTTGCATCATGTAAATCTACTTTGTTTAAAGGATGTTAATAAATTCAATTTTCACAACAGCAATATTTTATTTATTTAAAAAAAGTAATCAATAAAATCTTCAAAATTTCAATAATTATACTAGATTTTAATTAATAAATAGTTGTTCTGAAATGAACCAATTATTTCTATAAAATTCCTACAAGATTGAATATTTTTACCATTTCTTTATAATAAAACTAATTTATCCAAGTCATCAAACATATTGAGACATTCAAGCATGTTCAAGGTCAGTTTCTTTGTCCAGTACTGAGGAGTTCACTGAGGAGTTGATTGACCTTAGTAGGAAGAAACAAAGAGCACTATAGCCAATGAGCACTCTTATCTTCCCACCCACACCCTGGATTCACTCAGTCTGTTTTTGTCTTTTGAATTGTGGAGAGTAAAAAATCTGTCTTGCTTATTTTTGGGTTCATTATGTCAGATCTTCATAGTTCTAAAAGAGTAAAGTGTGAGGACTACAGTAAAAGACATAAAAAAAAATTGTATATCAAAGTAGTAATGTTAAATTTTATTATGTGGGTGACTTGGCTGAATCAATCGAAAGCATTGTTGGAGTATCTATAGCAATTAATAGTACTGATTATTTGTGTCTCTGTCTAAACTGTTTTCCTTTCTATAAGAAAAAAATTACAGAAGTTTCAAATGAGCCCAAAGAAGAAACATGTAAAACTTCTTCATCTTCCTTTATTCCAAGTGATGAGATTGTAAGTGCTTTAAACACAAGTATTAATACCTTAGATGTTGAAATATCCCCACTGAAGACACCCTCAGAAGTTAGACCAGAAAGACGACCAGGTTATGTTAAAAGAAAAAGACAAGAACTAGCAGAAACATTTGCTACTTCAGCTGTAAGCAAGCTTGAAAACATTTTTGGAGTAGATTCTTCTGCAAATAAACCTCTGCCAAAAGAATCGGACTGTTCGAATTGCTCTGATTGGTTTTCTAATGTAAATGTAGCACTCCAAGCCTGTAACAATAATGATAAAGTACAGTTATTGACTCTGATTCCAGGGGCTTTTAGTAAAGCTGAAATTCTGCAGAATTTACCAAATACATCAAAATACTTGATAGATAAAGTACGTAAAATAAAAAAGGAAAAGGGCATATATAATAAGCCTGATCCTTACCATGGCCATCCTTTGCCTTTAGATACATTGACTATTGCATTATCGTATTATTTGGATGACAGCAAGGATTGTTCCAGACAAAGCCCAAATAAAAATGATGTCATTAGTGTTATTGATAGCAATGGAGAAAGAGTCAAAAAAGTAAAAAGGTTTATGACAAGATCAGTAAGAGAAGCTTGCATCTTAATGCAACAAGAAAACAATTTAAAAATCGGTCATGCAAATTCTATTCTCTTCGTCCAAAATGGGTTAAAGTACAACCAATTAGAACAGTATGCACATGTATTTATTGCAGTAACTTAAATCTTGTGTGTGTTGCTTTGAAAAGTTTAACCAATTTAAAACCTGAGGAAGGAGATTTATTGCGAAAGTGCTTATGCCAGGAAGTAACTGAGGACTGTTGGCTTCAAGAATGTGGAAACTGCCCAGGTACAGAAGGTATATCATGCGAGACACTGAGGTTAGCGTTGGAAGAAAAAGAGATTACATATGCTATTTGGGAAAGTGGTGATCTTATAAAGAAAACTTCTTCTATTGCCGAATTTTTAGATGATGCAAGGCATTGGATTACGAAAGCTGTCAGTCATTGTTATATTCATAAGATCCAGAGAAGGGCTATAACAAGCATAAAAGAGTCTGTATTAATAAACCATGCACTGGTTTTGCACTTTGATTTTACAGAGAACTGGTCTGTGATTTTGTCAGATGAAATTCAAAGTTACCATTGGCAAAATACACAAATATCCTTATTTACATGCATCGCTTATTTTGGAGAAGAGATAAAAAGTTTTGCAGTTATATCTGATGATGTTAAGCATGATACAGCACATGCTCTTTGTGCTCTCCAACTAATAAAAAATGAAATATCAATTATCTGCCCACCCAAAAATTTTAAAGAAAAAATTTACATTTCAGATGGTGCTGCAGGTCATTTCAAAAACGAATATCAGTTTCATGAATTTTCTAAATGTAATAAAAAGAAAAAAGCAAAATGGATTTTCACAGCAACTGGACATAGGAAAAGTGCATGTGATGGTGTAGGTGGATTATGCAAGCATTATGCCACAAAATTTAACATACAAAAAGAACCAGCACTTGCCATTAGGAATGCAGATTCATTTGTTAATACAGTGGGAAATATGTTGCAAAATATAGCAATATTACTACTTAAGGCTCATTGCGTATTCAAACTTTTCGATCAAGTAAAGAAAAAGAATGGGCAAATATAAAACCTTTAATTGGTATACGTTCACAGCATTATTGGTTGGTTCAGAACAATGAAGCATATATGGGAAGAACAGTCGAACATAATGTTAGAAAAATACAGGCATTAATGCCTTGGATTTTTCCATAGGAGAATTCGTAGCATGTATATATGAAGAGGACTTGTGGATTGGATGCATAACAAGCATTTCTCAAGAACTTGAGGATATTACAGTATCCTTTATGCACCCTCATGGTCCAGCAAAAGGATTTCAGTGGCCAGAGGAATGTGGAAAAAGAAAAGACGAATGTCCAATACCAGTAAAAAACATTTTGCTAAAGCTGAAAAATCCAATTCCATGTGGACTATCTGCACGACTCCATTCCTTCGATAAAAATGAACTTAAGCAGATTGGGCATCTATTCCCTATTTGAGAACCATTTTCAAACATTGGTAAGGACTATAACAAAACTTTTATAAATTACATTTTACATTATGTTTATAATGATATAACATAAAAGATAAAAGCATGTTAGTAATACAGTATTAAATGAATTTTTAAAATTTGTTATTTTTATGTATATTTAAATGTATTAATATAAATCAATCTATTCATTGTTAAATAACAAAATTAAGGCAGTGTTCTGCATTTTCCCACCATAATGTAAAAGCAAATTTAGTCTAATAGAGCCTATTAACGGAAAAAAGTTCAATAAATTGAGACTTTTACTTAATGGAAATTATGCCATTTAAAAAAATTGTAGAAAACATGCAAAGCAAAAATACCAAAATGCAGCTTCATAACTCAACTACATTCTATTAGGACATTATTTTGCCAGATTTTCAGATTTTTAAAAAATGACGTTTTTGAATAACGGCCCCTCGAAAATGCGACATTTTGGCATTTCAGGACATTTTTGAGAGTTGTTATAAGAGTTAGTTGTGTCATGGGCCTAAAAAAAAATTATGAGTAAGACTATCCTATAGGATGAATAAATTACCATTGTTAATTTAATTATCAAACTTATTTTTGTATGGGAAAAAAATTCTTAAAATTTCAAAAAATCACAATATTTTCTGCGAAATATATAATTCTTTTGCTAATTTATTAATTATTAATGCTTAATTCATACGCACCATATCAAAACTCATTTAAACAGCTTCAAAATAAAAGCTATTTCAACTGTCTAGCCCTTATAGTTTTAGAATGACAAGCAAATAAACATATGTTATATATCACAATTTTTAAAAAAAATGAATTTTTAGCTATATTTCAAAATGCCATAACTTGGCCATTTTTTTTTTTTTTTTTTTTTTTTTTTTTTTGCAAAATCCTTTTGGGATATTTAATATATCCAATAGGAAAATCTACCATATTTTTTTCAACAAAATCGCAGTCGGTCAACTGACACATTTGGGTATAGGCTGCCTGAATTGAAATGGAAGCAGTCTATATTCTTTGTATTGAACAAACAATACAAGATAATTTGGAGTTTTCGCCCTTAACCCTTTATCTACCGACGGTACTTCTAAGTACCATTAAAATTAGTTATAAAATTCTTTTAATACGTCAGTTAGTTGCATTACTGTTTAGAATGAGTTACAGATACATCACTTTATTCTGTTCCAAAAGGATTATTGGTTACACAAAACAAAAACATTTTTAAAAGGAAGATTTCTTTTGCCTTTGTATCTTTTCAGCTTTCTTGGCGTTCAGGGAGGGGGATGTGGATTTTTCAATTCAGAAATACTTCTATATTTATGGTGTACGAATATCATATTTGTACGTTTAATAATTTTACAAAATACTAAGAAAGCAACTTAAGATAAAAGATTTGACTGGGGTTATAAATATTGAACAAAATCTCTGTAAATTCAAAATTAATTAATCCTTCTAAACTCCTTCGAGAATTTACTAAATAATTATGTAAATCTTTTAATTTAGTTTAAAAAATTTACGCTACGCAAAATGCTTTATAATATAAAATTTTCATGAATTCATAATTCGGTAGATAAAGGGTTAAAAGATATTTTAGACCCTGTATATAGCATATTTTAATACCTCGGTATGAGCTATATTTCAAGGTCGAAAACTACAAATTATCTTATATTGTTTGTTCAATACAAAAAATAAACATGCTTTTTTATGTGATGGGCCAAAGTAACCCCGCAACGACCGATGTATCTGCGGTCGATGGTTATCATAGAGTTACAGTGAATAGTGAATAAAAATACAACAATCACACTTGCTAATTAGCATCAATAGTTTGAAAGCAAAATTAAGTATCGTTAATCAACCACAGGATACAAGCGTTATCTGTTAATTAACCAAAGTCAAAATTGAATCTGTATCTATCTAATTCAAGGTCATTTTTTAGATGCTTGCATTAAAAAAGCTGTACGAAAGGAAAAAGAAAAATACGTAAACAATCAAATTTCTCCGAGTACTTCGGTTTCAATGTTTTCTTGAAAATCTCTGGTTTACAGAAAGAAAAACCAATAAATTCCACAAAATATATATAATATGAACTTTAAAATATTCAATTTTACAAAATGGTGATTAAAAAATCAAATGTAGACGCTAATAGTTAATTTTATTTTTAAAAAAATCTTTAATCGCCATTAAGTAAACCTGAACATTTTAAGGGAGACCCGTAAGAAAAAACCCCAAATTTTTAGTATTGATTTAAAACTAATGAATTTTGGTGTACTATTTAAGAATCTTTTTCTAAGGAATAATTAGCAAAAAATTCACTTTTTATTAAAAAGTATATATTTTATGTCGTTTTTATTAAGTATATTTTTTTGTGGCAAAATACGCTTTTTAAAATTACTACTCCTCATACAATTTTCAATATTTTGGTATTACTAAAATTTCTTAAATAGTGTTATAGTATATGGAAACGACCTAGGGAGAGATATTTTTAAATTTCTATTTTAATCAGCTAAAAAAAAAAAGGAAGGAATATCGACAACAGCGATAATAATAATAATAATAATAATAATGATAATGATAATAATAATAACAACAATAAGTATTTTTAATATTGAAGTAAAAGTAATTCTGAGCAAAGAAAACAATTTAAAGCGCAGATAACATTCAAGTTAACCATTTCAAAAACATTTAAAAAATGTTTTTCATTTGTTGGAAATATCATACTTTGCATTTTTCATTATTATGCTAATGAAAATTCATTTTTGTAAAGTATTTAGATATTTTCTATTAAGTATTTAAATACAACAACTGTGGAGAATTTCTTCGTTCAAAAAAAAAAAAAAAAAAAAAAAAAAAAAAAAAATTGCAATTATTTTACAAACGTATACAATATTTTTAAGACTATAACAAATTTAATTAACAATTTTTTAGGAAAATAACTATAGATTAATGTATTTTTTCTTTAAATATGAAGCTTTTCGATGCTTTCACAAAAACAAATTAACTCTATCATCTCTAGACAATTTTATTCTTATACTTTTACAAATCTTCCAACCACCTTTTATATATATATGTTTATAAAAGAATTACAAATAAACCGATTTAGAGATGGTGATATTTGCCCCAAAATAAAAATAAACGTAATGATGGTACTTTAAGCACTTATCTACGTTAAAATCATGACGTATGAAGCGCGCGATATAAAACAGCATTACAAAGGAAAACGATAAATTATTTAAACAATACCAGTATCTATGTGTATTTCGGTTATGATATTGACTTGAAAATGTTCTGACTTGTAGAGCTTGTAACAGAATTCTTGACCACCTTGTTCTAAACAAAGTTGCAACCAAAATCAGTGACTATGTTAGGTTTTCCCCCCTTTTTTCTTTTTTTCTTCTCTTTCTCTCTTCCTTAAATAAATCTCCCTTTAATAGAAAACAGACCAAATATCAACAAAAATAATTAGAAAATATAAGACTTTGTTTTACTTTTCTGTTGCTGATAAGCAAAGAACTGAAAAAATATATGCCACAAGTTACATTCATAGCTACTAATGCTCTATTAATTCGATCAAAAATCTCTTTAACAGAAATGCAATTGAATACTAAGGTTTTCATTAAAACATTAAACATAATTAAAAGATTTTCACAAAAACGCAAAATTTATTTTATTCGAATCTACATTTTCTTTTTAAGCATTTATCTTTAAATATATAGTTGAAAAGTTAGAAAATGAAAAGAATGCTTAGAAATGTTTCTAGATAAAGCAGTTAAAAAATATCGCATCCCTTCGGTGAAGAGTGTTTTCTTCAGATGATAACTGTTTCAAATCCATGTTGGTGTTCTTGAAGTCGTTTTCCAGGCTCAATCTTGTAAAAAAAATCACTGCAAAAAAAATTTAAATTAAGTGTTATAAGAAAAGAAGGAGATAAAATCCAAGTTACTAAGTTAACTACTTTAGGAGATTGTTAAATTTATATTCCAGTTTCTTGGAAACCTCATGTTTCGTATTATTGAATTTTATATAATACGAAACATGATACATATACATACAGGGTGTCCCAAAAGGTCATGTCCAAACGGAACACATGGTTGTGTCAGGTCATGAGGAAACAGAATTACATAGGAAAGGGGGGTCGGAAACGCGATCTAAACAGTGAAATTGCATCGTAACCGTCACGCAAAGAAAAGATAACAAACGGTGTAAAATATCTTTATTTTACAACAAAACAGTACCAAATAAAAAAGAAAAATGCTACAACTCATAGTAAGTGCTCATCCAAGTGCTCATCAACTGGTTCATCCTTTCTCTGCAACGTCCGCGCTTCGAATGATCCGACTGCCCGCGCTTTCGTCTGACATCGCTTATCGCCCTCTAGCGGATTACAATCGCGTTTCCGACCCCCCTTTCCTATGTAATTCTGTTTCCTAATGACCTGACACAACCATGTGTGCCGTTTGGACATGACCTTTTGGGACACCCTGTATACAACACATACAATATTTCGTATCATGTTTCGTATTATACTTAAAGGGCTTGATTTCGAAGAAAATTTTAAAACTTTTCTATTAACAGTTTATGATAAAAAAATGATAAGAAATCTCATCATTCAAGTGATAGTATTTAGCTTTATTTTATGGAAGGGTATTAAAAATATACGATTCTTGGAATAAAATGTTAGAACAAAAACTCTGTTATTTTCAAACTCTATGATATTTTTTGGTACTTTTAAAAATAAAATACGTATTAAAAATTGTACAAAAAAATATGCATATGCATAGATTATGAAACACTTTTCAATACATACAGAATACTATAACAAAATTTCACTGTTTAGTAATGTGAAACATGGCGCCTAAATAAACAATTTGAAAAACAGACGACGCATTTGAAATCTCGATTTCTGCTATTACTTTGAATTGTCAATAAAATATACGATTTTGCGCAACTCTCTATATGCTCAATAGATATGTAAATATCTATATTATGTAGTAAGCTAAATGTTAATTCATATAATTGCATAGAGCAGTTAGAAATTTCCACTCAACTAATTCTGCCAATAAATGGATGTTGTTGAAAACTTTTTTGTAAGTATGTATATGATCCATAGAATTTAATCTGATGGTACCAGTTATATATTTAAACGACAATTTGTCAGAAATTTAGTAGGATGAAAGAGATATTTCCGCGTCTGCAAAAAATATGGACGCATATCACATGGGTGTTTTATTTACAAGCATCTTTAAAGATGTTAAAGACATCTTCAGTTACATCTTAATTTAAATCTTTATATGTAAATAAAGATGTACTATGTGATGTATAAATATAAAACAATATATTAAGCATAGACATTTCATTGAATATGGTAAAAGGATTTAAATCATGGAAGTGATTTAATAATTAAAAATTAATCATTAAACATATGTGTAGCTTTTACTTTGGCACATAATGGGGAAAATTCCAACTAGGCCATTTTCTTAATACTACTGTTCAAAATTGCAATTTTATTTTAGCCACCAAAAATACTTACAAATGTTTTTTTTAATTGAATGTATATCCAATTACTATTTTCAATTATATAATCGTGAGGCAATCAAAAAAAAAAAGAACTATATTAAAATAAGGTTGTAGTATTTATAAAGTCTATTTCTAGAAATAAAATGTTTTTTTTCGTCAACATTCGTATATCTGAGTATATTTTACGCAAAAGTGAAGTTTCACGTCTAAAATGTTTCCTTCGATTTGCATCGCTTTATTCAGTGAGGATGAATAGACTATTGCAATGGTATGAAGAAATAAAATGTGGTTTTCATGTTTTTCAAAAACATATCTTTGACTCTAAGATGGTTTCTTCTTTATAGAATTATGCATGGCATTTCCAAAAAATAGGAAAATATTATTCATATTTTCTTCTACATTTTCAAATATTTTTCTACCTCACCATTTTTTTTTTTCTACTGAAATTAAGAATTTCATTTTGTTAATTAATATTCTCAGTGGGTACAAAAATTTATAAAATACTTACTGCATGAAAAAAAAAATGCTTAAACAATAATCATTGTTATATTAAAACTCAGAATTATTTTCTTTTACAAAGTGTAATTCCGGGCATTTTTGGGTTAAAATATGTCGTTATGGGTAAGCGAAAATTTTCATGTCTGGTTCTGGTTTTATTTAAATAGAACTTTCGAGCTTGAGTCGAGTTATACCCGACCTCCGCAAAACTCAATTTACAGTACCAATGAAGCTGAGCTAAAATCTTGTAGAAGAGTACTTGCAGAAGAGATTCTAATGCATCTATTGCCAATGCAACTAGTTTTCTTTTCAGTGCTGCAAAGAAGTACAATACACTGTTAAAAACATATGTAATTTTACAGAGGTTAAAATTGATAGAAATAGAAATATGTATGCGAACTAAAATTATATATACACTATATATAAAATTATATTATGTACACTGTGCAAAAAAAAAAGATTTAAAAATACAAAATTAACTCTTGTAAACATACATAAATTGCCCTTGTGGTAGTTACATAAAAAGTTCTTAGCATTCCAATTTCCCCAAAAATATTTAGTAACCTTACAATTTTTTTACTAACAGTGCAAACGTGTACCTATTACATTAATTTATGTTGTTTCCATTTCATAAAACGTTTTAATAATCCAAATTTCTTAGAAAACTTTTAAGAATTTTACAGGGTGCTTTTTCAGCACAGCTTAGCAAATAGAAAACAGATTATATTATTACAAAATATGTTATCTATATATTATAAGGAATTTTGCTATTTATTAACTAATCTAAAACTATCTACAATCACAGCAAGAAAAAAAAACTTGCCATTTGCCATTTCAGACGTTTTGTTAGATATACTGCAGATTATGATTAAGTAGCTTATGGTAATAAACTGTGTTCATTTTTATGCGGATAGCATATACACTCGTAGAGAAATTAAGGTTTTTATAAAAACGGTCCCAAATTTTGTTAGTTTTTTTTGTCCCCATTGTACATAATACCCTGTAATCAAAATTTAAAAATATTAATAATTGTATGAAAAGTGAGCAGGTTTACTAAATAAATTGTCATTATGCATGCGTCAACTCTATAAAAGATTCATTTGCGTTTTGTGTTGGCTAAATGCATACAGCAACTTTTGTTAAAGTTTCAAAATCATAGCTGAAAACTTTTGAAAATTATCGTAGAAAGAATAAGATCGAGATCCGATATTCCCAAAATGAAACAAAAAATGAAGGGCTGTATCCATATTCTATTGATTAGTATCTACACAATACAGCACGTACACTATATTTGGATACAGCTCCTCATCTTTTTGCTTCATTTTGGGAATATCGAATTTTGAACTTATTCTATCGACGATAATTTTCAGAATTTTCAAGGTTGATTTTGAAATTTTAACAAAAGTTGCTCTATAAATTTAGCTAACACAATATGTAAATGAAATTTTTATAGAGTTGACGCATGTGCAGTGAAAATTTATTTAATAAACCTGCTCATTTTTCATACAAATATTAATATTTTTTAATTTTGATTACAGAGTATTGTGTACAATGTTTTTTCTCGTATTTTCTTTCTTACTCTGCAAATTATAAGCAAAAAACTTGGCAAAATTTGGGACCGTTTTTATAAAAACCTTAATTTCTCTACGAGTATCCATGTTATCCGCATAAAAATGAACACAGTTTATTACCATAAGCCACTTAATCATAATCTGTAGTTTGAAGGCTTTTGATACATTAGTTTTGACAGGATTATTCAAAAGATATTCGTTCTTTTTCAATTTGTTGACGGTCCCCTATAGGATTTTGGAAAAAAATCTCGAAAATATATGACATGTACTATTTTCTTTGTACATCGGGAGATTCAGAGTCATACCTCCTGTATATTTCTTGATATTTGACAAAACGTCTAAAATCGCAAATATCAAGTTTTTTTTTTTTTTTTTTTTTTTTTTTTTTTTGGCTGTGACTGTATTAATTTTTTAATAAAACTGTTATTCTTTTCCTAGTTGTTGTTTGATTTAAAAGAATACTTCGCAAGCGTCAATAATCTGTATTTTTTGATAAAATATTTGACATTTATCCAAAACATCTGTAAAAGATTTTCTCACTTACTACCGTACTGAAAATGAAAATTTCTGTTACTTGAAATAATCAAGTTACCCACCGAGATTAAGGGAGACCCGTAAGAAAAAACCCAAAATTTTTATTATTGATTTTAAAGTAATGAATTTTGGTGTACTACTTAAGAATCTTTTTGTAAGGAATAATTAGCAAAAAAATTCACTTTTTATTAAAAAGTATATTTTTTATGGGGATTTTTATGATTTTTTCTGTCGAAAAATACACTTTTTAAAATTACTACTCCCCATTCAATTTTCAATATTTTGGTATTACTAAAATTTCTTAAATAGTGTTATAGTATTTAGAAAAGAACTAAGGAGAGATATTTTTAATTTGCTATTTTAATCAACTAAAAAAAAAAAAAAAATACGCATGATAAATTTCTTTAAATTCGTTATAATTTTCATGTTTACCAATTTATGTAAAATTTTTAGAAACAGTTAAAAAAATATCTCTCCTCACTTTTGTTGCAAATTTTTTTAAGATTCTAAAAACATAAACACTTTGTTTCTAAATCATTTTACCCCTGAGCCTTAGTACTTTGAACTTAGGCAAAATATGAAAAAAGTCATTTTCAGGAAAACACGTTTTAAATGGCCGCTAGTCCTTTAAACTCTATAGTGAGTACAATTAAAAAAGCTCATTTTCTACATGTTCCAAGAGTCCCCGAGTTCTGAAATTTTGCATGGATATTCGCAAATATGTATTTTATCGTTTTCTGAGATAAAAATTTTTTGATGATTTTTGGCCGAAAATGGGGTTCGGGTCTCCCTTAATGGCACAAATTAGGATGTATAAAACATGAAGCGAAAATAAGCATAAGCAAGAGAAGAAAGTACTCATTTAATCTTCAGAAACTGCAATTTAACTGCATTCATTTAACAGATTTATGTATATGAGCTAGATTAAATCAATAATAAAAGAGAAAGTCTATCTTTGTGACAAACAGTTTTCAAATGCGTATGGAGCTAAAGAAAATAGGACATTAATAAAATTATAAAAAAACAAAATTTGTTGGAAGTTTTTCAAGTTTCTTTATTGTATGTTGTTCTGGAAAAGGAATCTCTAAAATTATTTTTAAGTGGAGAAAAAAAAAATACTTGCACGTGAAATCGATGTACATTCGAATAAAAAGTAAAAAAAAAAAAAAGTAATTTTTTTAAAATGTGATACAAAAATTATTGAATGAGGTTTATGGAAATAAACAAATATACGTATTATATAGTCTTTAAACAGATTTTTGGAATAATCTATAACTAGAAACAATAATATAAAATTCAATTAAAAAACGTTTTATTCTATTTTAAATGGAGATCTCAGGGCACAAATTCGGCAACAAAACTGTTTCTCAAACTGAAAATAAAGAAAAAATCAAAAACGAAATTTCTAAATGAATATTTAAAAATACAGTCGTACTGTCATTTAATGCTGTATGTCACAAGCACAATTTACCGGGTGTCCCAAAAATGACTGATGGATTTTAAAATTCAATAACTTGCAAACGGTGACAGCTATTAAAAAAATTTTTGCAGGAGGGCTATGTACAATGTCAGGAGTTTTTTTTACCGTAATTCTTGATTTTAGTTCGAATTTCAAACAACAGATGGCGCTGATGGCGGTTGGCGGCCAGTCGACGCCGAGACTTACTTCATTCAGCTTTGTCGGAAAAGAAGGAGGTTAAGACTATGGAGTGCGTCTCATTCTACAGTAAAGTCTTGCTCTCAGGCCCCGATTCTGGACTCATTCGATATGATTTTAATGGAATGCGTTGTTGCCATGGAAATAACAGATTGTTCGATAGTGGAATACAGCGTTCAGAAGTGTGCATAAATTTCGCAGGCAGTATTTGAGTTTGCAGAAGAATTTCCTTTAGGAAGTTTTATTTTCCCGGATTAAATTACTTTTTCATGGCACGATTTAAAGAATATTTTATGCATCATATTTTAAAACTAGATAAAGAGATTTTTTCAATTTGATGATTTTTGTTACATTCTTAAGAAATTTTAGATCTTCTAAGAAAATTCGTCAGTAGATTTTTATGAATGTTCAAAAAATAATCATGAAAACTGTTGATAGTACATTATTGTGTAAAATAACTATCAAAAACAAACATGATTTAAGGAATATTTTAGGCACCGTATTTTAAAACTACACTGTTAAAAATTTGAAACCTTTGCTGCATCGTCACTCCTCCACTTTTATAGAAAGAGATTACTTCACTGTATTATGCTGCATTCTCATTGGTCAAAATATAGATATTCTATAATAGCAGTGGAGTGACGATGCAGCAAAAGTTTCCAATTTTTAACAGTGTAGGTGAAGATATAATGCTACAATCTTGCTCTTACACTATAAAAATCTGCTGCATTTTGTTGTATACGCACACCGCTTGTACAGAAACGGTTACTTGATTGTATTACGAAGTATTGTTATTGGTCGGAAAAGAGATATTATATACAAGCGGCGGAATGCGTATAAAGCAAAATGCAGCAGATTTCTAACAATGTGGGGCCCGATTCTGAACTCATTCGATATGATTTCAATGGAATGTGTTGTTGTCATGGAAATTCTTCTCTAGAAAAATACAATATTCAAAATTGAGCATGAATATAACAATCTAAATCGATCTAAAACTTCTTAAAATATAACAAAAATTATCAAATTAAAGAAATCTCTTTATCTAGTTTTAAAATATGATGCATAAAATATTCTTTAAATCGTGCCATAAAAAGTAATTTAATACGGGAAAAGAATACTTCCTAAAAGAAAATCTTCTGCAAACTTGAATACTGCTTTCGAAATTTATGCCCACTTCTTAACGCTGTATTCCACTATCGGACAATCTGTTATTTCCATGGAAACAAAGCTTGTTTGTTTATTTGTCTGTTTATTGAACTACATACATCTGATTTGTGTGCTCGACATGAAGCCTGCTTATAAGCCATCGTCAATATACAGGGACGAGATAGCACACAAGGAAATATAACAACACAAGAGAAGTACAACCAGGAGCTCCGCACAAAGTGTGTGTGCAATGGAGCCAGTGGGATTCGAACCCACAACCTCACGATTAGCGGCGTGATGTCTTAACCACTCAGCCACGGAGGCCCGGAAACAAAGCATTCCATTGAAACCATATCGAATGAGTTCAGAATCGGGCCCCACATTGTTAAAAACCTGCTGCATTTTGCTTCATACGCACTCCGCCACTTGTATATAATATCTCTTTTCCGACCAATAACAATACTTCATAATACAATCAAGTAACCGTTTCTATACAAGCGGTGTGCGTATACAACAAAATGCAGCAGATTTTTATAGTGTAAGAGCAAGATTGTAGCAAGATATCTTCACCTACACTGTTAAAAATTGGAAACTTTTGCTGCATCGTCACTCCACTGCTATTATAGAATATCTCTATTTTGACCAATGAGAATGCTGCGTAATACAGTGAAGTAATCTCTTTCTATAAAAGTGGAGGAGTGACGATGCAGCAAAGGTTTCAAATTTTTAACAGTGTAGTTTTAAAATGCGGTGCCTAAAATATTCCTTAAATCATGCCATAAAAAGTAATTTAATTCGGGAAAATAAATTTTAATTAACTCACATTTATTTTATTTTTTTCTATTTAATGCAACGATAGACTAATCCTATTGAAAAGGGCTAAACAAGGCAACTTATAATATTTGTTTTGGGTAGTTATTTTACACAATAATGTACTATCAACAGTTTTCATGATTATTTTTTTAACATTCATAAAAATCTACTGACGAATTTTCTTAAAAGATCTAAAATTTCTTAAGAATGTAACAAAAATCATCAAATTGAAAAAATCTCTTTATCTAGTTTTAAAATATGATGCATAAAATATTCTTTAAATCGTGTCATAAAAAAGTAATTTAATCCGGGAAAATAAAACTTCCTAAAGGAAAATCTTCTGCAAACTCAAATACTGCTTGCGAAATTTATGCCCACTTCTGAACGCTGTATGGCGCAGCATGTCCCACAAGGGATTTTGCGCCATTAAAACTTATACAACCAACCAACCTGAACGCTGTATTCCACTATCGAACAATCTGTTATTTCCATAGCAACAACGCATTCCATTGAAATCATATCGAATGAGTCCAGAATCGGGGCCTGAGAGCAAGACTTTACTGTAGAATGAGACGTACTCCATAGCCTTAATCTCCTTCTTTTCCGACAAAGCTGAATGAAGTAAGTCTCGGCGTCGACTGGCCGCCAACCACCATCAGCGCCATCTGTTGTTTGAAATTCGAACTAAAATCAAGAATTGCGGTAAAAAAACTCCTGACATTGTACATAGCCCTCCTGCAAAAATTTTTTTAATAGCTGTCACCGTTTGCAAGTTATTGAATTTTAAAATCCATCAGTCATTTTTGGGACACCCGGTAACTTGATGTACGGTTTGTGTTTCTGCGCAATAAATAGAATGAAACTGATGTGTAAGTAAAATGCATTGACAACTGATAGACTTACTTTTATTTATTTAACTAAATTCAATTGATATATATCAAAATAAATTTCTTTTAACCAATTTATCATTAATTTCTTGATAGTCTAGCATTATAAAAATTACGCATACAGGTGTTTTTCTACTAACAATGCAACATCTTAATATTTGTAAAATTAAATTACAAATTCATAAAATTTTGTTTTTTTTTCTGTCAAAACTATACAGATCATAAACCACATATATTTTTTATAGCGACATCTGCTACGAATTACAAAAACAAATAAAAATCATTAGCACAAATTTTTAAAAATAATAATTCACATTAAATAACATTTTCCCGCATAAAACAAAAAACAGTGTTGCATTTCAACTATTCGTTCAAATTATCAGTAAATTGTCATTAGAAGACTAAATTTTATTCGAATACGGATTTTCATCCCTAATTTATCAAATAAATAATTTTTGTCACAAAATTTTCTCATTAAAATTTTGTAGCAAAATCTGACTTTGTGAAAGCCAAACGCTGGTCTTCCTTTCTGTGAAATGCAATAATATGACGATCAACGCTAAAAAATGTCACCATTCACGTCCATACAGCCCTGAGATAGAGATTCTTAACTTTGAAAAATTCACCTGACTATTTGAAGTGTTACCAACCGAATTACAATCAAGATTAACTTATTAATAAACAACATATACATATGTGCATTGTGTGCAGTGCAGGGAACCATGTTAAATCGTAAATAATTAGTGTAAATAAGGCGGTTTACTTTAGTTCTGCTCATTAAATCGAAAAAAAATCACTATTTTGTTTTTGTGACTAAAAAAAGATATTTTGACATGAAATCATGTTACTTCATCGCTTTAAACTAATAAAAAAAAATAGATCATAATATTTCCTACAATTAAATAAATTTCAATAAAAGCGGTCATATCCATCGATTGAATGTTTTGTTGATGTTGTTTTTTGCCGATCCACATGTAACTTTCAATTGAGGTTTTCCCACTGAAAAGGCTTTGTTCATAAAAATACTTCAAAGAAGCGAAGAAGGATTTTCAAAAAAGATTTCCATATTTCTGAATTATATTTAAAATGAAGTAAAAAGTTAAAGGGACAGAAAAATCACTAAAAAGGGCACTGACAGTTGAAGAATATGTTTTTAGGTGAAATTTTTTTCTTCATTCTTAAAGACATTTGAAACATAATGGACTATCATTCTATAGGATAAAAGGTACTAATCTATTCTATCCCATTGTTGAATCTTAATAATCTTTAGTTAATCAAAAAAGGTTGGCGAAAAAAAGGGTATAATCATACATCAAGTTAAAGGAAAGTGAACAAGTAAACTCTGCTTATATATGTAATCCTAACTTGACATACGTAAATGTGAATTTTATTGTGTCATGTAATAAAATAAACAATGAAAAATATTAGATTATTTTTTGTAAAATAAACATACAGATAATTAAAAGTGTTATTTTTTCTATTTTATGTTAATGAAATCCTATTTTTTTTTATTTTAAATCTTTATTACTGTGTGTTGTTTGTTCTAACCATCTTTTTCTCTTATATCATGCATCGCATTTTATAGATTATTACTTATAATAAACTTCGGCTATTATATAGACTATTTTTGGTCCCCTGAAAGTACGTTATAACTGGTGACGACTGTATTTAAAAAAATTATTTAATGAGAGTTATCTGGTGAAAGGGAAAAAAAGTGAATCCCGCGTAAAATATAATCCTTCATGTTCATTGAAATTTAGAAATTTCAATGATATTTATCGCATTTAGAATATACATACGTATGTAGTTATACAAATAGATAAAGTTTTCAATTAAGTTTCGGGTTTTAGGGTCATGTTCACCATAGGCTTGCAAACGTTTTTCAGAAATTAAAAATAGAGGAGAATCTAATAGGCAATATTTCTTTTGAAATCTACCTAAAAGTCTTAGACAGCACAATAAGCTATATAGTGTCTCTTATAAAACTATAAAATCAAGTTGCTCCAATATTTGTAATATTAAATGTAAAATACTTTGATGCGTGGCATTTTATATTTACATAGCCACTAAAATTTAATAGTCAACGGTCTCGCAAATTGTACAATTGGTGGCTTATCACAATAATATTAATTGTATCATTGTGTATTTCATTATTCTTTTAAATATAAACTAAACCGGTACGGAAATAATAATTTTTTTTTCTGGAAATGTAACAATACATTTTCATTATTCCACGAAACCACAATATCGTTCTTGTTTATCTGGTACATTTTAAGCCCGAGAACTTTGCACCAAAAATGCGTAATTACATAGTGGCAGTTTATCGCTTACATTCTGTCCCATTTTCCTGATGTTTTTTCCTTTAAAGACAGTCGCGAAATGGTATAAAAGTAGTTTAAAATGGATTAAAGAATTAATCGTCTCCACATTTGTATGAAAATCTATACAGCTTTTCCAACAGTAGATTAGAACATATTCGAAATCGGAAATACCGCTTTGGAGTTATTTGGTTCACCTCCTTACAAAAACGTATCCATGCACATAAATAATGATAAACGAGCTCAATACTTATACCCTAAAAAATTCAATGCTAACGTAAAAATACCCAATTATAAATTTACTAAATGATGCATATGAAATGTTGTAAAATTTAAAATTAAGCAAACATAAAAATATAATTGTAACAATCAACGTTTCAATCATCATCTATGATCACCTTTAGGAAGAAATTGTTACATTGATTTTATAGTTTTAAAAAACAAATCAGAAGCCTTCTTGAGTTTGTAAAGTTCGTCAGTTTTCTAACAGATTATTGCTTTAACCAATCATAAGAAACAGAACTTGCAATGACACCATCTATCGGACAAAAATAAAATTAAAGGTAAAACGAATTAAAAATGGAGCATGCAATGACGCCATCTATAAAAAAATAACAGAATAAAAGAAAAAAAAACATTATGTATGCAGTGGCTGCATCCACTTTAAAATAATGAAAATAAAAAGTAGAATAAAAAAAGACAAACTTTTCTAAATTACTTTATAATACACTATACTACACAATGGATTACATAATAGAATACTACTATTATATTATTATGTAATTTTACTCAATAATATTACTATTATATATTACTATATAATAAACTATTAATTTTAAATTGCTATTTAAATATGACATTTAATAAATTATATAGAATGTAATATATAGCAGGGCATTTCCAAGCGTTAAAATCTATACTAATAAAAGAACAAAACGCTCTGTCTGTCTGTGTGTGCATGTGTGTGTGTGTCTGTGTGTGTGTCTGTGTGTCTGCGATGGCTAGCAAAATCTACAGCACGTACGAAGCTCAAATTTTTTGTTAGAGTAACCCAATGTCTCTCCTGATGCACCTGAAGCTCAGAATTTCAAAATTCTATTTATTAACTGAGTAATTAATTAAATTCCAAAGCTCACTCTCATAAAAAATCACCTTTTTTCGCTTTTTTTCCATTTCATTTTCTTATGGTTGATTGGTTGCATAAAATTTTCGCAGAAATAATTAAAAAAGCTGGGACAGACCTTTAAAATTCATAGACTGGCAAACTGGCAGTTTAAATGAGGATTTTTTTTTAAATCACAGCTGCTGTACACCATGGAGAAAAAGATAGGTGGAGGCGAAGTAAACCGAAAAAAGGTTTGCAACACGGAGTAAGAAGTGTCTTACTCCGTGATTTGCAATATTAAACCATTTATCGCTGAAATTTTAATGTCTCAAACAAAAGCACGAGGAAGGAATTTTGTATTAATAAAACGAATTGAAAGAAACGAATTACAGCTGAAGGATATTTTACGAATAAATAGTAATTTTTTAAAATGGTTTTTTCCATTATATTATTTAGGTTAAAGTTAGGTAAAGTTAAATTGCATTTATGTTATGGTTAGAATAAGGATATGTTACAATAAAGTGAATACATTTAGGCTAGGTTACATTTCTGTTATATTTAATTTACGGTAGGGTACTGTTAAGTCGCTGTTAGGTTACAGACAGGTTCTGGTTACGGTATAAAAGTTTAAGGTTAGGAATTTATACACAGAGTGAACCTATACGCAAGATTTGATTAAAAATAACACTTACTTTTGTTAAATAGCTCTGAAATTATAGTACTATATACTAACCTTTTAGCTACCATCGTGTATCGATTTCATTCATGGTATAGTCGGATTTAAGAGTGATATAATTAGTTTGAAATTCAAAATATTTCACTTGGGATTTGAATGTGAAAATAATAATTAGTTACGTGACTTAACAGTGATTTTTACGGGTAAATATCAACTTTTTTACACGAAAATCATGCAATCGTTGGATACATATTCCCTCCCGCGTTTTTCATTGCTCATTTTGAGTATTTTTAGAGCTTAATATTAGTTGTTTTTAAAACCGATTTTTCACACAGTCAGTGTCTACGTATTTCAGACAATGCATTTCTGCATGTAACGAGTTAACATTTGAAAGAAACGCCGAAATCTGAATTGAACCAAATCCGTTCCCGACAAAAATATTTCACAGAACGATAACTGGATCCGAGCAAGGCAAAATAATTTCCATGGATCTGAATCCGACACGAACATTTAAATCGAATTTCAAAAAATACCTGAAATCTGAATCGAACCAAATCTGAACCCGACGAAAATATTCTAATGAATCATAACCAAGATCCGAACAAGACAAAATAATTTCCATGGACATGAACCCAATATATGGTTAGGTAACATTTGGGTTGCGATTAGGTAGCAATTACATTACGGCAAGTCTTTGATTTTATTTAATTTCACGTTACGTTACAATTAGATCATGGTTAATTTAAAGTTAGGTCAAAGTTAAATTGCATTTATGTTATGGTTAGAATAAAGATAGGTTACAATAAAGTGACGGCTAGGTTACATTTATGTTTAATTTAAGTTACGGTAGGGTACTGTTAAGTCGCAGTTAGGTTACAGACAGGTTATGATTACGGTAAAAAAGCTTACGGTTAGGAATTTGTCCACAGAGTGAACATTAAGCATGCTTTGATTAAAAATATGCACTTACTTTTGTTAAAGGGCTCTGAAGTTATAATATTATATACCAACCTTTTATCACCGAGTATCGATTTCATTCGTTATAGTCGGATTTAAGAGTGATATGATTAGTATGAAATTCAAAATATTTCACTTGAGATTTCTATGTGAAAAAAATAATTAGTTACGTGACTTAACAGTGATTTTTACGGGTAAATATCAACACTTTAACACGAAAATAACACAATCGTTGGATACATGTTCCCTCCCGCGTTTCTCATTGCTCATTTTAAGTATTTTTAGAGCTTAATATTAATTGTTGTTTTTTAAACCGATTTTTCACACAGTCAGCTGCCGCGTATTTCAGACAATGCATTTCTGCATGCTTCGAGTAAATGATAAAATCATACAAATTTCAAGTTCGTTTAATATTGTTAATACGGACCCGGGCAACGCCGGGCGGGTCAGCTAGTCATAGAATAAAAAAAGATAGTTCATATGATTATTTTAACTTGAACATCTAAATTTTAGAGATAATTAAATGAGATGTTACCATTATGTACTTAATTTCTTCCTACAATTGATGATTATAACATTTCCATACATCTGTTATTTTTCTGAAATTAAAAATTAATGTTAAAACTTTTTTTCCATGGAAAGTTAAACAGATTTGAAACTACGAATAAAATACGAGAATCAAATTGCAGACCTTCTTTAAATATTTCCTTTGCGTCTAACTTAATAAAGGTAGTTTGCGATTACAGAGCTAAACACGCAAGAGAAGAAAATGAATTAAGCTTTTTCAGCTTTCGAAATATTATTTCAAAATTTATATCGGCAATTTTCTGTTTAAATGTAAACAGTGATCACGAAATTTAAAAATAATTCAATAAGTGTCGATTCAGCGGAAATCTTATTAAATAAAGCAGAGACGGAGACAAGATGCAGTAACTTACAATGTTGTACTTTGCAAATATCACATAAAAAAATTAGTTGGAAAATGTATGAGGAAATACTTTAGTTTATTTATTGTTAAAATTAAATTAAAATGTGTAAAAATATTTGTTATAATTTATTTTTATTATGGAAAGAAGAGTATTACATTTAATAAAGAAAATTTATACATATTTGTATTTTATTAGTAAAATTGAAGATTATGAAATCGATTTCAAGACCATTCAAAATACAACAGGTTTTCTTAGATGAATTTTACTATCGTTCAAATGAGTGTTTTTTTTACATTGTGGATAATTTAGATATGAAAAATTTGTATGTGCATAAACATATGTATGTATGTGAATCTGTTTATAATAATAAGTGTGTATTATAATATGTGTGTTTGCGTATGCAGTGTGTTGCCGAATTCGACCACATTCATATATAACAGTGTGGTGGTTACTCGATAACCCCCCCATATTTTTATTTTAATTCAATTGTATTAACTATTTTATTGCCTATCATCTCCTTTTTATTAATGTTCTCAATTTAAAATATTATTTCGATTTCGTTTCTTTTGATGTCTTCCCCTGTAAATTTTTCTTCCTAACGTAGCTTATCGAATGTTCTAAAACGGTAAAATCTTGTTCGAATTCATTCCTTCCGGTTTAAAAAGCTTCTAGAAATTTCTCGCTTGTTCGATGGGTGGTTACTTCCGTTTAATCTGGCCCTCCCTTTGGCCTATCAAATTAAATTCCACAAGTGACGTGATTTAAGCAGTTAAGTGCCTGGCCACCTGCTTTGGCTTTCCTTCTTTAAGTGTATTATCTTTTTTCCTTATTAAATTCATATCTCCCTATTCATTGACACGTAGCTTGGCCTCTTTTTCCTCGCTTTCCCCCATTCTAATGTTGCCAACTTGGCGCATTCCGGGTTTGCAGTAACCCTTGATCTTTCCTCTCCTCTCTCTCTGCGCCACCAGTTGAGTTGAGCGGAGGCTGCACTGCAAGATGGATGGTAAACCTCCGAATAGTCGTTTTGCTGCGAACACTAAGGCTCCCCTGCCACTGCGATCTAGTCCGTTTGACCATTTTTCTATGCCGGCCACTCATATTTTTCATGCTGCGAAGACTAAGGCTCCTCTTTCGCTGCGACCTAGTCCGTTTGGCTATTTTTTATGCCGGCTACTCATATGTTCTCGTGGTTTGTTGAGAATCAGTTAATTTTTTCCATAAACGATTTGTCGTATTCTTCGAAGGGCCTCTCTTCAAATTTATTTCAAGTTCTTCAAGTTATTTTCATATGATTGTTATCAGTGGAATCTTCTTTTCCTCCGAAGATATTGCAAAGAGTAGTCTTCTTGTTTAACATATCACATCTTCTTCTTTTTCAATTCATAAAAAAATCGCTCATACGCATAAAATGATTATTTTTCGCATAAACGGGATCCCACAGGAAAGTATTAAAAATCTCTTTGTGATTCAAGTGTTTTATTTCTCTATTGAGTTGATAAAATTTCGTATTCTAAAAAAAATATATATTCTTCACATCTTTGAAAAAAGTGATCGATCATAAAAATTATTGTTAAAGTGAATTTATGTACATTATGAAGAAAAAATTATGTGAAAAGAAATATATATATATTCCTGTGTATCATCCTTGTGAAACATTTATATGAAATGAATAATAATCTACTTATATAAAGATGTGCATGAAAGCAAATATATATTGAAATATACAAGTCATGAAGTATTTCGCAAATATTTATAAATAAAATATTTGTTCCTTCAATTTTTCTTCATTTAATGTGTCAAAAGTCAATTTATTCGTCCTCTAGAATATGTCTTCATTAGCCGAGATTCCAGGTAACAATTCTTCTTGTTATTTTATATTTTTTACAATTTACTTTGAGTTGTTCTTATTGTAGTTAAAGATTCACTATTAAGAACCATAAAGTTTGCCTTTTGTCATGTCTTTTTTTCGTGGGTCTTTTGCTGGCATTCATCCAACGCAATGTCTGTCTATCCACTAGTATGATCACTTGGCCTATTTTAGATGAAACAAAAAATAAGTGTTCTCATCTCTCTTCTCCCAAACATAACAGCCTCAATCTCCTTTAGAAAACACAACAGTAACAATCTCCTTTGGTGCCGTGTTTCCTTGTGAACCAATATTTTTCTTCTGGCACCATGTACCTCTTTGAATCAATTAATATTCTTCAAGACATGACAATTATTAGATGATATTGTGTTTTGTTTATCTATATATATATTCAAAAAAAAAATAAAAATAAATTATATCTTCATTGTCTGTTCTTTATGCAGTGATCAATATTTTATATTTATCCTTTATTGATCGGAGTGTACTAAATGGATACATGATATATATTTTGATTTTATGCTGAAGTAATATTTTTTTTGGAGCAGTAGATGTTATATAACATAATTTATTGATATATATTTTTCTTGTCATGATATAATTTACAACTAATATCATATAATATTTAACAAAGGTGCTGGTAAATATAATTGATTATTTTAATATAAATTATTCTCTTGTCATAAATATAAGAACATATGTTTTGAGCGATATGATATAGATATATACATAAAAATTTTTGGGCCATGTTCTTTTGATCCGATGCTAAGAAAGATATGTTGGTATTTTTCTTCTCTTCGTCATATATTTATTTTTCTTCTTAACGTATAAAAATGACGTATAACGTAAATGAAATTCGTCAATATTTTAAATAATGGGCCAATTTATATATTATTTATTATGTGACCAGTCTATAACCAAATTTAACCTGTCATTTATTGAGCTCTTATTTTAATTATCTCATCATGCCTCCCAAGTCAAAATTAAATATTGCAATACAGCCGTTCGACGGCAACCCACAGACTGTGGAATTCTTCTTTGATCAATTATCTGATATACAAGAGTTAAATATTTTTTCTGATAAAGAACTATTTGTTCTCTTCAAATCAAAACTTGAGGGTAGCGCCTTACTCTTTTTTCTTGAAACACAGTCTCAGTTCAAGAACTATAATTTCCATGACATTCGGAAAGCTTTTATAGACTATTTCTTACCCTCAAAAAAGGCTGTTTCTCTCAAATCCTTGCAAAATTTAAAGTTAGATTCAAACGAATCAGTCAAAAATTTTGCATTTCGTCTGGATAAACAACTTCGACTTGCATACCCTAAATTGGATCCTCCTGCTCTCAATTCATTAAAATTCCCTCATTTTCTTGAGGCTTTGCCCAAACAAATTAAGCGAAGGATTTTAGAAGAAAATATTTCATCTTTTGATTTAGCTCTTGAACGAGCAAATTTTCTTCAAGATATATACGACTCCCCCCCCTAAAAAATCTTACGAGAATTATAATCAAGCCTATTGTTTGGATACTGAAAAAGTCCATGATAATTCTATTGCTTCTAGTAATGTGCTCCATAAGACTCCTATAAAACATACGAAGGATAAAATTTATCTCAATTCTCAAACTACCTTCTCACCTTTGCAAACTCAAAAAGACAATTCTCATGCTTCTCGTAATTTTAAAAGAAAAGCTATTACATATTCTCCTTCTCCAAATAGACAAGAGGCTACAGATAAATATAAAAATAATTTTCGTCAACATAGATTTTATCGGAAACGTCCTTATCATCAACCCACCTTCGACAAATTTTCTCACAAAAAAAACTCTGCATCCTTTTATCATAAACGAGATGTTGTGCAATGTGCGTTTTGTGGAAAATTCAATCATCGTATGGACACTTGCTACAAATTTAAGAATATCAACAATTCTTCCAATCAAAATTCTTCATCTCAATTTTCGTCTAATCCTCACAGAAGGAAAAACTACACCTCTTCTTCTGAAAATAAAAACAATGTCTATCATTTAAACAAATAGGGGAGACTGGTTCTACTGACCGCCTTCTCTCCCGTAATTCTAATTAAGGGTCAGTACACTTTAGTGACAAAAACAAACATCAATTTGACAAAAGCTCTTCAATCACTTTAGTATCATCCACAGCTGTCCAAACTTCCCCTGTAACACCTAAATTTAACAAATCTTCATGTTCCTATAATTCTTTGACGTCCAAACAAAATTTTGAAATTGATGATGATGTACAAGAAAGACATGTCATATGCAGTTCCTTTAATAACTCTTATGTGCTTCCATGCATCCTGATAAATATACAACATAATGAAATCTCAACGTTAATTGATACTGGATCAAGTTTGTCCCTTTTGGATCAAGAATGCTTTAATAGCATTAAATCCAGGCTTCACTACAAATTCTTATCCAGAAATGTGTCTGTGTCTACTATAAATTCTAAAGTTTTTTTCAAAGGATGCATAGAGATTGCATTTAAAGTCGACAAATTCTTTTTTCATCATGTCTTTTACCTTACAAAGATACAAAATGTCCATTTTCAAGCCATACTTGGATTTGAGTTCATTAATAAACATTCTGTAACCATATCACCAACATTTAAATCTATCTTGATTAAGGATAAACATATCCCTTTTCACAGTTATAACGAATCTCCCACTTGTTATTTCATGAATTCTGAATATACTTATGATAATTCAAATGTGCCATATTCTTTAGATGTACACAAGATGCCTTGTTATGAAGATTCTATATCAAATAATCTAAGTAATGGTACTTATACTGATGATGTATATGCAAATTATGGTGACACAAATTTACAATTAGTCAACAATTATACAACCTATCCTTACAATTATAATTTTCAAAATAATGGTTTATTTACAAATAATGTTGCTAACACTGCTATGAATTTTCATAATCCTTATATTGATGGTAATTTTACTTATTTTTCTAACTATTTTCCAACTGATTATGGTAATGTTGTGAACTATTTATCTACTAATGGTAATATACCTGACAAAAATTTTATATCTGAAAGTACTAATGATGCTAGTTATGTTGATGAAAAGCAAACTCATTTAAATATTGGTAATAAAATTTTGGTGAATTCCAACATGGTACAATTACTCAATAGAGAATAAATCCCTCCTAATTCCTTTGTTTATTTACATGTTAAGTACTTGAATCCTCCATCTGAATATTTTATTTTCAAAACTCCTTTAAAAAATAAAGGTCTTGTGTTACATGAATCACTGCACTCCAGCTCTTCAATTCAAAATAATTTGTTTTTGGTTGTATGTCAGAATATATCAAAGCTGGACATTCATTTAAATAAAAATTCAATTATTGGCGAATGTATCAATGTAGATGAGAAGGATATTGAGGAATACTCTTTTGATTTAGACTTTGAAGACGAATATTGCAATTTAATTTTACCATCTGAAGAGATTAAGAGAAAACGTATCCAAGAACTGTCTCCAAATGACTTTGATCTAAAACACTTACCTCCTCATGAAAAAGAATCTTTAACAAAATTATTGTGCAGTAAAGCTTTAGCTTTTTCCAAATCTCTTGACACTTTAGGTCATACCGACCTGGTTAATCCTCAATTTACAATGCTAAATTCTCATCCAGTCAAAACCCTACCTTTTCCTGTGCTACAGGCACTCGAGCAAGAAGCTCTTGACCAAATTAATCAAATGTTAAATGCTGGTATTATTGAAAGATCAAATTCATCTTGGGCGTGTCCCATGCTCCTTGTTAAAAAGAAGAGAACTGATATGTCGAAGCCTCAAAAATATCGTTTGGCTCTAGATTTAAGATTGCTAAACTCTATTATTATACCATCTTCATATCCTCTTCCTAGAATTCAAAATCTATTGGTGCAATTATCAAAATTTAAGTATTACACTACTCTTGACTTGCCCTCTGCATACTGGCAGATCGCTGTACCTAAAGATATGCAAGATAAGCTCAGTTTTACTACTCCATGGGGAATTTTTACCTACCTGCGTCTCGTGTTTGGCTTGAAGACAGCTGCAAGCACTTTTCAACAATTAATTGATTCAGTTATTCAATTATCTCAAATTGATTCGTGTTATGCATACCAAGACGACATTGTAGTTGGCGCTAATTCATTTGAAGAAATGACCATGAAACTCACAAAGCTCTTAGACACTCTTATTGCTAACAACATTACTCTGTCTCCTGAAAAATGTTCCTTTATGCAAACTAGTATTAACTTTTTAGGATTCCAACTCACAGATCATAAAATTCTTCCTATTACAAGTAACATTTTAAAAATTACTTCATTTCCAACGCCTAAAACCAAGAGGCAAACGAAAAGTTTTATAGGTTTATGTTCATTTTATAGGTCAATTATTCCTAATTTTGCTAAATTGATTACTCCTCTCATTTGAAGTCA
The DNA here is from genome assembly GCA_964019185.1 of Maratus speculifer. Taxonomy (NCBI): domain Eukaryota; kingdom Metazoa; phylum Arthropoda; class Arachnida; order Araneae; family Salticidae; genus Maratus; species Maratus speculifer. Next base: position 25,994,338 of record OZ025289.1, on the reverse strand, counting down.
CCAAACCTAAAAATAAATTCTCTTGGAAATCTGAACAAGAAAATGCATTTAAAAAATTACAAGACATATTCTTTCAGAAACCTATGCTCAATCTCCCAAACTGGAATGAAACCTTTTATGTTAATACAGATGCATCAAAGACAGCAATATCAGCTGTTCTTATGCAGAAATTTGATGGTGAACTTAGACCCATCTCCTATTATTCTAAAACTTTGTCTCAGTCTGAAAGACAGTACCCTGCCATCAAATTGGAAATTTATGCCATTTACAAAGGCATAACGGCTTTTAAATACTATATTTATGGTCGCCCCTTTATTCTATTATCCGACGCCAAACCTCTTAATAATTAGAAAAAAGCTACATCACCAGCCGATATTACTACTCGATGGATGTTAGAACTGTTAGAATACTCCTACACATTCCAACATGTACCAGGCAAAGAAAATGTGTTAGCAGATTTTCTGACTAGAACACCTCACATTCCTACTGAAGATCTCCATAATAATCCAGATCTTATTTCTACACAAGAACCACTACCGATTGTTGATAATCAGAAAGATTTACATAATGAAATTCCTCACTTTCCATGTGGTTTAGTTGACAAAATACACCACACATGTCATCTTCAAAGTGACTCTTCACCTCCAAATAATGATAATAATCAAGATCCATTATTAGAAATTCTTGATCACACCATCTTCTCTGAACAACAAAAAGTCCCAAAAATCAAAAAAATTTATGAAGATCTTAAAAATAACAAAAAATCTAAAAGTTTAAATGGTTACTATATTAATCCAAATAATGATTTACTTTGCTACAATGGACATTTTTCTTCAGAAGATATTGAATTACATAAAGCTGTTTTACCTTTGTCACTTAGAGCAAAAGCCTTAAGAATTGCTCATGTTACTCATACTGGAATTCATAAAACTATTGTTAATTTAAAGAAAAGATTTACCTGGAAAACCCTTGTTTCTGATGCCATTAATTATGTCAACTCTTGTGAAGTTTGTTTAGTAAACAAAAATCATAAAAAAAATACTGCTCCATACTTACCAACACCACTACCAACAGCTCCCAATCAAAAAGTTTCTATGGATTTACTCGGCCCATTGAGAAATCGCCAATATGTCATGACCGTTATTGATCACTTTTCTCGTCATTTAGAATTATATGCCTTGAATAACATTAGCGCTGAATCTGTTACCAAAGCTCTATTACATTACATTTCTACTCATGGAAAACCCGAATTAACTCTCACTGATCATGGCTCTCAGTTCACTAGTGATATGTTTTCTTATTTTAATAAAAAGCTTGGCATTAAATTGGAACACAGTTCTGTAGTCTATCCCCAGGCTAACGGATTAAGTGAACGATGTAATTCTCAAATAAAATCGTCTGTGAATACAATGGCTTCCCAAGGATGTGATGTACCAACTGTTCTAAAAATTCACCAATCCATATATAATGCTACACCTCATCCAGCTACAAAATTCACTCAAAATCTTCTTCATTTTGGAAGAGAGATAAATGACATTTATGCTAATTACAAATCTCAAGCTTCCTGGAAAATTCTCAATACTGCCTATGAAATTCACAAATTGATGGATGTTATTGAGAAAATATACTATCAAGCTTACAAGAATGACGAATTTTCTAGACAAAGAGTGTACCAAAAATCGAGAGAAAAATTAAAATTTGCCAACATCAATGTTAATGACATTGTTTACGTAAAATTTCCCACTGTGTTTAACAAAAAAGTACAAGGCCCATACGTGATGAAGAAAATAATTTCTCCTGTACTTATTCAAATTCAAGATTCCAATAATAGTCAAGCTTCACCAATGTTGATTCACACTAACAGAATCTTGAAACTTCAAAAAAGAAATGAAGCATTGCAATATCCTTCAGTTTCTTCTAAAAATACATCACATGATCAAACAGCTGTTGATAATGCATCTTCTACTCCTGTGAGACAACACTCTCCTACTCAAGTTTCTAATCATGATGCTGCTTGCAACACATCTCCTCAAATTCTTTCTTCTTCTAAGTGCCAACAAACATCTTCATGTTCAAGTAAATCGGTACAGTCACATGCTCCTCCTGATAGCACTCACAATGATGTTAGAAACAAGTCTACTCAATATAAAAATTATGATCTTCGCCCTCGCACTCATAAAATGTATAAAAAATGAACTAATCTTCTTTTCTTTTTTCAGGATGACTCTTGATTTGTAACATATTCAGTCAATACTAGTTCGACTGATATTCGAGTATGAAGAATGACTGTATATTTTTTGTTTTCTTCCTCCAAGCTGCAGGCAGCTGTTATTTTTTTTCTCTTCTTTATTTAAGTCATCTTCTCCTTGAAGCAATACAATGGTCATCCTCCAAATGTATGTATGGTTTTAATATTTTTACTATTCACTGTATTCATTTCTAAATCATAATTATTGTAATAAGTATAAATACTCTCAAATATACCATATACTACTACTTCTAAACTTACAAGGTCTTTAATTGCAATAGTTGGTGCTAAATTGAGAAAGAATTTGTCCTTTTATATAGTTGTTGAAATATTGTGTCATTGTTTAAAATTATTATTGACAAATGTTTATTCTACTAAGAAAAGTGGATTGTAATTGATGTAAGATAAATATGAGTACTCATTAAATCATTTTCCCTATTGTGACTTATATAATAATTTCTCTTACAATGCATGCATGCTCTAACATTTAACCTCTTTTAACATTAAAAAAAAAATGAAAATGAATGATAAACTTATGCATACTAATATTTCTACTTTTATTGTTGACCCATAGAAAAATTAATGACTCACAATAAGTATCCCTTTGTATGTTTCTAAGTATTTGAAAGTTCTTAGAGATGTAAACAAAAAAAAGGGTTTTTGGTATACTATAATCATACTTTGGATCCAAAGATATTGCTTGAGTCATTATATATTTATATAAAACAAATACTTGATATATGACAAAAAAATGATCACTTTTTATTTAAAAAGGTTTGAATATGCCAATTAAACATATTCAAAATGACTTATATAAATTTTTGACATAATAGATTTTTGTTTGGAAGTTGACATTATCAAAGTCATATACAAGATTGATATATTCATATAAGTTCCTTTTATCAGAGTGTAAATATCCTCTGTTTTATTTTTATTTTGAATATAGTATTAAAAGTATTTATGCAATTATTGTGAATTTATGTTGAAAGTGTTCAAGAATATTCTTTTATGAGAGTATAAACATTCTCTCTTTGAAAATTGTTATATTCATTTTGAAGATGTTTTCATTGGAAAATAACATTGTACTTTTTCTACCAATTTACATATGCCTTTTTTTAGAATTAGTTATATTTTTCTTTGAAAATGTTGTTATTGAATGATACTAAGGTTATTAAGTTAAGATTGGTTAAAAGCTTAAAAAGCTATTATATATTGATATATGTACATTTTTATGAGAGCCTAAATACTCTCTCTGCACCATTTGTATGTATTCTTTTCAAATTTTCAACTTACAAATTCATTCAATTTATCTTGTGTCATTTGAAACCATCCATTTTTATATACAGTTATAGTATGATTCATTTTGTTGTCAACTGAAAAATATACATATACATGTTGTTGTTGTATACTCAAATATTTTTACATATTCTAAAGCATTTAATTATCAAATTGCATTTTGCACAGCTTAACAAGAGACTGTTCATAGTTAAAGACTGTTGTTTCTACAAATATATATAGACTTTAATAATTATTTTTTTTGATACATGATAGGTACCTCTGGAAGAAACTTACCTTTTGTATTCCTTCTATTTTAATATTTGCTATCTTTTGTATGAACATAAGGACTACTACTATGATAGTAATTATTTTTATTATTTAATATCATGCAAACCAATTATTTGTATTCATATAACAATTTCTAGTACATTTATTTTGTGTAATTATTTTATATCTTTGTACATGTTTTAGAAAATATTGTCTCGATGAAAAAATTATTGAATTTTTGTCATCTCTCCAATATTTTCTTTTGGGGAGGCCCGGGTAGATATGTGGTGGTTACTCGATAACCCCCCATATTTTTATTTTAATTCAATTGTATTAACTATTTTATTGCCTATCATCTCCTTTTTATTAATGTTCTCAATTTAAAATAGTATTTCGATTTCGTTTCTTTTGATGTCTTCCCCTGTAAATTTTTCTTCCTAACGTAGCTTATCGAATGTTCTAAAACGGTAAAATCTTGTTTGAATTCATTCCTTCCGGTTTAAAAAGCTTCTAGAAATTTCTCGCTTGTTCGATGGGTGGTTACTTCCGTTTAATCTGGCCCTCCCTTTGGCCTATCAAATTAAATTCCACAAGTGACGTGATTTAAGCAGTTAAGTGCCTGGCCACCTGCTTTGGCTTTCCTTCTTTAAGTGTATTATCTTTTTTCCTTATTAAATTCATATCTCCCTATTCATTGACACGTAGCTTGGCCTCTTTTTCCTCGCTTTCCCCCATTCTAATGTTGCCAACTTGGCGCATTCCGGGTTTGCAGTAACCCTTGATCTTTCCTCTCCTCTCTCTCTGCGCCACCAGTTGAGTTGAGCGGAGGCTGCACTGCAAGATGGATGGTAAACCTCCGAATAGTCGTTTTGCTGCGAACACTAAGGCTCCCCTGCCAATGCCACTGCGATCTAGTCCGTTTGACCATTTTTCTATGCCGGCCACTCATATTTTTCATGCTGCGAAGACTAAGGCTCCTCTGTCGCTGCGACCTAGTCCGTTTGGCTATTTTTTATGCCGGCTACTCATATGTTCTCGTGGTTTGTTGAGAATCAGTTAATTTTTTCCATAAACGATTTGTCGTATTCTTCGAAGGGCCTCTCTTCAAATTTATTTCAAGTTCTTCAAGTTATTTTCATATGATTGTTATCAGTGGAATCTTCTTTTCCTCCGAAGATATTGCAAAGAGTAGTCTTCTTGTTTAACATATCACATCTTCTTCTTTTTCAATTCATAAAAAAATCGCTCATACGCATAAAATGATTATTTTTCGCATAAACGGGATCCCACAGGAAAGTATTAAAAATCTCTTTGTGATTCAAGTGTTTTATTTCTCTATTGAGTTGATAAAATTTCGTATTCTAAAAAAAATATATATTCTTCACATCTTTGAAAAAAGTGATCGATCCTTAAAATTATTGTTAAAGTGAATTTATGTACATTATGAAGAAAAAATTATGTGAAAAGAAATATATATATATTCCTGTGTATCATCCTTGTGAAACATTTATATGAAATGAATAATAATCTACTTATATAAAGATGTGCATGAAAGCAAATATATATTGAAATATACAAGTCATGAAGTATTTCGCAAATATTTATAAATAAAATATTTGTTCCTTCAATTTTTCTTCATTTAATGTGTCAAAAGTCAATTTATTCGTCCTCTGGAATATGTCTTCATTAGCCGAGATTCCAGGTAACAATTCTTCTTGTTATTTTATATTTTTTACAATTTACTTTGAGTTGTTCTTATTGTAGTTAAAGATTCACTATTAAGAACCATAAAGTTTGCCTTTTGTCATGTCTTTTTTTCGTGGGTCTTTTGCTGGCATTCATCCAACGCAATGTCTGTCTATCCACTAGTATGATCACTTGGCCTATTTTAGATGAAACAAAAAATAAGTGTTCTCATCTCTCTTCTCCCAAACATAACAGCTTCAATCTCCTTTAGAAAACACAACAAAAAGATATAGCAACGAAATTTTACTACGATCACCTTAAAACAAAGCATTTTTAGCATTTTTAGCATATTATAGCATTTATAGCACACAAAAAATGATTACTGTACTGTGCGTAATAATTGCGGGAGTGTGCGTTTTAAAATTCGGTATGATCATTTAAATTTAATTAGTTTTTTGCTTATCACTCTTTATATACACTGGTGTCCAAAAGTTAAGCATAATTGGTAATTAAGTAATTATTTTTAAGTAATGAAAGAAATATGAATCGGAATGTGCTGAAACTCCAGGTGTGTAAACAAAATAGTACGCGTCACATATTTTCGCGAAGAGTTTTCCCCGAAATCGAACAGGGGACCGTCAACAAATTGAAAAAGAACGAAGATCTTTTGGATAACCCTGTCAAAACAAATGTAGCAAAAGCGTTCAAACTGTACATTATGATTAATCGGCCTATTTTAATGTACTGTGATAATTTTTACAAGGATAGTATGTATACTCTTAGAGAAATTAAGGTTTTTATAAAAACAGTCCTAAATTTTTCCAAGTTTTTTGCTTATAATTTGCAGAGTTCTTATTATAAAATAATGTTCTTTTCTGAAAATATGACAAACATCATTGTACACAATACCCTGTCATCAGAATTTAAAAATAATAAAAATTGTGTGAAAAATGAGTATGTTTAGTAAATAATTTTTCATTGCGCATGCGTCAACGATATCAAAATGTCATTTGCATATTGTGTTAGCTAAATGTATAGAGCAACTTCTGTAAAAGTTTCAAAAACATAGCTTGAAAATTCTGAAAATGGGAGCCTTTAGAATCAACTCAAAATTCATTATTCCTAATGGAAGCAAAAAAAATCAGGGGTTTTACCTAAATATAGTTGCACGTGCAATATTGTGTAGGCACTAAACAATGGAATATGGATACAGCCCCTCATCTTTTTGCTTCATTTAGGGAATAAAGGATTTTGAGTTGATTCTATAATCTCCCATTTTCAGAATTTTCAAGCTATGTTTTTGAAACTTTTACAGAAGTTGCTCTATACATTTAGCTAACACAATATGCAAATGACATTTTGATATCGTTGACGCATGCGCAATGAAAAATTATTTACTAAACATACTCATTTTTCATACAATTTTTATTATTTTTAAATTCTGATGGCAGGGTATTGTGTACAATGATTTTTGTCATATTTTCAGAAAAGAACATTATTTTATAATAAGAACTCTGCAAATTATAAGCAAAAAACTTGGAAAAATTTAGGACTGTTTTTATAAAAACTCTAATTTCTCTACGAGTATACATGCTATCCTTGTAAAAATTAACACAGTAGATTGAAATAAACCAATTAATCATAATGTGCAGTTTGAACGCTTTTGCTACATTAGTTTTGACAGGGTTATCCAAAAGATCTTCGTTCTTTTTCAATTTGTTGACGGTCCCCTGTTCGATTTCGCGGGAAAATCTTCGCGAAAATATGTGACGCGTACTATTTTGTTTACACACCTGGAGTTTCAGCACATTCCGATTCATATTTCTTTCATTATTTAAAAATAATTACTTAATTACCAATTATGCTTAACTTTTGGACACCAGTGTATATATTCTATACCTCATATACAGGGCTGCATACTTTAAAGTAGTTGCATACTATTCTCCTTATTAGAGGAATTTGCTGAAGGGAAATTTTTATCTGAAATACAGTCGGCTCTCGTTAATTCGAACTCGTCGGGACCACAAGAAATGTTCGAATTATCCGAAGTTCAAATTATGGAAAATATAAAAAGAAAACATGTTTAATATGGCACTATTACAAAAGAATTAATATTATAGTGTTTTTTAAATTTATTTCGTCTGTTATCATTAGAATATGACTTAATATTAAATTAGAATGTATTAAATGGAAGAAAAATTTAAAGCGTCACTGATGGACAGACGGGGCACTAAGAAAGTGTATATCAACTGCATTGGATTATATGTATACTCGTTCGGAACAAGCTTAAAAAAAATCAAAGGAAGAAAGTTATTGAAATGATCTGAAATCCGTGAGAAAGAAAAGAAAAATGAATAATCGGAATTCTCGTTAATTCGAATTAAGCGAAGTCAAGAGAAAATGAGTTCGAATTAATGAAATTTTTTAACGTTATTCTGCCATTGAAAATTTCGAGACTTCATGTTTAGTTCGAATTAAGCGAAGATTCGAATTATCCGATTTCGAATTAACGAGAGTCGACTGTATATGCATCTCTTAAATCAACTAAATTTTTTAATGCATGCTGTTAATAGACACAAATCTCTAAATAATATACAGACCTGTTAACAAATTGGGATAAATTTTGCATTGTAGAGACAGTTGAAATTCGATTTTGAAATGCGTTATACATTTTCATATGGTGAAATGAGTCGTAATATGTTACTTTTTGAACGGTACACTTTTGTTACATTATTCTAAATAGGTTGGAAAGTGCCTCATAATCAATGCTTGGCACGTGTTTTTTCCTTTCTTGTTTTTATCATATTTGCAATAACTGGTTAATATAAATTATATGGATTGATTTATATGTATAACAGTTCAAAAGGGATAACAAAAATTTTCTAGTAACAATGCTTAATAAATAAATAAATAAAATTTTAAGACAAAACAGCGGAAATGTCAAACCGAAAACTTAACATTTGTCAGTTATCTGAGACGCTGAGTACCTGTCTAGAATATAATATTAAGGATACTATGTACAGGGATGGCACAGGGAACTATTTGTATATTCTACTCACGTCATTATTTTTAAAATACAAACTTTGTATTATATTTCTCTTGCACACGTAAATCAACATGTAGGACGCTGATCACATGTCAAGAATATCTTATTAAGGATACTATATACGTCATTATTCTAATATACGCCACAATAATTTCTTGATATACTTATGCATTCTTTCAGGAAAGAAATACAAAAACAATCATTTCTTTCAGTTGTATTTGAACCCATATACAATATATGTATTTTGATGAGGAATGGTTATTCCGTATTTTTACTGTAATATAAATTGTATTTATTATAATTTGCTACAAACTATACGAACAATGATAATTGACATTCGTACTAGACAAAACATATTTATTTTTTTTACTTTAATATGTTATTTAAAATGTATAAATATTTTCTCGACCATTTTGTAAATCATTTTTCAAAAGTTATACCAAAATATTCATGCGATTTCTACAGATTTTTCTAAAAGATTTTTGTATATTTCTTAGCTACAAGTGTTCTTTTTTATATATTCTCATTTCTTTTACATTTAAAACAGTTCAGATATTTTTATTCTGTCATATCATTAATTTTTCTGGTGATAACAGCAAGTTTAACTATATTCTTATATAAGAAAATAATTATTTCCTAAATCTTAAATTTGCAATAAAATATGCTGACAGATGCAGCATATGCTAACAAAAGCATCATGCATGATGAGAGATTCATTATAGAGACATTTTAATCTCTAATGAGATTATCACTGACAAAATAAGAGTTACTGTATGTTTAATTTAAATAACGTTCTCTGACGTCACTGTTTTGTAATTAAGGGACATTTCCCCCACCCGAGATAATTAATTAGATCATGTCGTTATTTTAACTTTGTAACAAGAAAATAGGTATTCTAATGGAAACAGTTTGTAGTTTTCACATAAATGTCATTTTGATTTATTCATATGTTCCTGAGATTAGTACTGAATTCATTTTTGTAAATTATAATGATAAAATATTTCATTTATGTGTCATAATTCATTTTATTTTCATTTATATGTTTTTTGTTAAAGTTTAATGTCAAAAGAGATATTTTTTCTAAATTTAATATCTTCATCTTTTTTTTTCTTTTTTCAATTCTATTGAAGGATTATAGACAGTTTTTATATTACATTAATATAAAACAAATTTTCAGTTTATTTTAGTGTATATCTTTAGTTTTATATTAAATATAGTTAGATATTTTTTGTTTTAAAACTAATTATCACTAAAGAAGTGAGACCATTTAAAGATGTTATAAAATATTCAACTGAATTTCTTTTAATAAATAACTTAACTGACTTTGAATCATTGACATAAAATTCTAATCAAGTTAAAAGATATATACTATAAAAGAAATTGGAGTATTAAAGAAATATCTTCAATATCAAGAATAAAGTTAAATTAAATTAGATTCACAGGCACCATAAAAATAACATAAGTATAAAACATAACATAACCATAACATAATTATTATTTAAATCTGTAATTGTTGAATACTTTTTTATTGACATTGTGAGTCTTCATTCTTTTGAAATCCATGTTAATAGTACAACTTTATAAAGTTTTTTAAGATGAGTTGAACACTCTTTGAATAAATACAAAATCCCACGAATTCATTTAAAAAATATTTAAAATAATAAGAGATTAAGTAATGAAAGAAAATTATTTCATATTAACATCATAAAGTCACATCTATATTACGTCTTGTCATGCACATAACCTATAACTAATCTATAATCCGAGTTATAACCATAAACCTATTTAGAACACTAGCCGCTGCCATCAAAATACTCAAAGTTAGAGGACACGAAGTGTGACGTCATAAAAAATCGGGCCACTTCTCACTAGTGTTGGAATTTGCACCAAAAAGTTTAGAATAACAGTTTTCTTTTATTTCCTCTGTCGAATATCTATAATTTTATAAAATAATAATAACTATTTAAACTTACTAGTTAGAATTCGGAATCCCTAACTAAAAATTCAACCGAATTCGGAATGCTACAGCATTTCCGCGCAAACTATCCTGCTTGCTCCAATGTGACATCCTATGGAGCCACTTTTCATATGGTGGATTTTTGTAAAAAGGCAGTTTTGAATCTAATACTATTTGAATACTATACCGTATTTTCTAATACTAAAAATGAATTGCAACCCTGTTTTTATATACAAGAATTGTTTGTTTTTAGATTTATTACATGTCTCAAGAGACAGGCAAACAATTTCATGCAGGAGATTGCAGTAAATTTTTAGAATATCTTGAACACATTACAGTTTGACAATTGATGGAATCCAACTTATCTTGATCATATGACAGCCAGGAATAGTGTTGACAGGTGTCCTGCACTGCATAAATCAGGACTTCAACTTTTCTGAACACCACTAATTTTTTACAGTTTACTTTGCCATCTTTAATAGTAGATAATTCTGCCGTTAGATAAATGAAAGAAAATTACTTCAATAGATTAGTAGCTAAAGCATTTGGAGCCCTGATTTGCGCCAGATAAGAGGCAACACAATCAAAAAAGGACTGGAAGTTCACAACTTATCTCTTTCGCCAATTGTGAATTATTACCCTAAAAGTTTTAAAAACTGATAACTACCCTAAAAGTCTGTTCTATTAATGTCTGAACATCCAGTGTATATTAAAAACTCACTTATGTATTTTTCATTTGGATTAAAAAAAATATGTCGTTAGAATTTCTTACTTGCCATTTTTTCTGCTTTTAAGTTAAAGATCACCTTATTCCATATTTTGGATATCGTATCTTAAACGTTTATTTTATCCTTAGTTTTATATTGCTGATTTTGATTATAAAAACACAATTTGTGTCATTATCTGCATAATTGGATTCAACTTTACATATATTTAAAAACTGACGTTAATTTTGCAAATTGGAATTTTTAACCTTTTTAATTGACAAGTTCTTATTTCATCTTGCAGCTATTTTTTTTTTTTTTTTTCGTACGCAAACGTGATAAATTGTCTCTGACACGAATATTTTTTTTAAATCTCTTTGGTGACATAATGCATAATAAAGATGATTATTTTAATTTATATAGAATACTGCATAAATTATGTTATTTATGAGAATATCTACATTTGGTTTGTTATAAAAATTGTAATTGACTGAAATTTCAATGTGCCTACATAAATTTCAATATATTCTTGATATGTAAATAAACTGTCTTTAAACAAACACTGTCAGATTTTTAAACTCATATATTCATTTCAAACGATTATCGTGTTCTACTCTGGCATTTTACTAATAGGATACGTGTTTTCATCAATCAACATTTTGTCTTAATAAAGATTGTTGTTATTTTTAATACAAGGGCTTCCCATTTATAGAAACTAGGACTATTACAGCTTAGATATCAAAAGTTAAACTATTTTACCTTAGTTTCTTTAATTTCAGCTAATTAGATTTAGACAATCGGTATCCTTTTTGTAATGAAACAAATATGTAACATAAACTACATATATAAATTAAAAAAAAGAATATTTTTATCAAATGCACAAAAATATAAATTAAATTAAAATTAAAATTAATGCAACGATTAACATGGCATTAAAAGTTACGCCTAACTTATCTAAAAACATATAAAGTATATGGTGTACATGATTAAAGTATCCTACTTCAAAGTTGTATACAAACGAACCTATCATATATAAAATTGTGGTGAAAGATATGTCTTGAAAAAAAAAGTTTCGTCTGTAGATAACGTTAATATAATTAAGGACAAATAATTATGACCGTTTAATTATGACACTTTTGTATCTCAAAGTACAGTCTATAAAGATGTATATCATAAAACAAATTTCTGTAATTTTAAGTACAATAAATCAGTAAGTAAAAAATAAACTAAAAACAACATCCTTCTAACTAATATGAATTAGTTTTTATAAAAAATAATTATACTTTTAAACTAAACCAGTGAAAATATTCAAATTATATGTTTATTCCAACTATGTTTGAATTATTATTTAAAAATTTAAAAGCATTCTATTAACTGCATGACAGTTTTAACATTGAAAATGCAAAATAAACATTTTGTTAGCTCCTTTTAAAATATTTGTAAGAACTTAAATGAACAAGATCAGACGCTTCTTAATAAACACCTGACTGAACGTAATTTCTGAACTGCAGTTATTTTGAAACTTTATTAAATCTTAAAAGTTAAAATACTAATCTAACAGACATTTGAGTGTCTTAAGTTAATTGAAAATAGCAGCTTTTGCTCACATCGAAACATTTAGTGAAAGCAGGGATGTCACGTAAAAATTAACATCATTTTTCTACATTCCATTAGAGGCATGCAAATTACATATTTGGTTTACATAACATACGAGATATGTTAATTTTTTTTCATAAAGATGTTTTATTATTTTGTCACATAAGTTAAAAAAAAAATAAGAAAGCAATCTACATTAAGAGACTACTTGAGTCGAGTGAAAAGCTCGTTCGTTAATGCTATAGCTACGAAGAAATTTATAAATGTATCTCGGTTGCATTTCAATATTTTTAAATTATTTTTCTTGCATTTGATAGTTTAGACCGATCTGCTCGAAGGTCATGTTTTAATTTTTCGATTTAGTTTACAGATATTTTTAAGGAGGACACTTTCATTTTCGAAAAAATGAAAGCATTTCCATAAAAAATAAAATCTGCAGTCAAAATCGAAAATTCAGTCAATCGAAAAAACAGTCTTTGTGCAAATCAATCTCAGCTATTTATAATGAAAAAAAAAACAATTAAATATATTGAAATGCAAACAAGATATCTTTGTAAATTTCTTCCATAAGAATAGGATTAGCAAACAGATCTTTTCGCTTCACTGAAGTAACTCCTTAATGAAAATGAAACATCTGCGATATCTCAGATGTAGGAAATTTAGGCTATATACACACTAGGGTGGGCCGAAAAAAACTTTTTTTCTATTTTCGATGATGGCGGGTGCGGAAAAGTGGCCACTGGTGGCACTTAGTTCACACAAAAAATTTGAGATTTTTTGGACAATTCTTTACCCTGCCGCAAATGGCTAGAAGTTTTGCCAAAATGCTGATTTTTGAATTTTTTTTTAGCAAAAAAAAAACTTAGGTATTAAATAAAGTTTTTTGGGGTTGTATTTAGCTGAAAAGATATATTTACACACTGTAATCAGAAATAAAAAATAGTAATAAATGAAAAAATGAGCAGGTTTATTTTAATTAACCTGCGCATGCGTAAATGGAATCAAATTACAACGTGTATAATATGTTAGTTAAATATGCAGAGCAAATTTTGGGAAAGTTTCAAAAGCATAATTTGAAAATTCTGAAAATTAACGTCGATAGAATAAGCTCAAAATCCGTTGTTGCCAAAATAAATCAAAAAGATAAGGAGTTGAATTCAAATATAGTGATATGTGCAATATTGTCTATGCAATACTAACACTAATCAATGGATGTACAGTCGACTCTCGTTAATTCGAATCTTCGCTTAATTCGAACTCAATATGAAGTCCCGAAATTTTCAATAGCAGAATAATGTTAAAAATTTTCATTAATTCGAATTCATATTCTCTTAACTTTGTTTAATTCGAACTAAAGAGAATTCCGATTTTACATTTTTTTCACGGATTTCAGATCATTTGAATAATTTCTTTCTTTGATTTTTGTGAAAATTTTTCTGAATGAGTATACAAATAATCCAATGCATTTGATATCCACTCTCTTAGTGCCTCGTATGTCCATCAGTGATGATTTAAAATTTTCTTCCATCGTGCTTGTTTCTAATCTTTTAATTAGTTTATGTATTTATACATTCTAATTTAACATTAAGTCATATTCTAATGATACCAGACGAAATAAATTTAAAAAACACTATAACATTAATTCATTTATAATAGTACCATATTAAGTATTTTTTTATTTCATATTTTCCATAATTCGAACTTCGGATAATTCGAAAATTTTTTGTGATCCCGACGAGTTCGAATTAACGAGAGCCGACTGTATATGGATACAGACCCTCATCTGAGAATAACGGATTTTGAGCACATTCTACCGCCAATAATTTTCAGAATTTTGAAACTACAGTGAAATCTCTCTGTGCAATCACCTCCCTCGAAGAGCATTTTTCATGGAACGAAGATTTATCCCATTGGTTCAATATTAATTTTACCTCCGTTCAGAGAGCATTCCAATTAATCTCCCTCCATAAGCGACCTTTTTTTTTTGGTAATGTAGATGTAAAAGGAATCTAATCCTGTTTTTGTCTAAAAAAGTTGTTTTTGTTTTTGGAAATATAATTCTAGAAATCGCATTATTCATCAAACTTCTAAACAAAGTTTAGATTTTGTTTTATTCCGGTAACTTTTAAATGATTAAACACTCGTCCTGCTCTATTTTATCTTCTCTGTGTGAAAACTTAAAAAAAGAAAAAAAGAAACGAAATTGTCATTATTTGTTTCCGTTAAAAAAAAAAAATGCATTTATTTGCTGAACTTCAAAAAGTAAAGTCTTGAAAATAAAAAATAAAAGCTATGAAAGATAAAACCGTAAAATAAAAACAAACGTCAATGCATTTTTTTTTCTTGCTCTGAAGAAATTAGCTTATGTAATTAACATTTATTTTGATACTTAAATCTTTATAATTTCTACTAATGTTAAAAATAAATTTTAGTAACATTAATTGTTACCTTTTTCAGCAATTAAAATTTAGATTTATGCATGACTTCCATTAAGAGACTAGCTCACGGTGCGACCAATTTTTATTAATGGGGAAAATGGCCGCATTATTATTGTGTAATTGGCCAGAAGTATTATTGTGCCCTTTGTTACTTTACATAAAATGCTCTATACATTTAACTAACACATTACGCATATTATATTTTGATTGCATTCGTATATGCACCGTTAAGCATACTTAATTAAGATAATAAAGTAGAAACTGGTATTAATGGAAGTGAAAAAACTTATTTAACACACCATAAAATAAAATGAAATGCGCAAGGCCTTTCGAAAAAATTGAGTCTTTCTTCGTCAGGCGCAAAGAAGACGAGCATCTGCTATGAGTGTAGCGGTACGGCTGAAATGAAAAGGCGGGAATGGGAGCAAGCTGAAGGAACAGCCAATAGGCAAGTAGAAGGCAACAGCCAATCACAGAAGAGTATAATCAAAACGCTCAACGGATACAGTGAAGAAGGAGAATGACGAAGCAAAATGGTTACAAGAGCAAAAAAGACGAAAGATTATATTAAAAGTAAATACACACAAATAAGAGAGCGCAATAAAAAAATGAATAAATAAAATAAAAAGTAAAATTTTACATGCATATATACATATATATATATGCATATATGTAAATCAATCAAAATATACATATATGTAACATTTTGATTTTGGCAGCCAGAAGTATCATCCCCTGTCTCCCCGTTTTACTGCACAGAGGCGAGAAAAAAATAAATGTATAAGCTTCATTAAATTACACATTGGGTGCTCCAAAATAGTTTATTAAAATGCATTCATGTAGAGCGGGGAATGATCTTCCCGAAGCAAACATTCCAACAAAAAAAAAAAAAAAAAAAAAAAAAAAAAAAAAAAAAAAAGCTTTTGCAAGTTGTTTTAACTCTAATCATCGAATAAAAATTCCATCCATCTGTAGGCCAAAAGAAAAAGTTTCTAGAATTTTCCATAATCTCTAACTAGACTCGATCTATTGCAGACGATAACCTTATTTAAAAGATTATTATTCAACTAATTTATAATAGAAGGTAATCAAAATTCGAATATGCTCCACAGACGATAATTTAACAGAAAAAAAGGAAATAAATTAATTTATTGATACGCAATGAATGTTTTTATTACATATTAAGAATTTATATCGTTTCTATAAAGATTTATAGATTAGTACTAATAACAGGATTCTAATTTAATAAGTTGAAATAAATACGGATTATTGTTAAAAGGAAAGTAATATAATATAAGGTTAATTTTGGCGAAAGAAAATAAACTATGTAATATATATATTTAGCTTTAATAATATAATTAGCTTTGTTGTACTAATTATGTATATACTTTTTTAGACATATATATGTGTGTTTTAACTAGATACATATAGATTTTTATTTTTTTAAACTTTTTTATTTATTTTTTATTCAACTTTTATACTTGTGTGTATTTATTTTTAATATAATCTTTTATTTTTCTTGTTACCATCTTGCTCCTTCCTTTCCCTTCTTCACTGTATCCGTCAAGCGCTTTGATTATACTCTTTCATTATTGGCTGTTGCCTTCAACTTTCCTATTGTCTGTTCCGTCAGCTTGCTGCCTTTCTCGACTTTACATTTCAGTCGAGCCGCTACATTCATCGTAGATGCACGTCTTCTTTGCGCCTGACAAAGAAAGACTCAGCTCTTTCGAAAAGCCTTGTGCATTTTAGTTTATTTTATGGTGTTTTATAGAAGTTTTTTCACTTCGATTATTTATTTCAACTGATCATTAAAAAAAAAAATGAATTCCGATTGTAGTGTATTAAATACTTTTTTTTGTCATATTTTCTGAAAATAACATTTTTTTTTTATATTAAGAAATCTGCATTTTATTAACATTATTTATTATTGCTTTATATGAAAATTTTAAATGTATTTCACGTCCCTAAAAAAAAGGTCTTTCGATATTCAAGGATCACTTTCATGACATTATTCCAAACTCCATTTACTGCACCAGTCTAACCGCTAACAAAACAGATCGAATATTCTATCGACGGTTTCGAAATGCATCTTGTGTTTATCTCATTAGATTATAATTTCTTTAAATTTCCGAAAACGCTTTTTTCAAGACAAATGTATATTTTATACAATATTTATGCGGATTTAAGCATAAACTTTTCCACTGTCATCCAAAATCTTATTTGTTAACAAATGCTCTTTCAAATTATTTGAATTAAAAATTGCTAATAGTTATAAAAAATACCGTTATTTAGATAAACATATGTTTCATCGCACAAACGGTGACATTTACAAGATCATTCTTGATAGAAAGTTTCAATGAAGAATATTTTTTTAATTATATATTTTTTTATTTACATTTCTATAAAGAATTACTTTGAAAATGTCACCGTTTGTGCGATAAAACGCATATTAATCTAAATAAAGGTATTTTTATCACTATTATATATTTGTTACATCGTTTGATTCTTTATATATGATTACCAAACATATTTAAAAGCACACTTTTTTAAACAATATTATAACAAAGACATCACTGCATAAACTAGAATTGTTTCTTTTAATTGTTTATTGCCGCAAGACTCTAATATAAGATGTCTGCGGCATTTTCTCCTGTTTAAATTTAATTTTAAACTATCCCTCTTCTTGAAGATTAAAGTTGTTTTCTGTTTGTTTAGTTGACAAGGACGCTTTACCTTGGTCCTAAGGGAAACATGTTTAAATTTCACCGGCTAAAATGCTTTTGATGCTTTTGTAATTTTTTCTTTGTAAAAAATTATTTAGAACTATACAGTGAAACACAGTTATTTTAATTTTTAAATGATACTGAACATAAGTCAAGACTTGTTTGGAGTTCACATATGAAAGTTATTCATAAGGCTGTTTTACATATTGTTTAAAAAATTATAATTCATTGAAATCAAATTTTGTAAAAAAAAAAATTATTTTAAATTCTAATTGCGTAAAAATCTTTCAAAATTATTATTTAAAAAAAATTTTAATCTTAAATTTTAATTTTAGTTTTATTTTTTAACTCTGTAAAAGAAACATCACTTAAAGTTTTTCATAAAACTGAAAATTAGGGTCGTTAACGACAAAATCCAGTAAATTTCCCGTTTTTTTTTTTTTTTTTTTTTTTTTTTTTTTTTTTTTTTTTGCCATTTTTATAAAAATACACCGTTAAAAATTTTTTCTTTGTTTTGTTTGAACCAAATTTTGGTGTTCAGTAGCTGACACCAACAGATGGTGAAATCTCGTACATAACATTTGGAGATTCTTATTGCAATGGTGTTCCAATTATTGAAACTCTGTTTCAATTAGAGCTCTAAATTGTGGTACGAGGTTCCACCGTTTAATGGCGGCAGCTACTAAGCACCAAAGTTTGGTTTAAACAAAACAAAGACAAAATTTTTAACGGTGTAACGTTATCCACTTTTAAATAGCTGCCAAAATCCGTTGCTATTATTGTCGGCGATAAATAACTTTTTAACATCACTTAATTACAATTTTCACTCTATTCTTTAAGAAAGTATTGTAATCGAAATCGTTATTGATTGCCTGTTTTCGACAGATGTGCACATTTTAGGATTAAAAGATCCCTTAACAACACATTTATACAAAATATCTGTCTATCTGTCGGCGTGTTTACATGTTTTTCTTTCGTCACCGAAAAGTGCACGAAGTTATGCATAGAATTGAATCCAATTTAATGTTTTTTTGGCTATGGCCAGCAGCTCTTATTGTACCTAGAAAAAAAAAATCTTTTCCAGATAGGCTTATAGATGGAGGTAGATTTTGAATTTAAGTAATAATTTCGCCAGCAAAAACTAAATGAAGAACAGAGATGATTCCAGCTTAACAAATTTATCTGGTCGCTTTTGACGAGTTTTAATTTATATATATATATTTATTTATTGTGTAAGAGCTTCTTTTATCAAAATCATGTTAAGTCGATATTCAAAAAATATTTGTCCACGCTTAACATCTCGAAATTTTGTGACTTATTCTTAAATTTAAATACACAAAGCTTGCTGGCGTGATTTTATAAAAAAATTTAGCCATATGTATTTTTATTTTTTCTTGTTTTTATTTTCTTATAATTAAAACTTGATTTATAAACAATTATTTTCTCAGTACGACCATTTTTTTCGTTTCTAACAATATGACTTCAGAAAATTCGGTTCAGAATGCCTACTTTGAAAGTATTATTCGAAATACATATTCTGCCTTTACATAAAAAAGGAAGTGGTAAGTATGATCGTAAATCGCACAATGGGTTTCGTTTACCGTCTCTTTTAAAATATTTTATCCTTAAAATTATTAAATCAAAATTGCTGATTTATATTAGCAGATTTCATCTGTAATAAAATCTTACATAACTGGTAGCACCTTTATATTTAACTAAGCAAGGTCGCTTGACGTTATATATATGCTATACGTTTACCAATATATGGGATCACAAAAAGAAAAAAATGTTTGAAATATTTTATTTTGAAACAATATTCCTATAATAATCCTATAATTATTCCAAACTCACATTTTAAAGAATTTTTTTTTTCGATAATAATAAAAAAATTCCCCTTTCAATTATTATAGCTATTTGATAAACATAGTTAAAAAGAAATATAAAAATAAAGATAGTTTAAAATAAATAAATTTATTATACAAATAATTTATTTAAAAATCTAAAATGTATTTAATTCATATATTTCTTTAAATGTCTTATATTCCAATTTAAAATCCAGAATAATTTATTTACCTATAATTTATATGAAACAAGTTTAATATTTATAAAGTAGAAAAAAATGGCCACAAAATCTTGATATGTAAAGAAGTATAACAGTGAAAATAGGTTAAATAATAATAATAAGTAATGTAAATACTTAAATTGGCAAAAAATATGAAATTTCCGATTTCTTTAAGGTTATTATCACCTGCGTGGGTAACGCCAGGATGATTAACTAGCTTGAAATAGAATTTAATTGAAAACATAATGTGCGACACATTTTTCGAAACTCGAGATATAACCCTTATTTACAACTCATGGTAGTGGTTTTTTAAAGGGTAAAATGGCTTTAAGTTTGAAATTACTAAACTTTCATGGAGTATATTTCTTTTTACAATTGTTGAATTTCTAGAATTTCAATTTATAAAAATTTGCATAGTTGAAGACTTATAATTATGGACAAAAGCTTTAAAAAACATTTACACTCTTGGCTAATTACAAAGTCAAAGTTTATTACTCACGTATTTTTTGGCATGGCAATAATAAAGATTTTTTCTATCTTAAAACCATAGCCTATATATATCAAATTATAGAAAATAAATTATCAACTATAAAAATAAAAGTAAAGAAAATGTATAAAAAACAGCGAGTTCTAACTTTTTCCGGAGAAAAAAACAATCTATACATTAAAAAAAAAAAGTCTCACTTAATCAATCAATAGTTACTGAAGTCTGAATGCTTACTGGAATTTTATCTGTCAAGCTGTCAATCTATAAAACTTGTAAGTACAGTTACAGAAATCTGTAACTTTACAAAAAATCTACTAAAATTATTGTAACCTAACTAAAATTTTAGCTGTAACCCTAGTTGGAGTTGATTATAAATGCTCTAGGTATCCGATTTTCCTAAGAAATTCTTAGTAACAAAAAAAATTTTTTTGATTCTGAGACAAATCTGTGCGTGTTACATGAATTCTTGTTGTTGCCGTTACAGAAAAAATTCTTAGAATATAATTTTCCTAGAAAAATTTAGTAACTTTTCCATTTTTTTCTAGTGTACGTTACCATAACATGCGGGAATTTTAATTTAAAAAGAATAAAATTTCATTTAAGAATTGCACTAAATGTCAAATTTCTAAGAAGTTATAATTTTCTAATAATTGAAACTTAATTTTTCTTTCTGCTTGATTATTTTAAATGATTGATGAATTCCAAAAATTTTTACAGGTAATATTTTTGATAAAAATGGACTATTGTAAAGTCATCTGAAAAGTTTGCTTGACGCAAACATTGATTTTTGTATTTGATTTTTTCTTTCTTTTCATCTAATACACAAAACCGTTGAAAAAAGTAATGTTGTTAAATATTTATTTTGCGAATCCGTTTAAACTGCTTTGTAGAATTCTAAAATTTTCGTATCGAATAAATGTACAAATACACATTATTTTACACAGAATCCACTTGTGCTTAATGTAGATAATGCCTTATATATTTTTTTCTAATGTTTTTTTTAAATATTCGATATAGTGTGTAAAGTCGCAGAAAGCATTTGTACTAAGGAAAAGTAAATGAATTTTCTATATTTAAAAGGACAAACGTGTCTCTGCGTTACTTTGATGTCACTTTGACAGTGTTAACAACATATGATTAAATTTAACTTTTGTTAACTTTTATTGCAATTTTTTTTAACTTTTAAATAAAGCACATCTGAAATGTATGTACCACCTAATAGGGAAAGTATGTATTTTTAAATGCAATTTATTTAATGTTATTTTTTTTATTTAATTTACATATTTTGTTTTCATTTTGGGTTAGGTATTGACACTGTCTGGTAGAGATTGGGTTTATATGATTTTTCATAAAAAATTGTGAATGCTTTTTTTAATTAAAAAAACTATATATATTAGAATATTAAGAGTGTACATGTGTTCATTTTTATGCAAAAAAGTTTACATTGGTATTAGCGATATAATTATACATGACTTTTCTATAATTATGTTAAAATGTAAATTAATTTCCTTTCACTTCAGTATCGCATTGGGTTTGGGCTTGAATATTTCGGATTCGGGAGGAAGTGTATCGAGTTCGGGTTGGGACTTATTATGGCGAAAAAGTTTTGTTGTTTTCAGGATGACTTTAACACTTTCAGGAAAGAAATATTTCTATTCTTAAAATGCTTAAATGATAGCATAATAACAAAATTTACTAACAAATTTAATTGATAATATATAAAGTCTTTATTTTACGTACTTACTAAAAATTTTTTCATTTAAAAATTCTGGTATCTATATAGTATTGTGAGATAAAATTAGAGTGGTTCACAAATAAAAACACCGTTTTTCAAGGGGTTAAATAGAAATTTCATTTTTGGGCCAAATATAGCTCGACCAGTAAAGGACTATTAATTTGCATTAATCTCTAGTAAAATGAATTGCACAAAGTATTTTGTGTGTACTTTACTCATTTCCTTTAAAATTCACTAGAACGTCCAGGCAAATATTATCTAATTACCCGTAAAGCATGGTGACGTCAGTGCAACGTCGTTGTGAAGTCACATTGTGACTTTGTGACCATCGATTGTCGATGTGACGTAACGTGACGTCGATGTGAAGTCACAGTGACGAAAATGTGAAGTCGTTATGGCCGTTTTAGAGCTCTTTTGTGACGTTTCACAAAGTGGTCACAATGTGACAAATTAGTGAAAAATGTGTCATTTGTGACTAATTTGACATTAACATTGTGACGAAACTGTGACAAAAGCGACGATATTTAAATTGCCAGAAACATGTTTTTTAAAGAAAATAACATGTTTTCAAGGATATTTATAAATTTCTAAAGATTTTTAAGAAAGTCACATCTCAGTCACAATGTGACGTCACTGAGTGGTGGCATTTTGGTCACAGATGTGATGTGACCAAAGTGACTCAAAGTGACGTCACTGTGACCATGCATGCTATTAGGGTAGTTATAGTTTAGAAGAATACGAAAATTTTTCAATTATGATGATAATTTTCCTGATACATATTTAATAAAATAGAAAATAATCCATTTAAAACTTTAATCAATCAATATATTATTAAAATTAAAATTAATATTTTTTTCATTTATACTACGTACAAAAAACTAACTCTATAACACTTTAGCGTGTCCTTTGAAAGAGAATGGAAGTTGAATTTCAAAACCACAAGAAATAAGTAAATAGGTTCCTCGGAAGCTTAATTCATGGGATCATCTTTACGACATAAAAAAGCTTTCAAAGTTCGCTTCTAAAGATAAACGAAGGTGAATAAAGCACTATTCAAATCAATTATTTTCGGAATCTTCCTCTAATACTCTTTATTTATTTTGTTTTGTTTTTTAAAGAAAGAAAGAAAATTATAGACACGCCATAATAATTTTTTTCTTCTTTAAGTTTTATTGTTTTTTTTTATATATAATAATAGCTTGTTTGCAAATTTATTTTCCTATTAGTTTGTATTCAGTAGAATAGATATTACATCCACAGCATTTGTTAGATTATACAAAATTTAAATATTTATATAAACTGAAATTTATCTATATAATAAATTTCACCACTGGAACATAATTTATAAATTCAAATAGCATACGTTACAACAGTGTAAGATTAGGAATTGCAAAACAATACTACAAATTTTAAATCGAATAAAAGTTCTAAAATTTTCTTTTTTTAGTCCTTTCAATTTTCAATAATTAGATTTTATCTTTAGCACAATGAATTTGAAAAATAAATTTTAACTTTCTTTAAATGCATCGATACTTGGAACTAAATTCGTAGCGAAAGAATAAGGAACAAAGTTCTGTACACAAGCCACTTATCCTTAACTGAAATTGAATGATCTCCAATGATAAAGTTTATAATATTGCGAATTTCAGTTTGAAACCTTAGTACTTTAGGTAAAGCAAATGAAAAGAATTTTCAGATTGTGAGTATTGCATCATAATAGATGAGAAATACATTACATTTACTACCGACTTTGTTCAGAAATCGTTTCATGTGATTCTAAACAGCTAGAAGTACGGAAAAGTTCGGAATTTTATAAGGTTTTATTTTGGAAATCAACATAATCGACCCTTACCATCTAGATACATGCATATCAGCATCAAGTTAGATTTTTTTCTGATATTATCCTGCCATGACAAATTTGATTTGAATAAACTTTTTTACCAAAAATAGAACCGACTTCAAAAACTACTGCAAAGTAAAAAATAATTTTTATAGAATAATTAATAAGAAATTAAACAAAAAGCATTGTATTTACCATGCGTTTTGTTAGATTTATGTACATTAAATTGATTTTTTGGAGTCGGTGCCAGCCGAGCCAAGTTAAAAATTAAAGCTAAGTTTCTAATATTGAATAATTGCATTTAACTTGACTCTGCTGGCACCGACTCCAAAAAATCAATTTAATGTACATAAATCTAACAAAACGCATGGTAAATACAATGCTCTTTGTTTAATTTCTTATTAATTATTCTATAAAAAATTATTTTTTACTTTGCAGTAGTTTTTGAAGTCGGTTCTATTTTTGGTAAAAAAGTTTATTTTTCACTTTTTAGTTTTTACCATTAGCTTATGATTGAGAAAACGGTTACAACAATCAATATTAATTTGCGAGAAATTACTAATTTTATTAGCTTTTGCTTAGTTGCTAAAAAATTACTGAACCAATTTTGATGAAACGGAAGTGTACTAGTTCAAGAGCAACCTCTTTCAATAAATCAAAATCTATATAAATGGGATGGATAGTTTTGGAGTAATCAGTGAACATACATAAAAAAATACATACGCGTCGAATTGTTAACCTCCTCCTCGCTTTTTGAAGTCGATTAATAATTATTAGTATTTAATTTGTAAAATATACATATAAAAAATTATATTACGGAAAAAATTATTGTACGCCATATATGTCAGGAGTGGGGTTCGATCCCATGCTTACTTTCAAGAGCCAGAGTTTAAATGAGGCACCTTAGACCGCTCGGCCATCCCGAGTGTAGCCCATTCGGTGAACTTATTCAAGATCCGTGTTACTTTTAATTTGCGAGGTATCATTAATTTTATTAGTTTTTGTCTAATTACTAAAAAAGTACTTAACCAACTTAGATGAAATGGAAATGATACCAATTCCAGAGTAACCCCTTTCATTTAAGACAAATCTAGTTTAATCGGTTGGATAGTTTCGGTGTAATCGGTGAACATACATAAGAAAAAAATACATACGCGTCGAATTGATAATAATATCCTCTCCTTTTTTTAAGTCGGTTAAAGAAAAAATTAATACGAAAAAAAATACGGTATATTATACACGTATGTCAGCAGTGGGATTCGAACCCACGATCTCTTTCGAGAACCAAAGCCTAAATCAGACGCCTTAGACCGCTCGGCTATCCTGACTGCAATCTGTTCGGCGAATTTTTTCAACGTCATGTTATTTTTCGCAAGTCTATTATTTTAGTACTTCTCACTGATAAAAAGATCTCTGATACTCTGTGCTAATGGTTAAATACAAAATATTCTTAATAGCATAATTAGTATTTAATTTGTAATATATATATATATATATATATATATATAAGTTATAATATGGAAAAGGTTATTGTATACATGTAGGTCAGAAGTGGGGTTCGAACCCACGATTCCTTTCGAGAACCTGAGCTTAAAGCTGGCGCCTTAGACCGCTCGGCCATGTTGTCTGCGATACGCGTAGCGAACTTATTCAACACTTTTGATTTGCGAGAAATCACTAATTTTATTAGTTTTTGCCTAATTACTAAAAAAGTACTGAACCAATTTCGATGAAACGGAAGTGGTACCAATTCGAAAGCATTTTCTTTCGTTTAAAACAAAAATAACAGTAATCGGGTGCATAGTTTCGGAGTAATCGGTGAACATACATAAAAAAAAATACATACGCGTCGAATTGATAACCTCCTCTCCTTTTTTGAAGTCGGTTAAAAATTCGCAGCGAATCTCCCGTAAAGTAGAACATCACCCACTTGCACGGGTATTTTGTTGTGAAATTGATGTAATTCACGAAAATGACGAAACCAAAAAATCCGTCTGTTAGAGAATAGACATATTTTGGACTGCATTCCTTACACAAATTTTATTCTGTTGGCACTACTTTTTTAAAAGCCTTACTTATCAAATATCCCCCCCCCCCACAAAAAATTATTTTAAAAGTACAAATGTACCTTTATTTATTAATTGCGATAAAAATGGTGCACGCACTTTTTGAAGGTGCGTATATGTCAGTGCGTATGCACCAATAGATGATAACTCCAAGTTAACTAACAATATCTATGCCAAATTATCCCGCTTGAACTATGATTACTCTACTCCTTAAGTTTACCCAATTTTGAGAAAATATTACAATGTTCAAATTATCTCCTTAAAACAATTTTAAAAGTAGTAAAATTAGATTTATCTATTAACTACAGCCATGTCAACTTTATATTAACCTTTAACCCCTTGGTGACGAGCGACCGGTGAACGTGCCGCAAAAACTTCAGAATGAAAGATTTTTCACACCAGTTCATTTTTATCGTAAATTTTGCCATATTTAATCTGTGCATTTTCACAATTCAATTGGATAAAAATTTCTGTTTTATAAAACTGGTGGTAAAAGACTTAAAATTCCGTAAAAGACGCTCGTCCCGAAAAGGTTAATGAAAAAGATTATGTTTCTTACCTTTAAAAACTGTAAATTTGAGATAATTCTAAAGTTTCATCCGATGGCACAACAAGTCGGAAACTGAACACTATACTGAACTGATCGCACCTCACTATAACACTCGATACTACTATAATCAGTTTTATAAATATATAGATCTTGGTGTAATAGCTATTGCACTGTTATACAAAAATGCACTAATACAAAACTTTATTTCCATTATATATATTAAATTCAGTAAAATTGAATCAATAGGACTTTTTTGCGAACTATTCAATTCATATTCATGCGACAACAGGTTAAGAAAGAGTTTTTCGAAATGTTTTAGAAAATATTATAATACAAGAAGGATTTAATGGATATTACAGCTTTCTAATAATTTTTTAGCTTTATTACACATGATTCTTTCAGGAAAGTAATTTCTTAATTTAAAGAGAGAAATGCATATTTAAAATAAAAGAATCGTAAACGGTGCAAAGAAAATTAATCAAATATTTGTTTTTATTATTATTACTAAATACGTAAACGTTGATGAAATAATATAGTAAATGCAATGGTAAAAAGCAACGTTATTCCATAAAACAATTACAAAAGTGTTTGTTAAAACAAAATAACACTCAATTAAAAGATATGTACTATTAAAAGTACACCAAACCCAAAAGTGTTAAATCCATCTTGACTTCACACTTTTCTTTCAAAACTCACTAACAATATCGATATACACTATCGATGAAAACATATTTTGACCCAGACAGAAACTCTTGAGTATCAGAGTAGTTCTTAAAGCTCTAAAAAATGATGTTGAAGAAGATTTTCGATAAATCTACTAATACACAGCACATAAATCTCACAACTTTATGTTTACTCAGCATCTGCCAATTGTTGAAATATTTTTATAATATACGAATTTTGCATTGCCTCAAGCCCTTAACATATCTGTAAACATATTGAGTTTTTTCAACTCATGTAAAACAAAACTGTAAAATAAAATGCGTTCTTAATAAGCAAGAAGAAAAATTTTATTAAATATTTTTCTGCGGTCCATGTTAATTTTACGTAAAAAAATTCCTCGAAAGAGTGGTAGCTCTGCCTTAATATTTGAATGCTAATATAGAAAAAATAATCCCATAAATTAATTTAACAAAAAATTATATTTTATATGAGTTTATCTTCTTCCCTTGTGTAATTAAAAAAAATATGTATTTTATTTAAATATGTAAGATTATAATGATTTTTTTAATTTTTTTTTATCTTGTGTAAGTTTATAAATCTGCTAAAAAACTCAGTCCTCAACATTCATAAATGATATCCAATAAGTTTCAATGGTTTGGCATTAGAAAAAAGTTTTCAACCAACATATATTCGACAACAATCCCCATTTTTTTCTTATATTGATACAACAAAAAGCACTTTCTTAATTAACAGTATTATATCTTGCAATTGAGTATAAAATTAATTAGCTAAGTTTATTAAGCATATTTACTAATTATAACTGCATTTATTTAAATGAGTAAGACACAATGAAAGCTAAAAGCATTTCATTTATTACCGCAAAATCTAAGATATTACTTTGAAAAATGCTATATTCTTTATGTCTATCTTCTTTATTATATTATTTCTTGAATCTTTATGTATAATTTTCCAGGTTATTTTAAGGCCGGAAATATATTACCATATTTATTTTATAAAAAAGGTGAATACATTGAAAGTAATTTCTTAATCCTTTTTTACAAAGAGAAAGTACTAATTACGAAAACTTCATTAACGTGTCTTACTTAATTATATGTACTTATTGTGATTTATTTTATGAAGACTTTTTATGCAAGGGTGTTTTTTTCTTGAAATGAAATGAATAAGTCAATTTTATCATAAATATATTTGAAGTCTTAAGTAAATATACTTCTTATCTTAAGTAAATACCTTAATGCTCTTTAATTTTTTATTTTCATTCTAATATCTTAGAAATTAAATTTTATTTGAAAAATAGCTTTTCAGTCAGTAAAGTCGGTTTTATTATTTCAAAACTGATACTGACTGATCATTACATAAAGTTACTGCCACTATTATAAATCATAATGCAAGAAAATATTTTTTTATGTCCATGTAAAATGCTATAAATTTAAAATAAATACACTATAAATCAAAATGCAGCATTTCGAAAGATTTTTTTTTCTCCAAGCACAAAAACACATGTTGGCATTTCAAAAGTATATTTGTGTTTAGCGACTATATTTTGTAATGCATAATGGAGAAGCCATAAAACATTCGCGAATTTTTATTGTACCATAAAATTGAAGCAATTAACTCTGCTTCTATTCATTAGAAATTGAAAAAAAAAGAAAAAGAAAACGTAAAACCCTTTAAAATAAGGACGTAGATGTGGTGTGAAAGGTTGAGTAATTTTACCTCTTCTTCAAGCCCCACTTCTGTGATCGAAATGGATATATAGCTTAATAAAGTAAATTTCCTGATAACTATATCTTTGAAACTTTTTCTGTAACAAGACGCCCTATTAAAGGCCAATTTGTGGAATAAACTGCAAAACAATTGTTTGCTGATTGTGTCATTTATCTTTCGTTGAGCGATATCCTCTTAAATTCGTGGTAATATTCAGATCAATCGGTTAAATCGAACCCGAAATATTATACATCAACCCAAATTTATTGAAAAGAAAAAGCATCAATCAAATTCAGTCTAAAACGTGGATCAGATCGCATTCGGCTAATATGGAGATCACCGAAAGGACGAAGAACATAGTTCCTTGTTAATAAGTAGATAATTTCGATTTATTTGTCTCTAAAATTAAATATGATTATGAATGATAAAACTGTACATTATATATCAGTTTTCTTTTTTCTTAAAGAGAATTTAAAGAGCTGGATATCATTATTTGTTCTAAATATTCATGATATATCTTGTAAAATTAATTACATTCCAAATCATATAATAATACCGTAAGTCTATTTTATATAGAGTGGGGGAAGTCATGAACCATCTATTAAACAGCCTTGGATTTGCATGACAGGACAACGATGAATAGATTTTCCCGTTCCCTCGTTGTACAATATATATACCGGGTGTCCCAAAAATGACTGATGGATTTTTAAATTCAATAACTTGCAAACGATAACAGCTATTTAAAAAAATTTTGCAGGTGGGTTATGTATAATGTCAGGAGTTTTTTTAATCGTAATTTTTTATTTTAGTTCGCATCTCAAACAATAGGTTGCGCTCACGGCGATTGAAGGCCAGGTGATCAGTGCTGAGTGAAGCGTCGACCTGGCCTTCAATCGCAGTCAGCACCACCTATTGTTTGAGATGCGAACTAAAATAAAAAATTACAGTAAAAAAACTCCTGACATTATACATAACCCTCCTGCAAAAAATCTTTAAATAGCTGTCACCATTTGCAAGTTATTGAATTTTAAAATCCATCAGTCATTTTTGGCACACCAGGTATATAGAGAGAGTAGCTGAATTATACAATTCAGCTCTATATTATGCTACACCCTGCTTTATGTTGTTAAACTTGATCAATTAAATGAAAGATTTATGATTTCGGTAGATGAAATTTTTCCTGGCTCTCATCACTTCAATTAGAATGTAAAAATTCCCAGATAAATACCTGTTTTTAGTTTCCGAACCAATAACACATTTATGAAACATTGCCTATTTCACATGGCGATAGCAGTTCTGTTAAATAACAATAATGTGTTAAAATTTATTCCGGGTGTCCCAAAAATGATTGATGGATTTTAAAATTCAATAACATGCAAACGATAACAGCTATTTTAAAAAAAATTGCAGGAGGGTTATGTATAATGTCATGAGTTTTTTTTTACCGTAATTTTTCATTTTAGTTCGCATCTCAAACAATAGGTGGAGCTGACGGCGATTGAAGGCCAGATCGACGCTTCACTCAGCATTGATCACCTGGCCTTCAATCGCCGTGAGCGCTACCTATTGTTTGAGATGCGAACTAAAATAAAAAATTACGGTAAAAAAACTCCTGACATTATACATAACCCTCCTGCAAAATTTTTTTAAATAGCTGTTACCGTTTGCATGTTATTGAATTTTAAAATCCATCTGTCATTTTTGGGACACCCGGTATTTGAACATAAGAAAACATTTTTTAATAACAGTTTGCGCAAATTTGCATATAATATAACAATCGCCGTTTAAACATTTTCACAGTTTGGGACCACGAAAAGCAATGTTTACTGAAAAAAGATGTTAATTTATGTATCTAGTTTTTGTAAAGGTTCAAAAATATGTAGGGGAGAATGGGACGCGTTTTACAAGAGTAAGAAAATCAACTTTGTTTGACACAAAAACAGAAACTTCAATTTATAAAGTGCAAGGTGAAACACTTTTTAATCTTCCTGAACATTATAGAAACATAACATGCTAAAGCTATTTTATAATTAAGGAAATTGTAAGTTTCAAAATGTGTCTCATACTGGCCCATTAACAAGTAGATATGGGACAGCGGAAAAAAAAGCTATATGGCATAAATGATCTAGAGTCAGCTAAGATATACAATAAAACAAAGATTATATGTTGATAATATGTGTGCCACAATATAAAATTCCAGTATCTTCATGAAATTCAATTTATTTACATTTTGTAGCAAATGAATACATTATCAACAATACATTATCCTTCAAAAATATTTGTATGGTAGCAAATTACATTCATCTTATTAAAAAAAGGGAATTGAACATGTCCCATTCCTTCTTTTACTGGCAAACCGTATTTATCCCCACTATCTTGTTTTGTGTTAAACTTCTATAATTAAAAATGCTACTTTTAGGCTTAGTTTAAATTATGGATAACATACAGTATAATGTTTCATAAGTAGGGAAAATATTACATCTATGCATAAACAAATCATTAATATAGGGGAAGATGGGGATACTTGAGCCATTTTTTTAATTTTAATTTTTTTTTTAATTTTTTATAATTTCTTAGAACAAAATAAAATATTGAAAATGAAAATTTGATATTTTTTCTTCAATTGAAAACGACTTTCAATTTTTTAAAACTATCTTTCTATGTCTAATAAATTTTTACTTTTTCTTTTATATCGTGGCTCAAGTATCCCCATGGAGGGGATACTTGAGCCAGATGTCACATTCGCACCAGTATTTTGCAAAGAAAAAAAAACGATTTACAATACACGCGAAAAAATGTATTAAACCTTTTTCAGATAAATTTGGTCGAATTTTCTGGTGTCGTTGTGACATTTCAGAATTAAAATTATGTGGGAGAAAATTCTACCAGCAGAGCTCAAAGGGTTAATCATCATACTTTCAAAATGGTACCAAAGTATGTGATTTCTTTTTTACATGTTCAGAACTATAAATATGTTACCATGTTGCCAGTTTTAGAAAGAAAAATTGACCAACTGTAGAGATAACAGGGGTGGCTCAAGTATCCCCTATGCTCAAGTATCCCCACTCTCCCCTACAGAAAGCATAAAATGCGTATGAAGAAATTTGGTTCTTAAAAAAATCTTTCCTGTCATACATTTGTAAGATTATACAGATCAAACTTTTTTTTTTCAACTGAAGATTGGTCTACCATTGCTTTATATTGTGTAAGATTGATGAAATGTTTAGAAAGATACATAAAGAAAAAAACATTATGTCCCACTCTACCCCAATCTCTCCTATGTTTATTAAAAAAATCCCTGTCGTCTTGGCCTATAAGAGGAGGTAGATTTCGAAGACGTTTCAATTCAACAACAAAAAATAAAATATGATTAGCGATAAACCCAGTTTAACTACTTTATTTGGCCGCTTTTGAAACATTTTAATTTCATTTTTCTGTAAAAGCTGGTTTTATCAAAATCAACTTAAGTGAAATTCGGCTCAAATGCTCATTTTGACAACATATTTTACAATATATATATTGACTTTATTAAAAAAAATCGACCAATACGAACATTATATAGTTCCTAAATAACAAAAACTGCCAATTGAATTCGTTTGAGAGCAAAATTGAATTTAAAAATGAGTCATAAAATAACAAATTTGTTATTTCAATACATCCTCACTTATTTAATCAATATCGCTTTGGGAAATTTTGTGCGAAGGGATCACTTTGGCAGCTTTTTTTAAAATATATATTTAGCCTTTATCAAAAAACTGACTAATACGGCACATTACACAGTTTCTAAAAAACAAATAACTGGCAATTGAATGCGTTTAAGAACAAAATTGAATTTTAAAATCAGTCATAAAATAACCAATTTGATATTTGAATACATCCTCGATTCTCTAATCATGATAGCTTTGGGAAATTTTTTTTGCGAAGTGCCCACTTAGACAGCTTTTTTAAAGAATATATTTAGCCTTTATCAAAAAATCGACGAATACGCACATTATATAGTTCTTAAATAACAAAAAAACTGTCAAATGAATGCGTTTGAGAGTAAAATTGGATTTAAAAATGAGTTATAAAATAACCAATTTTTTATTTGAATGCATCCTCAATTCTTTAATCATGATCGTCTTTGGAAATTTTGTGCGAAGTGCCCATTTTGACAGCCTTTTTTGAAACAACCTTTATCAAAAAACTGGCCAAACCGTCACATTATATAGCTCCTAAATAAGAGGACCTGTAAATTGCATGCGTTTGAGAACAAAAATGGATTTAAAAATGACTCAGAAAAAACGCAATTTGTTATACTTCTTCAATTTTCAGTCACAATCATTTCGGAAAATTCTGTTCAAAATATCCTTTTTGGCAGCCATTTTTAAAATATATTCTGTCTTTATCAAAAAATTGACCAATGCGTTACATTATACAGTTCCTAAATGTCATTTGGATACGTTTAAAAAAATGAACTTAAAAATGAGTCAGAAAATAAGCAGCTTGGATTTGAGGTTTTCTTTAACTCCTATTTTTGTTTAATTTATTTTTGCTATGCGAATTGATCCTATGAAAAACTTGTCGCTATAAAAATTGTAGATATTGTTGAGAAGATGTAAAATAAATTTAATTATATTTGATAGTTTAAGAATTGACGAAGTTATGGATTTTTGTCTTTCCCCCCTTTTTATGTTTTAGTTTTTAATTTTTTTAATCGGCAAGAAATAGTCCAAACTTGTAAATACAAAAGTTTTAGATAATGTTGAGAACATTTATACAAAATTTATTTGGATCTGATATCTTGAGAATTGACGAAGTTATGAAATTTTTTCTCCCAAAAACCCTGTTTTTGCACTCCTTGAGCCCATTTCTAAATTTATCAAAAATCTGTCACGCATAAACTTTGGGCCCATTTTTCAGAAGTAATATAAACTTTAAACCGATTCAATATCCATTTTAATTAAGAAGTTATGGCGTTTTTTCGGTTTACACAAAACCCCTCATTATTTCCATCCCCTTGGACCGATTTTGC
This sequence comes from Maratus speculifer, assembly GCA_964019185.1. Taxonomy (NCBI): domain Eukaryota; kingdom Metazoa; phylum Arthropoda; class Arachnida; order Araneae; family Salticidae; genus Maratus; species Maratus speculifer. Next base: position 25,960,250 of record OZ025289.1, on the reverse strand, counting down.
CCATTAACGAACTTAGCCGAAATTTTATACCCCTTGATTTTATGTATCAGTTTGGAAGAGATTGGAGCAAAACTATAGAAGTTATCGTGTCTATAAGAAAGAGATTTATATATATATATATATATATATATATATATATATATAGAGAGAGAGAGAGAGAGAGAGAGAGAGAGATAAATAGATAGATAAACAGATAGATAGATAGATAAATAAACTTTTTTACTGATGGTAGTTTTGGGGTCTAGAGGTCATGATCGGCGTGGATCTGCAAAAATTTTCCAGAAATTCCAACATAGGTGCGACCGCAATAGGTAGCATTTCATACGAAATCTACCTAATTAAATTTGTGCACTGTGCAGAAAAATATATACAGGGTGATTCAAAAAAGATGGGCAAAATTTTAAGAGGTGATAGTACACATCAAGACAAACAATATTTAAATAGGAAACCAAGTGTCCCAAAGTCATCCGAAGGAGATAGGCGTCATTAAAGTTTAGGGTCCAAAAATTCAAATAATTATGAAAAACAGAAAAATTGGTCGATTCGTTTGCGGTTTTCGCTAAAATTATTCTTTATGTCAGTATTGTCTTGAAAATAAATTATAAAGATGAATTTTGAAAAATGCCGATAGAGGGCGCTTTAGACTTTGGAGCAAGAATGGTTTTAGTGAAAACCGCAAACAAATTGACCAATTTTTTCTGTTTTTTTTATAATCATTTGAAATTTGAACCTACCGACTCCCATTGAACACAGTTCAGTTTGTGCTACTTAACCACAGATTTTGAGATCAAAATTTAAGTTTATGTCAAAGCTTCTAAAAAAAATTAGTGAGACGCAAAAAATAACGGTAAAAAATAGTTGTTCGTTGCTCCAAAGTCTAAAGCGCCCTCTATCGGCATTTTTTGAAATTTATCTTTATAATTTATTTTCAAGACAATACTGACATAAAGGATAATTTTAGTGAAAACCGCAAACGAATCGACCAATTTTTCTGTTTTTCTTAATCATTTGAATTTTTGGACCCTAAACTTTGATGGCGCCTATCTCCTTCGGAAGACTTTGGGACCCTTGGTTTCCTATTTAAATATTGTTTGTCTTGATGTGTACCATCACCTCTTAAAATTTTGCCCATCTTTTTTGAATCACCCTGTAAATCTACAAAACTAGATTCGTAAAGCTATAGAAATCTGTATTTTTATTAAATTTTTATCGGTAACCTTCGATAATTACATGACTGTTTTTTCTTTTATTGTTGTAGTCACATAAAACTGCTAGGCATCACAATTTCCGAAAATAATCTTAGAAACCCTACACTGTTAAAACTAATGGTGACACATTGCACCTTTTAGGGGTGAAAGGCTTGTCTCTCTGGTGACACCCGTAAAGGAGCCAGAATGGCACCTTTAATTAGGGTAAAAAGATGGCACCCTTAATCCAGAGTATCCAATAATAAAAAAATTAAAAAATATACAAACCGACTTTTGGCCGTCAAAGGATTCGAACTCACAACATCTGATTACAAGCTCAGCGTTCTAACCACTCGGCCATCGAGCTCACCTTCATTCACTCATAGTCATAGATTTTACTTGCCGTCACAGAAAACAGAAAGACACACGTCACAGCGCATGCGCATGGTTCCAGTCACCCGATGAGGTGCCACATTACTGCCAATACGAAGTACATGGTACCTTATTTAGCTCCAATCACCCAGTAAGAGACCTGTCGGCACTGCAACCACATATCCAAGCCCCCAAGGCACCCTAGGGTTCCAAATGCCCCGGATTCCAATGCACCCTAAGGCTTTTTCACCTCTGGGTCCCAAATGGCACCGGTTTGTCACCTTCACTTGTAACAGTGTACCCCTTTTTTACTTTACAGCACAAATGGGGTCTCGATCTCTAGGGATTCGAGTTTTCTAGAAAATTCTTAGTAACATTAGAGATTTTTTTCAGTGTAATGATGGAATTTTAAAACTTTTTTTTTAATTATTAAAGTATACAAAATTTAGGGCTTACATAAAAAACATATAACTTATTTCATCTTTATATTTATTATGTTTAATGAAAAGTAGAAACATTTACAGTTAGCCATTTTTGTATGAAATGCTATAATTGCAATGCATATGTTTGAAGGACACTGCCATGTAAATTATTTTAAAAATTAAAAAAATTATACATTTATTCTGTTTAGAGCATGCGGAAGCAAGTTCTGTAAAAGGAATAATTAAAAGCTAATTTCTATTAAAATGCACATTATATTATTAAAATAAAGAACGAAAGAAAATAAAAAGAAAATGGAGAATTTCCTGCAAGTGATTATTCTTTATGAAAAGCCCTTTAAATTCATCGAAAAATATTATAATGCATCTTATGCTACTTCATGAAAATATTACTTAAATGTGTACTTTATTTCTGAGATTTAGTCTGAAAATATTCTTTATCAAACCCTTTTAGGTATAAGGACGTAAATTCAAAATGTCATTTTTCAGATCAATTCTAAGTTATGTGAATACTTCAATCCTTGGACTCTGTAAAATATTCTTTTGAATCCGAAAGAAAATCGACGGTTACAGATAAGAAATCCCTTTAAAACAGAGTACCGCAGACGACAATTTTATTTTCAAAGTGGTCAACAAAATAACACTTTCACAGATAGGAAACGTTTCAGACAGAAAATGCATAGGAGTTATCTCTTTCAAAAACACATTTTCATATTTCTGTCACGAATGTCACCAGCAGAAACTATCGTATAAACATTTTACAAAATACTGCAGCATTAAATGTAGAAAATTCCTCCGCGACAAAAATATTATCTTATATCAATACACTACTAAAAACCCTTTTAGGTATAAGGACGTAAATTCAAAATGTCATTTTTCAGATCAATTCTAAGTTATGTGAATACTTCAATCCTTGGACTCTGTAAAATGTTCTTTTATATCCGAAAGAAAATCGACGGTTACAGATAAGAAATCCCTTTAAAACAGAGTACCGCAGACGACAATTTTATTTTCAAAGTGGTCAGCAAAATAACACTTTCACAGATAGGAAACGTTTCAGACAGAAAATGCATAGGAGTTATCTCTTTCAAAAACACATTTTCATATTTCTGTCACGAATGTCACCAGCAGAAACTATCGTATAAACATTTTACAGAATACTGCAGCATTAAATGTAGAAAATTCCTCCGCGACAAAAATATTATCTTATATCAATACACTACTAAAAACCCTTTTAGGTATAAGGACGTAAATTCAAAATGTCATTTTTCAGATCAATTCTAAGTTATGTGAATACTTCAATCCTTGGACTCTGTAAAATGTTCTTTTATATCCGAAAGAAAATCGACGGTTACAGATAAGAAATCCCTTTAAAACAGAGTACCGCAGACGACAATTTTATTTTCAAAGTGGTCAGCAAAATAACACTTTCACAGATAGGAAACGTTTCAGACAGAAAATGCATAGGAGTTATCTCTTTCAAAAACACATTTTCATATTTCTGTCACGAATGTCACCAGCAGAAACTATCGTATAAACATTTTACAAAATACTGCAGCATTAAATGTAGAAAATTCCTCCGCGACAAAAATATTATCTTATATCAATACACTACTAAAAACCCTTTTAGGTATAAGGACGTAAATTCAAAATGTCATTTTTCAGATCAATTCTAAGTTATGTGAATACTTCAATCCTTGGACTCTGTAAAATGTTCTTTTATATCCGAAAGAAAATCGACGGTTACAGATAAGAAATCCCTTTAAAACAGAGTACCGCAGACGACAATTTTATTTTCAAAGTGGTCAGCAAAATAACATTTTCACAGATAGGAAAAGTTTCAGACAGAAAATGCATAGGAGTTATCTCTTTCAAAAACACATTTTCATATTTCTGTCACGAATGTCACCAGCAGAAACTATCGTATAAACATTTTACAAAATACTGCAGCATTAAATGTAGAAAATTCCTCCGCGACAAAAATATTATCTTATATCAATACACTACTAAAAACCCTTTTAGGTATAAGGACGTAAATTCAAAATGTCATTTTTCAGATCAATTCTAAGTTATGTGAATACTTCAATCCTTGGACTCTGTAAAATGTTCTTTTGAATCCGAAAGAAAATTGACGGTTACAGATAAGAAATTCCTTTAAAACAGAGTTCCGCAGACGACAATTTTGTTTTCAAAGTGGTCAACAAAATAACACTTTCACAGATAGGATACGTTTCAGACAGAAAATGCATAGGAGTTATCTCTTTCAAAAACACATTTTCATATTTCTGTCACGAATGTCACCAGCAGAAACTATCGTATAAACATTTTACAAAATACTGCAGCATTAAATGTAGAAAATTCCTCCGCGACAAAAATATTATCTTATATCAATACACTACTAAAAACCCTTTTAGGTATAAGGACGTAAATTTAAAATGTCATTTTTCAGATCAATTCTAAGTTATGTGAATACTTCAATCCTTGGACTCTGTAAAATGTTCTTTTGAATCCGAAAGAAAATTGATGGTTACAGATAAGAAATCCCTTTAAAACAGAGTTCCGCAGACGACAATTTTGTTTTCAAAGTGGTCAGCAAAATAACACTTTCACAGATAGGAAACGTTTCAGACAGAAAATGCATAGGAGTTATCTCTTTCAAAAACACATTTTCATATTTCTGTCACGAATGTCACCAGCAGAAACTATCGTATAAACATTTTACAAAATACTGCAGCATTAAATGTAGAAAATTCCTCCGCGACAAAAATATTATCTTATATCAATACACTACTAAAAACCCTTTTAGGTATAAGGACGTAAATTCAAAATGTCATTTTTCAGATCAATTCTAAGTTATGTGAATACTTCAATCCTTGGACTCTGTAAAATGTTCTTTTATATCCGAAAGAAAATCGACGGTTACAGATAAGAAATCCCTTTAAAACAGAGTACCGCAGACGACAATTTTAATTTCAAAGTGGTCAGCAAAATAACACTTTCACAGATAGGAAACGTTTCAGACGGAAAATGCATAGGAGTTATCTCTTTCAAAAACACATTTTCATATTTCTGTCACGAATGTCACCAGCAGAAACTATCGTATAAACATTTTACAAAATACTGCAGCATTAAATGTAGAAAATTCCTCCGCGACAAAAATATTATCTTATATCAATACACTACTAAATTTGCATACAAAATATTATAATATAGCTTGAAATTTTAATGCCTGAATGAGATCAAACTGTACAGGATATTTCAGTACTGGAATTGCAAAATTTAAGAGTTGATACAGTTGTGGAAAAAAGTAAATACAGTCGTCGGGACCACAATAAATGTTCGAATTATTCGAAGTTCTAATTATGGAAAATATGATATAAAGCATGCTTAATATGAGATTATTACAAAGAAATTAATATTATAGTGTTGTTTTTTAAATTATTTCGTCTGTTATCACTAGAATATGGCTTAATATTAAATTAGAATTTATAAATACACAAACTAATTAAAAGATTAGAAACAAGCACGATGGAAAAAAATTTAAAGCGTCACTGATGGACATACGGTATTCTAAGAAAGTGGATACCAAATGCATTGTATTGTGGGATATACTCTCGCATGCATGGGCTACACTCCCTTTCTGTCGCACCTGCATCGGACTCTCCGAAACGCCGGCACGAGATTAATTAAGAAACGCGAAGCTTCCAAGCTGTGTGGCGAAGAGTGAAAGAATGAAGAAGACGTAAATAGAATGTTTTGCGACAACGATGAACGACGTTAATTAAAAACTAAGACTGACATTTCGAAGAATAAAAATGACGATAGTTTTTACGACGATTTGTTAAGTGATTTTTAAAGTAGTATTTTGTAAAGTGACGAAGAATTGAAATGTTTTTATTTTTTTTTTGTTTATTTTGTGTCCTGTTCGTCTGTCAATAAATGTATGTGTCCGTTAGAAACTGCTTTTCTATTTTGAGTCAAGACTCGACCATCCTATAAAGTGGTGCCAGAAGTGCCGACTTACCATTTTTGCTCATTGTTATGAACTAGATATTTTTTCTTCAGATTCAAGACGGATATCATTTTACGGGTGAGTTAATTATTCCATATTTTACATTTACTATGAAGCTAGTCGACATCAAAGAACTGGAAGTTGCATTTAAAAATGAACGCACTAATAAAATTAAACTACTTCATAAATTATTGTTCGACACTGATGGTGATAGATCAAACCGGAAAAGAATTCGTGACTTCACTGGTTTCGATTTCGAAACGACCAGCACTGAATTCAAAAATAAAGTTACGAAAGTTCAGGCAGATTTTTCTTTAAATGATTTAATCACAATTTGTAATTTACTGTGTATCTCAAATGACGGTTCTTTAACTGAACTTGCAACCAGATTAGTGACATATCTTTCAGACTTAAATTCACTGCAAGCTAACATTATTCAAAACGAAAGTGATACCGATTCGGAACCTGAAATGTCTTCACATAATACCACATTGAATAAGGACACTGCAAGTAATACCGAATCATCAAATTTTGATAAAAACAAGCAATTTCCAGTTCAAAGTTTTTTGCCATCTACTATTAATTTTAATGATGTTGAAAGTGTTATACCGCCTTTTGATGGTAGTTCTTTTCAAGATATAAATATTTGGTTAAGTAATTTTGACGATGTCGCTAGCATGCTCAATTTATCAGAATTTCATAAATTTGTATTTGCTAAACGATCCTTACGAGGAAAAGCCCAGCTGTTAGTACAAACAGAATTTCACATTAACTCGTATGAAAAACTTAAACAACTCTTAATTTCTGAATTTGGCATTACTTATAATTCTGCTGAATTACATGATATGTTAAATAAACGAAAATTACAAGAAAATGAATCCCTTGAAGAATATTTTCTCGTAATGAAACAATTATGTTCGCGCGGTAACATCGAAGATTCAGCACTGATGCAGTATATTATTAACGGTATACCCGACCCTGTTTTTAGAAAATCAATATTATATGGCTGCCAATCTATAGTAGAATTTAAACAAAAGCTCAAAATTTATGATAAAATTCGGCATGACTATGAGAACACTAAATTTCGTAAATCTAAACCAGAAATGCCATTAAAAGAGAAATCTTTTCGTCCAAAACCTGATCTTCTCTGCTTTAATTGTGGTTTAGCCAACCATAAAAGTAGCCAATGTAGGCATAAAGACAAAGGCCCTCGCTGCTTTAATTGTTCGAATTTTGGCCATAAGTCGGCTCAATGCGATCAACCAAGGAAATCTAGAAATAAGCCTGAACCATCCAATATTTCCACCATTACGTCGAATACTTTTATGACCAAACAAGTAATTATTTCGTCAGTAAATGTTCTTTCTTTGATCGATACGGGAAGTGAAAGAAGTCTGTTAAAAGAAAGTATTTATCGCAAACTCCCAACGGTTTCGAACCTCGAACATTCAACAATCACATTAACTGGATTAGGAAATACTATGATCAAACCCCTGGGTTTTTTCTCTACGGATATTACTATAGATGATTTTAATTACACCACTAATGTTTATGTAGTACCAGATTATTCCATATCTTTTGATCTTATTATTGGTACAGATGTTATACAGCAAAGTATTTTAACAGTTTCTCAAAATAATATTTCGATGCAAAAAATCAAGCAAAATGAAAATATGTCAAATAATTTTCTGATTAATGTTGCTCAAGTATTAGACGATAGTAATCTTGATTTATCTCATATTACCGATAAAACTATACGTTCAAAAATTACGGAACTTATTCAAAATTATTCCCCCCGAAAAGTAAAGACTACCGATGTAAAATTATCAATTCATCTGAAAGACGAAATTCCTGTTACTTGTCCTCCCAGACGCCTAGCTCTTATAGAGAAGGAATTTGTCGAAAAACAAATTTCTGAATGGCTTGAAAAGGGAATTATCCGAAAAAGCACCAGTAATTTTTCATCACCTATTGTCCTCGTAAAAAAGAAAGATGGTTCATATAGATTGTGTGTTGACTATAGGAAGCTAAATGCTAAAACACATAAACAACGTTTTCCTCTCCCAGTAATCGATGACATTATTGATCAGTTGCACTCTGCAAAAGTATTTACAACTCTTGATCTTAAAAATGCATTTTTTCATGTCGAAGTAGAAGAAAATAGCCGAAAATACACTTCTTTTGTAACACATTCTGGTCAATTTGAATTTCTATACATGAATTATGGCCTTAGCGATGCTCCTTTAGTTTTTCAGAGGTATATCTATAATGTTTTTCGCGATCTCATTAATGAAAAAGTACTTATCGTGTACATGGATGATTTTATAATACCGTCTGAAGACGAAGCCGAAGGACTCCAGAAATTACAACGCGTTCTTACAAGTGCATCAGAATATGGTTTGGAACTGAATCTAAAAAAATGCCACTTTTTACAGCAAGAAATTGATTTTCTGGGTTACCACATTAAAAATGGTCAACTACATCCATCTCCCTCCAAAACTAAAGCTGTTCTAAATTTTCCGGAACCTAAAAGTGTAAAAGATGTACATTCATTTGTCGGATTAACCTCATATTTTCGTAAATTTATCCAAGATTATTCTTTAATAGCTAAACCCTTAACAGATCTCCTTAGAAAGGACACTAAATTTCACTTCGGTGACCAACAGCGAAATGCATTTAATCAGTTGAAACACATTCTTGCTTCAGGTCCTGTTTTAAGCATTTATAACCCTAGTAATGAAACAGAAGTTCATTGCGATGCTTCTATTGATGGTTACGGAGCAGTCCTCCTTCAAAAGTCTTCTATTGATAATCAATTTCACCCTGTCTACTTTATGAGCAAAAAAATCACAGATGCTGAGCGTAAATATTCGAGTTATGAACTAGAAGTTTTGGCTGTCATCGAGGCTCTTAAAAAATTTCGTGTTTATATTTTAGGTATTCCTTTCAAGATTGTCACAGATTGCAATGCATTTGCCCTAACTATGAATAAAAAAGATCTTTGCACCAAGATAGCTCGATGGGCTTTAATGTTAGCTGATTATAACTATAGAATCGAACACAGACAAGGTACACGTATGCGCCACTTTGACGCTTTAAGCAGAAATCCCGTATGTATGACCATTCAAGACAGTTTTACTTCCAAAATCATACAATCACAGAACACTGACGAACATATACAGGCCATTAAAGAAATTTTGAAAACAAAGCCATATGACAACTATTTCCTCAAAAATAACGTTCTTTATAAAAATCATAAAGGTTACGATCTGGTAGTTGTGCCGGATGAAATGCAGCTAAACGTCATTAAAAACGTTCATGACAAAGGACACTTCGGACGCAAACGTTGTGAAGAACTCCTTAATGAAGAATTTTTTATCCCTAATATGGCAAATAAGATTGATAAAGTTATAGCAAATTGTGTAACATGCCTTTTGTATAATCGAAAACGTGGAAAACAAGAAGGTGAATTACATCCCTTACACAAAGAGGAGACTCCCCTCCAAACTTACCACATTGATCATTTAGGCCCTCTCGAATCAACTAACAAAAACTATAAACATATTTTGTCTTTAATAGATTCATTTACCAAATTCGTGTGGCTATATCCCTGTAAAACTACTTCTTCTGCCGAAGTCATTTCGAAACTGCAACAACAAAGTTATACTTTTGGCAACCCTTCCAAAATTATTAGCGATAAAGGTCCTGCATTTACAAGTAAAGAATTTGCTGATTATTGCCAAAATGAAAATATAAAACACGAGACAATTACAACAGGCCTTCCCCGTGCTAATGGTCAAGTGGAGCGACTTAATTCCATCATAATTTCAGTAATCTCTAAAATGTCCAAAGACGAACCGACCAAATGGTTTAAATATGTTCCTAAAGTTCAACAAGTTATTAATTCAACTTACCACGAAGCATTAAGAGAACACCGTTTGAAATACTATTTGGTACAAAAATGAAACAGAAAGAAGATTTACAAATTATTGAACTCCTGAACAGTGCAGTCGAAGAACAATTCATGAAAGATAGAGAAGAACTCCGAAAAGAAGCTAAGAAGAATATTCTGGAAATCCAACAAGAAAATCGCAAGCATTATAATTTAAGACGTAAGAAACCCCGGAAATATAATCTTGGAGACCTCGTAGCAATTAAAAGAACCCAACAAGGACCAGGGTTAAAATTGAAGTCTAAATTCCTAGGTCCATATAAAGTAACCAAAGTGAAATCTAACGACACCTACGACGTAGAGAAAATCTCATCAACTGAAGGACCGATCAGTACTAGTTCGTGTGCTGAATACATGAAGCCTTGGCATGACGATAACTGAAACATTATTTTTTCCCCTTATCTTTAATGTGTATGTCTGATCATTTTAACAGTCAGCGATTTTAAAGAACATTTTCCTACGATGTTACACCATTTCAGAAGAAAGACGACTGACCTTTCTAGTGTGCAAACGAACTCTATTTTTTTTTCCTAAGAATAGTTACTTTTTTTGTTTTTGTTTCTTTTCAGATCCTATAAGATCACATGTCGCTGCGGCAGCTCCAGATGTCAGGACGGCCGCATGTGGGATATACTCTCGCATGCATGGGCTACACTCCCTTTCTGTCGCACCTGCATCGGACTCTCCGAAACGCCGGCACGAGATTAATTAAGAAACGCGAAGCTTCCAAGCTGTGTGGCGAAGAGTGAAAGAATGAAGAAGACGTAAATAGAATGTTTTGCGACAACGATGAACGACGTTAATTAAAAACTAAGACTGACATTTCGAAGAATAAAAATGACGATAGTTTTTACGACGATTTGTTAAGTGATTTTTAAAGTAGTATTTTGTAAAGTGACGAAGAATTTAAATGTTTTTATTTTTTTTGTTTATTTTGTGTCCTGTTCGTCTGTCAATAAATGTATGCGTCCGTTAGAAACTGCTTTTCTATTTTGAGTCAAGACTCGACCATCCTATAGTATTATATGTATACTCGTTCGGAACAATTTTCACAAAAAACAAAGAAATAAAGTTATTTAAATGATCTGAAATCTGTGAGAAAGAAAATAAAAATGAAAAATCGTAATTCTCGTTAGAGAGAATGAGTTCGAATTAATGAAAATTGCTAACGTTATTCTGCCACTGAAAATTTCGGGACTTCATATTTATTTCGAATTAAACGAAGATTCGAATTATCCGATTTCGAATTAACGAGAGTCGACTGTACCTCTATTAGCTCAGCAATAAATTATAGAAGAAGAAAGTAATTGGTACCAAACAATTGGAAATAAAGTATACTTTTCAAATAATATGTATAAAATTTGCTTAGGAAGACATCTTCAAAACAAAAACATTAATAACTTTGTTCTTTTCAGTGGCAGCACCGAATTTTGACAAGATATTTAAAAACTTCGATTGAAATTATGCCTAGATACAAAATTTCAAGCCCTTTTCGATTTCTTTTTGAATTATAAACACTCAAATTATAGAGCTTTTAATGTTAATTAACATTTTCATATTTTTATTAATATTCATTTAAAAGAAAAATCCTAATGTTCTAATTACACTAGTCAACAAAAAATAACCTTTTTTTTATCGCAAATAATTTTATATGATTCGTATTCTGTGTGCTAGAAGTAGTGTAGAAAGTCAAATAAAACATTTCTGTCACGTGACAATTTTATGATATATCAATATTTATTGTTTTACGTTTTTTACAAATTTTAATTTTAAACTAATTTATTTCGGTAAAAAAAGCTTCCTTTAATTATCATTTTTTTTGTTTATCGATGGTACTTTGCGGTTGAGGTTTCCCTAATTACCAACCAGGAGTTGTCTGCCAACATCATAGCCGACTATAATACTACCAGCCGAGCCATTTCGTGAAAAACCGCCGAAAAAGTGAAGCTGGATTCAGCTTCAACTCCTGAACCATTTCATTGGACCACGTGTGAGTCCACGTGACGCAAACCCTGCCCAAATTAGCATTGAATAAGCTGCTTTCTGTTCTGTGCACATGTTTGCACACGTGTCATTGTTTTGCTTCAGGGTTTACATGATTGGTCTGAATAACTTGGGCAAAGTATCAGCGTCCTCTTGCTGGAGACTTCATACATTAATCTCAAATAAACGGGCTTTATAGATTTAGTCGGCTATGGTCAACATCACAGGGTTCCATTTTTCTTGATATCGTTTTCAATAACAGCTACACTGAGCATAAAAATTATTTGCATAAGTAACCATAGAAAGCAAATTTGATACTACTCTCCTAATTATTCATTTATTTAAATAAGAAGAAAATAAAACTAACTACCCATTTTCCTTAAAAAGAAATATTACACATTTTAAAAAAATAAATTAATATTTTCTCATACCTAAAAAGTATTTGCAAACGAAGCATTGACTGTTAAAAAGGGCATAAAATATGATCATTATGCAAACGTTTAGCATATCAGTCCCGCAGTACATTAGCTACGCACTTTAAAATCACGTAATATATTAACTGGAGCAGGAATTCTGGGGAGTTTTTGTTCTAATGGCGCCAAAACGTGTGAACTGTCTATTGCCACCCGTGAGAAGATTACATTTCTTAACAATTATGGGTTAAGTTACCGAGGAAAAGGTAAAAAAATAAATCTAAACTTTCGAAGTGTTCGTTATATAATTAAGAAGAAAAAAGAAACTGGTTCGACAATAAATAAGCCGCGAACTGGGCGTCCAAGAAAGCTCAATTCCAGTCAAAGGAGAGCCATCTTTAAAGAATCTTAAAAAAAAAAACCTTTTCTAAGTACTCGAGAATTGGTTGATGTCGCTTCAAAGTTGGGAACAATAGTTACAGCACAATCAATTAGAAATATTCTTTATGATGCAAATATTCGAGCAAAAGCCCCTTGAAAAAAAAAAAACATTTATTAGTGAAACAAATAGGGTGAAAATACTTGAATTTACAAAAGCTTATATCCGCAAACCACTAAAGTTTTGGAAAACTGTTATTTTTTCCGATGAAAGCAAGTTCAATATTTTTGGCTCAGATGGTAAGATAACTGTATGGCGAAAACTTAATTATTCTCTCCAAATTAAAAACTTGAAACCAACTGTAAAACATGGCGGTGGTCATGTAATGATTTGGGGACGCATGCTTTTTAAAGGAGTTGGTGGAATTACCTTTCTTAAAGGCAATATAAACGCTTAACAATATATTCATATATTGAGAGATCATTTATCTAATAGGGCTCTGAAATTAGGAATTCCTAATTCATTTTATTTCCAACAGGATAACAATCCGAAATACATTGCATATATTACGAAGTTATGGTTGCTTTATAATGTAAAAAATCAATTGAAAACGCCACCCCAATCAGCAGAACTCAATCCGATTGAAAATTTATGGCATATTTTGGATGTGAAAATAATGAAAAAGAAAATTTCTAACAAATCAGAATATAAGCAAACTTTTAGAAAAGAATGGCTACAAATCAGCCGTGAAACATGTCACAAATTAACAGAATCAATGCCAAGACAATTACAGGCTGTAATTGAAGCAAAGGGCATGCATACTACATATTAGCACTGTTTTTAACTTATAAATAATTCTTCTAGTTCTATTTTTATTGCTAGTGTACAAATATTTTTTGGCAGTACAAATGCGACTTTTTTTATGTTTTCATATTTTAAATATAATTATTAAGTCAGGTATTAAATATGTTTATTTGTTTTGTAAATCTGTTGGTAATTTTAATTCTTAGTTGCTTTTTATTTATTTATACATATGCTACAACAAATTTACCTGGTCTGCAAATACTTTTTTTGCTCATTGTATATCTTGGTGAAATAGCTCTTCGTGTTCATCACTCATAGCTCTCATATTTTCGGGAAAAAAAATCTAAATGCGAATCCGAAAAATGTATTTTCAAAGATATGTTGCAATTCATTTTATGAAAAGCTTGTAACATTTTCTAAACAAGGTAAACATATTGCGTGGATTTATGATTTCCCTAAAAAGTTTTCAGTGACTGCAACGAATGATGTCCAGGCTTCCTTTTCTACATCATTTAAGCATAAAGTGAATGTTGGATCTTTTATTATAATAAAAGGTTTACCTAAAAATGTATACCTAAAAATGTATGTATGTAAGGGATTCATGGGCGGAAAATGGCCCTTATCAACCCACCTCTTTTATGTAATAAAAAAAGATTTCTTACACGAAATGGATGTAATAAACTTCTATATTATTTCTAACCATTGTTTAACTTTAATCTCAAATAAATTTTGAGGTAGAAGGTAATTCCTTAAACTATTGAATAGATAAAAATGTGAACTGTAAAATGTTTAGGTTTACTTAAAAGGCGATTCAAATAATCAGCTATAGATCCCTCATAGCATGCATGGTCACAGTGACGTCACAATGACGTCACTGTGAGTCACTTTCGTCACATCACATCTGTGACCAAAAAACCACCACTCAGTGACGTCACATTGTGACTGAGATGTCACTTTCTTAAAAATCTTTAGAAAATTACAATAAATTCTTCAAAACATGTTATTTACTTTAAAAAACATGTTTCTGGCAATTTAAATATTGTCGCTTTTGTCACAATTCCGTCACAATGTTAATGTCAAACTAGTCACAAATGACACATTTTTCACAAATTTGTCACATTGTGACCACTTTGTGAAGTGGTCACAAAAGAGCACTAAAACGGCCATAACGACTTCACTTTTCAGTCACTGTGACTTCACATCGACGATCGATGATCACAAAGTCACAATGTGACTTCACAACGACATCACAGTGACGTCACCATGCCTTACGGGATGTTAATAGTTAATTTTATTTTAAAACATCTTAGTACTTTCAAACCTTTAATCAGGCTCTTCCTCAGAAAATATTTTCTACGATGTTTTTAAATAAAATTAACTATTAACATCTATAGCTGATTATTTTAATCGCCTTTTAAGTAAACCTAAACATTTTAAAGTTCACATTATACATTTTTATGAAGATATTCTCTGAGGAAGAGACTGATTAAAGACTTGAAAGTACTAAGATGTTTTAAAATAAAATTAACTTTTAACATATACAGTCGTATCTCTATATAACGAAATCCGACGTTCCAGTAAAAAATTCGTTATATAGAGAAATTCGATGTATAGAGAATGATGTTGAAAATCGTATTTAATATGTGAAATTTGAACAAATATTATTTTTGATTTTTTGAATTAAGAATTTGAAATATTTAAAAGTAAATATTAACCTAACATTTTATTTCTTAATTATTTAAGCCGTTTCAAAAAAGAGAACAGACATTTATTTGAAAGCTTAATGAAAATCAAATAAGGAAGATTTGCATTAATTTCAGAGGAAGAAATCTGTAATTTTTTGTTGCTTTCATTTTTAAGTTTTTACGCTCTCAAAAACATACTCAAATTTTAGCAAGGAATGAAAAATTGTAGTTAACATTTCCCTTTATTTGAAGGCCTCTCTCATGTGCCTCTCATTGATTCCTCTCTTACATGTGTATCAATCCAATTGACACTGTTTTGAGAAGGATGTGGAAAGGTGTGTGCAAGGTGGGATGAATTCGTTGGATTTAAAGAACAAGGCAAAAAGTAATAATAATAATTAAAAAAACCCTCAGCACTGACGATAAATCAAAAATAATTGATGGAAAATTGATTCCATATGATTTCGAAGCTTTTAAAAACTGAATAAATTAAGACCAATTTATGAAAAAATTCGTTGTATGGAGATAGATATTTCGCTATATAGAGACTGTTTTTAATGTAATCATGCGAAAAGGGGACCGTTCCAACTAAAATTTCGTTACATAGAGAAATTCGATGTATGGAGTTTCGTTATAGAGAGACTCGACTGTAGTTGATTATTTTAATCGCCTTTTTAAGTAAACCTGACCATTTTAAAGCTCATGTTATACATTTTATGTAAAAAGCAAGCCAAAAATTTAATTCCGTCATATATTTTATATTAATATATATTTATATAGAATAGATGTTATACAATAAATATAAAAACTAATAAACATAAAACTATTGGCCTTCGAAATCAGCATATTACAATATTTACAAATTCTAATATCGAGTAAGTATTTTCAAATATAATGGAAAATGTAATAATGTTAGTAAAAAAATATATTTTATGAAATCCATTTTGTTATAAAAGTCAAAAACGACGTTTTGGACCAAATTTTCCGAAGCGGGGGATCTGCGAACGAAATAATTATGCTTTTAAAAAAAAAATAGTAACCGACTTCAAAAAAGAATCAAGCTTGGCGACAACCTGGCGCTAACGCATATGAATGCATAGTTTTAATATGCTTATGATTTGAAAACGGTTGCAACAATGGAAGATTATTTGCGACAAAACATTATATTTTTTTTATCAAATCCACACTTTTTACTTAAAAATATTCTAATCATCAGAAATTAATGAAATTAAAATGGGGCGGGCATCTTATACTTTCAAACAAAAAAAGAATTATCAAAATCGGTTCATTTTTAGGGAAGTTATGAGTGAACAAGAAATACATACAGATCGAAATCATAACCTACTCCTTGAAAGTGGTTGAAAAGATCTTTTACCGGTGTAAGAGTGATAGCCTGAAATTTTATTTATTTATTGTACACACATATCTGACTTGTGTACTCGACATGAAAGCCTGCGATTAACTGAAAATTGAACGCTTTTAATTGGATGACTGCTTCAAAAAATTGGAATTTTAATGTTTTTGTTTTTAAAAAAGTTCTAATCGCAAGAATTTGATAAAATTTAAATGGGACCATGTGGGCGTCTTACATTTTCTAACAAAAAAAGAATTATCAAAATAGGTTCATATTTACGAAAGTTATGCGTGAACAACAAATACATACAGGTCGAAATCATAACCTCCTCCTTGAAGTCGGTTAAAAAAGCAATATCAGCAAAAGCTTTTTTTTTTCTATCAAATAAAGATACATTCGGAAAATTTAAACAATAAAACGAATATAATATTGCTTAGATTTCTCTATTCCTTTGCGATATTTTATTTTACTTGAAGATAGCGACATAGAACTGCGAAAGTACGTCATAAAAAAAAATTAATACCATGTTTAATATGCATTATTAATGTAAAGCAGATAAGTATTTTTAATATATGCTTATAGGATCACTGAAAGCATATTCTGTAAAATTTCAAAGAGAAATATTTCTTTATAAATGCAATAAAAATATATTTTAATAACGTTTTTAAAAATTATGTTTTGGTATTTTAATCAACATTTTGATTGATTTTAAACATAAAATTAAAATGCCATTCTTTAATGCATTTTCTTCCTTTTTATAATTTATGGAATTCATTTACTTTCAAATAATATATTCGTTATGTAAACAAACATATTTTTTTAAATTCAAAACTGACTCCAAAGGGTTTTTTTAATCTATTTTTGAACGCTAGTTAGAATATTTTATTATCAAAAGGAGTTTATCACAATAACACAAGAGTTTTTTTTTCATGCAACAGCAGTCTTATTATCCACATTCACTAAAAACTACATCATTATCACACATCTTTCAGAATTCGCGCACAATAGACAATTCTATAGGTTCTTAAATTGTTGACGTAATCCTGTAAATATATACTGTATACAGGGTGATTAAAAAAAACGTGGACAAAATGATATAACAAATCAAACATTCAAGAAGGATAAAAAATCACTTAGGAACATAGAGTCGCAAACTACTTATTGAATCACAAAAGCAGGGTATTTCATTCTAGCTACACCCGGTTTGAAAGTAATAATTTTGAGGAAAATATTGTAATGAAAATGCAACGATATGTACATTATTTTGTATGAAATGTGATAACGTTATAAAAAGATCTTGAAAAGCATATTGCTCAAGCAATCGATGATACCGTATAAACTGATTATCACAGTCCCAAATGTGACGAGCCAAGTGCATATTGCTGCTGCGCATAATGCAAAGTTCTACCACTTTTGTTTGGCGTTATCACATTTAAAAACAAGTTGGAAATTGCTTGTGAAGCGTAGCAAATGAGGTGCGTTCGTTTCGTATAATAACGAATTTTTTAAAAGTTTTAAAGAGTAACGAAAGTTTTAAAAATATCACTCTCATATATCAATCTTATAAAATTGTAAATATTTACAATTAAAATGAGCACCAAACAATGTTCTCCCTATACCATTATGCAATGGAATACTTTTGTGTGGCCTTGTAAATCAATAACAAATATTCTTTGGACCACAGATTATGCAAAATGTATATTATATTATGTACTTTATAGATGCATATCAATTTCATTACGTTCGAATGAGTGTAAC
This sequence comes from Maratus speculifer, assembly GCA_964019185.1. Lineage (NCBI taxonomy): Eukaryota > Metazoa > Arthropoda > Arachnida > Araneae > Salticidae > Maratus > Maratus speculifer. The sequence goes on along the minus strand of OZ025289.1, from coordinate 25,941,911 downwards.
ACCATTAAAATGCATTCGAAACATTTTCTCCATTAACCGTAATGTAACGGAACACTTTTGATTGTCCCTGTAGTTGAACTATGCATCCGATTTCGATAAAATTTGAAATAACTCGACAAAATTATGTAATAATTATACGTTTTAAATTTCAAACGATTAAAATGCATTTGAAACTTTTTTCCCCATTGACCGTAATGTAACGGAATCCTTTTGATTGTCCCTGTAATTGATCTATGCATCCGATTTTCATAAAATTTGAAATGACTTGACAAAATTATGTAATAATTATGTATTTTAAATTTCAAACGATTCAGTTGAGTAGTTTTTGCGTTGTTATATACAGACAGACAGACGGACGGACAGACAGACAGACGGACGGACGGACAGACAGACGGACGGACTGAGCGACAACAATAGGTGCTACGTATTTACATAATTACGAACGCACCTAAAAAGGGTGAGAATGTCTGCTAAATGTTTTATTATAAAATACTTCAGTTTTCTGAAATTTATTACTATCAACCCAAATTGAGTTAGGATGAAACACCCTGTATTTGTGATTCAATAAGGGGTTTGCGGCCCTATGTTCCTATGTGATTTTTTTATCCTAGTCATATGCCTGATTTGTCATATCAATTTGTCCACGTTTTTTTTAATCACCCTGTATATATGCGTGCGTAAATAAAGGTGGTTCGTAATTCATCTTCATTCTGGAAACATCGGCTTCAAATAGTCTGTACTCTGTAGTTTATGGTATAAAGATAGAATGCATTTTTATAGAACATTCTTTACTTTTTTTTTTTACTTTCTCCTATCTTCAATAGAAAAAAGTATTGTAATAGAATTTTTTTAGACTTCCGGCTTTCGACGTATTTACCCGTTTTGGTGAGAGATTCCAAAAACATGTTTTTCAAAATGCCTGTCTGTCCATGTGTGTGTCCGTATGCTACCATTGTACCATCAAAAAGTTTATGAAGGTATAGATAGAATTGAACCCAATTCATGCGGCAAGCAGGTCTTCCTTCAATTTTGAAATATTTCGCCGAAAGAATGCTTGTAAAAGCGATTTCTGTCCATTTTCAATATTTTATCATAGCAAAGTGTATGAAGTTCACTATGGTTAGTTGGTCCTCCTTGAATTTGAAATAAATACGCCGGAAGCGGGCGCTGCAATAGCGGTTTTTGTGACATTTTTAATAGTGTACCACCCTAACAGCATGCACGGTCACAGTGACGTCACTGTGAGTCACTTTGGTCACATCACATCTGTGACCAAAATGCCACCACTCAGTGGCGTTACATTGTGAGTGAGATGTAACTTTCTTAAAAATCTTTAGAAATTTATAAATATCTTTCAATACATGTTATTTACTTTAAAAAACATGTTTCTGGCAATTTTGTCACAGTTTCGTCACAATGTTAATGTCAAATTAATCACAAATGACACATTTTTCACAAATTCGTCACATTGTGACCACTTTGTGAAACGTCACAAAAGAGCTCTAAAACGGCCATAACGACTTCACATCGACGTCACGTGATGTCACATCGACAATCGATGGTCACAAAGTCACAATGTGACTTCACAACGACGCTGCAGTGACGTCACCATGCTTTACGGGCACCTAAAAGTGTATGAAATTATGCATAGAATTGAACTAAATTTTTTGTATAAATGTTTGGCTATGGCTAGTTGATCCTCCCTGAATTTGAAAAAAATCTTCCTGAAGAGGGCGTTATAATCGCGGAGTCCGTGTCATTTTCATTACTGTACCATTAAAAAGTGTACTAAGTTATGCATAGAACTGAGCCTTTTTTTTTCTTTTTTTGCGTATGATTTTTTTTTTTTTTTTTGAGTACGGCAAGCTGGTTCTGCCTGAATTGGAAAAAAAATCTGCTTGAAAGGGGCACTGCAAATGAGATTTCCGTGCTATTTTCATTATTGTACCATAGAAAAGTGTATAAAGTTACGTACAGAATATAATCAAAATTTTTGTGTATGTTTTTGGCTACGGCCGGCAGATCTTCCTTGAATTCGGAAATGTTCCGTGAAAATAAAACGATGGGATAGCGCTTTTTGTATCATTTTCAAGATTCTTCGTCATTTTAATACCCATAAACTCTTAATTGTCTTAATTAACTCTTCTATTTAAAATTTTAAAATGCATATATTTTAATATTGTAATAAATTTAGTTTTGCCCAGAACAAATTCAGTAACCATTTGTGAAACAATTGTATTTTTTTTTTATCAATGTTAGGCGGGGGCTTTTTGAGCTCAAGCCATATGGTAGGCTTCCTCACCTAATTGAAATTGAATTTGAATTAGTTCTAATGTCCATCGAGTTTCGGAGAGGCGGGATCTGGCATCCTTCTAAAACGAGTAGCAAACCAATATTGGTCCAACGTTGTGCCAATATATCATTTATTCGAAATATTGCTAATAAAACGCCAATAATGGTTATATAATCGCATTTTATTTGATATATTTCCAATAAATTCCCAATATTGTACAAATGTTTCCGCTACGTTGGAAATATTTCCAATGAATCCCCAATATAGTACAAATGATGGCGATACATTAGAAATATTTCCAATGAAACCCCAATATTTAACCAATATTGGCGATTTATTGGCAATATATCCAATAAACCCCCAATATTGGCATAATATTGGCTGCAAATATTGGCTAAATAAGGGCAAAATGTAAACACCCCAATATTGGAGCAATATTTCATGCCAGTATTACGCCAATGTGTCAATATTGCTCCAAGATGTAGCCAATATTGGTCCAATATTGCTTGGCTACTGGGGCTATTTGTAAACCACTGATAATAACAGAATAAGGGAAAACTATTGATTTTAATAAATATCATGTTCCGCATTAACTCGTTTTTACTCATATTAATTGACTGAAGCAGAAATTTAAGAGGAAAATCAAAGTTGATAAATCACTAAATTAATAATATTAAAGTATTCATAAAGGATGACAAAGGATGACCACTCTGGGAAATGAGCTTTCGGTTTAGAGTATAAGTGCAATCCCGGGAGGAAAATTAATGTATTAAAATAACTAATTTTTGAAATATCAAAATGTCCGTATGAAATTGAATAAAGTTTTAGAATTGGCACATCTAACTACAATCGAGTCTCTCTATAATGAAACTCTATACATCGAATTTCACTTTATAAAGAATTCTCAATAAGAACGGTCCCCTTTCTCCATGATTATATTAAAATATTTTCTGTATAGCGAAATATCTATCTCCATATAATGAATTTTTCCATGAAATGTTCTTCATTTATTCAGTTAAAAAAAAAACTTCGAAATTATATGGAATCAATTTTCCATCACTTATTCCTGATTTATCGTTCAGTGCTGAGTTTTTTATACTACTCCTTTATCTTGAATAGCCTTGTTCCAACGAATTCATCCCACCCCCTTTTCTCCCAATGATACAATATTTTATTCCTTGCCAATTTCCTTACCTTGAACATTTTTTTTGAGAATGTAATAATTCTGAAATCAAACCAATGAAATATTATAGATTTTTTCGTCTACAATTAATTAAGTTTTCCCTATGGGGTTTTCATTATGCTTTCAAATAAATGTCAATTAGATTTTTTGAAACTGTTTAAATAAATACGATATACAATATATTTAGTTTAATATTTATAAGACATTTTAAATTTTTAATTAAACATCTCTAAAATAACTTTTTTTCGAAATGTATACATGAAAAAGGAATTTTTACGTCATTCTCTATATAGCGAATTTTTTACTCGAACCATGGATTCCGTTATATAGAGACTCAATTGAAGATTTAAATACTAATTAATGTCAAATGTCTTTTTGATGAGTTTTAAGCATTAAAGTTATTAAAAAATCTGAACATTAAATTAAAGGAATCTTTTTTTTTTTATCCTGTCATATATTCTGAGGATGCTTGACTAGATTTTATGATTTAAATGCCATTCTGGATTTCATCTTTGTATGTTAATCTGAACTCATCTTCTAAGCAAAATTTTCTAATTTTATGTATGAAATAAAAATCTAACTGTCAGAAAATGAAAATTGATTGTGATTTGTGGTATTCAGTATTCATTTAATTTTTTAAAGCACTAATCAATGTTTAATAAATAATGTATAATTTATATATTTTTATTATTTATTTTTCATTATAAATAAAATATATTTATAATGGGTAAATTAGTTTTAAGCATCAGATTTAAATTTAGATAAAGAAAGCTGGAAATTTGGAATTTGGAATTTTAAAAAAAAGTTATTTTTTTTTCTAGTTATATATAAAAAGGAATTTGGGTTTGGTTGAAAGATCATGTATTTCTCACAGAAAAAATGGTTTGCTATTCTCTTTTCATGCAGATAATTTTCATCTTCTTGAGCGTTATAACCTTTTTTAGGTGCGTTCGTAATTATGTAAATACGTAGCACCTATAGTGGTCGTTCAGTCCGTCCGCCTGTCCGCAGATAGCAACGCAAAAACTACCCAACCGAATCGTTTGAAATTTAAAATACAAAATTATTACATAATTTTGTCGAGTCATTTCAAATTTTATGAAAATCAGATGCATAGATCAATTACAGGGGCAATCAAAAGTATTCCATTACATTACGGTCAATGGGGGAAAAAAAGTTTCAAATGCATTTTAATCGTTTGAAATTTAAAATACATAATTACTACATAATTTTGTCGAATTATTTCAAATTTTTTGATAATCGGATGCATAGATCAATTACAGGGACAATCAAAAGTATTCCGTTACATTACGATCGATGGGGAAAAAAGTTTCGAATGCATTTTAATGGCGTCACACTCATTTGAACATTATAGAATTGACATGAATCTATGAAGTATGTACTAAAATATACATTTTGTACAATCTGTGATGCAAAGAATATTTATTATTAAATTACAGAACCACACAAATGTATTCCACTAAATAATGTTATACGGGAAAACATTGTTTGGGGCGTGTTTTAATTATATTAAACTACTTCACATTTTATGAATAAGATATACGTTAATGTATTATAATAAAAATTATTCTCTGCATATTTACAGGAACACAAAGATTTCGATCACTATACTGTATCCAAAGTACGCTCTACTATATCAGCAAGATCTGAATATTTTAAAAATTCGTTATCGTACGAACGCACCTCATTTGCTATGCTTCACGTGCAATTTCCAACTTGTTTTAAAATTGAGAGATTCTAACTTCTACACGTTTTTCCCGACATTCATCGTGTAATCCGGCGTGTTTCATGTCCAAAATGAATATAAAGTCGAAATAAATCAAGCCGAAAATGATATCGGTTTGGTTTAGTGGTTTTCTACTGAATTTCCAATTATAAAAAGTACATAAATCATGAGTAGATTTTATTTATGGCACATTAAAATAGGAAATTTAAATTTTATAGAGATTAATTCTCGTATAATTGTTGACTTGCTAATATATTGACTCGCATTCAAAAATAATATGTAAAAATGCCATTTTTTTAAACCACAAAAATTCAGCGAGTTATGATACTTTAAACTTTATAAACTTTCAAGATGTATCAGAATTAAAAAAAGATACGTCTTGCCATCAATTGATTAAAGTAGAAGTTAATTTCCTTTTTTAAGTTCAATAGCAATTTATTTAATAACATGTTTATCCCCAGGTTTCGAAAAAGCGAAAAATTTCACCTTTTTTTTTCTACTTTAAATGTTTAGTTAGTAAATTATAGATTATTTTAAAAAAAGAAACAATCAATGTTAAACAAAAACATCGATTATTTACCTTTTTATTAAGTATTTATTTATTTATTTATTTATTTATTTTGCGGAAATGCTTGATTGTGTAAATAAAATCGACAAAAAAGTTTTTTGTTGTTGTCGTTGTTTTTAATACATTTTCTCTTGTATATATTTTTTAGTTCTATTATTTCTTTTAATTCTTACATTGCATTACTTTGTGTAAAAGAAAGAAACACATGGGAATTCTCCCTTATTTATTATACACAAATTTTCCCTAAATATCAGTTTTAATGCATAAAAAATGAAACGGTTTATATATAATATTTCCATTTTTTTGCAATTTAGCAAGATTTTGAAAATTCCGTCCAAATAGAAAAAAATATTTGTAAGACTTCTTGTTCCTTTTATTCATATTTTGTTATATATATGCAAATATAAAAGCTTTCAGACTTTGTAGATTAAAATTTAGATGTATTATTTAAATAAAAAATAAAACGTTTTTGCTTCCTGTTCCAAATATATTTTCACGAAACAATCTTTTGAAAATATTTTCCAGTCATATGTGAAGAAAAACTGCATTTTGAAGATCCTTTCACTGCATATTTTTTTCATCTAAATATTTATACAGACAAAATGAAAAACGAATTTAATATATAAATTTGATGTTTTTGTAAACAAGCATTAAAGTATGGAAAACAGATATAAAGGTTCTTTGCTTCATAATTTTACTATAAAAACAAGAATTTCTTTTAAATGAACGATTTTCTCCTACAATATTTTCATTGTTTTATATGTATACAGAATATGTACAAATTGATTTTACAAGAAAAGAGAGGTTATACCATTCATCAAATCTACACTTTTCATGTAGGAAACCAAAGCGCACAACACTTTTCTTTTTTACTAAAAATACAAAGTATAGAGCTCCGAAATCTCGATTTCCGTTCATAGCTTAGACAAATATAAACCGAAATGGGTTTTTTTGGTAATTTCGTTTGGTTTCGTTGGGTTTTGGTCGAAACCGAATTTTGGTAATTTTCCTATTTTCAGTCGAAAGGGAAAATATTCAAATTTTTTAAAAGTAATTTAAACGTATAAAAAATATAGAAAGAATTATTAACTAATTATACGTGGCTCAAGTTAGCTTTCTCTGTCTACGGTAAAAAAACTTTACATTCATGTTTAAAAAATAAATAAATAAAAAAAAAATAAGTAATAACTTTATTTAGGATAAAGAGCGTTTTTTTTTAGCTGTGCAAATTCCATCTGATTATAAAATATTTTAGGTATCTAATATCTCAATTTATTTATATTTCATTATGAGTTTTTCAATGATCATTAGTTATATAAGAATTTTTTCGTAGAGTATTCGAAGCTTCTGCAGTTAAAAAAAAAATGTTCTCTTGCTGTTACGTCCGCAGCTTAAATGAGAAATTTAAAAGTGTCTTCAAATTTTAATCATATATTCATTATTTGCTTTACAATTTGCTTTCAAGTCAGTCATACAAACTGATAATTGTAAACGTAGAAGATGACAATAATAAATAAAGACTGTCTTATTTGAGTCGATACAGTTCAAAATAATGAGAAATGTAGAGAATTTCTAAAGGAAAAAACGAGATTTTCGGATTACAGATAGGGTTCAACAGAATTTTCGGTCGTTCTCCACTAAAGATAGCTTAATGAAAATTTCTGTAATCTAACTTATTTCGTATGACAGTTGATTTTATCTAGAAAATGCAATATAATTTTACCAGTGTGCTATCAGCCATATTCTGAATCATCTAATGTTTCTTTCAGTGTTAAATGGGCAGCATTTTTGGCCTTTATTGTGATGTATCCAATTTTCATACAAAGCAATCTCATTGTACTACACTGGGATACGGTTGCATAGACAATCACCTCCTTCAGTTCATGGATGAAAATATAGGATTAGTTAAATCTCGATTCGTATATTAAGGGTGTATTTCGATTCAAACTGCTTTTTTTCCGATTTATATTTGAATTCATTATTGCTCTCAAATACATCAAACTTTCAAAATCTCTTATTTGGAAAGTACACAAGGTGCCGTGATTGTCGATTCTTTGATAAATGCAGAAAATATTGCAAAAAAAGCAATCAAAAACGGCATTTCGAACCGATTTTTCCGAAGGCAGAGATCTCGGAACGAAAAAAATGGTCATACTGATAAGGTAATCTATATATATAAAAGGAATTCTGAGGATAATTGAGGCACAGGCGAAAGCAAATCTTGGCAATGCGCCAACTCGGTCCAGAGGTATAAAAGCAAGATAGAAAAAAACGCGCAGGTCTGTGCATTCAAGTACAACCACCCATATGTATATGCTGAAAGTTTGTTCTGACGCTCACCCGACGCACGTGGAGTGCCGATGGTCCGGGGAGAGTCACCGGGGGATCCGTCGCGAGCTGAGAGAGAAGCGTACCATACACATAAATTATTAAATAAACCTTCAAATTAAGCCCGGCGAAGCGGGCTGGGTATGCTAGTCTATATATATAAAAGGAATTCTGAGGATAATTGAGGCACAGGCGAAAGCAAATCTTGGCAATGCGCCAACTCGGTCCAGAGGAAGCAAATCTTGGCAATGCGCCAACTCGGTCCAGAGGTATAAAAGCAAGATAGAAAAAAACGCGCAGGTCTGTGCATTCAAGTACAACCACCCATATGTATATGCTGAAAGTTTGTTCTGACGCTCACCCGACGCACGTGGAGTGCCGATGGTCCGGGGAGAGTCACCGGGGGATCCGTCGCGAGCTGAGAGAGAAGCGTACCATACACATAAATTATTAAATAAACCTTCAAATTAAGCCCGGCGAAGCGGGCTGGGTATGCTAGTTGTCTATAACTCAAATTCTGATGAATTGAGCTTAAAAAGACATCACACGGCACCTCATACGTCCCTTCAAGAATCCCCTCAGCAAGTTTCACTATTCTACTTTTAAAAATATATCTGAAATTGTATCGGAAAATTTCGAGCTGTTGAAGGTGGAAAAGCGTTTTTTCGAATACACCCTTAAAACGCAATCGGTCTACCAAATCATATCTTGGTGGAAAACATCCAAAAACCCGATTTTAGTGGTAGATTCATAAGTTTACCAGTATGTTTTCCTTCTCCAAATCCTCCATGTATTCATACTTTTGGGCGCAGAAAAGAAGAGTGATAAATCTGTGAATGAACCGCTAAAATGGTGTTTATGTGTGATTTCCACCAAAATAGGACTTGTCAGACCGATTGCGTTGTAATATGTGAATCGAAATTTAGCTAATCCTAGATTTTAATCCGTGAAGTCTATAAGGTTATTTTCTGTAATGCCGCTTCGTGGTTTATTAGATCAGCACAAGATTTCACAGATCATTACCTCATGGAGTTCAAAGCTGAATTCAAGTATTAGACAAAACTTGATTAGTATATTAAAGTGCGACCTGTCTGCCAAGTTATATCTTGGTGGAAACCACTTGCAGACTGAGGTGAACCAAAAAATTTCAGAAATTATTTTTCAAGTCTTAATAACGAGGAAAAATTGTAAATTCGTGAGACTAAAATTCGGGTAATAAGAAATAAAATCTTATATCTTCCTGCCGCGCATGTGCTGTAAAATAAAAGTAAATCGAAATGTGTAAAAATTCACTTTATTTTATATATATATATTTTTAATGAGCCTCTTTTCGAATGTGATAACTAAAATTTGTATGCATTGGAAAAAGAAAACGTAGTGTTGAAATATTATTTAAACCCATCAACATATTCCACTCATGCATGTGCTCTAAAATTGCAACAGATATCACACTTAAATATTGATAAGCTAACAAAGATAAAAGATTGTCGTAAAAATGTGATTCTTGCCAATCTTTAAATCACATGCGCGAGCAGAAGATGCTGGTGCATTTAAATACTATTTCAATATTATGTTTTGTTATTCTAATCCATAAGAATTTCAGCTATTACATTCATGTAGAGGCTAATGAAAAAAAAAATGTAATAATGTGAATATTTTCGATGTATCGCCAAACTACATCGCATGCGCGGCTGGAAGATATAAACCAATTTTATTTCTTTTTTTACTCTATTTTTAATCTCCCAAATTGACAACTTTTCTACGGGATTACGACATGATAATTAATTTTTGTATTTCTTCGTCTCACTCTGCTGCAGGCTCAATTTTTGAGGTTGGTCGGTAGATTTATTGTGGTTTTTCCCTGCTCTCAAAAGTGTGAAAATATAGAAGAGAGAGAGCCCTCTTGAAAAACTACCTTCCTTTTGGGAGCCTTGGTATATATGGAGCTTGTAGACCTATTTACTTCAGATTCGGAAAATCGCAAAAATTTAAGGAAAAGTGTTAATTTACTAAATGTAATATATCTACTATAGATCAGTAAATAAATAGAGGGAATGCAAAATTCATCTTTTAAAAAGGTAAACTTAAAATTTACACTATATGTAAATTTAAAAAGATGACAAAAATATATTTAAAATTATTGAAAAAGAAATTAATATTTTAATTCTTTAAAAAATTTATTAAATTAAGTTCTTTAACTATTTTTATTATTATTATTAACTGACGAAGGCTGTGTTCACATGAAAGTACTAAGAATTAATGTAATTTAATATCTTTTTAAATATTTTTTCTAATCTTCTTAAGTGGTTTACATATCGCGTATTTTTTAAGTTTATATCTACAATAGTTATCAATTAAAAACGGTTTTCATCTAATTTATACACCTGGCTCTATATTAGGCATCTTTAACTTGGTTAGGCTGGTATAGTCCAAAATTAACAATAATAATTTATTTTAACTAGTAAGCTGGTGTCAAAGTCGGAGTCGGTTTCTTTTTTAATGACTCTGATTCCTATTTTTTTAGAAAAAAAATTCCTAACTTCGATACCGACTCACGACTCCGACTCTGCATCTCTGGATATAGTAAATATATAAATTGAAATATTGTTTAACGAATATTTTTTAAAAATTAAGGAATATTCTCGAATCCGATTTGCAGAAATAACTGGGAATAGATCTCATCAGTGTGACGTCACAAACAACTCAACCCCGCATTTCCATGGTAACTGCGTCAATACAAACCGAGAGAGTTTAGAGTGTGCTAGAGATGCACTATATACCATCAAAAAGGCTTTCAATATGGAATCAGATATCGTTCAAATGCTGAATTCATTGAACTGGGTGATGTTTTAAAAGCGATCCGCAAGTAATTGGACCGAGTTGTAACTTGTTTAAATCAGTTTCAGGGTTGAATTTTAAGCTTCACGATAAAACAACACATTTCATCTCTATGTTTTCTGAACTCTGTGGTTTGTTTTGACCCAATTTTTGGAGTTGTGATGTCACGACTGATGAACTCTATTAAACCGACTCAGAAGCGATCAGGAATGAAAATAACTAGCGCTAATAAACAGACTCGAACAGCAAATGGGATCGGATTAAAAGCAGGTTTCTGCTACGCTTGATTATTTTGAAAGAAAATTCTTTTTCATTCGTGTTAATTATAAAAAAAAAACGATTTGTGTTCAAATAAAAAAATATATTTTAAAATTTATTTTAACTATTATAAATAGTTTTTTTCTGTAAATGAAAAAGAAATCTCTCTAATTTTAGTACAAATATTTTTTTTTACAATATTTATTAAGGTTTTTTATAATTCTAGTTTAAAAAATCATGTTGAAATATCATTAAAGCTGTTAAAAATCGAAATGGAATGAAAATTAAACGCATACAAAAAGTTTCAACGTAAATTAAAAACAAATAAATAAGTAAATGTACATAGAATTATATACGATGTAAAATATTTCCATTATTTGAATGGAAAATTAATTTTTTTTACTAATTTTTCTAAGCGATACTTAATGTTTGCTTAATTCTTGTACTTTTTATCGTCTTTTTAAAAAATTATCCATTTTTTATTATACCTTAATTGGAAACGAAATATATATATATATAACTTTAAGTAATTAATTTGAAAGGCAAACACCTTGATTTATGTCGCTTATTTTAAGCATTTCATTTAAATGTGATATTTTTTGCCTGTTACCTCGTAATGAAAGTTATAAGATAAAAATAATTTGATGTCAGTTTAAATTTTCTCATTTATTTAACAAGATTTATGACTATCTAACGATACTTATTTAGGCTTTAGACAGATTCTCGAATAAATAAACATGTTAAGCAATTTTTAAATATTAACAGCATTTTTAAATTTATTTTTTATTTAAATGAATACAATTTATAAAAACACTTGATTTTTAGTACTATCCTTTCATTTCCATTTTTTATATAATATTTGGTGAATGCGTGTCATGATAATGGATTGATAATTTAAATTAATTAAAATCAATTAAGTAAAATCAGTAACTTTAAAATAAGAAATTGAAAAAGATAAATATATGATGAAAAGTTCAAAACACATTTAAAAAAAAATATATATGCATAGAAAATACAGCTCATATTCAAAATATTAGAATAATTACCTTTTTTTCAGAAATTGAAAATATCGTTTGGTAATTTAATGTCTTTTAATGAAAATATGCAAACGATATTTTTATTAAGAACTTATTGTTGATTAAACTTACTTGTTATCTTAAATTTAATATCATTTTTGAAAAGATTAATTGCAAAAAAAAAAAAAATATTTTGAAAAGTCAAAATATTAGAATATTTATTCAAGTGGTTCAAAATATTAGAATATTTCATATTAATTCTCCTTTAATTATTACCAATTCTTAACTGGTGGCATCATTGATTAAATTCAGACTATTTTATTTAAAATCAGTATTCTTTTTTGCAGTTTGTTTCTTTTTCGTCTTAAAATGGGCCGTGTGAGTGATATTCCTGAATCTACTAAACTTCGTATGGTTGATTTGTATCGGCACGGTAAAAATCAATGTTTTATAGCGAATTATTTACATTGTTCGCAATCGAGCGTTAGTAAAATACTAACACAATATTCAAAAATTGGAAAATTTCAAAATAATCGCCGAAATGGTGGCCGAAAACCAAAAACATCTGCAAGAGATGATAGGAAACTGAAGCATATAGTTAAGAAAAACCGTTTTAAAAGTGTGCGATTCTTGCACCGAAAATGGAAACAAGAAGGAGTTGAAGTTTCTACATCGACAACATTAAGACGTCTCCATAAATTTAAATTTGAATCTCGTGTACCGAAAACAAAACCTCTCATGACTGCAAGACAAAAGCGTATAAGATTGAATTGGTGTAAAATCAAGACGTTTATGGAGCAATGAAGATTGGAAAAATATATTATTTAGTGATGAAAGTATGTTTTGTGTTTCATATGGTAATCAAGGTATTCGAGTTTGGAGAATGAAGCAAGAAGCATTTGATAAAGAATGCCTTAAACGTTCCGTAAAATTTGCTGCTAGTGTCATGGTTTGGGGTTGTATGAGTGCAGAAGGACCTGGAAAGTTATGCATCGTCTACAAAAAGGTTAACTCTCTGATATATCAAGAAATTTTAGAATATTACATGATTCCATCATCAGAAGATTTATTTGAAGATGATTTCATCTTTCAACAAGATTTAGCGTCCCCGCATACCTCGGTGTCAACTAAGAACTGGTTCCGCCAACGCAACATTAAGGTACTTCCTTGGCCACCAAATTCACCAGATCTTAATCCCATCGAAAACTTATGGTGTATAATGAAGAAAAATTTCAAGAAAATCCTCCTTCAAGTAAAACTGAGTTAGTGGCACGTATAAAGTCTGTTTGGGCTAATATTGATAGAAATGTTTGTAAACACCTTGTATATAGTATGCAAGATCGATTGTACGCTGTTATGAAAGCTAAAGGGGATGCTACAAAATTTTAACTACCATTTACTTCATATTCATAAGGTAATATTGTTGCGTAAAATAAAATATTCTAATATTTTGAACCAATCTAAATTTTATTCTAATATTCTAGTGTGTTTAAGGAAGCTGTATACCTAATTTATTGTGCTGTATTTTATATTTTATAAATGTTAAAATCTTATCTAAACATTCCAGATTTAATTTATAAGAAATTTAATTGCATTTACTTAGTATAAAAAATAAATAAATGACAAATAATTTTTTCTTATTACTTTTTCCCAATTATTCTAATATTTTGAATATGAGCTGTATGATATATAAAGTCGTTCCATTCTTTCGAATAAGAATTCTTTTTTTTAAGGATAATTATGTTCTGTTCATTTTATGTATTTTTATAAATATAATTATGATCTATCTAATGCTGAATGTAACAATAATTTTTATATTCTTATCTCTTTGTTATAGTCTTTTAAACATTTTATTGTATAATGGCAGAGATATGATAACAAATAAACGATCTGTTCAAATTTGGCCATTTCGTAATCAATATTTACTATTAGTTAACTATCTGTATTGAAACAGATTATTAAATTCATAACGGTTTCTTAAATAAATATATTCGGTTTAATTCTGTTTTTAATTATATTTAATGCGCCTTAAAAAATTCTACTTGATTTTTATTTCGTGTGATTAAATTTCTGTTTAAAACAAAATGTGGATATTTTGGGACCATTTTTTCAGTGATTTAAATATGCATAAATTGGGATAAAATCGGATATGTTTCAATGATAACTTGTTATAATTTTAAAACCAATCTTGTTATAATAATAAAATAATATTTTAATAAATTAAATTACATAAGCTTAATATATTTCTACAAAAATCATTTTAAATTAACCATATGCTTCTTATGTAGTGTATTTATATAGAAGAATAATTTATTGCATGAGAAATTAGAGTGACGTAATGATACTATTCTGTATCATCTGAGGTATGCCTATAGCAAATATTGCGTTTATTAATGCCTTGAAAGGCGGTGGTATAAAATATATACCACTTAATTTTAATTGTGAAACGCCACATTGACACCAGAAATTTGAAAAGAAGATTATAATTTTCTCAAGTACGTACAGAAAAGTTTTTATCTATTTTGAGAAAAAATTCATTTTTAAATTCTTGTGTCAATCAGTCATTTCAGCATTTTAAGAATAGAAGTGCTTTGCCCCTCAAAGGGTTAATTTTGTGTATGGAACTTTTTCAAAAGATGTTGAAATTTATATTAAACAAACATTTAAAGAACATGTTATTAAGGAGTAAATTCTTTTAAAACAAATATGGAAGTCCTAAGTTATTCTGCTGGGATCGTCTGTAGAGTAAAGAAAAGAATAGAGATAAAGTGTGGTGTCTAAAGGTGATAAATAAAAATGTAATTCTAAAATCAGCCACATTCTGTCCAAACACAACCATGCGTTGTAGCAGAAAAAGGTGCTAACTTAGATCAAAACTTACCTTGGATGCTTAACTGAACTAGATATACTGACAGCTTTCTTGGCACAAGGACCGTGAATTTACTGCTAGACTGCTGATGCTGGTAAAAAGGTCTGTTTGTAACTGTTTAGAATAAATTAATATTTAGGCTCCAGAAGTATATTTAATAGAGTAATATTCAAAAGAGATTGTGTAAAAGAATGTTTTAGAATTATTGTAAATTTTATATAGCCTGTATTACATCACTTTCGAAAAAGTGTGAAGGAGTCTTATTGTAGTTTTTCTTCGCATCATCTAAAGTTAAACTTAAATATTCCTTTTATTAAGCAATTTAATAAATTATTGTTTTTTTGTTGTTAAATTGTTATCATGACCATCTTTGACGCCAATAGCTTTAAGAGGTTTGTTGTAAGATATTTAAAAAAAATTACAACAAACTTAGCTTTTCTTGTTTGATATGTAAACCACATCACGTGCTCAACATTTACATCCAAGGAGCGCTAAGCTACATTTTTCTTTACTGTCTAATATGTTAACAGTATATAAGATTTTTTACACCTAAGCAATGTATATTGCCATATTCAATTGCTATATTCAGTTTGCTTAATGAAAATAATTTAATCATTTTATTGTTCTTAAATTGCATTATAAACGTTCTAAAAATTAATTTTCTCTTTTTAAAATTTTGTAAAAATTAAAAAAGAAAATAAATGAATTTTTCATCTTGTGTTTTTAGAAATTAGTTTAATTTATATTTGTTCACCTTAAACTCGGTTAGCTGTTTTAACTGCATTTATAAAAAAAAACCAACAAAAATGTATTTAAATAATTCAGACGTGATCTTCAAACGTTTATGCATACTTTAATATATGCAATTAAGAGAGAATTTTATGCTTAGAGGAACTTTGAATATTATAATCTGGGAATTCATAGCGATATTATTAGATATTTTGTAGATGTCTGTGAAAATTTTCATACTATTGTACATCATTTCTGTATTCATTCTTTGGTGTAGCTATTAGACAGAGAAGCGTCAGCACAAACAATGACTTCATCGAGTTCACGGATGGAATTCTAGGATTAGGTAAATCTTGATTCGCTCAGTGGAGCGAATTCGGTCTGCCAAATCATCTTGGTGGAAAATACCTATAAACCAGATTTTTGCGCCTGACTCGTAGATTTACCATTATGTTTTCCTGCTCCCAATCCTCCGTGTTTTTACGCTTTTTGTCGCGGGAAAACACAATGGTAAAACTATGAGTCAAATCTTAAAATCGGATTCTAGGTGTTTTCCACCAAGAAATGACTTTGTAGACCGATTGCATTGTAATATGCAAATTGAGATTTAACTAATCCAAGAATTTCATTTGTGAATTCGGTGAGGTGATAATCTCCCTGATCCCTGATAGTTAATCAGAACTTGGAAAAATTTGAGAACGTCAGAAAGTTCGGAATATAGCACCTTGAAATTTAAGAGAACGGTAAGACAAGGCCGCATATCAATCGTCATAAATATGCTCTTTAGTTTAAAAACCGAGCCTTTTTTAAAAGTGAATTATAAGATGAAATGGAGAATGGGTTATCTGTGAAAATATCGTTCGCGAAAGATAGTGGCTTGATAAAGAGACCACCCATAACAGATCTGAAAGCAAACATTCATGGCAAAAACTACACTTATCCAAACCAACCACATTTATTATATAAGGTAGGAATTAATAAATTACCAGGAAGGTGGCAGAAGGTTTTACATAATATTGGCGTATAGAAATACATAATAAATTAAATTAATTTTTCTATTTAATGGAAGCAAAATAGGTATCTGTTTAAAAAAAAACATATACTTTATGTTAAATAAAACATAAGTAATATGTTGTTTATTGAAATTAGCATATAATTGAAAATTATTCAGTAAATATATTAAAAAATTATTTCAAACACTTCGAAGAAAAAGCCTCGCGCGTGTCCCACTAGTAAATTAATAACGATAAACTAAGCTCAACTGTAAAATTCATATATCTTTCTTTTACTTTTATATCATATCTATATAATAAAAATATGTGTGCAATCATGTACTAACAATTTCATAAACGTTATCCTAACGTATATTGCTAAACATTTTAAACAATTTTCATTAATGGAAAGCAATGATAATTACTTCGCCTGAATTATTTCATTAAAATTTTAAGTATAAGTATGTAAATTAAGTGTTTTATATGCAAATGTAGCAAACATAAGTTAATTAAAAACATAGTTATTAGGCGAGTGTTTTTACTAAGAAAATAATTATGTGGAAAGCAGATAAAATGTATATATTTAAAATATTTCCCAGGCGTAAACTCTTAATATTCGATAAACTTTTGATAATGGGTTCTAAATTGAATTTTTAATTTGTTCATAATATTAACGCATACATTATATACACAAACACACAGTATTTCTAGTATTCGATTTGCGTTTGGCGCTTTTTGGCAAGTGTGATTCAAGTTTCGGTTCAATATATTTTACTCTTTCGACAATTTAGTTTTTTTTAATTCTTCTTTTTATAAATAATTTAGCCATTTTTCAATGTCTGAAGCATTCTACACTATTAGCTCGCATTCGAACGAGGATAGTGGCCTTCCACCTGTGGCCCAAGCCACTAAACTACCACTATTTTAGTACTAAAAATTTGCTTATGAAACTTTTCAATTAAATAGGGCAAAGAATGCGATGGATAAAGATTTTTATGCAATTTCTTTGGAGATCCCTTAAAATATGATTAACATCAAAAGGATATTTTATGTAAGTAATCCTTTACCCTTTATTGCATCATGTGCTATGTTTGATACATACAAAAAAAGCATTAAATTTTCATTATGTACTAAGAATTTGGATACTATGATCTCTGTTCCTGATCCGGAACAAACCAAAGAATTGAATAACTCTTATTTTAACAGAATAATTTATAACACGATTGTTCAATCGGTAAATTAATTATAACAGATGTAAATTACCCAAGTAGGTGAAAAAGTCCGGATCAGGATTCGAACCAGGGATATATTGGCTGAAACCACCAATGCTCTTCCAATTGAGCCATTTCGGAAGAAGGATGCAGGACCCGTAAAGCAAGGTGACGTCACCAAAACGTCGTTTTGAAGTCACATTGTGACTTTGTGACCATCGATAGTCGATGTGACGTCGCGTGACGTTGATGTGAAGTCACATTGACTAAAATGTGAAGTCGTTATGGCCGTTTTAGAGCTCTTTTGTGACGTTTCACAAAGTGGTTGGTCACAATGGGACAAATTTGAGAAAAATGTGTCATTTGTGACTAATTTGACATTAATACTGTGACGAAACTGTGACAAAAGCAACGATTTATAATTCGCCAGAAACATGTTTTTTAAAGTAAATAACATGTTTTGAAGGATATTTATAAATTTCTAAAGATTTTTAAGAAAGTCACATCTCAGTCACAATGTGACGTCACTGAGTGGTGGCATTTTAATAACAGATGTGATGCGACGAAAGTGACTCACAGTGACGTCACTGTGACCATGAATGCTATTAGGTGACTAATTCATCCAACTAACTTCAACGAACACGTAATCTGGTCTGAAACTTTGCGTCAGCTCAACAGAATAAATTGAAGGTTAGTATATGGAACTGCAGAAAACGCTGCATACGAAATTATAATAGATTAATTTATAACACGATTGAACAATTATGTGAATAATCAGAATGTCTTACCTTATCATGTCACCCCAGTGGCGACTCAGGAGCTTTCAGTTTACAATGTCGCAGCAGCGGCGACAATAGAGTGTAAGAGGTTAATATAATGTTTCTCAATGAAGTTCATTTGAATTCTTTGTTTTTTTTTTTTTTAATTCTCGTTTGAAACGTATTTAACATATGTCAAAATAATTCACTTTTTACACAAGGTAATTTGGATGTATGAAACTGTTCTAAACAGTGCATGTAGCCGTAAAAAAAAGCAGAGAGTATACTGTATTTACTGAAAAACACATTTATAAAGTAAAAAAAAAGCCAAGCAATTAAAAAAAACAGATGAAAGTTGTGTCTAAAAAATGGTCTGATATCAAATTTCCAAGCTTAAGTTATGGTAATTATTGAACATTTTCCATTAAAAAAATTACTATTTCAAAGTCAATACCTTTGCATATGTTGATAGAAATCCTTTTCTCTTGTACTAAATGCATCATAAACGTGTTTTTAAAATTCAAATGTTTTAAAATTATGCGTGATGGGCTTGGCGGCCATTTTTCCATATTGTATACTAATTCCTATGTACCCAAATCCATAATTAAAATTTAAAACTCAAAATTGTTATTTAAGCAGACATTTCAGTACTAAAATTCTGGTATTGAAATTTAAAAGTTTTGTTTAGTTGCAGACAATCTATAAATAGATCGCTGGGTGGTAACATGTTAAATATATTTGTCCATGGTTAAATTTAGAAGTTCTAAATTGTACTTAATGTAAACTTACTACGCTTGCCTTTACAAATTTGGTGCTTGGATGCTGATCCATTTCCTTCAATTCTCTGATCTGGAAATGTTTTGTTTAGGAAATTACATACTAAGGAACACTAATGTTGTCTAAAAACTACTAAAACTTACCTACCCAATCATACAACAAGTTATATTATTATGCAAACGATTAATTTGTTATGAATTATTAGAATCAATGCAAAGATTTTGGTTCATAGTATGCAATGAATTATTAGAATCAGAGCAGTACATTTGGTTCACTCTGTTTTTTTTTTCTTCAAAACAGCACGTAACTAAGTAATAATAAAAAGATATAATAATCTACTATTTTCCCTTTACTTTCCACAGAAACGCAGCATTTTTATTGTCATCTTTACAGAAATGGGTATAAAAACGGCAAAAACTTAATGTTTCAAAAATAAATTAAGATGCAGTTTTTAATTTTTTTTAAAATAAAAGTACTTTTTTCGTTCTAAACAAAGCTGTGAATATTGAATGTTTGATTAGAACGTTACATAAAAGTTAAAACAATTGCGGTAGAAATAATCAGTATTTTAATGTACAATAATGCATATGTTTCGTTTTATGTCGAACTTATGAAATAGAATATTATTTTTTAGGGACAACTCTTTAATTGTTTCCAGAAAAAAATAGCACATAACAGTCGATCAATCGTGTAAATATTATTTTAAGAAATCTGCCCATGTTCGCAAAGAATTTTTTAAATATAGTTTATTGATAATTAATATACATGTTTTTAGTACAATTGTAAAGCAGAATGAAAAAAAAACATGAAATCATAGGAGTATAGGAGTATATTCATTAAAAAAATTTTAAAATTAGATTTATTATTAATATTATTATATGCTGTTTTTTAAGCGAAATTTCGGATTTATTCCACACAATGTACAATAAGCTCATATTAATATATTTGAACTTCCTTTGTACTACATACTTCTACGATAATGAGCTGTTCACTGAGCTAGAAAAAACCTTGAGCTTGAAAAAATCTTCAAAATTAAATAAAATATTTTAAAATTCGTCCAAAATGCACATTTTTATTAATAATTACCATTATTTATATTCGAGTACTAAAAAAATTATTACACTATCACGAAGAACTTGGATTCTAGTTCAACATATATTAAGTAATATGGGAAATCATTCTAACAAAAATACATTAAAATATGTTTAATACGTTTTTAAAATTAAAAGTTGCGGTTTAAATTTCCGAGAAATCGCAAATAAAGATTTCGTAGCCTTATAATTAATTTAAAAATGTTAATGAAGCTTCTTTACGGTTTTTGTATTAAAAAACGTAAGAAAATCATAGACAGAAACTCAATTTACATTTTTCTTGGCCTTCCTACACTGTAAAACATTTGTGTAACGTTACTCCATAAAACTGGTGGCAGCCTTGCTGCCTCCAATTTGGCGAAGTATTTTAACCGATTTAATCGGTGCAACATTGCAATGTTACACCAGTAATGCATGTTTTTATTACACCATTATGTAAGTGAAAAATTACTCAATGCAGTGTAAATCGTAGCTGCCACCAATTTTATGGAGCAACGTTACCACAAATGTTTTACAGTGTATTGATTTCCGGTATTGTACTCATTACTTACTGTTTATTAAATTAGCCATAACACTTATTCTACTAATCGCAGAAGTAAAATAAAAGCAGATATTTAATTACTGCTTTAGGCACAAACAAAAAAATCTTTAATTTCGCATAAAAAAAGAAACACTTTCACACATAATCGATGATGTAGTCGCAGAGAATCGATGTTTTTACATTATCATCGCATAATCAAACTTCTAACTCAAAAAAAAGAAAAAAAAGAAAGAAAGAAAGAAAAAAAGAAAAAAGAAAAAGAAAAAGAAAAAAAAGAATGTATTAGAAGAATATACATAAGTATGTATTTTCAGTTCAATTTGTAATGTTGTCATCTGCGCGCCGAGAAGTCTTCAACAGATTTCCAAATTACAATGCATAGTATATGTAATATAATATTGTTTGCTGTCAAAATTGCACATACCATATATTATTTGAGAACAGGAATTTTTGAAATTACCATTACTATTTTACTTAAAGCCACGTATAAGATTAAATGTAAATTTTTCTCTCTCACTGTCTTAAGGAATCAAAGCTACTGCGAAGTTCAAAGTTTCTTCCACATGCATTTCTGTCAGTTATTTATTTAAAATATGATGCCATACGCATAATCTTAAAACATAAAGGAATAAATATGAATTTAAAAAGAAATTCTTTGTATGGAAATTACTATTTTTATGGAATAAAGTCATATTTGAATGAAATGCAAAAACGAGTTATATAATAGTTCGATATTCATATCAAATGTATGGGAATAACAGACTTTTTAAAATACGACATTAATTCAAAGATTTTTTAGAAATATGCAGTTTTTAAACAAGTTATTTTCCCCAATCAAATTTATCCAAACGTTCCCGAATTTCCAATACGGATTTCACGTTTATAGGTGAATAATCAGCTTTTATATTTAAACAGTTCATTGAAATGTTAATAATTTTATAAATTCTTTTAAGTTTAAAAAAAAGGGGGGAAAACATTAAACGAAATATATCACAAAATTTGAATTCAGAAAATTGTTCGTAATTAAGTCACTTTATATTCTTATTACGATCTTTACAATACAACTTGATTTACAAAAAAAGTACAATTTTGAAAACAACCATGCAGTTTACTGACATATGTTTTTTCCATAGTACAGACCATATTTTACGGCTGAAATTCCATGATTATACAGAATTCAAGTAGCACATGTAGCTGGTCTATTAAATCAAAATTTATGAAAACTACCGCAGATCCGATTTTATTAGTTGACTGTAGGTTTATCAGAGTGTTTCCATTCACCCAAAAGTAAAAGAAGAAAAAAAATGGCCAGCTAAGAATAAGCAAAAACAATGGTAAATAGGGGAGAGGGGGGTTATTGCACCATTGCACTGCAGTCACCCATTAAAATTGGGTTTGAAAGTATTTTTTTTACAAGATATAACTTGGCAGGCCAGTTGCATTTTAATATGCCACGGAATTTTGACTAGTACAGGAATTTTAGAAGTATTCATGATTAATAGAGGAACTCGATGTGGTCATCGGTTATGCAGTCCTCTACCGGTCTGGTAGAAAAAATGTATCATTGCTTTTTTGAGAGAATCAACACATCTGAAATACACGAAAAATATTCTGTAAATTTGTAAATACTGTGGTACGAACGATATTGTGAACATACAATAGTGTGTAACATATACTATGTTTTGATAATGCCTCTAATGTTTTTGTGAAAAACGTTTTTCGAACTTATTCTATTGATGAACATCTTTTTAATTTCAAACTATGCTTTTGAAACTTTCATAAAATTTGCTCCATTTAGTTAATAAATTATGCAAATTATATTTTGATTGCACTCGCGCATATTTAATTAAAACTTTTTGACTGAACCTATTCATTTTTCATCCAATTATTATTATTTTTAAAATTCTTATTGCAGGAAATTGTGTACAATGTAGTCTGTCATGATTCCCGAAAAGAATATTCTCTGATATTAAGAAATCTGCAATTTATAAGCAAAGAAGTTTGTAAAATTTTGATTGTTTTTGTTAAAACTTTAATTTTGTCACGAATATACATGCTATTCTTATAAAAATCAACACAGGTGGTTTTTTTAAAACCCTTTTAATTATTTACTGGAATTTCAAAGCTTTTGAAACATTAGTTTATACAGCGAATCCGAAAGATATTCATTTTTTCAACATGTTTACGGTCTCCTTTGAGGTTTGGAAAGGAATCTTCGAGAAATCTATGACGTCTACTATTCTGTTTATATACCTGAAGTGTCAGGGTAATTCCTTGTGTATTTTTGTAGATATTTTACAAAGCGTGTAAAATCGCAAGTGACCAGTCATCATCGGCCATATAATGCATTTCTATAACCATCAAAACTATATTTATCATGTATTTACTTTCGATATCTAGTCATGTCAATTTCCTCTAAAATGCCGTAAAGTACAGAAAATAAGCCCCCCCCCAAAAAAAAATACAAGTGCCTCATCTCTATCATATATTTTTCATGCTCTATAAATCCTGGGAAATTTATAAATACGAAATATACCCCTACATCCTTCTAATTTTACTTATCTATGTCACAAGAGTTCCAGTTATAAATTTCTCTTAAAATTATTCGAATTTGCTGTGCACTAAAAAGGAGAGGATTACTTTCGATGTTTTGTGGTATGTGAATAATAAAATATTAAGCTCTTTAAATACCCAACAAATAGATTCTTTAACTATTATTAAGTACCATTATATCTGTACATAACATCATTACTAAATTCACACTTTATTAATCCCTACATAGATAAATAAAAGGAATGATTTTTTCATTAGCTATAATTAATCACTTTCACGGATTATTTTCTACCAATAAAAGATCGATCCCTGAAGTTTTATCCAGTTTTTTTTATTAAACCGTAATTCTTAGCACATAGTTCAGTTTTAGTACGTTAACTTGTTTATGTTTTTTTAAATATTTTATAATTGCATATTAGCTCAAATATTTTTATTGTAATAGAAAACGCGCCTAATTCTTGAGGTATTCATCTAAACAAATTCTAATCCCATCTAATAAATGCAATCCGTTTTCATTATAGATTAATTTAATTCCGGTAACGTTAATAAAAACTAAAATATTAAACAATAAAAAATTTCAGTTTGTATAATTTTCTTATTAGAACAGTATATTATTGAAAAATACTGCTAAATGCTGGAAACATTTATAGCATATTTGTTTTTCTCTTTGTGCTGAAGATTGCTTATACAAAGTTGTCTTCTTATATTTAAGAATTGAAAGTTTAAGAATTTCTATGAAATTCCCTATATTTACTTGCTTAAAAATTTATTTTTCATAGGTTAATAATGCGTCCAATAAGCTAAAAAACATATAATAACGAATTTTTTTCTATATTTTTTGTTAGAGATCGGGTAAACACCATGGTCACACGTTATAAAGTAATTTTGCAACAAAAATTATAATTACTCGTAACTATCACTTTAAGTTTAATTTGGCGTTTCTAGTTTTCTCGAGAAAATAACAAACATATGTTACATATGATATTAGATTATCTTACAATTATACAATTATACAGTTTAACGTATAACATAGAAAAATGTTTAACTATGTCAGCTACAAATAATCAAAGCTGTATCTGTAAAAAAAGTACACTACTGTTGTACTAAAAGCATATTTCTCGTTAAATTCGGCCATGCCGCCATTGTTCTTAATAAGATAAGAGATAATTAAGATAATTAATAAGAGTGCACAATTAAAAGCATGATCTAATAAAAAAAAAAAAAACACATGCACCTTACATCTTAAGTCTACAAAGATTAATAATAACATTGCTTACCATTTGCTTTTTCATCTGCTATTTGAAAGTCACGAAGGATGACTAAAATACTAAAGTAAAATGGCGCCGTGTCGTCTGCAAACATACGATTCGTAATCAAAACAGAAAGATATTTTCTTACGTTGAATTTGGTGTCGCATTTCTGTAATTGCGATTACTGAATAAAATATTACCACTCCGATGTTATTCTTACACTGAATTTGATGTTTCATTTTAAGAATTGCGACTAAAGAATAAAATACCACCATTCCGAGATTATTTTTGCACTTTTTAAGGAGCAACTATCGAAAATAGTGTCGATTTCAAGTTTATTTGGCATTTCATAACCCCAATTTAAATGTAATAATGGTCCTTTGTTTTTACAGTGTACTGAATCTCTCAATGAAATGTCTTCAC
Source organism: Maratus speculifer (assembly GCA_964019185.1). NCBI lineage: Eukaryota > Metazoa > Arthropoda > Arachnida > Araneae > Salticidae > Maratus > Maratus speculifer. The sequence goes on along the minus strand of OZ025289.1, from coordinate 25,916,486 downwards.
AAGGAGCATGTTTAACATCATATTTGTCAGTGGAGCATTAGTTGCAAGAAGAACTAAGGAGCTAACAATAAGTTTACTAATAAAGTAATATTTTATATAATCCATGTGACAGAAAATGCTCAAATTAGTATTCACCGTATTAAATGACTACGTGTGTCAATTTCAACGCCTGTGTGCATTAGTGAATAAATAGCATAGATAATCATAAAAATAAAAATTCTACATGCTTTTTGTTTTATTCATGCAGTTTTCAACTGATTTTAACGTAACTTTCCGAAAACTTCACAAAGAACAGCAACAACACTATTGTGGAATTAAATCATGAATTATTGACTATTTGATAAGATAAAAACATGACTGTAAAATAGTTTTTAACTGCGCAAGCACAAAATATTCCTTTTTCTTTCATAATTAGGTACTCCGTTTTGTAGTACAACATATGTAATAACTTCATCGTCAAAATTCGTTGAAATGTCGTCAAATTCAAAAAGATTCTGGTGATATGGTGATTTAGCGGCTTTCTTAAAATAGCTGACAGTGCTGCTATTGGCGCCTATTTTTATATTTTATTGACATCACTTTCTAGAAACAACAACAAAAAAATGCACAATATAAACCTCAGAAATATACAATAAGATCATTATTATTATTACTGTTATTATTGTTATTATTATTATTTTACGAAGTAATTGCTGTAACAAGTCTTGTTATTCTTAAATTTGTGGATATAAAGCTTAATTACTTTTCGAGTGAGGCACTCTGTATAAATGAATGAATAAATTATGACTTTAGTTTTAAATAAAAAATAATATTTACCGAAATGTCCTTCAACTAACTCTTAAAGTTTATCCAATATTTTTCGCCATCCTCTTGTTTAATAGATATGTATCATAAATTATGTATTATTAAAGCAAAATTAACAATGAAATGCATTTAAGAAATCTTAAATTCTTCAGTATATATGCAATATGTCGATTAATTTTAAAAATTTGATATTCTTATATAGCTATTGTTATTTATGATTTTAAAAAAATCAAATGTGTATAATTAATTTTATTTAACTTTTTAAATTATTTCTGTACCTGTAGAATGCTTTTTCTTTAAATCCAAAGTATTCGAGATACCGCTATTTTATACATTAACACCAGAAAAAACATACGAATGCAAAATTTTAATTCGACACAAAATACTATTTATTTATTTGAATCTATAGGTTTTAAAGTGCAAAAACACTAAAGAAAAATTCGTTAATATTTTAGAGGCATATGGAAATGTTTTGTGATGCTGTTTAATTTAACTTTATGTAAAGGTAAATCCTCCCAAAAATTTACAAGGATATGCAGAACAAATAACAAAGATAAAAAAAGGACTGTAGCTAAATATTATCACAGTTCCTCTTAACCAAAAAAATGCATAAATAAATAAATATACAAATAAAAGAAAAAAGGGTAAAGGGGCCAAAGAGACATTTTGTCTCAAGATTGTCACAGATTTGAATGCACTTGTTTAGACAGTAATCGTCTATATTTTTCTGAGTATTAGTATTTCATTTGATAATGGACTGTAAATTTCTTTACGAGAAAAAAGTTTTTAATGTAAAAAGTAAATTAATAGTCGAAGTTTTTTTTAGTTTTTTACTGTGTCTTTTCTTTTATAATTTAGTGTCTCAAGAAATGTTTTAAGGAAAATTTTTGTCTAATTTTAAAGTAATTTTAATTGTGAAATATAGTAGAACGGGAAAAATTGATAAATTTCTAATTTTCTCTTTTTGTCGAATTATGCTGTTTAGATGTTTAACACGCTTCCATAATATCAATTGATGCACATACTACCTCTGACAATAAAGTTCGGTGAATAGTCCTGTAACATTAATGTAGACGAAATACTAATGAAAGTTACTGTACCATCCTTCGAAATAGTTATCTCCCATAACTATGCACCACTAACATCTGCTATACATGTCCTGGAAAATTCGCAAGAAGTCTTCTTTTGGGATGGAGTTCAAAAGCTTCGTCACATTTCGTTGGATGTCAGCAATATGGTCAAATCTCTTTCAAAGAGAGTTTGAGTCGTGAAAATAGGAATAAGTCTGAAGGATTGAGATCTGGCGAGTATGGTGGATGTTCACTTTACACAACCCCCCCCCCCCCATGATTCTTTCGGTGTCTTGCAAAACTTAAAACCAAACTTTATTTTTTTCGTTCATTTTCCTGTTCTGAGATAAGAACCAACACACTGAACAAGCACTTAGTAAAGCACGTCTTACACAGAACATAAACGACGCTCAACTGAACAACGGTGAGGGAAGATGGTCAACATTTGCCTCTATGCAGGTGCAGCGTTTTGTTTTCCCAGTGTTGCCAGATCGGTCGTTGTGAATTCATTCACCGAACTTTATTGTCAAAGGTAGTATATAAAGATACCCTATACATATGTATTTATAGTAATCCCTTAACATTCGCGAGTTTTGATTATTCTCAAAATAGAAAATTCGGAATATTCCAACACTCGCGTATACTGATTTTGGTTATTCGCGAATTTTGTTTTATAAAGAGTCATAAATTTATGACCAGCATAGCCTACTGCAGGGTTGGCAAACCTATGACACGCTTGACAGAATTGGCACGTAAGCTAATTTTCCTGGCATGCGAAAAATTTAAATTTGGTTATGACTATACAAATAAAATCCATTTCTTATTCCTGTTATAATCAATAAAATTTTCTTGCATAACTGTAGGCCACGAATAATGAAATTATTGTTTACATCAATTAATACTTTAGAATAATTTTTTTTTCTTGTCGTGCTATACAGTTTTCGACAAGTATTTTGACTTGCTATATGAATAAAAGCAGCTGCAATTTTCAAATTAATTTCGTTCGATCTGATTTATAAACATAATGCATATTTGTAAAAATAACAAAATATGAACCAGCTATGTAGAAAGAAAAAAAAGATACATTGAACATACAACAGGAAAATCTTATCAATACATTATTAGTATATTGTTTCATGTAACTTGAAAACTTGTGACCGAGATTTTGCATTAATAAGTGAGAAAATGGTGAAATAAAAATTCGTCATATTCCCCCTTATTGCAGTATATAGCGCTGAAAAGAATCCTACTTTAGAAATAAAAAGTCATTCATTTAATACCTGATTTCAGTATGCAGAAAAATCGGATTTTGAGTTTTAATATATTTTAATTATTAATGCATGAAAGCAAATGATTTTGTAACTAGTTTTTCGTACAAAATTATACTCTTTTAAATTATTTTGTATAAGTTTGGCATGTTATATTATTGATAGATACTCTTTGCGAATTTTTAGCAGGCATACGTGAAAAGCTTTGCAGAGCCTAGTCTACTGTATTATTCTATGGCCCAAGTTACGAGAACTTCAGCCCTTGCGTTGAGGGAAAATATAGGTCTGTAATTTCCTTCATTTTGTATGCAGATTTTTTGAATTTTCTAAATGTTCTAAAATTTATTGCAAGGAAAATATTTTCGGAAAAATTGTAGGACAATTTTAAAAACATCATCAACAAATTGTTAAAAAAACAATAGATCTACGTTTATGGAATGCAGTTGCAAATATCAATGCAATTCTTCACTGGTGAAGAAATATTATTTTAAAATATAAATCGAGGCTGCAACTTTTCCTTACAAGAAAGTTCATGAACAAAATATTTGTTCTTCCAGACAATCGCACATATTTTTTTCCCACCATAGTCTAGCAAATAAAACTTGTACATTATTTTTATCATTATTCAAATTTATTTAAAACATGGTACTTTAAATGACTTGTTGTCGCTATTTGTTCTTTTCTGGAAAAAAATAAAACCCTAACCTCTTTATATTTATGGGAACACAGTCTCAACTTTCGCAAAGGTTTTCGTGTATATAACACTCGATAATATCAAGGGTTATATATATATGTGTGTGTGTGTGTACACGGTGATTTATGGATAGACAAACTGAATTCACAAACACTTTTAAACTACGCTGAAAGTGTAAAAAAGGCTAAAGTAATAAGCAATCGTACATAATAAATGCATTTCACAAAGCTAAATGATAGAACATATTATTTAGAGATCGACAGAAAATTTGGTGCCGCTTTTGTTTCATCCGCAAATTACAAATTCGCCGAAAATGAATTTTTGGTATCTTGTTGAAAATTTGGCCGGACCAAAACTCGACAGAAATTATCTTTATTTCGAAAATCTTCTTTTTTCTTTTGGAAATTTTTAATGTTTTTAAATTTTTCTAAAATCGATATAACTTTTGGAATGATATGCTTGTATTTTCCGTTGGAAAAATATGCGGAAAATAAGTTTATGACTATTTTCTTTTCTACCCTCCCTCCTCCTCCCCCCACACATACTACAGATTGAAGATATGAGACAACTTTTTTATTTATAATCACATATAATTTCTCGCTGATTTTTGATCAACATTTGCAATTTTGCGAATAAGAAATCAAAAACGTAGCCAAATGAAAAAAAAAATTAGCAAAATTGATTAACCGTGAAACCCTCTTTATTTTCTAGTGTGTTCTAAAATATATGGTTATTTTTTTGTAAATGTTTAAAAAAGAGAAATTAGGCTATTCACTCAGAAAGTATGAAAAATTCTAAATGTCTCCTGAATGCGTAAATGTTTTTAACATTCTTTTAGATAAATATTCTTTCTTATCTATTCTTATTCTTTCTCTTAAATAAACATTCAGAATAGCGATCAGTGATTTACAATTCTCAAAATATACACTAAAACTTACAAAACATGAGATTTTGACTTTCTTATCTATTCTTATTCTTTCTCTTAAATAAACATTCAGAATAGCGATCAGTGATTTACAATTCTCAAAATATACACTAAAACTTACAAAACATGAGATTTTGACTTTGATTAAATATTGACCTGTCGATAATACTTTACAAACAACTAATAAATAATGTACCCTGGGGTAATAACGCCACGTTAAGGTTCTACCAATTTTCACGGCTTAGTTTTAGATTGTATTTTTCAAACAAATATAGGATCTGATACAGCAACTCATTGACTATCTATATAAAATAAAATAATTTAACAGATATGTATTCATAAAATGTAATGGCGTTTTTTCTTGACCAATGCTATTTGGCGTTATTACCCACCTATATGGGTAATAACGCCATGCAAACAGAACTATGAAATAAGATGGAATAATTGCATGTAGATAGCCCAATTCGAAAAATACAAACTCTACAAACTTAGAAATTGACAAATTGCATTCTAAGCTATTGAAAATGTTCATTTTTTTTGTGAAAGTGTAAGAAAAATAAAGGTGTGGTGTGGGAGGGGGGGTATGAGGCAAAAGAATATCAGACCGTGAGCTTCTTTTTGCTTAAAAAAGACCGCTTAAATAGAAATATGAGAAACATTGCACAGTTTTAACTGTGTTTATTTGAATCAGTATTTAGGATGTAGCTCGGCCAATGTAGGATATCAACCGGGGTATTAATGTCAAGGATTGGCGTTATTACCCCGGTATAGTTATTGCGCTGTACATTTTAAATTACAAATTATCTCGAGAAGATATCCAAAATCTTCAACTACATTTTAAAAGTACGTGAAATGCACTACAAATTTATGTAATTAACAAAGTATTTCCGGATAAAAAGATCGTCGTCACATCACAAAACTTATCTCGCAAATTTTAGATCAATCGTTAATTTTAGTTGTTTGTAAAAACAATAAGACCTAAAAATGAAACAAATTAACTTGAAGCTGTTTTTTGCGATTTATATGACTCAAAACCCTTCTGCGCAGAGCACATGGGTGTCATTTACCTGATTATTTCATAATTATGCAAAATATAAGCACTTGGCGTTATTACCCCGCCTGGCGTTATTACCCCAGGGTACCTTAGTATGGTAAGTGGCTAAATGGCTAAATGACCAAAATCCAGCAAAACTTTTCTATGTTTGGCCCCTGATTTGAGTAGTTTTGTTCGTGTTTTCACCGGTGCTAAGCCGGCACATAGATAGTGATCAATTGATAATAGAGAAATATCTATTGCATAATTTTTTCTGCGTCTTTTAATGTTGCTAAAATTGAATTAGTGTTGCCTCAGTATCTCTAAAAACAGAGTAGAGTGAATCGCAAGGAGCGATCGTTTAGCAATGCGGATAAGAATCTGAACTGTGCTGGCACACACATAAATAGAACATAAATTAAGCACTCGCAAATTGGCGAATTCGATTGTTCCTTTATTCGCCAAATGAAGCATTTTGCCGCGATTTGGCGCAATGGCGAGCGCCAGAGAGAACACTGTATACATTTCACAGCGTCTTTCTGGCTACCTATTTTAGGTCCTCATTAAATAGTCATAACTTTGATGAAATGTCCGAAATTAAATTATTATCATATTAGAAAAATACTCAATAACGAGTTGATTCTTAAGGTATTAGGAAGAAATAACGAATTCATTAAGGAAAGAAATTCTTAAGGTTGATTTTTTAGAACTTCTATAAACATAGCTACACAAAAATATAAAGAAAAAATAATTAGTAATAAGTAGTACTAATTTTAATAATATATATCAATAATTATCATATTATTAATTATTATTAAAACTAATTTGTAAATATTAATAATGAATATGTATTATTAATAGTTATTAATAAGTAAATAATATTACACAAGAAATGAATTTTTTTTTGGCCGTCTTGGATATATTCATTAAAATGGTTTAGTCGATACATTTTTCCTTTACTTTATACTGAATTATTCTTTGTAACTTTTTGTTTAGAAATAAAAAATGTATAATGTTATCGCACATAAATTTGACGATCCTAAATGCAGCAATGTTCTTGTACTATCTTAATACAAGAATCATATGGATAAGACATTCAAATTCAGGGAACAAGACGCAAAATATTTCTCAGCATTTAAAGCATATTCTGCGGACCAATATTTCAGGCAGTAATTTTTATTCCTAAAAATTAAAACAGTGTTTTTTTTTTTTCATCTAAGTCCAATAAAGCTCTGACAATTGAAAAAAATAATGCTGAAACATAAAATTCTACATTTAACTATAGCGAAATATTTGCTCTCTAACATTCAGTCCTCAAACATATACACACTTCAAGATAAAATTGCTTAAACAGACATGTAGTACACAAAAATATGATCTATATTACATTACATATATGTTATTTTCAACTATTTGGCTATCATTAAAATCCAATATTTTTAAAATATGAATGGATGCTGTTTGCATTTTGGTGTAAATAGCTTAACAAGTGGCGCTACTATGCTGTGTTTTTCACAATTTCTGCAATAGCTCTATCTCAAGATTGAATGCACGGATTATCATAAAACTGCCGATTCAGTTAATACTTCATATGAAGTGATTCTGTTTACATTTTGGTATCAATCGCTCAATGGTGGTCGGTGTCGCTTCAATGCAGAATTTTTTCCGATTCTCGGAGTTGGTTTATCTCAAGAACTAATGGACGAATTTTTAACAAATTTCAGATTTCGGTTTACCTTGATAGATATTGCTGATTATGTTTTGTTACAAATCACACAACAGGTGGCGCATTTTTTCTGCTTTTTTTCCCTTAATATTCGCAAAAGTCCTATTTCAAGAGCACGGAATTCCATACTATTAGAATCCTCATGATGAACACAGATTGCCATTTAATTTTGTCGTTGCAATATCGATTTGTGAAATTATTAATATGAATGAGGGATTCTGGGAGTGCAACATCTGACTAGTTTTGAATATTTATTTTCACTATGAACTGAAACTGTCTAATAAATCAATCACTCACAGTAACTAAGCATTAAATTAAAATACTTAAATAGGTTCTAGATTGAATTCCTTGATAATCATTTCAATTAAATTTCCTAATAATTATATGTAAATTACATAAATTATTTAGACAAAAATATATTTTTTAATGTACTAATCAATTCACTCAAGTATGTATACAGCACTTATCTAAAATATCCGATTTATGTTTGTGGATTAGTATCTAATGAAAATAAATGTAATCCCGTGATAAATTTTTACTTGACATTGTTAAAGATTGATTGCATCTGACTTATTATTCTTCGTTTAAAAATAGCTACATAGAAAAAAAAAAAGTTTTGAAAATGGAAAGTAAAATTCTCTATGCCACTTTTCTGATAAAAGGCTACACACAAATGTTTTTTTTTTATGTTTTGCTGTTAAAGTATGCGTATTTATTCTTTTAAAAGTAACAAAAAGAACAAGTACTGTCTCCAAAGTAGAGATAAAAGTGTCACATATTTCAGATGTTTGTTTTTCTCAGGTAGCTAATTTTTCTATTTTCCAGTTACTAAATATTGGTTAGAGATAATAAATTGTAGGATAAGATTTTTTTCAGCTAATGCATGACTAATCTGGTAAAGTATAAAAATACATCAAATTTCGGTATGAGATTTTTGAAAGGAAAGTTTTATGCACCTTTTCGTAGAATGGCGTTTTTAAATTACATGTAACATCGAATTTAATTATTAATGTTTAATGTAATGCGATGTATGTTTTGTTAGTAAATGTTATCTGACAGAAAAGTAAACTCCAAAGCAAAATAAAATAAATGATAATTTAATGTACAGCATGCTATTTTTTAACGATGTTTGATACAGTGTAACTTTGATTTGTAATTATAAATTTGAACCTTTTTAAAAACTGTTCAACACATGATATAATTGGTACTTCTAGGTTATCCCGTCGACCAAAAAATTATCGCCAAACTATAAGATTAAATGCCAATAATGGATGATCGTGAATGTCACATTCGATGACATTAAATGTGATTCGTGTGTTTAAAATGTCATTGATTTTTATTTCGACTTTTTATTAATATTTTTATTAATATTCTACTAATTATTTGTTTTTTTTTCGTTATTTAAAATAAAATTTATGTCAACATGTATGATTTGGCTATTAGTTTGGCGATTTGTATAATTTGGAGAAATTGGTCGACGGGATAACCTAGAAGTACCATATAATTATTATAGCCTTATTTCATAAAAAAGTATTAGTTAAAAATAAATAAACAAGTAAAAAAGCAAACTTATCTTATATGAAATAAAAAATTATCATTGTTGAAATCTCACACGCATCAAAGGTAGAGATAAAGATATATTATGCTTTTCGGAGCTGTTATTTTTTAATTGGTTAAAAAAAAGAGCAAAAGTATTTATAAATTTTGGCAAACTGGGAAGCAGCAACCTATCAAGATAATCATCAAATCGAATTACAATGAATATCTAGGATTAGTTAAATCTCGATTCGCATATTACAACGCAATCGGTCTGTTAATTCATATCTTGCAGGAAAACACCTAAAAACCCGATTTTAACAAATGAGTCGTAGGTTTACCACTGTGCTTTCCTGCACACAAAAGTATGAAAATATGGAAGATTGGGAGCAGGAAAACATGGTACCAGTAAGGCATGGTGACGTCACATCGACGTCGTTGTGAAGTCACATTGTGACTTTGTGACCATCGATTATCGATGTGACGTCACGTGACGTCGATGTGAAGTCACAGTGACTAAAATGTGAAGTCGTTATGGCCGTTTTAGAGCTCTTTTGTGACGTTTCACAAACTGGTCAAAATGTGACAAATTTGTGAAAAATGTGTCATTTGTGACTAATTTGACATTAACATAGTGACGAAACTGTGACAAAAGCAACGATATTTAAATTGCCAGAAACATGTTTTTTAAAGTAAGTAACATGTTTTAAAGACTTTTTTATAATTTTCTAAAGATTTAAAAAAAAGTCACATCTCAGTCACAATGCGACGTCACTGAGTGGTGGCATTTTGGTCACAGATGTGATGTGACCAAAGTGACTCACAGTGACGTCACTGTGACCATGCATGCTATGAGGGTAGTAAACTTATGAATCAACTGCTAGAATAGGATTTTGAAGTGTTTTCCACAAAGATAAGACTTGGCAGACGGATTGCATTTCAAATCGAGATTCGGAGTATCTAATTATCCTCATTTACATTAAATTACTGACATTATTTCTCTAAATTAGATTAAATTTTTGAATAATTATTTAAAAGTAATTTAAATTATTTTGAACAACATATTTATTTTAAATTTTTACAGTATTCATTTATTTACTTGAAGGCGATGCTTATTTAAAGCATTTATCTAAGTATAATACATATGTCTCTAATGAAAGTAATAATCGAGTATCTAATGAAAGTAAATGTTACCCTGCGATAAATTTGTACTTGACATTATTAAAGATTCATCGATACATTTAGATTGACTATTTACTCTTTGTTTTAAAATAACGAAAAAAAAAAAGAGTTTAAAAGATAGAACGAAAAATTATATCAATCTCCGATAAAATGCTATACACAAATGTTTGTTTTCTATGTTTTGTTTTTAAAGTATTTGTACCTTTAAAAGTAACAAAAAGAACAAGTACTGTCTCCGAACAGGTGATAAAAGTATCACATATTTATGATGTTTCTTTTTCTCGTATTGTTTAAATTTTTATTTTCTCTTTCCTAAATGCTGCCTAGAGATAATGAAGTGTAAGATAAGAATTTTTTACTTCTTATGCATGACTAGCTTTCGGTAAATATGAATATACGACAAGCTTCAGGATAGGATTTTTGAAAGGAAAGTTTTATATATCTTCGTATATATTTTTAAAAAATACATCTATTCAATAAATTTATTTAAAAATGCTTATAGACTATGGATATTTAGTTTTGTAAAATTTGTCTATCAATAAATTAAACTCCAAAGTAAAATAAAATAAATAAGTATTAAATTTACAACGTGCTAATGTTTCTTTATAAACGATATTTGAAACAGTGTAACCCTGATTTTTAATTCGGATTTTGTAGCTTTTAAAAACTTTCTAACACCAGATATAATTACTATAACCCTATTCCTAAAGTTTGAGTTTGAGTTTTGAGTGAACATTGCTTTGAGACCTATAGCTACAATGGCTGTTGTCTGTTGGATCCAGAATACACAGAAACAAATACAGAACACTTTATTATTACAGAAAATCCAGTACATACATTTAATACACATAACAGGGACACACAAACACCCATGTCGCTAGCTGGACTCGAACCAGGGACCAGTGTTGTGGGAGCAGCTGCCGCTACCAACCACGCCACTGGGTCGGCCTTATTCCTAAAGAATGTTTTAAATACAAATAAATAAACATGTTGACAACTTTGCTGCCACCGACGCGCTAGCGCGTCGCGCGTCCTATTGGTGTTTCTGTGTATGCTGAGGGCGCTCTAGAGCGTCGAAGTATTTGAGCGCTACTAAGGTGCTCAGAAGCCTTCATTATTCTCACCAGTTATTCTTTATTGTAAAATTTACCTTATTCATTCAGAGCATTTTCGCGATTTAATTACAGAAATTTTTCTGTTTTTAAAAACAGGCGACAAAAGATTAAACATTAAGTATAAGATTCTCGTTGCGATATTATTAAAATATTATTTTGTAATCTGGCTTCTGAAGATGGAAATATCAATTTTAATAGCAGCGAATGTGTTAAAAGAAAATATATATGTATAAATTAAGAAATTATTGTTTTTGAAATTTCAGCTGCAGCAAAGGTAATGCGAGTGTAATATTTCTACGACAGTAAGCTATTTCTTACTGTCTCAAAATTAGTTAGTATATTCTGTAGAAGACATAAATTCTAGATTCGCATATGTTTTCTTTTAACATGAATTGTATCAAAGTTAGCAGGTAGTATTTATACTTTTCTGTATTATATTTAAACGGTTTTCTCGTTTTATAAGATTGTTTTACTTCTAAATAGTCTATAATGATCTACTATAATCTTTATATGTTAATATATTCATATATGCTTTGTCCTGTCTAATTTGCAAATTTATCATCTGAGATATCAGTCTAAGATATCTGTATAAGCAGAGTTCTGGCTGCCGCTCGTCATTGCGGCAAATTACGACAAAATATTTCATTTGGTAAGTAAACGGATGATTATATTCGCCAAATTGCAGGTGCTCAATTTTGCTCTTTTTTTTTGTGTGTGTGTATATACCGGTACACGGATTTCAAGTTTCGCTTTTGTGAGGAACTCAGGTATGAACTTGATATGTCTCACATTGAATACTTGTAAGCTAGTGGGTAAAACTGTTTGAGTTTCTGTTTCATTTTATGCATTAATTATAATTTAAGTTTTATATAATAAATTCTACCAAGCGTTAAATTCCCGATATTCATTTATAAACACCCCGTATATTATTTGAAATTTTTATAGTTAGTGAAGCTTTTCAGCACGGAATTTTCTTTTTCAATGAAATTAAAAATCAATATCCATCAAATTCCAATATGCACAATTTTAGAAAAAAGTTTAAAAACATGAGGGGAACTGTGGCACATTGATACATGGGGCACATTGATACACTCCCTCTACTGCTCACAAGGTCATTACAGGAAATTTCACAACAGCTTCAAAAGATAATGCTAGTGTACAGAACTACATTCAGATCGTCTTGGGATGATTCAGTAGTTTGAGGAAATAGGACGGGTGATTTTTTTTTTTATAAGTCAGAAGTAAATTTGAGTTGTACAATTGCAATGGTATTATACAGATATTCTGGTATTTTCAACCCAAAAGAATATTCTCCCTGGTAAGTAAAGCTACGGTTTATCAGTACCTCCTTCTTTATTGTTAGGTAAATTACAAATAGTTGGATTTGAGACTCATGTTATTCAAAATGGCTGCATGGAGCACATTGATACAGTCTATGTCGGAGCACATTGATACATATTAATGTGCCCCATAATAGCTAAAGACAATTTAAATATTTTTCTAGTTTATTTTTTTATTACTTTTTATTGTTTTTTACCGTACTTAATCCAACCAATTCCAAGCCAAAAATTTCTAATAAGGTACCCTGGGGTAATAACGCCAAGCGGGGTAATAACGCCAAGTGCTTATATTTTGCAAAATTATGAAATAATCAGGTAAATGACACCCATGTGCTCTGCGCAGAAGGGTTTTGAGTCATATAAATCGCAAAAAACAGCTTCAAGTTAATTTGTTTCATTTTTAGGTCTTATTGTTTTTACAAACAACTAAAATTAACGCTTGATCTAAAATTTGCGAGATACGTTTTGTGATGTGAAGACTATTTTTTTAATCTGGAAATACTTTGTTAATTACATAAATTTGTAGTGCATTTCATGTACTTTTAAAATGTTGTTGAAGATTTTGGATATCTTCTCGAGATAATATTTAATTTAAAATGTACTGCGCAATAACTATACCGGGGTAATAACGCCAATCCTTGACTTTAGTACCCGGTTGATTCCCTACAGTGGCCGAGCTACATTCTAAATACTGATTCAAATAAACACAGTTAAAACTGTCCAATGTTTCTCATATTTCTATTTAAGTGGTCCTTTTTAAGCAAAAAGAAGCTCACGGTCTGATATTCTTTTGCCTCATCTCCCCCTCCCACACCACACCTTTATTTTTCTTACACTTTCACAAAAAATTGAACATTTCCAATAGATTAGAATGCAATTTGTCAATTTCTAAGTTTGTAGAGTTTGTATTTTTAGAATTGGGCTATCTACATGCAATTATTCCATCTTATTTCATAGTTCTGTTTGCATGGCGTTATTACCCATATAGGTGGGTAATAACGCCAAATAGCATTGGTCAAGAAAAAACGCCATTATATTTTATGAATACATATCTGTTAAATTATTTTATTTTATATAGATAGTCAATGAGTTGCTGTATCAGATCCTATATTTGTTTGAAAAATACAATCTAAAACTAAGCCGTGAAAATTGGTAGAACCTTAACGTGGCGTTATTACCCCAGGGTACCTTATTAGTTTTTAGTGAAGCGAAATAACTCAATTTTTTATATTACAAAATTTTATAGTATTTATGCAAACAGAAGACGAGCGAACTTACCCAACAGCTAGTGGTAGTAGAACTAACAAAAGAAAAGGACAACAGCCTGGCAAATCTCGAATTTCTATCGATTCTCCAGAGAAAAAAGTTTTTTCGACATGAGAAATGTTAAATAAGACAAACAAGCTGCAGCATAGCAAAGAATAATTATATTATAAACATAATTTTAATATAATTAATCTTTTTTTTCTGTTTATAAAAAAATTTATAAACAGAAAACTTGGTAATTTTTTCTTTTTTCCTAAGAAAGGGGATAATGCAGGGGTTGAAATGCCAGATATGACAGAGTTATCACTGCTAACAGTCAGTCAAGGAGCAGCCAGTACATCAGGTCATTATATATTTAATTTTGATTGTTTTAATATTGCTTAAAATTAAATTATGGGTGATTTAAATTTCTATAAATAAATATAAAATGATTTGCGAACTCATTTTCTATGAAAAATATGCATTAGTGTTATTTTGTCTTCATTTTTTCCAAGCTTACCAAAGCGTATCAGTCTGCCACGGAGATGGGTCACATTGATACAAATGACCTTTTTAGATTTTTTTTTATTACGTGCAAAAATACTATATAAAAGAACGATTTTACATATTAATAACACCATTACATAAGTTTTGCTAACACCACATGGAAAAATAACTTGAAATTTCTATTTTCTGGATACCATAAAAAAATCTTTAAAAAACCCGTATCAACGCGCCCCAGTTCCTCCGATGTTTATAATGCATATCCTTTCACATCCTGTAGATTGATTTGATTATAATTTTTAAATCTGTAATAGATGATACAAATAGCAGCAATTAAACGTCGAACTTAATCAACAACTCTTAACTCTTTCGCGACGGTAGCCTTTTACGAAATTTTTAATGTTTTGTCACCAGAAACAGAAATATATGTCTTTTTAAATTGAATAAAAACTCCAATTAAATAAAGCAAATTTAACAGTATAATTTTACTAGTGGGGATAAACAAGGATTCTTAACCCTTTTTGTGGCACGTATACGTGTCGCTCGTTAAGAAAAACAATAGGAAAATTTATTTCTTAAAAAATACTGCAGATAATCCAGTTAATTTCTGGAATGCTTTTAAGTTAAATTTAGATTTTTGGCTTTTTACGTGTAGTTCAAACAAAGACAAGACCCTTATATACAATAAACATACACTTAAATTTTGACATATTAGTTCTTCAGTGTCTTTTTTTCTAATTCTGTATAAATTTATCATTGATTTCTGCTCTTTAAAAATATCACGTTACAAAAAAAAAAAAAAAAAAAAAAAAAAAAAAAAAAAAAAAAAAATTCTGACATTGAGTCTTATCAATGAAGGCTTTATGAATTACGCCACAGGGTTAATAATTATAAAGAACTTTGTATTCGCCTAGATCGTTGTACGCTCCTTAGTTACAAATAGGGAATAGAAGTATGTAAAAAGAGAAAAATCTTTTTTTAAACCAAAAATAAGCAAATCCTCCTGAAGTACTAAACATTTTTAAAGAAATTATCATAGAAAAAATTATTTTAATAAAAGCTTAATAAAGTTTGTACAAATTTTCACTGTTGAATATTTATTATTATCTAATTAAAAAATACAATGGTTTGAAATAACAATAAACAAAACTGCACAAATTTTCTCTTGATAAAGTTTGTTACATGAGATAAATATTTTTAAATTTCTATAAAACCTTTTTTTTCACAAAAGATGGTATTAAATATTTTATTTTTTTTTTAGTTGAAAGGAATTTCTTTCCTTGTATAAAATTTAAAATTTATGCCTCTCAAAACTTTCGTCTGCAATAACTATTTAAATCGTTGAGACATAAAAGAAATTTTAATAGAAAATGTATTTTGGCAACATTTAAAGATGCAAAAGATAAATTGAAAATTTATTCTGTTTCTTTCTTATTGCTTTTGAAAAATTATTCACCACTAGTAAAATAAAATAGCTTTCAGTTACTTATAACATTTTCAATCAGAATTTTACCACAAAAAAAATAAAAAAAAATACTAATTCTATGTTTTGCTTTTTAAAAATAATATAACATAAGGTATTACTGGAATGTAAAACGAGTAAATAATGAACTTTTCTACGATAACATGAAAAAACCTGACGAAACATTTTTCATTTATTTTAAAATAAGAAATCGAAATAAAACTTTCTTATTAAAAATGTCAATACAAGAGAAAAAACTATTGAAATATTTAGAAAATTAAATATTTCCAAATTCTCAGGTAGGAAATCTTGGATGTCCTCTTTTTATATATATTGTCATACAATTTTAAAAATAAAGGATTACAATTTGAATAAAATAATTTTCATATGCTTTTTCATATTGAAGTGTATGCATAGTTAAAACCTGATAGTTGATTACATTCTTTCTTTAAATAATACTTTATCCAAAGTTTCAGGGAAACAAATTTAAAATTTTGCTATTGGAATTGAAAGCTGTATCTTTTTTTTCTTTTTAATCTGACATATTGAATGTAATTTCTAACATGTCTTTATAATATACTAGCAAAAGCCGTGCTTTGTTTGGATTCGCGAAGCATTATTTCATAAGATAAATATTTGAAAATAACATTATTATTTTATATTATTTTTGCATCTTTATTAAGCAAAAACTTTATCTTATGTTTTGGCGTATTTAAATTTTAGAAATGTAAATTCAGCTAAATAATTAAGAATTTCCTCGGAATTTTTTATCTGTGATATAAGACTGGTATAAATAAAAATATTTTCGAAGCAAATATTTACAAAATATTTTTTTAATTTTTAATCAAAAGTTTTAAAGATGTTTTTACATTTTCCAATAGCCTCTGGAGTTATCTGAAATGATTTGAAATAGGTATGTTTTCAATCTTTGTAATTCACATCAAATAATCTTTGATAGCAATCTTAGAATAATACATTCAAACAAAATATTTGGAAAAACATTAAAATCTACTCTCGTTGATACTAAGAACTATTAAATGTATTTTTTTTTAATTCTAATTTCTTCTTTTTTTCTGCATACCAGCATATGAAAATTTTTTATATTGTAGAATCTCTCGTAAGGAAATTTTCTATTAAATGATAAACCTTGAAGGAATTTCACTCTCGACAACGCTACGTGCGTTAAGCAAACTGGTGTCTCTTTATCCCCAATATCTACTACTGCTTTATCTGATGTCAAACCTTGAGATTTATGAATTATAGCTGCAAAAATTGATTGCAAAGGAAATTGTTTTATTGAGCAATTTATGCTTCCATTTTTCCAGAATTTAATTATTGGGGGAATTGGTACGCACCAATTCTTATAAGTTAAATTACTGCAGTATTCAAATTTATCCATGATTATTCGCGGTATCTGGTCTGATGGCTTGTGATTTTCTTTAATACGCGCAACAAAGTCTAAAGTACCGTTCACTAAACCTTTTTCGGTCCACAAATAAGAACGTAACATTACTCTTGAATCGAGGCAACAACTTTAAGCAGTTCTTTTAATTTTTCATTTATATGGTAAATTTAAAAATTAATTTTATTTGCTTACAATTCTTTTGTTGCCACTTTACTAAAAAAAAAAAAAAAAAAAAAAAAATCCATAATACAATTCTTTTAAAATGTTTAAGTGTCATCTGTGCAAACGATTTTGTGGAGTGATGAAAACATATTTCATTTATTAAATTAATCATGATTCTATCTATAATTATTTACTCCATGATTTATATTTTTTTTCCCTGAAAATATACGCGTTTCATTTTTTATTTATTTGCTAAAATGCGTCCGCATTGGAAATGCATGTAAAATAAATTAATTAAAATAATAATTTTTTGAAAAGTATTTCTGTAAAAAAAATAATATTCTGCAAATCTACAGATCATAATTTATATTTGTGTTTAATTTCAAGTGAAAATACTGTATAGTTTTTTTGTAAAGTGTACGACAAAGTGTCATTTGAGTGGACTAGTAGAGGATTCGCTTCGCTCATCCTAATCATGATTATATATATATATACATTGTACCGGCATATTTATTTGGCAACATTTAATGTATATTGAATAGAATATTCACTAGCAATTTGTTCAGTTTTTACTTATAATCATGAAACAGGGTCTAAATATACAACAATTAATGATGAAGACTAGAATCTATTTGATTGGACAAAAGTGCATTATTTAATGTTAAAAGTGAAAATAATATTTCGCTTTTGATATGATTTAATTACGTGCCAAATATTAATTTCATTTCCATATTTTAATAAACACGAAGCATTTTTTAATAATTATAGTATTTCTTTTTAATATAATCTGGGATACATCCATATGAAAGATTGAAAGTTGTGAGATGCACCAAGCGCATGCTTAAAATTTGCTCAAGTAAACGTTTTGGCTGAACTTTAGAAAAGCAGCATTTCAAAACTTGGCAGTATTTCACTTGGATTAATTTCATTAGACAAGTAGACCAATAGTATCCTTGGTGAATATTTTTTATCCAATGTCGTCTGAACCAATCAAATTTTATATTCCGTATATCATCATTTTCATATAGAGACACCGTAGTATAATCTTGTCAGGATAATATCAAGCCAAAAAGAAAAATTATGCTGGCCCCACCTGCCTATAGTGTGACAAAAAATTGAACATTTTAAATTCCTTAGAATACAGATAAAAGGGACTGCACAAATATAATGTTCTCTACTTTTTTATAATTGTGGGCCTCCTCCCTTCCCATTTCCGATATCCTGCATTATCATAATTCAATTCCCTCTCCATGGAAAAGATATCGTTTTCAATGTGTAAAATAGTTTTGAATTTTAGAATTTATTTCTTTTGTTTAGAGAATATACAACACTGATTGCATTTATTTCTCTCATATATTACTGATTTAAATGAAGAGATGTCAATAAATATTGCTTTATATGAAGTAACACTTAAAATAAATAGTTACAAAAAGTATTTTATAATAGCATTTTGTTACATAATGCATTCGATAGTAATAAAGTCTTATTGATGAACATGCTCCGAACAAATGAGCTGTGAGGTTGTAGATAGAAATTCTTATCAACAAAACACGTGGACAACAGTCTTTCTCTTTCTCTTTTATTTATTAGTAAACACAACCACTATTTGAAATGCAATTCCCATATAATTTCTCGATCCGCGATTATACATGCACACACATATGAAGAAGATTACGAATGTCAAATGTTGGGATATTCCATTCTTTAGAAATAAATAATTTTATAACAATTTAATGATTTTAATAACAACTTTGTCTTTTCATAATAGTAAATAACAGATTAAAAAATTTTTATGCTATTTTGAACCAAAGACTATCTAGCAAAAAAAAGAGAAATATTTGATCAGATCAAAAATGATATCGATATTAAAAATCAAATCTCTCCTCTCCCTAGAGATATCTTACGACATAATGTGCCAGAGCCTTCCCCCCTTTCCCCTAGAATGATAACGATATGTATGCGAACTCAGAAATGCGTATTATTTAAACAAATGTATTTTAAGTTTTCAATCATACACTATTCCAAAAGCACAAAATATTTGATTGCAATCCGTAGAAGGTCAAATTACATGTGGAATACCAGCTTTGCAAAATTGCGTAAAAAATAAAGAGGATATTAAGAATAAGGCAGCCGGGAAACGATCCTGATAGTCCAAGTTTATATCAGAAATTTAACCTAATGGTTGTTACAATTTAGCCAAAGTTGAGCAGTTTCCTTTAATACATCTGAATTTAGTATTTGATAGTTTATATTCCGAATTCTTTTCATTTCTCTCTAGTATATATTATAGTAACCTAAGATACATTTTTATCGTACATACTTTTAAATTTATTTTCAAAATTTAATCACATAAAATTCCTTTTATGTACGTTAATATTAAAATATTAATAGTGTTAAGTATTCAGAAACATGTACTTTAGTTATATTATATATTTAAATAACACATAATAAATTCGCACTCTATAAATCAGAAAAGAGATAAGTAAAATTAATGATGTTTTCGCTCGTTATAATTAATTACTTGCAAGGATTTTTTCGACATGTAAATGGTTGTCAATAACTTTTATCCAATAATTTTCATTAGTCGATAAAATCTTTGCAAATAATACAATGTTTGATATCTTACTCATGCATTATGTATGTGATGTAAAATTTATTAATTTCATATTCATCAAAATGTTGTTGAATTCAAAAATGTGCCTGATAAGACATGTATTATAACCTTAATGAAAATGTGATGCTATCAACTAAATGTAATCTCCTCGCGTTACAAAGAAAATTAATGCAAAAATGTTTAATTAAAATAAGTTTTAAACACACACAAATTAATGTCTGAATTTAAATTTAGATGTTAATTTATATGTGTGTTTATATAGATTTTAGAACGACAGAATACTAAATTATTCATTGTATTTCCTGCCATCATGTGCTGTACGATTACTGGCCGATGGTTTAATAGCGGGAAATTGCCGATATAGGATATCATCCAGGGTAAGCGTAGCGGTAAAGCAACAGCACGATACGCTATGAACACATGTTCCAATGCTGATCTCGGCAAATTTATGACTCTTGTTGAGTTATTTGTAGTAATCGTGTTTAAGTTTGTCTTGATATAAATGTAGTACCTTTAATAAATAACATGACTTTTATAAAGGATAGGTTTAAGAATTAGAATAAAAATAAGAGCGAGAATTTTATATAACAATGACAAATTTCATATTAAAAAATGTTTTACTTAATAAAGAAGCCAAATTCTAATTAAGTTTTTATTCCTATACCTTTGCTCAATCAGTTCGTTATTTATAATAATTCAATGCTTTACAATCGAGAGGCGATTCTCAATGACACCAGTGTCCCGCGTAAATGGATATTCCAAATACTCTGGATACCAGTATTTTAAATTAATTTTCTTCTTCTTATCTAATGGCCGAATAATCTGTTACAAAATTTGGCGAAGATTTAAGATAAGATATTAGTGATATTAGTGATGAGTAGTTTTTGTAAGATATTAGTGATGTCCAAAGCATTTGGCGTCCCGATTTACGAAAGACACCTGGTAACACTAATGGGGAGTGGCAGTCATCTCTCACGTGCAAAGAGTAAACAGCAAATCAATCATTTTGCACCCAGATAATTTTGTGCGTCTTAAGATGCCATACTACTCACAGAAAAAGACCCGGATGATAATGTAAAGTCTATGGAGGCGTTCTTTTCAAATAGATCGCTCAAATTTTAATATTTTTACATGATTTTATTTTTGCATAGGATAGCTGAGGACGCTCTACAGCCTGCCTAGTTTTTACTTTTTCAATTTTGGCTTTAGATTTTTTACATTATGATAGTTTCAATTTCAGAACCGGTTTAAACAGGTTTTGAAAATTAAAGTAATTTTTTTTAAATCTGAAAACAAAATTGAAAAAGTAAACACTAGGCCGGCTGTGTATCGTCCTCAGCTATCCTATGCAAAAAAAATCACGTCAAAATATTAAAATTTGATCGAGATATTTGAAAAGAATGCTCCCATAGACTTAACATTATCATCCAGATCTTTTTCTGTGACTAATTTTGCTCCTTAGTGAAATGAATACTTTTGATAACCTTGAAAGTTACAGTATTTTAAAATCTACAGAAATTGTAGTGTAATTAAGAGATACAGGAGCTAAAGTCATAAATATTACATTTCAATTTTGTTATTATTTTTTTAAACGAGTCATAATAAATCATATGCATTAAGGAAATATTTGACAATTTCTCATTAACAGAGTAATACCACCTTAGCCTGCTGACAAATTTAATCAGAAGATTGATTATTCATTTAAAGACATAATTGTCGCAATATGATCTTCACCATCAGAAGGTAGACGTTAAATGCTGACGTATCCCGATTTTAAAAATGCGGAAAATGCTGAAAAACGTGATCAAAATTTCAACCATAGATTGTGCATTCGCAAAAACTTTACATTCCGCATACCCAACAGGTGCATTAAAAATTAATTTTATCATTAAAAAAACAGTCGAAAAAATCTGTAAAAATACGAGGATTTTCCGACATACAATAGAAGCCCGATATAATGCGCTTGTTGGGAGACATGTTTCCCACCGCGCTATAACGTAACCGCGGTATCTCGGAACGACGTCAAAGAAATGATAAAAAATAATGAAAACAATTACCCGCTTTGTGAAATGTAATTAATTTTGTTATTCATTGAACACAAACTTACACAATCTTATACTATCTTTAAAAACTCCATAAGTATTGCTTGACAAACTGAAGGGTTTCGTTTCTTTTTGGCATATTGTTTCACAGTTGCAAGATGGAGTAGATGAATATAATATGAATCGTCTTGCTTCTCCATCCACGAAATTACCTTTGTTAAGTATGAAATGACTTTACTAACACGTGGAATGTCGTCTTTCATTGCCACATCATTTTCAATTTCATTACCATCATCCTTCTTGCTGCATTTTTTATGCGTTACAGCATCAATGATATCCTGATCTTTTATATACCTCAGAAATTGATTTGCTGTTGTCAGTTTCTATCCTGTCATTTAAATCGTCAACAAAGTTATCGAGATGCATCGTACTAGCCGCAGACTTTAAGTCCCTTATTGTGTTTCACTGAAATTTTAAACGCAAAGTTTGTCCTAAAACTGATCATTATTTTTTCGGGGGACATACTTTTCTCCGCGTTAAATCCGAATTCGCGGTATATCGGACCGCATTATTTCGGGGTTCTACTGTATTTACAAACAATCACATATTTTTAAAATTTTTATTTATTTTTCCCGATGAGAAAAATCCGATTTCATGTTCCTATCGGGTCTAAAATAATCGTATATTAGGTGGAATGTTAAAATTTGGAAAATAATTTTTGCAAATGTAGTTCGTTGGCGTAGGACGTCTAATTTCTGATGCTTAAAACATCAATATTTAAGCAATTAGTGAAAATCGCTTAATAAGCCAACAAGAGATTTCTTTATGGACGAGAGAAAATAAGTGAACAGTACGCTTGATCAACATCATCCTATAGATAAGGCTGCTTGGCAACACTTGGATACAATGACGTAACAGTGGACCGTTCGACTTTTCAATGTGTACATACATTCGCGTTGTTGTACATCCTGAAAAACTTTTATTCAATTTTCTTATGAGTTCTTTTTTTTTTTTTTTTTTTTTTTTTTTAGTTGGCCGAGAGGTTCTGCCTCCGAAACTAGTAGACGGCAGGTGATGGGTTCGAACCCAATCGCGGCCATCGGCCTAACCGTTCGGCATTTTCCATGGTTTTCTTCAAACTTTGGATTTCCTTCCGTAAATATGGGTTAGGCTCCCTTAGAAAGACTCCCTTTAAGGCCTATTTCCCACGTGTAGATAATTGGACGACATAAATACAAGCCAAACCTTGTGAGTTTTTATAGTACTTTCTAACGGGTATATCTTGGACAATTCCTATAGACGAAAGCTTGAAAATAGAAAAAAAAATGAAAAGGAAATGGATTGCTTTTATTTATCAGAATTATTGCGTTCTATCCAAACAATCTCGGGTTTATTTGATAGATAATTCATCAGTTTTATTTTTTTTTCTTAATTTTTTTTAACAAAATGTGAAAGTGAAAAATATCCCTGCCGGATAGGCAACAGTTGCAAATTGATTTAAGTTTGAATGAAGTTAAGAACTATTTTCACCAAGATTAGCTAAATGAATGCTAGAAATAAATTTAATTTAAAGGGATCTAGGAAACAAAAATCTTCAAATTTTCTAAAATAGTTTTATTACAGTAAAAAATTCTTCATTTCTGCTTATAATAATGTTTAAATTAGTGATGGGCGATTCTGGAAATTTTGAGAATCGATTAAAATCGATATCGTATAAAACAACATCGATCATAATAAGAATCGATTTCTCAGTTCTAGAATCGATATTTCGATATTCAGGTTCACACAGAGAAGATCCAAATTACTAATTCCTAAACTTAGACAATCAGCAGGACCGTAATTACCCCCCCCCCAATCCCCATTTAGGGAGGCATAGAATGCCAGGCTAATGTAAATTTTAGACTCGGATAATAAGAATTTTAAATTTTAAAATGATTGTCACTTATGGTTGTCACTTACACAAAAACTTTGACAAATTTGAGAGACATAACTCAACTAATAACAACTCTGAGTAACTTGGCACTAAACCGAGTATAAAGAGTGCCAAGAGCGTGTAACTAGGATGGGGAACAAGGAGTATAGACAAAAAAATATTTTTTTTTTCTAATGCCAACCAAATGTTACACGAGATAGTTTGGAAGAACAAAAAATATGCCCTATTCCCAAGGGGGCAGGTAAACCCCACTCTTCACGGAAAGGCGACCATAGCCCAAATGTATCTTTTGTCGAAGTTTCAAAATGAGGATTTAGAATAAAATAGAACGAGAATTGGACATTTTAAAAATTGCATGCATACTTTGAACGGCCCATTTAGTAAAGATTGGCGAGGAAGGGGGGGGGGGAGAGGGCGAGGGATTAGAACGGACGAACTTGAAAAAAAAAAAAAAAAACATAATTAACTAACAACTCAAATAACTGAGCTTCTAAATAGAAATATAGTGCTTAACTTAGTGTTGAATTCATGGGGTGGCCCGCGGGGAACATGCACTCTTTGAAACTATAAAAAGTGCCAAGAGCATGTAACTAGGGGGAGAGAGGGGTAGTAACAGACAAAAGAGGAGATAAAAGTTTTATAACGATATATTACATGAGATGGTGTGGAAGAAACAAAAAATATGACCCCCACCCAGGGGGGAAAGGTAAATCCCAAACGGACAGAAGGGCGACCCCGGCCCAAATGTATCTTTTGTTGAGGTTCCAAACTATGGATTTATAACAAAATAGAACGAGGATTAGACTTTTTTGAAATCGCAGTCATATTTGAACGAACCTGTAAGTTAAGATTGGTGAGGAAGGGGGGGGGGCGGTAGGATGGGCGAACATGAAAAAAAAAATAGTAGCACTCTGAGAGTGCCGATAGAAGTGAAACCTTGAACAATTACGTGTGTATTTTTTGAATCGTTATGATACATAATTTTGAATCGCCTGGAAATACTTTTAAATGAATAAAAAAAGGTTCTATAATATTAAAGAATATATTAATATCTATAAAAAAAACCGCGCGATACCATATATCCAACTATTGTAGTTAACTCACTATACCTACTTTCTTATATTTTAAAACGCGATAAATACACCAACCAAAATTAGACCATACTATCGATACCTTAATCCTTATCCAAATAAATCATTTTGTATTAATGCCTGTTACAATATCTGTAGATTACTTTTTGAATTATTCAAATCGGACATTCTATTCAAAAGATATTACGAATTTAAAGATGACAATCTAAAGAAATAATAGCGATGTTCAGTACTCAGTGGCCAATAAGCTTAGGGATTACATGTGCAATCAAACGATTGCGGGTTCGAACCCCAGTTTTGCTAATATGTATCAATGTTTTTTTTTTTTTTTTTTTTTTTTTTTTTTTTGAAGAAGAAGTTTGAAAAATTAAAATTTTAACACATTATGGGTCCGTAACGTGACCTGAAATGATGGGAGAAAATTTCTTATGCTAGATTTGTAATGTATGAAGCATAAGCTTTCAATAGACATATTGTATCAAGAAATGAGAAAAAAAACCATCTCCCCCCCCCCAAAAAAAAAGATCCTATAGGGAAAACCGGGAAACTGGAATAGCAAAAAGAACGGCGAGAAAGGGTTAGCTATGCTAGAATTTTTCTCATCACTGTAACTCCTATAGAAGCAAAGTTATAGCCTTTTAAAGATTGAAATGAAGTGAAGAAATAAGCAAAATTAGGTGAGTGATCGACAGAGGGGAGGGGTCCACAGCTCTGGGAGTGCCATATAGCTTAAACTTTTAAGTTAAAAATGGTAGAAAATTAAATGAGCGAAATTTTAAGGTGTATATTGGGGAAGGGTGCAAGCCCCCCCCCCCCTCACTTTTTTTTTTGTTTCTTTTGAAGAAACAAAAAAATATGCATCCGGCAGGGCGCAGATAAACTCCAAACGGGCGGAAGGGCTATCCTTTATTTATCTTTTGTCAAGGATTTAAAATGTGGAACTAAAATAAAATAGACCGAGAATTGGACATTTTTAAAACTGTATGCATATTTCGAACGGCCCTGTAAGTTAAAACCATGGAGCTAAGAAGGTATATGGAGGAGACATATCAATCTAGCATCACGGTGAGCCCTGACGCCGAAAAACCAGTTCTTTCCCCCCTCTTTCATATCCGCCATGTTTGACTTCTACCGTAGTTGACTTGCACCGCGAGGAGCAGACGGAAAAAGACAGCTTACCCAGGTCAAATATGGCTGCCGCGGCGTTGTAACGGGGGGGGGGGGGGTAGGAAAAGCTTCAAGTGACGTCACATATGTCTCTTCCATATACCGGTGACCCATATACCTTCTTAGCTCCATGGTTAAAACTGACGCGGAAGGGGGGATTAGAAGAGACGAGCGAGAAAAGTAAAACAGAATAAACTAATACTTCAAATAACTGAACTTCTAAACAAAAATATAACGATTTAACCTAGTGTCGAATTAATGGGGTAGCCCGCAGGCGATTACCCCCCAGAAGTTATGAGATTTTATGCTTTTTAATGCACAAATTGCGATTCCCCCTCTCTTACAGAGCTGTAAAACATGATGCCTTCCTCGCAGAAAAATGCCTGGAGTCGCAGAAAAATACCTGCGTTCAACACTCATTTAGCCTAAAAAAAAATCGAAATCGAATCTAAAGATCGACATCGAATCTAAAGATCGAAATCGAATCTAAAGATCGACATCGAATCTAAAGATCGACATCGAATCTAAAGATCGACATCGAATCTAAAGATCGAAATCGAATCTAAAGATCGATATCGAATCTAAAGATCGAAATCGAATCTAAAGAACGATGTTACGGGCAGAATCGATTTTGCATTTTTACTTCCTTTTGTAACTTTACAAGAAGAGAGTATTAGATTCGTGAAAAATTTTGACTTCCCGTTTTTGATGGATTTATGTATTTTAGAAGGTCTTTAACAGGATTTCATGGTTTTTAAGAAATATCTGTGTGTGTGTGTGTCTGTCACTCCGTGAGTCTGTATATGACAAAAATTTCTGACCGTTCTATCTCAAGAACAAATGCACGGAATTCCACAAAACTTTAAATTTAGTTTGACCTTGATGTAAACTGAATCTAATTAATTTTTGGTGCATATAGCCTAACAGGTGGCGCTGCTATGCTGCATTTTTTGCGATTTGAGCAACAGCTATATCTGAATAACGAATGAACGGATTTTCATCACATTTTAGATCCAGTTAGTCCTTGACATGAATTGATGTTTTTTGCATTTTGATGTATATAGCTTCTCAGATGGCGCTGCTATACTGAATTTTTCACAATTTCCACTCAGCGCCATGTAAAAGGGGGGGGGGGCGAAAGGAAGCGGTCGTTCCGAGCACGGAAATTTAGGGAGCGCCAAACTTTTACTACTAACATCACTTCTAGCCTATCACAAGAAAAAGTTAATAGGGGGGGGGGGCTAAATTGGAACTTTGAACTGGGCGCAGTTCTCTTTTCGCACGCCCCTGTTTCCATTTTAGCTTTATCTCAAGAACTAATGCACGGACATTCATAAAAATTTAGATTCAATTAGTCCTTGATATTATTTAATGCTAATTATTACATTTTGGTGGAAATCGCTTAAAAGATGGTGCTGCTATACTGCATTATTCATGATTAACGCAATAGCGCTATCTCAAGAACGAATTTTCATCAAAATTCAGATTCAGTAAATCTCTGACATAGATTAGTGTTATTTAGTTCTTGGTATAAATTGTCCTACAGGTGGAGCTGATATGCTGCATTTTTTATGATTTCGCAATAGCTGTGTCTCGCGCTTTCTTGTATTTTCATCAAAATTCAGATTCAGCTGGTACTTAATAAAAATTGATCCTGATCATTTTTGGTGTACATCACTGAACAAAAAACGCTATTTTGCAGGAAAGGGGGGGGGGGGGGTTCTGAGGTTTCTTTAATTCTTCTATCTTAGAAACTAATACACTAAAATTTTGGAATTGGCACATCCGTCTATTTTATCTTCGACTTTTGAAAGAAAATGAAAATTATGTTACCTTCAGAGAAATCGATTTAAAATTTTAAAGTATCGATTAAATCGAGTTGGCCGTAGTATCGATTAAATCGATTTAAAAAATCGAAATCGCCCATCACTAGTTTAAATTATGTTTCGGTCTTAATATCAACAGGAAATGTTATTTTTTTTCACTTAGATTTGTTTCCAAGATCTTGCTTTCAAGCAATGGTTGTCGTGAAAACGATTTCTTGTAATAATGTATTTTTCTTCAAGATGAGTTTTTCATCTTTTTTCTTATTTAAATTGTTATAAGTGAAGAACAATAATTTAAGCTTATAACATATCTTTTTCAAATGTTTTACTTTAATTTTGTAACAGAAAATTTGAAAAAAAAATTTTTTGCTTTTGAAAATATGTATTTTATTTTTTAAAAAAGTTACATCATTTTTTTTAAATTTAAATTTTAAATATTTTTATTATTGGTTTGATTGATATTTTTAAAAATTGTGAATTAAAATTAAAGCTTTTAGTTTATTTTTAAAAAATTATATTCTACGATTAATATTTTTAGTTAGAACGATTTTTAAATTACCCCAGTTTTTTTAATAAATTTTAAATTGAAAAAAAAATGAGAAATTCTATCATGAGATTTTTTTTACAGATTATATGGTAAACATCACAAAAATTTAAAAATTTTATCTCAGGAAATATACCCTTTTTTCAATGTGTCTCCCTTAACAATTTCATCTAGTCACATTTGACGCGATTTTAATTTCATTTTTCTGTAAGGACTAGTTTTTATAAGAATCATGCGCTGACAGTGATTGAAGACCAGGTCGACACTTCACTCAGCACTGATCACCTGGCCTTCAATCGCCGTCAGCGCCACCTATTGTTTGAGATGTGAACTAAAATAAAAAATTAGGTAAAAAAACTCCTGACATAATACATAACCCTCCTGCAAAAAAAATTTAAATAGCTGTCAACGTTTGCAAGTTATTGAATTTTAAAATCCATCAGTCATTTTTGGGACACCCGGTATATATAAATATGCATGTGTATAATTTTATTAGGAGAGAATGATTTTGATTTCCGGGGGTTTATATAATGAAAATTCATGAAGGAATTTTTCAGTCACACCATAGTACGCACAATGATAATGACTGCAATAGTAGTATTTCTTACGAAATCTACCTAAAATTAATATATTGAACGTATGTAATTAATATTAATTTGATTTAAATAAAAATAAGGAACTACTATGAAAATTTTAACATTTATCTAAAGATTAAAGATTAAATATTAAATATTAATTTAAGAAGTTTTTCTGGTTGACGGTTTTGTTTGTTTCTTTTTGTTGCTTTATTTTAAGGCATATACATTATATTTATTACAAATGTAATAAATCTTATTTTCAAACTTTACTATTTGACAAGAAAATATAAGCTGTAAGGAATGTTTTTCGTTGGTTTGACAGATGTAATTCTATGGACATGAGGCAATCATACCAAAACGAAATAGATAGTATATAGATAAATGGGATGATAGCAAAAAGTGTATTTCTAAAGAAATCAACCAAAAACTCTAAAAGAAAACTATCTACCAGTTTGAAAATACATTAAACTGCTTTGATTTAAACTTTACTTTGCTTTAGACTTAATTAAAAAAAAGCTTTAAAAGAATAATAAAATACACACATTAAAAAATTAAGAACGAGGAATGTATTTGCTAATTTTTGTCGAGTAAAATGTAACATAAAAAAGTAAAGCAAAAAGAATAATCATAAACTCCAGATAAGTTTTTAAAAACGTATAGTTTTAAAAATTTAAGACATTTATTTTAACAGCAATTATCATTCTTCGTCTGGATCTTAATGTTTCATGGACATAATGAACTACAAATGTATTCGTGAGTAAAAAGTTTTAAGTGTAAAACGTCGATTAGTACTTTGCATTACCTAGTGAGAAAAGTGTGTCTCTTAAGAAGTATTTCAAATGAAAATTTCATTCACTGTCTTTTAATAATCCGACTATATTAAATTGCACAAGCTGTTAAACTGAAAAGTTTTGGGAAGATTTTAGTTTTCGTTGTTCAGGGAATTTTATTTTAACGTTTACTGATTTAATGCTGAAGAAAAACCTTTTAAGTAACGCACAGATAGAAATGCATTTCTTGTGCCCCCCCCCCCAACTCTCTCTCTCACACACACTCTCTCTCTCTCTCTCTATATATATATATATACCGGGTGTCCCAAAAATGACTGATGGATTTTAAAATTCAATAACTTGCAAACGGTGACAGCTATTTAAAAACTTTTTGCAGGAGGGTTATGTATAATGTCAGGAGTTTTTTTACTGTAATTTTTTATTTTAGTTCGAATTTCAAACAATAGGTGGCGCTGACGGCAATTGAAAGCCAGGTGATCAGTGCTGAGTGAAGCGTCGACCTGGCCTTCAATCGCCGTCAGCGCCACCTATTGTTTGAGATGCGACCTAAAATAAAAAATTACGGTAAAAAAACTCCTGACATTATACATAACCCTCCTGCAAAAAAATTTAAATAGCTGTCACCGTTTGCAAGTTTTTGAATTTTAAAATCCATCAGTCATTTTTGGGACACCCGGTACATATATCCATCAATTGTATCGCAATATATGAACCATTGAATTTAACAACTTATACCAGATTGAACATGGAGGGAAAAATAAATAATTAAAATGAATACAAATGGAATTTGTGGAATCAAAGCAGAATCTTCTGGCCCCAAATACTTTGGAACTACAAATGAAGTGTGTGATTGCATCATCGTATTTCCCATAAAAAGGAAAATAATACGAATTTGGGGCTACTACCACACATAAAACCAAAATTAAATGAAGAAAAAATATCTGAAACAAGACATATCAAAATTACTAAATTGGATAGCTAAATGAAAAAAATAAAAAATAAAAATAATTATCGTCAACATAAAAATAATAAATAAATAAATTAAAAATGGAGTAATGTGATAACAGAACACAGAAGATAACATTGATAAGATAAGATTAAGAAGATAACAGAAGATAACATTGAATTTAATATGTAAATTAATTATTATAACATTAAACAACTAATACTATCCTTAAATAGTATATTAAATCCCAATATATGTATTATTAGACATATATATATATATGTATATATATATATATATATATATATATATATATATGAAAACTACAAAATATTACAATAAAAAATGAAAAAAAATTATAAATGAAAGAAGTTAAAAAAGAAAAAGAAAAATTGCAGCAACTCCCTGGTGAAATCTGCTTCACAAAGTTTTTTCTTTTCTTTACTTTACCGTTCAATAATATCCGTTTGTACTTTTAAAGATTGCAAAAAGAAAAGAGCAAATACTGCTTCGAAACTTCTAGTTATAAGTGTCATATATTTTAGAACTGTGGTTTAAAAGAAGAAAAAAAAAGGAAGTTATCTTTATTTCGCTTTTTCTGTTTCCTTTGGGTAATAAACTGTAAGGTAAGAGCTTTATACAAGCAATGCCCAAACACTCTGGAAATACGATCAACTTATTTACATTAAAAAATAATAGATCTTTTTAAACAAAAACAAATATTTCTGTATGTACTTATACTGTATTCATCTTATTGTTTCACGTTAATATGCTCAGATAAAAGCTTGATATTTTTATACATTATCAGCTGTTTAAAGTTTTACAAGGTGTAGTAAAAAGACTGACTCAATCTGTATAAATATTCCTTGTTTTGAAATATCAAGAAAAAAAAAAGAAAAAAAAACAAAGAAAGAAGTTAAAAATGAAAAAGAAATATTGTAGCACTCCCTGATGAAATATTATACACAAAAGCTTCCTTTTGCTTTGCTTTACTGTTAAATAATGTGTATTTGTTCTTTTAAAATTAAAAAACAAAAAGGGAAAATACTGTTTCAAAACTTTTGATACAAGAACTACATTTCAGAAGTTTTTTTCTACGGGGGGGGGGGGGGGGGAGGGGGGAATAAAGTTTCCGCCGTTTCTCCTTTCCTATGTTTCCTAGAGGTAATAAACTGTAAGCTAAGATCTTTTTACATGTAATGTCCCTAGTAGCAAACCAATATTGGTCCAACGTTGCGCCAATATTTCATTTATTGGAAATATTTCTGATAAAACGCCAATATTGATTATGTATTGTCGTTTCATTGGAAATATTTCCAATGATTTCCAATTATTGTACAAATGTTGGCATTAAATTGGAAATATTTCCAATGAATTCCTAATATTGTACAAATGTTGGCGTTACATTAGAAATATTACCAATGAAACCCCAATATTTAATCAATAGTGGCGTTTTATTCGCAATATTTCCAATGAAACCCCGATATTGTCATAATATTGGTTGCAAATATTGGCTAAATAAGGACAAAATGTAAACACCCGATATTGGAGCAATATTTCATGCCAGTATTGCGCCAATGTGCCAATATTGCTCCAAGCAAATGTTGTCCCAATATTGTTTGGCTACTGGGGGTAATAAAAATCTGGAAAATACGATCAATATTGAGTTTAGATTGTTTGAAAAGAAATAATTTTACGATCACATGTTTTTTCTAAATTATAAGTACTCAATAAGTGTAATTATTAATAGACATTTGACATTTTTTTTTTGCTGTTGTTTTATATAAAATTCATGTCCTAAAACTATAAATATAAAAATATGAAAAAATGAAAGAATATTGTTAATAACATGATGACAGGTCTTTCAAAACATATCATTTAGATACAATTTAGATATAATGCATAGCAATGGCTTCCCACGATTCACGGATCTCTTTCTGAGATCATGATACTAGTATTATAAATTTTCAATCGCAGAAAAACGTTAAAAATTTTCATTAATTCGAACTCATTTTCTCTTCACTTCGTTTGATTCGAACTAACGAGAATTCCGATTTTTCATTTTTCTTTTCTTTCTCACGGATTTCAGATCATTTGAATAACTTTCTTCCTTTGATTTTTGTGAAAATTGTTCGGAACGAGTATACATATAATACTACGCCTTTGATTTCTTAGAGCCCCGTCTGTCCATCTGTGACGCTTTAATTTTTTCTTCCATCGTGCTTGTTTCTAAAATTTCAATTAGTTTATGTATTTATACATTCTAATTTTATATTGAGTCATATTCTAATGATAACAGACGAAATAAGTTTAAAAAACAGCATAACATTAATTCCTTTGTAATAGTACCATATTAAGCATGTTTTCCATAATTCGAACTTCGGATAATTCGAACATTTCTTGTGGTCCCGACGAGTTCGAATTAACGAGAGTCGACTGTATATGTAAAAAATGTGTATGAGTTTTAAATTAAAATAGATTTTCCTCTATTTTTTGTATACAGAGACGTATATAAGACAACTTCATTCCGACATTAATTATAAATAGAAGTTTTCATATACGTCCATTAAAAACATTTCAAAAATATGCATTAAAGTATTTAATTGCTATAAAGGACGTTAAATACTAATAAAAACATTAAACGATCTTAATAATTTTACATGTTTCCATTGAATTTACTCAATCATCATCAGAAAAAAAGAAAATACAAATAAACACAAAGATGGAAAATGACAATAAGCTATTACAAAAAATTGTTTTTTGTAATAGCTTATTGTCATTTTCCATCTTTGTGTTTATTTGTATTTTCTTTTTTTCTGATGATGATTGAGTAAATTCAATCGAAACATGTAAAATTATTAAGATCGTTTAATGTTTTTATTAGTATTTAACGTCCTTTATAGCAATTAAATACTTTAATGCATATTTTTGAAACTTCATTCCGGATAGACAGGATTTCGATGGCCTGATTTTTAAAACAGAACTATTACGGACAAAATTTTACACATATAATTTTTTCCCAATTAAAAACCTCCCCCGTCAACTCCCACCCCCCAAAAAAGTAAAAACTAAAAAGTGTTTCCCTTAATATTTACACTTAAAACAGATTTTCTTACTACTTGGATACATGTACATAAGTATTGCATTTGAGTTAGATTAAGGGATAATGTAACAATAAAATGACAATAATGTCAAGTAAGAATCAGAAAATATCTATATACCTTCTATTTCAGAAATGAACATTCTGCTGCTTGGAAAAACAATAGCTATTGTTTTTTTTTGTTTGTTTTTTTTTGCTTCAGAATAAATAGTTTGCTCGAAAAAAAGCTTACAAATATTCTTTTCCAGATAGATTATTATCTTGAAAGAGAAGCATGTGTTACGTGTCAAACAACAGTCAAATGTATCGGATATAAAAATAATTCTACGAGATCTTCAAAAATCTTAATAAAATTGCTAAATATAAAATATTTCTTCAATTTCTTCGTTCTAAAATATTTCTTCATTTCTTTCTTTAATCTTTAATAATCAAATATTCCATATAATCACATTAATTATTATAAAGGATAATTCAAAATATCGTGGTCAAAATGAAAGGGTAAAACAGGAATACAAAAATAATGGAAAATGACATAGGAACATATCACAAACAGCATTTGGAGCCAGTAGGAGTTTGCAAAATATATGTAATACAAGAAAAAAAAAAGTGATTCAAAATCATTTATTTTATGCTATATTTCTACACATATTACTCATTTGCTTTCAATACTATTACAGGATGTACTCAAATTTTTATGCTAGACGCCTGGAGATACGAACTACCCGCAGGATGTTTTCGAAATACACCTGCTATATTTGAGGAGGTGCGCTAGTCAATACACCTTCGATATAGTGCGTGTTTCCAAGCGTCAACTTTGAAACTCTCCTGTAGTAGTATTGAAGGTAAATATGTTACATGTTTGGAAATACAGCATAAATAAAATAATGTAGAAAGAACTTTTTTATTGTTCTTGCATTATATATAATTCGCAATCCCATGTTCGCATGTGATTTTTTATCACATTTGTATATCTTCTTTACTTTTTCGTTTTGGCCATGTTATTTTGAGTCACCTTATATATTCATTATAAAGTCGGGATAAGGGGGGGAAAAGGCGAAAGGACCGTGTACGGAATGCGCGTCAAGCTCCGCCAATTCTACAGCCGTCAACACATTTACCCACCCCCGATCGCCAACCGAGACCAATAAGAAACACGAAGTAGCAGCGATCATGCAATTGCTTCAGAGCAATGAGACCGTCCTTCCTGCTTTTTGATGTCTTTATTTCAATAAATTTTTCTTTAAAAGTTGTCCAATATTTTTAATTTTTTTTTCAACCTAGCTTCTGCTAGAGTGTCGGTTATGTGGAACGTGATTCGGAACTTTTGAACCTGGCGTCTGCTAGAGATTCGAGATAAGAGAAGAAGAGCTATATAATAACGGACGGAACGAGCGCAGCGCGCGAAATTCTAAAATGGAGGGCCAAAATCACAGTCCGGTGAAATCCAAACACCTCATTGGTCAATGAGTCATGTCCTTTTCAGAGAACAATCTCTTAGAGGTAGGG
The DNA here is from genome assembly GCA_964019185.1 of Maratus speculifer. Classification (NCBI taxonomy): domain Eukaryota; kingdom Metazoa; phylum Arthropoda; class Arachnida; order Araneae; family Salticidae; genus Maratus; species Maratus speculifer. Next base: position 25,880,877 of record OZ025289.1, on the reverse strand, counting down.
GAAATGTTGCCTTACTCCTTTCTCCGAGAAAAAAAAAGTGGCGGCAATTTTGAAGTAAATTTTATCTGTTTTCATTTATAATCTAGACTTTTCAATCCCATTTTATAAAATGTCGTCAAACTATTTTAATTAATTTAATTTCGATGGTTTATCGTAAATAAGAGCAGATGGTAACAATCGCTTCAAAATAACTTTACCCCTCGATCTTTTTCAAATGGAGAAACAAGTTCGTGATTTTCACCCTTACCACACTACCAATGAGATGGCTGGATTTCACTTGACTGTGATTTTGGCCCTCCATTTTAGAATTTCGCGCTCAGCGCTCTGCGAATCCTGCGGCTGTTGCCAACCCACTATCAGACAATCGCCGACCAAGACTAATAAAAACCAAGCGAGATCAATAAGAAGCTGGAAGTAGCAGCGATCATTCAATAGCTTCAGAGCAGTGAGACCACTCTTACTGCTTTTCAAAGCCTTTAATTTAATAAATTTTCCTTTAAAATTTTCCCTATTTCATTCCCTTTTTTTCAACTTGGCTTCCGTTAGAGTCTTGGTTATTTGGACGTGGGTTGGGACCTTTCAATCTGGCTTCCGCTAGACAGTCGGGATAAGAGAAGAAAAGCGAAAAGACTGCGGTTTGAAAGCAGTAAAGTGATGATGTAACAAAATTAAAAAAAAAATATTGAAGGATATTGAATATCATCTCAGGTAAAATTATCAGGTTTTAGCCGTTAATCAAACAAAAACACTCAAATTTGTGCTTGATAAATTTGTTACGCGAGTTAAACACTTTAAATTTCTAAAAATAGCCTAAGAATAACTAAATGCAACTGAAATGTAACTTACTTTTAAATTTGGTCAGTAAAAGGGAACAAAGTTATTAATCAGATGAGAATTCAAAATTCTTTTCTAATAATGAATATATTTTTTTTGTTGTACTTTATTTTTCGATGCTCCAAAATATTTATTCAAAATGCATAGGAGGCAATATTTAAGATTCGTATAGATTTTTAACTGAGATAAAATATTTCTATTGTTAAGAAAACAACTTAAAATTCAACATCCTTAGAGTATTAAAATAGAAAATGGAAAAAACAGTTGCAATTTTATCCCAACTTTGTCAGAATATTTTTCCAAAATGACTGGGGAATACATTTTATGTCGAAGTTTATGGATGGAAAAAAGCATATAAAGCTTACACTCTTTATAAAAGATAAATATAAAAGTTTTATACCAGATAAATGAAAAATTTGACATTATATAAGTTTTCAATAACAAAATATGAAGATGGAATTGTCATGTGGAAAAAATAGGATATTTTCAGATTCATGTCTAAAATATATTGTACTTTAGATAGAGATGGCAACAACTGTATATATAATGTAAAAAAAAATGAAGTTATTTGACGATCTTTTTAGGTGCGTTCGTAATTATATAATACGCAGCACCTATAGTGGTCGTTCAGTCCGTCCGTCTGTCCGTCCGTCTGTCTGTCCGCATATAACAACGCAAAAACTACCCAAACGAATCGTTTGAAATTTAAAATACATAATTATTACATAATTTTGTCGAGTCATTTCAAATTTTATGAAACTCGGATGTATAGATCAATTACAGGGGCAATCAAAAGTATTCCATTACATTACGGTCAATGGGGAAAAAAGTTTCAAATGCATTTTAATCGTTTGAAATTTAAAATATGCAATTATTACATAATTCTGTCGAGTTATTTCAAATTTTTTGATAATCGTGTGCATAGATCAATTACAGGGGCAATCAAAAATATTCAATTACATTATGGTCAATGGGGAAAAAGTTTCAAATATATTCTATACGTTTGAAATTTAAAATACATAATTATTACATAATTTTGTCGAGTTATTTCAAATTTTATGAAAATCGGATGCATAGATCAATTACAGGGACAATCAAAAGTATTCCGTTACATTACGGTCAACGGGAAAAAATGTTTCAAATGCATTTTAATCGTGTTACACTCATGCGAACTTAATGAAATTTATATGCAACTATAAAGTACATATTATAATATACATCTTACATAATTTGTGGTGCAAAGAACATTTGTTATTGATTTACAAGGCCACACAAAAGTATTCCATTACATAATGGTATAGGGAGAACATTGTTTGATGAGCGTTTTAATTGTAATTCATTATTTACAATTTTATGAGATTGATATATGAAAGTAATATTTTTAAAACTTTGTTATCGTACGAACGCACCTAATTTGCTACGCTTCACGTGCAGTTTCCAACTTGTTTTATTTTTATGTTTATTTTATTTTCTGTGCAGCCAAAACACTGTTTATAGAACTCAAAAGTAAATTTTCAGTTCCAATTTCATAAGCTCACAATTTTATTTATTAATTCATTTATTTGAATTTTAATATTTTTAAATATACTGTGAATACTGTTAAATATTTTTGATTGAAAAAATGCTTGTAAAATTGGTTAATATTAAGAATTTGACAACTTAACTGAAGTGGCCACATGGGACGCATTTGAAGAGACCAGTTGGGTCAGATATAGAGCGGTTAAGAAGTGCCCCAATAATCATTCTGTGGTTATGTTCCTTTCATTTAACTTTATGAAAAATAATATGAGCTCCAATACCTATAATTTTCTTGAAATAAAAGACTTTTTATCATTCAACATTTGATTTTGTATTGGAACTTTCACAAAAAAATTCGTCAGCGATTACATGAAGATCAGCAAGCTCATTTGCATCCAATTGTAATTTAAATAAACTTAATGTTTTTTTTTTTTTAATGCGATAATGTTATGTTATATTTTACTAACGTTTTACAAATACGTTGTTAATGCTAAAAATATTAAGTTAAACAACTTTGCAATTTTTTTTATTTAATTTTTTTCTCTACATGCAGTGATGACTTACTCTCGTCTCTCTCTCTAAAAAAAAAAAAAAAAAAAAAAACTAGTTATATGATGTTTGAAAGAAGATAGCAACTGGTAATATCTTAAGAAAAAAAAAATTAAACTGATAACTGCTATAAAATCAAGTTGTAAGTCTTCCCCCTCTTTTAAAAACATGTTTTTACTTACCCATCATACGTAGTATAGGGTAAGTCTTGCAATCGTTTTGAAAATCGAAAAAAAATTTTTTTACGGATTTACACGTTTCAGATAATGGAGATTCCGAAAAACATATTTTTGGAAAAAAATTTTGCCATCCGTCTGTCTGTCTGTCTGTAAACGCTCTAGCTCGCGAACAAATAGAGATAGAGACTTGAAATTTTGTATGTACTTAGTATGTAAGAATGAGACGAAGCCTATTTAATATAAGTAAACTCGATTATCCGGAACTATTTTTTTGGACTCTCGAAAAATTCGTTCTTATGAAAGGTATATAAAAATTTTCGATTTTTTTTTTATTTTAAGGGGTGGATGTAAAAGGCAATAAAATAATACAAATTTCGCATAAAAATGAAGTCGATCGAACTATTAGTTGCCGAGATATTTGTAATCCTGTTTTCCACATTCTTCGATTTTTCATGACCCTGTATTTCATTCAAATTTCAATTCAGAGATATATTTTAATTGGAAATGAGATGCTTCATCCGACGCAGTAAACTGTTAGTTAATATGATTATTTTTTTGGAGTTATAAGGATGTTTCTTTTACGCAGTTCGGCACTACTTGAGTAGTTTGGCATTTTATATAATTTATCGAAATTGGTTCATTAGCAATTCATTAATAGAGCATTACTATGTATATTAACAATATTTAAAAATACGCTTGAATTTTGTTTTGGAATTGCAATGCATTGTATAAATAGTTTTCACATGTTTTATTTTCATATGTTATGCATATTCATGATGGGTAAGTATTACGGTGGCCCCCAACGACTAGTTTTTTTCTTTGGTGATGGGGCTGGTTGTGACATAGAATTAAGGTCTTTGTTTTAATTTTAATCATTAAAAAGACCCTTCTTGACATCAGCAAATAAATAAGTAGAATGTTGTATTCATCGTTTAAAAAGTTAAACTTAAAACTACACTATGTGTAAATTACTTAAAGATGACCAAAAAAAATTTAAAACGGTGTTAAATTACTTTTACTCCTTATTACATTCGACTGTAAACACAGTCATCGACCGAGAATAAGAAATAAAAAAATAAAAATAAAAATAAAATAAAATAAAAATAAAAATAAATAAAAATATTAACATCTTAATTTTCAAATGTCACGTAATTGGAGTGAAAATTTACTCCTGTTGAACTTTCACTCGAATTACGTGATATTTGAAAATTAAGATGTTAATACTTGAATTTTTATTTTCTTTAATATTCTCGGTCGATGGCTGCGTTCTAAGAATTAAAAGTAATTTAACACCTTTTAAAATATTTTTGTCATCTTTAAGTAATTTACACATAGTGTAGTTTTAAATTTAAAAAACCCTTCTTTATCATTAATTATGTGTAAATAACGGAAATACCGGAAAGGGATGATTTTTTAATATTTTGACAGATTTTTGGTGCATATTACTTAAATGCCCCACCGTAAAATACTCTTCAAAATGAAAACCCCAAGCAAAATTTAAAAGCGTTTTTTTTCTTTTTTCCATTTACTTATTTTATTTTATTTTATTGCAAAAATATTTAACGAATAAGCAAAGCCTTCCCCCAATAAACTTATTTCATTTTATAAACTTATGCTTAAACATATCCCCCGGAAATATTTATATATATTTTTTTCTTTACAGTGAGTTTAACACTCAATATAACTGATAATTTTAACAGAATAAAAAGCATGTCAAATAATATTTTTTCCTTGTGTTCACATATGCCTTACGTATGCTCATAACTACTCCGCTAGTTCCACACATGTGAACAATTTTTGAATTTCTAAAACTGTTAAAGTAATTAAAAAGAACTACAAAGGTGATTTTTAAAAACATGAAAATTTTACATTCTAAAGCATTTTACGCAAATTGTTTAAACTAAGTTAAAAGATTTACAGAATCATAAACAAAATTTTTGAAGGATTGAATGATTTAGAAGGATTAAATAAGTTTTAATTTATAGTTATTTTGTGCAATATTTATAACCCCACTCAAATCTTTTAAGTTTAATTTTCTTCTTAGTATTTTATAGAATTACAAAATTTGCAAATATGATGTTTTTACAATATAAATATGGAAATATTTCCAAATTGAAAAATCCCCATCCTCCTCCCTCAGCACCAAGAAAGCTGAGAAGATACCAAGGCAAAAGAAATCATCCTTTTAAAAATATTTTTGTTTTTGTGTAACCAATAATGCTTTTGGAACAAGATAAAGTAATGTATCTGTAACTCCTTCTAAAGAGTATTAAAACTAACTGATGTATTAAAAGAATTTTATAACAAGTTTTTTAATGGTACTTAAAAGTACCGTCGGCAGATAAAGGGTTAATCAGAGTGAAAATGTTCTGAAACACTCGGTTAGACTTAAAAATCACTCTTGAAAAATAACTTGAAATTCATCCTTTACATTAACTAGAAATTTCATTGACAACTTTTTTAACTAAAAAAAATCAGTAGCAAGATTTATTTTAATGATTATATTATCACTATATAAACAACTGTCATATATAATAATATATAAAGTTATAATGTTTGTCTGTAATTTTAGAAAATCACTTATTTCTATGTTGACACAACTAATAAGAAAACGTTTAGGAAAAATAACATATTTTTTTATTTGTCTGTCTGTCCGGAATAGATTCTGAGTTTTTTCAACAAAAAACGCTAAAATTATCAAGAATATATACCGGGTGTCCCAAAAATGACTGATGGATTTTAAAATTCAATAACTTGCAAACGGTGACAGCTATTAAAGAAATTTTTGCAGGAGGGTCATGTAAAATGTCAGGAGATTTTTTACCGTAATTTGTTATTTTAGTTCGAATTTCAAACAATAGGTGGCGCTGACGGCGATTGAATGCCAGGTCGACGTTTCAATCAGCACTGATCACCTGGCCTTCAATCGCCGTCAGCGTCACCTATTGTTTGAGATGCGAACTAAAATAAAAAATTACGGTAAAAAAACTCCTGACATTATACATAACCCTCCTGCAAAAATTATTTAAATAGCTGTCACTATTCGGTATGCAATAATTTTCAATTCGGTATGCAATAGAGAAAATATCTAAGAATACACCAAATTTTTAACTTGTATAGAATTCTATGGAATTTTAAATGAATTTTTAAAAAACTGAATTAAAATATTTTCAGCTTAAACACGTTTATGTCAAACTGTTTTTTCCAAATTCATTGGGGAGTGTGTTGTATGTCGATGTTGACAGAATGGCAGATAAAATTTCAAGACTTTATAAAATATAAATACCAAAGTAAAGATTCAAAATGGAAATATGATATAGATATTTTAGATAAGAAATGATTGCGTTTTCTGAGAGAGACAAGGAAAGATAAATTTCGAATAATGAATTCTGAGGTCTAAACGAAACAAATAACGATAATAACGTTAATAAAAAATAATAAAACGATGATAAAAGAATGTTTAAAAAACTATTCTTAATTTTATTCTTATGGTTTAAAATTCTTCAAGCATATCAAAATTATCTTTTGTATTAACTTCACATAATTGAAAAATACCCTCTACAATACTTCCCCCCCTCCCCGATTGAAACATGTTGATTTAATTATTGATTTGAAGAATAATTGTTTCTTTCAATAATTTCCATTGATGACTGGATTTTTTTCTGGATTTTGTATCCAGAAAAAGATTTTTTGCACGATCCGACACAGGAGAAATTAAAAAAAAAAAAAAAAAAGATTCTTTCGAGATTTGTTATGGAAAGGAAAGACAGATAAAAGAGATGCGGAAAGAAAAGTCTTTTAATTTTCTTTTTTATTTCTTACTTTCTGCCATTTTCTTTATTTTTTTGTGGTGCGAAGGGGAAGGGGTTATACTCATTTTTTTCAAAAGGATAATAAAAGCGATTGATTATAAGAAAAATAATAAATAGGGGAGACCGGGGATAGTAGTGACATTTTCGAGATTTTTTATATTAGCCGTAAGCTTTGAACTGAAGCGAAAAATTTAGTGTATCATATTATTAGAGTAAGTTTTGCGTAACATATTTATAAAATTATTATTAACATTATAAATGTTTTTCATAACAAAAAATGAATTCTGCGTAACCTCGAAATTTGTCACTACTAACCCCCGGTACGGGGTAAGTGGTGACATGCTTGGGGCACATTGTGACGTATAATTAACGCATACAAGTACATTGTAACATTTACAAATTATGTAAGAAAGGCGAATAAATGGGATATGTTAAATCGAGAATGAGAAATTTATTCATATATAACATTCTTAATACTATAAAACACTTTCATATTTTAATAATATTATAATTGAAAATATAAACAAATGAAAATAAAATAGTTAAATTCTTAACACTTGTAAACTCTTAATCCTTTATAAAGGTATTTTTAAAGACACTTAGCAATAAAAAGAAAAAAAAACTGTAATAATCACCTGCTGAGAAAATTGCACCAGAAACTAATTAATGCAATATTATATCAAGTACTAACAAAATCTAATGTTTTATGAAAATCCATGTATTTGTTCTTAAGATGTGGAGCTGTTGTAAAAATTGCAAATAATGCAGCATAGTAGCGCCACCTGTTGAGCGATATGCACCAAAAAATAATCATATCTAGAATATATCAAGGTCTAACATAATCTAAAGTTTTGTGAAGTTCTGTGCATTAGTTCTTGACATAGAGTACCCACAAAATTTTTGTCACATACAGACAGACTGACTGACTAACGGACTGACAGACAGATTCTCAGATAGAAATTTTGTAAAAACATGTTTTTAGAGTTCTCTGGCCCCTAAAACGTGTAAATCTATGTCGAAAACCGAATTTCCAAAATTTTCATGTATCTAATACTTTTTTCTTGTAAAGATAGAAGAAAATAAAAAAGTCTGAATTAAAAACCTTGACACAAAATAAAAATTTAAAACAGTTAATTTGTGCAAAAATGTCTTAATATTTTTCTTTTACAAAATTTTTTATGCATCGCATTTAATTTCGATTAGGTATGCAATGGATAAAATATGCTAAAATTACACCAAATTTTTAACTCGGATAGAATTGTATGGAATTTTAAATGAATTTTTAAAAAAAAACAGAACTTAAATAGTTTCAGTTTAACCACGTTTTTGTCAAACTGTTTTTCCAAATTCATTAAGAAGTGTGTTGTATGTCGACATTGATAGAATGGCAGATTTCGAGACTTTATAAAATATAAATATCAAAGTAAAGATTCAAAATCGAAATGTGATATATAAATTTTCTATAAGAAACAATTACATTTTCTGAGAAAGATAAGGAAAAACAAATTTCTAATAATGAATTCTGGGATCTAAACGAAACAAATAACAATAAGTATGAAATATGAACATTAGAAACTTTCTACAGTGTAATCTCGGTGCTTTTACGTTCCCCGAGTTTACGGTTTCCTTAATTTGTATTTTGTAATAGAATTTTTAAATGTGCATACTACGGCATATTGCTACGCGGGGTAAGTTCCATCAGTATTTTACTAGAGATTTTTCTTTTCGTAAATAAGGCAAATTTTTTTTTTATAAATTACTGATTAAAGTTTGATCCATCATTGTAAACGCAGTACAGTGCTCAGCAAAAGCAATAGACAGGAAACATTGGAAAGATATAGAGGAGATCTTCATCCAGCAGTGGATCGAAAACGGTTGATTTTGATGATTATATATATATATATATATATATATATAATAACAAAATTTTGCCATTTTCTCGTTTCGATTTCGTTCTAAATTCTTATAAGAACATACTTTCATTATTATTTTCCGTAATCTACTAATATTTGATTATCGGCTAAAAATTCTTTTGTTTCTTTAATTCAGCGTAATCAATTATTTAATTTTCTAAAAACAACTGAACTGTATTACTTAAATGTCAATATCTTATTTCGAAATATTAAAATCATTCCATTAATCTATTTCCCCTTTTTAGAATAAAAAACATTTATCAAAATCTTTCATTTTGTTTTATTTATTTTTTATTAAATTATCGTCTGCTGGCAACTCCAAATCAGTCCGCACCACGGAGTAAGAAGCAGGAGGGGAAAGTCGAGGGGAAAGTATTGTTAAAATTTTGCCATGCGGATTTTTTAACGATAGGGGGCGACACCGCTGTATGTGGCCTGTTGATCGATGCTTCTGCAATGCTTTTCAAAGGAAAAAACGGTCATTTAAAAATTTTTTTAACGAAAAATCTGAATTTTTAGAAAATTGTAGAAATGAAAATCTGGTTAATTGAAGTTTTCTTCACAACATACATATTTTTTTAAAGGTAGTTGGGGCTTCATTTTCTTTTTTAAGTCATTTAAAATACGAGATCATTCTGACAAAAACCAAAAGGCAGGCCATTTAAAAAATATTGAATATCGCGGATTAAAATAACTGTTGTAAGTAAGTTGAATATCGCAAAGAAATAGACTTATAATTTTTAGAAATTAAGTATTAATCAAATATTTTGGAGTACATTTTAATTTCGCGTATAGTTTTTATAACCTTAGACCATTTTAATAATCCATAACTTTGGATATTTATGCAATTAAAGCATGTAGAATTAAAGCAAATTTTTATGTTAATTATTTGGAGGGAAAAAAATTGTGTAAATTATAGGATCTCCAGAATACACTTTTAAAATAATTCAAACATTGTTTTTTGATTAATTATTTTTTTAACTTTGTTTCTATCTTTTATTTGTGTCTGTGCAGTAAAAGTAAATCTATTAATCAAAATTATTCGTAGCTCATTCAGGAATTTTTGCTTTTAAATCCCCATCTTTTCCATCCGAACATTCAGGCCCATGTGAAGGAAGGGGGGGGGGGGGGGTTTGCCCCGTCCGAGGAGATTGAGGGAGCACCAAATTTATTCTCCAGCACCAATTTATTTTTTTTATTTCCTTCTATCTTTACAAGAAGAAAGTATTGGATTCGTATAAATTTTCAAATTCTGGCTTTTGACGGACTGTACACGTTTTAGGGGTCAGAGATTCCAAAAAAACATGTTTTTATAAATTATCTGTCTGTGACAAATATTCTGTGGGTGCTCTATCTCAAGAAAAAATTCACGGAATTTAATAAAAATTGATATTTAGGTAGACCCTGATATAAATTATTGCTGATTAGTTTTTGGCGTAAATCGCTCAACAGGTGGCACTGCTATGCTGCATTTTTTACGATTTACGCATTAGCTATATCTCAAGAACTAATGCACGGATTGTAATAAAAATTTATGTAGTATAGTTTAATAGGTAGTCCCGGATGTAAACTGATGCTCATCAGTTTTTGGTGTAAATCACTCAACAGGTGGCGCTGTTATGCGGCATTTTTTACGGTTTACGCAACAACTGTATCTTAAGAATTACGCACGGATTCTAATAAAGTTTTGTATTTAGGTAGTCCCTAATATAAAGTGATGATAATTAGTTTTGGGTGTAAATCGCTTAATAGGTATCGCTGCTTTATTGCATTTTTTATGATTTATGCAACAGCTGTATCTCAAGAAATAATGCACAGATTTTAATAAAAATGATACTCAGGTAGTCCTTGATATACATTAAAGCTGATTAACATTTGGTGTAAATCGCTCAACAGGTGGCGCTGTATGATGCATTATGTACAATTTCCACAGCAACCATGCCTCAAGAACTAATGCATGGATTTTCAAGAAATTTTATATTCAGTTAATATTTCATATAACATGGTGTTCATTACGTTATGGTGCAAATTGCTCAACATGTGGTGCTGCTATGGTGCATTATTCGTGATTATCGCAATAGCTCTATCTCTATAATAACTTCACATAGTTTCACAATACTTTACATTCTGTTAGACCCTGATATAAACTAGATCTGATTAGTTTTTGATGTATATCACTGAACAGGTGGCGCTGCTACGGTCCATTATTTGTGATTATCGCAATAGTTCTATCTCAAGAATAACTGCACATAACTACACAAAACTTTAGATTCTGTTAGATCCTGATATAAACTAGATCTGTAGTTTTTGGTTTATATCACTCAACAGGTGGCGCTGTTAAGCTGCATTATTTACAAGTTTCACAATAGTCATATCTCGAGAACTAGTGGATGGATTTTCATAGAACTGTAGATTTAGTTAATCCCTGAAATATATTAGTGTTGCTTAGTATTTTGTGTAAATTGCCCTACAGATGGCGCTGTTATGTTGCATTTTTCATGATTTCGCAATAACTGTATCTCAAGATCTATTGCATGAATTTTCATGAAACTTCAGATTTAGTTAGTAATACCTGATAAAAAATAGATAAGAAGTAATAAATACTACTTATAAATGCTATAAAAATGCATAAAAAATCTTTGGCTAATTAATGTTTTGTAAAATGTACAAGTCTTTTGCACATTAAATAACTTTGTATTTAGACACGAAACAAAGTCTGTGCTTTATTATTCCTCATAACATTTAAAAAACATATACATTAAGATCTATACACAATGAAAAATTCTCAATTTAAATATAATTAGAAGCAAATAGCTTTATATTAAAGCCTAAAAACACCACTCACTTGTAAAGCACGGAATAAACTTATTTTTTTCCCATCGCCCTTTTTTTTACTATCATAGACTGTTTTACATCCACGGACACAGCATTTATATCCCATCTTAATTTATTTTATTAAATAGCAATATGAAACATAAACAAATAAAATAAAATATCTTTTAATTCGAACATAATGAAAAATTCAACACAATGAAAAATTCTCAATTTAAATATAATTAGAAGCAAATAGCTTTATATTAAAGCCTAAAAAACACCACTCACTTGTAAAGCACGGAATAAACTTATTTTTTTCCCATCGCCCTTTTTTTTACTATCATAGACTGTTTTACATCCACGAACACAGCATTTATATCCCATCTTAATTTATTTTATTAAATATCAAAATGAAACATAAACGAATAAAATAAAATATCTTTTAATTCGAACATATGCATCTTAAGCATACAATCATATTGAAAGACTGCTAAAAAACCAGCCTACATCGTATCGCAGCCCCCTCATTATACCAAAATTTCACTTTGTATTTTCGAAGAGTCATGCGCATTAAGTTTTCCCTCCTGTTTCTTACTCCGTAGTCCGCACTTTAGGCTGTTCACCCCTGCATACTACGCCGATGGATAAAGAGTACCAGCACCAGGCTCCACCAATAATCCAATGGAAGTGCTAGAAATGTAATTCACATACCTTCGAATGAACTTTTTTGGGCTTTAAATAGGTGCGTCATAAGGGTGGCGGGGCCAGTTTCTCTGAGAATTTTCGGAGCGTCAGTTTTCGCTGAGAGAGAGATCCGAATTAACTGACCTTCCAATTGTTAAGCACATACGATGCCTCTCCTCTTAATTTGAGAATGTTTTGGCAGAGTTGTGGTATTTTTTCGGAAATGGTTTTGTACTGAACCCCTTTTTTGTTCTTTTATTATTTTCGGTGACATGGACTTCGAGAGTCGAGAAGTCTAGTTGTAATGATGGAATTTAGTATCTAAAATGGCAAGAATATTTTGTATTTTATTCTCAGTTGATGTTTTTTAATTTATCCATTTTTCATAAATGCACTACTGATGGAGATGGAACTTAGAGTAACAGTAAAATTGAACGATAATAAAACATGATGTTCACTGATTTTCGTATAATTGAAATTATTTGAAGTGACAACACCTTTCATCGAGTTCCATCTGCCAAATTGCTTCGCCCGCGAATCTATTGGGTGTAATGTGATAGCTGATGACAGATCGACCGGCGACATTGTTCGCGCCATTCTGTTCGCTTCGCTGGATCGTTGTGTTTTGAGGGAACCCCCTTTAAAATATCATGATACATATATATATAAAGAAGAGTGCATTTAAAGATAAAATTCTGTTATTTCCTTCATTTTCAGAAAAATACCTATCGCTGTTCAAACTGTCTTCGTTCTTTAGATGTAATTTTTTTTATTTATGAAAAGCTTCCATAAAAACAATGCATTAATTAAATTTTATCTAAAAAGCTTCGAAAGTTAAATAACTTTCGTTAAATAGTCATGATGATTAATCACTCATTATTGAACAAAAAACAATTTTTGTAAATATTTAAAATTGCTTTAATGTTTCAAAACAATCAATAAATAGAAACATAAGTCAAATACTTTTTCCTGTAAAAAATACTTTTTCTTTCACGAAATGCATAAAAAAATAAATAAAACTAATGATACAAATTAAACAACACTTGAAATATTAACGTAACTTTTCTTTGTCTAACAGTAGAATAATTGTAATTAATTCGAAAACTTTTAGAAATGTATTGTTTATAAAGAAAAGAAACATTTCAAATAATTTCTGATGAATTATTTCAAACGTATTTCTTAAAAAGGTAACAGTTTTTCTGTAATTTTTCAACATTCCACATTTTATGTTTCATATTTAAAGTTTCTCTCTCTGACATTTCATTAATTATGTATTGTAAAAAGTGACAATAAATTAGTTTATATTTTTAAAAAGTTAAATATTGATTTAATAATAACGTCGTTTTTTAGATAAATTTGCTGTTATTTAAAATATCTTTCAAAATGTTAGGAAAAAAAATATTGCAATAGGTTCGTTTTTCTTTTCCGTGCTGTCATTAATATCAAAGTACAACATATGAAGATTAGAAAACACTATACTTGAATATTTTTTCCGAATATTTTGCAAAAAAATAATTTTGCAGAGGGATTTTGCAAAATGTTTAGCATAAATGATGGAAATAAACATGTTTTATCAATTGAAATTTCTTATTGTATTTGAAAAAGTATTTCCTTTATAAATACGACAGATTTGGTAATAATAATCGCTTTCATGTGCCATTGTCTTTCTATTAGTACTGAAATGATTGTATTATTATATATGAAATAAACAACAATTCAGAATGCGAAAAATAGATATATTTTTAGTTCGTCATAGAAAATTATGATTATTTAGTCTTGGAAGTGCCTAGCTCACTGGGCTCTTCACTGAAAATTAAAAACACACACACACACATTTTGGAATATTTTTTTGCATCACATTACATTAATGTGTTGTGAACTAAAAAACTTCGGATACAAAAGATTTTTTGTTTATGATTGTGTTTTTAATATGTTAGAAAAATTATTACAGTAAAACCTCTAAATAACGGACACCTCGGGAACACAGAAATTGTCCGCTATTCGGAGGTGTCCGCTATTGGGAAAACGTCAGAGATTTAAAAGTAGCTAAGAAATGCTTAATGCTTCATTTATTTACTTATATATGTCCTAAAACTTTTATTATATAATTAATCAGAAATTAAAATTATTTTTTAATCAATAAAATTGTGCATAATTTTATCCACTGTTTATTATATTCTCGTATAATAATCTGTACAAAAGTTTACTTTTGTTTGAGATTACATGTAATTTGTTCTTCTATGTGACATATTGGACATTGTAGAGTTCCGGGCTAGTAAGGGAAGAATTGCACTTTGTGACCTTTTAAGGCATAAAATCTAAAAAATATTCTTCAGTGACATTTCAATACTCTGGGAGATATTCCTCCCGGGCATCACCCTGAATTTAGCACTGAACGTGAGGGGGGGGGGAGAGAATTTCCCCCAGCTCTTTATTTAAATTTATCTGTGATCACAAAATTTGTGTTACGTTGTCCTGAAAAATTCAGAGGCTTTTTTGCCTTTTTTTCCATATTTTTTTTCTCTTTAAAACATATTTTTTCATCCTTTATCGCCGAATAAAGTGTCCGTTATTTGGAATGTCCGTTATAGAGATTTTACTGTATTTAGAAATGAGTTCTTAATTAGTTGCAAAAGTGTCGTTATCTAAATATATGATCTAAAAACAATGTTGTTAATTGTGATGAAATAGTGTTGCAAATACAGCTGATAAAAATATGTTCTTACAATAGTGTTGTGCTGCCCAAAATTTTGTCACCAAAACAACAACACATTGTTAACACCACACAATTTAGAACACGATAAAATAACACATGTTCAAAACACTTTCTACATGGTGCCTTTCAAAATTACACAATTTTAAAAATGAATGTTTATAAATATGTTTTGAAAACACATTTTTTCTTCGTGTACTTTTTAACAACACTTTTTGCACAGTCTATTTATTTCGTACAAAATATTCGCAACACATTCACAAGACAACCGAAAGCGTTCCTAGAAACATTAATTATTACATTCAGTAAGCGTTCTAAAAGTATTTCACGAATTTGCTGTGCAATATAAAACGAACAATTAATATTTTATGCTTTAACATTGAAGCCACAGCCTGCCTGCTTATAGGGGGGACTGGGGCACGTTGGCCTAGTTTTTTATATTATTTATTTTTCAGTACTTAAATTTTGTTTATTTTCATATGTAGTATTTTTTTTACAATACCTAGTACATTTAACTAATGAGGAAAAACGCTTACTTTTAGTTAATATGAAAATTTAAAAACTTTATGAATTTAGTTATAGTGTGATGTCATGTGGGCCGACCTACCCCGATTGGCCCATTGAGTGGGGGAACCTGGGTTGGCCTGCAATGCTCTTTTTTATGTTTATTTAGAAGTTAAATAAAATTAATAACAGTGAAAATGAATTTTAATCCACGTATAATGAAATATATTATTTGCAAATTAAGTTTTACAAATCAGAGGGATCATTTCAGTGAATGCATTCAAAATATAATCCATTAACCTCTTTTCTAGCACATTTCACATGAGCCCAACGTTTAAAATTCACGCACTGGATCCATTCTTTCTCAGGCATACTTTGATTAAACTCCTTCACAGAACGTAAACAGATATTGTCTTCGTCTTCCTCATCGTCACTTTCTTTCATAGATTTCTCCTTACTTTTTTGACGGTTCAGACCACTACATCCAGGCTGTGAGGGATCAAAAGGAAACAAACTCTTTTTCACATATTGCTTTCCTTTGCGTTTTTTGGTCAGATTTCTTCTTTTAATGTCATTTTTAATTTTGGCACGATTTATTTCTTCTGTTACCTCTTGTTGTAGTTCAAGACAAGTGTCTGTGAGGACTGCAGAAGTTCTCTTCATTCTATTCGAAGCATTTTTTTTCCTTGGCTCTGCATTTTCGAATGGTCTAATGTCTCAGGTGTTGGAGTTGTCTTGCATGGAGCAGGACAAGATGCGTTAGGCACATCTATAGAAATAGGCCTACCCATAATTACCTGGGTTTCACTAGAAGCTTCACCAATTATTTTGTCGTGCGTGCTTGAAGGCTCTGGTCTATCACTGGCATGAAATCAGGGTGAGTAAAAACATTCATATTGAAAGAGCATATTCCAGATATCTGAAAACCTGATGTTATATTAACTGGATTTACTGCAATGGGAAGGGCAGTTTTCACAAATTCCCGGAATATGGTAGATGGTCATAGGACGTCAATTAATTGTCACCCAATCACCGCAGGCTGAATTAACATATTTTATAAATGGGCCATAAACTGTGCGGTCCAATGGCTGTAGCTTATCGCTACAATGGGCCGGGAAAGACCGGGCCAACGTGCCCCAATGTAAGTGGGTCAACTTGCCCGCTCGCCATGTTTGAAATACTTTTGCTGTTCTACACCTATCTTAACAACATTTAATATTTATTGTTATATCAAAAGAATCGTTATAAATTGAACTTTCAAAATATTACTCATTTTTGTTCTTCTGAAGTATCTCTTGAGAGCATTAACACATTCTGCACACTAACAAAAATTTGCTTCGAGATCGACGAAAGTGAAAAATTAAGTTTGTTCTTAGTTTGTTTTTGTTAAGAGACTAAAACTCGTGGAAGGGTAGGGGAACAGGTTTTCTAATATGTTTCTGGACTTGTGGCGACATCTGGTGACTAGTTTGAAAATTAAAGCAAATTGGCCAACCTACCCCTGTGGCCAACGTGCTCTGGTCTCCCCTAAACATAATTTTGCCATGCCCAGTTGGCTTTGAATGAAAATGTTTTCAAAACGTAAGTTTATGGCTGAAATAAGTCTTCCATTGGTGGAGAAGTCACGCTAAAATTGTGAGACACCGTTTAAGACCCCACAATAGTCACTGAAAAAACCCGGATGTTATATCTATGGCAGTGTTCTTTTGAAATCTCTCACTCAAATTTTAATATTTTTACATGATTTTTTTGCGTAAGATAGCTGAGGACGATCTACAAAACGGCCTAGTTTTTACTTTTTAAATTTTGGTTTCAGATTTTTAAAAAAAATTATTGTATACTACAAAACCGGTTTAAACCGGTTCTGAAACTGAAACTATCATAATATAAAAAATATATAACCAAAATCGAAAAAGGAAAAACTAGGCCGGTTGTGGATCGTCCTCAGCTATCCTATGCAAAAAAATCATGTAATAATATTAAAATTTGAGTGAGACATTTGAAAATAACCCTCCTATACACTTTATATTATCATCCGGGTCTTTTTCAGTGATTATTGTGGGGCCTTAAGCAGAAGAATCAAATCGTCGAGTAACCGTTCTTTGGATATAAGAATTCACTAATCTAGCTATTTTTATAAAGGGTGACTAGATTTTGAGTGCATCGTCCGACACCTAACACTTTGTATGTGAAAGGTGCTCTTCTGGCGCCAATTTGGCGAAAACATCGTTTCAATACCAGTTACATGTATATTTTGTAACTATTTTCTATTATTTTAAAAATGAAATAATAATAATAATAATAAAATTAGTTAAAAATTATAGAACAAATTAATTTATATGTATCATTAAAAAAAATAAAATAAAAGTAAATAAACAGTTTATTAAAGAATAAATAACAACAACCGGGTTATCATGTGAGGCATACAATTGCCATGTTGTTGCAATTGCGCCAATGTGACATCTGTGCCTAATTATTTAGCAGAATCTTCGAATTCGGCAAAAAATGAGCAATTAAAATAAATTATGAATAAAAGCAATATGAGTAGTATAACGCTTAGTATGAATTTAAGGGAGACCAAACTGGTCGCCAAAGGCGACTAGTTTATTATGAAGGACTTTGGCAAATATTAACATTTCCTATTAAAATCGCAAAAATAAATAAATAAATAAATAAATAATAATTAAACCAAATTAAAATTACACAACAAACCAAACTGAGCAGCAGAGCATCAAATTCAAACTTGATTCACTCATTGTGTTATTTTATAGACAATGTAGTTACCGTTTCCATAACCCAAAAGCTGAATTTTGATTTCTGATTCATACATTAAAATTCCAAATTGGATTTAGATTGCTACAATGAAATTTAACGCAACAGAACGTTAAGGCAAATAAATAAATAAAAATTCGCATTTTTTTATGCCTCTGACTACCCGTAACCCCTTAATATAAAAAAATTACGAATATCCAATAACATAGTAATTTTCTTAAATAAAAAAATATAATTTCGCTGATTAGAATTTTACTGACTGTTGTTAATGTAATCTTCCAACACATTATCAAAACGTAATATTACATCATCCAATGCATAAAATTTTGAAGACAATTCAGACAAGTGTTGTATTGTAATTAAGTTTCACGTCACACTATAACATATAGAATTTAAAACAATTAAATTATTTTATATGAAATGTTAAATGCATTCTTTTTAATTTATACAAGGGAAAACAAAGCGAGAAAAAAAGGTAGAGATTTTGGTGAGGCTTTAGCTCGACTAACATAAAACTACCAAATTAATTCTGTATGCTTACATTCTAAGATCCTAATATAAAGTTCCACGATTTTACTGATTGTTACCGCACAAACCATGTTTCAATTATCAAAACGTAATCATCTGTTTCGGCAAAGTATAAAGGACTCAAACATAGCTAAGTGCAAGGTTAAAAGAATTGAACAGAAATAAATTTTAAGGTCACTGGAACAGTGGCGTCGAGTATTAAATTTGTGTTTCACGAACGTGACAAATTGTATAAATTATTTCTCGATTGACAAAATTAAAAAAAAAATTCTGTTTGATTATATTAAAATACATGTTTTATGTCTTTTTATAAAATTTAGAATCTTCGATCTGGTGAAAATTATTTTTCAATGGAGAAGTAAAGTTATAAAATATACGAAATGCAGTAACGTTTTGAGAGGAATTTTATGCATACATAACTGTGTTGTTACAAAAAAATTCCAAATACGTAATACCATTTCCTATAATTCTCTTAAATCAAAATTTAAAATTTGTATGTTTGATTATATTAAAATAAATGCTTTATGTCCTTTATAAAGTTAAAAATCTTCGCTCCGGTGAAAATTATTTTTAAATGGAGAAATAAAGTTACAGTAACGTTTTGACTGGAATTTTATGCATAAATAATTGTGTTGTTTCAAAAAAATTACAAATACGTAATAGCATTTCCTGTAATACAATCAAAAGTTAAATTTTGCTGATTAGAAATTTATTGACTGTTGTTAAGTGTAGTTTCCTAGACATTTGATCAAAGTGTAATAAATACCGTCTGCCGCTTCGCTAAATTACATAAAGAATTCCAAAATCACATCGAACAGTTTCAGCGAAGCTCCAATGTATTCAATTTTAAAGGAAATAGAATCTTAGAATTGTATTTAAACGTCATGCTATAACATATAGACTTTAAAACAATTAAATTATTTAATGTGAGATATTCAATCCAATTGACATGTAATTGATAAAAATCGTGTTAAAGACACTAGAAGATTTGGTTAAAAATTGTAAATTCACAAAGTTGTAAATTCAAATTGGTAAAAAGTTGTGATTTCTAGGTAGACGGAATTAAAAATTTGTCTCTCTGATAATATAAAAATGGATTTTGAATCCTTAACATTTGATTTAGTGTTTTATATCGAATTTTAAATCCATTGGAAAGATTTCGGTTTTAATAAACCACTGGAATATTTTGTTAAAAGTTGTCAGTAATTATTTCGCGATAGTCGGAACCAAAACGTTTGTCTGCCATATAATATAAGAATACGTTTTGCATTACTTTACATTCCATATGGTGTTGAAAGAAATAATTTCATAAGTTTTCCTGAAATACTGAAGTATGTAGTTATGTGAATAAAGTTATTGGATAAAATTTTGAATAAAATTATAAGGACAGAATGTCGCAAATGCACTGAAAAGATAAGACAGATTTTTGTTAAAATATAATATAACTATGAACTTGTTAAACTATAATATACTAAAATATAATGTAACCAAAATTTAATATAACTATGTACGAAAATGTACAACGCCTTTTTCTGAGTTATCCAACATTCCTAAAAGCATTTTTTAAATTTGAAAATAATATATTCCCGTTTGAGAAAACAAAGTTTATTTTCCTGTCACTGATTTTTAAAAATATTTCCAAATCTTTGTTATTGTGCATTAACTAGTTTTCTCAAATACAAATTTATTGGTAGTATTCTATCATAGTTATGTTCTATTTTCGTAGATTCAGACTTTTTTATGCTGTATATAATTTTATGTATGTATGTGAGTAAACATAATAATTCCAAGATGATATTTTTGACTCATGCCCCATTTGGTAAACGGTCCATGGTTGGTAACTGGCAGACCTCGGTTCACATCCAGAATACAGATTGTCGAAGCATGGGACACCGAAAAAATTATTGCAAATAAAGAATTTATCCAATTCCCAACATTTCCAATTTTTTGAATACATAATAAAGAATTCCAAAATGGACACTAATGGGCTCCTATGTTTCATGTCAGGTTTTGTGTAGGAATTTGAAGCAAGAATTTAAGACTTTGCAAGGATAAGTAATTTGGTTTCTCCAGCTGCAGAATGGACTGATGTATTTTCGAAATTGTAAAGTCCTAAAAGAACTTTACTTCAAATGGAGATGTTTAACTGGTAAGAAAATATTTCCTTGCAAATATATAAAACTTCATCCCATGAACATGTTTTTGGTAAACAATTCTCAAAAAAGTTAAAAAAAAATAAAAAATAAAAAAAAAATCCAAAAAATAAAAAAAAATGCTGTTAACCTGACTACTGTGTTTGGCTTTACATTCATGCGTGAAAGGTCTTTCTATAAAAAGAATTTTTGAAAACAAATATCGCTTGAGGTTAAGGACACCCACCTTGAAGCCACTGTTCGCATAAGCACTTAACCGAGTGAATCAAGTGTAATTTTTTGCATTAATTTTTCGACGGACACCTTTTCTATTTTATTAGGTGTATGTAAAAAAATTTCAGAACATATACTTTTGTATGTAATAGGTTTTCAAAACGAATGCCTGATTTTTCTATTTTTTATTACATGCATGCTTATTAAATAGTAATTTAAAAGTAACAAGTACTTATATCCATTTTTCTTTATCCATTTTTCTTTTCCTCCAGACCTGGATGAAATTTTTAAAAAGTATTCAGACCCCGCTTACTTGCCGATCTCTGTCATAAATCATTGTCGCAAGACTTGTACGAATTTTTGTACAGCCGACCGTCGTATTAGATATTTAATCCATTTTTAAACTATTTTTAAAACATATTGCAACCAATTTAATAGGGAAACATACTCAAAAAATATTGATAATGTATAAACATTAATTAAATAATGATTCTGCAGCGAGGTATTCAAGCATCAGCGACACAGATGTAATGTTTCCAGTTTCAAAACATGATGCCCAGTGTTAAATTATAACCGATTCCACTGCGTCCAAATTTGTAAAAATTCATTTTTATTTTCTGTATTCTGAAAGTATTTTAATAATGTCAAAAATCAAAAAGTCAGTTATAATTATTCCGGATAGTAAAATTAAAATCTATTTTCATACAAACTTCTTATTACTTTTTAAAATATTAATTAAAAATGTGTCTTGTTTCGTAATATCGCATTTTGCAGCTTTTTGTATTTCATTTAAAATGTTTTTCCCATGCATATTTTAGATTATAGAATTATTTCATGAAAACTGATTGTTTGATTATTAAGCATCCTAAACTGTAAATTAAAATAGAACGACGTTTGAATTATGCATTTAAAATTAGTGATTAATTTCAAATGGATTAATTTTCTATCGAGAATTTCAATTTCATAGCCTTCAAATATCAAAGCATTTAATTAAAGCATTTTTCAAATTGATGTTAAATGTATCTTCTTGCGAACATTATTTACACTATCAAAACATAATATATCGTCTGCCTCTTTTCAAAATGATTACATATTCCAAAATGGTGACATGTAAATTTAATCACACTGAAGAGTGTTAAATTTTAAAACAGTTGAAATCATAGATTTCTATTTGAATAGAAGTCGTCTTAAAACGCATGACATTTCAGTCGTATCATTTAATTTCCTGAGTTAATTTTCAATTGACAAGACTTTAATTTTCCTGATGATATGAAAATATTTTATGATATTTAAAAAAAAAAAGAAAAACATATAACGGAGCACAGTGTTTACCTTGTTTTTAATACAAAATACATAATATGAACTTTAAAATGTTCAGGTTTACTTAAAAGGCGATTAAAATAATCAAATAGAGATATTAATATTAATTTATTTAAAACATCTTAGTACTTTCAGGCCTTAATCATATTCTTCCTCAGAGAATATCATTTATACTCTTAATATACATTTAGCTTGAAAGTACTAAGATGTTTTAAATATATCAATATTAACATTTCTCATTGATTATTTATTTTAATCGCCTTTTAAGTGAACCAGAACATTTTAAAGTTCATATTACATGTTTTATGACGTTTTGGGCTTGAAACGGCATTAGTTTCAATTCATAACACGAAAGAAAAAGTCATGCATCATGCATAGATTTTGAAGCACTCTCCAACACATTCAGAATAATGTAACAAAACTGCACCGTTTAAAAAATTAAAATATTACGTCTCATTTTACTATATGGAAATGTATGAGATTTCAAAACCGAATTCCAGCTACTACAATCGGAAAATTATCCAATTTTTTAGCAGCCCTGTATATGACATAGAAACTTGTATCTATTGACAAAATGCATTCTAAACTTTAGTACATTTAAGTGATACATACACAATAGACTCCCTTTAACCCGCAATCCTAAAATCCGCAACTCTCTAAAATCCGCACATAATTTACAGATGTAAACAATGAAACATTCAGTTCAGATATAGGAACAAAATTTGACTTTTTTAGCTATATATCAATTCCATATATTTTTTTATTTGTATATATTACTTTTAATATTACTCTATTCATGTTTTTTCATGAAAAAAGAATGAATTTATTTCTTAAAAAAATCAAGATATTGCTGATATCACTGATAATCACAATCTTCTAAGCAAAGATATTTATGTATTAATATTTTTTGGTCATTAAGTCTGGTTAAACCTGAAATAAAAGTTCCTTATTTTATGATTTTGAAGTGAATTAGTAATGTATTTTTATGAGGCAAGTTTCATTGAATAATTTAAGAAAAATACATTTTGTCTTTATAATGAATATTTAATCATAAGTTATTGATTACTAACTTGACTTTTGTTTTTAATGTTTTAATCATTATGAAAATTATCTACATTTTTATTATTTTAGTTTATTACATATTTTAATATTTCATTATAATGTAAGAATCCATTATAGTTTCAATTGCATTATTAGTTACATTCAAATTACTGCTTTAGAAATGTAAACAAAGCAATGACCAGAAATCCGCAAAACCTCTGATCCCAAGCTGTGCGGATTTGAGGGAGTTTACTGTATTTCAGTTAAGAATTCCCCGTCAGCAATCTGTTCTAATAAGGAGAATGTTATGCAAATATTTTTGTGCAGATTTGTATATGAGCTGTAGAATTTATATAAAAAAAAAATATTAAAAAAACTGATTAATTTTAAAAGCGCATACCGAATCTTAAAACGTATTCTCCAGGGATTATTTACGCAAAGACAATATTGCATCCGATTTCTTTTGTATATCCCTGTAAATAAATAAAAAATGCCATGAGTGCTCTATTTAACGTGATTGTAGTGAAATTAAGTAATCTATATCAGTTAAAATACATTTGAAGTAGCATTATGTGATTGAAATACTCCAAAAACGACATTCCCCCATACACCATAATGTAATCGAATTCTTTTGAATGTCCCTGTAAATGAACCATTAATCGTATGTACTTCATATGCAATACCAAACATGTTTTGGTGACTCTAAATAAGCCTTGTGAATTGCATGAAAATCCGAGTATATTTACGGGAGATAGAGCGTAGACAGACGGGCAGACAGACAAACCGAATGTATAAGCACTTTTCAGCTTTGTTGGAAAGTTAAAAAAAAAGACATTTAAGAACTGGTCAGATATTCCAATCTCAAAACTTTTTTCTATCTCATGTATGCTAATACTTCAGCAAGAAAGATATATAAATATATAGAAAACGATTACTTCAATGTATTATGGAAGATTCTCATTCATCAAAATAGAGATATTCTATAAAAGCGATGGAGTGACGATGCAGCAAAAGTTTAGAAATTTTAACAGTGTTTCTTTTGAAGGTCTTAACGCTGTCAGCGCCATCTGTGAGCGCTATTTTTAACTAAACTTTCTGATTTATGTATAAGATTCTTACGATTTTTTTAATAAACTCGCCACTGGTTTCATGTTTCTATCTATCACCGTTTCTGAGTTATAGATTTTTAAAGTTAGGAATCCTTTGTGAAACACCCTGTATATATATATATATATATGTTACAGGCCAAACCCGATTTTAGGCCAAACTAGTTTATCCTAACGCCCATCGGATAGACTAGTTTTTCCTAGGCCAAACCGGTCTATCCTAACGCTCATCGGATAAACTAGTTTTTCCTAGGCCAAACCGGTCTATCCTAACGCCCATGAGTTAAACTAATTTTTCCTAGGCAAAACTAGTCTATCCTAAGGCCCGTAGGACAATCTAGTTTTTCCTAGGCCAAACAAGTTTGGCCCAACTCTTATAGGATAAACTAGTTTAGCCTGCTGTTTATTGGTCTGAACTAGTTTCTTCTAGGCCGATCTAGTTTATCCTAGGCCAATTTAATTTGGCGTGATTTTATTGAATTCAATGGCGCCACAGCGCCAACATTCTAGTTTGTCCTAGGCTGATCTAGTTTATCCTAGGCCAATTTAATTTTACGTGTTTTTAGCTCGCAAGCGTCAAAGCCTGAGAAATAATGGGCTCGCAGATTCTGTATGTATGAATGTACGTATGTATGTACGAATGTAGGTACGTATGTGCGTGCGTATGTACGTAATACGATAACTCGTGATAGAAATATCCGATTTGCTTCAAATTTTGGATGTACATTCATTGATATAAGGTACTTTTCTGATTAATTTTGAGAATTCATTGGATAAGAATAAAGGGAAGCGAAAGGGAGGCTAATCCCCCACCGTTAATTTAGAGAAATGGATTTTTGATGCAGAATTATCAGTTTTCATTTAAAATTTTAGATATAGGATCATTCTGACTAGGCGCCTCCATGATTAGTTGTGGATGTTTATTGTTTAAGTGTAAAAAAAGGGCAATATAGGTTACCCCCCCCCCCATAACTTAGATAAATGGTTTTTGACGCAGAATTTACCGATATGCTTCACATTTGTATATAGGTTCTTTCTGATAAGGCAATTCCCTGAATAGTTTTGGGGGTTTAATGGTTAAGTATGAAGGGAAAAATTAACGATTACCCTCTTACATAGAAAAAACTAATTTATCTAATTGGCATAAGGATAAAATAGTTTGGCTGACGCTAATCTAATTTAGCTCGAAAACGGGTTTGGCCAGTAAAAAACATATCTTTCACTAGAAAAAGTATAAATGTGTGTCAAGAGTCATTGCTTATAACACCAATACAGAAATTTAACATGTTCACCTTAGAGACATGATGCTTTGGACATGGTGTTTGCTTATTCAAGCAAATTATTATTATTTACTTTAATGTTATTTACTTTTGTACAGGCAGAGCTCTGTCTGTACAAAAATCAGTGAAAAAAGACTCAGTGAGGCTCGATCTGGCCCTACTCAATTTCTGCAAGAAAATTCACGTTTTACTTCACATACAATTAAGATTCCTTTAAAAAATATATACTTATTGGATAAATTTACAATGTATTTTTCAAATGTGTTCACAGAATGGAAAATACACATTGTATTAATGATTATCTAGATTCTTAGAGTTCCAATATTCAAATACGGATTCATTAAGTAATCAATGTAGTTTATAACAAAGGAAAAAATATGAGAGTTATAAACATCATAAATTTTGAATCCGTTCAGTAAAAAGTAGATTTGTGAATATATTTCTCTGTCATTCCTTAAAGCTTTTCTCAAATCCTAAAGAGCTACATCCTAACACATTTATGAACTACTTCCTTTTCGGAAATGCATAAGGTTAACAGATTCAGATAATATATAATCGAATGGCGTAAACCATTTTTTCATAAAAGCGATGTATCTTTGAAAAAATAATAAAGCTACGTTTTAAATCGAATTTCCAGTTACGATTTCACGAAAAAAAAAATCTAAATTATGGGGAGGGGTTAACCTACATTGCCCTTTTTTACACTTAAACAATAAACATTCACAACTAATCATGGAGGCGCCTTGTCAGAAAGATCCTATATCTAAAATTTTAAATGAAAACTGATAATTCTGCATCAAAAATTCATTTCCCTAAATTAACGGTGGGGGACTAGCCAAATCTCGCTCCCCTTTATTCTTATCCAATGAATTCCCAAAATTAATCAGAAAAGTACCTTATATCAATGAACGTGCATCCAAAATTTGAAGCAAATCGGATATTTCTATCACGAGTTATAGCGTTACGTACATACGTACGTACATTCGTACATACATACGTACATTCATACATATAGAACCTGAGAACCCATTATTTCTCAGGCTTTGACGCCTGCGAGCTAAAAACACGTAAAATTAATTTGGCCTAGGATAAACTAGATCAGCCTAGGACAAACTAGAATGTTGGCGCTGTGGCAGTCATTGAATTCAATAAAATCACGCCAAACTGAATTGGCCTAGGATAAACTAGATCGGCCTAGGAGAAACTAGTTCAGACCAATAAACAGCAGGCTAAACTAGTTTATCCTATAAGAGTTAGGCCAAACCAGTTTGGCCTAGGAAAAACTAGATTGTCCTATAGGCCTTAGGATAGACTAGCTTGGCCTAGGAAAAACTTAGTTAATCCGATGGGCCTTAGGATAGACCGGTTTGGCCTAGGAAAAACTAGTTTATCCGATGGGCGTTAGGATATACCGGTTTGGCCTAGGAAAAACTAGTCTATCCGATGGGGTTAGGATAAACTAGTTTGGTTTAGGCCAATCTAGTTTGGCCTGTAACATATATATATATTGTTTCGCATGATTTACGTTTGCTGCATAATTACAGAATTCATTCTGAAATTCCGTTTTGAAAAAAAACAAAACTCATCATTAATTTCTACATGTAAAAATATACATGCGTGATCATCCATCCAAGAATTCGTAATTAAATGTATTTCAAAAGGATTAAATATTAAATTAACCTAAGATAGCTAAAAATCCGTTTCTCGAAGCTTCTGAACGTTATAAATGAAAAATGCATATCAAACGTCAAGGCTTTATGTATCGTTGTGTCAACACTGAAACTTCAGTAGATGTATATTTTTCAAGTGTCATACTTTTATAGTACTCAATCTGTAAGAGATGGATTAGGGATCTCAAATATCAGTTTTATATTTTTTGTATAAAAAATATTAACACATGTACACTTATTGATGTCCAAATATAAAGTTTTTTCAATAAAAAATAATTAGAACCTTCTTTTGAGATGTAGGTTCACCCTAACAAGTTTCCGAAATAATCAAAATTCATACCGAACACGAATCATTCAAAGTCAACTTCACCCAAACCTGACTGCAACGAAATAAATTGGTGTCAAATCTATTCCACCCAAATCCAACCAAGTCCCCGTTTTTGATGCAAGACTTTATACCTATGCCAGAAAAATAGAAATTTAAGACGAAATAATTGGAATCAACTTTTTTAGCTACAAAAAAAGCAAAAACTTCTCAAAGACTTGTGTCGGATTTGGATAAAATTGAATTATCCGAACTTAGACGGTTCTCTTGTGGGTTAAGACGTAGTATTATATATTTTTTATCTATATATTTATTTATTTATTTTAATTTTTTGACAGAATTTGCAAAAATAGCCATTGAGAAATCTTGCTTTTAACTTACTTGTTAGAATCAGAATGAAAATATTATTTATTATTTTTTTAATTCATTAATGTATATTTCGAAAAATACACCGGTGTCCAAAAGTTAAGTATATTTCGTAAAATCCTAAAAATGTGGAGTAAATATTCTTAAAATTATTCAAAGTTACTTGCGGAGATTAATTGGTTAAAGAAGAAACATTGAGTTTATGCAATACTTTTCAGTCGACTACGTCATGCGCGAAATATCTGCGCATGTCGGAACACTTATAAACCGGTTCACGAGGTATAGGCAGTTCAGACGAATTTCGTACGACTTATGTGCCGAGAAACATTTTTACGATCAAACAGGATTAATGATGGCACAACGACACCAACTGGACAGGAAGAATCGTTGAAATGCTGAAATCCAGACTATCACATACTGAAATGTCTCGAATTCTGAACGTGGAGACCAGCTTGTGATCTCAAGACTGTGGCAGGGGTTTCAAAGAACGGGAGATGTTACCTGACCACCACTACCAGGTCGACTCAGAGTCACAACCCTTCGCAAAGACCGATATCTGGCAATAAGTTGGCGACATCAGAGGGGCAGTACTGCCAGAGAACTGGATTCGGCGCTCACAGTCGCCACAGGAGCACAAATTTTGAGACAAAAAGTTTACAGAAGACTCAATCACGCTAGCCTGTATGCCAGAAGACAAGCAGTTTGCATTCCCTTCACGTTTGCGCGTAACTGATTCTCGTGTAGTGATTCTTGTCGAGTATCGCTACACTGTTAAAATTTTCCGTTCAATGTTGAACCAATTTATGGAGTAAAATAAAGAGAAGCACCAAAATATGGTACTACTTATTTTTCGAAAACTCCATGTTATGGAGTAAGTTTGAAAAATAAGAAGTAGCACCAAAAGATGGTGCTACTTACAGCCAATCAAAACACAGATTTCTGCGCATATCTATGGCGCTTTTCGTGAAGAACAAAAGCAAAACAGTAATGGATGCCGATATTGGTGTGTATTAAGCAAAATATTTTTAATTCTATAGTTTTCAATTTTGTATTGTTATTTGCATGATTTTTGGCTTTAATATGTAACATTACTATGTTCTATATATTGTTTAATTAACATCTTCCTTCATTAATGTTCTTATTAGTTTCTGTACATGCTTTTAGTGCTTGTTATATAAGTGGAATATTGTATGTGTTGGTTCAAATATCAAAGTTTTCGTTAAATGTGTATTCTACTTTAATCATATCTTTTGTTTTAAAGTAATTTTTAACTTAGGGCTTGGAAAATGATTTCGGATCAAGCTCATTCTTAAAAAAAATTTTATGAATACGAACAAAAATTCTCTGCAGTAAAATTTACTAAATTAAATATTATTTCAGAAAATATGTTCTCATGAATTATAAGAATGTAAGAATATTATTGATTTTGAATGTAAAAAAGGATAAAAGTATCGTTTGATTATAAACTTTTTGTAAATTCTTTATATTTTAATCAAAATAACTTACTAACCTGACTTATAGAAAATGAATCTGATATATTTTAGAATAAAATGATAAAATGCAATTTTGTAATTTTTTGTGCTTAAATAAGTTTTTAAAATTTAATAATAAATTTAAAAAGTATATTTTAAATTGGTAAAATGATTAAGAAGTTCCTATTTAAAAAAAATGTTTACGAATTAATTTCCTGTAGAAAAAGTTATTCTATTATAATTCAGATGTAGTAAAAGTTGTTTTATTTTAATTATTAGCAGTACACTGTCAAAAATTTGGTGCTAGATTGAACCAATTTATGGTGCTGCAGTAGCTGCCACCATAAGGTGGTGAAAGGTTGTTCCAACATTTGGTGCTAAGGTCGAACCTTAAAGTGGTGAAATGGTGAACCATAAAGTGGTGAAAGGTTGAACCATTAAATGCATTCTGTTAAAGTTAATAGTTCAACCTTTCACCACTTTATGGTTCGACCTTAGCACCAAACGTTGGAACAACATTTCACCATATTATGGTGGCAGCTATTGCAGCACCATAAATTGGTTCAACCTAGCACCAGATTTTTAACAGTGTATGGAGAGAACGTGGAACACTTGAACCAAGAAACATAATGAAAATACATTTTTTTCCATCAGGGGGAGTAATGTTACGGGCAGGCATCATGTTGGAAAGCCGCACAGACCTCCATATCTTTGACACGCGGTCTGTGATTGGTAAAAGATACAGATACGAAGTTCTTGAGCCTTATGTTTATGTTTTTTGTTTCGAAGCACTGTCGGTCCTAACTTTATATTAATGGATAATAATGCGGCTTGTTACCATGAGTTACTGGTTGATGACTTCCTTGAAACGAAAACATGCAGCGCATGTCGTGGCCTGCGAACTCCCCAGATTTAAATCCTATCGAGCATGTATGAGATATTCTCGGGAGACAACTTGCAGCCCTTTCGCACCCGCCACACTCCGTTCTTGAACTGAAAGGAGCTCTCAAAGAAGCTTGGAACTGTTTGAGTCCACAACTCATTCATAATCTCATAACAGGTATGGGAAATCGCAGTGCGGCGTGCCTGACTGTGAGAGGTGAACAACCGCCTTTTTAAAATGCAGCATCACTATTTTATTTAAGTTTTCTTTCATTTTTCCTTTAAAGTGTGAACCCTTACTGTGCTCAGTTTTCTTTCAAACTGCTACTTGGGATAATAAAAGTAAATATTATTGTTCTTTTGAATTTTTTTCTTTTACTTTATAACCGTTTTACACTCGCATATCACGTTTCACCACATTCCGATTTACATTTCTTTCATTACTTGTAGTGTATATGTTCTTGTAGTGTATATGCAGTGTATATGTTCTATCAAAAGAAAAAAAAACAGTGTAAAACCTATCTAAAAATATTCATAGAGATTATGTCACAAAGGTTATGTAACTCTGATGTCTTAATAAAAAAGTCTTTTAGATTGTACCAAAATAATAAGATCAATAGGATCGAGGTTACCATAAGCATCGTTTGAAAGACACATCTTATTTTTATATTTTCTTCTGCCATACATTTTCTTTTGATAAAAGATTCTTTTGATGAAGTACTATTTGATTAAAATTTCTTTTGATGAATACAAAGTTGAATGCCGTGTCTGTTTAACTATTTAAACAAAAAATATTTGTAAAAAAAAAAAAATAGGAAAGATCTTATTTAAAAGCATATCAGAGAACATATATAACTAACAATGCGCAATAAAAAATATTAAAAAAAATGCTAGGTAAATAGCATGTAAAAATGTATCAAAAGAAAGATAACATAAATTTACACTACTGTAAAATAACTTAATACTGACACTTCAAAAATATAATTATTTTTATGGTACTAAAAAACATATAATTTAGCTAAAATATATTTAAAAATATATTAAAATCAATATCTAGAAAGTATACTAAAGGTATATAAAAGTAAACATAATTTATCTTATAAATAATTTTTTTTCAGTATGAATAAATTGAGGGAAAAAATATTTTAACTTTTTATAAATACTTTTTTTTCTGGGGTAAAATTAAATTTAAGTAAAACGGTACCTTCATTTGGCATGTTTTGAAAAAGTAGTAAAGCGTAAAAATCATTAAAAAGTAGCAAATAAGGAAGGGGTTTTTTTTTCTTTAATGAAGTATAAGAAAATAAAATTAGTAATGTTTTATTAGGTTAGTATTTTATTAATTATATCAATTTAGTATTATTTTCATTAGTAGTAACAAGGGAATTCGCACTTTATGTTAATGTAAAATTAAACTGAATACTAAACTTAAACTAAACTTAACAATGTTCAACAAGTAATGTTTGATTACCATATGCTCAAAGCCGCGTGCCTTCTTATATACAGGAATATAGGAATATTGGAATACAGGGTGACCCAAAAATAAGTTTCTAATCTATGAAAACACCAATGTATTGATTTCTTTCACATGTATTGCAGAAATGCTCTCCGAATAGCTGTCGTTTCCTAAAAACTGCAAGATAAAACATATGAAGAGTTTTGTCAGCTGTACCACCGAAAATACGAAAAATAGCCAGAATAAAAGCAAATATCAGACTACATGTGAACGTGAGCTCCTTTTAACAGTCCTACGACTACACTGAGAAAAAAAATATACCTCCTTCACCTAGAATGAATATAGTCAGTCACTTTCTGAATACTCAATCTAGAACTACAGATGACCGATATATGCGAATAGATTAAACAACTATGTTGAATAGACGAAATGACCTGACATTTCTAGTCTAGTGTTTTCTAGGTGACGAAACGATATTGAATCGTTTCAGTAACTAGAAATGATCGCTTGATTTTGGGAATGGTTTCACATACTAGAATTCTAGTTACTAAATTAAACCTCTTGTGTTCGCATCTATATTTGCAGAGATTTTTAAATAGATTTGACAACGAGAATATAAGAAAACGCTCTTGAATTCTAATAGGGAACTCCAGAATTCTCTGGCATAGGGAACTAGAATTTATAAGGATGACATGGAACTATTTTTTCAAGAGCCACAATTTAGATTCTAGATGCTGGAATTATATTTTTTCTCAGTGTACGCGATGTTTTTTGCCCACCACGCTACTGGTTCGTTTTAGTTTGTTCAAAAGTAGCGTGATATTGTCCCTTGTTGGTGGCTATTTTCCATATTTTCCATGGTGCAGTTGGCGTACCCCTTCATATGTTTTATCACTCAGTTTTCATGAAACGGTGACTGTTCCTTCTTCTACTGAGAGTATTCCTACAGACACCTGTGAAAAAGATCAATAGATTATTATTTTTTTCATAAATTAATCGTTATTCTTGGAACACTCTATATACACAGATATGTAAACATAACTTTGGGACAGAGTGCTTACAGTAAACCTAGGCCTGTAAACCTAAAGACACAGCTGGGAAATAGTGAAATTTGTGATTTTTATACACTTTCATTGCATACTTTATTGTTAAGGGACTACTCCAGTCACGCGAAAAATCCATCCCGCTAATGCTAATCCTATGGAAGAAATTTATAAGGATATCGTGGTTTCATTTCAATATTTTTAAACAATGTTTTCTGCATTGGATAACTCAGATCAGTCTGTAGAAAGCGCATTTTTTACTTTTTAGATTTTGTTTGTTGATATTTTTAATGAGGACGCTTTCATTTTTGGAACCAGCTTTGAAAAAAAAAGTCTTCATAAAAAACTACGCACTCAAAATCTAAAAATTAAAAAACTGCCTGCATACAGATTGATCTCAGCTATCCAATGCTAAAAATATTGTTTAAAAATGTTGAAATACAACCACGATATTCTTATAAATTTCACCCGTAAGATTATTATTAGCGAATGGGTTTTTCTGCTTGATTGAAGTAGCCTTTTAATTTAAGGCAGAGCAAGTATTAAGCTAGGTAATTCTCTATTTGTTATAGTTTTGAACAAAGCATGAGACTATTATTCAAGTAAAATGCAGTTGTTACCTACCGAAAACAACCGCACTGTACGCAAAACAATTACTGCTATGTAATTATTTTAGTTTTAGCGAAGATAATTTTAGATACAAGAAATTAGTTAAAATATTAGAATTATGTATTAAATGTGAATACATGAATTAAAAATTTAGAAAATAATTTAACATGTAATAATTTAATTCAATATTTAAAAAATACTAGTATTTAAATAAATTGACCTAACAATACATAGGCAACACAATATGTATGTTTTCTAAAATAAGAAATATTTCTTTTCTTTACAGTAGGGGGAACTGGGGGACATTGATACAGCTCTGTTCAAAAAAACTTTTTGGTGTCTAGAAAGAAGAAATTTCAAGTTATTTTTCTATGTGATGTCAGCAAAACCTGTGTAGTGTGTTATAAAAATGTACAATCGTTGTTTTATATATTATTTTTGCATGTAATTTTTAAAAAATCAAAAAAAGTATTTTGTATCAATGTGTCCCATCCCCGGGGCAGATTGATACACTTTGACAAATCTGGGAAAAATGGAGACAAAATAACACCAATGCATATTTTTCATAGAAGAATTATTAGCAAACCATTTTATATATATTTATAGACATTAAAATCGCACATAATTTAATTGTAAGCGATATTAAAGCAATCAAAATGAAATGTATAATGACCTGATGCTCTGGCTGTTCCTTGTCTGTTTGTTGGCTGTGGTAACTTTGTCATATCTGGCACTTTAACCCCAGAATTATCTTCTTTCTTAGGAAAGGTGAAATAATTACCAGGTTTTCTGTTTATAAATCGGTTTACAAACAGAAAATAAAGGATAATTATATTAAAAATCATGTTTATAATATAATTATCCTGTACTGTTCTGCAGCTTGTTCTCTTACTTGACATTTCTCATGTCGATAATACTTTTTTCTCTGGAGAATCGATATAAATTTGAGATTTGCCAGGCTGCCGTGCATTAATTCTACTAGCACTAGATATTGTACAGGTTTGCACGTCTTCTGTTTGCAAAAATAATATAAAATGTTCTAATATAAAGAAATTAGAGCTATTTCACTTCAATAAAAACTAATAGTAGAAAACAATATAATAAACAACAGTAATTCAACCTTTTTATGAAAAATGGTTGAATTAAGGAGTGTATGGTAAAAAAAATAAAAGGTAATGAAAAAATGAACTAGAAAAGATTTAGGTTGTATCAATGTGCCCCGACAAAGACTGTATCAATGTGCACCATACAGCCATTTTGAATAAAATGAGTCGCAAATCCAACACTTCATAATTTATCTAATAATAAAGAATGAGGAACTGATAAAGAGTAGCTTTACTTCCCAGGGAGGGTATTCTTTTCGGTTGAAAATACTGGAAAAGTTGTACAGTACCATTTCAATTGTGCAACTCCAATTTACTTTTGACCTACAAAAACAATTAATCTCCCATCCCATTTCATTAAACTATTGAATCATTCCAAAACTTTCTGTATGTAGTTCATTTCATTAGTATCACCTTTTGGAGCTGTTGTGAAACTTCCTGTAATGACCCTGTGTGCTGTACTGGGGGTGTATCAATGTGCCCCAAGTATCAATGTGCCTCAGTTCCCCCTATATATCTGACTGACATTCAGCTAGTTATATTATAAAACCTTAATTCTACAAATCTTTTATTAATTCTTTCATGGATTGTTCTTATCGGACAGATAAATAAACAGCAAGAAAAAGAAAAACATAAAACACTGAAACTGAAAATATAGAGATTTTTCGGTTATTAAGAAAACAAGGTAGAACCCGTCGAATTTCGACGAAAGAAAATATTTAAAAAGGAACTGCTTCATTTATTTATAAAAAAATCTACAAAATTAGTATAGTAAAAACAGAATTTTATATTGGTAAGTCTAACTCTTAAACCAATGATATTTAACATCAAATTAACAAAATACTATAAAACTCAGTTGTAGAAATTGTTAAAATTAAACTTTAATCGTACATGTAAGTAGTAAAATAATAAAAATATGTTATTATGATAAAGTTATCAATTTAGGGCTTATGCTAGTATTCCAAAATGAAAAAATGCAAATTTATTCAACTTTGACTCAATCATAGAATTTTTTTCCCGTGAAATCTAAACCCGGCATCTTTTTCATCGTAGCAAAATTTATAAAGGCATATTTCGTATCAGCATTCACATTTTCAGAAAAAAATTAGCATCTTATTTTGATCATTTTGACTCAAAACTTGAAGTCTCAATACTATTAGTTGAAACAGATATTAAACTGTTGATATTCTTTTACGTGAAAATCAAATTTTGTAAATGAAATCAAAATTCATCGGATTTTGTAATGGAAGATATTTTAATTTCGATTTTTTCCCCCTTTTAATGAGAAAATGGCAGCATAAAGATACAGTAATCAATTTCTTCCCTTTTTTTCCTTTACTTTTAATAGAAATGGAGTACTCCTGTTGCCACAATTAGAAAAGCGGTATTAAAAACTACAAAAACAAATGAAGATACAGCTTTGAAATAAATTTCATTTAAAAGTACACTTTTCTTTCTACACGATAGTGTAAAAATTGAAAAGGTGGGATATTTAGAAACTTTAAAAAAATGTAGTAGCAAAAATTGCAATACCGAAATTTCATTTCAAATTTGAAAGTGTTGCCATTCGCAAAATGACGTATGCGTTACGCACAGATACGTTTAGCCTTTATAATATAGATTTAAAGAATGTATACTTATTAAAACTTACTTATTTAAACATACAAGCACACTCAAATAACGCATGCATTAAAATAATAAAGGTACATAGAAATAATATTCAGAAATACAAATAATAAAAGCAATAAACCCAACTGGAGTGAAAAATTATTGGTTGTTTATGTTTGTATTATTTCTATGTACCTTTAATATATGACTTACTTTTAATATCATTATCAAAATACCTTTTCTTTGTTGCAGTACTTAAATCAGATATGTTTAAATGTAAAATAAAGAAAAAGGGAAATTTCTTTGACCGTTTTTTTTTTATGAGAATTCAGTTCATTCACAAATATTTTGTCACAAAAGGGACTGAGCAAATAATTCGAACAATCAGTCACTCTTCATCTTCTAATATTTTCATCTTCTTTTTATCTTTTTCGCTCTTTTTATTTTCTGCCTTAATTCATTGATACGAAATTCTCAGATTTTTATCAGCAAATGCTATGCAAGTAATATCAGCCGTAAAAATTTAATTTATAAAAAAAAAATTTTGATTCAAGGACAAATCTATTGTTCTCCAACCTCAATATTCTCGTTTTTTTCCTATAAAGGCAATCGATAAATATAATATATGATCATTAACGACCGGATACTTCCAAATTTAGACATTTTGTCGAATATTTCAAAAAAATATTTATCGGATTCTTATGGAACTTCAAGATTCTAAGAGTCTGTTTTATCTCATATTTATCAACGCATATTTGATAAGTGGAACACTTCGGGGTCCGACAGAAATCAAAGAAAAATATTAAAATTTGGGATCACTCAGTATATTAAAATGCGCGAAATGATCTTTCATTGCTAAATACAGATTTATGGATATTGTACAACATGTCCACCGATTTTTGTAAGAATAGCACATACATTTATGGAAATATAGCGATTTTATTAAAAAGTTGTAAAAATTCTGGTATGTTTTTAGCTTATATCATGCAGGGTGCAAACAAATTTAACGCCAGTTTCAGATTTATTGGCTAAATGTGGTATAGAGAATTTAGTGAAATTGGAATACAAATATAATAAATGTTTTATGAAATATGAATGATTGTAATAAATAATTTATATCTCTGCATGTGCGAACGATAACAACGCTCTTTTTAGATAATTTGAAAATCAACATTAACGAGCAACTAATAATAATAATAATAATAATAATAATAATAATAATAATAATAATAATAATAATAATAATAATAATAATAATAAGAAGAAGAAGAAGAAGAAGAAGAAGAAGAAGAAGAAGAAGAAAACGGTTTAGTTTTCCTTAAAAGCAGCTGAATCGTAAGGGATTTTAAACAAATCGTCATTTTTTATTAACTGAGTTTTATTATATTTAATGAATATCAATGAGAAGATTTTGAACAAATGCTTCAATTTTTGGTAGTTCTTTTTAACATGGCACCGATTCGTTCAATTAGTTAACCAAGAAAAACTAAAACATTTGTAAAAAAGGATTTAAAAAAAAAATCAAATTGACAATTTGTGGAAAATCCCTTATCATTCAGCTGCTTTTAGAGAGTAACTAAAACACAGCCCACTCCTATCGCCGACATGTCTTTGAATTTTCACGATATTTGTCCGGATTACTTTTATAAGTTGCTCCATAGAGTTGACTATTAAGTTATGTAAAAAGACCGTTGATATCATTTGTGCATACTCAGATAAACATTGTTTTATACAACTACTCTATTTCCTAAAACATTTAATGTATTTAATTCCAATTACCCTACATTGTTTCTACTATAATTTTGCCTATATTTCTGAAATTGGCATTAAATTTGGCTGAGAATCCTGCATAATATAAGGTAAAAGCATGCCTGAATTTTTTGAACTTCTGAATTTATTGAACACTATATTCCCAGGTATATGGGTGCTAGTTTTTATCAGTGGCCATAATTTTAAATTATGGCCATTAATATTTTGATTAAAAAATCAGTGGCCATATTGCACAGTATCCGCATGTTTGCATTCAGCAGCGATAGATCATTTTGTGCATTTCAATGTGCAGGGCACAACTATTATTATTATATTTTTTTTGCCCCCTAAATGTCCTTTTTTTCAAATGAAAGTTAATCATGAGGTCAAACAAACTTCTAATAATCCCGAAATTTCAGAAGAATCTGACTAGAAAACTTTTAAATACTCGGCAAAATGTCTAAAATAGCAAGTGTCCGGATATTAATGACCTTATAGTGTATGTTATGCTTGTACGATTATTTTTCACGATAAATGAAATATTGAACAAAAGAAAGAATACATACTTAAAAAAAATGAAACGAAATCGAATTTTTATAAATCAAAGTGATATATATTTAAGATCACCCCTATTATTTCTGTATTACTGAATTTAATATACATGATAGTAATTAATTTTATCTTCATTCATTTATGCATAAGAATGCAACCGCTATTGCACGAAATATTTATTAGATATTTTCAAAAATAGTTATAGTAATGAACGCACTTCATTTACCACGTTTGACGTAATATTTCGGACTTATTATTTCTGCCATCAACTATTGTTAGTTCATTATTTTTTCATGAATATATTTAGCGAAAAGAAAGAACACTTTTAATCTGGCAAGTTCCAGACTTGAAACATGCCGGATTGCAAAATTTTCTAGATTACAGGATGAATGCATTGAAAAATGTATAAAATGTTGAATTAAACAAAATATGACAGTAAAAAGTGTTTTTTATTATTTAAATAGTTTAAATAGAATAAAAGTTATTCAATAACGTAAATTAAACATAGGTAAGTGACTATAAAATGAAAACACGCACTGTAGATCTACACAACAGTGGACCAATCTGTAGAAGCCATCTTGAAACTAGTTGGATGCACCAATCCCAAAATGTTCTTCTTACTCATAAAAACTTCTTAATATTTCAAACAGTACGTACAGATGTTAAAACTTTAATATTATTAATTCAATACTATACCAACTTTGATTTTCATATTATTTTTCTACTTTTATTGGAGTAGAAACGAAATAATGTAAATCATGATATTTATTAAAATCAATATTTTTCCCTTGTTCTGTTATCATCAGCTGTTTGCAAATGGCTGGCTTAGCAGGACGCGAGTTTCCATCTCTGCACGAGCCGATGGACACGACGAGAACGACGAAGAATCAAGAAAATGATGCAAAAAAAAAAAAAGCTATCACAATGCTTCTTTCCCACGGAATATTTCCAAATTAAAAGAAGATCTGCTGGCTATAGCCGAAAACATTCACAAAAATTTTGATTCAATTCTGTACTAAAACTATACACTTTTCGGTGATACAATATTGAAAATGACGGAAAAATTGTTATTACAGTGCCCCTTTCCGGCGAATTGTTTTCAAATACAGAGAGATCCAACTACCCATAGTCAAACACTTACACAAAATTTGGTTCAATTCTATGCATAACTTCATACACTTTTAGATGGTACAATACTGAAAATGATACAAAAATCGCTATTACAGAGCCCACTAAAGTGGATTTTTTTTTTTCAAATTCATGGTAGACCAATATTTCGTATTCAAGTAGTACGTGCTAACCACAACCTCAAACATACGCAAAAAATCTGGTTCATTTATATGCATATCTTCATACTCTTTTAGATGGTACAATGGCGACATACGGACTCATACACAGATACACGGACTGGCAGACAATTTGTAAAAACATGTTTTTTTTGGAATGATTGACCAGTAAAATGTGTAAATCCGTCGAAAATCGGAAGTCAAAAATAATTTCGATCACAATACTTCTATTGAAGATAGAAGAAAGTAAAAATCTCATATGTTGTTTGTTTTGAAGATATCTCTCTACCTTTTTTTAAGGACGTCAAATCGTACGATATGATGACCTTACACACATGCCAATATACAATGTCTGGCACGATTATCAATCGTGCATTCCGATGTTTTGCGATCGACATAATTTTGTATATGCTCCAAAAATTCAAATGTATTATTTTGTTTATGTTTCGAGAAATAAAACAAACATTTGAATCTAATTTTCCACATTTATTATTTTATATCTAATATCAATTTCTGGTTCAAGTTGAGCAATCTTTTCTGAAATAAAAACATATTTAATTCTGATGATAAGAAAATTCTTTCGATTTCAGCAGTTTGGTTTCGCAAATTATCCATAGAAATGCTTCATCTCACCCCTCCCCATCCCACCCTACATTTGTCGCCGGGACGAATGAGCTTTTTATAGATTTGAGAGTTTCAAGCCTTTGTGGCTTTTTTATATATTAATTCCTCACTACAAACATCATAATTGGATTCAGAAAGATATACTGTTTTTTCCAAAATTCGTGCCAGATTACTCTACGTGTCGGACTACAGGATGCCGGATTACAGGAAGTTTATGGTATAAACGAACAAAAATGTAAAATATTGTAACTAATAAGATAACCCTTTTTTCCGTTACCAAATATATTAATATATAATTTACTTATCCTTACTTCCTATACCACCATCGAAATACAATTTATTCCTAGAGTTCTTAAAACATATATTTTACTACAGAGAAAAGAAAAAGGGAAATTTCTTTAACAGTATCATACGATGAAAGATCAATTTATTTCCAAATCTATTGTCAAGAACGGGATCGAGTAGATAATTTGAACAATCAGTCATTTTTTATCGTCGAAGATTTTCATTTTCTTTTCATTTCTGTCACGAATTTTGCTTAAAGCTTTGATTTACTGTTAAAAATCTTGTCCCCGTCAGTAGCTGCCACCATTGTAACGATTTCAACCACTCTCCGTGTCCCAGTGTATGTAGCACAATGATGTAATCATTTTCATGATTATTATTTATTTCTCGCACCATTCTAAATTAACAGATACACTACAAAATTTCGCAAATAAAACTGTACACACATAAGATAAAACACTAAATAAAATTTTGAAATCTTCGCTGAATCAGTCACTGTCCCATTCCTCTCACTCTTTCTTTTTTTTTCCTTTTCGTTTCCACCAGTATAACTTATATCTCAGCGCCGACGTCTGGTCAACTTAGAAGAAACAGCTCGGATCGCTTCTTGCGAAACTATAGGAGATTTTGTGCCAAAGTCAGCTAAGTGCCGTTACATCATCAGATGGTGAAATCTTGAACCAGCATTTGGAGCGTCCTATTACAATCTTGCTCCAACTGTTGGAACTCTGCTTTAACCAGATCACCAAATGTTGGTACGAGATTTCACCATTTGTTGGTGGCAGCTACTAAGCACCAAAAACTGGTTTAAACTAGGATAATATTTTTAACAGTGTTGATTCACATAAAAATCTCAGGAGTTTAAGTCACGAAGTGCAAGGCAAGTAAAAAAAAAACATAAAAAATTAATTAATAAAAAGTTTTTATTTCTCATACATAGTTTTGTTTCAATCTCAAAATATTTTCTATATAAGAATAATCAATAAAACATTATGCTTGTAAAATTATTTTCATGATAAATTAAGTATTGAAAGAAAAAAATTATTTTCAAAATCAAAATGAAACAGAAATCGATTTCACTGAATCAATATGATTTATATTTAAGAATCGTATAGAATGGTAATAAATTTTGTATTCATGCATTTTTGCCTAAGAGTGGAACAGCTTTAGCACCAAGATATTACCGTATTTTCGGGTGTATAGTCCGCGGCTTATACAAGAAAAAAACCTTCCAAAAAGCCGCTGCGGCTTATACATGGTGCGGGTTATACAAAGAGTTTTTTTAAAAAATTGGATTTCGTGCTAGTTTTCTACAACTTTTAAATCTCAAAAAATTTGAAAAAAATATCAAGATTTGTAAATTTTTTTCCCTATGCCGCGAAATTTAGAGAGTTCTCCCATGTTTGTAAAGGCTTTTTTTTACTGCTTAAATACAGTTATTTCTGGGTTTGGAAGAACTGTCGCAACTATCGCCAAGTATTGCACTGATAGATCTATAATAGCTACCGTATATACTCGCGTATAAGCCGTGAAATTTTAGACAAAAAAAGAACTTCAAAGTGGGGGCTCGACTTATACGCGAGACCTAAAAAAAAAAAAAATTCTATAAATAAAATATCAGAAAATAATTTGCTAGCGAACCGGTGCTGCAGCACCCCATTGTGTTTGTAGAGTACAAACCGGAACTCTTCCAACCTCGACGATTCTGCATTTAAGATCATTTAAAATTTAGTTTATTTTTCAAAATAATAATAATAATAATAATCTACTCTACCCTGTTGCAAAGAACAAAAAAAAGTGCGTGATTTATGTCATTTCGGAACGATTCAGAGCAGTCGGTCTTTTCCGAAACGAATCCAAGGAATCGTTCCTTTACAGATTTTTTGTAAACAATCAAAACTTATTTGGGTTCAAAAATCTTCTAAATATTCTTGAATTTTCTTTTTAAAAATTTTATTACATACTTAGAATTATAGAATAAAGAAATATTGAATTCAAATTATTTACATACTATGTACAAAATGTATAATATGTACAAAATATAAATGCTTTTACCTTGATAATTTTTGATCATCATACTAAAAACTGGAAAGATGATCCTTTATGCATTTCTGCGTGCCTTTTCATAAAATTAACATAATTCTTCAATAAAACTCAAGACACGCACGACAAACAAAAAATATAAACATTCTCTCTAAAAAATTCTTTTTACATTCCATCAAAAATTGATGCCAACTTTTTTATCTAAACTTTTAACTCATCTCGTAAGATAAAAAATATAAAAAGCAAAGCAGACGAAAAAACAGCTTCGCTTCCATAGCAACGAGTCGCGTCTTATAAATAAATTAAATATCACAATTGCAAATATGCAAACGATTTTCTGTGAATAAACTGGGATAACTTAATTTATCAATTCCTAACATACTCCCACCTTTAATTTAGGCGGAAGCCAAATTAAACTTAAGATCACTTTTGATCAAATTAAGCCCTAATTCAAAATAAAAAATATGCAAATAAATAAAGATAATAACTAAACAATAATAAAATAATAATGAAACATTTAGAGTTCTAGAAAAGTCAATTCAGGGTTTTAGAAAAGTCATTTCAGAGTTCTAGAAAAAGTCATTTCAGAAGTCTCTGTACTACTCTACCACTTCTAGTTTTACTGTTACTCACAGTCTGGATTACAGGGTCATCAGGACTTGATATCTCTAATGAGTACAGCTTACGAAGTGGACGCACCAAGGTCCCTGAACTTGTTTTAACTTCAGCCACTCTAGCTGCTCCATCTCGACTTGGGAAAAACTTTACAATTTTTCCTATAGGCCAATAAAGTCTCTTTTGGTTTAGTTCTATCAAGACTACTTCACCTAGTCTGACAGCTTGTCCTTTCTGTTTTGATTTTTGGACCAATTCAGCTAAATATTCTTTTCTAAATCTATTTCTAAGTTGTTGCCGAATATTTTGACAGTGTTTATATCTAGATTGAAGTTTCTTTGAATCTATTGCATCTAAATCAGGAACACCTATTTCTTCAATGTCTTACAAAAATGATGATGGAGTCAAAGGTATAAATTTATCTGTTTCTTCAAAAATATAGGTTAGAGGCCTTTTATTTACTGTTGCTTCGACATCACATAGAACAGTCATGAGTTCTTCAAAAGTTAAAGTTGAAGTGCCGAGTGTTCTGATCAAGGGAATTTTAACACATCTAATCAGACGCTCCCACCATCCACCCCACCAAGCTGCTGCTGGAGGGATGAACTTCCATTTAATAGGAGACAGTTCTTTTGAAGAAACTATTGCATTCCAATCCAATGATTTTAAAAGGTTATTGGTTCCTCTAAAATTTGAGCCATTATCAGAGTATATAGTAGTCGGCCTTCCTCTCCTGCATATAAATCTTCGAAGTGACTGAATGAATCCTTCCGCTGAGAGACTGGATACAAGTTCCAAATGTATTGCCCTATATACTGCACATGTAAAAAGTACAACCCAAACTTTGGATCTTTGCTTTACGAAAAGAGGGCCAAAAAGATCAGCTCCAACAACTTCAAAAACTTTGGAATCTCTGACTCGATCTCGAGGTAGGTGGATTGGAGGTGTAGTATATGGCTTTGTAGAGTATCTTTTGCATCTGTAACACTTAGACAATTGACTTCTAATGATGCGTCTAGAAGAAATTATCCAATATTTTTCTCTCAAAATGGATCCAACTGTTTGAAGTCCAGCATGACAATTCTTTAAATGACATTCTTGAATCAGACAATTCACTACATGATGTTTCGATGGTAATAAAATTGGATATCTGAAAGAAAACTCGTCATCTCGCTCTAATATCTTTGTTTTTACTCTTAACAAACCTTCTTGATCTTTCATAACCTTTAATCCTTTTATTGCATCAGTAGTATTACCAAAA
Organism: Maratus speculifer; assembly: GCA_964019185.1. NCBI lineage: Eukaryota > Metazoa > Arthropoda > Arachnida > Araneae > Salticidae > Maratus > Maratus speculifer. The sequence goes on along the minus strand of OZ025289.1, from coordinate 25,835,995 downwards.
CTTTCAGATTGTATTATTGACCAGAGCGACCTTTCCGCATCTTCTTTTTCTTCAATTGACAATTCTGATGGAAAACATATATTTCTGTTTCTGCACTTCATTATGAATCTCTTCACCCAACATACGACATTAATAAATCTACCAAATTTTGAAATTCTACTATATATCATAAATTCATGTGAATTAGAACATAAAAGAGTAGGTACTGAAGTTTTCTTCTTTTCCATCATTACTAATTCTTCGTTGGGGCTTGTTTCTGAATGTGGCCAATTTTCTTCTGATAACTTCAACCATTCTGGTCCCTCCCACCATCTCATCTTCAGCAGCTGTTTAGGACTACATCCGCGAGAAGGTAGATCAGCAGGGTTGAGATGACCAGGTACGAAGTTCCATTGTTGAGATTCGGAAAATTTACAAATTTCTCTAACTCTATTGCCTACAAACGTTCCCCATTGATCATTTCTTCGAATCCAAGCGAGAACGGTCGAAGAGTCGGTCCAATACTTTACTGGTATGGAAATACAATTAAAGGCTTTCAAAACAAATTTAGTCAACCTTATTCCTAAAATACAAGCAAGAAGCTCTAAACGTGGTATGGTTACATTTTTCTTTGGTGCAAGACGAGACTTAGCTCCTAAAAGTTGTACAAAGACTGCGTCTTTATCTTCACAACGTAAGAAAACTGCTGTTGCATAAGCTCTGGTACTTGCATCACAAAATGTATGAATAGACCATTTTTCTTTACAACCATAGCCTACACGTCTATTTATCTTCACGTCATTTAAATACTTGAGTTCGCTATACCATTTTTGAAAATTATTCCGGATTTCTTCTGGAAGTGGAGCATCCCAATCTAATTTCGTCGACCAGGCGTCTTGAATTATCAGTTTGGCTGGCAACAATGCTGGGGCTAAAAATCCTATTGGATCGAAGATCCCTTGGGTTACAGCTAATATCTTTCTTTTCGACAGATTTTCTATCTCATCACTAAATTTATAAGCGATCTTCAAACTATCTTCCATTGTGTCCCACTTCAACCCTAAAACCGGAACTATCGTTGTTACATTTTTGCTGAGCACCTTCTTTTCGTTAAGGAAACTGCTGTCTTCACTTTTAATTGGTCCGAATTCCCACATTCTTAATTCCATTTTCGCATCAGCCATGATTTCTGTAGATTTTGAAATAAAATTTTCTAGTTCAGGCACATTGTCGACTGAAGTAACGCAGTTATCTATATAGTATGATTTCATAAGCTTCTCAGCTATCTGTTTGTTTTCTTCATCAACATTACTCAAATGATATCTTATAACTGCACCTAGCAAAAATGGGCTACAAGTTGCTCCAAAAACTACTCTATTGTGTTGATAAACTTGAAATTCGTCAGGACTCTTCCACCATAAAAATCGCAAGAAATGCCGATCTGATTCTTTGACTTCAATTTGAAGAAATGCTCTTCTTATATCGGCTACTACCCCAATAGCTTTCTCACGAAATCTTATTAACACTGCAGGAATTTGTTCGATGAGGTTTGGTCCTTTAAAGAGGCAATCATTTAAAGAAGGAGACCTCCCTACCTTACACGATGCATCAAAAACTGGTCGAACACTTGTAGTAAGACTATCTGGTTTGATGACGGGATGATGAGGTAAAAAATGTCCTGGAATCTTGAGTGCTTCATCTGGTACTTTACTTATAACGCCGCCTTCTTCCCATTCATAGAAAACTTTAGCATATTCTTCAAACATTTTCATTGATTTTAATTTCTTTGTTGAATTTATCAATCTTCGTTCAGCTATGTGTCTATTTGAGGGAATCTCACGTTTGCCGTTAATCCAAGGAAGACCTACAATATAGCGACCTTCTATATTTCTATCAACTTCTTTTATAAAATTATCATGAGCGAGTTCTTCTTCTTCTGCTTTAGACAAAGTTTGACAGGGATCTGTTATACCAATTGTCTCTAACTTCCATAATTCTGGAATCTTCATATCTTTTAAAGCTAGGTTCGTGATAAACATATTTCCATAATTTAGACAAGACTGTGACGTACTTTCTAAACGACCACAAAGTGTCCATCCAAACTTTGTCTCTATTGCTGTTAGACCGCTCTTTAACTGTTTTACTCGACCTGTAAGAAGTTGTCCGTAGTAATCGCTTCCAATCAAAATTTCAATTTTTGGACTTCCTGCTCCTAAATCTGTGATCCATAGTTTATTTTGTTTAAGCTCTTTAATTACTGATTCTTTCGGTATCCGAGGAATATTATTACAAATTATATCTTGGTCCAAAAGTTCTAAGACTTCTTTCGTTTGTTTCTGTCTATCAGAAGAACTTAACTCAACTTGGAATTTATTGTGAGATTTAGCTTCTGTTTGCGTACCACCAAACAAAGTGTGTACAATAGCTTCAGAAGAAATGGGATGTAAACCTAACTCTTCAGCTGTACCTTTTAAAATATAGCTCTTTTGCGACCCACAATCAAGTAATGCTCGTACTTTCTTTGTTATTCGACCTTTAATAACTATTTCTAAAGTCATAAGGGCTACTTCAGCAGAACACTGCTTACTTGCTATGGTGCTTTGAATAACTTCTGGGGTCTTAACTGTATTTCCTGGTTCTTTACACATTGAAATTTCAGGGCATAATAACTCGGTATGGGGTTTAGAACAAACGTGGCAACGAATAAAAACCTTGCAAACTTTAGCGTGATGACCAAAACGAAGACATTTTAAACAGCAATTTTTATTCTTAATTTTGGCCTTCCGTTCATTAAAGGAAAGAGATCTAGCCCTAACACAGTCCTTGCTTTCATGAGATTTACTGCAAAATAAACAAAGGCGTTCTTTTGCGCTAAATAGCCCTGCCGCAGTAGGTATTTTACTTTCTGCTTTTCTTAACTTTTCTTTAGGTTTGTCTTTAAAGCCCAGCTCTATAAAACTCGATTTGGCTAATTTGAATCTTTCCTCGTTTGCAACTTCTTGTTTCAGAAATTCCATCAAACTTACTATATTTGCTTTTGTTGACAATGCATTATTATTACTAACAGTGTTTGATGTGATTGAAATATTATATCGCTGCCATGCTTTTAATACATCTTCCGATAAGCTAGATTCTATCATGGGATAGAGCCACGCCGAATTGCTTTCTAAACTTAAACCCATTGATTCTAACGATCTTAAATATGCCTCGACTTTCGTGAATAAATCTGATAAGGGAAGTTTATCTTTGCCGTGCGCCTGTACATTAGCTACAATCAATTTTAGGAATTCTCTAACGTACACTTCTATTAGTAAATCTTTATTTCCAAAACGCTCTTGAAATGCCTCGACAGCTTTGGGGTAATTAACTGCGGTCATTGGATAGCTCTCTAACAAGCGCCTGGCACTGGTTCCAGGTTCTACCGATTGGATAAGATACTGAAATTTGTCACTATTATCCAAATCTATGTCTTCATGAATTTTCTGAAACTGGGACCAAAATGAAAGATAATTTATTAACTGCGAATCGAAAGGCTTAATATTTAGTTTAGGTAATTTATAATGCTTTGATTTGGAATAACCGTGATCTGTGCTTTTTTCACTATCATCTTGATTACGTTTATTTGTACCCAGTGCTTCGCTAACTTTACGCTTAATGGTAATAAATTGATCTGAATAACTTTCATTTTCCACTACTTCATTTTCAATAGCCTCTTCATCGCATTTATCATCATCTAACATGAGTTCAATTATAGCTTCATCAATAGATTTAATTTCAAGAATCAAATTTTCTAATTTACTAAAATCGTCTGAAATTTTACCCTTATCTAATGACTCGCTGTTAATTTCTTCATTCAAAACATTTAAAGTTCTGGTAAATGACGAACGTAGCGGCGTACGCTTTTTCTTTAGCTTATTCATCTTAGAAAAATTAAATAGTAATGCACAGCTTATGAAAACACTATACGCTATAAAAACAATTCAATATCTCAACATTATTATTCAAATGTCCGTGCTCGGGGCGCCAGATTTTTTGTAAACAATCAAAACTTATTTGGGTTCAAAAATCTTCTAAATATTCTTGAATTTTCTTTTTAAAAATTTTATTACATACTTAGAATTATAGAATAAAGAAATATTGAATTCAAATTATTTACATACTATGTACAAAATGTATAATATGTACAAAATATAAATGCTTTTACCTTGATAATTTTTTATCATCATACTAAAAACTATAAAGATGATCCTTTATGCATTTCTGCGTGCCTTTTCATAAAATTAACATAATTCTTCAATAAAACTCAAGACACGCACGACAAACAAAAAATATAAACATTCTCTCTAAAAAATTCTTTTTACATTCCATCAAAAATTGATGCCAACTTTTTTATCTAAACTTTTAACTCATCTCGTAAGATAAAAAATATAAAAAGCAAAGCAGACGAAAAAACAGCTTCGCTTCCATAGCAACGAGTCGCGTCTTATAAATAAATTAAATATCACAATTGCAAATATGCAAACGATTTTCTGTGAATAAACTGGGATAACTTAATTTATCAATTCCTAACAACAGAGTCGTTTCATTTCCGATGAGTTCAAGGAATCGAACTTTTTTGGAGTCGTTTCATTTCAGATAGAGTCCGAGGAATCGTTTCTTTTCAGAGTTTGTACCCTACCCTGTTGCAAAGAACAAAAAAAAGTCCGTGATTTATGACATTTCGGAACGATTCAGAGCAGTTGCTCTTTTCGAAACGATTCCGAGGAATCTTTCCCTTACAGAGTCATTTCATTTCGGAACGAGTTCAAGGAATCGAAGTCGTTTCATTTCAGATAGAGTCCGAGGAATCGTTCATTTTACCATTTTAGGAACCAATGACCTAAGATACATATACATTTTATGTCCGAAATTTTGAATTTATCACCGATTTTTTTTTTAATTTTCGGAAAAATTCAGAAAAAATAGCACGCTTGCTAGAAAAAAATGCGCGTTAACGCCGGATCGCTTGAAATTTTATCTTAAAACACGTAAACGCGCGGCGTTTCTTGCGAAAATTACGGTACTGGTAATCTTAATGTTTTAGCCGAATTACTGTAAGTATTATGCATCACGAAAATATTTGGTAAATTTGTGTTAAAAATTATGACTAATTGCTTCTAATTTCGAACCCTGAACAAAATATAAGTTCGTAAATGGTGTATAGCCCGCGGACTATACACCGATGCATCTCCGCGGGTTATACACGAACTTTTTTTACTGCACTGCTCTATTTAGGGGTGCGGGTTATACACCGGGTGCGGGCTATACACCCGAAAATACGGTATTCATAAAACTAATTATTGTTAGATCACACCTTAATGGCCACGTTTAATGATCAATTTTTCATTTGTTACTTCTCTCATCAATTATTCTTATTTCAATCTTATGTGAACACATTTCACGAAAAAAAAACGAACAAATGCGTGAGACACTGAAACTGACTATATTATAAATTTTTCCGTGTTCAAGGAAATTATTTAAAACAAACAACCTTATTTTTAATATTCCTATTGAAATACAATTTATTCCTAAGATTAGCATATATTTTTCAATATAAGGAGAGGGAATTTTTCATTTTTAGCTCACAGGCTATCATAGCCTGAGAGCTATGTGCCCGCCCGTTCTGTATGTACGTTCGTTCGTGCGTAACGCGATAACTCATGATAAAAATATCCACTTGAAATTTTATATATAGGTATATCCTGACAAGGCGCTTCCCTGATTAGTTTTTGGAGTTCATTCGATATGTATAAGAGGCGGAAGGGGGGCTCATGCTCCTCCCCTTAATTGATATAAATGGGTTTTTCATGCAGAATTAACTTTTCGTTCAAAATTTAGATATAAGATCATTCTGATGAGGCGATTCCGTGACTGTTATTAGGTGTTCATTGAATAAGTATAAACAGGAGGAACGGGGGTTCTAATGCCCTTCCCCTTAATTTATATAAATGGGTTTTTCAAACAGAACTATCGGATTTCGTTCTAATCTCTGAATAGTTTTGGAAGTTCAATAGTTAAGAATAAAAGAGGGGGATAACTCCTTAAATTATATAAATGTTAAATGGGTATTTTTTAAGAATTATCCGATTTGCTCTGAATTTTGGATATAGATTTTTTATAGGATAAAGCATGTCTTTGATAGTTTAGGAGGTTCAATGATTAAGTATAAAAAAGAGGAAAGGGGAGAGCTGTTTCCCCTTCTTAATTTTTTTTCGAACGGAATGAACCCATGAATTTTCGAACCCTTGAAAATATAAGGCTTTAATGTACAATTAGTATTTGTAGCCTGTGAGCTCAATGCCATCAGTTTAACTGGGCAGTATTCTTTTTTTACATCTTTCTACGGTGACAAATTTATTTATTCCCGAATCTTCTGTCAATAAAGTGATTGAGTTGGTAATTGGAGAAATAAGTCGTTCTCTATCTCCCAATTTTCACATACTTTATTTGCAACTTTATTTTATTGATTCAAAAATCACAGGACCAAAATACAATGCAAATAAAACCAGTCATAAAAGCTTAAGAACACACACTAGTCACGCGGTAAAAGCCGAGCGCTAATATAAAGTCTATGGGGGCATTCTTTTCGAATATCTCGCCGAAATTTTAATATTTTTACATGATTTTTTTGCACAAGATATCTAAGGACGATCCACAACCGGCCTAGTTTTTACTTTTTCAGTTTTCGTTTCAGATTTTCTTTAAACAATTACTTAAATTTTCGGAACCGGTTTAAACCGGTTCTGAAATTGAAAATATCTTAATATAAAAAATATGTAAGCAAAATCGAAAAAGTAAAAACTAGGCCGGTTGTGGATCGCCCTAAGCTAACTTGTGCAAAAACACATGCAAAAATATTAAAATTTTAGCGAGATATTTGAAAAGAACGCTCTCATAGACTTTACATTATCATACGGGTCTTTTTGAGTACTTTTCCTGCGACTATTGTGGGGCCTTTATACAACTTTTCTATTTCTCTTACACTACATGGCCAAGGATAAACGGCCACTTGCAATTTTAAACATTTTGTTAAATATCTAAAAAATACAAGATAAATTATGTTGAAACTGTAAATGCGTAAAAATAATAGCACAAATCATATATTTCCTTGAAGATTTTTTCCCTAGATTTTTAATTCCCAAGGGCCGTCAAGAAACTGAAAGAGAACGAAAATATTTTGCATAACCCTATCAAAACCATTGTAGCAAAAAATTTATGATAATCTGGTTTATTATGATAAACTGTGTTCATTATTATAAGGATAGCATGTATACTCGTAGAAAAACAAAGGTATTTATAAAAAGGTTCACAAATTTTTTCATGTTTTTTTTTCTTATAATTTGCACTGTTCTTAATATATATATACAGTGTCTCACAAAAGTGATGGGACACTTGTGCTTTATAAAAAGAAACTGCAATAAAATAAATAAACAGACATGTGCAAAATTTTTTGGGGTGTGTTTCATATTTAAAGTTAGTAACAATTATTACATAACATACATTTTGTCAAAATATTAAAATATTAATTTAGTAAAAATACAATTGTTCAGAACGGAGCAAAAAATGGCTCACATAAGTGATGGGACACTTACTTTTCCATCAAATATTTATCCAAAAATTTTATTTTTTAAAATGTTTTAATATTTTGTTGGATTTTCTTTTACTTTTAAAACATGATTTAATCTTTTTGGGATGGATTCGACTAATTTTTTGTGATTTCTGGAGTGATTTTACCCCATTCTTCTTGAAGCACCGATTTTAATTGTTGTTTTGAAGAAATGGTGTGTTTGCGAATTCTTGATTCCAATTCTTGCCAAATAATCTCTATGGGATTTAAGTCTGGAGATTGTGGTGGTGTTTTTATTATTTCAGGACAGTTATATAGCAGCCAGAGTCTAACGTTCACAGCAGTGTGCTTGGGGTCATTGTCCTGGTAGAATTTAAAATCGTTATGAAGGTTCAATTTTCGTGCTGAAGATTTCAAATTTTGCTTTAAAATATCAATATACTTGTACTGATCCATTATACTGTCAATAAAAACAAGATTACCAACTCCAGCGGACGACATACACCACCATACCATAACTCCTCCTCCACCATGTTTTACTGTTGGTACCAAGTTCTGTTTGCGGAATTCTTCCCTGGGTTTTCTCCACACCAAGATTCTAGCGTCAGAACCAAATATATAATATTTACTCTCATCAGCATATATAACTTTATTCCAGTAATCAGAATTCTTATTTATGTTGGATTTTGCGAAAGCTAGTCTGAGTTTCCTATTCTTTTCACTTACGAAGAATTTTTTCCTGGCTACTCTACCGTGATATCCAGCAGATCGAATTACCCTTCTAATAGTCTCAGGATTAACAATTATTCCATATAATGCTTGTAAATCAGCAGCAACTTTTGAAGCACTATTTCTTGGATTTTTTTTTAATATTTCGAACGATAATTCGCTTTATTCCATTGGATAGCTTTGATGGTCGGCCAGGTCTTCTTTTATCCTGAATCATATGATTCTTTTTATGTCGTTTAATGATATTGAAAACTGTTGAATGACTCAAGTTAACTGTTTCAGCAGTTTTTCTAATAGATTTTCCACGTTCAATATGCAAATTAATAACTAATTTTCGAATTTCAGGCGAAGTTTCTTTTCGTTTAGCATTCATGGCTACACAGAGCTAAAAAACACAAAAATTCCAAAACAAACTGGAGAGAAATACTGCAGGCGATTTTAAAAATTATTGCCAATTGCTTTTAAGTAAAAATAAAACCCCAAAAAATATTTTTATTGCTTACTTCAGGCGATTTTTGTTGCATATATAATGGTGTCCCATCACTTATGTGAGCTATTTTTTGCTCCGTTCTAAACATTTGTATTTTTATTAAATTAATATTTTAATATTTTGACAAAATGTATGTTATGTAATAATCTTTACTAAATTTAAGTATGAAACACACCCACAAAAAAATGTGTACATGTTTTTTTAATTTATTTGATTAGTTTCCTTTTATAAAGCACAAGTGTCCCATCACTTATGTGAGACACTGTATATAAATTCCAGATATTATGACAAATAATATTGCGCGTAAAACTCTGTAATCAAAATTGAAAAATGATAAAAATTGTAGAAAAAATAAACAGATTCACTAAATAATGTTTCACTGCACATGCATTATCGCAATTAAAATGTAATTTGTATAATGCGTTAGCTAAATCTTTGCAGTAACTTTTGTAAAAGTCTCAAAAACATAGTTTGAAAATTCTGAAAATAATCGTCAATAGAATAAGCGCAAAATCCGTTATTATTGAAATAAAGCAAAATGGTATATCCATTAGTTAGTGTCAATATATACCATACACAACATTGCACATATTTCTATATTTGGATACAACCCTTCATCTTTTTGCTTTCTTACCCATCTTATGCTTCAACTGAACTACGCAACCGAATCGTTTGAAAATTAAACTATATAATACTTGCATACATTTGTTGAGTCATTTCAAATTTTATGAAAATCGGATGTATAGTTATTATACAAACAATCAAAAGCATTCTGTTACATTGCGATCAATGTAAAAAAATAGTTTTAAATGAATTTTAATGATGTTATACATTTTCGAACATAATAAAATTTATATGCATCTATGAAGTATATACTTAAAAATACATTCTGCACAACTTTTGGTGCAAAGCACATTTGTTATTAGTTTACAGGGCCATATAAAAATATTCCATTACACACTGGTACAGGGAGAAATACTATTTGGAGCGCGTTTTAATATTATTCAACTACTTCTCATTTGATGAGATCGATATACAGGTTTACGTTGCTGAGGTTTACTACAAGTTGCTTACTATATAATAGAACAAGTTGGAAATCGCACGTAAAGCGTTGCAAATGAGTTCGTACGATAACGAAATGTTAAAAACATCACTCTCATGTATAAATCGCATAAAACTGTAAATAATTAATTACAATTAAAATGTGCACCAAACAATGTTCTTTCTATACCATTATGTAACAGGATACTTTTGTGTGGCCTTGTAAATCAATAACAAAAGGTTCTTTGTACCACAGATTATACAAATGCATATTATAGTATGTACCTTATAGTTGCATATCAATTTTTTTATGTTCGAATGAGTGTAACACCATTAAAATGCATTTGAAACATTTTTTCCCACTGATAGTAATGTAACAGAATACTTTTGATTGTCCCTGTAATTGAACTATGCATCCGATTTTGATAAAATTTGAAATAACCCGACAAAATTATGTAATAATTATGTATTTTAAATTTCAAACGATTAAAATGCATTTGAAACTTTTTCCCCCATTGACCGTAATGTAACGGAATCTTTTGATTGTCCCTGTAATTGATCTATGCATCCGAGTTTCATAAAATTTGAAATGACTCGACAAAATTATGTAATGATTATGTATTTTAAATTTCAAACGATTTGGTTGGATAGTTTTTACGTTGTTATATGCGGAAGGACAGACAGACGGACAGACGGACGGACTGAGCGACAACAATAGGTGCTACGTATTTACATAATTACAAACGCACCTAAAAAGTGATAGTATTTGCAGTAACACGCAAAAAGATTTCGGTCACTAGACTGTATCTGATGTACTGTATACTGTTACACTAAGATCTGAATATTTTAAAACATTGTTGTAATACGAACACTCCTCTTTTACCATGTTTCACTTGCAACTTCTAGTTTGCTTTTTCATATACACGAGAGAAAAAAAAAATCATATTGAATGTAAAATCCCATTCACCTTTAAAATCCATACACAGTTTTATGTAGTATATTCCACTGAATGTGGAAAAAATCGAAGCAAAACTATTCATATTAAAAAAAAAAAAAATAGTAAGGATTTGAAAAAATTAAAATGAAAAAAAAAAATAGAAAAATAGATTGTTCTACAGGATTTTTTCCTACATTTTTTAAGTTTAATTTTTAGTCCTCAATATTCTGCCACCACATATTTTACAGTATTGTTCAAAATTAAAGCGATTGTTGTTAAGGTACTGTGTCCCTGTAATAAAGGAAATATTTACGTCCGATACCAATACATAAGCTGCTATAATTTCATTTTTATATAGGTATTAATTTCCTTCTGAATGTTGAAATTGTGTTGGTGTCTTAGTCTGTCGCATATCAATTTAGTACTGTCCCTATTTTATCCTGCACAGGGGCACGTTAAACCAGTATTTTCTGTTTTACTCTATAAATAAAAAAATAATAATTAAATTTTCTGTTTTGGTTGGAGGCTTTAAATATTACCAAGACTTAGTGATATTACTTATTTGAACTAAGTAGTAAAAAAATAAGTACAGTCGACTCTCGATAATTCGAAATCGGATAATTCGAATCTTTGCTTCATTCGAACTAAACATGAAGTCCCGAAATTTTCAATGGCAGAATAGCGTTAAAAATTTTCTTTACTTCGAACTAATGAGAATCCCGATTTCTCATTTTTTCTTTCTTTAACATGGACGTCAAAACCTTTGAATAATTTTCTTTTTGTGATTTTGATGAGAATTGTTTCGAACAAGTACATACGTATAATCCCATGCGTTTGATATCCACTTTTTAGTGCCCCATCTTTCCCATTAGTGACATTTCAATTGTTTCTTCCGTTGTGTTTGTTTCTGATATCTTAATCATTTTATGTATTTATATCTTTTAATTTAATATTAAGTCATATTCTAATGGTAACAGACGAAATAAATAAAAAAAATCACTATGATATTAATTTCTTTGTAATGTACCATTTTAAATATGTTTTCCTCTCATATTTTCCATGATTCGAACATTTCTTATGGTCCCGACGAGTTCAACTTAACGAGAGCCGACTGTATATGAAAGTAGTTAAAAAAATGTTCCAATGTGTCCCCTTCTTTTCCAGTAATAAATTAAATGATGAGACATTCAAACTGAATACATGGACAATTTTTGTTAGCAAGACAATTTAAAAAACAAATAACTTTCAATATTACCATCAAAATACAGCTTATTTCAAAGAGTCTTTGAAGCAGTTATTTTTTGATGTGGATGAAAATAATACGTGAATTTCTTTGACAGTTCCTTACAATGAAACCCTTTTTTATCACTAAATCTGTCCGGAAAGTTAGTCAACGGAGAATTCGAACAAAGAACGGGATTTTATCTAATAAGGTTCAGTGGATTACTATTTACTAGTTTTATTCTATTGATACCAGAACTCTCAGGAGACTGTAGTAATATAATAATATAAAATGTAACCATAATTCAAAAAAGTATTCATAGAGGTAATTTATATCTCAAAAAATGTAATTATTGACTGTAATCTCAATAAAATTGTTTTTATTGCAAGAACGGCGTATAAAAAGCTGCACTTTTATGATGCACCGACAGCAAAGAAAATATTTCCAATTTAGTTGAAAGGAAAATGTTAAGATATGTTTGGTAATAGAATAACGTATATATTTCTTAATTAGTTAGTTAATTAATAACTAGCATATTACGTATGTAGATACGTATTAGTTCAGTGTTGAATTGAGACACTTTTCTATGGGAGGGACTTCTGTGGCTCAAGGTGGGATATTATAGAGTTTCAGGGGGGAAGAGAATTGTACTTATTTACCATTCAAAACGTAAAATTTCAAATTTTCCGAGGGGGGCATGTCATTGCTCCGGTGGAGGAATGCTCCCCGTAGCAACTCCTAAACTCAACACTGTATTAGTTAATACAATATTAGACGCATTAATGAATAGTTAACTAAATAAAATTGCCTATTTTTAGAACTAGAACGTATACACTAACAACATATTTAAAGGAGACTGATTTAAACTAATTTTACAGCTTTGTTTATTACTTCTATCACCGTCTGTTATTATTACATTCTTAGATCATTTCTCCATTTATCAACAAGGTATCGATAAATCGTGCACGATTGTCGCTATTTGAGAATGGTGCACAAAACTTAATTCATATATACTGAGCTTTTCCACCTACCAAATTGATTACGCTTTTGTCGTAATATAAAATATATAATATATGGTTGAAGTATGTTAATATTGATATATTGCAACCTCGATGAGGGAGCGCGAAAAAGTCCTCCCACCCCAAAAAATCCTTTCGCGAATGCTGTTGCACTTGGCAAATTAACAAGAAAACGCTTGCTTTTTGGAACTTGCTTTTTATTTTCGCTTAAAATTTAGTTGACAAATTTGTATAAAACTTTAATAAAATCTACAACACACTTTCGATTTCTGATAGACTTGCAAAAGTTACAAATATAATTGAGAATATTATTGAAGAAATCAGAACTATATTACATTTCTAATTGTAGTAATATGACAAAATTATAAAACCTAGTTGGTCAAAGTCGAGAATTATTTGCTTTTGCTTGATGATTTGGCAAAATGTGAAATTTGACTTGGCAATTTAAAGACCTCTCCCTTCGCAATAAAAAGTTTTAGCAATGGTACTGTAGAGATAGATGTAAATGTAGGTATAAGATTCATTATAAATATACATGAATACATTTTGCATGCCGTCGATGTTTGGTAATGACAATAGTCTATAATTTGTTGGTGCTGACGCCCTGAAACTGCGCATCAAGCTTAGCAAATGAGGTGGGTTCGTACAATAGCGAAGTTTTAAAAATACCCAGATCTTGTTATAATAGTACACAGTAATTCGGATACCATATAGTAGCCGAAACCTTTCGCATGTCCCTGTAAATACTATTTGATTTCTATTAAACAGGAAGTAATTTGTAATAAGCCTTAGTAACGTATATCTATTTCATAAAATGTGGAATAGTTTATTATAATTAAAAAGCCCCTGAAACAATGCTTCCCTATTATGCCATTATATATTTTAATACTTATGTGTAGACCTGTAAATTAATAACAAATATTTATTGCACTACAAATTGTACAACAAATGCATTTTAGTATGCACTTCATAGATTTATATCAATTTTACTATGATTGGACGGGTGTGACATTATTAAAATGTAGGGGGAACTGGGGCACATTGATACAGTTTTTTTCTAAGAATTTTTTTGGTGTCTAGAAAATAGAAATTTCAAGTTATTTTTTCATGAGGTGCCAGAACAATGTGTGTAGTGTGTTATAAAAATGTACAATCGTTGTTTTACATAATATTTTTCATGTAATTTAGAAAAAAATAAAAAAAGTCATTTGTATCAGTGTGGACCATCCCCGGGGCAGATTGATACACCTAATGAAGCACTTTGATACGTTTGGGAATAATGGAGACAAAATAACACCAATGTATATTTTTCATAGGAAATTAGTTAGCAAACCATTCTATATTTATTTATAAAAACTCAAATCACCCACAATTTATTTGTAAGTAATATTAAAGCAATCAAATTAAATGAATAATGACTTGATGTTCTGACTGTTCCTTGTCTAAATATTGGCTTTGGTAACTTTGTCATATCTTGTACATCAACCCCAGTATTACCTCCTTTCTTAGGAAAGATGATAAAATTACCAGGTTTTTTGTTTATAAATCGGTTTATAAATAGAAAATAAAATATAATTACATTAAAAATTCTGTTTATTATATAATTATCCTTTGCTGTTCTGCAGCTTGCTTATCTTACTTAACATTTCTCATCTCGAAAGTAGTTTTTTCTCTGGAAAATCGATATAAATTCGATATTTGCCACGCTACTGTCTTTTTCTTTTGTTATTTCGATCAGAGCTAGATGTTGGATGAATTCGTACGTCTTCTGTTTGCAAAAATACTATAAAATGTTCTAACATAAATATTTAGAGCTACTTCACTTCAATAAAATCTAATGTTAGGAATTTTTAACGAAAAATAGATGAATTAAGGAGTGTATGGTAAAAAAATAATAAAAAAAATGAAAAAACGAACTAGAAAAAGATTAATGTTGTATCAATGTGCCCCGACTTAGACTGTATCAATATGCTCCATGCAGCCATTTTGAATAAAAAGAGTCTCAAATCCAACACTTCATAATTTGCCTAACAATAAAGAATGAGGAACTGATAAAGAATAGCTTTACTTGCCAGGGAGAGTATTCTTTTCTATTGAAAATGCTGGAACATTTGTATAATACCATTTCAATTGTACAACTCAAAATTACTTTTGACCTACAAAAACAATAAATCACCCGACTCATTTCAACTAACTACTGAATCATGTCAAGACTTTCTGTACGTAGTTGTGTACACTAGCGTCACCTTGTGTAGCTGTTGTGAAACTTCCTATAACGACCCTGTGAGCAGTAGAGGGGGTGTATCAATGTGCCCCAGTTCCCCCTACTTGAAACTATTTTTCACGTTGACCGTAATGTGACGCTTTTGATTGTTCCTGTAATTAAACTATACATCAGATTTTTAAATCACAATATATGAAATAGTTCAATGTATTCTAAACGCATCCCAAACAATATTTCCTCCTATACTATTATATAACAGAATGCTCTTGTGTGGTCCAGCAAATTAATAAAAAGTATTCTTTGTATCACAGATTGTACAGAATGCATATATTAATATGCATTTCATAGATGCAAATCAACTTTATAATGTTCGAAAGAATGTAACATCATTAAAATACACTTGAATCTACTTTTCCCCGTTGCCCGAAATTTGACGATTTTGACTGTCCCTGTACTTAAACTATACGTCCAATTTTTAAATCATTTGAAATGACTCGACAAAATTATGCAAATTTATATATTTTAAACTTCAAAATATTCGGTTGGGTAGTTTTTGCTGCGTTATTTGCGGACAAAAAGACAGACGGACGGATGGACAGACTGAGCGATGACTATAGGTTGCTAAGTATTTACATAATTGCAAATGCATCTGAAAATGAGTGGTCCTTACTTGAATCTGTTTTCTTAAAACAAGTACTATAAACAAATTAAATATTTGAAACTGAAAATAC
This sequence comes from Maratus speculifer, assembly GCA_964019185.1. Taxonomy (NCBI): domain Eukaryota; kingdom Metazoa; phylum Arthropoda; class Arachnida; order Araneae; family Salticidae; genus Maratus; species Maratus speculifer. The sequence goes on along the minus strand of OZ025289.1, from coordinate 25,820,017 downwards.
AAGTATTTTCAGCTACAAAATAAAGCTTTAAAAACTTTATCAAAATACGTATGATTCCTAAGGGTACTTAATAAGACAGAAGAGCAAAAGGGAGATTGACAGTTTCTTCGAATGAGAAATTAAATTTATTTCCAAATCTGTTGCGAAACTGATTGAGCTGAGATTTAGAGCAAGGAATCAACGTTTCGCTGGGGATATTTACCAGATTTGTTGTTGTTATTTTCACTGATACAAATGCTTCCAGCGATTTTATTCGTCGAATATTACACCAGCAAAAACAATTGTGAAAATTTAAGTCACAGAAAATATTTATTTCGCAATGATGATGTTATTTTGATGTAATCTCAAAATACTGTTTTTTTAGCTGTAAAGGCAGTTTATTAAAAATCACTGAGCTTTCATGATGTTATTAATTGATTAATGAAGAAAAGCAAAGAAAAAAAGCGCATTTTATGAAAACAAATCTCATATATACATATATCTATCTATCTATCTATCTATCTATCTATATATATATATATATATATATATATATATATATATATATATATATATTTAAGAATAAAACGTTCTTACGCCTCATACTTAATTCGCTTCTAAGTAATTTTATTGCAAAATCCTATTTTATAATACATTTAAATCTTTATAATATAATATAAGTAATGTACATTTTTATATTATTTTGTCAATTTTGTCACCGATTTATTGTTATTTCTTCTAATTTAAACACATTTTACACAAGCATGAGCACATAAACATAGTTGCTAAATATCCATTTCTTTTTCTTTGCTCTTTCTAATTAAATAAACACAAATTAACCAGAAAAAACCTTTAATCAAGTACTTTTTGTACCCGTGTGATTAGTCATTGACTTTTTCTGCTAAACCCCTTCGGGGCGAAGGTCTTTTACAGAACTTTTACTTTTTTATCACTGGTTTTTTCAAAGTGAAAATTTGCCTAATTGAATTGGGAAAATGTTCGGATTAAAGAAAGCAAAATTTACAATAAAATTTCACTGGTGAGATAAATCAAGGAATCTGAGCACCTTATGCGGCACGTATACCGCGTGCTCAGCCTCGGGGCTAGCATTTTTTTTTAAATAACAGTTAAGAATATTTTCTGGAAATGCAATTATTATGGGAAATGAATTGAGAATCACCTGAAATGAAATGAATGAAATGAAACGAAATGAAATGAGTCACCCGAATTGAGACTGTATTTTTCTTATGCTACCGTATAAAAAATTTGACTCTTTTTCTGCATCGTCACTGCACCACTTTTCTGTAAAACGATTACTTCACCCTATTATGGAGCATTCTCATGAATCAAAAGGGAGATTTTCTATAAAAGCCGTAGATTTATAATGCAGCAAAAGGGTCAATTTTTTTACAGCGTAATCTATTAGCGGAACTCTGCTTTCGAGATAAAAAACGGAATGAAAAGTAGCGAAGCTGTGTGAAGAGAAAAGAAATAAATAGAATATTTTCAGCGAAGGATATGCATGTATTGTAAAAGCACAAACGACGATTTCAACGATTTAAAGGGAAGTTCGAATAAGACTTTTAAAAAACTGCTAAATATTTATGACGTGTTGATGTCGGCTAAAGATTGTGGTGAAAAATTGCAGTGATTGTTGTGAAAAGTGTTTTGTTTGTTTTCTTCGTTTTGTTTTTTCGTCTGTTGTAAAAGTTGGTGTTTGTCATCGGAAATAGTTTTAATCTTTAATATGATGTTGCCGATCCTACATTAGTGCATTGATTGCATGCAGTAGGTGAATTTCACAGCAAACACTCGAAACACTAACTGAACATAAAATTCAACTCTTCTAACTAGAATCTTTTTTGATTGTGTTTCGAATGTGTTGTGCAAAAAGTGTTGTTAAAAATTACAAAAGGAGAAAATGTGTTTTCAAGACATTCATTTTTAAAACAGCGTACTTTTAACGGTAACCATGTAGAAAATATTTTGAAAGAGTTTTACATGTGTTGTTTTATAGTGTCCCAAATTGTGAGAAACAGTCGAGTCTCTCTATAACGAAACTCCATACATCGAATTTCTCTATATAACGAGTTTTTAGTAGGAACGGTCCCCTTTTCGCATGATTACATTAAAAACATTCTCTATATAGCGAAATATCTATCTCCATATAACGAATTTTTTCATAAATTGGTCTTAATTTATTCAATTTAAAAAAGCTTCGAAATCATATGGAATCAATTTTTCATCACTTATTTTTGATTTATCGTCAGTGCTGAGTTTATATATATATATATATATATATATGTATACATATATTACTTCTCTCTTTGTTCTTGAAATCCAACGAATTCATCCTACCTCCCACACACCTTTCAACATTCTTCTCAAAACAGTGTCAATTGGATTGATACACATGTAAGAGGGGAATCAATGAGAGGCACATAAGAGAGGTCTTCAAATGGAGGGAAATGTTAACTACAATTTTTCATTCCTTGCTAAAATTTGAGCATTATTTTGAGAGCGTAACAACTTTAAAATCAAATCAGCAAAAGATTACAGATTTCTTCGCCTGAAATTAATGCAAATCTTCCTTTTTTCATTTTCATTAAACTTTCAAATAAATGTCTGTTCTCTTTTTTGAAACAGCTTAAATAATTGAGAAATAAAATGTTAGCTTAATATTTACTTTTAAACATTTTAAATTCCTAATTCAAACATCAAAAATATTTGTTCAAATTTCACACATTAAATACGATTTTTAACATTATTCTCTATACATCGAATTTCTCTATATAACGAATTTTTTACTGGAATAGTGGATTTCGTTATATAGAGACTCGACTGTATTTACAATGTGTTGTTAATTTGGGGACAAAGTGTTGTTCAACACAACACTATTTTAAGAAACTCTTTTCCTCAACACAATTTAATTCCTGAATGCTATTTCATCACAATCAACAACATTATTTTTAGCACACATATCTAGATGGCAATATAATAAGAAAAATAATATAATAGCAACAAAATACAGGGTTCGTACGGATCCTGGAATTTCATGACCAAGAAATTCTTCCACACCGGTATTTTCTTATATAAAATCTCTGTTTAATTAAGACGAAATTTTTCGCTTTTGAACTGTTTTTATATTTGTATGAAAAATGTTAGTATCTCACCTGGAAAATCACGGTACAAACCATGAAGAAAGAATACATTTCTAGAAAGTGACACTTTTGCAACATATTAAGAATGCAATCCCAAGACAAAGAATGCTTCACAACACACCAATGTGTTGGAATTTGGGGACAGGAAGTGGTTCAGAAATGTGTTTATTTTTGTATAAAGAAAGGGCATGTTTACAAACAAACACTTCCGTCAACCAATCTACCACTACATTTTTGTCATAGCGATCATTGTAGGAATCATCTTGACGACATAGCCCAATCATAGCAAGCAGACGACCATCATAAAATTTGTAGACCAATCGGAATGTTGGAATTCATACGTAACGTTGGTGCTATAACGAAGCACGGGCGAAAACAGCATGCCCACACTAATAAGAGCTCACAGTGACGTCAGCTGCCCTTTCCTTATTTCAAATTTTGCAGTATTCACAAACGCACATTGTCAAGACCGCCGAAGGCAATACTGTCCTGTGATTGGCTGAATGATTTGCTGAATTTTTGTGTTTTGTTTACATTTTTATAAAAGTGTGTTGGTTGCGCTAAAGAAGAAATGTGAGCTTTAATCCTTTATCCACAGAATTATGAATTCATGAAAATTTTACATTTTAAAGCATTTTACTTAAATTGTCTAAACTAAAATAAGAAATTTGCTTAATCATTTAATACATTTTTCAAGGATTTTAGAAGGACTGAAAGATTTAGAAAGATTAATAAAATTTGAATTTACATGCATTTTGTGCAATATTTATAAACCCACTCAAATCTATAATTTTAAATTGTTTTCTTGGTGTTTCGCCCAATTATAAAATGTACAAATATGATGTTTTTACAATATAAATGTAGAAATATTTTCGCATTGAAAAATCTCCAACACTCTCCCTCAACGCCAAGAAAGCTAGAAAGATACAAAGGTAAAAAAAATCATCCTTTTAAAAATATTTTTGTTTTGTGTAACCAACAACTCTTTTGGAACAAGTTAAAGTAATGTTTCTGTAACTCATTCTAAACAGTATTACAAATAATTGATGTGTTAAAAGAATTTTGTAATAAGTAATTTTAATGGTACTTATAAGTACCGTGGTAGATAAAGGGTTAATAGAAGTTTTTGTTTTATCTTATTTCCTTTTAAAATCATTACAACTGCGTGTGCTTTCGAAAAACATTTCTTGTTTATTGCGAATAAAACTGCCTGGTGCAAAGGATTTTCAAATGTGTCTATACTGAATTCTAATAACTACAAATACACCACAGAAATTTCAAATTTTTTTTGAAAGAACCTTCACAGATTTTTTTTTCTCGCAATTGTAAATGCATAAATCTAGTTACAGGCACTAAAAGGTAATAAAAATATTATACATCATCGCTTTTCCGGCGCACTACTCTTTAAAGTTGGAATTTAAAGAAAAAAAATTAGGCAATCTATTTAGGCCTAGGAGTACACAGGTATTGTTTTGTAAAGATTGCACCAACCATTTTAATTATACAGCTGTTGCCGAAGTGGTGACCTCCCATAAAAAAGCATTGCTAAGCGCAGTGAGAAGAGCATTGCTGTGAAGCGCGTATTACAGTAAAACATTTTACCTATTATTTAAAAACAGTAGAATTTGATCTCTGTGGTGCTGCCATCTAGAACTCATAAGAAAGATTTAAAGTAGCCATTAGAGTAGTTTTTGAAATATTCACGGAGTTTTTGTGTCTCTAAACAGGGGGAACTTTGGGTGTTGCCGACCCGGCAACACTGCGCGTTAAGGGGTTAAAGAATGCTGATTTTTGCCAAATACAAAATATTAAATATTCGAAAAGATTTAAACCAATATTTGCCCAAATGCTGAATACTATGAAAGGATATATTAATACAAAATGTAAATGATGACTTAATTAAACGATGTGTACATAGAATTTTACATAAAAAAAGTATAATTTCTTTTTATCTTGATCATTAAAACTAAAACATATTCGGCCAAATACTGAATATTCGATTATGTTTAAATCGTTTTGCTTCTACTTTTTGACAGTTAATTTAAAACAAAAAACTGTTTCTATCATTTATGTAAAATTCTATATATGCAAAGTTTAATCACTTCATCATTTGATTATACATTTCATGAAACTAATGGATAATGAAAATAGCTCTGAATTTTATTATTGATGTAATAATACTTCTGTTTCATATTCTATTGATTTTCCGACTCTTTAAAAGAATATAAATAAAACTAAAAAATAAGTCATCAGGGAATGCTTCATTACATTAATATTAAAATGAAATCGAATAAAATTTTCTTATAAAAATAAAACAACCGGTAAAATAAATTTTATTAATTAAATTAACAAATATATTTCATATCATTGTATTAAGCCTAATGAAATGCATTCTGAAATATTAATATATATTAAATTTTCACTATTATACCGTGAACCAATTTGCCAATCTTTGAAATACCTACGAGAGTGGCAATGCGTTCGTTTACTTTCAATCGATTAGTTCTTCATGAATAAATGTTAAGAAAAAAATCCACTATTTATGAGAAGATTAGCCATTTGTCCTCTTGAGAGTAATTAGAGAACAAAGGTTAACAGATAAGGCTTATGTTTGGCTTAAAAGAATAAGAAAGCTATTTCTGTCTATAGCCTCTACCAATGATGAATAAAATTGCAACTGTTTACTGATAATTAGTAACTAACAATTAAAGAGGTTTCTAAGAAAAAAGAGTTTTCTTTACAACCCTTAAATGTTTTGCTTTTTTAAAAATTTCATTTGTTTATTTTTATTAGGTCTTATCTAAAGAATGTAATCTTAAATACAGGATAACCTAAGTAATCCTATCTTCATCAAAATTTTCATTTGTTTAAATTTGTTTTCATTGTTTGTTCAAAATTCATTAGTTTAAATCATATATTAGTTCAGCACAAGGATCTTTAACCCTTTATTCACCGACGGTACTTTAAAGTACCGTTGAAGACAACTTTATATAAAACTTATTTATTCTATCTATTAATAAAAGTTTTTTTATTCTTTTCGATCAAATTTAGGTAGAATAGAGTAACAGTCGAAGCTGAATATTTTCAAAAAGTGGTAGTTTATTGTTCATTTTTATAGGTATTTCTTTTCTTTCTTTAAATAAAACTGTATGAAACATATTTAACTGCAAAAGAGTTTCCATTTATAGAGAGGATCTTGATGCATTTAAACTCATTGCTTTTTTTAAGAATTGTGATATTTTTAAAAGAGTAATTTTGGTTAATTAATCTAATTACATTTGTAAATATTTCACAAAGAAATTATAGCTACCGATGTATCTAATCAGTTTTAATGAAAGGAAAATGTCTAAATTCCACATTAGTATTATCTGAAAATTCCAGTATACCTTCAGATGTTAAAGAAGGTAATTATTGAGGCGGATCAATTTCTTCATAAATAACTCGGTAGATAAAGGATTAGAAAATGCACCCTCGTGTTTGATCCTTCCGCCGATGTGGAATCAAGCATCAATTTCTTTTGTTTCAACATGCATACACTTGTAATTTTGATGTTATACATACATATATATATATATATATATATATGTATATATATTATTGTATTTTTTATCTTAATTTTGCATAATTTTTAAATGTTTAATATGCCTCTTACTCGTTATTTCATATATGCAGATAGACAAGACAATCACAAGCAATATTGTTCTCTGATTGGCTGTACGAATTTCGTCATTTCTCGTAAGTGTTTGATTTAGCCCTAAAGTCAGAAATTTGTTGTAAATGGGCAATTACGTTTCATCTATGAGCAATACAACAATATTTCTCATAATATTCTGAACATTTCTTTAATGTTTTTAAAGTAATACTGCTACTGAAATTACTTCTCTAACGCTTTCCGACGCACAATGCGACCCGACACACAGTATTTCTATTAATCAAATCATTTTTATCATTTATGTAATAATTATGATAATAAAAGTATAAAAAAGACAACACAATTTTAATTCACTTCTAGATGATGAAGCGCGTTCAAAGAAAACAAAATTTCATAACGAAATCTTCTACTAATTATTGCGCTACAACAAGAAAATACTCACTTGAATTTTAATTAAAAACTAGTTATTTTTCTGTATTCTATTGGAATGAAAATTAATTTGTAATTGCATTTTTTTTAGTAATGTTTAAAAAGTGTGAGATAAAAATAATTTTACATTGTTTTGAATGTTTTGATAACTTTATTTTTAAACTATCTTTAATTTTATATAAAAGTTTACCATAAATTTTATAACAGTAGAATTAAAAGGATTAAAAAAGATGCCACTTTAATGCCATGGTAATAAACTGTTTGTTTCAAAGTTTTATATACACTAAAATCTTTCCTAAAACATTATGTAATAAAAGTCCCATGAAAATACATCAAGAGGTTACTTCAAATAGGCGACAAGACTCACTCACTATTACTAAATCCTATTGAAGAAATTTTATATATCGTTTAAATTTCAAAATTTGCAAACATTTTTTTCATTGTATAACTGTGATCAATCTCTACAAAGGCCTATTTTGACTTTTTCGGTTTTGTCTACAGGCATTTTTGATTCAGACACTTTCATTTTCGGAGACGGTTAAAGCATCCCCATAAAAAGAATCTGTAAAAAAATCAATTCAATTATAACGGTATGTTTATTCTCGAATTAAAGAACTACTTATTAGGTCTTTATCTTTTGCCATGCTAGGCTACTTTCATATCTGATATTTTACGCTGGCATGTTTAATCGAATTAATTCGTCAAGGAGTTTATTTAAAATTATTTAGTCGAAGCATTCTCTCTGCAGGTAAACATTAAGCAGTCTGATGTTTGCTTGTTAGTATTTGTTCGTTTTGGCAGGTTTAGTATTTTTATTTATTTTTTTAAACCGCTCCTGGTAGGTCTTGCTTGAAGTGCTAAAAGTAACATATGCATATCAATATAATAATATATCTCTATGGGTCTCTTTACACTCTCAATCAAATCTAACTTGAAGGGGGGGGGGGGTGATTTTTTTTTATCTTCGTAAAAAACGAAACCTTCATCGAATTTAAAGTTGCATTTTCGTCATGTCTCATGTTTTTCCGGTAACTGTATACTAAAACACTTTTTCGTGTTAGAAACGGAATTTTTGCGTATACCATTTTCCTCTTAAAACAGAAAATAAATTGTTACTCTATGATCAATCTTTTATGAAACTTTCCAATTAAAAGATTTAAATTTCTTCAAATAATAATAGAATTTCTACCTATCACAGGCGCATCCTGCCAACTCTTTTTTTAAATGTTCAAACCAAACATATACGATAGCACATGACAGGTCAAAATATATTCCGGTTTTTTAATTTTTTTACATCGTTTTTGACATGTCACATAATTTTAATGCTGTCAAATCTCCCTTGCAATTCATATACCGAAAAACCTGAACTTTGTTCAGTACTCCATCGAACACGACTGCTTTAATCTTAAATTTCAGTCTCGTTTTCTATATTTTTCATGGATAAATAAACTGTTTGCAACTATTTATTTTCATGAAAAAGTCATTTCACATGTCTGGACTTTCAAACCATACCAATGAAATAAAAGGTTATAGCCCGTCTAACACTTTAAAAGTATGAAATGGTTGACAGAAAAGACAACACACACACAAATCATGTCAATTCTAAAACGATGTTTGTCAAAAAATCTATTCTATGCACGCAAAATATTAGCATAATATGGAAAATCAAAATTCCCTGCGTTGAAATTGTTTGAAAAATTGAGTTTAAGGGTTACATTTCGAGTATGATATCTGTAAAAGATAAATTTGTGAATATTATTATTTAAAAAAGGAGAGATAAAGACAAACTTACTTTGTAATGGAAGTTTTTATAACTTCATTTTTTACCCTCTTTAAAAGAATTTTATGTTAAAATTTACCATAAGTTATGGACTTTAATACCAGTGGAATGAATGTCCTCAAAAATGACGTTATTATAATGACATTCTAGTAATATACGGTGTGTTTCATGAATGAAAATACATTTAATAATCCAATCCGCTTTCATGGTTAGCCCCAAATATGAAGGGGTGCAGATCACAGAATGTCAGATTTTGATCATCTGAAATACTGAAAATATTCATTGAAAACCGTTCAAAATTTAAAGAAGTAAATTTATTTTCTATTAAAGAATAAAGTATATTTCATGCTAAATTACTATATTTTGCAGAACTTAAATAATAAGTTATTTTTTTATGTAAATAAATGTCATTTCTTTGCATATGTATGCATTTTTTGCCAGATAATGACAGTTTCATTCTAAAACATTTTCTGCATTTTTGCTTTTAATTTTTAATTTTTAGGCCTAACATTTTAATTTTGTTTAAAGAAATATGCTTTGAATATAGTAGCTCAAATTCCATGTAATGTTCAATTTTATTTGATAATTTATTGAATCCAGGAAAATGACATAATAAAAGTCTACTCAATATTTACAAACACTTGAATCTCATTATTTTCAAAGAAATAGCTAAAAGATCTTGCTGCTGACTTGAACTATAAAAAAAACAGAATTATTCTGCAGAGCCATACGTATACCTGATAAAGAACTAAATTGTAGACCTGCAAAATGAGATTCATTTTCAGTGCCAATCATATTTTAACTATGAAAAATTATTTGTAAACTACAGGATTTGTAATCTTCCTGCTATATTTATTTTTTAAGGTATAAATATTAACTAGAAATAAAAAAAGACTAGAAAAAGTTATTTATACAGCATAGAGGAAGGCTTTTTACTTTGCATACATCACAGCGTGACATGCCAGGAAAATGACAATCAGAAAGTCTTTTGATTGCTTTATTTATGTTATCATGAATGTAATGTCTCTTGAAAATACTTCCATGGATATTTTTATTACAGTGCATCAAAAGAAATTGCATTATATAACATTAATTAGGGATTTTATTGTACAGACTGCAATTTCCATATTTTTCTGTACGCACCCAAACAATGTTTCCAACATGCGGTTTCAAGTGTTTCAAAATTACAGCAATAGTTATTGCAATGAAAATAAAAAAATCGTTAGATAATCGAACTGACATCCGAGTTCGTGATCATTCTCTATACCTAACTTAAAAAGTTATTTTTTCGAATGCCAATACTTCGTACTCGGGTTAATTGAATTGCAGAAATTTCCCATATAGCTCTTAATCTAATCAAATTTAGAGCAATTTCGTATGCACTAACACCTTTCCTGATACATTATCAAGTTAATATTGCAGAATCCGCCAAGAAGCTACTTCAGCCCAACGAAAAGATCCGCTCGCTAATCCTAACCTATGGAAGAAATGTTTAAAGATATATCGTTTAAATTGCAATATTTAAATTTTTTTTAATGGTAGCTGAGATCGATATCCACAATATCCGCTTTTTTTACTTTTTCAATTTTTCAATAAAAAATCATATTATACTCACACAAAATACTAGGATAACACAGAAAATCAAAATTCTACGCGTTGAATATAAGTTAAGTTTTAAAGTTACATTACGAGTATATCATTTTTAAAAGATACATTTGTGACAAATTTTAAACAAAAAAAAAAGCATTTAAAAAATAAAATAAAGCAAGACATGAGATAATTGCTTTATTAGCAGATTAAGTCGACATATCATTCTAGACAGCAATATTAAAACATACATTTTACGAAATTTCCATCATGAACTTGAATCACAATATATAGCTGCCTGTTTTACTTGGGCACATAGAACATAAAATTGTTCAAATTTTTGAGTTTTTAATTGTCAGTTTAAAAAATAGATCTAAATCATTACGGAGATGAAATGTTATAGTGATAGAAGATTATATTTTAAGCAGTGTGGATGTGTCTGTACGTATATACATATGTTTTGCCTTTTTTCCGAAATGTGTCCAATCCACTCTCCCGTACTACAATAGCTTGCTTTTACAATGAATTTTAAAGTATATGTTAAGGACTTACGCTTTATAACTTAGACGGGATTTAAATTCTTTATGCCGAAATAACTTTTAAATTATTTTTTTTATGAAACATACTCGTATTTAGAGATAATTTAAACCCCTTTTTCTAAAATAGTCTTAAAAACTATGTTTTAACTCAGTGAACAAAGAATTGTCAGAGTGGAAACTTTTCTCTTAAATCAAAAAATGTTTCCTACATGACCAACAATAATATGAAAAATATGCGCTGTAAATTATGCTAAAAGCCAAAAATTATGTTTTTCTAGTTTCCTTCTTTTATGAAACAAGGAAGACAAAATTGTCATAAAAGAACTTAAGAATAAATATGTCTAACAAACATTGCATTTTTCACTTTAAATATTCTTTATAAAAATTTCTTGAGAGAAAAAAAAATTAGGAACTGTGTCAAATCAGTCGCATAAAATTCGGAATGTATTTTTTTTTCCAAAAGAAAGAAATGAATTCGTGAAAAAACTCGACTTCCGGTTTTCAAAGAATTTATATATTTTAAAAGATCCTGAACACGATTTAATGGTTTTTAGAAGATGTTTTTTTTTTCTTAGTTTCTCTGTCACTTTGTCACTCTATGAACGTGTATGTGACAAACATTTTGTGGGTGCTCTATCTCAAGGACTAATGCACGGAATTTCACAAAACATTAGATTCAGTTACATCTTGATATGAAAGGGGGTTACTTAGTTTTTGGTGCATATCACGCAACAAGTGACACTACTGTGCTACCTTATTCACAATTTCCACAATAGCTCTATCTCAAGATATAATGCACGGATTTTCATAATACATTAGATTCAGTTAGTACTTGATATAATTTGGTGTTAACTACTTTTTGATGCAAATCGCTCAATAGATGGCGATGCCGTGATGCGTTTTTCTTTATTATCTTAATAGTTCTATCTCAAGAACTAGTGTACAAATTTTCATGAAATTCCAAATACAGACTATCCGTGATATAAATTAGCTTTGTTTAGTTTCTGATGTAAATCTTCCAACAGGTGGCTCGGCTATGCTACGTTTTTCACGATTTTCCAATAACTGCATTTCACGAACTAATGCATGGATTTTTCTCATACTTCATATTCGGTTAGTAACTGATAAAAATTGACCCTGGTTAGCTTTCGGTATACATCACCCAGCAGGTGATGCGGTAATGCAGATTTTTTCGAATAGTTCAATCTCAAAAACTAATGCACGGATTTTTATCAGGCTTCAGATTCAGTTAGAAGTTTACATAAGTGTTTGCTAACTAGAATTTCGTGTAAGCACCCAAGCAGGTGGCACTGTTGTGCTGCATTTTTCAGGAATTATTATCATGTATAAGATAGAAGAGAGATTTGGGATTGCCAGATCTGACTCCCTTTTTTTTTTTTTTTTTTTTTTTTTTTTTTTTTTTTTTCTAACGGGAGACAATTTTATAATTTACAACTGAGGACTTAAAAGGAAGGAGTTAGCTTTCGAGAAAATTGAAGTGACGGTTTTTTATTGAAATTTAGTTATTTATTTAATTCTAACTCGCAAGGGAACCTCTTTCATCTAGTGCATTTTAAAGCCCTATTTTAGGAAGTTTGAGAATCGAAAAAAATTATGTAAATACCTTTTTTTTTTTTTTTTTTTTTTTGCAGGAGCACAGTTTTCTGAAAATGCTGTTTTCGAGACCACTTTTCAAACTATTAATATAGTTTTTTTTTAAGAAAAGCATTTAAAAATATAAATTAGTTAATAATAAACATAAAATATTAAAAAAAAAAAGGTTAAAAATTCCTTCAAAAACCTACGAATTTGTTTTTGAAAATTTACGACATTATACTCACATTTTGGGCGGGATAAAAGCAAGCGTATTTTCAGAAGTAGAGTTTTCCGGTAACCCTAGCCGAATGTCATAGTCCCAAACTAAAGCAAGGGGAAATTTCGTATCGCCATATTTGGCAAGAGAGATTTGGAGATAAACTCAGACTACAACATAATCACACACAATAAACTGATTACTCAGTTTATTGTGTGTGATTGTGTTGCAGTTTGTGTTTTTCTCCATGAGATACATATAATTCCCCTTAAGATGTTGCATTAGAATGAGTACAAAACATTTGGTGTAAACATATTTTAAATGTGATTAATGCTGTTTTTATCTATATTGTACGCTGATGAGTATCGAAGTTTGTTTTTAATTGGTAAATTTTTACAGCATATGACCAATTTTCTTTGAAAAGTAATACAAATTTTTAATTTTAAATATTAGTAATACTAGTAATGTAGTAATATATAAGAGACAGCACAACTTAATATTAAAAATTAAATAAAAAAATTAAAAAAATCGTGTAAAAGAGCCATTTTACTTTTTTTTAATTTAACGCTTTAAAATTCTTTACTACTCTTATAAATGTGAATACATTTGCTTCGATTTTTTTTCCATATTCATTAGGGTTTATTACATAAAACTGTGCATGGATTTTAGATACATGGAATTTTACATTTAAAATGGAAATAAAAGGTCAAAGAATTAGTAAAATAAAAAAATAAATGCAGTCTGAACACCGCGAATTTCTAATGTATAAAAATATCTAAAAATGATTAAATTCCTAAGTATAGGTTTTGCTTCCATAAAACATTTTTAGTTTAATAGTATAGTTTGTGTGTAGCTCCTATAAAACGTGTAATAGTATGGAACATTTCGGTTACAGAATAGTAGCCGAAATATTTTGTCTGTCCCTGTAAATACTATCTCCTTTCCAGTATACGGGATGTAACTTGTAGTAAACCACAGAAACGTGTATCATTTTCATAAAATGTTAAATAGTTTAATATACGCTCCAAGCAATCTATACCAATGTATACGCCCTATACCATTATGTAACAAAATACTTTTGTGTGGCCCTCTACAGAATTGTGCCGACAGATTGTACAGAATGTATATCATAGATATATTTAATAGATGCATATCAAATCTTTTATGCTCGAAAGGGTGTAACATCATTAAACTGCTCTTGAAACTATTTTTTCATATTGACCATAATGTAACGGAATGCTTTTGATCGTCCCTGTAATTGAACTATACATCCGATTTTCCTGAAATTTAAAATGACTCGACAAAATTAAGTAATATTTATACATTTTAAATTTCAAAATATTCAGTTGTATAGTTTTTGCGTTGTGATGTGCACAGACGGATGGACTGAACAACAACTATATATTGTCAAGAATGTGAAACTTTAGTTGCATCGCCACTCCACTGCTTTTGTACAAAACGATACTTCACTATTTATAGAGCATTTTCATTGGTCAAAATAGAGATATTCTATAAAAGCGGTGGAGTGACGATGCAGAAAAAGTTTTAAATGTTTAACAGTGTAGGTTCTACGTAATTACGAACACACCTAGAAAGGAAGAAAAAATAAAGAATGACAAGTTCAATGTATATTCTGCCATTGCAGAATTTAGTTTCGCATCCGATTAGAAAAAAAAAATCGATAGAGGTTTTTTAAAGAGCGACCCCGTTTAGAATGGTGTTTAGAATGAACTAACTTCATTTTTGTTGTGTTTATCAATATAATAGGAAACAGAACGGCGTGAAATACCCAATTGATTAGCAATTTCTCTCTGAGACATTAGAATTGAGGAATAATAAAGAGATACAATTCGATGTGTTACTTCTTCATTGACTAGATTAATCAAAAACGGATTTTTTCTTTAGTTTAAATGCTTTTTTATAGACTCTGAGAAAACGGAAATGCATTTTAACAATAAAACGAGTGGAATCCCGTGAAATTCGATGAATGAAATGTTTAAAAGACCCGATCGATTTGGTTTTTAAAAAAAAGCAAAAGTAATTACATTATTGAATCAATATATAATAAATATATTTCCAAACTTAATGTCAAGTTTGCCAGTTACAATATTCGCACATCTTCAGTTAAAATTGTAATCTGAGTTCCGGCGAAATCCAGAAATTTTATTTTATATGCACTCACAGAAAAATAGTTTTATTTAAAAAAAAGCTTATTTCATTTTTACTGTGACATTATTTTCACTAACTGAAGTCATCTGAAAGTAAAATCTCAATCTCTGTGTCCATAATGAAAAGAAATATTGAAATGTAATATCGTTATGAGTAAAAATGCGATATTTTAAATAGTGACGTCATTTTCTCTTCAAATGTTTTTTAAAAGTTACTGTTATTAGTAATATGAAAAAAGCATCCGTAATAATATTGTAATTCCCATTTATCTGGTTGTTGAATGACATCATTTTCCTCATTTGAAATTTTTCTTATTTTGAAATTTGAAATTTTTCTTATTTTGAAATTTGAAATTTTTCTTATTTTGAAATTTGAAATTTTTCTTATTTTTTTATTTCTTTAAACAGTAATTTTTGTCATCAATTATTTTCTGTTATTTTATTGACATTATTAATATTATTTCTCAGTAAATATATTTTTTTACCTCAATTCTCTTTCAAGTGCATAATTATCCGCAATCATTTTGCAAAATAAATTTTTATTATCGAGAGAAAAGCTAAACTGTGTTGCCACCATTTTGAAGAAATATCGTAAAAAGCATTTAAAATTAAAAATAAAATATAAAAATGGAAATAAATTAAAAAATAGCTAAAATGGGCACAACTACAAATAAATAGCTTTCATTTAAAAAAATAAGTATCAAAATCGGTTCAGTAGAAAATTCAGGGCTGATGACACGACATTTTTAGCTTGTCTGAAAGAAATAGCATCGGAGGCTAAAAAGTCTTTGATTTATAGTTTATAAATTGTAAAAACAATAAATCTGTTGAGATCCAGTCGGAAAGAATGGCCGCTGGCACCAGAAAATAATCGAGACACACATTCGTCTAAAAGATTAAAATTTGATTTTTCTTAAATAGTCTCGTGCTTCATGTGAAATATTTCACTGACGTTTGAATTCTAGAAGAGAAAATCTAAACAGACCAAAACGATTTACATTGTACAAAACTTATAAATTCGTGCGAATTAAAGTTTTCAAGAAGTTTTTCAACTTAAATATTATAAGATGGTATTATTGTTTATATACTTCATGGAAAAAATCCTTTCGAGTGCCGGGAAGAACAAATAGGTTTCATATTTCTTAGTTTTAAAAATTTGCATGTTTATAGAATAATATACGGTATATTATTGCTGCTATATTTATACGACAATGTACTACTGCTTATTTGTGATTTTATTTTGTTAGTTTTACAGTATAATAATGGCAATTCGGGTGCTAGTAATAATAGCTACAATAAAATTTAAAAAGTTTTTTGCAGTGTATATTCTATATAGAGTTGGATATACTTTAGCAACACGTAGGCGTGAAAAGTGTCAGGGAGAATATCGTCCAGGCAGCTTAGTTGGAAGAATGTTCATTTCTTCTTTCCATAGAACCAAACTTAATTATATAAAAGCGCTTAAAAATACAGTTTTGGCCAAAATTGTGGAAACCTTTAGATAACCTTTCATTACAAAAAGAAGAAAGCTATTTCATCCAGCCGTCCGGAGCAAAGCACGAGACATTCCGAAACATTTTGATATATTTTTCCGATCATGACCCCCAGACTTTAAAACCACCTTCCGTTTAAATGTTGATATATATTTATAGATGTATATATAACAGGAAAAATATATCTGTATTTGATGTTTGTAATGCTGTAACTCCCATATTTATGAATCGATTTGAATGTAACTTATTGGTACATAGTACATACTAATGTGTCGTCAGTGCTTGTCAGCCAGCTGCACAGCGCCGAAACTAGCCTTTTTTGCGCCCGGGGCAAACATGGATATTGGCGCCCCCCACCTCCCACATATGTATATTCTTTATATCAAACACACCAAATAAAATCTTAATTTGGCGCCCCATTCACCTTCTGTTCTGGTGGCGCCCGGGGCACGTGCCCCCTCTGCCCCCCTCTAGTTTCGGCGCTGCAGCTGCATTCGCCATTTTGAAAGAAAATGGCGGCCATTTAATTTTTTGAGCTTTTTAAAAATATTTTCTAACTTTGTATAATAATGGAAAATGTTGCGCTTCACAAAATGCAAATTCTTATATATCATTTTACACAGAATATTAGAAACATGAAAAGACAATTAAGGTTTACATAGTGTTAGTTAACGACATAAGTTATTTTAATAAGAAAATTTTAAAAAAATAAGAATGTCCAAAAGCGTTCACATATTTCAGCGTTATTTAACGATATTAGACAAATTGGATCCAATAGAATCCTTTTAAGTTATCTGAAAACCATACAACAAGATTAAAGCATTAAAACGTTTACTGACATCTAAAAGGATTTTCCTTGTTTAACCGACCGCAAAAACATGCAGCTTCTATTTGAATTTTAACTATATGTGAATTTATATTCTGTAGAACAGTAGGTACTTAGGTCCTTTTAACTACAATTTCAGCGGATAAGAGGGGACGTTATCTTCTTGCTTCCTTAGATATTTGAAGATTTTAAAGTAAGGCAAACAAGCATTACGATAACGAGAAAATACTTACGCAGAGAATTCTTAGAAATTTGAAGTTAAAGTTAAATTTAGTTTGTATTTCCTGAGAAATAGAAAATGTATTTTTCTGTTTCTATAGTTCCTTCTTGGTACAGTTTTTTTAATATTTTTTTCCTTTTTACTTTCTTCTACCTTTACAAAAAAATTATTCCGAATTCCGGTTTAAAATTATTTTAGACGGCTTAAACTTATTTTTACAAAATATCTGTCATTGATTCTTCGGTTCTGTGACTCTGTCTGTATGTGACAAATTTTAAGGGCGCTTTTTCTCTAGGCTTATTGTACGAAATTTAGGAAAAATATATACTTACGTAGTCATTATTATAAAGTGATGCTAATTAGCTTATGGTGTAAATCAGTGAAAAGGTAGCGCTGCTATGCTACATTTTTTTATGATTTACGCAAAGGCTGTATCCCAAGGACTAAAGCACGGATTTTATTAAAAATTTACTTTCTGGTAGTTCATAATATACATTGATGCTTATTAGTTTTTGGTGCAAATCGCTCAAAGGTGGCGCGCTATGCTGCATTATTTACGATTTATGCAACGGGTATATATTAAAAACTAATGCACGATTTTCCATTCAACTTCAGGTTATGATAATCCTTGGAATGGATTGATTTTATTTGCATTTTTGTGTAAACCGCTCAACAGATGGATATAGTATTTATAGTATTTATAAGGACGTACACAATACTTCAGCTGCTAAACTGCATCTGAAATACTATTATGCTATTACACCAAGATCAGAATATTTTTAAAACTTCCTTATGGTCCGAACGCGCTACCTTTGCTATGCTTGACGTGTAATTTTTGAGACGTTTTGATTTATTATTGTACTTTATCAAAATATGAACCAAAAAATATATATATATACATTTAATATAATCATTTTAAATTATTTAAAGATAAAACATGACGATTTAAGTTTTGTAATATTTGCTGACTTTCAAAAGTAATTTGTTCGTCTAACAAGCAACATATTAAAATCTTTAAGTAATTTCTAGTTCCATTTTAACAATTTGTTAATTTTGTCTGTGTTTACTAGCAAATGGTACTTTACTACCTTTTAAGAATATTCCAATTTCCATGAATAGTATAAAGTCATATCCCTGTTCTGTAAACACATGCCACATTTGAAGGAGTAAAGTAAGATTTACAACCATTGACATTTTCTGAAAATACTTACTTAAAAGCAAGCTTCCAAATTCG
Organism: Maratus speculifer; assembly: GCA_964019185.1. Classification (NCBI taxonomy): domain Eukaryota; kingdom Metazoa; phylum Arthropoda; class Arachnida; order Araneae; family Salticidae; genus Maratus; species Maratus speculifer. The sequence continues at coordinate 25,801,136 of OZ025289.1, read as the reverse complement.
AATCTAGCATTATATTGAATTTATCTACCAAAGCAGAAATTAATCTGAGAAAAAACACTATATTTTAAATTGAGTTTAAATCAAATAATATGTATTTTTACTTATAAAACAGTATTGGAAATGTAAAATTAACCGACTGAATTCTGAACTAATTTAAAGAAAAAGTTTATTGTCACTTTCTACATTGAAGTACATAAAAGAACATAATCTGTATAGCTATACATTTTACAGAATTTTCTATATTATTACGAAAATAATTACAAAAGATTTATTACATGGGCGAATGGCATAATGACTAAATTGAAATAATGTTAACTTTGCTTAGACGTATGCACGTGTAGGAATTTCCAGACCGAATAGAAACTATATTGACCCGACTTGTTTCAAAAACTTAAAGTTAATTCCAAACACAGTTTGGCCCGTTTGTATTTTTATGGTTCACGGTCAATCTGGTCCGTGCCAAAATTAGTGATATCAGGCTCAGCCTGTAAAAAAATTTGATGGAAACAGACACGACTGAATTTCCGCAAAAAATTCTCATTTTCTTAACATTCAATTAAGATATTTTTCTAGAATACTGCAAAAATATTTATGAGAAATTTTAACATTATAAATTACTGCCGTAATATGAGGTTACTTTGTGAAACCTAGTCAAATTTTCGTATTTCGATTATCTCGGACCGTCCGGTGTGGTACGTAAGCAAACAGCAGTACCACCTCCTGGTACGGTGTGCCACATCATCTAACGATAATTGCACGAAGCTTTACGCCGTATACGCAAACTATACCAGATGTCACAAAGTAATCCCCCACGCATCATAAAATAAGCCAATATTACGGTATATGTTTCGTATTACTATGTGTTCGCAAACTATATAATTCATAATAGCATCAATATTAACCCTCAGTGTAGACCTGCAGTTTGAAATATTATGCAAGAATGATGCAGCCCTAGACCGAGTCTGCTTAAATAATTAAGCCGTGGTTCAGGCACGATACAAGAGCTGCTCTAAGCTGGACATGTTATATTTCTGTACTGATCAATCTATCATCGGTTGGTGTAGCATCCCCATCTCATACTTATCTTCGTTTCAGTCACGCTTAATTAAATATGTTCATATTTTATTGGCTTAGTTTTAAATTTTTAAATTTCATATTAGGCCAAATTTTCTTATTGACTCGGCCCGGCTCAGTTTGTTAAAAAAATGTTTAATTATCCAGCCCGTTAGAAATGTAACTGTTACGGCTTCTCTTAACATTGGCTGTCGCGCACGCCTCCATGGCGTATTCATACTGTCATTTAAATTTTATCGTTTGGCAACATCTAATAATCGTCAGTTTGTTGTTTATCGGCGGTCTATACGGACCTCTGGCGCGTTCACTGGATCCACATTTGTTTCGACAAAATGTAAATATAATTATAAATAATATTTGTATATATAAAGAATTTAAAGTGATAATTCTTGTAGTAATTGAACCAGTGACCGTATGACTATTTTAAAATACTCGCACCATTCGCACATTGCAGTTACGTTCTTTTATATTTAAAACATTCTTAACAAACATTTCTTTTTATGTCACATATTAAAAATTTATGTAACTGAAACTTATTTTTAAATTCAGCAAAAATCTGTAAGTTAAATAACATTTTTAACTGAACAAATTTTACTAGAAAATATATTTATAATATATTTTCTATCAGACGGAGTAATTATTGGCGTTATGCAATTGTTTGAAGTGAAGATATTATGCAAAAAAGTAATTGCATAAAATGTGTCATTTAATGTATCTTTTGAGCTTAGCTATGGTATCGGGTATTTTTATGTTTTATAAATACACATATTTTGTTCAGTGTCAACACAATTTTTTTAAGGTTCTGTACTTAAAATGTAAAAGCAGAACCATTACAAGGTCACTTCTGTGTCCGTCTGTCTATCAAAACCATTTCACTCGAAAACTATGGAATGTGGAAAATTCAAATTGGGAGAAGTGATAAAGGCTATTTACAGATTACTAAACATGCACAAATATATTTGGGGAAGATGTGGAGGGCTTATTAAGTTATTCAAATAATATTATCTTCATATATCGTTCGGGATATCGTGCGAAAGCTTTCGTAACGCTGAACTCAGGAATACACATATTATTTAATTTTAAGTGTGATATATTTAGAGATATCATTGAAAATAGAATGCAAAAATATGTCCCCCTCTCATATCTAATTCCGAATCTTCTGAAAATAATATTCTGAAAAAAATAGAGGAAATAGATGTTAATTTAAACTTTACTGGAAAACTATATTGATTACTACAAATCGCATAGTTTTTGAAAAAAGCGCATTTTTCCGTTACACACTAATTTTGATTTGTGGGCATTCAAGAAAGGTGTTGAGGAGCACTTGAGGTGCCTATCGTAGCACAAGTATAAAAGCATTGTTGATAATGATTTTCGGAAGAAATCATCCGCAATTAAGCGAGATACTAACTTTAAAAGACAAAGACGATTTCGACATACATAATGATAGTGGCGATGTACTCTATGCAGCATCGGCTTTTAAACACTAGGTAACAACTTTTAAAGTTATATTTGTGTAATGCAATACTTAGTAGCAGTAAACATTAAACTACTGCGGTTAGCATATCGCCACGTTTAACCTTTTGACTATGGTTTTCTGTCAGCTACACTGCAAGAAGAAAAGATTATTACTACACTGTATTAAGTTTTATGAAATGCGAAATGAAATTTAAATATGCACCACTTTCATTCTCAGTACCGAATTAAATTCATTATAAGTAGATAAGGATAAGTTTAAAAAAATGAGTTATACAGAGCAGCAATATTTGATATTAATTAAGGTTTCAAGGCCAACAAAGTTGAAAAGTGCTTATGCATTCGGTTTGTGTGGCCATCTGTCCACGCTCTAACTTCCGTAAATATACTCGGATATTCATGCAATTGATAAAACTTATATAGGGTCACCAAATCATGTTTGGTATTGCATATGAAATATGTACGACTAATGGTTCATTTTCATGGACACTCAAAAGAATTCGATTACATTATGGTATACGAGGGAAAATTGTTTGGAGAGATTTTTAATGACATTACGCGATTTTAAATGCTTTGAAACTGATATAAGTCACCAAATTTCACTACGATCACGTTAAAACAGAACTTCCATAGCAATTTTTTTAATTTATCAGGACACACAAAAGAAATCGTCTACAGTGTACTGTATTTGCGTACTAATTGCTGGAGATTACGTTTCAAAATTCGGAATGCGGTTTTAAACTTTATCAGTTTTTCTGCAAAATTATTCTTTATGTATAAATTCCACGCCTCCTACACAGGCCTGCACAAAAGTATTCGGATACCATTCTCGTTTTTAGAGGAAATGGCTGAAAGGGAACTTTCTGAAATATATGTTTTTCTAAAAAGAACTAAATTTTGGAATGCATGATGTCAAAGATACAAATCTCTATACCATATACACGGCTGCTAAAATATTCGGAGAATTTTCTGTTTGTAGATGGAAACAGCTAAAATTCGGTTTTGAAATGCGTTATAGATTTCCATATAATGAAATGTGATGTAATATTTTGATTTTTTAAACGGTGCAGTTTTGTTACATTATTCTGAATGTGTTGGAGAGTGCTTTAAAATCTATGCTTGATGCATAATTTTCATGTTTAAAGTAACAAAATCTTCGAAAAAATTTACGAACTTTACACATGTAATAGTTATATATTTCGATAGTTATTTCTGTATCTATAATATAAATAAACCTTCATTGAATCTTCACAAATTACATGCAATAAACTAATTTACGTGTCATTGAAAAGTAATGACATAAATTACATTCTTAAGAAATTTAATATATCTAGTGCTCAGCATAAAATCTTTAATAACAATCTGGTGTTTAAGAGGTTAATACACTACAAAAATACTCATAAACATTCAGAAAATCAGTGGCAGAGAAAGAAACTTTGTTTTTATAAATGCTTCTTTAAATATCAGAAACATATATGTTTCTAAAGTTTCTAAACATAAAAAGTTTCAAATTCGTGGTAATTCGTAAAGTATATTAATATTTATTTTCGTTCGCTGTTATATTATATTTGCATAGATTAATAAGTATTTGGCTACGTTTAACCATTTAATACATAAATACATACATAATTTAAACATAACTGTCCATTTCGTAAACAGTTAACATCATCATAACATTCGACTTGAAATATTTCATTCATTCTTGTCAAATATTGACTTAATTATTCATAAATATTCATACTCAGTTATTTCAAGCAATCCGTGTTCCGCCTCGAGGATTACTTCAGGAAAACGACACATTCAAGTGACATGATTAAATTTTCAATGTCCTATGAAATCATTTTTATCAAATTAACTTTCCTTACTTTTGAAAATACTTTCAAATGCATATTTATAAAGATTGTTTTCTTAATTAATTTTGGTATCATTATAATGATAAAAAAAGTTTGTATTTATTGTTTCTTTAAATCACGTAATGAACGCTTCAATTTCTTTTCTGTGTGTGTTTAACTTTTAAAAAATTAATTTCTTTTCCGTTTCCTGCCTGGTTATAAATAATACATTTTTTAAATATGTATTTTATTACGTGAAATCAATTTTAAAACTGTTTTGCATCTTAACATTTTTTTTAAATGGAAATATAAAGAATTGTTTAAAATATAATTTGTATAAAAATACACACGCATACACATACACATAAAAACAACACACACACACTAACACATACATACATATAAATATTGTTTACTATTAATGGTAATATATATATATATATATACACCGGGTGTCCCAAAAATGACTGATGGATTTTAAAATTCAATAACTTGCAAACGGTGACAGCTATTTAAAAAAAATTTGCAGGAGGGTTATGTATAATGTCAGGATTTTTTTACCGTAATTTTTTATTTTAGTTCGAATTTCAAACAATAGATGGCGCTGACGGCCATTGAAGCCCAGATCCACGCCGAAACTGACCTTACTTAGCACTGATCACCTCGCCTTCAATCGCCGTCTATTGTTTGAAATTAGAACTAAAATCAAAAATTACGGTAAAAACTCCTGACATTGTACATGTACATAAACCTCCTGTAAAAAATTATTAAATAGTTATCACCGTTTGCAAGTTATTGAATTTTAAAATCCATCAGTCATTTTGGGGACACCCGGTATATATATATATATATATGTATACAGGACGTTTCAAAAGCTCGGTGCGAAAGTAAAACGCGATTGAAAAAAGAATCTACGGGTCGGAGAGAAATTTGAATTGCAGATAAATATTCATCTTGGTACGGGTTTTACCCAACACCAACGAAAAATTAGTTCAGAATATCGATAATAGAAGGCACTACTGCATGTATTTCCATGAAATAACTCCATATTGCTCCCACAGCGCAAGGTTTGGATGTAAAAAAAGTGTATATGCAGCATTCTTTAATGTTTTTGTAACCAATTCTTGCGTTGCATGAGCAATATGAAGCTGAAATAGTACAGTAGACTCCCCCAAATTCCAGCCCTAAAATTCACAAATCGTAGATGTAAACAATAAAAATTTCAGTCCAGATGTAGGGGCTAAATTACATGCGTTTTCAATTTTATATCATTCCGTAAATATTTTAATTAATAATTATCGATAAGATGACTGGGAATTCATGCATTATCATAAAGGAAGTATAACTTCATTTAAGGGAAAAAAATACACTGAAATTCACGAACATTTTTTTCCTGAATTTCACAGAAAAGCTCCCTTTTAACAACAAAAGGGTATTTTCCGTTACAAATCACAAAATTCCATCATAATTCCTGAAAATAACGAAACGAATGGAAATAAAAACAAAAAACGGAGACACTCCGTTGTGCGGGGAGCTCCATGGCCGAGCGGTCAAGGCACCATACCGCTAATCGCCTGAGATCGCAGATTGTGGGTTCGAGTCCCATTGGCGCCATGGAATAATGAAACATAAAAAATTCCTTTTAAATTACATTTTTTCTGTTTATTTTTCTCTTTTTTTCTTATTAAAAATATTTTAATTTATTAGCCGAAAAATAAATAAATAAAGAAATAAATAGTGTACGACAATTTAAAAAAACGTCTATATATATATATATATTGCAAAAAACTGTTAATAAAAAAAATTTATAAAAAAAACAGTGGTTTTAAACAGTGATTTTTTTAATTTAAACTTTTTAAAAAATTAAAAATGATTTTTAAAAATAATAAGTATTATGCATCAAATCTAATTATCTAAAATAATCCATTTACAAACATTCTAAGGAATATATTTGAAAAGAAATCTTTAAAAAGCACAAGAGATTTTCCCACTAACTCATAAAAGACATACTTTGTACCGTTTAGCATCGGCAACTTTGGCTCAGTTCGTAAGAATTTATTCCGCAGTCTGAAGGTCCCGAGTTCGATCCTGAGAACGGCTTGAACTAAATTATCCAAAATAACAATTAAGTAAAATAACATAGCAGCTTAAAATCCCTCGGTGATTTCGAATTCTTTGAAGATAAATCGGTAAATCATTTTTAAAAATTATATTAAATTATTACTATTATAAATCAAACTTTGTAACGGAAAGTTACTGATTCTTACACCGGAGTTTTCCCTTTTTGTATTTTCCACAACGGAAAATCTACTAACGGAACGGTAAAAGTTCGGCTACATTGCTGCCGGTAGTTTCACCTGGAATTCACAGATTTATTTTTAACAGTGTAGATATGTTGCTGATGCACTGATAATTATAATATTTTTATAGAATATATTTAAGCTTTTTGCAGTTATTAAGTCTTGTTACAATTGAAATGATTTTTTTATTTTATTTTAATGTGAATTAATAAAGTACATTTATAAAGCAAGTTTCAATCAAAAATTCAAGAAAAATGTATTGCATTTTATATGTATATAGAATTAACCCTATTAATTATTTACTTGACATTTATTTTTAATAAACTTATTATTTTTTAAACCATCTTAATTTTTTTTAGTTTAATATTTTGCTTTATTATTTTAATATTTTACCATATTGTAAGCATTCATCATAATTTAGATTGTATTATTACATTCAAATTTCTGTTTTAAAAAAGGTAAACAAAGCAATGACCAAAAATACGCAAAATTCTAAAATCCGCATAATCCATAGTTTCAAGCACGATGGATTTCAGAGAGTCTATTATGAAAATTTTGTTACCAAATAAATTTTTACTCTTGACAGATATATGACGTATAAAAATCAGCAAATTTTTTTTTTATTTTATTTAAGGCAAATAAAATATGCATCAACATATTCCTTGATGCTAAAACAATCAATATTCTTCCTATATAATTATTTTTTGAAAACACTGCTTTTACCTGATACAACCCTCATAGCATGCATGGTCACAGTGACGTCACAATGACGTCACTGTGAGTCACTTTGGTCACATAACATCTGTGACCAAAATGCCACCACTCAGTGACGTCACATTGTGACTGAGATGTGACTTTAATAAAAAATTTTAGAAAATTACAAATATTCTTCAAAACATGTTATTTACTTTAAAAAACATGTTTCTAGCTATTTAAATATCGTTGTTTTTGTCACAGTTTCGTCACAATGTTAATGCCAAATTAGTCACAAATGACACATTTTTCACAAATTTGTCACATTGTGACCTTTTTGTGAAACATCATAAACGAGCTCTAAAACGGCCATAACGACTTCCCATTTTAGTCTCTGTGACTTAACATCGACGTCACGTGATGTCACATCGACAATCGATGGTCACAAAGTCACAATGTGACTTCACAACGACGTCGCAGTGACGTCACCATGCCTTACGGGAATTGAATTGAAATGACACTTTCTCTGAAATCATTTTTAACATATTAATTTGTCATTTCTCTGGAAAATATTTTCGAAATCATATTTATGAGGGCATTTTTCTCAAATAATTTTTATATTGTTAGATAAAATTTATCTATTTGAGAAAATATTCACACATATTGTATACATTTATTTACATAATGAAATGAATGTCTTGAAAATCTTTTGTGTTCATGATTTCTGTCAAAACATTATTTAATTTTTCTTTGTCTACTCATAAATACAGTCGAGTCTCTCTATAACGAAACTTCATACATCGAATTTCTCTGTATAACGAATTTTTAGTAGGAACGGTCCCCTTTTCCCATGATTACATTAAAAACAGTCTCTATATAGCGAAATATCTATCTCCACATAACGAATTTTTTAATAAATTGGTCTTAATTTATTCAGTTTTAAAAAGCTTCGAAATCATATGGAATCAATTTTCCATCACTTATTTTTGATTTATCGTTCAGTGCTGATTTTTTTATATTACTTCTCTCCCTGTTCTTTAAATCCAGCGAATTCATCCCACCTCCCACACACCTTTCCACATCCTTCTCAAAACAGAGTCAATTCGATTGATACACACGTAAGAGAGGAATCAATAAGAATCACATAAGAGAGGCCTTCAAATGGAGGAAAATGTTATTGACAATTTTTCATTCCTTGCTAAAAGTTGAGCTTTTTTGGGGGAGGGGGGGGGGGAGCGTAACAGTTTTAAAATCAAAACAACAAAAAAATTACAGATTTCTTCGTCTGAAATTAATGCATGTCTTCCTCATTTGCTTTTCATTAAGCTTTCAAATAAATGTCTGTTCTCTTTTTTGAAACAACTTAAATAATTAAGAAATAAAATGTTAGGTTAATATTTATTTTTAAATATTTCAAATACTTAATTCAACAGATTAAAAATAATATTTTTTCAAATATTACATATTAAATACGATTTTTAACATCATTCTTTATACATCGAATTTCTCTATATAACGAATTTTTTACTGGAACGGTGGATTTCGTTATACAGAGACTCGACTGTATTTATGTCTTTAAAATGAATAATAATCTTCCTAAAATCAATTATTGTATCATGCGTAACAAAAATTATGTTATGTATTATTTTATATATTATATGTACTGTATAACTAAATTTAACAAGTCGGAAATTGTGCGTGAAACGTAGCAAATGAAATGCGTTCATACTATAACTAGTTTTATAATTATGGAGATCTTGGTGTAACAGCTGTTGTACTTTTATGCAAAAATGCATAAATACAAAGTTTAATTACTTTTATATAAATATTTAATTCAGTAATACGGATATAATAGAGTTCCTCCTAAAGAGAATGTAAATCATCGTGGCAAGCTAAAACCAATACCTGTCACGGGATATCACAGAATAGATTACGTATGTTTGAATTTAATGCAATAATTAACATGGCACTCAGGAATCATTACGTATCATAGGATAAATTGTTCAATAAATATGATTGGATTTAATAAAATATAAAGAATACTTTTATTAGTATATTTTTAAGTTTTGATTCAATTTTCACAAAATACTGCAATTATAATATAGATTAAATTTCAAACCATTCGGTTGGGTGTTTTTGGCCTCATTTATGCGGACAGGCGATTTAGTAGTACGACGATTATATTGGCTACGTATTTATATAATTTCGAACCCACTTAAACAGAAATTTAGACAGCATTGTCCTAAATATCTTTCTTTAAAAAATATACAACTCCACTTTAATTTTATTTAATTTATTTAATTTTAACAATCTGGAAAATTGCGATTTCTATCGGTCGAAAACAGAGAAATCTGGAGCATAACTGAAGTGATCTCTTGAGTTTATTCGTTTTCTGATAGGTCGATGTTTAATGCAAGAAATGGAATAATTTTGTTGCTCCGATCAAAACAAAAATGTATTAAAAACTACAAAAATAATAATAACTCAAAAAGAAATTGAGGTACAGCTTTCAAACAAATTGCATTTAAAAGTACCCCCCCCCCCCCGCTTATATGACGGTGTAAAAATTAAAAATGTGCGATCTAAAAAGTGCCTAAAAATGTTCAGTACCAAAAATTATAAAATTGAAATTTCATTTAAAATTTGTTTATGACTGGTTCTGGAATATTAATGTTTAATCCATGGCGTACGTAATATAGAACTATGTTATTACGTAAGTCACGTTTTAATCATCATATAACTGATGTTTATTATTATTATTGTTGTTTTTTTTAATGAAATTATTTACATTTGGAAACATTTTTATTTAAATAGGGGTAGGTGAATGTTGTTGTTAATAAACAAGAAAATAAAAAAGTTACAAAATGGGTAGATGCATGTTATCAGATATGAAAAAAAAAACGAATCCAAAGAAATGTATCGAATAATAAAAAAAATCTTAGTGAATCGGGACATGCGATTTTATATTAAAATACACCTCTCGCTTCTTGCGCATAAAAAGAAACAAGAAATTCATCAAGCATAGATTATTATACAATGTCATTAAAATTTTTTTTTATAGAATGAAATGAGATGCAACTTAGATAAACATGTGACAGTAAAAATCAGTTTTCATTTTATGATGTGTGTATTCCGGTAATGTGTGGTAAATCTTTCGAACACTTCGCAATTAAAAATACTGAGCATCACTTTCAGCAATTATAGATTGTAGGATGTCCTGTAATCCGAATAATTTTGCATTTGAAGCGTCACGAGATTATTAAAATCCAGAACAAATGATATTTTTTCATACATCATAGTAGATTAGAATTATTTTCTGCTCTCCTGTAAACAGACTATAAATGTAGCTTGCTTTATACTCTAGAGAAAACAAGTTTCTTCTCAGTTATTGACTTTAATCTCGTAATGTTTGAAATATAATAACATCAATAAAAGTCTTCTCAAACAACATTTTCTCATAGACCATAAAGTAGTGACGAATTTTTAAGAAACTATTGCTATGCACTACATTTTCAATACTAACAGCCTACAGCAAAATTCAATAATTCATACAAATTACATGGCAGTCCGATTATAGTTAATAGAGCTAGAACACGCTCAGACGGCCAATAAGCTAAACCCAATTCAATTGCATTTTACTTAAATATTGCAGAAATGTATTTTTTATAGATTTAATGATTCTGAACTCGAGCTTCACTACTTTTTCTTGGTATGTGTGTCGGAGGGGAGGGGAGGAGATTATAAATCAATGCTTTCCTCATAGGTAACACAAATGGCAAATATATTGCAAAACTCAATTTAAAATGTGTTTGTGATGTAAGATCTAATAATCTAGCGTGTTCACTTTGGGGCTGTGCAAATATAACGTTATCATTTTAGGGGAGCGGGGGGGGGGGGTCCGGCACATGATATTGTAAAATATCATGTTTGTTTTTTGATATCGATATAATTTTTGATCCAATCAAATTTTTCTCTTTTTATTTGTAACATGGTCTTTGGTTGAAAACAGTTTTTTTTTTTAGTAGGTTATCTACTTTTGCGTAAGGGATTGATGAGATGCGAAATAATTTTTAAGCACCACACGCCTAACAGAATTGCCTATGATTAGAGAGTGAAGATAGGGCCAATTAGGTGCGCTCGTCTCAAAAGAAACGGTTTAAGACAGTTTTAGTGAATATTGTTCTATTTTAGAGGTGAGAAATTGATTTCTTGATTATGGCAAATGAATGAAGACGCTGCCCTTTAAAACCATGTGTTATTTAATCAAAAGGGACTTTTCGGTTACATATTAACGCAATATTAGGTTCCAGCATAGTAACACTGTTTTTTATCCTAATACGTTAAATAATGTCCACCCCTAATTTCTTCTCGAAAGGTTTTCTTAAATGTATAACCTGGAACCGAAAAATTAAGCTTCAATCTGAATAGGACATATTTTATCTTTGTCAAAAATAAAAATGTAACTTCTTATGCTCCTTTCTAGAAATAAAAATTCAAAATGCATCAAGGATGTCTGACATATCCTTGACTGATACAAAAAAATCCCAATGAGTAACACGGAACGTTTCTTTAGTGGCAAGATTAGTCGTTTGTTCATTTTAATGTTAACAAAAATATTATGCATTGGGAGAAGATATTAACTTGGCAAAGAAAATTTTGAAATGCTATAACTTTTCTATGCGTGGAATCAAGTTATTTTCGCTTCATGTCAGAAAGTGAAATGTTTCCCGACTGTTTTTATGTTTCATTTCTAATCGTTTTTTCTAGTTGTCCTGGATTAGAACTGAAATACGTAATAAATATATTAAATATATTTTAAGTTTTCATTTTATACCTTTCAGCAATTGAGAACAGTATATCGATTCTTTTGTCTGTTTGTTTTGTTTGCTTATAGTTTGTGGGAGTGTTTATCGTTTCAAATTTTAAACACAGGTTAAAAAGTCACATTTTTATAATGATAGGACAACATCTACAATACGTTATATAAACTCGCGTAACAAAAAGCATTGAAAAATTGAAGATTCATAAAAAATTATTATAGCACATAAAAATATATCTAGAAGAAATCCATTCCGAACACGCACTGAAAATCTACTAAACAGTGCTAAAGTACTTCGTTTTATTTCAAGTTTGGCAAAATATCTTGAGATGTTTTGCTGAAAGTGGCAACAGGTTCCATCTATATATTATGCAAATGTAGGGAAAGCAGTCATTCTGTAACAGTTTTTTAATTTTTTCCAAAATATTTCAAAAGTATTTAAGGATATTATTCGTATGAATTTTATAGAATTTTCTTAATGAAAGGATAAAAAATATATAATTAAATCTTCAATAAGGAGTTATAAGTTTGCAATGATTCCATTCGACTTTCTAGCCGTTGATGAACGTATTCATTGAAAGTTTGGCAGTTTGGTCAACTTTTATACTGAGAAATTTCGAATTTTCACCAAGTATTTCCTATGGATATTTTTTTAATGATGAATATCCTTGATTTCATAAAGTATAAAAAAAATAAAAATAATAAAATAAAATAAAATAAAATTTCCTGTATGAATTTCCGAAATTCTGAAAACAAATGGAATCGAAATCGACAACCTTGCTTTAGAGGGATTTTAAAAAACGAGAGCGGCAAATGCAAAGGAATCTGCTGAATTCGAATGCTGCACCTCCTTTTTAGAAATAGGAAATTTTTGCTCTATGCTACTAATTCTTGATTATTTCATCATAATATTAAAGACACTTCCTCTATCATATTTCCTTAGTCACTTTTCTCTCGTTAGTTTTAAAAATATTTTGAAAATAGTTGAAAAATGATTTCATAACGTTTTAAAAAAGGATAAAATACCTAAACCGTTGGCCGATTTTTACAAAATTCTATGTAATTTTTGTGACAATGGTATATAAGATATTTGTCCAATGGGAGCGGAATCGTACATACTTTTGTAAAGTTAGTGTCTTCATATATATAATGATTTCAATACTTTTCCCTATGCTATTGTATTCTCGAAGTTTAAAACATAATTTTAAAAATTGCCACCGGTAAAGTTAACATTTTAGCATTTACGTTAATTTTACAGGAAGAATACGTTAATTTTCCGAAGAATAATTAGATGTTTTTCGGAAACATTTCAGTGATAGATATTTCTAACTTTGAAAATTTCAAAAGAAATCTAACTATCTGCATTAAAATCAGCATTTTACTTTCTCTTAAATAAAAAGTAAAAAATAAAAAATACCGTAAAACGATTTAACTTCATTAAAATATTTTGAAATGCATTCGGTTCAATGAAATAAAATGTTTGCGTTCTAATTATTTTGCATTTGTGCAAATTCATTCCAGATAAAAGAATCTTATGCGTTTATTCTTTGAATCTGTTTAAAGTTGCCATTAACAAATTAGAGAAACAATTTAAACTTCTTTGATTATTTGTTAAAAGATAAACAATAGCATTTTAATGTACAGTATTTTTTTTTTCAATTTCCTTTAATGTTGTTCAAAATGAACAAATAATTAAATTGTTTAAAATTTTCCGTTTAATTTTACATTTTAATATTTCATAATTTAGTTTTTAAGTATCATTAGTTAAATTGTAATTTTTTTTCAGCATATTTACATAATTCATACTGAACGATCAAATACATTTAAAATGACCAAAAAGTCGATTATTTTAGGCACGTATTAAATTCTATTAATTTGTAACATTTTAAATAAATGGGTGTTTTTGCATTAGAACGACATACAAAATTTGCTTTATATTTTTTAACTGAAAAAGAAAGATTAATTTTGCATCCGGTGAGTATATACTTTAACTTTACTAGTAATAACCTTTTGAGTCCCAGAAGGTTTTGTAAGCAAACTGTTGAAAAATCCCAAGCAACACGATTGCGTTTCTTTTATTTTATACAGAAACGACTGAAGCAGCGCGATAGTTTTCTTTTACTTATGCCAAAAAGACCAAAGCAGTGCGATAGCCTTCTTTTATTTTATGTCGATAATTTTCAAGGACACAATATTGTTTCTTCGATTTTATGTCAGTAAGTCCCAATCGGCGCACCTTCAATGTTCCAAACGCTCGAAATGTGCTGGGTTTTCTCGACATAAAAACTGAGCAGCAACGATCAAGCTTCTTGGGATGCAAACGGTTAAGAATATAATTCCATGGACTTATTTTTAGATATCTCAAGTCTGAAATGAAAGTACAAAGTTTGACTTAAGTGTAACCGAGACAAGACATTTCATTCAGAAACATAGAATTGGTCAATTTTAATCAGCAAGATTAATCGTTCATTTGCTTCAATGTTGCCAAAAATATTTTGCAACTTGTAAAAGTTATTTACTTTTAAGTGTGCAGCCACTGTAGATAAGAAATAATTTCGTTTCATGCCACAAGGTTCTTCAATATACTGTTGTTTTTTATTTAAACACTTTTCGACATATTGAAAAAGCGTTTGGTAATTTGTTTCATTAGAATTTTGCTTAAAATTTCCAAAGGGAAAAATAATTAAAATTAAATTGATCTTCTCATTAACAAAGAAAAATCTGGACTTATTCTTCTCGACTATCCAAGCGTTGGTGATTGTCTCCATTTGTTAAAGGAGTAAAAATTCCGAAGCAATGAACTTGGCTTAGATCTGACAAAGAAGATCTCCATACGGGAATACTTTGAAAAACCTGAAAAGATTACTCATGAAATGTTCGTCTCATAAGGATATATATGTTTATGAAAAAAATTTTGGCGGAACCTCGATAGGGCATCTGTAAGAAATAAGGAAAATTTCGTTATTTGGCGATTTTTCATCGGTTGGCGATGGAATGCAATTTTAAAAAAGGTGATTTTTTTATGTTAAATACATTTTAAAGAGAAAATTTTTTTATGATGAACGTTTTTAAATAAATTTATTTGAAATAACTTTAGTCAGTTTTAGGTTTTTTTTAGCTACAATTTCATCATATCGACATTTATGTATTTATAAGAAAAATTAACTAATATACATTTAATGTTTTAAGAAATATAGTTAAAATAATAAATATAGTTAAATTTTATTTTAAATAAAGAGAAAATCATCTCGAGCGATTTCACAAGACTGTGCAAAAATTGATGCACTTGTATAGAGCAGGAATGCTAGTTTAAACCACTTTGTGATTCAAAGTAATACAAAAATTTCTAATAGAAATTTTCGCCTTAATTAGTGTCAAAAATTTCGCGATTGCATAAAATTAAAAAAATAGAAAATAAAATTAAAAAATTGTAAATTCTGAATAAAAAAAAGAAACCAAATTGCACCCCTTGTATTCCCTAAAGAGTAAAAAAGGCAGGAGATTTTTATAAATTGCAAATGCAAAGAAACCTACTGGACTGGAAGGTTTGTACCTTCTGCTGTGAAACTGGAACCGTTTCGGTTGTGCTATTACAGTAGAACCCCGCAAATTCGGACCCCGTTAATCCGTATATCCGTGTAATCCGGATCAGTCTGGTCAATTTTTTTTTCAAAGTTTGAGAAGCGATCGGCAAAATTTCTGTAATTTTAATTCATTTTGTTTTCGTATTCTGAATAAAAAAAGTATTTTCTGAAATATTTTTGAAAGAATAACTTAATCTTTTTCATTTTAACTCTTAGATGTTACCTTTCAAAGAAACAGCAATACATGATTTAAAGTTTGCAAGAAGTTTGCTGAGAGTACTCTCCGAAAGTCGTGGAACATTTTATGTTCTACCAATTGTGATTTCTTGAATAACAAGCAAGCTTGAAACAGAAGGAAAATATAGGCGAGAATGAAAGGGAAATTACACCTGAAGATTTTGTGAGCTTGTTAAAAAAAATAATAATAATAATTCCTGAGATGATGATATCACCGACATTAACAACTTAATGAAGCAAAAAATATTAAAGTTTACGCCTCATTTACAGATGAGGAAATAATCACTTTATGTACAACTGAAGAAGTTGAAAATGAGGATGATTCAGACGAAAACACTATTATCAATGATGATCAACCAAAACTCCTAAACCATTATGAAGCAACAAGTCATTTATAATAATTAAAGGTATATTCTGAATATCAGGTGGAATATATTCTGAATATCAGGAGTATACTCAAGTGGATGCGTGATCGTGTGGCCAACTAAAGTTATACAAAACTGGTGCAGTAGCAGATTTTATATTTACAAAATAAACATTTTTATTGTCTGTAAACATTCAGTATGTTTATTATAAAGATGATTTTCTGTAAGTATGTTTGTTTTATTTTTTTCTCATTCTCCGGATAATCCGGATTTTCGATAATCCGGATTGGGTCTGGTCCCAATTAATCCGAATTATCGGGGTTTTACTGTAATACTAAATGATGCCACCGCCATATTTATCATTTATATTCTATCACATTTCCTTTGAGATTATCACTCAAGAATCTATTGATAAATGGTTTGAAAATGATTTTGAAATGGATGTAATCCGTTGGCCGATTTTTTTTTTTTTGAAAACATATTAGACTGGGAGGCTGTAGCACAGTCTATTACCTCATTGATTTCCTGGATGAAATTCTAGGATTTATTAAATCTTTATTCGCATTTTAAAACTCAATTGGTCTGCAAAGTCATTACTTGGTGGAAGACAATGGAAACCGGATTTTAGCGGTTTACTCGTAAGTTTGTAAGGAAAGGCACTCTAGCATTTTTGTGAGATCGTGACGTCAATGATTTAGCAGGCGTAGCGTGGAAGCGGCATCGATCCTCAATTTTACTTTAACTTTCTACAGCGTGTGTGTCTTCCTCGGTTCTACAGTTATGTCGCGGTTAGAAGTAATATGGAAACACATAGTATCTCAGTTTGCAGCATATAAAAGCTTTGAGTTTGAGTGTGTGGTGAGTAGCGGGGTAAGCCAACTAGGAGTGTGTAGCGGCGCAATCCAGCTAGGAGTGTGTAGCGGCGCAAGCCAGCTAGGTGGTGGTGAGAAGCGGCGAATTGAATTGGATTGAGTTATAGCGAGTTATTATTAGCCTCCAGAGAAGTAGCGAGGAGTTTCGAAGTGAGATAGCTAGCAGCGTTTGCCGACTGAGTTCATTCAGAGCGGAGCTATTCGAGAAGTTTGCCGTTGGTAAGAGATAGTTGATTGCGTTGAGTATTTTAGATAATAAAGAGTGTTTTACAGCCACGGGCTGTCTAATAAAGCTTTTATCTAGCAGTTTAGCTGAAGTCTAAGTGAGAAGTTGATTTGAAGTGCCCCGACTGAGTCTAGTGCCGGAGCTGTGAGTATATTTATGAGTTTAATATTCTAGTATTGTGACTAGTTATCGAAATTGACGAACTGACGCTCCACTTCCCCTGAGCCCTAACAGTTTAAATAAACTGTGGTTTTAACTTATATCTCGAGTTATGTCTGCATTCAACCAGCACACCCCCACGACCGTTACCCAGTATGTGCGTGCATCCATTCGTTACAAGTTTAGTATTATGCTTTCCTGCACTCAAATTTGTGAAAACATGACGGACTGGGAACGGAAAACATAAGAGCCAGCCTCTAAAATCAGCTTTTCTGGTATTTTCCACCAAGATATGACTTGGCTAATGGATTGCGTTTTAATATGCGACCGAGATTTAACTGTTACTATAGGCAAGTTGCAATCAGCTGGCTTACTTTTCATCCGCCAATCAAAACTGCCCGGTTGACCTCCAGCCGCAAACATAATCATCTTAGTTAAAGTCCTATTACACGTAAAAATAGCAAGCGACAAAAATCGCCTGTGTTTTTTCGTTTTCTTAGCATTTCATTGGCTGTTCGAGAAGAGTCTTTACCATCATTTGGATATCCAAGCATTTCATTGGCTCTTACTGGCGACTCGCTTCGTTTCAGGCGTCAAAGACGCTCCGACACAAGAGAATCGCACGCTAACCTGGCGACTCCCCTGGTCCCATAGGATTACATGGAGACGCCTGCAATTTGACGCCTGCAGTAGAACACGTGTAATAGCAGCTTTACCAACCACAACTGCCGTTCAACTGTTGTTTGACATCCAATGGTAAATTTATGACGTCATATGAAACTGCCCTATAATTTTATCTGTGACCACGATGGGGTGGTTAACTGTGCTGCCGCCTGTGACTAATTTGTGGCCGCCTCATTGGCTGTGTTCTGCAACAAATGTTCGTCAAATCGATTTGAATCTGTTGTGCAGTATTATTTTTGAGTTATGTTGACGCAAATCATGATTGCAATATTTTACTTGTAATTCGGGGAATAAAAAATTATATTTATATATTGTCTGCTCGATAAATAATCTTTTGTCGTTTCGATAACTTTCCAAGAACGGCAGAAGGATTTTAAATTACGACAATTTAGAGAAGACTATCTAGATAGTTTTAAAAAAACTATTTACTACTGATTAATCTGAATTTTGAAACATTAAAAACTAATCTAACGATCGGGATTAAAATTAGTATTTCACTTTACCTTAATTAAAGAAATTAAAAACATACGTAAAAAGATTTGAAGTAAGGTACCCTGGGGTAATAACGCCAGGCGGGGTAATAACGCCAAGTGCTTATATTTTGCATAATTATGAAATAATCAGGTAAATGACACCAATGTGCTCTGCGCAGAAGGGTTTGAGTCATATAAATCGCAAAAAACAGCTTCAAGTTAAGTTGTTTCATTTTTAGGTCTTATTGTTTTTACAAACAACAAAAATTAACGCTTGATCTAAAATTTGCGAGATACGTTTCGTATATCTGAAGACTATCTTTTTATTTGGAAATACTTTGTTAATTACATAAATTTGTAGTGCATTTCATGTACTTTTAAAATGTTGTTGAAGATTTTGGATATCTTCTCGAGATAATTTGTAATTTAAAATGTACTGCGCAATAACTATACCGAGGTAATAACGCCAATCCTTGACAATAATACCCCGGTTGATTGCCTACAGTGGTCGAGCTACATCCTAAATACTGATTCAAATAAACACAGTTAAAACTGTGCAATGTTTCTCATATTTCTATTTAAACGGTCCTTTTTAAGCAAAAAGAAACTCACGGTCTGATATTCATTTGCCTCATCCCCCCCCCCTCCCACACCACACCTTTATATTTCTTACACTTTCACAAAAATTGAACATTTTCAATACCTTAGAATGCAATTTGTCAATTTCTAAGTTTGTAGAGTTTGTATTTTTAGAATTGGGCTATCTACATGCAAGTATTCCATCTTATTTCATAGTTTTGTTTGCATGGCGTTATTACCCATATAGGTGGGTAATAACGCCAAATAGCATGGGTCAAGAAAAAACGCCATTACATTTTATGAATACATATCTGTTAAATTATTTTATTTTATATAGATAGTCAATGAGTTGCTGTATCAGATCCTATATTTGTTTGAAAAATACAATCTAAAACTAAGCCGTGAAAATTGGTAGAACCTTAATGTGGCGTTATTACCCCAGGGTACCTTAGTTAAAGTATTAAAATAGTTTCAAATAATTAAATATTTTGAAGAGTTTTCAATTCGATGAAATGAAATGATTGCTTTCTATTTTCTTTTTCGCATTCCTTCGAACTCGTTTTAGCTGAAATTCCAATGCATTTGATTTATATGTTGAAAGTTGCAAATAATAAATTAGCGAAAATAATCGAAACATCTTCAATAGATTTCCAAAAGATAATTTATGGTGTTTGAATTCAATCTATATTTTTTAGCTCACAGGCTATCATAGCCTGAGAGCTTATGTGCCCGCCCGTTCTGTATGTATGTGCGTATGTGCGTAACGCGATAACTCATGATAAAAATATCCGATCCTCTTAAAATTTTGTATGTAGGTATATCCTGACAAGGCGCTTCCCTGATTAGTTTTTGAAGTTCATTCGATATGTATAAGAGGGGGAACGGGGGGCTCATGTCCCCCGTTAGTTGATATAAATGGGATTTTCATGCAGAATTAAGTTTTCAAAATTTAGATTAGGATCATTCTGATGAGGCGATTCCGTGACTGTTATTAGGTGTTCATTGAATAAGTATAAATAGGGGGAACAGGGGTTCTAATCCCCCCCACCCTTTAGTTGATATAAATGGGATTTTCATGCAGAATTAAGTTTTCGTTCAAAATTTAGATTAGGATCATTCTGATGAGGCGATTCCGTGACTGTTATTAGGTTTTCATTGAATAAGTATAAATAGGGGGAACAGGGGTTCTAATGCCCCCCCCCCCGTTAGTTGATATAAATGGGATTTTCATGCAGAATTAAGTTTTCGTTCAAAATTTAGATTAGGATCATTCTGATGAGGCGATTCCGTGACTGTTATTAGGTGTTCATTAAATAAGTATAAATAGGGGGAACAGGGGTTCTAATGCCCCCCCCCCGTTAGTTGATATAAATGGGATTTTCATGCAGAATTAAGTTTTCGTTCAAAATTTAGATTAGGATCATTCTGATGAGGCGATTCCGTGGCTGTTATTAGGTGTTCATTGAATAAGTATAAATAGGGGGAACAGGGGTTCTAATGCCCCCCCCCCGTTAGTTGATATAAATGGGATTTTCATGCAGAATTAAGTTTTCGTTCAAAATTTAGATTAGGATCATTCTGATGAGGCGATTCCGTGACTGCTATTAGGTGTTCATTGAATAAATATAAATAGGGGCAACAGGGGTTCTAATGCCTCCCCCCCTCTTAATTTATATAAATAGGTTTTTCAAGCAGAATTTTCAGATTTCGTTCAAATTTCTGAATAGTTTTGGAAGTTTAATGGTTAAGTATAAAAGAAGGGGATAACTCCTTTTAAATTATATAAATGCTAAATGGGTTTTTATTAAGAATTATCTAATTTGCTCTGAATTTTGGATATAGATTTTTTATATGATAAAGCATGTCTTTGATAGTATAGGAGGTTCAATGATTAAGTATAAAAAAAGAGGAAAGGGGAGAGCTGTTTCCTCTTCTTAATTTTTTTTTCGAACGGAATTAACCCTTGAAAATATAAGGCTTTAATGTACAATTAGTATTTGTAGCCTGTGAGCTCAATGCCATCAGTTTTACTGGGCAGTATTCTTTATTTCTACTTCATTTGATGAGGTTCAAAAGCAATGAATAAATAAAATGTTTGATGATTTCTGTTAAATTTTCACTTTTCGTCTTTAATTCTTAAATTTTAGACATTATTATCTGAACTGAAATGTCATGTAGAAAATATTTTGTACCCATTTTTTAAAATTTTTTAGAGTACATTTAATATTAAATATTATAATATATTTAAAATTACCCATTTTTTTCTTTATTTTGATTCACTAACATTTAAATTCGTTTAATTCGTAACACTTTAAATAAACTAGCGTTCAAATATTTTTGTTAGAACATCATGCACGCATTGCTTTAATATTTACACAAAAAGAGAAATTAATGTTCCCTCTGTTTAGGCCATGCTTTATCTTTATCAATAATTCAAGAATAAGGATATAGTTTCTTGGACATATTGTTAAAAAAATAATTTCGAAATGCGATATCGAAATGTGACTTAAACTGCATCTGAGACAAGAAATCCCCTCGAGAAAGACGGAAATGTTCCTTCAGCTGCAAGATTAATCGTTCATTCGTTTCAATGTTGCCAAAAATATTTCGCAACTAAGAAACGATATTAACTTGGGAAATAAAAATTTTAAATACTATGAATTTTCCCTATGTAACAACTGTAAAAAGGAAAGGATTTTGAGTTCATAGTTCAAAGTATTTCTTAATAATGCTGGTTTTTGATTATTTGTTGATTTTAACCCTTTCTATTACTATATTTAAAAATAGTTTATTACTTTGGTTCATCACAAGTTTAATCGAAATTTCTTTAGAAAATCATAAAGGTAATTACATTTTATCGTGAATGAAGAAAAACATCTGTAGCAATTTGATTTTCCAATATTTGGAGAACTAGTAAACAACAGAATTCTTAAATTGGGTTTTTTTTTATTTTTTTGTCGTGAAATTTATTTAAAAATTATTCAGAAATATTTTAATTCAGAATTTTCTAATAATAACTTTTTTTGATTAATAGCCAGACATATCATAAACAAATAAATAAATAAATAAACTTTTTAATAGTTTTTTTTTTTTTTTTTTTTTTTTTTTTTTGGCATGAATTCGAAATTTCTGAGTAAAAAGGAAAACAAATTAAACACCTTGGCCCAAATGGTAAATAAAGAAGGTAGATCTTTATAAATTTCAGACTTATAAAAATCTGCTGAATTCAAACTCTGTAAGTTTTAGAACTAAAAACGTTTCCGCTGAGCTGTTATTTCTTGCATACAACACTGCTGCAATATTTATCACTGGCCGTTTTTTACAAAAATCTATGCAGCTCTTGTGACGGTGGTCTATAATACCCAGGGGATATTATAGCTGTATTCAATTAATGGGATATTAATTGAAATTACATTTGATAGTTATTTTTGTTTTAATTTCTTTCTGTCTCTCACGCACGCACACAACAACTTACTACAATATTCTTCTTACACTATGCCCCTTGAAAGTCGGAAATTGCACATCAAGAGTAACAAATGAGGTGCGTTCGTACTATGATGAAGTTTTAAAAGTATTCCGATCTTGGTGCAATACTATACAGTTCATCGGATGCAGTATAGTAGCCGAAATCTTTTGTTTCTTTCTTTAAATACTTTCTATTATGTAGAAAGTAAATTATATCAAACCTCAGCAACGTATATTACTTTCAGAAAATGTAAAACAGTTTAACATAATTAAAATAAGCCCCAAACAATGTTTCTTTCTGTACCATTATGTAATGGAATACTTCTGCGTGACCCTATAAAATAATAACAAATGTTCTTTGCCCCACAGATAGTACATAATGTATATTTTAGTACATAGTTCATAGATGCATATCAATTACAGTGTAAGATCATTAAAATGCACTTAAACTATTTTTTCAATTGGCTATAAAGTTACAAAATAACTTTGAGTGTACTTGTAACTAAACTATAGATCTGATTTTTATAAAAATTTGAAAGGACTCGAAAAAAATGTTGCAACAATTATATATTTTAAATTATAAACGATTCATTTGAATAGTTTTTGCTTTGTTTTATGAAGACAGAGAGACAGACAGATGGACGGACAAACAGACGAACGGCCAGGCCGATAGACGGACTGAACGAACAGTAAAAGCGTTACGTATTTACATAATTACGAACGCACCTAAAAAGAAATTTTAAAAGGGACAATTTACTTCATATTTTGTCAAAAAAATGATTTTTTTTATTTTAATCCGAAGTAAGTTTTTAAGTAAACGCGTATTTTATTGTGAATACTTTAATGCTTCATTTTACCCATATAGCCATTAAATTACTAGATCAAATTTCTTAAAACGTACAGAACAATGACTCATACAACTTAAAATTTTAAATGGCTTCTTCATGTTGATATTTCCGTCACTTTTATATTTTAAATATGCTAAAGCATTTTTTCTATCTGAGATAGAGATCTAAATTTTTTTGTCAATGGTCTTTTCTTTATTATGCATGTAACAAAGCTGCGTATTGATTAAGCCTTCAAGCTTTTCGTTATTAACAAAGAATACAAGAAATAATGATGAGGCAGATTTCATTGTTTTTCACTTTATGTATCAGTAAATAAAATACATTAAATACATTGTTAGATGCGTCAGTCTTATGAAATACACATTTAAAAATCTAAAAAAAAAAAAACATTGTGCAACAATATCAGTATTTAAAATAATAGCACAAATTTAAAAAAATTAAATGTTGTAAAAAAATTTCAAAATATACTTTTAGTTGAACATTGAAATGAAGTGTGTTCGCCACTTAAATCATATTTTTAAAAAATAAACAAAATTGTTTGAAATGTAAACTGTCCCCTACAGGGGACACAATATTTTAAGTACTGATCTTCTTTTCTTAATATTAATTGAAAGTTGTTTTAATCGTGAATACTTTGACGCCTCATTTTTACCTGTACGAGAATAATATCGCGAGGTAATGTAAATTTTCTTAATAGATCCAGTGCAATTACTCATACAAATGAAATCTTAAAACTGGTTGTTTCCCCTGTTTATATTTTTATATCTTGTTTATTCGATAAATATTAAGGCCTTTTTTGCTAATTAAGATAGAGGTTTGAATTTTTTTTTAGGTGCGTTCGTAATTATGTAAATACGTAGCACCTATAGTGGCCGTTCAGTCCGTCCGTCTGTCTGTCCGCATATAACAACGCAAAAACTACCCAACCGAATCGTTTGAAATTTAAAATACATAATTATTACATAATTTTGTCGAATCATTTCAAATTTTATGAAAATCGGATGCATAGATCAATTACAGGGGCAATCAAAAGTATTCCATTACATTACGGTCAATGGGGAAAAAAGTTTCAAATGCATTTTAATCGTTTGAAATTTAAAATACATAATTATTACATAATTTTGTCGAGTTATTTCAAATTTTTTGATAATCGGGTGCATAGATCAATTACAGAGGCAATCAAAAGTATTCAATTACATTATGGTCAATGGGGAAAAAGTTTCAAATGTATTTTATACGTTTGAAATTTAAAATGTATAATTATTACATAATTTTGTCGAGTTATTTCAAATTTTATAAAGATCGGATTAATAGATCAATTAGAGGGACAATGAAAATTATTCCGTGACATTACGGTCAATGAGGAAAAATGTTTCAAATGCATTTTAATGGTGTTACACTCATTCGAACTTAATAAAATTTATATGCAACTATAAAGTACATGTTATAATATACATTTTACATAATTTGTGATGCAAAGAACATTTATTATTGATATACAAGGCCACACAAAAACATTCCATTACATAATGGTATAGGGAGAACATTGCTTGATGAGCGTTTTAATTGTAATTCACTATTTACAATTTTATGAGATTGATATATGAGAGTAATATTTTTAAAACTTCGTTATCGTACGAACGCACCTCATTTGCTACACTTCACGTGCAATTTCCCACTTGTTTTTATTTGTTCTCCATGGTGTATTTAATATTTTTGTTTATTTAACATTGAAGTTTATTTTATTTTTATTTTATTTTTAATATTTAAATTGTGAGTTTGTTGAATTTCTTTCATTTTTTTTTTTATACACATGAGAGAACAAAATCACATTAAATGTAAAATCTCATGAATATAAAAATCCTTGAGCAGTTTTTTGAAGTAAATTCTAATAAATGTGGAAAAAATATTCAAATTGTTAAAAATAGTAGAATTTTTTAAAAATTAAATTTTTTCTTGAAAATTTTTACCAAAATAGGCTGTTTTACAAGATTTTTTTTATTTTATTTAATTTTTAGCATTAATTATTGTGTATACATACCGGGTGTCCCAAAAGAGACTGATGGATTTTAAAATTCAATAACTTGCAAACGGTGACTGCTATTTAAAATTTTTTTGCAGAAGGGTTATGTATAATGTTAGGAGTTTTTTTACCGTAATTTTTCATTTTAGTTCGCATCTCAAACAATAGGTGGCGCTGACGGCGATTGAAGGCCAGGTGATCAGTGCTGAGTGAAGCGTCGACCTGGCCTTTAATCGCCGTCAGCGCCACCTATTGTTTGAGATGCAAATTAAAATAAAAAATTATGGTAAAAAACTCCTGACATTATACATATCTCTCCTGCAAAAAAATTTTAAATAGCTGTCCTCGTTTGCAAGTTATTGAATTTTAAAATCCATCAGTCATTTTTGGGACACCCGGTATATATACCACCACATATATATTACAGCATTATTCAAAATTGAAGAGATGATTTTAAAGGTACCTTCTTAAATGTTGTCTTTCATAAAACATTTCGCATCTTTGATAACTTCCTAGGAACCACTAAATGTTTTTAAATTGTAAAAAATTATAGATTTTTAATTTGGTGCTTTTTAAAAACTATTAAGTACTAGCTAATATAAACTTTGAAACATTCAAAACCAATCTAACTATCAGATTTAAAATCAACGTTTCACTTTCACCTAAATAAAAAGTATAAAGTAAAAAATAGCGTCGAATAAATTAATTTTATTAAAGAATTAAAAGAGTAGAAAAAGAATGAAGTAAGGTACCCTGGGGTAATAACGCCACGTTAAGGTTCTTCCAATTTTCACAACTCAGTTTTATATTGTATTTTTCAAACAAATATATGATTTGATGCAGCAACTCATTGACAATCTATATAAGAAAAATAATTTAACAGATATGTATTCATAAAATGTAATGGCGTGATTTCTTGACCAATGTCATTTGGCGTTATTACCCACCTACACTGTAAAAAAAATCTGTAACCTTAGTGATCTAAATTAACCGAAATCTCTTATGCTTACTAAAATTTTATGTGTACACTGTACAAGAAAATGATGTCAATCTACAAAACTTGTAAGCAAAACTAAAACCATCTGTAACTTTACAAAAGAATTTACTAAAATTTTGGTAACTTTACTAAAATTTTACCTATAATGCTCGTTATCGTCACTTAAAAAGTTCTTGGAATACGAGTTCCCAAAAAAATTCTTAGTAACCTTAAAATTTGTTTGATTCAAAGTGCAAATCTGTATCTGTTGACATGAATTTTTATTGTTGCCATTGCATAAAAAGTTCTTGGAATACAATTCTACTAGAAAAATTTTTGTAATTTTCCCAATTTTTTTTTACAGTGTATATGGGTAATAACGCCATGCAAAGAAAACTATGAAATAAGATGGAATAATGGCATGTAGATTGCCCAATTCTAAAAATACAAACTCTACAAACTTAGAAATTGACAAATTGCATTCTAAGCTATTGAAAATGTTCAATTATTTGTGAAATTGTAAGAAAAATAAAAGTGTGGTGGGGGGGGGAGGGGGAGAGGAGGAGACAAAAGAATATCAGACCGCGAGCTTCTTTTTGCTTAAAAAGGACCGTTTAAACAGAATTATTAGAAACATTGCACAATTTTAACTGTATTTATTTGAATCAGTATTTAGGATGTAGCTCGGCCACTGTTGGGAATCAACCGGGGTATTAATGCCAAGGATTGGCGTTATTACCCCGGTATAGTTATTGCGCTGTACATTTTAAATTACAAATTATCTCGAGATGATATCTAAAATCTTCAACAATATTTTGAAAATCCATGAAATGTACTACAAATTTATGTAATTAACAAAGTATTTCCGGATATAAAAAAATAGTCTTCACATCACAAAACATATCTCGCAAATTTTAGATCAAGCGTTAATTTTAGTTGCTTGTAAAAGCAATAAGACCTACAAACGAAACAAATTAACTTGAAGCTGTTTTTTGCGATTTATATGACTCAAAACCCTTTTGCGCAGAGCACATGGATGTCATTTACCAGATTATTTCATAATTATGCATAATATTAGCACTTGGCGTTATTACCCCGCCTGGCGTTATTTCACCAGACCACCTTATTTTAAAATGCCTTCAGTTCAATGAAGTGAAATAATTGTGTTTATTTTTTTTCGCTTGTGTGAGTATTAATTCTAAATAAAGTTCTAATGCATTATTCTTTTAAATCTGTTGAATTGCTGTAATTAACAAATTACAGAAAGCATTTAAAAGCATTTTGATAGCTTTCTAAAAGATGTATAATATGGTTCAATACAAGGTTTCTTTCTTTGCATTCTTTTAAGACTTTTAAAAGGAATAAATAAGTGAAAGTTTCCTATTTTGTAATTCATATTTCAATTTTTAACTATCATTGAATGAATTTTAAGTTTATGATCTAAGTCTTTTTGTTAACTAATTTCATATTAAGTATTTAAATGTACATAAAATGACTAAAAAATTGACTTTTTTTATTCACTGATATTAAAATTTTGTTTGTAATATTGTATAGAAATTGGCGTTCAAAAATGTTTTAGAACAATATCGTAATAACAACATTATTTACATAGTAACAAAAATCAAATTTGCCACGGCCATGTATAATATTAGGAAAAAACAAACTTATACTGCATATCTGCGTGCTATCTGGGTAAGATCTAATGTTATCATTAAGTCCATTAAGTCTGTATGTTCTTAGGTGGGGATTGTTAAGCTAAAGCCTTGCGGTAGGTCTCTGCTCCTAGTTGACTACAGCCTGTATTTTCTGAAAACAGTTTGTTTGTTTGTATTTATGTTGGCCAATTATCTACAATTTTGAGATATGGGCCCTAAAGGGGGGGTATGCCCTCCGTCGGGTCTTTCTAAGGGAGCCTAACCCGTATTTCCGCAAGGAAACCCAAGGCTCGAAGAAAATCAGGGAAAACTCCGAACGGTTAGGCCGACGGCCACGATTGGTCTCGAACCCACCACCTGCTGTCAACCAGTTTTGGAGGCAAAACCTCTCGGTGGGACATCATTAGCACCCATATACATGACAGTTGATCAATAACTCTGATTTTGAACATTACTATATTTTTCATGTTTGTTGGACTATTGAAAACGACATTGACTATTAAGAACTTATTTTGTCTCTACTTTGAATTATTATGTTAATGCAGTTACTGAGCTTTATTTTAATTTAAGTTGTAAGGCCAACTTGTATCACAAGATTAAAGGTGTATTTCGATTCAAACTGCTTATTTTCCGATTTATTTTTGAACTCACTTCTGCTCTCAAAAGTATCAAACTAGCAGATTCTCTTATTTAGAAACTATTTAATGTGCAGTATCTGTCAATCTTTTGATAAATGCAGAAAATATTACAAAAAATGCAGTCAAAGTAGGCCTTTTGATCCGAATTTTCCGAAGCAGGAAATCTGGGAATGTAAAAAAGGTTCATACTGAGAAGATATCTGTTTATAAATCTAATTCTAATGAATTGAGCACAGAGTGACATCACACGGCACCTTATATGTCTCTTCAAAAATCTCCTCAGCAAGTTTCATGTTTCTACTTTAAACAATGCGTCTAAAATTGTATCAGATAATTTCGAGCTGTTGAAGGTGGAAAAGTATTTTTTCGAATACGCCCTTAATTTTGTATCACAAGATTAGATCTTGTATCACAAGATTAGATCTTGTATCACGAGATTAGATCTTGTATCACAAGACTTGTATCACAAGATTAGATCTTGTATCACAAGATTAATTTTCCTTTAATTACAAAGATTGTATTACTGTTTTGCTTTTCGTGTGAAAGTTCACTCTGGTTATGTTGCATATATTTGAATTAATTTCTGATTGATTTTTCTAGGCTAGTTGGCTAGGTTTTGGTTTAGCTGGTGGTGAAAAGTGGTTTTCCTCTGGAGCAAGCAGTGTATGGCAAATTTGGTTGGTAATCCGGTTGGATGATTCAAGTCCCTGATTCTAGCCTGTATATTCCTTATAGGTACTGAAAAAAATCAACTCATACGAATGAAATGCGAGGGCATTATCCTAATGTAGTGTCTAAAATACTTTTAAAAACCTGCATCAGTTTATATCCTTATCAGTTTATTTTAAACTAATAATAAAAGTCAAACATATTTAATTCAAAAAAATCTTTAAAACAATATTTTTGCTTAAATAGTCCCATGAAATTTAATACATGCATATTTAGTTATATTTCACGTAATCAGCTTTAAAACTATAGCTAATTTTTGCTATTTCAAAGGCAATAAAAGAGAAAGATATTCAAACGAGTTTTTAAGACATTTTAGTGACACTTAAAGTAAAGTTTGGAATCTCAACTACAAGTTTCAATAACAACTTTTCGCTTTCAGACAATTCCTTATAAAAAAGCAGAAGTAAATAGCATTGAACGATTTAACTTCATTAAAATATTATAATTTTAGAAAAACATTAAGTGTCTTGAAGAACTTTAAATTCAATGAAATGAAATAATTTCATTTTAATTTTTCTGCAAATGAGTGAATTCACTGATTGTTTAAATTCTAATGCACGTATTCTTTTGAATCTCTTAAAAGCTTTGATTAATAAATTATCGAAGCCATTCAAAGCCAGTTTGATAGTTTTACAAAAGATAAATTAAGAAGTTTCTGTTAATGTTTTTTTTTATCTGCTTTCTTTTGTGTGTTTCGAAGGGAATTAATGAATATATTATTTAAATTTCATTATTTGATTTTCTATTACAGTCTTTCCTTCTTGAGGTTTTATTTTTTAGATATTAAATTGTAAGCTGATATAATAAGACTATTAATCAAAGAAACGGGGTAATCCCTTAATTTTTTTGTCAGCATATTTCGTTTTATTTAAACTCAAATTATTGATTATGATAAATATATACTTTTCTATTCATTTTGATCTTTATTGAATTAATTATTAACTACAGTCGACTCTCGTTAATTCGAAATCGGATAATTCGAATCTTCGTTTAATTCGAACTAAATATGAAGTCCCGAAATTTTCAGAGGCAGAATAACGTTAACAATTTTCATTAATTCGAATTCTTTCTCTCTTGACTTCGTTTAATTCGAACTAACGAGAATTACGATTTTTCATTTTTATTTTCTTTCTCACAGATTTCAGATAATTTGAATAACTTTCTTTCTTTCTTTTTTGTGAAAATTGTTCCAATCGAGTATACATATAATACAATGCTTGTGGTATCCACTTTCTTAGAGTCCCGTGTGTCCATCAGTGACGCTTTAAATTTTTTTCCCATCATGCTTGTTTCCTAATCTTTTAATTAGTTTATGTATTTATACATTATAATTTAATATTAAGTCATATTCTAATGATAACAGACGAAATAATTAAAAAAACAACACTATCATATTAATTCCTTTGTAATAATACCGTATTAAGCATGTTTTATATCATATTTTCCATAATTCGAACTTCGGATAATTCGAACATTTCTTGTGGTCCCCGACGAGTTCGAATTCACGAGAATCGACTGTATCTCATTTTTAATGGTACACTGAAAAAAATAGCCAAATGTGTAGCTGCGAAAATGAAATATAAGCACTAAGGATATGCAGTAACTTCTTAGTAGTATTTCACCATTCTAAAAATTGTTCCTTATCTGCAGAAAGCACAAAAAACAATGTATTTTGAGATTAAAGAAATTTTGATTAAAATCAAGATAATTTTCTTGTCACTGATTTTTTTAAACGTACTTTCAGCTATGTAACTGATTTTTCTCATGCAAAATACTATTAACTTCAACGTTAAAGTTAATTATGTTTATTTATCACGTTTCACCGTACGAGCGTCATCCAGGTGATATGTTTACAACAGCCTGTAAAATGAAACAAAACGTAATTACCTGGAAAAATCTACTTGCAAAAGATACTGTAATGTTTCAGATACTTCTCGACATAAGAACCACCGAGAATGTGTAACACTTGTCATATCATAGAATAAGTTTTTGTATTCCAGTAACACAGAAGTATGCCGTCTGAAAAAAAGAACCTGATTGTCACAGTTTTCGACCTAAGTATCATCCACAGTAACGATATTATTCAGGTACTCATTGTCCTAATCATGGTATCGCTGCAGAAAAATGTCTAAGAGATCATTCCAAAACACCTGTTGTTCCAGAAATTATGCATGAGATAGATGCAAAAAAATCTCATATTTAAACGCTAAAAAACAAACACATAGAAGCAGCATTTACTTTTCTGCCGCGATACCACGACGAGAGCAACGAATATATAACGGGGTCGTTAGGGCAATGAAACGTGTGTTCACCTGTGGCAAGGTGTTTTATTCGCAGGCGTCAGAGATTCTGTGACACTGGAATAATAAAAAAACTTATGCAATTCTATGACAAATATTACAATTACGGTGGTTGTTATGCTGAAAAGAAACTGGAACATTTCTGTATCTTTTCAGTAAAGTTTTATATGGAATTATGTTTTGTTTCTTTTTACGGGTCGTAGGAAACTCATTTTTGGATTATCCTCATGAAACACATTTGTTGAACATAAAAATATTTGCTTAAGAAGCTCCAGCATCAGAATAACCTCCCATCCAGGACAAGAAAACAAATTTATACACTATAACAACAACTCTGGATCGTTGTTCAAGATTAACAGCAATAAAAAAAAAACTTCGTTTTATAAAAAAATTCTTGAAATCTTGAAAACGTTCAAGTTTCTGAAAATTTGAAAATTAATAATAAATATAAGAACAATTTTAATTAACATTTAAACTAAACTGTGCCTGAACTGGGCCTAAACTGTGCCTGAAATTATTGAAAATTAAATATGTAAAAATTTTCGCATAACTAACAAATTATAAACCAAAAGTTTGAAGAAATTTCTATGTCTTGGACATTTTACATTTAGGTTGCAATGAAAAAATTCAATATTCAAGAATTAACACTTTTCTGAATAGCTGATAATTTGGAAGAGATTATTGTATATATTTTTGTTTGTGATTATAATGAATTTTTCTGTAAAGGAAATATTTTACCGTTTAGCTTCTGTAAAATTAGTTTCGTAAATGTTTGTAAATCAGAGGCGTATTCGCCAATACAGAAGTTTTTACAGGAAGAGCTTAAAACAATTATTACTGTATGTTCTAGTTTGTTCTTAAGGAATCGATGCCTATGTAGTAAATAAGCACTATACCACAAAGTATTCGATTTTGTTTTTATTATTTTATTTGAAAGAACAATTTTTTACAATTCTAAAAAAGCTTCTTTTTGTTTGTGCTGTGTTTTAAAACAGAAGTTATACGTAATTTATAGTAAACACACCTTATTTAACGCATTTGTCAAAATTAATTTTTACAGAAAATTATTTCCTTTCAAAAATTATACCTAAAAATACTATTATTATTCTTCCATAAAAACTTTTTCTGGATAGTGGTGTCTCGTGTTTGTACTAAAAAATATTATCGTATGAACACTTTCAAAATTATGGCGTGTTCTTGAAACAAAAACATGGTAAATTTGGTTAACTCTTATAATTGGCTCCTCCACACCCAAATTTGTTTACATAGATGTTTTTTAATTTACATAAGGGCAGTAGATAGAAGCTTATAGTTTACATCAGTAGTAATTTTTTTCAAATAAATTTACCTTTTTCTTATGTGGCATTTTTTAAAGTTTTTAAAAAATTCTTGAAATTTCTATATATATAAATATGTATTTAACATTTTTCTAAATACTTATAGATTTCCATTATTTTAAATGTAAATTGATATTTTGTATTAACACTAAATCAAAAAATGTATAAAAATAGCTTCTTTTCAATATATATTTTTTAGTTCTTTTGACGTAGCTCATAATAGACTCACGTTTGAACTTAAAGGTATAAATTTTGCACGGCTGATCAGAGCAATTTTGAATCGGAATGAGTTTTCCATTTTTTGATAATTGAATTATTGAGTTATAATAATTTTAGTCACGATGCGACCGATTTTTCTATTGTTTGTTTCTGTTACGCACGGAAATTCTTTTCAAAAAGCATTTTTTTGGAAGTATTTTCTGAAATATTTTTTTGCATTTAATACAAAATGGAAAACGTCTTTTGAATGTACAGTTTCTGAACAATAGTACCAGTTAATTTCATGTTTTTCCGAACAAAGATGAATTTAAAAAGTGTGTCTGAATAGATAGTAATTGAAAGAATTGAAAATTATTTTAAATATTTGAATTTTATAAAAATTCCAAAAATATTCAATTGAAAAAAATAGAAGATTTGTGCAATCAAAACAAAAGCGATCACTCGGGTTGCGACATCTTGTGTTCTCGCAAATTTTTTAACTTATCACAACGCTACAAATGTGCATCATTTACAATTGTACCCTATAATGATATGATAATAAATAATTGGCACAGTTTTATAATTTATATATGCAGGGCTTTCAACATATCTGAACATAAATAAAAGGAGAGAAGGCAACATTTATATTCATTATTCATTCCCTTTCATTATTTAAAAAAATATTTCTTTTCCGCACTAATGATTTATTTCCTTTCATTATTTAAAAAATATTTCTACTGCGCACTAATGATTCATTTCCGAAATTTTACATATGATATCCATTATTATTGCTAATCATTTGTTTTTATTTTTATTTTTCAGAATATCTTTGATTTAAAATTATATATTTTTTTCAAAGCTGCATTGAGTTATTTGTGATAAATAACAAATTAAAACACAATATTTTCTACGCAAAATAATACCCTCTTTCTAAATTTACTTTATATATATATATATTCATTAAACAATTAAAAAACAGGAAAGTATTCACAGCTTGAAAACATACTTTTTTTTACGTTTGAGCGGATCTAATATAAATTTTAAATTACATTCAGACATTTCATTAATTATTAGAGCGCATTCAAACTGGAATAAAGTAATCACGTAGATGTAAGAAGGGGTATCTTTCAAGTGAAATACACGAATAATTTTACTTTCTGTTATTAATGAATCTAATTAAAGTAAGAATAATTTATCAAGATATGAGCATTGCTTTATTTAAAAATATTTGCTGTAGATTTTCTGGAGAAAATACCTTTAATTATATTACCGTAAATACAGTAAGAACTGCAGTAGTAGTGCTCTAACACTTTGGGGACGAGCGACAAGTATACGTACACCGCAAAAAGGCTTAAGAATTCTTGTTTATCTCCACCAGTAAAAATTTACTGCAAAATTTTCCTTATTTAGTTGAATCATTTTCTAGATTTCATAAGACAAAAATTTCTGTTTTTAAAATCCGGTGACAATTTATAATTTTGCAAAAGACTCTCGTTGCGAAGTGGTTAAGGGCTTCCGGAACACATTTTAAAATAATTTGTATTTATTGAGTTATAATTAATTAACCCTCTCATGCATGAATTATTTTCTACACAGTAAAAAAAAAATCAAACAGTCATTTTTAGTGATAAATGAGAACTGTTTATCATGAAAAAA
Organism: Maratus speculifer; assembly: GCA_964019185.1. Classification (NCBI taxonomy): domain Eukaryota; kingdom Metazoa; phylum Arthropoda; class Arachnida; order Araneae; family Salticidae; genus Maratus; species Maratus speculifer. The sequence goes on along the minus strand of OZ025289.1, from coordinate 25,765,938 downwards.
ATTTTATTAGAATTTTTTATACATTATTTATTAGTACATTGATACGTCCTCATTTGAGGACATTGTGCTTCAAGAGGTACATTCCTCAAATATGGGAACAATATCATTCAATGTTCACCTATCAGCATATATGATTTATTCGGTATGAAATGATTACATACATTCTGGACATACTGGTACAGCGCATGTTCCACAAATATATCGTGTTTTGCGTTTGCAATTTTTTTCTCTACAGTGATTGGCAAACTTTGCTTCCGTTTTCTCGGATAATACTCGCCCCCACCTAAACTCAAAGTTTGGCGCACATAGTGTGTATCCCTACGTTTTATTGCCGGTTCTCTTGCAGCGGGTCTTTTATTTTTATTTAGCGCAGCTGTACCTTTATATATCAAACCTGTTGCAACTGAACTTTTGAATTTCAGCAGGTCTATGCTTTTGGTGTTTTCTGATTTCCATAGGATCCAAGCACTAACATGGTGACTTTTATAAGGTGATAAATAATACGCATGTACCACCTCTTATTTCTGAAATCATTACAATAGGGGGCTACGAGAGAGTCCATAAGGTCAACCCGACCTTATGCTTATTATACTCAGATACAATGTGGACACTTGATAGAAATAACTTTTTTCTTTTCTACTGAAATGTGTTACTTGGCCTTCAGGTCCCTTTCCACACTATGAAATGATTGTATAAACTGGTGTATTATCGGTCCATCGGATGGTACTTGTAACATCCGAAAGATAAAACAATCGAACTACTACCCCTTCCTTCATTCTTCAGCTGTTTTATTGATTTTGGCTGCTTTTCTGCACCCACCAGCTTGTTAATTCTTATTGCCCCAACATACGAATTCCTAGGGATTTGAGTTTTAAAATGAACGGTAAACTGGAAAAGCAATTATCTCCATATATTTTGCAGTTTGACTGATGCAAATCATGAGTCAAACAAAGTATGACATCAACAGATGCACCACAATCACAATCGATTCCGCGGTTACCAGTTACACCTTGAAACAATTCAAAACAATAAATGTAGCCAGATACACCATATTTTGTATCCCAATTTGTGCGGCTTCTTAGGTAAGTACTGTTTTATTGATGATTTTCCTTTGAATGGAATCATCATCTCATCCACACTTTTATATTTTTCATTATCGGCAGCTTTGTGAAATGTCTCATGCAATTTTGTCAAAATCGGTCGACGTTTTATAACTTTACCTGTATTGTCATCAATAATGTTTGTATTATTTATAAAATGCAAGTATTTCTTTATTTTCTCAAAGCGATTTTGATACATGGCATCTGCAATTAGTGACATTCGAAGTCCATGTTCTGAGGACCAATAATGACGAAGTCTAAGGTATCTGACATATCCCTAGTAGCAAACCAATATTGGTCCAACGTTGTGCCAATATTTCATCTATTGGAAATATTGCCAATAAAATGTCAATATTGCTCCAATATTGGGATGTTTACATTTTGCCCTCATTTAGCCAATATTTCCATCTAATATTATGCCAATATTGGGGTTTCATTGGAAATATTGCCAATAAAACGTCAATATTGTACAAATGTCGGCGTTTTATAGGAAATATTTCCAATGAAATTCCAATATTTAACCAATATTGGCGTTTTATTGGCAATAGTTCCAATGAAACCCCGATATTGGCATAATATTGGCTGGAAATATTGGCTAAATAAGGGCAAAATGTAAACATCCCAATAATGGTGTAATATTTCATGCCAATATTGTGCCAATATTGCTCCAAGATGTAGCCAATATTGGTCCAATATTGTTTGGCTACTGGGGATGTCATAACAGTAACAATTCCTAAGAAAACTTTCGAATCTTCTACAGAAAGTCTAAAATTATCTTTGCCATTTTGACATGCATAAAGATTTTTCTGATAGACAACATCTGATAAGTCTTGAGGAAATAGATTCATAATCATATCCTAAAGTGTAGTCGGTTTGTATATTTACTTGAAATCTACCACTGAATTGAGGTGAATTAAACATTTGAGCCCCTAAAACATTTTGAGCCTTCCTTAGAAAATATTCCAATGTCACTCAATGAATATCTGTTCCGAAAATCCAAATGAAATTCTGTTCAAAAATTTAATTTAGTTTTGAGGCCCTTTCACAGTTCTGCAGAAATATTAAATTGTAACTAAAATAAGTGTTTCAGCACTCGCACATCCTATTGGCACATATGAAGATAACATGATGTTTAATATTCCAATCGTTATACACTCGAATTTTTCAATATCATATTCTTTTCTTAGCATAAAATGAAGTTATTACAACAGTTTAATAAGAAACAGAGTACCGACAGTGTGAATAGGCACTAATTTATCTTTCTGCATCAGAGAGAGAGAGAGAGAGAGAGAGAGAAAATATCTGCCTCTTTTACATTTTCTTGTGTTTCCCTTATTATTCACTTCTAGCTACGGCCCTGAGTTTCAATGAAAAGCATATTTAATTGCATGATTTAATTTTAACTAACAAAGAACACTATTTTTGTAAATATTAGCAAGTGGGTAAATGTGATTAAAGGATGCGCAACAGATTTTTTTAACACTCCTTTCAAAACACATCATCTTATAATTAATAAATCGAAATCGTTCATTTATAATTGTTAAATCCTTTATATTTTTTAATAAGGGCATAGATGGCAGCACTACTAAATTTAATATTAAACTGATTGCAAAAGAAGTTATTTATTTAATCAAATAAAAAAATTAAACAACGGCTTTTCAAACGCTGTAATAGCATATGTTTGTATACCTGAAAATCATATTTAACTGCATGATTTAATTTTAGCTGCTTTGAATTGAAAATTTTCATCAGAAAATGAAAAAAAAATTCGGAAATTTAAATCCACTAGACAAATAAATGTAGTCATTTTTAAATTTTTAAATTTCTTTTAAAAAAATTAATTACTGTCAATTATATAATAATTGACAAAATACTTTAAAATTTTTGGTCTTAAAGTGGAAAATATATTATGCATGTAAATTCTATAAAAGTGAATGTAATTAGATAAAGGAATCTTGTTCGTGGAAAAAGATTTAAAATCTACTCTGCACTGTAAAAAAAAATTCCTGAGGTTACTAAAACTTTTTCAGTAAATTTGTAATCTACAGAGTTTTTTAGCAACCATTACTCGCAGTACAAATAGTAACCATTCCAATAGATGGTTACTATTCCATTAATAGATCCACACTTTTTTTGCAAGTAAAACAATCATTCCTTTTCTAAACTGAACATTTTTTTTATAACTAACTTAAAACTTTTTAGTATGAGCCACCAGCCCCACCAGTGGCCGAGAGGTTCGGACCTCTCAACTGGTAGACGGCAGGTGTTGGGTTAGAACCCAATCGCGGCTGTCGGCCTAACCGCTCGGAGTTTTCGTGGTTTTCTTCGAACCTTGCGTAAATACGGGTTAGGTTCCCTTAGAAAGACCCCCACGAAGGGCACTCCCCCCTGGTCCTATATCCCTAGCGTAGATAATCGGACGTCAAAAATCAACCAACCGTATGAGCCACCAAGCAAATTTTAGTAACAGCTCCAAAATTATGTTTAGTAACCATTACTGACAGATTCTTAGTAACTATTCCAAACGCAATTTTAGCAAGTGAAACAAATATTTATTTTGTAAAAAAATGTGGGAAAGAAGACAGTCTTTTCCAGCGGAAGATTTTCGGCAAAGCCTCAATAGATGGCAGCATCAAACATTGCCACCTGCTCAATTTTGATATGAGCTCATTACCCACGGTAACTGCTACGAAAGGATTTTCATAACCCCTTTATTTAACAAGCACTTCCACTGCATACACTCGGTGCGTCTTTTGAGGTGTCGAGCATCGAACCCGGGACTTTTCAGCCTGGAGTTCGGTGGTATGACCACTAGAATATCTCGGCCACACCAAGTGCGTTTTAGTAATAGCTATTAAAAATATAAAACTATTAGCTCTATTCGTTGCTAGCTTTTTTCTAGCAATTCTTACAGATTTTCTTGTAACTGAGTAAGATTACAAAACTTTTTGTAGTAATAGCAAGGATCACTGAGAGAAACTAAAATTTATTTAGTAGATCGACTTTTTTTTTTACAGTGTGTGAAAGAGACTCCCACACCGAAAATCGAACCACAGATATTTCGATTAGAAGACACTTAGCCTTTTCGAAAAAGACTGAAATAAAGATTCAGTTTTAAAACAAATATTGCGAAAGTTGGATGTCATTAAATTAATTCATTTTATTAAAATAATTTAAGACTTTTTTTAGAATTTAATGATTTTTTGTCTAATTGGATGTATTCAGCTATAAGCATGCACATTTTTAAGCCTCTAACTTATACAGTTTCTGAGACCGAAATCTGTGACGAACAAACAGAGAAAAGATACGAATAGGGTTTCATCAGATGAACAAAACATGAGAAATAAACATGTCTCTGTGAAATCAAATACATTTATAAAGTAATATGTTAATTTAACTTTTTCGCACTTGGTGTACTATTAATAGTACATATCTTTTTATCAAGTATTATTTTGTTTTAATATTTTTTTTAAACTTTCTGATGTATACATGATAATTCTTATTAGGACTTCATATATGTTTTGACATTTACTAACAACGGTAATAATAAAAGTTTGCTTTATTATTATTATTATTATTATTATTATTATTATTATTATTATTATTATTATTTTTTTTTTTTTTTTTTTTTTTTTTTTTTACCGTTTGCAGTTATTTTATTTTATACATTTATTTCATTCTTTGAATTGAAAATATAGGTTGTTTTTCTGAATAAATTATGTATTATAAAACACAAAAAAACATTAGAAAGCTATCATTATCTCTTAAAACAGATTTAACAGATTTATCTCTATTCTTAAAATCAATTATTTTTTCATTTACAACGGGATATGAATGCAAAATTACTTTTAAAATATTAACAGAATTACGTAATGCAGTTTTATAATAAAGATTAAACCAACTAATGGATGAGTACCATCTTTTAACCCTTTCAGGGGCGGTGTTTGCAGTCTGCAAACACATAATATTACTGTTCCAATTTCAAACTGGCACCAGTATAATTTTAGTACAATTTCGATTTTATAATATTCGCGAAAAACAGCTCTTGATTATTTTCAAATAAATCTGTTCTTAAATTGTGGTGTGAATCAATTATTTGAACATTTTTGGAGCAGAAATACCTTGCCCCTGAAAAGGTTAAACAAATTCGTTAACAAAAACATTTCTGCCACATTCAACATAGTTTATTAGCATGGTAGAAGAAAGAAAGATGGTTCGATAAAACAAATAAAAAGAATATTGCCCAGTTAAACTGATAGCATTGAGCTCACAGGCTACGCATACTAATTGTACATTACAGCCTTGTATTTTCAAGGGTTAATTCCGTTCGAAAAAAAATTAAGAAGGGGAAACAGCTCTCCCCTTTCTCCTTTTTTATACTTAATCATTGAACCTCCTAAACTATCAAGGACATGCTTTATCCAGGGGCGTAGCTTGGAATTTTTATTGGGGGGGGGGGGAGACCAAAATTTGGCGCCTTTTAATGCTTTTCCGCCCTTGAATTATTTGCACATTTTTTAGGAGAGGGGGGTAGTTATGCTACTTTTTAGCTTTAGTTATTTATTCATGGCAATGGCATCTATTTAGGTGATATAAGTGATGCAGCCAGGTGAAATTTCCATTTAACCCTTTGAGGGGCAAGCAATTGCGTTCGAGTAATTCTGAACTCCCACCGGAAATTTGTAAAAAGGTTATATGAAAAAGAGGAAAAGCAATTTCACGACTGTTTTCCACCAAAGTTAGAAAAGTGAAATTTAATAATATTTTTCTGGTGTGAATCTTCATCAGTCGTAGGTGGTATATAATATATACCGGTGCCCCTCAAGGGGTTAAAGCGTGCATGCACTTCACATGTGCTAATAAAAATCTCTCCCAGCTCTTGTTTTTTCAAGGTCTAAAAAGGCAATGTAGAATGTTTGAAGAAAATCCGAAACCTGGATCCTTAAATTCATTTTCCTGGCATGATAAGAACAATTGTATTTGAAATAAAAATAAAAATATAGAACACAAAATTAATTATAAGAGAGTTATAGTGGTTTCAAAGTACGCAGCTCCCGCCCGAAACTTGCTGGTTATTATAATTGAATTTAGCCTTCAATTTTTTTCTGGTGAGATCCTCCGAAATCGGGTCCACTACTATCACTCCTACCAATATAAAAGAGGAATGTTAAATCTCTCGATGATTTCTGATCTCTCATTCGACCCCTTTTCAAGGAAGTAACAGTGGTCTATATACCAAATACAGTAAAACCTCGATAATTCGGATTAATTGGGACCGGACCGAATCCAGATTATCGAAAATCCGGATTATCCAGAGAATTAGAAAATAATGAAATAAAATAAAACATACTTACACAAAATCACCATTATGTTAAACTTATTGAATATTTACAAACAGTAAAAATGTTTACTTTGCTTAATTCTTCCGAACAGATTTCAGAATTTTTTTTTAAATTCAGAATACGACGCTGGAACAAGTTAATGTTATGGAAATTAGCCAATTTCTTCTCAAATTTGAAAAAAAAAAAATGACCAAACCGATCCGGAGTTCCGGATTAACGCGGTCCGAACTAGTGCGGTTCTACTGTATACTGAATATTCCAGTTTCTATAAAATGGAATAACATGTTTTCCCTTTTATTATCTTAGTTTCCCAGTAAATACATATAAGTAAAAAATAATCTGCATCGTACTGCAATTATAACACAAAACTTTAAAGTAGTTGTTATTTTTTTTCTAATGTGCATTTTTTAAATCGGTCGCACGATTATTGTATTAATTATACAATACATTAACGAAGTTTTTTTCCTGTCACTTTTTAACATTAAAAGACAGTCGTTCAAAGTAAATTTAATTTTCTCTTTTGACAATGACTACTTTAAAAGCAAAAATCAATTGTTTCCAAATCCCTTTATACAATCACTAGAATAAAAACTTATTTAACCCCTTAAGCAACATGTTCAATTCAGCAATAGTATGCTGAATACCGGATATCATTAAATTTCGTCAAAAGTAATTTATCAATAGCAATTAGTGACGCCAAAACTCAGATGCATAGAACATTTCAATCTCGATTTAAAATAAAGACATATACACATATATTTTGGAATTTCAGTTAGAAGAGTTCACTTTGCACGTCGGTACATCGTGATGTTTATAAAGTTAGTTGAAAATTGTTATTTTTCAGATAAATCAAATTTAAGCTGTAATGTCCACCGCAAGGCAGAAAAAAGACCCATCAGAAGAGTGAAAATAACTTGAATTGTATATGTACAATTGATAAAACATAACATAATTATACTTAAGAATTATATTATAAAACAAAAATAGAGCCAAAAAAAATCTATCGCTCAGTTGAAAACATTTTTGAAAAACATTTTTTTTACCACTTGATCAGTAACCCTTGCAAGAATGGAATCAGTGCCACTTGATCAGTAACAGTGCATTTTTAATTCTAATGTTACAATTTTAAATACAGTATTTTATACAATAAAATCTGTGAAAATGCAATAAGTGAATACCAAAAACCTAAATTAAAAAAAAATAATAATGTAAAACTGAATATTTGTTTGGTCCATTCGATTGCATCTTACTATTTTTAATTGCTTTTTCAAAAAACATTTGCAAGTAAAGGTGTATTCCGATCCAAACTGCTTATTTTCGCATTTAATTTTGAATTCATTTTTGCTCTCAAATGCATCAGACTGGCAGAATCTCTTATTCAGAAACTATACAAGGTGCCGTAAAGCTCGATATTTTGATAAAGGCAGAAAATAGTGTGAAAATGCTGTCAAAGTGGGCATTGTGAACAGAATTTTCCGAAGCGGAAGAGCTGGAGACGAAAAAAAGGGCCATACTGAAGCAATGATTGTTTATCAATCAAATTCTAATAAATGGAGCGAAAAATAAGATCATACGGCACCTTGTACATCTCTTCAAAAATCACTCCAGCAAGTTTCATGTTTCTATTTTTAAAAAATGAGTCTGAAATTCTATCGGAAAACTTCGAGGTGTTGAAGGTGGAAAAGCATGTTTTCGAGTACACCCTTAAACATATATTTCTTTTAATTTTGGGGGAAGTTTCATTCCTGCCCAGTCCTGGGTTAAAACTAGGTCGATTATTAATAATGTAACAGTCTCTAGAAATCACCATTAATCAAAAAATAGCTATCTGTTTAGGAAATAAATAATAAAAATTATTAAAACTTAAATTTACCGGAAAACTGAGAATGCTATTCTATTTTTTTCCACTAATAATAGCAATGATAATAAATGAACTCACAATTGCGTTAGAAATATAAACATTGTACTTTAAGAACATGCTTAACTAAAGGTAAATATGTACATTTTTTACCTTCGACTGCATCATCGTTTTTCATCCACTTTTTCATAAATTTCCATCATTTCTCCGCTTCACAACTTCTTTTTGTTTTTGTTCTCTGTAGTAAGATCCTAGTTTTTTGTTTTTTTATGTTTTATTTCAGTCATCACTAACGACTGAATTTCTTCTCTCTGGACGACTACGAAAGATAGCTTTTTATTTTTATTTTAAAAATTGAACGAAAAAATCGCTAGCTTTGAAAAGTCGCGTTATTAGTTTCAGTGCAATCTGACAACACTAGATAGTGGACAACAAAGATGTATGTAGATGATACTTGGAAATTATCAAACTTCACACAAGGAAGGACATAAGAGGGGAGTTAAAATAGTTAAGGTCAGATGACCCTGTCGAGGGCCACCAACCTTGGATTGGAATAAGGGGAGAGCTTTTCTCCGAAGGATCATATTACATGTAGTGATCGAACAATGTCCATTTCCGGAATGTGTTCTTGTTTTCGCACTGGGGATAGCGCCTGGTAGTAATCTTAAAATATCTCAAATGTAATGAATCTCCTATATTTTTTTGAAACCATAATTTATTTTCTTATAAATTTACAATAATATTAATTCCAAATCACGTTACTGTTATTTCATTATTTTTCTTTTGTGTGTGTGTAAAAAATGATCTAAGAATGCCACATTAATAATAAAAATTTTAGGTGCCTAACGGCGCCTTTAAACCTTCCATGGCGCCCTTTTTGAAACCCTCTTTTTTATGTGCCTGACTGAGCCTCTAAAGCTTCTGTGGCGCCCTACTACTAAAACATATTATAGAACCATTCAAGCGCACTACAGTCGTTTCCACACTTCTTTTCCATTTTTATCTATTTCTAAGAGTGACCAACAACTACTATAAGAAGGAAATAATTGTACATCTATCCTGAAATTCATTACAAGTCTATTTTTGAATTTTTTTTAATTTCGGATGCATAGATTTTCTTCGGGATAGGAGTAGGGGAATAGAGGTAGTAACAAATCTAAAATTAAGTGCCTTTTTCATGTTTTGTAAGTGAATAATAACTTACTTTGTAATTTTACATTTAAAATTAAGTTATTTTATAATTACTTGTTACTAGTATTAACAAAGCCTTTTTTCCGGGCGCCTAACGGCGCCCTCAAACCTTCTTTGGCGCCCTACTACTTGAACATATTGGGAGGGGAGGCTCCCCCCCCTCCCCGCCCCTAAAGCTACGCCCCTGGCTTTATCATATAAAAAATTTATATTCAAAATTCAGAGCAAATCGGATAATTCTTAATAAAAACCCATTTAGCATTTATATAATTTAAGAGGAGTTATCCCCCTCTTTTATACTTAACCATTAAACTTCCAAAACTATTCAGAGATTTGAACGAAATCTGACAATTCTCCTAGAAAAACCCATTTATATAAATTAAGGGGAGGGGCATTAGAACCCCCGTTCCCCCTGTTTATACTTATTCAATGAACACCTATTAACAGTCACGGAATCACCTCATCAGAATTATCCTATATCTAAATTTTGAACGAAAACTGTTAATTCTGCATGAAAATCCCGTTTATATCAATTAAGGGGAGGGGCATGAACCCCCCGTTTCCCCTCTTATACATATCGAATGAACTCCAAAAACTAATCAGGCAAGTGCCTTATCAGGATATACCTATATACAAAATTTCAAGCGAATCCGATATTTTTATCATGAGTTATCGCGTTACGCACGTACGAATGTACATACAGAACGGGCGGGCACATAAGCTCTCAGGCCATGATAGCCTGTGAGCTAAAAAACTAATTAGTGTCAATCAAAATCTTTTGTCACGACAAATTTCTAACCAGCGACAGAATCACTTCATTTCACTGCTTTAGACAGAGTTTCAAAATTACAGAATTCAGGCTGACCAGAATGAAGGACACTGTGATGTTATGATTATTACTTCCTACATTTGAAGAGTCGAAGCCTTTAAAAGTGTTGTACTGTCGAAGAAGACATTGACTTTCTTGTGATAATGACAAACTTGGGATATCAACACAAAAATATTTTTCCAAAAACCAGGAAGAGGTAACATTTAAACCAAGTGGTTTCTTAATAACCTCATACAAATACAATTATAACAATGTCTTTTTCATTCATGCAACCAGAACATGCAATACAACACTGCCCTTTTTGGTCAAGGAAAATCAAAGTTTTGAAACACTTTGACAAAACATGATCAGCTTGAGCAAATAGCGTGTGTGTTAAAAAAAAATCAGAGTGTAGCCGTCATGAAATGATCAAGGATGCAGAAATACCTATTAATGCACTGTACAGTGGATGCGTAGGCACTACACAGACATTGAGCACCTTGAAAGCCTAGTTATTTGCTAAACTTGCCACTAAACGTGAACTTGTCTTGAAAGGCTACCCCCAACGCAAGAGGCTGCGAAGCATTCTTTCTCCCGGTGTTATCATCAGGCAAAAGCTTGGCTTAAAAAAAACATCTTCCCTAAAAACTGGGATTGTTTTTGCAGGTCTGCCGGTCTCTTTCAGCTAAGACGTAAGACCTAAATCATTGCTACATGTAAACTTATGTAGCGTATAAAAGAGTGCAGGAAATTACGTTCTTACAAAAAATAAGAATTGAAAAACTCGGCAAATAGCAAATGCTGTAACGGGTTCAACAGCGAAAATGCAGACAACATTAATTTATCCAGACGAACAAGATTATGAAGCTTATGCCTGGGGAAACATAGACCTAGCCAGCAATGGTAATTATTCTTAAAAAATCAGAGTACGACCGGGTGATAATGTCGCAACAAGCTCAAAGAAGATCATAGCTGTTTAAAAACCTGTTCGTTTTCTCTTCAAGCTGAGGTTGTCAGACCAAACCCATCAACCCGCAAATGTTCCAGAAGTTAACAAATACATTAAAAATGTACCTTAAGTCTTTTCTACTTGCATTCATGTAAATAAATACTTACTATTAATATTCTCCACTTACGTTTTAAATACAAAAATGAATAAAGGAAGAAAGAAAGAAAGAAAAAGTAAATGAAAAAAAATTGTCACATTTTTTCCCACAGTAATTCCGTTGTAATTAATCATTGTAGCTATCGTCCAAATAGCTGCAATAAAAACAACATTTATTAAAGAGGATAAAATTAATAAAACGTGGTGTCAAATGTTGTTTTTTGTGGTTTTTTAAGAAAAAAAAGTGTCATTTTCAAAAAGCCATAGCGCGCTTAGTAATTGTAGAAGATCTTTTGTCGATTCTATGGACTGTAATGTATAACGAATTCTAATATGAAGGCAAAAATAGTCAAATGATATGAAAAGTCTAATAAAAACATTCCTTTATATACATATATACAATCTTGAATCAGGACTGACACCATAGTCAATTACTAAAAATAATTCTAATAAAATGTGGACAAATACCACTCGAATTAGTTCCATAATCTGTATGATTCTTTTACATACCTAAAGTAATTAACCTTATTACTAACAATAATATTTTAACTAACGAAATAGCTAAATAAAAGAGGTTTTTACCATTAAAGCATTCGACGTTCTAATATCAACAAAGCAAACGAAAACAAACTAGTTTTACTATTGCCAAACGATTAAACAAAGTTTTAAAGAGAATGCACCAATGTTGCGTGTTGCCATGGTTTACAAAATGAGCCATAACAACGTTTTTATTATGAAATTTGTAGAAATTTTAATGTTCTTCTTTTTTTTAATTAAGTCAGGTACATAAAAATTTTATATTTTAAAACGCTTGAATTTTTTTTTTTTTTTTTTTTTTGGCTTTACATATTTTTGCCTCGTTCAGTAAGTTGGAAAGAATTAATTCCTGTTATTAGTACTCCCATAAACCTTTTTAAAATTTAAAATCTTCTAGATGGGCTTTTGCATACATTTTTGCCAATTTACTGTACCAGACTGGCAACATTATTATTTAAAGTATTAAAATCGATCTGTGTATTTATTTCATTTTCACATCTACTTCCCAGAAAATATGACCAGTCACGGGTGAAACAAACATCAGTCATATGAAAGGATCCAAAAGTCTCGATATAATAGTTCTCGAGATATTCATAGCTCTTACTTGATTATTATTATAAACATTAGCTCAAACCTCTTATTATTTGCACTTTTATCTTGCGTATTTTAGTGAAATTTACATAGTAAAATATAACAAACAATTGCCATTTTACATGTTTTAATTTCTTTACCATCGAAAACGGTATTAAATACGTTGTTATCTTTGCTTAGTTTAACTGATGGAATATTTCTTAGAAAATGTCGAAATCCTAGAACCAATTGAAAAGAAGTTTTACTTTCGACAATTTGAAATGAAAGGAACTAAATTAAGTTCTCAATTACTTCTCATTATCTATCAGTGAAAGGTTTCGGCAGTATTTCAAAAGATATTAAATGTGTAGTAAATAAACTATTATCAGCTAAGCATGTGCCCAGATTTTCTTTAATTTGTTTCATCGTATCAAATAATGAACAACTGAAATTGTAAATTTATTTAGAGCAAGGTTTTTTAAAACCTTTTTTTATTTCATGAAACACTTCACTAACAGTTGAATGTAGTCAGCACACGTGTAATTAAAGTTTTAAAGGAATTCTCTGGAAAACGTTAAAAAAAAATATTCATTAAGTCAATTTTTTTTGTGATAATTAACCATATTATTTCTAAACAAAGTCACATAATAAAACTTCGAAAAAATTTAATTTTTTTTAATGGGGTAAATTAAAATTTTTAGAATTCGAAATAATGTTTGTACACTTTCAATTATTTCATTTAAATAAACAGAAATGTTCAAATTTTAATTAGGATTCAGCATTTTTAAAAGTATTAAATTAAATAAAAATTAAAAACATTTAAAGTAAAAAAAAATAAGTGATGCAACTTAAAAAAAAAATCCTATTTTCAAAAGATTTTTTTTTCAAATTTTCTGAATTAAAAGTAAAGGGAAATAATTGAAAAACACGTGTTTCATGTTCATTCATCGAATCATTTGTCAAATTGAATCATTTATCTTTCACGGTCTTGAGTTATAACTATTGAACTCAAGACCTACTAACTACGACTCTACTAACTACGAGAATGGTTATAAAACTCATCATGAAGAAAAACGCACTTTAAAACGAAATCGTTTCAATGACAAACATTGTTTGAATAATAGATTTTGAAAACAAATCAAAACGAAAAAACTTAATAATTTTGTTCCAAATAAGAAGATACATGAATTTAATCAAGCAGAAAAAATCGAAGAATTTTTTATGATATAAATTTTTTAAAGAAATTTTTTGTGTCCCGGACCCTTTAAGTTACAAAGCACAGTTGAAGTTTTCCAAAAAGAAAAAAAAAATGTAAACCTAATTTTGTTTATTTATTAATACAAAGAAAATATGCAATCAAGAACAAAAACGAAACGGGAACAAAAAAACCATGCATACAGTATAGATTATGAAACACATTCCAGAATATTCACAATGATGCAACATAACTTCACAGTTTTTTTATTTGAAATATGATGTGTAAATGAACTAGTCGGATGTGGCAATCCCAGAACTTTCTTCTATTTCATGCATGTTAATACTTTAAAATTCGCTAACACAATGCCAAAATTTAATGGCAATCTATGCACATCATGGAAATTCTAATGGCATGAAAATCTGTGAATTCGTTCTTGAGATATGATTTTCTCCAGAATCATGCAAAATGCTTTATAGCAGAGCCGCTTGTAGGGTGATTTGCGACGAAACCTGATTTAAAAAATCTTACGTCCATATCTAACTGAATTTGAGTAATTGTTTGATGGAAATCCTTGTATTAGTTCTTGAAATACAGCTATTGTGGAAATCGTACAACATGCACCATGGAAGCATCCCCTGTTGGGTGATTAACATCAAAATATAGAAAACGTCAATTCATGTCAAGTACTAACAGAATCTGAAGTTTGATGAAATTTCGTGCTTCAGCTCTTAAGTTAGAACTACTGCAGGAATCGGAAAAAATGCTGAATAGCAGTGCCACTTGTTGAGCGATTCACACCAAAAACTAATTAGCATTAATTCATATCAGGTACTCACTGAATATGAATTTTTATAAAATTCCGTAAATTAATTCTGGAGATAGAGTGGCCACAAAATTTATGTAACATACACACAAGCAGACAGAGACACAGACCCACAGATGACATTTTGTAAAAACATCTTTTTTTGTTTGTTTCTTTTTCTGACTCCTAAACCGTGTAAATCCCCCGAAAACCGGAAGTCAAAAAATATTACGAATCCAATATTTTCTTCTTGTAAAGATAGAAAAAAATAAAAATTAAGAAAACACATAACACATTTTAAAACCCAATATATGTTATAATCAAGAAGAGTCTCGAAAAGATACGATTTTTTGGGCAGTACTGTATGTGATTCATAAATATATATTTACATACTACATAGTATCCACCTACACTCACCTTGGATAGCCTATTTAATTTCGCTGTTTAAAGAAGCATTTGAAAAAAAAAAGGTTTTGTTTTGTTGCAAAGTCTTTGACTTTGTTCCAAATTGGAATTGACTTTGTTCCAAAGTCAATTCCAATTGACTTTTGGGAACGTTTTAGGGTAATTTTTACAGTTCATTTGTCAGCTTTCTTAAATATTTTTATATAGGATGAAATCCGTTCTGAATTAAACATTGTCAGCTGAGTCATTTAATTTAAAAGTTCAAGCATAACGAAATAATATTCATTTTAAATTTCATGCTCTTATTGTGTTTTTATTAGGTTTACTGTATTTTTTTGTTTCTGAAATTGTTTAAATGTTTTTACACATTAAAACATTTACTCAGTAATTCGAAGCGTCCGTAAAACGTATAGGGAATTCTGAGTTTAGAAAACAGAAGAATATGCTTTAAAAACTATTCGAAAACAACACAAATGAACTTCTTAAAAACAAGATATATAATTTTATAAATGCCCAACGCCTTTCGGAAGAACGAGTCTTTCTTCATCAGATGCAGGGAATTTGACCTACTACAGTCGAATCCTGTTATAGCGAACCCGGTATATAACGAACTCCCGGATATAACGAACGAAAATTTTGGTCCTGCCGTTTTCCTATTGTATTTAAATATTTAATACAAATTTACCGTTTTTATAACGAACTCCGAAATTTTAAAAATCGGATATAACAAACATTTTTTCCAGTTAACCATGATTTTTTTTTTTTTTTTTACTTTTCCACTGTTCCACCAGTCATTCTAAGCCTGCTTATAAAGTGTAAGCATTCTAGTATAGACAGCATCATTCTGCTCATTTATCCGAACTAGAGTCAGCCTTGACTTGTTCGGATAATCGACGTTGTACTGTATTTTTATTCGTCTTCATTTTTCGCTAATTCATTTTTTAGAATTGTTTCAGTTAAATGTAATCAATTTTAATCAATTCAATTCATTAATGATCATATCTAATTTGATTTTACGTCTCTTTTTTCTTAACACATCATTATTGAACATATAAGTAACATGTAATAGTATACATATTTTGTAAACTCTAATATTTTTTAACGGTTCGGATATAACGAACCACTGGATATAGCGAACAAAAACTTCGGTCCCTTAAAGTTCGTTATAACGGGGTTCAACTGTACTTTGAAAACAGCAGCAATAACTTGAGATATTTCTCAGTGTTTTGTTTCTGTTTTCAAAGTATTAGTATTATTTTCAAAGTAATATCCTCTGCGCCTGATGAAAAATTCTTTGTTCTTTCGAAAAACCATGTGCTTTAATTAGCAATTTTATCGTGTTTTTAAGAAGTTCTTTCTATTTTATCATTCCACACAAGCTTATTTAGTTATTTAATGTAATTAGAAGAGTTTCCGAAAAATATTCACAGGAAAAATAAAAATTTTAGAAATGGGTCTCTAAATTTTAAAAATATACTTTTTTCTGAACTTTCTAAAGGTACAAAATAATAACAAGTCGAAAAATGTCAAGTCTAGCGTAGCAAATAAGATGCGTTCGCACTATAACGGAGTTTAAAAAATATTGACATCTTGGTGTAACAGTATACAGTGCTCTGGATGCGGTATAGTAGCCAAAAACTTTGTGTGTCCCTGTAAATATTATCTCCGTTCTACTATATAAGAAGAAACTTCTAGTAAACCTCAGCAACTTATACCAATTTCATAAAATGTAAAATTGCTTAAGGATGTATTTCGAAAAAATTCTTTTCCACCTTCAACAGTTCGAAATTTTCTGATACAATTTCAGACGTATTTTTAAAAGTAGAAACATGAAACTTGCTGGGGTGATTTTTGAAGAGATGTATGAGATGCCGTGTGATGTCATTTTGTGCTCCATTCATTAGAATTTGATTTATAAACATCTTATAACTTAGTATGACCCATTTTTTCGTTCCAAGATCTCCTGCGTTAGAAAGTTCGGATCAAAAGGCTAACTTTGACTGCATTTTTTGTAATATTTTCTGCATTTATTAAAAGGTTGACAGATACGGCACCTTGAGTAGTTTCTAAATAAGATAATCTGCAAGTTTGATGCATTTGAAGGCGTAAGTGAATTCAAAAATAAATCGGAAAATAAGCAGTTTCAATCGAAATACACCCTTAATACAATTAAAACGCGTCCCAAACAATGTTTCCCCCTCTACCATTATATAATGGAATATGTGTGAAGGAGTTATCCCCCCCACACACACACTTCATAATCACAGAACTTATTTTGGCCAGCGAAGATAGTGTTGGCACATTACTGGGTTGTTGTTCCGCAACGCCGAGAAAGATGGAAATCCTAAAGAACTGAGACAAACGATGAGAAAAATACTAAATCACTTAATTAAATCCAGTCTTTAATGCAGGTTGGAAGAACATCTTTAAAAAATACAAAAAGAGCTATCTTCCAGAAAGGTTGGGATGGCCCCGTAAATCCAATACAGTCGGCTCTCGAACTCTTCGGGACCACAGGAAATGTTCGAATTATCCGACGTTCGAATTATTGAATGTATGAAATGAGAACATGCTTAATATGGTACTAATACAAAAGAATTAATGTTATAGTGTTTTTTAAATTTATTATATCTGTTATCTTTAAAATATAACTTAATATTAAATTAGAATGTATAAATACATAACTCATTAAAAGATTAGAAACAAGCTCAATGGAAGAAAATTTTGAAGCGTGACTGATGGACAGACGGGGCACTTAAAGAGTTGATATCAAATCCATGGAATTATATGTATACTCGTTCGGAACAATATGATAGTGTTGTTTTTTAATTTATTTCGTCTGTTATCATTAGAATATGACTTAATATTAAATTAGAATGTATAAATACATAAACTAATTAAAAATTAGAAACAAGCACGATGGAAAAAAAATTTAAAGCGTCACTGATGGACACACGGGACTCTAAGAAAGTGGATACCTCAAGCATTGTATTATAAGTATACTCGTTCGGAACAATTTTCACAAAAATCAACGAAAGAAAGTTATTCAAATGATCTGAAATCCGAGAGAAAAAAAGGAAAAATGAAAAATCGGAATTCTCGTTAGTTCGAATTATACGATATCAAGAGAAAATGAGTTCGAATTAATAAAAAAGTTTAACGTTATTCTACCATCGAAAATTTTGGGACTTCATGTTTAGTTCGAATTAAGCGAAGATTCGAAATATCCGATTTCGAATTAACGAGAGTCGTCTGTATATGTTACTAGAACAGCAGTCTGAGGCAGAAGTGAGGACAAACTGAAGTTCATCTATATGCCAAAAACATCAGATGTCAGCCATGGCGAGTTAAAAAAAAACGCCAAATAAAACAAAGAATAAATATTCATTATATCAAAAGTCAATGAGATTATTTAAATTTAGATGACCTATGAGGAGGGACGCATTTCGCCAAATTACTCAGTATTTTAATATAATAACCCTGTCAAGGTTGACTCCGTAGAGACTACAAAATAAAGATGATTGTTTACATTATTTTAGAAAACTATATCTGCTATTGCATTTATCCGCGTAATTTAAGTGCTATAAATAGATTTCCGCCTATAATCATAAAATATAAATCAAACGTTATTAGGTAGCTTTCATTACAAAAAGTAAAAAGCTACCTATTGCAGCCGTCCGGAGGAAAACACTTCCGGAAAATTTTGGTATATTTTCACCGATCATGACCCCCAGACCCCAAAACCACCCTCCGTTCAAATGTTGACATATATATATATATATATATATATATATATATAACCATATATATATATATATATATATATATCTGATTTTTGTCATGCGATAACTAACGTATTTATGAACCGATTTGAATGAAACTTGGTATGTACATAGTACATACAAATGTCTCGACCGAGTTCGTTGGTCAGCATCATCCGCCATTTTGTTTCAAAATGGCGGCCATTTTAAATTTTTTAAAAAATTTAAAATTTAAAATTAAATGCGAAAAAATTAAAAGTTGAAAAATATTTTCCTTTTACGTGTTAGAACTTAAAACAAAGATTCCAGAACACTTTTTATTTTGTCTATATCTTAAAAAATGATTGAGTTATGGCACTTTGAATTTTTCTTATGGCTGACATTTTGAAACGACTGATTTTGTCACGTGATAACACGCGTACTTACGAACCGATTTCAATGAAACTTGGCATGTACATAGTACATACAAATGTCTCGACCGAGTTCGTTGGTCAGTATCATGCGCCATTTTGTTTCAAAATGGCGGCCATTTTAAATTTTTTAAAAAATTTAAAATTTAAAATTAAATGCGAAAAAATTAAAAGTTGAAAAATATTTTCCTTTTACGTGTTAGAACTTAAAACAAAGATTCCAGAACACTTTTTATTTTGTCTATATCTTAAAAAATGATTGAGTTATAGCACTTTGAATTTTTCTTATGGCTTGCATTTTGAAACGATGAGTTCTGATTTTTGTCACGTGATAACACGCGTACTTATAAACCGATTTCAATGAAACTTGGTATGTACATAGTACATACAAATGTCTCGACCGAGTTCGTTGGCCAGCATCATCCGCCATTTTGTTTCAAAATGGTGGCCATTTTAAATTTTTTAAAAATTTAAAAATTTAAAATTAAATGCGAAAAAATCTAAATTTGAAAAATATTTTTCTTTTACGTGTTAGAACATAAAACGACGATTGCAGAACACTTTTTATTTTGTCTATATCTTACAAAATGATTGAGTTATAGCACTTTGAATTTTTCTTATGTCTGACATTTTGAAACGATCTGATTTTTGTCACGTGATAACACGTGTATTTATCAACCGATTTCAATGAAACTTGGCATGTACATAGTACATACAAATGTCTCGACCGAGTTCGTTGGCCAGCATCATCCACCATTTTGTTTCAAAATGGTGGCCATTTTAAATTTTTTTAAAAATTTAAAATTTAAAATTAAATGCGAAAAAATTAAAAATTGAAAAATATTTTTATTTTTCGTGTTAGAACTTTAAACAACGATTCCAGAACACTCTTTTTATTTTGTCTATATCTTATAAAATGATTGAGTTATAGCACTTTGAATTTTTCTTATGTCTGACATTTTGAAACGATCTGATTTTTGTCACGTGATAACACGTGTATTTATCAACCGATTTCAATGAAACTTGGCATGTACATAGTACATACAAATGTCTTGACCGAGTTCGTTGGCCAGCATCATCCACCATTTTGTTTCAAAATGGTGGCCATTTTAAATTTTTTTAAAAATTTAAAATTTAAAATTAAATGCGAAAAAATTAAAAATTGAAAAATATTTTTATTTTTCGTGTTAGAACTTTAAACAACGATTCCAGAACACTCTTTTTATTTTGTCTATATCTTATAAAATGACTGAGTTATAGCACTTTGAATTTTGCTTATGGCTGACATTTTGAAACGGTCTGATCTGAACGATCCACAATGTTGCTTTAAAATGGCATACACTTTATGATATCGTAAAATTTGGTGACTCTCTAAATCGCTTAAAATAAAATCAGGTTGAATAAAAGATGACTAATTTCTAAAAATTCCTATTAATATTCAGTCTTGACAAAAACTAGTTTCAATCTTATAAAATCACTAATTTTATAAGATTATTTCCACTAATTTGAGCTTAGTGTTTTTGAACAATGTAACTTACCTTAAAATAAATAAATAAATATATAAGTATATGAAAGCTACCTCTTCCTCCCGGCATTGCCGGAAGGACTTTTTTAAATTCTGGACAGATTGTCTGCAAATAAACAAAAAAAAAAAGAAGTATAACTGAAAATGATTTTTAAATGTATTACGTTATCTCGTATCATTTAATTATTTAGTGAATCTTACAGATAATAAATTAGTGGCATCATTATACTTAAAAAAATAAAGCAGAAATTATTTATATTGAAACGGCTTTTTCTGTACACAATAAAATGTTAAATTTGGGATGGAGATGAAAAAAAATTAAAGCATTAATATATAACTACATTATAATATTTTTGTGTGGCCCTGTTAAAGAATAACAAATATTCTTTGCGCCACAAATTGTACAGAATGTATATTTTAGATATATTTCAGAGATTCATGCGAGTTTTATTATGTTAGGAAGAATGTTACATAATTAAATGCACTTAAAACAATTTTTCCCATTGGCTGTCATGTTCCTGATACTTTTGGTTGTCCCTGTAACTAAGCCATACATCAAATAATCATAAAATTTGAAATGACTTGAGAAAATGAGTTAGGTTACTATATGAGTGAAATTTTATATTTATCTGATAAAAGTATTTCGATACTTAAAAAAATCATACTGCCGACCTCCGGCAGTTCAATCAAATAAACCAAGACTTTTAAAAGTAACTAGAAAATTACAGAAATTATTAACCGCAAAAAATAACATTTTCAGAAATAAATTTTCTGGTTCAAATTATCAGTTTACAAAAAAGGGAATTTTGACGTCTTTGTAACGATTTCAAAATTTAAGAACATGTTCTTGCAGTATATTGTCGTTTATAATTTTATATATAAAAAGTACATAGATTTATCACAACTGTTTTGTATAACATCGCACCTATTTAAACCAAGAAAAGTATTATAAAGTCTTGCAATGAAACAAGATCGGTATGTTAAAGAGAGATTTATATATTAAGTAGAAATTTCTTAATTATAAATAGTGGTGTTAGTCTCATTCGATACGTAAGTAAAGTTTCACTTAATACTTGTTCATAAGTTTCACATATTTTTTATTATTGTATGAACATATTAAAGGCGAATTGTTGCTTCTAACGTAGGATAATAATGCGGATAATAATCCGCAATTAAAAAAAGGCTTTATTGTTAAAAACACAAAAATTACTTCTGTTTCTTATGTGAAACTATTCAATAAGTATATTTCATTCGTCGCCATAACAACAGAATTGGAAAAATAATCTTATTTACAAGTGAAATCTCAAATTAAAATCGAAATTTATTTTGCCCTGCTTCTTCTTGGTAGACACGTGTGTGTTTCGTTCAAATAAAAGAAATCTAATTTCCTTTCTTGATAAATTAGAAAAGAATAAATTGGTATCCAATATAAAAAATATCGTTTTCCATTGCAACAAATAAGAAATATTTTTTGTTGTTGTTGTTTTAACATTTATTCATTAAGGGGCACGGGACATTAAAATCCAAATCTTTTAATTTTCGACAGATTTATTTTAGAATTGGTAGGCATGTTACTGGTAAGTCAAAATAGTTAAATTCAAAATAAGGTGTTAAAAAAATAAAAAGTTTTTAAACTATTAAAATTTTAATATTTTAAAATACCGAATATTTTTTATACTGTAAAATGCTCTATGCGCATTTCTTTTGAATAAAACGTGATTTTTTATTTTGGAGCGGTTGCTTTTTGGTTATTAGAAAGAAAGTTAGCATAAATTGTAAAAGTTAACTGAGCGTGCAATATGTATATATATATATATATACGTGTGTGTGTGTGTTTTTATGTATATATAAACAGTGGCGGTCAAAAGTTTACGGCCAGTTGATTTATTTACCAGAAGGTTTCAGCAAAGAAGAAGCACAATTGCTTCAAAAGTTAGGAATATGGGAATGACCTCTGATCACGTGATCATTTTGATTGGATACTGTGAACGCTTCATGCAAAGGGGTAGAATTCGAAGTTTACGTGTGCTAAAGTTTCCGGCCACTCATCATTCCTTAGTTTTTATCTATCGGTAAAGAGTTTTTTGGTCTCGTTTGTAAATGAATCAACGTGAATAGTATAGTTTAAATTCAAAATTGAAAAGTTCAACAAATATTGTCTGTAAATTAGTGATTAATTTGTTACTAAAGGGCTAATCTTCTCCAAGTATTGCGGTAAAGTTATTGATCGGTAAAATTGACTGCAAATGATAATTAAAAATTATATATAAATGGACATGGCCTTCAGGACTTTTTCAGGTCCGGAAGACTTCAAAAAATTACTATTCTCGTTGACAGAATTATCAGGAGAAAAACAATTGATGACCCGCATAAAAATTCCGTTGCGATATACGGTTATTTACAAAATGAAAATATTGTTGAAATAAGTCGGTCTACCATGTCAAGATGCTGACGTAATACAGAACTTAATGGAAGTGTCGGTGTTCAAAAATATTTCGTAGGTAAAAAAAAATAAATAAACGTACCGACCGGCGTTTTCCAAAAAAACACAAAGTTCGGTATACTGATAACTGGACAAAAGTACTATTTTTTCATCAATAGAATTTGAAACTTTTTTGGGAGTGATGGCAGACACTACGTCCAATGACCTAACAACAAAAAATGTGATTCAACATATGTTATTCCTACAATGAAGCAGGGTGGAGGACACGTTATAATGTGGGGAGTATTTTCTTAAAAACTGTCGTTCCGTAATTTAAAATCCACGACAAGATGAATGATGCAATGTCTTGCAAGAAAATAATCTTGCAATCTTGAAAGATTATTTTCTGCCTTATTAGAGGAAAATTTTGGTCGCAACTATTTATTTTAGCATGATAACGACATAATGAATGTATGCAAGCAATGGTTTTCGCACAAAAAATTTTCGTTTTTGAAATGGCTAGCCCAAACTGTAATAATAGCATAATATGATGCCAAATAACGTCTGCCAAACTATAAATATTCCAACTCAGCAGAAAATTCAAAAAAATTGCAAGAAATGTGGAAAAAATGTACCATAGACGATCTTTAACCGTTGATTGTATTAATGTCACGTTACTGCGCGGTAGAACTTATTTCTAAAGGTAATAAAATACTAATACTATAAAATACTAATACTATAAAATACTTATACTATAAAATACTAAATATAAATGCCGTTGTTTGCTGTAGTTTTGTATTACAATACATATTTTTAAAAACTTGCGCAGGTGGCCGGAAACTTTTGAGAACATGCGCTTTCCTTTGTACTTAATTTTGTCAATTAAATTTATTAATATTTACATGTTATTCCACAAGTAAGTTCCTAACTATTATGTCAATAAAAAGTATAAGTATCACTTTGAGATTCCTCTTCATATGGGAATATTTACAAATTAACAAAAAATTTTTGTTGGCCGGAAAACTTTTGACCGCCACTGTACATAAAGCTAGTAGACAAAATACACGACTGTACAAAAAAATTAAAACATACTACCATCTATTGGGTATGAATTTCTGAAAGTCAAATTTAAACTTACAAGTCGTTTTAACGCTTTACAACTTAGTTGAAAATGTTTAAGAATTCGGTTTGTTTTTCCGTACTCTGACTTGCGTTCATACAGTTGGATTGCTCTGTAATTGATATATTTTATATCAATATATTTATATAATCGGACTATATTTTATATTTATGCTATTTTGCATAAGAATTTAATAGCTATTGCATCAGTATCTGAATATTGATTAAAATATTTATAGTACAAGTGCAACACATTTCTCTCGTTTGACTTGCATTTTCCCATTTGTTCATTTTTGAGGCATCTGTGCGTCTTCAAATAAGCTTAATTTTTTGTCATTTAAGAGACAAAATATCATTGTTTAAGCGTGACAAATTGGAAAAATTCAAAGAAAAGCTTAAAAAACGAATGAAAACACAATGTAAACAATTCAAACATTTGCGGTTAAAGCATGCCCTGTTTTTTCTCTGTAAATTACTTTAAATTATGTCACCCTTCTTAGAATCTTCAAAATATAATTTATTTGTCATTAAATATGCATCTTTTACCAGTATATATTTTTAAAACATGTGGTAATACTTTTAGCCTATAACGTATTTATATATGTAATAAAACGAGGACGATGTTCTATAATAGTGTATAATCACTAATAGAATACCATGTTGGTTGTAGAATACTACTATTCACTAAGATTCAATAGTGGGATGAGCAGTCGTTCTGGTAAGTGGATAAGCCATGGATTTGTTCTCGTAGGAGTTTCTCCAATAACAATGCAAGAAAATCAGTGTTTTAGTTCTTTATTATTTAGAGCACGAACTTAAGTTACTCCACAGATCACCGTTCCATACATCTATCACTACGGCCTTCGCTCACTAAGCTGCAACATTCCGGCGTTCTACAATCTCGGAAAAAATGACATTTCTAATTCAGCGGAGAAATAAAACGCGCGTCTTGATAGTTTAAAGAAAAGGTGCATTCTACTCTCCTGAAAAGCCAAATGAAAAAATCATTTTCACGACAAAACTAGCGCCCTCCTACTCCGCGTCAATCATTTTAAAAATCCAATCAGGATGGACTCGAGCCTCTAACGGACAAAATGATCAATTCTAATTGGCCGTAATAGGCGGTCTACTGGCAAGAACTATATTTTTTCCTCGGAACACTAAGCCCTTTAGCAATGCGTAGTAACACTTGTCACGCGATGTTAAAAAATAAAAAATAAAATTAAAATCGCAGGAATATGCCAGAAAGTAAAAAGCTTACGAAATACTTCCCGCCTTTTTGAGAAGCAAGAAATAATTTATTAATAACTAAAGTAAGAAAAAGAATTTTAGCTGTTACAAGACGAAACTAAGATTGAAATATGTTCCACAAATTTAGAATTGAAGCTAAGAGAGAATAAAAAAAAAATGGCGCAAATTTTTTTTTTTTTTTTTTTTTTTATTACAAATCCCCCCTCCCAGAAAGACGGGTGAAAAAGTAGGTCTGAGACCTGCAATTTCACAGAAAGGGAGATGATGCAGACTTAGCTCACGAAGTTGTTGATATAAGTAATAATAATTAGATACTGAATAAAAAAAAAATTTTAAATTAATTTCTCTTTTTTATATAAATATAGAATTCAAATTTAAAAACACCAAGGTGATGCGTGGAATAACTTCAAATTTAAATACAATAAAATAGGCTTCAATACAAATACAAGATATAATCTTGTTTAAAGTACACATCAAAAAGTAATTTGAAAATATAAGCAATTACCCATAGTAATAACATAAAAATGAAACATAAAAATGAAAAACAATAACGTTAAATTCTTTTTTAACAATGTCAAATCTAGAAATCAATTTTTAAAAGTTTATTTCAAAAATCTTCTTAAAGTCATATTTGGAATGGCATAGTTCATTACCTCATTTTAAGGATGTCTAATTCATTTAACTGTCCAAATTCATCAGCTAACATTATAATATTAGTTCAGTTTTTGTGTGAGTAAGTCCTTGAACATTCATAACAGTTCCATTTTGGAATCTTTGTGAAAATACTTTTATAATTGTATTTTTAATTAATAACACATTTTATAATATAGTAATAATAAAATTTAACAATGTAAATAATAAACAATATAATTAAGAAACATAATAAGGAAAAATATCAATAATAATAAATATCATAAGTGTAAGTAAATCTCATAATGGGTATAAGTAAATCTCTTAATAAGTAATAATAAATATCACAAAAGACATTCTTTAAATACTTAATCTCGTTTATCTCATCTCATATTTTTGGGATGAAATATAGAGAGAAGTGGAATAAAATAAAAAATGCAATCAACTATGAAATCATTTACTTAATCTGGTAATCCGAGTACAGGATTAAGTAGGAATATGTACAAAAAAAAATTAAAATATAATATGATAAATTAAAATAAAATAAAGATAAATAAAAATTTTGTTCATGTTTGAGAATGCACGTGACCTTTAAACTACTAAGATTCTTAAAAAGAAATATTAATAAATGATAAAAATAAAAAACAAGATCTATTCATGTCAAATAATTACGCAATAAATATTCTCTCGGTGTGATAAAACATTGCAAGATGCAAGTAGGAAAGAGAAAAAGAAACAAAATTATATTATAATTGACATGTAATTGGACTGGAATGCAGAAGCAAAGAAAGAGAGAAAGAAAAAAAAATATATTAAAATAAAGTGATAAAAATTTTGTTACTTGGCAAATAATTAATTTAATAATTGATAGATTAAACTTAATATTACAAATAGGTTCAGTTGAAAGAAAGAAAAAAAAATATTCTAAGTAGAGTAATTCAGTACAGAATAAGAAATTTCCACTTTGTTCGTCTACGCCGGCATAAATAAACAAATATAAAAATTTCCAGACAAGTGACACTCTCGCTGCAGTCAAGAGATATCATTGCCATTCTGTGAGAATTACAGGATATTATCTGAATTAAAATATGAAAAGAAATTTACTGTTTAAGAGAAAAAATTATAAAATGATAAACTAGAGATATAGTTTAAGCTACAGTTTTTACCTGAGTTTGTTGTTGTTGATTAGGGGGTTGTTGCTCATGACTTAATTTAAATTTATCAGGGGAATAATAAGGCCTTAATTTAGATACATGTACTATTTCTGAACTTTTGAACTGGTTTTGCCTATCAATTTCAAAATTTACTTCGGATAATTTGTTAAGAATTTTATAAGGGCCACTAAATACTTGTGACAACTTTCTAGTATTAGGGTACTGAAATTCTTCATAGATAACTAGATCCCCTATTTTAAATTTTGGTTCGATATAATCTTTATCATAATATCTTTTATTTTTTAAATGAAATTCATCAGTTCTTGTTTTAGCAATTTTAAGTGCTTCATGAACAGGGGGATAATAATTTTGTTGTAAGGGGGAGTCATAGGGTAATTGGCCAAAAAGCAAGTACGCAGGTGGAAATTTGGTAATAGAATGGGGTGTATTATTATATTCATTAATTACCTCAGTTAAAAGCTTAGTCCAGGGAATTTTAGAGGTAGTGGAGTTTACTTTACATTTTAATCTAGTTACTATTGTCTGATTTACTCTTTCACATTTCCTATTCGTTTGTGGATGATGGGCAGTGGTCAAACGTTGTTTAATATTATGATTTCGCAGGAATTTTTTGAATCTTGAAGAAGTAAAAGCAGCATTCCTGTCACTAAGTATTTTTTGAGGGGACTGTACACTTGAAATCTTACTAAAACAGAATAATTGTTGAGGGATTTTGATATTGAAGATTTGTTTCAGACAATTTGTATAAGTTTCTGTAGTGACACTTTTGGAAGGAAATGCCCAAACATATCTTGTGGCATGGTCTATTATAATATGGAGATATTTTTTTGTAGAATTATAATAATTGAACCCTCCTACAGTATCAACAGACAGACAGTCAAAAGGTTGATCTGTAGTGGGCATAGTTTGTAATAAGCCAAATTTTTTCTGTCTAGGTTTTTTATTTTTCTGGCAAATATCACAGTATTTAACAAAGTTAGTAATGTCTTGGGTCATATCTGGCCAATAATAGTTAGGAGAAATTAAATTTTGCATTTTTTGAACACCAGGGTGACCAAACTGTTCATGAGCAACATTAAGCAATTTTTTTCTTAGGGACATGGGAACTACCACTTTACGAAAACCTTTTCTTTTAACTATAATCAGTCCATTGTCATTAATATAATTTGATCCACACACATTTTCTTTTTCTTGCATCTCAATAATCTCTTTAACGTCAAGAAGAAAAGTAAGGGGCTTACAAAAATGAGAAATAGGGTTTCGGGACAACATGTCGGCTTCGACATTTGTAGATCCCTTTAAGTACTCTATTTTGTAATCGAACATACTTAACTTCAATGACCACCTAAATAATCGACCTCTTAAATGATTGACATTTTTTAACCAAACAAGAGATGCATGATCAGTATGGATGGTAAATTGTACACCGTGAAAGTAATGATAAAATTTATCTAAAGTATCAATGATAGCAAGACACTCTAGTTCGGTAATGAAATAATTTTTCTCATAACTTCTCAATCCTCTAGAAAAATAAGCAATTGGATGTAAAAAGTTATTATGGTCGGGTTGTTTAAGAACTGCACCTACCGCTACCTGAGAAGCGTCAACAAACATGTGTAGGGGTAATTTTGGGTCATAAATCTTTAAATTTGGTTTAGCAATGAGGGCATCTTTTAATTTTTGAAAAGAGTTTTGACATTCAGTATTCCATTCCCAAATAGTATCTTTCTTAAGTAATTTATTTAGGGGGTGTCTAATTTCAGCATATTTGTCAATAAATTTATGATACACATTTATAGAACCAAGAAATCTTTGTAATTCTTTAGTGTTAGTAGGAGGTTTTAATTTTTTAATCGTTTCTATATTAGTATTAGCTGGAGTTAAAGTTCCATTTTGGATTTCATACCCTAGAAAATTGATTTGTTTTTGAGCAAAAGTACATTTAGATAATTTTAATTTAATATTTTCTATTCGGCATAAATCAAAAATTTGGATGAGATGCTGTATATGTTCATCTATTGATTTAGAAAAAATAATTATATCATCAAAATAATAACAAGCAAAGTCTATTTTATATTTTGTAAGAATTCTTCTAATTGTCCTGTTGAAAATTGGGGGGCCTACCTTTACACCAAAGGGGAGAACATTCCATTCCCAGAGCCCACAATTAGTAGTAAAGGCTAACTTTTCGGAATCGGCTGGGTGAATAGGTATGTGCCAATAGCCTGAGGCTAAATCTAGTGTAGAGAAATATTGGGCACCACTTAATTTGTCTAAAATTTCATCTATTCGGGGTAAAGGTTCAGCGTCATTTTTCATGATAGAATTTAATTTTCGGTAGTCAACAAACATTCGGGTTTTTTTTACCTTCATCTCGTTTATTTACTAACGTAACTGGAGAAGAGTACGGGCTATAACTTTCTTTAATTAACCCAGCAGCTAATAATGATTGGATTTGCTGAGATATTTCTTTTTCATCAGCAGTGGATGTACGATAAGGCCTCAAAGATATTGGTAGGTCAGATTTAAGATAAATACGCTGAGGTTCAATATTAATTCTCCCTACATCATATTTATTTTTTGCAAAAATATCTAAATAATCCCTTAAAAGTTCCCTTACATTTTTATTTTGAATAGCATTCAGATCCCCCAATAGATTATAATCATCATTATTAGTTCGCGACAAGGATTGAGGAGTTATGGTATTTCCATAATCGGGTTGCACAGTAGTATCATTTTTTATAATATCAAAATGAAGCAATTCTAAGTTATCACTGGATATGTTGACATATGGGTTTAACGAAATATTGTCTTGTAACACCTGGCTTTTTGCACAATCAATTTTTAATTTAAATTTGGCACAATCAGGTAAACCTAAAATAGCATAGTCCAAATCAAGTTGACTTACTAAAAAATTAACATATCTCTTTATATTACCAAATTTAATACATAATCGACAAGATTTATTAATTGTAAGAGTTCCTTGTGCCTGTCTGATAGTAATAGGGGTAACATTATGTAAATTACCATTTAAATATCGAACAAATTTGAGGGGTAAAATTGAGACAGTTGATCCACTATCCACCACACAATACACTTTGTTATTGCCCACATATCCAGGGATGATTAATTGTCAAATATTATTAGTAGGGGGTGGTTGAATATGAGCAGGAGTTTGAGATTGAAAGGAATTTGTGTTAAATATACAACTCCTCTCCCAATGATATGCATTTTCTATGCCTCTGTTTAAACATACTCTGCACGGACGACTAGGGTAATTGTTTTGATAATGAGTTGCAGGCATTCTAGGAGTGAAAAACCTAGGATTAAAATTTTGGGATGGATTGTTTGGAGTAGGTCGAGTCCAATGTCTGGGCTGAGGATTGGGATTGTGCATTGGTCTAGTTTGTTGAAAATTTCTGTTGCCGTTATTAGAGGTATGATTTGGAATCGCTGCTAATTGTTTAGCAATGCGAAACCATTCACGAGTATTGGAAGGAGGGTTAACCATCAAACAATTTTGATACTCCGGCTGAAGGCCATCAATTAATCCCTGTATAATTAAATTTTCCTCAAGCTGAAGTTGCCTTCCAATCTCAACTTTCTTTCTAAAATAAGAATCCAAATCACTTAGATCATTTAACTTTAAGGAAGTAAATTCAGAAAATTTTGGAACTCTAACTTGAATGAATTTTTCACTTAAAATCTCGACAATTTCTTCATAAGTAGCACAATCCAAACAATCATTGATATAAGTTTTTAGCGCTTCCCCCTTTAAATATTTTGAAATATTTTGATGTCATGATTTGATATTTTCATTATCTTTCTTTTCTACTGAACATTCTCGATCAAAATGTTTAAACCATTTAAATATATCCATGCCCAACCCAAATTCAAAAGGGACAATATCAAGTTTATTTTCTGACATTTTTTCTTCTTTTACTAATCCTGATCTTAATAGCATATAAGAAGGATAATTCATATGGAAAATATTTAAATGCTATACTTCAATTATTAAAATTCAATTACTATACTTCAAATACCTCAATAAATAATAATAAAAATAAATAATAAATAAATAAGTAATAAAATAATAAATATCGGGTTTCCATACATGGGAAATAACAAATAATTTTAAAAACAAAAATACTTTTCTTTACGTATGGAAAATAAATTTTGCAACAGAGTATTTTTTTAACAACAAATTAATCCATCTTTCGATTTAAAAAAAAAATAACACCTTTAAAACTAAATAAAATTTCTATGAGCAGAAAATTTTAACTAATTATAAATTAAGAACAAATTTATTTTTTAATATTTGTAATAAAAGAGAGAGAAAAAAAATCAAGAATTTAAACAAAGAAATTATCATTAAATTTCTTAATCAATAAAACAATAAAATAATAAATAATAACTTACAGACATGTTCGATGTGGCCTTGTTCAAATACCTAATTTTTTATTAAACTAAACAAAAATAAAGAACTTCGTAGATACGACTCACAGGTGTAAATTTCAATTATCTTGTATTACTGATGGAATCTACCGTAGTTTCGCAACCATACAGCAGGTGTTCATTTATTATGAAATGAAAATTTATCAAAATATTTATGCACTTTTACCTAGAAAATACAGTAAATAAATAAATAAAAGAAAATGATGTTGAATTGATTTCATGCAGGTGATCTTTTGTAATTTTTATTTTGCATATCTCACAGTTTGGTTGCATATCTCTCAGTTGAAAAGTTTCTCACTAGAATGCGAGGTATATTTCACATTTAAAATATTTGTAGATGTAGATACCACACATAATTACAAACAAAACTTTATAAGACGATCTTTTTTCAGCTGAAAGGTTTATCATTTATGCACATGAAGATGTTTTTCCATGCAGGCCATCTCGTCGTAACATGGGTGGAAGTAGACGCAGATGAGGTTAAAGATGCGTGCAGCTAACATCTCAAAAACTCTGACTGTCAGCAACACACATTGAGTCTTATTGCAGGAAACAAAATTACAATATTAGTATTAACACACAGCAGCTGATCCCATCCATCTTCAGTCTTGGACATACCATTTAGATGGAAGATATCATAGTTATTTTTTTCTGTATTAAATGTTAAGATGAAAACAATACCAGGAAAAATGTAGGAACAACTGTAAGTGTATGAAGAGCATGCAGCTTATTCTCAAAAGTTTTACGCCGGTTCATTTTTCATCCTGTCGACTAAAATGTAATAAAACGAGGACGATGTTCTATAATAGTGTATAATCACTAATAGAATACCATGTTGGTTGTAGAATACTACTATTCACTAAGATTCAATAGTGGGATGAGCAGTCGTTCTGGTAAGTGGATAAGCCATGGATTTGTTCTCGTAGGAGTTTCTCCAATAACAATGCAAGAAAATCAGTGTTTTAGTTCTTTATTATTTAGAGCACGAACTTAAGTTACTCCACAGATCACCGTTCCATACATCTATCACTACGGCCTTCGCTCACTAAGCTGCAACATTCCGGCGTTCTACAATCTCGGAAAAAATGACATTTCTAATTCAGCGGAGAAATAAAACGCGCGTCTTGATAGTTTAAAGAAAAGGTGCATTCTACTCTCCTGAAAAGCCAAATGAAAAAATCATTTTCACGACAAAACTAGCGCCCTCCTACTCCGCGTCAATCATTTTAAAAATCCAATCAGGATGGACTCGAGCCTCTAACGGACAAAATGATCAATTCTAATTGGCCGTAATAGGCGGTCTACTGGCAAGAACTATATTTTTTCCTCGGAACACTAAGCCCTTTAGCAATGCGTAGTAACACTTGTCACGCGATGTTAAAAAATAAAAAATAAAATTAAAATCGCAGGAATATGCCAGAAAGTAAAAAGCTTACGAAATACTTCCCGCCTTTTTGAGAAGCAAGAAATAATTTATTAATAACTAAAGTAAGAAAAAGAATTTTAGCTGTTACAAGACGAAACTAAGATTGAAATATGTTCCACAAATTTAGAATTGAAGCTAAGAGAGAATAAAAAAAAAATGGCGCAAATTTTTGTTTTTTTTTTTTTTATTTTATTACATATATATATATAAATGATATATTGATCATTTTTAAAGTACCATGTTCGCTTAAGTCTGCTTATTTATTTTTATTGTTATATTAATAAACCAAAAATAGTGTATTTATATATTTAAATATTAGAAAGTGTTTTCATTTTTTAATATTAAAAAAGAAAGTTTATTAACTAAGTAATGTGAGACTGTATTTTTCTATTGATCCATTTAAATTATATGTTTTTCCATCACGAAACAAATGAAAGTTTTCATAATCAAACAATAAGAAAAAGAAACTATTGTATCTTCTAAAAAGATATTTTTTCAATGTTATTTATTACTTTATGATGTTCGTTTCTATTTATTAAAACACACAAAATAACGATTTGTCAGTATTATATTTACGAATTGTAGAAATATATAGAAACGTTAAACATATTATTATTATATATTACAGGTACTATTCATTTTACTTTGAAATCTGTTTTGGAAAGATTTTACTATAATAATAGCATAATATGATGCCGAATAATGGCTTCTAGCTTATAGATCTCACAATGAGAATTTATCTTCATTTTTTTTCGAATTCATTTGCTATAAAAATTTTTGTCAGACGTAAAAAGTTCATTTTTTAGTTGTCTTATATTTCAATGCGATTCCAACTGAAAGATTACAAGTATAAATAACTGAATATAGGGCAAAAATGTACAAAAAACATGAAATGTTTTATAATTATTTACCTTTTTTAAGTACATTTTAATGTGTTCAGTTTTTAAGTATGGGAAATTTTATATGGTCTGAAATATGGATTGTATAATTTGAATAAAAAGTGTCAACTAAAATATGAAAACATATTGATATGTTTTTCTAAGTATTATTCGGATCTAAAATATACAGAATTGAAAAAAAGAAAGTAAATACATCTGTAAATTAAAATATAAAAACTTTTAAATTTACTGAAAATTGCGAAAATTTTAAAGTTATGTGCCAGGATCAAAATTTTTCTGAATCAACAAATACAAACTTTATTGATTGAAATCTCTAGATGGAAAAACAATGCGTTCTTCGAATGGCTATTTGAATTTTGATATTTGGAGATCTGAAGACATTTCAAAATGAATATGTTTATGAATTAAAATATAGAACTTGAAAATTTATTATTCTGAAAACCTTGCAGAAGCTTAAAGAGATCTACCTATTTGACATTTTCTAGCTGTATCAAATGGACTAAAATTCTTTTCAAATTTCGTTTTAAGCTATTAAAATATTAAGAATAGAGAGCAATTCGAATCGAACATTGATATAAGCAAAGAAATTTTTTTTTATTCATTAAAATATACATATAAAAATATGGCAAATAAAGATAATTTTTTGTGGCGGACATTAACTATACTGGGTATTAGAATATCAGGATGTTGTCTAAAATCCCCTGAAATATGTTTATCTATTTTTATCAAAATATTATCATCTATTTTCATCTTTCACTGGACATCAATAGCGATTTATCTTATTACTAAAGACATGTTAAACGGTTTGGAGGCGTTTATCTACACTTCATTACCTTTTCAATTGTTTCTTATTCGATATCTTTTAAACAAGCAAGGTGAAAATATTTGGCTTATCATGCAAAAGCTGTATGGATACAGAAAATGTCTTACAGAAGGCATTAAACAAAGAGATAACAATCTAGAATATTTAGTAAACACATTTGCAATCTTTTTGCTTTTATTACCTAGTATAATAGCTGTTGCATTTTCAATCGTGGATAAAATACCCAAAAACCATCCTTGGGCATTTGGACATGAAATTCATGAAAAAATTATGGATAGAATTTCATCATTTTACCGTGACATTATTTACTTTTCTATTTGTACTTTTTTCGCGTTAATTACATTTTCTTTGTGCATTATATTCTACAGATGCAGTGAAGTATTACGAGATTACGACATATTGTTTCATATTTATGCTGAAGAAGGAAAGATTGACGAAAGAGTGGATTTTTTAAAAGAATTTTTTCAGATAGTTAAAATTTTAAAAAGTCTTGATCGAGCGCTATCCTATTCTTCGTTGGTACTCATATTTTATGGCTTAGAAATGATATTTTCAGTATTCCTATACGGTATAGCACACAAGGAGGCATTATCCGTAGTAGGTGCTACCACGGAGATAGTACTTAATGGAATCTATGGATTTTTTATAATAATTGCCTACTCGATATGTTGTTCTATGATTCCTGAGAAATTGTTACAAATACGAGAAACAGCGAAATACTATTTAACAAAATACGGTGATAGCGCATTCGTTTCTCGAAGTGCAATTTTTTACCTAGAAAGGATAGAAAAAGAAGACATTATCTACATATCAGCGTGTGGTATGTTTGAAATCTCGCGGAAGTTTTTACTCTCTGCCGCAGGCGTGATCCTAACGTACGATCTGCTCATAATTAATATCAAATAAAGTAAGTTTCAACAAACTTCTCTTTGTTTTTCTCAGACACAATACCTCCTTTCCTCTAACATGTAAGCATAATGAGTGTTTAATCTATCCACAATCTGTGTTAACCCTTTCCGGCGCACTACTCTTTAAAGTTGGAATTTAAAGAAAAAGAAATTAGGCAATCTATTTAGGCCTAGGGGAGTAACACATGTATTGTTTTGTAAAGATTGCACTAACCATTTTAATTATACAGCTGTTGCCGAAGTGGTAACCTCCCATAAGTAAAGCATTGATAAGCTCAGTGAGAAGAGCATTGCTGTGAAGCGCGTATTACAGTAAAACTTTTTACCTATTATTTAAAAACAGTAGAGTTTGATCTCTGTGGTGCTGCCA
This sequence comes from Maratus speculifer, assembly GCA_964019185.1. Lineage (NCBI taxonomy): Eukaryota > Metazoa > Arthropoda > Arachnida > Araneae > Salticidae > Maratus > Maratus speculifer. The sequence continues at coordinate 25,729,848 of OZ025289.1, read as the reverse complement.
TCTAGAACTCATAAGAAAGATTTAAAGTAGCCATTAGAGTAGTTTTTAAAATATTCACGGAGTTTTTGTGTCTCCAAACAGGGGGAACTTTAGGTGTTGCCGACCCGGCAACACTGCGCGTTAAGGGGTTAACACTAGAACGACCAAGAACGTCATTTTGACGGTTTTCAAATTTCATGCTTAAAAATTTTATATAATTTATGGCGAGTTCCAAAATTTTATGATACGACTTTTAATGAAACATAAGAATATTTAAATATCCGTATTCAATTTCATCTCAACCATTTTAATTTCCGTAATCAGTATGACCTATACCTATTTATACCAAGACCCGTCAAAGTGACGGCTTTGGCAATTAACAAATTCATCCCGAAATGGTGCGGACTTCCCCATTTTTCACATGGACTAGTCCTTTTCGCCCATGCGCAGTCTGCTCCAGGCTTCATATCAAACTTATTAGTAACTGGTAAATGTAATTAGGACGCGATCATTATCAATTGTACTTCTAATGTGATAACGTTCTTAGTGAAAGTGCAGTCTGTGAATAGTGTAATCTGTGTAAAATCCAACCTTGGAAAAAAGTATGAATATATTTTTACCAAAAAAAAAATAACATTTATTTTTTGTAAATTCTAGTCAAAAATGAAACGATTTCGAGGAAGAAAAAAATTATTCGGGGAATACAAAGAACTCACTAGTATAATGAAGACTGTTCGGACACTAGTTCAAGTAATAATAATGACTCTGAAAATTCTGGAGATGAAATTGAACTACGAGATATTGAAGAAAGTGAAGAAGAAGAATATAAAAGTGAAGATTCAGGGAGTGAAGATGAAATTCCCCAAAAGAGCCACAAACTCAGAAAGCGCTTGCGAATAAGTTCAGATACTGAATCGGATAGCCAAATGGAAACTGAAAAAAGACAGGAAAAAGAAATTGCTCTCGACGGTACTGAATGGGAAGAAATAGGGAATGGTTGAATTGGTAGAATACCATCACACAATATATTCAAGGATTCTTCAGGCCCAACTGGTTATGCGAAACAAAACATTATGCTTGGTAATGTTAGCAGTGCATTTAGACTTATAATTGATAATCGAATGATGAAGCACATAAAATTTTGCACTGAGCTTGAGGCCAGAAATGTTTTACAGAAGGACGATTGGAAAATTACTATTGAAGAATTGTATGCGTTTGTAGCTATTTTGTATGCTCGAGGAGCCTATGAAGCGAGAAATTTGAAATTATCCTATTTGTGCTCAGAAAAATGGGAACCTTCTTCCTTTCGCGAAACTATGAGTAGAAATAGATTTTTAGAAATTATGAGATTCATTCGTTTTGACAAAAAATGTGAAAGGGGTGTTCGCTTACGAGCTGACAAATTTGGATTAGTTTAGCCCTTTATTGATAACAGCCAAGCTTGTTACAAACCAGATCAGAATATAAGCGTAGACGAACAATTGTTTCCCACAAAGGCAAGGGGCAGATTTCTGCAATATATGGCCAAAAAACCGGACAAATTTGGAATTAAATTTTGGTTATCTGTAGACGTGCGAAGTAAATATCTTATAAATGGCTTTCCCTATTTACACAAAGACGAACGTAGACCATCAGGAGTACCTTTGAATGAATTTGTAGTTTTGAATCTTGTAAAAAACTACGTAAGTTGTGGGAGGAATATAACAACGGATAATTTTTTTACAAATATGCAGCTCGCAAAGAAGTTACTTGCAAAAAAAAAAAAAAAAAAAAAAAAAAAAAAAAAAAAACAAGTCTTGTTGGAACTATATTAGCAAATAAAAGAGAATTGCCGAAAATAGCTAAAGTTAGAAAAGATAACATGGCTGTTTTCTCCATAAAACTCTACAAATCAAATGGTATTGAGTTTACAAAAGTAAGCCTCGTAAAAAAGTACTACTTCTTAGCTCAAAACATAAATCTTTAAAAATTGCTTCTAATCGAAAAGAAATTCCTGCAACTGTGTCATTTTACAATGAGAGTTAGTTTGGAGTAGACGTAGTTGACCAAATCGCCCGCAAATATAGCGTAAAAGCAGTGTCACGTGGATGGCCCTTGCAGGTATTTTATAATATTTTGGACTTGGCAGCAATCAATGCGTGGATTTTATATAAAGAGATTTGTGATAAAAATATAACTAGAAAACAATTTTTATTTCAATTATCCGAATTATCTCCAGTGATTATAGGTGCGGCAGAAAAGAAGCCTCCTCCCAAAAACAAGATCGGAAATCAATGGATTGTGCTCTAGGAAATTCACAAAATATTCCTTATGATCGAAAATCTTGCCAAATTCGATTATGCAACAAAAACAAAGCGATTTATACTTGCAATGTATGCAACAAATATGTTTGTGGTAAGTGTTCATCTAAGATAAAATGTACTTGTAAAATATGTGCCTCATAATTATTTTATTCATAAAATGTACTATACTATAAATGCAAATAGAAACTGGTTGTTTTTTATTAATAATTAATGAATTAATATTTTAAATGTTATTTTTGTTAAATTATATATATATATTATTTAGATTAAATAAGTCAAATATCTTTGTGGAAAGTGTTCATCTAAATAAGAGACACTTGTACAATATCTGCCTTATAATTATTTCGTGCATATCAAATGTGCTATACTGTAAATAGAAATATAAACTGTTTTTGTTTAGTTTCTTTATATTTAACATCAATGAATTCTTATATTAAATATTGATTTCGTTAAATTATATTCTTTTATTTACATTAAGTAAGTTTAATATGTTCGTTGCTAGTGTTAATCTAAGATAACATGTAAGATATGTGCCTCATAATTATTTCATGCATTGCAAATGTACTATAAATGCAGATAGAAAATGTTTTTTAATTGAATTTTTATTAATAATTAATGAATTATCATATTAAATGATGCTTTTGTTAAATTATATATTTTTATTCACATTAACTAAGTCAAAAGTGACAATGAAAGCCGTGATCAAAAATCCGTCAATTTGACGGATACGGTAAAACTAGGTATATATGAAACTCCGGTAGTTCTAGTGATAAGATGCTACTCGACTCGCTGAAAAAAACCCGGATGATGTTTAATCTATGAGGGTGCTATTTTCAAATATCTTGCTCAAATTTTAATATTTTCACATGATTATTTCACATGATTTACATGATGACATCAATAGAAATTCAAGTATGTAAAAAAAAATATATCATTACACAATTATTTCTGGCCATGATAAAAAGTTAATTAAATCCAATTGATTTTTTAAATCATCAGATTTTAAAATATTCACCTTAAGAAAATTAAAAAAAATTGTTATTAAAATATTTCTGGCCAATTTCATTTTGAAGTAAGTTTAAGTAGATAAAAATAAAAGGTGTATAAATTAATAAATATGAGGTTTTTGATTCACCTAGTACCGATGTATCAGTGAAATTTCTTAAGAAAGTTGGAGAAAAGTTTGTGTAGTCTTCAAATGATGATAATCACAGCAATAATTTAACAATAATGTGTAATTGTTTAATGCTAATAAATATACTTATGTTAACTTAACTGTTTCTGCTCTTATTATCTAAAAGCTTTAAAATAATAATAATAATAATAATATAAAACGTTCGATAAAATCAGAATTGACACGTCTGTTCCAACAAGTGGGGCAATTTACCCCGATATATTTTATTCGTAAAAAAACTTATGAGGTCACATGTAAATATCATACATTTGTTGGTTCAAATAAATTACACATAATTGATTTTCTTGCACTTATATTTTCAGAAATTTTCTAATTTTTCTAAAGGCACAAAAATTACATTCATTTGTGGGACATGTCCGTTACTGAACAAACAAAATTAAATAACTTATTTTTCCTGAAAATGTTCAAAATGTACAGTCTGCTCTCGTTAATTCGAACTCGTCAGGACCAAGAGAAATGTTCGAATTATGGAAAATATGAAATGAAAACATGTTTATATGATACTATTAGAAAGGAATTAATGTTATAGTGTTTTTTTTTTTTAAATTTATTTCGTCTGTTATCATTAGAATGTGACATAATATTAAATTAAAATATATAAGTACGTAAACTAATTAAAAGATTAGAAGCAAGCACAATGGAAGAAAAATTTAAAGCGTCACTGATAGACAGACGGGGCACTAAGAAATTGGATATCAAACGCATTTGGATTGTAAGTATACTTGTTCGAAACAATTTTCCCAAAAATCAAAAAAAGTTGGTCAAAGGATTTGAAATCTGTAAGAAAGACAAGAAAAATGAAAAATTTGAATTCTTGTTAGGTCGAATTAAACGAAGTCAAGAGAAAACGAGTTCTAATTAATGAAATTTTTTAACGTTATTCTGTCTTTGAAAATTTCGGGACTTTATGTTTAGTTCGAATTAAGCGAAGATTCGAATTATCCGATTTCGAATTAACGAGAGTCAACTGTATATAGAAGCAGAGTCCTTGTTCTTCATAAAGTTCATGCGATAAAACAAGGATCCAACATATTTAGCATCTTTGTAGGCAGAGGTGAAGTCGTAAAAAAATCACAGAGGAGGAGCGCTCTAAGCAGAGGTTATACGCTCAAGGCAGAGAGTATACCCTAGATAAGCGGTTCCCAAACTTTCTTGGTACGCGACCCACCTTTCAGTAAAAAAAAAAATTCGCGACCCACCCAAGATATAGTTGTACATCAGTATAGCAATTTTTGTATGATCTCTATTACGGTCGGCCATCCCATCCTACGAAAAACGCAAGTTTTGTATGGAAGTTGCATTATCAACAAAAACAAGAATCGGTAATCTCAATGTATGTAAGTGAATAGTAATTAAAAAAATACACAAACTACAAAGATAGTTAAAATATGTTTAATTATTATGAAAACATAACTTCATAATCAATGAGATTTCTGGTACTGGTGTCTACCGATGTGGTAACACATTTTAACACACAGTTTGTCTCAGTACTTGTTTTTCAAAAACAGCAAAGTTGAAAAAGCATGTTCCCATAAGCATGAAATGTTGAATTTCCTCAAAGCTGATTTAAATATTTCTGGATATTCTGTTCATTTATTAATCTAGAAAGAAATTTTACGATTTTCCCTTGAAATAATATTTCCTGTTGAAATTATCTTTTTAAATAAATGAAATAAAAGATATATTTTGATAACAAACCTCGATGGTTCCGCGACTCACCAAAACAACAGCCACGGCCCACTAGTGGGTCGTGACTCATAGATTGGGAACCCCTGCTCTAGATTGTGTATACTCTAACATTCTTGAGAGCAGAGTGCATACGGTGCTCCTTTAAAAAATACAGAAGATATACGGCGTATATCCCCGTATTCCCTGTTTGCAGGGTGTTTTATACATCGACTGATACGTCCGTTACTGTTAAATAATAAAATAGTCCAGGCATTTGGTCGAAAATAAATGCAAGTTTTGATGTAGTTTTGATATTTGGTGCCTTTACGTCTTTTGGGTCGCTGAACACGAATCTGAAGTTATGCAACAAAATTCCTCCCAGGAATGAATTCCCAGAATTTCTCCAGGTAACGTTTTTTTTGGCAAAAAACGTAATTTTTTTTTGTTTTTTCTAAATAACTTCAAAATTATGCATTTTACATAAAAGTCTTTAAAAAATTATGCATTTTACACGAATTAAAGAATACAAAATTTCCTGCATTTTATGTGGTAAAAGTTTTTTCTTTGATCAATGGTTTAGCCGTGACAGTGCCGCAAAAATGGGTGAAAAAGCAAAAAATTCTGAAAAACGGTAATTACAGCACCTTACGTCGATGAAACATGAAAAACAACCATTCTACGCAAATTTTGATCATTTAATAATACTAAATATAATATTATTGACTATATTTCGTAAATATGATGTTCTCTGTTTCCTTCATAACTGAAAAATAATTAACAAGAAAAAAAAATATGCGTTAAGCATAGTTTCTGAAACACTTTCCACCACTTCATGAAATATTAAAAAAAAACTTCGTTATTTAAGGAATTAAGGTTAATGTATATAGCTAAATATGTATTCCAATAGTTTTGAACAGCTCTGTATTTAACCTGTCGGTTGATATATAATGTTCGGTTAATATAAATATAATATATATACTATATAATGGGAAAATTTAGTTCCACAAGAAATTGCCTAGCACACTGTAAAAAAAAAAAAAAAAAAAAAAAAAAAAAAAAAAATTCAACAGGTTACTAAAAATTTTTTAGTAAATTTGTATTCCACAGAATATTTTAGTAACCATTACAAACTTTTTTTTGCAAGTGAAACAAAAATTTTTTTGTAAACTGAACAAAAGAATTTTTTTACAACTAACTTAAACTTTTTAGTATGAGCCAGCAAGCAAATTTTAGTAATAGCTCCAAAATTATTTTTAGTAACCATTACGTGTGCCCGAAGGGGAGTAGCTTCCTTCGAGCTCCATCCAGTGGCTAAAAAGACAGACTTCAAAAGCGGAAGATTTTCGGCAAAGCCGCAATAGATGGCAGCACCAAATATTGCTACCTGCTCTATTTTGACATGTTTCTAAAGGGGAGGGAAAGTCCAGCGATAATTACCCATCGTAACTGCTACGACAGGATTTTCATAATCCCTTTATTTAACACTTTATTTTTTTACCTTAATTCCCTTTTATTCCCTTTATTTTTTTACTTACATTGCATACATTCGGTGCACATTTGGTGGCGTCCAGCATCGAACCCGGGTACTTTCAGCCTGGAGTTCGGATCTATGACCACTAGGCTATCACGGCCACACCAAGTGAGTTTTAGTAATAGCTATTAAAAATGTAAAAATATTAACTCGATTCGTTGCTAACTTTTTTCTAGTAATTCTTACAGAATCCTTGTAACCGAGTAAAATTACTAAAAAAATTTTTAGTAATTACAAGGATCACTAAAATTTTTTTAGTAGATCGACCCTTTTTTTACAGTGTAGGTTGAAATTTCTCTTTAAGCAATTTATGCTAATAGTTGGAAACATAATTGAATACTTTTGTTCAGCCGAGTAGTTTACCTTGTACCTTTATGTTCTAGTTTCCTTCATAACTAAAAAATAAATAAAAATGAGCATATCTGTGATTAAAATGTTCATTTGTTATTACAAAAATACCCAATGAACCAATGGATCCAATGGAAAGGGAAATAGTCATGCCGCACGGTTTTTTATATTTACTATTAAAAGAACTTTTATTTTATAATATTAGTAGTAATAAGAGCATCCACTAATCTCATATGTCTATGTTCTAGTTTTCTAGATGTCGGTGAAAAGTACGGACCCTCAAGTAAAAGAAAATAGAAATAGTATTTTTTTTTTCAAGTAAATATGCTTAAGAATGTACATAATTATTTATAATTAAATAATGAATTGTCTTATTTATTGTTAGCAACTTTATTGTAAAATGTAGTCAATCATATAATCTTTAGTATTATTTATAGTCAATCTTTGCATAAAATAGTCACTTTTCATGTTAAATCTATGTACAATGCCGTAATTCCAGTTTTCCAGAATTTTTTGATTTTCACACCCATTTTTGAACTTTGAGAACTAAAGTCCGTGTCAGCTTTTATCAATTAATCACTTGATGGTCGCATTAAATTACGGTTTAAAAATTCTAATTCATTATTGCCACCAGGTTTTTGAAAAATAAATATTTATCCAATTTAATGACAAGCAAAATGATACCAAAATAAAAGCATTTACACTATTTTATAAAACTGGTAGGAATCAAACAATTCTGAATAAAAGCCGTGAAGATCGCAGCCCGTGAATGTCTCGGGCGCGACGATTAAGCGGTTAAAGCCTGTTTTAGTTACTTTTATTTATATCATTTAAAAGCCAAGTTAAGAAATGCTTTATTATTATTACTATTATTATTAATCAAATTTTTCTAATCATAAATGTAGATTTCAATCACAGATATACTCATTTTTGGCACTTTCCAACAAAGTTGAAAAGTACTTATGCATTCAGTTTGTCTGTCCGTCTGTCGGCGCTCTAACTCTTGTAAATACACTCAGATTGCCCAGAAATTTTTGAACGTTATTGACATTTTCCCTAGCATGAACCCCTTTTCATATGAAATTTTTAACACGATTAGTTTATTTGTAGGGACAATCAAAAGTTTACCGATACATTACGGCCGATGGGAAAAAAATCGCTTCAAATGAAATTTAAATATGTTACACCCTGTCAAACATATTAAAATTTATATTCATTTACGAGGTGCACTATGGTCTACAAGAAATAGAAAAATCTAAATAAAGAGACGATCAACGATGTTTTTTTCAACTGAAACAAGGAAATTCGCTTTATACTCTTAAAAAATATTTTAACCAAACTTTTGTTAAAGTTACTTTAATAAAAGTTTGAACACATTTTTACTGCACTGAATAGTGAATTTCAACTCATGTAAAATTACAATGGTTTGAAATACGAATAAACAAAATTGCACAAGTCATTCTAGATAAAAATTGTTACACGAGATAAATTTCTGTAAAACCTTATTTCTTTTCACAAAAGATGGAATAAAATATTTTTCTAGTTAAAAATAATTTTTTCCATCCATAAAACTTCGAATTTAAGCCTCTCTAGGCTTTCATGTTTAATACCTATTTAAATCGCAGAGAGATAAAAGAAATTTTAAAATAAAATGTACGTTGGCCACATTGAAACCTGCAAACGATAATTAAAATTGTATACTGTTTCTTTTTATCATTGCTTAAAAAAATATTCACTGGTAGTAAATTAAAATAGCTTTCAATTTTATACAACATTTAATAAGAATTTTACCTTAAAATGTGAAAAAAAGAAATAAAATTGCATGCATGTTAATATTTTATAAAAGTAATATAACACAAGTTCTTGCTGAAATGTAAAACGAGAAAGTAATTAAAAATTCTACGGGAACAGGAAAATTACTTACGAAATATCTTTTGATTATTTTTAAAATAAGAAATCGAAATAAAACTTTGTTAATAAAAACGTTAATAAAAGAGAAATAGTTCTTGAATATTTAAAAATTAAACTCTGCTCCAATTTTTCAAGTAGCAACTCTCGGATTTTCCCATTTTAGGTATGCCATTACACAAATTTTAAAAGGATGGATTAGCTTTCGAATAAAATAATCTTTGCATGATTGTGTTGTTGAATGGTATTTATAGTTAAAACCTGATAGTTGATGCCATCCTTCATATAAATAATACTTTATCTGAAGTTTCAGGGTAATATAAATGTAAAATGTTCCATTGGAATTCCAAACTGAATCTATTTTTAGGTGCGTTTGTAATTATGTAAATACGTAGCACCTATTGTTGTCGCTCAGTCCGTCCGTCTGTCTGTCTGTCCGTCTATCTGTCCGCATATAACAACGCAAAAACTACCCAACCGAATCGTTTGAAATTTAAAATACATAATTATAACATAATTTTGTCGAGTCATTTCAAATTTTATGAAAATCGGATGCATAGATCAATTACAGGGACAATCAAAAGGATTCCGTTACATTACGGTCAATGGGGAAAAAAAGTTTCAAATGCTTTTTAATTGTTTGAAATTTAAAACATATAATTATTACGTAATTTTGTCGAGTCATTTCAAATGTTATGAAAGTCGGATGCATAGATCATTTACAGGGACAATCAAAAGTATTCCATCACATTACGGTCAATGGGAAAAAAGTTTCAAATGCATTTTAATGATGTTACACTCATTCGAACATAATAGATTTGGCATGAATCTGTGAGATATATTCTAAAATATGCATTCTGTACAATCTGTGATGCAAAGAATTTTTACTATTGAATAACAGGACCACACAAAAGTATTCCACTACATAATGCTATACGGGGAAACATTGTTTGGGGCGTATTTTAATTATATTAAACTATGACACATTTTATGATTAAGATATACGTTGCTGAGGTGTAATAAAAATTACTTCCTGCATATTTACAGAAACACAAAGATTTGGACTACTATACTGTATCCGAAGTACGCTCTACTATATCAGCAAGATCTGAATATTTTTAAAACGTTGTTATCGTACGAACGCACCTCATTTGCTACGTTCACGTGCAATTTCCAACTTGTTTCTTTTTTAAACGGATATATTGAACCTCATTTATAACATCTTTTTATTGTATATGATGATTAAGATGAGCGAAGCAAATCCTCTACTAGGCTACACAGATGGCATTTTGTCGTACACTTTACAACAAAACTATTCAATATTTTGACTTGAAACTAAACACAAAATAAACTATGATCTGTAGATGTGCACAATATTATCCTTTTTATAGAATAACCTTAATAAAGTTATTATTTTAATTAATTTATTTTGCATGTTTTTCTATTAAGGACGCATTTTTGCAAATAAAAAATGAAACACGCATAATTTCAGAAGAAAGAATAAATTATGGAATCAGTAATTATAACTAGAATCGGGGATGTAAATGTAAAAATAACAGAGGATATACCCTAGTAGCAAACCAATATTGGTCCAACGTTGAGCCAAAATTTCATTTATTGGAAATATTGCAAATAAAACACCAATGCTGCCCCAATATTGGGATGTTTACAATTTGTCTTTATTTAGCCAATATTTGCAGCCAATATTATGCCAATATTGGGCTTTCATTAGAAATATTGTCAATAAAAAGCCAATATTGTACAAATATTGGCGTTACATCTGAAATATTTCCAATGAAATTCCAACATTTAACCAATATTGGCGTTTCATTGGCAATATTTCCAATGAATTCCCAATATTGGCATAATATTGGCTGCAAATATTGGCTAAATGAGGGCAAAATGTAAACACCCCAATATTGGAGCAATATTTCATGCCAGTTTTGCACCAATATGCCAATATATAGGGACAATTATTATTTACAAGGGGCAATTATTGGAGGACAATTATGTAGCCAATATTGTCCCAATATTGTTTGGCTACTGGGGTACGCTCAAGCAGAGGTATATCCTAGAGTGTATACTATAAGCTTTTTTGAGAAACAGAGGGTACACGGTGTGCCATTAAAAAATCCAGAGGGTATATGGCGTATATACCCTAAACTACATCCCTGGATAGAATCATGATTAATTAAATAAATAAAATATATTTTCATTATTTCGCCAAAATATCTCAAATACCCACGCATTTCAAAAAATATTGTTATGATTTTTTATTTCATTTCACAGAAGGAGCTTGCTTAAAATTCCTGAAGATTCCTGAGACAGGATTCTATTCATGGGTGCAAGTAGTGCATCTAAGCCAAGACTGAAAAATTTTCTGGGTATTAGAAACAATTAAATGAAAATGGGTTAGAAGATTTCTTTGGCTAAAATTTGATCTCTTACAATTAAAGAAAGTCATTAAAAGTTCCTCACAGTAAAAATTGCTATTATTTAACAATGTAAAGTGGAATTTATTATGAGTAAAAAGTATCTTCAAGACTGAAATCAGTTTTGAGACTGAAGTTCTATCACCCATGATTCTATTGTAGACAAGTTCCATTTTTATAGGTATCTTCAAAGACCATTTAATATTCCACTCTACAGTATAGCTTTGAAAAGACATGTATTTCAGTAAAACTTGTGAAAACGAAACATGTCTATAACAGAATTCTTTCTAAAAGGAAAAAAATCTAATTTCGGGGGGGAAAATTATACCATTGTATTTGCTATGATGGAGATCTGACTAAAATGGAACTTTTTTCTAGTCCCTCTGAGCACCTTTTTTTATATTTTAAGTTTTACTACAGGGTCAGTTAAGAGTAATTTTTCTGTGATAAACAGATTCATTCCGTTTTGTTACAATTCAACAAACTTTTTCTTAGTGCTTTTTATGAAAACTGTCTCAACCAATCAAATTTTATTTCCCTGTTTGTCACCACTTTCATATAGAGATACCCTAGTACAATCTAACCGGTATGAGACCAAGCCAAAAAGAAACAGAGAAATACTGAATGTTATATGTGTCTTAACCCTTTAGGGGTCCAATTTTTTTGCCGTTTTGAAAACAAAATTACTTTTATCTTAATAAGTATCTTATCGTAACTATCCAAGTACACTTACTATAGTTTAAAGATTAACTCATTGTGTGAAATTTAACGAATATACTTATTTTGCGTACGATTCAATTCATATTTGTATAATAATAGGCTAAAGAAGAAAATTATAAGACGTTTGGAAAGCAACGTACTACCGTGGGATTTGAGAAGGTATTACAATTTTCTAATGTCTTTTGCGTTTCATCATACATGCTAGGTTCAGAAAAGTAACTCATATTTTAAATTTTAAGAATGAAATATATACCGGGTGTCCCAAAAATGACTGATGGATTTTAAAATTCAATAACTTGCAAACGGTGACAGCTATTTAAATTTTTTTTGCAGGATGGTTATGTATAATGTCAGGAGTTTTTTTACCGTAATTTTTTATTTTAGTTCGAATTTCAAACAATAGGTGGCGCTGACGGCGATTGAAGGCCAGGTCGACGCTTCACTCAGCACTGATCACCTGGCCTTCAATCGCCGTCAGCGCCATCTATTGTTTGAGATACGAACTAAAATAAAAAATTAAGGTAAAAAAACTCCTGACATTCTTCATAACCCTTCTGCAAAATTTTCTTAAATAGCTGTCACCGTTTTCAAGTTATTGAATTTTAAAATCCATCAGTCATTTTTGGGACACCCGGTATATATGAAATAAAGGAATCGCCACAGATGCAAAGAGAATCAAATAATCTTTTAATTTTATTATTATTACTAAATGTTAAAACGTAAATAAAGTTACAATAAGAAATTCAAAGCCTTGTACGGTCATTTCTATATAAGGAAAGTGACTGAGTAACTGTGCAGACAAAATAATACTCGATGAAAAGACATACTATTAATAATATATTAGACTCGGAAGGGTTAAAATGCAGGTATAAATACATCAATACATACTTTTTAAATAAATATATTTTTTGTTTTTAATTATACCCTAATCTAAAAGAACAAAATCAACGCAAGATGAAAATAGATGTAAAATAAATGTAAATTAATTGTTTTACAAACTTGCACAACAAATGTAGAGGATACTTATACTAAGCTATCCCTGCTAATATTCTGGTGGCCCATGCTTTTATTAGAATTTTTATCTAAACGTGGTTATAATTTGGGCTAAGTTAAACAGTTTCCTTTTAATTTTTAGGAATTTAATGTTGAATTACATATTTTTTAAATATTATTTCGTGTGACTCTACTACACTGTAAAAAATATTCTGTAAAGGCACAAACATTTTCTAGGAAACTGGGATTCCATGAACTTTTCGTGCAACGGTAACAAAAAAAATCCATGTAACCGATTCTGAAACTTGAATTTTTGCTGTTACCATTACAGGAAAAGTTCTTGGAATCCCAGTTTCCTAGAAAAAGTTTAGTACCTTTACAGAATTTTTTTTTTACAGTGTACATTTCAATAATCTTTAATACATTTTTATTTTACATATATTAAAATTTATTTTCGAAATATACTCATGAATAATTTTCTATTAACTGTGTTAATATTAAACTATTATTAGAGTTAAGTATTCATAAATAAATAATTTCTTTAGTTACATCATATCTTTATGCAACATTAAATTCACACTCCATAAATTAGAAAAGATATAAATAAAATTAATGATTCTTTGCGCTCGCTATTGTTAATTACTTGCAAGGTTTATTTTTGGCAAGTAAAATATTGTGAATAAGTTCTACCCAATAGTTTTTATTAGTCGATAAAATGTTAGCAAATAATGTAAGGTTTGGTATTTTACTCATGCATTATTTATGTGATATGTATAATTTACTAACTTTACATTCACAAAAATTTTGCATTTGAATTCCGAAATGCGTCTGATAGTTCACTTAATGAAGATGCGATCCTATCTACTAAACATAATCTCCTCGCGTTACTGAGAAAATTAATGCAAATTAATTTAATCGAATGATTTTTTAAAGAATAAAATAAATTTTCATTTTAATAAAATGGCTAACTTAATAAAGAAGCCAGAATGTAATTCAGTTTCAATTCCTGTACTTTTGTTTAATGAGCTTGCTACTTATAATAATTTCACTTCAAACAATTACCACCCATTCACTGTTAAAAAAATGTAAAGTTACTAAATTTTTTCTAGTAAATTTCTATTCCAAGAACTTTTCATGTAACGATAACAGCAAAATTTCATGTAACCTTCCTCGGCTACATGAGATTTTGCTGTTAACGTTACACGAAAAGTTCTTGGAATACAAGTTTACTAGAAAAATCTTAGTTAACTGTACTTTTTTTTTTTTTTTTTTTTTTTTTTTTTTTTTACAGAGTAGATCATTTTGCTTCCAAATATTTTTGTTCATCTTAAGGACACATGGAAGATAAAATGGTTCAATTTTTTTAGTTTTTAATTATCTACCTAAAATATAGAGCTAAAAGATTATTGCGATAGAATATTTTAAAATAATATATGTTAAGCATTGTCGGTGTGTATATAGTTTTTTTTTTTTTTTTTTTTTTTTTTACCTTTATTTCGAAATATTTTTTTTATATTTTGGCACACTTTTCTGAAATTCTATTTTTGGTGAACAATTGAAGCTTTCTGAAATTGTGTAATTAAATTGTTTCATTAAAAATATCTAGCACTATAGATCTGAGTGTAAAAACTCTTTAAAACAATGAAAATATGTTCATAAAAATTTTAGGATTTTTAAAGTTTATGAGTAAGATATTTATAATTTTATTTTTTTCAACCAAAATGAAAATTGCTTATTATTCTCAAATAGTATGTTTTCTGACATCACAGCAAATTTTAAAATGATACATTCAACAGTTTTTTTTTTTTTTTTTTTTTTTTTTTTTTTTAGAAAAACATATCGAACAAACATATTGTTAAAAAATTTTCATAGAGAAATGTAAAAAATTATTTTTTGAATGCTTTATTTTATTTGGCGAGATGCTCTATGTGCCTTTAACAAAATAAACATTTTCGATAACAGAAAACTCCCAGCAATCTTAAATTTCTTAGTAATATAAAAAAAAATCTCAAAAATTCTAGTGTAGACAAATGAATAGATACGGGAGCTAAAGTCGTAAATACATAAACATTTTCTAAAAAAATCCCTATTACGTAGGAAAGGTGTTACACAATATATTAAAAACAAATAATTTTGGACATGTGTCGGTTCCAATCATGATAAAAACCATAATCATGCTATAAAAACACAAATCGATTCTCGATCAACACATAGCACACTGTAAAAAAAAAATTCAAGAGGTTGCTAAAAATTCCTTAGTAAATTTGTATTCCACAGAATTTTTTAGTAACCATTACAAACTTTTTTTTGCAAGTGAAACAAACATTTCTTTTCTAAAGTGAACAAAAGAATTTTTTGTATAACTAACTTAAAACTTTTTAGTATGAGCCACCAAGCAAATTTTAGTAATAGCTCCAAAATTATTTTTAGTAACCATTACGTGTACCCGAAGGGTAGGAGCCTCCTTCGAGCTGCATGTAGTGGGTAAAAAGACAGACTTCTGAAACGGAAGATTTTCGGCAAAGCCGCAATAGATGGCAGCACCAAACATTGCTACCTGCTCTAATTTGACATGTTTCTAAAGGGGAGGGAAAGTTCAGAGATCATTACCCATGGTTATTGCTACGAGAGAATTTTCATAATCCCTTTATTTAACAAGTACTTACATTCCATACATTCGGTGCAGGTCAGCATCGAACCCGGGTACTTTCAGCCTGGAATTCGGTGCTATGACCACTAGGCTATCACGGCCACACCAAGTGAGTTTTAGTAATAGCTATTAAAAATGTAAAACTACTAACTCTATTCGTTGCTAGCTTTTTTCTAGTAACTCTTACAGATTCCTTGTAACTGAGTAAGATTACTAAACATTTTTTAGTAATTATAAGGATCACTAAAGTTTTTTTAGTAGATCGACCCTTTTTTTTTACAGTGCAGATCTCCACAGAATTCGTGGAACGCGACGCGCAAGTTTCGTTCGTATAGTATTTTAGTTTTTTTCTCTTATTCCGACTCTCTAACGGTAACCAGATTGAAAGGTCCCGACGCACATACCGAGTGCCGAGACTCTAACGAAAGACAAATTAAAAAAAAGTCAAATAAATAAAATTGGGCAAATTTAAAAAGAAAATTGATTAAATTAAAGACAGCGAAATGTGGAAATGGTGGGCGCTGGACTCTGAATCTATCTCTCGATCGCTGCTGCTTCCAACTTATTCTTAAGGGTGTTCTTAAATCAAAAAGGGCAACTTTGTGACACATGCTTTAATTTATTTTTGTTCGGGAATGCATGAAAATAGCAGGTGTTATTATTCAGAAACTGCCTAATTGCACTCAATGTTCAGTTTTTTTAAAAAACACAATAGATTTTTCATAACAAGCCTTCAAAGTCTGAGCACATTCCCCGACGAAAACAGAAAAACCCGTCGAAAAGCAGGAGAAAAACGGGTGATCTCCTGATCGAAATAGCTTAGAACTGGATAGGTAATTTATTTATCATAAAATGGAAAAATAGGTTCGATTCGAAATCGCTTCCATAGTCAGGCATTCCAATTTCATATCTTTCTGTTAAAAAATGAATTTGTAAATGTGTCAAAACGTTTTTCGCTTGTTGAGCGGAGGAGTTAAGAACACCCTTAATCTCAGTCGACGTAAGGGGAGGTCAGGCTGCAGCAGAATTCAAGGAGTTTGGCGTGCGTGTTCCGTCTGCGGGACTTTTCTTCTTTTTATCTGGCTCTCAAAAGTAAGCAATATTGAAAGTTTTCGACCCACGTTTCGATTACTGAGACTCTAGCAAAAACCAGATTAAGAAAAAAAATCAAATATATAAATCTATACAAATTGAAAAGGAAGATTGGTTAAATCAAAGAGATAGAAAAGCAGGGAGGATGCACTAGGGTTCTTTGAATCTGTCCTACGACCGTTGCTGTTTCGAACTTATTTCTGTTGCCGTAATTACATTAAAAGTTTGTAATTTTTTTTTTTTAAACGAGTCATATAAATCGTATGTATAAAGAAACGTTTGACAATATCTTGTTAATCGCGAAATCCCAGCTTAGCCTACAGGTAAAATTAATCAGCTGATTGATTATTTATTAATAGGCATAATTATGGAAATACGCTTTCGACCTCAGAAGATAAACTTTTTATTCATGATGTACCCCGCTTTTTGAAAATAGGATGAACTCTGTAAACGTGCTCAAGTAAATAGTTCAAACCTTCATTATGATTTTACAGGTACTTATTCGCCAACCGGACGGGACCAATAGACCCAACAAGTATATTAAACTAGTCGTTGGGGGACCACCGTAATACTTACCCATCATGGACATGCATAATATAAAATGTGAGCATAAAACACATCTAAACTATTTATAAAATACATCGCATTTCCAAAATAAAATTTAAACGCGTATTTAGATAGTTTTAATATACATAGTAATGCTCTATCAATGAATTGCTGATGAGCCGATTTCGACAAATTATATAAAGTGCCAAAATACTCGAGTAGTACCAGATTGCGTAAAAGAAACATCCTTATAACAACGAAAATAATAATCCTATTAGCTAAGAATTTACTGCGTTGGATTAAGCGTCTCATTTCCAATTAAAATATATCTGTGAATTCAAATTTGAATGAAATACAGGGTCATGAAAAATCGAAGAATGTGAAAAACAGGGTTACATATATCTCAGCAACTAACACTCCGATCGACTTCGTTTTTAACCGACTTCCAAAAAGGAGAGGAGGTTATCAATTCGACGCGTATGTATTTTTTTTATGTATGTACACCGATTACTCCGAAACTATGCATCCGATTAATTTAGTTTTGGTGCTAAATGAAAGAGCTTGCTCTCGAATTGGTACCACTTTCGTTTCATAGAAATTGGTTCAGTACTTTTTTAGTAATTAGGCAAAAACTAATATAATTAGTGGTTTTTCGCTAAATAAAAGTGTTCAATAAGTTCTCTGAATACAGTGTCGACGAAATGGCCGAGCGGTCTAAGGCTCCAGATTTAAGCCCTGGTTCTCGAAAGAGAGAGAGCGGGTTCGAATCCACTCCTGACAGACATATGTACAATAACCTTTTCCGTGTTATAATTTTTACATATACATTTTATAAATTAAATATTAATTTTTCTATTAAGAATATTTTGTATTTAACCGTTAGCACAGGGTATCAGAGAACATTTATCAACTCAATACTTTATCAATGAAAGAGTACTAAAATAATAGACTTGCGAAAAGTAACATGACCTTGAATAAGCTCGCCGAATAGATTGCAGTCAGGATAGCCTAGTGGTCTAAGGCGGATGATTTAAGCTTTGGTTCTCAGAAGAGAGCGTGGGTTCGAACCCCACTCCTGACATACAGTGTTTTTTTTTCGTGTTATTTTTTTTTAACCGACTTAAAAAAAGAAAAGAAGGTTATGATCAATTCGACGCGTATTTATCTTTCGTTATGCTTGTTCACCGATTACACCAAAACTATCCAGCCGATTAAACTAGTATTTGTGAGAGGTTACTCTCGAATTGGTACCGCTTCCATTTCATCGAAATTGGTTAAGTACCTTTTTAGTAATTAGGCAAAAACTAATAAAATTAGTGATTTCTCGCAAATGAAAAGTAACATGGACGTTGAATAGGTTCACAGACCGGAATGCAGTCAGGATGGCCGAGAGGTCTAAGGAGCCTGATTTACACTTTGGTTCTCGAATGAAATCGTGGGTTCGAACCCCACCCCTGACATACGTGTGCACAACAATCTTTTCCGTGTTATAATTTTAAACCGACTTCAAAAAAGGAGGAGGAGGTTATCAATTCGACGCGTATGTATTTTTTTCTATGTATGTTTACCGATTACTGCGAAACTAACCAACCGATTAATTGGGTTTTTATGTTAAATGAAAGAAGTTATTCTCGAATTGGTACTACTTCCATTTCATCGAAATTGGCACAGTAATTTTTCAGTAATTAGACAAAAACTAATAAAATTAGTGATTTCTCATAAATTAAAAGTAACACAGGTGTTGAATAAGCTCGCCGAGTGGAGTACAGTCAGGAAGGCCGAGCGGTCTAAAATCGCAGCCCCACTAGTGGCCGCGAGGTTCTGACCTCCAAACTGATAGACGGTAGGTGATGGGTTCAAACCCAATTGCGACCGTCGGCCTAACCGTTCGGAGCTTTCCGTGGTTTTCTTCGAACCTTGCGTAAATACGGGATAGGTTTCCTTAGAAAGACCTCCACGGAGGGCATCACACCCCTTAGGGCCTATATCCCACAGTGTAGATAATTGTCCGACATAAATACAAAAAAAACTAAAATGCCAGATGTAAGCTTTGGATCTCAAAAGGGAGCGTGGGTTCGAACCCCATTCCTGATATAATTTACATCTATGTACAATATTTTTTTTTTCGTATTATAATTTTTATTAATTAACTTCAAAAAAGAAGGAGGATATTATCAATTCGACGCGTATATATATATATTTTTTTATGTATGTTCTCTGATTACTCCGAAATTATCCAACCGATTAATTTGGTTTTTGTGTTGAATTAAAGAGGTTAATCGAATTGGAACCACTTCCATTTCATCGAAATTTGTTCAGTATTTTTTTAGTAATAAAGCAAAAACGAATAAAATTAAGAATTTCTTGCAAATTAAAAGTTACATGGACGTTGACTAAGCTCGCCGAGTGGAGTGCAGTCAGGAAGGTATACGTGCAGTCAGATGGCCGTGTGGTCTAAGGCGCAAGATTTAAACTCTGGTTTTCGAAAGAGAGCGTCGCGTCGGTTCGAACTCCCTCCTGACATACGTGTATAATTTACAATATTTTTTTCCGTATTATAATTTTTATTAACCGACTTCAAAAAATCATTAACTTTTAACTAAAAAGAGAAAAATAAACTTTTCTACCAAAAATTGAACCGACTTCAAAAACAACTGCAAAGTGAAAAATAATTTTTTTAGATAATAGTAATAAGAAATTAAATTAAGAGCGTAGTATTTACCATGCGTATTATTATATTTATGTACATTAATTTGATTATTTGGAGTCGGTGCCAGCCAAGTCAGTTTCAAAGTTAAAATTGAGTATCCAATGCAAATCGTAAAAGAATAAGGTTAATTTTTTAAACTAAATATTAAATCGTAAAAAAACTCGTAGATACTTGGATGTGTGGCTATTGAAAATTACATGTAACTTGGCTTGGCTGGCACCGACTCCAAAAAATCAAATTAATGTACATAAATATAATAATACGCATAATAAATACTACGTTCTTAATTTAATTTCTTATTACTATTATCTAAAAAAATTACTTTTCACTTTGCAGTTGTTTTTGAAGTCGGTTCAATTTTTGGTAGAAAAGTTTTTTATGCACAATTTGTGTCATTTTATTGCCTTTTATGTCCATTCCTTAAAATAAAACATTTCGAAAATTTTTGTATACCTTTCATCAGAACGAATTTTTCGAGAGTCCGAAAAAAATAGTTCCGTATAATCGAGGTTATTGATATTAAATAGGCCTCGTCCCATTATTACATACTAAGCACATACAAAGTTTCAAGTCTCTATCTCAATTTGTTCGGGAGATAGAGCGGTTACAGACAGACAGACTGACAGACAGACAGACTGACAGACAGACAGGCAGACAGACGGACGGACGGCAATTTTTTTTTTCTAAAAATATGTTTTTCGGAATCTCCAATATCCGAAACGTGTAAATTCGTCAAAAATTTTTTTTCGATTTTCAAAACGATTGCAATACTTACCCTATACTACGTATGATGGGTAAGCAAAAAGATTTTTCTCATAAAACTAGTCGTTGGGGGCCACCGTAATACTTACTCATCATGGATATGTATATGAAAATAAAACATGTGAAACTATTTATACAATGCATTGCAATTCATAAACAAATTTTAAATATTGTTAATATACATAGTAATGCTATATTAAAGAACTGCTGATATACCAATTTCGACAAATTATATAAAACGCCAAACTACTCAAGTAGTCCGAACTGCGTAAAAGAAACATCCTTATAACTCCAAAAATAATAATTCTATTAACTAACGATTAACTGCGTCGGATTAAGCGTCTCATTTCCAATTAAAATATATTTCTGAATTGAAATTTGAATGACATACCGGGTCATGAAAAATCGAAGAATGTGGAAAACAAGATTACAAATATCTCGGCAACTAATAATCCGATCGACTTCGTTCTATATGCAAAATGTGTGTTATTTTATTGCCTTTTACGTCCATTCCTTAGAACAAAAAAATTCGAAAATTTTTATATACCTTTCATCAGAACGAATTTTTCGAGAGTCCGAAAAAAATAGTTCCGGATAATCGAGGTTGCTGATATTAAATAGGGTTCGTCCCATTTTTACATACTAACTACATACAAAATTTTAAGTCTCTATCTCAATTTGTTCGGGAGATAGAGCGTTTACAGTCAGACAGACAGACTGACTGACAGACAGACAGACAGACAGACGGACGGCAAAATTTTTTTTTTTTAAATATGTTTTTCGAAATCTCCACTATCTAAAACGTGTAAATCCGTCAAAAATTTTTTTTCGATTTTCAAAACGATTGCAAGACTTACCCTATACTACGTATGATGGGTAAGTAAAACTAGTCGTTGGGGGCCACCGTGATACTTACCCATCATGGATATGTATATGAAAATAAAACATGTGAAACTATTTATACAATGCATTGCAATTTATAAACAAAATTTAAATATTGTTAATATACATAGTAATGCTATATTAAAGAACTGCTGATGTACCAATTTCGACAAATTATATAAAACGCCAAACTACTCAAGTAGTACCGAACTGCGTAAAAGAAACATCCTTATAACTCCAAAAATAATAATTCTATTAACTAACAATTAACTGCGTCGGATTAAGCGTCTCATTTCCAATTAAAATATACTTCTGAATTGAAATTTGAATGAAATACAGGGTCATGAAAAATCGAAGAATGTGGAAAACAAGATTACAAATATCTCGGCAACTAATAATCCGATTGACTTCGTTCTATATGCAAAATATGTGCTATTTTATTGCCTTTTATGTCCATTCCTTAGAACAAAAAAATTCGAAAATTTTTATATACCTTTCATCAGAACGAATCTTTCGAGAGTCCGAAAAAAATATTTCCGGATAATCGAGGTTGCTGATATTAAATAGGGTTCGTCCCATTCTTACATACTAACTACATACAAAATTTCAAGTCTCTATCTCAATTTGTTCGGGAGATAGAGCGTTTACAGACAGACAGACAGACAGACAGACAGACAGACAGACAGACGGACGGACGGCAAAAATTTTTTTCTAAAAATATGTTTTTCGGAATCTCCACTATCTAAAACGTGTAAATCCGTCAAAAAATTTTTTTCGATTTTCAAAACGATTGCAAGACTTACCCTATACTACGTATGATGGGTAAGTAAAAAGACTGAAGTTTCTGTAAATATGTAACGTATGTAATTCTGTAACGTATTTAAAAATAAATATTGTTGTGCAGGCTGAGCTTTAAACGACACAAAAAAAGCAATTGTTCTTCGTTTTCCCTTATATCACTTACACAATTGTGTAGGTCAGATTTTAAAGAATTATACCTACATTATATACCTCCACCATTATTTTCAAAGAAATCCCTTTCTTTTACAGCAACATGAAAGGCTTATTTATATATGCTTAATAAAAATCCATTTACTAATCTAAATAAACTTTTAGAAATACATTACAGATAAAATGAAATACTAAAATATATTTAAAGTTATGACGCTCACAGCTGATGAATAACAAGGCAAATCTCAATCCAGTTCTCAAATTTAAGTGAAGTAATGTTTTCTGAATATCAAAACAAAATGTAGGTTCTCGCATGCGAGACACATGCTTGCTAGAAATTTAAAAAAGGGTAGTTTAAAATTTTAATTGAGGCAGATTACTGTGAATAGAAATTAAAAGAAGAAAAAATAAACGAGATATCCAAATAAATAAATCATTAAAAAATAAGCAGGAAACAACAGAAAATACTTCCACCCCAATCTGCAACTCATTCAGAATTATGTTTCAATCTTCTCATATATTTTTCCAAAAACTATTTTTTATTAAGGATGTTTTTTTTCAATATATATATATATATATACAGGGTGTCCGAAAAGTCTGGAAACGGTCGAATAACTCGAAAAATGCATATGAGATTGAAAAACGTAAATATACGTGTTAAATATTTTTAAATAAGCTACTCAGTGATACCAAATTTGACCTTCGTAACCGACTCCCTGGGGGTCAGAGGGGGTCCAACTTTGAAATCTTAAATTATAACCCCTATTTTTTATTGCAGATTCGGATTCTACGGACAAAAATACGTAACTTTTGTATTTGATGTTTATTTCGAATCCTCGTTTATCACGGTGTAACTGAGCATATTAAATCGATACATATTTCGGCTTTTACAACGGGATTTTCCCTAATCGAAACTAATTGGGGAGAATTTATGACATCAAATTCCTCGTCTTTTGCAATAATAGCGTTTCCTGAAAATCACCCGTGCCGATTATTTCGGTAGTGCTACGCAATTAAAAATTTGATCCATTTGCTGTAGCGTCACTCCACAGCTTTTATAGAATATCTCTTTCATGACCAATGAGAATGTTCCATAACACAGTAAAGTACACTCTAAAAAAATTGACCCTTTTGCCGCATCGTCACTCCACCGCTTTTATAGAAAACGATTACTTTACTGTGTTATGGAGCATTCTCATTGGTCACAAAAGAGATATTCTATAATAGCTGTGAAGTGACGCTGCAGCAAATGGGTCAAATTTTTAACAGTGTAGCACTATTGAAATAATTGCAACGGGTGATTTTCAGGAAACGCGATTCCTACAAAAGACGAGGAATTTGACGTCAAAAATTCTGCCCAATCAGTTTCGATTAGGGAAAATCCCGTTGGAAAAGCGGGAATATGTATCGATTTAATATGCTCGATTACACCGTGATAAACGAAGATTTGAAATAAACATCAAATACAAAAGTTACGTATTTTTGTCCGTAGAATCCGAATCTGAAATAAAAAATGGGGGTTATAATTTGAGATTTCAAAGTTGGACCCCCTCTGACCCCCAGGGGGTCGGTTTCGAAGGTCAAATTCGGTATCACAGAGTAGCTTATTTAAAAATATTTAACACGTATATTTACGTTTTTCAATCTCATATGTATTTCTCGAGTTATTCGGCCGTTTCCAGACTTTTCGGACACCCTGTATATATTTATATATATATAATAATTTTATTCTTATTGCCTTTTTGAATATGCATTCATAAATACTATCTTTTCAGCTTTCTGGAAATCTGAAAAGTGATACATTTCAAAATTACTAAGGCTTTCTGTTAATCTACTGTTAATTAAAAATATATAAACAATAACATTTTTACATATGTTAACATATTTTAAGTAATGTCCATCTCTAGCATTTAATATAAAACCTATACCCAATTAATTAAACTCTTTGAGGCTCTCTTAGTTCGTGTGCCACTTCTTTTCTATTGAGCCAAGTGGACTGAATTGCAACTATTGCTTTAACTGTTCTGTGTCGATTGACAATCTACCACTAAGCAAAATTTATTACGTCATCTGTTGATAAAAGTCTATTTCATGACCAACTGTTTTCTATTACAGGTTCATTTCCAATTTTTCTGTATCACTATACAATAAATAGCAAAACAATTTATGATTCCATACATTTTAAAAATATGTTTTTCCTTTGACATGAGAAATATAGGAAAGTAATAGATGTTTCTTTCACTATTCTGTCTTTTCAAAATTATATTATATACATAAAAGTTGAAGTGGCACACTTAAACCCCCTCGCCAGCGGTAAGGCGGAGCCTCGTCGAGGGGGCCCCCACCCCCCTACAGCAGAGATGATCAACTGATTGCGTCAATAAACTGTTATAACTGTCTGACAAATATAACACCATGTTCATGACAAAAAAAATATTAAATCAGAAATCAAGACAAAAAGTTATCTGAGTTTTTTAGTTTAGTTTTAATCTATATGCTGAATAATTTCATGAGTATTGCATATTAGTTCTTAATTTTAATGCAAATGGAAAGTCCAATACTAGGAGAATGAGATTATTAATATATTTCCACTTACTATGCAACTGTAACAAAGTTATTTATTTGATATTAACATTACGGTTTTTATAATCTCACTATCTTAAACAGTAGTTAATTTGAATAGACACTGAACTTTGTTGTTATCCTTAAATATTGACTTCTATTGAGAAAAGTTGATGAATTGACCAGCTCTGCTTTTTAGACGCGCACGAAGCTAAATATAGCTTTATATTTTGCCCCTAATATATCCCCTTACAATTAAAGTAAAAAAATACCGAAATTGCTTTATTTTTAAAAAAATATATTACGATAATCGATTTTTCATAAATACAAGTGAACTATGAAAAATCGATTTAATGTACCCCTCCCCCCCTAAAAAAAGAAAAAAAATTATAATATTGCAAAAAATGTGGAATGCCAAAATAATGGAAGATCGTTGCTGCCATTTTAAAGCCCGATGACATTGGGCAAAGAGAAAGAAGAGAATTAATGACTGGGGATGAAGTTTTTGAGCCCGATGTTAATGGGCTGTCGTGAAGCCAAATCAAGGAAGAATGTTGCTGTATTTCTAGCCTGATGTCATTGGGCTGTGCTGCCAAGGAAGGATGAAGCCATGATCGCCACTGCTTGATGAATTGCTCTATGTTGAGGGACAGTGAAAGAGCCAGGGAACAGGAGACTGATTTGTGCCTGAGAAATCTACATCGCATGTGTTTATAATGAGGGAGAAGCTGTACCAGAGGAATTCGACCAGTTCGCGTTATTATCAGAAGCCTGTCGGGCGAACGCAGTTTTTTTAAGCGGACTTTTAAGCTACGAACTTTTATTGTTTTGTTTTAGTTTTGGTATTTATTTGTTTTTTATTTGCATTTTTGTTTTATTTGTTTTAGTTTTATTTGTTATATTTTGCTTTTAATTTGTAAATTTTAATAAATATGTGCATTTTGGGTTTGTTATTTTTTTATGTGTTAAGTTTTATTTTTATTTGTTTTATTTTGTAAGTTTTATACTTGTATTTCTTTTACGATTTTATGTTTGTTTTATTTGTACATTTGTAACTGTGATTAATTTAAATATTAAGCCGCCAAATAGATAGTTTAATATCCATATTTAAAAACTACACTTAAAATACTACATAAAATACTACTTGTACACTAAGAAAAAGTAATTTATATATATGCACATTGGCCAAATAAGTTAATAAGTTAGAAATGCATATTTCAAAACTGTTACGAAAAATTTAAATATTTACAGAAAAGGCCGCTCAAATAATGAAGCATATATATAAACTAGATTGCAAGATAATAATACATAGATTATATAAATAAGAAAAAATATGCTATGAGGCCGAAAGTAATTATTAATGTTGAATAAAGCAATTTTAGAAAGTTACATGCAAGCCCACTAACCAGCATTCAAATCTATCTTCAGCAAAATCAGGATCTTTCAATATTTTTTAAACAGTCTGTCTAAGCTGTCTTTACATTATTGTAATATTGTATAAAGATAAATTTGGCATCTATATAAAGAAATGCACCAATTTGACTTCCTAATAACTCACATTTCTGTAGCCATTTTCTTTTTCTAATAAAAAAAAATGTATACTGTATAACTTCTTTAATCCTGAATCATCGTGATTATGGCTATTCTGGATTACAGAACATTCCGGATTACAGAAGCTTTGAAACTGGAATGCATTTAAAAGAATAATAATAATTATATATCAGGACCCCAGAAGCCAAGGGGTATAAGTGACAAAATTGAAAAAATTGAGTTAAGTGCACAGGGTATCTGGAAATATGCTTTTTTCATTTCAGGTAAAGAAATATAGGTCATTTTCTTATTATTTGGGGAGTTATAGAGATAAACCACTTTTTTCGAAAAACAAATAATATTGATTAATTATATATTTAAAGAAAATTGTACTCTATTTTTTAACAGTTATTGAAATGAGAGTTCAAAGATTAGAATGCAACAAGCAGATGTTTCCTATTTCAATTTAGTCAATTGTTATTGATGTTCCAATTTAACATCAATTATCTTTAAACTCAATTTACTCCAAATCGACATTTTGTCACTTGTACCCCTTGGCTTCTGAGGTCGTCATATGTTATAAGTATGTCAATACAAAAAAGCAAGAAAGTTCATAACTTAAGGTAAATGAAAAAATATTGGTAAAAATTAAGTCAAAACGCTCTAAAACACACATATATACAGGGAAATACGTTTACCACGAAAACTCTTTGTGTGAAAAAATGATTAACACGAAATGGCGTTGCGGTCCGAGCAATATACTATGCAGTTTGATATACAGGGTGGTCATAAAAAAATTTTCCGGTATATGGAGCTCTAGCGACCAATCGTTCAACCGATCGAGGTGAAATTTCAGATATAGCTATTCAGAGGTATGAGCTCGAGATTCTCTGAACGACAACAAAATGGCGCTCACGGTTACCG
Source organism: Maratus speculifer (assembly GCA_964019185.1). Classification (NCBI taxonomy): domain Eukaryota; kingdom Metazoa; phylum Arthropoda; class Arachnida; order Araneae; family Salticidae; genus Maratus; species Maratus speculifer. The sequence continues at coordinate 25,702,162 of OZ025289.1, read as the reverse complement.
TTATAGTTACAGAAACTCGAAATTTTCCAATGGCAGCACCCATTTTTTTCATCGTAAAATGCTCAGCGCTTGCGAAAATCCAAAACAGCGTTTGAACTGTACGTGTATAGCAAGAAACGGACATGTTATACACGCACGAAAAAATGTTCTGCAAATCCCCCCCATAAAAAAACATGATTGGGGCGCAAGGAGTAAATTTGCATATGACACAGAGTCAGTACACTAATCTCTGATTACAACACCGATCGGAGAAAACTTTTATTTTGATTACACATTTTCCACATGGCTGCCATCACAGGCAATTACTCATTGCATGGTGGCGACTGTGGACAATGCAGCCGAACGTTACATTGCATGAGGAATGTTTGCAATCTCACGTTTGATAGAATCTTTCAAATCCGGCAAAGTTTGCAGATTGCATATGTACACTTTAGATTTTAGATATCCCCAGAACCTGAAATGCATAGGAGTGAGGTCGGAGGATAGCGGAGGCCATTCACGTTACCAGTGAATGTGCCTCATCCGTTCATAATGTGCGAAGAGGTCGATCGTTATCTCCATCATATTGGATAAGAAATTCATTAACAAAGTCTATATGTTGTTGATGGTCTCTCCCTTCCAAAATCTGGGCAGCGCTGGTACCGGTAAAGAAACATGCGGATTTCAGAGCGCAGTAACTTTAAGAAATTGATTTTGGTATAACAAATACACGAGATGCACCTTTTGTATTTTGCATGCGTCTTCTGGTCACTATGTGATGCACTTCCATAACAATATCCTCAAGAACAGTTGGTCGTCCAAATCGCAGACTATCACAAGTGCAGCCAATTTCTTTGAATTTCATTACTAAATCACGAAGAGCTTGTGAAATGCATAGGCTACGTATTTGGCGATGGTTTCGACAGTAAATGCGCCAGGTTTTCGCAGTATTAATCTCATTTTGATAATAGTTTTACCAACTGACCACGAACGAAGCCATTTTGTTGGCATTCGCAAGCTCTGACTGAAGAACTAACATTCCCACCCTACTTTTTATCCGTTTTCTACGTTGACTATCTGGCAAACGATGTTCCATGATTCGTATTTTGTCTCTGTCATATTAAAATTTTCTTCGTGCGGCTTGGTTGTGTTTTTTTTTTTTGGGGGGGGGGGCGTTCGTAGAGCTGATTTTGTGCGAGCATAACGCGTCCATTTATTGCAATAACCATACCGTTCCAACGCTCTTTAGGATTTTTGTATGCGCTGATCATTTTGCGATGAAAAAAATGGGTGTTGCCATTGTAAAATTTCGAGTTTCTGTAACTATAACCGCAACCGTGAGCGCCATTTTGTTGTCGTTCAGAGAATCTCGAGCTCATACCTTTGAATAGCTATATGTGAAATTTCACGTCGATCGGTTGAACGGACTGGCCGCTAGAGCTCCATATATCGGCAAAGTTTTTTTATGACCACCCTGTATATTGTTTTGTTTAACATGAAAAAAAATCGAAGCAAAATATTTTTTTTATTTATTTATTACATGCGTTACATATATTATGCTCAGAATGGCATTTACAAGTGAAAACTATGACAATTGAAAATTATTTTCGCGGTGCGGAATCTTCAAAATAACAAATTCTTTTGATCTAAAGGATAAACTGAAATTGAATCAGAGCAGACATCTAATGAAATTTTTGAGAAAATCTCAATATTTCTAGGCTGTTTTACAACATCATTAAATGAACAAGCGGTATTCAATGATGATTTCTATACAGCATTGATTCAGGGCGTGTTCAGCACAACTTACCGGTCACTTACCGATTGTAGACAAGTACGAAATGCAAATCAAGGCGAAGTGTGACGTCAGCTACAATTCAACAGGATAGTTTTCATTGGTGACACAATTCGCTTTCGCACTGTCCTACAATCGGTCGGTAATATTAGTTATTTTGGCAAGTTGCGCTGAACACGCCCTCAGACACACAGAGATTTTGGAAATCGTTCATAATCGAAATGATTCCCCTTATGTTGATTCCGACGACGAATCTGACAATCGAATCAATGGAGCATATCCACTTCACTCTATCTCACAAAAAACTGTTCTCAATTGCTCTGCTCAAAAAATTGCAAAGCCTCATGGAAGTGGTTTGAAATTTAACTGAATTTTCTATTTTTCGATCGATAAATCATCTGTTGAATTATAAGCTTTTTTGATAACATGACAAGACGATTTGTCCCTTCCTTGAGTGGTTTTTCTTCTCTCGCGCCGAAAGTCGGTTCAAAACGCACACTTAGACACTATTTTCTAAAAAAATCTATTACATTTGGAAACAGAAGAAAAAAACGGGGAAATGAATTTGAATCGATAATTCCTGAATAACAATAACACTTGCTAGTTACATGCATTTCTGATCAAAAATAAATTAAAACTTATGTCATAAAGTTGCCCTTTTTGATTTGAGAAAAGCCTGAAAGTATAAGCAGTTATTTAGATGAGCATTCGAATGGAGGAATGATTAAAACAATAGATAATCTAGGACAATTTGTAAACAACATGCTGCTGAAAAAGACCTTCAAAAAAAGAAAAAAAAAGTATAATTTTTTTTCCAATTAAACAATATTTTTTTACTTACTTTTTATCCTAATGAGTGCAATCTACTAGTAGTTTAACAGAAAATTGATATAAAATTTAACGACATCGAAAATATTGGTGAATTTGTTCTTTTTTTTCTTTTCTTTTCTTTTCTTTTTTTTTCTTTTTTTTTTTTTTTTTTTTTTTTTTTTTTTTTTTTTGCAAAATGTTTAAACACGAAAAAAAAAAGAATCTTTTTTTTTTTTTTTTCATTTTTGTGTTAAACGTATTTCTCTGTATCTTTAAAAATGCTAATTTCTATAACTAATGCAATGTCGCCATCTGTTCTAAATTACGGAAACAATAACATGTTTTTTTTTTTTTTTAATTACGATTTCTGATTTATGAATACTCTGTAAATGATAGAATTCGTACGAATAACATACAACCTATGAAAAATGATGAAATTAATTTTCTAAAACAAAAAACATCAATAACAACAACAAAAATGGGTAATACTTAGTTATCCCGTCGGCCAATTTCGTCAAATTATATAAATCGCCAAACTACTTGTCAAATTTTACAAATTCACATGATTTTTATCTTAACTAACGGAAGAAAAAATAGTATAACATTAATAACTACGATACTATTTGGTTAAGCCGTTGAGCGAACTATAAGATTACATGCTAATATTGGCTGATTGTGAAAGTCATATTCAATGACATTAAATACAATACTCGTGTTTATAACGTCATTAAGTGATTTTTATTTCGACTTATTATTTTTATTCTTATTAATATTCTGCTAATTATTTTTTTTCTTTATTTAGAAAAATAAAGTATGTCAATATATATAATTTGGCTGTTAAATGAAGCGATTTATGTAATTTGGCGATATTGTTCGACGGAATAACTAAGTAGTACCAAAAATAAAAATAAAATATCAAAATAAAAATCATTTTATAACGTAACCAACACGTGTAACACTGTTTTGTCAAGATATTTAGGATCAACCATTATTGGCATTTAATCTTATACTTTGGCGATAGTTTTTCGGTCGACGGGAAAACCAAGTAGTACCAAAAAATGTATGTATGTACTAAATATAGAGAGAAATTCATACAAGACTTACAATAAATTTACAGTTAAAAGATAAATTAAAAAGGCATTAGCAAATTTAAAATAGTGATATATAAGACTAATGTTAAATATATATACATTATATTTCGTACAAATATCGAATTAAGTCACAAATTAAATACTAAAAACAAATAATAATAATAAAACCCGATTTCGAAATGTTTCGGTGCCATCATCTTATCATTGGAGAATTAAAAATAGTAAAATTAAGTTTTTTTTTTATTTCACAGCTTAATATTAAAAAAGACATCTATATTAATTACAAATGTAATGGAGAAAGTTCTTGCAATTTTTAAATAAAAAAAGTAGTAGATTAGGTCTAGGAAGTCTTTTAATTTTTTCTTAATCAGTTTCTGAAATTCGTACATATATGCGTAATGGCGCCATCTATGAAACTTAATTCAAAATAAAACCAAATAAACGTACTGAAATGGCCGGCTACAGAAGTTTCGTTATTAGAGTTGTCCAGATTAATGATGTTAAACTGCATACACATTATTATCATACTATTAACTATTACCAGCTTATCTTAATGCAAATGTTTTATTACTGAGGGGAACAGTTTATAAAATCCTTATTTAAAAGATATTTCAAGCGACTAGTGGACCAGCATGTAACTATATCTATAATTTAAAATAAATGTAGAATACTTTATAAAATTAAGAAGATTGAAAATTTAAAAATGCTTTAAAGCCGATTTATCTCGTTAATACAGTTGATAAAAAATTGCAACCTTTGATATGAGAAACAGATAATGATTGCAATCTTTAAATTTTACTGTATTAAAAATCGGCCTCATAGCATATGCAGCAGAAGGCCAAAATCTTCTGCCACCAACTCACCTTGGACTTCTTCCACCAACTCTGGGGAGGTTGGGGAGAAGTCCTACTTACTTGTTCCACACCTCCTTCTTCAACGGGAACATCTACTGGTTTCCAGCCCTTGCGCCCACCATCCAGTGATGCGGCAATACCCAGGTAAAAATTACCATTAGAGCATGCCATCCACCCGTCGATGCTCCCAACTTCCTTCCGTCGACCTGAAAAAAAAGAATCAAAAGACATTACATGAGCAGTTTCCATTTTTTTTCAAGAGCAGTTTCAAATCGAACCAACAAGCTTGAAATTTTTTTGGAAATGAATTTTTAACCTAATTCTATTCTTTATTTTATTTTATGTCGCACGCGATGATGATTAAAACAATTAAACATTGTTGCATAACAATATTTTTAAATTTTGGATTATCGTAAAAATCTACATTGTTGAATTGCATAATAATGCCTTCTTATTTAAAAGCTTAATTTTGAGTGTTTACAAACATTTCTCATAGATTTTAATTTTGTTGCCATACTGAGAAACTAAATTATAACGAAAACGGAGACATCAATGAGAATAGAGTTGAAAAATTTTAAGTATGATAAAAGTTTATTTGAAATGACGCCATTCTTTCGCAATCTTGATCTTTTCGTAAAAAAATGTAATTAAAATGCGCATTATTTTGAAAAATTTTAAAGAAATGATTTCTAATATACATTGAGTTGTTACAAACTTGATTTAATTTTAAGTATCTATATTGATGTTATAAACAAATGAAGGAATATGAGTGATTAGTTAACCGATTTTTATTTTTTATTTATTTACTTATTTTTTCAAGTGTTTTATCATTATCTTTTTTTGTCGGAATTGAGTATTAGTCTGCCATAGTGACAGATGCATATATAAATCTTAAAATATACACATAATTACTTAAAATACGTTTAAAATCCTTTAAACGCTTTTTAAGAAATTATGTATATATTTTAAGATTTACATTAATAACAAGGTGTGAATTCCATAAGACACTGGTATTAATACAGTGATTTGAGTCATATGCATGCTCTTCTGTAGATGTTGTTTGAAGACTAGATCGTAAATATGGAATTCTTTAATGGATGCAAATGACGTCATTTTATACATTTTAAGTGTGTTCTTAAGTCTTAAAACTGAAATATGTTTTGTACTACCTATATTTATATGTTTTTTTTTCGATAAATCTAAATAATCCTAGGAAATTTTTTTTGTAGACAATTTATTATGCCTTCCATTGCATTATATTTTAAATTTAAAATATTATACATTTTTTCTCATCGGGGACGACACTAAATATTAAAGAAGGAGAGTTCCTGTTTTCTTATTTTAACATTACATCAGTTTTATCATCGAATCGTTATTATTCCGGTGTTTTTGGATTAGGAAATAATAATTGTGATTTATGAAATACATTTTACTTAATTTACATCTATGGAATCAATGGTAACGCTGTCCAAAAATCCGTTCGGAATTATTTTTATTATATTTTTGTTTGATTTTAAAAGCAATAAAATATTCGAGTAAATACTTTATTTTTCTCTTGAAATTTGTTATTGAATCTGCATGTTTCAAATATTAAACCAGGTTTTCAAATATTCAGATTTTAGCAGAAAACAGATTATTTAGAAAAAATAAATAGGACAAACTTGATACCATATGTCCAACTTATTGATTTTCCTTAGTTCGCATTTGCTGAAAAATATATGACTCATAACCGTATGAACAATACTCGGTACTACTTGGCTATCCCGTCGACCAATTTCGCCAAACTTATAGCCAAATTAGACATATTGACATAACTTTTATTTTAAATGATGAAAAAACAAATAATTAGTAGAATATAATAAAAATACAAAGTCGAAATAAAAATCACTCAATGACGTTTTAAACACGTGTATCGTATTTAATGTCATTGAACGTGACATTCACGATCATCCATAATTGGCATTTATTCTTATATTTTAGCGATAGTTTTTTCGTCGACGGAATAACCAAGTAGAACCCATTACTCATATAAAAGATAATTTCTAAATGAAATTTTTATCTTTGTTGTCTTTTTTATTTCTATTTGAAAGGCGCTAAAATGGACTAAGCAGATAAATCAAAATAGGATAGTTTGTAAGGATGCGTCACAGTTTTGCAAACAGTTTTAGCGCCGACGATTTTTATACTCTTAGTTTAAAAGCAGTAAAATTCAGAAATGTGCAAATTTCATAAAGGTAAAAACATTTTATGCCGGGAAGAATTCCACATACTGTTCCGGCTGGCGTGTTTGGCAAAAAAAAAAAAATAGAAAATGTCGACAACAAGCTATTTTAGCAACTTATCAGATTTCTCATGATGGCGAAAAATCATAATTCTGTAAATAATTTTTAAAGGTACTATTTGGTTATCCAGTCGACCAAAAAACTATCGCCAAATAATAAGATTAAATGCAAATAATGGATGATCGTGAATGTTACATTCAATGACATTAATTACGATACACGTGTTTAAAACGCCATTAAGTGATTTTTATTTCTAAGTTTTATTTTTTTTTTTATTAATATTCTACTAATTATTTGTTTTTTCGTAATTTAAAATAAAAACTCTGTCAATATGCATCATTTGGTTATTAGTTTGGGTATATATATAATTTGGCGAAATTTGTCGACGGGATAACTAAGTAGCATCTTTTTAAATATGCATTAACACAGATATCATATACACACCACATTGGCGCGATTGCATCTGTGCCCATGTATTTATTTAATGAACGTTATATATGTGACTTATTAAAGATATAAACGATTTTATATAAATATTTTATGTATATACATTTTAGTTATATCTCTGTATATGTAATTATGTATGAAGATGTGCATATATAAATACATAATATATGCACCTATACATAAATATTATATACTTATATATATTTTTATAGCTTTATATATTTATTATACATGTCAAATTAAAACAAAATCTATAATGGGTACTACTTGGTTGTCCTTTCGACCAGTAATCTACCGCCAAACTACAAGATTAAATACCAGTAATGGATGATCGTAAATGTCACACACACTTGTGATGAAGAACAATGTGCATGCTTATTACTATGAGATATTTCCTGGAAGATTTGAGATTTTGAGTTTTCAATGGTAAAAAAGCAATGTCCCCCCCCCCCCCCCATTGCCACAAAAATTCCTCCCGGAGAAAAATGTCTAAATTCAACACTAAGCCCTGATTTTCTAAGCAATCCTCTTTATCAGCAACAACAAGAACAACAAAATTTTACTATGGACGATGCACGTGGTTTTGCAGTTAAAAACATCATTTTTAGGTGCCACCGTAATTAACCCTTAAGCGGTAACCATGGGTCACTAGTGTCTCGGTCAAATTTTCTTTCCTTGCTAGCTTAGACGAGAGAGTGGGTAGCGGGACTAAACTACCCTGAACACAATAGTACACTAGTAGGCTATTAGCTCCCGAAACGCTGATGTTTTAGTGCGTTCACAGCCGACGTAAGAGCCAGTCAAAATTTCAAAAAGGCATGAGTGACCCAGGGTTACCATTTACGTTGACGAAAAGCGTAAGGTAAGAAAAAATTTGTTTGGTTAGGAATTGATGTTTTTTTCATAAAAAATCGATACATTACACTCACTTGGGTTTCCGAACCTTACTTTTTATGCAAACACGTGTTTATGAAATTGTTTGGTGTGATTGCAGTTTGCTCTCCTTCGATTGTTTATAAATGATGATATCAGTGTTGCTGTAATTTTTCATTGTTATATTTTTTGTTTAATTAAATAAATTTTGATAATTAACATCATTTTCATAAATAAAATTGATTAAAAACTAATAAAATTTCTATTTCATTGTAAATTGTACCTATTTATAAGTTAAAAAAAACGTCATTTTTATGCTTAAAACTTGAGCATTTTTTTAATTTATACCGGCTATTTTTATTTTTTTTGTGAAAGTACCATTTTTGGTCTTCAATTTCCCGTTTAAAACAGCAAAAAATGTGAATTCTATCTAAAGTTATGATTTTTAAAAAAAAATGTGCATTTTTCACATTTTTATTTGTTTGTTTAAACATATTGTTTAAACAAATTAATTAATCAGCAATATTGTGACTGATTCTTGTTCAAGGGTAGTTGATGTAATATCATGAATTTTTTTAGAATTTTTAAAGGACTTTAAACCACTTTTTACAGCGCTAAGCACGAGTGACCCATGATTACTGTTTAAAGGTGCCGAAAACCACGTTACCGTTTAATGGTTAATACGTAGCACTTATAGTCGTCGTTCAATAATTCCGTCTGTCTGTTAATAACAGTCTGTCTTATAACAGAGCAAAAACTACCCAACCGAATCGTCTGAAATTTAAAGTGAATGATTGTTGCAGAATTTTATCGAGTCCTTTCAAATTTTACGAAAATCGGATGCATAGTTCAATAACAGGGACAATCAAAAGTATTTCGTTAGTTTACGCGTTTACGGTCAATGGGGAGAAAAATCAAGTGCATTTTAATGATGTTATTCTCTTTCGAACATAATAAAAATCATATTCATCTATGAAATATATACTAAAATATACATTCTGTACAATCTGTGGGGCAACGAATATTCGTTATTAATTTACAGGGCCGCACAAAAGTACTCCATTACATAATTGTATAGGGAAATATGTCACTGTAAAAAAAATCTGATCATTTTATGGAAAATGTACTAGTAATCGGGACGCTAGTACAATTTACTGTTTTTTAACGGAAAAATTTTTGTAAATTCCGGAAAAACCCGAAAAAAAAAAAGGAAATTTTTCTGGAATTCACAAAAATTTCTCCGTTAGAAACAGTAAATTGTTTTGGCGGTACAATTACCAGCACAATTTCCGTAAAATCGTCCGGGTTTTTTAACTATTTGGAAAATAGTTGTTGTCCTCGGTAGAGAAGTGGGAAATCTGAGGTATATCCGAATCTTTTTATTGGTTGAATATTCGTTTTCTGATTGGTCCATGTTTAATGTCCAAAAATGGAATAATTCTGTTTTTTATTTTATTCGTTTTCTGATTGGTCCATTTTACTGTCCAAAAAAGGTATAATTCTGTTTTTTATTTTATTTATTTTAAAATGTGCGATGTTTAGAAGTTTAAAAATTTGCAGTTCTGAAAGATGTAAAACTGAAATATCATTTAAAATTTGTTTTGGGTGGGTCCAGGAATATTAATGTTTAATCCATGTCGTACGTAATATGGGGCGTTGAGAAGTCAGTCTGATTAACTCTATCCAATAAAAATGCAAATTTTAAACAGTTGAAGTTGTATATCTATAAACAACTGTTTTTTTAAATCATTGGTCTAGGAATATCAATGTTTAATGCATGGCTTACGCAATAAAAACTCGTTATGATCATCCTTAAAAATTATGTTTAATATTATTATTATCACTAATTTAAATATAGAATTTATTTAGTCTTTGAAAATATCGTTTTCCAAATAGCCCTTGTAATTTGTTAAATTATAATTTTGTCATTTATTCATCTTCTTCTTCTTTTTATTATTATTTGCAGTGAATGTTTGGGGAGCGTTTTAATTACATTAAACCATTTCACATTTTATGAAATTGATGCAAGTTGTTGAGTTTTACTACAAGTTATTTCCTGTATAATAGAAAGTAGATAATACAAGGTTTTTTTTTAACTCACATTATTTTGAGCTCTATGTAGCCGGAATAAAAAGGATAATAGCCAGATTTTAATAACCAGAACTGCATTAAAATTTATAAGGGGACTAATGAAACCAAGGGAAAAAATATTCCAAGGAAAAAAAGCAGTTCCAATGGCCAGTAAGGCCTATTCCATGTGACCATGTTATGCTCGGCCGTCGAAAATGCTGCATAAAGAATGTAAAGTGTACTGCAAGAGAACGGTGATCACATTTGGATGTGGTCGAATTCCTCATCGGGAAAGTGAATCTATACTAATAAAATCCATGCGCCTCTGTCTGTCTGTCGGGTTGAAGCCGATTACAGTTCGCAACGCGGGCGAGTTGGAAGTCGCGAGAGGTGTCTTTCGATTCGAAAAATTTCGGGAAAGTCATTTCGGGCATTTTCGAGACCGTAGGACCAAAATAAAAAAAGTTATGAATTAAAAACCGGTCGGGAATCGGAACGGAAAACGTCTAATTTCCCAAACGGAGCTCTGAGGCAGAACACTGCGCCACCTTGCGGTGAACGACCTGAACTTTTCCCCTTTGGCTAAAAGAAGAAGCAGCCGAAAACCTCTTTTTTCTCCCGGGAAAACGACTTTTTCTTTCGTGTCAGTTCTTTGAAAAAGAACTAATTGGTAAAAAATGTTAAACACGGTTTATTTTCATACTTTTTTTTTGGTAGCATACACGAATATTGTGTAACCTAAGATTTACGCGATTAATACTATTTTTTGTTAGTACAAACGGAAAACGAGCTACCAAAATTATATGTTAGTTATGTTGTTTGTGATATTAATGAAATTACTTATTTTTTTAATAGCAGTCTTTTGCAGTTTTTAATATCGAAACTTTTTTTGCGCGTTTTTTCTTAAACCATCATACAGACAGTTTTTAAAGTAGATAAAACTGATTACATATTCAGAATCTGCGTAAAAGTCTGCTTCTGATGAACCAAAAAATACGAGAAAATATCTTATGGGCGCGCAGCGCCAACCGTGCAAAACCAAATATTTTTAACGGGACGATGGCGACCATGGCGCGTATCGCCGGTGGACCGCCTTTGCACGGTGGGCACGTAGCGCCCACTGTGCGAAATCGCATATTTTTAACGGGATAATGGGCGCATAACAATCATAGCTCTTTAATTTACTTTTTTTGTGCTTGAGGATTCGAACTCCAAGACTTGCTTATTAAATGAATTTTTTTTGCTTATTTTATACTGCTTAATATCGAGGTTCATTTGGAAAAAGTGGCCCAGCTAGCGGGCGTAGCTCGCTAGTCTATACTAATAAAATCTGTGCGCCTCTGTCTGTCTGTCTGTCGGGTTGTAGCCGATTACAGTTTGCAACGCGGGCGAGTTGGAAGTCGCGAGAGGTGTCTTTCGATTCGAAAAATTCCGGGAAAGTCATTTCGGGCATTTTCGAGACCGTGGGACCAAAATTAAAAAAAGTTATGAATTAAAAACCGGTCGGGAATCGGAACGGAAAACGTCTAATTTCCCAAACGGAGCTCTGAGGCAGAACACTGCGCCACCTTGCGGTGAACGACCTGAACTTTTCCCCTTTGGCTAAAAGAAGAAGCAGCCGAAAACCTCTTTTTTCTCCCGGGAAAACGACTTTTTCTTTCGTTTCGGTTCTTTGAAAAAGAACTAATTGGTAAAAAAATGTTAAACACGGTTTATTTTCATACTTTTTCTCTTTGGTAGCATACACGAATATTGTGTAACCTTAGATTTACGCGATTAATGCTAATTTTTGTTATTACAAATTGAAAACGAGCTGCCAAAATTATTTGTTAGTTATGTTGTTTGTGATATTAATGAAATTACTTATTTTTTTTTAATAGCAGTCTTTTGCAGTTTTTAATACCGAAACTTTATTTGCGCTTTTTTTCTTAAACCATTATACAGACAGTTTTTAAAATAGATAAAACTGATTACATATTGAGAATCTGCGTAAAAGTCTGCTTCTGATGAACCAAAAAATTCGAGAAAATGTCTTATGGGCGCGCAGCGCCTACCGTGCAAAACCAAATATTTTTAACGGGACGATGGCGACCATGGCGCGTAGCGCCAGTGGGTGGTAGGCCAGTGGGCCGCCTTTGCACGGTGGGAACGTAGCGCCCACTGTGCGAAATCACATATTTTTAACGGGATAATGGGCGCATAACAACCATAGCTCTTTAATTTACTTTTTTTGTGCTTGAGGATTCGAACTCCAAGACTTGCTTATTAAATGAATTTTTTTGCTTATTATATACTGCTTAATAACGAGGTTCGTTTGGAAAAAGTGGCCCAGCTAGCGGGCGTAGCTCGCTAGTATGATAAATAAAACATGACTTTTTATCCAAATTATTAATTTTTTCTGTTTCTGATGTTTTCTTTCCATGTACAGCGCCAAATTTCCCGCTATTGGCGGTGATTGGAACTATTATTTATTTATTTACTTGATTTTTTTTTTTTTTAATTAGTTTATTTATAAAATTTTGTGTCATTCCAGTTATTAGAACGAGCTACCAGCGGCTCGGAATAGCGTCAGTTAAAATAAAAAATACCCTGTATTTACAGATACATACAAAAGTTTTTCGATATTATACTGCATCCGAAGTACTGTATACTATTACACCAAAATTTGAATATTTTTAAAACTTTGGTATAGTACTAACGTACCTCATTTGTTATGTTTGACGTACAATTTCCAACTTGTTATTACTATTATTATTATTTAGCACGTGGAAAAAAAAACGGCATCTATATATTCGCGTTTGAAATGAAATAGACGCCCTCTCGCGGACAAAGTCTGAAACGAAATAGAACTGATACCGTGAGCATCTTCCGCTGAAATCAGTGTTTAAAAGGCCGATAAATAAATAAACAGTTCTATAATAAATAAATAAATAAACAGTTCTATAACGCATGCAACGTTGGGTTCTTCGTATTAAACTGATCTAAAATCAAAATTTTATACACATAGTTTAGATCTATAATATAAAAAAGTACATTTGACTTACTCATGGGAAAATAACATGACAGCAACACAATGCTTGCATGATTCGCTTGCTCCAACTTTGCAAGAGCAAGAAAAAATTTTTATTTTCAAATTTTTGTTTTCCTTTACTAGCAAACCTGAAATAATATGGGGATTTCCTTTTGTTTGGCTTGTTTATAAACACGAGCCTACAATCTCTATTTCTTCTTCTTTGCATTAATGCCGCACATTACTAATCTCTTTGAATGAATAATTGCTTCAGCTTCTCTAAAGCAATTACTAGATTTTCCAGCATCTAGAAATTCTAAAATTGTCTATATTTGTAATTTATCTCCCATAATTAAATAAAAAAGATAAAAAACTGCACTTTAAATAGCTCTTTAAACGGGTTTCGCTATGCTGCATGGAACAAACATCACTACGTAAACAAACGATTATCAGGTCTATACAACGCCACCTTTCGGTCATTACAAACGCGAATATTAAAATAAATAAATAAATAATTACTAGCGTAGAAAATTCGAGACATAGTTATAGTAATCTCCGAAAAGTGTAAGGTTATTCTAGTTATATTTAAAGCTATTACCTCTGACCCTAGAAATGCTGGGAGGGTTTGCAAAGCAGAAAACAAAATAAAATGTATACTTTTTTATATTTAAACTGCACTTTCTCATGTTTGAAAGAACCTTCTAAATTGAAAGTTTGTAAGTCGATAAAACTATGGATAGACTCTTATCTCACTGTAACATGTAGACTAATGTTAAATTGTTACATACTTTGGATCTCAATTAACTATTTCTCGGAAATTTCCATAAATTCTTTTAAAAGAACTAACAAGGAAGGTCTCCATACTGGACATACTCAGAATTTTATGAAAAAAATACTAATTAAAGTACTTTTGTATGTAATAAAGGATCCGTTAAAATTAGCGGCGGAATCACATTAGATATTGTGTAAAAAAAAAAAAAAATAAATAAATAAATAAAATAAAATAAAATAGTTTCGAATATTTGGCGTGAAAAGACGAAAGAGTCACTCGATTTGGCAGACAGCTCTTTTCCTCGCCAAAAGCAAACGATTATTTTGCAACTCAAAACTGTTAGATATTTAGAATGCGTGTAAATCGTATTTAATGAATTTAAACATGAGAGACTTTAATATATTATATACAATGAGAGACTTTAATATATTATATACATATATATAAACATTATATTGCATATATATTACTTGTTGAAGTAGCTATTTAATAAATCACTGGAAAAATGTTTTCATAGATAAAAAAAAATCATATTGAAAAAAATCACCTTCATAAATTTAAGCGTATTCAAAAATAAAAGCCACATATTTCCATAGCAACAAAATCTAATCGACAATTCTCAAATGGACTTTGAGCAGGAAACAAATTTAATTAATTTAAGTTATGAAATTCGTTTTAAATCTCAAATTTTGGTGATTAAATTTGAATATAAATACATATAAATATCGATATAACAAAATTATATTTAAAACAAATTAAAACTTATAAAACTAAAGTTATTTAAATTAAATTTATCAAAACAAGTTCAACATGAATCTTTTTTTTTCATGAAGTATATTTGACACAAAGTATTTTTTGAAATTACATTCCTTCGCCAACCGGCGATAAATCGCCAAATAACGAAATTTTCATTATTTTTTTACGGATACTGAATGGAGGTTCCGCCGAAATTTTTTTTATAAACGTATTTATCCACACGAGAAGAACATTCTGTAATTTTTTCAGATTTTTCGGGGTATGCCCGTATGGAGACCTTCCTTGTAAGTTATTTTAAATAACTATTGCTTGTTCTTGATCTCAGGAAACGTAGGAAAACTAGTCGTTGGGGGCCACCGTAATACTTACCCATCATGGATATGTATATGAAAATAAAACATGTGAAACTATTTATACAATGCATTGCAATTCATAAACAAAATTTAAATATTGCTAATATACATAGTAATGCTATATTAAAGAACTGCTGATGTACCAATTTCGACAAATTATATAAAACGCCAAACTACTCAAGTAGTACCGAACTGCGTAAAAGAAACATCCTTATAACTCAAAAAATAATAATTCTATTAACTAACAATTAACTGTGTCGGATTTAGAATCTCATTTCCAATTAAAATATACTTCTGATTTGAAATTTGAATGAAATACAGGATCATGAAAAACCGAAGAATGTGGAAAACAAGATTACAAATATCTCGGCAACTAATAATTCGATCTACTTCGTTCTATATGCAAAATGTGTGTTATTTTATTGCCTTTTACGTCCATTCCTTAGAACAAAAAAATTCGAAAATTTTTATATACCTTTCATCAGAACGAATTTTTCGAGAGTCCGAAAAAAATAGTTCCGGATAATCGAGGTTGCTGATATTAAATAGGGTTCGTCCCATTCTTACATACTAACTACATACAAAATGTTAAGTCTCTACCTCAATTTGTTCGGGAGATAGAGCGTTTATAGACAGACAGACAGACAGACAGACAGACGGACGGCAAATTTTTTTTTCTAAAAATATGTTTTTCGGAATCTCCACTATCTAAAACGTGTAAATCCGTCAAAAAAATTTTTCGATTTTCAAAACGATTGCAAGACTTACCCTATACTACGTATGATGGGTAAGTAAAAAGACTGAAGTTTCTGTAAATATGCAACTTTTTCACATATGAACAGAAAATCATATCTTTACAACAGTCACATATTTATAAAATTTCAGTCTTATTAGGTGCGTTCGTAATTATGTAAATACGTAGCACCTATTGTTGTCGCTCAGTCCGACCATCTGTCCGTCTGTCTGTCTGTCTGTCCGTCTGTCTGTCCGCATATAACAACGCAAAAACTACCCAACTGAATCGTTTGAAACTTAAAACCTATATTTTCTACATAATTTTGCCGAGTCATTTCAAATGTTATGAAAATCGGATGCATAGATCAATTACAGGGACAATCAAAATTATTCCGTTACATTACGGCCAATGGGGAAAAAAGTTTCAAATGCATTTTAATCGTTTGAAATTTAAAACGTATAATTTTTACAAAATTTTGTCGAGTCATTTCAAATTTTATGAAAATCGGATGGATAGATCAATTACAGGGCGAATCAAAAGGATTCTGTTGCATTACGGTCAATGAGAAAAAAAGTTTCAAATGCGTTTTAATCGTTTGAAATATAAAATGTATAAATATTACATATTTTTGTCGAGTCATTTCAAATATTATTAAAATCGGATGCATAGATCAATTACAGGGATAATCAAAATATTCCTTTACATTACGATCAATGGGAAAAAAAGTTTCAAATGCATTTTAATGGTGTTACACTCATTTGAACATAATAAAATTGACATGAATCTATGAAATATGTAGTAAAAAATACATTTTGTACAATCTGTGATGCAAAGAATATTTATTATTAAATTACAGGACCACACAAATTTATTCCACTAAATAATGTTATACGGGGAAACATTGTTTGGGGCGTGTTTTAATTATATTAAACTACTTCACATTTTATGAATAACATATACGTTAATGAAGTATAATAAAAATTACTCCCTGCATATTTACAGGAACACAAAGATTTCGACCACTATACTGTATCCAAAGTACGTTCTACTATATCAGCAAGATATGAATATTTTAAAACTTCGTTATCGTACGAACGCACCTCATTTTCTACTCTTCACGTGCAATTTCCAACTTGTTTTTTTCTTGAGAAAAATTATTTTCAATGCAACACATATTTCCGTGCATAAGCCGATTCGTAAATCTAGTATATTACTTTTCAGTAAGAAAATATCGTTCAAAATCATAAGTCCGTATATAAGCGAATTAAAAAATAAAATAAAAAGAATATTGCCCAGTTAAACTGATGGCATTGAGCTCACAGGCTACGCATACTAATTGTACATTACAGCCTTGTATTTTCGTTAATTCCGTTCGAAAAAAAAATTAAGAAGGGGAAACAGCTCTCCCCTTTCTCCTTTTTTATACTTAATCATTGAACCTCCTAAACTATCAAGTACATGTTTTATTATATTAAAAAATCTATATCCAAAATTCAGAGCAAATCGGATAATTCTTAATAAAAACCCATTTAGCATTTATATAATTTAAGAGAAGTTATTCCCCTCTTTTATACTTAACCATTAAACTTCCAAAACTATTCAGATATTTGACCGAAATCTGACAATTCTGATTAAAAATCCATTTATACAAGTTAAGGGGAGGGACATTAGAACCCCCGTTCCCCCTGTTTATACTTATTCAATGAACACCTAATAACAGCCACGGTACCGCCTCATCAGAATGATCCTATATCTAAATTTTAAACGAAAGCTGTTAATTTTGCATGAAAATCCCGTTTATATCAATTAAGGGAGGGAACAGCCCCCCCGTTCCCCCTGCTTATACTTATTCAAGAAACACCTAATGAAAGTCACGGAATCGCCTCATCAGAATGATCCTATATCTAAATTTTGAACGAAAACTGTTAATTCTGCATGAAAATCTCGTTTATATCATTTACAAAATTATTGATCCCTCATATTCTGTTTTAATGCGCTGCCAAATCTGTTTAATTTGATTCTACTGGACGTTTCTCTAAATAGGACGTTTAAAGACAAGTTCATTTCCAAATGCACCCAGTGTATGTCATCTGGAAATGCAAAAAATGATGTTATTATTACTTCTTTTTTTAATTGACATTGCCATTATCTCTAACTCGGTGAAATAAGCTTGGGTTCAATTACTATTACAAATATTCGTCAGATCTTTTAGAAAATATTTCATCAAAAACGAATTAGATGAAATAAAGGATTATGCCATTTTTGAAGTCAGTGATGATCATAAATTAGACACGATATTCATCCTGGTGTACCAATGAAAGAAAGCGATTACACTGTAAAAAATAAATGTGTAAATTTACACACAGAAATGTGTAAATCGATGATACAAAAACGACATGTCTATATGTGTAATTTGGTGTGTAAAATACGCCAAATGTGTAAATTTGAAAATACACATATTTATGTGTAATTTGATGATAAGTCCAAATGTGTAAAAGTTATCTGATAACTCTTGAAATACACACTTTAAAGTGTAAGTTGCACTGAAATACACACATTTCTGTGCAATTTTTTACACATATATTTGTGTAATATTCTACTTTTACACATATTTTGTGTAATAAGAACATACACATAATCTTGTGTAATGTACAACATACACACATTTTTGTGTTATATGCAGAATACGCAGATTTATGTGTTAATATTATGTTCTTACACATATGTATGCGAAACATGCAAAACACACACTTTTGTGTAATTTTTAAAATACACAGATTTTTGTGTACATAGCTTTATTTTATGCTTTGACATGTAAATTGTGAAAAAAATAATGTTTTTATGGTTACGAAACAAAACTGCATAAAGAACAAACTCATGTAATACTTGGCGTTTATTTTTTTTTAACTGATTTACAAACAAGACCACAAATCACAATATGCCTAATTTACAAAAAACAGGGTAGTCTTAAATTATAATGTTATCTTTCTGTTAGAGTTGGTTTGAAGTCCGAAAATCATACATTCATAATTTATGAACAGAAATGTATATTTGAGTATAGACAATATGGAGACTGTTTTTTTAAATTAAGTTAAAAGTTAGAGTTCTTTCACACCATCTTACAAGTGTAACAGCTTGTGTTATTTTCAATTTATTTAGAATTTAAGCTTTTTGGAAATTCATATAGATTTTTTCTCCATATTCTGAAAATGGCATAATTTTAACTGTATTTATAACTGATAAAATGGTGATTTTTTTTCATTTGTTGCGATGTACAGAGTGAAAAAAAGCCCCATATTTTTTGTTTCTTTTTAAAATAAATTATTACAAACTTTTTTCGTTTGGGCTAATTATATTTTTGCACTCTCTTTGAAAGCTTTTGCTCACTTTAACTTCCAAAGTTATCATCACACATGTAAGGCTCCACAGCTAGTATTTTTAACAATAACGTTCAAGCAGAATTTTCCTTTAATATAATTCGACCAGATGGGTGAAAAAGCGTCCAGGGCAGGATTCAAACCAGGGACTTTTAGCGTAAGCTGCCAGTCTGGCATTAGTTAGCTTTATTTAGTATAATTCTAGTTCTTTGGCTGCATTATGTCCGCCAGATTCATCCACGATAGCTCAATTAGTAGAGCATTGGCAGCTCTCATAAAAAATCCCGGTCCAAACCTAAGCCAAAATACTTTTAATTCTGTTGGAAAAATTACAAGTGATTTATTTAATAATTAACATAATTGTATTAAAATTAATAAAGAATTATTCTTTTATCAAATTACATGACATTTAACAGCAATATTTGTTAAAATTACTAATGAAATATTTCTGCTTAAATGTTCAAAACATAATCAAAATAAAATTTACATAAAATATATATATTCTTGCATTATACATAGTATGTTTTGTAATCTTTAAATTATAAGGATTATTGAAGATAGAATTGAAAGATTATTTATTACTAGTGACTGAATGAAATTAATTTAGTATTTTAATACGCATTTTGAACGCTAAGTCACTAGTGATTATTTAATTACACAACAACTATAAAAAATATTAAATATAAAAAGGAAAACCGATATTAAGTACTTACATTTTATGCATTTTAATTGCATGGTATTATTCACTATAAATAATACATGCGATTATAATACAGTAGACGCAGTTGATACAGGTAAGATGGACAGAGAAAATGGGATTTACACCAAAGTTGCAGTTATGATGTCACCAAAATCATCTTGAAATATATATATGCATAATATAAAAATATACTCTATATGGCGAACGGTGACCGGCCACTTGCTATTTTAGATATTTTGTTAAATATCTAGAAGAAAAACATGAAAAATTTCCCTGCAACTGCAGGTGTGTGTAAACATAATAGTACAGACCATATATTATCATGAACATTTTTTCCCTTTCCCCCCATGAACATTTTTTCAATTTGGACCCATCAACAAATTGAAAAAGAACGTATATCTTTTGGATAACCCTGTCAAAACTAATGTAGCAAAAGTGTTCAAAGTGTAGATTATGATTAAGTGGTTTATTGTAATTAACTGTGCTCCTTTTTGTGTGGATAGCATGTATATTCGTAGAGAAATTCCTTTTTTATAAAGAAAAAAATCCAAATTTTGCAAGTTTTTTTGCTTATAATTTGCAGAGTCCTTAATATATATATAAAAAAATCCTTCCAGAAAATATGACAAATAACATTTTACATAATACCTTGTAATCAGAATTAAAAAATAATAAAAATTGTATGAAATAATGAATAGGTTTACTAAATAATTTTTCACTGCGCATGCGTGAACGCTATCAAAATTTCACTTCCATATTTTGTTAGATAAATGTATAGAACAAATTTTTTGAAAATCTCAAAAGCATAGCTTGAAAATTCTGAAAGTGATCGTCGAAGCTCAAAATCTATTGTTCTTAAAATGAAGCAAACAAATGGGGGGTTGTATCCAAATATAGTAGTGCGTGCCACATTGTGTATTCTATATTGGCACTAATCAATGGATATATGGATAGAGCCCCTCATCTTTTTACTTTATTTTGAAAATAAAGGATTTTAAGCTTATTCTATCTACGATCACATTCAGAATTTTCAAGGTATATTTTTGAGACTTCCACAAAAGTTGCTCTATACGTATAGCTAACACAATATAAATTTTGATAGTGTTCACTGATGCGCAGTGAAAAAATTTTTAGTAAACCTATTTATTTTTCATACAATTATTATTATTTTTTTAATTCTGATTACAAGGTATTGTGTACAATGTTTCTTCTCATAGTTTCGTAAAAGTGCATTATTTTATATTCAGAAATCTGAAAATTATAAGTAAAAAATTTGTCAAAATTTGGGACTCTTTTTATAAAAATCGCAATTTCTCTACGAATATACATGCTAGCCACATAAAAATGAAGACAGTTTATTACAATAAGCCACTTAATTATAATCTATATTTTGAACGACAGGGTAATCCAAAGGATGTTCTTTCTTTTTCAATTTGTTGACAGCCTCCTATGGAGTTTGATGAAAATCTTCACGGAAATACGTGGCTTATACTGTTATATTTACACACTAAGAGTTTCAGGATAATTCCTCGTGTATTTTTCTACATATTTAACAAAATGTTAAAAATCGCAGACTTCCGGCAGAGGTAAAACCGGCGAAGTCACCTAGGTGACTGACTCTACCACACGGTCAAAGCTTTGACCGTATAGTATATATGAGGACGTAAATTTCAAAGTTCGCCTTATCTAAAAAAAAAAAAAAAAAAAAAAAAAAAAAATAGAAAATAGAAAATCGCGAAAAAACCTAACTGTGTCCAATATTTTTCATTATAAAGCGTTATATAACTCACGTTCTCATGTATACATTCCAAACACTTGTCATGCCTCACAAACATCCTTATATAAGTAATATTTACGTCTTATGTTCGATATATTTATGTATCTTTGTCATCGTATACATCTTAAACACAAGTCATGTAGGTATGCTTCACATATGATGACTGCAAATGAGCATAAATGTTATGAAACGTATAATTGTAATATATATTATTATAAAGTCTTATGTGCTCTATAATTTGGCAACCCATTTTCAAGAGATCGCTGCACATAAATACCTAAACAAATTCAAACTACTTCGATTCTAAAATGTAGAATAAGTTTTAATGCTATTTGAAAAATGAAATAAAAAATTTAAAAAAAAGAATAGCTAATGCTCCTATTTTCTTTTGTGTATGTGAAGTAATCTTTTGACTTTTTCGATCTACTCTTATATTAACAATATTTCTACAGCTATCAAATGATACTTTTTTAATTTTTTTATTTTTGTTGTTTTTGCTAACAGTAGTTTTTGAATGTAATACGCTTAAAAAAGCCTTCAATTTATGTAAAATATTTTTAACTATTTCAATCTAAAAATCACAAAAAAAGAAAGAAAAACAATGAATCGAAATTTGTTAAAAGGTGGGATTTGATATTGGTAGAAATAGTGTTAAGAAAACTACAGCATGTAAAAATATGAAAACGTGCAGTTTTATGTCAATTATTGTGATAAACAAGCTGAAACATTAATTATTTCAAGTGCTACTCAATGTTGAAATTGCAAATATTTATTGGGATGTTAAAAGGAATCATTTTAGAAATGTCTAAAATAAATAAATAAATAAGAATACTGATATTTTTTCATATTTAAAATAAGCAGTAATTTATATACTTCACATCAACATTATCAATTTTCAAATGCAAAATAGTAAAAAATCTCTTTTTCAGCTATTTTCCATCATATTAAAAAATCTGCAAAGTTCATTTTAAAATTACGATGAAAAACTAATGAAATAAGAAATAAAACTTTGAAGTGAAAATTTATCTCAGTATCTCATGTTGACAATTCTAAGAACAATTAGGCTGACAACTGCTCTGTTTGAAGATAGCAACAATAAATATAATCATCTTTTTTAAGCTGACAGTAAAGGTAACATTGATTCTCATTGGATGAGTAACTTTCACTTTTTGGAATGTTACAGATATACAACGAGGTGATATAAAGGATTAATTCTTTTTATATAAGAGTTTACAAGCAGTAAAGAAATATTGAAAACATTATTATTAAAAAATAGTTTTAATAACACATTGAAAAAAATACATTTTTATTTGTGAAATTATACATTTAATCCAATAACTCTTAATGTATGATAAAATAAACAACGATCGTTAAGTGTTTATATCACACAGCACCGCATCTACTCTATTTTGCCTTTAATGTGAAAATTTTAATTCGTTTTCCAAGTATATATCTGGTTTCCTGGATGTTTTTTTTGCCAGAGCCATTATAAATCTAATACTATCATAAATAGTATAAAGGATTACAATCTACAATTGAGTTCTTAAAACAATGTGGTGAAAATTTTATTTATATAAGTTTATTAAAAATCAGATAATGTTTTTGTATGTGACTCAATAAGAAAAGAATAATTAATACAATAGCAAACGGTTAACTAATTTTTAAAGTAAAAAAATACTTAAAAGAACTCAGATCATAGGTATAAAAATAGAACAACATATTAGTTCATTATGATTATCACCAATATTTTAATTATAGGATTAGATGATAATTATAAAAAAAAAAAGAAATCCATTTTAATCATACCGTTTTCTAATAGCGCTTATGGTATATATATTTTGAAATTTATCTGTATAATATCAATCAAGATATAAAATAGGGTACATTTCGGTTAATCGGACGCCAATATTATATATGCAATACACATGCATTTATACATCTATACACATATTGTATCTATATATGCATGCAAACATATAAATATATGCTTATATATGTAAACATAGTTTCATATGTATTTATATATTTATATGTATATATATATATATATTATCCAGAATGAAAAGTAAGTAATGAAAAACAATTATTACATTATTACAAAATTTTAAAAATTATGTTTGAAAACATTCTCTAAAAAGGCTTTTTTATTCAATAATTTAAATATCGTTAAATGTTTACTGATTACATAACCATTGATTGTGATGTTTTTTCATATACTTTTATAATTTATGAAACCATGATCTTAAGCAGTTGTTTTTAAAAAGGAAACAAATCTAATTAAAATGCTATTGAAATCACAGTTTTCTAATCTTCTGATTAATATTGTCACTAGGTAAATTATGTATTTCAATAAAATAAGCAACAAATTTATTAAACTAAATGAAGTTAATGAAATATTCAAATTTTAAAACATGTTTATAAGAAGTTAATTAAAATCTTTATAATTTAAAGAAAAACAAATAGCAAGAATAATTTCTTTCATACCTGCTCTTCACTGACATTCTTTATTGTTCGACTTTGTTGGAAAAGTAATAAATCCAATACATAAGCACAATAGCTAAGGCTGGAAGCATATACACCATGCCAAAGCCAGTGTATTTATCTCGGACTTAAATATTTTGTATAAAGTATGATCTTGGAAGAACTGATCAGCAATTCATTGTTTAAATTATAAAATCCGTGTCAATGCAGATCTATGTTGTCGAGAAAACTTTCTTGCATCCGTTCGAAAGCGTACTACATGTACTCTGTTTACTTTTATTCTACGGTTAGCCAGCAGCAGACGACTTTTTTTCCTAGCAGATGCAAAATGTGTTTTTAAAAACAAAACAGCGTTATAAGAGAAGAAAAAAAAATTCTTTATCTGTTATTTTTTATATTAATTTCCTATTGAATAAACTGCTTGTGATCTAACTATTTTAAGACATTTCTGGAAAACAATAAATTAAAATTTGAAAAATTATGTTATCGTTGTAGAATAAATTGTGTACATTTATTTTACATTCAGAAAATGTTAAATCTATTTAAAATGTTTGTAAAAAGTGGCAAACAAATTTTTAAAGAACAACTTAAAATCTTTTAACATTAACAGAAAAAAATATATACAACTATACTGTATACTAATATATACAACTCTATGTACATACAACTATTTTTTATAGTATTAAAGCAGCTTTTCATTACAAAACGCCCCCAAAATCTTTGCTTTTCTCAATTGGATATTATTTTCTGCTGTTTCGATTTTAAGATAAATTTAATAAATCAGTACAAACTTACCGGATTATAAAAAAACAGAAGAAAAACATTTTTTAAAGTTCAAAACTAATAGATTTTTTACATCAATTTTTTTTTACTTATTTTATTATTCATATACAACACCAAAAAGCATTTTCATTCGAAAAAAAAAAGTTATAAATTCAAAGTTTTGAAATTTAATAGAAATAGAAATACTTTCGTATTAACCAGATACCGAGGGTTAACAATAAACAAAATCACAAAATATTTTGCTATGTATATGCAATTTCATTTTTTTGCATAATAATTTTAATAGCTTAAGCGCGAGGTTTGATTACATGTCTATTACAGCTACGTTTTATTTATATACTTTTTTATACAAGTTTATTTATATGCAAGTTTTCAGTTTCGTTGCAGAATATTTAGCCGGAAATAAATGCTGATTTTTTTTTAATGGAAACATTTTAATCTTGTGTAATTGGACTGCATAGAATAGTTTAAAAAAAAGAAAAAGAAACATGGTTTCAGATTATTTTTGAAACCATAAAAAACAAAAAATTGAGGCACGATAGAAAAAATTACATTCGAAGAAAAATTTCTTTTTCTATTTGATAATGAAAAAATTTTAATTGTGCAACTGATAGAAGTTAAGAAAATCACAGTAAAAGTGAAATTTATTTATCAAGTGTTGCCACCGCAAAAGTCATATTACTGTTATTCACGAATGTGTTTTTCTTTATTATATAGATTTCTGTAAGTTTAACCAAATTTATTATTTTTTCATGGGATATAGAAAGCATTTGAAAAAATTCCATATTAATAATAATAAATTATTTCGTGGATTATATGCAAGATTATGTTTGCAGCATAATTTATAAATGCATATGGATTTAAATTGATGCATTTATATAGCATTTTTCTGTGTTAGAAAATAAATTAATGAATATAGGTTCATTTGCAATGATTGAAACAAAATACATTCATATTCAAATCTCACAAATGCATTAACACAATTCCGATAAAAAAAAAAAAAAAAAAAAAAAAAAAAAAATGTGTCCTCTTTTCAAATAGTTTGGTGTTTGGGGTATTTTTGTCGGCCGATTATCTACGCATGGGATATAGGTCCAGGGGGAAGTGCCCTTCGTGGGGGTCTTTCTAAGGGAACCTAACCCGTATTTACGCAGGGCTCGAAGAAAACCACGAAAACTCCGAACGGTTAGGCCGACGGCCGCGATTGGGTTCGAACCCAGCACCTGCCGTCTACCAGTTGAGAGGTCCAAACCTCTCGGCCACTGGTGGGGCCTTTTCAAATAGTACTTTCAAAATACACGTTGTGACTTAACAGCATACTGATGGTCGTTTGATCACATATGTGATGTGACTCGCTGTAACGTCGAAAAAATTTTCAAATTTGTCATAAACGTATTTTTCACATTGAGTAACGTACTTTTTGTAATTTTTAAATGTTTTCAAACAATTCATATTTTACTTACAACGGGATTTTATGAGTGCAGACATTTTGGTTACAGATGGGACGTAACCATCGTGATTTGCAAAAATATGACAAAAACATCACTGTCACTATGGTTTTTATATGGGTAATGACTATGGATCGACCGAAATAAGTTTTTAAGACCGAAAACGTAACACAAACCAAATTTCGGTAAGCTTTCTATTTTTGGTTGAAAACGAAAAAAAAAGATTAATTTTTTTAAAATTATTAATGCATAAATTAATGTACACAATTATTAATTAATTAAAGGTGTATTGAGGCACATTTTTATCAAAAATATAAACATGCATAAAAACTTATGAGTGTGTAGAAGCTTCAAACGAAAAAATGATATGAAGGAAACTTTTATATTTTTTGACAACCAGTAATTATAAACATTTAGAATAGTTAACTAAGTAATTAATTGACCGTGAGGCATTAGCACAGATAATCATCCCATCTAGTTCACGGCTGAAATACCAGAATTACTAAAAACTCGATTCGCATATTAAAATGTAATCGGTCTGCCAAGTCTTGGAAAACGTCTAAAAACCCGATTTCAGAATTTGACTCGTACGTTTACTATTGTGTCTCCTGCTCTCAGTTCCCCATGTTTTTATACTTTTGGGTACGAAAAAACACAATGATAAACCTACGAGTCAACCGATAAAATCGGGTTTTCGTTCGGTTCCCACCAGGATGTGAGTTAGTAGATCGGTCCCGTTTTAATTTGTGAATTGATTTTTAACTAATTCTGAATTTTCATCCGTGAACGCGATGTGGTGGTTGTCTGTGCTGCCCCTTCCCGGTCTATAACAATGGAGACGGGATACAATAAAGGGTATTTATTTTTTAAATATACATAACTTTTCAGTTATTTAATGATTCTCATTAAAATAAACTAAAATACTACTACTTGAAAGCACTACTTAAAAGGGTTTTTTTACGAAACTAACTCTAAATAAGTCGTAATAAAAAAATAATCATTTTTCAATATATAATTATTACTATTTTAGCAAAAATTTAAATATAGATGAGATGCATACTTAAATAAATATTTGCCTCTTCCTCCCAAAAAAACTTTGCCATGCCTTCGCCTCCCTGTGATTGTTTCGAAATAACGCCCTTGTTTGAAAAATCTATCTTCGGTGCAGAAGTTGGCTGGCATTCTGTGCCTTTGTCTAAAACTTTGTAATTTTCATATAAATTAAAATGTAGTTATTTCATTAACGACATAGAATGATGAATCTTTCTGAAAGATCTTTCAAAACACTTCTGCGGTTTCAAACCAAATATTTTCTGCTACTGTTAGCTGTGCACAATTTTCAGTGAGCAGCTGAAAAACACCATATGCGCGTGCATGTTTGTTTTATAATTTGATCAAAGATTTTGAATCATACATGACCGAGAATTATAAACAGTGGAAGTTCATAGTAATAAATAACAAGTTGGAAATTGGACGTCAAACGTGGTAAATGAGGAGCGTTTGTACTATAAACAAATTTATGCAATAGCTGTTAAGTTATGTAAAAATTGTCTTATGCAAAAATGCATGACTACAAAATATGAAAAATTATGTATCAATTACAGAGCAATCCAACTATATTACGCAAGTTAGAGTACGGTCAGACAAATAAAATTCTTAAACATTTTCAACTATGTTTTAGAATGTTAAAACGCCTACTAGATTGAAATTTGAATTTCAGAAATTTACACCCAATAGACTGTAGCATATTTTAATTCTTTTGTGCAGCCGAGTCCTTTGTTTACAATCTTTACATAAGTATAATGCCACTATTCAGCTAAAATTTAAACACGCTTAAATCTAGTGAAATCACCAGAGATTATCTTCCATAGACAGCCATGTATCTAATACCTTGCGTGGCCCAGTATATCATTTTTCTACATTCTATAAACATATATTGGTTTAGTAAATGCAGTTAAGCGTAAAAATACATAACTTATTTAAAAACCATATCTAAGTTATTATTTTCATATTCTGTAACTTGTACAATTTCAGTTGTGTTACCCTGTATATGATCTACAGCATTTATACACACAACGCAATCAGCAAACACTTTGTCAAATTTAAAAGCTCATATCACTACTAAAAATGCACTTCTAGAAATTATCTCCAATATTCAGTATTTCGGTTGCAGTATAATATCCGACATCTTTTGTGTGCCCCTATGATTACTGTGCACTTTCTATTATACAGGATGCAACTCACAGTAAACCTCGGCAACGTATATCAATTCCATTATATGTGAAAAAAATTAACATGGTTAAAATATGTCGAAGATAAAGTTTCACCCTATACATTATGTAATGGAATTCTTTTGTGTGGCCCTGTAAATGAATAATAAACGTATTTTGCACCGCATATTGTAACAGAGTACTATGCATCCGATTTTCACAAAGTTTGAAATGACTCGACAAAATTTTGCAATAATTATATACTTCAAATTTCAAAGCATTCTGTTGGGTAGATTTTACTCTATTATATGCGTATGGATAGACGGACAGATAGACAGATGGAAAACGGACTGAACGGCGACTACGTGTGCTACCTATTTATATAATTACGAACGCATCTAAAAAGCATATCATTTAAGCGGAAACAGTTCAAATCAAGAAGTCATGATGAATATTTCCAAAGTAAGAATGAAGATTTCTAGAATTCAGACAGTTTCGGTCTAGCCGAATTTTCAGCAGCATTTTTACCGAAAACGAATTTTCGTTGAAACTCGGATTTTTGGCCGAAAACGAAAACGAATTTTCGGTCTAGCTCTAGTAATGACAATAAATGCAACTAAGATAATTTTTACATTTTTAATTATATATAACACACAAATTTGTGTAACTCCAAATATTTTATATAATTTACACATCTGTCTGAGTTTATAAAGCGGTAACAAATTGCATACTTGACTTCGTAAGTCATATACACATAAAAACAGCTAAATTTTTGTTCAAAGTGTGTAATTTTAGAAATTTACACACACGTTTGTGTACACATAAGTATGTTTAAAATAGAATAACTCATCAATTTGTGTATATCTAACCATTTTTCTACATTTACACACTTATCTGTGTTTTTCAAGTGATAACAAATTACACACTTATTTTAGTATGCTAAATACACATAAAAACAGGTAAATTTCAGAAAAATGTGTGTAAATTTTACGACAGGTGTGTAATTTTATAAATTTACACATATATATGGGTAAAATTAGCTGATTTACACATTTATTTTTTAGAGTGTATAAGCAGCCGCTTCGAAATGTATCATAATGATTTAGTTATAGTAACTTCATATTTCAATAATTAGTCAAACATGACTTAATAAGTTAACGAGGGATTTCTCCATCAGTCAGAGAAAAACTAAGAGTTACCACCACGAACAACATCAACACCATCTAATAGATAAGGCATAACGATTGGCAACTCAGGTTTGGATGACGTAGTTATGGATTGTCTGATTTTTCAATGTGTGCATACATTCATGCTGTTATACAACATTAACTTTTAAAATGCATTATGAATAATTAATTTTTTTTATTAACTTTTAAAATAGTGCACAAATGTGTAGTTCCCAATGTTGAATTCAGACACTTTTCTTCGGGACGGAGCTCCGAGCTCTGTGGCTCCGAGAGAGACATATAATTCCGGGGGGGGGGGGGTATTTTTGACCATTAATAACGAAATAGATGGAATAGAGGATTATGCCATTTCTGAAGTCGGTGATGATAATAAATTAGACACGATATTCATTCTGGTGTACCAATGAAAGACAGCGATTTTAAGTAGTCGCTTCAAAATTTATCATAATGATTTAGTTATAGTAACTTCATCTATAATAATAAAGAGAGAAGGATGTTTGTCTGTCAGCGTTGTTCTGAAGAGACTGCTGCACGTAGAGTTACAAAATTTGGAGGGAAGGTACTTTTTTTCATGTAGTTTTGCACCTCAAAGCCCGATTTTCGATTTTTTGATTAGATTTTTTTAAATAATTTTTTAGGCGATTTTTAGCGTTATTTTTGCGGTTTTATCCCATTAGTGAAAGGAATACGGTTTCATTCTTTTAACCCAAAATAGCAATTTTTTTTTCT
Organism: Maratus speculifer; assembly: GCA_964019185.1. Classification (NCBI taxonomy): domain Eukaryota; kingdom Metazoa; phylum Arthropoda; class Arachnida; order Araneae; family Salticidae; genus Maratus; species Maratus speculifer. The sequence continues at coordinate 25,671,645 of OZ025289.1, read as the reverse complement.
CTTTTCAACAAAGTTTATTCGGAATTTGTACAGCGATTTTTGAATTTTTAACGAATTTTTAATGCGATTTTTAGTGTTTTTTATGATTTTGCGGCTATTTTTTGAGATTGATAAAAAGAAATTCGTTTTAAACTTTTAGCCTAATGCCCTAAATTTTGTGTTTGTTACGATTTTTAGATTTTAACGATTTTTAATGCGATTTTCAATGCGATTTTTAACGTTTTTTAAAGATTTTTGCATTTAGCATCTATTTTTTTCATAGTTGTTCTGTCAAAAACTTGAGCTGTTGAGAATGCAATAAGTAGTATTTTTTTGCAAAATCTACCTAAAATGTCAAAAGTTTAGGTACCACTATTTTCGAATAGCAATTTCATAAACTATCTTAAATTCTTGCTTAAAATCGCTACCCCCTCGAGTTATATATCACCTGATAGGTTATTTAACAGAGTATGGTTTTGATAAAGTTTTTGAAGAATAGAGTGCTCTACCTGGTGGAGGAAAATGGAACTAATAGAACGCTATTTTTTAAGTCTATAATAATAAAGAGACAAGTTTGTGTGTGTGTCAGCGCTGTTCTGAAGAGTCTGCTGTACGTAGAGTTACAAAATGTGGAGGGAAGGTACTTTTATACATGTAGTTTTGCACCTCGTAGCCCGATTATCAATTTTTTGATTAGATTTTTTTAATCATTTTTTAGGCGATTTTTAGCGTTCTTTTTGCAGTTTATCCCATTAGTGAAAGAAATAAGGTTTCATTCTTTTAACCCAATATAGCAATTTTTTTTCTCTTTTCAGCAAAGTTTATTCGGAATTTGTACAGAGATTTTTGAATTTTTAACGAATTTTTAATGCAATTTTTAGTGTTTTTTCTCATTTTGCGGTTTTTTTTTTTTTGAGATTGATAAAAAGAAAACCGTTTCAAACTTTTAGCCCTAAATTTTGTGTTTGTTACGAATTTTAGATTTTAACGATTTTTAATGTAATTTTTAACGCTTTTTCAAGATTTTTTGCGTTTAGCATCTATTTTTTTCATAATTGTTCAATCAAAAACTTGAGCTGTTGAGAATGCAATAAGTAGTATTTATTTTTTTTATTTTTATTTTTTTAATTTTTTTTTTTTTTGTGAAATCTACCTAAAATGTTAAAAATTTAGTTACCACTATTTTCGAATAGCAATTTTATAAAATATCTTAAATTCTTGCTTAAGAGCGCTACCCCCTCAAGTAATATATCACCTGATAGGTTGTTTAACAGAGTATAGTTTTGATAGAGTTTTTGAAGAGTAGAGTGCGCTAGCTGGTGGTGAAAAATGGAACTAACAGAACGCGATTTTGTTAAAATTTGGAAATATAACAATGTGATTTATTTTAAATTTTAAAATGGTGATAATACATGATAAAAAATGTAAACAAAGAATGGTGTGACACATTTCAGGGTGCGTGAAAGGAGGGGCGCGAACAAAGTTAGGAAATATAATAAGGAGATCTGTTTTACACTTTAAGGTTTTATAACGCATGTTAAAATTTTAAAAGTACTGGCGATGCTCTGGAGAGACCGCTGCACGAAGTTATGTATGAAAATTTACACCTTTTTTTAGGCCGATTTTCAGTTTTTTTTTAATTTAATTCATATGCGAATTTTAGTGGGTTTCGAGGCGATTTTTCCACATTAGCGTACAGGAAAGCGGTTTCATTATTTCGACCTAAATTAGTGAATTTTGTTCTCTTTTCAATATAATTTATTGGGATTTCGTGCAACGATGTTTGGATTTTTAGTGAATTATTCAATGTAAATTTTGCCGCTATTATTCGACATTAGTAAAAGGAATTTTGCTTAAAATTTTCAGGCTGATGTATTAAATTTCAGCTGTTAAGATTTATGAATTTCAGCTAATTTTAATGCGATTTTTCGAGATTTTTTGCGTTTGATGTCAGATTTTTGTCATTCATGAGATATTTCCAATTACAACGTTTTACCCTATTAGAGTAAATTTTGACCCCTGTGATTTTTTAATATTAATGATTTTTAATGCACTTTTCAATGCAATTTTTATAAATTTTTCGAGTTTTATGGTGATTTTTTGATATTCGGAAGTAAAAATTGATTTCAAACTTTTAATCTAATATAATTTAAGAGATTTTTAACGCGATTTTTCAAGAATTGTTGTGTTCCGTGTCGATTTTTTTTTAATCTATAAAGGATTTCCTTTTACTACGTGACTATCCTGTCGATCAATTTCGCCAAATTATATCAATCGTGAAACAAGCCAAATAATGCAAATATTTGCAATTTTTATGGTTAAATAATGAAAGAAGAGATAATTTAGAAAAACATTACTACAAATACATATAAAAATAAGAAGTAAAAACCATTTGATGACGTAACAAACATATGTAACATGTTTAATGTCAAGTGAATATGGAATTTACGATCCGCCATTATTGTAGTTTAATCTTATGGTTTGACCCAGATAGTTTCTTGGTCAACCGGATAATCAAATAGTTCAGATTTCCGATTAGAATGTTTTATCCGTTTGATGAAATTCTGATTATTGCGATTTAAAAAATAACTAGCGATATTTAGTGCATTTTTCAATGCGTTTTTAATGAACTTTCTAATGCGATTTAGTCCTATTTTTTTTTATCTCCACCTGAGTGGTGTTTTAACAATTAAAAAATTATTTTGGTTTCAAACTTTTAGCCTAATATAGTAAATTTTAACATTTACCTTTTTTTTTAATTTTGTGAATTTTCAATGTGATTTTTGATATATTTTGTGTTCTGCGTCGATTTTTTTGTAATTCATGTAAAAAAGAATGGTTGCTACGTTTTACACGACTAGAATATTTTTTTATTCACGGGATGTATTTACATTTAGCGATTTTTAATGAATTTTTCAATGGTTTTGTATAGGTTTTTTGAATCTCACGGCTATTTTTTGAAATTTCGAAAAGGAAATTAATTTCAAACATTTACACTTCATTTACGAATTTTGAAATTTAGTGATTTTTTAATGCAATTTTAGCAATGTTTTCGTTATTTCTCACGCTTTGCGCCGATTTTTTCATTCGTATTTAAGAAATAATTCAGGTTACACTAATTTACTCTACTAATGTAAATGTTGTCCCCCGCTATTTTTAAATTTGAAACGATTTGTAATGAATTTTTGAATACAATTTTTAGATGTTTTCGAGTCCACGGCGATTTTTTCACAATTGGAAAAGAAATTTTTAAATAATTTGTAGCTTAATGTAGTAAATTTTGACATCAATGATTCAGATTTTTTGTGTATTTTCATAAAATGTTTAGCAAGTTTTGTGTCGATATTTTTTAACTAATGAAAGAGTTCAGATTTAAATGTTTTGTCCCATTATGGTAAATTATGTCCGAAGGAATTTGATATAAATGATTATCTTACTATGGCAAATTTTCTCCGGATTTTTTAATTTTACTGATTTTTAATCTGTTTTATAGTGATTTTTCAAGTTCTGTGATAGTTGTTGACATCGGTAAAAGAATTTTGGTTTCTAACTTTTAGCATAAATAGTACAATTTGTTCTCCACGCTTTTATAAATTTTGCCAATTTCTAATGCGATATTCAATGTAATTTTTAGTTAGTTTGGGGGATTTCAGGTTTTCCGTGTTGACTTTTTCTTATTCATGAACGATTTCCGATTACAATATTTTCGACTGAATATTAAATTTTTACAGCCATGACTTTTAAATATTCAGCGATTTTTAATATAGTTTTCGATACGATTTTTAGCCATTTTTTCAAGTTCCTTGGCGATTTTCTGCCATTCAGAAACCAATTTTGATATCAAGCATTTTGTTTAATGTAGTTATGCTTCGAATTGTTTTATCTCTTAATATGATTTTGGCGTTCCATGCCTACATTTTGTAATTTATGAATGATTTCGATCATAACCTCCCCCCCCCCCGCCCGGCCTTAATATTATTTTTTTAAGCATTGACTTCCAAATATTTAGCTATTTTTAATGCAATTTTCAATGTAATTTTTAGCCATTCTTCAAGTTCCGTGGCGATTTTTTTACATCCGGAAATCGATTTCGATTTCAAACTTTTTGGTTAATATGGTTAATTTCTTGATTACAATATTTTATATTATAACAGTGAATTTTTACCCTAGGGATTTTTTAATGTTTTACGACTTTCATTACAATTTTCAATGCAATTTTTGGACTTTCTCAGTCTTTTTTTTTTTTTTTTTACATTTTTCAGAGGAATTTGATTTTAAATTTCTAGACTAATAAGAGTTTGGTTTCAAACTTTTATCCTTTACGGTAATTGTTTTGCTCTTTTATTTTGATCTACAGCAATTTTTAATAGAGTATGCTTTTTTTTTTTTTTTTGGAAATCACGGCGATTTTTTTCAGATACGGAAAAGGAATTCGGTTTTTAATTTCTTCGCTAATATGATAAATTTTCTCCTGTGCAATTAAAGATTTTTATTGCGATTTTTTAGCAGTTTTTTTCGTATTTCAATACTTTTTACATTATAAAATTAATTAGATTCAAAACATTTATCCAAGTAGAGTAAATTTTGAGTTCCGTGATTTTTGAAAATTTTGCCATTTTTAAAGCGATGTTTACGTTTCTTCGCGACCCGCTTCGATTTTTTAGAGGTTCAGTTTTTGGCCGAATTTATTAAATTCTGATCTCTTTTCTTCAAAGTTTATTCGAATTTTGAAACACAATTTTTGAATTTTGTTTTATATTTTTATGAGATTTTTAATGCTTTTTGCGATTTGTAAGATTTTTCCACATTAGTAAAAATAATCCAACTTCAATTTTCTAGCCCATCTCTTTTCAACGAAGTTTAGACGAAATTCGTGCAGCATTTTTAAAATTTTTCGAGGTTTTTATTATGATTTTTAAAGTTTTTTCGCAATTCTTGCTATTTTTTGATGAACCCGGGCAACGCCAGGCAGAACAGCTAGTATTTCAATAATTAATCAAATATGACTTAATAAGTTAACAAGGGATTTCTCCATCAGTCAGAGAAAATCCTGTATAAGCGAAGAGTCTGCTTAATCAACACCATTTAATAAATAAGGTATAACGACTAGCAACTCAGGTTTATAAGATGTAGTTATGGATTGACAGATTTTTCAATGTGTGCATGCATTCATGCTGTTATGCAACATTAACTTTTAAAATGCATGATGAATAATTAAAATTTTTTATAAACGTTTAAAATGGCGCACAAATGGGTAGTACCCAGAGTTGAATTTAGGCACTTTTTTTCGGGACTGATCAGAACGGAGAGGCACTATAGAATTCCGGGGGAGGGGGGTCTTTTTGACCATTACTAACTCAAAGTCTCAAACTTCCGGGGCAACATCTCATTGCTTTCATCATATCTGAATTCAGTGGGTACACCCCTGGCCCAAGCTACTCCCTGAATTCAATGGTTGTACCTTCTGAAGGGTAATTGTAGAATAGTTCCTAAAGAAGCAACTTCCAAAAGATGGATAAGTAAAAAGGAAATAGATTGCACCGATTCATCGGAAGGATTACGTTCCAACAAAACATCTCAGGTTTGTTTTACAGATGTTTTAAAGGTTGTAAATTTTCTTTTTTCTTTTTTTTAACAAAAGGCATAAGTGAAAAAAAGGCTATAAAATAATATATTGAGCATATGTGATTAATCATGATTTGTTTTTAAATGGTGGCAAGTATGAAAATACTAGCATTTCTCCAAAGATTAAAGCTTAGTTATTAAAAATTAATTTATTAAGTTTCTCTGATTAGATTGAAAGAGTAGATTAATAGCTTTTTTTGCTTGTATTAATTGTTTTATTTTAATGCATATTCATCAGATTTAACACAAATGTAATAAGAAGACTGTTCTGCAAAGTTTAATTTTTTTGACAAGAAAGGTAATTTTTAAGGAATCTTTTTCTTTGGATTAACAAATGTAACTGAGCTGACATGAAGCAATGCTATCAAATTGAAATCGCAGGTAGATAAATAGATAAATTAATGGAGTGACTGAAGTAGGTTTATTTTCTAAAGAAACTAACGAAAAACTCTAAAGGAGAATTATTTTACACTTTGAAAACATATTAAAGGATTTTCTATTCGTTTTAGATTTAATTTTATATAAAGAACTCTGCAAAAAATTAAAGTATACAGACATAAAAGAAAAAAAAAACAAGAAAGGTTTTCATTAATTTTTGTCGCGCTTACTGTTAAAATGTGGTATAAAAAGGTAGTGCAAATTGAACAAAGAGAATATTTAAAAACGTCCAGTTTTAAAGATTTAAGACATTTATTTGCACAGTAACTATCATTATTCGTCTGAGTCGTTTCAGGGATTTAATAGACTGCAAATATATTCGTTAGTAAAAAGATTTGAATGTAAAATGTCGATTAGCGTTTTATTTTATCTAACGAGAAATGTATGTCTCTTAAGAAGTATTTCAAATAAAAATTTTACTATGCTTTAATAATCGGATGACATTAAAATGTGCAAGATGTTAAATTGAAAAGTTTTGATGAAATTTCAATTTTGACTTGTCACCGATATTTTTGCCTTTGACCGATTTAATGCTGAGGAAAAAAAAATTTCAGTAACGCAGTGACATACATGATCCCCTTCCAACCATATACATGCATACATATGTGTGTGTGTTTGTGTATATATATATATATATATATACATATATATGTGTATACATATTTTTGGTTATACATTAACCGTTAATATAAGTAACTATTATTCTGCGAAATTTTACAGGACGTGATTAAAGACTGCTTGATTCACTTAGTGTGTGTAATTATTTTTTGTTTTAGAGTATCAACAAAAGAAGAAAAAAGAAAAAAGTTAAAAAAGAAAAAGAAAAGTTGCGGTACTCCTTGATGAAATGTGATACACAAAAAAAGTTAAAAAAGAAAAAGAAAAGTTGCGGTATTCCTTGATGAAATGTGACACACAAAGTTTTCCCTTTTCTTTGCTTTACTCTTAAGTAATGTGCGTTTGTACTTTTAAAGATTTCAAAGGGGGAAAGAACAAACGATGCTTCGAAACTTATGATATAGATCGAATATATTTTACAAGTTTTGTTTTCTAAAAAGACGGGAGTTTTCTTTGTTATCTCTTTCCTTTGATTCTTTGAGGTAATAAATTGTAAGGTAAGTAAACTTTACAGCTAGTGCAGAGACATTCTGGAAAATACGATCAGCATGGAGTTGAGGCTGATTGAAAATAAATATTTTTCACTAACTTACATGTTCGCACTAAAATTAATGATTAATAAACATTGGCCATTTCTTAATGTTGTTTAATTAAATTTATACCCTAAAATTTTAAACATAAATACAATAAAATCGGAAAGATTTAGTTAGTAATATACTACAGGTCTTCCAAAAGTGGCATCGATAGAATCTACGTTATAATTAAACAATGGCTTCTCATGGTTTATGGAATCTTTTCTTAGATGATTAATAGCATAATAATTTTTATAGAAATAGATTTATAATCATAAAGAAACTAGCAGTCTTCGCCCGCTACGTTGGCCGGTTTCTCTAAAGAAATCTTTAATCAAACGAATAATAACAATATTCAGTAAAGAATTAAAAAAAAAACTTAATATCTAATCAAACACCCAGAATTGTTGTCTTATTCGCATAATCATTCCTATAAAATTGTTTTCAAATAACTAATATAAATTTTACTAAAAAAATTACACCGGAAAAAATTAAATACTCAGAAATGAATAAATCGATGTGCTCGTATCGGAATTGAGTATGGTTTGGATCAAAAAATGAACATTATGCTTTCTCAATTTTGCAGTATCTCTTGTTATCAAACCTAAATAAAACGATTTTTTTTTCACACGGTAGTTGCTTATGTCATTTTTGCATAAAAGATGCTTATTAATTTAGATAAAGTACTTACTCGTGTATATGGCGCACTTTTTTCCCAAAAAAATAGGGCAAAACTCCTAGGTGCGCCTTATACACGGAATAATTTTTTACTGTTGGACGCAGTCGAACGATATACATATGAAACAAGAAATTATTCAAAGAAGATATTAAAACTCGGAAAATGTTACTTAATTGAAGTATCACAGCATATTTATTTCATTCCTTGCAGTTTTTTATACAACAGAACTAATGACATTATCTAAACGCTAATTGGCAATTCTCTTTACCGTCACTCATTCCTATTTCCCGTCTATTAATAGTACATGTGTTTTAATGAAGTATTATTTTGTTTTAGGAAATACTTTTGCTACTACCGTATTTACTCGTGTATAAGGTGCCCTTTTTTCCAAAAAATTAGGGTAAAGCTCCTAGGTGCGCCTTATGCACGGAATATTTTTTTTTACTGTTGGATGCAGTCGAACGATATACATGTTCTATAAACAATCAAAACTTATTTGGGTTCAAAAATCTTCTAAATATTCTTGAATTTTCTTTTTAAAAATTTTATTACATACTTAGAATTATAGAATAAAGAAATATTGAATTCAAATTATTTACATACTATGTACAAAATGTATAATATGTACAAAATATAAATGCTTTTACCTTGATAATTTTTGATCATCATACTAAAAACTGGAAAGATGATCCTTTATGCATTTCTGCGTGCCTTTTCATAAAATTAACATAATTCTTCAATAAAACTCAAGACACGCACGACAAACAAAAAATATAAACATTCTCTCTAAAAAAAATTCTTTTACATTCCATCAAAAATTGATGCCAACTTTTTTATCTAAACTTTTAACTCATCTCGTAAGATAAAAAATATAAAAAGCAAAGCAGACGAAAAAACAGCTTCGCTTCCATAGCAACGAGTAACGTCTTATAAATAAATTAAATATCACAATTGCAAATATGCAAACGATTTTCTGTGAATAAACTGGGATAACTTAATTTATCAATTCCTAACATACTCCCACCTTTAATTTAGGCGGAAGCCAAATTAAACTTAAGATCACTTTTGATCAAATTAAGCCCTAATTCAAAATAAAAAATATGCAAATAAATAAAGATAATAACTAAACAATAATAAAATAATAATGAAACATTTAGAGTTCTAGAAAAGTCAATTCAGGGTTTTAGAAAAGTCATTTCAGAGTTCTAGAAAAAGTCATTTCAGAAGTCTCTGTACTACTCTACCACTTCTAGTTTTACTGTTACTCACAGTCTGGATTACAGGGTCATCAGGACTTGATATCTCTAATGAGTACAGCTTACGAAGTGGACGCACCAAGGTCCCTGAACTTGTTTTAACTTCAGCCACTCTAGCTGCTCCATCTCGACTTGGGAAAATCTTTACAATTTTTCCTATAGGCCAATAAAGTCTCTTTTGGTTTAGTTCTATCAAGACTACTTCACCTAGTCTGACAGCTTGTCCTTTCTGTTTTGATTTTTGGACCAATTCAGCTAAATATTCTTTTCTAAATCTATTTCTAAGTTGTTGCCGAATATTTTGACAGTGTTTATATCTAGATTGAAGTTTCTTTGAATCTATTGCATCTAAATCAGGAACACCTATTTCTTCAATGTCTTGCAAAAATGATGATGGAGTCAAAGGTATAAATTTATCTGTTTCTTCAAAAATATAGGTTAGAGGCCTTTTATTTACTGTTGCTTCGACATCACATAGAACAGTCATGAGTTCTTCAAAAGTTAAAGTTGAAGTGCCGAGTGTTCTGATCAAGGGAATTTTAACACATCTAATCAGACGCTCCCACCATCCACCCCACCAAGCTGCTGCTGGAGGGATGAACTTCCATTTAATAGGAGACAGTTCTTTTGAAGAAACTATTGCATTCCAATCCAATGATTTTAAAAGGTTATTGGTTCCTCTAAAATTTGAGCCATTATCAGAGTATATAGTAGTCGGCCTTCCTCTCCTGCATATAAATCTTCGAAGTGACTGAATGAATCCTTCCGCTGAGAGACTGGATGCAAGTTCCAAATGTATTGCCCTATATACTGCACATGTAAAAAGTACAACCCAAACTTTGGATCTTTGCTTTACGAAAAGAGGGCCAAAAAGATCAGCTCCAACAACTTCAAAAACTTTGGAATCTCTGACTCGATCTAGAGGTAGGTGGATTGGAGGTGTAGTATATGGCTTTGCAGAGTATCTTTTGCATCTGTAACACTTAGACAATTGACTTCTAATGATGCGTCTAGAAGAAATTATCCAATAATTTTCTCTCAAAATGGATCCAACTGTTTGAAGTCCAGCATGACAATTCTTTAAATGACATTCTTGAATCAGACAATTCACTACATGATGTTTCGATGGTAATAAAATTGGATATCTGAAAGAAAACTCGTCATCTCGCTCTAATATCTTTGTTTTTACTCTTAACAAACCTTCTTGAATTTTCATAACCTTTAATCCTTTTATTGCATCAGTAGTATTACCAAAACTTTCAGATTGTATTATTGACCAGAGCGACCTTTCCGCATCTTCTTTTTCTTCAATTGACAATTCTGATGGAAAACATATATTTCTGTTTCTGCACTTCATTATGAATCTCTTCACCCAACATACGACATTAATAAATCTACCAAATTTTGAAATTCTACTATATATCATAAATTCATGTGAATTAGAACATAAAAGAGTAGGTACTGAAGTTTTCTTCTTTTCCATCATTACTAATTCTTCGTTGGGGCTTGTTTCTGAATGTGGCCAATTTTCTTCTGATAACTTCAACCATTCTGGTCCCTCCCACCATCTCATCTTCAGCAGCTGTTTAGGACTACATCCGCGAGAAGGTAGATCAGCAGGGTTGAGATGACCAGGTACGAAGTTCCATTGTTGAGATTCGGAAAATTTACAAATTTCTCTAACTCTATTGCCTACAAACGTTCCCCATTGATCATTTCTTCGAATCCAAGCGAGAACAGTCGAAGAGTCGGTCCAATACTTTACTGGTATGGAAATACAATTAAAGGATTTCAAGACAAAGTTAGTCATGATTTCTGTAGATTTTGAAATAAAATTTTCTAGTTCAGGCACATTGTCGACTGAAGTAACGCAGTTATCTATATAGTATGATTTCATAAGCTTCTCAGCTATCTGTTTGTTTTCTTCATCACCATTACTCAAATGATATCTTGTAACTGCACCTAGCAAAAATGGGCTACAAGTTGCTCCAAAAACTACTCTATTGTGTTGATAAACTTGAAATTCGTCACTACTCTTCCACCACAAAAATCGTAAGAAATGCCGATCTGATTCTTTGACTTCAATTTGAAGAAATGCTCTTCTTATATCGGCTATTACCCCAGTAGCTTTCTCGCGAAATCTTTTTAACACTGCAGGAATTTGTTCGATGAGGTTTGGTCCTTTAAAGAGGCAATCATTTAAAGAAGGAGACCTCCCTACCTTACACGATGCATCAAAAACTGGTCGAACACTTGTAGTAAGACTATCTGGTTTGATGACGGGATGATGAGGTAAAAAATGTCCTGGAATCTTGAGTGCTTCATCTGGTACTTTACTTATAACGCCTTCTTCTTCCCATTCATAGAAAACTTTAGCATATTCTTCAAACATTTTCATTGATTTTAATTTCTTTGTTGAATTTATCAATCTTCGTTCAGCTATGTGTCTATTTGAGGGAATCTCACGTTTGCCGTTAATCCAAGGAAGACCTACAATATAGCGACCTTCTATATTTCTATCAACTTCTTTTATAAAATTATCATGAGCGAGTTCTTCTTCTTCTGCTTTAGACAAAGTTTGACAGGGATCTGTTATACCAATTGTCTCTAACTTCCATAATTCTGGAATCTTCATATCTTTTAAAGCTAGGTTCGTGATAAACATATTTCCATAATTTAGGCAAGACTGTGATGTACTTTCTAAACGACCACAAAGTGTCCATCCAAACTTTGTCTCTATTGCTGTAAGACCGCTCTTTAACTGTTTTACTCGACCTGTAAGAAGTTGTCCGTAGTAATCGCTTCCAATCAAAATTTCAATTTTTGGACTTCCTGCTCCTAAATCTGTGATCCATAGTTTATTTTGTTTAAGCTCTTTAATTACTGATTCTTTTGGTATCCGAGGAATATAGTTACAAATTATATCTTGATCCAAAAGTTCTAAGACTTCTTTCGTTTGTTTCTGTCTATCAGAAGAACTTAACTCAACTTGGAATTTATTGTGAGATTTAGCTTCTGTTTGCGTACCACCAAACAAAGTGTGTACAATAGCTTCAGAAGAAATGGGATGTAAACCTAACTCTTCAGCTGTACCTTTTAAAATATAGCTCTTTTGCGACCCACAATCAAGTAACGCTCGTACTTTCTTTGTTATTCGACCTTTAATAACTATTTCTAAAGTCATAAGGGCTACTTCAGCAGAACACTGCTTACTTGCTATGGTGCTTTGAATAACTTCTGGGGTCTTAACTGTATTTTCTGGTTCTTTACACATTGAAATTTCAGGGCATAATAACTCGGTATGGGGTTTAGAACAAACGTGGCAACGAATAAAAACTTTGCAAACTTTAGCGTGGTGACCAAAACGAAGACATTTTAAACAGCAATTTTTATTCTTAATTTTGGCCTTCCGTTCATTAAAGGAAAGAAATCTAGCCCTAACACAGTCCTTGCTTTCATGAGATTTACTGCAAAATAAACAAAGGCGTTCTTTTGCGCTAAATAGCCCTGCCGCAGTAGGTATTTTACTTTCTGCTTTTCTTAACTTTTCTTTAGGTTTGTCTTTAGAGCCCAGCTCTATAAAACTCGATTTGGCTAGTTTGAATCTTTCCTCGTTTGCAACTTCTTGTTTCAGAAATTCCATCAAACTTACTATATTTGATTTTGTTGACAATGTATTATTATTACTAACAACGTTTGATGTGATTGAAATATTATATCGCTGCCATGCTTTTAATACATCTTCCGATAAGCTAGATTCTATCATGGGATAGAGCCACGCCGAATTGCTTTCTAAACTTAAACCCATTGATTCTAACGATCTTAAATATGCCTCGACTTTCGTGAATAAATCTGATAAGGGAAGTTTATCTTTGCCGTGCGCCTGTACATTAGCTACAATCAATTTTAGGAATTCTCTAACGTACACTTCTATTAGTAAATCTTTATTTCCAAAACGCTCTTGAAATGCCTCGACAGCTTTGGGGTAATTAACTGCGGTCATTGGATAGCTCTCTAACAAGCGCCTGGCACTGGTTCCAGGTTCTACCGATTGGATAAGATACTGAAATTTGTCACTATTATCCAAATCTATGTCTTCATGAATTTTCTGAAACTGAGACCAAAATGAAAGATAATTTATTAACTGCGAATCGAATGGCTTAATATTTAGTTTAGGTAATTTATAATGCTTTGATTTGGAATAACCGTGATCTGTGCTTTTTTCACTATCATCTTGATTACGTTTATTTGTACCCAATGCTTCGCTAACTTTACGCTTAATGGTAATAAATTGATCTGAATAACTTTCATTTTCCACTACTTCATTTTCAATAGCCTCTTCATCGCATTTATCATCATCTAACATGAGTTCAATTATAGCTTCATCAATAGCTTTAATTTCATGAATCAAATTTTCTAATTTACTAAAATCGTCTGAAATTTTACCCTTATCTAATGACTCGCTGTTAATTTCTTCATTCAAAACATTTAAAGTTCTGGTAAATGACGAACGTAGCGGTGTACGCTTTTTCTTTAGCTTATTCATCTTAGAAAAATTTAGTAATGCACAGCTTATGAAAACACTATACGCTATAAAAACAATTCAATATCTCAACAGTATTATTCAAATGTCCGTGCTCGGGGCGCCAGATTTGTTCTATAAACAATCAAAACTTATTTGGGTTCAAAAATCTTCTAAATATTCTTGAATTTTCTTTTTAAAAATTTTATTACATACTTAGAATTATAGAATAAAGAAATATTGAATTCAAATTATTTACATACTATGTACAAAATGTATAATATGTACAAAATATAAATGCTTTTACCTTGATAATTTTTGATCATCATACTAAAAACTGGAAAGATGATCCTTTATGCATTTCTGCGTGCCTTTTCATAAAATTAACATAATTCTTCAATAAAACTCAAGACACGCACGACAAACAAAAAATATAAACATTCTCTCTAAAAAAAATTCTTTTACATTCCATCAAAAATTGATGCCAACTTTTTTATCTAAACTTTTAACTCATCTCGTAAGATAAAAAATATAAAAAGCAAAGCAGACGAAAAAACAGCTTCGCTTCCATAGCAACGAGTAACGTCTTATAAATAAATTAAATATCACAATTGCAAATATGCAAACGATTTTCTGTGAATAAACTGGGATAACTTAATTTATCAATTCCTAACAATACATATGAAACAAGAAATTATTCAAAGAAGATATTAAAACTCGGAGAATGTTACTTAATTGAAGTATTACTGCATGTTATTTCATTCCTTGCAGTTTTTTATAAAACAGAGCTAATGACATTATCTAAACGCTAATTGGCAATTCTCTTTACCGTCACTCATTCCTATTTCCCGTCATTCTCTTACAAATGCATTTCTAATGCAAGTCTAAAAATGCATTTTCTTCTTTTTTTCTGGTTTCGTGTAATGTTTGTTTCGACTTTTTCCTTACTGAAATTCATTTGGTCGTTCTTCATTAGCTTATCAAATTGATGGTGCGCGTTATATACAAGATTTTAAGAAATCGCCATTTTTACTTGTAAAGTTAGGGGTGCGCCTTATACACGCGTGCGCCCTATACACGAGTAAATACGGTATTAAATTATGTACAGTATTTTGAAATAATTTATTAATGCTTGGAAATAATGCTCTTCATTGAAAAAAAAATTGGGGGTTCTTAAAATTGAGTATAAAGCACATACTTTTAAGAACTTCACACACTCAAAATAGCTCCTATCCAAATGTACTCAAAACTGAGAAACACATGTTATCATTTTTGATTTCATACTTGGGTTCAAATGTAAATCGCTATGAACTGTCTTCTAAACTTACAAACTGAAGTTAAACTAGTAAATCTGCAGATCAGGAGCCTCAACGTCTGCTTTGCACATATATATTTTTTTAAACACACTTTGGGTAATATTCAACTTCTTGGAAACTTTAATTTCAAATTTTCATAGTACTTAATTGTTTATAAGTATAAAATAAGAATTAGAAGTTTTCAGCCTTCAAAAGCGGTAAATTAAAAATTTAGTTATGTTAGGATATTCTGAAATTTTCATGATCTATTATTTTTGTTTTTTTATTATAACATAGTAGATTTCTTCAGGGGGGCGGAGCCCCCCTGACCCCCCCCCCCCCGTAGCCTCACTTAATTTAAATTTGCCACTTTCTAATAATTGTGCTAATGGTTATTGTATATCTTGCATTTCCTTATACATTTTGATTTATAAGGATAAGTAACAGTTTGGACAAATATTTTTCATTATCCTCATACATCTACATGCCTGCCAACCACAAACACCTAAATCTGATGTATGAGGAACTTTTGTAAGTGTAAACTCAGTAATCTAGAGTTTTACAATTTTGTTTCCGGAAAAAATGTTTTGATTGCATTTTGTAGCAGTTATAGCGGGACAGACAAACATACATAAGAACAGACTAACAGATGAAAAACAATAAATTTCGTGTCTTCAAAGTAAGTCTTCACTGAAGTTTCGGCAATGGCGTTATTTTTCATGAGATATTAATATCCATGTTTCTTGTATTTTTAACGACTACTATAAAATACCTGTTTTTGTTCAATTATGACGTCAAATTTTGCCAATTGAAATATTTGTTAAAAATATAATTATTTTTTATTTCTTTTACTTCTAATTATGCCCCCATTTTTGTCAGAAAAATTCTTATGAACGAAACAAATTCCTTTCAAACAAAAACCTTGTTTAATATTTAACAAAGTACTATTTTTATTTTTATTTTAATTCTGAAGTCATATTTATTTTTTCTTAGTTTGGTTTTTCGAATGGAAATTGCTCAATTGAAATTTATTGCCGTTGAAAAATTATTCCAGATTTTTTTTTTTTTTTTTTTTTTTTTTGGCAACGATAAAGGAAATTGGTTAAATTTTAACTAAAAAATCGCTCTTGATTCTGTATGAAAAAGAAGGAAATGTTGAATTATTAAGGAAAATATTTGAATAAAATTAATAAAACATAGCCTATATTCTTTATGGGCTATGTTATATTTATCCGCAAAGATAAAAAGACATTAATTAATTCATAAGTTTTGACGTTGACTTCATTTAAATTTTCGTTCACGCTTTCAAATTTATAGCATTAAAATATAATAAGGATTAGGATGAATGGTTGCCTAGCAACCATTAAGAGAAAATAAAGAAAATGAAATAAATACATTTTTAATAAGTAAATCTCTAAACCAAATTAGTTTACATTATTGGAACACATTTATAAAAAATCTCCAAAATTTACAGTAATAACTTTAAAAATCTGACAAATGCATAGACAAAATTTTAAAACAATACGAATAATTTAACTGGTAAATTTTAGTATCCATTTATCATTGAATTCCATTAATGAAATGTGTCATTTTCTCTCAAGGAAAAAAAATTGAAAATCATTGGACTTGCCATAGAAAAACATTATTGCGCAAAATAAAATATTCTATATTTTCCGAATGAATGGATCAAATCTAACAAAAAACTATACAGCTTAATCCCAGTGCCTCACTAACATACCCACTTAATTTCAAGCCAATCGGATGTTTTTTGCGTTAGTTATCGCGGAACAGACAGACTGACTGACAGACTGACTGACAGACAGAAACCAAAAAATTTCGTGTCTCCAAAGTAAGCTTCACTGACGTTTCGGCAAATATATTGGCATTTATGTTTTGCTCAAATATATTAAAAATAAATGTGTAAATCATTATTTATTAAGAGAAATAGCAAAATTATTAGTAAAATACCCAAATTAAATGTTTTTATAACAAGATAATTATTTGCAAGCTTTTTTAAACTATTTTAAACTATTATCATAATTTAAAATTTATATTAATAGGTATCTTTTATGACGCCATGAATGAAATAAACCGATACAAGGTATAAAATTGTCGTTTGTTTGGATTTGATGACATACGATGTTTCATAATTGAGAAAGCAATTTGTTCACTTTTGATCCGAACATACCCAATTCGATATGAGTACATCAATTTACTTATTTTTGAGTACTACATTTTTTTTTTTTTTTTTTTTTTTGCTGTCATAAAAATATTCGATTTGAGTATCTTGATAATAATTCTGCTATTTTTCCAAATAAATAATCAATCAAACGATTGTTGTTAATAATTTTTAATGTGAAATAAATGTCAGTATATTTTTACTTTACAGAGGAACAGTACGTAATGGTTCCTATTTGAACACAACCATGGAATCAAAAATGAGTACACCTGTTTCTCAATTTTGAATACATTTGAATCAAGGCTATTTTGAGTATGTGACATATTTAAAATTGAGTACTTTTTACTCAATTTTGAGTGCCCATATTTTTGTGATTATATGAAAATCAAATAAAATTGCATATTTATGCTGTTTTGTACGTTTAATGATGCCAAGATGAATAATGAAAGACGAAGAGAAACAATACAGCTTTTTATTGCATAATAAATACTTACAAATTTTCTTTTGTGATTTATTATTTATTTGAAAGTAAGAACTAAGTCACAGTAGTAAATTTTAAATGAAATTAAGTGAAATAAGTAAAAAAAGGTGAAAGAAATTCCAGCATTCGGCGCGGCCAATTTCAGGAATTTATGAAATACCTTATCCTTATGCTATAGAAAAACGTGACTTAAATTATTACATAGGCATGACTGGTAAAAAGCTTGGAATTAGAAAAGGTAAACATGAATCCGACATTAAAATTGGTTATTCTATGACTACTTTATCTGGATTATATTTAGACGGGGGATAAAAATTCTGCTTAATGAAAGCAAATTATGTTTCGTATTAAATTGTTGTCGTAACCATTATCTATTATAAGAGAGTTTATTGAAATTTCAGTTTTGTCTGCAATGATACTGTTTCTTTTATTGTTCCTAAGTCATGATTTTAGTTAATGAATAAACTCCTCGTGAAAACTTGAATTTCATGAGCAATGTTGGAAAGTAATTTTAGATCATGGTCTTTTTTTTTCTTTTTTTTTTTACGATTGAGCGCGTGATTTTTGTTTGCATCTCCTTGTCGCGTACCATTTATATTGACGGTGAAACGATTTGTATTTTTATTTTTATTATCATTCGGTTCTTATCCAATTAGGACCAATTTTTGTTTTTAACATTTTTTGTAATATCTCTCTCAAATAATATAAATTATTTGATAAAATGGCCAATATTTTGTTAGGTGATTCCTGAGGAATATGTATACTGGTGCTGGCAATGTGTTGATATTATAATCATGCATAAGTAACATCAGTAGCGTGGAGAGTCATCTGACTAGGAGGTTTGGTAGATGATAGAGGTTTACCGATTCGAAAGCTTCCCAACTTCCGGTAAGGATTATGCATGAGAACCAACTATAAAAATAATCCTTGTGGTGCTTCGTCAAATGAAAGATTTTGTATCTTTCTTCACAAATTTTCGAGACCTGAACTCTTGATTTGAACGAGCAGAATACATAATAAGAAGGGGGGGGGGCAGATTGTACTTTGTGCTTATATATAACTAAATAAATAAACAACGTTAAAGAGCACAAATATTATAAAATAAAAGATGTTAAAAGCATACAGCTGTTTCAGGATTTTTCAAGTCCCATCATCAGTGCTAAAAAGTGTAAAACGTAAAAGAAAGTCACATCGTTAAATTAAATAAAATAAACTGTTTATTTTATTTTATTTAACGATGAGACTTTCTTTTACGTTTTACACTTTTTAGCACTGATGATGGGACGTGAAAAGTCCTGAAACAGCTGTATACTTTTAACATCTTTTATTTTATAATATTTGTGCTCTTTAACGTTGTTTATTTATTTAGTTAGAATACATAATGCCTACAAAAAAGATAAATATACTAAAAATCTTCTGAGACCGAATAGAAATGTATTTAGTTTAAAGATCCTTTTTAAAAAGATGTTCATCTTAGCAGATTCACTGTCTCTTATAACTGTATTTTGATACTTTTCACCTGGAGTATATAATGTTTTGGTTTAACGTTTTTGTTACGTGTCAATCTTACTTCATTTTAAATACTAATCTACTTCGTATAAATACTAATCTAAATAAAGAAAAATATTTCTGCAGGGAAATCTTTCTAAAATCTTTCTGTCTTTCTTTTATAATCTTTAATAACAATCTTTTATATTTATTCATATCAATTATTATATTATCAATACAACCAGTATTATGACATACGATCAATATAACTGTGGGAGCGATTCTTTCTCCAACAGCCAAGTATCATGTCTTGTAAGGTTTTTCATATCGCAACTCTGATAGAAAAGATCTTTAGAAAGCAGACTATTTTCTGAAAAAACTCCATTCAGACGAAAAGCCGAAGAAAAAAGAAATGAACGGAAGAGATCGTTGGATGGAATGTTGAGAGAATTGGTGTTGACTTTAGAAGAATGTTGATTAAGATGACGCGATTAAGATGTTTTAATTAAAGTTTCCTTTTGAATGTTCGAATTGTAAATATTAATATGTAAATATCTTTTTTGTAAATATTAACGTTTAATATAAGTCATTTAAAAGTTTAAAAACGGTGTCAGAATTTAATTTACCTCCGAGTTTATTTACTTATGTGTTCGAAAGAACTTTTATAAGAAGAATTTCCATAAATTTTGGTGTCAGAACCGAGACAAACGAACGCCCACAGAGAAGAAATATATATATACTTTAAATAATCTGGAAGCCGTTATTATTTAGAATTGTGATGGAATCCTTGCTGGAAATTATTATGAGGAAATCTTTTTTGAATATATGTTTAATGATATGAAGCTGTTGGATACTGCGACAACAATGCTGTTTAAATGTGTGAAGCTGAGCATCTGATTATGAAGTGAGTTTATTATTTCATTTTTCTTTTCAATAATGGAAAAATTAGTTGATTTAAAGGAATTAGAGTTTTCTTTGAAAACTGAAAAATCAGCTAGTATTAAGATATTGCACAAATTAATTTTTGGAGAAATCGGTGACAGAAATAATCGACGTAGAATTCGGAATTTTACTGGGTTTACGTTTCAAGTAGATTCCGATGAATATCAAACTAAATTCAAAGAAATTAAAGATAATTTTTCTGTTAACGACTTAATTACCATTTGCAATGTTTTGTGTATAAATAATTCGGGAACTTTTGATGAAATTGCTGCCAGAATAATTTCTAGTTTATGTGATTTTAATATTTTAAAAATTAATATGATAGCCGATGTAGGTACTCTTAGTGATGACGAAAGTGTTGATGAATTTAATGATGATTTACAAGATAAAACTAAAAATATTTCAACTGTTTTTGAGAATAATATGAGAAATGATTCTGGTAGTTCTAATTGTGAAAGTAATGAAAATCAGAAAATTCTAATTCCTGATTATGTTATTAAACCAAGCATTTCTATTAATGATATTGAAAGTATGATTACAATGTTTGAAGGTACTCAAGTACAAAATATTAATAAATGGATTGCCGATTTTGAAGATATTGTTTCATTATTTAACGTTAGTGATTTGCACAAATTGATTTTGGCTAAACGCCGTATGACAGGCAAAGCAAAATTATTTCTTGAAAGTGAAACAAATATTAATTCGTGGTCTAAATTAAAAACCCTACTCATATCTGAATTTGGTCAAACGTGCAATTCAGCTGAATTACACGAATTGCTGTCCAAAAGAAAAATTAGACCACATGAATCGTTAGATGAATATTTTTTAAATATGAAACAATTATGCTCAAAAGGCAATATTGAAGATTCTGCCCTTATTCAGTATGTAATAAATGGAATTAATGACCCCATTTCTAAAAAATCTTTTTTGTATGGTTGTCCCAATATTGCTGAATTTAAACAAAAATTAAAGATTTATGAAAAAATAAGATCGGAGTATGAAAATGCAAAATTTCATAAATATGAAGGAGCTAAGCCTAAAATTAAATCCGAAGTTGAAGTTAAGAACAAATTTAAGCCTGTAAAGCCAAATATGCGTTGTTTTAATTGTGGCGGGAATAATCATAAGAGTATTAACTGTGTAAATAAAGATAAAGGGCCGCTTTGTTTTGCTTGTAACGCTTATGGTCATAAATCATTTCAATGTAATAAATCTAAAGATACAAGTGTTAAAAATGCTCAGTCACAAGTAAACATTATTACATCCCAAGATTTAATTCTGAAAGAGATAAAGCTTTATTCTTTGCGTTTAATCTCTTTAATAGATACTGGTAGCCAAAAGACTTTGTTAAAGAAAAGTATTTATGATAATTTGAAGAACTTTGTAGAATTAAAACCTACGAGTATCTCTTTGACCGGTCTAGGAAAAGCCTCAATTAAACCAGAAGGTTGTTTCAATTCAGAAATCGAAGTAGATGGTTCAAAATTTAAAGTTACTATTTTTGTCGTTAAGGACAGTTGCATTAATTTCGATTTAATTATTGGCACTGATGTTATTCATCAAGGTACATTAACTATTTTTGAGAATAAAGTGAAACTGTTTAAAGCTGAAGTTCAGTCTAATGACTTTTTAGTTAATATTGTAAATGTTTTGGATGAGCCTAAAATTGATTTAACTCACATTGCTGACAAAAAATTACGTTCAGAGTTATACTCTTTAATTGAAAATTATGTACCAATTAAAACTAAAACAGTAGATGTTAAAATGAAAATTAATTTAACTGACGAAATCCCAGTTTGTTCTTCTCCTCGAAGATTACCGCCATGCGAGAAAAAAATAGTCGAAAACCAAATTGAGGAGTGGCTAGCTCAGGGAATAATTCGAGAAAGTTCTTCTAATTTTTCTTCGCCGGTTGTGTTAGTCAAGAAAAAAGATAACACAATGAGACTTTGTGTTGATTACAGATGTCTTAACAAAAAGACAGTACGTGAGCATTTCCCCTTGCCAGTTATTGATGATGTAATAGACCAATTACATTCTGCCGAAGTATTTACCACCATAGATTTGAAAAACGGTTTCTTTCATGTAGATGTTGAAGAAGACTCGCGGAAATACACCTCGTTTGTTACTCATGAAGGACAATACGAATTTTTGAAATGTCCATTCGGGTTGACCAATAGCCCTAGTGTTTTTCAAAAGTATATTTATAATGTATTTCGAAACCTATTAAAAGATCACATTGTTGTCATTTATATGGATGATTTAATAATACCTGCTAAAAACGAAGCTAAAGGTCTAGAAAAATTAAAACTTGTACTCGAAACTGCATCGGAATATGGATTAGAATTAAATCTTTAAAAATGCAATTTTTTGAAGCGTGAAATTGATTTCTTGGGGTATAGAATCACTAATGGTAAATTGTATCCCTCTCCACTGAAGACTAAAGCTGTAATAAATTTTCCCGAACCAAAGTGTACCAAAGATGTTCAAAGTTATTTAGGATTGACAGGATACTTTCGAAAATTTATAAGAAATTATTCGGTTATAGCTAAACCGTTAAGTGACCTGCTAAGAAAAGATTCAAAATTTAAATTCGATATAGAAGAACAAAGAGCTTTTAATGAACTCAAACGTATTTTGTCGTCAGAACCAGTACTTTTAATTTACAATCCCAAAAGTGCGACCGAAATCCATTGTGATGCCAGTATTGATGGCTATGGAGCTGTTTTAATGCAACAATCTCCAGTAGATAATCAATTTCATCCAGTTTATTTCGCAAGTAAAAAAACCACCGAAGCTGAACGGAAGTACACTAGTTACGAATTAGGTAGTTTTAGCTGTAATTGAAGCCCTGAAAAAGTTTAGAGTATATGTGCTAGGTATCCCATTTAAAATTGTAACCGATTGTAATGCATTTAAAATGACTATGGATAAAAAAGAAATGAGTACAAAAATAGCTAGATGGGCAATAATGTTATCCGATTTTGATTATGTTATTGAACATAGACAGGGTAGCAGTATGAGACATGTCGATGCATTAAGTAGATATCCTATTTGTATGGTAATCCAAGATAGCTTAACTTTAAAAATTATCCAAGCTCAAGAAACCGATGACCATATTAAAACAATAAAAGAAATCCTAAAGGTGAAATCTTATGATGATTATCTAGTTAAAAATGATGTTCTTTATAAATGTGTTAATGGTAATGATTTATTAGTTGTACCGGAAGACATGCAAATGAATATAATCAAGGCCGCTCACGAAAAAGGTCATTACGCAGTTGCAAGAACAGAGAAAAGTTTAGAAAATGATTTTTACATCCCTAAAGTTAAACAAAAAATTGAGAAATGTATAGCAAATTGTGTTCCCTGTATTTTAGTTAATAGAAAATGTGGTAAACAAGAAGGCTTACTTCACCCAATAGAAAAAGAAGAAACTCCATTACATACGTACCATGTTGATCACTTAGGTCCATTAGAAAGCACTAATAAAAATTACAAACATATCCTTTCGGTCACTGACGCATTCACAAAATTTGTTTGGTTGTATCCCACAAAATCTACCGATGCTGCCGAAGTAATTTCTAAATTAGAAATCCAAAAATCTATCTTTGGAAATCCAGTTCGAATTATATCAGATAAAGGTCCTGCATTTACCTCTAAAGCTTTTGAAGATTATTGCATCAATGAAAATATTAAACATATCCCGATTACCACTGGATTACCCAGGTCTAACGGCCAAGTTGAGCGTCTAAATTCTGTCATAATATCTGTTCTATCTAAATTGTCTGTCGATAATCCTAAAAAATTGTATACACATGTAAGCAACGTCCAACAGGTGATAAATTCGACTTTTCAGAGAAGTATAAGCACAACTCCTTTTGAATTGATGTTTGGTACTAAAATGTAACTAAAAAATAACATTGAAATTACTAGTCTTCTGAATGCTGAAATACAATCTGATTTTACAAATAATCGCGAAGATATGAGAAAAAATGCTAAAAAACAGATTTTAAAAGTCCAAGAAGAGAACCGTAAAACTTACAACCTCAGACGAAAGAAAGCTAACAAATTTAAGATTAATGATGTGGTACGCACACAACAAATTTAAGATTAATGATGTGGAACGCACACAACAAGGTCCAGGTTTGAAGTTAAAACCAAAATATTTAGGTCCGTACAAAGTCATAAAAGTAAAAAATAATGACACCTACGATGTAAAGAAACTTGGATTCAACGAAGGATCCATGGTCACCAGTACATGTGCGGAGTACATGAAGCCGTGGACGGACGAAGCTTGAAAAAAAAAGAATTTCACCGATTGTGACACTATACCAACTATGACAAACCTCTGGACTGACAACTAATAGAATTTTAACTTTATTCTCGAAAAGACGAAAAGACGTAAGGTAAAAGAAGATGAAAAGACGTATGAAAGAAGACGAAAAGACGTAAGATAAAAGAAGACGGAAGACGTAAGAAAGAAAAGACGAAAAGACGTAAGGTAATAGAAGATGAAAAGACGTATGAAAGAAGAAGACGAAAAGACGTAAGATAAAAGAAGATGAAAGGACGTAAGAAAGAGAAGACGAAAAGACGCGAAAAAAAATATATGAATTTTTTCAAGAAATAATCTAAGCTTTGAGAAACAATTTGAATAATGACTTCTTTTTTTCAATTAAGACTTTGGATGCTGCTGTGTTTTTTTTTTCTTTATCTTTCCAGATGATCCAACTGCTGCTGCCTCCAAAGGGACGAGCATTCGAGGACGAAAGCCTAGTCAGGACGGCCGTTGTGGGAGCGATTCTTTCTCCAACAGCCAAGTATCATGTCTTGTAAGGTTCTTCATATCGCAACTCTGATAGAAAAGATCTTTAGAAAGCAGACGATTTTCTGAAAAAACTCCATTCAGACGAAAAGCCGAAGAAAAAAGAAATGAACGGAAGAGATCGTTGGATGGAATGTTGGGAGAGTTGGTGTTGACTTTAGAAGAATGTTGATTAAGATGACGCGATTAAGATGTTTTAATTAAAGTTTCCTTTTGAATGTTCGAATTGTAAATATTAATATGTAAATATCTTTTTTGTAAATATTAACGTTTAATATAAGTCATTTAAAAGTTTAAAAACGGTGTCAGAATTTAATTTACCTCCGAGTTTATTTACTTATGTGTTCGAAAGAACTTTTATAAGAAGAATTTCCATATAACTAATGATATATAATCAACTTAATATTATGTAAATATAAATCTCTATATAATAAAATACAGTGAAATATGTGTAAGGTGGAATCGCTTGTGACTAACATAAAATTCCGCCTTAGGGAGGTTTCCGGTTTCGACAGTAAACTTTATAAGACAGACCGATCACAGAGCATTAAACATTTCTTGGGCTAACAGTTAAAACTAACGAATCTTTAAATTTTTTTTTATTAAATAGACATGAAATCTTTACATATTTTTATATATTTATAGCAATAATATATTACATATTAATAAACATTACAAATTGGTAGTGCGCATACATATTAGCATCAATCAAAATTACAGATTTTAGTGAAAATAAAATTATATTTACCATATAAATGCCTTAAAATTATGTTGTCTTAAACTTATTTTGGAAAAAAAATTGATTGTTTTTTGTTTGTTTATTTTCTACGTAATGACTTCTTTTTCCGTAGCACATTATATTTCAGTTAAAATCGGTAACATTTCATAATTGTTTCATTCTATGTAAAAGTTCTGTACAAGGTTTAGATTCTTAAGAGCTTCTGGATATGATTTAATGCTTGTCACTTCGTCTTCGACTTCATAATCGCCAGTGCTACACTGTTAAGAGTGAAGGTGACAAACCGGTGCCATTTGGAACCCTAGGGTGCCATAGGGGCTTGGATATGTGGTTGCAGTGGCGATAGGTCTCTTACTGGGTGATTGGAGTTAAATAAGGTGCCATACACTTCGTATTGGCAGCAATGTGGCACCTCATCGGGTGACTGGAACCATGCGCATGCGCTGTGACGTGTGTCTTTTTGTTTTCTGTGACGGCAAGTAAAATCTATGACTATGAGTGAATGAAAGTGAGCTCGATGGCCGAGCGGTTAGAACGCTGAGCTTGTGATCAGACGTTGTGAGTTCGAATCCTTCGACGGCCAAAAGTCGGTTTGTATATTCTTTAATTTTTTATGACACTCTGGATTAATTGTGCCATCTTTTCACCCTAATTAAAGGTGTCATTCTGGCTCCTTTAGGGGTGTCACCAGTGAGACAAGCCTTTCACCCCTAAAAGGTGCAATGTGTCACCATTACTTTTAACAGTGTACTCCAACTGTTGTTTTCTAGCTTTTGCACTATGATCAAATCCACTGAATCATTATAATCACTTGTAGTAAGTTTATCATCCCCATGTATGTAGTCAGTAACATTTTTATGTCCTTGTCCATATTGATTGAAACTGATGATGTTATTCATCAGGTCTTGAAGCTCTTCTTTTTTAGCATCAATTCTATCGCCATCTGAAATTTCATCGGTGTCGAAACTGAACCCCGATTTCTTAAATCACTTTATTATTGCATCAGGTCTGATTTATTTAGAGGCCCTGTCAATCCACTTAATTTCATCCAAAGCGGTTACAGTTTTAGCTAATTTGGATGCAGACTTTGTTATTCCCATTGCAGCTAAAATTGATTGAAGGAAATATTTTTTGTATACAGTTTTTAGAATTTTGAATATCCCTTGATCTAAAGTCCAAGTTCTAGATGTGGTATTCACTGGATGGAACTGTAGTTTCACATTCGTTAACTCTATCTCGGGATGACAAGGAGCATTATCTAAAAATAATAATACATGGCGGTTATCTCTTTGTATTTTTATATTAAACAACTTCCACCATTCTTCCATGATTATTGCTGTATTCCACGCATCCCTTTGAGATTTTCAGATAAACGGTAAATTTGATACATCAATGTTTTTTGAAACATCTCGGTTTTCGTGGTTTTCCGATTACTAATGGATTTCCCATTTCTCCTTTCATATTGTAGCAAAGAAGCAGAATCATTCGTTCCTTAGAATGCTTTCCACCAAAACATGCTTGCACTTTTTTAACCAGAGTTTACGTAAGCAATTCTCCAAAAAATAGTTTCATCCCAATTAAAAATATCCCTTTGAGCACAACCATCTATTAATGTAGAAATTCTGTCCACCCATTTTACTATATCAAAATCCAGAATATCTTTTGATTCGCCATATATTTGTTTCCATGACAGATTATATCGAGCTCTTAAGCTTATCAATCATCCATTTGATGCTTTAAAATCTTTTTTCGCAATTTCTTCAGCAATTTCTTTTGCCTTTATCCGAAGTAAAATTCCTGATATGGGAAAATTTTTTGCTCTGGCAGTGGAAAACCATTCCCATGTTAGTTTGTCAATGTCTTCGTTTTCAACTTGCTTTTTACATTTGTGGGTGCAATCTTCCGCTGTTTCAGATTCTATACGAAGTTCATCTTTCTTTTTGATAGCATCGGAGATTTGAGTCTCTCCACATTTATATTTTTAAATAAGCTTTTAACTGGGATATTTTGTTCTTTGAATTCAATAATATCAATTTTGTCTTGTAAAGATAAAGTGTTCGACGTCTTTGATTGATTATCCATTTAGGAATGATGATTTAAATTATACAATAAATCTCTTCTTTATAATCTGCGTGATTATACGACAACGATAACACTTACTGACTTAACACAAACTAAAATTACTTACACTTTCGTAAACTGCATTCTCTTCACGTATTGAAAGAACTTGTAGCTATTTCTGGAAGTTGTGGTAATATTCTTTTTGTTTGAAATTCTAGGAAGAAATCAACACTCGTTGTATTACAGGACACATAAAACTTAGCAAGGAGCAAAACTATTTCGGAAGACCATGAAAGGGTGCTGAAATTAAGGTGTCAATGTTGTAACCCTCTCTTTTTAAACAGATTCTCTTATCTTATTTTAACCTAAGAATGAGCTTGTCAAATATCACGTGAGACCCATTGTTAAACAGTTCCGAGTCATATACAATATTAAATTCATCCCCAAACTACTGTCAACAATCAGTGACGCCTTTTCTTAACCTCTAGGAATGCTGCTGGACAAATACATTTCATAATGAAAAGAAAAGATTTTTTTCCATTTATATTTCGCAGGAAATTTTTCTTCCATCTTAAACATTAAATTTACTACCTGGAACCCAAAATGAATATCTGATTCCGCGTTACACAGATTCTTTCCGTTATAGAGAGATTTCTCAGAAATCTCTATGTTTTAAATGTGGGACACTGAAATGTTTCCGCCTTAGAAAGATTTCGGCTTAGACAAATTTCACTGTACAGTGAAATGTGTAGTATGCTAAACCAGTTTTTTCTTCCAAAAGCTGTCATTGGAACTGACGCTCCCGCCAAAACCTTTTTATCGAATATGTGCATGCGAAACTTTACATCAGAAACAGAAATTTTCCAAAATAAGGGAAAACCGACATTCCTTCTTTTTTCGCGTGGGGAGGCGGAAAGGAGTAAGCAAAATAAAAATACAATTTAAAGGTGTTATAAAAAAAAATAATAATTAATTGTTAGTATTACCTAAAGTTCGACTTTTTTATTAACGCAGTTTTATTGTATACTTGTTAAAATTTTGTTTAATTAAGAAATCTTAATTTTGTTATGATATATTAGCCGCAAAGTCTGGTTTACCCAGAAATATTGTAAATGCTAATAGTGTGTTTATTAGTACATAAACTAGCCGAACTTTGCTCATCTAAAAACATCCATATTCTCAATTATTTTTATCAGTTTTTTTTAAATATATGTAATAAACACAATTTTACCCACCGTCTAAGACGGGCATCAACACTAGTAATTATATAATATCAGATTTCATTAATAATCATCAAAGAAAATGTTAAACAAAATTTTACTGAGGGATACTGATTATCATGTCACGTAAAATTACAAGATTTCATCCCGTCATTAAACAAAAATATCCAAACTTGTACTGGATAAAAATCTTATCACGTAATCACGTAACACAAATCTGTTTCGTGAGTTATGCGCTTTAGATTTTTGCCGCCTAAGTAAGTGCAATAGTAATAAGACTAACATTTAAACTAGCCCAATAAAAGGAAACAAAGTTATAATTTAGACTGAGAATTCAAGATTATTTTATATATTTTTTTGTTGTACTTTCTCTCTTGCTTCGCCATAATTTTTATTCAGAAAACATCAGATGAAATATTGAAGATACGGAAGAAATTTGTACGGATTTTTAACTGGGATAAAATATTTCTGCTTTTAAGAAAAGCAACTTAAAAATCCAATATTCTTAGAATTTTAAAAGAGAAAACAGAGGATATTTGCAATATTATAACATGTTTGTCAGAATATGTTTACAGAATGTTTGGGGAGTATATTTTATGTCGAGGTTTATAGATTAAAATAAACAGCTAAATTTTACTCTCTTTATAAAAGATAAATATGAAAGTTTGATATCAGATAAGGGAAAAATACGACATTGTATAAATTTTCAATAGCAAAAAAAAGCAAGATTGTTATGAACAAAATATAATAGATTTTCTAATACATGTAGGGCGTATATCATGCTTCACTTAATTTTCTTTATATATAAGAGTTTTAATCAGAGTGAAAATCTTCTGAATATTTCGCTTCGGCATAAAACTCATTCTTGAAAAATAACTTAAAATTCTTCCTTTAAATTAACTAGAAATTTTATTGAGATTAGCCTTTTTAACTAAAAAAATCTATAAAAAGTTTTTTTTAATTATGTTATTATTGTATAAAAAATGTCATAATTAATAGTAATATATAGAATTAGAATGTTTCCATGCAATTTCAGAAAAGCTCTTATTTCTATGTTGACTAAACCAATTAGACGACGTTTAGCAAAAATAACATACTTTTTTTTTAATCTGTCTGTCTGTCCGAAATAGATTCAGAATTTTTTCAACAATAAACGCTAAACACAATATGCATTTATAAGTACAATGATTATTGCTTTAATCTGAAGCTTGTTGTTTTCCAATATCAAAAAATAGTTTTTGATAAAACAGAAAAACTCGGTAAGATCAATCAATCACTTAATATTTCAATAATCAAAAATGTTATTAGTTTCAAGGGGTTTTCTCATGTGTGAAAGATCTAATTGAAGCATAATCTGAAGTTTATCGCATTTCTACGGCTGTAATAGCGTCTAAAAAACTGGAGAAACAGGACCATAAATCAATCAAACAGTCGTTCAATTTTCACAAACTCGAGAAACAATTCTTTAATTTTAAAGACACTTGCGAGGATTGAAAATTCTAATTAAGATTTATAAGTGATAATTCTGCTTAGGATCGAAAGTTTCTTCGATTTCTATCTAAAACAGTTTTTGAGATAATAAGAAAAAACTGACGTCACTGAAACAATCAATTAGTTCCCGAGCTTTTGCTCGGGAACTAATTGATTAATTTTTTTACATATTATGGTGTCTGAAAATTCAACTTAAAATTTAATTCAGCTTACAACTGAAGAACATAGCATTCTGACATGTAAAATAACTTCTGAAAATACAGGAAAAACAAGAGGATCAATAAATCAACCAATCTTAACAATGCTCCAAAATGGGAGATTCGTCAATTTTAATGACTCTTACGGCGATTGAAAAATATAATAAGATTTTATAATTGAGAATTCTGGTTACAAATGAAAGTTTATCTCATCCCTTCTTCTGAAATGGTTTTTAACATCACAAGAAAAAGCCGAAAAAATCAATTAATGAGCACATCTTTTAATGCTCAAAAACTCGGAAACTAATTGATTACATTTAAGAAATATTATGATGACTGAAAATTCGAATTAGATTTTAATTCCGGTTACAATTGAAGTACATCGCAATCTGACATATAAAATAACTTCTGAGAGTACAGGAAGAACACGGGAATAAATAAATCAACCAATCTTAACAGTGCTCCAAAATGGGAGATTCATCAATTTTAATGACTTTTAATGATTGGAAAATATAATGAAAAAATTATAAATGATAATTCTTCTTACACACGGAAGTTTATTTCAACCCTGAATCTAAAATGGGTTTTAATAAAACAAGGAAAAACCGAAAGGATCAATTAATAAACAAATCTTTTAATGCTCAAAAACTTGGGATCTAATTAATTAATGTTAAAGAACCTTATGGTGATTAAATGAATTATTTAAGACTTGTTACAAGCTGCAGTTATCACATTCCGACATCTAACATAGCTTCTGAGAAAACAGGAAAAAAACAGAGAATCATCATTATACAATCCTTTAAATGTTCAAAAAGCCGGGAATTAATAGATTAATTTTAAGGGAACGCATGGTGATTGAAATATCTAACAAAAATATATAATGGGTATAAATTACATTTTCAGCTTAAGAATTTACATATTCATTTAAAAACTTGATTGGAAAATATTTTTCCTAAATAATTGATAAACTTATAAAATGAGAGTGTAATTTTAACTGCAATTTATAAAATGAAAATGCAAAAGCACAGAAGCGGTTCTAGTTTGGAATAATAAATTAACAACTTAATTAAGAGTAACTTTATATAAACATGATCATAGCTAAAGAACATTATAAATTTTAAAGAGCGTTAGAAAGAATTTGCTACTTGTTTGTAAATAAGGTACCCTGGGGTAATAACGCCAGACGGGGTAATAACGCCAAGTGCTAATATTTTGCATAATTATGAAATAATCTGGTAAATGACACCCATGTGTTCTGCGCAGAAGGGTTTTGAGTCATATAAATCGCAAAAAACAGCTTCAAGTTAATTTGTTTCATTTTTAGGTCTTATTGTTTTTACAAGCAGTTAAAATTAATGCTTGATCTAAAATTTGCGAGATACGTTTTGTGATGTGAAGACTATTTTTTTTTATCCGGAAATACTTTGTTAATTACATAAATTTCTAGTACATTTCATGGCCTTTCAAAATGTTGTTGAAGATTTTGGATATCTTCTCGAGATAATTTGTAATTTAAAATGTACAGCGCAATAACTATAACAGGGTAATAACGCCAATCCTTGCAATTTTTACCCCGGTTGATTCCCTACAGTGGCAGAGCTACATCCTAAATACTGATTCAAATAAACACAGTTAAAACTGTGCAATGTTTCTAATAATTCTATTTAAACGCTCCTTTTTAAGCAAAAAGAAGTTCACGGTCCAATATTCTTTTGCCTCATCCCCTCCCCTCCCCACACCACACCTTTATTTTTCTTACACTTTCACGAAAAAATGAACATTTTCAATAGCTTAGGATGCAATTTATCAATTTCTAGAGCTGAGAGTTTGTATTTTTAGAATTGGGCAATCTACATGCAATTAATCCAACTTATATCATTGTTTTGTTTGCATGGTGTTATTACCCATATAGGTGGGTAATAACGCCAAATAGCATTGGTCAAGAAATCACGCCATTACATTTTATGTATTCATATCTGTTAAATTATTTTTTTTATATAGATAGTCAATGAGTTGCTGTATCAAATCATATATTTGTTTGAAAAATACAAACTAAAACTGAGCCGTGAAAATTGCTAGAACCCTTGCTAGAATTGCTAGAATTGCTAATTAACGTGGCGTTATTACCCCAGGGTACCTTACATTAAAAGAATTTTTTTAATGAAAATAATGGCAATTTTTCTGTTTAAACCATGTATGTCTCAATATTTATTCATAAACTTCGGAAAATATATTTTAATTGGAATTTTTTAGATGCAATTTTGAAAAAGAGAAACTGAGATTTCAATACCTTATAAAAGATAAATATAAGAGTAGGGAATCAGAAAAATCAAAATTGGATATCATATAAAAGTTCGATAAGAAAAGATTAAGATAAGCTAATCTTGAAAGAAAATAGGTTCTGCAAAATTCTAAAAATAATGTCTTCTCTGAACCAAAAGAAAAAAAAAAAGTATAACTAAAAACTGAAATGGGAATGTGAGAAACTATATATACGTTTATTTCAGAATTGAATTTTTCGCGGTTTATCAAATATTTTGTATTGAACTGTCTTTATTTTTAGATACGTATCTGGAGTTTATAACGCAATAAATTTACTATTTTTCACATAAATACTTCCACTTGATTTGAACTTTAAACGAATGCTTTAAAATATTCATTTCTACATTAAACGTGGCAAATATACCTGACAAAAAAATATTTCCCTTTTGTCTTGAAATAATTAAAAAAATTGTCGAAAATATCATTATATATTCTCTCATCTTATTTGAAGGCTGTTGTCTGCAGTTGGATTTAGAAATACGATCAGTTAGTTTTGTATAAACATCGGCCAGTTTTGGTCATATTTCTGTAGAAGGAATGCTTTCAGGGGAGACTTTTGAAGAGAAAGTGACCAGATTATCCTTATTGTTTAAAAGTGCTGGTTACTTAGCTTCCGAATGTCTCTCTGTAATGCTAAGTTTATGGGCGCTTGATGCATTCTTATAGTTAAAGTATCTGCGCAGGAAAAAAAATGTTTCAAACTTCTTTTTTAGTCTTCTCTTCTTAAAAGATCTAAATATTTTTCTTAGTATTCAAAATATTTTAAAATCTATGCTTAGTTTAATATGTTATGTTTTAAAAACTGGCGGCCGGGGAGTAAAATTTTAAAATTTCCTATAAAATTGTGCATAGATTTAAGAAATATTTTAAGGGTATATTGTAAGTACCTTTTGAACTAACAAAATACGTGAAAAAGTGACCTCTGTAAGAATTGAAGTCACTTTGTATCTAATTGATTTTTTACTATAAAATTGAAAACACATATTAAGAAAGATTTATTTTATTAGTTGAAGTTGTTAAAAAAAGTATACACATGTACATTGTTTTTTTAATTATTTTTAAAGATAATACAATTTTTACGAAAGAATAAATCTTGTATGCCTTGCGCGCACGATTTTTCAAATTTGAATAGCTAAAACAAACCAACATTTTTTTCTGAGTAGAGATATACTGTTTTTTCAAAATGACCTACGATGAAAAAAATAAAACTTATAGATCAAGAGAACAAAAATATTTTTTAAAGAAATTCGAAATATCGATATTTTTTTTACACAAAAGTAGCCATGAATTCTAAACTTCTAATTTGAGGAACATAATAGTAGGTCATTTTGCGCCTATATATATTTAATACACTCAGCAAAAATTTTGTGAAATTCTGCGCAACCATTTTTTAGAAATCATGCGCGCAACGATCAAAATCGCTGTTTTGAGAAAATTGACTTTAAAGTTTAAATTATCCATTGGTCGTATAGGAAAAGCGAAAAGTGTTTTAGACATAACCCTTCTTATAATGCGAATTTTTTAATGCGGTTTGTTTTTTAATGTTCCCAAAAAATCATATTTAATTATAAGCCCTTTTAAAAAAAAATTATATTTGGATTCTTTAAAGGATACCTGACCCCTTAAATCCAGGAAAAAAAGTTGTATCTTTTATAAGAGAAAAGTGAAGGAAGACGTTAAAAATATCCTCGTGAGATATTTTAAATAAAAGAATACATCTAACATTCAACAGACAATACAGTACTGAGAGGAATTCAGACGCTTAGTGACCAGTACTCTTAAAGAAAAGCCTGAAAAACTTCCACAGTGGCCATCAAACTCCCACATGTGGTAGGATAAACTGATTTTATTCAAACACTTCATGACAGGTTGATGCTAATTTATTTGGTAGCGAGTCGGGTACGGGTTGACCGGATTTTTCAAAGAAATATTATTCAAAGAAAAATCTGGAGTATTTTTCAGATAAAAAATATATATATTTGAAAATTAATGAGTGTTTACTGTAAAAAAAAAAACTCTAAAGTTACTAAAAGCTTTCTAGAAAACTGGGATTCCGAGAACTTTTTGTGTAACGACAAAAGCTACAGATTTGTACTGAAAATAAAAAATAAAAATATATTTAAGGTTACTAAGAACTTTTTAAGAAACTGAGATTTCTACGCTGCAGGAAAAAAAAAATCCGTTAAATCATTTCAAAAACTGCTGGCTGCAGATTTTGTCGTAAATTTCACGGATTTTTATTACAATGTAGAATATATTATCTAATTGCAAACCAGATAATAATTTAGTAAGATAACTATAATTTAAACATATTCACTTGTAAAATTACAAATTTCTGTAGCTTTAAAAAACTTAGTTTTGTAGATTTACATATTTTTTTGTACAGTGTACAGATAAAATATTTGTAAACATACATCTTTACAATTGTAGGATTACAGATTTTTTTACAGTGTATATGTGTCCATTTTTGTAAAAAAAAGATAAAATTGATATTAAGAAATATTGTATACTGTTTTTCTATAACTGTATTAAAATTTGAATTCATATTTTCTTTCATTTCATTTTGGCTCGCATTGAGGTGTCAATATTTTGAATTTGAATCGTGATTATGTTGAAGTGTATCGGTTTCACATTTATGGAATATTTTTGTGAGATTCATGCCAGGTTTCGGGTTAGCTTTAAGCAACAGGTTCCAGTTCCGGTCGGGTTATAAAACACTCATGAACATTGGTACGATCTCCTCCTTTTCTCTTTATTTTTGCATGTATAAATCCAATTGTACATCAGAAAGTATTAGATTGAGATTTGATAGCATCCTAAAAACAGATATTAGCACTTGAAAAATCTAATATTCTGAGTTTAGAAAACTGATTAATTCGCTTTAAAAATGATTTGTAAACGCTTCCGAAAATTAATGATATATAAAGATAAAAAAAAAAAATAATTGTTTGCATAGATCTAGATTTTATAT
This sequence comes from Maratus speculifer, assembly GCA_964019185.1. Classification (NCBI taxonomy): domain Eukaryota; kingdom Metazoa; phylum Arthropoda; class Arachnida; order Araneae; family Salticidae; genus Maratus; species Maratus speculifer. The sequence continues at coordinate 25,635,742 of OZ025289.1, read as the reverse complement.
TGGTTTTAAGATTTTATAAATAAAGAAAGCTCTTTGGAATCGTGGGTAATTCGGAAGAGGTTACTGCATGTTCAAGGTTATAGTACATTTTTGAAGAATAAGAAACATTTGCCCTTTTTTAACAGTGCACTGAAAAAAAAGTAAAGTTGCAAAACTTTTTTAAGAAACTTGGATTTTTAGAACTTTTTAAATAACAGTAATTTTAAAAACTTATGTAACAAAATCGGTTACACGAATTTTTCCTTTTACAGATACATGAAAAGTTGTAGGAATCCCAGTCTCCGAGAAAACGTTAAATAATTTTACAGATTTCTTTTTTACAGTGTGTTGCTTAATTAACACATTAAAGACGGGAAACATTATGTTTGTAATTTTTATTTTAGCATGGATGTTTTGTTTTAACACTGAATGAAATAGCACGGAATGCTTTGAAAAAAAATATTGTTAAAGTTCTGTTTATGTTCATAGGTGCGCTATAAAGAATTAAATCAAATTCAGAAATTCAGATGCAGATATTGTAGCAGTCAAACTACACTGTAAAAAAGGACAGATGTTTCTTAAAAGTAAGTATTTTTAGCTGCATAACTGAATCTATGCATGCAGTCGCAATATTAAAAGGCTAACATTTCTAAATATTAATGCTGTTAATGCTTCATGTTTTTTTATTAATCATAATTTCTAAATATCAATATTTATCTGAGAACAAATCATCCGAAAAAGTGATATTCAAATTCAAAGAAACTGATTATTTGACTGTAAAAATTACTCAGTAGAGTTTTCGAAAAGATGGGTAGTTAATAAAAAAATTATTTTTGTAAATTCTTTGTTTATTCTCCATCAACACATAACAGAGCAAAAACTACCCGACCGGTATTGCATAATTTTTCGAGTCATTTCAAATTTTATAAACATCAGATGTGTAGTTTAATTACAGGGACAATCAAAAGTATTCCGTTACATTACGACTAATCGGGAAAAATAATTTGAAATACATTTTAATTATGTTACACTCTTTCGAACATAGTAAAATCGATATGCATCCATTAAGTATATACTAAAATAAACATTCTGTACAATTTGTGGCATAAAGAATATTTCTTATTAATTTACAGGCCCACACAAAACTATTCTTTTGCATAATGGTATAGGGGGAAACATTTTTGGAGGCATGTTTTAATTATATTAAACTATTTCACGTATTATAAAATTGTTATATGTTACTGAGGTTTGCTAGAAATTAGTTCCTGTGTAATAGAAACCAAATATTATTTACAGGGACACGAAAACAGATTTTGGCTACTATATAGTATACAATTATATCAAGATCTCAATGTTTTGAAAACTTCGTACGAATGCACATTATTTGCTACACTTGAAGTGCAATTTCCGACTTTTTTTCTTTACTTTGACACTAACATGTATAAAATAAAATTTTAATCCATTTACGTTAAATATCAAAATATTCGAATCTTAATGGCTTAAAATTAGAATGTTGTAACAATAAAATAATCAATTTGAACTGAATAAAATCTGTTACATGAGCTAAAACTGTAAGGTTCTGTTACGAAGCAAGAAATACTAAACATTAATGAAATACTTCTGAATTTTAAATCTGGACTCAAGTGAAAAATTCTGAATTTTAAATCTGGACTCAAATAAAAAATTCTTAATTTTTAACCAGGACTGAAATAAAATACAAATTTAAATTGGCTAATTAATGCAAAGTTGTTTTATAATTTTTATTCTTACCTCGCTGCTTTATTAAGTGTATTTTATTTAGATTCGCCATGTATGGGAGAAAATATGTAAGACTACTACAGCTTTTTTTTTTAATTCGGATAAAATTTTTCCAGAGAAAATGAAAATCATTATTCCTAAAATTCGAATCTCTTAGCAATTTTATATAAATTTTTAAAAGGAAAACTGAAATGTTTTCAGTTTAATACCGTCTTTGTCAAACCATTTTTGAAAAATGATTAGGGAGTTTGTTATATATCGACGTTGATTGAATGACATATAAGATTTCAAGACCTTTTAAAATATAAACATTAAAGTAAAGATTCTAAGAAGAGAAAATATGATACATAAATTTTCGATAAGAAAAGATTACTTTTTCTGAGAAAGATAGGGAAAAGTAAAACTCAAATAATGAGTTCTTGGATTTAACAGAAAAAAAAAGATAAATATGAAATATGAAGGCTAAACTTTATACGAGATAAACTCGCTTTCACATTCAAGGAATTTTTCTTCTTGTAATTTATCTGTTTTCTATACCATTTTAAAATGTGCTAACAGAACCAGATCATCACACGCGGAAACTTCCACCAGTATTTTACTATAGAAATTTTTGCCTCGCTTAAACGCAGTTTTTTTTTTTTTTTTTTTTTTTTTTTTTTTAAATAAGACAAAAATTTTATTATAAAATGCTGATGAATGTTTGACTGAACAATGTAAAAATGGTATTCTACTTTTTTTTATTTATATATTCTCTGTAATTTTCCTGAAGTAGTGTGAAAGTGGTTTTCCAGAGTATACATTTATTTCGGAATAACCTTCTACCCGGCTTATCAATATTTTACATTGAAGATTTTGAGATGCATAGTTTTGTTTATACTTTGGCTTCTATTACTCTTTTTTAAATGTACAACATATACTGGCAATACAACAATCCGTATGACCAGTGTTTAGTACCGTAAACCGTGACTACTTTGACACTTTACCGACGAAAGGGTTTAGTTTTATCCCTTTTTTCGTGTGTTTTCAAGCAATTAATTATCTTTTTTCTAATAGGCCTCGTAGATCTTTTTTCTTATAAGTAAAATATAGGTTATAAGTGAAATTTGACGACTTACGAAAATATACTAGAGATTCGACATTATCGCAATTACACTGAAGGCGACATAGATAACGAAGTGGAAACTTTTAATAATGGCATAATTAAAACACTTCCCAACATTCCAAATACCAAGTGGCAGTCTTGTCAATAAATATATTGGAAGACATTTCAAGTCTATGGGTCGTTCGACAATCCTTACTCATAAAGAAAACCAGTTGATTTCCAAGACGTTGAAAGTCGTGCCCGACCGGGGTTTTCCCATAGCCAAGCACGATGTTACAATGGTAATTAAAAAATACCTTAGCCTGAAGAGAGTGAATATCCTTATGTTGACCAACAATACTCCATGTGGTGATGAAATTGATGTTTTCAGCCACAGATAAAATTTGAAAAGTCACATTTTTCGCAAAAAATCGTAAACTTTAATCGTTAAAATACTCCTAGGTGATTTTAGGGGTGTACTTTTTAAAAATGTATATTGATATCTGAAGTAACTTTGTCATAAAACACCTACTATGAGCATTTAAAGCACATTTGTAGTTAGGTGACAAAGTAACACCAAACCTGGTGTAACTTTGTCACCGCATTTTTAGCACTTTCCAACAAAGTTGAAAAGTACTTATGCATTCGGTTTGTTTGTCCGTCTGTCCGGCCTCTAACTCCCGTAAATATACTCGGATTGCTATGAAATTTTTATACGTTATTGAGGTTTACCCTAGCTCGAACCCTATTGAAAATGAAGTATCTACCATGATTAGTTTATCTACAGAGAGAATGAAAAGTTTCCCAATACATTACGGCCTATGGGGAAAAATCGTTAATATACTCGGATTGCCATGAAATTTTAGTACGTTATTGACGTTTACCCCAGCACAAGTCCTACTGAAAATGAAGTTTCTATAATGATTAGTTTACCTACAGGGCGAATCAAAAGTTTCCCATTACATTACGGTCTATGGGGAAAAATCGTTAATATACTCGGATTGCCATGAAATTTTAGGACGTTATTGACGTTTACCCTAGCACAAGTCCTATCGAAAATGAAGTTTCTACCATGATTAGTTTATCTACAGGGCGAATCAAAAATTTCCTATTACATTACGGCCTATGGGGAAAATTCGTTTCAAAGGAATTTTAAAGATGTTATACCCTGTCAAACATATTAAAATATGCATTCTATAAAATATAAGGTGAAAATGTAGCTATTATTCATTTACAGGGCCACACAAAAGAATTCCATTAGATAATGGTAAAAGGGGGAATTGTGTGTGACATATTTTAAATATATTAAGCTTTTTCATGTATAATAAAATTGATATATGTCACTGAAGCTTAATATAAATTATACGCTACTGTCTTGCATAATATGAAGTACATAGCATTTACAGAGCCATACAAAAGATTTCAAATAGTATATTCTTTCCGAAGTACCGTATATATGTCCGATGATGGCTGATGGAGGGATGAAATGCATTTTAATTATGATACTCGCGTTTATATTTCGCTAAATATATGCACATTATATGGTGTGTATAAATGTTATAGTTGATATACAGGGCTATCCAAAAGAGCTCACCAACGTTACTGAATATGAGCGTAAATTATTTAAAAGTGGTTCTTAAATAAGCTATGTATTTTTACGCTGGGCTGCATTCAATTTACTGAGAAATGTTTGCATAATATAGATAAAAGGATATGCAAGGCCACGCAAAATATTCGGTACATAGATGCCTATGAATGATGATTTATGAGAATGTGATTTCAGTTGTTTTAAAAGTGTTTTAGTTTTCAATAAATTCTAGCCTAATGCTGACGTGTAATAAAGGTACAATGTAAACTAAACTACAGGGCTGAACAAAAGTATTCAAGTATGTTTCCATCTAATAGTATGAATTGCTGAAAAAGAAATTTCAAGCTACTGGGCATTTTCGTGCTAAGCTAAATTTTCCCATTATATGAACTGACATATGAAATATAGGGCTGTTCTAATATACTGGAATACATATTTGGGTATATTTGGCTATACACTATTATTTCCCTAAATAACAAAGTTTTGTTAAAGATTTCATTAAGTGTTGGAAAGTGCGTCATAATCTATGCTTAACGCATGATTTTTCTTACTTGTTTATTTTGTTTTTATACACTTACAATACATCTCATATACATTTGAACCTCCTTTTATGTTAAAGGTAATCTTTAGGTCAATACATTTGTATTTGTATGAGACCCAAATTCGAAGAATTAAAAAAAAAAAGTTATATACAAAAATATATCTGAAACTTGACAATGTAACCCCGGGTTACGGTATATAATTCGCCTCCTTGAAAGCAATACACGTTGACAATGATCACTGAATGTAGAAACTTCGAGCTCGACAGTGCACATTGTAGGTTATTCAAATTCAGAATTGGGTTAATTTATGTCAATCTTAAATTAATTGTCTCAAATATAAAATTAGGAAACTATTTGGCTGAGCAAAAAGTTTTGGAATTTTTTTATTTTATATTTTTATTGTAAATTTAAATTTTTAATCTAATAGTTACCAGAATTTTTGTCGTACATAGGAAAACACTACTGGTATATCCATAGAAGTTCCGGAATTTCGGTCCAGATGCAGCTCCATCCGATTATGGCTTCTTTCGTCAATATAACTCTGTTTCAAGAGCCATCGATTAGAATCCTGTTATGAAGTTGAAAAAGCATGTCAAGAGTTTTTCGATTCCAAGGATCCTCGATGATACATCCAGCGAATCCGGAATCTGGCAGAATGTCAGTGACTATTATGGTCTCTAGGTTGAATAGTCATTGTTGCTTTTGTTGTTAATTTGCGCACAACTGCCCAACTTCACAAATTTCCCAGAACTTTTTGCTCAACCTAGTATAATGCCCATTGCAGAAATGGCACAGGAGCGGCCACAACTGAGTAATAAAAGCCAACATTTTATCAGCATAATATTTTTACATAATAAGCATTTTACAAATTAAATCTGTTGAAATTCCATCCTATAGATGAATAAGCATAATCATCACGAAAATAATGAAATACGCAGAATTAGCGGCTATATATAACAAAATTTAACCAGGACCAATTTAAACAGCGTCTAACTGAATATAAATTTTGGCAAAATTTGAACGTTATTTCTGTAGCTAGATCGTAGCAAAATACGTGTCTAAAGAAAATATGTGTCTAAAAGAGAGAGAGGAATATTTTGAAAAATTAATCAAATCTAGTTAAGGACATCCTAAAGCCTGTAAATATCGATCAAAAAGTAAAAGTCGAAATTCTTCACAATTTCAATATACTTATAAAAGAAAGTACATGGCAATTTTATTGATAATATGTTAACATATCTTCATAAAATGACATTGATACAATCTACACATGAACTACAGAATCTGCTTTCTGGAGCCTCCAGGGTTGTTTTAATTGATAGTATATTATTATTATTTTCTTTTTATCGAATATATACACTGGCCTTCAACTTATTCGTATTTACTGTTATTATGTACGTTTCACTTATTAATTTTTAGATGCAGTCGTATGTATATAAATATGAAACGCTTATAGTTGGCGTCTGGTGCGTCCATCTGTCTATCTATCTGCTTGTCCGTTTATTACAGTTCAATATCCAACTAACCGAATGGCTTGAAATTTAATATATTTAATAGTTGTAGAGTAATGTTGATCATTTCAAATTTTATGAAAATCGAACAAAAACTTTCTTCATTGCTAATCTTATCCTACATAGCTAATTCAATGATATCCCATGATAGGTAATGATTCTGGACTGCCATGTTGATGATTTCCTATTTAAAATGGAGGTCTATTATTTCGGTGTTACTGAATTTACTATATGTATAACAACTATTATACTAAGATCCGATCATTTATAAAACTTGTTGCTGTACCAACCATCCCAATTGAAACGTTTGACGTTTAATTTACGACTTATTCAAAATACGTACCGTGTCAATTACCGGAGTTATGCCAATTATTATGAGAACAAAATTAATTTCGAATAGCAAAATGAATATTTTTTCGAAATTTTGCTTGTCATAATTTTTTAAAGTATGTGTACTATTTTTTAGCAAACATAAGTAAAAATAGAATCAAAACTCCTTAATACAGAACGAAACTGAATGATTCTCACTTACTTTTGAATAAGTATTTCATCTATACGAAAAGACATTATTCCCTTTCTGGATACAGATGAAATACAGTTTTTTTCAAATAGCATTTTCTTTATAACTGCATTTTACAAGTGAAAATATTGATCAAACAAAAGACAATATCCACTGAAAATGGTTTATTACATTTTCCATATCAAGTTCAGACAAAAATGACAGAGATACAAAACACATTCATATATTGACAAGGTACTTGCTTCCTGTTTCACTACATACTATATTATCTGCGATATTGCTTTTTTCCGGTGTAGTTCAGATTTAAGGTTTTTCTCATAAAGTTCTTATAAAGTTTTACCCAATATTTTATTACAGATGTCAGTCTTGATTTTTTTTCTTTGCACTGTTGTTTCATAATACCCGTTATTAGGTGCGTTCGTAATTATACAATACGTAGCACCTATAGTGGTCGTTCAGTCCGTCCGTCTGTCCGTCCGCATATAACAACACAAAAACCACCCAACCGAATCGTTTGAAATTTAAAATACATAACTATTACATAATTTTGTCGAGTCATTTCAAATTTTATGAAACTCGGATTCATAGATCAATTACAGGGGCAATCAAAAGTATTCCATTACATTACGGTCAATGGGGAAAAAAGTTTCAAATGCATTTTAATCGTTTGAAATTTAAAATACATAATTATTATATAATTCTGTCGAGTTATTTCAAATATTTTGATAATCGTGTGCATAGATCAATTACAGGGGCAATCAAAAGTATTCAATTACATTATGGTCAATTAGGAAAAAGTTTCAAATATATTCTATACGTTTGAAATTTAAAATACATAATTATTACATAATTTTGTCGAGTTATTTCAAATTTTATGAAAATCGGATGCAAAGATCAATTACAGGGACAATCAAAAGTATTCCGTTACATTACGGTCAATGGGAAAAATGTTTCAAATGCATTTTAATCGTGTTGCACTCATGCGAACTTAACAAAATTTATATGCAACTATAAAGTACATATTATAATATACATCATACATAATTTGTTTTGCAAAGAACATTTCTTATTGATTCACAAGGCCACACAAAAGTATTCCATTACATAATGGTATAGGGAGAACATTGTTTGATGAGCGTTTTAATTGTAATTCACTATTTACAATTTTATGAAATTGATATATGAAAGTAATATTTTTAAAACTTCGTTATCGTACGAACGCACCTAATTTGCTACGCTTCACGTGCAACTTCCAACTTGTTTTATTTAATCTTGGAATTTCTGCTTTTAAATTAAAAGAATAGAGATTTGGTACAAATGGTCTGCGAATCGTAGATGTGTAAAAGAAGATTATTGATCTTATTTATTTACAATTCCCTTAAAACTCGTATTATTGTGCTATATTTCTGAAACAATGACAATCGAATGATGTATGATATAATATAAAAATAATTATCAATTTATATTTTGATAAATTATGAACTACAAGCAGAGCAGAACAAGCTATGATCGGTTAAAATTAACTTTGTGTTCAGCTCGATATAACAATAACTTCTTGCTGCATTATTGCTTATAAAGTATTTTATTTTATATCAGTATTATTTTGAGAAATAAACAATATTAAAACTATGTAATACTTCTAAATTTTTTATTACTTACATATTTACAGGTACAACAAAAATACATCTAAATTACGAACTATAAAATTCGTTGCGCACTTTTATTTGGTAGCAGTGCTTTTAGGCTCGAACGACTTTTTTTTTAGAAAGGCGAAATTAATCAGTTGTCGAAGCATTCCATTGTTTAAAGTCAATTTTTCAGCCAAATCCTATTAATTTCGCTCACAGCTAGCAAAATTAACGAAACATTTTGTGAACTTTGCTGATTCTTTTACTACGGAATGTTCAACAACTTAAAAACTGTTTTTACCTTTATTCACTTTGAAATTCATACACCGGTAGTGATCCCGAAATGACCCACTAATTGATTTATTTTGGAACATGCGACCAAACCCAATGTTTTTCTCGTATTCCCAAACATTAGGATACAAAATTCAGTAAAAATCATTCGAGATATTGTGTCTTTAAAATTTGCGTATACACACACACTCATATAGTTGCTAGATTTAATAGTATTTTAAATATATCACAGTGATTATTGTCGTCGAAGTATCCAGACTGTTAAAAATCTCGCCCTAGTTTGAACCAAATTTTGGTACTCAATAGTTGCCACTGTAAAAGTGCTATTACACGTAAAAATTGCAAGCGACAAAAATCGCCTGCGTTTTTTCGTGTTCTTAGCATTTCATTGGCTGTTCGAGAAGAGTCTTTACCATCATTTGGATTTCCAAGCATTTGATTGCTTCTTACTGGCGAGTCGCTTCGTTCCAGGCGTCAAAGACGCTTCGACACAAGAGAATCGCGCGCTAACTAAGCGACTTGCCTGGTCCCATAGGATAACATGGAGACGCCTGCAGCAGCGCACGTGTAATAGCACTTTAAGATGGTGAAATCTTAAAGCAGTATTTGGAGCTCCTGTTGAAACATAGTTCCAATAATTGGAACGAGGTCAAAATAGGAAGCTCCAAATGTTGGTGCGAGGTTTCAACATATTATGGTGGCAACTATGAAGCTCAAAACTATTAAGCTTCAAAATTTGGTTCAAACTAGAGCAAAATAGTTAACAGTGCAGTATTAAAACAAATCCAAAACGAATTTAGAAATTAACTTATTAAGCGATGATATTTCCGGAGTATATTAACATATTATTTAAGCAATGAAGGTTTTAATTTTGTTTGGATTTAAGAAAAACATATTTACAAATAAACTATCCCAAACATAATTGTCCAAGAGCCGACCGCACAAAACCCTAAGTCATGGAGCACAAAAAAAATCCTTTATATTATGGAAGAGTAGTCATAGGGAAATCTAATCATCCATGTCTGTCGGCAGTAAAGTGGTGCATAAGTCAAACAAGTTGGAAATTGCATGTGAAGCGTAGCAAATGAGGTGCGTTCGTACGATAACGAAGTTTTAAAAATATCACTCTCATATATCAATGTCATAAAATTGTAAATAGTTAATTACAATTAAAATGCGCACCAAACAATGTTCTCCCTATACCATTATGTAGTGGAATACCTTTTTGTGGCCTTGTAAATCAATAACAAAAGTTCTTTGCACAACAGATTAAGTAAAAACTATATTATAATATATACTTTATGATACATATTAATATTATTATGTTCGAATGAGTGTAATATTATTAAAATGCATTTGAAACTTTTTTCCATTAACTGTACTGTAACGGAGTACTTTTGATTGTCCCTGTATTTGATCTATGCATCCTATTTTCAAAACAATTTAAATGGCTTGGCAAAATTATGTAATATGTATGTAATTTAAATTTCAAACGATTAAAATGCCTTTGTAACATTTTTCCCCATTGACCGTAATGTAACGGAATACTTTGGATCGTCCCTGTAATTGATCTATAAATCCGATTCTCATAAAATTTGAAATAACTCGACAAAATTATGTAATAATTATACACTTAAAGTTTCAAAAGATTCGGTTGGGTAGTTTTTGCGTTGTTATATGCGGACAGACAGACGGACAGACGGACGGACTGAATGACAACTATAGGTGCTACGTATTTACATAATTACGAACGTACCTAAAAAGAATACTACTAGTGGTTGACTCGTAGACTTAGCATTATGTTTTCCTGCACCCAGTTTTCCGTGCTTTCATAGTTTTGATTCTACGGCAAACACAATGATAGACCTACCACGAGTGAGCCAGTAGTGGTATTCATTTTCGGCTTATGCACCACTTCGCTTCCGGCAGACATGGATCATTAGATTCCCCAATGATTGCACTTCCATAATATAAAGGATTTTTTTCTTGTGCTCAATGACTTAGGGTTTTGCGTGGTCGGTTCTTGCACTATAAAAAAATATCCCCTTAGCAAAAAATGGCATAAGATTTTTTATGGAAATATATGGTTTTATATGGAAAATCATAAAAAATTTATGTCATTATATGTAAGAACATTGTATTCATATGGTAAAAATTCATCGCTCTATGGTATTCCATAGCAAAGTGTATGGTAAAATTATAGGGTAATAAAAGTTACCATATACTCAAGGGTGTTACACAGCAAGACGTATGGTAAAATCATATGATAATTATTTGTACCATAAACTGTATGGTATGCAACAGTATGATGTATGGAAAAATCACATGTCAACTGCTTATGCCATAAATTGCATGGTATTCCATAGTATGATGTATAATAAAATCATATGGCAATAATTTGTACCATAAATTGTATTGCGAATTTCACAGAACTTTCCGATCGGAAAGTTCTGTGAAATTCGCACTTTAGTCATACCTGGATATATAAAAATTAGAAATTTATGTATGAGCGTGTGGTATAACTAACTAGAATAATAAGATAGCAGAAAGAATTTTCTTTCTCTTTTTGAATTAGTATCTAAAATTAACGTTTATCCTTCAGAAAAAAATAGAGCACTTTTTTATTTTGAATTTGTTTAACTTGAATTTCGAAGCTTTTTTCTATGTTTTTTGAAAAAGGTCATGTTTGAGCTCGAATTAAAAATATTTAAATAGCTAACTTTTGTTTTAAAATATTCTACACTGCTTTTATTTTTATTATATATAAAAAGGCGTCACTTTTTAAAATACCATTTGGTGATTATATTATCTTTAGGGGAAAAAATCTTTTTATCAACGTAAAACGTAAGCTTCATAATAATTTTTTATGGAATACTGGAATAATTTTTTCCTAAGAAAGGAAAAATCAATCAAGGACAAATGTTTAGGAGAATTTTAATACTTGAGAATTTTTTAAAAAATGTTATTTAAAGAAATTTATGAAAAATTAAATAATATTTAAAAAAAATGTGTAGTAAATCTTTTCAAAACAATCTAATAATCATATTAATTAACAGTTTACTGCGTCCGATTAAGCGCCTCATAATCAATTAAAATATATCTTTGAGTTTGAATGAAATACAGGATCATGAAAAATCGAAGATTGTGTAAAACAGAATTACAAATATCTCGGCAACTAAGAATCCGATCGACTTCGTTCTTTATGCAAAATTTTAGTTATTTATTGCCTTAAACTCCTTAAAATAAAAAAAATAAAAAAAATTATGTATCTTTCATCAGAATGAATTTTCCGAGAGTTCGAAAAAAAATAGTCCCGGATAATCGTGGTTAATGATATTAAATTGACTTCGTTCCATTCTTATTTACTATATACATACAAAAATTCAAGTCTTTATCTCAATTTGTTCGGCAGATAGGACGTTTAGAGACAGAGAGACAGACAGACACACACAAGCAGACACACAGACGGTAATTTTTTTTCTAAAAAAATTTTTTCGGAATCTTTGGTATCTGAAAGTATAAATCCGTCAAAAAAAAATTTTTTTTTCGATTTTCAAAACGATTGTGATATTTACCCTATACTACGTATGATCGGTAAGTAAAAAGTATTTGAAATTTTAATCGATTGTACATAAAATTTAATCCAAGCCCTCTTTAGAACTTAGTGAAAAATGCTTCCGAAATACTTGCCTTTGTTAACGATTTCATAACAAAAAAAAAAAAAAAAAAAAAGCAGTTTTTTTTAATACGTTTTGAAAAATTTTAAGGGATGTAAATCCAACCTTATTGGGATGTTTCATTGAAGAAAAAGAGATCTGAAAGCACGAAATGATCAACATCAGCAAATTTTTTGATAGGATTGAAACTTTTTTTCCCCAAAAAATGGATTTCACCGCCGAAAATAAGAAGATCTCAAATTTAAATACATTTTTTGTTAATTGATGCTACTCAAATTGAGCCCTGGCAAACCGTTGCTAAATAAAAAATATCAATCGCAATATAAATAAATAAATAAAATTAAATTTAAGAAGAATAATAATAAAATGAATAAATAAATGAACTTATTTGAAAAAACAATTTCAAAGGTTTACCAATAATATTTTTAGAGATAGATCGTGGAGACGCAAAAGTATTCGAAACATAAAGTCTTCCTTTTTTCTTTTCACTGTGTGCGTTAACACTAGAACCGCGGAACCGGGTCAATTTGACCCGGAACAAATGAATAGATGTCGATTCGAACCAGAAAATTCTTTATAAATTAAGTTATATATATGATGCAGAAAAATAATTTGAGTAAATAAGTGATTTAGTTTAAAATGAAAATTCTGATGTGAAATATTTTTAGGAATCTCTAGAAAAAAATTCCACGGTTCTAGTGTTAAGACAAGTGAAAAAGCAAAATATAGAAAATTCTACCTCATAAGGCTTTTGGGAAAGAAGAGTCTAAATAAGCATGCGCGAGCAAAGCTCCTCCGATTTGAGAAAAAAAAAATCGCCGTATTAATTTTTTTTTATACCTATCTCAGCTGTTTACCAAAGAAAAAAAATGATTGATTTAAACAGAAATTACTAAAAAGTCTGTTAAAATATTTTTTTATTACCCAGGTTATTAAAGTTCTTTTCAATCTTCTTAAGGTCTGTATCGTGACTCTTAGCAAATTTCAAGGATTTACCGTTAAAACTTTCTTTTTTTTCTGAAATTTAGTTCTAATTATCAAGTTTTTAATGATATTTGCATATTATATGGCAAAATCTCTTAAATTTCTCTCAAAAAAGAAAAAAAACTAACACAAGAACAAGTAAAAAAGATGATTAGATTAAAAATAAATTTGAAAAAACTATTTTTAGTAAATTGATCAAGATTGAAAATCATTTTCAGGAGCAAGTTTTTGATGTTTACTTTTTTTTTACTTATAAAAACTGGTGTACATTTGGATCAAAGTAATTGTGTATCTTAATTTTTTTGTTTTTGTTAAATACTTAAAAAGAATTAATTAGCGCTGTGAAGAAGGGTGTGAAGGGGACGGTCGCCCCGGACACGGAAATTAAGGGGTTGTATCCATCGATCCATTGATTAATGGCAATATAGAATACACAATATACTACTATATTTGGATAAAACTCCTGATTTTTTTTTTTTTCATTTTGGGAATAACGGATTTTGAGTTGATTCTATAGATGATCCACTTTCAAAATTTTCAAGCTATGCTTTTGAATCTTCTACAGAAATTGCTCTATAGATTTAGCTAACACAATATGTGAATGAAATTTTGATATTGTTGACGCATGCGCAAAGCAAAATTATTTACTAAATCTGCTCATTTTTTATCCAATTTTTATTATTTTTTTAGTTCTGATGACAGGGTATTGTGTATAATGTTGTTTGTCATATTATCAGAAAAGAACATTATTTTAAATTCAGAACTCTGCAAATTATAAACAAAAAACTTTGAAAAATTTGAGACTGTTTTTATAAAAACCTTAATTTCTCTACGAGTATTTATGCTATCCTCATAAAAATAAACACCGTATATTGCAATAAGCCACTTAATCATAATCTACACTTTGAGCACTTTTTCTACATTAATTTTGACAGGGTTATCTAAAAGATATTTGTTCTTTTCCAGTTTGTTAACGATCCCCTATATAGGTTCGTGAAAAAATCTTCACATAAATGTGTGACCTGCACTATTATGTTTACACACTTAGTATGTCAGGATAATTCCTCGTGTATATTTCTTGATATTAAACAAAATGTCTAAAATCGCAAATGACTGGTCATTTTTGGCCAAATAGTGTATACAACGTGATTCAAAATTACATGGTAAAATAAAAGGGCAAAGCAGGCATGCAGAATGGGAAAAAATCACATACAAACATGGGATCACAAACGTTATCCCGGTCACTATAAGGAGTTGGAAATTATATGTTATACAATATGAAGAAGCCAAAAGTCATTCTACATCATTTTATTTAGACTGTATTTTCACACATGTTACATATTTACGGCCAGTTTCCAAGTTATTGCGTAACAGAAAAAGCTTTTTTTTCCCAGTTGTCTGGCGATACACATTACATGGAAGCTGCATTAACTGGCGCACCTTCTGAAACATATCAGATGTATCTCAAACACATTTTGCTGCACAATTCCTATTACTAAGTCTCCCTGAGATGGAACAGATATTTCGTAAATGAGACCTTTTAAAAGCACCATATGAGAGAATCTACTGGTGACTAATCTGTTGATCCCGTCAACCCTCTTCGATTTGGGATGGCGTTACTGACACCACCATCTTATGTAACATTTGATTCTTTTTCTATGCCTGCTTTGCTCTTTCATTTTGCCAACCTTATATCAAATAACCCGTATCACATTAAAAAATAAAATTATGTTGTTTCCTCCATTTTAAAAAACAAATCAATTGCTGTTCAAATATTTATCTTTATAACTTATGCACGAATTTATTCTCCTATATGGAAAAATTACAACCATAAAAGTGATACTTTCAATAATGTTTCACTTGTCTAAAAAAATCTGCATCTAGATAATATTATTAAAAAAGATCATAATTATTCAGTCATTACCGACGGGGGGGGGGGGGATGATGAGGATTGGAAAAATTTAACGTTATTTTAATGTATTAACAAAAATCAATGAATAAAACATAAGTAAAATACTTTTTTACAAAAAAAAAATATTTTTTCTGACACGAAATGTGAGAATAAGATAAAATAAAACTAATGATACAAATTAAACAAAACTCCAATCATTAACGTCAGTTTTCTTTGTCTAAGTATGCAATGAATATAATTAATATAAGAAAAAATTCAGGAAATGGATTGTTTGTACAGAAAAGAAATATTAAAAATAATTCTTGAAAAATTATTTCAAGACGTATTTGTTTAAAAAGTAACAGCTTTGCTTTAATTGTTTTACATTTTACATTTCATGTTTCATATTTAGAAATTGTTCCTTTGACATTTTACAGATTAGATGTTCGATATAGTGAAAGACAATTAATGTATATGAATTTTTTTTTGAAACCTAAGTGTAGAAAATTGCAAAAAAATTTGAAAAGAATTTCTTTTTTCTTTTTTAATGTAACTTTGAAAGGTAACTTTCATAAAAATATGAAAAATTAAAACTTTTCTTTGGTGTCACTAACACGTTATCAAGTTACAGTATGAAATTGGTTCCAAATTAAAGGTAAAATAAAATATTTCAAGAATATTTCAGTCTGCTTGCGCATAACCTTGAAAAAACCTCGGCATGCTAAATTTATAACAAAAAAAAAAAAAAAAAAAAAAAAAAAATGACGCTATAATATACAATTCAATGACTACGTCATCGAGTTACGAAATGAAATCATGATGAAGGACAAGATTATTAGGCGTAAATTAAGGAATGCCTGGTCTGCCTCGGCATTTCTTAGTACAATATTAGTAAAAGCGTGCCCTATCTCGCCATTTTGACCTCACTATCACGTCATCGAGTTACTAGATGAAATTGGTGCCAAATTAAAGATAAAATAAAGTATTTTAAGAATATTTCGGTCTGTCTGCGCATATCCTGGTTACAAACCCTCGGCAGACTGAAATTTATAATTTATATATATATTTTTTTCATATTTTTCGGAGTATGCCCGTATAGAGAACTTCCTTATAAGTAAAGAAAAAATATAAAAAGATTTTTATGACTACAACTGACGGATTAACATTAGAACAAAAGTGTTGGAAACTAAATTTCAGTATAAGCTTCTAAATTTCAGAAATTGATGGATAGCTCCAAAATCATTCTTTAACATTTTCATAAACCTTTTTTTCCACCAAATCTGTAAAATTGAAATTCAATTTAAAGTTTTTAGTGCAAATGTTAATCATAGTTAGGTAGAATATAAAGTATTCTATCAACCTCAAGAAGTTTCCAATCCTACAAGAATTTCTCAATAGTGCGATTTATTATCTTTCTTCAATTATAAACCTCAAGTATGTAGTACACCATAAGGTTTAAAAATTATTTGCTTTATTAATAGCTTTAACTCATAATATATATATATATATATATAATGTGATTCAAAATAACATGCTAAAAAGAAAAGGGCAAAACAGGCATGGAAAATGGAAAAAAATCACATATAAACAAGGGATCACAAACATTATCCCGATCGCTATAGGGAGTTGGAAATTATATGTTATGGAATATGAAGAAGCAAAAAATTATTCCACATCATTTTATTTCGACTGTATGTTACATATTTAAGGCCGATTTCCATGTTATTGCCTAATAGGAAAAGCTCAACATTTTTGCCAGATGCCTGGAGACACGCATTACATGAATGCTACATTAACTGGCGCACTTTCTGAAACATATCAGATGTATCTGGAACCCATTTTGCTGCCACAACAATTCTTACCACTAAGACTTCCTTCTATGGAACAGATATTTCTCAAAAAGATCATTTTAACCCTTTCCGGGACAGGCAAATTCTGTTAGTAAAATTAGAAATTATTGACTGCCACCGGAATTTACAAACGACTTTTTTAGAAATTACGAATACACTAATTTAGGCTTTCATTGCAAAAGCAAAATTTTATTAAAATGCTATTGGTGTCGTTTGGAAGTTTGGAATTAAAATTAGGTATTCAGGACTGGGCAGAGTGTGCCGGAAAGGGTTAAAAACACCATAAGGGAAAATCTACTGGAGACAAATCTGTTGATCCCGTCAACTCTCTTAGATCTCGGATGGCGTTACTGACACCACCATCTTATGTGAAATTTGATTTTTTTTTGTATGCCTGCTTTGCTCTTTCATTTTGCCAATGTTACTTTGAATCCCCCGTATGACATTCAAAAATAAAATTATGTTATTTCCTTCATTAAAAAAAAAAAAAAAAAAAAAAAAAAAAAAAACAATTGCTGTTCAGAATTTTATCTTTATAACTTATGCTCGTATCTTTTCTCCTGTATGAAAAAATTACAACTATAAAAGTAATACTTTCATTAATGTTTCATTAATCTAAAAAACGTCTGCATCTAGATAATATTTATTAAAAAATCATCACAATTATTCAGTTATTACCAGCGGGGGAGGGGGGGTTGATGAGGATTGAAAAAATTTAACGTTCTATTAATATGTTAACAAAAATCAATAAATAAAACATAAGTAAAATGCTTTTTTTTCAAAAACAATCTTTTTTCTGCCACGAAATGTAAGAATTTGATAAAATAAAACTAATATGACATAAATTAAACAAAACTCCAATCATTAACGTCAGTTTTCTTTGGCTAAGTATACAATAATTATAACTAATTAGAAAAACTTTTGAAAAGGGACTGTTTGTATAGAAAAAAATATTAAAAATAATTCTTTATAAATTATTTCAAGACATATTTGTTTAAGAATTAACAGCGTTGCATTAATTGTTTTACATTTCACGTTTTATATTTAGAAATTGTTCCTTTGACATTTCATAAATTATATGTTCGATATAGTGACAGGCAATTAATGTGTATGAATTATTTTTCGCAAACTAAGTGAAGATAATTGCAATAAAATTTGAAAAGAATTTTGTTTTTCTTTTTAATGCAATCATGAATATTGTAGGCTAACTTTCATAAAAAATTAAAAATTTCTATGTGATCCAATAAATTGTTTAAGAGAAAAAAGAAGCGGATAGCTACTAAAATTATCAGCTTTGTATAAACAAAGCGTTATTAGAATAGAAGTTTAAGATTTTGTTTATTTATTTTTTGTACAAAAAAATCTTCTTAAGAACTCTCACTAATGTCCAGAACAGTTAGAAATATGTTAAAAAGTGACAAATGCTTGAATTAGGCTAAATTAAAAGAAAAAAAATCACACTATAGGCTACAAATCAAACACTAGTTACAAGTTCTAGGCTAAAATTTGTATGTTTAAAATTAAATCTATGGCATAAATTGATTTTTAATAATGACAAAATATTTATCCTAGATCGTGTGGATGACTTAAGGTATTATTGGTATTATTTGGTACTACGTACCGTAGTATTAGTACTATGAGCCAATCGCTAAAATTGTATTTTTAGCTGGTTCCCCTGAAGATAGGAGTTGACACTATATTCTTGGGCTATAGACCGATTACATTTTAATATGCGAATCGAGTCTTAACTAATTCTGAAATTTCAGCTGTGAAGTCGATTAAGTGATTGTATGTACTGCTGCCTCCCGACCTATCATCGTTCCAGACCTTCGCTTCAAACATTACGCTCTTTTGTGTTCATATATTTAAATAATCTAGCGTAAGTTCAGATCCTAGCTAAGGACGTTGCCTTTTAGTAAGAATTTGTTCAACGTATTTTGAATATATTTTAGAATCTACGGAACTCTATTTGGTGAGATTAATGGAGTGCCTTTGTTTGCAGCATTTTCAACGAAATCAGTCATCGACATAGCGGCTGGCTTTGTATGCAGTGCAGTTATAAGTAGCTTTTTTCCCTTAAATACTTCTGTTTTGCCCCTCATGTTTAATTTTCAGTTTTTTACTTCATTCATCTCTCATTCGCTTTTATTCGTCATCTTTTCACTTTGGAAACCCAAAAGGTATGTATGTGTCTAACAAGTACATTATAATATCCATCTTTTCGTATGAACTGTTTGTATGATATAATGTTTTTCATTTTTAGGTGAGTACATAGATATACATAAATATGTAGAATTTATTGTGAAACTCTTTTTATCTGCCTGTCTATCAGCATATAACAGCGCAAAAAATACACAAACGAACAGTTTGGAATTTAATACATATATAATCGTTGAAGAGTTTTGTCGATTCATTTGAAATTTTATGCAAATCGAATCAAAACTTAAAAATACATTAATAAAAATTTTATATCTTAAATTATATCGTTAATTTACGTAATTACATCAATATTATCCCATGATAGGTGGTGATTCTAGGTATGCATGGTGATGACATTTTCTTTCAGATGGAGTCCTATGATTTCCGTAATACAGAATTTAATATATAGAATCCTGATAAATTTTATATTCATACATTTTTGCATATAAGCGCAACACCGATTGCTCTTAGATCTAAATATTTGTAAGACTTCTTTTAGTATGAATGGCGCATCATTTGTCAGGATTGACTTACATTTCCGACTTGTTTTATTGCAAATTTATTTATTTTGTTGTTGTTGCTGCTGTTGTCATTGTTATCAAATCTAACATACCTTATTTGCTATCTTACAAAACGCACCACAAGTAATCAAAACACTACTTATTATATGTAAAACAAAAGCGAAATTATTCTCATGTGCCAATCCCAATTTTTTCTTCTATATCGTGCATTATAATACTTCAAAATTCGCTGTCACAGAACCAAAATTAAATCATAATCTATGTCCATCATGAGGATTTTAAAAGTATGGAATACCGTACATTGGTTTTTGAAGTAGGACTATTGCTGATATCGAGAAATATGGAACAAGAAA
Organism: Maratus speculifer; assembly: GCA_964019185.1. Classification (NCBI taxonomy): domain Eukaryota; kingdom Metazoa; phylum Arthropoda; class Arachnida; order Araneae; family Salticidae; genus Maratus; species Maratus speculifer. The sequence goes on along the minus strand of OZ025289.1, from coordinate 25,615,369 downwards.
GAGCCATCTATCGGGTGATTTATATCAAAACACGATCAGCAATAATACTTATCAAGGCATATCTGCATCTGAAGCTTGATGAAAATTAGTGCGTTAGTTCTAGAGATAGAGCTATTGCGGAAATTGGGGAAAAAATCAACATAGCACTGCCATCTGATGGGCAATTAACATAAAACGAAAAATTAACCAGTCAAATCAGTAAATTATCAAGGATTAACTCAATCTGAAATTTGAAGAAAATTCTTGCATCAATTCTTGAGGCAGAGCTATTGTAAGAATAGGAAAAAATGCAGCATGGCAGCACCATCCAATAAGCAATTTGTATCAAAATGTAAACAGCATCAATTCTTTCTAAGGACTAGCCGAATGTGAGGCTTGATGGAAATTCGTGCAATATTTCTTGAGATACAGCTGTGGCGTAAATCGTAAAAAATGGAGCATAATAGCGCAACCTAACCGGTGATTTAAATCAAAACTAATCAAAATTAATTTATTTCAGGCTCTGCTTGAATGTAGATTTTTATTAAATTCAGTGCATTATTTCATGAGATAGAACGCGTACAATGCGCGTCACAGATTCACAGAATCACAAACTCACAAACAGACATTTTGTTAAAACGGCGTTTTGGAATCTCCGACCCTTAAGGGGCCCCACCAGTGGCCGAGAGGTACAGACCTCTCAACTGGTAGACGGCACGTATGGGGTTCGAATCCAATCGCGGCTGTCGGCCTAACCGTTAGGAGTTTTCGTGGTTTTCTTCGAACCTTGCGTAAATACGGGTTAGGTTCCCTTAGAAAGACCCCCACGAAGGGCACTCCTTCTCTGGTCCTATATCCCTAGCGCAGATAATCGGACGACAAAAATAAAACCAAACCAAACCGACCCTTAAGGGTGTATTTCGATTCAAACTACTTATTTTCCGATTTATTTTTGAATCCACTTTTGCTCTTTAACTCATCAGACTCGCAGATTCTCTTATTTAGAAACTACACAAAGTGCCGTGACTGTCAATTCTTTGATAAATGCAGAAAATATTGCAAAAAAAGCAATCAAAAACAGCGTTTTGAACAGATTTTTCCGAAGCGGGAGATTTGGGGACGAAAAATGTGTCATGCTGATTAGATAATTGTTCATAAATCAAATTCTAATGAATGAAGCGTAAAATGACATAACACAGCACCTTGTACGTCTCTTCAAAATTCCCCTCAGCAAGATTCATGTTTCTACTTTTAAAAGTGCGTCTGAAATTAAATCGGAAAATTTCGAGCTGTTGAAGGTGGAAAAGCATTTTTTCGAATACACCCTTAAAACGTGTAAATTCATCGAAAACCAGAATTCGAAAATTTTCACAATTTTAGTGTTTTCTTCTTGTAAAGAAAATAATAATATAAAAATATGAATTTTGAAAATAGGCATTAAATTTTAAACCTTTTTTTACTCTCCTATAATGTATTTCTAATCTTCGATATTGATTTCGATTTGATTTGCATTAGAAATTCTTTATGCAGCACAAAACTCTGCAATATCCAAAATTATTTTCAACACAATTTGTATGAAAATTAACATACGGAAAAGGAAGAGAGATGAAGAAAAATTGCACACAGCCATTCATTACACGATAATTTTTATTTATTTTATCAACCAATTGAGAATTTTGAATCCAAAGCATTTGCATTTATTAGTTTTCATTTGAACGACAGGAATTTAAAAGTATTTATTTATATTCAGGATTCGTAAATATCATGACTTTTTAAAAAATAACATCAATATTCGATATTTTGATTATAGCTCAGATATTTTCGTTATATATCTGATATTTTTTGAAATTGTAGACTTATTATTCATCATAAATAAGTTCGGAGAACATAAATTGAAATCTAAAATACATTTTGTGTAAAAAGTATCCGAATTTAACTCTTCAAGATATGCACTTACTTTCGAGGTGCATTTTTTTTAAATGTGAAATTTTTATCTGTTGTTTTTAGATAAAACCTGGTAATAAAACTCTTATAAATAAATTTTGAGTTTTAGGCAATATTTATTCAAATTTTAGTAAATAATTGCGATTATTCTAAATTTGTTATAACGAAATTCATTCAATAATACATTTTTTAGCAATACATTAATAAACCGCTTACTTCTGTAATAAAGGAAAAATTTAGCAATATCTCTTAATTTGACAATCATATACTAAATTTTGCATACAAAACATGTTTTTTTTAAAAGTATTTTTGCAATTAAAATAGCTGTTAAATTTATGGATTTAAGAGCTAGTTTTATTGCAGAACTATATAAATATATTATAAAACCTTTGTATATATATTTATATATACCTTTATATATATATTGTATTGTATACAATACAATAAACCTTGTATTGTAAAACCTTTCTTCCGATCATTGTATATTCTTGCAACGATTATAAATAGATTTACATTAACAGTTAGAAACTTTAATGCTGCATAATTCAAAAACTACTTGACCGAATCACTTCTCGTTTGGTATCCTGAAGTAAAATGTAGTAACAAATCTAAACATGATGTTGAAATTAGTTGTTCGCTTTGAAAATTTCAGAGTTTGGTACAATTTTAGCATCAGTACTACCCTTAAGCCTGTGTTTTGTAACACATATTGAGGAATAATTTTTTTTCAAATAGCTAAAAGCTTATCGTTTTTTAGGTGCGTTCGTAATTATGTAAATACGTAGCGTCTATTATTGCCGCTCAGTCCGTCCGTCTGTCTGTCTGTCCGTCTGTCCGCATATAACAACGCAAAAACTACCCAACCGAATCGTTTGAAATTCAAAATACATAATTATAACATAATTTTGTCGAGTCATTTCAAATTTTATGAAAATCGGATGGATAGATCAATTATAGGGACAATCAAAAGGATTCCGTTACATTACGGTTAATAGGGAAAATAGTTTCAAATAAATTTTAATCGTTTGAAATTTAAAACATATAATTATTGCGTAATTTTGTCGAGTCATTTCAAATGTTAGGAAAATCGGATGCATAGATTAATTACAGGGACAATCAAAAGGATTCCGTTACATTACGGTCATTGGGGAAAAAAAATTTCAAATGCATTTTAATTGTTTGAAATTTAAAAATATAATTATTACGTAATTTTGTCGAGTCATTTCAAATGTTATGAAAGTTGGATGCATAGATCATTTACAGGGACAATCAAAAGTATTCCATTACATTACGGTCAACGGGGAAAAGGTTTCAAATGCATTTTAATGATGTTACACTCATTCGAGCATAATAGAATTGGCATGAATCTATGAAATATATGCTAAAATATGCATTCTGTACAATCTGTGATGCAAAGAATTTTTATTATTAAATTACAGGGCCACACAAAAGTATTCCACTACATAATGCTATACGGGGAAACATTGTTTGGGACGTTTTTTAATTATATTCAACTATTTCACATTTTATGAATAAGATATATGTTGCTGAGGTGTAATAAAAATTACTTCCTGCATATTTACAGAAACGTAAATATTTCGACTACTATACTGTATCCGGAGTACGCTGTACTATATCAGCAAGATCTGAATATTTTTAAACTTCGTTATCGTACGAACGCACCTCATTTGCTACGTTCGCGTGCAATTTCCAACTTGTTTAAGAATAAGAAAGAATAGTGATAGTCCGTAAACTAGTGAAAGCTGTTTCATCACGGAATTGAAAAACTTTTATGTAAATTTACAGTAAAAAGTCATACGAACAAACGGAACTAAGTGTAACCATGTTTGACATGCCGACAAAAAGTTTCACCAAATTAATTATCATTAAAACTTTTTAATGAATTACCGCTTTCATGGAAAATTCTCTTAACCATCTAGTCCCGAAATAAAGAAGCTACTGGTAAAAATTCAACATAATATAAACGTATAATTTTATCTCCGTTTGTCTCCTTAAAATAGGACAAAGTTTTCCAGAAGAATAAAGTTTGTGATTCCCTTTTTTTTTCTGAAAGAACAGAAAGCTTTTATAAAATGCTCTAACAGTTGTTAATACCCGCAATGAACCGAAAACATTATAGCATGTTAATATAAATTTATATAATTAAACGTAATTTTAATTTGTCGAAACTAGCCATACTAACCGATTTTGTTCGTACTACTTTTTATCATGGATTTGCATAAAAAAAATTAATTCCAGTTTCTAGATTTAAAAAAATTTTAAACATATATTGCATATTATAAAAAAAAAAACATTCAAATCGAACATTTCGCATTTGATTTACCTAGGAAAAGTTCTATTCTGAAATAAACGATAATAATGACTTTATCTCTCACATTTCATTTTAAATTTCGTATCTCCTCCATTCCGCTCATAGATATCATCACATCTGAGTTGTTTGGGATAATATTCCAAATATTATCACCTCCTAGGTACTTGGGTCGACACATGTGGACCTCTATATTTTTACTTATAAAAACTACTCATCAAACTAAACTGTTTTTTTCCCAAGATTTTGACTTCATTTCTTAATAGCTTAATGTTTTTGGTTTAAAAACAAATCAATAAAAGGCAACATCAATACGCCCCACCAGTGGCCGAGAAGTTCTGACCTCCAAACTGGTAGACGGTAGGTGCTGGGTTCGGACCCAATCGCGACCGTCGGCCTAACCGTTCGGAGTTTTCCGTGGTTTTCTTCAAACCTTGCGTAAGTACGGGTTAGGTTCCCTTAGAAAGACCCCAACGGAGGGCATCCCACCCCATAGGGCCTATATCCCATTGCATAGATAATTGGCCGACATTAATACAAGCAACATCAATACTGTTTTTCTCATAATACAGATGTTATTTTCTCCTGAGTTTCAAAATGCTTTCATGACTGTGTGGCCAAAAAATTGAAAAAATATTCGTAATTATTTAATTTACCATAAAGAACCGAAAGCAAGGCCCTTTAAAATATAATCTCTCTTGTAGATTTTGTAAGCTGTATAAATCCTCGAAAATATTTAAATTCCAAACATATTCCCTCACCCTCCTAAATTTTACCTATTTAACAAAATTTTCAGTTATAAACATCCCTTAAAATTATTCAAATTTCCTGTCTGCTAAACCAGGGCTTACTTTCGGTATACTTTACGGTAAATCCTTTACAAAAAAAATGTTTTGAAGATTTCTGCATCTTTTACTTGTTTAAAGGCCTTAAATTTGTGATTGCTTTAATTTAAGTAATAGATAATTAAATTAATATTTTAAGGTAATTTGTAATTTTAGATCACTATTTTTGAACCTAATTTACTAGTCCCCTAAAATAACAATTTTTGAAAAGTTTTTCCTTTCTATTATCTGTGATATAATTTTGTTTATTAAAAATCCATAAATGGGCATTTGTATGGGTATTGTTTTTTGAGAACAAAGACGAAAAAATTTTAAATATCGCTCACAAAATCTGATTATTTTCTTTCCGATTGTGTAGGTGGTATCGCCTTTTTCATTTATAATATTCCTGATTGTAATAGTATATTTAAATATTCTCATAAGTATAATACATTTTTAATGAAAGTGTTTCAGTACAATTTATAGCATAATCTTAACTAAGGTAAAGTACGTATTAAGTGGCATTTTTTGTATATCAATGTGGGATCAGAAATGAAAAATTGTGGCGAAAAACAGGAAATACAGAGGAATTGAAAAGGAGATTTTATTGTCACAACAATTACAATAAGTGCAAAAATGTGTCACTGGTTGTACATAGCAAATGATTGGCGTACCCTTCCGCAAACCCCAAGTGTTTTACAATCATCTGCAGTAACGATTAAAAGTCTTGCAATGAGGTCCTCATCTGAGTCAATTAATGTTTCATAGATCTTTCATAGATGTTTCACAGAATATTATTGTGTGAGTTTGCGATGATCTTCCACGTGTTAACTATACTATTATAACATTGAACTTGTTCTATTTTATGTAAAACTATAAAATGTTTTTAATGTAACTTTTGATCTGTTTTTAATTTATATTTTCTTTATATCTGTTGTCAGGGTCGAGAAAAATTTTATTTATCTTATCTTGCTCTGTGAAGCATGTACAGCATAGTGTGTCACTTCTGTTATACATTTTTATTTTAATTAATGCTCGTTTTCGGGTCCATAATGCTCGTTTTACGCTTCAGCGACTAAGGTTTGTTAGATAATGATGTGGATATTATTACAAAAGCATTAACACTAGAACGTCGGGAAGGTGTTAATTTGACACCGATCGCTGGGTTAAATGTCGATTCGAACCAAAAAATCTTCAAGAAAAGAGTTACATTTTAGTTGCAACGAAATGAGCTAAACAAAACTAGCTTTTTAAAACTAGCATGAGGTTTCCCGGTGTTCTAGTGTTAAATCCTAAACTAAATGATTCAATATTGGGTTAGTATTGTCACGTGGATGAGACATCTGGAAACTTCTAAAGAGTACACCAATCACTTGCTAGACGCTTCCGGGCATATATCGATGTTGATGGTGGCACATTTGAGAACTTACTGTAATTGTTACGGCAATAAAATGCAATAAATTTTCCTTCCCTCCTCATTTTTTTCCAAAGTTTCTTCTCACCAAAACTTTTCATTTCCAGCTGCTTATTTTTGTATATAAAAACTGCTTTCTAATATTATACGTTACCTTTCCTAGAGTTTGGGCCATGAAATCTAGATCAAGCTGTATGTGAAAACTCGATATTAAAAAAAGTAAATTAAATTGTAAATATTTTACTACTTTCAATAAAAATGTAAAATAGAATAAAATAAAATTTCAAGAATATCGATTTCGAGAAACCTACACAGATTATATACATGCGAAAATTTCTTAATATACAAAACATTTTTCCGATATATTTGTAATAAAAATTTTATAAATGGAAGAAAAGGAGATCTCAATCCCAATTTCAATCTTTACTAGTTGATTAAAATTTATAGGATGACATTTATCAGATTCCTTACATTAATATTAATGTTCTGCGAAGACTAACATCTGGCCTGCCCTTTTAAAAAAATGCACATCATTAATTCAAATCATAATTTATTGAGAAATAAATGCATATAAAACATGTTGAAAGAGAATGAACTGGATTGTAAATATTACATAGCTTTCATCTGATATAAATTCTGAACTATTTCGATAACGATTATTGTTTTGCAGAAACCGATTTTTATGCGAACCAAAAATCTATAGTATCCGAAATATTTTTACTTTCTGAACACATTAGAAATACACACACGCAAGGATTGTAATGATTATTGTTTGTATGTTTCTTGGAATGTACAATAATTTAGAAGCGGCTCTTTCGATTGAGTTTCCATTTAGCGAATACATTATATCTGTGGCTTCCGGTAATAACCAGGTAAGGCACATTTTTAATATTTTGAGTAATTATCGTTTAAAGTTTTCAAATGCCTTTTTATCATTACTTTTATAAAATAGATTAGAACTTAATACTTTTCACTACATTCAATTAGGATATAAGAATCTCTTTTTTTTTGCCAAAATAGTTATATAAAAAGGATTTACCTTAATTGAGAACCAATTATTTTTTTTTCAATTTTCAAATGAAAAGTTATAGTCGCCCGGCGACGGGAAGTATTCGATTTTCATTTTACTTTTTCAGTACTATGGCAGATGAAAGTACTCTTTTAAAGTTACATTTTTCCAAATTATCGCTTGCCCCACCAGTGGCCGCGAGGTTCTGACCTCCAAACTGGTAGACGGTAGGTGCTGGGTTCGAACCCAATCGCGACCGTCGGCCTAACCGTTCGAAGTTTTCCGTGGTTTTCTTCGAACCTTGCGTAAATACGGGTTAGGTTCCCTCAGAAAGACCCGCACGGAGGGCAACCCACCTCATAGGGCCTATATTCCATAGCGTAGATAATCGGCCGACATAAATACACCACCACCACCAAATTATCTCAATTTTTGCAAAAATGTGCCTTATCTGGTCATTACCGGAGGTCACAGATATAGTCATTAATCAATGAGACATTCAATTTTAGACATTTTGTGGAATATTTGAAAATATATTTATCGGATTCTTCTGGAAATTTGGGATCATACACAGTATGCTTATCAGCATATTTATTAACATCAATTTGAAAAGCTCGACAAATAAACGATCAACAAAAAAAAATTAAAGGAACATAATAATACTTGAGGTCACCCAGCAATTAAACTGCACGAAATGATCTATCGCTGATGAATACAAATTGGTGTATACTTTACATGTCCATTTATTTATGTAAGAATGGCACGGATATTCAATTTTTTAAGTTCAAATTATATATATTACATATTACATATTAAATGCTACATATTTTATATCTGCAATGTTTTCATCCAAATTTAACAATAATTTCACAAAAATTGGCAAAACGGAGTAGAAACATTATAGTGCAATTGAACTATAAAAATATTAAATATTTGATGAAATATGAGCAGTTACATGAATTACGTATTTTCGAACAATAAAAAAGATAGATTTTTACCTAATTTAATAGCCAGCTGTAATGAGAAACACATAAAAAAGGGTCAGTTATAAATCGATAAAATTTAAAAAGATACCGGCGATGAAGTTAGATGTTTTTAGTTGCTCTCTAAAAGCTTCTGAATGATAAGGGATTTTCCACAAAATGTCATTTTTTAACTACCCTAGTAACAAACCAATATTGGTCCAACGTTGTGCCAATATTTAATTTATTGGAAATATTTCCAATAAAACACAAATATTGTTTAAATATTGGCATTTCACTGGAAATATTTCCAATGAATCTCCAATATTGTACAAATGTTGGAATTACATTGGAAATATTTTCAATGAATCCCCGATATCGTACAAATGTTGGCGTTACAATGGAAATATTTCCACTGAAACCCCTATATTGTACAAATATTGGCGTTACATTGGAAATATTTCCAATGGATCTCCAATATTGTACAAATATTGACGTTACATTGGTATATTATTGGCTGCAAATATTGGCTAAATAAGATCAAAATGTAAACACCCCAATATTGGAGCAATATTTCATGCCAGAATTGCGTCAATGTGCCAATAGTGCTCCAAGATGTAGCCAATATTTACCCAATATTACTTGGCTACTGGGGTAGGATCGGAATTTTTAAGCTTTCGGACGACGTTTACGGCCGAGCTTAATATTCATTTCGAAAAAGGCAGAAATCGGAACATTGGCATTAAAAATTCGGGAAAATTTGCTCCGTTCATACTATGAGCAGGGAATATTTTAACAACCGATCCTTTTCAATTCGTGATAAACATTACTAGTTCGCGTGAAGCGAGTTCGTGTTAAAAGGACTAAAATCACAGTGAATTTACAACTCGATGGGATAACCAGAAAAAGTTCGTGTTAATAGCAAATCACATACATGTTTCTATTAATCCTTTCATGTATAAATTATTTTTTACGTAAAAAGAAATAAAATATTACGTAAAAAAAGCAAACAATTGTATTTTATGATAAATGAGCACCCATTGTAAAATAATTTTATTATTGTGCTGCATACTAACTATCATCTGTCCACAAATCAAATTTTGTAAATGAATGTTGATTTTATATACATACCGTATTTACTTGTGTATAAGGCGCACTTTTTTCCCAAAAAAATAGGGCAAAACTCGTAGGTGCGACTTATACACGGAATAATTTTTTACTGTTGAATGCTGTCGAACGATAAACATATGAAACAAGCAGTTATTCAAAGAAGATATTAAAACTGGGAAAATGTTACTTAATTGAAGTAATACTGAATATCTATTTCATTCCTTGCAGTTTATATACAACAGAGCTAAAGACATTATCTAAACGCTAATTAGCAATTCTCTTTACCGCCACCATTTATATTTCCCGTCATTTTCTTATAACCCGAAGTCTACAAATGCATTTTCGTCTTGTTTTCTGGTCTGATGTAATGTTTGTTTCGACTTTTATTTTACTGAAATTCATTTGGTCATTCTTCATCAGCGTATCAAATTTATGGTGCACGAGATTTTAAGAAATCGTTATTTTTACTTCTAAAGTAGGTATGCGCCTTATACACGCGTGCGCCCTATACACGAGTAAATACAGTATATATATAAAATACTCTTTATACTTATTATATCTGTTATCTGTACTACTCCATACTCTTTATATTTATTATCTGTCCTTATATGAGACCCGTATGAATGAAAGGGTTAACAAGGTTTGATTGTAAATACAAATGCTGAATGATTTTATGAATTCCAAAATGAACTTATAATGATATACAGGAAATAGACTATTTTTAGGATAAGTGATAATGATAAAAAAAAACAACGTTGATAATTTCCGTAAAGAATTAATCATTTATTAAGCAAAAATGTGTAACTCATAAACCTCTCAATTTATGAAGATAAGAATAGTCTACACTGTAAAAAATCGGCGTTTCTGTAGATATAAAGTTAGAGAAATATGTGTGCCTAGTAAAATTTTATCTACAAAAAAAGTCCCTATCTACAAAACTAGTTTTTATAAAGCTAAAGGAAGTCTGTATCGTTACAAAATAATGTATTAAAATTATAGAAATATTAATAAAATTTAATCTGTCTTTTACACGAGTTGTAATATCATAAAAAATTCTAGGCATCCCGTTTTCTAAAGAAAAAAAAATAGCAACCTTTCAATTTTTAGGTGCGTTCGTAATTATGTAAATAAGTAGCACCTATTGTTGTCGCTCAGTCCGTCCGTCTGTCCGTCTGTCTGTCTGTCCGTCCGTCTGTCCGCATATAACAACGCAAAAACTACCCAACCGAATCGTTTGAAATTTAAAATACATAATTATAACATAATTTTGTCGAGTCATTTCAAATTTTATGAAAATCGGATAGATAGATCAATTACAGGGACATTCAAAAGGATTCCGTTACATTACGGTCAATAGGGAAAAAAGTTTTAAATGCATTTTAATCGTTTGAAATTTAAAACATATAATTATTGCGTAATTTTGTCGAGTTATTTCAAATGTTATGAAAATTGGATGCATAGATCAATTACAGGGACAATCAAAAGGATTCCATCACATTACGGTCAATGTGGAAAAAGTTTCAAATGCATTTTAATGATGTTACACTCATTCGAACATAATAGAATCGGCATGAATCTATGAAATATACACTAAAATATGCATTCTGTACAATCTGTGATGCAAAGATTTTTTATTATTAAATTACAGGGCCATACAAAAGTATGCCACTATATAATGCTATACGGGGAAACATGGTTTGGTACGTGTTTTAATTATATTCAACTATTTCACATTTTATGAATAAGATATACGTTGCTGAGGTGTAATAAAAATTACTTCCTGCATATTTACAGAAACGTAAAGATTTCGACCACTATACTGTATCCGGAGTACGCTCTACTATATCAGCAAGATCTGAATATTTTAAAACTTCGTTATCGTACGAACGCACCTCATTTGCTACGCTTCACGTGCAATTTCCAGCTTGTTTTACTTACTATGCGAACGTAATCTGTTACATGGATTTTTGTTCTTGCCGATACATAAAATGTTCTATTATTCACAGTTTCCTAGAAAAGTTTTTGCAAATTTGCAGATTTTTTTTTGTGTGATTCCTTAACATAATTGGAAAACTTTGAAGTGGTTGATTTATTATTTATCGAGTTGGGACAATTTTTACAACACAGTTTTAAAAAATTAAAAAAAAAATGGAAAAAACCGTAAAACAGATTTCAACTTAGCATAGTAAAATCTTGTACGGAATAAAAAATGCTCAAAAGTTCAAAAATAGAAAGAAGAATATTAAAATATGACATTAATAAAAGGAAAACTGAAATGTGACGAAATTCCTGTTTTAAAGTTGTACAGATACTTTAAAAGTAATGCACGTATGAAATTATTAAAATGATTTTCAACGCAATTTTTAGACCTAGTATTAATATAGATTAGTAAACACGGATTTTCTCAATAATAAGTAGCTTGATTTTAACTGAAAGTCAGAAGTATGGATGATTTATGAGTTTAAAATTAGAATAACTCTTTTAATTCCCCCCTAATGGCATGATTTACCATTAGGAAAGCTCACACTCTCATCCAAGCATTCAGTTCGAAAATTTTGCTAACTGTTATGCAACTTTAATCACTGTTATGTAATCTTCTCAAAAGCAATATTTATTATCAAAATGCAATATGCCGTTTTCCGTTTAGTTAAGTTATAAAGAATTTTAAAACCTTGGTATGTAATTTTACTTGCACACGAGGTTATTGCATTTTAAAAACATTTAAACTAACGAGCACTATTCTAATAAAACTACACATGCGTGTGTTGTGTGTATGCATTAAGATTACGTACTAACAACACATTTTTAATGAAAATGTCAATAATGTAGGTAACAAAATAAAGTTTTCAAATTTATTAAAAGCTATACTTTCAAGAAGCCGAAGAAATCGCAAAATATTTTCCTACTAACAACACTTTTTTTTATACTGATAATTTCAATGTTTAAGCGTGCAATTAAATTAGAAGTGTGCTAAATCTGCGTATTATTTGTCTTATTTTATTTGTTTACTCATTAATCGATGAAATTATAATTTCGTTATGAATTATTAGCCGGTAGCCAATGGCGAACATGCATATTATTTAAACTACAAATGAATTAATCTTTTGTAAACAGGCTGTTAGAAAGAAATTTTTAAGAAATTATGCTTGAAATTAATTTTAAAACCACAAAAAATCAATCAATTTAGATGCAGGTTTGAAAGAAGCAATTCAATTTGAAAGACCATATTTTTTGTGCTATTTCATGATGCAAAACTTTAAAATGTGTGATGTTTGAAAGATCGCACAAAAGAACAAAATGATTACCAAATCTCTATCTCTATTTGATTAGAAATAAGTCTGTTTATGTTTCTTTCGTCTGATGAAGCGTATGCTTCTCTGTCCTCTGTCTGTCCTTCAAAGCCCCCACCAGTGGTCGAGAGGTTCTAATCGCTCAACTGGTAGACGGCAGATGCTGGTTTCGAACCCAGTCGCGGCCGTAGGCCTAACCGTTCGGTCTTTTCGTGGTTTTGTTTGAACCGGATCTTTCTTTGATACGGGTTAGATTCCCTTAGAAAAACCCCCACGAAGGACACTCCTCCCGCTGGGCCTATCTCCCTCGAGTAGATAATCGGCCTACACAAAATAAACCAAAATAAAACTTTCCGTCTAAGAGCCCGTACACAAAAACAGTAAGAGTCAGAGATTTCAAATTTTAGGTTTTACAGCTGACAAATCATAAAATTTTGAAAAAGTATGTTATTTTAATTAAATTAATTTTTCTTATATCATATGTTCATTTTTGCGATTTAAATCTTAAAAGAGAACCTTAATTTCGACGTTTTTCCTGTAGACATCATATCAACTTATGTTGGGAAGATCAACAATGTTGAGCAATAAAGGAACGTTTAAGCTCTTGATTTTCGACATACCTTTTATGTTCCATTAAACGAAATCTGAGAGCATGTTTAGTCTGACCAATATAAGAAAGGCCACATTGGCAAGAAATTTTGTAAATACCCCAGTTATCTAAGCGATCAATGGGGTGCTTAAGATTTGAAAAAGCAATTTTATTAACAGGAGAAAAAATAACATTGAAATCGAACCTTTTTAAAATTTTAGCAGCTTGCTGACTTATTTTCGTTTCTGATTTTCTTAAACGTTCCTCTATTGCTCAACATTGTTGGTCTTCACAACATAAGTTTAACTTTTCTTAAGCCACCATCATCCATAAATGTCCTTCCATTCTTGATCTTGATTTTTGAGACGCTTACAACATCATAGAAAATTCTCACTCCTTAGTCAATGACTTATCTAGTACTCTTTATTTTCCAAGTATTTGAAAATCTTTAATTTAATACTTTTTTTTCACTCGTTTTTTAGTTTTTGTTTTGCTTGTTCTCCGATAGATGTCACTACTTGTCCTCCCAGCTGTTTTGACTGCTTTCTTCTCATTGGTTGCTTTTCTTTAGGCGGGATTGTTCCCATAGCGGGTATATAAGCCTGCGTCTCTCTGTCTCTCTGCTCAGTTTTGCTATGTTTTAGCTCGCTGAGTTTTGCACTGATGAAGAATCTCGATAGTAGATTCGAAATAGCTATTTGCTACCTCTCATACATTATTTGTGCATTTATAATCGTTAGTTTTCTATCTTTAAACATTTGTGCACAAAGGCTTTATTTGCTATTTCAATACGCTAAGGTTTTGCACATCGCAGCATTTACTTTAGAGTATAATATTTATATATATTTATATATTATATATATATATATATATATATTTATATATATTTATATATATATTTATAGTATTGCTAAAAATATTTTTAGCTACCTTTGTTATATTAAAAATATATAAAAAATACCATAAATACACTGTTAAAAATCTGCTGCATTTTGCTGCAACGCACTCCCCTGCTTGTATAGAAAACGGTTACTTGGCCGTGAAATGGCGCTTTCTCATTGGTTGGAGTAGAGATATTATATACAAGTGGTGGAGGGCGTTGCAGCAAAATGCAGCAGATTTTTAACAGTGTAGGAGATAATTCATAAATGAAAAGATAACATATTACTTTAAATTTTTGTGCGCATATAATAGTGCTCCAGAAAGTCGAGCACAATTACTCTAAAATTTCAAAAAAAATCACAATCAATTTTCATACTCAATTATGCTTATTTTAATAAAATTTCAAAATATATCGTTATGTCGTATTTTTTACATCTTATATTTCGTTTAAAACATGTTTCTCATACATACTTTAGATAAAGCAGAATAATTTCATGAACACTCATTGTTTAAATATTAAACATCATGCTGCGAACCAAAATTGAAAAAGGGGTCGAATTATGCATATAATATTTGAATGATTATTTGAATTTCGAAAGCATGTCTTTTCTACTGAGAATTTGCATGTTATATACTCCATATATCGAAACATTCAATTAAAGAATTTTTCTGATTGTTGTTTACTGTATCATTTTAAGAACAATATTTACATTATCAAACTGTATTATACTATTTGCTTCTTTTCTAAATGATAAGGACTTCAGAACGGTAATATGGAAATTTAATAACACTCTAGTGCAGAGGTTCCCAAAGTGTGCTCCACGGAGCCCTTGGGGCTCCGCCTGAACTTTTCAGGGGCTCCGCGGCGTTCCAGGAAAATAAATAAAACATGAAAGAAATTATCATATTGCAAATGAAAGTTTTTCATATGTATGTACGAATTTGTGGGCTTCAAAAATAAATATATCTATAGCTGGATTGAAAGATACAATACTGCACTCCAGAGTTGTTTAATCATTTGCATTATAGATGTATTTACTTTCTGTATAATATTTTTGGTTTGAATATCTTTATTTTATGTTTCTGAATTTAATGTGTTTTAAAAATTAGATTTAAATAAACTACAAGAAGTAGTATTCTGAATCAAATGCACGACGTGTATCGGAACGGAAAAAGCCCAACAGTGCTGCCCAACTCTGCTTGTCGAACAAAAGGGAGAACAGTTTTGTACTTTGGAGCTCCGCCTATTCATATGTTTATATTTAATTCTTTTTCGCTACCTCTGCTTTTGATAACTCTTGAATTTATGAGAGTTCTGAATGATGGAATAAAAATAATAAACTTTATAAAATGAAGACACTTAATTCTAAACTTTTCAAACTAATTTGCTAAAATGTAGGGAGCCTGTACCAGTCCCTGCTGCTGCATACTGGAGATAGTTATCCCGAGGAAAAGCATTGACACGTTTGTTGGATCTGTAAGCAGATTTGAAGACTATTTGATAGATCACGACCCTAAATTAGCAACAATTTTAAACGATGAAGATTTGTAATCTAAATTGGCATATTTGGCATACATTTTTAGTAAAATGACCGAAATGAATTTATCGTTGCAAGGAGAAAGTGTTACTGTCTTTAATGCAAATTCTAAAATGTCGGCATTTAAGAGAAAATTTATCTTCTGATCTTAATGAGTAGAAAAGACTGATATAAATTACTTTCCTCTTACTGAAATATTCTTAAATGACCATAGCATCAAGTTTGTAACAAAATTTCAGAAAAATATTCAAGATCATCTCGAAACTATGATAGAGTCAATTGAGCATTATTTTACAGCTGCTCAAAAAAGGATGCTGGACGATTTTAAATGGGTACGAAATCCATTTAGTGTAAAAACAAAGCTGCATAGGTTAAGCTCTGAAGAATACGATGCTCTCATTGATTTAACATCACAAAGCGATCTCGTAATCTCTTTTCAAAGCAAGCATATCACTGAATTTTGGTGTCACTTGACAGATAAATACAAAATCTTGTCAGACAGAGCAAAATTATTTTCACTCCCATTTTTAACGACAAATCTGTAGGAAGCTGGATTCTCCTTTTACAGAAGTATAAAAACAAAATACAGAAACCGGTTAAATACAGAACCAGACATTCACTTACAATTGTCGAAAATTGTACCAGATATAAAAACAAACTGCAAAATAATTCAAGTACATTTTTCATACTAAACTTTTGTACATTATTGTTCGTCAAACTTTATGCATAATAATAATAATAATAATAATAATAATAATAATAATAATAATAATAATAATAATAATAATAATAATAATAATAATAATAATAAACTATCGGCATTTAATATTTTAATATATCATATGGTATTGTTTTTAGGTAGATTTCGTAAGAAATACTACCTATTGCAATCGCACCAGTTTATCTATCTATCTATCTATCTATCTATCTATATCTATATATATATATATATCTCACTTTTTTATGGACACGATAACTTCTATAATTCTTCACCAATCTCTACCAAACTGGTACATAAAATCAAAGGGGATAAAATCTTGGCTAAGTTCGTTAATGGGCAAAATCGAACCAAGGGGGTCGGAATAGGGGGCGTTTTTGTGAAAACGGAAAAAACGCCATAACTTCTTAATCAAAGTAGATATCAAATCGGTTTAAAGTTCATATTACTTCTTAAACATGGGCCAAAAGTATATGCATGAAAGATTTTGATAAATTTAGAAGTGGGCTCAAGGAACGAAAAAAAACAAGGGATTTTAAGAGAAAAAAATTCATAACTTCGTCAATTTTCAAGATATCAAGTCCAATTAAATTTTTGTAAATGTCCTTAAAATTATCTAAAACTTTTGTATTTACAAGTTTTTGATAGGACCAACTTTTACCGAAGAAAAAAATTAAAAACGAAAAGAAAAGGGGCGCTGAAAAAAGAGAAAAATCCATAACTCCGTCAATTTTTAAGATATCAAATCTGATTAAATTTATTTTACATCTTCTCAAAAATATCTACAACTTTTATATTGACAAATTTTTTCATAGGACCAATTCGTATAGCAAAAAGAAATTAAACAAAAATAGGAGTTGGAGAAAAAACCTCAAATCCAAACTGCTTATATTCTGACTCATTTTTAAATTCATTTTTGATTTTAAACGCATCCAAATGGTAGATCCTCTTATTTAGAAACTGTATAAAGTGACGCATTGGTAAATTTTCTGATAAAGACAAAATATATTTCAAAAAAGGCTACCAAAAAAGGTATTTTGAACAGAATTTCCGAAAGTCATCGGGACTGAAAATTGAAGGAAGTATTCAAATAAGAAATTGCGTTTTTTTCTGATTCGTTTTTAAATCCATTTTTGCTCTCAAATGCATCTAATTTACAGATCCTCTTACTTGGGAACTATATAATGTGATGCATTGATCGGTTTTTTGATGAAGACAGAATATATTTTGAAAAAGGCTACCAAAAAGGGTATTTTGAACAGAATTTCCCGAAGTCTTCGTGATTTGAAAATTTAAGGAAGTTTTCACATAGCAAATTACGTTTTTTATGACTCGTTTTAAAATACATTTTCGCTCTCAAACGCATCCAATTTACAGATCCTCTTATTTAGGGACTATATACTGTGATGCATTGGCCAGTTTTTTAAGATAGAATATATTTTTAAAAATGCTGTCAAAGTGAGTATTTCGCACAAAATTTTCGGAAGCAATCATGATTAAAGAATTAAGGATATATTCAAACAACAAATCGGTTATTTTATGACTCATTTTTAAATTCAATTTTTTTCTCAAATGCATTCAACTGACAGTTTTTTGTTATTTAGGAACTGTATAATGTACTGTTTTGGTCGATTTTTTAATAAATTCAGAATCTATTTCAAAATATGTTGTCAAAATTGGCATTTGAGCTGAATTTTTCTTAAGATGATTCTGATTAAACGAGTTTTTGCAGAAAAATGAAATTAAAAATTTTTCATAAACGGCCAAATGAAGTTATTAATCTGGGTTTATCTCTAATCATTTTTTATATATATATATATATATATATATATATATATATATTTTGTTGAAATGGGCACTCTTTGAAATCTACCTTCGCCTATAGGCCCAGCCGACAGGGATTTTATTTTTGGAATTTTAGTTTCCTTAAACAATTTATTTTATTTTTATAGTTTATCCTAGTTTACAAAATTGTATTTAATTTTTAAATCAATTTCTATCGTTTAAAACGTTTTTAAATCTCGTATCGTTTAAAATCCCTCACTAGATTCAATTGTGTGTAATGTGTGTATATATTTCTTTTTATTTTTATATCTTTGATTTTTCTTAATCTGTTTATATTATTTTTATTAATTTTTATTATTTTTTTATATTGTTTTGCTTAGTAAATTAATGCTTGTCACTGAAAACATATTTTTTTCATATTACAATTGTGTATATTGTGTATATGTATTTATTTTATAAATTTAAATTCTTTAATCTGTTTATGTTATTTAAATATTTAAAATTTCTACACCGATTTTTATTGTACAACAATATTTGTCGATTAAAACGCCCCCTTTTGCAATACCTTGTGTCATTTAATAAGTCCCTCATTAGGTTAATTTAATATTTATATACGTTGTGGATATACAGGGTGATTATAAAAAAACTATCCCGACATTGGGCCCTTAACTATCATACCATTCACAGAAACTGAATGAAATTTTGGCAAAATGTATTTCGAGGTATGCGCTCAAGAATGATATGAAAAACAACAGTGTCACTCAAACAGTTAGAGCTAAAGTGAGAAAATTTTGAAAAAATCAAATGGCAACACCTAGTTTTTTGTATTGGAATGTGATCTCTATTGTGAAAAATCCTAAATAGCGTTGGAGCGGCAACTGTAGCATGAAAATCAACGGAACTAGATAAAGGAAAATTAAAATGGACTTTGCCGTGCGCCCGAGCATTAATGCTCGTTTCACTTACGTCACACATCACACCGTTTCTACGGCTGACATCCCAGCCTGATTAGTTCTCCACAAAACGAGAGGAAGAAAACAAGAAACGCAAATTTCGTGTTATACGTAAGACACAGTCATGACTGACGTCGTCAAAAGGGGAAAGAAAAGGCTAGGTGAAAGAAAAGGCACTGCGAAATGCGAGTCGTGTATGTTGCTTTCTGCTATTCCGAACAAGATGCCGCTTTCAGGGAAAGAACGTGGGGAAATCGCAAAAATTGATTATCTGAATGGACAAAATGGCACAGAGACATTGCTTGTTTACCGCCGCAACCATGGATTACGGTGAGGTCCGTGCACTGTCAAAGCTGTACGGGACTTGATTTATAAGTTTGAAGAAACTGGTTGCACATACGATTGACCTCTGTCTGGACGACCTTCCGTTCCTGTAGAAGCTGTTGCAGAAGGCTATCAAACGATAAGTACGGTTCTTCCCGCAACTGCAGGTAGTGTTTCACGTGTTCTGAATCTGCCAAATTCAACTGTACACAAGATTCTGCGTTCTGTTCTAAACATGTTTCTGTATCAATTCCAGCGTGTTTAGATGTTCGAAGCGGGAGACTATCAATTAAGGCTGGATTTTGCAAATCAATTCCTTATCCTTTACGATGAAGATAGCAGCTGGCCTTTACGCATTCTGTGCACAGATGAGGCGCATTTCTCGTTAACTGGTAACGTGAATTCGAAAAATTGCGTGCACTGGGCAGAGAATAATCCACATAATGTGCTTGCACGTCCGTTACACGAGGAAAAAGTGACTGTATGGCGTGGTATAACGAGTACGTTCATCCTCGGTCCTTACTTTTTTGAAGAGGTTACTGCAGTGATCTGCAGACGTGTACAGTAACGAGTGATTGCTATCTGGACATGTTAACTCGATTCCCGCATTGCAACGGCAAAATGCTTGTATCTGAAGTTGTGTGGATGCAAGATGTCGCACATGTCAGATCTTAAATAAAACGTGTCTTAAGTCAACAGTTTGGTGACAGAGTTATCACCCGTCATTTCCCGTTCCAGTGTCCACCAAGGTCTCCTGATCTGACACCAATGGATTTCTGGTTGTGGGGATATCTGAAATCCAAAGTGTATCATCAAAGTGTAGTACTTTCATCCTCAAACTGCACCTGGATTGAAAGATGCCATCAGAACTGCGATTCAAGAGATTCCTATCGCCATGGTACGTGTTGTAGTGCTATCCACCATCTGCCACATGCAAAGTCTCATCCTGTGTGAAGGAGGTCATGTGGAAAATTTGTGAAAAACTCTAAAATGCTTTATTTTATGCTGCTTCTCTGACCTTATTGGTTGTCATCGCTTTTAGCCTATCTACCACCTGTGATTTTCATGCTACAGCTGCCGTTTCAACGCTATATAGAGTTTTTCACAATGGAGATCACATTCCAATGCAAAAAACTGGGTGTTGCCATTTGATTTTTTTTAATTTTATCACTGTAACCGTAAATGTTTGAGTGACACTGTTGTTTTTCATATCATCCTTGAGCGCATACCTCAAAATACCTTTTTCCAAAATTTTATTCAGTTTCTGTAAACGGTATGACAGTTAGGGGCCCAAATGTCGGGATAGTTTTTTTATAATCACCCTGTAGTTTATTTTCTTTTCGTAACTTTAATTTTTTTATCTATTTATTTTATTTTTATAATTTCTTAGTCATTTAAATTTTCTACGCTGATTTACATAATTGTATTTAATTTTAAAAACAATGTATATTACGATTACGCTTTTTTTCTTTTTAAGCATCTTGTATCACTTTACATCTCCTCTTTAAAATTTTCTTTCAATTGGTCTCTGCCACATTTTCCAATCAGAAATAAGTCTGTAGCAATTTAAACATATATATATTGATTCTTTACATTTGTCATCACACTAAGAATTTAAAATTTTGCTCAGCTCCACCCTTACTTAGACATTTTGTTAATGAGTACCTGTCCTGATATAAATTTAATTCCACCCATACATCCCATTTTGTTAGCAAAGTTTTTTTAATAGTTGCAATTTGTTTAACGTGTGTAGTTTTTTAACAGCATGTTTGTTTTAAGACAAAAACAATGTTACGAAAGTTGACTAAATATTTTTAATAAAAAATCCAAAAAAGTTAACAATGCCGCACCTAACAATACAGCTTATAGATTTTGCCCCTCTCACTTAAACAGAAAAACAATGACCTGCTTTTAAATGTATTTTTTAATGGTTCAAAAAAAGAATCTGAGGGGTCATTCATTTTTGCTGCTAGTTTAGAGGTTTAGAGGTACTAAAATCTTAAAGAAGCACGAAAAAATATTCCCTAATCACATGATTCTATTACGGGTAGACGAGACTTGCGAAAATGTGTTACATAATTACTTATAAATAAATAAAACGACGCTTTTTTTTTTTTTTTTTTTGCGAGTAGTTTATTGAAATTATACAGAAGTATCTCTTTGCAAACGAAAATTGTACAACTTACTTTTTTTTCTGTGTGTGTGTGGTTTTTGCTACAAATAATAATAGCTTTATGTAAGCTTCAATGTAATGCATAATCCTAACATGGTCACCATTTTGATCTTTAATTCGGAGTTCATACAGGAAATCTCAAAAGAATATTTTTTAGTTTAAAAATGGATGCTATAAACCTCTTAACAATACCGCTTGCACATCGTTCCGATAAAAAAAGAGTTTGTTTTCCTCGTTACTAATAGCTTTCAGAAATCACAATTTTTAACTATAATTTTTGCTGTATTTGAAGGAAATATCTCGAGTATACAAAGTAGATATTTTAATACAAAAAATAGGGTTTTAATCCTTATTTTATTTATTTATTTATTTTTATCTAAGAATAGTAATAATAAATAAAACTGTAAAAGAGTTATATAATAGAAAATTTGATTTTTAAAATTTCTAGTATGAATTTAAAATTTTTGTATCCTGAAAGGGCCAAACTGAGAACCATGCTCCAATGTTGAAAATTACTGGCTCGTATTTTTATTCAGCAGATTCGTCTCTGCTCTATAGGCATAAAAAACATTAATTTGTAAACCACAGAGTATCGTTGGGTTCAGGGGCTCCGCCTTAGAAATTCTTTCCAAAAAGGGCTCCGCGAGCCCAAAAGTTTGGGAACCGCTGCTCTAGTGTATTAATTTTTGAATTAAATGGAGTACATTGGAATCTTGTATTAGCATGCTTAATAGAAGTCGTTTTAAAATTATAATACAATTTAAATCGTATCATTAATTTATTTTGAGAGATAGTTTCCAAGTGACAATATTTTAATTTTTTCGATGAAATGAAAATATTTTATGCTATTTTACGCTTGATACGACATGGGTGCAACTCATAACAATGACATTTAAAAAAATATACACAACAAGTTAGTGATATATGTTAGTGATAGATAGAAATAAGATAAAACATGAGCCGGAAAAATATTAATGCTACAATTTGAAAAAAAAACTATCCTTTGACATGATTTACATTTGAGGCATAATTACAGAATTCATTCTAAAATTGACTATAAAAATTTAACTCAATATGAATTTTGGCGTGTAAAAATATGAATGCATAATCACAGCTTTGTGGACTATGTGTGAATATCTCTTCTTGAGTACTTTAACTGAGGAGTGAGGTTTTCCGATTTTGCATCCAATCGTGTTGTTCTGAATCGTTGGCATTTCTGTATCTGAAACAGAAATCCATTTGACATTTTAAAAGTTTGGTTAAGTATGTGCGCATCTGAAAATGACATGTCATTGTTATTTTGTAATTATGTGTTAATAAAGGGACTCTGGCCGTATAGTGACTGTTTATAATGGGATGTTAGCGAAAAATGTTGCATTTGCCAATAGATCTCCCCGATAGATTATTCTAGTTGTGATATATCTATCGCAGAGCTTACCATGATCTCTACGTATTGAATGCACGTGGCCAATGGATCTACTGCAATGCTGCGATTGGTGGTAAAAAGTAGAGTTTTCATCTTCTTAAAAGAAGGTAATATTTAAGTTCATAGAGTCCACTCCTGGATTAATTGAGTTTCTGGAAATGATATAGTTTTAATAACATTGCGAGTTTAAAGTAGGCTTTGCAGTTTAACGGACTGAGAGGGAATTTTATTACGTTGGTTTAAAGCCAGCTATCCGAAAGAAAGCAATTCTGAAAAATTTCGGTACATTTTTTTTTTTTGATAATGAGATCCAAACAATCACCCACTTAAATTTTGATATATATATTCTGATATATGATTTTTATCTCGCGATAGCTCCTTTGCTTTAAAAAATAACTAATTATATATATTGGGCACACTAAGATCTCGGCTGAACTCCTTTGACAGCTTGCTTCACTATTTTGTTTATAAATGGCGGCCATTTATAAACAAAAGGCTTTAAGTGGCAGGCCTTGATACAAGTATTCGAGAGCATTTTCTGTTTCGGCTCAAAATTAACAATGGAAGCTGCTGCAATTGCCCTTTTGGAACTTGATAGTGGATTAATAAGGGATTAATTTGGGGATTATAAATTTGGGTTTTAAGAAATGTGATTTCACTCAAATTTACTTTCATTGATGCAGTGATTATTTATGCTCTCTTAAGTTTAAACCACATTGTCATATCTTTCAGCAAATTCCCACCAAAATTAGCGCTGGTTTACGAAATATCGTCCTACGATATTTCGTGGTGACGAAAGTACTTTGCCATGAATGGAAGAAATACCCAAGTTGATTAATTTTTCTAATTTTTGTTTGAAATTCAGTATTCACGTTACTAGAAATCTTCTAAAAATAAATAATAAAAGAATTCTTAAAAAGAATTCGAAAAAATAATTCTTAAAAAGAATAAAAAGTCGGAAAACTATCCTTTTCTCAATATTTTTTAAAAGAGATTTAGTTAACTTTTGTTGTTTGCTATTAAATTGGTATTATTTCTTCAATTACGAGGGTTGTGATAACTTTAAAAAAAAATGAACAGAATTTTATAGATATGTTTTTTCTTGATAAAAATGGTGTTCTGATATCCATTTTACTAGTATCCAAAAAAGAACGTATGTTTTTATGCCTGTTTTCACGTCTTTTTAGTTTATTGCTTTCGTAAAATTGGCCAATCGCAAGAAATTTCTATTATATATCCACTACAGCAAACAGTGTTACTTGAAACTAAAAAATATTATTTGCAAGACAAAAAGTGTCTGCACGAACAGTTCGACGCCGTTTGCAGCAACATGTACTCTCAGCTCAGATGCACTAGCTGCGACTTCCCTTGATACTGCGTCAAAGCCAGGGACGCCTTTAATGGTGTGATCAACAACGAACCTGGGTGCATGAATGGCGAGGCGTCATTTTTCAAATGGATTCAGGTTCTTTTTGCAGCATCATGATGGTCGCATTCGTGTTTGGTGGTCGCGCATGTCGTGGTGAATGCATAATGGCAGCGTACATTCGTCATCGTCATACTGGCCCATCACCTTCCGTGATGGTATGGGGTGCCATTGAATACACGTCTCGGTCATCTCTTGTTCCCATTGACAGCACTTTGAACAAAGTACGCTGCATTTCTCATATTTCACGACCTGCGGTTCTACCCTTTATTCTAGACCCTACGTTTCAGCAGGATAATGCCCGACCGCATGTTTGCGGAATTGTACGGACCTTCCTTGATATGGAAAATGTTCGGCTTTTGCTCTGGCCAGACGCACAGTGGGGCAAAAACCCAAAAAGCTGGCCAAAAGTCGAAAAAGGAAGTTACGATTTAGGGAATTTCGATTGTACAGTTGGCTAGAATAATATTTGGAGAGTCAGAATCTGTATTTAAAAAAAGATTTTTGCTTTGCCCTTACAAGCAGCATCATTTCAAAAATGATGCTTGAAGGAGTATCATTTAGAGCGAACAAAAACAGCAAAACAACAGTTCCTCTAAACGCGTGCTATATTTTACACTATTATCCGATTTTAATGATTTGAAATGGATTCACACAATGATAGTATGTACTTTATTTGCATGTATCACAAAATTTATATTAAGCACATAAAATTTAATAAATTCATTGTCATTTTTAATAAAAAATTTTAGAAATTTTTTTATTTTTTTGCTTTTAAATATCAAAAAGTTTAAATGTTCCACAGTGTTCCGCAACAAAATTTAATGGAAATAATAACTTGTGCTATTGTCTAGTGATTCATAAAAAACCAGCTGCCTAAAACTGCCTTTCTGCATTTCACGCATATTTTAGTAACCGCAAGTAAAAATGCCACTTTTTCGGCGTCTCAAAAATTTTGAAATTGACTACTTTTTACAAAATTTAGCTGATAAATATTTTTCAAAATTTTGAATTATTCAATTTTATAATAGTTTATTTCCTATTATATTGTAAATAAGTACTATAATCATAAGATTACATTAATTTGATAAGTAAGCTTAGTAATGAAAAAATGAAAACAATTCTCTATTACCGATCCGGTAGAATAACATTTTCTTATCTTTATAGGTAGTAATTTTGTTTGTTCTATTATAATTAGAAGAATTATTTTGTCAGTGGCTATATTTGCTAGATCAAACTACTGAGCGTATTTCATTAATGCGAGTAAAAATCATTATGAATATCACTTTCGCTTACATTAGTAATTTGGATTTGATTTGCAAGTGAGGATGTGATGGCACATCTATTCTGAGTACATTTAAACAAATATTTACCTATGAAGATGGCAGGAAGTCTAATATATTTTTCTTTTCTTCCGTGCTACTAGAATACATAAATATTGCGAATAATTCATGAATCGTCAATTTGAAAATATCGAGATCTTCATTTTACTGATTTTATCGGGCCAATCAAGATCCATTTTTCTTTTTCAAGAAATACGGAAGCAACTGTCAAAGAATGGGATTGCATTAAATACCAGCAGAATCAACTTATTTCGTTTAATACAATCATTGATACAGAAGAAAAAGTCGTTAAAAACGAATTAGTGTAATACTCAACGTTGTTACCTATGTCATTGAGCATCAAAACAGCAGCTTACCGATCTGACATTTTTTATTAAAAGTGGATTGAGATAATTTAGAATTCAGAATATCTAAGTTACATGCAAATATGTTTAGAGAGGCCTTACACCTGGCAGACAACGGGATAGAAAAAATGAAAAGCTCGTACTCTGCATGAAAAGAAGAACACTGAAATTGCAAAATAAAATATGCAAAAAATATTTCGTTTACAATCAAGGCTTCTCGTCGAGAAACTAAATCCCAGATTTGGAAGCACAAATGATGGAAATGCAATTCAAAGATTCTTTGAAAACGCAACTATTTGTTTCTAAACGAGCATATTACGAAGATTTGATTAAACGCTTCTATTCCATAAGTAATTTCTTGTAGTCATGTTATTTATTTGATAAACTTCGAAAATTTTCCCTTACAAATAGCTCGTAGATTTGAGCAGCATCCCTGGTTCTATATGCTTACTTCAGTACACAAACTACTTATTAATGACAAAGAAATAACATTATCTTCATTACTGCCAATTTGTCAAATGCCATAAGATACTCAAGAATCATGTAACAAACTGATCAAAAGGCATCGAGAAGATTTATCGCAAAGATGCAGTAGCAAGAAAAAAAAAAGATATTTTTACGTCTTTTCATGTCATCAGATTCTTTCCTTTCCTGTTTAGGTAAATTATCGTAGAAGAAATTAAAATCATTGATCCTAAGAGTCACAGGATCTTCCAATATCGCCAACAAGTTCTGCTAACTATTTCGACACCTTGACCTCTGAAAAATCTTTTAATTATACTACAGTTGATTCTAAAGGTTAATTTCTGGAATATATTTTCGTTTTTATTTTAATAATATAAAAATTAAATAGTCTAATGTTTTACTTTCCATTAACGTACTTAAATTTCGTTTAAATATGTCTTGATTTTTTGAAAATTCCCTTTTAAGTTTACCTCGAAATTTTAAATTTTATTTAAATCTTATTGTTTTTACTCTTAATCTGTAATTTTGTTTATTTATTTATTTTTAAAATTTAACTTTTGAATCCTAATTAGTATCCTGAAAAGTTTACGAAATTGCATATAAATTGAATAACTTTCGAGACATTTTAATTTTTATTCCGCCATATTGTATCCGCCATTTTTTTTTCAATTTTAATTTTATATTTTTACTTAGCATCTTCAAAAACACCTGTATACGAATTTTCGTACAATTTGATTAACATTTTCATATTTTGGCCAGCTTTTCGAGATTTTGCCCCACTGTGAGATGTGCCCAAGATTTCTCAACAATAGAAAACGTCTGGTAAATAGTTGCCGAGCAAGTGGCTTGTAACCATACGCCAATGGTTGCACTTGATGAACTGTGGCATCGTGTTTAAGCTGCATGAGCATCTGTATACCTGAACATGCCATCCAATCTCTTTTTGACTCAATACCCAAGCGTGTAAGTGCAGTTATTACTGCCCGAGGTTATTGTTCTGGGTACTAATTTATCACGATCTATGCACCCAAATTTCTTAAAATCTTAATCACTTGTTATTTCTATCATAATATATTTGTACAATAAATGTTATTTTGTTATCTGCATTTCTTCCTGGTGTAGCAATTTTAATGGCCAGTAGTGTATATCAGTTAAATCAGACGAAAATATTAATTCTTAAATGCTATTTATTTCTCTACGATAAAATTATTTTACTGCGATCTCAATATACACTGAAAAAGAAAAGAAAAGAAAAAAACCTTTATTTATGAAAATATAACTCCGTAGAAAAATAATCAAGAAAAAATATGTATCAAGCATAGATTATGAAAAACAATTTCTTAGACGTTAAAAATTGTTACAAAACTGTACCGATTAATAAATTAAAATATTACATGCAATTCAAACATATGTAGGTGGATAACACATTTGAAAACCCAATTTCAGCTGTTCTTATCTACAATTGGAAAGTTATCCGAATTCTTGGAGCAACCCCGCATGTGATATATATGGTTTGTATCTATTAGCTGCGTGTATGCCAAAATTTGATTAAGTTAAAAAATACATATTCCTCAGTTGAAAATTCCTTTCAGCAATTTCGGTAATAAGAATTATGGTACATGAGTTTTTTTGAGTAGCCTTGTATGTAAGGTATGGAATTTATGTACAACAAAAAAAATGGGAAATAATAATTAAATTTAAAAGTGCATAATGACTTTTAAAACTCACCTCTCGCAATCATTACACAAAGTCAATGTTGTAACTGATTTATTTTGCGTGTCTCTGTAAATAAACGTTAAATCCTATGAAAACCCTACTTTATCGTAATCACCTTGTTGTAAACTTCAGTGATTTATATCTGTTTCAATGTATTTAAAATAGCGTAATTTCATTAAAATAATCTGCAAACGATTTTTACCGACGTACCACAATGTAATGAAATATTTTTGTGCGCCAGTGTAAAATAACTACTAATCCGACGTATTCATATACAATAATAAGCATGTCTGTGTGATCCTAAATAATGTTTATTAAAAGTTAAAATTCCAGTATATTTACTGGATTTAGAGAATAAACAGATAGACAGACGAGCTGATGGATTAACGACCAGACGGATAGATAAACCGAATTCATAAACGCTTTTCAAGTTTGTTGGGAAGTGTTAAAAATAACCTCTTTCGAGTTTTCCATCGATGCCGAAAAGTGTTTGTTATCATTAGAAATGGATATATTTTTCATGGACACAAAGATCCTTGTACTAGCGCGGATTTTCAGAAACATTTTCGAGTAGATCTTACTGCACTAATTAGTTTTCTGCAACAAAACAATGTTTTGTAGGACGCTTCTATTCACAATTAAACTTTTGCGAATATATTACGCATTACTTAACATACTTGTTAACAAATTTACCCTCATAGCATGCATGGTCACAGTGACGTCCCAGTAACGTCACTGTCAGTCACTTTGGTCACATCACATCTGTGACCAAAATGCCACCCCTCCATGACGTCACATATTGTGACTGAGATGTGACTTTTTTAAAAATCTTTAGAAAATTATAAAAATGTCTTCAAAACATGTTATTTACTTTAAAAAACATGTTTCTGGCAATTTAAAAATCATTGCTTTTATCACAGTTCGTCACAATGTTAATGTCAAATTAGTCACGAATGACACATTTTTCACAAATATGTCACATTGTGACCCCTTTGTACAACGTCACAAAAGAGTTCTAAAACGGCATAATGACTTCCCATTTTAGTCACTGTGACTTCACATCGACATCACGAGACGTCACATCGACAATCGAAGGTCACAAAGTCACAACGACGTGGATGTGACTTCACCATACCTTACGAGTAAGAGTGTGGCGGATGAAAAACGTCCTGGTCGATCATCAACATCTGATGATGCCCCAAGAGTAATCGTGAGACAGTTGAATGGAGTCCACATTCACAAGGAGCTAGATATTATAGTCCAAGGGCCGACTGCACAAAAACCCATGTCATCGAGCACAAGAAAAAATCCTTTATTTTATGGAAGAGTAGTCATAGGGGAATCTAATGATCCATGTCTGCCGGAAGCGAAGCAGTGCATAAGCCAAAAATGAATACCACTAGTGGTTAACTCGTAGGATTACAATATTATGTTTTCCTGCACCCAGTTTTCAAACTTTTGTTTGTACGGCAAACACAATGTGCAATGCAAATTCTAGACCTGCGAAACCCTACGTTCAGCAGGATAATGCTCGACCGCATGTTTCCGGAATTGTACGGACCTTCCTTGATATGGAAAATGTTCGGCTGTCTCCCTGGCCAGCACGTGCCCAAGATTTCTCAACAATAGAAAACGTCTGGTACATAGTTGCCGAGCGACTGGCTTGTAACCATACGCCAATGGCTGCACTTGATGAACTGTGGCATCGTGTTCAAGCTGCATGAACATCTGTACCTGAACATGCCATCCAATCTCTTTTTAACTCCAAGCGTGTAAGTGCAGTTATTACTGCCCGAGGTTATTATTCTGGGTACTGATTTATCAGGATCTATGCATTCAAATTTCTTCAAAAAAAAAACCTACGAGTAAACCAATAGTGATAACATTTTTTGGCTTATGCACCTCTTCACTTCTGGCAGACATGGAACAACAGATTCCCCAATTACTACTCTTCCGTAATATAAAGGATTTTTTTTTGAGCTCGATGACTTAGGATTTTGCGCGGCCGGCTCTTGTACTATTAGCCTTGTTGGTGGCTGTTTTCCGTATCTTCGATGGTATACCTGACGCAGTTCCTCATATGTTTTGCCATCCCTTTTCCAGGAAGCGATAACTATTTGCTCTTTTAAGGAGAGCATTTCTTCAAACACCTGAGAAAGAAATAGAGCGTGTTAATAGTTATAATAGTTTATAGTGTGTAGTTACCCGTAAGACATGGTGACGTCACGGTGACGTCGTTGTGAAGTCACATTGTGATTTTGTGACCGTCGATGTGACGTCACAGTGACTCAAATGTGAAGTCGTGATGGCCATTTTAGAGCTCGTTTGTGACGTCACATTGTGACCACCTTGTGACGTCACGATGTGACCAAAATGTGAAAAATGTGTCATTTGTGACAAAATTGTCATTAAAACTGTGACTATTCTGTGACGATAGTGACAAGGTTGTGAAGACAGTTTGCGATTATATTTTGATTTGTGACAAATTTTGTCACTAACTTTGTTACGGTGGCAGCATTGTCAATGTTGCGAAGTCACACTGGGACACAATTATACAGTTATGAACAATGTTATTTAGTGTAAAATCACTTACATCTATAATTTTATTATACTTTGGCGATACATCTCAATTAAAACTTGGGAGCTGCTACAAAAAGAATGTTCGAAGAGAAAGTTACTGAATCAAAATGTAATGCCATGCAGACTTTAATCTTTGATACATTTTTTCCCCTGTTGCAATAAATAAGAATATTTAAGACAATTGAATATTCGATCTATCACAATTATTTCAAATTTAGCAATTTTTTATTCTAATAAGCATTAAAATTACCAAAGAAACATTTCCTTAAAGGTGCAACACTAGTCACAGAAAAAGAGCCGGATGATAATATAAAGTCCGTGGCAGCGTTCTTTTCAAATGTCTCGCTCAAATTTTAATATTTTTGCATGTTTTTTGCATAGGAAGCTGAGGACGATCTACTACGGGCCTCGTTTTTACTTTTTCGATTTTGCTTGCATATATTTTATATTTTGCTAGTTTCAATATCAGTACCGGTTTAAACCAGTTTTGAAATTTAAATATTTTTTTTTAAATCTGAAACCAAAATCAAAAAAGTAAAAACTAGGCCGCTTATGGATCGTCTTCAGCTATGCCATGCAAAAAAATCATGTAAAAATATTAAAATGTGAGCGAGATATTTGAAAAGAACGCTGCTACGGACTTTATATTATCATCCGGGTCTTTTTTTATGACTAGTGTTGAACCTTAAAGGAAGTGTTTCTTTGATAATTTTAATGCTTATTAGAAAAACAAATTGCTAAATTTGAAATAATTGTAATGGATCGAATATTCAGTTTTCTTAAATATTCTCAATTATTGCAACAGAATAAAAATATGTAACAAAGATTAAAGTTTGCATGACATTTTGATTCGGTAACTTTCTCTTGGTACATACTTTTTATAGCAGCTCCCAAGTTTTAATTGAGATGTATTGCCAAAGTACAATAAAATTATAGATGTAAGTGATTTTACACTACATAACAATGTTCATAACTGTATATTTGTGTCCCAGTGTGACTTCACAACATTGGTAATGCTACCACCGTCACAAAGTAAGTTACAAATTTGTCACAAATAAAAAAATAATCACAAACTGTCTTCACATACTGTCTTCTATGAATATTAAAATATTATTAAAACATGCAAAGAGGAATTATGGAAAAAAATTAAAGCTAAATATTTATTAGTATATTAATAAACAAAAAACATTAAGGGGCTATCCATTACTGCAAGGCTATCCATCACAGACACATCTATCTAATAAAAATTCCGACGATAAACATAAATTAGAACAACAAATATGTTAATTATAATTAATAATATTTTATTTATAATATTAGAGAGTATTTATAATACCCACTTTAATCACGATGTTCACTTATACTACATATAATGGATATTTTGAAATTTACCTCTGTAAAATTATTCAGGAAAGGAAATAATAAAAGTTTCTGAAATGAAAAGTTAATAATAAAATACAGTTATTACTTTTTAGCTTCATACCGCTCAAGTATTTGCGTTATTTGTTTTAAATTCAATCATGTTTAAATTCTTATCGATTGCGTAACTTCCAAATTTTCATCCAGACTTCTAGTTCTTTCTGAAAACATTCCAATAATAATATTTACAACTGAAACGTTTTCACCCACGATGACTATCCATTCAGAAATTTTATAACATTTCACAAGTTGAAAAATACATAAAACAATCATTAACATAATTGTTTTTTTTAAATATCAAACATCTACGATTTCTTTTAATAGTTCTTCTCGTTCTCTTATAAATTCCTCTTCTGAGCCGATACAATTTTTTTAAATAAAATTATGCAATGTTTCAGAAGATTACTTAATACAAAAATTAAAAAAGGATGTTTGTAAATAATTTTATTCGATAAAAAAGCTTCTTTATTACAAAATATAATTATCTTTAAATGTTTAATAATTATATTAGCGATTTATTATAATTTATTATCATATGATTTTATGTTTATGGAAACATATTATTTTAACCAGATATTTTAAAAAAGGAAACAACGCAGATTAGAATGCAATTAAAATCACTACCTGTAACAACCTAATCCAAATTATTAAAAATCAAGTTCTTTATGTCAACAAAATAAATAATGAATGCATTAGACTTTATTAAGTTAATGAAGCATTGATGTTTTATAGCATGTTTTTGACAATGTAATTAAAATCGTTCTCAGAACAATAGTAATAAAAAAGCAACCATTAAAAATAATATTTTTCTATACCTTCTTCCCATCGAAATCATTCGTTCTAGTTATTCTTGCCGCACAAACTAAATCCGATAATAATTAAAGTGGCAAAGACCAACTTATTTTAACAGTCAAAGCCCCATTAATTTTCTCGGACTTACATTTTGCCGCTTGGAAGAGCTGTAGGGGACATTCTTGTTTAAATTGTTAAATCCGTGTCAATATGCAACTACTCACAACTGCTATAAATTCCAGCCAACTAACTTTTAGCGTCTATCATCAATTTAAAATATTTCTGTTTACGTTTATTTATTCTTTCGTTTGCAAATGATTTTCATTTCCTATGCGCATGACCGTTTAGTTTTTTCTTTTTCTGCGCAACAGCTTCGGAAGTTAAATGCGAATAATTTTACGAGAACGCTTTTTTTTAAGTGTATTTTTACTCTTTATTTTTTTTAGTTTCAAAACAATTCAAGTTAAAGCAAATTGTTAAATAATAATAATAAAATTCATAATTAGATATTATTGGATAAAATATTGTTTAGGTTTTAATAAAGTAAAAATAATAGCTTTAATGGTAATATAATTTTTTTTAATCATTACCATTACTTGTATCAAATGCAAACATACATGGTATCTTCTTTTTTTTAAAAAAAGGAGCGGGAGGGGAGGGGAGTTATAGAAATAAAAAGTTTTTTATTTGTCAATCTGTAAATTTTTTATATAAATTTTCTGCAGAAGAAAGCGTCTTGTAAAGTAATGTTTTTTTTAAAGAGGTACCTCTAAAAAAAAATTTGAAATATGAATAAATAGTTATATGATCATTCACAAAAATCACTATAAAAGATAAATCAAGGTATTAGGCCTAAAATATTTTTTAATGAGATGAAATTCGTATAATTTGAAAAGCACTTTGTGTCGCTGATGAATTAATTACATTTCATGTTATATGAAAATAAAAAGTTTTTGTCAAAGGCACAGTGCCACCGTGGACCACCTTTATAATTAATTAATAACTATGCATAGTTATGTATGCATTAATTAGTCAAAACAACTTTTGGACATTTTAGTTTTCGACTGAAAATATGAAAATTACCGTGATTCGTTTCGGTCTAAAAAACCGTTTTCAATATCCTTACTTATAATTACGTGTAAAACATCCATGTTTTTAAATCCAAGTATTTTCTATGTTTACGCACTATTTTCTATATTTTCGCTGTCAAAAATAACAAATTACACATTTGATTTCAAATGTTAGATACACATAAATACGTTAATATTAAAAATTATTTAAACAGTTTTGAAATGGTAAAAATTTTATGCAATATATAACTGTATTTTTTAATGATATTTCACGGCACGATTTTTACAAGATTTGTGACAAGAAATCCTTAGGTTTTGTATATTTGGCACGGAAAATGGATAATTGTCATTGCAATAAGTGAGTCTTCGTAGTTTTGGTTATTGCTGGAAAAAATTTTATCACTTTCCGAAATGTCGAAAAATAAATGGCTAAATATTATATAAAACTTAATTTGTGAGACGCGCACAAAATCAATCTGATTCAAGCATCAAAATACATTTACATGGCCTATTTAAAATACAGTTCAAAATAGTTCTCTCTATATTTATTGACATTTTGAAAGATTTTTGAAGTTCGAATTGTCACACTGCAACTTTATAATATGGTGTTTTTTGTTGTTGTTGTTTTTGGTCACAAATGTTACATGACGTGCATTACATGCAATGACGTTACAATTTTTTTAATTGTCGAAAAAGGTGTAATTTTATAGTAAATAACATGTTTTGGAAGTTTTCTAAGACGGTCACAATTCAGTCACAATGTGACGTCACTTAGTGGTTGCATTTTGGTCACAGATGTGACGTGACCACAGTGACGTCACTGTGACCATGCATGCTATGAGGGTTGACAGAAAATATTTTTCCATTAAATAACATCTTTTGAAGAATTTTTGTATATATTTTTTAATTTTCTAAGAAGGTCACATTTCAGTCACAAAGTGACATCACTGAGGGGTGGCATTTTGGTCACAGATGTGACGTCACATTTCAGTCACAAAGTGACGTCACTGAGGGGTGGCATTTTGGTCACAGGTGTGACGTCACATTTCAGTCAAAATGTGACGTCACTGAGGGGTGGCATTTTGGTCACAGATGTGACGTGACCACAGTGACGTCACTGTGACCATGCATGCTATGTGGGTAGTGTTTTCGTAGAAATGGATCATCGTTTTTGGAGCATCCTTTATCAAATTCAAGAATAACATTTAATGTTAATGTTAATGTTAAAGTTAATGTTATTAAATTACCATCTGTATCTTGAAAACAAATTTTTTAAAAATGAAAATTATTGTTTCAAAATAGATAGCAGCTGAAAATCCTTATATGGGATTGAGAAGAGTGAGAAATACACTCTAAAAACAATTTTAAAACGTTTCCGAATGTATGTGGCAGGGGAAAAAAGCTTGGATTTTTTTACATTCTTCGTGAAATCCCGAAAATATATTTCGTTCCTGTGATGTTTTAAAGGTGTTCTTAACCCATTTTAGGCCAAGCACAGAAATTTTATAAAATGTAGCATTATTTTTATTGAAATATGCTTAAATTACATACATTAAGACACAAAAAAAGATTCGTGCATGAAAAATAATATTTTATATAAGAAATAATATTTTATATAATAATATAAAATATTATTTCTTATAATGAATAATATGAATATGAATAATATTTTTATGACTTTTGTTTTATTCTTATTTCATATACAGAATTTGCAACTTTAATCTATTTTAAAAACATATAATTCATTTCAATTGGAATAATAATATATTTTTAAAAAGTCGAATTTGTCAAAGGCGTTTCAAATTAAAACTCTAGCGTATTTTGAAAAATTTTTAAGAGAAAGTGTTTACTCCAACTGAATTACTAATATTTTATGGATGTC
Organism: Maratus speculifer; assembly: GCA_964019185.1. NCBI lineage: Eukaryota > Metazoa > Arthropoda > Arachnida > Araneae > Salticidae > Maratus > Maratus speculifer. Next base: position 25,579,083 of record OZ025289.1, on the reverse strand, counting down.
TTCAAAAGCCTTAAAAAATAGAAGAAAAATAAAATTCTTGAAAAAAATGTGTCAGAGTGTTAAAAAAAAATATTTATCGAAATGTTTCGTATACGAACCTTTGGCCGAAAATGGGTTAAATAAAAAAGGGTAACTTTATGACATAAGTTTTAATTTATTTCTATTCAGAAATGCATGAAATAAATTAAATTCAGAAATGCAGATATTGTTATTCAGAAACTATCTAAACTCACAAATTTTCCCATGTTTTTTTGCAAAAGCTTGAAAACTGCCCGACGGATGTAGAAAAATGCGTGTTCATGTGATCGAAATTGCTTATAACTCAATACGTAATTTAATTATTATGAAATGGAAAGCAAGGTTCAATTGCAAATCGTTTTTTATGGTCAGGCTTTCCAATTTTGCATCTCTCTATTAAAAAAATGGATTTAAAAATGTGTCAAAACGTTTTGCGTTTCTTGTGTAGAGCAGTTGATAACAGCCTTAAGGTAAAAAAAAAATGCTTTTCAAAATCGTTAGCAAGAGATTATTCTATTTTTCCTCCATTGTTTATAATAATTTCCCAAAATATTAAGTGTGCCTTTATTCTTTACAGTAAATATTTTACTAAATTTCTGCTACTTATACTATAAAACCCCAATCTTACAACTGTTTTATTAATTCTGTGATCGGTTATTCTGATTGCAAAGAAAGACAAATATATAATTGATCATATAAAACATTAAAACTGAATATATAAATAATTTTCCATTACCAAGAATATTTTTAATAAAATCTCTTTTAATATCGCCTATAAAATGCATTTTATTTGCAACAGTTTTTAAATCAGATATTTTTAAGTATGGAAAAAAACAAAAAGGAAATTTATTTGACAGTTTCGTACAATGGGAAATCAATTTAGTTGCAAATCATTTGTCAAGAATGTAATTGAGCATATAGTTCGAACAATCAGTCACTTTTCACCTTCTAAGCTTTTCATCTTCTTTATATCTTTTTTTTTTTACCACTTCTATTTGAAGCTTTATTACATTGATACAAAAATCTCAGGAGACTTTCATCCCCAAATACAATACAAATAAAATCAATCGTAAAAACTTAATTAATAAAAGTTTTTATTTCTCACAGATAAAATTATTTTACCACATATTCAATGTTCTAAGTTTCTTTTACATATTAAAAGGCATATATAAATATGCTATGATTGCACGATTATTTTTCATGATAAATGAAATATTGATTAAAAGAAAGAAAATTATAAAAGAAAAATGAAACAGAAACGAATATTTCTAAATCAATATGATATATATTTAAAATAAAATCCTATTATTTTGGCATTTCTGAATTTAATATAGTGTATGGTCGTAATAAATTTTGTCTTCATGCATTTAAGCATGAGAGTGCAACACTTATCACACCAAATATTTATCAAATATTTGAAAAAAAATAGTTATAGTATAAACGCACCTCATTTGCCATGTTCAGACTTACCACTTTTATCATCATTTATTGTTATTTCATTTTTGTCATGAATACATTTCACATAAATGAACAAACATGTAAAACATTGAAACTGAAAATATAAAAATTTTCCGTTACAAAATAAATAAATAAATAAAATAATAATAATAATAACTTATTTATTCTTATTTTTTATATCAGCATCGAAATACAAACAAATTTCTAGACTACTTAAAACAGATATATTTTTAAGATACAGAAAATCAAAAGGAAAATTTCTTTGACAGTTTCTTACGAAGATAGATCAAATTATTCCAACACCTTTTGTCAAGATTGTGAATGAGTATATAATTCAAAAATCAATCATTTTTCATCTTCTAAGCTTTTCATCTTTTTCACTATTTTTATTTGAAGTTATATTTCATCCAAACAAAAAGATCAAGAGACTTTAGTCATCAAATACAGAGCAAGTAAAAACTAAATTAATAAAAAGCTTTGTTTTCTCATAGATAAAACTATTTTGCTACAATATCAATATACTAAAATTTGTTTTCTATAAAGGCAATCAATAAATATGTTATGGTTTCACGATTATTATTATTTTATAAATAAAATATTGAAACAAAAAGAAACTAGTCGTTAGGGGCCACCATAATACATACCTATCATGAATATGCACATTATAAAATGTAAAAATAAACCCAAGTAATACCGAATTCCGTAAAAAAGTGTCCTTATAGTTCGAAACTTCATAATTATATTCACTAACAATTCACTACGTTAGATGAAGCGTTTTATTTCAAGTTAAATAATCCAGATAGGCTGAAAAAAAAATAAACAGATAAGACATTGAAACTGAATATATGAAAAATTTTTAGTTACATAAAACATCTTACAAAATATATAAATTTCAATATCACCATGAAGTCACGGTTTATTCCTAAGAGTGTTTGAAATCCTTATTTTTTGATATAGAGGAAAATAATATAGCGATTTCTTTGACAGTTTCTTACGATGAAACTTTTTTTATATCACCAAATCTGTTTGGAATGTTATTCATCGAAGAAATTTTGTATGTGATTTAAGTTTTCACAACTGTTTTTGCTGGTATAATTTTTGACGCATAAAATGGCTAGAGGTGTTTGTATCAATTGAAGCAACAACTATAAAACTTCTAAATATATCCAGTAAGACGTACGAGATAGAAATCAATTCTTCGCTCGAAATCTCAGCTCAATAACTTTTCTACCAGAGTTGGAAATGAATTAATTTCTCGTTTGAAGAAACTGTCAAAGAATTTCTCCTTTTGTTTTTTCTGTATATTAATAAACATCTGTCACTTTTCGAAATAATACATATTTTAATGATGGTACTGAAAGTAAAGATAGATGATTTTAAAAGATTTTTGTAAATGAAAATTGTTGATCTTTTTAGTTTCAGTGTGTCAGTTGTTTACAGCACCTGTTTTCGGGAAGCAGGTTCAAGTAAGAGCGCCTTTTTAGGGTTACGTTCAGCTGACGAATCCTATACGTCTCACTTCTGTCTGTTACAGAGTCTGTAGACGAAAATTGTATGAGACAGAAACTTCAAATTTTGTGTACTTATAACTGAATACGTGTATTTATAAACTTATACGTGTACTTATAAACTGAATACGTGTACTTATAACGTGTACTTATAATTTGTCGTGTCACACGACAAATTATAAAATTTGGAAAAAGTCTACTAATTCAATTAAATTATTTTTTCAATGTCATCTCTTCATGTTTAAGATTTAAATTTTATAAGAGAGCATTAATTTCAACGTTTTTGAGTAAACTTCATGGCTTAGAGATAAAGCAGCTCGCTAATAAACAGAAGGTTCTTAATTCTAATCCTGTACAGGAAGTTGAAACTTTCATAAAACGAAGGATTTAAATAAAATAATTTCTTTCTGATGAAAGGTATATAAAAATTTTCGAATTTTTTTGTTCTAAGGAATGGACATAAAAGGCAATAAAATAACACATTTTGCATATAAAACAAAGTCGATCGGATATCGAGTTGCCAAGATATTTGTAATCTTGTTTTCCACATTCTTCGATTTTTCATGACCCTGTATTTCATTCAAATTTCAATTCAGAAGCATATTTTAATTGGAAATGAGACGCTTAATCCGACGCAGTTAATTGTTAGTTAATAGAATTATTATTTTTGGAGTTATAAAGATGTTTCTTTTACGCAGTTCGGTACTACTTGAGTAGTTTGGCGTTTTATATAATTTGTCAAAATTGGTACATCAGCAGTTCTTTAATATAGCATTACTATGTCTATTGACAATATTTAAATTTTGTTTATGAATTGCAATGCATTGTATAATAGTTTCACATGTTTTATTTTCATATACATATCCATGATGGATAAGTATTACGGTGGCTCCCAACGACAAGTCCTCGTTTGGCGCAGCATGTCCCTTAAGGGATTTTGTGCCATAAAAATCAATACAACCAACCAACCAACCAACCCAACGACAAGTTTACTATGACATTATTTTCACTAACTGAAGTCATCTGAAAGTAAAATCTCAATCTTAGTGTATAAATCTCAGGGTGATAATGGAAAATAAATTTTTATTATCGAGAGAAAAGCTAAATTGAGTTGCCACCATTTTGAAGAAACATCGTAAAAAAGTATTTAAAATTAAAAATAAAATATAACAAGTAAGAAAAATCATGCGTTAAGCATAGATTATGAAGCACTTTCCAACACTTAATGAAATCTTTAACAAAACTTTGTTATTTAGGGAAAATATAGTGTATGGCCAAATATACCCAAATATTTATTCCAGTACATTAGAACAACCCTGTATTTCATATGTCAGTTCATATAATAGGAAAATTTAGCTTAGCAAGAAAATACCCAGTAGCTTGAAATTTCTTTTTCAGGAATTCATAAAACTAGATGGAAACATGCTTGAATACTTTTGTTTAGCCCTGTAGTTTACATTGTACCTTTATTACACGTCAGCATTAGGCTAAAATTTATTGTAAACTAAAACACTTTTAAAACAACTGAAATCACATTCTCATAAATCATCATTCATAGGCGTCCATGTACCGAATTCTTTGCGTGGCCCTGTATATCCCTTTATCTATATTCTGCAAACATTTCTCATAAACAACTGCAAACATCTGCAAACATCTATATTTTGCAAACGTTTCTCAGTAAATTGAATGAAGCTCAGCGTAAAAATGCATAGCTTATTTAAGAACCACATTTAAATAATTTACGCTCATATTCAGTAACGTTGGTGAGGTCTTTTGGGTAGCCCTGTATATCAACTATAACATTTATACACACCATATAATGTGCATATATTTAGCGAAATATAAACGCGAATATCATAATTAAAATGCATTTCAACCCTCCATCAGCCTTCATCGGATACATATACGGCACTTCGGAAAGAATATACTATTTGAAATCTTTTGTATGGCCCTGCAAATGCTATGTACTTCATATTATGCAAGACAGTAGCGTATAATTTATATTAAGCTTCAGTGACATATATCAATTTTATTATATATGAAAAAGCTTAATATATTTAAAATATGTCACACACAATTCCATATTTTACCATTATCTAATGGAATTCTTTTGTGTGGCCCTGTAAATGAATAATAGCCACATTTTCACCTTATATTTTATAGAATGCATATTTTAATATGTTAGGTATAATAACATCTTAAAAAATCGTTTGAAACGATTTTTCTCCATAGGCCGTAATGTAATGGGAAACTTTTGATTCCCCCTATAGATAAACTAATCATGGTAGAAACTTCTTTTTCGATAGGACTTGTGCTAGGGTAAACGTCAATAACGTCCTAAAATTTCATGGCAATCCGAGTATATTAACGATTTTTCCCCATAGGCCGTAATGTAATGGGAAAATTTTGATTATCTCTGTAAATAAACTAATCATGGTAGATACTTCATTTTCAGTAGGGTTCGTGCTAAGGTAAACCTTAATAACGTCCTAAAATTTCATGGCAATCCGAGTATATTAACGATTCTTCCCCATAGGCCGTAATGTAATGGGAAAATTTTGATTCGCCCTGTAGATAAACTAATCATGGTTGAAACTTCATTTTCAATAGGACTTGTGCTAATGTAAACGTCAATAACGTCCTAAAATTTCATGGCAATCCGAGCATATTATCGATTTTTCCCCATAGGCCGTAATGTAATGGGAAACTTTTGATTCTCTCTGTAGATAAACTAATCATGGTAGATACTTCATTTTCAATAGGGTTCGTGCTGTGGTAAACTTCAATAATGTATAAAAATTTCATAGCAATCCGAGTATATTTATGGGAGTTAGAGCGCGGACAGACGGCCATCCGGCCAGACGGACAGACAAACCGAATGCATAAGCACTTTTCAACTTTGTTGGAAAGTGCTAAAAATGGAATTAAATTAAAAAATAGCTAAAATATGCACAACTACAAATAAATATCTTTCATTTAAAAAATAATTATCAAAATCGGTTGAGAAGAAAATTCAGGGCTGATGACTAAAAAAACAGCAAGGTCTTTTAAATCTATAGAATGTATGAATGTCTCGGTTTAACGGCCAGATTATGAAAAAGTGGGCCACAATTTTTGACACGACACTTTTTAGCTTGTCTGAAAAAAATAGCATCGGAGGCCAAAAAAAAAAAAAAAAAAAAAAAAGACACTTGCGATTTTAGTCGTTTTGTTGAATGTCTATATTTTTGTATAGATACGGAATTATTCTGAAATTCCAGGTTTGTAAGCAAAAAGATGAGGAGCTGTATCCAAATATAGTAGTATAGTCTGTCTCAAAAGTTTAAGCACTTTGCAAATCTGGTTTAAAAGAAATGAAGAAGACAAGTTGAATGTAGATTCTGCTATTGCAAAATTCAGTTTCGCCTCCGATTAGAAAAAAAAATAATAGAGGTTTTTTAGTTGACCCTCTTAGTATACCCTGTTGATAAAGAATTTGATGTACCCCGTTTTGGAAAGTTTCATTATTCTATGTCTGCTTCACAATTTTTAGGTAAAATACCATTTAACTTAATTTGGGATTTAGATGGAATGTTTCAGCCAAAGGTTTGAACCGAAAGAAATGAAGATGATAGCACAACAAAAAGCTTATGCTTGGATCAAAACAGACAGTTAAGTTTCAATACCAGTTTCCTTTTCAAATATTGTTAACTTGTACATGTTATGTTTTAAAGTAATATCTTCTAATCTTCTTCTAAATTTTATGTTAATAAATTTGCATTGCTTAGTATTTATTTTGTATTCCTTTGATTGTTAAGATAAGGCGGTACTTACATATTAACGCCACCGCAGCAGAATTTGCGCCAATAAAAAGAAATCTTGTTGTTCGCACGCGCTCGCAGTTATCTTTTGGATTCGTTGTTTGCTGCTTTTTGACGCCATTTTTTAGTGCTACGAAAATGTGTATTTGGGATTTGCCAAAAAGAGACTGTTTTTGAATCTATGTTAAACTCTACATCGACCCATTTTCCACTGAAATCCGATTGCCTACTTTGTTTTTAAATAAAGTGTTTTGAATTTTGAAAGTGTTTCGATTTCAAAAAAAGTCTTTCATTTTATGTTTTGTCCCAAAAAATGTAGGTGTATATCAGCGGTATTTAAAAACCGCCAAATCTGTGCTGTTAATACGCAAGTACCGAAAAGACATACAAAAAAAGCGCGCATCTGTCAGTAAATTATTAATTTTTGAATCGGAGCGCGCTTTCCTTTTACGGTTTTCGTCCATCAGATTAGGCATATTATTACCCGTGGCGCGTCCACTCGTCCACTCTTGCTGGTTTCGCCACTGTTTTGATGGCTGCTGGTAGTGGACCTTGGTGGAAAAGCTTGGATGTTTTACAAAATTTGTAAAATGACGTAAATTTAAAGAAGTTTCAATGCACGAATATTGTGATTTACGGTTACAACAACTGCATATGATTTGTACCAAGGCAATCTCGCTAAACTGAACTAATCGGATATGTATTCCGATTGTAGAATTTTCCTCATCTTATTTTTTAAATTACTGAAACAAAAGATATTTTTACCGTTTCTGTGCTAGGTTCAAGAGCACAGATGTCAGCTATGCGTCACATTGGCGCAATTCTTTCGGACGCCAATTTGGCAAAATCTCGTTTTCTAATGCCAGTTTCATATATATGTTACAGGCCAAATCCGATTTTAGGCCAAACTAGAATGGCCTAGGCCAAACTAGTCTATCCTAGTGCCCATCGGATAGACTAGTTTTTCCTAGGCCAAACTAGTCTATCCGAACGCCTATCGGATAAACTAGTTTTTCCTAGGCCAAACTAGTCTATCCGATCGCCCATCGGATAATCTAGATTTTCCTAGGCCAAACTAGTTTGGCCGAACGGTCATTAGGATAAACTAGTTTAGCCTGCTATTTATTGGCCTGAACTAGTTTATCCTAGGGCGATCTAGTTTATCCTAGGCCAATTGAATTTGGCATGTTTTTATTGATCCCGAAGACCGCTTCGGCGCCAATCTTCTGGTTTAGCCTAGTCCAATCTAGTTTATCCTAGGCCAATTTAATTTGACGTGCTATAATTGATGCCAACTACTGGCATCAATTCAGGCATCATTTCAAGCACGCTCACAAAAAAAAAAAAAAAATTAAACTTAAAATTAATTTTTTCAAAAATTAATCAAGTTTAAGCTCAAGTTAAAAATGTTTCAAACGAATTCACTCAGCTCAAACATATCTATTAAAATAAGCAAAACTCATTTAAAATCCATTCTTTTATTTATTTTACTTTCTTCTGTCTTTACAATAAGTGTTTGATTCGTGAAAATTTTTTAATTCCGGTTTTTGGCGCATTTACACGTTTTAAAGGTTAGAGATTCCAAAAAACATGTTTTTACAAATTGTGAGTCTATGACTCTGTCTGGCTGTCTGTGACATAAATTTTGTAGGTGCTGTATCTGAAGAACTAATGCATGAAATTTAATAAAAATTTATATTCAGGTAGTCTCTGATCTAAATTGATACCGATTAGTTTTTGGTGTAAATCGCTCATCAGGTGGAGCTGCTGTTTTGTATTTTTTATAATTTACGCATCAGCTTTATCTTAATAACTAAAACACAAATTTCCATCAAACTTCAGATTCGGTTCGTCCATGACATGAGTTGGTGTTTTTTCTATTTTGAAGTAAATCACTCAACATGTCTATTCTATGCTGCATTTTTCACAATTTTCACAATAGCTGTATCTCAAGAACTAATGAACGGAATTTAATAACAATTTATATTCAGATAGTACCTGGTATAAATTGATGCTGATTACTTTTTCATATAAATCATTCAACAGATAACGCTTCAAAACTGCATTTTTACTGATTTGAACAATACTATTTCATTAACTAATTTGCGGATTTTCATCAAACTTCCGGATTCAGTAAATCTGTGATATGAACTAATTCTATTTACGTTTTCATGTTAATTGCCCAATAGGTGGCGCTGTTGTGCTCAATTTTCCCGATTCCTGAAATAGCTCTGTCGCAAGAATTAATGCACGAATTTTCATCAAACTTTAGATTCAGTAAGTCCCTCATATATAAATTAGTATTCTGTAGTTTTTGGAGTAAATATCTCGAAAAGTGGCACTGCTATACGGTATTATTCGGGATTATTGCAATAGCGCTATCTCAGGATCTAATTTTTAAACAGCAGATTCTGTTTGTCCTTGATATAAATTAATATTCTTTTATTTTTAGAGTAAATGGCTCAATAGGTAGCGCTTCTATCCAGTTTTTTTTTATGATTTCTGCGATAATTTTATCTCAAATAGTACTAATACACAGATTTTTATCAAATTTCAGACCGAGTTAGAATTTGAAGAATGTTGTTACAGATTAGATTTTGTTATAAATTACTTACTCGGTGACACTGCTGTTTCATTTTCAAGGACCTGTTAACGTGTGTGAGATAGAATGAAGTTTTGGAATTGGCACATCCGACTAGTGTTACTTCTGTATTTATTTATTTATTTATTTTTTTTTTAAGCATAGGATTCGTGAAAATATTCAAATTTTGTTATTGAAGAATTTACACGTTTTAGGAGTTATCAGGATAAATCTGTGTCCAAAATTTGAAGCAAATTGGATATTTCTATCAGGAGTTATCGCATTACTTACATACGTACATACATACATACATGGTTACATACACACACACAGAATCTGCGAGCACATTAGCTCTCAGGCTTTGATAGTCTGTGAGCTAAAATTGGGTCAATTTGCATCGGCCTAGGATATATTAGATAAAAACTAGAAAGTTGGAGCCGTGGCGGTCTTTAGATTCAATAAAATCACGCCAAATTGAATTGGCCTAGGACAATCTAGATCGGAATAGGATAAACTAGTTCAAACCAATGAATAGCAGGCTAAACTAGTTTATCCTAATGGCTGTTCGGCCAAACTAGTTTGGCCTAGGAAAATCTAGTTTATCCAATGGGCGATCGGATAGACTAGTTTGGCCTAGGAAAATCTAGTTTATCCGATGGGCGTTCGGATAGACTAGTTTGGCCTAGGAAAAACTAGTTTATCCGATGGGCGTTCGGATAGACTAGTTTGGCCTAGGAAAAACTAGTTTATCCGATGGGCGTTCGGATAGACTAGTTTGTCCTAGGAAAAACTAATTTATCCGATGGGTGTTAGGATAGACTAGTTTGGCCTAGGCCAATCTAGTATGGCCTAAAATCGGGTTTGGCCTGTAACATATGTATATTTTTAAAAAGGTTAGCGTGTTCAGAAAATGGCACGTTATAATGTTTGCAATAAAAATGTTTTGCATGTTTGAATTGAAATAAATAGAGCCATTAATATAACACTTTGGCACGATGTTGGTATAACGAAAAATTGTCAAAAAGTATCCCCCCCCCCCAAAAAAAAAAGAAAAAAAAACAAGTTGAATATAGATTCTGCCATTGCAGAATTCAGTTTTGCCTACGATTAGAAAAAAAAAATCGATAGAGGTTTTTTAGAAGGGTGACCCCTTTTAGATTGCAATGAACTAACTTCATTTTTCTTGTGTTTATCAATATAATAGCAAACAGAACGGCGTGAAATACCCAATTGAATAGCAATTTCTCTCTGAGACATTGGAATTGCGGAGTAATAAAGAGATACAATTTGACGTGCTACTTCTTCATTGACTAGATTAATCAAAAACGGATTTTTTCTTTAGTTTAAACGCTTTTTAATAGACTCTGAGTAAAAGGAAATGCAATTTAACAATAAAACGACTGGAATCCTGTCGAATTCGACGAATGAAATGTTTAAAAGACCCGATTGATTTGGTTAAAAAAAAAGCAAAATTACATTATTGAATCAATATATAATAAATATATTTACAAACTAAATGTCAAGTTTGCCAATTACAATTTTGCATGTAAATATTCGCACATCTTCAGTTAAAATTGTAATCTGAGTGCCGGCGAAATCTAGAAATTTTATTTTATATGCACTCACAGACAAAATAGTTTTATTAAAAAAAATCTAATTTCATTTTTACTGTGACATTATTTTCACTAACTGAAGTCATCTGAAAGTAAAATCTCAATCCCAGTGCCCATAATGAAAAGAAATATTGAAATGTAATATTGGGTACTACTAGGTTATCCCGTCGACCAAAAGATTATCGCCAAACTATAAGATTAAATGCCAATAATGGATGATCGTGAATGTCACATTCAATGACATTAAATACGATTCATGTGTTTAAATTGTCATTAAGTGATTTTTATTTCGACTTTTTATTAATATTTTTATTAATATTCTACTAATTATTTGTTTTTTCGTTATTTAAAATAAAAGTTATGTCAATAAGTATAACTTGGCTATTAGTTTGGCGATTTGTATAATTTGGCGAAATTGGTCGACGGGATAACAGAGATAACAGAGCGATGTTTTAAATAGTAACGTCATTTTCTCTTCAAATGTTTTTTAAAAGTTACTGTTATTAGTAATATGAAAAAAGCATCCGTAATAATATTGTAATTCCCATGTATCTGGTTGCTGAAAGACATCATTTTCCTCATTTGAAATTTTTCTTATTTTGTTTAGACATTAATTTTAGACATTTTTATCATAAATTATTTTCTGTTATTTTATTTACATTATTAATATTATTTCACAGTAGTTATATATATATATATTTTTTTGCCTCAATTAGTGCATAATTATACGCAATCATTTTGGAAAATAAATTTATATTATCGAGAGAAAAGCTTAACCTGTTGCCACTGTTTTGAAGAAATGTCACGAAAAAGCTTTTAAAATTAAAATTAAAATATAAAAATGGAAATAAATTAAAAAATAACTAAAATGGGCACAACTACAAATAAATAGCTTTCATTCAAAAAATTAGTTATCAAAATCGGTTCAGTAGAAAATTCAGGACTGATGACACGACATTTTTTAGCTTGACTGAAAGAAATAGCATCGGAGGCTAATACACAGACAACCTAAAAATATGCTTTTTTCATTTCAGGTAAAGAAATATAAGTGATTTCCTTATTATTTGCTGAGTTATAGAGGCAAAGCATTTTTTCGAAAAACAAACAATATTGATTAATTATACATTTAAAGAAAATTGTACTTTATTTTTTAACAGTTATTGAAATAAGAGTTCAAAGACCAGAATGCAACAAGCAGAAATTTCCTATTTCAAATCACTCAATTGTTATTGATGTTCCAATTTAACGTCAATTATCTTTAAACTCAATTTACTCCAAATCGAAATTTTGTCACTTGTACCCCTTGGCTTCTGAGGTCGTCATATAATCGTTTCATTGTCGTAGGATTTTTCTATGACCAATTAATATTGCCATAATTAAGTAGCATTCAATGTTCGAAGTATTTTTCATGCTATTACTGATTCCACAGCAAACTTTGGTGTGAAAAAGTACCAAGAATTATTAATGTTTTCCAAATGCACCAGAAAAATCGTTTACATTATATACTTTAAATTAATGCCAATTCATATTCACTATATCAGTTTGTTGTAAATAAAAGTGCGGAAATCTCCACGAATAGACAATGATTAGTCAGATAATCAAACTGTCATCTGTGTTCGTTACCATTTTCTGTTACCTGACTTAAATATAATTTTGTTAATACGATCGATATCACGATATAATGTACGATACAATGTATCGTAATCGGGTTCACCTGATTATAGAATTTTTTCTATTAGCTCTAAAATAAGTAGCCTAGAACAGCTTCTTATATGCTAACATCTTTCTAGAAACATTATCTAACAATCTAAGTTCCACCAAATTCCGTTAAGAGACTACTTCAATCACGCGAGCAAACCCATTCACAATTGCTAATCCTATGACAGAAATTTTTTAAGATATCGTTTGAATTATTTTTTAATAATTTTTCTATTTTTTTTCCTGATAGTATATTTTTTTATCAGTGATTGATAACTGATATCAATCGCTGCAAAAAATCGTGTTTTACTTTTCTATTTTTTGAGGTATTTTTTATTTAGAAAATTAAATTTTCGGCACTTTTTTCGAAACTGAAATCATTTTCATAAAAAAAAAAAAAAAAAATAATCTGTGAACAAAATCGAAAAAATGAAAAACAACCTTTGTAGAGAAGATTTCATTTTTACTTCATCTATCCAATTCAAAAATCATTTTAAAATGTTGAAATGCAAACAAGGTATTTAAAAAAAATTCTTCAGTAGGATTAGCATTTGAAAATGGATCTTTTCACAAGACGGAAATAGCCCTTTAAGGGGGTAGTAAGGTTAATTCGAGGGAAAAAAAGCATATTTTCTATCATTTTTTGTAAAGATACAATTAATATTTATTTATTTGTATAGTTATAGTATAATTATATGTCATTTAAAGAGTATTCTGTGAAATTTTCATTAAGAAATATTAAAAAATGAGCCGATGACAGCGAATCTTCGAAGACATCCCAAAAAAAAGTTGATTCGCGGTGAACCGCATAACTCATGACTGGATCAACTGAAATTAAAAAACCAAATTGATTTAATTAGTTGATAAGTTTCCTCAGGGAACGCAGTCGAGTTTGTTTTTTTTTAATTGATTTTTCAATTTTTTACAAGGCTCGGAAGTCAAAATACTGATTTTTCATCAAAAAAATCTGATATTTTGTTTTTTAAAAGTAAGTTAAAATAAAAAATAAAAAAAAAAAAACTCGACAGCGTTATCTCGTAATTTATATAAAGAAAGAGTGTGTAAAATTTTATAAAGATCGGTTCAGTAGATTTTGAGCTACAGAGTTCACCGGCTTTGAAAAAGCGAAGTGTTAGAAAAACACGTAACTCTTTATGTCCCAGAGCAGAGAAATTTTTATCTCCCTTAGAATCCCAGAAAAACGCCCGACATTTCACCCCCCAAGAAAGGTGAAGCGGCTCGCTTTAGCTATTCATACGAACGTGTATGGTTCAACCCTTTTCGTGTAGTACCTGCCCAAAGAAGAACCTATTGTTATATCTTTTGTCGATCTCCCCCTTAATCCCAATAACCATAAATCCAATAGCTTTGCTTTTTCGTTATCTTCGGCTAAGTGAAATGACATTTTATTTTTAGATTTAAGAGTATGTTTATGACATCTGTGCTGAATAATCATAAGATAAAGGATTTTTTTTTTAGTTCTTTGTTTCAAAAACAAAACTTATACTTGTAAATGAAACATATATATTTGTATTAATACTTAAAAGCTATTTGTTTATTTAATGAAAAAAAGAAATATATATATATTAAATTTAAAATTTATCCTTACTACATTTTTTGGAAAAATAAAAGTATTTATTGCATTATTAATTCATTTATACAGCATATTCTTACAGAATATTTTTTTTTAAATAAATTTTTATGCTGAATTTTTTTTAATAATGAAACATTTTTACATTAATTTAATTTGTGAGATAAATTATTGTATAAATATTCATATGTTTGAATTTTTTCCCTTTATTGATGCAATTATTTCTAGGTAACTTTCCTTCCTATAACAATGGATACACTAAATTTAATATTTTTTTCTCTCAATTAAATAAGTAAATTAAAAAAAAAAAGCAATGTAAAAAAACAATCATTATTTTAAAATATTCGTCTGCTTGTTATTTTTATTAGTGGAGGTAATTGAAAAGGTCGTTCTTCAGTTGGGAACCGTTGAAGTATTATGTAGGGAATATGAAAAACGGGAGGGGAGGGGTTCATGATCTGCTTGTTTCCGAAATGGGGGAGGGAGAGTTACAATAATTATTATTTAAGCTTTTGATAATGTAGCAACTATAATGCAACAATCGTAAACAAACAAATCTTGTTGGGGAAAACAGCGTTTTAATTACATTGATTAATCTTTATTTACCATACATTAAAACTTTATTTTAGTATCACAATCTAAGATATGGCTATTCATAAAACTTTTTAGAATTAATAATGTAATTTATTGGTAATTGATATTTTCTTGGAAAAAATGTTATGTACAAATATTGTAAAATCTTACATAATCAAAAGAAGAAAAAGGCAAAAATTTGTTTGTTTTTCTTTTCTTCTTTTAAGGAGGAGAGATACAAAATGAATAAAAAGGACAATGACTGAAAATGCTTATGCAATGCTTGAAAAGCCGTTTGACTAATTCATAAATTTAAGAATTTAGATAATTTCTATTTCAAAATATAATAAGATATAATCCTCAAAATATATAAAAATTAAAAGAGGTTTTCTAATGATTATAGATGGTTGTATTAAAACAGATTATCAAAGTTTTATGTGTCCATAACAACATTTATGATTTAATCGCTGCATTTAATAAATTTCTGTGGAAAAAAAAGGAATGTTAAAAATTTAAATAATAAAAAATTGTAAGAATTAAACTGCTAAATGTTTTTTTCCTTCCTGAGATTCGATGTTATTAATTGATTTGATAATAAGACTTTAATAATTTTACGCTTTCTTACTTGAATATTAAAAAGTGGGGGGGGGGATTATATAAGAAGCACAGCATGGAAGAAAATATTTTCACTACTTAGAAGTGAATACTTTAGTAATTAGAAATGAATACTTTCATATTTGGAGCCGATTAATAAAAATCGAACTATACTTTTACATTAAAAAAAAAAAAAAAAAAAAAAAAAAAACATAATCATAATGATTATTAAAACTTTTATCTCTCAATAGCTAACACCTCCGAATAGCGGTCAAATTCACCGCTCCTGAGGTATCCGCTATTCAGAGATTTTACTGTACATGACTTATATCTTGATGATATTAATTAAATAAATTCTTGGAATTTAATCGCAATATTTAAAAATATCATTTTATCAAAGCAAAAAACATTATTTTTTTGTAAAATAAAAAACATTATTATGCTTTTTTATATTTTATTGTAAATTTTTCATTATTTAGTTTTTTATAAATAAATAAAATAAGGACAAAATAAAAGCTAATCACTAAAAACAAATGGGAAAGAATTGACAAATATCAAAGTAATGACTTTCGAAATCATGTTTTGACTACTCGTCTGACAGTCTTCCTACCTAAAGTAAACCTGTTGTATTTGTATATGTTGAGCGGCTCCTATTCCCATTGTGTTCCTATCTACTGTCCATTAAGCGGAATAAGCAGTCACGCCCAATCCATGTTCAACAAATTACTCTTCAGAAAAGAGAGGGGAGAAATAGTCAGGCCGTTTCCCGGGCGTTATGGGATCTTAGCGACTCAGGCGTCGCCGGCCGTTATGGGATCTAAAGGGTTAAAGTTTCACAGACGTTTTTGTCGAAATAGATATTTGTAAATTACTGCTTTTTTTCATATACTTACACAGAATCATCAATGGCAGGCCCATAAAGCGAAAAGCTGTCGGAGATGATGTCCAGAGCATCTTGTTGCTCTTGTCTACGACGAATCCTGCCTTCTTTGCTCTCTTTTGCAGCCTCTCGCTCCGCTTTACATACTCAAAGACTATCTGTTGTTCGCGCCGATTAATGAGAACTTGTTCAAGTTTTTATGCCCATTTCTTGCAAAAATGACAGAAGAGAAAAACAGCCTTCATTAAATGTACATGCTGCAACATTAGCTGCAATTTGAACGACGTTGGAGGTGCCATTCACTGTTTTTGGAGTAATTTTCCAAATAAGTTGATTAAGGCTTTCATTATTGTTCTGAGTGAAACCTCCAACACATCGTTCCAGAAGTGCATCTTTGCTTAAATCCTCATAAATAGGTTTGATGGCTTCTAGCACATTACTCGGAAGTGCGGTGTAACTATGTTTGAATGACTCCAGATCTTCTGTAGCTGCAGCCTTCTGCCATTCACACCATGAATCAGCACCGCTCGGACAATCGGAGGGCGGAGACTTACAAGTGTATATCTCCGTCAGTTTTACTTCAATTGCTTTCAAATTTTCACAGAATAATCTTAAGAT
Organism: Maratus speculifer; assembly: GCA_964019185.1. Taxonomy (NCBI): domain Eukaryota; kingdom Metazoa; phylum Arthropoda; class Arachnida; order Araneae; family Salticidae; genus Maratus; species Maratus speculifer. The sequence goes on along the minus strand of OZ025289.1, from coordinate 25,562,151 downwards.
GTTGTACATTAATATAAAATTAAAAAAATGAAAAAAAAAAAAAAAAAAAAAAAAAAAAAAAAAAAAAAAAAAAAAACCTTACTACCCCCTTAAGCAGAACTCAAATTATAAGTTGTCAGAATTAAATACGTATGTTGTGTTTGGAGAGATAAGAGAAACATTTATTGTTTCACTTCATAAGTAGGCTAAGTGATCGTACTAATTTTGTGAAGGACATTGCGTTGAATGCAGGCCAGCAAACGACCCAAAAATGCTACCAATTATAGTAATCTTAGATTATAACAATCTTTAACCATGAAGAATAAAAATTCAAAGCAAAGTTGTAAGAACAAAAATGATAAAAATAAAGTTACCTGTGAGTTTTTTTTTTGGGTGTTGAGGAACAAAAATCCAGCCAGACAAGTGCACAGGAATCAAGACACAAATTGATGAAGATAAATATTTTTTTATTTAAGATAACTTGCGTATTTCATTATGAGCTTTGAATATTTCTATATATGTATATAAACATATTTTGTTTTCGTGTACATCGATTATTTACTTTGTTGCAAATTTTTCACAATGGTATTATTTTACGAGTTGACATATTCGAAATACAATTCTTCTTCACAAGGTATCCTTATACGTATCTTTATATCATGAATTAAACATTTTTTCTTGATCGAAAAAAAACAAAGATAATATCATTTTTTTTTTTTTTTGAAATATCAATTATATATATATATTTTCAAAATATATGTTTGAAAAACTTCTCACAGAGATATATCAATATTTACTCCTGGGGCGCCGTTCCATATTCAAAATTTATAAAACTTTATGGCCAAATGACGATATGATGAAGAGAGACATTGAGAAAAAACTTCATGAAAAATATATCCTCAGTTCTTGAAAATAAGATTCACCACCTCGGCATTTTTTTCAGAGGAAAAGTGAGCTTACAAAAAAGACATTGAAGAAATGAGAAATAATTCGGTTAGAAAGATTTCGATGAGAGATTGACGAAATAAAATATTTGAGAATTACCATGACGTCAGTTAACTTATTGTTGTATATCCAGAAAGAAGAAACAAACAAATGATTCAGGATGCGGTTGAAGATGAACTTACTCCTTGCAGCCTTAAAAAATCAACCTCGATAAGCCCTGGCGTGGACATTGAAGAAACGAAAACGGACGCATTCAACGGTCCCCGGGGCGCACACCTGCCCCGAACTCCGCTAAACTTTTCCGACATTTTCGATCATCCAACAGCAACCATCTCGGCTGGGGTCTAACAGTGCGACTGCTCTCTCGGCGGAGAGTCAGGAGGGAAAAGAATTAGGGTTACAGTAAACCAGGCATATGCCAAGTTGGCGACGTACGAAAGAGAGGAGCGAGGAAAACTAAGCCAAGTTACGATACCCAGTATGGTGAAAAATGAATTTAATAAGGAAAGAATTGATGAACACATAAAGAAGGAAGGCCAAAGCAGGTGGCCAGGCATTCAACGGCTTAAAACACGTCACCTGCGGAATTTAATTTGATAGGCCAAGGGGCGGGCCAGATTAACCGGAAATACCACCCATAGAACAAACTAGATTGTTCTAGAAGGTTTTTTAAACCGGAAGGAATGAATTCAAAACAAGATTTTACCGGTTTGGAACATTCGAAAGCTAGGAAAAGAAGAAAACATTACAGGCGACAATATCAAAAGAAACGAAATCGAAATAATATTTAAATTAAGAACATGAATAAAAAAAAGAGATGATATGACATAAAATAGTTAATAAAATTGAATTAAACTAAAAAATATGGGGGGGTTATCGAGTAACCACCACAACGTATTCCCATTATATGTATATATGGTAGACGATTTTCGCATTATATTATTCCCTAATAGCCATACATGGTCACAGTGACGTCACTGTGAGTCATTTTGGTCACATCACATCTGTGTCCAAAATGCCACCACTCAGTGACGTCACATTGTGACTGAGATGTGACTTTCTTAAAAATCTTTAAAAATTTATAAATATCCTTCAAAACATGTTATTTACTTTAAAAAAACATGTTTCTGGCAATTTATATATCGTCGCTTTTGTCACAGTTTCGTCCCAATGTTAATGTCAAATTAGTCACAAATGACACATTTTTCACAAATTTGTCACATTGTGACCACTTTATGAAACGTCACAAAAAACTCTAAAACAGCCATAACGACTTCAAATCGACGTCACGTGACGTCACATCGACAATCGATGGTCACAAAGTCACAATGTGACTTCAATCCCTTTCGCAGTGCCGTCACCATGCTTTACGGGATTGTTTGGTGTTTTTATGACATTTTCCGAGCTATATTACATACATTTTAGCGTTAATATCATTTTTTGTCAGTTAAAAATAGAATTAATATTATTATTATTATTAAATATTACGAAAGCACTTAGCTTAAATAACAAACTGTTTAACCTTTTTCGGCCCAGTGATCCCACCGCAAAACCACCTAATTTTAATTAAAAACTTACAAATGTCACCAAGAATATCTTAATAATTTTTTTTTTTTTTTTTATAATGAAGGTTTAAAAATACAAGTCCTTAATTTCTAAGAAATTCGTTTGTAAATTCTGGAGTCGGTCAATCAATTCAACATTTCACGACTAGAATTTTTTTTTTTTTTTGCCAGAAAGGGTTAAAATTTCTGTCTTTACTTTTTTTGCCCATTGTTTAAGCCTCTATGTGTAACAAAAAATGTGAATTGATCAAGAAAGTAAGAACTTGAATGTCAGAATCTTCGCACACTTTAAAAAATTCTGCCTCTTTTTACAATTTCCTTAAAAGAGTACATTTGGTCTCGAATTAAAGAACATTTATTAGTTCATCTGTTTATTTTTCCGCGATGCTTGTTTTTTATGCCCGATACTTGATACTGGTATCTTTACTTGAATTAATATGGAAGTAAATTAGCCTGTAATTAAGCAATCAACGGTTTGATTTTTATTTCTTGCAAATTGTTCGCCTGTCAGTTTTAGTATATATATATATATATATATATATATATATATAACTGCGTTTGGCTTATTAAACGCAAAATAAAATAAAATATGTACAGCTATTTGTGGGGGTTTTCACACTCTCAAACAAGTTGATCTTTTTTTCCCGTTTTTTTCTTTTTCTTTCTTTTTTTTCTTTTCTTTCATTTTTTCATTTTTGTAAAAACACGAAACTTTCTGCTCTGATTTGCTTATTTGTCGCAAAATACAGAAAATTTACCACACTGAAGTTTAAAACATCTGAAATCCTTTAACCGAAAAGTGCAGTTTCATCGTATCACAGGCTTTTATCAGCAATTGCGCTTAAAAGTAATTTTTAACATTTAAATAGGAATGAATTATTACGCGTCCATTCCCATTCAAAACTGAAAACAAATCTGCACGCTAAGGTCAAAATCTTTTCAAAGTCTGTAGTCAAAACATTGAAATTTCTTCAAGTACCATGAAATTTATTTCTACTCACAGGCGTATTTCGGCAATGTGCTGTCTTTATATTTAAATATTTTTGAAAAGTTTTTTATAGTTTAAAAACAAAACTCATAAGATGTTGTCCTCAATAACAGTTCTAAATTTATTTCAACTATTTTTTACATCTGCTTGACGCGTCACGTAATTTTCATGTTGTCAAGAGTCCCTCGCAATTCATACACTGATATATATTTTTTTACTTATCTCGTTTGCCTTTAATCTAAAATTCCAGACCCGTTTTCTACATTTTTCACGGTCATGGAGACGGTTTACAACTTATATATTTGCATGAAAAGTCACTTCACATATCTGCTCCCTCAAACCATATCAAAGAAATAAAAAATTATGGACTCGCAAAGACTTTAAAAGTATGAAATGTTTGACATAAAAGACAACACGTATACAAGAGATGTCCCTTTTAATACGCTGAACTGTCAAAACCCCTAAAATTTTGCGTGTGTAGAATACTACACGTACAAAATATTAGCATAACATAAAAAATAAAAATTATGAGCTTTGAATAAAAATTGAATTTGAGAGTTACTTTACGAGTTTATGTCATTTTTAAACGATAAATTTGTGGAAAATTTTTAACACACGAAAACATACATTTAAAAAAGTAAAATAAAATAAAGAAAGATATGAAAAAATTGCCTTATTAGCAGATTAAATCATAATAGACTATCGTATTAAAATATAAGTTTTACAACTTTACACAATGCGAACTTTAAAAAGCTCATTGTTTTGCTTAAGAGGCGATAAAATAATAGTAATTTGGGTGTTATAAATTAAACAATACACATTTCATTTAAAATCTTAAATAACGCGTATATATATATTTTTTTAACTTATAACATGTATATCATTATTATTGTGTCGCTTTTAGGTAAAACAGTGAGTTTTTTTTAAAATTCACACTATTTTGTGATTGAATCAAGATGGGATAATGCATTTCGTCTTATGTACTTATTTACATATAATGTACTTTAAAAGTTACATTTTGCACTTATTACCTTTTACACTGATGCGCCAATAAAATCAATAGTCTGGTAGTTTTCAGTTGGAAATATCTTTTGCAATTTCTTATTATATTCGTTTTTTTTTCCAAAATCAGTACACTTATTTCTAATTTATTGTACGGTTACTTATAGTCAAAGCAAAATATTTTTTAATTAAAAAAAAATCTTTATGTAAAAATTAGATGAAAAGGGTGGCACACCTTAAATGACAAACACACTTAAAACCTTTATTCATTGTCCTTGTTTACATGTTATAACCTTGATTGTCTAACTTTTCAGTTGACAAACAACTAGAATTTTAATTATTTTCATTGTTTTGTATGTAATTTTGAAATTTTAATTGCTGAATTACATTCAACTTTATTTTTAAAGGTATAAAAACTAAAAAAGTGAAAAAATGCACAAGCCTTAAATCATACCGGTGTTATAGAGATTATCGGGCAATTCTCTATTTTCTGCTACCGAGCTACCTCGGACCCATTTAAAATTTCGATATTATCACTAAATCTATATGTGCATATTCAGTTAAATCGTGGGTGGTTTCTCTCGCATTTTGTATTTGCCTTAGAATAGGTGACTCACGAGAAATATTCAAGGGTATGCTGCGGTTCTAGCCTTGCCAAAACGTGAGGGTGGTAAGTGCTAGATCTGGTATTGTTCAAGTAGAGCAATGTTGCATAATTTCAATACCCCTCTTTCGAATCCAGACTTGGACCCTTTTCACTTTGATGATTTTTACCCCTTTACTGTTTACTTCAAAATTTATCAAAAAGACGATTTTCATTTTTCAATATTAAATGAATGCTTATTTAATTATTAATATTTTCACTCCTCATTTTTAATCATACAGCATTTGTAACGCGAGGTTTTGTAAATTTTGTTAATGCACCCAATGCAATTACACTCGCAAATTAAAACTTGAACCTCTTCAGCTCCGAAGCTAAAAAAATAATACAAATACTTATTTTTCCGAACATAATAACATTGTAAATGACAGAAATTTTTTTTTTTTCTGAAATTGATTTTTTAGGCGTATAGTAATTAAGGTTTAAAAATGTGGATCTAAAACTATAAAATCCCTTATAACGTTAATTTAATAACTATTAACCTAAATTAATACAATCACAAATTTAAGTGTTTTATACAAGTAAATCATGTACAAATAATAATAATAATAAAATTATGAAAAAAGATTTAAGTTAAGTACTTGTGAAAATGTACCACTTTTGAACACATTTAAGCATTTTCCAAACTCAGATGAAAATAACATTTTTTTAATGAAAGATTTAGCCTATATGCCGGCATTTGTTCGTTTGCTTTCAACGCAAAAAGAAAGAAAAAAAAACATTCATCTATTAAGAAGTAACGTAAAAAAAAATAAATAAACATTTTAGTTTTTTTAGCCAAAAAAAAGAGGACCCAGGACCGAAGAGGTTAAACAATCTTTTCCCCATGTTCCTATTTTTGTCACTTTTCTGTTCATAAAAAAGCAGAGACTTGTTTTGTATTTGAGATAGATATTTAAACTTTTTTATGTATGTTCTTTATTATATATGTGATAATTTTGCGCACTAAATTACTTTTTGGGTTTTTTGTTGTTTTTTAAAAATAAAAACGTATGAATATGTGTTAGATTTCATCGTTTTTCCCTATACAGGGTGAGTCATAAATATCGAAACAATATGCTCTATCCTTAAATATTGCCCCTAGACCCATACTTCCAATTGCAAAAATTCCTAAAAAAAGGTAAAGTTTTTGATAAAATAAGTTGCAACTCCATGTGGGGGTTCTTTTTTAAAAATTACGAAAATTATATTTTTATATGGCCCCCAGAGGATAAAACTTCCAATTAGAAAATTTTTCCTTATCCATTCCTGAACTGAACAAAAAAAAAATCATCTTGATACCTTCAAAACTCAGAGAGTTATGGCAATTTTAATAAATCGTGAGATTTTAAGGGATCAGACACAAATTGAAATGCGTGTAATCGAAGAAACAATGTTGCTGTAATGGGTCCAAGAAACATTTGTTTTATTTATTTATTTATAAAGTTAGAATTTTGAATGTTTTATGATGGTTAATCATATAATTTGTAAGCATTATCACATCATAAGACATTTCAATATTTTTTTTTTCAAAACATTTAGAGTAAATTAAAATTGTTAAAACTCAAAATATTATTTGTCGCGTTGATTTTTTTTTCTTTTTATTATATGAAAATGTCTAATTTTCAATTATGATTCAGCATTTTAAATGATATATATATATTAAAAAAAAGTATTTAAAATAGCAACATAAAAAAGAGATGCAATTTTTTGTAAACAAATAATATTTTTAAAAGTAAATTTTCTGAGCTGAAAACTTCTTTCAGCACGTTGGGCATTTTTTTTTTCAGATGTTAAAAAACTATTGAACTTCTGGGACTCTTACCGTAACCGACGGTTATTGACGGTTATATGTCAGTTTAAAAATGAGAAATACTGAAATAAAAACATTTTATGGAGTAAAGTGCATTTAGTTTTAAACAAAGACGGGCTCCTAACATTTAAATGCTTTTTAAAAGTTTCTAGGTGATTAACATCGTCCTGTATAGTTTCGATTTCAGATTTTGTTTAAGTTTTGCCATTCTTACCCAATTTAATTATTGTTTAAATGCGTCAGTTGATTTAAACTTCATTTTTTATCACGTCGATTTCAAAATGTTTCCTTGTACACTGACTCACAGAGAAACATTTTGTAAAAACATGTTTTTCGGTATCTCTGAGTAATAAAACGTGTAAATCCGTCGAAAACCGGAACTCAAAACTTTCATGAATCCAATACTTTCTTCTTGTAAAGATAGAAGACAGTAAAAATCGGTTTAAAACCATCATAAATTTTAAAGCTGAATAGTGAAAAAGTAGATTTTTGAAAATATTTCTATGTAATTTATTAAAATATATTTCCAATGATTCCGTTAATAGAAGTGTCATTATCGCTATTACTATTTTCACTAAACTTATTGCTTGCGGCAATAAGTTTATAAGACACTTTTAATGAGAGTTTAATTAATGTCGCTAAATTTAATAACACTTTTAATAAGTGTTTAATAAGACGGTCCGGCCAATGGGTCATGCCAATTACGAGGTTGGCGCAAGGTCGAGATATTGCAGACATCTAGCATATTTCAAGGACGTTTAAAGCAAAAAACCTATACGCTTTTGTTTTATATCTAAAAGTTAAAGTATTATCTTGGATCGACATTTAACAATGCGTAAATTTATGGTCGATCCCTAAATTGTACTTCAAATGAACAGATTTCCCTGCGCTCAGAGGTATGTTTAAGTGGTGTAAGTCACGAATTTTTGAAAATTTTGGATTTTAATACCTTCTGGGGATTTGCAGATATCGAGATGAATTTTTTTTGGATAAGGAATGGATAAGGAAAATTTTTCTAATTGGAAGTTTTATCCTCTGGGGGCCGTATAAAAATTTAGTTTTCATATTTTTTAAAATAGACCCCACATGGAGTTGCAAATTATCATATCAAAAAGTTCATTTTTTTTTATGAAACTTTGCAATTGGAAGTATGGGTCTAGGGGCAATATTTAAGGAGATAGCCTATTGTTTCGATATTTATGACTCACCCTGTATATATGCATCAGTAAAATGATATATTCAATATAATATTAAACATCGCTAAAAATCAATGCACAGCCTTGTGCATTAGAAAATCTTATTAAAAATAGGCAAAAATATAAATATTGAAAAAGATAGTAGATTTTTTTAATGTGATTTTTTATAAACTTTTTAAAAATAATAAAATTTGCCGTTACTCAATTTTACTTTTATTTTTATATATTTATTTATATATATTTTTATATATTTTTATATACAGTCGAGTCACTATATAACGAAATCCAAAAAAAAAAAAAAAAAAAAAAAAAATCCAGGAAAAAATTCGTTATATGGAAAAATTCGTTGAATAGAGAAAGCCGTTAAAATTTCTATTTAATATGCAAATTTGAACAAGTATTATTTTTTATTGGTCTAATTAAAAATTTGAAGTGTTTAACTATAAATATTAACGTAATATCCTATTTCTTAATTATTTGAACAGTTTCAAAAAAGAGAATACACATTTATTTAAAAGCTTAATAAAAATCACACAAGAAAAACGTATGTTAATTTTTTCGCCATTGAAAACACAACATCTCAAATTTTCGGGGGTGATCTCATTGCTCCGGGAGTGAATGTCCCCCCAAGCCACTCTCTGAAATCAACACTGACTTCAATTACCACATTGATTCAGCTTTTATGACAATTAAACTGACACTGTTTCTCGAAGGATGTTAAAATATGTGTGTGGGGGGGGAAGGGGGGGGGAAGGGCTGGTGGAATGAATTCGTTGTACTTAAAGAACAACGAGATTAAAGGTAGAGAAGCAATATAAAAATCTCAGCTTTGAACGATAAATCAAAAATAAGTGATGGAAATTTGATTCCATGTGATTTGGAAGCTTTTTTAAAACTGAATAAATAAAGAAAATTTTATGAAAAAATTCGTTATATGGAGATAGATATTTCGCTATGTAGAGATTGTTTTTAATATAATCATGAATTAAGAGGATCGTTCCTGCTAAAAGTTCGTTATATAGAAAAATTCGGTGTATGGAGTTTCGTTATAGAGAGACTCGACTGTATTTTTATTTATGTATATGTTACAGGCCAAACCCGATTTTAGGCCAAACTAGATTGGCCTAGGACAAACCGGTCTATCCTAACGCCCATCGGATAGACTATTTTTTCCTAGTCCAAACCGGTCTATTCTAACGCTCATCGGATAAACTAGTTTTTCCTAGGCCAAATCAGTCTATCCTAACGTCCATCGGATAGACTAGTTTTTCCTAGGTCAAACTAGTCTATCCTAAGGCCCATAGGACAAACTAGTTTTTTCTAGGCCAAACTAGTTTGGCCTAACTTTTATAGGATAAATTAGTTTAGCCTGCTGTTTATTGGTCTGAACTAGCTTATCCTTGGCCGATCTAGTTTATCCTAATCCAATTCAATTTGGCGTGATTTTATTGAATTTCAAGACCGCCTCAGCGCCATCATTCTAGTTTGTCTTAGGCTGATCTAATTTATCCTAGGCTAATGTAATTATAAGTGTTTTTAGCTCACAGGCGTCAAAGCCTGAGAAATAATGGGCTCGCAAGTTCTGTATGCATGTATGCACGCATGTACGTACGCATGTATGTACGTAGGTACATATGTACGTACGTATGTAAGTAATGCGAAAGTTCTTGATAGAAATATCGATTCGCTTCAAATTTTGGATGTAGGTTCATTCTGATAAGGTACTTTTCTGATTAGTTTTGGGAATTCATTAGATAAGAATAAAGGGGGGGGGGCGAACGGGAGGCTAATCCCCCACCGTTAATTTAGAGAAATGGTTTTTTGATGCAGAATTATCGGTTTTCATTTAAAATTTCAGATATAGGATCATTCTGACAATGCGCCTCTGTGAAAAGTTGTTGATGTTTATTGGTTTATTAGATTTTATTGTGTACGTTCACTGTTGAAGTATAACTGGGAGAATTGGGAAAAATTAATCCCCCTTACTTTATTTTTCGAGGATGTTATTCTTTAAAGAATAAGGCTGTAATATACAAATAGTGTAAACAGCCTCTGAACGCTAAGACATCAGTTTAACTGGGCAATATTATTTTAAATATTGATTCCGACTACTGATCCATTGCTAACCTTGTGCAAAGTGGTTTTGCCACCCTCCCCCCCCCCGTATAATGTATTTTATTCGAAGGGTAGTAGAATGCTGTTAGAGATTTGTACGGGCCGGAATTTTGAGGCCTGAGTCACGCCCTTACCGAAGGAATGTTATTTTGCCTTGACCCGGTTTAAAAATTAAAAGTACACCCCGAGCCCTGCCTGTACAAAAATCACTGAAAAGAGACACAGTCCGGCTCGATCTGGCCCTACTCAGTTTCTGCAAAAAAAAAAAAAAAAAAAAAAAAAAAAAAATCAGATTTTGCTTCACATACAGTTAATATTCCTTTAAAAAATACTTCATACATATCTATTGGATAAATTTACAATATATTTTTAAATTACAATGTGTTCGCAGAATGGAAAATACGCAATATATTATTGATTAGTTTGATTCTTAAACCTTTCAGTATTCAAATAGGGATTCATTAAATAATTAATATGGTTTAAGAACAACAGGAAAAAAAAGAAGAGTTATAAACATCATAACTTTTGAATCTGTTTAGTAAAGTTAGATATGTGAATATATTTCTCTGTCATTCCTTAAGGCTTTTCTCAAATCCAAAAGAGCTACATCCTAACACATTTATGAAATAATTCCTTTTCTGAAATGCACTCACACATTCTCACTCAAAAAATATGTAATCGAATGGCGTTAACCATTTTTTCATAAAAGCGATGTACCTTTGAGAAAATACTATTAAAGCTAAATTTTGAATAGAATTTCCGGTTACGACTTCATGGAATAGAAAAACTTGACACCGTCAAGGATAGCTTATACGTCGACAGGTAATTAATTTCTTAAAAAAGGAAAACGCTGTTCGATTCCAAATTATATTAAGCTCCGATCTGGCTTAAATATGCAAATAATAATAATAATAATAATAATAAATGCAAGTTCGATCTCAGCACGGCATGAGTCTGCAGAAAAAAAATAAGCAAAAACCATGTCTAATGCATCATGTCTCTACGATAAACATGTTAAATTTCTGTATTGATAATATAAGCAACGACTCTTGACACACATTTATTCTTATTCTAGTGAAAAATGAGGTTTTTACCGGTCAAACCCGATTTTGAGCAAAATTAGATTAGCCTAGGCCAAACTATTTTATCGTAACGCCAATTGGATAAACTAGTTTTTCCTACGCAAAACTTGTTTATCTAAATGTCGATAGGATAAACTAGTTTTTCCTAGGTAAGAGGGCAATCCTTCATTTTCCGTATCATAGTTTACCATTAAACCCCTAAAACTATTCAGAGAATCGCCTTATCAGAAAGAACATATATTCTTAATTGGAAGCAAATCCGTAAATTCTGCGTCAAAAATGATTTATCTAAATTATGAGAGGTTAACTACATTGCCCTTTCTTTTAGACTTAAACAACTAACACACACAATTAATCACGGAAGCGCCTTGTCAGAATGTTCCTATATCAAAAATTTTCAATGAAAACTGTTAATTCTGCATAAAAAATCTATTTATGTAAATTAACGGTGGGGGATTAGCCTCCCCCCATTATTATTATCCAATGAATTCCCAAAACTTATCAGAAAAGTACCTTGTCAGAATGAACCTACAAAATTTGAAACAAATCGGATATTTCTATTAAGAATTATCGCGCTACGTACATATGCATGCGTACATACATACTTACAGAACCTGCATGCCCATTATTTCTCAGACTTTGGCGCCTGCGAGCTAAAAACACATAAAATCACATTGGCCTAGGATAAACTAGATGAGCATAGGACAAACTAGAATGTTGGCGCTGAGGCGGTCGTGGAATTCAATAAAATCACGCCAAATTGAATTGGCCTAGGATAAACTAAATCGGCCTAGGATAAGCTAGTTCAGACCAATAAACAGCAGGCTAAACTAATTAATTCTATAAGAGTTAGGCCAAACTAGTTTGGCTTGGGAAAAACTAGTTTGTCCTATGGGCCTTAGGATAGACTAGTTTGGCGTAGGAAAAACTAGTCTATCCGATGGACGTTAGGATAGACTGGTTTGGCCTAAGAAAAAGTAGTTTATCCTATGAGCGTTAGGACAGACCGGTTTGGCCTAGGAAAAACTAGTTTATCCGATGGGCGTCAGGATAGACCGGTTTGGCGTAGGCCAATCTAGTTTGGCCTAAAATCGGGTTTGGCCTGTAACATATACATAATTTTTTTTTTCAAAATATACTTTTAGTTGAACATTGAAATGCAGAGTTAGTTTATCATTTGAATCATATCCATAATCAAATAGTCTTAAGAAATTTCACTCTATTCTCGAACAACTAATCGAAGAAGTATTCGAAAAACTCTGAGCGGAAATCCGTGCAATGCAGAAACCATAACTTTAAAGAAATTAATACATTCTGTAGCTCCTCTATAATAAAGTTACTATATCCACTGATTTTTGTAATTTTTTTTACATTTTTCTTTTCACAATTTTTTCCATTATGCGCTAAGATTGCAACTGGTTATATTTCGGTTCCAGCGTTTCAATTCTATAATATTATAATATAATTTTTTATCGAGCTTCAAATACTTTTTTTGGAGAAACCAAATTTGAGGTTATTTCATATTTTTTCTGCTATAATAATTTTATATAATTGCTGTAGACAGAAAAAATTTGCTGTAATGTCTCTAGTTATTCGAAATTTTCTGGTATAAAATATTTTTCTAACCGTAATATCACTGCATTCTGGCCATGATATGACTAATAACGCGTTGTTAAAAATTTCTAGTGAACTGTCCAATCATTCCAACGTTTAAGGTAACGTTCAGATGACCCAGATAAAACCTATATGATTATATTATTGATCCTGTTATGCTGAGAGTAAAGTAAAATTACGGTTATGGAACTTTTTCCATAAAAATGATCAAATTATTAGGCAGTTTATTAAATTTTTTTTGCCGTGTTATCAGTTTTAAATTTGTAGCAAATTGTCCAAACTTGTGACAAAATAAATGATCTGTAATTAGTTGTCTTGAATATGATGCTTTTCAGCACTTTACAAAGAAGTTGAAAAGTGCTTATGTATTCGGTTTGTCTGTCCGATGTCTATCTGTCTACGCTATAACTCCCTTAAATGTACTCCGATTTTTATGCATTTAGCATAAAGCTTATTTAGAGTCACCAAAGCATGTTTTATATCGCATATTAAACATGTACGTTTTATAATTCATGTGCGAGGACATTAAAAAAATCGATTACATTATGCTATATGGGGAAATATTGTTTTCAGGGTATTTTAATCTCATTACGCTATTTCAGATGTATATTGAAACTTATATAAATCACTGAATTTCACTTCTAGTATCCTGAGTGCAGCTCAATGGATGCTCCAGTACCCCTCTTGCCCTTCGGGCACATGCCAACAACACAACAAACGGTGCAGTTTTGTTGCACTATTCTAAATGCGTTGGAAAGTGCTTCATAATCTATGCTTGACTCATATTTTTTCTTTCTTGTTCATTATAATTTAAGAAACAACGCCCACTATAAGCGAAGTTTGGAACTATTTTTTTTTTTATTCGCTTCAAGAAAATATTTCATCAAGAAAAGCATTTTAGTCTTAACTGCTCTCCCAGTACAATCACTTGCTTTTTCATTAAATGTCGCTATGTATAAGCTTATGAAAAACATTGTATGTTTATACTTTAGACTCGATTTAAGTTATTTTATGCCGAGATACCTTTTAAATTATATTTTATTTGACATACTCGTATTTAAACATAGTTTAAAACACTTCTTTTAATAGCTTGAGAAACTATGTTTTAACCCAACGAATAAATGACTAGGATAGTGAAAAGTTTTCTCTTAAATCACAAAAAACTTACTACATGGCCAACAATAATGGTGCAAAAATGTCCTGTAATTTATACTAAAAGAAAAAGATTATATTTTTTCGGTTTTCTTATTTTGTGGAACGAGGAAGACAAAATCGTCATAAAAGAACGTTAGAAAGAATATATCTATGAAGCGTTAAATATTTTTCCTTTTAAATAGCCTTTATAAAAATTGTCATTCAGAATTGTGTCAAGAAAGTAGTAATATTTGAACATTAATTTTTTATTTTATTTTATTTTACTTTATTTTTCTTTTATCTAAAGGTGGCTATATTTTTCACATCTGAGAATTTGATAATTTACAGTTATTAAAAGTGTTTAAAAGTACTTGAAATTATTTTTTAAAGTAGAATTATTTTCAAGTTACAATAATTAAATGTATATATATACATATATTCATTTATTATGACATTATATTACTCGTAGTATAAGAGAAATATACGTAACACAATCAGCATTTAAATGTAATAAATAAATGCAATCGCAGCTTATTTTCTATACTAAAGCTTCTTTTTCGAACCACAAATTATTTATTCGTAAAGTACAAAAAAAGAGTAGTGGCCTATGGAAATTAGGAATATGGGATACACCGAGGGACTTATTCTTGTTTGCAACGCATTTATCCACAATTCAGTGCATAAAATTTATTTACTTTTCTTACAATAAATTGAATACATTGAAATAACATTACAATACATTGAAACATAAAATTAATCTTGACACAGGGTTTTATCTAGTGATACTAAGACTGAATCATATGATTCTATAATCTAAAAAATTATAGAAAAACAACTCTAATTGCAAAACAATAAATAAATCTATAAACAAAGAAAAGCAATTCCATATGAAAAAACATCGGTATTAATGTATTATTTGTTAAAAATGAGAAAACAGAGGAATGCTTTAAAAAAATAAAACTCATTTATTTAATTTGTCAGCTTTTAGTTTACTAAAAAGTGTCAGTGAGAAAATCTGCGGTTTCATGCATGCGTTCAATATTCCTGTAGTTGTGATTTGATGCTAAGATGCGCAAGTTTGAGCAAAATACATTTTTCACAAAAGAAGTAATTTGTGATTGTCTGAATTAGAGTATTACATTTTTTTTCTTCGTAAGGTAGCGTAAAGTAACCTCCTTAATCGCTACACTACATAGTTAAAAATATAGCGTTCTACACTGCAAACTATTGTAAAAAATAGCGACTAACAGTAGAATCACTACCTGTAGAGTGCTACTTCCAACTACTGGGCGGATTACGAGAAATGGTGTTTAATTGGGAAAATAGAAAGCAGTCAGTAAGCTTTTAAAACTGTGTTGCTTTTATTTCGGCCTGGGGTATCCACACACATAAAAAAATATTTCTAAGTATCTTTCAAAAGTTATAAAAAATAACAATGGAATATAGTCAGAAAGACTTTAAAGCTGCGTTGTTTTATTTCGGCCTGGAATGTCTAAACACCTTATAAAATGTTTGTACGTGTCTCTCAAAAGTTGTAAATAATAACAAACATTTTCCTTCCGCACTATGTGTCCTATTTTTTATTATTATTCAAATTTATTTTCTACAGTAATAAGTTAGTCTGCATTACAAAATGATAGCATTTGCAAGTTTTTATTTGCAAAACCATTGAAGTTTTATGAGTTTTTATACTTGTTCTTTTAATAAGGTGGTCTGGTGTAATAACGCCAAGGGGGTAATAACGCTAAGTGCTAATATTTTGCATAATTATGAACTAATATGGTAAATGACACCCATGTACTCTGCGCAGAAGGGTTTTGAGTCATATAAATCGCAAAAAACAGCTTCAAGTTAATTTGTTTCATTTTTAGGTCTTATTGTTTTTACAAGCAACTAAAATTAACGCTTAATCTAAAATTTGCGAGATACGTTTTGTGATGTGAAGACTATTTTTTTTATCCGGAAATATTTTGTTAATCACATAAATTTGCAGTACATTTCATGGACTTTCAAAATGTTGTTGAAGATTTTGGATATCTTCTCGAGATAATTTATAATTTAAAATGTACAGCGCAATAACTATAACGGGGTAATAACGCCAATCCTTGGCATTAATACCCCGGTCGATTCCCTACAGTGGCCGAGCTACATCCTAAATACTGATTCAAATAAACACAGTTAAAACTGTGCAATGTTTCAAATAATTCTATTTAAGCGGTCCTTTTTAAGCAAAAAGAAGCTCACGGTCTGATATTGTTCTGCCTCATCCTCCCCTTCCCCACACCACACCTTTATTTTTCTTACACTTTAATAACAAAATGAACATTTTCAATATCTTAGAATGCAATTTGTCAATTTCTAAGTTTGTATTTTTAGAATTGGGCAATCTACATGGAACCATTCCATCTTATTTCATAGTTTTGTTTGCATGGCGTTATTACCCATGTAGGTGGGTAATAACACCAAATAGCATTGGTCAAGAAATCACGCCATTACATTTTATGAATCTGTTAACATTTTATTGTTTGTTAAATTATTTTTTTATATAGATAGTCAATGAGTTGCTGTATCAAATCATACATTTCTTTGAAAAATACAAACTAAAACTGAGCCGTAAAAATTGGTAGAACCTTAACGTGGCGTTATTACCCCAGGGTACCTTATTTTTAATTATTAATATAGAGCGCTCTCAAATTATATATCACATACAGAAATATAAACACGCTGATTCACGGACTCGCGGATACACATTTTCTAGAAGCAATCAAGTCATATTTAAGGACTTTTAAAATGTATGAATCCGTTGAAAATAAGAATATTTTTTTCAAGAACCCAATACTTTTTTCGTGTAAAGACAGAAAGAAGTAAAAAAAGAACGATGATTGGCTTCAAAGAGAAGTTTTAAAATAAAAAAAGATTAACAATGAAAAATAATCGATATGAAAGAATAATGGCTTTCTCCTTCAAATAATCGGAATTCACATTCAATCCTGGAACAAAAGCCGATTTTAAACTTTTCAAACTTTCTCATTCTTAAAAGAAAATATTTAACTAAAGTTCGAATTCTCAGGATGAATTTTTTTTCTGAAGAATGGAAATTAACAGAGCATAAAAAACAATTTGGAACTTGCACATCAAGCGTAGCAAATGAAGTGCGTTCTTACTATAATGAAGTTTTAAAAGTATTCAAATCTTTATGCAATAGCATACAATATGAATAGCCGAAATATTTTATGTGTTCCTGTAAATAATATCTAATTTCTATTATATTGGTAGTAGTACGTAGTATCTAAACTTCAAATTATAATTAACTTCAGCAACGTATATCAATGTCATAAAATGTGAAGTAGATTAATATAATTAAAACGCGCCCCAAATATTGTTTCCTTCTTATCCCAGTCTGTAATAAAACTCTTTTGTGTAGTCCTGTAAATTAACCACAGTTTGTACAGAATGTATATTTTATATTTTTGTATATACTTCACAGATGCATAACAATTTTATTATGTTCTAAAGAGTCTAACAACAGTAAAATGCACTTGAATTATTTTTTCCTATTGACCATCATATAACAAAATACTTTTCTTTGTCCCTGTAATTAAACTATGCATCCAATTTTCATAAAATTTTAAAAGAATCGATAAAATTATGCAACAATTTTATACATTACATTTTTTAAATTTCAAATGATTGGATTTGATATTTTTTGCTCTGTTGTATGCGGACGGACTGGACGACAACTATAGGTGCTAGGTATTTACATAATAACGAACGCACTTAAGAATGAAAACTTAAATGAAATTGTATCTTCATCTAATTGTTTCAGTGTGAAATTATTGTTTATTCTCGCCAGAATAAGTAATTTATTTGAAATATTAACAATGAAAGACATGACTAATTTAATTTATTGCGTTCATATTCTGTCAATAATTTATGTTCGAATAAAAAAAACTTAAATTTTTGAGATATTTGAGTTGTAATTATGTAAAAATAACCGAAAAAATATAGCAAAAATATTTTTAGTGTTTAAACTAATACACACATAATGACAAGGAAATGATATTTTTATAACTGTACAAGATGAATTGAAAGCACAAGCCTACGAAGATTGTGTTTTCTTTAACTATTTATGATTGATTCATATGTATTTTACTTATTTCTATCTTTAAAGCAAGGTTTTGGATGGGGACAATTTTCGACTTCCAGATTTTGACGGATTTATTCGTTTTAGAATGTCCTGAAAACGAAATAACTGATTTTTAGAAAATGACACTGTGAAACTGTGTGTCTTTCCGTATGTGACATAAAATTTGTGGGAACTCAAATTCAAAAATTAATGCAAGAAATTTATTCAAACTTCGAATTAAGTTAAATTTTGACAAAAATTAATGCCAATTAGACTGCGGTTTAAATCGTCTAAAAAAGGGGCCCTCCTAAGCATGTGGCGTCTGTGAGTTTGCCAGTCTCTGTGACACAAAAATAGTAGGCGCCCTATCTCAAGAACTAATGCACGGAATTCAATAAAACTCTAGATTCAGTTAGCTTCTGATATAAATTGAAGCTGAAAATTTCCGCGTAAATCATACAACAGGTAGCGCCGCTATGCTATATTATTCATGATTTCCGAAATAGCTGTTTCTCAAGAACTAATAGACAAGTTTTCATCAAACTTCAAATTAAATTACAACTTGATATTACTTAAACTTAAAAACACATATCGTAAGTGAAAGTGCATTTCCATCAATCATTACTAATATAGAGAACTTCGGATATAGTAGATTATCAGAAATATTTTGTGTATCCCTGTAAATGAACCATAAATGAATTGCACATTTTCTATTCTACAGGGAGTATGTTACTGTAATGAACCCTAGTAATGTATATCAATTTCAGTATATTTGAAATAGTGATAACATCATTAATTTCGTCAGTTCATATGTCGATTGTAGGAGACACTAACTTTAGAGAACACACTTTAAATGAATTTAAATGCTTGTAAAATTGTTAAAATTATTTCTAGATTTTTTAAATAAATGCGTGCATATCATAAGCATTGCTATATAGATTGATTTTTTACAATAATTAAAAAAATGTTTTTGTAGTCTCTCGTATTATTTTTCTCAGGACTGAAGAGGTTAAAATATACTGTAAACAGTTTAACTCGGTAGACCATTTTGCAATGGAATTGTTTTGTGTTTTAATGTAATTAATAATAAATAGTTTTTCCTATATTCCACAGAATGCATGTATCAGTGTCTACTACTGTATGTATTAGTGCATAAATCTATACCACTTTCACTATGTTTGAAAGGTGCAACATCACTAAAATTCAGTTGAAACGATTTTTTCCAAAACGATACTTATGGCTGTCTCTGTTAATAGACTATAAATGCCACAGTCTCCATTTTCAATAGGGATAATAAATGTCATTGTAACTGACAATAACATATTAAAATGACACTGCAATCCAAATATAATTACAGAATTAGAGCACAGACGGCCATATACACCCAGACAAACAAACCGCATAAACACTTTTCATCTATGTTGTATAGAGTGAAAAAGGAAGAAAACAAATCATAAATTGACAAGTCACTGATTTATAGTTTGAAAGTTGTAAAAAAAAATAAATCTAGAAAAGGTTCGGAATGCCCTCATTCGCTCGAAAATAATCGAAATGCACATTTGTCTAAATTATTAATATATACATATTTAAAAAAAATAAATCTTGTTGAGTGTATGTCAGTCGCTGGTGATTGACACTGAATTTTTCGTTTTCCTCCGCGTCAGTCATCGCTGATTGACTGCCTAAAATAAGATATAAAACAAAAAAAATTATATTGCAATTAGCAATTACTGAAAATTTATTTTAAAATTTATATAATATCATATGTTAGACCGTTATTTACCAGTGACAGATGCGGCCTAAATGGAAAGTTTATTGTGATCCACCATTCAACAAGTTAAATGTTTCATGTTTCAAGTGAAATATCTCACTGACGTTTGAATTCTAGAAGAGAAAATTTAACATAGGAAAATGATTTATAAAGTCAAAAATAGATTTATTAATTTTTGAAAATAAAAAATGTATTCAAGAAGTTTTGCAGTTTTTATAATTTTAAAGATAATATTATTATTTACATACTTTATAAAAAATAATTTACATACTTTCAAAAAAATAACTTACATACGTTCTTTTTAGAGACAGAACTAAAAAGTATGTTTTTCCACACTCTGCAAAAAGTAAATAAAATAAATATTATGATCTATGCTTGAAGCACGACTTTTCGCTCTTCTTTAATAATAAAATAAATTAAAAAAATCTTTAAATTTAAGTATACTTCTTGTTGATTAAAAACTTTCATTAAGTTTCCTTCATTGCATATTTGCACAAGACATTGCCTTTTGTCACATGAAATCCGGTTCCTATTGTACCGTAGTGCTAATTGTTATTTTGTTTTATTTTAGTATTGTATAATAATCCATATCTCTTTTTATCTTTTCCGTGAAACTGCCTATGTGACCTTTACGTTCATTTTTTTTCATAGCTATTTATAAAAAAATTAAATAAATATTTTACACAAAGGTCCCTTCCAACGCATTGTTACATTTGATGAGCTTATAATATTTTCTTTTACACTAGATGAGATTCTTTTCTGCCACTCATTGAGTTCTTTAGAAAGTATGAAATTTTGTTCAAGAATCTGACTCGATTTCTTGTGACAGCAACTATTTCTCAAGCAAATAAACAAGATTATACTTTAAGGGTGTATTCGAAAAAATGCTTTTCCACCTTCAACAAGCTCGAAATTTTCGGATACAATTTCAGACTCATTTTTAAAAGTAGAAATGTGAAACTTGCTGATGGGATTTTTGAAGAGATGTACAAGGTGCCGTAAGATTAAATTTTTCGCTCAATTCATTAGAATTTGATTTATAGACAATTACTTTCTGAGTGTGACCCTTTTTTTCGTTCTCATATCTCCCGCTTCGGAAAATTCGGTTCGAATAGCCAACTTTTTTTTTAAATATTTTCTGCATCTATCAAAAAATTGATTCACACAGCACCTTATAAAGTTTCTGAATATGAGAATCTGCGAGT
The DNA here is from genome assembly GCA_964019185.1 of Maratus speculifer. Lineage (NCBI taxonomy): Eukaryota > Metazoa > Arthropoda > Arachnida > Araneae > Salticidae > Maratus > Maratus speculifer. The sequence continues at coordinate 25,540,976 of OZ025289.1, read as the reverse complement.
TTGATACGTTTGAAAGCAAAAGTGAATTCAAAAATAATTCGGAAAATTAACAGTTTGAATCGAAATACACCTTTAAAATAAGCTTTTAAAGAACCTTAAATTAAGCTTTATGAAACCCGGGATTAAAACCATTCTATGATTTCGTTCTGTGATTTTCTATGAGTAAATTTTCCTTATCCTGTGATTTTCATATTTGGCAATGTACTGCTATTTAAGGTTCTAGAGACGCTTGGCTTTTTCTATTATATTTTTCGTTTCTGCATTTATTTCCTTCATTTTACATTGGATGTCATGATGAATTCCATATTGTTTATTCATTTTTACTTACCCATCATACTAACAGCTCGGTGTCTCCGAGCTGTTAACGCTAAATACCGATCTTCATTGGGCGTTGTTGCCCGTCTACGACCTTGCCCTGGTCTTTGGCCTGCACATTTACTCTCCAAAAAACGGTTCCAGATCCTGGTAATGACAGTTTGTGACACTCCAATGGCTTGCGCTACTTCGGCTTGAGTTTGGCCCCCTTCTAACCTACTAACAATTCTCCAAGCTTCTGAATCTGTCAAATGACTTCGCTGAGACATCTTACTCATAGAAACAAAGCAATCACTGAATGCCGAGCATCCTTGTCTTCACTCTCTTTTATCCAGTTGAAAGTCAAATTTCATTCGCTGCAACTGAAGCGACGTTTTTGACGTCGAACTCAAAATTTGCATACTCCACAATTTGAAAACCAGAAAAATTTGCATTTGTGATTCTCTTCTTCTATTTTCGGCAAAAAAAAATTCGTTTATATCTTTATTTTATATAAAACTTCAAATATCCTTTAATTGTTTTGAGCAGTGTATATGAAAATAAAACTATTTATAGAATGCATTGAAATTCCAAAACAAAATTTAAACATTACTTACTCATCATACGTAGTATAGATTAAATCTTGCAATCGTTTTGAAAATCGAAAATTTTTTTGACGGATTTACACGTTTCGGACACTGGAGATTCCGAAAAACATATTTTTAGAAAAAAAATTTTTGCCGTCCGTCCGTCTGTGTGTCTGTCTGTCTGTCTGTCTGTAACCGCTCTATCTCCCGAAAAAATTGAGATAGAGTCTTGAAAATATGTATGTTTTTAGTATGTAAGATTGGGACGAAGCCTATTGAATATCAATAACCTCGTTTATCCAGAACTATTTTTTTCGGACTCTCGAAAAATTCGTTCTGATGAAAGGTATATAAAAATTTTCGAAATTTTTTATTTTAAGGAATGGACGTAAAAGGCAATAAAATAGCACAAATTTTGCATATAAAACATAGTCGATCGGATTATTAGTTGTTGAAATATTTCTAATCCTGTTTTCCACATTTTTTTATTTTTCATGACCCTGTATTTTACTGAAATTTCTATTCAAAGATACATTTTATTTGGAAATGAGACACTTAATTCGATGCAATAAACTGTTAGTTAATATGATTATTATTTTTGGAGTTATAAGGATGTTTCTTTTATGCAATTCAGTGCTACTTGAATAGTTTGGCGTTTTATACAAGTTGTCGAAATTGTTTCATGAGCAATTCTTTAATAGAGCATGATTATGAGTGAAAAATACTTATATATACGTTAATATTTTATTTTGGAATTGCAATGCATTTTATAAATAGTTTACACATTTTCTTTCCATGATGGGTAAGTATTACGGTGGCTCCCAACGACTAGTTTTCTTTTTTTCTGTTTTCATTTGATAGTGACGACGTTGCATACTCCATCGTTAATTCGCTTGAACTTTTTTTTGTTTTGTCCTATATATGGTGCCACTGATTATTTTCTTTTTTATGACTTATGTACGCTATAAGTGTTCGGAAACCTAACTAACTTTTCAAATTCAAGACGCCTGAATTTGTTTTTTAAAGCAATGTAATAACTCTATATTATAACGTACATCTCTCTATGTAATAACCTTAAGACGGTTATAGACGATTACCGAAACGTTGGTTGTTTTAATTTTATTTTAAAGGTTGTTTAGTTTTTAATTTTATAATATTTTTTTACAAAATTTAGTACACTTGATATTTTTTATTTTCATTTTAATAATGAACTTTTTATGCTTTTAATAGCCATGTTTTTTATTAATTTTATTGAAATTAAATTATTTATGATGAAAATATTTTTTTCAAATCCAGTAAGCACTTTAAACTAAAGTTGTGATAGGTGATAATGTTATGATCTATCAGGTTCTCTAGGTATGTTATTAATGTAAAAAAAATAATAATACTTTATTTAATTTAAAGACATATCTCACCATATCACTAATGTAACATTATTTTCAGCTGCAATTTTCTGTTTTCATAAATATATTGTTTTGAACATTTCTCGACCCAAAATACAAGAATTTTTTGCATCACCGGTACATAATTTTTTTTCTAGATATTAGATTGGATAATAATAATAATAAAAAAACATTCTTGCGGGATATTGAAATTTTTAGTTGACCTTTATATGCAATATAGTTCCTTTTAAAATCATTTCCTAAGCCTGTAGGCAATACGAAAAAGAAATTACACGACCAATTTTTGTATCTAGAAGAAAAAAGTTATTTGGTATAGTTTAATGTTTAAATTAAAAAAATAAAGGCAAAAATAGCTCTAAGATAAGATTAGGAAATAGAGAAAAAATATATATAATTGAAAAATGTTCATGTATAAAGAATGGTTTTTTTCCCAACCGAATCAAAATTTTGATTCATTCTTAAACAAAAAGAAATTTTTCTTTTTCGTTTTTTAAACTCAATATAAACATTATAAAAATTTAAAAAAAAAACATCTACAAAATATATAATTTTAATTACTTTTTCAATTAATTATCTGCAATGAAATTCTTTTTGAAATTATTCATTATTTAATAAGTGATTTATCAAATTGCTAACTAAACGTAGGATCAACAGAGGGAAAAATGTTTATTCCATCGGGAATCAAACCCATTACACTTGGAATAGCGCTCCAAGAGTTCTACCATATAAGCTACGAGGAAGATAGCCAGCTTAGTAATTGTCACTTACATTTGTTGGCAAGGTTGCAACTTCAGCACAAGATTGCATCGTCTACATGAGCGCACAAACCTGCGACGTAACACGAGACACAAAAAAACTCAACATCGTTCACACGCATATAATTTTAATTAATTTTTAAATTAATTATCACCAGTAAAATTACTTTTAAAATTATTGAATATTTAATATGTGATTAATCACATTTGCTAACTAAACGTAGAAAACACAGTGTGAAAAATGTACAAACCGGCAATCGACAATGCCCAGCTTAGCATATCTCAGGAAAAAAAACTGCACATGTGTCTATAAAAATGATATAACATAATATATAAAGGAATATATTATATTTAAAAAAATCGCATAAAAAATTCTATAAGCGAAAGAGCCGAATTTAAAATTCCATCTTTATACAAGACCAAGTTGAATTAAATAAGCGTGTAAAAACAGAAATGGGTGCTACTTAACAATGCTATGTAAATTAGATTAAATATCATGCTTTTAAGTTATTTGAAAATCAGACAGCAAGAATAAAGCACTGAAACGTTTTCTCCACTAAATGGATTTTCCTTGTATAACATACCACAAAATTTTTTTTTAATTATTTGTGAATTTTATGCGCAGTATACTCGGAAACAAGTACTTAAATCCTTTATAACTACTTCCATTTTCAGCGGATCAGAATGAATGTTATGTTTTTATTCTCCAGGCATTCGAAGATTTTAAAGAATGTTTAACAAGCATTAAAATACTCAGAAAATACTTACTAAGAGAATACTTAAAAATTGGAAGTTAAAGTTTAATTCGATTTATTTATATTTCCAAAGAAATGGGCTTTGGAAATATAATGTTAACAACTTTTTGGCAATTTTGGACTTCCTTCCCCTTTTCCGGCATTGACCCCCCTCCCTCGGTAATGATATCGTTATCAAAATTTATTTTGTTTTTCTAGAAATTATTATTATTATTATTATTATTATTATTATTACTATTATTTTGTTGTTCACTATGATATACAAAACTGATTAAATTTATTTTTCGCATACTTTTATAATTCAAATGAAGATAAGTCAATAAAATATCATTTTGTATATGAAAAAACTTTATATCAAATAGCACTTAGAAGAAATTGTTAATATTTAAAAGCATTTTATAATAACTTTTTGTTTCATGATACATTCAACAGTAATAAAGTCCTGTTGCCCTGAAAGGAGAAGGCTTGGGGGGCAGGCCAATCGAAATTCTTTCAACAAAACAAGTGGACAGCATTCCTTCTCTTTCTCTTTTATTTACTTGTAAACCCAAGCTTCATTTCAAATATACTTCGCATGCAGTTTTTAGAATCGTGATTACGTACAATTAAGTTGATAAAATGCATACAACATATGAAGAAGAATGGGAATGTTAATAAACGTTGGGGGTATTCCATATTTTAGAATTAAAAAATTTTATAATAATTTAGTGATTTTGATAATAGATTTGCATTTTCATAAAAATTGGTCGCAGGCTAAAAAAGGTAACATGCTATTTTGTACCAAAGACTGTGTTATAAATAACAAGTCGTTGGGGGCCACCGTAATATTTACCCATCATGTATATGAAAATAAAACTATTTGTGAAAACTATTTATACAATGCATTCCAATTCGTAAACAAAATTTAAATATTGTTAATATACATAGAATGCTATATTAAAGAACTGCTGATTATCAATTTCGACAAATTATATAAAACGCCAAACTACTCAAGTAGTACCGAACTGCGTAAAAGAAACATCCTTATAACTCCAAAAATAATAATCCTATTAACTAACAATTAACTGCGTCGGATTAAGCGTCTCATTTTCAATTAAAATATACCTCTGAATTGAAATTTGAATGAAATACAGGGTCATGAAAAATCGAAGAATGTGGAAAACAGGATTACAAATATCTCGGCAACTAATAATCCGATTGACTTTGTTTTATATGCAAAATGTGTGTTATTCTATTGCCTTTTACTTCCATGACTTAAAACAAGAAAATTCGAAAATTTTTATATGCCTTTCATCAGAACGAATTTTTCGAGAGTCCGAAAAAAATAGTTCCGGATAATCGAGGTTGCTGATATTAAATAGGCTTCGTCCAATTCTTGCATACTAACTACATACAAAATTTGAAGTCTCTATCTCAATTTGTTCGGGAGATAGAGCGTTTACAGACAGACAGACAGACAGACAGACTGACAGACAGACAGACAGACAGACAGACAGACGGCAAAATTTTTTTTTTCTAAAAATATGTTTTTCGGAGTCTCTACTATCAAAAACGTGTAAATTCGTCAAAAAAATTTTTCGATTTTCAAAACGATTGCAAGATTTACCCTATACTACGTATGATGAGTAAGTAAAAAGAGAAAATTTTGATTGGATCAATAATGACATCGATATCAAAAGAAACTAGTCGTTGGGGGCCACCGTAATACTTACCCATCATGGATATGTATATGAAAATAAAACATGTGAAAACTATTTATACAATGCATTGCAATTCATAAATAAAATTTAAATATTGTTAATATTCATAGTAATGCTATATTAAAGAACTGCTGATGTACCAATTTCGACAAATTATATAAAACGCCAAACTGCTCAAGTAGTACCGAATTGCGTAAAAGAAACATCCTTATAACTCCAAAAATAATAATTCTATTAACTAACAATCAACTGTGTCAGATTATGCGTCTCATTTCCAATTAAAATATACCTCTGAATTGAAATTTGAATGAAATACAGGGTCATGAAAAATCGAAGAATGTGGAAAACAAGATTACAAATATCTCGGCAACTAATAATCCGATCGACTTCGTTTTATATGCAAAATGTGTGTTATTTTATTGCCTTTTACGTCCATTCCTTGGAATAAAAAAATTCGAAAATTTTTATATACCTTTCATCAGAACGAATTTTTCGAGAGTCCGAAAAAAATAGTTCCGGATAATCGAGGTTGCTGATATTAAATAGGGTTTGTCCCATTCTTACATGCTAAATACATACAAAATTTCAAGTCTCTATCTCAATTTGTTCGGGAGATAGAGCGTTTACAGACAGACAGACAGACAGACAGACAGACGGACGGCAAAAATTTTTTTCTAAAAATATGTTTTTCGGAATCTTTACTATCTAAAACGTGTAAATCCGTCAAAAAAATTTTACGATTTTCAAAACGATTGCAAGACTTACCCTATACTACGTATGATGGGTAAGTAAAAGGTAACATGCTATTTTGTACCAAATACTGTGTTATAAATAAAAAGAGAAAATTTTGATTGGATCAATAATGAGAACGATATCAAAAGACAATCCCCTTCCCGCTAGAGATATCTTACGATACATATGCCAGACCCCCCCCTCCCTCAATCCTAAAAAGGTAACGTTGTATTTCAACAGCCCCAGATAGAATATATCTATGTTTCTTAATTCTTTATTTTCAGGGCCGTAACTATAAACTTGGGGGCCCTGGGGCAAACTAGTGAGGCCCCTTCGGCCCGGGGCAAATTAAAACTTTGGCCCGGGCGCAATTTTTTTTTCTTTTTAGCACGTCGTTATTTAATCGTACACAGTATAAGCCTAAAAAGATGAAATATGGATTTTGATTTTTTTTCGATTTTATGTATTTATTAATAGATAAAAAAAGAAAGATTTTCTAGAATTTTTTAGATTCTTTTTACATTATTCAACCGACCAGAAATCCATATTTTTTTCCTTATACTAGCTTCGGTGGGATCGGCAAAGATGCTGGTGCGACATGACACTTTCGGCTCCAGAGCCCGATCAAGCTGAAGTTGAGCCCCTTAACTACCCTTTTTTAGGCGACACTTTCAGAAAAAAAATTACTTGATGAGTTGACGAAATTGTTTGGTGAAAAGTGCCCAGGTTAAAAGCCCAATTCTAAATAATTTATTGAGTCATTCAGAATATTTACATTTTACGTTTTACATTTTATAAAACAATATTAATTGAATAGTATTTGATTAAGGAAAAAAATCAGTCACATAATTTGTGGGCCCCTGAAATAGTTAGGCCCATAGCCGAGGTGCTGGAGGCTCGTGCATTAATCAGGCCCTGTTCGACTCGACATTCTGCTGTCCACTCTATAGCTGCTTTTGCATACGAAGCGTGTGGAGTATACGAACGGACCCGCAGAAACATTTACTCTAGCACTTTGATTTTTTTTTATTATTACTAGCATACGCAGCCCGCTTCGCCGGGCTTAATTTGAAAGTTTATTTAATAATTTATGTGTATGGTACGCTTCTCTCTCAGCTGGCGACGGATCCCCCGGTGACTCTACGCTTCTCTCTCAGCTGGCGACGGATCCCCCGGTGACTCTCCCCGGACCATCGGCACTCCACGTGCGTCGGGTGAGCGTCAGAACAAACTTTCAGCATATACATATGGGTGGTTGTACTTGAATGCACAGACCTGCGCGTTTTTTTCTATCTTGCTTTTATACCTCTGGACCGAGTTGGCGCATTGCCAAGATTTGCTTCCTCTGGACCGAGTTGGCGCATTGCCAAGATTTGCTTCCTCTGGACCGAGTTGGCGCATTGCCAAGATTTGCTTTCCCCTGTGCCTCAATTAATTAATTATCCTCAGAATTCCTTTTATTTATAGAGATTGATTTTTACTTTCTTCTATCTTTACAAGAAGAAAGTATTGGATTCATGAAAATTTTCGACTTCCGGTTTTCGACGGATTTATACGTTTTAAAAGGTCCTGAACACGTTTTGACTATTTTTAGAAAATGTCTGTCTGTGAGTCTGTCCGTCTGTCTGTGAGTCTGTGTGTCTGTCTGTGAGTCTGTCTGTCTGTATGTGACAAAAAATTTGTGGGCGCTCTATCTCAAGAACTAATGCTCGAAATTTAATAAAATTTTATATTCAGTTAGACCTTGATATGAATTAGTGCCTATTGGTTTTTGGTGAAAATTGGCCAGCAGGTGGCGCTGCTATACTACGTTTTTCATGATTTTCAAGATTGCTATATCTCAAGGACTAATGCACAGATTTTCACCAAACTTCAGATTCTGTGACCCCTTGTTATACATAGACACTGATTAAGTTTGGGTGTAAATTGGCCAGCAGGTGGCGCTGCTATGCCACGTTTTTCTTGATAGCTATATCTCAAGAACTAATGCACAGAATTTCACCAAACTTCAGATTCCGCGATACCTTGAGATACATAGCCCCTGATAAGGTTTTGGTGTGAACTGCCCTATAGGTAGTGCTGCTATGCTACATTTTGCACGATTTTTGCGATAGCTATATCTCAAGAACTAATGCAGAGAACTTCATCAAATTTTAGTTTCTTTTACACTAGAATATATAACATAATTAGACGCTGATTACATTTTGGTATTAACCCTGCAACAGGTGGTGCAGCTATGCTGCATTTTGCACGATTTTTCCGATAGCTATATCTCAACAACCAACGCACAGAATTTCATCAAACTTCAGATTTTGTTACAAAATGACATATAGCATAATTACACGATGATTACATTTTGTTATAAATCCTGCAACTGATGGTGCTGCTGTGATATATTTTACACGGTTTTTTTTAAACTAGCTATATCTCAAGAACTAATGCACAGAATTTCATCAAACTTCAGATTCTTTTACACCATAACATAATTAGACGCTTTTTTACTTTTTGGCATAAATTGTCCAAGATATGGTGTTGCTGTGCTACGTTTTGCAATTTTTTTGTTATAACTATATCTCAAGAACTAATGGACGAAATTCCATCAAATTTCAGATTCTGTTAAGTCTTGACATCAATAGATGCTTATTAGGTTTTAGTATAAATTACCCTCTCAGAATAGTAATTAAATTTTGCGTTTTAGGCTTTTCGGATACCATAATCTCATTAGGCTAGGTCAAATGTTCGAGGAAATTCGACAGTGGGTAACTGGGGGTCACCATGTTTTTTTTTTTTTTTTTTTAATAAATATTAAAATGTACTTATGAGATAGAAGAAAGTTTTGGGATTGACACATCCAACTAGTTAGCTTAGGTGCAGGGCATTTTTTAGGAAGTTAAACGAAAAACTAAAATCAATAGTTTTTTTAAACCACCAGTTTGGGGCCCCTCAGGCTTGGGGGCCCCGGGGCAGTGCCCCGGCGGTAGTTACGGCCCTGTTTATTTTATTTCCATTTAATTATTTTTTTTAAATCTATTGCATAGCTTTCATCGCGGACTTTGACCGCAGCGACCGAATCGAGAAATTCCGTAACGAGAAAACCTAACACTTCGGCTAACGTCGTTTTAGTTCGGCAAACTTCGGGACGGTATCCTTCGGCAGACTTCGGCAGACATTGACGCGGTATTTTTCAGATATTAGGATATCAAGTCTCAAACTTATGTTTCTTATGATCTAATTTTCATAGCGCGGCCAAATTTCGTTTGATAATTTATTACGAGACAGTGTTAATTTTTGGTGACAGGAGACCCCCCACCGTGAGGGTCGAAAAATTTAAAATGCTTATAACTCGCGATCTAACTTTCGTAGCGCGGCCAAATTTTTTTTGGTAATTTATTATGAGACATTGTTAACTTCTGGTGACAGGAGACACCCCACGGTGAGGGTCGAAAAATTTAAAATGCTTATAACTCGCAATCTAATTTTCGTAGCGCGGCCAAATTTTGTTTGGCAATTTATTATGAGACAGTGTTAATTTTTGGTGACAGGAGACCCACACGGTGAGGGTCAAAAAATTTAAAATGCTTATAACTCGCGATCTAATTTTCGTAGCGCGGCCAGATTTTGTTTGGTAATTTATTATGAGACATTGTTAATTTTTGGTGACAGGAGACCCCCATGGTGAATGTAGAAAAATTTAAAATGCTTATAACTCGCGATCTAATTTTCGTAGCGCGGCCAAATTTTGTTTGGTATTTTATTATGAGTCAGTGTTAATTTTTGGTGACAGGAGACCCCCCCCCCCCTTCACGGTGAGGGTCGAAAAATTTTAAATGCTTATAACTTGCGATCTAATTTTCGTAGCGCGGCCAAATTTTGTTTGGTAATTTATTATGAGACATTGTTAATTTTTGGTGACAGGAGACCCCCCCCCCCCATGGTGAGGGTCGAAAAATTTTAAATGCTTATAACTTGCGATCTAATTTTCGTAGCGCGGCCAAATTTTGTTTAGTAATTTATTATGAGACATTGTTAATTTTTGGTGACAGGAGACCCCCCCCCCACGGTGAGGGTCGAAAAATTTAAAATGCTTATAACTCGCGATCTAATTTTCGTAGCGCGGCCAAATTTTGTTTTTAATTTATTATGAGATAGCGTTAATTTTTGGTGACAGGAGACCCCCTACCGTGAGGGTCGAAAAATTTAAAATACTTATAACTCGCGATCTAATTTTCGTAGCGCGGCGAAATTTTGTTTGGTAATTTATTAAGCTCTTGCATAGTTTTTATCGCGGGCTTAGAGCACGGCGGCCGAGTCTAGGAATTCCGTAACGAGAAAAACTCCTAACACTCCGGCTAACGACGTTTCAGTTCGGCAACTTTGGCACGGTATCCTTCGATAGACTTCGGCAGATATTGACGCGGTATTTTTGCATAAGTTGATAAAAAATGCTATGCAATAGCTTTACCGCGGTAGTCCCCGAGTACCACACACACATATATATATATATATATATATATATATTTTTTTTTTTTTTTTTTTTTTTTTTTGTAGTTTCTTGCCATGGTTTCGCTTTTCTATAATTTATCTTTGGTAACCGACGAGAAAATTTGCATTTTGAAATTGACATTACTTTAAGTGATATATACAAGGTGTCCATAAAACCATGTCCGAATTCTAAATTTTAGTAATATAAACTGTAAGTGTTGTATAGTGTAGTTCAAAGTCACAAATAAAGAGTCATGCAAACAGTTTTAGATAAGCGCACGCACAAATATATTGAACTCACTCGCAATGTCAAATAAACAAAATGAAAGCCTCTGAGCGTATAGTGTTGTTGCTGGGCAGATTTAAAAGTCGTTAGAGCTATGCGAGTTTTCCTTCCAGGTTTTATAATAGATCAGGTCTACTTTCTTCCGCTTCTTAATGATTTGAGAGACTTAAAACACAGACTTAAACAGGCTATTGCGTCCATGACTCCGGATATGTTAAAAGAAGTGTGAGAAAAATTGGGGTTTAGGTTGGATGTGTTCCGTATAACAAAAAGTACATATATTGAACATTTATAAGAAAACCTAAGTTAAGTTTACATTCAATTTGATGTATGATTTGATGAAAATAGTCTAAACTGAAATAATATACCTCTGAAACTTGGACATATCTTTTATTAACATGGAATACTTTCACACACAATCATCTTTAATATGAATATTTTTTTTAATAACTTGTTGGTAATAATTTCTGCAATTAGCAGCGCATTATTTCGAAGGCGAAAGGAACAAAAAATATATTTTTTTAAACAAAACGAATTAGTTTGCACTAAAAAATAGTATTATTTCTATGAGCAAAGCTGCAAACTTTTTATTTTTCTTTCTATTCAAAAGAACATCCTTGGAGTATAAAAAAAATATTTCATTAAATATGTCTTATTTGTATGTGATATTTATATTATATGAGTTATTAAGTGAAATTTTATGTTCAAAATATATTTAGTTGATGTAAAAAACACCGTAAAATTGACCTTTAAAAGAAGGCCGTAACAATTGTCTTTGTATACTTTTCTTAAAGGATATAAATTTTTTGTTAGTTGTGAAAATATATTTTTTTAAATATAGACTTCATTTTATCTGAAACGTTAAAATATGACTGACACTTCGTCAGCTTTTAATATATAAAAATAATCATACATATCAGAAATATTTTTAGAACTCAGTAAAATAACAACCTTTAACAGAGAAAAACACAGAAAAAAAGTATTTAAAAATACCCATTTCCTAAAAACATATTTTAAAAATACGAATGCATTATATGCCCACAAGTTTAACATTTGTGCATAGAATTTTAGATTATCCAAATCAACTGCGTTAAGTGTTAAGTGACTCAACAACCTGTCACTCTGATAAAAGAGTAACAAAAATTTTGAATTTCAGTTTTATTTTTATTTGCCATAAAACATTAGACTTAACTTAAAACATTTTGCACAAATAAAAAAAATCAATAAATAATTAAGGATATATAACTAATTTTTCTAATTCTTTCCGTTCACCGTCTTTTTAAATGCCAATGTTTAAAATTATTTTCTCATTTAGAAATTTCTTATATTCACATTTAATCGAAATGCTAAGGCTCGTAAACAAATTCAACAAATTGTCAGTTTTTTAACGTACCTGCAAACTCTTGTGTGATAATGAAGATCGAGTTTTTGATAATTTTGCAACATTTAAAAATATAAATATGAACTTAAAAATATACTATTTTTCCAAATTTTTTCCATATACATTCACACATGATTTTCTTTTTTGCTGATGTAATAGACTCATCAAAAATACGATACTAAGATTTTTATAAAAAAGTACTTTGAATAGACTATGATTCAAAAGTATATTTTCAAACATAAAATATTAAAAAGGAAGGAATTTTAAAATTGTTGATTAAAAAAATATTTAAAGAAAAGTTATTACTATACACAGAATTTAAAACTTTTTATATTTATTATTATATCACATTCAAACATGAACTTAAAATATAGTATAGGTTATTGTTACTTTTTTTTATGGGGGGGGGGGGTTATTTTCAATTTAATAGCATGCTTTAAAATTATTTAAAGATCGAGTATCACGGTTAAAGCTTTGAAATATTTGCTTACTTTTAAAAGTTTTGTTTTGGCCATGAATTAAAATCTTCAAGCAATTTCTGCTTTCATTTTAACAAATTGCTAATTGTATCTGTGTTTACTAGCAAATAGTACTTTAGTGCTTTCTAAGTACTTTCCAATTTCAGGGGATAAGAGTAAACGGATAAATCATACTCCTGTTCTATAAACACATGTCGTCTTTCATGGAAGTGTAACATTAGCAAACATTGAGACTCTTTGAAAATACTTCCTCAAAGCAAGCTTACAAGTGGATTTATAAAACTAAATTGAATTTATCAACCATGGCAGAAATTAACTTTTAGACGGAACTTTCAATTTTAAGTTGACTTTAATATAAATAAAATGTAGTTAAACTTATTGAACAGCAGTGGAAATGCAAAAAACACATGAATTGTGAACTAACTCAAACACAAAGTTTATTGACTTTTTCTGCATGAAGATACACCAAAGAACATATTCTGCAAAATAGATATATTTCTATATTATTACGAAATACAGTTATAGGAAGTTTATGGCATGAGCGCTGGAATAATGTTAACTCTACCTAAACGTTTGTACTGGTCGGAATTTCCAGACTTAACGACTACTATCTGGGCGCGGCCAATTTAAATAAATAAAAATTCAACCCGGACACAGCCTGGGCCGTTTGTATTTTATGGTTCACGATCCGATCCAGTTTGTTATAAAATGAGTGGAAATAGGCCCAGCTCGTGCAAAAATTGACGTGAATAAACCCGACTCAATTTTCGTAATAAATATGCAGTTCTTTAGCATACAATTAAGATTTTTTCCTACAATAACTTACATATTTACAAGAAAATTTATTACTGTAAATTACCATGTGTTTCAGGTAACTATATTTTAACAAGACATAGAATGCTGATTAGTAGCAGTATCAGGTTTCCATGTACATTGTACACTGTAAAAAATGATAGATTTTTCTTAGGGGGACCAGGGCCGTAGCCAGAGGGGGGCCAGGTCGGGCAAAGCCCGACCTGGAAAAAGTTTTGCCCGACCTAGCCCAAAAACTCCACATTAAATTTCTGAGAAAGCAAAGAGAAAAAACATTAAATTTATATTTTTCCAGTTTTTAGTCAAAATGAAATTCTACATTTCGGTCACTCAGAATCCGATATTTTTATCACTCAGTATTTCCTTTTAAAAAGAAGAAAGAAAGTCTGACCTCTGTCAAAAATTGAGGCGTTCTGGATTCTCCACTTTTTCGCTTTGTAGGAATTATTCCACACCGCTGCAAATTGAACAAATCTGGATTAGCTTATTAGTTAAAGATTCGTCTCTTTGTACAACTGTCACCATACGAAATTTATCGTTAGAAAGCTGGCTGAAACCAGGGGATTCTGAAAGTACGGTGAACTAGTTTACAATATTGTTTCCTTTACAGTTAGTCGTCTGTTTCATGTAAACTTGATCTGATTACAATAAATAGCAAATGTCACGCATTAGGACTTTTCTCTCTCTTTTGTTATGCTTACTTGTTTGCTTTGGAAGAGGGTCCTTTTAAAAACCCAATACGCTTTTTGATATCTTTTTTTCTTCTCACCGTTCATGAACATATAAAAGAATAATAAAAATATGTGAAGCCAATGAACAAACACAAATATTATAGGTGTTATTCACCATAAAGAAATGTAATTACTATAAAAAATTATCATTTATCAATATAACTCCCATCAAATTTCGTTTTTATATACTTCGTATTTAAATAATATAAATTTAAATTTCAAATAAGAAATTTACAGAATTATTTTTTCATATACATGTATGTCTTACTTTTTTCATTCTTTTGTGAGATTTTACAAGTAGCAATTAGCGAAGGAAATTATTACCATGTTGCATATATTTCGCTTTAAATGAATTTTATATGGCGTAATATAAATAATTTTTATCTTAAAGTAAAAACATCTTCAAGGAATGACATAATATCAATCAATAGTAAAGTAAAGAAGAGAAGGAGAAAAATGTAACTATATATTTTAATTAACATTAATTTTGATTTTATGCTAAAATGTTTTCTCTTTCATAAAATGTTACTATTTAATTTCCTTTAAAAGGGATTCAAGCGCAAATATCCATACAATATGGTACAAGTAGGTTAAAAAAAACTCATACATTTTCCTGCATAAAATAAATAAATAAATAAATAAAAATCAGCTAATTAACAGCATAACAAATTAAATCCCTCATGAACATTGATTCCAGGTAGTTGGAGTACATAGAAATAAAAGAACCTTTAGAAATCGCTATAGAATTTTTTACAAGGGATACTCCCCTTCCCCATGTGAAAATATAAAGTAACATAATAATAGATCTGTCCCTTCATTTCTTCGATTCTCTCCCATTTCACCAAAATTTTAAAAAGTTGGTGCTTCTGAGATAAAACAATTATTATTTCAAATTTAAATAATACAATATGTTAGGTTACTCAAACAATTTTACAAATCGAAATTTATTACTTACTGACACATTCATAAAGTCATTTTTATTCTTAAATTCAAAAATGTTACAGGTGTTTTTGTGAGACGAAGAATGGTATTTCTGCACTTTTTCTTAAAAGTAAAAACAATTTTCAGAGTAGTAGTCTAAGTTGCCACTGTAAGCCAATTTTTGCAAGGAGACAGTTTGATAAAAACCATCATAAGATAAATATCAATTGAAACTCAAAGTGTAATGTATTTATTGAAAACTGAAAAGTAATAATTCCAAATCACTTAAGTAATTGGCTATTATTTATTGTTAAATACGATGGCGCAAATTTGTAAAAGAAATTCGTATATTCGGCCCTGAAAAATAGACACGTTTGATTAAAATATTGGGTCGTTCGGAAAGTCGTGTTCGTTTGGGAAAATGAATTAGTACCGAAAAAGTCTATCATTTAATTATTAGATATTGTTTCCGATATCTAATAATTGTTTCCGATATCTAAATGTAAGTAATGGGCAAATTTTTCCGGTCCGAACCGATTTTCCCAAACAGACACCACTTTCCGAAAGACCCAATATATGATTAGAGAGAGAGATAAAGATGCATATACTTTTGTTCCATGCTATAATTTAGAACAGAAATAAACACTGTTTTTACAGTGCGTTTGGTGCTTAAAAGTATTCTCAAATATAAAATGTTGTTTAATATATATAAATATATGTATCCAATGTATGTGTGTGCGTGCGTATAGAAAACTGCTTTTCTCTCCCCTACATATTTGAATTGTCCTAACTCTGCATTATTAATTATTAAAAATAAATGCATAATACATTAAATCATTTATTTATGGAATTAATTTCATTTTTTATTAAATGTCACACTTTGAAATATAAGGGATTTTTGAATAAATACCTTCCAGGATGATAGTAAACTAAAATTAAGTTAAAAATGCCCAATTTGATAACCTTTTAAAAATTATCCTGTGTTTTTAAAGAATTTTTGAAAGTGTTGTTTGATTTCAATGCTACAACAAAAGTTTACTCTACAGCAAAATTGTTAACTTCTGTTACAGAACTGCAATTTGTCCTCTTACAAACAGGTACAACAGGAAAGTTTTAATTCGTGTTATTGTATTAAGAATTTGTGGTATAATTTATTGTAGTGTTAACAATATTTTCATAAATTTTGTGTCAGTTTAATATTTTTTCATAAAAATCCATTTAAAAAGTTTATGAAAATACAGTGTTTTTAAGCTTTTTTTTAATGTTTCCTATAAGTTACGTTTTTTCAAAATTAACAGATAATAACAGATAATAAAACAGGAGTTTAAAAGATTTAATCTATTGTAAAAATTAGAGCTCTGAATTTGACGCCCCTTGCAAGGTTTTTTTTCCCTTCATTTTATCGCATTTGAAATTAAGATTATACAATTTTAAACTAGCTTCCTAGAGATTTGACCGCTAACAAATTGTCTGTTTAAGGATCACCAAAGCAGCCGAATTGTTTAACACTCTTTGGTACTATGCTATTCAGTGACTTTCTTTCATTCACTGGAACACATATTGTCTGTGGTCTGAAACTGTGCTTTATCCTTTGAAATATTTTTTAAAGAGCTTAAGGGATTATTTTTCTAAATAAATAAATACTGTGAAATGTTTTCTAAAGGTTGGTTTTTGACAATTTTACAAAGGGACGAATGGCAAATTGGATCTAGAGATCCAATTTGTCATCCCTGTGATTGTGCGGCCCTTTGTTTGTACCAATCCGAACCGCTCCGGAAATTTTTTAATTTACCTGACAGCGAGTTTAAGAAGTAAATAGAAACTCATGAAACCTCGCTTAAACACTTTGCATAGTTAAACCCCCAGCTGCAGAATTTTTTTCTGTAGTCTGCAACACAAGTAAAAACTTAAACAAGTAAGAAAAATCATGCGTTAAGCATAGATTATGAAGCACTTTCCAACACTTAATGAAATCTTTAACAAAACTTTGTTATTTAAGGAAATAATAGTGTATAGCCAAATATACCCAAATATGTATTCCAGTACATTAGAACAGCCCTGTATTTCATATGTTAGTATATACATTAGCTTAGCAAGAAAATACCCAGTAGCTTGAAATTTCTTTTTCAGCAATTCATACTATTAGATGGAAACATACTTGACTACTTTTGTTCAGCCCTGTAGTTTACATTGTGCCTTTATTACACGTCAGCATTAGGCTAAAATTTATTGTAAACTGAAACACTTTCAAAACAACTGAAATCACATTCTCATAAATCATCATTCATAGGCGTCCATGTACCGAATTCTTTGCGTGGCCCTGTATATCCCTTTACCTATATTCTGCAAACATTTCTCAGTAAATTGAATGCAGCTCAGCGTAAAAATGCATAGCTTATTTAAGAACCACGTTTAAATAATTTACGCTCATATCCTGAATAAAATTTCATATAATTATTCAGGTGAGCTCTTTTGGGTAGCCCTGTATATCAACTATAACATTTATACACACCATATAATGTGCATATATTTAGCGAAATATAAACGAGAATATCATAATTAAAATGAATTTCATCCCTCCATCAGCCATATACGGTAGACATATACCATAGACATATACGGTACTTCGGAAAGAATATACTATTTGAAATCTTTTGTATGGCAATGTAAATGCTATGTACTTCATATTATGAAAGACAGTAGCGTATAATTTATACTAAGCTTCAGTGACATATATCAATTTTATTATACATGAAAAAGCTTAATATATTTAAAATATGTCACACATAATTCCCCCTTTTACCATTATCTAATGGAATTCTTTTGTGTGACCCTGTAAATGAATAATAGCTACATTTTCACCTTATATTTTATAGGATGCATATTTTAATATGTTTGGCAGGGTATAACATCTTTAAAATTCCTTTGAAATGATTTTTCCCCATAGGCTGTAATGTAATAGGAAAAATTTGATTCGCCCTGTAGATAAACTAATCATGGTAGAAACTTCATTTTCGATAGGACTTGTGCTAGGGTAAACGTCAATAACGTCCTAAAATTTCATGGCAATCCGAGAATATTAACGATTTTTCCCCATGGACCGTAATGTAATGGAAAACTTTTGATTCGCCCTGTAGATAAACTAATCATAATAGAAACTTCATTTTCAATAGGGTTCGTGCTAGGGTAAACGTCAATAACGTCCTAAAATTTCATGGCAATCCGAGTATATTAACGATTTTTCCCCATAGGCCGTAATGTAATGGGAAACTTTTGATTCGCCCTGTAGATAAACTAATCATGGTAGATACTTCATTTTCAGTAGGGTTCGTGCTAGGGTAAGCCTCAATAGCTTCCTAAAATTTCATGGCAATCTGAGTATATTAACGATTTTTCCCCATAGGCCGTAATGTAATGGGAAACTTTTGATTCGCCCTGTAGATAAACTAATCATGGTAGATACTTCATTTTCAATAGGGTTCGTGCTAGGGTAAACCTCAATAACGTATAAAAATTTCATAGAAATCCGAGTATATTTACGGGAGTTAGAGCGCGGACAGACGGCCAGACGGACAGACGGCCAGACAAACCGAATGCATAAGCACTTTTCAACTTTGTTGGAAAGTGCTAAAAACAGTCTGCAGACCAATCCCTCCCATTACATTATATGCACTGAAACCTCCCAAATATTTGTGATAGACATAAAAGAAAAATATACTTTTAAAAAGAAGTTGCCTTTGTTCTCAGAATTTTTAACACTTCATACATTGTCCGGAAGAGGGTGCTCCCGTACAACTACAAGTGCTCCCCTTTGACAAAAATTGCGGGTTTTTCACGATCTTTTGACGAAATGTCATTTTTCGCGATCTTTTGACGAAATTTGTATTTTTTTTTCGCGTTTTTTACAAAATTTGACTATTTTTACGATCTTTTGACGAAAACTGCTATTTTTCGCGATCTTTTGAAAAAAAATTGTCGTTTTTTCGCGATCTTTTGGCGAAAACTGCCGTTTTGTCGCGATCTCTTGAAGAAATTTGCCGTCTTTTTCCGCGACCCTTTGAAGAAATTTGCAATTTTTTCGTGATTTTTTAACAAAAACTGCCTTTTTACGCGATCTTTTGAAGAAATGTTCCGTTTTTTGTGATTTTTTGATGAAATTTGCCGTGTTTTCGCGATTTTTTGAAGAAATTTGCCATTGTTTCGTGATCTTTTTACGAAAACTGCCGTTTTTTTCGCAATCTTTTCACGAAAACTTCCGTTTTTTTGCTATCTTTTGAAGAAATTTCCGTTTTTCTGTTTTTTTGACGAAAACTGCCTTTTTTTGTGATCGTTTGAAGAAATTTTCAGTTTTTTTGCGATTTTTTGAAAAATTTTGCCGTTTTTTGCAATTTTTTGAAGAAATTTGCCGTTTTTTTCGTAATTTTTTTTGACGAAAACTGCCGCTTTTCGTGATCTTTTGAAGAGTTCTTTTTATGCAATGTTTTGAAGAAACTTGCCGTTTTTTCGTGATCTTTGCACGAGATTCGCGTGTTTTTCGCGATCTATGACGAAACTGATTTCTTTTCGAAGACTATTTGTTGAAATTCGCGATACATTTTATATCCTAATTTTTGGATTTAGGACCGAAATTTTTTAATTTTTGCTACATTTTTAACAGTTAAAAAATAGTCTGCAGACATTCCCAAGAGTCTGTGACGTGCGTTGCATTGCAGCGTTGCGCCGATTCTGCTTCCGAGGTTAAACCATTTTGATTTTTAGCAGCTATTTAGTCTTTGGTTACAGAATGAAAAAGGGCGGTTAACTTTTTCATTGTTATGCATTTGGAGAATGCTAGTGCATCCGAAACATTGTACAACTTTTGTGAATAAAATTGTGAACAAAACTGTGCATTTAGCAAATTGTACTTTAAAGTATTATTAATATAAACGAACATAGTACATGTATACATTTAAATTATTTAATTTTAAAAAAAATAGCAATTTATTTGCGCTAAACTAAAAATATGTATTTAACATTTTTTTCCCCGTGCTTCTGAAGAAACTTTAAAAATTTCACTCTGGCTTTAGAAATTCCTCATATTTTAAGTGAAAAAAATCCATAAAATCGCAGTACATGTGTTTGAAGAACTACGCATAAAAGATTAACAAAAAGTGGAAAAATACTCTGCCACCCCTGGAAAAACTTTTGCCCTACCTGACAATATGGTCTAGCTACGGGCCTGAGGGGGACACACTACTTTCAAAGCGGTCAAAATATCGATTCTCATTTTTTTTAAATATTAACTAAAAACTTCATTAATTATGAATATTTTAACATATTATTTTTACTTGTACGACAATTATATCGCGAGATATTGTAAATTTTGGTTATAGACCCAGCGCAATGACCCATACAAATAAAAGTTTTGAACTGATTTTTCTCTCTATTCATATTCTTATAGATTGCTTGTTCTATAAAGGCATTTTTGCTATTTTAGATAGAGGTTTGAACTTCTTTTTTTTTACTTGTTCTCCATGGTGTAATTAATATTTTTGTGCCTGGATTTAACATTCAAGTTTTTAGGTGCGTTCGTAATTATATAATACGTAGCACCTATAGTGGTCGTTCAGTCCGTCCGTCTGTCCGTCCGTCCGTCTGTCCGCATATAACAACGCAAAAACTACCCAACCGAATCGTTTGAAATTTAAAATACATAATTATTACATAATTTTGTCGAGTCATTTCAAATTTTATGAAATTCGGATGCATAGATCAATTACAGGGGCAATCAAAAGTATTCCATTACATTACGGTCAATGGGGAAAAAAGTTTCAAATGCATTTTAATCGTTTGAAATTTAAAATACGCAATTATTACATAATTCTGTCGAGTTATTTCACATTTTTTGATAATCGTGTGCATAGATCAATTACAGGGGCAATCAAAAGTATTCCATTACATTACGGTCAATGGGGAAAAAAGTTTCAAATGCATTTTAATCGTTTGAAATTTAAAATACGCAATTATTACATAATTCTGTCGAGTTATTTCACATTTTTTGATAATCGTGTGCATAGATCAATTACAGGGGCAATCAAAAGTATTCCATTACATTACGGTCAATGGGGAAAAAAGTTTCAAATGCATTTTAATCGTTTGAAATTTAAAATACGCAATTATTACCCAATTATGTCGAGTTATTTCATATTTTTTTGATAATCGTGTGCATATATCAATTACAGGGGCAATCAAAAGTATTCCATTACATTATGGTCAATGGGGAAAAAGTTTCAAATATATTCTATACGTTTGAAATTTAAAATACATAATTATTACATAATTGTGTCTAGTTATTTCAAATTTTATGAAAATCGGATGCATAGATCAATTACAGGGACAATAAAAAGTATTCCGTTACATTACGGTCAATGGGAAAAATGTTTCAAATGCATTTTAATCGTGTTACACACATGCGAACTTTATAAAATTTATATGCAACTATAAAGTACATATTATAATATACATCTTACATAACTTGTGGTGCAAAGAACATTTGTTATTGATTGACAAGGCCACACAAAAGTATTCCATTACATAATGGTATAGGAAGAGCATTGTTTGATGAGCGTTTTAATTGTAATTCACTATTTACAATTTTATGAGATTGATAAATGAAAGTAATATTTTTAAAACTTCGTTATCGTACGAACGCACCTCATTTGCTACGCTTCACGTGCAATTTCCAACTTGTTAGTTATTTTTTAAAAATTATTTAAAATGTGCGTTTGATTAATTTTCTCCATTTTTAAATATACACGAAAGAAAAAAAAGTCCGATTAATTGTAAAATCTCATACACCTAAAAATCCATGCACAGTCCTTGCATCGGAGCAAAAATATTTATATTTATAAAAAGTAATAGTGATTTGTATAAAAGATAATTTAAAAAAATAGTAAAATAGGCAATTTTATAAGATTAATTTTTTTTGTTTAATTATTAAGTATTGTGCCACCACATATTACAGTAATATTCAAAATTGAAGAGATAATTTAAAGGTAGTGTTTCCCCTTAATCTAGGAATATAAACAATACACAGGATGCAATATGTCACCTATTGCCGACTTTTAATTTTCAAACTATTAGTCGTAGATATGTAATTCTAATTACAAAACCGTTTCTAATGAGGTTGCAGTTGCAGCATTATTTATAGTAAAAGATCAATTTTATAAAAGACACAAAGTCTAACTTTTTATACGGTCCCCCAGTCCCTATAGTTATAATTTGTAAAAGCTTACGCATATTATAACAGATATGTCAGGAGACATATCAAGATAGTCAGAGCCATTAAAAAAAAAAAAAAAAAAAAAAAAAAAAAAAAAAAAAAATACGTGGGCAATTCGGAAAGTAACCTTCGTTTATGAATTAAAAAAAAAAAACTAATGAAAGGAAACATGTTTTATTACTTACTTATCAAAGACACGTTCTTCAACTACTTCTCAACATAATTGCCGTATTAATTAAAACAATTATCATAACGGTAAATCATCTTTGAAATTCCATCGTCAGAGATTTCTGCAGTCGGCCTATTTAACTGCGATTATTTTTAAATTCAATTCGCACCACTCTTTCAATCCAAAGAATTAAAAAAAAATTTCCATTATAATTTGCTGATAAATGTACTATCAAAAATATTTTAAAAAATTGTGTGTCAAGTAAAATATTACGAGAGCAATTCGGAATTTGTCACTAAGAATAAAAGAATATGTTAAAATTCTTTGAATTGAAATAGTGGTGCGAGTTGAATAGGCCGGCGGCAGAAGTCTGTGACGATGGAATTTCAAAGTTGATTTACCGTTATGATAATTGTTTTAATTAATACAGCAATTATGTTGAGAAGCAGCTGAAGAACGTGTCTTTCATACGTAAGTAATTAAACATGTTTCCTTTCATTAGTTATAATTTAATCATAAACGGAGGTTACTTTCCGAACTGCCCTCGTATATTAAAAAATGTCCAAAATTCTTTATATTGTTAAAAAGTTTTTGTACACATTTGTTATATATGTTACAGGCCAAACCCGATTTTAGGCCAAACCGGTCTATCCTAACGCCCATCGGATAAACTAGCTTTTCCTAGGCCAAACCGGTCTATCCTAACTTCCATCGGATAAACTAGTTTTTCCTAGGCCAAACTAGTCTACCCTAAGGCCCATAGGACAAATCAGATTTTCCTAGGCCAAACTAGTCTACCCTAAGGCCCATAGGACAAATCAGATTTTCCTAGGCCAAACTAGTTTGGCCTAAGTCTTATAGGAAAAACTAGTTTAGATTGCTGTTTATTGGTCTGAACAAGTTTATCCTAGGCCAAATCAATTTGGCGTGATTTTATTGAATTCAATGACCGCCCCAACGCCAAAATTCTTGTCTGCCCTAGGCTGATCTAGCATATCCTAGGCCAATGTAGTTTTACGTGTTTTTAGCTCACGGGCGTCAAAGCCAGAGAAATAATGGGCTCACAGGCTCTGTATGTATGTATATACGCATGTATCTACATATGTACGTTCCTATGTGCGTAACGCGATAACTCTTGAAAGAAATAATGTAAATTTGACGTGTTTTTATCTCATCAGTCTACCAAAGCATGCGAACTATTGTGCTCGTAGGTTTTGTATCTACGTATGTACGTAAGTACGTAACGCAATAATTCTTGATAGAAATACTTGATTTGTATCAAACTTTCAATATAGGTTTATTCTTATGAGGAGCTTTTCTGATTAATTTTGGGATTCATTGGAGAAGAATAAGGGGGGGGGGGTGGACGAGAGGCTGATTCGTCCCTTCCCTTATATTAAATAAATGGACTTCCATGCATAATTAGCATATTTTATTTAAATTTTAGATATAGGAGTATTCTCTTGAGGCGCCTCCATGATTAGTTGTGGGTGTTCATTGTTTAATTATAAAGGGAGTGTGGAATAGGTGTAACGCCCCATAATTTATGTAAATGCCTTTTTACGCAGAATTTACTGATTTGCTTCAAATTTGAGAAATAAATTCATTCTGGTAAAGCACTTCCCTAATTAATTTTGGGGGTTAATTCAATAAGAACAACGGGAAGAACGGATCCCGCCTATTTCTGGCAAATGGATTTTTATACAGAATTAACCGATTTGCAAGAAATCTTGGATTTGTTCATTCTGATGAAGCGCTTCACTGATTAATTTTGGTTGTTCTTCGGTTAAATATAAGGGGGAAACTTACAATTAATTTCTTTCCTTAAATTAGATAAATTGGTTATAATACAGAATTATCCAATTTGGTAAAAATTTTGGACATGAATTCATTTGATCAGGCGCTTCTTTAATTAATTTGGGTTTTTTTTCGTTAAGTGTAATGGGGTAGTGTACTTTCTATCGCTTTCCTTAAATTAGATAAATGGGTTTTTTATGCAGACTTATCCGATTTGCCGTAAATTTTGAATATAATTTTTTCTTTATAAGGCGAACCCCTGAATTCTTTTGAGAGTTAAATGATTAAATATAAAGGGAGAAATGGGGGATTACCCCTCTTAAATCAGATCATGGTTTTTTGAGCAGAATTATCTGATTTGCTTCAAATTTTGGATAATTGTTTAATTTTACAAAGCGTATCTGTGATCAGTTGTGGGGGTTTAATGGGGGTATAATTGGGAGAAATGGGAAAAAGTAATCCAACTTACTTTATTTTTCGAGGGTGTTATTCTTTAAAAAAAAAGGCTGTAATACACAATTAGTGTAAACAGCATGTGAATGCAAAGCCATCAGTTTAATTGGCCATTTTTTTTAATATTGATCCCGACTACTGTTCCATACCTAACCTTGTGCAAAGTGGTTTTCTCATCAACCTTATATAACGTATTTTATTCGAAGGGCTGTCAGAAGTTTGTACGGGCCCCGCCCTTCCCGAAGGAAAGTTATTTTGCCGTGACCCGGTGTAAAAATTAAAAGTTCAGCCCGAGCCCTGCCTGTACAAAAATCAGCGAAAAGAGACTCAGTAGCTCAATCTGGCCCTGCTCAATTTCTGCAAAAAATTCAGATTTTACTTAACATACAATTAGGATTCCTTTAAAATATACTGCATACATATTTATTGGATAAATTTACAATGCATTTTTAAATTACGATGTGTTCACAGAATGGTAAATACACAATGCATTATTGATTATTTAGATTCTTAGACTTTTCAATATTCAAATAGGGATTCATTAAATAATTAATGTAGTTTAGAAAAAAGGAGAGTTATAAACATCATAACTATTGAATCTGTTCAGTAAAAAGTAGATTTATGAATATGTTTCTCTGTCATTGATTAAGGATTTTCTCAAATTCTAAAGAATCTCTAATTTCTCTAATCCTAACACATTTAAAAACTAATTCATTTTCGTAAATGCATAAGACTAACAGGCATTCTTACTCAGAAAATATGTAACCGAATGGCGTAAACCATTTTTTCATAAAAACGATGTACCTTTGAGAAAATACCATTAAAACTACTCTTTGAATCTAATTTCCGCTTATAACTTTACGGAAAAGAAAAACTTGACGCCGTGACAAGAATAGCTTATATAACGACAGGTAATTAATTTCTCAAAAATGGAAAACGCTGTTCGATTCCAAATTATGTTCACCTCCGATCTGGTGGTGGACATGTTAAATTTCTGTTTTGATGTTATAAACAATGACTCTTTACACACATTTATACTTATTGTTGTGAAAGACATGCTTTTTACCGGCCAAACCAGATTTCGAGCCAAACTAATTTGGCCTAGGAAAATCTAGTTTGTCCTATGTGCCTTAGGATAGACTAGTTTGGCCTAGGAAAAACTAGTTTAGCCGATGGGCATTAGGACAAACCGGTTAGGCCTAGGAAAAACTAGTTTATCCGATGGGCGTTAGGATAGACCGGTTTGGCCTAGGAAAAACTATAGTTTATCCGATGGGCGTTAGGATAGACCGGTTTGACCTAGGCCAATCTAGTTTGGACTAAAATCGGGTTTGGCCTGTAACATATATAAATATCTTTTGTTATATATTGTGTTTGTTATATTACTTTGTTATATATTTTTTTATAATTTTTTTTTCTGTGTTAGATTACACTGAAGAATACCAAAAAAGTGTCAAAAGTAGATTTTAAAAAAATATGTCTCAAAACGTGAAATCATTTCTGTTCATTTTGTTTGCAGTTAAATCATCATGTTTGACTTAAAATATTTCATTCATTCAAGTCAAATAATGACTTAACTATTTATGAATATTCATTTTTAGTTATTTGAAGTAATTCGTTTTCTGCCTCGAGGATTAATTGATGAAAATGCCGTATTCAAGTGATTTAGTTTAATTTTCAATGTCCTATAAAATCGTCTTTCATATTTATTTTTTTTTAAGATACTTTGAAATGATTATTTATAATATAGGGTTTTCCTAATTAGTTCTCGTATCATAAGAACAAAAAACTGATTATTTTTCCAGGTAGCGCATGCGAAATTTCCCTTTTTGTATTTTTGTATTTATGTTATGTTTACGTAACGAAATGACTTCTTGAATTTTTGTTGTGTACTTTACGCTCAAAACATTAATTTGTTTTCATTTTTTTATCTGTTCATGAATAATGCATTTTATTTTGATGAATAATGCTTTCCTTGAAATCAATTCTAAACTGTTTTACACCTTAATTAAAAAAAAGGAAGCATCAAAAATTTTTTAGAATGCATTTTGTGCAAACATACGCACATATATATATACTGGATTGGTAAAAGCCTATAGAAATTTTTAAAAATCATAAAAACCAGAAAACTAACCTAAATTAAAACCTGTTTGCTCGGTTAGCATCTACAGTTCATAGATTTACACAGTTACAGTTTTTTTAAGATAAAAAAAAAACTCATAAAACGATCAATAGTTGACGCTAACGCAGCTAAATCAAAGAAAAGATGTTTAAATAGTGAAAAGAATGTCACCAGATTGTTAACTAGTGCAAGATGGTGACCTAATGGAAGACGTTTATGCTATATGGAGAACCCTGTCACATTGCTTCACCGATCAAGGTGTTCTTGATACAGACTTTAAGGGAAGACAAAATCATTAGCAGGAATTGCAGGTTTCCATGATTTCCTGGATCTCCATACTTCACATCGGCCTACTTTTAATTATAGGGATACAGTCGACTCTCGTTAATTCGAAATCGGATAATTCGAATCTTCGCTTAATTCGAACTAAACACGAAGTCCAGAAATTTTCAATGGCTGAATAACGTTACAAATTTTCACTAATTCGAACTCATTTTCTCTCGGCTTCGCTTAATTCGAACAAACGAGAATTCCGATTTTTCAGTTTTCTTTTCTTTCTCATGCATTTCAGATCATTTGAATAACTTTCTTTCTTTGATTTTTGTGAAAATGGTTCCGAATGAGTATACATATAATCCAATGCATTTGATATCCACTTTGTTAGTGCCCCGTCTGTCCAACAGTGACGCTTTAAATTATTCCTCCATTGTGCTTGTTTCTAATATATAAATTAATCTATGTATTTATATATTCTAATTTAATTTTAAGTCATATTCTAATGATAACAGACAAAATAAACTTAAAAAACACTATAATATTAATTCCTTTGTAATAGTACCATATTAAGCATGTTTTCATTTCACATTTTCCATAATTCGAACTTCGGATAATTCGAACATTTCTTGTGGTCCCGACGAGTTCGAATTAACGAGAACCGACTGTATTTGAAAGCCCGGCTGCATCGATCTGATCCATTCAATCTGTCCCAACTCAAAGATGCGACCCTCAGAGAGTTGCCATGTATACATCCAGACCTGCCAAGCTTTGAAACATGCCAAGTTGAGCATCGTCCCCGTAACTTTAATGGTAGAGCACTTGGAGCGTTATTCCAAGGGATCCAGGTTCGATCCCAGGCTTGGACATTTTCGGCCGTGTTGGTTTCTACGTTTAGTTAGCTAATGATAAATCACGTATTAAATATTCAATTTAAAATGTAAAAATACAAGTAACTGTATATATATATATTACTTAAAAGGTGCATAAAACAAATAAAAACTTAAAAGTACATTTAAAGTACTTTTAAAAAAAGGTCCAGAACATTTTCGACCGTCGCTTACGAGGTGCTCATGAGTGTGAAAAACTTTAGTGACAGTTGTTGCTGATTGTCGTTTTCAGAGGCTTCATCCACAGAGTACGGAACAGAGAATCAACTTCCATACACTGTAATGGCAACTTGTTTAACATGGGATTACGCATAGACAGTAGCGACACGAGCGGACCACTCTGAAACTACGATCATAACATAAGAGAGATTGCTAATTCGGCGAAACATCGCTTCCTTGGCGACAAATGATAAGGGAAAAAAGAAAGAAAAAAATACAGCGACGGCTTGCTGCCTATTGCTTTGAAATTTATGAAAGAATTATTTTAAACTTGTTCTGAAACAGTCGAAATTCAATTTTATTTTAAAATTAATGTTGTAGTAAAGTAATAACAAGAATAATAACAGTAATAATTACGAATCAATATAAGCAAGGAAATCTAACAAGGAAGGTCTCCATACGAGCATACTCAGAAAAATCTGAAAAAATTACAAAATGTTCTTCTCATATAGTTATATATGCTTATAAAAAAAATTTCGGCGGAACCTCCTTATAACGTCCGTAAAAAATAATAAAAATTTCGTTTATTTGGCGATTTATCTCCGGTTGGCGAAAAAACGAAATTTTGAAAAATACGCTTTTAAGCTTCGAATGCTTTTTAAAGAAAAAACTTTCTATGTTTAATTTATTTAAATAAGTTTAGTTTAATTAATTTTAGTTTTGCCTTTTTACTTTACTTCAAGTGTAATTTTGTTATATACGTTTATATGTACTTATAACAAAATGAAATTAATATATTTTATCATTTAAAACACAATTTAAATTGATTAAAATTGTTCCAAATTGAAAAATACACTGTTAAAAATCTGCTGCATTTTGTTGCAACGCATTCCCTTGCTTGTATAGAAAACGGTTACTTGGCTGTGAAATGGAGCTTTCTCATTGGTTGGAATAGAAATATTATATACAAGCGATGGAGTGCGTTGCAACAAGATGCAGCAGAATTTTAACAGTGTATGACATGGTCAATTCATCGTGCTATGGAGCATTCTCATTGGTCAGAAGAGAGATATTCTATAAAAGTAGTGGAGTGACGTTGCAGTAAATGCTGCAGATTTTTAACAGTGAAGTCAATTAAAATCAATTTTCAGAATCGTTAAAATCGTCTGCTTTTGGCAAGGAAATGCATTGCTCGTCAAATCCCGCGTCGCTCTCAGCTTTTCACGCCAGTTATTCCAAACTATTTTATTTTTTTACATATCTAATAATGTAATTCCGCCGCTAATTTTCACTGATCCTTTATTACCTACATAAGTAGTTTAATTCGTATTTTTTTCAAAAAATTCTGAGTATGCCCTCAATGGAGACCTTCCTTGTAAGATCAAATAGCATAAGCACGTGTGCAAAGATAATCAAATCAGCATTCAGCAAGAAGCGCCAAGCAGAATAAGGTTACAGTTAAACAGAAATCACGAGGATAAAAATCACCAACGCGATGGTTTAGTTTTTAAGTGATCCACTGAGGGCGCTCTTTTCAAGCCGAGTTGATGCTCTGTTGTACTCTGTGGCTTCATCCGGAACAGTCCATTTTACAAGAAGGGGAGGGGAAGAGGGAACGGAGTATAAGAGGAGAAGTAGAATAAAAACTATTGAAAATATTTCCAAAAACACAGGTTTAACTGTCATGAATAAAATTTATCCATATTGCGTGAATATCGTAGGAAAGTTCATATATTTCGGTGGGTTTTCGTACGATAGCCTAAAGGTGACTAGTATAGTATGAAAGATTATTTTCGAACTATTGAATTCTATTTCTTGTCTTCAAATTAATTTTTTATCTTGACAAATACATGAGAAAAAATAAATTCAGTATGCATTTTGTTTTTTATTTCATTTAAGCCAAATAAAAGGCACATCACTATTTTCTCTGCTGTCAAAGTAATGTGTGTTCCACCTAGATAAATATTTTTTGAAAATCACCCCTTCCAAATGATGCAATTGAATTAAAATGACAAGTCCTGCGAAATCATTTTTAACAAATTAGTTGTCTTTCTCTAGAAAATATTTTTAAACGCATATTTGTGAGAAGAGATTATTAATTAATTGTCATATTGTTATGTTTTCCGTTATCACGTAAAGTTTACCTTTTTATAAAATTTTCATAGGGATTGCATATATAATGAATATATTTATTCACATTATGAGATGAAGTCTCGAAAATCTATTGTGTTCATGATTGCTATCAAAAAATTATTTGCTGTTCTTTTGTCTGCTTTTAAATATTTATGGCTTTAAAATGAATAACGTTCTTTGTAAAATCAATTACTATACTAAGCAAGAAAAATTGCATTAAATAAATTAGGTACATATATTAATTGTACTACATAAAACAATTTAAAAAGAAGAAATTGGTATAGAACTGCCGTAAATATTTTATTTAAAAAATTCAACTTCGTTAATTTTTTATCTTTCCTGATCTATTCGGAAACTTTAGTGCTAAAAACTTTAGTGCTTTTTTGTACTTTACGTTAACTAAATAAAATAAACACAACAATAAGATACGAAAATTCAATTCCTTGTAATTATTTCAAGCTTACATATTATTAAGAGATTTTTATTATTTCAAAATGTCTATGGATATTTTCAAGAAAAAATAAAAATATTACACAAGGCATTAAAATACATTAATTTCTTTTGAGTTATCAGTTGTAGAGTATTTTTAATAACTATATTTAGCAGATGAAATGTTTTCTACATGATTTTACTTAAAAAATTATTTAATATATTATCTGTATTGATTAACATATAAAAAAAATGAAACACAGGACAGGAATACTTAACAAAATTTAGCTAATATATTTATTTAGGTGAAATGTTTATAATTAAGTTTGTGGAAAATTAACCTTAAGTTCTAAAAAGAAAAAATTACATATAAAATTAAAACTCTCCACTTAAGACGACGAAAATTAACGTTCATGATAAAATGAAAAACAAATTTAGCTGTTATATATTCATTCCGTTGCCTTATTTTAAAACATGTTTGTAAAATAAATTTTTATTTAAGTCGCACTGGAAACTATAGAAACGCTACCTTAATAGTTTTTCCCATTTTCGATTCTATTAAGTTCGAAAATATTTCTAAAGATAAAGAAACCGTATTTCTTTGGGCGGAAAATTCTTTGAAATCAAGTTCCAAGCTAAATAAATATAGTTTTTCTCAGAAATACGATTCTGTTAAGGAAAAATCTTCGAGAATCGAGTGATGAAAATTTGAATTAAAATAACCCTCTTTTTTCGCAGATAAAATGAAAAAAAAAAAATATTTATTACCAGGCAAAGGTTATTAAACACAAAAAGAAAATCAATAAGAAATTTCATTTTTTTCTCCTAGAATGAAAAAAGATAGCTAAATAATAAATTTAATACACAACTCAATAAAAAAAAATTTCAGCGAATGCTGTCGATATATGCGATGTGTACATATCCGGTAATGTGCATAAGCTATTTTGTGCACATAGCCATTTAAAATATACACTGCAGTCCAAAAATCAAACTATTTGCTGTTTGAAGCATCATAGCACCATTAAAATCCTTAAATGGACAAACGATTGCTCCCTATGAATCATAATGTAATGGAAATCTTTAAGCTCCCCTGTAAACGAACTATAAGTCATACCTATTTTATACTCCTGAAAAAGCAAGTTATAATCTACCTCAGTGTCTGATCTCAATATCATCATGTTTGAAATATCGTAACACCAATAAAATTCTCCGCAAACTGCTTTTTCTCACAGACTATAATGTAATAATAAATTTTCTGTGCTCCTATAAAGAAACTGTTAACCAATGCGTATCATTTTAAATTACGAACATAGTAAAATTCAATAATTCATACAAAGTACATGGCGATGTGATTATAGTTAAAAGAGTCAAAACACTGGCATATGGCCAATAATACAAATTGAGTTGATAAATACTTTTCAACCATAATAAAAAGTTGTGGCGGATGTAAATGGTTTCCAAGCATTTCTTTTCTTCATTCCTGGAAAAAATATTCAAATTGTGTCTAAAAGTTATTTTCATAAAAAAATTCCTTTCTGAAGCTTTTTTATATGCTGAAAGTTAAATTTACAGAAATCTTTTTTTACAGTTTTTAGCTCACAGGCTATCGAAGCCTGAGAGCGTATGTGTCCGTCCGTTCTGTATGTGCGTATGTGCGTAACGCGATAACTCATGATAAAAATATCCGATTCACTTGAAATTTTGGTTATATGTATATACTGATAAGACGCTTCCCTGATTAGTTTTTGAAGTTCATTCGATATGTATAAGAGGGGATTGGGGGCTAATGCCCCTCCCCTAAATTTATATGGATTGTTTTTTTATATGATTAAGCATATCCCTGGTTAGTTTAGGGGGTTCAATGATTAAGTATACAAAGGGGAAATGGGGAGAGCTATTCTCCCCTGGTTAACTTGTTTTTCGAACGGCCTTGAAATTATAAGGCTGCAATAAACAAATAGTATACGTAGTCTGTGAGCTCAATGCCATCAGTTTAACTGGGCAATATTCTTTTTATTTATTTGTTTTTTTATCTGTAAAAAATATAACCTTTTCGAATTTCTTTTCAATTTATAAATTGAAGAGAAAAATTAATCCTCAGTCTGTTTAGGCCATACTTTATCTTCATTAAAATATGAGATGTAATTGCTTGGACGTGTTTCTAGAAACAGAAATTTAAAATGCCGTAACGACAATGTATCTTATGATTACGTTAGACAAAGAATCCCATGGAGTAACACGGAAGCACTCAATTAGCTATAAGATTCCCGAAGTTAGAAGTCCCGAAACGGCTGTATGCTTTTAACATCTTTTATTTTATAATACTTGTGCTCTTTAACGTTGTTTATTTATTTAGTTATATATAAGCACAAAGTACAATCCTCCCCCCTCCCCTTCATATATTTGGCTTCAACGGGCCATTGGATTGTTTGTTTACACTTTTGATTTTACAAGATGTCACATTGTAATAGATTTGCTAACTTCCGTTTTTATTTTATTTAACGATGTGACTTTCTTTTACGTTTTACCCTTTTTGAGCCCTGATGATGGAACATTAGAAGTCCCGAAACGGCTGTATGCTTTTCACATCTTTTATTTTATAATATTTGTGCTCTTTAACGTAGTTTATTTATTTAGTTATATAAGATTAGTCGTTCCTTTGTTTTGATGTTGCCAAACATATTATGCAACTGGGGAACGATATGGACTGATGAAATTAAAATTAGAAATTCTGCTGTGACTTTTCTGTGTATAGTAACTGTAGACAGAAAATAATTTTCACTTCATATCAAAAAGCGTTTCTCAACGCTGCTGTTTTGTTTGTTACTTATTTATAGATTGTAACACTTACCAACATATTTTAAAACATTTTATCAGCTTGTTTCATCAAAATTTTATGGACATTTCTAAAATGACTTATAAAGAAAATAAAGATAAATCGCCAATTAAGAAAGGAATATCTAAAATTATTCCTCATCGACTTTTAAAAAATTGGTGAAAGTGTATGCCGTACGTAAAGACCAGACGACTATTGGAGCTACATATTTATATAATTATGAATGCATTTAAAACACAGGAAGAAAGAAATTTTCATAAATTTTTGAAGCAATATTGTAATATATAATTGGCTAGATTAGAATCCTGTGTCTCAAGTTTCATAACGGAAAACTTTATTTTTTGAAAACGTTCCCTTTGTGCTACGAATGATTGATGACATCTATGCAATATTTATCACATATACTATGTCACATTATCTTAGTAAGAAAATAGACTTAGTAAGAAAATATCTTAGTAAAGCAGCCTCAGAGACAATCCCCTCATCGAGTTTACGGATGAAAATCTTGAACTGGTTAAATCTCAACTAGCATATTAAAATGCAATCAGTCTGCTGTGTCATATCTTGGTGGAAAACGCCTGAAAACACAAATATAACTGTTCACTCATAGCTTTACCATTATGTTTTTCCGCTCTCAATCCTGTTTTCATACTTTTGGTTGCAAGTAAGCACAATGGTAAACGTACAAGTCAATCGCTAAAATCGGGTTCGTATGTGCTTTCTACGAAGATATGACGTGGCAGACTGATTGAATTTTAATATGCGAATCAAGATTTAACCAATCCCAGATTTTTATTCGCGAACTGAACGAGGCGATTGTCTGTTTTGCCGCCTCTCAGTTCTATAATTTATCTACTGGAGTCGTGTCGGTCGCAAGTTGATCTTTAAAAAAATTGCTTAGCTAATCTTGCGGCCAATTTTTTGATGAAAATCTTTGCAGTTGTTGGAATAAAAATCTGTATTATACAATATATTAATTCAATGCGAGCTCAATCGAAAATACCAATTGTAAGACATCGAATTCACATAAATTGCGATTATTGCTTTTTCCACAATACGTGTTCCGGAAAAAAAAATGAGATTTTGAGCTTCAACTTCTGTAAAATGAACATTTTAGTGATTACAATAATTTGCTAATATTGGTCGCTTATATCGACAATATCGATCGCTACGGTAATCGCCGGTGACTGATACTGAAGTTTCTGTTTGGGCCGTATCAGTCGCCCATGATTGACTGTTTCAATATGATATAAAACTAAAACAAATAATGTTGTTTTAAGTAATTACTGAAAATTTATTTAAAGTTTACTCGATTTTATCTTATTACAGGATTATGCTTTCTTAATAATTACTTAAAATAATATATTTTTTTATTACTTTTATAACAAATTTTACTCTCTCAGTAACCAGTGACTGACGTGGCCAACGCGGAAAATTCAGTGTCAGTTATAGTGGAACTCAACGTGTTAAACTGTAAAATTTTCGGAAGGAATTAAAACCCAGAATGTACCTTTCTTTTATAAATAAAAAGTAAAAAATAAACAACGTCAAAAAATAACGCTATTAAAATATTAAAATAGCAGAAAAATAATGAAACATTTTGGTGTGGGGTTCGAGTTTTTTATTGTAGTTTAATGTTTTGCGTTTAAGCGCAAATTTCTTAGGCAATTGTAAACTAAAAAAAATTGAGAAAATATTCGAACTCCTTTCATATTTTTGCAAAAGGTATATAGTGACGTTTTAATTTAACGTATTTTTTCTATATTTTTTTTTACTGTTGTTCAAAAAAAGAAGAGATAACTAAAAGTTTAGAAAACTTCAACTTAGTTTTACATTTTAATTTTTCATATTTTTGTTTTTGATCATAGTTAATTTATCTATAAGCTACCCCCTTTATCTTGACAATATTTTTCAGAATATACTATAAAATACATTTAAAATGAACATAAAAAAAGATATGTCTTAACTTTTTATTCATTCACATTAAAGTTAGCGTAATTTTTAGCATTTTAAATAAATCGACTTTCAAAATTTTGCGTTTAGTTCAAATATGTTAAACAGTTTTTAAATTCATAAACAAAACAAAAAGTTTAATCTTACATCTTGATAAGGCATGTTATATCTTTATCAAGGATATAAGAATCTAAATTCTTGAGTTTATTTTCAGAAAAATAAATTTTAAAGGCAACAACGTAATCTGACTTACGCTCATCTGAGATCAGAAATCCCCTCGAGGAAGACGGAAATGCTACTTTAACTGCAAGATTAATCATTTGTGCGTTTCAATGTTGCCAAAAATATTTTGCAACTGGGAAAAGATATAAACTTGGGAAACAAATGTTCAAAATTCAATGACTTTTCCATGTGTCGCAACTGTAGACAGGAAATGATTTTTGCTTCATGCGTGGGAAAGGGAAGAGTTCCTTAATACTGTTTTTTTTTATTAATATAATTTAACACTTTTCAACAACTTTAAAACAGTTTAATATTTTTGGTTCGCGAAAATTTAATAAAAATTCCAAAAAGGAAAATAAAATTGAATCAGCAATTAATTTAAAAAAATCTGGAGTTATAACTTTAGGCGAGAATTGAAATCGTCTGTAGAGACCAAACCAGAAAGAAATAATCGTGCGTCAAGCATATTTTATGAAGCACTTTCCAAAACATTCAGAATAATGTAACAAAACTGCGTCGTTTAAAAAATTAAAATATTACGTCTCATTTTAATGTATGAAAAGGCATAACGCATTTCAAAACCGAATTTCAACTGCTCCCATCTACAATCGGAAAATTGTCCGAATTTTTTAGCTGCTCTGTATATGATATAGAGATTTGTATCTATTAACAACATGCATAAAAAATTTAGTTCATTAAGGAGATGCATACAATTCTGTTGAAAATTCCTCTTCGGTGATTTCTTCTAATAAATAGAACGGTATGCGAATATCTTTGAGTAGCCCTGTGTAAGAGGTATAGAATTTATACATAAAGAGTAATAAGTAAGAGACTTATTAAATTGAAAAGCGCATACTGAATTTTAAAACGCACTCTTCAGCAAATATTACCCATAGAAAGTACTGTAATCGTTTTCTTTTGTGTGTCCCTGTATGTTAATAAAATACTATGAATTCTCTATTTTAACGTGATCGTAGAGAAATTCATTGATTTATATTCGTTTCAATACATTTGAAACAGCGTAATTGTGTTAAAATACTATCCAAACGCCTTTTCGAAACATACCATAATGTATTTGAATTCTTTTGAGTGTCTTTGTAAATGAACATTTAATCGTGTATACTCATATGCATCACAAAATATTCTTTGGTATTGCATAATTGACCCTCAATAATCTTTATTATTTGCATGAAAATCCGAACCAAATATATTTAGGGGAGTTAGAGCGTGGACAGACGGACAGACAAGCCGAATGCATAAGCACTTTTCAACTTTGTTGAAAAGTGCAAAAAAGCTCTTTTCAGTTCACACGACTTGTTGTTTTGACCGTGCGTCAAGGAATTTAGCGTAATGTCATTAAAATACTATCGAAACGTTTTTTTCAAATGTACCATAATGTAAATGAATTCTTTTAAGTGTCCCTGTAAATGAACATTTAATCGTGTATATTTCATATGCAACACAAAACATGCTTTGTTATTGCATAATTGACCCTAAATAATCTTTATGAATTGCATGAAAATCATAATATTGTTACGAATTTTGTAAATAGTTAGTGTTTGTACTGTAAAATAATGTAAATAATCTTATTAAGCTCCATTCCTTTTCTAATATTAGTTTTTGTTGCATTGTCTCTGTTATCAAGCAAACTTGTCTATTATTTTCAGTGAATGTGTATGGCAGCTTTGCGAAATATTAGAGATATCGCCAAGTTGGCGTCCCTTTTGGCAACTAATTTTGGTCGCCAAATTTGGCGATATATCGCCAAGTTGGCGACAAACTTGGCGATTGTTGGCGATGGTAACCCTTCCCTGTTTATGGTAACCTCCCCCCCCCCTTAGGTCTACTGATACATTGAATGTTGTTCCATGGTTTTCCGGTTTTTTCTAGAAGTTTGTAGAAACTTCGCCGCATGCTCCGAACCTATATAAGAAGAGAAGCGATGCGAGCTGTTGTTATTATTTACCAGTCAGTCATTGAGTGAGCTACTAGAGATTGTCCAAGCAAGTTTGCTTGATGTATTGAGTTTTATCTACGTTGTTTTGAATGTGATATAGTGTTGAGACATTGTATAAAGAGTCTCTGCGACCTATATTTGTATTTGTTCGATAGATTTAAACAGTTATTTTGGAATATCTTGTAATATTTGTGAGTTTCGAAGACTTTGTTGTTCTGAAGATCTGTAAATAAATTATTTTGTATTTTTCTAAGAGAAAAGAGTTTGAAGTTGTCTAACCATAAGATCGAAAGAACCCTATATACGCTGGAACATTTGGTGTCAGGAGTCGGGATCTTATGGCGAAAACAAGAACAATGGACGGTCAACTGAAAGAATTGTTAGAAGCTATTAATGGAATAAAGGCAGAATTGACGAAAGGCCAAGAAGACTTGGCGGTAAAGATGAATAAAGGCCAAGAAGAGTTGGCGGAAAAAATGAATAAAAACGAAGAAAGAATGGAACAGTTGACAAATAAAATTGATAAAGGCCAAGAAGAGTTGGCAGAAAAAATGAATAAAGGCCAAGAAGAGTTGGCGGAAAAGATGAATAAAGGCCAAGAAGAGTTGGCGGAAAAGATGAATAAAGGCCAAGAAGAGTTGGCGAAAAAAATGAATAAAAACGAAGAAAGAATGGAACAGTTGACAAATAAAATCGACAAATGCCAAGAAGATGTGACTGAAAAGATTAATAAAGGCCAAGAAGAAATGAAGAAAACTTTAGAAGAAAAGTTCTCGTCGGTAGAGAGAAGAATAGGCTCGGTAGAAGAGAAAATGGCGGAAGTAGAAGAGAAAATTCAGAATGAAGTTTGTAACTTTGAAGAGAAAATCAGTAACGTTGAAGAGAAAATCAGTAACGTTGAAGAGAAAATACTAGGTGAAGTAGATGAAAAGCTAAATAAAAAAATACAAGATCTTGAGAAGAAACTTTCAGCGTCTAGTGGTAATTATGAAGAATTTAGGAATCCGCCTGCTTCTCCCGTGCACATTAAGCTGTCGACATACGATGGAAAGAGTTCCTGGCAAGTTTACAAGACCCAATTCACTATTGTAGCTGAAGCGAACAAATGGAGTGACGAGGTGAAAGCTTGTCAACTGGCAGCATCTTTAAGAGGAGAAGCCGCCGACGTGCTGCAAACATTGCCCGATATGACGCAACTCAATTTTGAGACTCTAAGTTGTGCACTTGAAATGAGATTCGGCGAAAAATTCTTCAAGGATTATACGAGAATACAAATGAAGAGCCGCCATCAAAAATCGAGTGAAACCCTTCAAGAATTTGCCTCGGAAATTGAACGGCTTGCAAATTTAGCCTTCATCGACTGTCCAACAAATGTACGGGAAATGCTCTCACTGCAATATTTCGTAGACGGAATAAAAGATCCAGAAGTGCAGAGAGCGGTACGAATGGCAGATGTACAGGATTTAAAAGCTGCATTACTATATGCCTTAAAGTTGGAAGCAGCTACACAAGCCAGCCGAAGAGATCGTCATTCAGTCCGAGGGTCAACGGTGAACAAAAGCTCAGACACTGAGAGCGACGTCTTGAAAGAAATTAGGAAAATAAATCAAGAGCTGGAAGCTTTAAAATATGGAAGAACAAGCTCAAGAAGACAGAATCTCAGGTGCTGGGGATGCGGTGATACAGGACATCTCCGAAGAAACCGCCCCAAAGTCCACGAACGTGAGATGAATTCAAGACCAGAGAATAAAAAGCCCCACCTGAAGATCCTTCAAATATCGAAAATGAGTGGCGGCGATAATGAATTATATGTGATAGGCTTTATTAACGGAATTCAGTGCCGTATGATTGTCGATACAGG
Organism: Maratus speculifer; assembly: GCA_964019185.1. Taxonomy (NCBI): domain Eukaryota; kingdom Metazoa; phylum Arthropoda; class Arachnida; order Araneae; family Salticidae; genus Maratus; species Maratus speculifer. Next base: position 25,501,142 of record OZ025289.1, on the reverse strand, counting down.
AGCCAATGTTACAATAATAAGAGAAGATTTGGCTCGAAAATTGAAATGTAAACTCATCTGGAATCCTCCATGCGTTACCCTGCAAACTGTGACCGGCGACAAAATAGGCATATATGGAAAGGCAAATTTAACTATCAACTTTGGAGGAACGAAATATTACCATACGGCATATGTGGCTGACATAACAGATCCTTGCTTAATCGGACTAGATTTTCTGAAGAAATTTGGCTTCAAACTTGATTTCAAAAATAATAAAATGCTCTCCAAATTTGAAGAAATAAGTCTTTTTGGATTAAATAACGAAATTGAATGTAAACAAATAGTAATAGCCAAAGAAGACATTAATCTAGATGCAAGAACAGAATGTTTGGTTCCTGCTGTAATTAAAAATAAAACTAATTATCGATTTGGCCATATAGATTATCCAGAAGACAATAGTACACAAGCAGGAGTATTGGTGGCTTCTTCTGTAGTAGACCTCTCGAAAAAGACCATTCCAGTCAGAATTGCTAACATCAGTGATAAGACGAGGACTATCAAGAAAGGAGAGGTGATAGCGTCATGTGCTCCTGTGACGTGCATAAGTCAAAATTCCAGTCACTCTGAGAAATCTTCAGATAATTTAGTCAAGGATTTGTTACAAAATACAGACTTAAATCCAAAACAGTTGGAAGCTGCGGAAAATTTAATTAGAGAATTCCAAAGTTTATTTTCCCAAACATCTGAAGACTTTGGACGAACTAAAATGGCACAACACCGAATTGACACGGGAGATCACTCTCCTATTAAACAGCACCCTAGACGATTACCTTTTGCCAAGCAAGAAGAGGTGCAGAATTTAATTAAAGATATGGAAGAAAATGACGTCATCGAACCATCAACAAGTCCATGGGCGTCTCCCATTGTATTAGTAAGAAAGAAGGATGGTTCTACAAGATTTTGTGTAGACTACCGCCGACTGAATGACGTCACCAAAAAGGATAGTTACCCTCTGCCAAGGATTGACGACACTCTTGACACACTTGCGGGCAACACTTGGTTCTCGACTTTAGACTTGAAGAGTGGTTACTGGCAGGTAGAGATCCATCCCGACGACCGCGAGAAGACTGCCTTTACAACGGGACAAGGATTATGGCAGTTCAAGGTAATGTCTTTTGGTCTATGTAACGCACCTGCAACTTTTGAACGCCTTATGGAAACGGTTCTTCGGGGACTGTCATATGAGGCATGTCTTGTTTATTTAGACGATATCATAATCATAGGAAAATCTTTTGATGAACATCTGAACAACCTCAGGCGGGTGCTACAAAAATTAAAGGAAGCTAATTTGAAGTTAAGCCCTTCGAAGTGCAGTTTGTTTCGTAATGAAGTCGCCTACCTTGGACACATCATTTCGGCGGAAGGAGTTAGGATTGATCCGGAGAAGATATCGGCCGTGAAAAATTGGAATCGTCCAGCAGATGTTCACCAGCTTCGAAGTTTTCTAGGATTATGCACCTATTACAGAAAATTCGTCAAAGGCTTCTCGATGATTGCAAGACCACTTCATAAATTAACAGAAGCCAATCAAAAATTTATGTGGACACAGGAATGTAACGCTGCTTTCGAAAAGCTTAAGGAGGCCTTGACGTCCACTCCAATTCTGTCGTATCCTCAAATCGATAAACAGTTTATACTTGATACGGATGCAAGCAACGAAAGCATTGGCGCTGTACTGTCCCAGGAAATCGACGGCCAGGAGCGTGTTATCGCCTATTTCAGCAAGTGCTTGTCAAAGGCCGAGCGAAACTACTGCGTAACAAGAAAAGAGCTTCTTGCTGTAGTGAAAGCCATAGACCACTTTCATCACTATCTTTACGGTCGAAAGTTCCTGATCCGAACTGATCATGCTTCTCTAACTTGGCTATTGAATTTTAAGAACCCTGAAGGCCAGATAGCCAGGTGGATACAAAAGCTTCAAGAGTACGATATGGAGATACGCCATCGAAAAGGCTCATCACATGGAAATGCAGATGCTATCTCAAGAAGACCCTGCTCAGAGAATTGTAGATACTGCGACCGGGCTGAGAAGAAATTTAATGTCAAAGGTCCTATAGTAAGACAAGTTACAACTGGGTCTACATCACCGCAAGATCCGTGGAGTGACGAGAGCCTGCGTAAAGATCAACTTGCTGATCCTGAAATTAAGCCAATTCTAGAGCTGAAAGAGGAGTCCAACAGGAAGCCCAGCTGGCAAGACATGGCCCATTACCATCCTACGATTAAACGTTATTGGGCTCTCTGGGATTCCTTACACTTGAAGAACGGCATCTTGTACCGAAAATGGGAGTCTGACGATGGAAAGACATGTAGATGGCAACTACTACTCCCTAAGTCTAGAATTTCTATGGTCCTTCAAGAACTGCATGGTAGTCCCACAGGAGGTCATTTTGGTGTAATGAAGACCCTGCAAAAGGTTCGAGAGCGTTTCTACTGGAATAATGTTCGCAGTGACGTGGAGAAGTGGTGTCGAACTTGTGACACCTGTGTAGCACGTAAAGGTCCAAAGATGCGAACCCGTGGGCGATTGCAACGTTATAATGTAGGAGCTCCATTCGAACGAATTGCTCTAGACATCCTGGGTCCACTTCCTAGAACATCTGATGGCAATACGTACATCCTCGTTGTCATGGACTACTTCACTAAGTGGCCTGAAGCCTATGCCATTCCTAATCAAGAGGCGGTAACCGTAGCAGACATACTAGTTCAACATTGGGTTTCCAGATACGGAGTTCCTCTTCAAATCCATTCCGATCAAGGAAGAAACTTTGATTCGGCTGTGTTTAAGGAAATGTGCGGACTACTCGGCATGGACAAAACTCGAACTACACCTCTACATCCTCAATCGGACGGCATGGTGGAGCGGTTCAATCGTACCATCCTAAATAGCCTCTCTCTCCTGGTGTCTAGAGACCAACAGGACTGGGACAAGAAATTGCCTCTTTTCCTGCTTGCCTACAGGAGTGCCACACATGAGGCCACTGGTTACTCCCCTTCTCAAATGCTCTTTGGTCGTGATCTTCGTCTGCCTGCTGATCTTTTGTTTGGCCGTCCTCCTGATGCTCCTTCATCGCCTGAGGAATATGTCGATGAACTCCAGGCACGGATTGAGGAGATTCATTGTCTAGCGAGGAACCGAATTGGACTGGCATCAGAAAAGATGAAGACACGGTACGACACAAAGGCAACTGGACATGAGTTCAACGAAGGTGACAAAGTTTGGTTGTGGAATCCGATACGTCGTAAGGGACTGTCGCCAAAACTACAAAGAAACTGGGACGGTCCTTACACAGTCGTCAACAGGCTGAATGACGTCGTCGTACGCATACGAAAATCGCCACACACCAAACCCAAGGTCGTACATTATAACCGGCTAGCCCCTTATTTTGGCCAAAGTGATTAAAAATTCAAAACTGGAATTTCAGACCATGGTCATGAAAGTCACTTTTTGTAAATATGTAAATAGTAATTAGTTCTTATTTATGTAAATTTTATTATTATTGTTATTATTTATTTATTTATTTATTTATTTGTTTATTTATTTTAAGTGTTTTCCTCTAACTCAAGGATTGCACTGCCCGGGACGTGCAGTCTTTGAGGTGGGGGTAGTGTTACGAATTTTGTAAATAGTTAGTGTTTGTACTGTAAAATAATGTAAATAATCTTATTAAGCTCCATTCCTTTTCTAATATTAGTTTTTGTTGCATTGTCTCTGTTATCAAGCAAACTTGTCTATTATTTTCAGTGAATGTGTATGGCAGCTTTGCGAAATATTAGAGATATCGCCAAGTTGGCGTCACTTTTGGCAACTAATTTTGGTCGCCAAATTTGGCGATATATCGCCAAGTTGGCGACAAACTTGGCGATTGTTGGCGATGGTAACCCTTCCCTGTTTATGGTAACCTCCCCCCCCCCTTAGGTCTACTGATACATTGAATGTTGTTCCATGGTTTTCCGGTTTTTTCTAGAAGTTTGTAGAAACTTCGCCGCATGCTCCGAACCTATATAAGAAGAGAAGCGATGCGAGCTGTTGTTATTATTTACCAGTCAGTCATTGAGTGAGCTACTAGAGATTGTCCAAGCAAGTTTGCTTGATGTATTGAGTTTTATCTACGTTGTTTTGAATGTGATATAGTGTTGAGACATTGTATAAAGAGTCTCTGCGACCTATATTTGTATTTGTTCGATAGATTTAAACAGTTATTTTGGAATATCTTGTAATATTTGTGAGTTTCGAAGACTTTGTTGTTCTGAAGATCTGTAAATAAATTATTTTGTACTTTTCTAAGAGAAAAGAGTTTGAAGTTGTCTAACCATAAGATCGAAAGAACCCTATATACGCTGCAACAATATATTTCAGAGGTTTAGAGCATGCACAGACGGACAGACGGACAGACAAGCAGGATGTACAAGCACTTTTCAACTTAGTTGAAAATTACAAAAAAGGTCTGTTTAGATGAAGCGGCTTGTTGTTTTGATCGTGCGTCACGGAGTTTGGAAACAGTGCAGAAACCACAGCAGTAAGCTCATGCAATAAGGATTTTTTTTTTTTTTTTTTTTTTTACTGCACATTTAATATTAAACAATCATATACATTCAAAATAGCTAAACTTTATTTATTATTTTTTTCTTATTCACTTACATTTAAATTATTTTTATTTGTAACATTGTCAATAAACCAGCTTACAGAATTGTTCGTTAAAACAACTTACAAAAATACCTTTAAACTTATAGATTCAAAGCGAAAGATTAATCTTCCATCTATTTAGGCAATATTTTATCTTTATCAAGAATAAGCATGTAATTTCTTGGATTTTTGGATAGAAAAATAATTTCGAAATGCAACAACCAAATTCTACTTACGCTTATCTGAGACAAGAAATTCCATCGAGAAAGACGGAAATGCTACTTTAAACTGCAAGATTACAGTTCGTTCGTTTCAACGTTGCAAAAGTATTTGGCAACTAGGAAAAGATATTAACTTGGGAAATAAAAATTTTAAAATCTATAACTTTTCTCTGTAGCAACTGTTGACAGGGAATGGATTTTGATTCACTTTATAAAGTAAAGCAGTTATTAAAATAATACTAACTTTTTTATTTATAGATTTTAACAATTTTAATATGTTTTAAAAGAGTTTATGAGTTTGTTTTGTCAAGATTTTATGACCATTTCTTTATAAAATTACAGTGAAAATTAAATTAAATCGGCTATTAAAAAATGTGAAGCGATTCCACTTTATTTTACAGACATTGGTGATTTTTTTCAGAATTTTTTTGTCCAGAGCAAACCAATTTGGCAATCTTAGCCAAATTAATCTTAACAATCTTTTTGCAATCTTAGACTAAAGATTGCCATTTTTCTTAAATTTCAACTCTTTTTTCATATAGAAATTTTCTAATAGTAATTTTTGTTTTAAGTTGTGGCAAATTTTGCATTATAACATAAAGTAAAAAAATATCTTTATTATTATTTAAATTAGTTTAATTTGTAACATTTTTAATAAACCTACGTTCAGAATTTTTTATTAGAACAACTTACAAAAATTCCTTTAAATTTATAGATTCGAACAGAAAGATTCATCTTCTGTTTAGACAATGCTTTATTGTTATTAAGAATAAGCATGTAATTTAGTGGGCTTGTTGATAGAAAAGTAATTTCGAAATTCAACAACGAAATTTAACTTACGCTTATCTGAGACATGAAATCCCCTCGAGATAGATGGAAATGCTACTTTAAGCTGCAAAATTAACCGTTCGTTCGTTACAACGTTGCCGAAAAATGTTTCGCAATTAGAAAGATACAGTCGAGTCTCTATATAACGAAATCCATCGTTCCAGTAAAAAATTCGTTATATAGAGAAATTCGATGTATAGAAAATGATGTTATAAAATCGTATTTAATGTGTGAATTTTGAACAAATATTATTTTTGGTGTTTTTAATCAAGAATTTGTAATGTTTAAAAATAAATATCAACCTAACATTCTATTTCTTAATCATTTAAGCAGTTAAAAAAAAAAAAAAAAAAAAAAAAAAAAAAAAAAGAGAGAGAGAGAGAGAGAGAGAGAGAGAACAGACATTTATTTGAAAGATTAATGAAAATCAAATAGGGAAGATTTGCATTAATTTCAGACGAAGAAATCCGTAATTTTTTGTTGTTTTGATCTTTAAATTGTTACGATCTCAAAAAAATGCTCAAATTTTAGAAGGAATGAAAAATTGTAGTTAACATTTTCCTCCATTTGAAGGCCTCTCATTGATTCCTTTCTTATATGTGTAACAATCTAATTGACTCTGTCTTGAGAAGGATGTTGAAAGGTGTGTGGAAGGTGGGATGAATTCGTTGGATTTAAAGAACGAAGAGATAAGAAAAAAAAACTCAGCCCTGAACGATAAATCATAAACAAATGATGGAAAATTTATTCCATATGATTTCGAATCTTTTTTAAAACTGAATAAATTAAGACCAATTTATGAAAAAATTCGTTATATGGAGATAGATATTTCGCTATATAGAGACTGTTTTAAATGTAATCATGCGAAAAGGGGACCGTCCCTAAAAAAAAATTCGTTACATAGAGAAATTCGATGTATTTAGTTTCGTTATAGGGAGACTCGACTGTATATTAAAACAAAAAATAAAACTTTTAAAATCTTAGACTTTTCCGTTCGTAGCAACTGTTGACAGGGAATAAATTTCGCATCAAGTTATAAATTAAGGCTATTTCCACCTTTTTTATTTATAAATTTTAACAATTTTCAGCATATTTTGAAAGAGTTTATGAGTTTGTTTTGTGAAGGTTTTCATTTCTTAAGAAAATTAGAATAAATCGCCAGCTAAGAAAAAAAAAATATAGAGAGAGTGATTTTACTTAATGTTATGAACCAGTCATTGGTGAGTTTTTCAGAATTTTTTTGTACAGAGCAAAGCAATTAGGTAATCTTAACCAATCAACTTTTGCCATCTTAGACTAAAGAAAGCCAATTTTCTTAAATGTGACCTGTTTCATATAGAAATTCCGAAATAATACAGGAATTTTCTAATAGTAATTTTTGCTTTAAGTTGTTACAAATTTTAACATTCTAACATAAAGTAATATATATATATATATATTTATAATTATTCTAATTCCTTCATATTTAAATTAGTTTAATGAATAACATTTTCAATAAAGCAGAGTTCAAAATTTTTCATTCGAACAGCTTACAAAAATTCCTTTAAAATTATAAATTCAAACAGAAAGATTAATCTTTCATCTGTTTAGGCAATGCTTTACATTATAAAGAATATAAGGATGTAATTTCTTGTACTTATGGATAGAAAATAGTTTCGAAATGCGATACTTTTCGAAATTTAACATATGCTGATCTGAGACAAGAAATCCCCTCGAGAAAGACGGAAATGCTACTACAAACAGCAAGATTAATCGTTCGTCCGTTTCAACGTTACAGTAAATATTTTGCAACTAGGAAACGATATTAAAATGAAAAATAAAAAAACTTAAATCCAAGACTTCACAGAGTGTAGTGCCTGTTGAAATTGAATGAATTTCGCTTCATATTATAAAGTAAAGCAGTTTTCAATAATATTACTTTTTTTAATTTTAGATTTCCTCAATTTAAAATATTTCAAAAGAGTTTATGAGTTTATTTTTTCAAGATTTTATGAACATTTCATAAGAAAATTATAATGAAAATTAAATTAAATCGTTTGTTTAAAAAAAAGTGAAAAGCGATTCCAGTTTCTTTTACAGACATTGTTGAAATTTAGACATTTTTGTGTCGCAGAAAAGTAATTTGACAATCTTAGCCAATCCATTTTAACAATCTTTTGAGGAATCTCAGACAAAAGGTTGCATCTTTCACTGAGTTTGATCTTTTTTTTTTTTTTTTTTTTTTTTTGTTTACAGGAACTTCGAATAGCAATTTTTGCTTGTAATTGTAGTAAGAATATGTATTTTTCTTTTTTTCAGCATATTTATTCAAAATTATTATATATTTAATATAAATTATATATAAATTAATATATATTTTCAAATACATTTGAAAATGGTTAAAAATATTTGTTACTATTTTAATTCACTTATATTTAAATTAGTTTAATTTGTTATATTTTGAATAAACCAAAATTTTCGTTAAGAAACTTTCGTTAGAATAACTTACAAAAATCCCTTTCAATTTAAGAATTCAAACAAAAAGATTAATCTTCCATCTGTTTAGGCAATGCTTTATCTTCATCAAGAATAAGGATGTAATGTCTTGGACTTATTGGCAGAAAATTTTTTTAGAGATGCAACAACGAAATTTAACTGATTCTCGTCTAAGACAAGAAATCTCCTCGAGGAAGACGGAAATGCTGCAAGATTAGTCGTTCATCTGTATCAATGTTTCCAAAAATATTTCACAACTAAGAAAATATATTAATTTGGGAAATAAAAATTTTAAAATCTGTGACAAGGGAATGAATTTCGTTTCAAGTTGTAAAGTAAAGCAGTTGTCAATGATATACATTTTTTATTTATATATATATTAACAGTTTTCAATATTTCAAAAGAGCTTATGAATGTTTTTCGTCAAAATTTTATGAACATTTCTTTAAAAAATTAAGATTAAATTAAATCATCAGAAAAGAAAAAAAATGGTGAGTGATTCCATAGAGCGATTTTACAGACCATTCATGAACTTTACAGATATATTTTGTCTGGAGCAAAACAATCTGACAGTCTTAGCCAATCAATCTTAAAATTTTTTTTGCAATTTTAGGTTAAAAATTGCGAATTTTCTTAAATTTGACCGCTTTTTTCATACAGAAATTCCGAAATAAAATAGAAATTTTCTAATAGTAATTTTTGCTTTAAGTTGTGGCAAATTTCTCATTATAACGTTAACTAAAAAAATCTCTATTATTATTTTATTTCAATTACATTTAAATTAGTTGAATTTATAACATTATCAATAAACCAGCGTTCAGAATTTTTCGTTAGAACAACTTACAAAAATACCTTTAAATTTATATATTCAAACAGAAAGATTAATTTTTTATCTGCTTAGGCAATGCTTTATCTCTAGTTAGAATAAGCATGTGATTTCTTGGACTTTTGGACAGAAAAAAGATTTCAAAATGCAACAACGAAATTTAACTTATACTCATCTGAGACAAGAAATCCCCTCGAGAAAGATGGAAATGCTACTTTTGCTGCAAGATTAATCGTTCTTTCGTTTCAACGTTGCCAAAAATATTTCGCATTTAGGAAAAGATACTTAAATGGGGAATAGAAATTTTAAAACCTGTGATTTTTGCGTGCAAATCAACTGTTGACAGGGAATAAATTTCACTTCATTTTATAAAGTAAAGCAGTTTTTAATAATATTACTTTTTTCATTTATAGATTAAAAAAAATTCATCATGTTTGTAAAGATTTTATGAGTTTGTTTCGTCGAAATTTTATGAACATTTCTAAAAAAAATTAAAATTAAAATAAATTAAATCGTCAGTTGCAAAAAATGTGGAGCGATTCCACTTTATTTTATACACTGTTAAATTCACGAACATTTTTTTCCTGAAAAGTCCCTTTTCTCAACAAATCCGTTCCAACAATTTTCCGTTACAAATCACAAAATTCCACCGTATTTCCTGAAAATAACGAAACGGATGGAAATAGAAACAAAAAACGGAGACATTCCGTTGTGTGGGTTGCTCAATGGCCCTCTGGTCATGGCACCACACCGCTAATCGCCCGCGAGGGCAGATTGTGGGTTCGGGTCCCACTGGCGCCATGGAACAATGAAAACATAAAAATTCCCTTTTAAATTACCTATTTTCTAATTTATTATTAAAAAATCTTTTAATTAATTAGACAAAAAATAAATTATTAAATAGTGTACGACAATTTCAAAAATTGTCTATACCTTTTTGTGTAAAAAAAAAAAAAAAAAAAAAATGTTAAAAAAAAAGTTTCATTTATTCATCTATTCAAAAAAAAACAGAGGTTTTAAACAGTGATTTTTTTTTTTTTATTTAAACTATTTAAAAAATTAAAATTGATTAAAAAAATAATAAGTATTATTCTTCAGTCTAAAACGCTTCAGTTTCTCAGTCTGTCCCATTTTTAGCACTTTCCAACAAAGTTGAAAAGTGCTTATGCATTCGGTTTGTCTGGCCGTCTGTCCGTCTGTCCGTCTGGCCGTCTGTCCGTCTGTCCGCGCTCTAACTCCCGTAAATGTACTCGGATTGCTATGAAATTTTTATACGTTATTGAGGTTTACCCTAGCACGAACCCTATTGAAAATGAAGTATCTACCATGATTAAGTTTATCTACAGAGAGAATCAAAATTTTCCCATTACATTACGGCCTATGGGGAAAAATCGTTAATATACTCGGATTGCCATGAAATTTTAGGACGTTATTAACGTTTACCCTAGCACAAGTCCTATTGAAAATGAAGTTTCTACCATGAATAGTTTATCTACAGGGCGAATCAAAAGTTTCCCATTACATTACGGCCTATGGGGAAAAATCGTTAATATACTCGGATTGCCATGAAATTTTAGGACGTTATTGAGGTTTACCCTAGTACGAACCCTACTGAAAATGAAGTATCTACCATGATTATTTTATCTACAGAGAGAATCAAAAGTTTCCTATTACATTACGGCATATGGGGAAAAATCGTTTCAAAGGAATTTTAAATATGTTATACCCTGTCAAACATATTAAAATATGCATTCTATAAAATATAAGGTGAAAATGTAGCTATTATTCATTTACAGGGCCACGCAAAAGAATTCCATTAGATAATGGTAAAAGGGGGAATTGTGTGTGACATATTTTAAATATATTAAGCTTTTTCATGTATAATAAAATTGATGTATGTCACTGAAGCTTAATATAAATTATACGCTACTGTCTTGCATAATATGAAGTACGTAGCATTTACAGGGCCATACAAAAGATTTCAAATAGTATATTCTTTCCGAAGTACCGTATATGTGTCCGATGATGGCTGATGGAGGGATGAAATGCATTTTAATTATGATATTCGCGTTTATATTTCGCTAAATATATGCACATTATATGGTGTGTATAAATGTTATAGTTGATATACAGGGCTACCCAAAAAAGCTCACCAACGTTACTGAATATGAGCGTAAATTAGTTAAACGTGGTTCTTAAATAAGCTATGCATTTTTACGCTGAGCTGCATTCAATTTACTGAGAAATGTTTGAAGAATATAGATAAAGGGATATACAGGGCCACGCAAAGAATTCGGTACATGAACGCCTATGAATGATGATTTATGAGAATGTGATTTCAGTTGTTTTAAAAGTGTTTTAGTTTACAATAAATTTTAGCCTAATGCTGACGTGTTATAAAGGTGCAATGTAAACTACAGGGATGAACAAAAGTATTCAAGTATGTTTCCATCTAATAGTATGAATTGCTCAAAAAGAAATTTCAAGCTACTGGGTATTTTCTTGCTAAGCTAAATTTTCCCATTATATGAACTGACATATGAAATACAGGGCTGTTCTAATGTACTGGAATACATATTTGGATATATTTGGCTATACACTATTATTTCCCTAAATAACAAAGTTTTGTTAAAGATTTCATTAAGTGTTGGAAAGTGCTTCATAATCTATGCTTAACGCATGATTTTTCTTACTTGTTATCGTCTGGAGAGGGACTTGATGGAAATATCCCCTTGGCTAAAAAACATAAATTGGTTGTCAATGGAATTATGAAAAATGCAAACTTAAAGATTGTAAATAGATTGCCAAGTAACAGGGCAATTTTTATATCCAGATTAAGTCCAGATACATCTGTGAATGATGTTACTGATTTTTTTAAGCCCTCTAAAATTAAATTATGTGCGATGCCACAGGCTCAGAACTAAATTCCAGACTTATTTTTCTTTCCATGTAGAGGTCAATGAGGCTGATTTCAACTGTTTAATGGATGCATCTGTTTGGCCTGAGGGGTGTCTTATTTCTGAGTTTTTTGGTAGACTTAAAAAAGAACAAATATTATTGGATCATAGTATGGACTCTGGCGATGCTGTCGATTCCTTGAAACAAAATAATGAGACTGTGAAATGACTGTCCATGTTTTATCAGAATGTTCGTGGCTTGCGGACTAAAATTCCTGATATATGCTCTTCAATTGCTTCTGAAAACTTTGATATTATTTTATTAACTGAAACTTGGTTGTGTAGTGATATTCATTCCTCTGATTTATTTGATAACAGGTATTTTGTTTTTCGTAAAGATCGTAATAATATAACCAGTTCTTTACAGCGTGGTGGTGGCGTGGCCATTGCAATTAATAAATGTTTCACAGCCTTTCAGATTGATGTTCCTGATTTGGAACTCGAATGTCTTTGGGTTTCCCTGAATTTGAAATATCAAGGTAAACTGCTATTATGTTTAATTTATTTTCCCCCTAATAGCAATATTGATACCTATATAAAGTTTTTTGACGTGTTTGTAAAGTTTACTTCTTATAAAAATATTTTTGTTTGTGGTGATTTTAATCTGTCTATTATTGGTGAATTGTGTAAGGATAATATTCTAGATCCTACTATAAGAGAATTGTTTAACTTTGTTCAATTCTATAATTTAAACCAACTAAATACTGTACCTAACTGTAATAACAAATATTTATATCTGATTTTATCTGATATTGATGTTTTAAATGTTAAAGTTAAACGCAGTGATCAGCCTTTAGTATCTGAGGACAAATATCACCCAGCTTTGTCTATTGTTATTAATCTTATTCCCATACGTGCCAGTAATCACAATGCCAAATCTGTGAAATATGATTTTAAAAGGTCTGAATTTTTAACTATGTGGTATTTGATTTCTGAAATTGACTGGAATTTTCTGAATACTTATGACAATGTTAATTTAGCAGTTAGTGAATTTTATAGTTATTTAAATGATGTTTTTAACCAAACTATTCCTGTAAAGACTTTTAATAATAAATTCCCCTTATGGTACTCCAATGAAACTATTAAACTCATTAAACATAAAAGTAAAGTTCGTAGGATGGCGTTACGCAGTGGGAATCCACTTTTCTTTGAAGAATTCTCGTGTTTAAGGTCTTCTGTTAAACTCAGTATCAGGAATGATTATGCTTCTTATTTGCAGAGTACCGAAAATGATCTGACTTCTAATCCTAAGAAGTTTTGGTCGTACTTTAAAAGTCATAGCACATTGCTAAACAGTGTATTCTACAACAACAATTGTTATGATGGTGATGATAATATTGCGAATGCTTTTGCATCTTATTTTAGTTCCGTTTACAATCCTAGCACAAATTATGATAAAAATACTGGTAAACTCGACAACTGTTTTGGTGACATTATTAAAATTGACAGGGTTACATATATGGATGTGGTTTTGGCGATTAACAAGTTAAAATCGACTTTGACAGTTGGTGTGGATAATGTCCCTTCGTTTATTGTTAAAGGTTGTGCTGATGCCTTGATTTATCCCCTTCTTATTCTATTTAATCTTTCTTTAAAAAATAACGTTTTTCCTGATGTTTGGAAGCAAACTAAAATTATTCCAGTTTTTAAAAAAGGTGATCCTAATGATTGTAAAAATTATCGTCCCATAGCAATCTTGAGTCCTTTTTCTAAAATATTTGAAATTATAATCCATAATAAAATTTTTCAACAGGTAAAACATTTTATTTCGTCAGCTCAACATGGTTTTATTCCAAAACGGTCCACTCTTACCAATTTATTTTGCTTAACTAATGACATTATGTCATCATTTGAACAGGGTTATCAGCTTGATGTCATTTATACTGACTTTTCTAAGGCTTTTGACTCTATTGATTTTGGTATCCTTTTGAATAAGTTGATGGGTATGGGTTTTCATATTAATCTTATTGACTGGCTTTTTTCTTACTTAAATAATAGAATGCTTTACGTTTATTTCAATGGTGCTATGTCTCATAAATTTACCAATACATCTGGTGTACCACAAGGCTCTAATTTAGGGCCATTGCTTTTTATTTTATTTATAAATGATATGTGCTCTATTTTGAAATTTTCTTCTTATCTTTTATTTGCAGATGATTTAAAATTATATAAACAAATACGTTCTGTTATTGATGCTGCACTTTTACAGAAGGATCTAAATAGCTTATATAATTGGTGCATTTATAATAAATTATTCCTCAATATTAAAAAATGTAGTGTTTTAAGTTATTCACGTAGAACTGGTACTTTAATTTACTCTTATGAAATTAATAATCTTGCCTTATTTCGTCCTAATACTGTTGTAGACTTGGGTATTACTTTTGATTCTAAACTTGATTTTTCACTTCATATTAATAACATGGTTTCTAAGGCATATAAAAAACTAGGGTTTTTAAAGCGTAAAACTAAAGATTTTACCAATCAACATGCATTAAAAGTTTTATATTTTGCTCTGATACGTCCTAAGCTTGAATATTGCAGTCTCATTTGGGATCCTTATTATTTTAATAAAATTAAAATTCTTGAGCAGGTGCAGTCTAAATTCACTCATTACTTATTGTTCAAAAGTGATCTTACTTTTTCCTATGATGTTTTTGCTTCCTATTTACGCGGCATTTTTGGCATTCAAAGTTTAAAATCTAGACGGGATCTTTTTTGTGTTTTATTTTTTTACAAGATTATAAATAACATGATTGACTGTAGTGAAATTCTTAATTCTATTAAGTTCAATGTACCAAATAGATCCCTCAGGTCCAACCAATTCTTTCCCTCACCATTTCTCAAATATAATTACATTAGTAATTTCTCTTTGTATAAATTTTACAAAATATTTAATGAACTCTCTGTGCATCTTGATATTTTTGATAGGTCATTTCATGTCTTCAAGGATAAATGTTCTGAACTTTTAATCTCTTAAATTTTGTTTTATTCATGTTTTATTACATTGTTTTATTATATTGTAATTATATTATTGTAATTATTTGTGTTTTATATATATGTGTATGTATTTCTGTAGTCTTGTGTCTCTTGATGTTTTTGCAACACTGTAAATGGGTTATTCTGTAGTGTGCATTTCAATAAAATAAAAAATAAAAAAATAAAATAAAATAAATTAAACCGTTTACAAATATTCTAAGGAATATATTTGAAAGGAAATCTTTAAAAAGCACAACATATTTTCCCACTAACTCATAAAACCCATACTTTGTACAATCCGGCATTAGCAGCTTTGGCTCAATTCGTAGAGATTTGTTCCGCTATCAAAAGCTGCCGAGTTCAATCCTCAGGACGGCGTGAACTAAATTATACAAAATAGTGATAATTATTAAGTAAAATAACCAGTGTTCTAGCTGACATTTGACCAACGTTAGTAATTTGGCTAATTAGAAATAAAAAACATTCGCCAAATGAATAAAATATTAGCCAAATAGATTCATCGTGTCGCACTCAAAACATTATCATTAATCCTTTAATGAACTCTTCCCCTCCTTTTTTTTTCTCAAGATGCTCTAAAATACCCTAAGTTTTTATAACTGCGAGAAAGATTGTTATTAATACTAAATTCGACTATCCGCTACAAATATATTAAAAATATATTATTATACAAATATTTTAAAAAATAAATATAAATATAAATACGCACACGAAAAAACGAAAAAGAAAAGAAAGAAAAATCAAAAACTGAGCACTAGCAATTTGGCGAATCTAATCGCTTATTTACTCGCCACATGAAGAATTTAGTCGCAATTTGGCGCAAAGGCGAGCGACAGCGAGAACACTGAAAATAACATAGAAGCTTAAAATCATTCGGTAATTTCCAATTCTTTGTCGGTTAATCGATTCATTAATTTAAAAAGTTATATTAAATTATTATTATTAAAAATCAAACTTTGTAACGGAAAGTTACTGCTTCTTTAAACGGAGTTTTCCTTTCTTGTATTTCCCACAACAGAAAATCTACTCACGAAACGGGAAAAGTTCGGCTACTTTGCTGCCAGTAGTTTCACCGTGAATTCACAGATTTATTTTTAACAATGTAGACAATGGTGAACTTTATAGATATACAGTAAACTCTCGCTACAACGATATCCGATACAACAATAATTCCCTCTACAACAAAAATATTTTGTGGTCCCGATGAATTTGCATATAAACTAATCTTAATCTCCTCTCAATGTTGCGATATTCTCTAGAACAATAAACCCTTGTACAATGATTTTTCTTTTTAAATTTCAACGTTATTTTCTCCTTTTAAAATGATAGTTTTGTTTTACTGTAAAATATTCTTTTAATAAAAAATTCTGTAAATATTTCTTTGCTTATTTTCTGAACTTGTTTTATTTATTTATTTTTATTTTATTTTATTTATTTATTTATTTTTATTTCATTTTATCTTTTTATTTTTGTAGTGTTTAAGCATTATTATTAACATTCTGCTAATTAATTTCTTCTAAATATAATTTTTAAGTATAATATACATTAAAAAAACATATTAAATGCCCAAAATATGTAGGCCCTCAATATAGCAATATACCTCTCTACAACAATATATTTATTTAGTCCCTAAAATATTGTTGTAACGAGGTTTTACTGTTTTTGTCCAAGAGCAAAGCAATTTGGCAACGTACCAATCCCAAAACTTTTGTCTATCTAATACAGGGTGTCTTGCAAATAAGATTCTGATTTCAAAATAAAATTTTTGAAAAACAAAGTTCGATAGAATTATGCTGTAAACGGTTAGTTTATTAGGTAAGCTGTAAAAAATGTTGTACAAAAGATTCGAGAGGTACAAATTTTGAAAAGATTGTGTTCTGATTGCAAAGAATGCTTGTTTTCACAATTTTCTTGTTTTAGATTGCTTGCAGAGAACGGGTTTTTCGGTGTACAGCGTGATATTTTAGTGGTTTTTTAATAAAATTTTTAAAATTTCGAAATTCAAAAAAATTATTTCGAAAAATCGTTAAAATATGGCACTGTACACCAAAAAATTCGTTCTCTGCACTGTTAAAAGTAAATCTGTGAATTCACAGTGAAACTATTGGCAGCAAAGTAGCCGAACTTTTACCGTTTGATTTTACGTTTTGGGAAATAAAAGAAAAGAAAACTCCGTTTGACTTTTTATGTTTTCATTATTTCATGGCGCCAGTGAGATTCGAACCCACAATCTGCACTCGCAAGCGGTTAATGGTGTGGTGCCTTGTCCTCTCGGCCACGGAGCTCCTCGTATAACGGAGTGTCTCCGTTTTTTGTTTCTATTTCCATCCGTTTCGTATTTTCAGGAAATATGGTGGAGTTTTCTGATTTTTTACGGAAAATGCCATTTTGTTGTGGAAAGGGATTTTTTCTGTGCAATTCAGGGAAAACATATTCATGAATTTTGAAAAATTTTTAACAGTGTGCAAGCAATCTAAATCAAGAAAATTGTCAAGTCAAGTATTCTTTGTAATCAGAGCACAATGTTTTCAAAATATTCAATAATATTCAATACTATTTAACGTAATGAGCTTTAAACGTTTCGCTAATTTTCGATATTTGAAAGCCCATAAAAAAGAAAGCTATTCAGATGAAGTTTTAAAATTGTTCAATTGAACCCAATGTAAAATTTCTAAAATTAATTACCAACATTAATTACCACTTTTAAAATCAACTTTTCACTTTCAGATAATTTCGGAATAAACAGAAAATGCAAACAGCGTAGAAAGAATTAACGTCATTGAAGTATTATAATTGTAGAAAAACATCACGTGTTTTGAAGTGTTTAAAATTCAATGAAGTGAAATAATTGCATTCTAATTCTTCTGCAAAATGGTGAAATCGCTGTAAAATTCTAATGCATTTATTCTTTTGAATAAGTTGAAAGCTTTGATTAATGAAGTAGTGAAACCATTCAGCTACTTTGATAGCTCTACAAAAGGTAATTAAGAAGTTTCTGTTAATGGAATTTCTTTCGCTGCTTCCTTTTATGTGTTTCAAAGAAAATGAATGAGTAAATTATTTAAAGAACATTATTTTATTTCCTATTTCAGTCTTCTATTCTATCGTTTTTGATTCCAAGAAATTAATTTGTTAGCACGTGTAGTAAAATTATCAGTCAAACATGCAAATTATTCATTAAGATAAATATATATATATATTTCATTTGTAGTTCCAAAGTATTTGGGGCTTGATAATTCTGCTTTGGTTCTACAAATTTCATATGTATTCTTTTTTTATTTATCTATTTAGATTTTCCTCATATTCAATGGGTTTTTTTTTCTATTAAGTTCAAATGGTTCATATTATAATACAATTAATGGCCTTATACTCTCTCTCTCTCTCTCTCTCTCTCTCTCTCTCTCTCTCTCTCTCTCTTTCTTTCTTTCTCTCTCTCTCTCTATATATATACATATATATATATACATATATATATATATATATATACAGATATATGTATATATATATACTTTTACAAATAAAACCGAAGTAACTTAGATATTAATCTAACAGTAATACATTGAAACCACTATTTATACTGTCTTTAATTATGTATAATTAACTTGAAAAATAAAATCCTATTACAATCATTTGAAGTTTGAAGTGATATAGAAAGTAGATTACCAAAATTAAGCCCACTAAACCCAATACAACCAACCAACCAACCAAAATAATGAAAGGCAAATGGATATATAGACAGTACAAGGCTTTTTAATTAAACTACTCATCAAGGGTGCATAGTTTAATTCAAAAGGAAAACATTCAACCAGTTTCTGTTATAGGTCGTGCTATAAGCTAAGAAATTCGACTCATAATGCACCTGACTGGCTGGACTTTATTTACCATTTCAAAATAGGAAAAAAGATTAATTCAATTGAAATAACAATATTGAATAATAACTATAATAAAATATATATAATATACATAATATATATTACACTATATACAAAACATATCCCTTGCAAAAACAATAAAGCAAATGAACTAGATCAGTCACATATTATGTCACATTACAAAATCAATATGTGACGCAGTATAAGGTTAAAAGTTTCAGCTAGCACAACAAAGATAGATGAAAAAATTAAAATACTAACAATAATTATTTTATTAAAAAATATATAGGTTATACATTATATTATACCATTCATGCTACAATTAAAATCAATAATTGTTACTATTAAAGCTATTACTATTTAGAACAATAATCATTAATACTGTTTTAATTTTTAACTAAAAATAAAAACTTATACTGCTACTTAAAATACACAAAAACCACCTTTAGTGCTGCATCTAGCACAGAAAAAAAGAATATTAATATTTTTGATTTATAGTGCTGATATCTATGGTAAATAAATAAAAGAAAAAGTATTTAAATGAAAGAGAAATTATTTAAAATGCATGAGAGTCATATATTTTAGAGTAATTTCAATGCCATTAATTTTAATTATACAAGTCATTTTTTTAACCAATTGCAATTGATAACTACATCTTACAGCAATACCTTGATCAGTTTTCTAAATTATGCATTTTAAATTTAGGTGAGCAGATATTTTTTATATTCATTTGTATTTATTTAAATGATTTTCATTATCTTCTTTTTTACAAAAACACCGTGAAAAAAAAAATGTGTATTAATCTACAAACATAAAATGTACACATGAAAGAACCTCTTCCCAGAACCCTCTATTCCTCACGGAACTCGAAGTTCCGGGATACCCTGTAAAATAAATGTGCTAATTTAATTTTTCTTAATGTGCGCATTTTTCTTAAAAATGATTTATACACAAGATTAATTTACTTCAAAGATGATAACCAATAACATTAGTATTATGATTCTTCCACAAACCTTATGAGCTTTGTTTACATAACATTGTCAAGTGCATCTACTAAAAGAATTATGTTTAAAATTATTACCTATAATTGAAACAAAAACATGGCTAAACTATTAAAAATCTTATAACTGAGTCTTCTATTCATACATATCTAAACTTTTTATTTACAAATTTAATTTATAGTTTAACTTGCCCTAGATGCACTCCATATATAATTTGCCTTAACAGTAATTTTTACTTTTTTCTATCTTTCAAAGAAGAAAGTAATGGAATATGTATCAAATTATTGAAAAATGTCTTCAAATTTCCATACATATATGACATTTTTGTTAATTCTTGGGATATATCTCTTATCGACAAGAAAAGTGATACATTTCGCAAAAATTAATTTTACGCTTTATTCCGCTAATAAGTTTGTTATAATGCGTGTCTTGCTACACAAAGAGTTTCAAAAGTGTAGTTATTCGGAAAAATTACTTTATTACGCTTTATGTCCATTTGAAATCATAGAAGAACGGTGGATTGTGTGGAGATGAAAAATTATTTAAAGCCTCTAAATATCATCTTATGCTTTTTTTCTTACGAATTTTATACTTTTATGCGCATTTTTATTCCTGCATGCTAAGTGCTACAATTTCATATTACAATAAAATCATTACAATTTTGTCCCGCTTTGTGAATTTACTTTTATGGATATGCGTCACATTTCTTGCGATACATAACTTTGAAGATAAATTATTATTTTTTATTAAAATTAAATCAAATGTAAACACAATGTTTCTTCGCAAAGTTTTTTGAAAAAAGAACTTCAAACGTATCACCTAATTGATATTAAATTTTAAGGCAAACTTGGCAGGATTAACCATTGAAGCGATTTTGAATCGAAATGAGTTTTC
Organism: Maratus speculifer; assembly: GCA_964019185.1. Taxonomy (NCBI): domain Eukaryota; kingdom Metazoa; phylum Arthropoda; class Arachnida; order Araneae; family Salticidae; genus Maratus; species Maratus speculifer. Next base: position 25,480,408 of record OZ025289.1, on the reverse strand, counting down.
TATTTTTTTTCTTCTTTAAAAAAAAAAAATAAATAAATAAATGTGTTATTGGGTTATAAACCATTTTGGTCACTTGGCGCACAGCTTTTCTCTTTTTTGTCGCTATCACGTACATAAATCGTGTTCAAAACGACAACTTTGAACAATTGTTCCGAAAATTCTTTTGTATTTTCATTGAAAACGCAGTTCACTTATATAGATTCTAAATAATAATACCTTGTAACTTCATGTATTTTAGAATAAAAATTAATTAATAAGTATGTTTAAACAAATAATTGGTTTTTTTTAAATGAATTTCATTGTGATTTTTTTTTAAAGGCCACAGAAAATTTTTGAAAATTTCTGCAATAAGAGCAAAGCGATCGTGCATGTTGCGAATCTGGTGTAGATTTTACAATTTAATATAACATTTCATATGTGCATCATGTTAAATTATTTTCTATACTGGTATGAAAATAATTAATCCCCTTATTTTCAACATTAATTCATTACCGGGTGTTCATCAAATAAGACCCCGATTTCAAAATTAAATTTCTCAAAAGCAAAGATTGACAGAGTTATGCGGTAAACGGTTTGTTTTTTAGGTAATCTGTAAAAATCTTATACAGAAGATTCGAACGGTCAATATTTTGATAAGATTGTTTTCTGATTACAAAGATTACTTGACTTGACATTTTTCTTGATTTAGATTACTTGCAAACAACGAGTTTTTCGAAATACAATGCCATATTTTAGCGATTTTTGGAGTTAAATTTTCAAAATTTCGGAATTCCAAAAATGTAATCGAAAAATCGTTAAAATATAGTGCTGTGCGCTGAAAAATCCGTTTTCTTGAAGAAATCTGAAACAAGAAAAATGTCAAGTCAAGTAATCTTTGTAATCAGAAAACAATCTTATCAAAATATTGACCGTTCTAATCTTCTGTATAAGATTTTTACAGATTACCTAAAAAACAAACCGTTTACCATATAATTCTACCGATCTTTGTTTTTGAGAAATTAAATTTTTAAATCGTTGTCTCATTTGCTGAACACCCTGTATATGAAAGGAATTCCAACATATCGTAACGTAAGTAAACGGAGAGAAGGTACAATTTATAGTCATTATTTATTCCTTTTAATATTTAAAAAATATTTCTATTGCGAAAAAAATATTTTCTTTTAATGAAATTCACTTTCAAATGTTACATATATGATGTCAAATATTATTGCTTAGCATTTGTGTTCATTATTTTTCAGAATATCTTTATTTTTAAATTAGTATTTTTTAGATATTCGGGAAAAGTTACTAATTAAAACATAATCTTTCCCTTGCTAAATAATCCCTTTTTTCTAGATTTGCATAAAAGAAAAACAATTTCATTAAAAAATAAAAAAAAGATGTAATATAATTTTTCAGTTATATTCAGGCATTTCATTAATTATATAAGCATATTCAAATTGGAACAAAATAAATAATTAGATTGAAGAAAGATTATTTTTCAAATCAAATACGTGAAGAATTTTAGTTTTCGTTACTAATGAATCTAATTAAAATCAGTAATCTAATTAAAATCAGTAATCTAATTAATATCGTGTCATTTGTAAAAAAGCGAATATTTGTTATAGTTTTTTCGCAAAAAATAATCTGTTTGTATTGACGAGTATAGTAATTCTTGTGACTGTAATCATAAAGAGAACGATAAAATTTTGAAATGGCAATTTTTAAAAGTCGGTAATCGATCTGGAAAAATATTGAACAATAATGAAATATATCAAGCTAATTTTCCTAGTGAATGAACTGTCTGAGCTTGTATTTGAATTAAATGATTTTTTGACGATGATAAAAAATAAAAAGTTGACAAATATAAAAATGTAACAAAAAACATATGTACGCATACTTTTAAAGCTAATAAATGTTGATATATTTCAAAACTTATTTTTTATTGTTTTCAGATAACTCATAGAAATGTTTTTAGTGATGACCAAGATGATTCCCAAGACAGAAAATGCAGAAAATTGAAGTATTTCACAGACGACCTTGACAAGATTGTATAATCTATAAGATCAGGTCTTCCGTTCAATACTCCAGAAGCAACGATGTGTATGAAGCTGCAAGGGAAAACAATTTAAAGTAAATGTACACTGTAAGAAAAATTTTTAAAGTTACAAAGATCTTTATAGTAGATTTGTATTCCAAGAACTTTTTATGTAACGATAACAGCAAAATTTCATGTAACCGAGGAAGTTTACATAAGTTTTTGCTGTTACACTGTCAGAAAAATTCGTCAATATACACTAAATTATCCTCATTTTTTCACAAATAATTTCCGTACTCACAGAAAACGTATTTGATCTGTGAATTCATTTTGAACGTCGAAAAATGAGAAAGAGTTTCCGTTTATTTCTAGCACGCATGCGTATTGGGTCTGTTAGTAATAAATTCGAATTTGTTTTTAAAATGAAAAACAAAATATTCTATAGATTATAATGTCTAATTTAGTTTAAAAAAAAACAAAAATGTTTTCGAATTTAAAAATAAATAACAATTACTTTCTTTATTCATTCAAAAATTCTCACAATTTGTTATTCAAAGTTCGATAAGTTGAATAAAGTTGAATATACTAAGTAATTTAAATAATAAATGCGAAATATAATATTTCACATTTAAAATATACTTTAAGTGAACACATTTAAAAGATATTTTAATTAAAAAATAAAATGAAAAAAAATTGATATTATTAAAAAAAAAATCTTATCGAATAAAAATATAATACCCATACTTTTCCTTTAGCAATCTACGTAATATATTTAAAATTTACATTTTTATAGTATATTAATACTAAACGTAAAAAAATTCCCAGCCACAGTTTCATTAAAGATGAAATCTTTCCCAAATTAACTTCAAAATTAAAAGCTTTGTAACGAAAAACACGAATCACACCCTTATAAAATGAAGGGTTCTACTTTAAAGCATTACTTGGACGTGCAACGGTGGCGCTGAGGTAGCGCGTTTGTCTGCCAATGCTGGGATCGTGAGTTCGATCCTCAGCCGTGCCGGATTGATCTTTTCGAGAATTATTTTCAAATGACGGATATTTTACCTCTTTTGACGGAGAAAAAAATAAACGGATAATCGTCAATCTACAGACAATTTCTGGCAGCAGTGCTGCCAGTACTTTTTCTGTAAAAAGACGGAAGTTTTTTTGAGAGTGTACTGTTAAATGAAAAGTTCTTGGAATACAAATTTACTAGAAAAATATTGGTAACTTTACAGATTTGTTTTTACAGTGTATGGGACATTGCCTGTGCTGTCCTTTGAAAAAAAAACTCATTGAAAGTTAAAAAAATAAGAATTGTAATATATAAGGAATTCTATGAAACAAAAAGGAAGAAAAATTCCATTTAATGACAAATAACAAGCGGAGAAATGAGTGACTCTTTTTGTAAAATGGTATCCAAATTTGGAAGTAGGAAGTTAGCACCATGACGATGTGTGTACTGCAGGACCAGAATTTTACATGTGCTGCAGTTGAGGATAAGATCTGGTTTTAAGGATCATATAAAGGGCATAATAAAACACTTGAACCTATTTCTGAAACATTCTCCCGTTTATGTGGATTTTACCTTATTACAGAAATATAGAAGTGCAGAGCCAAAGATTTCTGGAAATCATTCATCAGTTTTTTTATTCTGTAATTTCTAAAAATTTCCAAGGCTTAAAAGTGTCAATTATAGAAGTTAATTAACTATCTTTATGGGTTTGAAAAAACATAATTCAGGAAAAACACGTTATAACGTATTCATACGGCCTGTGAAATAAATAGTTTGAAATTCAAGAGTTTTTAAATTGCTGCCTATTCCTTCACTGAAAACTTTTATGTTCACTCACTAGTAAATATTCACTTACGTGGTTTTTGTACCGATTTTTATCAAGACACCCCCAAACATTAAAAAAAACATAAATTTCCTTTTGTTATTTTTGAATCATTTGTAAACCAACAAGTGTATTTGCATAGTCAATAGGAACTGTTTATTAAAATATTATGAATAATTTTCTTTAAAAATGCATTTCAGTATTTCTTTACTAGTCGGTCTATCCTGCTACATTCAACAGTAATAGTAAAATTTGTATAATTGCAATTCCCCCTGCGTGGGTAATGTAAAAGATGTTAGTCTTAGCAACAAAACAGATAAATAACATTCTTACTCTTTCTCTAAGTATTAAGTACAGTAGATTTCATTATACATATATTTCGAGCCCAGTTTCTTCGATAGCTGTATCATCATACGGCAGAACAGGAAGACTAAAAATTGGGGTGTTATAGTATTGCATATTTTGGCATGACTCTATTTTATAATCATTTAATGGCTTTGACTTTGTATTTTTATACAAATAGAAATGACTAAAAATAGACGAAAAAAACGAAGCAGATAATAAAGCAGATGAACAGTATTCTGTCTCCTACTTTAAATAGTAAACACAGTAGATATCATTTCAAAAATATTTGGTACCTAGTCTTTTCGATAGTTATATAATCATGTGACAGAAGAACAGGAATACTGAATGTTTGTCTTTTCGCAAAATCATTATACATTATTGTGGTTTAGTATATTCCATATTGAAAATAGAATATGCAGGATTTATAGTACATTTACAGGGACACACAAAAAATCCATTTACAGTATATTTTAATGATGTTAACTACTTTACACATAATGAAATTAAAATGGATCAGTGTAGTTCACTACACTGTAAAAAAAATCTGCAAAAGTACTAAATCTTTTCTAGGAAACTGGGATTACAAGAACTTTTCCTGTAACGGTAACAGCAAAAATTCAAGTTTTAGAATCGATTACATGAATTTTTCCTGTTCTCGTTACATGAAAAGTTCTTGGAATCCCAGTTTCCTAGAAAATGTTTAGTACCTTCACAGATTTTTTTTTTACAGTGTACAGCGCATTTTATATAGAAAATGGTGTGTGTAGTATTTATTATCCTTTTAAAGGAACTGACAAAATTATTATCGTATTTATTAAAATCTGCTTGTATATTTCCTTTTCGCATCTGCTTCTCAAACCTACTTTAAGTCTACTTTTGCATCAACTTACAGAAATCATGTCTTGAAACAGATGTCATTCTTACGAAAATAATCGAAAATATTGCAACAGTTCTTGCAATTTCGAAAGCCTTTATTTGATTATAGTGGAGGAGTTGGAGCAGGGGTTGATCTCAAACAGCATTATCAAATTTTAATTATTAAGATATTTATATTGGAATATCTAAGATATTCTGTATCGAAGATATTCTGTATATATTCTGTGATCTCGACAAGAACTGAAACTTCGGTTTCCGCAAATAAGTTTAAAAAATTCTTTGTATAAGAAATTTTAATTAAATTATAGAAAAGTCACAAGAAGTACCAAGAACAGTTATTCGAGAAAAGGACATGATGATCCGTTGAATTTAATACATGTTCACTACTCAACGGTTTTAGGGGAGTGTAGAAAAACAGTTATAATTCTACAAGCCAAAGATACAGTATCCTGCCCAGAAAATGGCGATATAAACCAATATAAAAATCCGGTATATGAGAAGTTTATGAGAGAGTTTAAAATTGCATGACATAAAAGCCGCAGCGCAATCCTCTAAATTAATCTGCTACTTTACAGTCAAACCCTATGTAGGATGTCTCCAGACAGATGGTATAATCAAGGCCTTGTTTATACTATCGTAGTAATTTAAATAATGAAACGTTTATCGTATACAGAACGAAGACATTTTATATTAAATGCTGAATAGAATAGCTGCGAGATACAATCTGTCGACTATTCAAAAAGCGAAGTACAGCTGAAAAGCATTTTTAAGCCTACCAAATTTCATTTTTCTTTTCTTTTCTTTCTCCCTCTCTCTCTCTGTCTTTTTTTGTGGTTGTATCTGACAGGTAGAAAATAAAATCTGTATTTTTTGAGGAGAAATGATTTAGATTAAAATGTATTTATCTTTGAAAGACAAATTATGAAAGTTTGAAAAAAATGAAAATTTAAAATATTTAAAAATTAACATAGAGCCACATTAAAAGTATTAATCAAAACATTAGATTAAACCTCTTATTATTTACAATCTTATATTTTATGTTTTATATGCTAATAAAATTAACAGAGTGAAACTTCAGTACGAAGTAGTTTTTATTTTATGTTTTCAATACACTACCATCGAAAATGGTATTAAATTCGTAAAAATCGCTGTTTAGTTTAATTGATGGAATGTTGCTAAGAAAATGTCGGAATCCTTGAACACTTTGAAAAGAAGTTTTACTTTCTACGATTTGAAATGAAAGGAACCAAATAAGCTCTCAATTACTTCTCATTATCTGGCAATGAAAGCTTTCATCAGTATTTCAAAAGATATCAAATGTACTAAACAAACTATTATCAGCTAAGCATGTGCCCAAATTAAAAAGAAAAATTCCATCGTATCAGATAATGAAGAACTCAAATTGTAAATGCATTTAGAGCAAGGTTTTAAAAAACTTTTATTTTTTATTTTATTTCGCGGAACACTTATATACAGTGCAATGTAGGCTACACACGTGTTAACTACAGTTTATACTCGCAAAGCACGATTGAAATCTTTCAAAAAGAAAGAAAAAATATAGACATTATCTTATTTTATCTTTTTTATTAACACAAAGAAAAATGCAATAACGGTCAAATATTAAACATTTCTGGTTTTTTAGTTAAATAAACAGCAAATTTCAATAAATAGAAAATAAGATAAATTAATCTCAGCAAAGAATAATCTTCTAGTTCGAATTATTTGAATTTGAGATTTTTTTTAAGAAAAAAAAGAAAGAGAGAGAAAGAAAAAAAAACCGGAATGTTAACATCTAAGTAAAATGTCTCAGATTTTCAAAATTTTATGAACGAGTGCATGCAGTACGTAATAGTTCATAGTGTAATTTTTTATATAAAGAACTAGTACAACTTACTACAATTTTTAAATAAAATATCTCGACTTATATAATTGCAAAAAATATTAAAAAATCTGAAATGAAACGAGGAGATTATAAAGATCATGATTTAAATATAAAATAAAAAATTCTTAATTAAAAATTGTGATTTGGCACTTATTGAAAATGACAATAGTGCATCATATTATATATAATAAGCTTCGCACACATTTTACTGCACCGTTTTGTTAGAGGTGAATACTTGTTTCAAACTTAACGTAACTGCAGGTAATAGTGCCACAAGTTCAAAAAATAAAAAATATCAAGTTCATAAAATCATTGTGTATGTGTGCTAACAAAGTTTTGAAAAGAGTATCTATTTTTAGTTTTATTTTTTACTTTCTAATTTAAAATTTCGCAAAACACTTTTTATTCTAAGGTAATATTGCCAGTGAAAATAATTCGCCAATTTACTGTTTTTCCCAGTAAATTCCTTTCTACTCAGATATACTTTTAGTTAAAAATCCGCAATTTAAAAGAAAAGCTTTATTGTTTAAAACATGATCATTTTTCCCCGATTCAAACTAGAAACTTATCAATACATATTTTTTTCGTAACCACAACAAAATAATTGGAAAAAAGTATGATTCAATAATTCAGTTGTGAATTAAAATTGAATTTGATATTGCCCCCTTTCTCTATTTTAAGTAGACACATGCGTATTTCATTAAAAGAAAAGAAATCTAATTTCCGTTGTCGATAAATTAGGAAAAAAGAAAGTGTTATCCGAGATCGAAAATATACTTTTCATTTTCAGCAAATCAGAAATTATTTATTTCTTGTGTGGATATATTTATTCATTAAAATCGATTGAACTTTATCTGATAAAAAAAAAACTATGACAATTAAACAAAGTCATATCGCTTCTAAAGTTTTACATCTTCTTGCAAACATCTTCTTGTATTACTTTGCCTAATGTTTTATTTATAACAGTTATTTTAGTTTGTCCCAACAAAATTTTCATTATGTACCAGACTTAAACAATAAGGAAGCAAATTATATGCAGCATGTTCTATTCTGATGTGATACAGAACTCACAAGTACACTGTAAAAAAAAATCTGCAAAGGTACTAAACTTTTTCTTGGAAACTGGGATTCCAAGAACTTTTCCTGTAACGGTAACAGCACAAATTCAAGTTTCAGATTCGATTACATGAATTTTTCCTGTTATCGTTACATGAAAAGTTCTTGGAATCCCAGTTTCCTAGAAAATGTTTAGTACCTTCACAGATTTTTTTTTACAGTGTAGAATTCACAGGTTATCGATTCTCAATATCGACTGAAAATTGATATCTTGGCAAGAACATGTAAAGAATAATGCCATCAACGCTCTTATCTTGTCAAATAATAAAACTTCTCATATTTTTTTTTAATTAAAATTAAAATTTTATTTTAAAAAAAGGGTAGTATAAAACCATTACAACTCAAAATATTATTTGTAGAATATTATTATTTTTTAAATTTAAATAAACAGAAATGTGTAAATTTAAATTTTGATTCAGCATTTTTAAATGTATTAATTTTTAAAAATATTAAAAATATTTAAATTAAAAACTTGAAGAAAAAAAATTGTGAAACTTTTATTAAAAAAAGAATCATTCTTTAAAAAGTAACTATTTTTATAAAAAATTTCTGAATCAAACAATCAAAACAATTAAACAATCAAAAAAGATATGCTCTAAGATTGAAGCATTTATCTTTAACGGTTCTTGAAATGATTCGAGAAATTGTGAAAAAACCCACCATGAATAAAAACGCATTGACTCAAAAAATAATTTCCTGATTCAAAAATTGCTTAAAATATTAAAAAATTGCGTAAAAAGTAAATTTTGAAAACAAATCAAAATGAAAAAATAATATTTCTTCTTCTAATTAAGTTAGAAACTTAATTAAGCGTCATTTTAAGCATAAAAACTGAGAAAGTTTTAATGCATTAATCTTTTTTAAAGAAAACTTGAAGATTTTTGTATCCCAAAAATATTAAAAGGATCACATCAAATTATGAACTAACTGTCTTGTATATACATACATATATATTGGGTTTATTTCTAAAAGTATTTATATATATATATATATATATATATATATATATATATATATATATATATATATATGTATATGTATGTATGTATACAGGGTGGTCATAAAAAAACTTTGCTGATATATGGAGCTCTAGCGGCCAGTCCGTTCAACTGATCGAGGTGAAATTTCAGACATAGCAATCAGAGATAATCGATCGCGATTCTGTGAACGTCAACAAAATGGCTCTTACGATTACGGAATTAGTTACAGAAATTCGAAATTTTCCAATGGCAACACCCACTTTTTTTCATCGCAAAATTCTCAGCGCATGCGAAAACCCTAAAAACCCCAAAGAGCGTTGGAACGGTATGGTTATTACAATAAACAAACGCGTTATGTTTGCGCAAAATGAGCTCTACGAAAGGCCTAAAAAAAACACGACCAAGGCGCATGAAGAAAATTTGAATAAGACAGAGACAAAATACCAATCACGGAACATCGTTTACCATATAGTCAGCGTAGGAAACGGATAAAAAGTAGGGTGGTAATGTTAGTTCTTCAGTCGGAGCTCGCAGATGCCAACAAAATGACTTCGTTCGTGGTGAGGTGGTAAAACTATTATCAAAATGAGATGAATGCTGCGAAAACATGGAGCGTTTACCGTCGAAACTATCGCCAAATACGTGGTCTATGCATTTTACAAGCTCTTCGTGATTTACTAATGAAATTCGAAGAAATTGACTGTGATCCGGACGACCAACTGTTCCTGAGGATACTGTTATGGAAGTGCATGACATAGCGACCAGAGGACGCATGCAAACTACAAAAGGTGCATCTCGTGTACTTGTTATACCAAAATTAATAGTCTTAAAGTTACTGTGGTCTGTAACCCGCATGTTTCTTTACCAGTACAGCGCGGATGGAAGTGAGAGACCATCAACAACATATAGACTTTGTTAATGAATTTCTTATTCAATATGATGGAGATGACGATCGACCTCTTCGCATATTATGAACGGACGAGGCACATTTCACCTTAACTGATAACTTCAATGGCCTCCACGATCCCCAGACCTCACTCCTATGGATTTCAAATTCTGGGGATATCTAAAATCTAGATTGTACATGTGCAATCTGCAAACTTTGTCGGATTTGAAAGATTCTATCAAACGTGAGATTGCAAACATCCCTCATGAGATCTAACGTTCGGCTGGATTGTCCACAATCGCCACCATGCAATGTGCAATTGCCTGTGATGGCGTCCATATGGAAAATGTGTAATCAAAATAAAGGTTTTCTCCGATATGTGTTGTAATCAGCGATTGGTTTACTGACTCTGTGTCATATGCAAATTTACTCCTTGCGCATCAATCGTGTTTTTTATGGGCGGGGGGAATTCGCAGAACAGTTTTTTGTGCGTGCCTTTCTTGCTATACACGTACAGTTCCAACGCTCTTTAGAGTTTTCCCATGCGCTGTAAAAAATGGGTGTTGCCATTGGAAAATTTCGAGTTTCTCTAACTATAACCGTAACTGTGGGCGCCATTTCGTTGCTGTTCACAGAATCTGGAGCCCATACCTCCGAATAGCTATATCTGAAATTTCACCTCAATCGGTTGAACGGACTGGCCACTAGAGCTCCATATACCGGCAAAAATTTTTTATGACCACCCTGTACATATATATATATATATATATATATATATATAATTTTAACTGTTTTGCGATATTACTTGGTCATTTTAAATATGACATAATTTATTTTATTTGCTGCTTTTAACGCAAGTTGATGAATATTTTTATTATTTGGAAATTTTCTTTCTTTTTCTTTTGATATTCTCCTGAAGATAATTGTTTGGCTATTTTCAATATGATGTTAGTTTTTCATTGACCGTGGTTAACGCATTTTAATGAATTCATTATCTTAATATACATTTTTTCTTTTAATACTCATGTGTAAAAATAGTTGTACGACGTACTTTTTCATATTTCTCACTTTTAACTTGTAATTATTTAATTCTCATTTGAAAATATTTTTCTGTTTGTGATAGTCGCACAATTTTTTTTTTTTTTTTAATTTGAAAGAAGTATTATTCTTTAATCATTTGGAAGTAATTTAAATTATTAATCTATTCTAAAATATGTTGAAAATGTCTCTCAAAATGCTAAAAATTTGAATCTCAAATAAAAATAAGTCCTCAAAAAATGAGTAAAAAAATGCAATTTGCACATTGGGAACTTTTAATGTATAAAATAATCTAAAAAATACTTAAATTCATATGTATAGTTTTTGCTCCTATAAAAGTTTTTAATGGAACAATTTTGACCATCTTTAACATTAAATATTTCTTAACCGTTTACACGCCGAATTAATGCAATAATAATTTTGTTTTTTCTATATTACAGCTTCAAATGTTTTAATTTATGCATACAAATTTAGAAAATAACAAAAACAAATACTTTTGCATTTTTTTGACTGTTTTCATTTAAAAATTCGCATTTTGGAACATGATTATTGATTGACAACCTATGCAAATATAACAAATTGTTTTCCGCTATATGCTGTTGCATATTGTTCTTGAATATTTTCTCGAATTCGAAAAACAATTAGATTCCTAGTGGTCAAATGTAAGTATTATAGAGAAAATGATAAAAGCAAATATATTTTTATACAAAAAAAAAAAAAAAATGAATTTACATTTTCCTTATACCTATGATAAATGCTTAGATATAAATATATTTTTTTTTTCAAAAGTTGAAATCAATCTTATATTTTATAGGAAAATAAGGACACCGTTATTATGTTGTAAAATATATGTTTTGTATTAAAAATATTGCAATATTCCCATTTGGGAACGTTGGCGTTTAAACGGTTAAAATAATTATTCGATTTAAAAGCTGTCTAGATCAACGTATTATCAAACATTTCTCTATAATACCACAAGTATTCTCATTTTTGTGTTTTCTAGTTTTCTAAATATTAGCGAAGAAATGCCCTAGGCCACAAAAGATTCATTGTCAGCGGCGATGACAGCGTTAATAATTTTTTTAGAAAAGAGAAATACGGAATTATTTTCAAAATACATAATATAAACTTAAAAAAAAAAAAAAAAAAAAAAAAAAAAGTTACCGTTTTTTAAAAGGTCAACAAAAAGAATGAGAATAGATGTTGCGAGTTAAAAATATACATTTTATTTAAATAGTTCTTTTTAATTTTGGGCCTACATTTTCCGCATGTTGCGTCAGAGAATATTTTCATAATTAATATATATCCATTCATAGAAATATGTCACTTTGTTTAAAATGGGAGAGCCAATAATTATTAAGGTAGTTGGAAGTAAAAGTAACAGTCCCTTGGATTGAACATAAGTAGAGAAATATATATATTAACTTCAATTCCATTTGTTTTATTGCGTCACTTTATTCCCATAAGTCACTTTTATTTTTTAATGCGTAGCTGAAGAGTAAAAAAAAGCGGTGCTGCAGATTAAATTTGCACGCAGGAAAATATTTAACTGCCATACTATTAATTATAGTACGTCACTTTGCTCAAATTTTTTGGATTTATTTTGAAGATATTTAATCATATATTGAGGACAAAGAACATAAAGCAGATTTTAAAAAAATTATCATCAAACCACAGGTGTGTCATGTACATATTTTAATCAGAATATTACAATAGATTCTGATCACGCTAAAATTATGCACCCAATATCAATTTACTATGCTCCCACTATCAGAAAACCCATATAAATCCCATGTAAAAGCAATCAAGTACATAACGATGCCGTATCATACGATATTTCTAACATATGGTTAAATATCCTGAAAAAAAAAACCCCGAAAATTTAAGCAAAGTGACGTAGTAAAATTAATGGTACGGCAGTTAAATACTTAGCTCAACTGAAATTTAATTTAAATCGCTTTACTTCTGTTGTACAGCTACGCATTTAAAAATAAAAGTGATGTATAAGATCAAAGTGATGTAATAAAATAAATGGGATTTCAGTTAATATAATTTTCATCTTTACTTAAGATCAATCCTAGTGACAGCCTCTTCTACTTTCAACTACTCTAATAATTCCCTAATAGCATGCATGGTCACAGTGAAGTCACTGTGAGTCACTTTGGTCACATCACATCTGTGACCAAAATGCCACCACTCAGTGACGTCACATTGTGACTGAGATGTGATTTTCTTAAAAATCTTTAGAAATTTATAAATATCCTTCAAAACATGTTATTTACTTTAAAAAACATGTTTCAGCCAATTTAAATGTCGTCGCTTTTGTCACAGTTTCGTCACAATGTTAATGTCAAATTAGTCACGAATGACACATTTGTCACGAATTTGTCCCATTGTGACCACTTTGTGAAACGTCACAAAAGAGCTCTAAAACGGTCATAACGACTTCACATTTTAGTCACAGTGACTTCACATCGACGTCACGTGACGTCACATCGACAATCGATGCTCACAAAGTCACAATGTGACTTCACAACGACGTTGCAATGACGTCACCCTGCTTTACGGGCTATTGCTCACCCATTTCAAACAAAGCAAGGTATTTGTATAAATGGACAGCAATTAATCATAAAAATATTTTCTGATGATGGCCGCGTATAATCAATCCGAAAGTACTGAGGAATTTGAAAATAAAATGGATATTTTTCAATTTAAAACATGTATATCGTATTGTGTTTAAGTAAAACAACGAGCTTCTTAAAGTTCATATTATGTATCTTGTGATTGAATGAGAAGTGAAATGTTATTTTTTGTCTTACGTTTTTATTTAATTTCTGATATAATTTAATTTTTATTTTAATAATGATTTAATTAAAAAACCCAATAAAAATTACTTTCTAAAAAAGAAATTTATTTATCGTAAACAGAAGAAAAATCTTACGGAACTTTCTAATAGGAATTCGAAAAATTTGATTAAAATCTTAGGAAGAAAATCTAAAATTAAGAGAATAGTTTAAATTTAACCAATCTTTAAAGAATAGTTAAATTTTCCGTGAGGTATTTCAATGAAAAATGAACCTTTAAAATTACTTTATTTAACAATTTGCCGTAATGTACTTTTCCTTATATACTGCTAAATCAATTTGAACACTATAAAGAAAAACTGTGAATAAAATAACTTTACACAAACTGTAATGGTTGCTGTTATATATACATATCCATATTTGAAATATGTAACATTAAAAAATGGCTTCTCACTTAAATATCAACATTAAATAATTCGTACGAGTATCAGAATTGCAGAAATTGTCACAATTTTATTTACCCGCGAAGTATGGTAGGCGATTATAAATTTGTGCATAAATGAATATGTAAAATAATGAGAATGTGTGTGTAAAGATTTGTGTTAATTATGCGAGAGTACGTATGTACATAAATGAACATGTACAATAACTAAAATGTGTGTATTGATGTATGTATTTTTGTGTAATTATGCGAGCGTACGCGTGTACATAAGTGTGTACACTAACTTCACTTACATAAATGAAATCTGTATTATGCGCGGTCAAAGGAAAATAATCCTCTATGTTGCTATGGGCAGTATTTTTTTCAAAACGAACAGAATCTTGTGAATATAAAGTATATTTATTTCATTTGTCTACATAATTCAATAGGACAGCGTTACGTTTACATAAGCAGAGTGGCGAGCTGTTTGGGAAAAGCACAGACAAAAAAAAAAAAAAAAGAAAGAAAACTACCTACATTTTTCTACAGAATATACTTCGCGAATTATAAAGGGATTAAAGAAGGTAAAGTTAATACCACTTTTTAAAAGAGTATTTTTATATAATATAAATATTTTAAACTTTCTCGGTACTTCTAGGTTATCCCGTCGACCAATTTCGCCAAATTATACAAATCGCCAAACTAATAGTCAAATTATACATGTTGACATAATTTTTATTTTAAATAACGATAAAACAAATAATTAATAAAAATACAAATAAAAAGTCGAAATAAAAATCACTTAATGACATTTTAAACACGTGAATCGCATTTAATGTCATTGAATGTGACATTCACGATCATCCATTATTGGCATTGAATCTTATAATTTGGCGATATTTTTTTGGTCGACGGGATAATCTAGAAGTACCACTTTCTCTTATAAATATCTTATTACGTAGTTTTTATACTGCAGTTAGACCTTTTTCTCCCAACGGCTCTTTAATTGTATTCCATTTATCAATAGACGGAGCGTGAAATGGATGTCAGATCGGAAGCCCTTTAAAGTGACTCACTGTTAAGCACTGTTAAAAAGGAAAAAGTACCTTTAAGAAAATACTGGTATTTAACACATCTTTTGACTATGTCCCTAACCACTCACCATTCTGATAACACTTAAGAAAGTTTGAAATCTCCATTTCAAAAACGTGTGTAATGCATACGGAAAGTCTGTTCAATGGATTCACGAGTCTTCACTGCTCTAAATCTAAGTATTGTGTGAGAATCTGAAGTTAAGTCGTTTAATGCTAGATTGTGATTACAGAGAATATTGATGAGGCTTTTACAACCGAAATTGGATAAATACTTGCATGAACTGGTTAAGGCTGCTGGTCAACTCATTTTCCAAATTCCCCTCGGTAATGTTAAATCTATGGATGTTTGATGCGTTTTTATACACTGTAAAAAAAAATTCAAGAGGTTACTAAAATTTTTTTAGTAAATTTGTATTCCACAGAATTTTTTACTAACCATTACAAACTTTTTTGCAAGTAAAACAAACCTTTCTTTTGTAAAATGAACAAAAGAATTTTTTGTATAACTAACTTAAAACTTTTTAGTATGAGCCACCAAGCAAATTTTACTAATAGCTCCAAAATTATTTTTAGTAACCATTACGAGTGCCCGACGGGCAGGAGCTTCCTTCGAACTGCATCTAGTGGGTAAAAAGACAGATTTCTGAAATGGAAGATTTTCGGAAAAGCTGCAATGGATGGCCGCACCAAACATTGCTACCTGCTCTATTTTGACATATTTCTAAAAGGGAGGGAAAGTTCAGAGATCATTACCCATGGTAACTGCTACGACAGGATTTTCATAATCTCTTCATTTAACAAGTACTTACATTGCATACATTCGGTGCATAATTGGTGGCGGCCAACCCAGGTACTTTTAGCCTGGAGTTCGGTGCTATGACCACTAAGCTATCATGGCCGCACCAAGTGAGTTTTAGTAATAGCTATTAAAAATGTAAAACTATTAACTCTATTCGTTGCTAGCTTTTTTCTAGTAATTCTTGCAGATTCCTTGTAACCGAGTAAGATTACAAAAAAATTTTTAGTAATTACAAGGATCACTAAAATTTTTTTAGTAGATCGACCCTTTTTTTTACAGTGTAGATTGTGATTACAGAGAATATTGATGAGGCTTTTACAACCGAAATTGGATAAATACTTCATGAACTGGTTAAGGCTGCTGGTCAACTCATTTTCCAAATTCCCCTCGGTAATGTTAAGTTTATGGATGTTTGATGCGTTTCTATGTTCAAAATATCTCCACAGGAAATTAATATTTTTAACTTCTTTTTTAAGTGTTCTCTTCTTTAAGCATGTGGATTTTAAGCATGTCACTTTGTGAGTTTTCAAAGCATAAAATGTTAAATAAATCAAAGATTTAAAATATATTTTAAAAACTAAGAAAAAAAAGGACATCCCATGAGAAGACAACCCTGAAAAAAGACATTAAAAATATTAATTTCCTGAGGCAATATTTTGAATATAAAAATGCCCACAGACTTAACATTACGAAAGGAATTCGGAAAATGTCGCTACCCAATTCGTTTAGCATAGCCGGTTTCACTCTTCTGATGTAGATGCCTGAAAAACGCGTCTGTTAACTGCGTTTACATAATGACCCTAACAACCTGTTGCGCTGGGCTAAATTTATTTACTTAATCTTGTTGAATGTCATCAAATGACAGAGGAATAACTCTCGCATAAAACTGAAATCTTGTTTGTCCAATGTTTTATAATTTTTCGAAGAGAACTCCCCCCCCCTTTTTTTTTCTTTTAGTAAATTAGACTTATAAATTTTTAACAACTGAAGTACAAGTGGTCTCAAATTAAACTATATACAATATCGAGAAGAAAAAGCTAATAATAAAAATGTCAGGATATTTAAAGAGTTCCATGTGGCGATCATGGCAGTTCTATTAGGTAGCTTTCATTACAAAAAGTAAAAAGCTACCTATTGCAGCCGCCCGGAGGAAAGCACTTCGGGAAAATTTTGGTATATTTTCACCGATCATGACCCCCAGACCCCAAAACCACCCTCCGTTCAAATGTTGACATATATATATATATATATATATATATAACCATATATATATATATATATATATATATATATCTGATTTATGTCATGCGATAACTAGCGTATTTATGAACCGATTTGAATGAAACTTGGTATGTAGATAGTACATACAAATTTCTCGACCGAGTTCGTTGGTCAGCATCATCCGCCATTTTGTTTCAAAATGGCGGCCATTTTAAATTTTTAAAAAAATTTTAAATTTAAAATTAAATGCAAAAAAATTAAAAGTTGAAAAATATTTTTCTTTTAAGTATTAGAACTTAAAACAAAGATTCCAGAACACTTTTTATTTTGTCTATATCTTAAAAAATGATTGAGTTATAGCACTTTGAATTTTTCTTATGGCTGACATTTTGAAACGATCTGATTTTCGTCACGTGATAACACGCATATTTATGAACTGATTTGAATGAAACTTGGTATGTAGATAGTACATACAAATGTCTCGACCGAGTTCGTTGATCAGCATCATCCGCCATTTTGTTTCAAAATGGCGGCCATTTTAAATTTTTTTAAAAATTTAAAATTTAAAATTAAATGCAAAAAAATTAAAAGTTGAAAAATATTTTTCTTTTACGTATTAGAACTTAAAACATAGATTCCAGAACACTTTTTATTTTGTCTATATCTTAAAAAATGATTGAGTTATAGCACTTTGAATTTTTCTTATGGCTGACATTTTGAAACGATCTGATTTTCGTCACGTGATAACACGCGTATTTATGAACCGATTTCATGAAACTTGGTATGTACACAGTACATACAAATGTCTCGACCGAGTTCATTGGCCAGCATCATCCGCCATTTTGTTTCAAAATGGTGGCCATTTTGAATTTTTAAAAAAATTTAAAATTTAAAATTAAATGCGAAAAAATTAAAAGTTGAAGAATATTTTTCTTTTACGTGTTAGAACTTAAAACAACGATTCCAGAATAATTTTTATTTTGTCTATATCTTACAAAATGATTGAGTTATAGCACTGAATTTTTCTTATGGCTGACATTTTGAAACGATCTGATTTTTGTCACGTGATAACACGCGTATTTCTGAACCAATTTCAATGAAACTTGGTATGTACATAGTACATACAAATGTCTCGACCGAGTTCATTGGCCAGCATCAACCGCCATTTTGTTTCAAAATGGTGGCCATTTTAAATTTTTAAAAAAATTTAAAATTAAATGCGAAAAAATTAAAAGTTGAAAAATATTTTTCTTTTACGTGTTAGAACTTAAAACAACGATTCCAGAACAATTTTTATTTTGTCTATATCTTACAAAATGATTGAGTTATAGCACTTTGAATTTTGCTTATGGCTGACATTTTGAAACGGTCTGATCAGAACAATCCACAATGTTGCTTTAAAATGGCATACACTTTATGATATCGTGGAATTTGGTGACTCTCTAAATCGCTTAAAATAAAACCAAGTTGAATAAAAGATGACTAATTTCTGAAAATTCCTATTAATATTCAGTCTTGACAAAAACTAGTATTCAATCTTATAAAATCACTAATTTTATAAATTATTTCCACTAATTTGAGCTTAGTATTTTTGAACAATGTAACTTACTTTAAAATAAATAAATAAATATATAAGTATATGAAAGCTACCTCTTCCTCCCGGCATTGCCGGAAGGACTTTCTTGATATAAAAAAAGGCTAGTTCCAAAAAATCAAATTGAGAACGTGTAAAATCTTCTTAGTGATAATATACCATGGATTACGTAACTTATGCATTTAATAAGGACTAAACAAATTCTGTATGATGGTCATAGTTGCCTGCTGCTATATAAAATTGTAACATATGTTTTTTATTGATTTTATATCACTTTTAAAACCACAAAATGGCATAAGGAAAAGGAATAATTCACAAAACGAAAATAATATCTGAAATTATCAGAACTTTCTTAAAAATCTTAACACACACACATCTGTACACATAGATATCATACATACCGAATATGTGAAAAAATATTTAACTCGGAAATATTTAAAATCAGGACAAAAATGCACAAATTTATAATTATTAATACAATACGTCGCTTACTTACACTATGAGTTAACAAAATGGAAGAAAATTTTCCAGGTATATCGTACAAACGATTATAAAAATTCAATGTAATATCGAATTACTCACGATTTTGAAAATCTTTCTTTTACCTATAAACTTCCAATCAGAAAACTCGGAAGCATTGGACTACCGTATGTTAACTCATTTCAGTATCCTGTGTCAGAAATATGTTTAAATAGCTTTCGAATGGTACCTCATTCCTCATTGTACGTTTGGCATGTTCATACAAAATGCTATGCTGAAAAACAGAAACAATATATATAATTATGCTTAAAACATACACCGAAATATTTAGATTAAAATTACACAATCTGCATGTATAAGAATAATAATTACATCAAAAGATATGTATGTCCCATTTTATGTAATGGCATTTGTATTTTGTAAAGTATGTAAAACATGGAATTCTACAAAAGATGTATAAATTTTTTAATTAGTAACTCATAATTAAAAAAAATAATTTTAATTTCTTTTAAGAATTTGAAATTGAAGAGGGATTATATATATATATATATAGGTACGCACACTCCTTAGAATTTCCAAGGACTCTGGCACCACTATTAAAAATAAGAAAATTTTCATTTAATTTTTAAACCACAACATTCGTAGCCCCCAACCTTTATTCACAGATTTTGCGATATTTTTCTATAGTGAAACACTTTGAAAATATTCTTAAAATTTAGCGGTAGATCTGTGCGAACCCTGATATATATAATATATACATACATACTTTAATTGTTTAAAGTTGAAAGTTAAAACTTTAAAAACAGTTAAAATATGTTTATTTCGACTATTTACATGTTTCGATTCTACATGGGTTATTTTCAAAACAAAACATTGAAAATGACATAAAACTACACAGTCTGTGAAATGCCATAAATCAATTTCCAGTTACTCTTTAATGTCAGGCACGTTATTATTATTTTTTTTTTACTTGAATGTTTGTTTTACTCTCGTTCGTGTCATGATTTTGGAAAGCTAAATGATGTTGCATTCTTATATATTGAATTTTTCCATTTACAATCACAATGACCTTTCTTATAAAGGATGGATTGAATTATACAGACTGAAGAAAAAATTATTTTACTGTCATCATAATTTATTGACAGTTTCTTCTTGATAAAATCTTTATCTGGCTGTGAATTTTTTTATTTATTATTATTATTATACTTAAGAGAACTTGCTACCCTTCAACCCACGAAAATGTCGAGTTTCTAGCTTTTAGCTTTTAAGTTATACTTTATTATCCCTAGTAGTTTCTGGTGAAATTTCACAATGATCTGAGTATAATAAATACATCTTGAAGTGATTTAATTACATCGCTGCTCTTTTTAAAAGCCTCAATCCCTTTCACTTAAAAGTGATTTTTCTCAGTTTATTTTTTTTCGTCGAATAGGCATGTTCAGAGTGATTAAGTTTTTATCTATATTGTTAAATTAACTCGATTTTTTTTTTGTTTTGTGCATGGTGGTCTATTTTATAAATATACGTATCAAAATTACAATTATTATTATTATTATTTTTTGCACAAAAATATGCAAAATAATTTCAGATAAACTGATGTATTTTTAGACGTATTTTCTCATTTTATTTATTTTTTCTAAACTGATTAATTTATTATAAATCTTATACAGCACACTTCTACAAATAGCTTTCAAAAATAGCTCAAATTTATACGAGAAGGTAGGGTAACATGCCCAGTAACTGGCAGGCACCAGTGATGGCACATCCAACAAAAATGCCCTAAAATAAGATTTGTATCCAGTCTTTTAAGAATGCAAGACCATATACCAGTTATGTGCTCATTTACGTTACAGATTATAAATTTGATTTATGCTAATAAATGACAATAGTGCCAAGGAAAGGGAAACAATTATGGCTTGTATCAAATTATCCATTTTTGTTGCAAATGTTTCGTTTCTGGCTTAAGAAAAGCCTGAATTTCAAATTATTATTATCTGATTTATAGTGTATTTTAAATTTTAATTGACAACAATTTTGTTTAGTTGAAAAGGGTTACTTTAATTGTGTAAAAGTCTAAGTGCCAATTACTGGTGATTAAAGCAACATTTTATAAATATATTTTTATAAAAATACTTTTTCAAATATTTTTGCTTTTAGTGAGAAAAATAGATGCACAGATATGCCCTCTTTGATTTTAAAATACTTGCAAGTAAATATTTTATTTCTTGGTAATGAAAATAGAAGTAAGTTTAAAGACAAATCCTTAATGTGCCAATTACTGGGGATGTTACCCTACATTTAAAAATATGCTTAAATTTAAAAAAATATATATTATAACAAATTTTGCCAAAGAAATTGAAAATTTTTCCTTCTTTGAGTCCTCTGTTATTATGCCCAAGATGTACCTTAAAATATTCCTTTAAATATCAAACATAAATTTGATATTTTTTATCGATATTATTATTTCTCATATCATATTGAATTATTATACTGCGTTCGCAACATCTTCTATTCATTCAATTCAGGCAAACTTGTTTCTTTCCATATGCGTGGTCCTGAATTATATTTATACAATATTCTTAAGTATTCTTCATTTTGAATGTTTCCATTATTTAAATGCGTTTTCGTGAGATATTCTGCATACGATAACCAGCCCAAATCTCGCACCTTTTTAGCTTGTATAGCTCGTGCATGGGTAAAATCGTACATGTTTTGAGAAGTATGTAATAATTTGGGCTTAACAATTCTATTACAGTTTTATTATTTTCATTTTGACGAATGTATCATAAAAAATATGAATTTCATTTTTCCCTATTCGTATGAGATGAATTATAATATCTTATCTTTTATAATTGTATTCATGTGTGCGTGTGTATATCCAGTCTTTGACCACCTCGGGGGAAAGGGCAAAATTTATAAAACATGCAATATGCAGTGGTTGCGTGTGTAAAATATTTTTAGAATTGTGTTATGCAACGAACACAATGTTTTCGAGGATTTCGAGTATTCTGTTTCCAAAAAAAAGAAATATTTCTTTGTGTAATCTTGAAAAAATATGTGGATTCGGATTTAAATTTTAAAAAAGTCATGTATGAATGCGTACATTCTTTTAAAAACTTATCAGAAATTTTATTCAGTTTCACTTTTCTTTGAACCATCTTTTAACAGTGCTTTAAGGTTATAAATAGAGAGAACAGTAAATAGGAAAGTATGATTTTTTTTCTGAAACCAGCTGCAACATAAATAGCATTTAAAAGACGAAGGGTTCGGAAATCCATTTTTGTTTTTCAAAAATAATTTTTTCGAAAAAATAAGTAAGAGATTTCATTTATTACTAGAATTAGACAATCCCACTCAAATAAATGCATATTTTTTAAATACGTTTATTTTAGATTCTGATGAGTAAACAAAATTTGTTATAGAAATACTGTTCATCTGTTATTTATCTATATTATAAAGTACAAATGTATTCGTGTGCAACGATGACATAATTTTGGCAACAGTATTATATGCACTGTTGGTTTTGAAATTTATGATGGCTATTTTTTAACAGACTTCAAAAAGGAGGAGGTTATCAATTCGATCTGTATATATTTTTTATTCACGCCGAACCGATTTTGATAATTCTTTAATGTTTGAAAATATATAATACCCGTATAATTCCATTCAAATTTCACCAAAATCTGATAATTAGAGCTTTTTAAATAAAAACTTTAAAACTGAGACTCTTTTTGAAGCAGTCAACCAATTAGAAACATTCATTTTTCAGGCAGTTATGTTACTCTTGCACATATAACTGATCTTTCGAAGTGAGAAATTCTGACTGGTCAAAAGCCGGGATTCACATAGATTTTGCACTTTTAGCGAAACGAGATTGATTAATAATAATAAAAAAGTACTTTAAAAAAGTGATTTCACTAACAGCGCCAAATCTTTCTGCATTCTCTCAGACAAGCTCTCTCATCTACCAAACCAGAAGTCCCACATCGATACCAACTGATATTCGATGTAGTATGGTGTAAGCTGAAAATCAATATTTAACACGTTCGCTTCTGCTCAAGCGAAAGCGCGTGATATGGCGCCAACTGTTAGGGGCCACTCACGCGCCAGCGCGTGATGTGGGGTGATGTCCAATAGCCAGTCACGTGCTGGCACGGGAAAATCTTTCACTGATTCTTTGTTATAAAAAGTAAATCGGCTTCTGGGAAAAACCCACTTCTACAGTGTGGCATTAACATCACATCTTCATGTAAGCGGCAGCGAACGGGTTAAAGTTTCCTCGTGCATTAGAGCACATGCGCCTGTGTAAGACGACGTCTGTTGTGCTGTAAACACAAGGTGCATTTACATTCAGTACATAATACAATACATTGTTCAACATTTAAACACTGACGCAATTTTTAGATTGCATAGAAAGAGCTGGGATGAACAGGCAGGCACTACCCCCAGATGTTTCAATCAGTATAAATAGTAAGGCGTAACGCTGCTAATTTGCGTTATATATCTATATACATTTTGTATTACGAATACTCTTATATGTATGTTTGGGGAAAAATAGCTTCTGAATGCCTTATTTTCCGCTTAAGTGTGTGGGGGGGGGATGGCAGGTGCTGATGAGCAGACAGTGTTAGAATTGAGTTTATAAATTATCTTTTTACTTAAATATTGTATTCAGGTCATCTTCTGTGTAACTTGGTGTTTTCACGTAACATTTCTTCTATCTAGAAATTAATATGAGCTATTGTTAGATAGAACAGTATGTAAAAAATGTGTGGAATCAATAGACTGAAATTTCTCTTTCCATTCAAAATGCATACGTGAGATAAGGCAGACCAAAAAAAAAAAAAAAACTCACGAACTATGTAGTGAGATAAGCTATGTTCAGTACCACCGTTTAGGCTCAAAAACATCCAACCCCATTTCGTCTGGTATGAGTACTAGATGTGTGGCAACAAATTATACAGTTAACCTGATGTGCAATAAACCACAAAGATTACCAACAAGCATTTATTCTAAATAGTCGACCCAGATACTTTTCTTAGTCGTTCGCCATTTTTCCGGCTGAAATTCCGTCATGTACGCTAATCGCGTCTGGTGCATGTAAAATCCGTTGTGGGTGCAAAGTCCTCCAAGTTATCTATGAATTATACCTCTGGAGGTATATTGCCAAGTGAAGGTTTCGTCATCTGACCAAGGTTCTAAATTCCGAGACCAACTTGAGTTGCTATTTGCAGTACAAACAACAGGATGTAACGTTAAGTAATAGGCAAAACAAAGTATGTTCAAACGAGAAGCAAGTACTGCAGAAATGATGACATGCAAAGCGAAGAAATCAGGTTTATTGCAGCTACGCGGATATTAGGCGGTCACCCGCCCCGATACCAGGTATCTAACCCGTTAAGCTGAGATAACTCGGCAGGTGGGAGCCTGGTCATCAGTTAGAAAGAAAGAAAAAGGTCACCGATAAACGACAGTTCGAGGCGATGAAGAGATAGTATCTTCTTCGGTCAGAGATTTTGCCATGTTTTTGGGTTTTCTTGGGGGGATAGTGGAGATAAATCAGTTGTAAAGAGGTTTGTTTTCCTGAGTAAAGTTTTCAGACTGATAGTTTATTCAGTGGTGTGAGGATTTTGGAGGATAGAGCCGGCGTAAAATCTCCGATAAATCTAGTTTACGAATGTAGTGTGCGAAAAATTTCGATATTTTAATAAGAAAACCAGTACGCAGAAGGTGTTTTCTGTATTTAAGTGGACTAAGGGAGGAAGAGTGTCACGAAATACATGTCGCAATATTCACGAACGGAATATGTAATAAGCATGCGAAGAATACTGGTGGCTGCAAGATGCAGCAAAGAGACCAACGGTGGCACCTTAACGTCATTCTAAGGTGCCGCGATTCTAAGCATGACGCGATATGCACAGCAAACGTTTTAATCATTATCGTCTGGAAAGATATGCAAATGCTACCTGTTGTTATGACCAATACGGTGTTTTTTCCTTGCACCGCCGACTTGACGTCATACTTTGTTTTTCATATTCTACCCGTAAACTTTGGATCGTTCAGATAGACTTTTATAGACACATTTTATGCACTTCCAACGAAGAATCTATCTGTGCAGAGTTTGGATGTCATTTTAGGGATACCCTGTATTTTCGTTCATGGTTCATGGTTGTATTATATTTTCCTGGATTAATCAATATATGGCTTCATTTACAGTGCAGTATATCCAGGTTATTTTTAAACTACAGACAACTTTATAAGAATTCCGTTAAAAAAAACTATAAATTAAGAAGCAATAATTAGGAAAATAATGACTGATAAAATAACTATAAAAATATCCTCTAATGCATTTTTAATGTATTTTTTAGAGTAAAATCCCTTGAATAACTAATGAAATGTATCAACCTGACATACAATGCAATTATGTTCGTAAGATAAATGTTTCAGTTTGGCCAATTTTTCCATTTCGACGAAACAAATAAAAGATGGGCTCGGAAAGTAAACTACTTTAAGATAAAAGCATCGATTAGTGAAAGTAATTCAATTAATTCTTGAAGATATTTTTATGACCAAGGAGTCAGTAAAGGCTTTTTTTTATTTAAAACTTCATATACGATCCTTTTATAGAGTAAGTCTTTTATTATCGTCGATCAATAGTTCATTCCCATAAAAACTTTTTTTTTAAACTATTGTTTCAATTTCAAAAAAAGAAAAAAGTAAGTTTCAAATCATATGAAAATTTATTTACATTAATAAGGTTCTTTTTAAAAACTAGTTGAATGTGCCAATCCCAAAATTTTTTCTCATAGATACATCTCATATATACATCTTAATATATTAAAAACATATTTACGGACGTTAATATTGCAATGTTAGTACTTCAATACTATACTAGTTTGATTTTCATCTTACATTTCTGCTTCAGACAATTAATTAAAACAAAAACGAGTTAATCTCGGTCAGGTTGTTTATAAAATCATTTTTCGGTATTATGTTATACATCAATTGTTCATAATTAGCAAGACGTGAATTCCCGTCGCTGCACGAGGGGCCGATGGACAACAGAACGATGAAAACCGAGAAAATCATACAAAATTCGCTATCAGAATGCCTCTTTCTGGCAGAATATTTCCAGATTCAAGTTAGACCTGCTGTCTATAGCCAAAAACAATAATAGAATAAAAAATTGAAAAGAAAATAAATAGAAATACTAGAGTATTAAAAAACCACAGAAATCGCTTTTATAGCGACTTTTTCCTGCAGATTCTTTTCAAATTAATGAAGGACCTCCTTGCCATAGTCAAAAACTTACACAAACAATGCAGTTCAGTTATATTCATAACATCTTGTATCTTTTAATGATGCAGTAATGAAAATGACACAGATATCGCGGAAATAGCTAAAGCTCCCCCTTCGGGTGGAATTTTTTTTTAATTTAGAGGCCGTAGCAAAAACTTTACACAAAAAAAAATCGTTCCATTCTATGCATAATTTCATACACTTTTTGTTGGTACAACATTAAAAATGGCACAAAATTTTCTATTACACCGCCTTCTTCCAGTGGAAAATTTCAAAATTGAAGGACGACCTGCCTGCAACAGTCAAAATCTCACAGAAAAAAATTCGTTTAATCCTATGCATATCTTCATACACTTCCGGATGGTACAATGGCGACATACGGACACATAGAAACACACACAGGCACATTTTGTATGAACGTATTTTAGAACGTCTGAGCCCTAAAACATGTAAATCCGTCGAAAACCGGAAGTCGAAAAAAATTTTGATTGCAATACCTTTTTTTATTTAGAGTAGAAGAAAGTAATAATACATATACATGTGTTATGCAACTCAAAATTTTATACAAGGTAGAATCGTTCATCACCGATACGATTATAACTATCATTCTAATTTTAGAGAAACACATTTAAAACATTTGGGTATAAGCCCGAGTGTCTCTCAGCATACCATTTTTGTTGAAGCGAACTAAGCCCGAGAATCTCTTGGGGTCAGGGATGTAGTGGAGGGTATACGGAGGTATTCTCCGTATACCTTCTGGATTTTTTAAAAGAATACCGTATACCCTTTGTTTCTCAAGAAAGCTATAGTATACACACTCTAGAGTATACTCTCTGCTTAGAGCGTATAGCCTCCGTTTTTTTACGACTGCGCCCCTACTCGGGGTTGACTTTTAGTTCTCTAAACTATAAATTACAGACTACATAAATCCTCGGTCTTTTCTGATATCTCTACAACCCTTTTACTTTGAAAATAATTGTTGAATATAGATGACGTCACAAAACAAAAGTAAGTGCATAAAAATATTTAGAATCAGAGCTTAACTCGAACTGATTGTGTACTTTGTTGTGTTGCTCTTTGTGTAAATCGTTGCTTTAAAATGCATCTCACAGAACCAATAATGTTTATGTACAAATAAAACCTATTTTCAGATACTTGTACAAAATTTAACTAAATTTGTGTATTCAAGTCTCTGTAAAATTTATGTTAAAAATGATATTTTCTTCTGCGGAACTTTTTTTTTTAACATATAACATTCTTTTTCCAATAGTTTCTCATTGAATATTAATTTTTAGTACATTTAAATAGTTACTTGACTATGAATAAGAACATTTTGGTGTTTTTAATAGAATAAATATTAAAATACATATCTTCCATGTGTTTTTTTTAATCATGAAAAATGCCATACACCCTCTGTCCAGAGGAGGTATGCGATCAAAATAGCTGAAACTTCAAAGTGTTAGAGATGTAAATGTACATGCCTTAAAATGCTATTAAACGAGGAATCAATGTTACTCCAAATTCCACACGTCTCCATGTATCTTATGGCTCCATGGGAGTCGCTTGGAAAAAACCCAACTATTTTGTGTCATAGCAACTTTGACTATTAAAACGAAGCGCGTCGACAGTAACAGCCAATCAAATGCTTGGAAATTTCACGATGAAAAGTGTTTTTTCAAACAACTAATGAAATGCTTAGAAAACAAAAAAAAAAAAAAAGATGGGGGAAGCTGACAAGTCGCAGCCGATTTTTGTCGCTTGAAATTTTTACGTGCAATAACACTTTAAGTTGGTATGCTGCTACCACTGATATAGATATGTGATACCGGACACGATGTGAGAAGATTAGGAATTAATTACTAGAACTCCTCAAATAATACCAATAGGTGATTGATTTACAAAATATTCACATATAATACACTAATTTCATTAATAGGCACAGTTATAGTAGATATGCCACACATTAAATTACACTTACAACATTTTCTATGCGCTAGGTTATCTCACTATAAATATTCTATTCTCGTCATTAATGACGAAGTGAGATTAGTCTTTCCCTGCGAGATAATCACACATGTTTCTCGATCATACACATACAAATGTACACTTCACTGTAAATATTTACTGTGAAATCCGTGTTGGTCAAGTTGTATGGGGGTGCTGGTACGAAAACTAATTAACATGTGTTATAAAAGTCAACGGTGACTAACACTGAATTTTCCGTTCTGTTTGCGTCAGTCGCCAGTGACTAACCGTGTAAGATATAAAAGTAAAAGAAATGATATTGCTTTAAATAATTACTTAAAATTTACATAACTGTTATTTATTACAGGATTATATATTTATGCAAACGGAAAATTCAGTGTCAGTCACCCGCGAATGACGTGGCACTCCACGTGTTATTTTGTCATTCTTAACCAAGCTAAGGTTTTCGGGTCTATTTCGACCCATGAGTCATATAAAGAGTTCTGGAGTCTGTGGCTCTTTGCACACCATTATTATATTAGAAAAATTGTTCTTCTGTTATATCGCTCAAATTTTCCAATTAAATAAAAAAAATTAATAAAAATATTAGTAGAAAACTTAAAATAATATATTTTCTAAACGATCATCGTATGAAAGTTAATTTAATACAGTTTAACTACAGAAATAAACACATCACAAAAATATGCACTGGAACAACACAAATTCGATTGATAAACGTAAAATAATTAAAAGGTTGGTTTCGTTAAAACGACTGGCGTTGACCAAAGACGTGCTCACGGCCAACTTTTTAAGCGCAACCAGAAGGAAAGAGCAGCTGATGTCACTGTGGGTCGGGAAGAAACACCTATTCATTCTTTATGACTCCCACTGTGCACTTCATTTCGAATATTTTAATTGGCCTATGTTTAACAAGTCATGCATATGATTGGCTTACGTAGCGAGTGTGATCTCAGCAATAATCGCTACGACCAAAAAAGCACTGATAGATTGGTTCACCGAAGGGTTTGTTTGTAAACATGCTCTTTCTTATTTGAAATTCTGTTGAGTTTTACTTTTTCTAAAAAAGGTGGGGGGCTACCGGTATAGAGCGCAAATGTCACATTCCGTACAAAAAGTAGAACTAGAACTAATTACTCTCTCTAAAAACCACCTCCCTCATAGCATGCATGGTCGCAGTGACGTCACAATGACGTCTCTGTGAGTCACTTTGGTCACATCACATCACATCTGTGACCAAAATGCCACCACTCAGTGACGTCACATTGTGACTGAGATGTGACTTTCTTAAAAATCTTTAGAAAATTGGAAAAATTCTTCAAAACATGTTATTTAATTTAAAAAACATGTTTCTAGCAATTTAAATATCGTCGCTTTTGTCACAGTTTCGTCACAATGTTAATGTCAAAGTAGTCACAAATGACACATTTTTCACAAATTTGTTACATCGTGACTTCACAAAGTGGTCACAATGTGACGTCACAAACGGCTCTAAAACGGCCATAACGGCTTCACATTTTAGTCACTGTTACTTCACATCGACATCACGTGACGTCACATCGACAATCGATGGTCACAAAGTCACAATGTGAATTCACAATGACTTCGCAGTGACGTCATCATGGGCTGTTTCACCTCAACCTCAAACCTAAGACTAATCTTTTTACAAATTCTCTTTGCACCTCCTACCAGGCTCCGTGCTGTCCGCCTGTAAAATCAAGAACAAACGTGTTCTTTATCTCCGTTTCTTCTCTGACCAGACATCACAGGAGATTATCTTCTGCCCATCCCTCTTACTTCTCGGCTGTTGAACATAATATCCGAATTCAGTTAAATATAGCAAAATTTAATCCAACTTCAATTAAACTGACTGAAGATTCAGGAATACACCTTTTGTAAAAATATTCGATTTTATTAAACTTATCAAATCATAAAAAAACTTGTTGTATTTTTGGAAGCTTAGCTTTAATTATGATGGTATCAATGAAGTATCTAATGAAACTTTTTACTTTTGTACCTTTCTGAACATAGAGAATTATTTACCTAAATGCAACTTTTTGGATCTAGGGATTGTATATATATTTTTTAAAAAATGTGCAACTTTTTCATAATGAATGGTAGGATTATTTCATGAACATGATATTGATTCCTTCTTTATTTCGAATATTTTTTTCCATTTGCATTGTAAACGTATCTTCAACAGATAAAAAACTGAAGCGCGTTTCCATCTTTTATACATATAAAATGGCTGCTTGACATTCCTATGTGTTATTTAAGCAGTACATGCGATCATTTAGATTTTTTGAGGCATTCAAAAAATAAATGTTAATGTACATTTAGATAAAAATTATAAATTAATTTTATTATATACTAAATTTTAAGTAAGAAATCATACTCACAATATAGATTAAATAGAAATTGTGAAAATAATATTTTGCAGATTAGTTGATATTTTTTTATACAAAACTTTCTCAAATGCGTAATTTCTTTTGGATTAGTTTTTCTAATTTCGAAGTTGCTGGCGTAAAAACGACGTTATTTTGATAATCTTATAAGCAATATTTTAGTTGTTTAAATTATTTTTTTTTTCGAGAAAACTAAGTGATGTTAATTTAACCTTATAAGCAGTTTTAATTTTACTGCGTTTTTCAAACACTTTAACCACTATCTTTCAAAAGTAATTGATTGTAAACACTATATTAACTTTTGTTTATTCAGGTTTTGTGCTTAGAGCCTAATATCAGCCCAATAAAATAAAAGGTACTTAAGCTGTGATTAGATACAGAGTTGCTAACTTCAAAACTACAGCACTAGGAAAATTAAGTCATCGGATACATACGGATAAATAATGTTAATTCCATTATGCGGAGTTTCATATTCTGATAAACGTAGTGGTAAATTTTAATATAATACATTTCAAGAGAAAAAAGAATAAAAAATAGTTGTAAATGAAAAAGTTAATTTCATGTTTAGAAACTCTTTAAAATAATGTAAATGGAAAAATATTCATTTCTGTTATATGTAGCATTAAAAACTGTTTTTTAATAAAGTAAAATCAAACCAAACAATGCGATATTAACGATATATAAGAACACAGAATAATATTTTTATAAAGAAGTTTTAAAAAAAAGAATATTTTTTTAACAAGTTTGCTTATATTCTATATTTTAAAAGTATCTTCAGAAACACTTCAGACTTTAGAAATGGCTAATATAAACATTGAGATCACTGATGTTTCAATTTTAATATGAATTTTAATATGCATTTAAACTGAGATAGCGTAAACACTTCAAAAATAATAGTCCCATTTTAAATTTCCAAAACATTGAAATAACATTTCAATCTTTAATATTCATTTTAAGATATGTAAAATGAATAAATAAAGAAAAACGCTGGAGATACTCCACTCAATCTGGCGAATACTGGCTAATGGAAGTGTTATGAATACTTTTCTATTCTTTTAATTGTAGTTTTTTACATTTTTTAATGAATTATTACAATTTTAAATTTTTGAGTTACAGTGCGCCATTCGAGGTCTTCAGTAGCTCCCTCAAACTTTTTCGTCTTTGTACATGCTGGAGATTTTGAGAGAGATTTTTTATAACAAGATCAATGAAGGGAAGTTTGAATATTATAGAATGGTCTGGCAATATGGAATATCTCTCGCGTTCTGTGTTGCAGTCAAGCTTCGGACTGACAAACGACCTCCTACTACTCCCAATATGTACTACATTCAGTTTTGTTTTGATTCACGTAATAGGAATGAAGCGGTGGAATAAAACCTCATTCTCAAATTTTCCGGTTTTTTCCTGATAAACTTTGCTAAATACGTATTAATTATAAAATCTCATTGAAATTGATTTTAACTAAGTTGTATCTAAAGTTGAACAGTTATATTTATTGCTGTATTAGTCCGTTTACCTCTTGTTAACTTCTTGAGAAGCGAAAAGGTTGTGATTTTCAAGATTGTATGTCGGGTGACATATAATATCAGTTTGACAACTGTTTCAAGACGACTCAAATGAAAATGAACAATCATTTCTTTCCGATATGACGTATCATATTAGATTGGCTTTTTATTTTTTTCACCTTATTTCACGTTGGAAAGTCATTACAGTTTTCTGGATAGGTTGGAAAATGTTTCATGATCTATGCTTGATGAATTATTTTTCTTTTTTGCTTTTCTCTTTGAATTGATTAATTTCATATAATGCGCTTTTACTCCAAACTTCAGAACACTTGAATGTCTGAATTTACGTTACTTAGCAATTTTTATTTTATTTTTGAAATTAAAAGTGTGAATACTGGATCATCTAATATTCTCTCAAATGTTTCTGTTTTTCGTCCTTATTTCAATGAATCCGTATTTCAAGTACTATTCAGAGTACTTTAAAGATGTTTTCGATTATTTTTTAAACTGCAGTCAAATTTTATATGCTCTTAAACTCAGAAAACTTTCCAATCAATATTTTGACATTTTGTTTGTTTTTATCACAGTTTATTTGAAAAAAAAATCAATTTATTCTGAATCAGATTTCATTTATATTAATACATGGAAAGCTGTGAATAATATGTATGCGAATCTATGCAAAATAATCTATGTTTGGAAGTAAAAATTATTAATGCTTAAGAGAAAAAATAAAACTAGAGAAACATTCGTTTAAGTAGCGACTTATCAAGAAAATTTAATAAATAACCAGACTACTTAGGTTTAAAAAATTCTCGTCTACCTGATTCAAAGTAATCGAATATTACCGTATGGGTACAAGTAAAAATTTGCTATTTCTTTGTTATAGTGACTTCTACAATTACGAGTATGAAAAGGTTTCAGTTACGATTTTGTCAAGATCTAAATTATCTAGCACGTATATCCATCATATGTGCGTATACATTTAAATATATTTATTCTAAACTATTACAAATGCATTATATGCGTCAATATATTCGTAACATCTGCGTTTTATGCGTTATACATACGCCATTAGCGTTTTACACATGTCATATATTCCCCATATATTTGACACTTATGACAAAAGCTTATTCATATCCGTGATCAAATGTAATATATCATTATAATGCCAAACATGTCTCATAATTTGGTGATACAAGTTAGTCACATTTAATAATTCACTTGACTTTTTTTACGTTGGTCGGATGAAAAGAAAATTACACGGCTATAAATGCTGAAAAATGAAAAGATTAAAAATTAAAACACAATGCATTTTTATACGAGTTTTTGAATGAAAAAAGTAAAATTCATTAGAATAAAAGTTTTCTCACATAGCTGTATTTATTTATATATTTATCGTTTCTATCTTCTCTATAGACTTGCATGTTATTGCATAAAACTATAATTGTTTATCCTGTATCTCATTGTCTTGTGTCAATTTCTATAGCATTTCATCTCAGTATATGGAATAGAAATTATTATTACAGTGCATGTCAAAAATTTAAGCACAACAGAAGTTTTCAAAATAAAATTTTATTAATGGGTGAAAGTTACTTCTCTTTTCACATAGCCTACAAATAGTAGTTTTAAAAAGATAGTTAACAGATTCATGATATAAAATTTATCTTAAATAATAAAATTTATCAAAACAACAAAAATGAGTGTGTCAAAAGTTTAAGCACATTAGTTTTTTAGTCTTTAGCATGACAAGAATAAAAAAAATTAATACTTGATTATTGCTTCTTTCTGCTGAATTACTTTAAATATATGGTCTTCCATCGTTAAAATGAGGTTCTGTATTGTTTCTAGTTCATTTTTAAACCAAGCGTTCTCAATGGCATCCTTCAAATCTTTAACTGAAGAATACTGCTTTCCATTTGGATAAACTGCATGAGTGAGAATACCCCACATATTTTTTATAAATCAGGACTAATTGCCGTCCATTTCAAAACAGACACTGTTTTCGACTTAAGCCACGATGAAGTTGAGTTTGAGGTATGGATGGAAGCATTATCATGTTGAAAAAACTATTTTTCTCCCCCTAAAAACCTCGGCAACAGGAAGCAAATGATTGTCAAGTGTCTCTTGGTAGTTTTCAAAGTTTTCACGACCACTGATGAATGCTAGAAATGTCTGACCATTGAAAGAAACAGCCCCCCATACCATTACAGAACTACCATTATGTTATCAGCTAAATGCACTCCTAGGTTCTTTGCGGAGATCATGCCAATAGTACTTAAACCCATCAGGGTCATCGAGGTTCCATTTTTTTCATCACTGAATATGGCATTCAGCCACTTTTCCCCAAATGACATATGCTCCTTGGCCCATTGTAATCTAGGTTCTTTATGGTGTCGTTTGAGACACGGTCGTCGAGCCATTTTACGGTATTTGATATATTTGAATTCTAAAACTCTTCTATAAACAGTTTTTTTCGATATTTGTTCTCCAACTGCATATTTTATTTTCGAAAGGGAGTAATTACCAGTTGAAACCAAATTTCTGATGCGACTATCTTCGCTCAAATTAGTCACTCGCGGCCTTCCTGAACGAAATTTTCGTTTAAAATCATTATTACGTGCCAAAATTTGATGACTACCTTGTTTTGACCTTTTTAATGCACTTGCAATTTCAGAAACAGAATTACATTTTGCTCTCATACTCCAAATTTTTATCATCTCCTCCTCTGAAAATTCTTTTGACTTGGGCATTTTGTACTAATTCAAAAACAACAGCGGACTACTTCTTATACACCCAGAAATTATTTGCGTGCGCAACCGTTTACGTCAGACTGTAAAATTTGCATAAAAACGATTTTATGCTTAAACTTTTGACACGGTCATATTTCTTCTATTCTTAAACTGCATGGTTTGAAATAAAATCTAAAAGTTAATTTAAATGAATATGGTGTAAAAAAAAGATATTATTAACATATACAAGAAACATATCGAAATTAAAGGTAATATTTAAAGTTTTATTTTAAAATTGCTATTGTGCTTAAGCTTTTGACACGCACTGTATATGTAAAATGGTATATTATGTGATATCTAGTTTTTATTTCTTTATTATTTATGCAATTTAATATATTTTGAAAAATAGACATATTTTAATGTTTCATATACAAAATTAAAACATTAACAAAGCGGAAGCTGGACGTCAAACATAGCAAATGAGATGCGTTCGTACTCTAACGAAATTAAAAAAATGATCATATTGTTGCAGCGTATATAGGGTTCTTTCGATCTTATGGTTAGACAACTTCAAACTCTTTTCTCTTAGAAAAGTAGAAAATAATTTATTTACAGATCTTCAGAACAACAGAGTCTTCGAAACTCACAAATATTACAAGATATTCCAAAATAACTGTTTAAATCTATCGAACAAGTACAAATATAGGTCGCAGAGACTCTTTATACAATGTCTCAACACTATATCACATTCAAAACAACGTAGATAAAACTCAATACATCAAGCAAACTTGCTTGGACAATCTCTAGTAGCTCACTCAATGACTGACTGGTAAATAATAACAACAACAGCTCGTATCGCTCTCCTTATATATAGTCTCGTAGCATGTGCTAGAAATTTCTAGAAAAACCTGGAAAACCACGGAACAACAAACAATGTATCAGTAGACCTAAGGGGGGTTACCATAAATAGGGAAGGGTTACCGTCGCCAACAATCGCCAAGTTTGTCGCCAACTTGGCGCTATATCGCCAAATTTGGCGACCAAAATTAGTCGCCAAAAGTGACGCCAACTTGGCGATATCTCTAATATTTCGCAAAGCTGCCATACACATTCACTGAAAATAATAGACAAGTTTGCTTGATAACAGAGACAATGCAACAAAAACTAATATTAGAAAAGGAATGGAGCTTAATAAGATTATTTACATTATTTTACAGTACAAACACTAACTATTTACAAAATTCGTAACACTACCCCCTCCTCAAAGACTGCACGTCCCGGGCAGTGGAATCCTTGAGTTAGAGGAAAACACTTAAAATAAATAAACAAATAAATAAATAAATAAATAAATAATAACAATAATAATAAAATTTACATAAATAAGAACTAATTACTATTTACATATTTACAAAAAGTGACTTTCATGACCATGGTCTGAAATTCCAGTTTTGAATTTTTAATCACTTTGGCCAAAATAAGGGGCTAGCCGGTTATAATGTACGACCTTGGGTTTGGTGTGTGGCGATTTTTGTATGCGTACGACGACGTCATTCAGCCTGTTGACGACTGTGTAAGGACCGTCCCAGTTTCTTTGTAGTTTTGGCGACAGTCCCTTACGACGTATCGGATTCCAGAACCAAACTTTGTCACCTTCGTTGAACTCATGTCCAGTTGCCTTTGTGTCGTACCGTGTCTTCATCTTTTCTGATGCCAGTCCAATTCGGTTCCTCGCTAGACAATGAATCTCCTCAATCCGCGCCTGGAGTTCATCGACATATTCCTCAGGCGATGAAGGAGCATCAGGAGGACGGCCAAACAAAAGATCCGCAGGTAGACGAAGATCACGACCAAAGAGCATTTGAGAAGGGGAGTAACCAGTGGCCTCATGAGTGGCACTCCTGTAAGCAAGCAGGAAAAGAGGCAATTTCTTGTCCCAGTCCTGTTGGTCTCAAGACACCAGGAGAGAGAGGCTATTTAGGATGGTACGATTGAACCGCTCTACCATGCCGTCCGATTGAGGGTGTAGAGGTGTTGTTCGGGTTTTGTCCATGCCGAGTAGTTCACACATTTCCTTGAACACAGCCGAATCAAAATTTCTTCCTTGATCGGAATGGATTTGAAGAGGAACTCCGTATCTGGAAACCCAGTGTTGAATCAGTATGTCTGCTACGGTTACCGCCTCTTGATTAGGAATGGCATAGGCTTCAGGCCACTTAGTGAAGTAGTCCATGACAACGAGGATGTACTTATTGCCATCAGATGTTCTAGGAAGTGGACCCAGGATGTCTAGGGCAATTCGTTCGAAAGGAGCTCCTACATTATAACGTTGCAATCGTCCACGGGTGCGCCTCTTAGGACCTTTACGTGCTACACAGGTGTCACAAGCTCGACACCACTTCTCCACGTCACTGCGAACATTATTCCAGTAGAAACGCTCTCGAACCTTTTGCAGGGTCTTCATTACACCAAAATGACCTCCTGTGGGACTACCATGCAGTTCTTGAAGGACCATAGAAATTCTCGACTTAGGGAGTAGTAGTTGCCATCTACATGTCTTTCCATCGTCAGACTCCCATTTTCGGTACAAGATGCCGTTCTTCAAATGTAAGGAATCCCAGAGAGCCCAATAACGTTTAGTCGTAGGATGGTAATGGGCCATGTCTTGCCAGCTGGGCTTCCTGTTGGATTCCTCTTTCAGCTCTAGAATTGGCTTAATTTCAGGATCAGCAAGTTGATCTTTACGCAGGCTCTCGTCACTCCACGGATCTTGCGATGATGTAGACCCAGTTGTAACTTGTCTTACTATAGGACCTTTGACATTAAATTTCTTCTCAGCCCGGTCGCAGTATCTACAATTCTCTGAGCAGGGTCTTCTTGAGAGAGCATCTGCATTTCCATGTGATGAGCCTTTTCGATGGCGTATCTCCATATCGTACTCTTGAAGCTTTTGTATCCACCTGGCTATCTGGCCTTCAGGGTTCTTAAAATTCAATAGCCAAGTTAGAGCAGCATGATCAGTTCGGATCAGGAACTTTCGACCGTAAAGATAGTGATGAAAGTGGTCTATGGCTTTCACTACAGCAAGAAGCTCTTTTCTTGTTACGCAGTAGTTTCGCTCGGCCTTTGACAAGCACTTGCTGAAATAGGCGATAACACGCTCCTGGCCGTCGATTTCCTGGGACAGTACAGCGCCAATGCTTTCGTTGCTTGCATCCGTATCAAGTATAAACTGTTTATCGATTTGAGGATACGACAGAATTGGAGTGGATGTCAAGGCCTCCTTAAGCTTTTCGAAAGCAGCGTCACATTCCTGTGTCCACATAAATTTTTGATTGGCTTCTGTTAATTTATGAGGTGGTCTTGCAATCATCGAGAAGCCTTTGACGAATTTTCTGTAATAGGTGCATAATCCTAGAAAACTTCGAAGCTGGTGAACATCTGCTGGACGATTCCAATTTTTCACGGCCGATATCTTCTCCGGATCAGTCCTAACTCCTTCCGCCGAAATGATGTGTGAAAGGTAGGCGACTTCATTACGAAACAAACTGCACTTCGAAGGGCTTAACTTCAAATTAGCTTCCTTTAATTTTTGTAGCACCCGCCTGAGGTTGTTCAGATGTTCATCAAAAGATTTTCCTATGATTATGATATCGTCTAAATAAACAAGACATGCCTCATATGACAGTCCCCGAAGAACCGTTTCCATAAGGCGTTCAAAAGTTGCAGGTGCGTTACATAGACCAAAAGGCATTACCTTGAACTGCCATAATCCTTGTCCCGTTGTAAAGGCAGTCTTCTCGTGGTCGTCGGGATGGATCTCTACCTGCCAGTAACCACTCTTCAAGTCTAAAGTCGAGAACCAAGTGTTGCCCGCAAGTATGTCAAGAGTGTCGTCAATCCTTGGCAGGGGGTAACTATCCTTTTTGGTGACGTCATTCAGTCGGCGGTAGTCTACACAAAATCTTGTAGAACCATCCTTCTTTCTTACTAATACAATGGGAGACGCCCATGGACTTGTTGATGGTTCGATGACGTCATTTTCTTCCATATCTTTAATTAAATTCTGCACCTCTTCTTGCTTGGCAAAAGGTAATCGTCTAGGGTGCTGTTTAATAGGAGAGTGATCTCCCGTGTCAATTCGGTGTTGTACCATTTTAGTTCGTCCAAAGTCTTCAGATGTTTGGGAAAATAAACTTTGGAATTCTCTAATTAAATTTTCCGCAGCTTCCAACTGTTTTGGATTTAAGTCTGTATTTTGTAACAAATCCTTGACTAAATTATCTGAAGATTTCTCAGAGTGACTGGAATTTTGACTTATGCACGTCACAGGAGCACATGACGCTATTACCTCTCCTTTCTTGATAGTCCTCGTCTTATCACTGATGTTAGCAATTCTGACTGGAATGGTCTTTTTCGAGAGGTCTACCACAGAAGAAGCCACCAATACTCCTGCTTGTGTACTATTGTCTTCTGGATAATCTATATGGCCAAATCGATAATTAGTTTTATTTTTAATTACAGCAGGAACCAAACATTCTGTTCTTGCATCTAGATTAATGTCTTCTTTGGCTATTACTATTTGTTTACATTCAATTTCGTTATTTAATCCAAAAAGACTTATTTCTTCAAATTTTGAGATCATTTTGTTATTTTTGAAATCAAGTCTGAAGTCAAACTTCTTCAGAAAATCTAGTCCGATTAAGCAAGGATCTGTTATGACAGCCACATATGCCGTATGGTAATATTTCGTTCCTCCAAAGTTGATAGTTAAATTGGCCTTTCCATATATGCCTATCTTGTCGCCCGTCACAGTTTGCAGGGTAACGCATGGTGGAGTCCAGATGAGTTTACATTTCAATTTTCGAGCCAAATCTTCTCTTATTATTGTCACATTGGCTCCTGTATCGACAATCATACGGCACTGAATTCCGTTAATAAAGCCTATCACATATAATTCGTTATCACCGCCGCTCATTTTTGATATCTGGAGGATCTTCAGGTGGGGCTTTTCATTCTCTGGCAACCTCCGCCCCGCGAGATGGCCAAAATTTAGTTTCCCTGCTGACTGTTTGAATTTATCTCACGTTCGTGGATTTTGGGGCAATTTCTTCGGAGATGTCCTGTATCACCGCATCCCCAGCACGTGAGATTCTGCCTTCTTGAACTTGTTCTTCCGTATTTTAAAGCTTCAATTTCTTGATTTATTTTCCTAATTTCTTTCAAGACGTCGTTCTCAGTGTCTGAGCTTTTGTTCATCTTTTCCGCCAACTCTTCTTGGCCTTTATTCATTTTTTCCGCCAACTCTTCTTGGCCTTTCGTGAATTCTGCCTTTATTCCATTAATAGCTTCTAACAGTTCTTTCAGTTGACCATCCATTGTTCTTGTTTTCGCCATAAGATCCCGACTCCTGACACCAAATGTTGCAGCGTATATAGGGTTCTTTCGATCTTATGGTTAGACAACTTCAAACTCTTTTCTTTTAGAAAAGTAGAAAATAATTTATTTACAGATCTTCAGAACAACAGAGTCTTCGAAACTCACAAATATTACAAGATATTCCAAAATAACTGTTTAAATCTATCGAACAAGTACAAATATAGGTCGCAGAGACTCTTTATACAATGTCTCAACACTATATCACATTCAAAACAACGTAGATAAAACTCAATACATCAAGCAAACTTGCTTGGACAATCTCTAGTAGCTCACTCAATGACTGACTGGTAAATAATAACAACAACAGCTCGTATCGCTCTCCTTATATATAGTCTCGTAGCATGTGCTAGAAATTTCTAGAAAAACCTGGAAAACCACGGAACAACAAACAATGTATCAGTAGACCTAAGGGGGGTGACCATAAATAGGGAAGGGTTACCGTCGCCAACAATCGCCAAGTTTGTCGCCAACTTGGCGATATATTGCCAAATTTGGCGACCAAAATTAGTCGCCAAAAGTGACGCCAACTTGGCGATATCTCTAATATTTCGCAAAGCTGCCATACACATTCACTGAAAATAATAGACAAGTTTGCTTGATAACAGAGACAATGCAACAAAAACTAATATTAGAAAAGGAATGGAGCTTAATAAGATTATTTACATTATTTTACAGTACAAACACTAACTATTTACAAAATTCGTAACAATATTTTTGTCGAATAGTATACAGAACTTCGGATACAATATAGTAGCAGAAATATTTTGTGCGTCCTTGTAAATAATCTCTACTTTCTACTATACAGGAAGTAACTTTCAGTAAACTTCAGCAACGTAAATCTATTTCATAAAATGTGAAATAGTTTAATATGATTATAACATCCCCCCATACCATTATGTAATTGAATGTTTTTGTGTGGACCTACCTGTAAATTAATAACATATATTCTTTGCAGCTCATATTGTGCAAGATATATATTTTAGTATATACTTGATAGATTCATATCAATCTTATTACGTTCAAAAGAGTGTGATATCATTAAAATGCGTTTGAAACTACTTTTTCCCCATTGCCCGTAATGTAACGGAATACTTTTTACTGTCCTTGTAATTAAACTATACATCCGATTTTTATAAAAATTTGAAATGACTCGACAAAACTATACAGTAATTATACATTTTAAATTTAGAATAATTCGGTTGGGTAGTTTTTGCTCTGTTTTATACAGACAGATAGGCAGACAGACAGACCGACAGATGGACTAAACGACGGCTTTTATTAATTATGAACGTACCTAAAAAGTATACTATAATTCATCAGATATACAAATAAAAAGTTACATAAATGCACATACAATTAAAAATGCAAATATTTCGGGCTAATTTTTAACCTCTCATCTGTTCAATAACATTTAAATGACCAGAAAACTACATATCATGCGTATAGTTAATAATTACTAAGAGTTAAAATCAACTCAAGTATAAAGAACCATATAAAAACAATGTTGTGTATTCAGGTGGAACCGCACAAGATGCAATAATCGGCGAAGTTTGCTTACGAGTGAACCAAATTGCTAGAAAAATTCTACCTTTAACGTTATTGCAACTGGATTTGATATCTGTCATGTTTGCGAAATCTGGGCTATGATCGGTATCCAAAGAATGTAGTAGAAGTTTAGACTGCAATATTTCAATGTGCTCACAAATCAGGAAACATGCAAAAGTCTGCCTTTGCATTTATAATTATGTATGTATTTATGTAATTTTTTACTTGTACGTCTCAAGAATTGTAGTATAATTTTATAATAAATTTTTGTTGTGAATAAATTTTTGTTTACGTTGTCATTTCTAATTATGTATGTATTTATGTAATTTTTTACTTTCACGTCTCAAAAATTGTAGTATAT
Source organism: Maratus speculifer (assembly GCA_964019185.1). NCBI lineage: Eukaryota > Metazoa > Arthropoda > Arachnida > Araneae > Salticidae > Maratus > Maratus speculifer. Next base: position 25,437,754 of record OZ025289.1, on the reverse strand, counting down.
TTTTAATAATAAATTTTTGTTTTGAATATAGACCGGGAGGCGGCTGCAAAGACAATCATCTCATTGAGTTCACGGATGAATATCTAGAAATAATTAAATCTTAATTCGGATATTAAAAGGCAATCGGTTTGCCAAGTCATATCTTGATGAAAAATACCTAAAAACCCAATTTTAACGCTTGACTCGTAGATCTACAATTGCGCTTTTCTGCACTCTTAAAGTATAAAAACTTGGAGAATTGGGAGCAGGAAAATATAATGGTAAACCTACGTATAAACCAGTAAAATCGGGAGTTTAGGGGCTTTCACACTGATATGACTTCGCAAATCGATTGTATTTTAATATGCGAATCGAGATTTAATTAATCATAGATTTTCATCTATGAACTCTATGAGGTAATTGTTTGCGCTGCCACCTCCCGGGCTAATAGCTTTGTTTAATTTGATGTATAATATGTGTGATCTATGCAAATAATAATGAATATGAAATTGTGGAATTGTGAGAAAATTATCTCCTTGTCATGTCTGATTTTTTATAGCTATTAGGGAAAAATACTCCTGATATTTGAAAATAAATACTACAGTATATTTCTTAGAAGAGATTTATTCAATTTTTTCATTAAATATATATTGTTTTTAAGATATACTTGTGAGGGAGTGACCTTTGTAATAAAGGCACTCTAGCATTTTTGAGAGATCGTGACGTCAATGATTTAACATGTGTAGCGTGGAAGCGACATCTATCCTCTCTTTTACTTTAACTTTCTAGAGCGTGTGTGTCTTCCTCGGTTCTACAAGTTATGTCGCGGTTAGAAGCAATATGCAAATTTATAGTATCTCAGTTTGCAGCATATAAAAGCTTGGAGTTTGAGTGTGTGTGGTGTCTAGCGGGGCAAACCAGCTAGTCGTGTGCAAGGCCCCCTTATCATAATATCAAGGCCTCGCATTCAGGAGAAAATCTATTGTTGAAATTGTCCCTATAATTGCCAACTTATTATATGACTTTGTCTCGTATGTAACGCCACCTGGTGCATACTACTGCTAATAATCCCATAGGAAATAATGGAAAACATTTCAGTTTCTAACATTAGATGGCGCTACCAACGTGAAAATCATGTAGTTCAGCGCCCCCTGTACTGCAGTCAAAGGAAACTTGGTGAATGACAAGCCTTTATATTATGATAAGTTAGCCTTGGTCGTGTGTAGCGACGCAAGCCCGCTAGTAGTGTGTGGAGAAGTAGTAAATTGAATTAGATTGGAGTTATAGCAAGTTATTATTGAGCCTCCAGTGAGATACAAGGAGTTTTGCAGTGAGCCGCCAGCAGCATTTGCCGACTTAGTTCATTCAGAGTGAAGCTATTCGAGAAGTTTGCCTTTGGTAAGATAATTTAGTTACGTTGAGCATTTTAGGCAATAAAGAGTGTGTTACAGCCTCGGGCTGTCTAATAAAGCTTTTATCTGGCAGTTTAGCTAAAGTCTAAGTGAGAAGTTGGTTGGAAGTGCCCCAGACTGAGTCTAGTGCCGGAGCTGTGAGTATATTTATGAGTTTAATCTTGTAGTATTGCGTCTAGTTATCGAAAGTGACGAACCGAAAGCTCCCCTTCCCCTGAGCCGTAACAGTTTAAATAAACTGTGGTTTTAACTTATATCTCAAGTTATGTATTCATTCACCCAACAGACCTCACATTCCGTTATATACTTAATAAAAGATTCAATTCTTTCTGACTAGAATGATTTACTATTGTGTACAGAATACACTATTGTATTCACCATAAAATATACACTTAACCCCATGATACTATACACCGCCATAAATCGCTTTTGATGTCAGCCAATTTTTCTTGTCAAACTTTCTCAAGAGGTGAAAGTTAAAAACTAATGTTTTTTTTTCTTTATCTGTAATGTTGTGACAAAATCGATGATTTATCTGTGTTCTTGAAATATAGAAAGAAATCCTGAACGATAGTAACAATTTTTCTAATGGCTCAAGTTAATAGTAACAATTTATCTTAAAATAATAAAAATACAATTCATAGCATGTTTTTTACTTATTTTTTCAAACGACCATCTGTATTGTATTTTTTAAAAAATAAAATATACACAAAATTTGCTTAAAAACGACGAATGCAGAATTTTCCTTTCACATTTATTTTTATATATTAATTACCTATTTATTGAAAGTTTGATTCTTTAAAGGTGTATTCGAAAAAACAATTTTCCCCCTTCAACAGCTCGAAAATTTCTGAAACATTTTCAGACTCATTTTTAAACGTAAAAACATGAAACTTATTGAGCTTATTTTCGAAGACATGTATAAGAGGCTATGTGATTTTTTTTTCGCTCAATCAATTATTATTTGATTTATAAACAATTAGTTTCTAAGTATGGTCACCTTTTTCGTTTTCAGATCTCCCGCTTCGGAATATTTGGTTCAAAACGCCATCTTTGACAGAGTTTTTTTGTGATATTTCCTACATTTATCGAAACATCGACAAGCACGGCACATTATGTAGCTTGTAAACAGCAGAGTTTGCCAATTTGATGCGTTTGAGAGCAAAAATGAATTCAAAAATAAATCATAAAATAATCAGTTTGGATTGGAATACACCGTTAAGTTAAATAAATACAGTTGGGTCGCAAAATCAGTTTCTTTTCTTTTCTTTTTTTTTCCAAAATACCTTTAGCTAAAACTCGAAAAATTATAGCATCTAAATGAGGCTTATAACCTTATAGCGGCGGATTTGAAATATTTTATTTCATTTTTCAGAGTAGAAGAATCAAAACAATCGCGAAATGCCCTAAAAAGAAAGCCCCACCAGTGGCCGAGAGGTTCTGACCTCTCAACTGGTAAACAGCACGTGCTTGGTTTGAACCCAAGCGCGCAGTTGGCCTAATCGTTCGCAGTTTTCCGTGGTTTTCTTCGAACCTTAAATTTTTTTGCTTAAATATGGATTAGGTTCCTTTAGAAAGAACATCACGGAGAGCACTCCACCCGCTTAAGGGCCTGTATCCCTCGTTTAGTTAATCTACCGTCCGTAAAATAAACCAATAAACCAAACCTAAAAAGAAAAGTTTAAAAGCATTCCACTTTTTGCGTAGGAGAATGATTAAAAAGAGCTTGAGGAGGGAGAGATACAGCAGAAGATTTTCTATAAACAGAGGTAGTGAACAGATTTGGGTGTTTCGAAACCTAGACATCAAGGAAAAGAAGAGAATTGTTCTCTTCGCTTTCGAGAGTAAATGAATTGCAAGGATTAATAAAATGAAATTGAAATCATTCGATTTTTGATTGAAATAGAATGATCATATTATAGAATGAACATTGAATGAATAATCATTGAATGACAAATGAAAGAAAATTAGAAAGATCCAGGAAAAAAAATTATCATCAACTTACCTAAATCAGAAGAAAAATCCATATAAACTGAAAAGTTTTTCTTCAACAAAATGCACAGTAAATAACAAATAAAAGAGGGGATAATGAGTTTTAAGTGGATAAACCATCTGCGTGAGGATGGAAAGAATTATAAAATGAAAGACCCTTACACGAATACTAATTGCATAATGTCATCAATCTCAATAAAAATTAAAGAATTTCACGTAACTTTCTTTCCAAACAATCAAATGCCTCTGAACAAACACGTTAATGAAAAGGGATTTACCATCTATGAAAATCGTTATATTATAATGAGAGAGGGGTTTCTTTTTATCAACAAACTGAAAAGTGATCTTCACAGTATGAAAATTACTGGAAGAACTCCGCAGTTTGTGTTTAAAAATTTTACGGTTCTATTTAACACCTTTCAACAATTGAAGATGCATATTCATTTAATACAATCTTATGTTTAGTGCGTTATAATAAGACGCAAAACTTCATGTCTGTGGCTATGATTACGAACATAATATTTACGGAATGAAATAATACAAAATATATTTTCTTATGATATGATAAAATTCTGACGGGAAAAGCACAGAAAATGTTACTAATTAAGTCCGAAGGAATATCAAACTTCATTTACTTTATTTTTTATTCTTAATTTGAAACTTTTTCTTTTTGGAAAATTAAGTCCTGAATATGTACTTTTTTTTTAGTGACCCAAATGAATTGAATTGTACAGTTCAATTCACTTTCCATCAAATGGAATTCTAGAGCCTGTCTTATTTTTCTCTTAATCCCCTCGCTCCTCTCAAAAAGAACAATTCTTTAATCGATCTCTTGAAAAATTAGAGCTATATCTCTATACTATATATAGAGAGAATACTCTATGCCTATGTAAGTCACAAAAATTTCATTTTTCTAAGATAAGAAAATATGTGTGCTATTTACCGCATTTGTTACTTCCCATACACTGTTACATTTTTCATTTACATATAAACATCGGGAAAAAACTTGAACATTTAAAATAAAATAAAAAATTCACAGTTCTTTTCTCTAACTTTTAAACCTAATACAGACGAATCTCGTTAACGCGAGGATTCACTGGGATTTTTTTTCGTGTTAAAAGTAGTTTGCTTTATCCATTTTGTAAAAATATAATGTATTCCATGTAACAAAAAAAATATACATACGCACCTTCAAAATCAACTGTGTTGCTTGTGTTAAATTTGTTTACTAAGAATGATCAGTCAAAAATATAGATCCATGCATAAGAGGTATCTCGGTAAGAGCACTTCCGAAGAGAACTGACTAGCATTTACGATGTCACAAGATGTCAGCTGTTTCGTTTAATCAGATTTACAGTTTCTAATTACTGCTTGTGAAAAGTCCCACCAGTAAACATAACTAGAAAATTTCGTCTTATTTTAGAGCCTTATTGATTAAAAATTTCTCTGACAAATGTGGTAAAAAAAATTTTGTTTCTTTTAACTGATGTCAGTTTGCCGAGGTGTTATAATAATTTTTACTGACACAATTTTGGTTGTCACAATGTTGCGGATCTATTACCACAGAACTCTTACCAGTAAATGTGAACATTAGTTTTTGTTATTATTTTTGATTAAAGATTTTGATTAATGAGCCAATTAAATAAAGAGAAGTTTTATGCATGATTTTATTGGTACAATTTCGCCGCGGTAGTAATGAATCCCTGCAAAAGCCGCTGCAGTTGATGCTTTACTCTTTTAAGGATATGTCAGTTCCTCTTCCTTCATACTTCCATGCTACGGACAGCCAAGTTGATTTATTTTTGAGAATTAGAATCTAATTCCTCACTTTCATGGCGGCCACTTACTTCAATTAGCGTACTTATTTTGTGAAAACAATTTTAATTATTGCTACGTACTGCTTTTTCATCCCTCAATGCAATCGTTACAATTGAGTTTTACGTTTTGAGTGGTTGGAAGAAAAAATATTTTGTAAAGCTGCAGACTTTTGTAGCTTTACAAAACTAGTTTTGTAGATTAACATCTTTTTCTGTACACCGTACATGTAACAATTAAATAAGCACACAGATTTGTGTAACTTAATATCTGTAGAATTGCAGATTTTGTTTACAGTGTAATTATAAAGTTCTTTTGTAAATATTGTTAATTAAATATTTCGGATGTAAAAAGTCTACTCTTAAATTCCTTATAAAAATTAATCCAAAATTAAAAATAAATGCACATGTAAAAATTTTTAAGCTTTTGATGAAAGATGAATCAAGTTTCTAAAAGCGTCATTGAGATCAATTTCTTTCATAAGTTCGTTTTTTTATATCTCTATCATGCTGAAACGCATTGATTGAATAAGTTTTTCTTTAAACATTTGGGTGAAAAAAAGATTTTGTTTACTTTTACTTATTTTATACTTCAAAAAGTACATGTAATAATAAAATCTTTCTAAAATTACTTTTATTAAATATACCAAAGAAAATGGAACTAATTGGTAAGAAAAATGAAGGCATGGAGTTAACGTTGGCAGAATATGAATTTTGCTAGACCTTTGTTTAATAAAAGAGATGCATTAATTAAAAGAAAATAATTTTTGTACTTTTATTCGCTAAAATATATATATAACAAAATATTAATTAAGATTGGGTTTTGTAATAGAAGTTTGAAAGCTAACAAAATTTTAATGCAGTAATGTACTCTTTATGCTATTTTCATAGCAAATCTTCTCTAATAAAAATATGTAATATCGTAAAAGATAAAGCAATTTGCGAAGACGTGTCTCTGAAACTAAATACCACATGTAAATGCATTACACATGGCAATTAAAAACTGTTAAAACGAAACCCAACTATGGCGTAATCCTTTCTAAGCGGAAATCTCTTTTAAATCGCTATAATGAGGAAGTTGTAGAAAATTGGCTTGTATCCAGAGTACTAGCTGTCTCTCGCCATTGCGTCAAATTGCGACTAAATTCTTCGTTTGGCGAGTAAACAAGCGATTAGATGTACCAAATTGCTAGTGCTCAATTTTTGCTTTTTTTGTTTTTCATATCTATGCATATATACATATTTTTAATACATTTATAGTGGATAGTTGAATTTAGATTAATAACAATCGTTGTCGCAGTTATAAAAACTTAGGTTATTTTAGAACACATTGAAAAAAAAGGGGGGGGTACATTAAAGGATTAAAGATTTTTTTTTTTTAGTGCTACACGGTAAATCTGTTTTGCTAATACTTTTTTCATTTGGTGATTCTTTTTTGTTTTAATTAGCCAAATTACTAACGTTAGTCAAATGTCAGCGAGAACACTGAATCTAACCCGATATTTCTGAAACCTTAGCATTGAGGATGGTAAACTATATGCTACCAAAACCAGTACGCTTATAATTAAAAATTTAAAATTATTGGTGCTTATTACGTTGATATTTTCACATTTTTATTATATTACATCAGATTCCATCTTAACAGTTATTCATGTGCTATGTTATCATTCGATTAGGATTTGGGAGCCTTCTAGATATTAGAAACTGAATCAGCTTTCTCTTTTCAAGAGATAACTCTTTCGATACTTTTTTTGCTACTACTTGATTATACTGTCGTCCAATTTCGCCAAATTATACAAATCGCCAATCTATTCACTAAATTATATAAACTGACATAATTTTTGTTTTAAAAACAAAAGAAAAAATAAATTGGTTAAACGTCAATAAAAATATACAAATAAGACGTCCAATTACGTCTTATTTGTTATATTACGTCCAATTACGTCTTATACAAATAAAATCATTTTAGGACGTAACCAACTCGTGTAACGTGTTTAATGTCAAGTGAAAGTAACATTTACTAACATTAATTGTTGGCACTTAATCATGTCGTTTCGCGATAGTTTTTTGATCGGCGGATTAAATAAGTAGACCCTTTTTTTAGTTTTTCCGATAAAAACAGGTCTGTGAAAGGGGTTGTTTACATATTTTTACTTTAATATTCACAGAACTGAAAAGAAAATTTGTTAGTGATGCAACTTTAAATTTTGGGAAATACAAATAAGATTTTACAAAGAAAAGTACTGAAAACCCTCACCTATAAAATCATAAATAAATTTTAGATGCAGAACAAACTTACTTTTTATAAATGAAAAAATCTTGCAAAAATTTTTCAGTTAACTGTAAAAGATTTTTGATGAATGATTCGGAAAAGCTGAAAGTTCTATGTCCAAAAGTTTGTCAGCTGTGGTCTGTTCTATATAAAAATTAATAAAAGCGTGCATAATTGTATTGATGGATTTATTAATAATTTTCATAATAAAAAGCGTTAAATTTTCATAACGTTATAACAAAAAAAAGCTAAGAATATATTTAGGTTTATTCATTCTACCCCCCCCCCCCCCCCGAAAAATAAAATTCAATCTGGTTTCGGGACAGTTTTGATCCTTGGAAGCATTTTTTTTTCAAAAGTGGATGTATTCGGTTAGAAAAAAAAGCTGTAGAATTAAAAAGTAGCTCAAAACCAACCAATACATAACATTTATATTTATATTAATATTAATCTATTGGCATCACTTGCAATTTTATACAATGATTTAATATAGAATTTCGTGGAAGAATATCTTTTAGAAAGCTTACAGATATTAGATTTTTTTAAATAAACGTTGCAATTGCTGTCTACATGATGTCCCACATCTGCGTGCCAGTATTGGGGTATTTAAGATCCCAATGCTAAAAAAATAATATCCAATCTGATTTGAATATCGAAATATTTAAGAGATTCTTATACAGTTGCTTTTGTATGCAAGGCATTTCATACAAAATCGACAAAGCCGAACAATTCTAAAATTGGCTTTTTTCGCCATATTTCATACGTTTGGAGATAGGGCCGATAACCTTTAAAGTTTGACAATTGTGGGTCGTTATAATTGCATATAGGTATTTTTCTAGAGGTTTAGGTGCTTGTTTTACAACTCTAACGTTATGCGTTTATGGTTTGAAGGCAAACAATCGCGGTACCTTATTTACTTAAACGTAGGAAGTTTCAAGTTTTCTTTAAATATAACACTTTACTGTATCTGATTTATTTTTATAGATATCCTTAGCAGTTATGACTGATGTATATGTTATGATCTATGACTATGTATTTATATTATGTAATAGTAAAAACGCAATTTTTATAAGCGGTGTAAGTTTTTGTACCAGCACATAAATTTTCTATGAAACAAATGATATGTTTGCCTTAACTTTTGACAAACGTTTTACTATATTTTACTTTAATTTACTCAAGAATTTCAATTCAATAGAACTGCTGAAAAAGTAACTGCACCATTTATCATTTTCACGTTTTAAAATTGAAATGTATTTGAGTGTAAAAATTTAGAAGAGAAAGAAATTTTTTGGACTATCATCATTTCAAAGAATTTTTGTTATTTTTTAAAAAACAACATTGAAATAATCTCCAAAGATCTTCAAACTAAAGTTATTGAATATATAAGTAACTCTATTCTTGTTTTTAAAGTATAGAGGAAAGTTTAACAAAACTTTGACGTACATATCGTATCTCTTGAGTGAGAACCATACAGATTACATTTTTCTTCAAAGTATTTTACATTTAGATACAAAACTTAACCAAACTTTAAAATTATTTATAAAAATAATAAATGTGCTAAATGTGACACATTGATTCTGTAGGTTTGAGTTTTATTTTCATTTATATGTATGCAATAAATAAAAGACTGTAGCATAATTGCATTAAGATATAAATAAACTGATCGCATTATATTTTCTGGCGTATACAGGTGTTTATAAAATATTTTTACAAAAGAAGCTTTTAAGAAAATTCTTATTGCTCAATAAGTGGAAAAATTTTTGACCAGTGAAGTAGAGTCGCAATCCACTTATTTAGATAAGATTACCGGTTGTCTCAACTGATGTTGTTCGATTCATTGTCACAAAATAACGCGATAGGGAGGCAGATAAAAAACGATAGATCTGCTTTTAATCATGATTAATTCTTATTAAATTAGTCTGTTTTTAAAAGTTTACTTCTTTTATACTACAACTGGGCATTCTATTACAAAAATATATCATGATAAGTTATTATCTAGGCTAAGAGATGATGAAGCATAGAGTATGCCACTGTGTCTTTGTATATAATCAAACCATCTGTGACTTTAAGGGTTAATACTTCCGCTAATTACCGACAATGTTTTAAAAAAATCATGGTTAACAATCATTTTATATTTTGGCAATGATAGATAAGTCAAGTGAATTAAACTCCTTTGCTGAGCTCCCAGAAAATGAAATTTGTGTGTAACGTATAAATGCAATTTTCTGAAATACTATGTGACCTAAGTTAATCGCTATAGTTTTCCTGCAAAGTGCGAATTTGCATCTAATGTGCCTGATTGTTTCATCATTTTAGTCTCGTTAGATTTAGAAATAGGAGGAGGGGTCATTTTTACATTACTTTTTAAACAATTCTTTTTTTTTTCAAGTAGCTTAATTAGCATCTCTGCATTTTTCTTAAATATATTTATAAATGTCTAATAATCTGTAAATATGTGGGTCAACAGCCTTTATTTTTTCAGGCAATTTCTATGTTTCGTAGTTTACGAATAAAATGCTTATGACACACTTACAAACAGACACAGAAGTGATCTTATAATAGTTCCATTTACGTCTATTTGAATATAAAATCTTAAAAATGACTTAAAACATAAAATTTCACATTTTTATACTGATTACTGTCACCGAAAAATGGAAAACTATCTTTAATTTTTTTACTTTCAAAACTATAACAACTGCACATTTAAAGTATTCCCGAATACAAATAATTTCGTAAATATTTCAGAAAAGCTAAAAAAAAATTGAAGATAGAGGGGAGCTACACGGCATACAAGAAAAAAAAAATATTAATCAAATATCGTATGTTTTTCATTCAACTTCGATACAATATTTGTTAAATACAATGTGTCTTTATTCAAGATATTTACTCATTTTAAAAAATAAGTTACTCGAAGCAATTAAAAAAAGGGGGGAATTGCTGATAGGAATCCCATTTTTTTCACCTTCATGAGATTCAAGAAGAAATCTTATCCGGAAATTCCTAAATTCCAAATGCATTTTTTCTGAAGAATTTGCATTTTTTCTGTCTCCCTTGACAAAGACCTAAAAATAAGTTTAAAGAATTAATCTTCCCGTTATTGAATTTCAAAAAGAAAGACAATTTTCACCCATCATCTATTCTGCTCCTCCATTTTTTCTATTTTTAGGTGCGTTCGTAATTATGTAAATACGTAGCACCTATTGTTGTCGCTCAGTCCGTCGGTCTGTCCGTCTGTCTGTCTGTCTGTCTGTCTGTCTGTCCGTCGGCATATAACAACGCAAAAACTACCCAACCGAATCGTTTTAAATTTAAAATACATAATTATTACATAATTTTGTCGAGGCATTTCAAATTTTATGAAAATCTGATGGATAGATCAATTACAGGGACAATCAAAAAGAATTCCGTTACATTACGGTCAATGGGGAAAAACGTTTCAAATGTATTTTAATAGTTTGAAATTTAAAACGTATATTTATTACATAATTTTGTCGAGTCATTAAAAATTTTATGAAAATCGTATGGATAGATTAATTACAGGGTCAATCAAAAGGATTCCGTTACATTACGGTCAATGAGGGAAAAAAGTTTCAAATGCATTTTATTCGTTTGAAATTTAAAACGTATATTTATTACATAATTTTGTCGAATCATTTTAAATGTTTTAAAAATCGGATGCATTGATCAATTACAGGGATAATCAAAAGTATTCCGTTACATTATGGCCAATGGGGGAAAAAGTTTCAAATGCATTTTAATGGTGTTACACTGATTTGAATATAACATAATTGACATGAATCTATGAAATATGTACTAAAAATACATTTTGTATAATCTGTGATGCAAATAATATTTATTATTAAATTACAGGGCCACACAAATGTATTCTACTAAATAATGTTATACAGGGAAACATTGTTTGGGGGGTGTTTTAATTATATTAAACTACTTCATATTTTATGAATAAGATTTACGTTAATGAAGCATAATAAAAATTACTCACTGCATATTTACAGGAACACAAAGATTTCGACCACTATACTGTATCCAAAGTACGCTCTACTATATCAGCAAGATCGGAATATTTTTAAAACTTCGTTATCGTACGAACGCAACTCATTTGCTAAGCTTCACGTGCAATTTCCAAATTGTTATTATAAAGGACAAATGTTTCCGTCCGAAAAGCTGAGTTCATTTCGATGTACACAACAATAGACAATTCAATTTCGCTTTTATTGCAATTTTTTAAACTACAAAACATGAAACATTTTCACTTTTTACACTGCCGAATAGATCGGGGAGAGTGAATTTTCAAATGTTATTTGTTTAATAACTGCATCTAAATTTATTAAATAAAAACTATCGCTATTTGTTCAATTTTCATTATTTTTAGAATAATACTGCATAATTTTAATTTGGCACAAATTTCGTCTTGTAACTTCTTGACGTGATAGTGACGCCTAAATGACGAGTTGGCGCCCGCTGCAACTCATATTATAAGACAAGAAATGCCGAGACAGATCAGTCATTTCTTAATCTACTCCCAATAATCTTGTCCTACATGAGAATTTCACATCATAACTCGATGACGTAGTCATTTGTGTCAAAACGCCCACTCTATAAGACCTCTTCTCAGCTTTTTTAATTTATTAGCAAAACGTCAGTTAAAATAGTTCCTAACTGAATTCTAAATCTCAGATCTTGATGTTATAAATCATAGTTGATTAGAAGAAGTTAGAACGAAGAAAGCTATTGTGATACGAGAACTACCAGACAGCGTAAGATCGATCGTAGTGAGTGGAAGATCGAACAAATTCTGAGTTTTCATTGATGCGGCTGCTTTTTAGGTGCGTTCGTAATTATGTAAATACGTAGCACCTATTGTTGTCGCTCAGTCCGTCCGTCTGTCTGTCCGTCTGTCTGTCTGTCCGTCTGTCTGTCTGTCTGTCCGTCCGCATATAACAACGCAAAAACTACCCAACCGAATCTTCTGAAATTTAAAATATATAATTATAACATAATTTTGTCGAGTCATTTCAAATTTTATGAAAATCGGATGGATAGACCAATTACAGGGACAATCAAAAGGATTCCGTTACATTACGGTCAATGGGGAAAAAAGTTTCAAATGCATTTTAATCGTTTGACATTTAAAAAATATAATTATTGTGCAATTTTGTCGAGTCATTTCAAATGTTATAAAAATCGGATGCATAGATCAATTACAGGGACAATCAAAAGAATTCCGTTACATTACGGTCAATGGGGAAAAAAGTTTCAAATGCATTTTAATAGTTTGAAATTTAAAACATATAATTATTGCGTAATTTTGTCGAGTCATTTCAAATGTCATGAAAGTCGGATGCATAGATCATGTACAGGGACAATCAAAAGTATTCCACTACATTACGGTCAATGGGAAAAAAGTTTCAAATGCATTTTAATGATGTTACACTTATTCGAACATAATAGAATTGGCATGAATCTATGAAATATATACTAAAATATGCATTCTGTACTATCTGTGATGCAAAGAATTTTTATTATTAAATTACAGGGCCACACAAAAGTATTCCACTACATAATGCTATACGGGGACACATTGTTTGGGGCGTATTTTAATTATATTCAACTACTTCACATTTTATGAATAAAATATACGTTAATGAAGTATAATAAAATTTACTACTTGCATATTTACAGAAACACAAAGATTTCGACTACTATACTGTATCCGAAGTACGCTCTACTATATCAGCAAGATCTGAATATTTTTAAAACTTCGTTATCGTACGAACGCACCTCATTTGCTACGTTCACGTGCAATTTCCAACTTGTTTTTTTTTTTAATCAACCTCGCAATAATACAAATCATGACATTGCGCGCGTCTGACTAATGAGGAACAATAACGCCACTCGAGAAGGTCCAATGAGAATAATTCTGCAATAGGTTCTGTGAAAAGGGCGTAAGGAATTCGAAATATTATGAGCAAAAAATATACTAGGGAGCGAAAAATCTCGAAATAAAAAGAGTAAAAAAAAATGGTTCTTTTAATATCATTATTTTCCGTGTTATTTTATAATTTTTAAGTAGTTTTTAACCCTTTTTTTCTATTTTTATAAAAAATAATATGTGAAATCTATACATCGGTCTAATAACGGGGAAAAAGTAAAAAAAAAATTAATTTTCAAATTTTCAGTTAAAATGCGAGATTTTACGGCGCGTAGCCTGTGTACACAATTAGGATTTTAAAATAATGTATTACTATATTTCGTCACAAAATGAGCTTAAATTAAGTAATTTTATCTGCTTAACATTCTGCAGTTTTTAACATTATTTTTTTAAATATTCAGTAAAAATAAATTTTGTCTTAATAACTTGATCGATTTTTTTACGAAAAACAAATTTTAGTTTTTGTCAAATAAAACCTTTTGACATGAACAAAATAAGTGTTATTCCTTTCTTTGGATTGTTCTCAATTAGGGTTATACTCAGGGTTACTTAGGGTTATATTATCGTCACTAAATGAGCTTAAATTAAGTAATTTTATCTGCTTAACATTCTGCAGTTTTTAACATTATTTTTTTAAATATTCAGTAAAAATAAATTTTGTCTTAATAACTTGATCGATTTTTTTACAAAAAACAAATTTTAATTTTTGTCAAATACAACCTTTTGACATGGACAAAATAAGTGTTATTCCTTTCTTTGGATTGTTCTCAATTAGCGTTATAGATCATATTTGCCAAATTCACGGTAGCTAATGAGAATAATAGTGCTACTAGCAGTCTTTGCCCTCTACACTGGTCGGATTTTCTAAAAGAATCTTGAATCAAACGAAGTACATCCAGTATATATGAAATATATATATATATAATCAAACATTTATAATTGTCGTCTTATTTCTATACTGTTACATGATCCTGTTCTTATTTGATGTTGACGACATAATAGACAAAATAGCTCTAAAATGACTGAATAGGATAGGTTTAACTATTTTTAGTAGGTGCATTATCTTGAATTTCACGCTTCTAACTAAACCTGCTGCTGAGATATGGCAAAATATTTCAGAAGCGCTGGAGGTGTATAATTTAAAACAATGGTCAGGAGCATTCCAATAATATATCACACGAAGGGTGTAGGGAAAAATTAAAAAAATGACCCCTCCTACACACACAGTGTTCCAACTATCACGTCTCCCCGGTATGAAACCTTCACCTGTCTTTGAAATTTTCAAATATTATAACTAATATTTATCACAGGGACACGTAAAAATATCCGATCTGTAATGATAAAATGCTGCAATTTCAAAAACTGTCCCCATGGGTGGGCAAATTGGGGAGCATAAAGAAAAGATGATAATTCGAAAGAACGGTCCCAGGACTTTCCGTTGATATGTCACATGATAGGTCCAAAGAAGTTTGCATTCTTTTGCTCCCACTTTAAACCTCTTGATGAGGGTGAAATTTTAAAGTCACTGAATCGTGTCGTTTATTATTTTTTATTTATCTTCTGCCGTTTCATGCTTCTACTTAAAACAACTGCTGGGATGTGTCAAATAAATTAAATTGTTCCACTCTCCTTTGGACCCCCTCAGGGGGGGGGTCTAAAATCGCCAAAATACATGCTTAATTATTTTTTCAGTAGATTTAATTTCCGAGATTTCACGCTGTTTTCTTAAACGGCTGTTGAGATATAGGAAGATGTTCCAAAATTTTCGACCCTCCCCCCCTTTATTTCTCTTAAAGGGGAATTTTTTAAAAATCCCATCTTAGTGCAATCTTATATTATAAGAAAATATTTCCCCCAATTTTCATGTTTCTACATTTAGTAGTTTTTGCTGTGCTAGATTATCAGTCAGTCAGAACAAACTATGTGCCACACGTGTCAGTTCAGTATTAAGTACATTTTAAATATTTAACATTAGCTCATATGCTAGAAAACCATTCTATATGGTACTAAATATGAACTTGACTGCAATTAGGATGCCCATTAATTTGGATTACCTCTTCAGCACCTATTCCTAACATGACAAAGATTATTTTTCAAAAAGTTGTACAAATGAAATAAAGAAATAGTGGTTGGGACGATATAGTCGAAGCGTTAATAGCAAAAAATATATTCTAAAAATCAAGAAAAATGAAAGAACAAGAAATTTTCAATGATGGTAATTTGAGACAAAAAAAAATGTTAAAAACCGGGAAGGAAAAAAATTTGAAGACCTAAACGAAAAGTATAAGAAAAGAAACTGTTGATAGACACATTTTCTTTTCTTTCATCCATTCAAAAATTCAGTTAAATCTTTATCGGAAAAAAAATCACAGAATTTCAAATGCGTTTCCGGGAGAATTTTGATTCCTGTCTCTCTTGACACTAACCTTTCAAAAATTTAAAGAATGAATCCTTTCATTGTTGAATTTCTCGGCTGTCATTGAAATGGCATTTCGCATATGAATATTTTGACGACATAATCTCTAAAGTTTAACATTAATCTTAATCAATAGAAATAAAGTAGTATCACTCGAGAACGCTGATTGATTTATTAGGGTAAAATAATTAATTTACTTTATTTTCGTAAAACTACTGAATAAATAAAACATTTATTAGAAATTTGTATTAATTTAATGATATTAGCACAGATCTGTAATGATAGTTTTTTAAGTGAACGGTGTTTCTTGTGTATTTGTTTATGCTGATTTCGGGGAAATAAACCAAAAAATCCGTCGATAAGAGTTTTGACAAGAATTCTTATTTCCTGTTTGGTTTAAAAATTATGATGAGAGTAAAAAATTATGTATTAAGAATAGATTATGAAACACTTTCTAATATTTTAGAATAATCCAAAAAGACATAACCGTTTGATAAGGTAAAATATAATGGCATAATAAACATATTTCGACTGTTGGTTAGGTCAGGAGGCCTGCACAAGGGGTAAAGTTCTACGAAGCCGAACTCAGAGACGCACATTAGATATCTCCTACCTTATATTCCGGCAAAGTTTTGCACTGTTTACGGACTGTGCATATACGTATTTCATTCAGTGTTCTCGTTGGCGCTCGCCATTGCGCCAAATTGCGACTAAATTCTTCATTTGGCGAGTAAACAAGCGATTAGGTTCGCCAAATTGCTAGTGCTGAGTCTTTCTTTCTGTCCTTTTTCGTTTTTTAATGTGTGTGTTTAATATTTTTATTTTATTTTTTAATATATTTGAATAAAAACGTATTTGTAGCGGATAGTTGAATTTAAATTAACAACAGTTGTTGTCGCAGCTATAAAAACTTAGGTTATTTTAGAACATCTTGAGAAAAAAAAAGGAGCATATTAAAAGATTAAAGATAATTTTTTTAGTGCTACTCGGCGAATCTATTTGGCTAATAGTTTCTCATTTGGCGAATGTTTTTTATTTTTAATTAGCCAAATTACTAACGTTGGTCCAATGTCAGCGATAACACTGATTTCATTAGAAGGAAATTCATAATCTATGAAAGTTGTAATGAAAAATGTACAAATAGTTAAAACTGTTAGAGCCTTTAGTCAATTGACAAGACATTTTGAAATATGTATTATTATGCTAAAAATATGTTAAATACTGTGCCGGAAAAAAAGTTAAAGTACTGAACGAAAAGCAAGATAAGAAACTATTGATAGACACAATTTCTTTCCTTTCACCTCTTCAAGAATTCAGATAAATCTTTATCTTGAAATTCACAGAATTTTAAGTGCGCTTTCGAGAGAATTTTGATTCCTGTCTTTCTTGACAACAACCTATCAAAAATTTATAGAATGAATTTTTTCATTGTTGAAATTCTCGCCTGTCAATGAAATGGTATTTTGCATATGAATATTCTGACGACATAATCTCTGAAAGTATAACATTAATCTTAATACTTGGAAATAAAATAGCACCACACGAGAACACTTATTGATTTATTTTGGTAAAATTATTCTTTTATTTTATTTTAGTACAACTACTGAATAAATTAGTAATTTATCAGAAATATGAATTAATTTAATATTATTAGCACAGATTCATAACGATAGTTTTTTTTTTACGAATGGTGGCATTTCTTGTTTATATGTTTGTGTTGATTTCGGGGAAAAGTTCCGTCACGTACTGTTTTGAGAAGAACCATTAGTTTCTGTTTAATTTATAATTTATAACAAGAGTAAAAAATCATGTATCAAGTATAGACTATGCAACAATTAAAGCTCTTCTAGCCAACTTGATGCATATCAGACACCTCCTACCTTATATTCCGACAAGAGATGATGCTGGATATTGAAATAAATCAATATTTATATATTGATGTGAACCCAAAGACTCCCTCGTTTGTTAGTTTGTCAGCAATCTCATTCTCAGTCACTCCTGATTCCCTTGCGTAAATTACGAATTAGTGTACGTTTAAAAAGACCCTCACATTGGGAAGCCCCTTCTCCCACTTGGCCTATATCCCTCATGTAGATCGACCGTCATAAACAAAACAAAACCAAACACCAGTCACTTCAGAGTGTCCACGAATCCACTAAAAATAGAAAGTTTTGAAATAGAAGTCTTGTAGAGCTAATAGTATTGTTCTAAATCGATAATTAGAGGTAAAAATATTTTACAGCATCTGAAGCCTTAAATAGCGATAGCTTGGGAGCTGTAAATTATTTTAGGGTTGTTATTCGTGGCATCGTGAAAAATTGTGTAATAGTTCTTTTGTAATGTCTGAATGCAAAGTCAAAAGTCAGGCTGAAAGGTCGTCGCACTTAACCTACCCGTGAATTTTTTAATTTTCATAATTTTCGTCGTAAAAAAAAATCCTGGAGGTATTTTGAAATTTTAATATCTTCAAATTTAGTATTTAATGAAATAAAAAAATATAAAAGCCAGACTATTTAGACAGACTGAAAACTGTGCCAAATAATTTCAAGTTTTTTTTATAACTATTGGAAAAAAAGTATTTAAGATACGCTGAGATTGAGACACAATAATATTTATGCTTAGAAAAAATATTTTGTAAAGGACAGACAGTTTTGGTGGAACTTCCTACTTGCCATAAATTTTGAATGTTAAATGTGAGTGCCAGCTAAATATCCGTTAACTGACTTATGGTACAAACAAAGCGTAAAGCGCGATGCAGTGCCACGCTAAAGCCAGCTTAAGATGAATTTCAACTGGATGAAATGTGATTGCGTGCGCAATCATCACAAACCTCATTGCGATTTCAAGATACTCTAACATGGAGCCGTTTGAAGATTTTTCCGCCAATTGTGTCAATGTTTTATTTTACTAGATTTTTTTAAACAAATCTATCTTAAAATATGATTTGCATTAAAATAATTAATATTTGAATAAAAATATAATTGAAAATGTCTAAAATGTAATCATATATTTAATATAAGATATAATTAACATTGAAATAGTTTGGATGTTTGTTATTTTTATTATATAAGGAATTAAAGTTTTTGTTAGTACCAGTAGTTACAAGAATCAGTTTTGTTGGCAGTAACCCATTTTTTTTCGAACAAGAAACTTGTTATTATCGTATCTTAGGAAAAATCAGTGTTTTTACTGGTAAAAACCAATTCTGACACACGTATACTGAAAAATTATAAGAAATCTTCAGATCACATACTTATAAAATCCCGCTTTGTCTACTTTACCAATTCATAAAAATTTCGAGTATAAAATAAAGTTTTATTGTTTGCAATTTTCTCGCTTTCGAATTTTAATCGTAGCTCTAGTCAACCGGTTTTTGTGGATTTTGTAGTCTTTAAATTCTCTTAAACAGTAATTTCAAAAAGTTGTGTGCCCTCAGGGATATATTTTCTACCAGTATATATTGCTTTTCTCAAGGGTATAGGAGAAAGCCCTTACTTGAAAGTGAGATTTTCTAAAAAATTATGCTTTATCAAGCTGAAAGTTCTGGGTAATTATGGTTATAGTCGCAATGCAATAGTAATGAAATAACGCAATGAATTTGAAATAATGTATTACGTCTTTTTCACATTTATAGTAATTCTATATAATATTATGTTTCTCAAAAAATGCATTGCTCTTTACTAAAAAAAATTGGAGATTCTTTTTTCCTTCTTAATCTAAAATGTATACCATTCTCTTTTCAGACACTGTAGTAACAGTAGTGCGTGGAATACGTGCTAAATTTCTTTTAGATATCCCCATCTCCCTCTTAATCTGACTTCCAATTATGAACATCGAAAATAGATATGGACTTTTAATAAAATACTGTTAATATTGTGTCACGAATTGGCACTTAAGTATGGTATTGACAATCATGTGCGATATACCCACTTCATAGACTCCAAGAAAAATGCATAAAATCAACACTTGAACAAAAAACAATCTGAAGAAAATATTTAAAATAATCTGTCGAAATCTGTAGGAAATTGGACCATTTAAAAAATATATATGCAGATAATATTACAGATGTTTTATAAAATTCTACAGTTTTTATTAAGATAAAGCAAAAATTTTTTAGATTTCTGTTGAGTATCTGAATAAAGTGGCTATTTCTTCGGATAATCTTAAGATTGATTTTAGTGGGGTTGAATCGGGTATAAAAGGTAAACCTTTTACCCAGTCCCGGCCATGGCCGAAACTAAGTGATTTAATTTCTGCATAACATTTACATTTTTCTGATACAATCTTATCTTACACGTTAACTTCTTCAAAAAGCAGGCTTTTTTATGCATAGATATATATTTTTAGATTATATGTCCGAAATTCACGGAAAACGAAATAACATAACATAAACAAGTATTAAAAAAATTGAAATAGACATTTAAAAATGAAAATTCAGCAAGAACATTTATATAATTTAGAAGGAAAAGGAAGGGTGGTTAATGAAAAACACTATTCTGAAGTTTTAGAAAGAAAAAAAAGTACATATTTTCATGATTTTTCTTTGTAATTTATTAAATCAAAATAATTTTTTAATTCTTCATCTGTTAAATGTATATATCTCTATTACTTTTACAAAAATAAATGAGTAAATACAATTTCAGACCAAGGTTCTTAGGAAAGAACGAAATCCAGGTTCAGCTCGAAAAAATGAAATCTAGACCGGTTCGCATTTTCAGAAAGAATCACGTTTTGAGCACTTTATCGCCAGAACAATGATTGGTGCGGAGATGAAGTCAATGCTACGCACCCTTTCTTTTTTGTGACGTCAAACGCCCAGCGAATAGCAATCCTTCCTTCTGCAAAGAGATCCCGCTTATTGTTCATTTGTTTTTCCGTAAATGTTATAAAGCAAAGACTATAATATAAGGAAATGTTATTCACCGTTGTTTACGATTAAAACATAGTTTAAAACAAAGAGCTTTTTCAGATTAAACTGCTTTAAATTTCACAAAACTTCTAAACATAAATTTTTTTGTTTTTCTTGATTCAAAAATGTTATTTCCTTAACTCGCTATGTTCGAAGAAATTGAGAAGTTAATTAAAAACAGTAGTAAAGATTCTCTTGTAATAAATATAATTCTATTAATCATATGTTTTATGACACATTTGAACTTAGTTTATTTTGTGTTTGGCGATGCAGCTAGTTGAACGTTCTCTCTTTCACCAACTCGCCAAGGCTGGTGCTCAAAACGTGATTCTTTCTGAAAATGCGACCGGTTCAGTTCCAATCTTTTGACTAAAAATTAAGGCTCTGTTTTATTCAATTCTTTGGTAAAATATAAACCAGGTCCGGCTAGAGTTTTAAGGGACAGCTTACCTTTTCAACAAATTTGCTTATTTTAAAAATATGGTTCAAATAGTGAACACACAGCACTTGAACGTTTAACTAAAAATACATTTTGAAAAAAAAAAAAATTAACTCTTCACTGCACAGCGTTTCACATTTGGGATTTACCTAAAAACACTATAATTATCTCTATATGTGCTATGAGTTTGGTCAATAGGATCGCTGTAACTGATCAAGAACAGTTCAAAGATAGGAACAACATTTATATTGTAAATGGCTGAATGGCTGCATTCCACAAAAAATTGGCCCCACCAGTGGCCGAGAGGTTCGGACCTCTCAACTGGTAGACGGCAGGTGCTGGGTTCGAATCCAATCGCGGCTGTCGGCCTAACCGTTCGGAGTTTTCGTGGTTTTCTTCGAACCTTGCGTAAATACGGGTTAGGTTCCCTTAGAAAGACCCCCACGAAGGGCATTCCCCCCTTGTCCTATATCCCTAGCACAGATAATCGGACGTCAAAAATCAATCAATCAATCACCACAAAAAATTAAAATTTGTTCTTAGGGAAGAAAAAAAAAATCAAAGTTGTAAAGGCCCCACACTAGGTACAGAAAAAAAAACCCGGATGAGTCATGGGTAGAGATGGGAATGCTCGAAAAAAAAACGGAAAAATTGGGAAAAAAACCGGTTTTTTTCCGAAGGCTTATTTTTCAATTTTTCCGAACTGGAAAGATTGAAATTTCATTTATGAAATAATATAGTGAAAATTTTGTAATAGCTACATTCTCATACTTTTTATTTTTTTTATTTTTATGTTGAGTGTCTCACATGAAAATTTTAATGTGGGTAATCTGATCTCTGAGCAGAAATCTGTTTGAGAAGACTTGAAAGGATTCTTCACATTTTTTTCTTGTTTGAAACACAAGACCCTTTGCAAAATTTCTCTTGAAAATAGACTTTTCAGAAAAAAATTAATCAACAAATTGAATCTTTCGCAAGTGCAGTGATTGAAGAAAAAAAATCTCATGCCATACAGCAGCTGAATCTTATTAAGTTGCATATATGTGTGTAAATAACCTTATTAAAAATGTCTAAATAGGAACCTATATATAGTAATAATTCCTTATTCAAAAAATCTGAATATATTTTGTACAAGTATATACAAAAAGTTCGCAATTTCACAAAAACTTGATTACATAAAAAAAATCTAGATATGTAATTATTGCAATATTGCAGAAAATTATTGCAATAATATGCCGATTAATGGAAATGATAAAATTAAAAATTCAACATAAAATTTTGAAGTATGCATTTATTACTTTGATCTGTCTTTTCAAGAAGTAAGTATTGAATTCGTGAAAAATTTGACTTCCAGTTTTTGGTGTATTTAAAACTTTTAGAAGGTCCTGAACACGTTTTGATGGTTTTTGGAAAATATCTGTCACTCTGTGAGTCTGTATGTGACAAATTTTATGGGCACTCTATCTCAAGAACTGATGCACATAATTTCACAAAACTTTAGATTCAGTTACACCTTGATATAAACTCCAGATGTTTAGTTATTAGTATATATCGCCAAACTGATGGCGCTGCTATGCTGCATTATTCATAATTTCCACAATAGTTCTATCTCGAACTAATGTATGTATTTTTATAAAATTTCAGATAAAGTTAATCTTTGACATAACTTCGTGCTCATTACTTTTTGGTGTAAATTGCTCAACAGATGACGCTGCTATGCTGCATTATTCATGCAGCAATAACTATCGCAATAACTTTACCTCAAGGACGATTAAAAAAAAAATCAAACTACAGTTTCTGATATATATTAATGTTGTTTAGTTTTTGGTGTAAATCCCCTATAGGTGGCACTAGCTGCATTTTTCAAGATTTCGTTATAGCTGATTAATTGAATGTTTTTTCAAGGTGTTGAATCTAAAATTGACCTCCATTTTACCTCCATAATGTACAGTAATGTTGCCAAAACATGGGCAGTTTGCATTAGAAAAGTACAACTGCGATGAAAAAAAAGCCCCATATTTTAATACAAGTAACTATGTTCCAAATTATACTCTTGATTAAACTTTGAATTTTTGCAGTTTTCTAAAGCACAATAGATGTTTATCTCTTTATGTAACGGCTTTTGTTAATTCCTCAACTAGTGAGCATTTCCTATTTGTAGTGTTCTGTTTTCATAACTTTTGTGTTCCACTCTTAGAAATATAAAATTACCATGTGGAAACATTATTGAATATGGTTTCTTACTCAAGAATAGAATACCAGATTTCAGGGTAAAAAGAAAAAAATTATATTTAATTAAACTTAATCTGGTTTTAGTGAGTAAAAATCTAACAGTCAAAAATCCTACGCTATTTTTTAGTTGCAGACCTGAGTAAGCCAAAGTAAAAATTAGTTTTGTTTGAATTTAGATTATAAAACTAAATCAAAACTTTTTTGAGTTGAGATTGGAAAGTTATACCAAAACTAAACATGTTTTATAAAGGAAATAAAATTATAATTCTAAGAAAAAAAAACTAATAATGTAAAAATATACATTTTTTAAACAAACAATGAGATTTTTTAATGCTGATATTCATAATAATGACAAAACTGCCATAATTTCTTTAAACTAGTATCATTTACTTAAAAACTATACTTATGTAAATGGAATGCATAATTTATTTCATTCCAAACTGCAGACATATTGGCTCAGGTTTTTACATTGGGTCAATTGGTAGTTAAACATGTAACTGAAAAATCATTTCAACAGAGATATGATATAACAAACAATAGCATTTAATAAACATTCTTAGGCTGTGGGAAAAAAAACTAAACTTTTAAAAGCAGGTTTTGCTACTTTCTTTTTATTTTGTAATATAAAGTGAAAATAATTTTCATCTAATACATATAAATGGGAAAAAATATTTATTATTTAATATTCTCTAAGGAAATATAATTTATTTGGGAGAAACAGTCATGAAAAATCAATTTTTCCAATTTTTCCGTTTTTTTCCGAAAAAACCCGGTAAAAAACCAGTTTTTCCTTATATTTTTCCGGAAAATTTACATGTCTAGTCATGGGATACTCGGAATTTAATTACCCGGAATGTAAAGTCTATGGGGGTGTTCTTTACAAATATATCGCTTAAATTTTAATATTTTTACCTGATTTTTTTTTTTTTTTTTTTTTTTTTCAATAGGAAGTTTTTTTATTATTCATTAATTTGTTGAAAGGTTCCATAAATTCCAATTTGAAGACGATTTCCTAAGATTTTGTTTTTCAACATAAATTGAAAGAAGGCGTAATTCCATGTCGAATGGTTTGTTGAATCTTGAGATTCTTCAGAAACATAACACTAGATGGCAGCACCAAAACATTGATCTTGATAGAACGAAGATATTTTGACTCTAATTTATAATCATATTTCATTAATTCTCACTCATTTATATTTGTAAATTCCTAATATGTTTTCATATATATATTTAGCATTTAATCATTTGTTTAATTCATCTTTTTAGATTGTATTATTTACTCAGCAGATTTGGCTGCGTGACTGTTTTAGAACAATGTTAAGATTCAAAAGTATGTTTACAAAATTTTGAAGTCTATTTATTCTATTAAATCTCTTTCAAATCTCATTAAATCATATTTTTTGTGTGTAAAGAACCATAAGTAAAAGGGTGTAATATCATCGGTCAAAAACACAAAATAGTTATTTTTAAGATATCAATATTTCATCAAATCGAAGACTGCCAATGAAGTTACGAAGACAATACTTGTGATTGCCGTCTACGACGAATGTTTCACAGGTAAAATCTCTCTTCTGATTAAGATAAATAAAATCTATGTTAATTCAGCATAAATCACAACATAATAAAAGTTTTTTGTCCGTCCAATAAGCCGGATTGTCTAGTGAAATACATTTAAAGTTTAAATATAAATATTTATTGAGTCATTATGTAAACGAAAGCGGAAATCGTCAGTGAACAGAAATTTAATTTCACTATAAAAGAAATTAATCGTTATAACATTAAAGTGGTTGAAGCAATAGAAAATAAAAATGTGAAATTATTTGAAAAGCTTAAATCAGAATTAATCAGCTTAGAAGCTGATTTTAAAAAATCCTATTTTGGCATTGCCGAAGAAAGCATTATTGGTTTATATGATTCATTTACAAAAGCAAAGGATATTATAGTTCTTGACGATTCAGTTAAAATTTAAGAATTTTTGGTTGTAAAAGTACAAGAAATATGAACGAAACTAGTAATAATTCAGGAATGTCTGTAGCACTTTAAAATTGCCTAAATTTGAATTACCGATATTTTATGGTGACATAAGTAATTGGATTACCTTTAAGGAAACATTTCTGACTGCAATTCATAATAATGAAAATTTATCAGATCAGTTAAAATTTTCTTATCTAATAGCGAGTGTAAAGAATTATCCTGCTAAATTAATTTCGGGTTTTTCAATATCCGGCGGCAATTATAAGGAAGCATGGGAAAGTCTTGTTAATCGCTATGATAATCGTAAGAATTTGGCATATTCATTACTGTCAAAATTCATTAGTGCTAAAACATTAAAATCACCTACGCAAAAATCGATTCTAGAGCTATTGAAGTTATTCGGAACTTGAAATCTAAAATTTGAATTTAATGAATTTGTTGATTTGATTTTAGTTAATTTAGTTCAAACGAAATTTGATGATAATTTACGAAAACAGTGAGAGTTATCATTAAATAATGATTGTTTTCCAACTTATGAAATGATAATTAGTTTTCTTGAAAAACAAGCACGTAGCCTGCAGAATTGTAATGTTGAATTTATTAAAACTGAATCTAAAGCTTATCATAGATTTGATACTAAATCTCAACATTTTTCAAAAAGATCGGTATCGAATACTGTTGTAGCAGATAATGTGAATAAATCACAAAAAAATAGTTGTCCACAATGTAATGAACCCTACCAACTTCATAGATGTCCAGCAATGCAGAATTTATCTATTGAGCAACGCTGGCATTTAGTAAAATCAAAAAAGTTATGTACGAACTGTTTACGTTCTAACCATTTTGTTGCTAATTTTTTGATAAATACCACATGTAAACATTGCAATTCAAAACATCAAACACTCCTTCATCGTGATCAATCCGCCCCTGCACAACAGCAAATTGTTAGACAACAAGATCAGGTAACAACCCCAAATGTTGTAGGTAATTTAAATGAATCTAACTTTTTTTACTAATCAATTGTTTAGTGAAAATTCTCAAACATTGTTGGCTACTGCCATTATACGTGTAAAATCTAAATCAGGCGAATTCATTCCTTGCAGGGCGATGATCGACAGTGGTTCTCAAAAGAGCCTACTTTCTAAAGCTTGTTGTAAAAAATTAGGTCTTCCTTCAAGGCCTACAAATCATAAAATCTCAGGAATAAACAATTTAATTGTAGAAACAGCTCTTCAGGAAGTTTCTTTGACATTCTCTCCCCATTTTAATGATGAAATCTTTCAATTAGACGCGTTAGTTGTTAATCAGATAACAACAAACTTACCATATTTTTTGATTACGACTACGTTTTGGCCACATATTGAAGGCTTGAATCTTGCGGATCCAAATTTCCATGTGTCCGGTCCTATTGATCTCCTTATAGGTGCAGATTTGTTTGCCAATATCATAATAGGAGAATATATTTTAGGACCTAAAGGATCACCGAGTGCTATTAATTCTAAACTGGATTGGATACTATCGGGAAATGTTTATTCGAATGAATCAAACCAAAATTCATCTATTAGTTGTCATGTGACTACGCAGATTACTTCTCAGTTGCAAAAGTTCTGGGAACTTGAGTCGGTTTCCAGTTCTGATCCAATTTCTCTTGTTGAAGATAATTATTCTAAAACCGTTTCACGCGCAGAATCAGGAAGATATGTTGTAAACTTGCCGTTTAAATCTAAACCAATTCTCGGTGATTCAAAATCTCAAGCTCCAAAGCAGAAATTTTTGGAAAAGAGACTCCAGCAAAACCCTTTGCTTAGAGAGCAATATTTAGCATTCATGCAAAAATATATCGACTTGGGGCACATGGAACTTGAACCAAATTCAGAAATTTCAAATCCGGATCATTTTTATCTTCCGCATCACGGGGCATTAAAAGAAAATACTTCAACTACACGTATTTGACGCATCTGCAGTTGGTTCATCAGGCCGCTCTTTAAATGATTATTTAGAGATAGGTCAAAAATTGCAGCCGGAAATATTTCCTTTATTATTAAAGTTCAGAATGAATCCAATTGCTTTTAGTGCTGATATCGAAAAAATGTTTAGGCAAATCCTAGTTAATCAAAAGCACATTGATTATCAACGCATTCTTTGGAGATTTAATTTAGAAGATACTATCAAATTATACAGGTTGTTGACCGTTACATAAGGTTTTTCCTGTGCACCTTTTTTGGCCATTAGAACATTACGCCAGTTGGCCATTGATAACGAACAATATCATAAAAAAGTCTGCCAGATTATTCGAGATGAAATTTATGTTGATGATCTTCTTTGTGGATCCGATTCACGAGAAAACGCTCAGAGTTTAGTTACAAAACTAATAAGAATTATGAAAAGCAGAGGTTTTAATCTACGGAAGTGGACCTGTAACAATCCTGATGTAATAGCTCACTTACCTGATAAAATGAAGGCTTCCTCAAAAAAGGTCATTCAGGAAGATGATACTGTTGAAGTTCTCGGTTTACTTTGGGACTCTTCCAAAGATGTTTTACAAATTCGTTTTAGTGACTTAAAAAATGTAAAAACAAAACGAGAATTGTTATCTGTAGTGGCTACAATATTTGACCCTCTGGGTTTCCTAGCTCCTACAATAAAGTTAAGAATTATGATGCAAGATCTGTGGAGGGATAAGATTTCTTGGGATGAAGAAATCCGACATTCCATACAACAGTTTGGAATGAATTTTCATCTGAAATACATTTATTGAAGTCCATAGAAATTCCTAGATATATGAATGTACTTAATAAAGCAGTTGTTCAAATTCAACTGCATGGCTTTTGTGATGGCTCGAATAAAGCTTACCTATTTACGTGTTGTTACACCTGAAAAAGTATTTGTTAATTTGATTGCTGCAAAAACTAAGGTCAATCCTATAAAACCTCAAACATTGCCAAGAATTGACTTTGTTCAGCTCTTTTACTAGCTAGGTTATGTTCTGTCATTATCAACACATTACCAGTAAACTTTGACAATATTTATTTTTGGTCAGATTCACAGATTGTTCTCAGTTGGCTAAAAGCACCACCTTTAAAGGGAAATCAGTTCGTACTCAATCGAATATGCCAAATACAGGCATTAATGCCTTCCCACGAGTGGAATCATATTCCAGGTGCTTTAAATCCTGCAGATGTAGCTTCTAGGGGAATCCCACCACGAAAGCTTCATCAACATTCTCTGTGGTGGCATGGGCCTCCATGGCTGCTGTCAAATGAGCAAATCCCAATACCTAAGTTCACTGCTCCTATTTCTGAGTTAAATCAAGTAATTGACTCTGTCAGTAATGTAACACAAGTAAGTGCACCTCCAGACTTTCTTCTTAAGTTTTCGAAATTCTCTAAGCTGTCAAGAGTCACAGCCTATTGTCTTAGATTTATAAATAATGCTAGACATAGTACATCGAAAAAATTTGGAAATCTAAGTTCAGAAGAAATCTCTAATTCAATTCAATGCATTGTAAAATTAGTGCAAAGTTCTGAATTCAACACAGAGCTTAAGTTGTTAAAGGAAAGAAAGCCTTTACCGAGCAATAGTAAACTATTATCACTAAATGTATTTTTAGATTCAAGTGATATAATTCGAGTAGGTGGTCGTTTGCCACAACATCAGTCTTTAACCTTTGATAGAAAATATCAAATGCTACTCCCAAAGAATCACTTTGTTACAAAACTATTAATAAAGTACGTAAATAAGAAACATATGCACGCAAGTACACAGCTAGTACTTTCTATAATACGTCAACAATATTGGTTTGTTAATTGTCGTTCTACGGTACGACAAGAGCTCAACAAGTGTGTGCTTTGCAAACGCCTAAAAACACAAGCTTGTCAACAAATGATGGGATATCTTCCCGTTGACAGAATCACCCCAATTCGTCCATTTTCCAAGGTTGGTATAGATTTTGCCGGTCCCTGCATAACTAAGCCAAATTTGCCTAGAAGTAAGATCAAAATAAAATCTTACATAGCTGTATTCGTCTGCATGTGCACTAAGACTTGTCTGTGCAAGCCGCCTTGCTAGCAGCCTTAAAGAGGTTTATTGCACGTAGAGGCCTACCATCTGATATTTATTCCGATAACGGAAAATATTTTGTAGGTCTAGCTAATCAACTGAAGCAGCTATTCCAATATTTGAGGGAAAGTGAAATTCAAGATTTTCTTTCGAGCCAAAAAATCAATTGGCATTTCATTCCTCTATATGCGCCTCACTTTGGTGGGCTATGGAAGGCAGCTGTAAAGCTTACAAAAAATCATCTGTTAAAGGCATGTAAATCTAATATTTTAAACTTTGAAGAATTATCCACTTTGCTATGTCAAATCGAAAGTTGCATAAATTCAAGACCTCTAACACCGATGTCATCAGATCCATCAGATCCGCGCGCATTAACGCCGGGTTATTTTCTAATCGGAACACCGCTCCTTGATATTCCCGAAGCATCTAATTCACGAGCTCTATCATTAAATGCTCGTTGGCGCCTTATTGAAAGGGCCAAAAACCAATTTTGGTATAGATGGTCAAGAAAATATCTCCAACATCTACAACAGCGTCCTAAATGGACTACTCCAAGTGTTAATCTCCGAGAAGGTGACATGGTAATAATTCATGATCGATCCCTGCCCATGAGATGGAAAATGGGCCGTATTTTGCAAACTTTCCCAGGACAAGACAATCGTGTCCGTGTCGTTTTGATTAAAACAGCGGACGGTGACATCAAACGTCCCATTACTAAAGTGTCCCCTCTACTGCCGGGGGCGGAGGATGTTGAGTCTTGAGAATCTTCAGAAACATGACACTAGATGGCAGCACCAAGACATTGATTTCGATAGAACGAAGCTATTTTGACTCTAATTTATTATTATATTTCATTAATTCTCACTCATTTGTATATGTAAATTCCTAATATATTTTCATATATATATTTAGATTTAATCATTTGTTTAATTCATCTTTTTAGACTGTATTCTTTATTCAGCAGATTTGGCTGCGTGACTGTTTAAGAACAATGTTAAGATTCAAAAGAATGTTTACAAAATTCTGAAGTCTATTTATTCTATTAAATCTCTTTTTAATCCCATTAAATCATATTTTTTTGTGTGTGAAGAACCATAAGTAAAAGGGTATAATATCATCGGTCAAAAACACAAAATAGTTATTTCCAAGATATCAATATTTCATCAAATCGAAGATTGCCAATGAAGTTACAAAGACGATACTTGTGATTGCCGTCTACGACGAATGTTTCACAGTAACTCTCTTCTGATTAAGATAAATAAAATCTGTGTTAATTCAGTATAAATCCCAACAGGTTCTTTTCACTTATATCACGCTAATGACATTTTGGTGCATGTGAAATCTGTCGTGGGTGCAAAGTCCTCCTGCGAATCATACTTCTATATGTGCCTAGTCAGATGAAAATCTCGTCACCTGATCAAGGCTCTAAATTATGAGTTTAAACTCTGGTAATAGGTCTCCTCTTTAAGGGCGGTTCATATGAGTTTTATAGAAGAGTGAACAATCCCACCCCCTCATCTTTTTTTAATCCCTTCCATTTTAAACAACGCACCATCAAGTCGAAACAACATATTAAAAGAAATCTAGATCAGGTCAACAAAGTAATAAATATTCTAACAAATAAATAGCGATACAGCCACAAAAACAAGGTAAAATCTGGTAGATCTCCGTATAATGTGATCAAGGGACTTACGCCCCGCAGTATTATTTTCATTCTTTAATTATTATAGGACGATTTAGATGGTAAAATGTATGTTTTTGACCAATTGTATATTATTAATAATTTGCTTGTTTTTATAAGAAACGACAGCTTTTTACTTAAGCATCTATTTATATGTATTAAAAGTTTCTGCTTCTAGTTTAAAACAAGTTCACTTTTTGTGTATTTCTTAAGATTCTTTTTTATTTCTTTATTAAATTCTTGATTATAAGTAACAAGATAAATTTAGAATGTGATAAAATTTTATAAGGAACTAATTTTCTTGTTTACATTTTATAAATAGTTTAAGTTTTCGTTAGAGTTTTATTTTAATAGTTAAGAACGCAAAAATATCATTAATCTTCAAATACTATCAAACTGTCTTCTTATATTTAAACTAGTTTCTCTGTAATAAAATGGAGTTCTTAGAATTTAAAATTGAGCTTTTTCGTAAATCTATGCTAGAGGGCAAAATGAAGAAACTTATTTTTACTGACGCTTGATTTAGTTTCTTTTTCTTTAACCAGAATAAACTGGTCTCTTTTCAAAAAGAAAAAAAAACTCTCCTATTGTATTATTCTTAAAGCAACAAGTATTGAAATTGAAAAGGATTATTCAAATCATAAATAATTATATTTCTTTTAATTGTAAAAAGATAATATAAGGAGAAACTTTTAAAATAAATAAAAATAGTTTTATTGGGTCGTTCCATGTTTCAATTTTTTAATGCCATTTTGGAATCAAACAAAAAGGAATATTCTAAAACTGCACGATCTATATACCTGAAGTGTAAAGAACAAACATAACTGTGCATAAAACTGCCTTTTTTATGTTGGAAAAAGCATAAGCTTAAATTTCACATTTACAACATTTTTAATAACTACATTTTTAAACGCCGCACCTTACCATTTTTTATGCCGTCGAATAGATAAAAAAATTACTGTCAAATACATTGCGTTTGAAAACACTATCTTAATTTAAATAAAACACATATACACACACAAATAACGCCTGCATTTAAATCATAAAGGTACATACAAATATTATACAGACTTATATACAACACATACAATAATAAGGATGGAGCAGGAACTCTTATTTTCCTATTTAGAATCAGGGCCGTAGCTAGAAGAGAATAATAGCGGGGGAGGGGTCAAGAAAATGAAGGGCAGTTCATAATTTCTCCCTCTCTCTGTCTGACGCAGACAGATAAATTAATGCATATTCACATTGTTAATACAATATGTTTCTTATTACACTGCTGTAATGATTTCATTTTATGCCAAGAAAAGAATAGGATGATGAAAAATTCGAGTGCATAACGAGTGTAATATTAAACACCATATGTGCAAATAGGATGAGCTAGTGCTGAAACACTTGTTTTAGATTATAGTTATAATTTCTGCAAGATTGTGAAAGGGCTCCAAAACTAAAAAAATTTTTGAACAGAATTTCATTTGGATTTTCGGAACACAAATTCATTTAATGACCTTACAATTTTTTCCATGGGCCTATCCTAGCATCCCCTTATCTATATCGCTGTTTAATATTGTTTGTCTTTCAGTATAATATAATCCCTTAAAATTTTACCCAATAGTTTAAATTCACCTTGTATATAAACATACATATATTAGACATGTTAGACTACTAATTTTCAACTAAATACAATACAAATTTCTTTAAATCCTTAAGTTATGTCACTGTATATTTCATGAACATCAAAACGCCTTGTCAGAATTATTTTAGAAAGGAAAAATCTAATAGGTTTTTGATTTATAATACGTCAAGTGAGATCAAAAACCGTTTTCGTTTCTTCTACATCCAAAAAACGCCAAAATAATTAAATCAATTCTTTGAGTTATTCAATATTCTCAATAAATCAATGAACGTTCATATTTGCCATTAACGAAATTTTTGTGCTTTACTTTTTTCTCTGGAATCCAAAATATTTATTCTTTTCATTTGTACTCTTTTAAGTGTAGATTGAAGGACTTATGACTACCATGTTAAATTAATGTGTTCCCTTCTTAGAAACTTCATTTTACAGAAATTTTACTTTTCAGATTTTCTCCTGGAATTTTTTATACATATAATATGAATAATTTATAATAAAGTAAAGTAACATTTATAAACAAATATTCTTTCGCAATTTAAAAAAAACTTGATAAAATTACCGTTTAAATAACAAAAAACTTGCATTTTTCTAAAGAAAAACTTCGTTTATAGATTTTTTTTTACAAATGATTGCAACTAAAATTGACTTCACATAGATCAGAGATAGGTTATAAAGTATACCAATAAATGATATCTTAAATACTCTTCCTTATTCAAATCACTATTACAAAGTCTTTAACCTCTAATATTCTTATCTTTTTTTTCAAAATTCAGTAGAGATACATAAAAAAATTTAATGTTGACAAAATTTTTAAAAATTATACCTTTCATAGTTAAAAGTTAACTTTATTCATAATAATAGTAATCAACTCCAATAATTGACATTAATTCCATTAATTATTCATTTTGAAAAATGAATAACTAATACAAATGAACGAATGCAGCTACACAAATGCAAATTTACACTGTCAAATTTGCATTTGTGTAGCTGCCAAATCTTGTTAGATTTTTTTTTATCCAAATAAAACATAATCTAAAGCAGATAAATTACTAAAAAAATTTTTCTTGCTTGTATGAGCTTATTAATAACTTCTTTTATTTAATAAAATTTTTGATTTTCATTGCGTTACAGGAAGATTGACATGTGTTTATCAGCGAAACTTCTGGTTAGATTACTACATAGTGTAGCAGAAAACTTGATTATTACATTTCTATGTGAATGTTTGGACAATCCAAATTACAGAGTGAGGACGATTGGGGTTGCCAATCTTTTATTTTCTACAAGAGTAACGAAAAGCTTCTGGAATGGCAATAATCGACTGGCGGTCCCACAAACGCAACTTAAAAATGGAATCGATGAATAGTATAGCGCATATCAAGTAATAAAAGTAAGAGAATGTTGAAGAGTCAACAGAAAGAAAGTGGCGCATCTTATTCTGCGGTTCTTGACAACACTGGAGGATCGCAGCATGGCGAAAAAAATGAGAGAGACAACCTAGTCATCTTCTTTCTATTCAACATGTTATCATGATTCACCCGAACGATGAGACGATCGCTTTTGATAATACTCATCAGTTGGTAGTCAACCGACCGACTCTGTCAGAACTAAAATGGCTTAAAAGATATGCATGATATTTCATGTGAAGGTGTACTGATCATTGCAAACAACATCTGAGACCTTGAAAGGTTAGAGAAAAAAATGTTACAAATCGGAGAAAATGAAGGATCATTCGATCTCCAAATTAGCGAGACAAAATTCGTTGGTGTGGAACCTACTATTGAAGTTGATGCGTTAGTTAATGATATTAAATATTGGAATGTGGCACTAGTTGAATTGATTAAACCTTAATAAAGAATTGAAAGGAAAAAAGATCCTAACTCTGTTGTCACTGTGGATCTGAAATCGCACGGACTCGTCGTGTTGGAATCAAAATCTTGAATTTGTCTGGTACAATATATCACTTACGACCTCTTCTGTGCTATCGCTGCTGAAAATATGGTTAAACGCACCAGGGGTACTTTCTCAAAAGTATCCTTTGTTGTGGAAATTGTGGCAGTCAAAATCGTATTTAAAAACATCGGATAGATCCACCCATGTTCTTGTAGAGTAGACCAAGCTCAATTAGTGAGGATAAGTGGGAGAAAAGCTCTGCCTAGATCTTATGCCACCGGTTCTAGAGAGTATTACATATTACTCAATGAACTGGTATTTAAAAGGAGAATAAATTATTGAGAGTAATCCGAAGTTCCATCACACAAAATGTTAATCGCAGCTTCGGCGTTGCATGCCGACATAATAAAACTGTGCACACGTACAGTATTGACGCCATTTTTGTCAACAAACAATATGTTACGTAATGGGAATATTATAGGTAGCCCAGATTTCTAGTCATGTTCTGGTCAAGTTAAGAGTGCATGCATTGAGAAGGCTTAAGAAGGGTACGTTTGATTCTACTGAGGGAAGGAGATTTGAGATTTCCTTTAAGTAGAAGCGAGCTGATTGTAAAAAGATGATATTATATATTAAGAAAGCCTTTTTCCGGAAATTATATTTAAAAGGACTCTCTACTGAAAAGTTTACCAAATATGCAATGTGGTAAGTGACAAGGGCAAGCTACTAGTTCCATTCATGCTAGAGCTCCCTAATATGGATATGACATCCGCCTACCACGAAAACGAAACCATTTTTCCAAGACACGACTTTAGCCAGACCTATTAAGTTGAGAAGGCCGCATGTGACAAGGCCAATAAACAAGATTTATTTAAATCTTTTCGAATTTGCAATGGAATCTATGGAGCTTAACAAACTATGAGACAGTGAGGGGTTCATTCTGGAAAACATTAGGGGATCTATCGGCATCATCACCTACAGTGGCTGCTTTCTTCGTATAGTCATTGGTTTAGAAAGTCTCATTTTAAACGGAGTTGAAAGCGTCCAGTTTCTGTCTACTTTCCCAAAGAAGGAAGAATAATAACCCATCATCCGACCGTTGTATTTGACTGCTCGCAACTTTAGAGAAGGTGTCAGAGAAAATGTGCGCAACTTGCCAAGAGAACTCCTTAAAGATCAATGGTGTGCGATGTGCTTGATAAAAGAGAATAAAGTTTCTAAAGTAACTATAGCACTTCCGGTATACTTCACGAGATAGTGAATTATATAATTGAGTCGAAGAGTGTAGGTCAACACACCAGTTTGTTAACCGTAATGCGCCCAACATTGTCCGTTAGACACATCTGCTTTGTTGAGCCTTGCAATGTTGCATCGAATTTTTTGGATCCGATTCATATTTTTCTGTTGAAAAGATTAGTCATCTTAAATTCAAGGAATCATTTCTTTAATGTTCAAATGTCGCAGAGGTGGTGTCTCGGAGTGACATTCTGAATACTTCTGATAAACGTCTTACTCAAAAAGATACGTTTTGAATCTTTATTCGTCATATTATTTGAAAATGACATATTCATCATGATAGTCCAGTTATCTACAGGTTTTCAGATACTGCTTGACAGATTCTGGCAGAAACTCACTCATTAGCAGTTGAATGCAATTTAGAACTGGATTACTATTTCTGTATATTGATATTCTACCGCATATAAAAATGAATAATCTACCTTTTCGTGTCATCCGGTTTGGTTTGGTTTATTTTTGTCGTCCGATTATCTACACTAGGGATATAGGACCAGGGGGTGTGCCCTTCGTGGGGGTCTTTCTAAGGGAGCCTAACCCGTATTTACGCAAGGTTCGAAGAAAATCACGAAAACTCCGAACGGTTCGGCCGACGGCCGCGATTGGGTTCGAGCCCATCACCTGCCGTCTACCAGTTCAGAGGTCAGAACCTCTCGGCCACTGGTGGGGCTTCGTGTCATCCGGGTCATCCGGATTGATGACCATAATATGAAAATTTCTTTAAGTATAAAAAATCTAGATGTAATTTTGACGGGGATCACACTTGGATGCTTCACTTTAATACTTTAAACCAGGTTACTAGGTCCTTACAAGCTAAGTAAAATAGCATAAGCTACGTAGGGAGTAGGCTTGAGTTCCAAAAGACAGTCAAATCGTAGCTGAGAGTATTACTTTGTACACGACTCTTATCTAATACTCTGTAACTGCGATTTACTTAACAATCCTGTTCCTTCGGAGAAATCTATTGCTTTGCATCAACAACTGTTATTTCTTGGTTTTAACTGGAGGATTTAATGCTTTGTTTTGGATTCAGTTCCACCCCTCTCTACTAAGCTCGATCATAACATCGAGGAACTCTCTAAATGAAGTACGAACGTTAAGGAGATCAATCTCAAGCCTGATTTAGTAGAGATTAGAAAATCGGATAGATCCACCTGTAAAGCATGGTGACGTCACTGCAACGTCGTTGTGAAGTCACATTGTGACTTTGTGACCATTGATTGTCGATTTGACGTCACGTGACGTCGATGTGATGTCGCAGTGGTTAAAATGTGAAGTCGTTATGACCGTTTTAGAGCTCTTTTGTGACGTTTCACAAAGTGGTCACAATGTGACAAATTTGTGAAAAATGTGTCATTTGTGACTAATTTGACATTAACATTGTGACGAAACCGTGACAAAAGTGACGATATTTAAATTGCCGGACACATGTTTTTTAAAGTAAATAACATATTTTGAAGGATATTTATAAATTTCTAAAGATTTTTAAGAAAGTCACATCTCAGTCACAATGTGACGTCACTGAGTGGTGGCATTTTGGTCACAGATGTGATGTGACCAAAGTGACTCACAGTGACGTCACTGTGACCATGAATGCTATTAGGGCATTTATCACGAGGATATCCGTCGTGAGTTGGGAAAGCCCATGGACTCCAAATCTTGCCCGAAGGACGCCATATATATAGAGGTATATTATCGTCGATGTTTTTCAGGGATCTTCTTTTGTTTAAAGAAAATTATTGTCACTGCTTAAAAGTCCTTATCTGATCTCTGTTCAATGGTGTTGGCACGACTGCTTTCTGAACTTTTTTGTCGTTGTTTCAGCTTGAGCATTCGATTCTTGTTGCGACTTGTTTCTTTTCCGTCGTCCAATGGCGAAGATTACTGTGGGTTTGAAGTCGGTTCGATTGGACTTCCGCTCTTTAATTTTCCCGTAATTTAGGACCCCTATATCCTGATCCGATTCTTTTTACTTTTCTCAGTCAAACAATTCTAACGGTGAGAAAAATTGTAATGAAGAACACTTCTCATAATCATCAATAAACTTAAAACCTTATCATAACTCTAAGTAAATACTAGCTTTATGTATTATGTCATAGTATATTTTTGCCATTTTTTTTCCTGCCAGTATAAAATTGCACTGCAGAAATATATTATCTGAAACTATATGACATTGTTCAAAAAGGAAACACAGTTAACCATGCTCCATAAATTAAGGTCATTTAATAAAGATGTGAATGACTAATTTCGGAATATTTTGCTTCTGTTGTGAAATCTTTATTCGTTTAGTGGCATTTTATCAAACTCTTTTCTGCAATAAGAGGCAAAATGGCGAAATGTAATACTGCTTTTCTTGACATATTACCAATAATTAAGAATTATTGAGTAAAAGTATGTACCGGGTGTCCAGTAAATGACTGACCCATTTTGAATGTAAATAACAAAAAAACTGTTTGAGATAAAAATGCGCGGCATGCTGTATTGTTATTAGAATATAAATAAATTTTAAAATATGCATTTTGTTAATGAAATATAATATTATTTAAAATAATATCTCAGTCTCAAGACTGAGATGTGACAAGACTGGTGAAGTATAATACAGATGGTTCAGTCATAAATATTATTTTAAATCACTTTCCAACCAACGTACCCTATTTCTGAAGCTGAGTGGAGAGTCGATTTAACATATAGATTCAGATTCAGCCGAAAATCTCATATTTATGAAAATTAGAGTCATGTCTGTATTCAAACAGCCTGTTACCGCCAGCGCGATATTTTTTCCCGAAATTTGAACTATATTAACAAAGTACATGTTTAAAAATTTATTGATTTTCTAATAACAATACCGCAAACCGCGCATTATTATCTCAAACCGTTTATTTGTTATCTAAGTTTAAAATGGGTCAGTTATTTACTGGACACTCGGTATTTACTACGTACACGTACAATCCATTGTTACCATATTAAGAACGTTTTTTAATGCATAAATTTTTTTCCGCGATTATTAATCTGTGCTTTGCTTAATTTTGGGATATTTGTCAAACTGAGACAAGTTTTGATTTCCAACCACTATTTTTAAATAGCAATAATCTGAAAATTCGTAAGAATCTACCAGATAGATTATTGACTTTAAATAGTGGTAGACAATAGAATGTAAACTCCATAAATAAAACGAATATTAATATTCTGAAATAATTATAGATATTCTGAATACGCAAATTCTTCCAACATGACAACGCTTATTTTTCACAGAAACTAATCTACCCGCTAGACAATTTAATATGAAGAAAACTTCATTTAATAAACAACTATTGAAGTCTATATCCAAACTATCAATACTAGTAACCAGAATGCGCCATAATATGTAATTTTCACATTTCCTACCAGTATAATATTTTACTCTAAGAGATATCATCTGAAACTATATAACGCTGTTCTAAAAGGAATGCAACGAAATAAATTCCATAAAGTTAGCGTTCTTTAATAAAGATGGCAATGGATCATCTTGCTCGCTTCATGCAATCTCTGTCCAATTAATATAATTTTCTACTCTTTCTGGAATCGGAGATAAAATTATATATCGCTAGAGTACTATATACTTAATGCACTTCCAATTATTAAGGATTGTTGAATATGTATTTATTAGATACAAGTACAGTCGGTAAAATTTATATACTTTTACTCAATATGACGAATTCGTAAAACTTCATTTTATTATTATAGTTGAATTATGATTATAAATGTATTATGAGTTGGTTTAAAAAATTTTCCACTAATATTCTAGTATATAAAGCATATAAAGAAAACGTGAGGTAATAAATCTAATAAATAAATGAAGTAATGTCAATCAATGTAATGTAACAATTAACTTTATTTTAAGCCTTATTTAAAACGCTTTTATATAGAAATTCAATTCTAGTTTTTTTGGTAGATTTCATAAAAATACTACGCATTGCATCCTTTCCTATGTTGGAATTTCTAAAACTTATTTTAGATGTCCACCGATCATGACCCCTAGAATCTGAAATCATCCCAACTTTTATCTATATATATCTCTATACATATAGGTAAGCAAATTACAGTTATTAGACCTATTAATCAGTTTTCTAATGAATTGCCCCATAATTTGGATAAGGACTCAATAACTAATAATCACGACTTTGGCAGGGTAGTCAGTTAGCCCATTCTATCGTTAATTTAATTACATCACATGGCCTTTTTCAAATGGTAACCCTAAAGAGATGAAAAATGGAGGATATTCCATCTACGTTATGATCACGTGGTCAAGGCAAAAACTTGTAGAGTAAAGAAGAGAAAGCTTCGTTAGACGCCATGCAAATCTTCACCAGCCAATGAAACAGTTCATAGGGAAAGCAGCAGCATCCGTCCTGCTTATCAGTTAGAAGTTTTTTGGGTAAATTACCGGTACCACGTGACCTTTTGCAGTCTCGAACGCAGATTTGGAATATCCCTTATTCAGATATATATACTTCTACGAACTTGCTGTCTAAGGACCATTCTGTAGGAAGCTATAGAATATGCCTGCCATATATTTTATTATTTAAAGAAAAGTTAATAAAGTAAATTGCCGAAAATTCTGTTACCTCGTTAAAATATAACGATAATTTAAGTCTGCTGGATTGTACCTGTTCAGCGGAAAAATGCAAGGTGAAGAGAAAAAAGGGAAATTTCTCATTTGTTTCTGCTGAACGAGGGGCGCACGGACGGTTCAACTTTGGAAGAGGCCCGAAATGGGTGCTGGGAAATTGTTCTTTTCTCTCCAAGTAACTACATATCCAAAGTCAGAAGTGTCGTGTAGCGTAGTATATGAGGTGCGTTTGTAAAATAAGGAAGTGTTAAAAATATTCAGACCTTGATGTAATAGTTTACATTACTTCGGATACAGTATAGTAGAAGTGAAATCTTTTGTGTGTGTCTCTAAATACTATCTACATAGGAAGTAGTTTGTAGTAAGCCTCAGCAACATATAATAATTTAATAAAATGTGATGTATTTTAATATAATTAAAAATCTCCCCAAACATTGTTTCACCCTATACCAATATGTAATGAAATACTTTTGTTTACTCCGTAAACTGATAACAAATATTGTTTGCACTACAGATTGTACAGAATGTATATTTTAATATATACGTCACAGCTGGATATCACTTGTATTATCCTTGAAAAATTGTAGCATCATTAAAATGAATTTGAAACTATTTTTTCGAAATGGCCGTCATTTTACGGAATCCTTTTGAATGTCCCTGTAATTGATCTATGCATCCGATTTTCATAAAATTTAAAATGACTCGACAAAATTATGCAAATATTATATATTTTAAATTTCAAGTGATTCAATCAGTTAGTTTTTTCTCTGTTATATGCTGAGGGATGGACGGACTGAAGGTGCCGACTATAGGTGATACGTATTTACACAATTGCGAATACAACCAACAAGGAACAGCGATCATTGCTGCAATGTGCTACAGATCGAAGGAGTTTATCTCATCTTCAAATGTGTCAGCAGTGATACCGGTGGTTGTGTGCAATGTTATAATATTTTCTTCGTGCCATCAACGAGGTTCGCACACGAATAGCGCAAAATTGTTTACCTATCACCCGAATGCCTTAGAATGTAAAATAGGAAAGGAAAAAGAAAATGAGAGAAATTGATACCGGAAAAATTTAAAAGAGAAAACAGACAAACTAAAGACACTGAAAAATGGTTAGTTCGTGGGCGGGGCTCTAAAAGCACCGGTCACCCCTGCCTACATCCCGAACATATACACTATATTGCCATTGATTATGGGACACTTGCGATTTTAGACATTTTACTAAACATCTAGAAAAATACATGAGGAATCATCTCGAAACTCTTAGTGTATAAATATAATACTATAAGTCATACATCTCCGTGAAGATTTTTTCCCGAAACTCCAAAGGGGGCCGTCAACAAATTAAAAAAGAATGAATATCTTTTGAATAACCCTGTCAAAACTAATGTAGCAAAAGAGCTCAAACTCTAGATTGTAATTGAATGCCTTATTGTAATAAGCCTTGTTCATTTTTATGCAAATAGCACGCATACTCGCAGAGTAATTAAGGTTTTTATAAAAATGATCCCAAATTTTTCCAAGTTTTTTCCTTATAATTTTCAGAGTTCTTAATATAAAATATTATTTTTTTCAGAAAATATGACAAACAACATTGCACACAGTACCCTGTAATCAGAATTATAAAATAATGAAAATTGTATAAAAAATGAGTTGGTTTACTAAATAATTTTTTACTGCGCATGCGTCAACGATATCAAAATTTCATTTGCATATTATGTTAGCTAAATGTATAGAGCAACTTTTGTGAAAGTCACAAAATCATAACTGCAAAATTCTGACAATAATCGTCAATTGAATAAGTCGAAAATCCGTTATTCTCAAAATGAAGCAAAAACAAGAGGGGTTGTATCCATATATTCATTGATTAGTGTCAATATAGAATACACAATATGGGATGTACTACTGCATTTGCATAAAATCCCTCATTTTTTTGCTTCATTTTGGAAACAACGGATTTTGTCCTTTTTCTATAGACGATTACTTTCAGAATTTTCAAGCTATGATTTTGAGAATTTTACAAAAGTTGCTCTATACATTTAGCTAACATGATATGCGAATGAAATTTTGATATCTTTGACGCATGCGCAGTAAAAATTTATATAGTAAACCTACTCATTTTTCATACAATTTTTATTATTTGTTAATTCTGATTACAGGGTACTGTGTGCAATGTTGTTTTCCATATTTTCTGAAAAAAAAACATTATTTTATATTAAGAACTCTGAAAATTATAATGGAAAAACTTGGAAAAATTTGGGACCATTTTTATAAAAACCTTAATTACTCTGCGAGTGTG
Source organism: Maratus speculifer (assembly GCA_964019185.1). Lineage (NCBI taxonomy): Eukaryota > Metazoa > Arthropoda > Arachnida > Araneae > Salticidae > Maratus > Maratus speculifer. The sequence goes on along the minus strand of OZ025289.1, from coordinate 25,394,892 downwards.
CATGCTATTTGCATAAAAATGAACACAGTGTATTACAATAAGGCATTCAATCATAATCTAGAGTTTGAGCGCTTTTGCTACATTAGTTTTGACAGGGTTATTCAAAAGATATTCATTCTTTTTTAATTTGTTGACGGTCCCCTATGGCGTTTCGGTAAAACATCTTCACGGAGATGTATGGCGTATACTGTTATATTTATACACTAAGAGTTTTGAGATGATTCCTCATGTATTTTTCTAGATATTTAGTAAAATGTCTAAAATCGCAAGTGTCCCATAATCAATGGCAATATAGTGTATTTCAACATGAATGATGCAGTGTGTGTTCTAATGGGAATTCATCTTTTTCTTCAATTGTGAAAAATGTGCCTTCACCTCTTATCAGCCATAATAACTGATTACTCTTAAAAGTGACTTAGTGTGTGCGATCGAGAAAACTAAAAAGAAAGATTTATAGCATGACCTAATTAAGTGAAATCATCTGGGTGGTGAAAGAAAAACAAGAAAAATTATTTTCCATATAAGTAATTTCATTCTGTAGATCAGTTTTTCGTATTGTATTTTTATGATAAAATTTTCAAGTCATTTTTTTAAAATGATCTCATTTTAAGTTGATATTACTTCATGATTAAAATATTTCGACTTAAGAATTTTTAATTGTATAGTATATAAAAAATATTGATACTATAATTTTTTTATGACGTAGCCTAATTATTTTTATATCATATTATTATCATTAAGCTTAATATTTTACTTTATTTATGATTATAAATGATGTAAAATAACTGACTTAAAAAGCAGTATATCTCCAGCGTTTATTGTTTTAATTTTTATCATTATGAAAACTATGGTTTGCAAAAATTGCAATTTTTTAAGTGAAAGAAAAATCGATCCTTGATTTGTAATTTATTTTTTTAACTATTTTATTCCTTTCATGAATATTATGTACATGCTGATATTATAGTGAGACGTTGACATTTTGAGAAACTTTGAAACATTTTGAGAGATATTTAAATTGTGATAATATTTAGATTTTTGGAAAGTTATCTTAAAATAAACTTCAAATCGAAAATATTATAAAACAAAAAAACTGTTCTGAAAAGAAAAATCCCCGCCATAAAAAATGTAGTAAATACTCAAACTTATGGTTCAGACGAGTTAAATTTACCAAAATTAAAAAAAAAAAAAAAAAATAATTGTAATTTAAGAAATTACCCCAACCATTTGAAAAATGTTTCACTCGATACATTCATCTATCATTTTAAGCTAAATACCAGTTGTTTTATTGTGTATTATCCGTGCCACTGCTATAAATGACTTTATACATGCTGCAATTTGAAGGTACGGTTCGTTTAAGTTATATCACTCTATTGTCGCCAAGCATAAAAGTTGGCGACGAAAGAAACATTTCAAACTATTTAACATTGTTGGTGCAAAAGTAATCATTATTAAAATACAGCTTTGGCATATACTGTTATACTTGTAAGACTTCGGCATATATTGTTTGATTTTACAGAGCAGAATTTTGGTGATGGAGGTTTTAAACCAAAATCGATCGCAGCACATGCATCTGTGAATGGGTCCATCAGACATCGAATCAAAAAAGTTTTTTCCCAGTTTTTCCCAAGCCGATTGCTTTTTAGTTTTCTTTTTAGGTGGTGGAAAATCAAGAGTAATAGCTATAACATTTTCCGGCTTGTTAGAATCACTATTGGCACTCAAATTTTCCTGGTTAGAACCGACCGATAGTAAAACGCCATGGCTAGTGGATTGGTCGCCCTGGCGACATGATGTTTTACAATTAATCGGTTCGGCATTAAATTGCTTCCTTTTTCGTGATCGCCTTTCAACACGTAATTGGTTTTCAGCGGCTCAATAATCTTTTGATTTTATCATTTTCTGCATTGAAAGACGTTTTTGCGCCAAACCAAATACAGTATTACTCAGTTATCCCGTCGACCAATTTCGCCAAATGATACGAATCGCCAAACTAATAAGCAACTTATACATGTTGACTGTGTTTAATATCATTGAATGCGATATTCACGTTCATTCATTTCTTTGGCTTCGGCTTTTTCCGTATCTGTTAATTTCCGTCTACCCATTTTTAAATTTGTTAGTTTTCTCCTTTATTACAATGATTTTAACCATTTTAATTTACTATTCAAATAAAAATTCTTCTAAAAGTAAAGAATTTAATTTAAATTCAAATAAAAACTCTTCTAAAAGTAAAGAAATTAATTTAAATTCAAAAGTGACCACATCATTCAAAAGTGGTAACATCATTCAAAAGTGGTAACATCATCGGGTCCATTCTCCCGAAAACAACAACCATTTTTCAAATGGTTAAAAAAAAAAAAAAAAAAAAAAAAAAAAAAAAAAAAAAAGATTTATTTAGCAAAACCAATAAAAAAAGTTCAGGTAAAATGCAGGTATTTGGAAATAAGGTTTCTTGAAGGTAAAAAACTTGCATTTCTCTGAAGGTAAAATACTCAGGTATTTTCCAGATATTTGGAACTAAATAATCAGCAGGTTTCTTGAAGGTAAAAACTTTCATATTCCCTGCATAAGTGTGAAAACAAATATTTAAATTGCACATTTCTCAGTTGAACTCAAAATAAACAATAATCCCTCTTCTCCTACCCAATTTTGCAGCAGTAGTTATAGGAACCCAGCGAAAAAGAATAAATATTAATTGATTACTAAAATAATTAGAAATTAGTGTTTTACGGCTGTATGGCTAGTACTGTGGGTACGGCGTAATCATGCCGACCACCGGTAAAAACAAAAGTACCGTACTGAAAAAAATAAATGTTAAAGAAAATTAATTAAAATCGTTAATTTTATGTATTATAATCAGACAAATTCCCAATTTTTATCTAAAAATTCGAAAAAAATATTTTTGCGAAAAATGAAAAAAAGTCAAAAAATAATCTAAGTTCAGAAATTAACACAAGAAAAATGGAGAAAATAGTTAAAGTCTTTTATGTAAATGCATATAATTCCATTATATAATTACTGAGTTCATTTGAGGCTGGTGTACTGTCTTTGAAGTTTTAGAATCTTGTGATTTTTTCAAAGTTCAGAAATTCCACGTGGTCGCTATGGGGTCTGACTTGCTGCCAACATGGGTGAACGGGACGTTATCTTGGGGTATATATATCATAATACTTATACCGATTAGGCTGTACTTAGCGTTATTTAGCTCGAATACGTGTTCTAGATTCATTTAGAAGAAATAATAATAAAACTTTAACCCTCTAAGCGTTTGTCCCGTAAAATTCCGTACACTAAGCTCCAGGTTTCACTGCAATATAAGCAATGTTTAAGATATTATAATTCTATAAATGTAATTAATTTTCAAAGCATTGAAGAATGATTAAGACTCTTAAGGATTACATTTATATTCCTAAATAGGATTTTTTATGCAATATTGAAAGAATCATATTTTATTAGCAATTAAGACAAAATGCAGGGAAAACAACATTACAATTTTACCCATTTGCAAGACGCTTGGAGGGTTAATTAATGGGAGATTTTTACGAGAAAATATTTATAAACTGATCACGAATGATTGAAATTTAGACTATGGAAAGGATGTTTCCATGATTTGAGTATTTTTAATTAAGAGTTTAAGCTAATAAATACTTAGAATTGTGGAACTTAGTAGCTGCAAGAACCGACAGAATTAACTGGCAAAGCGATATGACAATTAATTATGGTACTACTAGCGTATCCCGTCGATCAAAAACTTATCGCTAAGCTATAAGATTAAATGACAATAATGGATGATCGTGAATGTCACATTCAATGACATTAAATACGATTCACGTGTTTAAAATGTCTTTAAGTGATATTTATTTTTATTAATATTCTACTAATTATTTGCTTTTTCGTTATTTAAAATAAAAATTATGCCAATATGTATAATTTGGCTTTTAGTTTGGGGATTTGTATAATTTGACGAAATTGGTCGACGGGATAACATAGTAGTACCTTAATTACTCATAACTTAATTAATAATTGTCCTAAACACATACAACTTACCTCAAAATGTAACTGGGATATTCACACATATAAATCAATAAAACGGCCCCGTCCTGCATGTCTTGGGTCACGTCTATTCTTGTATTTTGAAGAGTATTACTGGAATACGTCCGCAATAACCAAACGAAAGCTTGATCTCAGATATAGTAGATTGTAAATATTCATTCATTAAGTTAATAAAGGTAAATGAAAGTGTTTATTTTTCTTCAAAATATCTGAAGTACACATATCAAAAATCAGCTAAGTCAGTGAAGGTAAATTGCGGCTATATTTTCCTTCAAAATACCTGAAGTATACTTACCAAAAATCAGCTAAATCATTAAAGGTAAATTGAAGGCCATTAACTTGCTGATAAAAGTCTGTATATAAGCTTTAAAAATACTGCGCCTTTTTGTTGCAGTTTTCATTTTCCTTCAAAATACCTGAACAGACCTTCAAAAGACCTTATTAATGGTAATTTGAAGATCAGATAAAAGCCTGCATAAAATCTTTTAATAAACAGTACATTCCGTCAAATAAACCTACAATTTTAATTTGCCTACAAATCCCTGTAGAAACCTTCAAATCACTGCAAAATCTTACTTTTTTTAAAGATTTTTCGCTGATTTTTTTACATGATACAGCTGTATCATGGACAGGTAAAAGATATTCCTTTAGAGTTAAGTAAAATTCATGAAAATGCTGTTCTTCAGAGCGATGAAACGGAAACAGGAGCTATAATTGAGGAATACAAGGAAATCATTTTTAAATTAGTCACTTTACATATCGCAATGAATACCTCACGTAATAAATTAACGAGGAATTTAAACACTAACGAGGGTGGTTCAGAATGTGACAATTTAAATGCAAGTAATATTTTTGAAAAAAGCAATTATTCTTCCCAAATTTGAATTAAAACTTGTTTTACAGGGAAATTGATCAGTGGCTTGCTTTTAAAGAGATTTTTACCACAACTATAGATCGAAATCCGGTTTTAGGGTCCGTTTTTGAACTGCAATATCCACCCGTAACCAGCATTTTCACGGGTGGGGGGGGGGGCAGATTTTTTAACCTGAATATAGTAGTACAAACAATACCTTAGATAGTAAAACGTGTTAAAACGGAACCCCATTAAACAGGTTAAATTTCCATTTTAGACGGGTTTCCATTTTAGAAAATATAACTGCGTGGGATTCCTTTTAATGAAAATTATCAAAAAATAATTTTTGTTTGCGTGATGGGGAATAAGAAGGCGTTCGAAATTAAACCTAATGGTTAAATATATTTACCGGGTATCCCAAAAATGACTGAAGGATTTTAAAATTCAATAACTTGCAAACGGTGACAGCTATTTAAAAAATTTTTGCAGGAGGGTTATGTATAATGTCAGGAGTATTTTTACCGTAATTTTTTATTTTAGTTCGAATCTCAAACAATAGGTGGCGCTGACGGCGATTGAAGGCCAGGTGATCAGTGCTGAGTGAAGCGTCGACCTGGCCTTCAATCGCCGTCAGCGCCACCTATTGTTTAAAATGTGAACTAAAATAAAAAATTACGGTAAAAAACTCCTGACATTATACATAACTCTCCTGCAAAAATTTTTTAAATAGCTGTCACCGTTTGCAAGTTATTGAATTTTAAAATCCATCAGTCATTTTTGGGACACCCGGTATATACATAAATGTCGTTGCAGCAATGACATAAGACAGGGACTAAATGTTGACACAAGTGCAAAAGCTTTCGGCATCCTAACTTCTTATAAAAATTAAAAAAGACTTTAATCATGACCTTCTACAAGCGCAGGGGAAAGCAGCATCAGATATTAAATTATCTCAATCAGTCTGTTTGATGAAGTTTTGCCAGATGATAAATCTCAGATAATATATGCAATGCACCAGTATATACGAGTAAAAGTTTTCAAAATGTTAGCTCCATGACTTCTTACAGGTCATCGGATAGCCCAAAAAACTGAATTTGATTAAAACACATGAAATTAAATTTGATTAAATTTTAGAAGCAGGTGCATAGCATAGTTGCCAACTTTTACGCTGTTTTGTACCCCAAAAATTTTATAATAAATTTTATCATTTGAAATCGCCGTAAAGTGTCGCTGTATATAAAGCAAAACTTTTTTTTTGGTTCAAAAAAACGCATGAGTTTTTTATCAATATAGAATTGTAAAAATAAATATGAAAACCGTTTGGAAAATAACATAGAAACAACATATCAATGCCGCAAGCTATTTAAAGTGCATTCAGTATATGAAGTGAGAGGAAAAGCATTTTAAACGTTACTCACTATTTTAAAATTAATCAAAAAAGTACAGTCAATAAGGGTAACTGTGTTCCACCTTTACAGAACAATGGTCCATTCTGCATCATTTCGTCAAATTACTTCCATTAAGCTACCAAACTCACACTAGTGCTGCTACCTGTATTTTGTGAACAAAATTTTGGCATTAACTCATATGATGGAGCAGATTTAATCTTTTACTTACCCATCATACGTAGTATAGGGTAAATCTTGCAATCGTTTTGAAAATCGAAAAGAAATTTTTGACGGATTTACACGTTTTAGATAGTGGAGATTCCGAAAAACATATTTTTAGAAAAAAAAATTACCGTCCGTCTGTCTGTCTGTCTGTCTGTCTGTAAACGCTCTATCTCCCGAACAAATTGAGATAGAGACTTGAAATTTTGTATGTAATTAGTAAGGAAGAATGGGACGAAGCCTATTTAATATCAGCAACCTCGATTATCCGGAACTATTTTTTTCGGATTCTCGAAAAATTCGTTCTGATGAAAGGTATATAAAAAATTTCGAATTTTTTTGCTCTAAGGAATGCACGTAAAAGGCAATAAAATAACACACATTTTGCATATAGAAAGAAGTCGATCGGATTATTAGTTGCCGAGATATTTGTCATCCTATTTTCCACATTCTTCGATTTTTAATGACCCTGTATTTCATTCAAATTTCAATTCAGAGAGATATTTTAATTGGAAATGAGACGCTTAATACGACGCAGTTAATTGTTAGTTAATAGAATTATTATTTTTGGAGTTACAAGGATGTTTCTTTTACGCAGTTCGGTACTACTTGAGTAGTTTGGCGTTTTATATAATTTGTCGAAATTGGTACATCAGCAGTTCTTTAATATAGCATTACTATGTATATTAGGAATATTTAAATTTTGTTTCTGAATTGCACTGCATTGTATAAATAGTTTTCACATGTTTTATTTTCATATACATATCCATGATGGGTAAGTATTACGGTGGCCCCCAACGACTAGTTCTTTCTTAGCCCTAAGTTACCCTGATAGGCCAAAATTAAATTGACTGTACTAATGACACTGAAACTATTTTCTGTAATTATTTCTATGTTATTCGCCAAACGTTTTTTACAATTTTTACTACTTTATACACCTGCTCCTAAAATTAAGTCGAATTCCAATTCACGTTTGATTAAACTGTATTGTATGTTTAAGAGCTTATTTAGCGCCTATATTTGTAATAATAATCGCATATTTTTATAGATAATTATGTATATTTATTAAGATTATTTTACGAAAATAACTTTCATAATGAATAATAATTGAATGTGTGTATCGAACAAAGGATTAATTTAAGACTATATTACCAAAATATGTAAATTATAAATTGAAATAAAAATCTTAATAAACTGCATGATGAAATTTTGAAAGATAGAAATTTAGTTTAATTCCTAATTGGATCAACTTTAACAGTTCAACTGATATTTATAATTAGCAAAAAACAGAATAATTACTCCATTTATAATAAAAATAATCTCTTAAATTCTAATAAATAGAAAAAAATATTTATATACATATGCAGGGTGTTTCAAAAATGACCAGTATATTTGAAAAATCAATAGAAACTAAACAGCAGTGATTGAAAGGCACCGTTTGTTGCTATATGCTTGGAACAACAGTAAAGTTTCAGGCATACAAGCTTTCAAAATTAGTTACAATTTTCAACAACAGATGGCGATGTAGTCTGCAAAAATCTAGAATACGATATTTTCCACATATGCGCAGCAATAATATGCCGTAGTCTCTGAACGAAATTAACATGTTTGGAAACATGTCAGGAGGGATGGCTTCACATACAGAAGAGATGTACTGCTTCAGTTACTCAATTGTTTCTGGATTATGGCGGTACCCTGGTCTTTCAAGTCAAAAATCCTCTGTTCTAAGGATTAAACCATTTTTTCACAGCAAACTTTCAATCTCTGAACAGCACACGCTTACAGCAGAAAGATGACTTACAGAATGAGGAACTCACAGACTACGTTTTCTTCTATATCTTTCAAATCACATGCAGCGCCATCTGTTGTTGAAAATTGTAACGAATTTCGAAAGTTTGTCTGCCAGGAAATTTGCTGTTGTCCCAAGCATATTGCAACAAACAGTGTATTTCTATCCCTGCCCGTTTAATTTTTATTAAGTTTTCAAATATACCAGTCATTTTTGAAACACCCTGTATATATATATATATATGTACTAGCGCACCCGACAGACGTTGTCCTGTCACCGACAGACGTTGTCCTTCTTGTCACCGACTCCAGAAAATCAAATAAATGCACGTAAGTATGGTAATACGCAGAATAAACACTACGCTCTTAATTTAATTTCTTATTACAATTATGTAAGGAAATTATTTTTACTCTTCATTAGTTTTTGAAGTCGGCTCAATTTTTGATAGAAAAGTTTATTTTTCTCTTTTTAGTTAAAAGTTAACGATTGTCTGAAGTCGGTTAATCAAAATTATAATGCAGGAAATATTATTGTAAAGCATACACGTTTGTCAGCAGCGGGGTTCGAACACGCGATCTCTTTCTTCAAGAAACTGAGCTTAAATCTGGCGCCTTAGACCGCTCCGACATTCCGTCCGCACTCCATTCATCGAACTTATTCAACAGTTTTAATTAGCGAAAAATCACTAACTATAAGTTTTTGCCTAATTACAAAAAAAGTACTGAATCAATTTCGACGAAATGTGAATCTAAACCATTCTCATATCCACTGGAACACACACACAAAATTTCATTAAAATCGGTCCAGTCGTTTAGGAGGAGTTCAGTGACATACACACGCACAGAATATTTTTATATATAAAGATCAGCATTGAAAATTTGAGGCTTTTGCGCCGAAGATATCGCCAAATTAGGAAAATGTGAATTATCTCACGAACTACTGGACTTAAACAAATTTGCTTCGTACCGTTCGATTCAGCATGAAAAAATACACGAAAATATGTTATCAGATGAAAAATAACTACAAAAGCCGATTTTTAAGGAATTTTTTTAAAGTTCGTTCTTTTTTCTACTCATCGTAGGGGTGGTATTTTCGAAAATCAATTTTTAGCGGCACTCGATGTTATAAGAACTATTTTTACCCCAATTTTCAAGATTTTTGGTATGGTAGATTTTTCTGTGCTATGATTAATACGAAATCCTGACTTTCTTTAATATATATAGCACTTTTAATTAGCGAAAAGTCACTAACTATTAGTTTTTGCCTAATTACTAAAAAGTACTGAATCAATTTCGACGAAATGTGAATCTAAACCATTCTCGAATCTACTGGAACGCACTCACAAAATTTCACCAAAATCGGTCCAATCGTTTAGGAGGAGTTCAATTACATACACATGCACAGAAGATTTTTATATATAAAGATTATCAGAATTATTTTATTAATGCATGGCAAAGTATAAATGCTCAATGAAAAAAATACCCTCAAATAATTTTCTTTTAAAATTTAAAATTTTAGTTTTGATTGGATCCCTGCAAATTATGCATAAAAAACACTTTAGATGAAGAGGTGGTTTTTTAATCTTTAATAACTTTCAATTATTTCCTGATTGTTTTCACCTTTTTAAATTTTCTATTCAACTGCAACATAATGAGAAATACTTCTAACTATCATTTTTTCGCCGTACTTGTTTTTGAATACATCTCGGAGATAATTGTTTCCTGTAGCATTTAAAAAATTATTTTTTATCTTTTGCAGTCATAAAATTTCTCTTTATAAAAAAATGTTAAAAAAAAAAAAAAAACATAGATTTGAGAATGTGGGATTTTTGTTACTTAATTAATCGTAAACAAATATTTCTTTGAGTGTTTTTGTAAGATTTTTTATTAGATAAATGTATGTAACTTCATTTCCTTAAAATCAACTATTCTATTTAATTCATTCTATTTTAAATATTGAGATAAAAAAATCTTTTGTGTAACAATTGAAATCCGTTTTACATCTTTTGAAAGACAATTTTTATTTTCATTGTTATTTATTTAGATTTTTATTTTGTTCAATATGCAAACAGTTCGACGAATATTCTTGTACAAATAAAACACTCCGTAATAGATGGGGTTTTTTATGTTTCATTTTTAATATTACTATTTGCTTCATAGTTAAAAAGTGTAATCAAATATTCATTAAAGAAAAGCATTTTTATTGTTCACTGCATTTTTTTTTCTACGAACGATCTGTAGAATAATTAATTTCTGCAGTCTTAAAAGAGAGGTTCTTTTACCTTTGGAATTTATAGAACTGCTTAAAAAAGACTAATAATAAGAAAAAAATTCTTTTCTTTCTTTCTTTTTGTGCATATACACTTTCAGACGAATTGTTTATTTTTTCCAATTAAATAGAATCAAAACACTGTTATAAGACTTCTGTAAAGGAATTTTCACATAATATAAACTTTAAAATATACGTTTAATTTCTTAAAAGATGTTATAAACATATAAATGATATAATCCTGAGATCTTTGCAGTTTTGCAGACTGCATAAAAATGAAAATATTAAGATAAACTTCAACAAAGCAAACAATGGTCATTTCCTAACCATTAATCAAGGATTATTCAAGTGATATTACACTTGAATAATCCTTGAATCCATTGAGATTTCATCTATGTTTGATATTGTATTTAACGATGTACCGGGTGATCCAGAAGTTTCGGGAGTTTTGAAAAGTTAATAATTAGGAAACTATGTATAATGCAAAGGTCCTGTTTTCAGATATATGCTCAGAAACATGTGGGATTTTTGTTTAGAATGAATTTTTTAAAGTATATATAGCTACCATTTTTAGAAACAGGTGGCGTTGTTGTATAAGACTGAATGTACCTACGCCGAGCGTTATATAGACACATGTGTTCATTGCGAAACTTATTTTCTATGATATAAATGAGATTTCGTTTTAAGGGTGGTTTATGTTCAAACATTTTTTGTAAGGTAGTTGAAATTGCATTGTAAGGGAAATTTGATACAAAATTTGATGAGGAACTGCAATGTTTAGACATTGTCTAGACTATGTTTAGACACATCTTTGCATGTCGCGTTGTTTTCATATCGTACGATACGTCAAGTTAAAACTGCAAAAGAATCGATGGCCATTGCAAATGTGAAATGTTATGGTAAGCAAGGTTTGAGAAAAAGGCTCATTTGGAGATCGTAATAGAAGCAGGAGATCCCAAATGTCTGTTAGAATCGTAAATTAGGTAGGATTCTATGCCAATACTCTGTGGAAATCATCAATTTATCGTGAGTGCAGTACACTTGTGATATCACGATGAACTGAAATTTCTTCTGGAATTTCTTTCTGCTCTGAGGATACTGTGCACGCTGTTTTGCATCGGCTCACGGTGGTACTTATAAGCCATGAGCGTCATGATTAAATTTCGTAACCCTTGGACTCGAATTCTTTCTTTTAAATGAGCTGTATCATACTATAAAAATAATACTATCAATTTTAGGGCCACCTGCTGTCAAAAAGTGCAACTAACATAATATGTTTTTTTCATCGAAAAAACAAATCCCACAAGTTTGTCAGCATTTCTGTGAAAACCGTATTCTTCTATTGCTTATGGTTTTCTAATTATTAGCATTTCAAAAGTCCCGGGACTTCTGGATCACCCGGTATTTTCTTTTAAAATTACAGCGATGAGATATAATTTCTTAGGCATTTCAAGAAATCCTGAAAATATGAATCGATACTTTCAAGTGTTTTTATTAATTTACAGGACCGCACAAAATTATTCCATTGCATAATGGTGCAGAGGGAAACATTGTTGGGTTCGCATTTTAATTATATTAAACTATTTAATATTTTATAAAATTGATATACGTTTCTGAGTTTTAATAAAGGTTACATCCTGTATAATAGAAAGCAGATAGTATTTACAGGAATACAAGAAATATTTAGTTTACTTATATAGTATCCGAAGTTCTGTATACTATTACATCAAGATCTGGATATTTTTAAAACTTCGTTACTATAGGGACGCACCTCACTTGTTACATTAGATGTGCAATTTCCGACATTTAACTGATAAACTGATAATTTGACAAGAAACAAATATAAAAAACTCAATAGTTATGTCATGTTATGAGCAAAAAAATTTTTTATCGCGTATATTTCCTTTTTCTTCTTTTTTTCCTTGAGGACGAGCAATTTGCAGCTTACAAGGAAGGTCTCCATACTGGGCATACTCAGATTTTTTTGAAAAAAAAAATGCTAATTAAACTACTCTTGTATGTAATAAAGGATCTGAGCGGCGGAAAAATGAGCGGGTGAAAATGAGCGGCGGAATTGTAGTAGAAAACACGTAAAAAAATAAAATACTTTCGAATATTTGGCGTGAAAAGACGAAAGTGTCACACGATTTGGTGAGCAGCAATTTTCTCCGCCAAAAACAAACGATTTTAATGCAACTGAAAACTTTTGGATTTTTAGAATCCGTGTAATTGAATATAAATAAACAATGAGCGTGTTTAATGTATCATATATATATATATATATATATATTATTTGTTGCTTTAGTTATTTAATTTACCTCTGGAAAAACTATTTTCACATATAGAAAACTCTTATTCAATAAAATTATTTTCATACATTTAAGCGTATTCAAAAATAAAAGAGAGATGTTTCCATGGCAACAAAATCGAATTGACAATGTTTAACTGGACTTTGAATTTGAAACAATTTTAATGAATTTAAATTTGAATTTCGTTTTAAATCTCAAATTTTGATTGATAAATTTTAATATAAATACATACAGATATCAATATAACAAAATTATACTTAAAACAAACTAAAGCTGTCAAAATAAAATATATTTGAGTTATCTAAACACACTGAACATGAAACTTTTTCCTTTAGAATGCATTTGACATAAAATTTTTTTTATTTAATTTGCTTTTCATCGCCAACCGATGATTAATCGCCAAATAACGAAATTTTCATTATTTTTTTACGGACAGGGTACGGAGGTTCTGCCGAAAATTTTTTTTATAAACGTATACATCCACGTGAAAAGAACATTCTGTAATTTTTTTAGATTTTTCGGAGTATTCCCCTATGGAGACCTTCCTAGATAGTCACTAGGTGAATTTGTTCTACCTATTAATCCAGATATACAGTCATAAAAATAGTTTAGATCTTCAACAGGTAAAAAAGGAATAAATATTTATTTTTTAACATACATAAAATTTGTACGGTTGTAAAAAGTTTTTGAAAAATATTTTCACCTCGACTAACAGCAGTAAGAAAACGCTGAAAACGACAGTAACAAGACCTATAGGTTAGTAATTGCCAAAATAAAATAAATAAACACATTACAAAATCACTTCATTAGTTCTCATGAAAACGAATAAGTCATTGCTTGTTATTTTAAATCTTATTTTGCAAGTTGTTGCCCAGTTAAAAGAATACAGTTAAGATAAAACTAATCTTATCTTGGAAGTCGAAAATTCAGCGATATTTGATATTTGAATGAATGATATACGAAGTGCTATATAACTTAGAATTACTGTTTCATCACTATACGTCTGTCAAATATATTTCACACTTCATTAGATGTTAAATTTTTAAAACTAATATTTCTGGAGAGAAGAAGGGGAACGCTCGACCTATTTCCGTCACGCGTTTCAAACTTTTAATGAGGCATCCAGTTTGAACATTCTTTATTCGATATACAAAGTTTGAAGGATTATATTATCCACTGGTATCGAAACAAAGGGCTGGCTGTGATAATTTTCAAAATTAGGGAAGAAAGGAAACTTTTATAAAGTTTATCAGAAGCACGATTTTAGTTTAGCGTGATGAAGTTAATCTTTATGAATGTTTAATATGTCTCAGAATATTTAAAGGAGGGATAACACTTGAAAAAACAGCAGCAACACATGGAAAAAACTGATATTGAAGTACCTTATTCTCATTTATAAGTCAAGCCATTTCAGTATTTTTTAACAATTTTGGCAGTAGCTAAACTATTAACTGATCATTCGGGAGGCAAAAAATCATTATAATTTTGCGCGGCTACAGTTTCAATAATTCCCGAGAAACAGATATTTTTCAAGATTTACAAAAGACTGTCGTTGTGCCCTTAATCCAGTGAATCTCTCGAACAATCAGCCACTATTCAAGTGACTCATTCTAGTAGTTTAATTATTGTTAATAGATCAAAAATCTTGAACAGTTGGCCATTACTGAAGATACTCACTCTCGAACAATTTAATTATTGTTTACTATTCGACAATCTCGAAATATTGGCCATTACTCGAGTGATCATCTAGAATATACGAGGGCAATTCGGAAAGTAGCCTCCGTTTTTGAATTTTAAAAAAACTAATGAAAGGAAACAGGTTTTATTACTTACGTATGAAAGACACGTTCTCCAGCTACTTCTAAACATAATTGCCGTATTAATTAAAATAATTATCATACCGGTAAATCAGCTGTGAAATTCCATCGTCACAGACTTCTGCCGCCGGCCTATTCAACTGCGATTATTTTTAAATTCAACTCGCACCATTCTTTCAATCCAAAGAATTTTAATATATTTTTCTATATAATTTTCTGATAAATGTACTACCAAAAATGTTTTAAAAAATAGTGGTTCAAGTAAATTATTACGAGAGCAATTCGGAATTTGTCAATATGAATAAAATAATATGTTAAAATTCTTTGGATTGAAAGAGTGGTGCGAGTTGAATTTAAAAATAATTATAGTTAAATAGGCCGGCGGCAGAAGTCTGTGACGATGGAATTTCAAAGCTGATTTACCGTTATGATAATTCTTTTAATTAATACGGCAATTATGTTTAGAAGTAGTTGAAGAACGTGTCTTTCATACGTAAGTAATAAAACATGTTTCATTTCATTAGATTTTTTTTAATTCATAACGGAGGTTACTTTCCGAATTGCCCTCGTATTTAATATTGTTAATTGGACGAACATCTGGAACAATTTTCATTTACTCGAGTAGCTCACTCGAACAATTCGATTATTGTTAATCGGTGGAACAATTGGTCATTACTGGAATGACTCACTCAAACAACTTAATGATTTTTAATATGAGGTGAATTCCATTTTGTGACAGACATGACTAAGAGAACTTTTTTGTTCATCTTTAAGTACTAAACATTAATTGATAGTTAAAAAATTGCATGGGGTGGTGTAAATATAGGCCTTATGCTATAAAAAACACTAAAATTTTAATTCAAGGGAAAAAAAAATTAATTAAATTGAGGGTTAAAACCTGTTGTGACAGACATGACAAAATTTAGACATAGATTTTGCCTAGACACATATTAATATCATTTGCTCTTAATTGGCATGCATACCAAGTCCAGAATTTTTTAGGAAACAAAATAAGACTTGGATATGTGAAGCAGAAAGAAAAATGTTGAAAAATTTGTAAATAGAAAAATACTACAAAATATTTATCAGCATGACAGACATGACAAAGTTTTGTGACAGACATGACACGTGTACAATTTTCTATGAATTTAAGTATTTTTTTCTTAAATATTACTTTCTTTACTTTTATCACAACTTGGAGATTACAATATGATATAACATTGGTATATTATGTTAAAAGAATCTCAAAATAAATTACAAAAAATATTTAAAATTTATAAAATCCCTTGGAAGTGACTAGAGTTGGAGTTGAAAAATTTTGCTAATATTTGGTTCTTCTCATACCAGACAACATGATCTTCAGGTTCAAATTTAAACATGCTTTTAATTTTAGTTGGTACTAAGCATTTTATTTTATGTTGTTGCTGTGTCTGTGTGATTTGTGTTATTATTCCATGATAAGCCTTATTGTCTTATTGCACATTCACCCATTGGCTATATTGCTTTGTTGCATTTTCCAAGAGGTAATTTTCAGTGCATGTACCAGTATTGAAATTGAAAATACTATTATGCCAGGTACACATGATCGGAAACAATGCAACTTTTTTGTTCCTGGCATTGTTTTGATTATTTGCCATGTCAGATCAAGTTTTGCTTTCATTCTTTGTATTTTTTCCTTGTGATTCATGAAGAAATAGATTCCAGGACCAATTTTCCTTGCAGCTTCAGCACACTTACATGATGCTCTAGGATTTATGCTTCTAGCTTGAGTAGCATCAAGGAACTGATTCTTAATAGTCTCATCAATACATCCTTTTCCATGTGTCGTCACTGAAAAATGCCAGACTGTTGGGAATTTGTTTTGTGTTATTGAAAATATCATATATTTTTGTTTAAAGTGTTGAGATGCTCCATCAGATAAGAATTCAACCTCTTCGACTTTGAATTATTTTTCGTGATTTTTTTCAATGATCAAATTGGTAAACATTATAACAGCCTAATAGTCATAATTACCATAATCAGATATCACTATATATGGCTCTGAAGAAACAGTGACTGAGTCACTATAATAATAATATACAATTGTAATATATATATAGCAGAGGAAATATTCTGCCAATGAGCAGATATAATCTCGTTCTAATAAATATGCAAATAGTTTTCACTGAAATAAGTTTGTACCAGAAATTTTCTATTTGGCAGGTTTTCTTTTAAATAGTAGAAAACTTTAGATTGTGTACGTTTCACATCAAGAAATACTATAGCCATCAATTCCAAGTTAAATAATAACTTTCAAATCACAAGATTAAAGCAAAACTGCTTGAAAAAATAATTGTGACGGATAATATATCTGAAACAAAGAAATTGGTATCAACATAATTATCTGGTAACTATTACATGCATTCTAAATTTAAGCATTTTGTTGAGTTGAGTTGTAAATAAATATTATTGGCATCAACACTAAGTTAAAAAATTACAAAAATAACTTTCTAGGAAAGAGATTAAGGTAAAGTTGCTTGAAAAACTAATTGTGACAGACATGACTAGCATGACAGACATGACAAAATGTAATGCTTTATATTTCGCTCAAATTTTAAATTTATCTTTCAATTTTTTTATGAACTGTTCCTTTTGACACATAAAAAGAGAAAATAAAGTGTTAACAATTTTTATCAAGTAGATTTTCTTGAAAATAAAAAAATCGACATTTTCTGTGACAGACATGACATGAAGACTAATATAAAGTTTGGGGGCAATAGCAAAATAATTAAAATGTTTCAGGTGAAAATTTTGGTGTTTTTGAACATACTGTTAGCCATTTTTTTAAAAGATATATTTGCTTCAAAAATCTATATAATATTTAAATGCTTCAAGAGACATTAAACTAGAGATAAAAATAGCAGATTTTTGATTTCAAAGTTAGTCTTGATAATAATTAACTATAAAAATTTATTTTTACAATTATCTTATTATATCTTGTTATTTTCATAAAATTTGACTTATTCTCTATCAATTGGAACAAAAAAATACTAATTTAGTTCAAATTTAAAAAATGATGTCCATGTCGCATTTTCATGGAATTCACCATAACGGATATCATGAACAGTAGTCCATTAATCAAGTGATTCACTCAAACACTTTGATTATTGTTAATCGGTCGAATATCTCGAATAATTGTCTATTGTTGGAGTGACTCACTGCAACAGTTTGATTATTGTTAAATGATCGAATACCTTGAATTTGCATTAGAAATAAAAGTCAACCCTGATCATTTGTTTTCTCGAATGATGATATGTCACTCTTTTACTTTTCAAGTTGAATAAAATAAAAATTGAAACAGAAAAAAAAAATATCTCATAAAATATTTATTTATCATTTGTTGTAACCAATTTATTTAAAAAAAATTAATTTCTTTTTTTCATTTGGTTTTTGTGCTTTTATAAATGCTCGAGGGATCGATATAATTATTGTTTGTCACCTTTTTCCCTTATTTAACCCATTTTAGGCCAAGCACAGAAATTTTATAAAATGTAGCATTATTTTTATTGAAATATGCTTAAATTACATACATTAAGACACAAAAAAAGATTCGTGCATGAAAAATAATATTTTATATAAAAAATAATATTTTATATAATAATATAAAATATTATTTCTTATAATGAATAATATGAATATGAATAATATTTTTATGACTTTTGTTTTATTCTTATTTCATATACAGAATTTGCAACTTTAATCTATTTTAAAAACATATAATTCATTTCAATTGGAATAATAATATATTTTTAAAAAGTCGAATTTGTCAAAGGCGTTTCAAATTAATACTCTAGCGTATTTTGAAAATTTTTTAAGAGAAAGTGTTTACTCCAACTGAATTACTAATATTTTATGGATGTCTTCAAAAGCCTTAAAAAATAGAAGAAAAATAAAATTCTTGAAAAAAATGTGTCAGAGTGTTAAAAAAAAATATTTATCGAAATGTTTCGTATACGAACCTTTGGCCGAAAATGGGTTAAGTATGGAAGCATGTCATAATTTTGCGCATGCCCACGAGTCCAATTTTGTAATGAATCGAAATAATAGTTTTAATTTAAAATTAATCCTATATCAAATGGAAATTCATAGCGCTCTGCCATTTCATTGGATTTTTTCTCATTATTGCCTCTCAGTTCATTTTTTTTTTATTTCATGTGCCAAAAAATCTGATTTTTTAACTATAAATGTGACGGATTTTACAATTATTTAAAAAAAGTCATGCCAATTTTTCTCATTTTCTTCTTAACGATTTTTTGCCGCTGATGTACAGTACAGATTTCCGTCAGTATGATCTCCATATTATTGCATTTATTTTATTTTCTTATTTTTTTAATTAAAAAGTAATTTATGGTCAATAGTGACATATCCTCGTGTTTCTACTTGGGATTCATTAAATTATTCACTTATATAAATGAACAGGTAATTCAGATAGCCATATACATGAATCATCTAATAATGAAATAAATTTAATAATGTTATATGTATAAAAAAAACCTTTGGCATTATTAATCAATAAAAATAAAACCTGTAATACACGCTGATTTCACTTCTTTGCCAGATTACTGAATCAGAACTTTAGAATTTTTAGTTCTGTAAAACTGTTTTGATTTTTTATTTCATACCTTAGACACTTTGGAGTGTAAATAAATGCCTATAAAGTTGTTGAGGCAGTCAAAATATCTACTAAAATACAGACTAGAGCTCGACTGAAAATTTGACTTCGCTTTCGTTGTTCGCTCGAAATCTGAGTTTCGCCTGAAATTTATTTTCGGTAAAACTGCCATCCAATATTCAGGCGAACCGAAACTATATGTATCTAATAAAAAGTCGCCTTTCTTTCTTCGTAAATCTTCAAGTTGACTCATCCATTTGAGCTGTATAGACTCAAATGAGACGCTCTTTATTTATTCCTAAGAACTTCACTGTTTATAATTGATGACCCCCCTCCTTTCATAAACTTAAACTCAAGTGTAAATTAGCAGAGTTGTGAAATGGAAGTCTTAGAGATAACAAAAGTTCTTGGAGACATATTTTATTAACTGTGACGCAGTCACATTATCTTGGACTCAGAAATATAAGTAATCAACTGTTTTCGAAATAAACATTCATACGATAAATTATATAAGGTTTCTAGGCACGTGAAGTCTTTAATCTAGTATCCAGATATCAGAATTAAGTATAAAGTTCATCTCACCCTTAAGAAAGAAAAAGCTACATCTTAATCACTCGATAAGAAAAATACGCGTAAATTCTAATTAACCATAATCACGCGCGCTTTTAATCTAGAAACAAATAGCAGAGTTCATTTGAGATGCGATTGATATACTCGGATATATATACAGATAGACACGAGAGCAAAAAATAATGAATCGATGAATATAATATAACATTACTAAGTAAAGGAGAGAGTAGTGCGTGAGTGTTGTGCATCATTAAAAGGACCAAGATGCCTATTGAATCCGCCCCAAAGTCTACGGTCAACATACTCCTGGGTAAGTCCATACTGATATATCTCCATCTCTCTCTTTTATTGTAAATTGTAGATGTTTTATTTTATTAGTATACGTTTAATTAATAAACCAATTTAGTCCAAATTTCTCTACTTCTTTAATAACCACTATACACGGCCCCCCCAATTGGGGCGCTTTTACATTTGGTGCCTTTTATCAGGATTTTTTTTTCCTGTAATCAGAATTTTTAGCCGGGGTTATAATTATATATGTATATATGGTTTCCTACTTTGACCGGGAAGGTCTCATTCTCTCCAATAAAGAATATAGCATGTGCAATGTGCGGAAAGTAAAAGAAATGATTTCCCTTCTTGTGTAAACATATTTTTTTTTATCCTGCTGTTTTATATAATTAGTGGATTCTTTCAAAAATATAAACTTAATCACTGTTCCGAAATATTATATCCTATTAATTATATATGTATCCGTATATAACATAATTATTCCTTCTTTTTTCTGTCTTTTTCTCTTTTTTCCGTTTTGCTTATCATGATGGATTATTGGGCTACATACACATCCTTTCTCATTAATTTTATATGTATTGTCAAGTGTGATGCATAATTATACTTTTTTTTTCTTGTGTATATATGTGCAATTAAGTTTCTTGAATTATTATAATTAAACAATTATTATTATTATAAAGGGAATTTATAGATAAATATACAATGTCAGAAACACCGAATAAAATCGCTGGCTATCAGAATCTTGTTAATAATTTCGATGGGGATTTGTTTTCGAATGTAACATTCTTTATAAATAATATCGAATCTATCGGGACCCTGGCTCAGTGGGATGATGCTGAACTTATTGTAGTTTTTAAAAGCAAACTCCGCGGCCCCGCATTGCAATTTTTCATTGATGACCCAGAATTAAATCAGGAGAAAGTCTTTAAAAATGTTAAGGAAAAGTTCCTAAAATATTTCGATCAAAAGACCACTTTAAGTCAACGTCAGCAGTTGTTTTCAAATTGTAGGCAAGCGCCTGGAGAATCTGTCCGATCTTTCGCTACTAAGGTTGCAAATCTAACCGCAAAATACTTTGGCGCAGGTAATATTTCTAAACCAGACGTACTTCCCATAGTTGACCAGACAAAACTCGCGAAGTTTTTAGAAGGGTTGCAACCTTCCCTCAAAAATTTGGCTATTAATCGCAATCCTAAATCATTCGATGAAGCGGTCGAACAGGCTCAATTGGATGAAATTAATTCACAGTTTTCAGCGTCTGAGATCGTTCCAATTAATACATTTAATTCAACTCAACAGAGCAACATAGAAGACAAATTAAATAAAATAGTTGAGAACCAAAATAAAATGACGGAACGTCTAGTTCATTCGCTTTCAGAGCAAATGCAAAACTTACGTGTCCAATATACCCCCCGTGCTCCGCGAAATTTTACATTCGCACCCAGACATACGCAACCATCATCGTTGCACTGTGTTTTATGTAATCGCAATAACCACCTATCCCATCAATGCTATTCGCGAAATCGAAATTCACATTTCAATCAACCCAGGATTCGCAATCCGCAGCAGAATGCGAGATCAACAGACTACGTTGGTAATACACCTTATCAGTCCAGGTCATTTACCCCTCGCCAGCCACAAACTACCCAATATAATAGAAACAAGCCTTTAAACTCCAATCGGGGTCGATAACATCAAAAGGGCCCCTATCACCTCAGGTTAAAACAAACACATCTTGTTTATCAGGAACAGCGGAATATACTATAGGCAAATACAGTCCCTTGCCTATCATTGAAATTAGAATTGGAAATAAAATTTTTAATGGGTTATTAGATTCTGGAGCAAGTGCCTCTTTGTGTAGTTTTTCCGCTTTTAAGCAAATAACTCCATATCTCATACAAAATAATAATACAAATCCCTCCATTAAAATTTCAACTCTGACTGGCAATGAAATAAAACTACATTCTACTGCAAACATGCCCTTAACTATCGGAAATAAACGTTTAAATTTTAATTTTTTAATCACACATTCAAATTTCAGTCCCGAATATGACTTTATTTTGGGATTCGATTTCATGTCTTTATTTAAATGTCACATCGATTTTGATAATAAGACGGTTTCATTTCGGGGTGATCAGATTCCTATATGTAAATTTGGACAGCAGAAAATTAATGTCATACATGTAAAATCTTATGCAAAATTAATTCGCAAACTTAAAATTCCTCCACTGCAATCCGCAGTTGTTCAAATTAAATCTAGCCAAAAATTGCCTATTGGTACGCCTGTATTATTAGACCCCCTACCTTCTCGTCACGACTTAGAATTACATCACTCTGTTTCTACTATCACTAAAGAAGGAACAATTCCGCTCATTATTAATAATTTATCGCATAATTCTACCCTTCATTTGAATAAAAATACCAAGATAGCGCATATTGATTCACATATCGATATTGCTTCAAGTACCTCTATAGCAGACAAACGGAGGCGAGATTTAAAAATTTCCGACTTTAATTTATCTAATATTCCAATTGAAGCAAAATCAAAATTAGAGGCGCTCATTTTTGAATATGCCGACATTTTCAGTACTTCCTTAAAAACTATTGGAAAATGCACTTTGGAAGCCCCCCCTATTGAACTAACTGATACTTCACCTATTCAATGCCGATCATTTCCTGTACCAGTTGCGTTACGCGATACTCTTCGAAATGAGATAAAAGAGTTATCGGAGGCCGGCATTATAGAAAAATCTAACAGCCGCTATTCTTTTCCTCTTATTTTAGTAAAAAAAAAAAACTGAAGGTAAATTTAGACTTGTAATTGACTTTCGCAAATTAAATGAAGTAACAATTTCTTCAAATTATAAATTACCACTTATTTCTGATATTCTAAATTCTTTAAGAGGTGCTAACTATTATAGTACTTTGGATGCAAATTCCTCCTTTCACCAAATAAAATTACGCGACGAAGACAAACAGTTAACCGCGTTTTCAAGTCCTTACGGAAATTTTCATTATAAATTCCTCTGTTTTGGATTAAAAAACTCAGCACAGGTCTTTCAAGAAACAGCAGATACAGTACTAAATGGTCTTCAACCAGAAAATATTGCTACATATATCGATGATATTATTGTTCCTGCGAACACCATTGATGATTCAATAAGAAAATTAAGATTAGTTTTTGACCGTTTTCGGCAATACGGTTTAACTTTAAATCCCTCGAAATGTCAATTTCTCCAACCTAGCATAAAATATTTAGGACATGTTGTTGACAAAAATGGACTGAAACCCTTACCTGAGACTCTCACATCAATCAATCATTTCCCAGTACCTACCACGGTACGCAAATTAAAACGGTTCTTAGGTTTGGCAAATTATTATAGATCGTTTGTAGAAAATTTTTCTGATATTGTTATTCCACTAACAAATTTAACGAAAAAATATTCTAAGTTTCGGTGGACGGACGAAGCTCAAACTGCCTTTGACACAATTAAACAAAAATTACTATCTGACGTCATGTTGAAACATCCGAATTTTAATGATGTCTTTTATCTAAATACGGACGCTTCTTTAGAGGCTGTGGGTGCAGCCTTATTACAGAAAGATGAGAATGGAATTTTGAGACCCATTAACTATTTTTCTTGTAAGTTGAAACCACATGAGAAGAAATGGCCCGCTATTGAGCTCGAGGCATATGCTATTTTATTGGCGATTCGACATTTTAAAGTTTACTTATATGGTCGAAAATTTATTTTACTTTCTGATTGTAAATCACTTAAATATTTAAAAACTCTTGATTCACCTGCTAATAGATTATCCCGTTGGTTACTTGAATTGTCGAATTATGATTATCAATTCGAACACATTAAAGGTTCGACTAATTATTTAGGCGATTTGTTATCCAGAGATGTATGTCACTCCGTCAACGTTGTTAAGGCAGATATTCCAGATCTCGAAAAAATACGATTCGAGCAACGTGCAGATCCATCTTTGAAACTTATCATCGATTATTTGGAAAATAATTCGCAAACATGTCCAGAGAGAACGGATGACTATTTCCTCGAAAAGGGTATTCTTAAACATTTGTCTCATAGGAATAGTCATGCGGCCCGGAATGATTATTTTGAACAAATCGTAATTCCAAAAAAATTAATTCCTTATGTCTTGGAAGGTTCAGAAACAGTGCATTTTGGTTTTTTCAAGAATTATCGAACTATTAAGGAAAAATTCTATTGGAAAAATATGTATCGCGACATTAAAAACTTTTCCTATTCTTGCACTAAGTGTATTGAAAAAAAAGGCTTTAATATTACCAAATCTCCCTTGATGAAATTCGATACACCAACCCAACCTATGGAGCGGTTAAGCCTCGATATCCTGGGACCCTTAAGTATGTCTGAATCCGGGAATAAATATGTACTTACAGTGATAGATCACTTCACAAAGTATTCTGTATTTTTTGCCCTCTCTGACATTACAGCAGATACAATTTCGGCAAAATTACTGCAGGTTATAACTGTTTTTGGAGTACCTCAAGCGATTTTGACGGACCTTGGAAGAAATTTTCAAAGTCAATTATTTTCTAGCCTAGCCAAAAAACTTAATATTCGCAAACTTCGAACTTCCCCGTATCACGCCCAAACGAACTCAGCAGCAGAACGCCTCAACTCCAGCATTAAAAACAGCTTAACATGCCTTTCAGAAACAATTACCGATTGGGACACTTATTTAGATTATTATAATTTTATTTATAATAATTCTTATCATGACACTACACATGAGAAGCCATCCTTCCTCATGTTTAATAGAGACTTAAATTTACCATTTCATTTATTTGAAAAACCACCACGTCATCATTACTTCCCATGTGAAAATTATGTCGAAGAGAACCTTTCCAAATTACACTATGTATATCGTAATGTATATAAAAATTTGGAACAAGCTTCTGAGAAACAATCTCAGTTTCGCGAAAAGATTGCAACGTCTAAAGTATTTCATATAGGTCAAAAGATTTATCTATATACCCCTGCTACTACACAATTAACGGGAAGAGCTTTTTCAAAACATTTTAGTGGACCATATCGTGTAATCGAGAAGCATTCTAACCTAAATTATACGATAATTCACGTAAATAAGCCTTTCGCCAAACCAGTCAAAGTTCACGTTGACAGAATGTTTTCATATGTCGAAAGACGGCCTGATCTGCAAATTCCCACGACTCCAGGTAGCACTGAACATAAATCATCATTTCCATCCTCCCAAAATGATAATCTCGCACCGCCTCAACCTAAGAATGACTTTTCTCTTTATGATAGTGATACGGAAATTGATGAGTATATTCCACCTTTTATCGCATCCTCTAATGCAAATAGAAACCAAGATGGGCCCGAAACCAGTCAAACCTCCACAGATCCCTTACCGGAAGTTCCCCTTGACACACCGGCAGATAATACGCCTCCCCTGTCTGATCAGCAATCAGTTACTCCTTTAAGGTTACGTAAAGTTGACGATGGGACTTGGAATTGCGAAAGAGCTCGCGGGCGAAATCGTGCTTCTAGTTCGGAGATAAACACTAACTCTTTTTCTGACAGACTGATAAATTGGGCGATTGGTTCAGGCACGGGCACACAAGAAAATAAAAACATAATTGATAAAATTTCCGATGTCCTAGCGGACAAACTAGATACAGTGGGTAATATTCAGAAAAAGTGGATAAAACCTCAAAAGACTAGATATTTTTATCGACGGAATTAAATATCACAGTTATGAAAGAAATTTTCTTTATTCGTTTTTTTTTCTGCCTCTTTTTCGTTCCAACAGCCCAATATTTCATTTATTTAACTATACTCTCTAATTGATTATTAGTTCAACAATATTCTCGAATATTCTCAACAACAAATAGTACTGATTTTAATAATATACAGCCGTTCTTACTTGGTTCTCTATTAAATATTATCATTTACTAAATCCTTATATTTTAGTGTACTATAGTTTTAGTTTTCCGGTATCCTTTGTCAGATGCGCGCGACCTGTCATTGGATTACTAATTGTTTTTTTTTTTTACATTTGGAATTATATTTTGTGCTGGCGTAAAATCAATTCTTTATGTGATTGTTCAGTTAGGTAAGGAAGACTAAATATTCTTATAATTTAACATATCCAAAATATATAATAATAATAATAATAATAATAATAAAGCATTCAACAGTGTTCCAGTAAATTATCCTGAAAAAAAAAAAAAAAAAAAAAAAAAAAAAAAAAAAAAGAAGTTTGATGTCATTCAATTAACATAATTATAAATTCATATGTATATAGATTATTTACCCCCCCCCCCCACAATTTTTTTTTTCAGTTTCCTTGTGTTATTTTTTTTTCTTTTTCATCTTCTTAGTTAAACAGTTACGGTTTGTTATCGCCAACTATCATGCAGAGGCAGTGTAAACAAATTTATCGAAGATAACTTTCGTTTTTCTCCTTTATTTTCGTCTTCTTGCTACTCCGAAGCGATATGTTCAGATTATCAACTATTGACAATTCTTTCATGTATAAATTAATAAACAGATTAACTTTGTTTAAACATTTTTTTTTACAATATTTTTTTTTATCTTCTCTCTTTTCCCCCCAATAAAATGAACTTGTGATTTTTATTAGAATTTTCAGCCTTTAAGTTTTGCATTTTTTATTTTTTTTCCTTTCATTTTCCCTTGCGTAATATGGGAAATCATTTCTTGCTTATCTCATTCAGATAATCTTTGTGCTAAAATTTTCTTTCAAGTAAGAGATAAATTTTATAACACAATATACTAACCTTAATTATAAACCGATAATTAAAATAATAATAATAATAGTAATAATAATAATAATTTTTCGAGAGATAAGGCTAATTAACACTATCATCAGTAGCATTATTAATAATAATAATAATAAATATTTTCTCACTTTGTTCAAAAAAAAAAAAAAAAAAAAATCAATTAATAGTTTATGGAATTTAATCTTAATACATGTTTAAGTTTTATTTTGCTAGGATAGATAAAATAAATAAATAAATAACATATTTAAATGTGAGATGGAGTATTATCATATTCTTCCCAGGAGGATTCCTCTTCATTTTTATGATGGTCCCTCAGGTTCTAGCCATCCAGATTTGCCACAGAAATGCAACATCAGCTAGTTATGACTGCGGAAACATTACGGCTAGCACCTTGGAACTTTTGGACCTACCAGTGGATTCCTGCCAGGCCATTAACTGTGAATTTTGCATCACAGGAACGAGGACATACATCCTACATCAAAATTCTCTCCTACACCCAGCTGCCTTCTTTGAGAAACCCACCAATGCCGACGGTATTCTGGACACTTTCCTATGTTCAACAGCCGATACCAGAGGTGACATGATTCCTCTCCCATGCGAGTGTTCAACGAACTGTTCAGGTACAGCAGATTTTTGTTCAAATTTTCCCTGTGTCGATGAAGCCCCATGCCGATGTAAGGTTCGGAAAGTACTATACGAGATGTCTCATCTCTCTTCTACCGGTATCATCGTCAATCCTACCTTGATATCTTTACAGGTGTGTCTCTTCAAAATACCCAAGAAAACCCGGCGATCACGTCAACTTCAGGAATATGAAGGGGCTACATTTTCTAATCATAATTTATCCATTTCGTTTCAAGATCCAATCGTTACACTTCCAGAACCAGGAAAACTCATAGCACGAGTGTCTGGAAATGAACTAATTTTATCTATCCAGTCAGAATTACAGGTTGTTTTGCCACCTGAGTTCGTAGCATTTAGAGACACCCTTACATTAATTTTTATTTCAAATTCAGGGAAGGCAGTCCATGGCGACATTTCCCTTGAAGGAAAGACTGTTTGTCGATTATCAAGCTGCATCCTTTGCAGAGACTTTTTGTTTTATATCAAATGCTGGCCTGCATATATTACTTATTTGTTTTATGGTACTGTTACAATTTTCGTGCTAAGTATATTGTGCCTTCTAAAATGGGCCTGCAAAGGAATTTTGATCTCCCTACGGTCAGTGATCCTCTTAATTCTTACTACCCTAGCATTTATTAAATCTTTACTTCGATTTTTTCTTCTAGTCGGAGCTTTGCTAGGTACGACAATAAGAAATTATATTCTCTCATTTCACCAATTTTTGGAAAATCGCAACCCCCAGCGTCGACCAGCTATGATGCATTCTATACTTTTATTTTTAAGCCTTCTAGCTTTAACTCAGGCTGACTGTTCAACTCATGCACTTTTGAGCTCAGACATAAAAAATTGTCAAAAACAAACTGACCATCAAACTTGTCAATTATTCACAACGGCAGAGATAACGTTAAAAGGATTAGGTTACGAATCATGCATTTGGTTCCAAGATAAAAATGATAATGATATTTTTCACATGAAACTGAAACTTGTGTCAGCCCAATGTTCGTTTTCTTCGAAGAGAAAATATTTCACATTTCCTGTGAAGCATTATACCATTTCGCAACTCGCGTGCCCTCAAAATTATTATTGCGCCTGGGGCGAACATTGTAAAAATGATAAACATTTTGAGGCACTCACGGAAGAAAGTTTAGAATATCCAGGCTTCACGAGCTGCCAGCCGTCTAGCGTGGGTAGTGGATGCACAATTATTTCCCGTATGGGATGTTTATTTTATAGGGTATACTTTATTCCAGACTTGCTGCATTCCTATGAAGTACGACAATTATCAGGTCACCAATGCACATATACCATTTCAGTGGAACGTTCTCTTAACAATACTGTTGAGACTATGACATTTCATTCTTCTACAATAACAGCTGACGGTATTAGCATAGACATCCTAGGAGCATATAATCAAGCTCCTATACATATTTCGGATTCGCTCTTATTACGAGTGGGAGATGCTTCTGAAGCTTACCTAGTCCCATCAAGTCCTTCTAATCGTCCTATAGCTGGATTAGTGGGCCAGGTTCAAGCAAACACTAGTTATACTACAAACTTTTTATTTGACCGAAATATGGTACAATGTACTTTTTTCGAAACTACTCTTCGATGTATGCAAACGCCAGATGCGTTGGAAGCACTTTATGCCACAAATGAGCGGGCACTGCCTCTTACACATGATTTACATCTTCTTTCTATGGAAAAAGGGACTTTAAAATCCCAACTCCTATCTTCAGCTCCGGTTCGCCTGCAACTTCATTTTCAGGACTATAAAATAACAGTACAGAGCATTGATATCTGCCCACGTCTAACTGATGCTGTTTTTAAAACGAAAGGATGCTATGCTTGTCAGATTCTTTCCGAAATGACTTTTTTCGCTTTTTCATCATGTCATGCAGGGACTATTTCTCTAGAATTTCAAAAAATTTCAATTTATACACGTAGTATTAATTTAGGAACTGAGCCACAGGAATATTCTATAAAATTTTTAGCTGATGAGAAATGCTACGATGAAAAGATTTGTTTGGTTTCGAGAAATATGAGACAGTGCCAAAAAATTTCCTTTTGTCTCTCTGAACCCAGCCTGCACTTAATTCAGTTAAATACTTCATACACTAAATCATTTTCTAAAAGTGATTCCTCGGGCTCAGGCTTCTTTAGTTTTTTCTCCCTCCCCACTTTCAATAATGTTTTTATGTCATTAAAAATGTTGGGAGCGATTTTGTTGATTGTCTGTCTCACCATCACGATTTTTTCTACTTGTGTCACCTGTTGTAGAAGATAAGTTCTACGAATGTACTTATATATATTATTACTGTTTTTATTATAACTGTTTTTTGTTTTCCTCATAACAAACTCTTAAATGTCTTACCCTTAAAACCACTACTGCTAGTTTCACTAGTTATCATTTTTTTCCCTAACTATTCAACATGATTTATTCGTTATTCACTGTTTAAATTTTTTTTTTTCCTTTTTTATATTTTTATTTGTAAAATATATAATCAAAAAAAAAAAAAAAAAAAAAAAAATCCTTTTTTTTCACTTTTTATTTAGAATTTCAATTTTTTTTTCCCTAGTAGTTATACTCTACAAATTGGATATTTACGAGTTTGTATGTTCTTGCATTTATAGATTACTAATGGATGTATAACTTATATATATATATATTTTTCTTTTTTTTTACCCATTAAGTAGTTCTGCGAAACTACTCTTGTACTGTTATATGTATTCCTTTCAGAGAGATGGAGATTTCGGTAGAGAACCCTAAGCCTTAAATTATTTTTTTTTATTGTTTTTTTTTTCGCGTGTGAATAGAGATGTGACGCAGTCACATTATCTTGGACTCAGAAATATAAGTAATCAACTGTTTTCGAAATAAACATTCATACGATAAATTATATAAGGTTTCTAGGCACGTGAAGTCTTTAATCTAGTATCCAGATATCAGAATTAAGTATAAAGTTCATCTCACCCTTAAGAAAGAAAAAGCTACATCTTAATCACTCGATAAGAAAAATACGCGTAAATTCTAATTAACCATAATCACGCGCGCTTTTAATCTAGAAACAAATAGCAGAGTTCATTTGAGATGCGATTGATATACTCGGATATATATACAGATAGACACGAGAGCAAAAAATAATGAATCGATGAATATAATATAACATTACTAAGTAAAGGAGAGAGTAGTGCGTGAGTGTTGTGCATCATTAAAAGGACCAAGATGCCTATTGAATCCGCCCCAAAGTCTACGGTCAACATACTCCTGGGTAAGTCCATACTGATATATCTCCATCTCTCTCTTTTATTGTAAATTGTAGATGTTTTATTTTATTAGTATACGTTTAATTAATAAACCAATTTAGTCCAAATTTCTCTACTTCTTTAATAACCACTATACACGGCCCCCCCAATTGGGGCGCTTTTACATAACAGTACTTTAACATAACAATCTCCACACAACACAAAAAAACATTTAAACTAACATTGATGCTAAAATAATTAAACATGATGAAAACTAATCTTAACTGTGCTGACAGCATCTCTATACGCACGGTAAGCATACCGGCACTACTAAATGAATGCGTAAGAAACCAGCTCTTAGAAAAACACAACCCAACCTTCGATCCTCGGCCAACGTCTTAAAAAGCAAAGAAAATCTTATATTACATTTGCATAATTTCAGCTAGTTGGGAAAAACGGGACTGCGAAGAATTTCTGAAAAACAATTTTATGATTGGCCGAACATCGATCACATAATGACGTCAAACAGTCTAAAATACCTTTATATACTCAATTGCAATTCTTGAAATGATGTCAGATTGTGCTTTTACATTTCTTTGATTTCTTGAGCTGGAAAGTACAAACTGTTTAAATGCAAGTGAAACTGGAAAAACTACGAGATTGATAAAAGTTGCGAACTTAAAGCATCTGAAACTATTGACATTCAACTTTTAAAGCCAACAATAATGATCAGACATGACTGACTCAAAAATGACGTATATGCAAATTATAAAGTAAGCAATGCATAAAGAATAATCTTTAAGCATGCTTTTTGCAAGCTCGGTATATATTGAAGATGTAATTGTTTCGTATGCGATCAAAACATAATAATGGGGTCGAAATTCTCTGAAGATTATACTTGGTTTTCTTGATTATAAATTTTATTCTATATATAGAAAATAGTACAAATGGGACATATCAGCAAATTTAGAACTGAAAATATATGCATATGTACAAAATCTAGATTAATTTTACCTTGAATTCGGATCATCGTACTATACCCCCAAAAAAGACGATCCTAGATATGATTTCTAACTGCGCTATCTTGAATTCTTGTAATGATTTTCAGGATAATTAACAGAAGTCTCCAAAAAACTTTAGACGATAAAAAAAAGCATAAACCTTTTTTTCAAAAAAGTCCCTTTTTTGTACTTCTCGATAAAAAACCGATACCATTTTTTTAGTTTAATTTTACCTCTTCTTGTAGGATAAAAAATGTAAAAGAAAAGTAAAGAAAAAAAAGCTATAACAACGAGTCGCGTTCAGTAAATAAAATATCACAGCGGCAAATTTGCTTGAGTTGTGAGTAAATTAAATATTAATTTATCAGTTCCTAAAAGTAATACCAATAGAAAATTTTTGTTTGAAATTGCAGAAGTATTTTCGAAAGCTCTTTGATAAAGCTTCAATAGTAAATAAAAATGTACTTATAAAGTAACAAGATATGTGTACCTAAAAAACTTTCTAATTAGGTGAAATTCGTATAATTAAAAAACTATTCTACGTCGTTAATGAATTAACTACATTTCATTTTATATGAAAATAAAGAGTTTTGATCAAAGATACACAGAGCCAACTGAGGCCACGCGTATAAGTATATTAATAATTATACGTATTAAATAAACTCGTATAATGAAACATTATGCATATTTTTGCATGTATTAATTACGTAAAATGTTTTTGGACATTTTCATTTTCGGCTGGAAATAGAAGGGTTACCGAAATTTGCATTTCTTTTTCGGTTTAGAATAAATGGAATAATTCGGATAATAAATAGAATAATTCGGTTTACTTTATACTTAATATAAACGTTCCGAATAAAGTATCCAACGGAAAAAAATAAAGAAATAAAAAATAGTCTCATAAACAAGACTTAATTATTAGACCTACTTTCTTTTTATATGTATTTATTAATCTTGTTTTCCGTGCATTTTTTGTAGTTCAGTAGAACTCCGATTATCCGACCCTCGTTTAACTGGAATTCTCCATAAACCGAGTTGGTTTCCTGAATATTTTAAAGCAAATTTTCCCTTTTACATTCTTTATTTATGCAAGCAATCTTATCCAAGCTACAACTACAGATAAATATTTTAATTTTCCTTCCTTAGAATTGCTCTGAAATTAGCTTGAGTTCGCTCAAATTCCGATTCCGATATATAGAGGGAACTGGGGCACATTGATACGGTTTTTTTTTCTAAGAACTTTTTTGGTGTCCAGAAAATTGAAATTTCAAGTTATTTTTCCATGTGATGTCAGAAAATCTTGTGTAGTGTCTTATTAACATGCGCAATCATTGTTTTATATAGTATTTTTGCATGTAATTTAAACAAAATCTAAAAAAGTCATTTGTATGAATGCGCCCCATCCCCGGGCCAGATTGATGCACCTCATGGGGCACTTTGATACGTTTGAGAAAAATGGAAACAAAATAACATCAATGCATATTTTTCATAGAAAATGAGTTAGCAAACCATTTTATATTTATTTATAGAAATTAAAATCACCCACAAATGATTTGTAATCAGTACTAAAGCAATCAAAATTAAATGTATAATGATCTTATGTTCTGGCTGTGGTAACTTTGTTATATATGACACTTCAACCTCTGCCTTATCTTCTTTCTTAGGAAAGATGGAAAAATTACCAGGTTTTCTTTTTATAAATCGATTTATAAGCAGAAAATAAAGGATAATTGTGACGGTTTTCCTGTCAAATATTACCTTGTCTTCTCCCCATTTCAAAAACTGAGCAATTAAAATTGAAACTTCAAAATTTTAACTGGAAATTACCCCCTCCCCCTTAAATAAATATTTGTATTTAATATAATCTTGCATTTAAAGTTGTATGTCAATACTTAGTTATTTTCCCCTTTTGTATATAACTTTGTAGGTGAAATTAATTCTTTTACAAACCCTCTTTAATATAATAAAAAACATCATTTCGTTCTGATTCTTTGTTTTGATTTTTATCACTTAGAGAAAGATCTGTTAATAATTCTTTTCCCCGTCACAATAAAAGTCAACCAAAATTCAGACTGCCTTAGATGTGCACATTTTGCATTCCTTCCCATGTGAAAAGATGCAGTTGTGGTTTATAATACATTTTCCGTTAACATTCTCATGCACTCAACTAATCTTTAAAATCTCCCAGATGGCATGAATCATTCGGCAGTATGTTTTTCAGCATTATCTGGAAACACACGTGCTTAAGCAATCGACACTCCTTAAAAACCACAGGATTTCAGTGTTATAAAGCAACCCTAGCATTTTCTGTTACTAAGCATGAGTGTAACTGCTTCTCATAACCTTGACGCTATTGAAAAAAAAAACGGTGTATATGTTGCCTACCACACCCATATTTTCTCTCTGTGACCGCAACTGTGCTCACGAAGAAGAGCAGATAAAAAATGTAACTTCACTTCTACTCTGACCGCCGATCATGTAACACAAGCGAAAGGGGCACTGTGCCCCGCTCCGTGTAATGCCTTGCCTTCGGGCAAATGGCGATTCCCGTATTTCCAGCAACTTGGGATTGTAGGCCTTGCATCTTTATACTAAATAAATCATACCCTCTGTCTACGATATGATGGAGTTTTCTTCGTGTTCTCACTGTGTTCTCGATCTCTCTTCCTGGGTTTCTACACGATCACCGCCACAATAATTATATTAAGAATTCTATTTATAGTATAATTATCCTCTGCAGTGCTGCAGCAGTTTGTTTCTCTTATTTAACATGTCTCATGTCAAAAATACTTTTTTTTCTCTGGAATATCGATATAAATTCGAGATTTGTTAGGTTGCCGTCTTTTTTTGTTAGTACTACTACCGCTGTATGATGTGGAATCATATATTGACAATTTAAAATATTCATAATCAAGTTTCTTATGAAATTACATCCCGTTAATTTTGGTGTTCTCTTAAATCATAAAATGTATTATTTTCCTGACTAATGTAACTTGAGTTTTATCTTACAAAAAAACTATCTTCTAAACAAATCTAAATACAGATTGATATAGTTGTCAGTTAGTGATAAAGTAGATGCAATTATAATATTATTGATTTCCTCCTTATATAAATACAGTCGAATTCTCTATATAACGAAATCCATTGTTCCAGTAAAAAATTCGTTATATAGAGAAATTCAATGTATAGAAAATGATGTTAAAATCGTATTTAATGTGTAAATTTTGAACAAATATTATTTTTGATGTTTTTAATTAAGAATTTGAAATGTTTAAAAGTAAATATTAACCTAACATTTTATTTCTTAATTATTTATGCTGTTTCAAAAAAGAGAACAGACATTTATTTGAAAGCTTAATGAAAATCAAATAAGGAAGACTTGCATTAATTTCAGACAAAAAAATCTGTAATTTTTGTTGTTTTGATTTTTAAATTGTTACACTCTCAAAAAAAAAAAAAATGCTAAAATTTTAGCAAGGAATGAAAAATTCTAATTAACATTTTCCTCCATTTGAAGGCCTCTCTTATGTGCCTCTCATTGATTCCATATGTCTAACAATCTAATTGACTCTGTTTTGAGAAGGATGTTGAAAGGTGTGTGGGAGGTGGGATGAATTCGTTGGATTTAAAGAACAAGGAGAGAAGTAATATTTATAAAAAAAAAAAAAACCTCTCCACTGAACGATAAATCAAAAATAAGTGATGGAAAATTGATTCCATATGATTTCGAAGCTTTTTTAAAATTGAATAGATTAAGACCAATTTATGAAAAAATTCGTTATATTCAGATCGATATTTCGCTATATAGAGACTGTTTTTAATGTAATCATGCGAAAAGGGAACCGTTCCTACAAAAAATTCGTTATATAGAGAAATTCAATGCATGGAGTTTTGTTATAAAGAAACTCGACTGTATTTAGATTTGGTAAAGTACTTTCCTTCGTTAATCTTTTTGTAATTTAATACATCGAATTTAGATTTAGGATTAGATAAACAATGCTGTAATATTTGATGTATGACAGATAAATTATACTCGAGGGCAAATTAAATAATTAAATAAGATTTATTGTTTTTTCATTTAATCATTATGAAACATTTTTGTTAGTGATCTGTCGCCAAATTGAAGCTGTTAGTATTTGAATTTTGTATGTAACAAGGCTAACGGATTTTTTTAACGTATTTTTTTTCGTTGTTCGACAGAGTGTGTTTCTTGGGGACTTTGCAACCAGCCTTTGGCAACCAGCCCTAAGGTTGTTTGATAAAATGCTATTTAATTTTCTACTGGCGGCGTCGCCTAGCAACCAAGATATACCTAATTATTTCAAAATGTAAAAAGTTTTCTGTGCAAACGATAATTTGTGATAAATACATTATCTGTTTATTTCTTCAGTTTTTACCTAAGCTGTGTGAAACAATATTCTTTTTGTTTTTGAGTTTGATTAGAATGTTTTTTTATGTGAATATGTGAAAAAATGTTATGGTTTTTTATTGGAGTTGTGTTTTGTTAAATTATCTATGTTCGAAAGAGCCTGAGTTGAGTGTTCTCATGAGAATAAATTGTTTAAAACCAGAGATGAGTAATTAGTTTTGAGTTGAATAAAAAATTCATTAATAAAATCGAATAATTGGAAATTCAAAGGTAAAAAAAATAATGCTCGTGAATTTAGACCATCTCCTCAAAGTTTTCCTCTCTTCGTATTCAATAAATGATTTTTCCATGGATTGTGGACGTCTCAAGTTATTTGCTTTATTTTCTACAGGAATCGGATTTGTCTGGATTATTGCTATACAACGTCTTTCGATTGCATTTTTTTTTTTCAGATTACTGCTCAGTAATCAAAGTAGAACGATGAATATATCACTTTTCAGAAATCCATACACCTAAAACTACATTATATAACTGGAAACAACACCATACACTAGCTGTTGGGTAAGTTCGTACGTCTTCTGTCTGTTAATATAAAATTTTCTAATGTAAAATATTTGAGCCTTTACGCTTCAATAAAAACTAATATTAGAAATTTTTGGCGGGAAAGGGTTGGTTTAAAGAGTGTATGGTAAAAAAATAAAATAAAATAAAGGTAATGAAAAAATGAACTGGAAAAGGATTTAGGTTGTCTGTAGCTATCATGGCGCACATTGATGCGTATCAATATGCCACAACATAGATTGTATCAATGTGCCCGTGCAGCCATTTTGAATAACATAAATCTCAAATACAACATTTCATAATTTATCAAGCAATGAAGAATGAGGAACTGATAAACTGTATATTTAATTACCAGTGTGAGTATTCTTTTCGGTCGAAAATACTGGAACACTTGTATATCATTGCAAATGTATAACTCGGATTTACTTTTAAGCTAGAAAAACAATAAATCATCTGTCCCATTTCATCAAACTACTGAATCCTGCCAAGACGTTCTGTATGTAGTTGTGTACACTAGCATCATCTTTTCAAGTTGTTGTGAAACTTCCTGTAATGACCTTGTGAGAAGTAGAGGTGGTGTATCTATGTGTCCCATGTATCAGTGAACCCAATTTCCCCCCTAAGTGTATTTTCCTACCATCATCTTTTGTAATAAAATAAATAAAATTTCATTTATAATTTAAATGTAGATATCGTTTTAACAGTTTAAATAATCACAATAAGAGTTTGATGGTGATATTAATGTTAAAACTAGATAGTTATTGATAAACTCTCGATTATCCGATGTATGTTCTATCCTAGTTACGTCGGATAATTGAGAATTAACAATTTATTTAAATTTTGATAAAATATAATTTTTTTTTATTTGTTTTCATTTATTATTCCTTTTTGTAATTTAATGATAGCAAGATACAAAAATTACTTTATAAAATAAACGATTCCTGTGATGGTAAGAACGATAAAAAATAAATACATTAAATTCATTTCTCGGAATCATTTATACTTTTAAGAAAACGTAATTCCATTTTTATCTTTCATATGCTTCTGAAAATTCATTTTTTAAAATAATATGAATCAATGATATTTTCATAAATTTCATTTTATATGCTTTAAAGCTCTGATAGCTTATTTTGCTTAAATGTATGTAAATTTGGGAGTGTTTTGCATTATAAATTATTTGTGAGCGTGAAAGATAAAATTCAGTTTAAAATGTCATAATTGCTTAATGCATTTTTAATTTTTGATATAATATTTTCTTAAAATATTCTTAAATTATGTTGAACATTTTCTCGTAGAATAAAAATTCCGATTCATAACGTTTCGATAAAGATATTTTTTGAAATTATAAATATATTTAGAAGTTTTGACAGCATATTGAATGTGAATAACTGAATATTTAAAATCTTTCGATTATCAACATTATTGAA
The DNA here is from genome assembly GCA_964019185.1 of Maratus speculifer. Classification (NCBI taxonomy): domain Eukaryota; kingdom Metazoa; phylum Arthropoda; class Arachnida; order Araneae; family Salticidae; genus Maratus; species Maratus speculifer. Next base: position 25,356,645 of record OZ025289.1, on the reverse strand, counting down.
ATGCAATTTTTTCGATTATCAAAAATACGTCAGTATTCCAATTATAAATCTGGGTATTTACGCATTAACGCCACCGCAGCAGAACTTGCGCTAATACGCCAAAAAAGAGCAATATTGTTGTTCGCAGCGCACAAAAATAATAAAGTCAAAAAATAAGCAAAAAACGAACTAAAGGGCACTAAAAAGCACTAAAATGTTAAAAAACGGCGTCAAAAATCAGCAGAAAGCAATGCAACAAGGAATCCAAAAGATAACTGCGGTGGCGTTAATACGTAAGTACCTAAATCTGTAACTATATTTTAATGTCCAAATTACATTTATTTCCACTAAGGAATATCGATTTAAGACATTAGCTAAACTAACTCAATTTTTTACCACTGTACCACCTAAAAGACAACTTAGATTTATTGAAGGTTTACAAGTGATATTGCATTTTGTATTTTTACTTCCTTATTTAAATTCATTATGAATTTGATAAGTATCGCTTTTAATCATTCTAAGTGTAACCCCTTTCGGGTCTGGTGTACTATTAATAATACATGTCTTTTCATCTAGTATCATTTTGGCTTCACATTTATTTAATTACTATAAACATACAGTACTGACAGTATAAGAGTATGTCCTTCTTGCGAAATTTTTTTTCCAAGCACCTTCGTCGTTCCAAGCCCAAACTCGCACTCTGATTGGTTGTTCCTCTCGGCACTGTTTTCACGTAACTTGGCGATAACCATACTTGGCGAAAAATACTTCGCTCGTAATTGAACGAGTAAACCTAAAACCTAACCTACTCGTTCTTATTCTTCCTTCATTTTGTGCTCTTGCGTATTTTTATCTTGTGTTATTTTATAAAATGGCTAATGCTTTACTTATTAATAAACGGGAAAAGTTACTTTGTACTCGGTTCGGAAGGAAATCAAACTCCTCGACGGAAGCATCTATCGCTACGCCAAATATGATTATCGCCAAGTTACATGAAAACAGTGCCAAGAGCAACAACCAATCAAAGTGCGAGCTTGGGGTTGGAACGATGAAGATGCTTGGAAAAAAATTTACGCATTTTTCTTATTATGACATCATTTATGTTTGGACATTTAGTAATAACAATATTAATAAAAATATTCTTAATTCTTTTTACCCCGTTGGCAATTCCTTTATTTTATGTATTTGTTACAGGCCAAACCCGATTTTAGGCCAAACTAGATTGGCCTAGGCCAGACTAGTCTATCCTAACGCCCATCGGATAAACTAGTTTTTCCTAGACCAAACTAGTCTATCCTAACGCCCATCGGATAAACTAGTTTTTCCTAGGCCAAACTAGTCTATCCGAACGCCCATCGGATAGACTAGTTTTTCCTAGGCCAAACTAGTCTATCCGAACGCCCATCGGACAGACTAGATTTTCCTAGGCCAAACTAGTTTGGCCGAACGGTCATTAGAATAAACTAGTTTAGCCTGCTATACATTGGTTTAAACTAGTTTAGCCTACTATACATTGGTTTAAACTAGTTTATCCTAGGCCGATCTAGATTGTCCTAGGCCATTTCAATTCGGCGTGATTTTATTGAATCTAAAGAACGCCACGGCGCCAACTTTCTAGTTTTGACCTAATTTATCCTAGGCCGATGCAGTTTGATGCGATTTTGTCTTACAGACTATCAAAGCCTGAGAGCTAATGTGCTCGCATATTCTGTTAGTGTTTATGTAACTATGTACATATGTATGTACGTATGTATGTACGTAATGCAGTAATTCCTGATAGAAATATCCGATTTGCTTCAAATTTTGGACATAGATTTATCCTGATAATGATTTGTTTCAGGAGTTTATTGGATAAGAATAAGGGAAGGGGAACAAAAGGCTAATCTGCACCCCCTCCCCTCCTTAATTTAGATAAATCAATTTTTCATGCAAAAGTATCAGATTTTATTAAAATTTTAGGCATAAGATCATTTTGATTAGGCACCTCAATGATTAGATGTGGGTGCTCATTGTTTACGTGTAAAGAAAGGAGGAGTAGTGGGTAACCCCCTTATTCATGTAAATAGGTTTTTCACGGAAAATTTACCGATTTGTTTCAAATTTTTTATGCAGGTTCCTTCTGATAAGGCGTTTACCTGATTAATTTGGGGGGTTCAGAGGTTAAAAATAAAGGAATTACGGATTACTTTTTCAATCGGATAAAAACTTTTCGTTTTATGAAAAGATTTTTAATTCGTAACAGACATTGGTTTTTCCACACATCACTTCACTCGAAATTTTTCATATTAAAAAACTAAATATCCGACCCCTTTTAAAAATAAGAAAAAGCTTAAATAAAGCATGACACCTAAAATGTAGGATGGGGTGGAGGGGGGGGGGGGTAGAGTAAGGGGACGCTTGAATTTTTTTTTAAAAAGCTCAGCTTTTTTTAACGTTTTATCTGCTAATTAAATATTACCCTTATTTGAAACTTTTAGAAACATAATAAAACATGATGTTAAATATTTAAGAAAAAGGATGCCGCATCAAATTTCGTGCATTAGTTCTTCAATTACAACTCCTACAAAATTTATGGCACAGACAGTCAGACTGAGTCATAGACTCACATTTTGAAGAACATGTTTTTTTGGAATCTTGGACCACTAAAACGTGTAAATGCGTCAAAAACCGGAATTAAAAAATTTTCGGGAATCAAACACTTATTGTAAAGACAGAAGAAAGTAAAATAAATAAAAGAATAAATTTTAAATGAACTTCGCTTATTTCAATAGATGTGCTTGAGCTGAGCGGATTCGTTTGAAATATTTTGAATTTGAGCTTAAACTTGATTAATTTTCGAGAAATTAAATTTGAGTTTGAAATAATTCTTTTCTTTGCGAGCGTGCCAAACAATGGTTGACATTAATTACAGCACGTCAAATTGAATTGACCTAGGATAAACTAGATTGTCCTAGGATAAACTAGATTGGACTAGGCTAAACCAGAAGACTGGCGCCGAAGCGGTCTTTGGGATCAATAAAAACACGCCAAATTCAACTGGCCTAGGACAATCTAGATCGGCCTAGGATAAACTAGTTTAAACCAATGAATAGCAGGCTAAACGAGTTTATCCTAATGACCGTTCGGCCAAACTAGTTTGGCCTAGGAAAATCTAGTCTGTCCGATGGACGTTCGGATAGACTAGTTTGGCCTAGGAAAAACTAGTCTATCCGATGGGCGTTAGGATAGACTTGTTTGGCCTGGGAAAAACTAGTTTATCCGATGGGCGTTAGGATAGACTAGTTTGGCCTAGGAAAAACTAGTTTATCCGATGGGCGTTAGGATAGACTAGTCTGGCCTAGGCCAATCTAGTTTGGCCTAAAATCGGGTTTGTCCTGTAACATATATATTTTATACGAACCATGTGCGACAAAACGTAAAAAATAGTTTAAAGTTGTAGTTTCTTTTAAACTCTGTTCTAATACCACATTTTCCAAACGTCTCCAAAAACTCTTCCTGAGCCTATTACCACATAAATATGAAGTAAATAGTACATAAAATATGTACATTCGTAAAATTTCACACAATGAGTTAATTTTTAAGCATCAGTAAGTCTATTTGAATAGTTACGATTAACATTGTTGAACAAATAATAATTTTGTTCTCAAAATAGAAAAAAATTCGGACCAGAACGGGTTAATGCATCACATAAAGCAATAATAAACTATAAGACAGTATGACATTTAGTGCAATTAATTTAGCTTTTATTCCATTTTTAAAATCCTAATAAAAAAACTACTAACTCCTAAATGCACTATATTGTCTTTAATGAACATTATTGCAACTATATGGCCATTAATGCTAAGCCTGCTATTTGTAAACAAGCTGAAGATATCTCAATAAAAATGATAAGTGGCCGGAAACTTTTGCACACGCGAGCTTCGAATGTTATCCCTTTGCATGAAGCATCTTCAGTATCCAATCAAAATGATCACGTGGTCAGAGGTCATTCACATATTCTTAACTTTTGAAGCAATTGTGCTTCTTCTTTGCTGAAACCTTTTGGAAAAAAAATTGAATAAACTAGCTGTCCGGAAACTTTTGACCGCTACTGTAATTCATTTATAATCATAATGCAATAATATGTGAAAAATTAAAAATTATAATTTACGTGTCTATCGTATTGAGTAAAAATATGTAAATTTTACATTTTTTACTTGAATCTACATATTGCATACTTTCATTCAACAATCCTCATAAATGGAAGTATATTAAATGAAGACCCCAGAAGCCAAGAGATATAAGTGAGAAAATTGAAAAAAATTAACGAAGTGCACAGACGACCTGGAAATATGCTTTTTTTTTCATTTCAGGTAAAGAAATATAAGTGATTTTCTAATTATATGTTGCGTTCTAGAGATCTACCACATTTTTCCGAATAATAATAAATATTGATTAATTATAAATTTAAAGAAAATCGTACTGTACTTTGTTCATAGTTATTGAAATAAGAGTTTGAAACCCACACTGAAACAAGCGTCAGTTTCCTATTTCAATTCAGTCAATTATTACTGATGTTCGTCAATTATCTTTAAACTCAATTTACTCCAAATCGAATTTTTGTCATTTGTACCCCTTGGCTTCTGAGGTTATCAAATAAAGTACTACTGTAACGATATATAATTTTATCTCTAATTCCAAAAAGAGTTGAAAATCGTACTAACCGGATTGGGGCTGTATGAAGCGAGCGAAATGAGCTATTGACATTTATATTTCAAGGAACTCTCATTTTATAGAATTTATTTAGCTGCATTTCTTTTCTGAACAAAGTCATATAGGTTAACATCCCCAGTAATTGGCAGACATCAGTAATTGCCACATCCTACAAAAATGTCCTAAAATAAGATTTATATCAAGTCTTTTAAAAATGCAAGACCATATACCATAAATATGCTCATTTACTTTACAGATTATAACTTTAATTTATGCTACTAAATGACAATAGTGCCTAGGAAAGAGAAACAATTATGGCTTGTATGAAATTAGCCATTTTTGTTGCAAATGCTTCTTCTCTAGCTTAAGAAAGGCATGCATTTTAATTTATTATTATCTGATTTATAGTATATTTTAAATTTTAATTGACAACAGTTTTATTTAGTTGAAAAGGGTTACTTTAATTGTGTAAAAGTCTAAGTGCCAATTACTGGTGATTACAGCAACTTTTTATAAATATATTTTTATAAAAATACTTTTTCTTATTACTTTTGCTTTTAGTGGGCAAAATAGATGCACAGATGTGCACTCTTTGATTTAAAAATATTTGCAAATAAATATTTTATTTCTTGGTAATGAAAATAGAAGTAAGTTTAAAGACAAATCCTTAATGTTCCAATTACTGGGGATGTTACCCTAGTTTCAGATGATAGCTTTATATGGAGTAAAATGTTATACTGGCAGGAAATGGATGACAACATATTATGATTTATTCTACTAAATAATATTTATTTTTAGTTTGGATGTGGCCTTGAATAGTTAATATTTATTTATATGAAGATTTCTTCATAACAACATGTAACTAATAGATCACTGATAAACCAGTGTTGTCAAGTTGAAGGAATTTGCTTATTGAAAATGTCTGCAATAGTTTCAGGATATTATTATTTGTTTTTTTTATAGGGTCTACATAATTTTACATTATCTTATAGTATACCATATCATCTTTCTGGCATTTTTTTTTACTAACTTTTTAATTATTAATGTTTAGAAATACTGGTAGGAAAGTAACAAAAAATAGTTCCAGTAGCAGCCCTATGTATAAAAAGAGACATTCCAGGATAAAACAAAGCAAAGATTTAACAGTTGCGAAAAGTAATGCATACATTTTTTTAAAAAGTCCTCAGTCTGGTAACACTGAGTTGTACGTACATGAAATGAATACATACAACAAACTCAATAATTTTTAATGATTGGCAACATGTCGATAACAACAGCATTAAATTTCATCTTTTTATTTTTCATTTCAGAGAGAGTTTAATGAAATCATATAAACGAATAAAGATTGCTCGAAAATATTCCGGAAATAGTCGTTAGCATTCTTTTTAAAGGATTCTAATTTATGGAACGTGTTTAGCTGCATTCCTTTTCTGAACAATGTCATATATTTTCGGGTGATACTTCTGTGTAGTAAAATGCTGGCATAAAAATGGCAATCTTATATTATGGCATAATATAGAAAGTTAATATATATTTATAGTTTGAATAATGACCTAAGTTGTTGATGTTTATGAAAAGTTTTCTTCATATCAACTTGTCTCTCCCTTAAATTAGTTTGACTGATTAGTTAGTCAGTACTATGCGCGTGCAAAGGTTTGTGTAGTTCGCAGGCAGCCTTGAAGCAACTATTAATATTTAGGGAAAGAAAATTTGTATTACTTTCATTAACTTCTCTCTAACAACGTCAATTTTTTCGGAATTCGTATTGTTCTCCAGAACCAGTGGCATAATAACAGGATAGAACTTTTGCCTCACTAGTCCTCACTTATTGAGTTTTCTATAGAACAGTCAATATGGGTAACTTTGACCTATCAGGGTAACTTTGGGTAAAAAGAGAGAAAAAAAGGTAAAATCTGCTACATGAATTAAGTTAGTAGCAAAGTTATTGTCTCAAAAAATAGACAGCAGCATTAATGTGAGTTTGGAAGCTCATTGGAAATAATTTGTCAAGATTCAACTATAGCAGAATGGGTCAAAGTTTCGGAATACTAAAGCAAAGTTATCCTGATTTCGCCCAAAGTTACCCTGGATTTACTGTATATTAATATCGGTGGACCAGTCCGATTTTTCCGAATATGATCGTTACCGGCACAGATACCACAACAAGGGAATCTTTGGGGAAATTATGGCGTCTGGCCATGCTTACAGCAACGTTAATACAGAAGCGTTCAATCATTTCATTTTATTAGGATTTCTATGCGACTACAGATGCAAAGTAACACCAGCATTGATACTTTTTTCCATTTAATTAATTTTTAAGGATTTATTAAGTTCTGTCCAGTGCCGCATTCTTATATTTAAGGGCATTTACTAGCACATCAGTTTCCAGACTACGATTCTACGACAACGATAATTATCTACGGATTTCGTCTCACTGGTCTCGAGATAGAAATGATCCTTTTTTAGTTCGGCTCGCTCCATTTTTTTCTCTAACTTTTCACTGATTGCAGCGTTGTCTGAAATTAGTGATACTACACTTCCATGTGAAATACTACGTAGATCTAATGAAGCCATTTTAGCTTTCACGTTTTACTACCAACTTATATACTAACTCCGATAATACTCATATTTTTGGAAGAGACCGTCTAATCGTTGGGTGAATTACGACAATATGCTCGACTGAAAGAAAATGTGGCAAGACTAGGTTAGCTCTCTGCGACTCCTAGCTATGATGCGATCCTCCAATATTTTCAAGAATCATAGAATAAGATGCTTCACCTCCCTTGTGCTGACTTTTCAATATTATCTTATTCTTATTATTAAGTATCGCAGTATTTTTTTTTTATCGATATCCAGTTTTAAGTTACGTCTGAGTAAAACCGCCGGTTCGTTACCGTTTTATTGGAAGTTTCCCTGTTAGCTTCTAGAAACTCAAGGTTTTGGAACCCTTCCTTTGAACATCCTTTCTCTGTAATATAGGCTATACTTCTTTGAAAATTTTCATTGAAATGCAATAACCAAGGTAGCTGCCAAGCTATCTTGTAATCCAATCAAAAGTCTCAGTGCTAAATATTTGTCAAACTTTTAGTAAAGTAACAAAATCGGACATTTTATTAAATAATGAAATTTATCTTATAAGCTCGTGGAAACATGAAAAATTCCATTAATAATTTACCTGCTTCAAAGGGCGGTTTTTTAGTTTAAAAAAACCAAGAATATTTTGCAGCTAAGTAGATGCAAATTTAACAATGCAGGTAAACATACAAAAACATATTGCTTCATTTGCGAAACAGGAAAAGTGTTAGTAACATTAATCTCTTTCAGAAAATCATTTACAATAAATAAACTTAATATCTTTCAGAAAATCATTTACAATAAATCAACTTAATATACTTCAGGAAAATAATCACCATAAATCACGTTGATTATTTGTTATGGTGACTGTCAATCTTTTACTAAAGTACTCTTACATCATTTACTCGTCATAAATCTATTTGATGAACTGATTTGTAATTAAGTGTCAAAAGAAGCAATAGTTTTATCATCTATTCATCAGAAACAAAGAACTAGTTTTATAAATTTATTCATTTTAAACAAAAATAAAAAGAACTTAATGATAATGTTTGAATAACTTTTATTTCTTTTATTTTTATGTAATCATTTTTCTTTGCTATTATTTTCACTTCTCTCTGTGTGTTTAAGCAGTAAAGAGCTAAAAATGTATGCTCCAGTTTGTAATTTTTATCTTTGAGATTTATATATAAATTAATTAATTTAAAACTTGCTCAGATGATTTCCCAGTGAACACACATACACATTAATAAAATTTACCAAGCTTTTCCAGGATTATTAATCTCAATGGATATTTAAAAAAAGTGAATTAGAAAACACGTGGACGATCGTGGACAAAGAAGGTAAGCTACATTATCTTAATTTTATTATTTAACTTTGATGCAATTTGATTAATTTTACACATTCTCTAAAATTTTTACAACAAAGATTATGAGAATGATCATGTGTTCATGTATAATATTGACAAAATAAAAAAATTAGAGAACAATGAGAGAAAATGTGTATCATGCCTTCCTTAAATATTAAATATTAGTGTATAACAATTTAATTAATAAAGGGGTTTATTTAAAAAGTAAAAGGTGGTGATATAAATAAAGATGGCATCGGTTAAAGATGCACAGATTATAGAGAAGCTAAACTCCACAAATTATTCCTCTTGGAAATTTAAAATGGAGATGCTTCTCATAAAAGAGGATCTTTTTGAGATCATAATGGAAACACCACCTACCCCAATTACTAATGATTGGTCCAAAAAGGACCGGAAGGCTAGGGCTGTCATTAACCTAAGTATAGAAGACAGTCAGATCGTCCACGTGAAGAGTATTCAAACTGCGAGAGACACTTGGAATGCACTTAAATCAATACATGAGCGCTCAAATCTATCAAGTAAACTTTATTTACTTAGAAAGCTTTATAGCACGAAATTAAATGAGGGGGGCAATATGGTAAAACATATCACAAATATATTAGAAATTGTTGATAAATTATCCGAAATTGGAGAAAATATTAAAGATAGCCATATATCAGCCCTTTTGTTGTGCTCATTGCCAGCATAATACGACACTCTTATCACAGCGCTTGAATCGAGAAATGAAGAGGAATTAACTTCCATTTTTATAAAAAATAAACTCATTGATGAATTTAATCGCAGAAGCGATAGTAATGAATCGTCTGAAAATACAGCTAAAGCGTTCAATACTACGAAGAAATTTAACAATGCGGGATATAAATTTAACAATACAGGATATAAAAAAGATCAAAAGTACTGTTCAAATTGCAAAATGAAAAACCATTCCACTAAAGAATGTTGGCATATTAAAAACAAACAAACAAATCCTTCAAATAATACATATTATAAACAAAAGAAAAATTTCAATTCCTTTCTTGTTTTCCAAAAGGATGAGAAAAATGTTAGAAATGACGTTGAATTAAATTCAGATCAAAATACCAATGATAATGAGTATGAAAGTAATCAAGATTACAAACACTGTGCGTTCATAATAAAACCACGGAATAACAAAGCTTGGATAGTTGATAGTGGCAGTTCTAGCCATATAACAAATGATGAAAGTTTATTTACGGAATTAAAATCAAATGAAAAAACTAACGTTGTTATTGCGAATGGTAACAAACTAGTTTCTTATGGATCGGGTAATACACTAATAAAAACAAAAACCTCAGACGGTGAAACACACAACATAACCCTTAAAGATGTTTTGTTTGTGCCAGAGATCGAGACAAATTTGTTCTCCGTTAGTAAAGCTACAGAAAATGGCTGCGAGATTTTATTTAAAGATGACAAATGTAATTTAACATTCAATGGAATCACCCGCCTAGAAGCACGAAAAAAAATAACTTATATGAAATTCAATTAGAAAATGAGACCGCTAACACAAATTATGCAAATCAAACTTACAGTTGTAACAATAAAAATTGTGTAGAGCTGTGGCACAAAAGATTAGGCCATAAAAATTTTGCGTCTATCAAACAAATTGAAGAAAAACACTTAGCGAAAGGAATACAAATAAATCATTGCAAGCACAACACAACATGTGAAACTTGCATCAAAACAAAGCTAACCGATGCTCCCTATCCAAAATTAGCAGATTATAGAGCCACTAAACGATTGGAATTAGTGCACTCTGATGTATGTGGCCCTTTTCAAACACCAACCATAGGCGGAAAAATATATTTCCTAACATTCATTGATGATTATACTCGATTTACAATTCTGTATTTATTATCTAAGAAAACTGAAGTTTATGAAAAACTTAAAGAATATGTTGCCCTAGTTAGTAATAAATTTGGCGAAAAGCCAAAGAGCATCAGAACGGACAACAGAGGGGAGTTCGACAATGATTTAGTCGACAGTTTTCTTAAGAAAAACGGCATCAGACATCAACACACTGTTCCATATTCTCCGAGCCAAAACGGCGTTGCGGAACGCAAAAACAGAACGCTTATTGAAATGACCAGAGCTATGCTTAGCGAAGCAAACTTACCTCAAAAATTCTGGGGTGAAGCGATTTGTACAGCAAATCACCTTCAAAACCGATTACCAACAAAAGCTACTGAGAAATCTCCGTTTGAACTTTGGAATAATAGACCACCTAATTTATATTACCTTAGAGTATTTGGCTGTAAAGCCTTTGCTTATGTGAATAAAAATAAGAGACAAAAATTAGATGACAAGGCAGTCGAAGGTATTTTCGTCGGCTACGACAATTACTCCAAAGGATACCGTATTTACACTAGCGGTAAACAAATAATAATCGCCAGAACAGTAAAGTTTCTAGAAAATAAAAACATGAGTCCAAAGGTAGAAACTCAATTAAATTTTAAAGAAAAATCATCTAACGAAAGTGAAAAATCACAGTTTAAAAACATTATAGAAATCGAAGTATCTAATAATGAAGACACACCAAATGAGTCCAAACAATCACCACCCGAACCAAGACGATCAGAAAGAACCAATAAAGGTGTCCCTCCAGACCGATTTATTTATATAGTAAATCACGAACACGTTAAAGAACCAGAAAATTTTCACGACATAATGAATATAGAGAATCCAGAAGTAAAACAAAATTGGTTAAATGCCACCCAAGAAGAGATAGATTCTCATATCAAAAACAACACATGGACACTTGTAGATCCCCCGCAAGGTAGAAAAATAATTGGTTCCAGATGGATTTTTAAAACTAAGTATGACGATAAAGGTAAAATACAGAAATATAAAGCCAGACTAGTTGCCAAAGGCTATTCTCAAAAATACGGCATAGACTATGAAGACACCTTTTCACCTGTAGTTTCATACACAACAATTAAATCCTTCATAGCAGCAGCAGCTTACCACAAATTAAAAATAAATCACGTTGATATAAAAACGGCTTTCCTATATGGAAATTTAGATGAAGAAATTTATATTACTCAGCCAGAAGGCTATATTATTCCAAATCAAGAAAATAAAGTATGTAAATTAAATAAATCAATTTACGGATTAAAACAAGCAGCCAGAGCATGGCGTACTAAGATCACAAAATCGTTAAAGGATTTAAACTTTGAACAATCTAAATCAGATACATGTTTATATATTCGAAATGAAGGAAAAAATAAATCATATATCATTGTTTATGTAGATGATATTTTGATAGCAGGAAAAGATGACGAAATAACTGAGATAATACAAAAACTCAACAATGAATATGAGCTAAAGAATCTAGGAGAACTAAGTTTTTATCTGGGTAACAAAGTAGAGAAAACAGCAGATGGTTATCAATTAAATCAAAACACCAAAATAGAAGAATTGGCAAAAAAGTTTAAGTTAGAAGAAGCCAAACCAGTAGGTACTCCGATGGAACCCAATTTTAATAGATTAGAAGACAATGATAATCTACTACCTAACAACACAAATTATAGAAAAGCTATCGGAACTTTACTTTATATTGCATCGGTCACCAGACCGGATATTTCTGCCGCCGTAAATATATTAAGCCGAAGAAATGAATCCCCACGGGAAAAAGACTGGATAGCAGTTAAAAGAGTAATCCGGTATTTAAACTGCACGAAACAGTTAAGCTTGCACATAAACACCAAAGCTGAGCCGATTCTAAAAGCCTACGCGGATGCTGACTGGGGTGGGGATACTAAGACAAGAAAATCAACAAGCGGTAATCTTTTCCTTTTGGGGAATAATGCAATACAGTGGAGCACAAGAAAACAATTATGTATAGCTCTTTCATCAACTGAGGCTGAATATGTTTCTGCCTCAAACGCAATTGTAGAAATTCAATGGTTAGTGAAACTCCTAGAAGATTTAGGTCTACCTCAGACAAAACCAATTGTTTTATATGAAGATAATCAAAGTTGCATAAAGATGGTGGAAAGTGAAAAGTTTTCAAAACGCTCGAAACATATCAATATCCGCTTTCATGCAATAAAACAATTAAAAGAAGATGGAATAATTGATTTAAAGTACTGCCCATCAAAACACATGATAGCGGATGCTTTGTCTAAACCGGTGCCCAAACCTGAACTATTAAATCACAGAATATCTATGAACTTGCTTGCTGATTAATCTGAAGAGATTAAGGAGGGAATGTTAGTAACATTAATCTCTTTCAGAAAATCATTTACAATAAATAAACTTAATATACTTCAGGAAAATAATCACCATAAATCACGTTGATTATTTGTTATGATGACTGTCAATCTTTTACTAAAGTACTCTTACATCATTTACTCGTCATAAATCTATTTGATGAACTGATTTGTAATTAAGTGTCAAAAGAAGCAATAGTTTTATAATCTATTCATCAGAAACAAAGAACTAGTTTTATAAATTTATTCATTTTAAACAAAAATAATAAGAACTTAATGATAATGTTTGAATAACTTTTATTTCTTTTATTTTTATGTAATCATTTTTCTTTGCTATTATTTTCACTTCTCTCTGTGTGTTTAAGCAGTAAGGAGCTAAAAATGTATGCTCCAGTTTGTAATTTTTATCTTTAAGATTTATATATAAATTAATTAATTTAAAACTTGCTCAGATGATTTCCCAGTGAACACACATACACATTAATAAAATTTACCAAGCTTTTCCAGGATTATTAATCTCAATGGATATTTAAAAAAAAAGTGAATTAGAAAAGACGTGGACGATCGTGGACAAAGAAGGTAAGCTACATTATCTTACCTTTTGTTATTTAACTTTGATGCAATTTGATTAATTTTACACATTCTCTAAAATTTTTACAACAAAAAGTAGTATTACCAATTTAGAGAATTTTCTTATTCGAAACATATGTCGGAACGTATAACAATCTTCACATCATTTAATAACATACAATCCATAATTAAGTAAAGCGAAGCATTTTTCACTATTTCGAAGTTCCCGTAGATGTGATAAATATAAGTATGTTTCGGCATTTTATCTCTCATTGGAGAGAGAATTTATCCAAATCATACTAAGCGGAAACGACAGCATGAAGCGAGGGAAATATTCTGAAATGAACCATTGACATCTTCATTAACAGATTGTAGTTTGACGAAATATGTTTTGCTGCATTCCTTCTTGAAAAAGGCTGCGTACTTGCGGATGATATTTCTATTTTATGAAACATTACGGTGGCAGAAATAATGACAATAACACATTATGGCGTGTTCTAGTAAGATAATTATAATTTATATTTTACATATAAGTAACATTTGTTGATGGTTAAATGAAATTTTCTTTCTATCAACTTGTCTTACACATTTTAAGAGATTCTCTTAATAAAGGATCCGGGACACATTTTTAAATAATTTTTATTTATTGAGTTAAAAAATTATTTTTTTGTGATGATTAACAATAATATTAGTGACAAAATCAAACAATAAAATCTATTGTATTTTTTTTTTTAGTTAAATTTAAAATACATTAAAAATGTAAGATAAATTATAATCGTAATAACTTGAAATATTATTTGTAGAATTTCAAATTGTTTTCATATACTTAAACAGAATTAAATAAGTTTTAATTTGTGATTCAGAATTTTTGTAAATTATTTACATAATAAAAATTAAAAATATTTAAAATGAAACTTTGTAAAATTATTATGTAATTAAAAAAAATCATGTAAAGTAAAAAGAAATTTTCCAGTTTGCTTCATCAAAATTTAAGTAAATTAATTGAAAAGACATGTTCCAAGTTTGAACCATTTATCTTAAATGATCTTTGAGCTATAACAATTTAAACATTGGAAATGATGAAATAATTCACCATGAAGAAAAATAAATTTTTAAAAAGAATTGTTTGCTTGAAAGCTAAATTTTGAAAACAAACCAAAATATAAAAATTATTGTTTGTTGTTCCAATTAAGATAGAAACATGATTTAAAAGCAATTTTAATCAGCAAAAAAAAAAAAAAATAAATAAAATAAAATAAAATAAAATAAAATAAATAATAATAATAATAATTAATGCTGTATTTTTTTCCAAAAATTTGAATATCGTGTCCCGGATTGCATTAATGAACTATAACTGTTGCAATGTGTTTCCATGTATTCCTTTTCTGAACAATGTTATTCAGTTTTGTGACATATGGGCACTCATATAAACGGAAATAATTTATCGATAGAAAATTTGAATGTAACATATAGAGTTTTGGCGTAATTTTCAATTGTTTATAATTATGGGAAGTTTTTTTCAATAAATATCTTTCGATGAATTAATTTCAATTCAAATGAACGTGCTAAAGTATGAAAGATTCTAATGAAATTAACTAATGAAATACAAATTTCGAGGCATTCAATATTAAAAATTTCTAAAGAAACCAGACTTTTTGTAGCAACATTTTAATTTTTATAAACTGCGCGAATAAAAGCATACATTTATTATAAAAGAAATTAGTTGGTAAATTCTAGTGACAGTTAAGTAATTCAACATTGTAGTAGCTGAATCTCTTTGCGGTTTAAAGGGTTTAGTGTTAATTAAAGAATTAACGCTTAATAACAGAACTAATAAATATACTGTTTAATGCTAAATGGGTAATTATTGTCATTATTATATAAGACTTCCGATAATTTTTCAAGGAAAATGCGCATATCTTGAACCAGAAATTTTATTTAATACATTCAATAATATAAACACCACATATAAACACGATTGAAATTTAAATTTATGATTATTTAATTGTGCTAAGAGTTTAATGTAAATAATTTTTAACTTACTGTATTGTGGACATACATGTCCATAAATCATGTACAGGGTCTCAAAAGAAATTTCATTTAGTTTTCCGACTATTGATGTTAATTGCATAAATTGAGGTTTATCAAATGCATTATGATTTCTTTAAATTATACATTTATGCATTTTACACCTTGATAAAGTATAAATTTTTATTATGCTATTCTGAATATATTGAAAAGTGTTTCAAATCGATGTTAGACGAGTGGTTTTTCGTTCTTAATCAAGATGACGATATATTTTTAAAATATTAATTTAAATTTATTTTTTTAATATTATGAAATAAATATTTGAAAAAAAAAGTATTCTAACGTAGAAAAGTTTAACCAAAAGCGCGAATTCTGATGCGATCAACTGATGAACACATTCTGTTATTTTAATTCGAATGTTCTTTTTTGTAAAGAAAAATTAAGGGAGACCTGTACCCCATTTTCGGCCAAAAATCATCAAAAGTTCAAAAATTGTTTTATCTCAGAAAATGATAAAATACACTGTAAAAAATTTTTGTAAAATTCCAGTAGATGTACCGTAAAATTCACGGTATTTCTACCATTTTCACTCTTTACGGTATGAATACCGTATTTCTAAGGTATATTAAGTGTAAAAAACAGTTTTTTGTACTGTTTCGAATAAAAACGGTATTTACACAGTAAAATTATTATTTTTCCGTAAAAACTCGGTATTTATACCGTAAAATAATTATTTTTCAATAAGGAAAACGGCATTGTAAAAATTTTCGTAGCATTTCAATAGATGTACCTAAATTTTACGGTACGTCTACTGTTATCATTCTTTACTGTATGAGTACCGTATTTCTAAGATATGTTAGACATTAAAAAAACCAGTTTCTGTGCTATTTCGATTATAAACAGTATTTATACCATAAAATGACCAATTTCTGTGCTATTTCAATTATAAACGGTATTTATACCATAAAATGATTGTTTTTCAGTAAAAAGGCGATATTTATACTGAAAATAATTATATTTCAGTAAGGGAAAATATGGTATCCTCGCCTCAGTGCACGGCATTCTCTCAAGCGATGTTCTTGTTGTTGCTATGTAAATGCGCGCAGGTCTGAGGTGATGGGGGGGAGTGCAGCCGTTAACTTGTTTTGGAGTCCAAAAATCTCAAAGGGTCACAACTCCTGCAATACACACTGTTTATTATAATTTTTATGGATACCATAATGTAACAATAAAAAAAAAGAAAGGACTGTATTTACTTTTGTTAAATAGTATTAAAGAAGAATAGATAATTATTAGAATATATAATTATTATCTTTAACTACAAGAAAATAAATAATGTAATTTATGAAAGATGACTAAAGTAGTCTACAAAATAGACGAGGCTTTATTAAAGATTCACATGCATTTTATGTGTCTTGCGTGTCTGTGTAAGGGGGGGGGTGACTGATTCTGGGCCCGTCACGGTCTTGACGGCCTGAATAGATGTCGTCTTTCTAGTGGGAACTTTTAATCTATCATACTGAATGATATCAACTCCATCCTTAATTTTTATTGGAGAATTATACAATTCATAGAAGTGAAATTATAAGATTTTAAACTAGTTTAATTAATCACTTATTCATAGTCATGCAATTCGAATTGTAATATTATGTACCATTGAATATATATACCAGTGATATTCTTATATGTTAAAAGGGTTTGTTCACCTTTGTGTATGCTCTTTGTGTTTCATTCAGTTGGATCCTCATACCGGACGTGCAAGACAAAGAAGTATGTAACATTTTAACTATTTTTAAGTGAAAGTAACTATTATGCATGTATTTTTATTACATTTTTAACTTGCATTAGTTCTTAATAAACTTCTCTTTTACTGTTATATATTTGACTTATTAATTTATTTTGGGTTTAAAAATTATGACATTAATAATTAATATTTTTTTTTAGGTATGACAAATAAGAAATTTTTCAGCTAAAAATTATTTGAAATTAAAAATTCTTTCAAAAAAAATCTAATAATACAATGTTAAAAATTTCCGTGGTGGAATTTCAAAGTGGAGTCTGTTCATGAAGCAAAATAAAGAGGAGCACCGAAATATGGTACTGCTTTTTTTTTTTTTGAAAACTCCAAGCTGGGCAACACGATGCGTTTTACCTTTTTCTTTTTCCTTATTCAGCGACACACTAGTAACACGCATGTTCACGTTCTCTACAATTCTAATGTATCGAACATCGCCTCTCTCAAATAATGAAAATCGGCGGCTAGTAAGTTGTCTGTTTTTAAAAAAAAAAAAAAAAATGAAATGGTATAACGTATCGTGTGTGCTCAGATGGTGACATTTTGGGGCCTATAAAGACCCATCTCCCGTGAATCCCCACGGTCAAAATTTAGACAAAATTATCATAAAACTAGAAAAAAATACATCCTTATCAGAAAAAAAAAATAAAATACCAAACAGTCAATTGGCTTAAATTTACGCTTAAACACCGGTAAAACTGCAAACACCGGTCCCCTTTCCTCTACCAACCTCATAAATAACTAAAATTCAAAAATATTTTTCTCTTACGTTATTAGAATTTTATCGAACTCAGACCTCAATCTCGATGAGCTCTGGAATTTCGTAATCAACAATTCTGTTGATCTAATCTTTAAAAAGGTGGTAAAGTTCAAAAACTCTAAAAATCGCATATCAAAATCTTAGAACCTATCTCACTCGACGCTCTTTCGCCATACGGCTCAGTATTCAATTCAGACACTTTTCTCCGGGAGGGACTTCTGTGGCTCCGGGGGGTGGGGGAATGAAACCTTTTCCCCCAGTGAAAACACAAGAACTCTATTTTTCCGGGGGGGGGGGGGCATTTCATTGCACTGGGGGAGTTCCCTCTGGGGAAAGCCATTAATTCAACATTGATATGGCAAGACTGTTATTTTTGTTAAAAGAAAGGTCTCTCATTCGGTAACTCAATTTCTCCCCTCCAAATTCTTGAAAATTAAACACTAAAAACCATTTAGACAGTTAAAGTTAATTCACAGTCTCATCCATATGTCTTCAAACCTTGGACAATCCCCCTCCCCCGATCTCTCTTCAGTCCGGCTTGGATAAATTATTCAGACTAGATGTTGAATGATATTTTCAGATTACTTCAGTGGTCATCAGTGGAATTTTGATGCAAACACTACTACTGACGTTTTTAAAAGAAATAGTCGATGCCTCCTACCCGACTCAGTATGATCCATCGGATGGATCGACCTTGCTCTATTAAAGATATCTGTAAAATAATGATTCCCTATTCCCTGATTTTGCACTCACTTTACCATATTTCAAGTAAATTATAGAAACGCGGTTATTTACAAAAATTCCATTCGACCAGTAAGGGGCTAATTGCAAATATAACGTTATTTACTTTTTATTAATTTTGGACCCTTTCCCTCCCTTTAGATATCATACGTTACTTCCATCAAATTCCTACCCCGGCAATGATATCGTTATCAAAGTGTAAAAAAAAAAAAAAAAAAAAAAAAATTAGAATTTAGTTTTTTTGTTTTGAGTAACATACTAAACGGGTTAAATTTATTTTTCGCAAATTTTATTGATTTATTTGAAGATAATTTAATAAAATATCGCTTTATTCAAATAAAAATAATTAACAAAAAAAAAAAAAAAAAAAAAAAAAAAAAGATAATGTACTATTTTGAACAAAATACCACGTTACAGAGAAAAAGAGATAATTCTAATTGGGTCAAAAATGATATCGATATCAAAAGGCAAATCCCCTCCCTTCCCCTAGAGATATCTTAAGATATCATGTGTCAGACCCTCCCTCCCCCCTAAAAGGATAATGTTACATATGCACAGCACCTAATAAAAAAAATTAATATATCATTCTTGTTTCTAGTAAAACCATCGTAAATATTGACTGAGCAAAACATTTTCTTTGAAAATGTCTTATTATAGGTAAGATAATAAAGAGCGTGAAGTTTGCTTTCGGCCGAAGTAATGGTGTCAGATTTTCGAGGCAAAAGCCTTCTTTACGGGCAACAGCATAAGTTTCAGTATTTACCAACCAACCAACAAATCTAATGGCGTCAGTTTGTTGATTTCGGGCAATGGGAAACTTGAGATCCGAGTTATTCATATCATTCAGTAAGTTAATCGGCTGTATTTCTTGTTTTCCTTTAACTTACATAATTAGATAACTAATTTGAACTATACATGTTTTTAAATTGTTTTTTCTTTAAAGTATGTTATTCATTTCTTTGGCTAAGTTATATAAAAATTGGAAAATAAAATTACTTTGTTTACGAAAAGTGCGTGTTGGATTAAATTGTGTTAAAAATAGCAAACTGACATCTATAAAATTTTCAATATTCTCTGTTCAATATTTCAACTATTTCCTTTTAAATTTAATCATTTTTACTAGAATATTTGCGTAATATTAGTAATTTACATTTATCTTATTCAAAAGAAGGAATTCGACTTATTTCATTCCTCCTTTTGCTAGCTTGTCCCATTCCTAACCATTATGTTCTGTTATATTAAACTGCTTATATAAACAACAGTGCTGCTTTTAAGTTTAGTTAAAATTATGGATAATGTATAATATTAGGTTTTCTAAAGAGGGTAACTATTACAGCTACAGGTAAACAAGTCATTAATTTACAGCAAATATTAAAATTATAGTAAGCAAATTTATTTTTTTAATAAACAATTTTTTTATACTAATCTAAGTTTATGCTGAAAAGCAACTTTTTTCATCTGAAGATTTGGTTGTCATTGCTCCATCTCAGTGGCGTAGCTAGGATAGGTGACACCCAGAGCGGATGTAAATTGTGTTACCGCCAGCCACTATGGTGTCACTCCCCCCCCCCAACGATCCGTTATACTTTTTCATTCACAATTGTACGCTATTATAACAAATGACCATATCATTTCTCATTTACCTTTTGCCCTGCATTGAGAAAAAAAACAGATGGGAGAATTTTTACTTAACCCATAATCCGCTTAAATCAATGTGGTGTCTGTATGTCGAAGAAAATTCATTCTTTTAAAGTTTGCTTTTGTTACCCACTCGTTGGATAGATTAGATTTTTGTTCCCTGGTGCAAATATCTTATTTAAACAAACCAATCTGAATAAAATTTCAACTTCTTTTAGAAAAGAAAATTAACTCTATTTCGTCGTACGCTAGAAATTTAATTTTATTTCAGAATTCTTTTTCCAAATGGTGTAAGATTATACATATTTATTTTCAAATAAATATTGGGTGACACCCGGGTTAGACAGCCCCCCCTGCCCCCATTAACTACGCCACTGCCTCCATCTAGTATTGTGATTGATGTTTAGAATAATACGTAATGAGGAAAAATTTCTGTCCCATTCTATCCCATTCTCCATTACTAACTAATATTGTAATAAATATTAGTACTATTTATTACTAATATTAGAACTAGTACTAACTAATATATCCCGTACTTGAATAACAATAATTAATTAAAGTTTGAAAACATAGTATATTAACACACGAAAAAAATCATAAAAACCTGATTTAAATAAAAAGAATCTGATTTAAACAAAGATATACATATATATTTTTTAAACTATGATTGTTTTGCACCTTAGTTGCTATTTAAAAGCATGCATGTTCCATTCATAATACTAATTTTGAAAATAGTGAGAAATGGTGTTTATATTAAGACTTTTTTTGTTTTAAATGTTTATAAAAAAAAAAGACTTGTGCATTAATTGCTCTTAACCCGGGAGAACACGCCCTTACCCAGTGTATGAATGGTTTTACTTTGTCACCAATAAAATCAAATTATAACAACTACTTAATTTAGACGGAAACAATCCATAAAAATTTTGTGATAAAATAAGTTGAAGATTACTTTTAAAAAAATTAGTGGTTACAATTGTAAAAACCATACGCACTCAGGGTTTTTTGGGCCCTGCGCGCGTCCTCCCGGGTTAAAATTAGAGTCATCGTCCTGTTTAATTTTATAGAACGCAGTAAAAAGAGGGAGGGAGGAGAAAATTAAGTCAATGTAAATCAGAATAAACCAGTTGATATGGCCCTTATAAAATTCAGCTGGCATATTTGCAAATCTGATTTAAAAAATTCACTGGCAGCTCATATCTATGTATTATTACAGTATTTATGTTTTCACTAGTGAGAAACTGGGTTATTTATTAAATTTTAAGTCAATTAAATGTCATTAAAACTAGTGTTTGATTAATTAGTCGATTCGGTATTTTGTGATTCCGCATGTTATACGATTATAAGTGTCATTAAACTAATTAAAAAATACTTAAAAATGTGTAGCCTATAATTCAAACACTTCGCTGAATAAATGCGAATTACGGCATTTCTTGATCCCCCCCCCTCATCTCTAGAAAAAAAAAAGCACCCAGTTAAAGTCAAATTTCTGGAGTGATACTTTTTTTAATTTGTCTTTTTTGCACACAGAGAGAGTTTATTGAATCGGATTTAAGTCTTTGTGTTAAAAATTTACTTTCTGTTTTTTTTTTTTTTTTTATATGGATGGTAAAAATAATGAAATGTCTGATTTTGTGAAAGAGCCTATTATTCAATGATTTTTTTTTATAGGCCCCAAATTTCGCTTTGATTGTGCCTGATTACGTAAGTTTACATTCAAAATTTACAGTTTTACATATTTAGATTTTAGACCATTGGTGTAAAAATCTAGGCACCAGCGGGGGGCAAGCACTCAGCACGGGGTAAAATTTAATAGCATTTTAGCAAGAAATTTATACAAATTATTAGATGATACAAGACGAAAAAAAATTAGTTTTCAGAGCATAGGAGCAACTGGCGCAAAGACTTTTGCACCCCTGTCTTAAAACAAAGAGGTGTACCTACCAATCCATATTTTATCATATGTTCTCAATATTAGAAGTTTTACGGGAAGTGTAAATTATAATTATCATCTATTTGAGATCTTCTAAAGCAGCCTGCGTAATTTTTGTGATAAAATATTAATAACAGTAAAAATGATTGATTTACAGTATAACTATTTAGTTTTTTACACGTCAAAACCTTGTGTGGTTTCTTTGTTTTTCAAATTGATTATTTAGAGAATTATAAGAATATAGTTATTATATTTTCGGGTTTTTTTAAACACATTTACTTTTTGATAATGAGTAATTTTCATATGACGGAAAAGCTAGGGGCCTTCCTCTGGTATTTTATTTATTTATTTATTTTCATAGTCATTATAGTCCAAACTCTTCAAAAATTTTTGGAATCAAAACATGTTTTCACAGTTTTTGACAAGCAATCCAGAAAAAATATTGATATACAGGGTGTCCCTAAACAAATAGTATATACGCTAGGGGGTGATAGAACACATCAAGACGAGTAATAGTAAATAGGAAACCAAGGGTCCCAAACGTTTTCCGAAGGAGGTAGCCGCCATTAAAGTTCGGGGTCCAAAACTTCAAATACACATAAAAAACGGAAAAATTGGTCGATTGATTTGCGGTTTTCACTAAAACTATTCTTTATGTTGGTATTTTCTTTAAAATAAATTATAAAGATAAATTTCGAAAAATGCCGATAGAGGGTGCTTTAGACTTTGACGTAATGAAAAACTAATTTTTTGCCGTGATTTTTTGCATCTGATTAAATGTTTTCCTAAACTTATTCTTAAACTTAAATTTTGAGCTCAAAATCTGAATAGTTGGGAGTGGTTAAGTAGCACAAACTGAATTGTGTTCAGAGAGTTTAAATTTCAAACGATTATAAAAAACGGAAAAATTAGTCGATTCGTTTGCGGTTTTTGCTAAAACTACTCTTTAAATCAGTGTTTTCTTGAAAATAAATTTTAAAGATAAATTTCACAAATGCCGATAGAGGGCGCCTTAGACATTGGAGTAGCGTACAACTATTTTTAACCGTTATTTTTTAAAATCTCATTAAATGCTTTCAAATGCTTAGATTTAAATTTTGAGATCAAATTCTGAATCGTTGCGAGTGTTTAAGTAGCGCAAAAGTGAACTGTGTTCGATGAGGGGGGGGGGGGGGGGTTAAATTTCAACTACTGAACACATTTCAGTTTGCGCTTTTTAACCCCTCCCAACGATTCAGAATTTGAGTTCAAAATTTAAGTTTAAACCTAAGATTTCGAAAACATTTAATAAGTTTTGGAAAGCATTTAATTAGATACAAAAAATAAAGGTTAAAATTAGTTCTTGGTTACTCTGAAGTTTAAGGAGCTCTCTAACGGAATTTTTTGAAATTTATCTTTAAAATTTATTTTCAGAAGATACTGACTTAAAGAATAGTTTAATTTTAAACCGTAAACGAATCGACCAATTTTTCCGTTTTTTAAAATCATTTGAAATTTAAACTCTCTGAACACAGTTAAGTTTGTGCTACTTAACCCCTCCCAACTATTCAGATTTGAGCTCAAAATTTAAGTTTAAGTCTAAGCTTACGAAACCATTTAATGAGATGCAAAAAATCATGGCAAAAAATAGTTTTTCATTACTTCAAAGTCTGAAGCGCCCTCTATCGGCATTTTTCGAAATTTATCTTTATAATTTATTTTCAAGAAAATACCAACATAAAGAATAGTTTAAGTGAAAACCGCAAATCAATCGACCAATTTTTCCGTTTTTTATGTGTATTTGAAATTTTGGACCTCAAACTTTAATGGCGGTTATCTCCTTTGGAAAACGTTTGGGACCCTTGCTTTCCTATTTATTATTACTCGTCTTGATGTGTTCTATCACCCCCTAGCTTATATACCATTTGTTTAGGGACACCCTGTATATTAATAAAATGGCTGGTATAAAGACTTTTTTCATTTGGTATATTTAAATCGTTAAGAAATAATGTATGTTTATTTTCAATAACAGAAAATTTGGAATGGAGAAGGAATATGGCTACCCAATTTCATTTTTGAAGTATGGTGAAGGAGTAGACTTGGAACTATCTGATACCAAGTAGCAAAAAAAATTCTCGATTGTCTGCGGCAGATACTACAGAGGCAGAAAATAATCCACAGGTAAAATGTTTTGCAATTGCAGCGTTAATTAAACATTTACTTTTAACGATTTTACGCGTTTTATTCAGTTCTGTTAATAACTAACTCACGTTTTTGCATTCAGTAATAAAGTGTTAAATATAACTTAAATCAAAAGAAATATTTGATGAAAAAATAATCTGCAAAGAAGAAAAGAAAATCTGTAACACCCGACTCCATTCTTTAACTTTCTGCTATAAGGCTTGCAATATGAATAGTGATCGCAAAAAATAGTGGATATGACTGAGTATCAGCATTTTTTTATTGCACAATCTTGATCATAGTTTCTTATTTTAATTTTTGAAAAACAAATAAAATCAAACACAAAGGCGATATTTGATTTTTTTTTTAATCAAAGGCTTGATACATTTCTTGTAATATTTCAAACCCATAATGGTAACAATAATGACTTTTAGTTATTACTAAAAGCATAATTTTATTTGTAGGTACATTTAACTCGCACATAATCTAGCTAAAATAGCGTCTCAGTATTATCATTGTTAAACGCATACTTTTTACTTATTTCTAGTTAGATTTTAATTCCATACATTCCTCCATTCTTCTCCAAATAAACTGAGTTTTTTAATTGACTTTTTTTTCATAACCTGCCCTTCATTATAATTACAGATTCACTGTCGCGAGATGCCACACGCAGCTAATTTTATGCTGCGACCTGTAACTTTCGGTGTTTAAGGGTGTGCGGGAAACAAAAATATTCAAATTTTATTAAACAGTTTTATTACATTAAAAATTCTGCTTAAAATTACGTTTAAAACCTTGTTTCTATTTTAACTGTAACAAGAAATATTATTTTTTTCTTTTTGGTTTCTTTTTAAAATCTAGTTTTCAAAGCAATCGTTCTCATAGAAATGACTTTCTGTGAAAATGCTTTTTTTTCATAAGTTTTTTCACCATTTCTTTTATTTAAAATACTTTAACCCAATAACGGTTTAAAAAAACCTTGTTTAAATTTGGAACAAGTCTTTTTCAATTATTTTATATTAATTTTGCTTCAGCAAATTAAAAAAAAATTTAATTTTGAAAATATGATTTTATAAAATTACATTTAAAAAAAATTTACTTTAAATATTTTTTTAATTTTATTCAAATTAATGCTTTTAAAATTCCTAAATCAGAATTAAAGCTTATTATACATTTCTGTTTATATAAATGAAAAAAATTCTACAAATAACATTTCGAGTTATAACGATTTTAAATTACCCCACTTTTTAATAACTACTAAAATTAAAAAAAACATTATGAGAAATTATGTCACGTGCTTTTGTTTCAAAGTGATATGGTAAACCATCAAAAAAAAATTTTCAAAATTTTAACTGAATAAATAACAATTACTTGATAATGTGTGCATTGTTGAGAGAATGTATTAAATTAAGGATTTCATTTCCGACAATTCCATTTTGTTTAAACACATAGCCTACACTAGGCTCGGTAAGAAATTTTCAATCTAAATATTAATTCTATGGTATTGTTATTTACAGACCTCTGCCCCCCCCCCCCCTCTTTTAATATTTTTAAATGTTTTTTTTCACACAGGGTGCAGTACATAAATTTTATTGTGCATTTCTACTTTTTCAATTATGGTAGACGGTAGGTGCTGGGTTCGAACCCAATCACGACCGTCGGCCTAACCGTTCGGAGTTTTCCGTGGTTTTCTTCGAACCTTGCGTAAATACGGGTTAGGTTCCCTTAGAAAATCCCCCACGGAGGGCACTCCACCCCTTAGGGCCTATATCCCACAGCGTAGATAATTGGCCGACATACATAAAATACTTTTTCAATTGTTTGTTACAGTTTTAGGTAGCTTTCATTAGAAAAAGTAAAAAGCTATCTATTGCAGCTGTCCGGAGAAAAGCACTCCCGGAAAACTTTGGTATATTTTCATCGATCATGACCCCCAGATTCCAAAACCACCCTCCGTTCAAATGTTGACACATATATATATTTCAAATGTTGACATATATATATATATATATATATATATATATATTTTTCAAATGTTGACATATATATATATATATATATATATATATATATATATATGATTTTTGTCACGCTGTAACTATCGTATTTATGAACCGATTTGAATGAAACTTGGTATGTATATAGTACATAGAAATGGCTCGACCGAATTCGTTGGGCAGCATCAGATGCCATCTTGTTTCAAATTTGTGTCCATTTAAGTTTATCAAAAATCTTTTAAATGTATAATGATGTACAAAGAAAAATTTAGAAATTGAGGAAAGATTCTTTCTAAAGTGTTTGATTACGGAATACTTTTTGCTTTGTCTTTACCTTAAAAAGCGCCTGAGATATAGCAGTTTGGATTTTTAATGTGGATGACATTTTTTTTTAATCAGTTTGCCAGCGACAGCCCTGGTATATATTAATCGATTTCGATGTGAGTGTGCGCTTGTACATGAATTAAGATTTCGACCAAGCTCATTGGATTGTTTTATCCATTATGTTGTTTTAAAATGGCATACTCTTCAAGATATCGTGGAATTTGGAGACCCTATAAATTGCTTAAAATAAAACCAGCTTCAATAAAAGATGACTAATTTATAAAAATTCCCATTAATATTCAGTATTGACAAAAACGATTATTCAATCTTATATAATCGGACTCCACTAATTTGAGCTTAGTATGTTTGAATAACATAACTTAATTTAAAATAAATAAATAAATAAATAAGGTATATGAAAGCTACCTTTTCCTCCCGGCACTGCCGGAAGGACTTTTTTATGTGCAGATGCTTCTACTTTGAAAGCAGTTCTGAAAATAAAACTATTTTCGCCTTAAGAAATGGTTACAAAAGTTGAAAAAATACAAACACGCAACAATATCAATTTAAAATTTCACATCCAAAAAATAAATAAATAAATAAATAAATAAATAAAAATACTAAAATACAAGATAGAAATTTCTAAGAAATTTTCCCGCGAATTTAACATTAAATATTGGCATTTAGCCACGGGACTGGTGTAGGTTCTTAAGAGTAATGGGAAGTACCACACTAGTCATGGGAAGAAACGAACACACTAATGTAAATTCTATGGGAGCGTTATTTTATATTATTTAACATGGATATAAATATTGTTTAGTAATTTCTGTGTAGGATAACTGAGGGCGATGTACCTGCGGTAGTTTTTTAATTTTTAGATTTTTAATTTAGACTTTTTTTTTTAGTTTTCCTTCACTTACAGAACTGGTTTGGAAATTGAAACTACCCAAATATATATAAAAAATCTATAACTAAAATAGGAAAATGAAAAGTAGCCCAGTAAATCATCTTCATCTATTGTATGTAAATATGTATATGTATATATATATATATATATATGTTACATGCCAAACCCGATTTTAGGCCAAACTAGATTGGCCTAGGCCAGACCGGTCTATCCTAACGCCCATCGGATAAACTAGTTTTTCCCAGGCCAAACCGGTCTATCCTAACGCCCATCGGATAAATTAACTTTCCTAGGCCAAACCGGTTTATCCTAACGCCCATCGGATATAGTTTTTCTAGGCCAAACTAGTCTACCCTAAGGTCCACAGGAGAAACTAGTTTTTCCTAGGCCATACTAGTTTGGCCTAACTCTTATAGAATAAACTAATTTAGCCTGCTGTTTATTGGTCTGAACTAGTTTATCCTAGGCCAATTCAATTTGGCATGATTTTATCAAATTCAATGACCGCTTCAACGCCAACATTCTTGTTTGTCCTAGGCTGATCTAGTTTATCCTAGGCCAATGTAGTTTTACGTGTTTTTAGCTCACGGGCATCAAAGCCAGAGAAATAAAGGGCTCACAGGTTCTGTATGTATGTATGTAAGCATGTATGTACGCATGTATGTACGTATGTACGTACGTATGTACGTATGAACGTACTTATGTACGTAACGCAATAACTCTTGATAGAGATATCCGATTTGCTTCAATTTTGGATGTAGGTTCATTCTGATAAGGTACTTTTCTGATTAATTTTGGGAATTCATTGGATAAAAATAAAGGGGGGCGAATGGGAGGCTAATCCCTCACCGTTAGTTTTGAGAGATAGATTTATCATGCAGAATTATCACTTTTCATTTAAAATTTTAGCTATAGGATCATTGTGACAAGGCACCTTCGTGATTAGTTATAGATGTTTATTGTTTAAGTCTAAAAGAAAGGGCAATGTAGGTAACGCAATATAATTTAGATAAATATTTTTGATGCAGAATTGACGAATTTGCTTCAAATTTTGGATATAGGTTCTTTCTGATAAGGCGATTCCCTGAATAGTTTTGAGGGTTTAATGGTTAAGTATGAAAGGAAAAATGGAGTATTACCCTCTTACCTAGGAAAAACTAGATTATCCTATGGACATTTAGATAAACAAGTTTGGTGTAGGGAAAATCAGTTTATTCAATTGGCGTTAGGATAAAATAGTTTGGCCTAGGAAAAACTAGTTTAATGTAATTTGGCTCGAAATTTTGTTTGACCGGTAAAAAGTATGTCTTTCACAAGAATAAGGATAAATGTGTGTAAAGAGTCATTCCCCATAACATCAATACAGAAATTTAACATGTCCACCGTAGAGACATGATGCATTAAACAGTTTTTTTTTTTTTTAATAGACTCATACCAACTGAGATCTGACTTGCATTTATTATTATTATTATTGCATTCTCGAGCGAGATCGGAACTGAACATAATTTGGAATCGAACAGCGTTTTCCTTTTTTGAGAAATTAATTACCTGTTGACGTATAAGCTATTCTTATCATGACATCAAGTTTTTCTTTTCCGTAAAGTCGTAAGCGGAATTTCGATTCAAAACGTAGCTTTAATAGTATTTTCTCAAAGGTACAACGCTTTTATGAAAAAGTGGTTAACGCCATTCGATTACATATTTTCTGAGTGAGAATGCCTGTTAATCTTATGCATTTCCAAGAATGAATTAGTTCTTAAATGTGTCATGATATAGCTCTTTTGGATTTGAGAAAAGCCTTAAGGAATGATAGAGAAACATATTCAGAAATCTTTTTTTGCTGAACAGATCCAATAGTTATGATATTTATAATTCTCCTTTTTTTTCTTTTGTTCTAAACTACATTAATTATTTAATGAATCGCTATTTGAATACTGAAAGGTCTAATAATCTAAATAATCAATAATACATTGTGTATTTTCAATTCTGCGAACGCATCGTAATTTAAAAATACATTGTAAATTTATCCAATAGATATGTATGCAGTATTTTTTAAAGGAATCTTAATTGTATGTTAAACAAAATCTGAATTTTTTGCAGAAATTGAGTAGGGCCGATCGAGCCGGACTGAGTCTCTTTTCACGGATTTTTGTACAGGCAGGGCTTGAACTGAACTTTTAATTTTTTCACCGAGTCCTGGCAAAATAGCTTTCCTTCGGGAAGGGCGGGGCCTTCCCGAAGGCCTAGAAAAAGAATTAGCCTAATAAAAGAAGCGCCTGATCAAATGAATTCATGTCCAAAATTTTAAGCAAATTGTATAATTCTGTATTATAACCAATTTATCTAATTTAAGAAAGGAAAAAAATGTAAGTTTCCCCCTTTTATTTAACCGAAGAATCACCTAAATTAATCAGTGAAGCGATTCATCAGAATGAACAAATCCAAGATTTACAGAAAATTGGTTAATTCTGCATGAAAAACTCATTTGCCAAAATTAGGCAAGATCCCCACGTTCTTTCCGTTGTTCTTATTCAATTAACCCCCAAAACTAAATAGGAAAACGGTTTACCAGAATGAATTTAATTCTAAAATTTGAAGCAAATCAATAAATTCTGCGTGAAAAAAGCATTTACATAAATTATGGGTCGTTACCCCTATTCCCCCTCCCTTTATACTTAAACAATGAACACCCACAACCAATCATGGAGGCGTCTCAAGAGAATGCTCCTATATCTAAAATTTGAATAAAATATGCTAATAATGCATAGAAACCCATTTTTTGAATTAAGGGAAGGGGCGAATCAGCCTCTCGTTCCCCCCCCCCTTATTATTAATCGCAAATGACCTTCCAAAATTAATCAAAAAATCTCCTCATAAGAATAAACATATATTGAAAGTTGGATGCAAATCGAGTACTTCTATCAAGAATTATTGCGTTACGTACTTACGTACATACACAGATACAGAACCTACGGGCAGATTAGTTCTCAGGGTTTGGTAGCCTGATGAGATAAAAACACGTCAAATTACATTATTTTTATGAAGAGTTATCGCGTTACGCACATACGTACGTACATACATACGTCCGTACATACATGCGTACATACATACAGAACCTGTGAGTCGATTATTTCTCTAGCTTTGACGCCCGTGAGCTAAAAACACGTAAAACTACATTGACCTAGGATAAACTAGATCAGCCTAGGACAAACAAGAATGTTGGCGTTGTGGCGGTCATTGAATTTAATAATATCTAGCCAAATTGAATTGGCCGAGGATAAACTAGTTCAGACCAATAAGCAGCAGGCTAAACTAGTTTATCCTATAAGAGTTAGACCAAACTAGTTTGGCCTAGGAAAATCTAGTTTGTCCTATTGGCCTTAGGATAGACTAGTTTGGCTTAGGAAAAACTAGTTTATCCGATGGGCGCTAGGATAAGCCGGTTTGGCCTAGAAAAAACTAGTTTATCCGATGGGCGTTAGGATAGACCGGTTTGGCCTAGGCCAATCTAGTTTGGCCTAAAATCGGGTTTGTCCTGTTACATGTATATTTAAATCAAAACGAGAAAATTGAAAATAACGCTCCCATAGGATTAATATTAGCATTCTTGTTCCTTCTTGTGAATATTGAAATAACCTCTTAAGATGATTTTGTGAAACCATTTCTACAAATTACTTTTGTATTTTTTTCGATAATTTATTTTAATGCTTATACTCATGTTGAATAAATCTTTTTCTTTAAGGTACTTGATGTTGGTCAACCCTGTGTGTGGTACAAACTACAAATAATCAATTAACGGATAATCAAAATGCAGCAAAGTGGGCAAAAATATTGGAATTTGTATATAAATGTAAATGACACTGTATAGAAGAAAATAAATTGTATACATAAATATTATAACTATGCATCATGATATAGTGTATTAATGTAATTTAATCGTTGTAATAAAAATCTTTTTATATTTTAATTGTTTGTTTTAAATATGTCTGAATCATAATGATATTAATTTATTTTGTAAATGTTCTAAAGCATTTATATTTGTAATTTTAATATGATTCTCAAACCCTCTCCTTAACAATGCAAAGTTTTTATACAATTTTAAACTTATTTTTAAGCATGAATGTATAAATTTAGTCTTGACTATTTAAATATTTGGAAGGAAAATAATTTTTTTATTTTTTATTAACTTTTTTTCACGTTATAGGCAATATTGCCCACGACAACTAGTTTTTACTTTTCTTGATCTGTAGGGAGAATTAAAGTTTGTTATTAAGATTATAAGCTATAAATTACATATCAATTCTTGCAAGAATAATATAATAGCACATTTCCATTTAAAAAAAATTAAAAAGTGGTGATTTGCTAGACAGTGACATTCTTAAACTTTTAAATGAATGTAATAAATTTTAGATTTGTATGTTGAGAAAATAAAAATAAAAATCCTAATTTTCAAGTAAGTAACAAGAATATTAATGTATATGTATAATTTTGACCACTTTTATTAATTTTACTTTATTTTTTGAAATTGTATGTGATTTGTATTCTCTTCACGCCCTTCTGATCCTTTAGTTTTTTTAATTATGTCTGTGAAACAACAAAAGAATAATTTTTCGGCAGTCAGTACTCTTGAATTATTTGTTAATATTTAATAAAATTTAATAAATAGTTACTATTTAATAAAAATAATATAAGATCTATTAATTATTTTCAGTTTTAATAATTTATAGAAATGTAAGAAAGAAATTTAATATTAGCATTTTATTTTATCAGAGATCATCTCACATTATGATAGCGGTCACAAATGTAACAACTGTTTTGTGATTTTTTTTTAAATTCTCTAAGTGCATATACTACTTTTATTGCATCTTTATACCTCTATTTTAAAATATTAATTTTCGCTGTATATTTAAACCTGAAGTGTGACAGCAGTAACTATTTTAAAATAGTGGTATAAAAAGTAAATGTAGAAAAGGTGTAGTAATTGGCAGCTATGTAATTGTAATTCAAATTCATTGTTTTTAGTTACATTTTACCATATTTTTTTTTCTTTTAACAATTGTACGTAATGACAAAAAACAAAAAGAAAAAAAATATTCCTTAAGAAATACAGAAAATTTAATATTTATAAAAAATAATATATATATATATATATTTACCAGCATACATATCTTTGCACAACTTGATGATCTACAAATGGTTTTATTAAAATTTTTATCAAAATATTTAAATGTATCCTCACATATCTAATATTTCTCGCCAAAATAAGTTTTTATAATAAGAGTAAGACTTGTGCTTACTATGTATATTCGTCGATTCTGATTACAGAATAACACATAAGAATATCCCATGTCTGACAGGATAATATAAAACAAAAAATGACTGTAAAGAGAAACTTGTTTGTTTTAAAATATGCAATGGGTATGACAAGAGTTTAAAATGACTATGTTTTAGAAATGATGCTTGGTAAGTGTTATCCATTATAAGCAATATAAATTTCTAGACAATATCTGAAATATATCATCCCCTAACATATTATGTCTTGTGGAAGCGGCTACCTCTGCTTGAGACAATCTTGATACAAGACCTACACTCATTCTCACCTCAAGAGAGTAATTCAGGTGGAAGTAGCAATTCTCTCACAAGACGATGCGTTCGTGATGATAGATTCCAGACATCGTCTTGAAATGTATATTGCTCGCAATGGAAGACACTTTCCAGACGTCATTTCTGAAAAATAGTCATTTTAAACTCTCGTCATATCTATTCTATATTTTTAACAAATAAGTTTCTCATTAGAGTCGTTTTTTTTAACCTGTCAAATGTGGGAGGGTTTTTTTTGGATCATCCTGTATTTTTACGGTATATATACCGTATATTTCATTTACGGTACACATACTGATTACAAACGTTTTTACGGTACATATACCGCACATTTAATTTACGGTATATATATTGTATAAATATTTTTTACGGTACATATGTCGTACATTTAATTTACGGTATTTGTGCTGTAAAAATATTTTTTACGGTACATATACCATATATTTAATTTACGGTATATATGCGGTAACGATATTTTTTTACGGTATATGTACTTTAAATACTTTACGGTACATATACCGTCCAGTTAAATTACGGTACATATACTTTAAATATTTTACGGTACATATACCACAAAATATTTAAATTTATGTTCAGTTAAATTACGGTACATGTACTTTAAGTATTTTACGGTATATATACCGTCCAGTAAAATTACGGTAAAAGGAAGTGGCACAAAGTTGACGGTATAACCACCGTGATTCGAGACCAAAATTTTTTACAGTGTACATATTTGCGAATATCCATGAAAAATTTCAGAACTCGGGGACACTTGGAACAGGTAGCAAATGAGCTTTTTTTAATTGTACACTGTAAAAAAAATCTGTAAAGGTACTACACTTTATCTAGGAAACTGGGATTCCAAGAACTTTTCCTGTAACGGTAACAACAAAAACTCAAATTTTAGTATCGGTTGCATGGATTTTTCCTGTTATCGTTACATGAAAAGTTCTTGGAATCCCAGTTTCCTAGAAAATGTTTAGTACCTTTACAGATTTTTTTTTACAGTGTAGTCACTAGAGTTTTAAGGACTAGCGGCCATTTAAAATGTGTTTTCCTGATAATGACTTTTTCCATATTTTGCCTAAGTTCAAAGTACAAGGCTCAGTGGTAAAATGGTTTAGAAAAAAAGTGTTTATGTTTTTATAATCTTAAAAAAATTTGCAACAAAAGTAAGGAAATATATTTCTTTTAACTATTTCCGAAAATTTTACATAAATTGGTAAACATGAAAATTATAACGAATTTAAAGAAATTTACCATGCGTAAATTCTTTCTCTTTTTTTTTAGCTGATTGAAATGAAAAATTAAAAATATCTCTCCCTAGGTCATTTCCATATACTATAACACTATTTAAGAAATTTTAGTAATACCAAAATATTGAAAATTGTATGAGGAGTAGTAATTTTAAAAAGTGTATTTTTCCACAAAAAAAATCATAAAAATCGATATAAAAAATGTACTTTTTAATAAAAAGTGAATTTTTTTGCTAATTATTCCTTACAAAAAGATTCTTAAGTAGCACACCAAAATTCATTACTTTAAAATCAATAACAAAATTTTTGGGTTTTTTTTTACGGGTCTCCCTTAAAAGAACAAATCCGAATTATCCTAGATAAATGTTTGCCATTTACGAAAGATTTTTTGAGGGGACATTTCTTTGGATCGTCCATCATGTGGGACAACTTTCTAAAAATCATTTGAAAAATGAGGAAGTGCATGTACGTTAGAACGCTTGAACTTGTTTGACAAATGGTCTTTATTTTCTATGTAAAATATTTGGTAGATTTCCTGTTTAAGGGAGTCGGGAACACAAAAATCCTCGATTTATCTTTTTAATAAATAGTGCTTTAAAACTTTTTTTCGTTTTTCTTTTATTCTGAAAATAATACATAAATCATGTTTTTATCTTAATATATTATTTTTCCGTTTTCGTTTCGTTTACAAATCTGTCTTTCTAGCAATGGCTGTCATTCAAATGACTTCTTGTGAAAATGAATTTCTTTTTTACATGATGGGATTTTTTTTTACTATTTCTTGTGTTTAATTTGTTATAAGTCAAGAACCTTTAAAGATAAGTGTTTCTAACTTGAAACATGTATTTTTCAATATTTTTACTTTAATTTTAATTCAGCATTTTTGTAAAATATATTTAATTTTCAGAATATATATATATTTTAAAGTTACATCTTATTTTTTTTCAAATTTTAATTTTAAATATCTTTAATTTTATTAATAAATATATTTTTTAAAATGTTGAATCAAAATTAAAGTTTAGAAGTTTTTTTTTTATTTAAAATGAAAAAAAAATGAAATTTTACGAATAATATTCCGAGGTCTAACTATTTTAAATTATTCCGCTTTTTTAATGAATTTTAAAATTAAATAAAAAAACGAGAAGTTTTAACATGTTATTTTGACTACAAATAATGTGGTTAATCATCATAAAAAAAATTTCAAAAATTTAACTCAATATATAAAAATGTTTTTTAAAATCTGTCCTGGACCCCCATTAAATGCAAATAACATGCTGCATACGACAAAAAGAAAACAATATATATTTTGGTGTATATAACAATATATACACCACAATTCCATTTCACTTTGCGCTAACAATATTAAACAATTCAAAAATAGTGATGCGAAACTTTATTTTTTAAATGGTAAATTAAATAACTTACATAAAAACTACTATTGCAATGTATCAGAATTCGGCATTTTTATAAACTTTATTCTAAAAAATTTTATTTTTTACAAGCTTTTACTTTATCCGCGGAAATGAGACAAAATCACCCTTATGATGTAGAATCCCCAATGATTCGAAATACTTATTACTATGTTTGTTCCTAAATTACATTCCGTAAATTTATTTGTTCTCTTATAAATCTTAAAATCTTTTCATTTAATGTTAAACCCTTTCCGGCGCACTACTCTTTAAAGTTGGAATTTAAAGAAAAAAAAAAATCCCTGTCGGCTGGGCCTATAGGCGGAGGTAGATTTCGAAGAGTGCTCATTTCAACAGCAAAAAAATATATATATATGATTAGAGATAAACCCAGTTTAATAACTTCAATTGGCCGTTTACGAAAAATTTTTAATTTCATTTTTCTGCAAAAACTGGTTTTATCAGATTCATCTTAAGAAAAATTCAGCTTAAATGCCCATTTTGACAACATATTTTGAAATAGATTCTGAATTTATTAAAAAATCGACCAAAACAGTACATTATACAGTTTCTAAATAACAAAAAACTGTCAGTTGAATGCATTTGAGAAAAAAATCGAATTTAAAATGAGTCATAAAATAACCGATTTGTTGTTTGAATACATCCTTAATTCTTTAATAATGATTGCTTCGGAAAATTTTGTGCGAAATACTCACTTTGACAGCATTTTAAAAAATATATTCTATCGTTATCAAAAAACTCGCCAATGCGTCACAGTATACAGTTCCTAAATAAGAGGATCTGTAAATTGGATGCATTTGAGAGCGAAAATGGATTTTAAAACGAGTCATAAAAAACGCAATTTGCTATGTGAAAACTTCCTTAAATTTTCAAATCTCTAAGACTTCGGGAAATTCTGTTCAAAATACCCATTTTTGGTAGCCTTTTTCAAAATATATTCTGTCTTTATCAAAAAACCGATCAATGCATCACATTATATAGTTCCTAAATAAGAGGATCTGTAAATTGGATGCATTTGAGAGCAAAAATGGATTTAAAAACGAGTCAGAAAAAAACGTAATTTCTTATTTGAACACTTCCTATTTTCAGTCACGATGATTTCTGAAAATTCTGTTCAAAATACCCTTTTTGGTCGCCTTTTTTGAAATATATTCCGTCTTTATAAAAAAACTGACCAATGCATCACATTGTAAAGTTCCTAAATAAGAGGATCTATAAATTGGATGCGTTTGAGAACAAAAATGGAATTAAAAACGAGTCAGAAAAAAACGCAATTTCTTATTTGAATACTTCCTTCAATTTTCAGTCCCGATGACTTTCAGAAATTCTATTCAAAATACCCATTTTGGTAGCGTTTTTTGAAATATATTCTGTCTTTATCAGAAAATGGACCAATGCGTCACTTTATACAGTTTCTAAATAAGAGGATCTACCATTTGGATGCGTTTAAAATCAAAAATGAATTAAAAAATGAGTCAGAATATAAGCAGTTTGGATTTGAGGTTTTTTCTCCAACTTCTATTTTTGTTTAATTTCTTTTTGCTATACGAATTGGTCCTATGAAAAACTTGTCAGTATAAAAGTTGTAGATATTTTTCAGAAGATGTAAAATAAATTTAATCAGATTTGATATCTTAAAAATTGGCGGAGTTATGGATTTTTCTCTTTTTTCAGCGCACTTTTTCTTTTAGTTTTTAATTTTTTTCATCGGTAAAAGTTGGTCCTATCAAAAACTTGTAAATACAAAAGTTTTAGATAATTTTAAGAACATTTACAAAAAATTTAGTTGGACTTGATATCTTAAAAATTGACGAAGTTATGAATTTTTTTCTCTCAAAATCCTTGTTTTTTTCGCCCCTTGAGCCCACTTCTAAATTTATCAAAAATCTGTCATGCATATGCTTTTGACCCATTTTTAAGAAGTAATATAAACTTTAAACCGATTCGATATCTACTTTAATTAAGAAGTTATGGCGTTTTTTCGGTTCTCATAAAAACGCCCCCTATTCCGAACCCCTTGGTCCGATTTTGCCCATTAACGAACTCAGCCAAGATTTTATCCCCATTGATTTTATGTACCAGTTTGGTGGAGATTGGTGAAGATTTATAGAAGTTATCGTGTCCATAAAAAAGTGAGATAGATAGATAGATAGATAGATAAACTGGTGCGATTGCAATAGGTAGTATTTCTTACGAAATCTACCTAAAAATTAGGCAATCTATTTAGGCCTAGAGAAGTACACATGTATTGTTTTACAAAATTTGCACTAACCATTTTAATTATACAGCTGTTGCCGAAGTGGTAACCTCCCATAAGTAAAGCATTAATAAGCGTAGTAATAAGAGCATTTCTATGAAGCGCGTATTACATTAAAACATTTTACCTATTATTTAAAAACAGTAGAGTTTGATCTCTGTGGTGCTGCCATCTAAAACTCACAAGAAAGATTTAAAGTAGCCATTAGAGTAGTTTTTGAAATATTCACGGAGTTTTTGTGTTTCTAAATAGGGGGAACTTTATCCCTGTTGCCGACCCGGCAACACTGCGCGTTAAGGGGTTAATACAATGTTATTTTTATCTCATCTAAAAAGTTGTATTTCATAAAATTATTATTTCCCATCTATAATAAATCTTTAATTTATCTAAAGTACCTCCTTCGGTAATTTAACTGGGCCTTGCATTTCGTTTAATCGCCGAATAATGGTTAAGATAAATTTACCATCTATCAGTAGGTAAACGAAATAATAACAAGTAAATTATTGGAAACACTTAATACTTATATCAGACAATCATTATAAAACATTTTTCACCCGTCACCTATTGCCAGATTGACGTCATTTTGATGCTTGAATTTTATCAGCCTGAGACCAGAGAAAAATAAAATACATATATTTTTCCTAACATTAGTTTTTTTTATAGTAGGGGGGGGGATCAGCCCCCTGCTCGCTACGCTCGCCAACCCCCCGCGATTCCAAGTTGTAGGCTTCGCG
Source organism: Maratus speculifer (assembly GCA_964019185.1). Classification (NCBI taxonomy): domain Eukaryota; kingdom Metazoa; phylum Arthropoda; class Arachnida; order Araneae; family Salticidae; genus Maratus; species Maratus speculifer. The sequence continues at coordinate 25,317,677 of OZ025289.1, read as the reverse complement.
GCCAAGTTGTAGGCTACCCCTGCTTGCTGCGCTCGCCAGTACCCCATGGAGTCGCTTCGCGATACCTTATTTTCCATACACTCAATTTTGGAATGTTTCTTGATTTGTCTATTCGACTCATGGAAGGTGTGGTCCAACCGGACGCGTTATTTCCGGAAACCTTACACATCAGCATCATTCCAGGAGTTATTTCTAGAGATTTGTTTAAGTACAGTTTTTTTTTTTTTTTTTTTTTTTTTTTTTTTTTTTTTTTTTGTTTGTTTGTTTGTTTTACTATAGAAGGAGAATAAACGAGTGCATTCGTATTTCAATAGTATTCGATTAAACGGGTAAGCATATAAGTGTAACGTTTCAGTAATATTCGAGTAAACGGGTGCATATAAATATAGTATTTCAATAATATTCGATTAAGCGGGCAAGAATATAAATGTCATATTTCGGTAATATTCGATTAAGCGGGCAAGCATATATATGTAGTATTTCGGTAATATTCGATTAAGTGGGCAAGCATATAAATGTCGTATTTCGGTAATATATTAAGCGGGCAAGCATATAAATGCCGTATTTCGGTAATATTCTATTAAGCGGGCAGGCATATAAATGCCGTATTTCGGTGATATTCTATTAAGAGGGCAGATATATAAATGTCGTATTTCGGTAATATTCGATTAAGCGGGCAAGCATTAAAATGTCGTATTTCGGTAATATTCGATTAAGCGGGCAAGCATTAAAATGTCGTATTTCGGTAATATTCGATTAAGCGGGCAAGCATATAAATGTCGTATTTCGGTGATTTTCGATTAAGCGGGGAAGCATATAAATGCCGTATTTCGGTAATATTCTATTAAGCGGGCAGGCATATAAATGCCGTATTTCGGTGATATTCTATTAAGAGTGCAGGCATATAAATGCCATATTTCGGTGATATTCTATTAAGCGGGCAGGCATATAAATGCGTATTTCGGTGAAATTCGATTAAGCGGGCAGGCATATAAATGCTGTATTTCAGTGATATTATATTAAGCGGGCAGGCATATAAATGCGTATTTCGGTGATATTCGATTAAGCGGGCACGCATATAAATACCGTATTTCGGTAATATTCTATTAAGCGGGCAAGAATATAAATGCCGTATTTCGGTAATATTCGATTAAGCGGGCAGGCATATAAATGCCGTATTCCGGTAATATTCTATTAAGCGGGCAAGAATATAAATGCCGTATTTCGGTAATATTCTATTAAACGGGCAATCATATAAATGTCGTATTTCGGTAATATTCTATTAAGCGGGCAAGCATATAAATGTCTTATTTCGGTAATATTCTATTAAGCGGGCAAGCATATAAATGTCATATTTCGGTAATATTCTATTAAGCGGGCAAGCATATAAATGTCTTATTTCGGTAATATTCTATTAAGCGGGCAAGCATATAAATGTCGTATTTCGGTAATATTCGATTAAGCGGGCAAGCATAAAAAATATCGTATTTCGGTAATATTCGATTAAGCGGGCAAGCATATAAATGCCGTATTTCGGTAATATTCTATTAAGCGGGCAAGCATATAAATGTCGTATTTCGGTAATATTCTATTAAGCGGGCAAGCATATAAATGTCTTATTTCGGTAATATTCTATTAGCGGGCAAGCATATAAATGTCGTATTTCTGTAATACTCGATTAAGCGGGCAAGCATATAAATGTCGTATTTCGGTAATACTCTATTAAGCGGGCAAGCATATAAATGTCGTATTTCGGTAATATTCGATTAATCGGGCAAGCATATAAATGTCGTATTTCGGTAATATACTATTAAGCGGGCAAGCATATAAATGAAGCATTTCAGCAATATTCGATTAAGCTGGCAAGCACATAAATGTAGTATTTCAGCAATATTCGATTAAGCGGGCAAGCACATAAATTTATTATTTCTGTAATACTCGATTAAGCGGGCAAGCATATGAATGTCGTATTTCGGTAATAATCTATTAAGCGGGCAAGCATATAAATGTCGTATTACGGTAGTATTCTATTAAGCGGGCAAGCATATAAATGTGATATTTCGGTAATACTCGATTAAGCGGGCAAGCATATAAATGTAGTATTTCTGTAATACTCGATTAAGCGGGCAAGCATATAAATGTCGTATTTCGGTAATACTCGATTAAGCGGGCAAGCATATAAATGTCGTATTTCGGTAATATTCTATTAAGCCGGCAAGCATATAAATGTCGTATTTCGGTAAGATTCTATTAAGCGGGCAAGCATATAAATGTCGTATTTCGGTAATATTCTATTAAGCGGGCAAGCATATAAATGTCGTATTTCGGTAATATTCGATTAAGCGGGCAAGCATATAAATGTCATATTTCGGTAATATTCGATTAAGCGGGCAAGCATATAAATGTCGTATTTCGGTAATATTAGATTAAACGGGCAAGCATATAAATGACGTATTTCGGTAACATTCGATTAAGCGGGCAAGCATATAAATGTCGTATTTCGGTAATATTCTATTAAGCGGGAAAGCATATAAATAAAGTATTTCAGCAATATTCGATTTAGCGGGCAAGCACACAAATGTAGTATTTCTGTAATACTCGATTAAGCGGGCAAGCATATAAATGTCGTATTTCGGTAATATTCTGTTAAGCGGGCAAGCATATAAATGTCATATTTCGGTAATACTCGATTAAGCGGGCAAGCATATAAATTTAGTATTTCTGTAATACTCGATTAAGCGGGCAAGCATATAAATGTTGTATTTCGGTAAAACTCTATTAAGCGGGCAAGCATATAAATGTCGTATTTTGGTAATATTCTATTAAGCGGGCAAGCATACAAATGTCGTATTTCGGTAAGATTCTATTAAGCGGGCAAGCACATAAATGTAGTATTTCTGTATTACTCGATTAAGCGGGCAAGCATATAAATGTCGTATTTCGGTAATACTCTATTAAGCGGGCAAGCATATAAATGTCGTATTTCGGTAATACTCTATTAAGCGGGCAAGCATATAAATGTCGTATTTCGGTAATATTCTATTAAGCGGGCAAGCATATAAATGTCGTATTTCGGTAATATTCGATTAAGCGGGCAAGCATATAAATGTCGTATTTCGATAATATTCGATTAAGCGGGCAAGCATATAAATGTCGTATTTCGGTAATATTCTATTAAGCGGGAAAGCATATAAATGTCGTATTTCGGTAGTATTCGATTAAGCGGGCAAGCATATAAATGTCTTATTTCGGTAATATTCGATTAAGCGGGCAAGCATATAATTGTCGTATTTCGGTAATATTCGATTAAGCGGGCAAGCATATAATTGTCGTATTTCGGTAATATTAATTAAGCGGGCAAGCATATAAATGTCGTATTTCAGTAACATTCGATTAAGCGGGCAAGCATATAAATGTCGTATTTCGTTAATATTCTATTAAGCGGGAAAGCATATAAATGAAGTATTTCAGCAATATTCTGTTAAGCGGGCAAGCACATAAATGTAGTATTTCTGTAATACTCGATTAAGCGGGCAAGATATTGCTTTGCAATCCCGGTTGGAAACGCTTCGCGATGCATAGACTGAGCCCTTTCCTGATTGGTCTATTCGACTCATGGAAGGAGTCGTCTACCGTGACCTTCGACAACGATTATTGTCGAAGGTCACGCGTCTACCCGGATTCGTTAGTTTCGGAAATCTTACACATCAGCATCATTCCAGGAGTCTTTCCTTTTAAGGCTAGTTTTTTTTTACTATAGAAGGAAATAGGCATAAAAAATTATGTTTTTAAAGATATTAATAAATATAGATTATTTTTACTGCACAGCACATCCGTTTAAATTAATTTTCAGGTCATAACTTGTTTTAAAACCATTAAAAAAATACTAAAAATATGGAAATACAATTTATTATAAAGAACACAAGTCAAAAATTAACATCTGCTATAAAAATTGAAAAAAGATAGTTGAAACAAATTAAAATATCATTAAAAAAAAAAGAAAAAAAAAACGAAATTTAGCACCAGATCGTCGAATTAAATCACTCATTGCGTCATTTTATAAATAAAGTTCTTGCCGCTGCCAAAATCCAAAAACGGTATCACTTTTTGCATGTAGTATCTGACGGTATCACTTTTTGCATGTAGTAATAATGCTCTTTTTTTAGCACTTTCCAACAAAGTTGAAAAGTGCTTATGCATTCGGTTTGTCTGGCCGTCTGTCCGTCTGTCCGTCTGGCCGGATGGCCGTCTGTCCGTCTGTCCGCGCTCTAACTCCCGTAAATATACTCGTATTGCTATGAAATTTTTATACGTTATTGATGTTTACCCTAGCACGAACCTTATTGAAAATGAAGTATCTACCATGATTAGTTTATCTACAGGGCTAATCAAAAGTCTCCCATTACATTACGGCCTATGGGGGAAAATCGTTAATATACTCGGATTGCCATGAAATTTTAGGACGTTATTGAGGTTTACCCTAGAACGAACCCTATTGAAAATGAAGTATCTACCATGATTAGTTTATCTACAGAGAGAATCAAAAGTTTCCCATTACATTACGGCCTATGGGGAAAAATCGTTAATATGCTCCGATTGCCATGAAATTTTAGGACATTATTGACGTTTACCCTAGCACAAGCCCTATCGAAAATGAAGTTTTTACCATGATTAGTTTATCTACAGAAAGAATCAAAAGTTTCCCATTACATTACGGCCTATGGGGGAAAATCGTTAATATGCTCCGATTGCCATGAAATTTTAGGACATTATTGACGTTTACCCTAGAACAAATCCTATCGAAAATGAAGTTTTTACCATGATTAGTTTATCTACAGGGCGAATCAAAAGTTTCCCATTACATTACGGCCTATGGGGAAAAATCGTTAATATACTCGGATTGCCATGAAATTTTAGGACGTTATTGACGTTTACCCTAGCACAAGTCCTATCGAAAATGAAGTTTCTACCATGATTAGTTTATCTACAGGGCGAATCAAATTTTCCCATTACATATTTTAAATATATTAAGCTTTTTCATGTATAATAAAATTGATATATGTCTCTGAAGCTTAATATAAATTATACGCTACTGTCTTGCATAATATGAAGTACATAGCATTTACAGGGCCACACAAAAGATTTCAAATAGTATATTTTTTCCGAAGTACCGTATATGTGTCCGATGATGGCTGATGGAGGGATGAAATGCATTTTAATTATGATATGCGCGTTTATATTTCGCTAAATATATGCACATTATATGGTGTGTATAAATGTTATAGTTGATATACAGGGCTACCCATAAAGAGCTCACCAACGTTACTGAATATGAGCGTAAATTATTTAAACGTGGCTCTTAAATAAGCTATGCATTTTTACGCTGAGCTTCATTCAATTTACTGAGAAATGTTTGCAGAATGTAGATAAAAGGATATACAGGGCCACGCAAAGAATTCGGTACATGGACGCGTATGAATGATGATTTATGAGAATGTGATTTCAGTTGTTTTAAAAGTGTTTTAGTTTACAGTAAATTTTAGCCTAATGCTGACGTGTAATAAAGGTACAATGTAAACTACAGGGCTGAACAAAAGTATTCAAGTATGTTTCCATCTAATAGTATGAATTGCTGAAAAAGAAATTTCAAGCTACTGGGTATTTTCTTGCTAAGCTAAATTTTCCCATTATATGAACTGACATATGAAATACAGGGCTGTTCTAATGTACTGGAATACATATTTGGGTATATTTGGCTATACACTATTATTTCCCTAAATAACAAAGTTTTGTTAAAGATTTCATTAAGTGTTGGAAAGTGCTTCATAATCTATGCTTAACGCATGATTTTTCATACTTGTTTTATCATAAATATTTCATACGCATTTTTGTAGATTAAGAAACATCTGTAATTTTTCATAATGTCCTAAATGATAAACAATACTGTAAACTATCCAGATGGAGTCAAATTTACCCCAGCTTACTAAAACGAACGTTAAACAAATGAAATTTAAAACTGTCACTCGACAAAGCTTTTACTACAATTGCCCAACACCTACTTTAAATGATGTTCCTTTTGTCAATAATACATAAGAGCATTTAGCTATAAACAAGTTTCTCTGCTTCCAGGCGAGTAATTTTGTAAACGAGAGATTCATTCTTTAAATTTATTGACAGGAGTTGTCAGGGAAACAAAGATTTAAAATACGCTGACATACACGTTTTGAATTAAGAGAATTCCCCGGCAACATTCCAACAATATTCTGTTTCTCACAATGACTTGTAAAAGTGAAGTAAATACATTAGCATTTAATTTCTATTGTTTATATCTTGCTCTACAATCTCTCTTTCCACTTTCGTGAATCATTAAGTGTACATAAAATATCTCGACCAGTAAAATGAAGTAGGTTATTACGAAATATTAAACATAATATATTTTACTTTAAAATAGAGATAGAAATGGAATGTATTTATTTTTTTACAGAAAATATACACAGTATAGTCCATATATAAATCGATAGGAATTGATTTGCAGCATAAAATAATTTTCAAGAATTAATTATTTGCATAATTTTTGAACAATGTGTTCAGAACACTTTTCTAAAAAACTATTGAATATATCACCTTTAATGCATGAAACACACACACATATATATACACCGGCAGTCCTTATAATATATTATTTTATAACCTTTCAGCACCATAATCATTTATGTCCATAATCATTTAATATCATAATCTTTTAGCTTAATTTTTCAGGTTGATAGTTGATAACTCAACGTGCCCATAAATATAGGCTTTCTGTAAAACTATGTCCCGGTTTTAAATTTTAATAGCATCAATTATAAGCTTGTAGAGTGGCAGTTGAGTATCGCAAATAAAGAGTAACACAGGCAGATTTAGATAAGCCCATGCATGAATTCCGCTTTGTCATTGATTCGCTTGCAATGCTACAGATACAAAATGGCGACTTTTGAGCATAAAGAATCATTGCTGGCTTGAGATTAAAAAGCTTATTGAGACATGCGATTTTTTTATCGTTGTTGCTTTATAAAAGATCGTGCAATGGAATTCTTTTATGCGCTATTGTAAATAAACTATAAGCGCTATTCATCGCATGCTCCTGCAAAAGTATACTGCACTCCTACTCAATGATGCACATCAATATTTTTATTCATGCAATACACCAAAATAAATAAGTAAATAAATAAATCTTAAAAAAATGAAAATGCATCTTAAACGATTTTCCCCGTAGACTGCAATGTAAAGGAACTATTGTATGATGTGCTTGTAAACGAACTATGAATGTTATCTGCATCATTTTCAATGCGGAAAATTCTGCAGTAAAACTCAATACAATTTTAAAATGCATGGTGGGTATATTTATCACATCTGAATATATATACGACAGTTTATTACAGACATTACACACCACGTTCTTAAACAATTTGCAACCATGTTGGAAACTGTAGGGCATTTAAAAGACAAATTTGTGGCAAAAAGTTCTTATATATATATATATATATATATATATTAAAATTAATTATTCTATTAATGTATATATATTTAACATTTTATTTCTCAAACCTTTCTATATAAGTAGTTTAATTATTTTTCTAATATTTCTTTTTTGAAATAGTTTTTCTATTGCAATTATTATATTGATAGTTCTGTTATGGTCTTGTTATTTTTCTAATATTTTTCTTTGAAATGAGTTCTCATTTGCGATTAATCGGGCAATATGGAAATTACTTGATAACGAGCTAAATACCACATTTCCAATTTTATTTCTAATTCTGACAACTCCTCTGTATGATATAATTTGGCATTAACAAGTTTTTACAGTAATTGATGTTGATTTGTAGTATTATCTAATGGTTCTATATATATATATGTATGTATATTTACATTTAATCCTTCATTTTATCGATTATGAATAGTACATTAATTTTGTTTCTACGAATAAGAGTAGCTAAAAATCTATATATTTAATAAACAAGGCTGTTTTTTAAATCATCAGCCTTGAATTTTCTACTCAATAGATTTTGATAATTATTTTTCAAAATAAAAGCTATTCATTTGTAGATGTGCCCGTTTTAGCTATTTTTTTTAATTTACTTAGATTTTTATATCTTATTTTTAATTTTAAAAGTTTCCTTGATATTTCTTCAAAATAGTAGCAATTAATTAAGCTTTCTTTTCAAAAATTTATTTTGCTGTATCAAATTCCATCAATCAGAAGCGTGATTTCATCAACGAATGTGTCATCTTATTTAAAAGTAAAACATTAATGGTTTTCATTAAGTTAAATTAAAACAAAATAATTTCGTGTATTTGTGCATAAATCGCGGAAGAATACAGATTTTTTGGCGAGAAATAATATTAACTAATCGATGTAAATAAAATAACGGAAAATAATCTACGTATTAATTATTAATTATTAATCTACGTATTACGTAATTTTATATTATGACTATGGAACTTATTTGACGGTTCCGAAACATGTCAATGTATTTTATTTTTAATATAACACCTTTCTTAAGAAAAATTAAAATTGTTATTAAAATGTTTATATAAAAGGTGAATGTTTTAAAATCTGATGATTTAAAAAATCAATTGGATTTAATTAACTTTAAATAATCTACGATAAAAATAATATTTAAAGCAAAATTTTACCGATGAGGAAAAAAAGATAAAATTTCATTAATGTAGTGTTTGTTGCTAGTGTTAATGATGGCATCATATTCAAACATATTTGTTCTTACATTTAAATTTCCCGAAGTCCTTTTATTTATTTAAATGTCCTTGGTATACACAAATAAAAACATTTCTGAAAATTACATCATTGCCACTTAATTATAATTAATATCTTTAAAAGACAAGGCTATTTTCTTTGTCATTAACTAGAGTTTTCTGCTGAACCTATTGTGATTTTTTTAAATCAAAGCATTTTGTTTGTAGATATGCCCCCATTCACTATTTTTTTAAGTCTTCTATTTTTTAATTTTAATTTTAATTTTAATTTTAAAAGTCTTATATGAAGTTTTAATCATGCAGCTGCGTTAGTTGCATTGTTGCAGAAAGAAGCTAAACAACAGGAATTACCATATTATAGAATAGATGCCATTTTCGTATTTCAATTAAAAATTATTTTTGAACAAAAAATGGCGTCACTACATGCAATAATGCATATTTATAATGTTTTTACATTTCAATATTTTTTTTCATTCAGCAGATACTGAGATTGCGATGCTCATCTCAGAGAACTTCAGTGAATGAAAATGATGTCACAGTAAAAATGAAATATATATGTATATATATTGATTAACTAAATATTTTACTGCATTTAAAAAAAAATTTCTGAATTTCGTCCGTACTCAAATTAGAACTTCAAGAAAAAAAATCGCGAATGTTTGCATGCAAAATTATAAATGGATAACTTAATATCAAGTTTGGAAGTAAATTTTGTCAAATAGCGATTCATCATTGTAATTACGTTTATTATTAATATTTTATATATTAAGCCATTCGGTTCATTTAAACAATTTCATTTGTCGGATTCGACGATTTTCTACTCGTTTTTTATAATTCAGTTTGTTTGCATCAAACATATAGGTTAAATACATAAACTTTACATTCTTTTTTTTCAAATGTTGTTTCTTGAACTTCAATGTATCTTTTAATAGAAACTGCTGTATATTAACGTTCGTGTATCATGTGTGTATCATGCATTATCTTTACTTAACACATATCCCTCATGAATCTTGAGTGAACTTTTGTTACAAGCATATATACAAAATTTTTATAAAAAACCTTTCTTTTGTAAAATTACAAATTTTGTTATTTAAAAAGGGTTTTCATTCCAGACTTTAAAAAAAGATAACTAAAGAACATCTGTCTATAAAATTGACTTCAATTTATTAGAAACTATTCATATAATGTTTATAAAAAATTCAAGTCAATATATTTGATAGTTTCGAAGAAAAGGAACATTAATTTGGGTACAGATCAATCTAACAGAACTTAAAAAAGCACAAATAAAAAGAATTTGTCTTTTGCTTTCCTGAAAAAGTCGTTAATTGCCAATATGAAAGTTCATTGATTTATTGACTGAGTCGACATTGCTCAAGGAAATGATTTAACGATCTAAAGTTTTCGGCGGCGAAAGAAATGAAAGTGTTTTAAGATGTCAATTGGCGCCAGATAAATCAAAAACTTTAACGAAATATTTCGATAACATTTGTAAGATTCTTACTTTCTAAAATAAATCTTAATCAATATATAAAAAGATTTTTTTTTTAAGATTTTTTTTTTGTTAAATATACAATAACATGATTTCAAGATTCAGCGGATTTTGCGTTGTATTTAATTGGGAATCAGTGGTCATTTAGCAATCAATGAATTAGCAATTGTTATTATTCCATTCAAAGGATTTCAAATGAATCCATATTCAGAAGTTTTTAGCATTCATATAATTTGAATCCAGTCTTCAAAAATATTGGAAGAATTTGCTTGAAAAGTGTTGGTTTTACTATTTTAATTCTTAAAAAATGAGATATATTTTCACATGAGAACTACATTTGATATTTTGTCTTATTCCGTATATTTATCCAAACTATGAGAACCCTTCAATAACACTCAGTTACTATTTTCAAAAACTTACTGTGGTTGTGTGTCGTTGTATATGGTTATTGTCACTTCATATCGTCGCCTCTGTATGTATGTTAATACCTCCTTCTATTGTGGCATCTAATTTATACGTAATGTTGTAATATCAGCTTATGGTACTGACCGAACATCGAACCTGGTCACCGCTGCCAATGCAACGTATACCAGCATACTGTGTACTCGCTGGAACATAGTCTAAAAAGACAATCTCCAACTGGGTCACCGCTGCCTGCAGTGTTTATAGCACCTATATATACCGGGTGTCTCAAAAATGACTGATGGATTTTAAAATTTAATAACTTGCAAACGGTGACAGCTATTTAAAAAAATTTGCAGGAGGGTTATGTATAATGTCAGGAGTTTTTTTTACCGTAATTTGTTATTTTAGTTCGCATCTCAAACAATAGGTGGCGCTGACGGCGATTGAAGGCCAGATCGACACTTCACTCAACACTGATCACCTGGTCTTCAATCGCCGTCAGCGCCACCTATTGTTTGAGATGCGAACTAAAATAAAAAATTACGGTACAAAAAACTCCTGACATTATACATAACCCGCCTGCAAAAATTTTTTAAACAGCTGTCACCGTTTGTAAGTTATTGAATTTTAAAATCCATCAGTCATTTTTGGGACACCCGGTATGTATATAAGCGGCACTTTATAAGGAATAAACCGCGAACCGGATGCACGCTATCTGCGATACCGTATAGTAAGCGTGCTGCGGACAAACTGCAAGATCTTGTAAAAAAGCCATCTGGAATATGAAACCTCATCACTATAGCAAGACGCTGAGCATACAAGTCAAAATTTTGTAACGAAACTAATTTGGAACAAAACGAAGCTTTAACCAGGTTCTTGAACCGGAACTGCCTGAAACACCATAAAGCAGCCGAGCTCCACCCGCATCGCAAAATCTATTACTTCTTCAATCCACTACCAGGGGGCGCACTTCATTTTAAATAAAAATCTATACGAACGAAATTCTGTTAAACAACCTTTTAAGATATTTCTTGAAATTACTTATTTTAAAATGGTGATTTATAAATTAAGGGGTAATGATTTCTTTGTCGAAAGGTAATAACTTACCCCTTGAAAATGAACGCATGTATGTTCGAAAGAAGTTTGGATATACTAAGTAACGTGTTTATAAGATTTTAGCATATTTAAAATAATCATATATATGCTTTTAACTTTGTGTGCTGCCTTCGGTCATATTTTAGCCACATTTTTATGCACCATTTAAAGTGTTTCTTCCAATTATTCTTTACAAGAAAATTATTGCTATTTGTGATCATCATATACTTTCTAATTCACTGTGCATTTGATAGCATACTTTAATTTGTTGCATATTTAAAAAAATAATTACCACATAAACTATTTAATCGTCTGCAGTTTTTTTTTTATTTCTTTTCTGTGTCAATTTCTTTTTGAGATTTAAACTAGAAATATGACCACAACACCTTGTAATACTATACTTCTTTCAATTGCTAAAAATGTGGTGAATGAAAATTTTAAAAACAATTAAACAAAGTTTTATTATACTGTTCGTTTACCTATTCCTGTTCTGTCTGCGCCATTTTCGAAATAAATAAATGAGAATATTCTAAAACAGCTCATGTAAAATACAGTACAAAAACAACGGCCATAGCAAGATTGTATCAAGATGTAACCGCCCAAAGTAAGGTAATTTCCCCCTCCGTTCCATACTATCCATCCATGAAATAATGAATCTTGGAGACTGTGCACGTAAAAAACTCAATATGTAACGATGCAACATCATTTAACTTACCAAAGATATGGATCGAGATACTCTATGGTTAAGGTGACACAGTACCTTGAAATTGATCAAAATATCGATTTTTTGAATAACATTTACTGAAAGTTTCTTTAGTTGTGAACATTTTGACACACTTTTTTATCTATACGACTGTTGTATCATGATATATGGTTAATCTTTTAATAGATCCAGCGAAATAATACATACAAATGAAAACTTTAAACTGATTTTTCTCCCTGTTTATATTTTTACAACTTGCTTTTTCGAAAAATACAAAGGTTTTTTTGTTAATTTAGATATAGGTTTGAATTTTTTTTTTATTCGTTATTCATGGTGTATTTAATATTTTTGTGCATGGATTTAAGATTCAAGTGTATAGTATTTTTTTAATATAGGGTAACACCCCCAGTAATTGGCATGCACCAGTGATTGGCATATTTTACAAACATGTTCTAAAAAAAGATTTATAACCAGTCTTTTAAAAATTCAAGACCATATATCAGTTACATGCTCATTTACGTTAAAGATTATAACTTTGATTTATTTTACAAGATGACAATAGAGTCTAGGAAAGAGAAACAAGTATGGTTTGTATCAAATTAGCCATTTTGTTGCAAATTCTTCTTTTTTGGCTTAAGGAAGGCATGCTTTTCAATTCATTATTATCTGATTTATAATATATTTTAAATTTTAATTGACAACAGTTTTGTTTAGTTAAAAAGGGTTACTTTAATTGTGTAAAAGTATTTTCGACACAAATATTTGGATTTCTGAATTAATGGTAGTTGCCAATTAATGGTGCTTCAATTTTGCTAGTTCCAAGTAATTGGCACCCATTCCAATTACAAGGAATTCGCAAGGAATTTGAGATTAAACCATTTATTTCGGAAGTTCTTTTAAAATTATAGACTAATTTTGTTTATCATTTGTTTTTATTTGAAAATATAAATTTTATCAGTAATTGGAATCCATTAAAGCTTCATATGACAATTACTGGGGACAGCATGACAATTACTGGGTAATAATGTAAGTATATTGTATTGTTTTAAAGTGTTCACATTTCAGACTAATATGCTGATTTCTTACTCTCAAAAACCTGAAATATGGCATCTTTATCTACAGTAAATTAATTTAAAGCGATTAAACCCAATGCAAAATGTAAAGTTTTTTTAAAATATAAACATATGCCAATTACTGGATCACAAGGTGTCATACATTGGTGTTCCAGGTGCCAATTACTGGTGATTTTAGCAACTTTTTATAAATATATTTTTATAAAAATAACTTTTCAAATTTTTTTTGCTTTTAGTGGGCAAAATAGATGCACAGATATGGATTCTTTGATTTAAAGATATTTACAAGTAAATAGCTTATTTCTTTGTAATGAAAATTTAAGTAAGTTTAACGACAAATTCTTAATGTGCCAATTACTGGGGATATTACCCTATTTAAATTGAGAGATTTTTTTTTTAAAGTTTCTTCATTTTTTACTATACAGGAGAGAGAAAAAAAGCTGTAAATGTAAAATCTCATACATCTAAAAACCCATGCACAGTTTTATGTATTATATTCTAATGAATGTGAAAAAAAATCGAAGCAAAAGTATTCATATTTTAAAAAGTGGTAAGAATTTTTTAAAAATTAGTAAAAAAGTCTGTTTTACTAGACTATTTTTAATTATTTAATTTTTAATATCATCACATACATTACAGTATTATTCAAAATTAAAGCGATGTTCTTCAAAGGTACAGTGTCAACTTAAGTATAATTAGATATAATTGTTTGTGTTTTGATTAGTCCTTTTCATTTGTGAATAACTCGGTTTTACGAATAATTCTATAACAGGGCTTTTTAAAAAATAAACCAATTTAATCTAGCCAAAGAAGAAAAAACAAAATAAAGCGTGGATATAAATAAGTTTCTTCATTTTACCTTCTAGCGTATATTTACAGAAAAAAATCAATTTTGGGTTCCAAGAATTCCGTTTTATTGCAAATGGAAGTATTTGAAAGTTTAGCAGAGTTTTTGAGAGTATTTGAATATTAATATCCCTTTCGTTTTCTTAGCTATTAAAATACCCCCCCCCCCAAAAAAAAAAAAAAAAAAAAAATTAACTACATACAAACTGTAAACAAGAAAAGTGGTTTTTTTATAAAATTTTGCCGCCTCCAAACATTTTCACATTATTTATAATCAGAAATTTAATAAAGAAATAAAAGAAATACACAGTAAATGAATTAGTTTAAAACTAGAAACAGAAATTTTTACTGAAAATAAATAGATGTTAAAAAATCCCTTTCGGCATGGCCTATAGGCGGAGGTAGATTTCGAAAAGTTTTCATCTCAAAAAAAAAAAAAAAAAAAAAAAAAAAAAAAAAAAAAATGCCTATTTCTATTCAAATGCCCATTTTGGCAATATATTTTGAATTATATTCTTACTTTATTTAAAAATTTGAACAATATGCTCATTATATAGTTCCTAAATAACAAAAAACTGTTAATTAAATTCGTTTGACAGCAAAATTGAATTTAAAAATGAGTCATAAAATAACCAATTTATTATTTTAATACATCCACAATTCTTTAATCAAGATCGCTTTGACAAATTTTGTGCGAAGTGCCCACTTTGACAGATTTTTTTTAAATATATATTTAGCCTTTATCAAAACTCTGACCAATACGACACATTACACAGTTCCTAAATAACAAATAACTGTCAATTGAATGCGTTTGAGAGCAAAATTGAATTTAAAAATGAGTCATAAAATAAACAATTTGTTATTTGAATACAACCTCAATTCTTTTATCATGATCGCTTTGGGAAATTTTTTTGCGAAGTGCTTACTTTGACAGCTTTTAAAATATATATATTCACCCTTTATCAAAAAATCGACGAATACGCACATTATATAGTTCCTAAGTAACAAAAAACTGTCAATTGAATGTGTGTCAGAGCAAAATTGGATTTAAAAATGAGTCATAAAATAACCAATTTGTTATTTGAATACCCACAGTTCATTAATCATGTCGCTTTGGGAAATTTTGTGCGAAGTGCCCATTTTGGCAGCCTTTTTTTAAATATATTCTGCCTTTATCAAAAAACTGGCCACTCCGTCACATTATATAGTTCCTAAATAAGAGAACCTGTAAATTGGATGCGTTTGAGAACAAAAAAAGATTTAAAAATGACTCGGTAAAAACGCAATTTCTTAAATTTCCGCAAATTTTAATCACGATAACTTCGTGAAATTCTGTTCAAAATACCCTTTTTGGCAGCCTTTTAAAAAATATATTCTGCCTTTATCAAAAAACCGCCCAATACGTCAAGTTATATAGTTCCTAAATAATAGGACCTGTAAATTGGATGGGTTTGAGAACAAAAATGAATTTAAAAATGACTCATAAAAAACGCAATTTGTTATACTTAATGAATTATTTAATGATGAAAACTTCTGGAAATCTGTTCAAAATACCTTTTTTGGCAGCCTTTTTAAAAATATATTCTGCCTTTATCAAAAAATTGGCCAATACGTCGCATTATATAGTTGCTAAATAATAGGATCTGTCATTTGGATGCGTTTAAAATCAAAAATGAATTTTAAAATGAGTCAGAATATAAGCAGTTTGGATTTGAGGTTTTTTCTCCAACTCCTATTTTTGTTTAATTTATTTTTGCTATAAGAATTGGTTCTATGCAAAACTTGTCAATATAAAAATTGTAGATATTATTGTGAAGATGTAAAATAAATTTAGATTTAATTGCTTAAGAATTGAGTAAGTTATGGGTTTTTTTCTTTTTCCTCCCCCCTTTTTCTTTTCGTTTTTAATTTTTTTCATCGGTAAAAATTGGTCCTATCAAAAACTTGTAAATACAAAAGTTTTAGATAATATTGAGTACATTTATATAAAATTTAGTTGGATTTGATATCTTGAGAATTGACGAAGTTATGATTTTTTTTCTCCCAAAAACCATGTTTTTTTCGCCCCTTGAGCCCACTTTTAACTTTATCAAAAATCTGTCACGCATAAACTTTTTCCTCATTTTTTAGAAGTAATATAAACTTTAAACTGATTCGATATCTATTTTAATTAAAAAGTTATCGCGTTTTTTCTGTTTTCACAAAAACCCTCCTAACTTCCACCTCCTTGGTCCGATTTTGCCCATTAACGAACTTAACCGAGATTTTATGCCCCTTGATTTTATGTAAAAGTTTGATGAAGATCTGAGCATAATTATGGAAGTTATCGTGTCTAGAAGAAAGTGATATACACCGATAGATAGATAGATAGATAGATAGATAGATAGATAGATAGATATATAAACTTTTTTACTGATGGTAGTTTTGGGGTCTAGGAGTCATGATTCGTGTAGATCCGCAAAAAATTTTCAGAAATTCCAACATGGGAGACAATGCAATAGGTAGTATTTCATACGAAATCTACCTAAAAGTTGTCATTTTTGATAAATAAAATCACGTATCAAGAAAATACAATCGTGGGGGAAAAAATTAAACATCCTGTACTAACTTAACAACATTTTGTAGAAGGACGTTTCTGGTACCGAAAGACTGGAAAAATAGTCTATTTTTAAATGTTATACATAAAATGAGTTTAGGGGGCCGTATACATATTAAAACGAACATGGTTACCTTTTTTAATAGTAGTACCCAATACTGACAGCAGAAATTAACTCTACGCCTTTTTAATAAAGCTCTAAAAAATTTCATGCTATTCGTATGATAAGTCTCCCAGAAATTAATTATTTTAAAACAAGCATGTTTTAAGGGCTGTATTCAACAGGACGTTTAATGTTCCATTGTTAACCGAGAGAGCACCCTCCTTGATCCAGGCATCTTAGGTACCAATCAAGAAGTCATTAAAGACTGCTCAATAACAGGCCAGCATGAGAAATTTCAAAATATCTTGTCACTTTTATCGTAAAAGGTGTTTGCATTTTGCCGTTTTTAGAACATAGTTTGAAAACTACTTGGAAGACAAATTTGAAATTTTGGATTTCCATAAAGTAGGACTTAACAAACTTTAATCCATCAAAAATACTGTAAACTGCAATTCAGATTTTTTTCGAATATTAAATGTATAACTAATAATTCATATCAAAAAATTTATAAAAATTGCGAATTCAACGTTTTTATGTTGGGGTAGTTTAGTATTATTGCTACATAAAAAAATAGCACACTAGGAGTATAATTTCAGGAGATATAAGTAAAAATGAGAAATTGTAATTTACAGTGTTGAATTCAGGGGGTGGCCCAGGGGGCGTTCTCTCCCCCCCCCCGAGCAATAAAATGTCTCCCCCGGAAAATTTGAAATTTTGCGTATTCAACGGTCAAAATGTACAATTTCTCCCCGGAGCTCTATAATGTCCCCACCCTGAGTTACTTACCCTGGGTGTGCCTCCCGGAGAAAAGTGTCTGAATTCAACACTAGTAATTTAAAATTAGAAAAACTTAAACTTAATTTTGGATGTTTATAAATCAAAAGACTTGAAATTTGGTGTTTGTCAACAGCTTGAACCGACGATCCGAAGAATTTAAAGTACCTTAATAAAACTGAGTATTGCCATTGAAAAATATAAAGTTCGGGTCCGTTTTATTATATAGATAGCCCTAAGCACATTTTAACCCCTTAACGCGCAGTGTTGCCGGGTCGGCAACACCTAAATTTCTCTCTGTTTACAGACACAAAAACTCCGTGAATATTTTAAAAACTACTCTAATGTCTACTTTAAATCTTTCTTATGAGTTCTAGATGGCAGCACCACAGAGATCAAACTCTACTGTTTTTGAATAATAGGTAAAATGTTTTACTGTAATACGCGCTTCACAGCAATGCTCTTCTCATTGCGCTTATCAATGCTTTACTTATGGGAGGTTACCACTTCCGCAACAGCTGTATATTTACAATGGTTAGTGCAGTCTTTAAAAAACAATACCCGTGTACTCCTCTAGGCCTAAATAGATTGCCTAATTTTTTCCGTTAAATTCCAATTTTAAAGCGTAGTGCGCCGGAAAGGGTTAAATAATGATTTAAAAGCAGGTTTTATTTCCAATCGTCCATTATCATTAACTTTCTTCTACGATAATTTGTTGAGTAATGATGAGTAATGATTTGTTGATAATTTATTAGGGGATGTTAACTATTTCGCGACTGTATGTCAAACGCAGCAAATAAGGTGCAGACAAGAAGAGCACATATTGGCTATAACCCCGAGTACAAGGTAATGAATGATTGAAAACCTGACAGCAACTATTTTAAACAGGCGACTAAACCCTGGCCGTTCACATAACGCAAGTCTCTTCTGATTGGACCGTAAGATAGTCTATTTCTATCAAAAAATCTAATAATTGTAGCTCAATGAGCATGCGCTGAAAAGAATTTTATCGCGGCGCTTCGTACTCAGTGAGCATGTGCTGAAAAGGGACTTTCTAGAGTATAGTGTTGCAAACAACTATCACGTGTATTAGTTTGTTGTTATGTTTTCCATAAATTTGTCCATTTGTCCTTCGATGTCAAACATGGAATATTAATTTCAGCAAGCAAATACGTTCCAATGATCCATAATGTTGCAAGAGAGCAAAGTTGTTTTGCTACAGCGCATGCTCATTCAGCTAGAATTGCTTAGATTTTTTTATAGAAAAGGTCAGTTGTACGGGCCAATCAGAGAAGACTTGCGTTATGTGGACGGCCAGGGTCTAGTCGCCTATCTATTTTAATACCCTAATGAAATGACAACTGACCGGAAGTATTTGAAAAGAAGGAGTCATTATGCAGGATTTCTTCACAGTAGCGAAAGAAAAAGGAAGCTAGTCACATGACTAAGGGGCCATCCATAAATGATGTCACGCTTGGAGGGGGAGAGGGGGGTTCATGAAATTGTGACAGTTTGTGACAAGGGGGTGGGAGGGAGTGAGGAAAAATGTGACATCGCACATTTTGGTTAAAGTAAAAGCATTAAATATCAGCAAAATAAATTTTGATGTTTCTTTTTTTTTTTTTAAGTAAAGAATTTTGTGTTCACAAAGTAAAGATTAAAATTTTAAGTCAAATACTAATTAAAATTCCATTTCAAATTCCAAAATACTACTTGTTTTCAATTGCTTTTTCATATTAATATTTTATTATTTTTGTCTATTAATCTTATTTCATACAAAATGAGTACAAGAATTATTTTTATTTTTATAGTCAAAAATATCATTAAAACACAATTTAAGTTTTAAAATAAAATTTAAAATATGATCTATAACATAATGCTCTGTTTCTCAACAAGAAGTATATGTACATGTAATATTGCGTGACTTGTGACAAAGGGGGGGGGGGGGTATGGGGAAGTAAGACACTTTGTGACAAATGGGGGGAGGGGAGTCAAAAATATTGCAAAAAATGTGACATCATTTATAGACGGCCCCTAAAGAAGAAATATATTTATGAATCTTGAAAGTTTCGTAAAAATTTAAATTAAAAAACTTAACTACATTTTTGAATTAATTTAGCCTCTTCATAATTAAACGAAAAGTTGAAATTCCAACATGTTTTACTATTGTACATTTCTTACAATAGCTAAGCATTCTTTGAATTTTAAGACAGAATTAAGAAAGTTTTAAATATATTTTTAAATCTAGATTCGATTTTCGTAAAATTCGACAATATTTTGCAATGGTTATAATTTAAATTTCAAACAGTGTTGGATATTTTTTTTGCGCTGTTATATTCGGACAGATGGACGGTCAGACGGCGATGATATGTGCTACATATTTATATATTTATGAACGCACTAAAAAACGCATATATATCATAATTAAAATGCACTTCCCTTAATTATTCCTAACATACTATATATCTATTACAGTATCGTATTCGAAGTATTGCATATTAAACTAAAGAACACGAAATCTGTTACATTCAATCAATATTTCTACAGAAATGATTTCATACAAAGAAGCTTTCCACCCATCCCATCCCCAATAGATAAGCATATTTTAAATTCAGAATAATGTACAATTTTTTTTCTCGTTTCATTGTAGAATTAAAATAAACAATACTTTACATATATTCAAAAGTTTTTAAATAAGATTTTCACAAAAGATTTTCTTTGAGTTCAAGTAAAAATATTTATTTTTATAAAAATTATTCTTTTTTCTTTAGCATAACAGAAATTCGATAATGTTTTCAGACATCTTTATGAAACCAAAAAGTTCTAGAGTTTATTTTATAATAATGAATAATATAATATGATCTACTCATCATTTGCTCATAAATATGATAATATTTTTTACTGCTGTATAACAAAAGTAAAGAATAAAGATAAAAATAGGTGATGCACCATACATATTTTTTAAAGAAGCGATAATGTGCCACAACAACATAATATATTTCTTCCCCTTTTGTTATCACCGGTATTGATTATTTTTATTTGCCCGCATCCATCACAATTGCATTGAATAAACAAATCTATTTTTCCCCCAGCTATAAATATTAATTCCATTTACTCGTTTGCAATTTAAAATCGATTCCATTGTTCAAAAAAAAAAAAAAAAAAAAAAAAAAAGTAATACTTAATTATTATGAACTAATTAAAAAAATGAATTTCTCATTTTAATTTAGAGCATATGGAACATTTTGACTAGTAAAATAAAGCAGTTTTTGCGTAATATTTAACATAGTATTTTTTCCTTAAAAATAGAGAAAGAAACTATTTTAACAGTAAATATACACATTGTAACCCGCATGTAAAACAAAAGAACTTAGTTTCATGCATAAATTATTTTTTAGAGAACTATGTTACTTTATATATATGTTACAGGCCAAACCCGATTTTAGGCCAAACTAGATTGGCCTTGGCCAAACCGGTTTATCCTAAGGCCCATAGGACAAACTAGATTTTCCTAGGCCAAACTAGTTTGGCCTAACTCTTATAGGATAAACTAGTTTAGACTGCTGTTTATTGGTTTGAACTAGTTTATCCTAGGCCGATCTAGTTTATCCTAGGCCAATTCAATTTGGCGTGATTTTATTGCATTCAATGACCGCCTGAATGCCAACATTCTTGTTTGTCCTAGGCTGATCTAGTTTATCCTAGGCCTATGTAGTTTTACGTGTTTTTAGCTCACGGGCGTGAAAACCAGAGAAATAATGGGCTCACAGGTTCTGTATATTCATGTGCGCATGTATGTACGCATGTATGTACGTATGTATGTACGTATGTATGTACGTATGTACGTATGTATGTACGTATGTATGTACGTAACGCGATAACTCTTAATAGAAATAATGTAATTTGACGTGTTTTTATCTCATCAGGCAACCAAAACCTGAGAACTAATATGCCCGTAGGTTCTGTATGTAGGTTATGTATGTACGTAAGTACGTAACGCAATAATTCTTGATAGAAATACTCGATTTGCATCAAACTTTCAGTATCGGTTTATTCTTATGAGGAGCTTTTCTGATTAATTGTGGGAGATCATTGGAGAAGAATAAGGGGGGGGGGGTGAGAGGCTGATTCGCCCCTTCTTCTTAATTCAAATAAATGGGTTGCCATGCATTATTAGCATATTTTATTCAAATTTTAGATATAGGGGCATTCTCTTGAGGCGCCTCCATGATTAGTTGTGGGTGTTCATTGTTTAAGTATAAAGGGAGGGGGAATAGGGGTAACGCTCCATAATTTATGTAAATGCTTTTTTCACGCAGAATTTACTGATTTGCTTCAAATTTTAGAAATAAATTCAATTTTACAAAGTATTTCCCTAATTATTTTTGGTGGTTAATTGAATAGGAACAACGGGAAGAATGGGGGATCCCGCCTAATTTTGGCAAGTGGGTTTTTCATGCAGAATTAACCGATTTGCTCCAAATTTTGCATTTGTTCATTCTGATGAAGCGCTTCACTGATTAATTTTGGTGGTTCTTCGGTTAAATATAAGGGCGAAACTTACAATTTATTTCCTTCCTTAAATTAGATAAATTGGTTATAATACAGAATCATCCAATTTGCTTAAAATTTTGGACACGAATTCACTTGATCAGGCATTTCTTTAATTAATTTGGGTTTTTTTCTTTTGGTTAAATATAATGGAGTGTTGGACGTTTTATCGCATTCTTTAAATTAGATAAATGGTAAATAAGATAGCACATTTATGCGATTTGCCGTAAATTTTGACTACAGTTTTTTTCTTTATAAGGCGAATACCTAAATTGTTTTCAGGGTTTAATGATTAAGTATAAAGGGAGGAATGGGGGATTACCCTCCTTAAATCAGGTGAATGGTTTTTTGAGCAGAATTATCTGATTTGCTTCAAATTTTGGATAATTGTTTAATTTTATAAAGCGTGTCTGTGATTAGTTTTGGGAATTCAATGATTAAGTATAATTGGGGGAAATGGGAAAAAGTAATCCAACTTACTTTATTTTTCGAGGGTGTTATTCTTTAAAAAATAAGGCTGTAATACACAATATTGTAAAAAGCCTGTGAATGAAAAGCCATCAGTTTAATTGGGCAATATTCTTTTTAATATTGATCCCGACTACTGCTCTATAGCTAACCTTGTGCAAAGTGGTTTTGTCATCACCCTTATATAACGTATTTTATTCGTAAGGTTGTAGAATACTGACAGAGGTAGTGCACAGGATGGAATTTCGAGGCCTGGGCCCCGCCCTTTCCGAAGGAAAGTTATTTTGCCGTGACCCGGTGTAAAAGTTAAAAGTTCAGCCCGAGCCCTGCCTGTACAAAAATCAGTGAAAAGATACTGAGTCCGGCTCATTCTGGTCCTACTAAATTTCTGCAAAAAATTCAGATTTTATTTAAGATACAATTAAGATTCATTTAAAAAATGTTGCATACATATTTATTAGATAAATTTACAATGTACTTTTAAATTACGAAGTGTTCACAGAATGACAAATACCCAATGCATTATTGATTATTTAGATTCTTAAACCTTTTAATATTCAAATAGGGAAGTATTAAATAATTAATCTAGTTTAGAACAAAAGGAAAAAAAGAAGAGTTAAAAATATCATAACTATTGAATCTGTTCAGTAAAAAGTAGATTTGTGAATATTCATTCCCTCTGTCATTCCTTAATGCTTTTCTCAAATACAAAAGAGATACATCCTATAACATTTAAAAACTAATTCATTTTCGGAAATGCATAAGATTAACAGGCATTCTCACTCAGAAAATATGTAATCAAATGGCGTTAACCATTCAATGCATAAAACAATTTCATAAAAGCGACGTACCTTTGAGAAAATACTATTAAAGCTACGTTTTGAATCGAATTTCCGCTTACGACTTGACGGAAAAGAAAAACTTGACGCCGTGACAAGAATAGCTTATATGTCGACAGGTAATTAATTTCTCAAAAATGGAAAACGCTGTTCGATTCCAAGTTATGTTTAGCTCCGGTCTGACTCAAATAGGCAATCATAATAATAATAATAATAATAATAAATGCAAGCCTGATCTCAGATGGCACGAGTCTGCAGAAAAAAATAAGCAAACACCATGTCCAATGCATCATGTCTCTACGGTGGACATGTTAAATTTCTGTATTGATGTTATAAGCAGTGACTCTTTACACACATTTATACTTATTCTAGTGAAAGACATGTTTTTTACCGGCCAAACCTGATTTCAAGCCAAATTAAATTAGCCTATACCAAACTATTTTATCATAACGCCAATTGGATAAACTAGTTTTTCCTACACCAAATTTGTTTATCTAAATGTCCATAAGATAAGCTAGTTTTTCCTAGGTAAGAGGGTAATCCTTCATTTTTCCCTTCGTACTTAACCATTAAACCCCCAAAACTATTCTGGGAATCAGCTTATCAGAAAGAACCTATACCTAAAATTTGAAGTAAATTCCTCAATTCTGCGTCAAAAACCATTTATCTAAATTATGTTGTGTTACCTACATTGCCCTTTCTTTTAAACTTAAACAATAAATATCCACAACTAATCACAGGGGCGCCTAGTCACAATGATCCTATATCTAAAATTTTAAAGGAAAACTGATAATTCTGCATGATGAATCCATTTCTCTAAATTAACGGTGGAGGATTAGCCTCCCGTTAGTCCCCCTTTATCCTTACCCAATGAATTCCCAAAATTAACCAGAAAAGTACCTTATCAGAGTGAACCTACATTGAGAATTTGAAGCAAATCGGATATCTCTATCAAGAGTTATCGCGTTACGTACACATGTACGCACATACGTACATGCATGTGTACAAACATGCGTACATGCATATACAGAATCTGTGAGCCCATTATTTCTTTGGCTTTCACGCCCGTGAGCTAAAAACACATAAAACTATTTTGACCTAGGGTAAACTAGATCAGCCTGTTATACACGCTATTGCTATTTCATCACACGACACTACGGAACACCGGTGTAAAGTGTATATCCAAAAAAGAAATAATCCAAGAGGCTTCGACAAAAACAAAAGTTTAATTAGAACACGTAGAACACAAAGACGTCACAAACACAGGAGTTGGAACACACACAATTAAATATATATTTGTATATATCCGGATTTCATATTTCTTTCAAATACTCCTATACAAATCTTCTTTCGTTAGCATTTAAAAACCCGTGCCCTTAGCACACCTCCATACATATTACAGGATAATTTCAAATTATTTTTACCTGCCCCAAAACCATTCGCAGGTCCTCTCTTTACCTACGACACACACTTCTATTTTCGTACCCCTTCCTCTCCTCACTCTCTCTCTCTCTCTCGCCCATCCGCTCGTCACGTCACGTAAAGAAGCGGCGCCGTTGAATAGAACAAAAAAAAAACCCATCATCAGTCATCACACAGCCTAGGACAAACAAGAATGTTGGCGTTGAGGCGGTCATTGAATTCAATAAAATCACGCCAAATTGCATTGGCCTAGGATAAACTAGATCTGCCTAGTATAAACTAGTTCAGACCAATAAACTGCAGTCTAAACTAGTTTATCCTATAAGAGTTAGGCCAAACTAGTTTGGCCTAGGAAAATCTAGTTTGTCCTATGGGCTTTAGGATAGACTAGTTTGGCCTAGGAAAAACTAGTTTATACGATGATCGTTAGGATAGACCGGTTTGGCCTAGGAAAAACTAGTTTATCCGATGGGCGTTAGGATAGACCGGTTTGGCCTAGGAAAAACTAGTTTATCCTAAAATCGGGTTTGGCCTGTAACATATATATTTTGAACAATATGTCTATTCGGTACACTTAAAAAAAAACTATTGAATGTAACGCCTTAAAATTTATTATGGCATCAGAAAAATACCATTTAAAAAAAAAAAATAAGAAGCCATTTTCTTTTTGGCTTAAAAAAAATAAAATAAAAAATATTTTACTAAAAAACTTTGAAAATTCAAAAAATTTTAAGAAAATATTTTGCATTATTTTTTATTTATTTGTTAGACCTATAATTTTTTAATGTTTTCAAAGCCACGAGATAATTACAAAAGTTTCGGAAATTTTCAGCTGTTACCTAATGTAGAATTATAGAAAATTATATCGAAGCATAAAAAAACTACATTTTGAAAACTTTTAAATAAAAATTCAGCCAGATGCGAATGCCACAGTGTTGTCACATCTGGTTGATTTTTGATTGGGGAATTCCAAATTCTCATCAGTAAGTTTAAACAGTTTTCATAGTTTTATAAGATGATGGTTATACCACAAATAAAACAATAGAAAATTGTTACATAAAACTTTCCGGTGTCGATTCAAATGCTATTGAGAACTCGATCCAGTACTGATGACGACACGAATCATGTCCTAAGGCTTTGAGGGTTTCGATGGCTGCGCTTTCAAGCACCTGTTATCAAAACATTTGTAAAGTAATATTTTCCTTATTTAATGTAGAAAGTTTCTATCTCCGGGCATAGTGAACTTTCTCGTACTAAAACACCTAAAATCCTCAGAATAAATTTCTGCGTACGAGTCCTCTGCTCTAATTAAGTAATGCAATTTTAACCATTCTTTATTATTGGTTTCCAAAATAAATTTTGCAAAGAAAAATGATCTCGGACCGTGTGTGTTAACAAATTTCGTTCAGTTACTTTGAAAAATCCACTTTTTTGTTTGTAGAGTTTTTTTGCTGTGGCTGTAAATGTCTAATTAAATTTTTTAAATGTTTGTTTCCCTAATCGATATTTTAATTTGTACGAAAAATATAGCAGATATACTTTGCAAACCTGGAAAGTTGCAGCAATTATTCTGCATGACAAGACTGTTTATAACAAGACTGTTGCAAGATAACGCAAAGGCCGAAGTCACCACACTTTGGAATTGTATTTTACAATTTCAAAGTGTGATTGGCTACTGCCATTTTCAACGTAGTGTCAAGTCAGTTGCCAAATGTCGAGTCTGTTACCGCACTGTTTTTTATTGATTATCATTTTTTCACCATTTTACTTTTATTTTTTATTCAACAAAGAAACAAATATGCAATTTCCTTAAAATTTAATAATTTACATGAATATATACTGTAATTATTAGAAAAAATTCTTGAATAATTTTCTATGTGATCAAAATATTGTGGCTAAAATTGTCTTTCATTTCAATTTAATTTAAGTATTATTGATAAATATCATGTTTTGAAATTTAGGGACATAAGCCACTTCAAAGTGAGTTGGTTTTGGGAAATTTAATCAATTTAAAGCTGAGTGTTTTCAGTAATTTTGTATGGTAACGGACTTGACAATTTGCATTACAAGCCAACTTTAAATAGCATTTACATATTATATTATAGGGCAAAGTGCACAACCATTTTTTTTTTCGTCTACATTCAACAATTACTTTAACACCTGTCTCCATTTTTAAAACAAATGATTAAGTTTGAAAAATAAAAATACAATTCTGAAATATAAGCCAATGGTGAAAATGGCCCTCTAATATTTTTATTTTGATT
The DNA here is from genome assembly GCA_964019185.1 of Maratus speculifer. Classification (NCBI taxonomy): domain Eukaryota; kingdom Metazoa; phylum Arthropoda; class Arachnida; order Araneae; family Salticidae; genus Maratus; species Maratus speculifer. The sequence continues at coordinate 25,290,295 of OZ025289.1, read as the reverse complement.
TCCATGAATTGCAGTCATCTAATTCGAAAATGTAAGTAAATAAGCTCTTAAGAGAATATTAATTGTAGGACAATGTTGTATAAGAAATATCGGCATTTTTTAAATCAGCTGGGCTTGGTTAAAAACTTTAAGATTTTAAACCGGAATGGTCGGTGAATAAAGTTATTTTAGGTACCGTACTTAACTTTAATTAGAATGCAATTTATTCTGACTTTATTGTAGAAGATTAATGACATATTAAACCTTTAAGCGTTCTGAGGACTTTCTTGCCTTTTCATAAAAATACTCATAAAAATGAGGTTAGTTAAAATTTTCTTTTACTTTTTATTTCTAAGATACTCTTTATGCCTCATTATTTGATATATATCATGAAATAAGATTCTGATTAAAGTATTTTTGTCTGCAAAAGATTAAAGTTGTTTTTGAGAAACGGAAAAATATGAGTTCTCAGAGCTTCTGGTGTGCCCCTTTTAAAAATAAATAAATAAATAAACACAAGCGACGCAACTTGGTATGGAAATTCTTCACGATTCTTTCGTAAAACTTTATTTTTTTTTCTTTTAAATATTTTGAAAATATGGCTAGATTACCGTGTGTATCTTGTTTGCAAAACTAAATGAAATCATTTATTTGTTCGTATTCACAAACTTTGCAAAATCAATACTCAGGACTTCAAAACATATTTAAACTACTTGAATAAACATGTGGGTAAATTCTAGTGTTTTCATTCCGATTCGGCTTTAAATAATCATAAAATTTTGTGACAAATTTTGGCTTAGTTTTGTAAGGTATTCATTCCCAAAGAAAACTTTATTATTTTATGAATAATATTTGCACTTCCCAACAGGTAAAATTAAATAAATTATGCAGTTTCTGTTAAAGCAATAAACATATTAATAAATTTTCTGAAAAATAATAAATCGCATTTATTGCATACTTTTTTTTTTCTAAATTCCGTATTCTCGATAAAATTTATGAACAGAGTTGTTTTCAATTCATAATTAACTTAAAAAAAGAATGGTTACTAAATTTTTCAACACATACACGTGCACATCCAGAGAAAGTGAGAAAGAAATTTAGAAAGATTATCAGTAAAATGAAGTGGGCGTTAATTAAATTATATTAGGTGTACTTTTATAGAACCTATATTAATTATTAATGAAGTTATAGACGGAGGGGCAACAGGTCGGGCAATCATCTCATTAAATTCACGGATGAAATTTTAGGATTAGTTAAATCTCGACTCGCATATTAAAACGCAATTGATCTGCCAAGTCATATCTTGGTGAAAAGCACCAATAAAACCGATTTTACCAGTTGACTCGTAGATTTACCGTTGTGTTTACCTGCACCCAAAAGTATGAAAACATGGAGGAACGGGAGCAGGAAAACATAATAGTAAAACTATGAGTCAACCGCCAACGTCGGGTTTTTAAGTGGTTTCCACCAAGATATGACTTGGCAGACCGGTTGCATTTTCATATGCGAATCGAGATTTAACTAATCGTTGAATTTCTTTCAAGAACGCAATGAAATGATTATCTGTGCTGCCGCCTCCCTACCTATTAAATTACTACAATTTACTAAAAACAACTCGCCTTTGAAAATATTCATGTTGAAGATTTCGGTGTCTTTTGGAATTTTTGAATACTTAATTTGTTACTTTCATCTCCGATGTTTTATTTCGATGAATTTTCTCTTCGTTTGATTGGCAGAATTAATATCTATAGTAGTCGTAAATAAATTATAATAGGATCAAAAACTAATGTGTGATTCTGTGAATGTGCTCGATTATTCTCACATGCTCTGAAAATATTTCGATCATCACTAAACATGTTATTTACAATGTAAAAAAAATTCCGTCAAATTACAGAGAAGCTACGAGTAATCTATTACTTTAAAACGTGTATAACATTTAAGACATTAGAAAAACTGAGATTCTGTTTAATAACAGAGAAATTATTCGGTAAATGTACAATATACTATGTAAATTAATATCGTTAAAAATTCTCAAGACTCGGTAAATATATTTTTAATGACAAAAATTTACTTTTCAAAATTAGTGATCTGAAAGAATTTGAATTTTTCGAGTAAATCCGAACTTCTGTATCATTTAATTTTTACACAATTTGTCTTAAACCGTCCTGGGCTATGAACCCGAGGCCTCTTGACAGCGGGAAAACGCCTTACTGACTGAGCTATAGCAACTTCTGCTGTTTTTGGGTAAAAGGTAGGTCTTTCATGATTCGGTGTAGAAGAATCTATTGATTCAAATGATTGTCGAGAAAAATCCGCACTAACTCTGAGGAGATGATTTGATTTTTCCCGTTCTAAATAATTTTTTTCTTCCTTTTTTTACAGAAAATTTTAAATTTATTTTTCTTCTATAATATGTCTAATGAAATTGTAAAATAATTTTAAAAATATGCATTTAAAATTACAAGTTTTAAAAAGATAAAATTTTTTTTAAATAATGATATAAAAATCCCAACAGAAAATCAGATATAAGATAGGGGAAATGTCTTTTATACGATGAATTATCTATTATACGATCAAATACATCTAACCGAGAACTAGTGTAAATTTGCAGGGAGTTTTTATAGAGAAATTTTCAGAGAAATTGTTAACTGTACAGGTAGAAAAAGATATTTATCTGTGAAAATACTCATCGTTTTGTCCGTAATATTTACAGCAGGTCTCATACTCAATACGTCTTTTGAATACCAGGTGATGAAATGAGATTTTTACTGTGTATCTTAGACTACTGTGCCTACTGTGTTTGAAAGGGAAAAAAGTATATGTTTTGCATTAATCTCTTCGTAATCGTTGGCTTTTACAGATATTTAATTTGATTGACACCCCTTAAAAAAAATAATTTTGTTTTCTCATAATTTTGTTTTGAATGCTAAAATTAAAAAAAAAATGTTTTTTTTTTCTTTTCTTTTTTTTTAAACATTATATGAAAATACTTGACTACGAATATGAATGTGAGTCTTGAGAGTATTATTCATTATTCAATACATTAAAAATCAATTTAACAATTAAGTTTATAATGCATTAAATTTTACTCATGTTGCAGTGAAACTTCGAGCTTAGTGAACAGTTAACAGAGGCTTGTCAGTTAGAGGCTTAAAAGAAATCACGCAAACGCTCTGATAAAAGAAAGCAAATATTACTTTTCTTTTTATTTGTGCCTAAAACAAACTCTGCATTCTCTTTATGAAAGTGTATATATGCAACCTGAATGGAGAAAGGAGAAAAGATTTTTTACAAAATTTTAGGAAACATAATTTCATGTTTGAAAATATATAATGTCAAAAAACAATTAAAAATATACCTTCTCCCTCCAATTAATAAATAAATTAATTAATTAAATAAATAAATATAAAAAACGTAATATATTACTTGATTATATTACTATTATATGAAATTCATGATTTGATGCATCACTAATGCATTGCGAAAAATTTCACCATAAACATATTTACCTAGAATTTTCAGTTCGATCAAGCGTAATTTTTAGAAGATTTCACTTTAAAGAAAGGGGTTTCTTCGATACCCTCGAGAAAAGCAATAGATACTCGTGAAAATATATCCCTGGGGACACACAACTTTCTCTTAAAATGAATTTAAAGAAAAACAAAATTTCCCATAACAGAATGACTAAAATTGCGATGAAAATGTCAGACGTGAGAAAACTGCAAGCAATAAAGCTTTTCTTTTCCATGAATTTTTTTTATGATTTGGTAAAATAGACAAAGTACATTTTTATATGCATGCGATTGAAAGATTTATTTTAGGTAAATTGCAGTGAATATAATTTTTCTGTACATGGGTGTCACAATTGGATTTTACCGGTAAAAAAAAAATTTTTTTTTGTTTGTTTTTTAGGATAGGGAAAAACAAGATTTTTATCTGTAAAAACTCGGATACGAATATATATGTCTTTTTGAGTGTTAAAATCAATTTGGCTTCATTATACACTGTAAAAAAATTCAAGAGTTTACTAAAAATTTCTTAGTAAATTTGTATTCCACAGAATTTTTTAGTAACCATTACAAACTTTTTTTTGCAAGTGAAACAAACATTTCTTTTGTAAACTGAACAAAAGAATTTTTTGTATAACTAACTTAAAACTTTTTAGTACGAGCCACCAATCAAATTTTAGTAATAGCTCCAAAATTATTTTTAGTAACCATTACGTGTGCCCGAAGGGCAGGAGCTTCCTTCGAGCTGCATCCAGTGGGTAAAAAAGAGACTTCTGTAAAGCGGTAAAGCTGTAATAGATGGCAGCACCAAACATTGCTACCTACTCTATTTTGACGTGTTTCTAAATTGGAGGGAAAGTTCAGAGATCATTACCCATAGTAACTGCTACGACAGGATTTTCATTATCCCCATATTTGGCGGCGGGCAGCATCGAACCCAGGTACTTTCAGCCTGGAGTTCGGTGCTATGACCACTTGGCTATCAGGGCCACGCCAAGTGAGTTTTAGTAATAGCTATTAAAAATGTAAAACTATTAACTCTATTCGTTGCTAGCTTTTTTCTAGTAATTCTTACAGATTATTTGTAACCGAGTCAGATTACTAAAAATTTTTTTGTAATTACAAGGATTACTAAAATTTTTTTAGTAGATCGACCCTTTTTTTTACAGTGTACTTTTCTGCGTCAATTTTTCACTTTTATAGATTGCCATTATTTTACTGTAACTTTTTTAGATCGAGCTTTACGTTTCTCTCTGGTTAAATGAATTTTCTGATACGTATGATTTAGAATTTGTCCTGTGTTTGAAAAATATCTAGATAAAAATCAGGTTTAAGGGGACACTGATCATTTAAAAGCACGAAAAACTACTAAACAGTCGATTTTGTTTTCTAATTATGAAAATAGACGCTTAGATTTACTGACGCAAAAAGATATTTACGATTCTGACGCGTATTTACCGTGACATAGTCTTGTATATTTGTAAAAGCCTTATATATTTAACATAATCACTGTTTAATTAAACAAATTAATGTGTTTTTTACTTAACCCCGTAACTGACTATTTTTCTTCCATTCAATAAATTGAAAATAGCGGATTCACACCACTATTATTTAGATAAAATTTTCGTAATATTTAGTGTAAACATTTTTGCCTTTCAATAGTATGAAATTATTTTTCTTTTAAATAGTGGTGTCCAAAAGCTTTAAATGATGAATGAAGCAAATTTGTCTTGTCTGAACGGCGTAGGGGCAAGTCCGTTAAGGGGTTATATCGCTGATTCCTTAAAATTAAACAATTCGCATTTTTCTAATTTTTGAAACGTTTAATGTGCGTTATTAATTATTAGAGTCTTTTGAAATTTATTATTCTTCATAAAATACTAAATAAATGCTAGCACAAAACGTTGCTTTTGAGGGGTATTTTAGAATTATTTAAATAAAATTTTCGTAACATTTAGTGCAAACATTTTCGCCTTTCAATAGTATGAAATTATTTAAAAAAAAAATAGTGGTGTCCAAAAGCTTTAAATGATGAATGAAGCAAATTTGTCTTGTCTAAACGGCGTAGGGGCAAATCCGTTAAGGGGTTATATCGCTGATTCCTTAAAATTAAACAATTCGCATTTTTCTAATTTTTGAAACGTTTAATGTGCGTTGTTAATTATCAGAGTCTTTTGAAATTTATTATTCTTCATAAAATACTAAATAAATGCTAGCCCAAAACGTTGCTTTTGAGGGGTATTTTAGAATTATTTAAATAAAATTTTCGTAACATTTAGTGCAAACATTTTCGCCTTTCAATAGTATGAAATTATTAAAAAAAAAAAAAAAATAGTGGTGTCCAAAAGCTTTAAATGATGAATGAAGCAAATTTGTCTTGCCTGAACGGCGTAGGGGCAAATCCGTTAAGGGGTTATATAGCTGATTCCTTAAAATTAAATAATTCGCATTTTTCTAATTTTTGAAACGTTTAATGTGCGTTATTAATTATCAGAGTCTTTTGAAATTTATTATTCTTCATAAAATACTAAATAAATGCTAGCCCAAAACGTTGCTTTTGAGGGGTATTTTAGAATTATTTAAATAAAATTTCCGTAACATTTAGTGCAAACATTTTCGCCTTTCAATAGTATGAAATTATTAAAAAAAAAAAAAATAGTGGTGTCCAAAAGCTTTAAATGATGAATGAAGCAAATTTGTCTTGCCTGAACGGCGTAGGGGCAAATCCGTTAAGGGGTTATATAGCTGATTCCTTAAAATTAAATAATTCGCATTTTTCTAATTTTTGAAACGTTTAATGTGCGTTATTAATTATCAGAGTCTTTTGAAATTTATTATTCTTCATAAAATACTAAATAAATGCTAGCACAAAACGTTGCTTTTGAGGGGTAGTTTAGAATTATTTAGATAAAATTTTCGTAATATTTAGTGTAAACATTTTTGCCTTTCAATAGTATGAAATCCTTCTATAGTAAAAAAAACTAGCCTTAAAAGGAATGACTCGTGGAATGATGCTGATGTGGAAGATTTCCGGAACTAACGAATCCGGGTTGTCCACTCCTTCCATGAGTCGAATAGACCAATCAGGAAAGGGCTACGTCTATGCATCGCCATATGGGTTACCATAAAGAGAGGGAAGGTTATCATCGCCAACAATCGCCAAGTTTGTCGCCAACTTGGCGATATATCGCCAAATTTGGCGACCAAAATTAGTTGTCAAAAGTGACGCCAACTTGGCGATAACTGTAATATTTCGCCAAATTTTTAATTTCTTTACAACATCAGTCGTTTGATACATCATTTGAGAGGTTTGCAACTGTTTATTCATTTAAAGGATGTCTTGTGTGTTATCCCCCATTCTGCTCCCCAGGGGGGACACATTTTTAATTTCTTTACAACACCAGTCGTGTTACACAAGATATGAAAGGTCTGCAACTGCTTATTCATATTATGGATGTCTTGTGTGTCACCCACCACACTCTGCTCTCCCCAGGGGAGTCACATTTTTAATTTCTTTACAACACCAGTTGTATGACACATCATTTGAAAGGTCTGCAACTGCTTATTCATATTATGGATGTGTTGTGTGTCATCCCCCACTCTGCCCCCCAGGGAGGAACATTTTTAATTTCTTTACAACACCAATTGTGTGACACATCATTTGAGAGGTCTGCAACTGCTTATTCATATTATAGATATCTTGTGTGTAACCCCCCCCCCCATTCTGCCCTCAGAGGGGGCGCATTTTGTAATTTCTTTACAACACCAATTGTGTGACACATCATTTGAAAGGTCTACAACTGTTTATTCATTTTATGGATGTCTTGTGTGTCACCCCCACTCTGCCCCCCAGGGGGGCACATTTTTGATTTCTTTACAACACCAGTCGTGTGACATCATTTGAGAGGTCTGCAGCTGCTTATTCATATTATGGATGTCTTTTGTGTCGCCTCCCCCTCTGCCCCCCAGGGGGGCACATTTTTAATTTCTTTACAACACCAGTCGTGTGACACATCATTTGAAAGGTCTGCAACTGCTTATTCATACCGTGGGATATTGGCGAGCGCAGCAAGCAGGGGTAGCCAATAATTTGGAATCGCGAAGCGATTACGCGGGGGGTTGGCGAGCATAGCGAGCAGGGGGGCGGGGCCCCCCTAGTTATTTTAAAAAAAAATAGTGGTGTCCAAAAGCTTTAAATGATGAATGAAGCAAATTTGTCTTGCCTGAACGGCGTAGAAGCAAATCCGTTAAGGGGTTATATAGCTGATTCCTTAAAATTAAATAATTCGCATTTTTCTAATTTTTGAAACGTTTAATGTGCGTTATTAATTATCAGAGTCTTTTGAAATTTATTATTATTCATAAAATACTAAATAAATGCTAGCATAAAACGTTGCTTTTGAGGGGTATTTTAGAATTATTTAAATAAAATTTTTGTAACATTTAGTGTAAACATTTTCGCCTTTCAATAGTATGAAATTATTTTTTCTAAAAAATAGTGGTGTCCAAAAGCTTTTTATGATCAAGAAAAAAAGATCACAAAACGCCCAAAGAGAATTCGGGAAATAATAATAATTACCATTATTACTAAATGTCTAAACATAAAGGAAGTCAAATAGTAAATGCATTGACATTAGAGATGGGCATTATTTAACGTATTAGGATAAATAACAATGTTATTCATCTATAGTACATTATTTAGTAACATGTTAACGGAAAGTCCCTGTTAAATTTGGAACGCATTGCTCACAAAGTATGTAAAAAATAAAAGAAAAAGCTGAAAGAAGTTTTTAGAAATTCATATTGAAATTATAATAAAAATAAAATTTCCAAAATTTGTTTTCGATACTAATAAAAAAAGGAGCTTAAAAAATGTAACTTTCAAATAAAAAATTCCTTCTTTGAACGCTCAACTAAAACGAAGAAATCATTAACAGCGCAGGCAATCAAAAATCTTCCTTTCACGTCTTAGTAGTTTTTAATGACTAGATACATCATCCACATCCATTGCAGAAAAATTAGTAAAACCTTGGAAGCTTTATAAAGTTATTCGCAAACAGTCAATCAAAGTTCAATTGACTGGCACACGCTGGCCATCTGCCAGAAAAACAAAAACAAAAACAAAACAAGTTGGAAATTGCACGTGAATCGTAGCAAATGAGGTGCGTTCGTACGATAACGAAGTTTTAAAATATTCAGATCTTGCTGATATAGTAGAGCGTACTTTGGATACAGTATAGTGGTCGAAATCTTTGTGTTCCTGCAAATATGCAGGGAGTAAATTTTATTCTGCTTCATTAACGTATATCTTATTCATAAAATATGAAGTAGTTTAATATAATTAAAGCCCGCCTCAAACAATGTTTCCACGTATAACATTATTTAGTGGAATACATTTGTGTGACCCTGTAATTTAATAATGAATATTCTTTGCATCACATATTGTACAGAATGTATATTTTAGTACATACTTCATAGATTCATGTCAATTCTATTATGTTCAAATGAGTGTAACACCATTAAAATGCATTTGAAACTTTTTTCCCATTGATCGTAATGTAACGGAATCCTTTTGATTGTCCCTGTAATTGATCTATGCATCCGATTTTCATAACATTTGAAAGGACTCGACAAAATTACGCAATGATTATATGTTTTAAATTTCAAACGATTAAAATGCATTTGAAACTTTTTTCCCCATTGACCGTAATGTAACGGAATCATTTTGCTTGTCCTTGCAATTGATCTATCCATCCGATTTTCATAAAATTTGAAATGACTCGACAAAATTATGTAATAATTATGTATATAAAATTTCAAACGATTCGGTTTGGTAGTTTTTGCGTTGTTATATGCGGACAGACAGACGGACAGACTGAGCGACAACAATAGGTGCTACGTATTTACATAATTACGAACGCACCTAAAAATAGCACGTCTGTTAAAAAATTCCCAGAAACCGTATAGAGCTTGACAGTTATTTTATTACAAATATTCATTATGATTGATTCTACTACTATAACTGCTTTTAATTTAACACGAAGAAAAAATATTTTTTATCTCATCATATGTTATGAGTTCAACTGTTGTAATTCAAATAAATAGAGAGTTGCATAAAACCATTTTAGTAGATGAGATTTATTGGAATGAAAAGCAAGACCTGTTTTTCAATAAAAAAATATCACAGGACGGCCGTAATTCCGAATTCGTTGCGTTGGCTGAGTAAATCCGTCCGTAATGGGCCATTTTTGACCCAGTGATGTTTTCTTTGAATTTCAATGTCTAAAAGGGACCAGAGGGTGGATATAATTTTGATTTCATAGCATTTTTCGCAAAGCTATTGCGGTTATCCATTTTTGATCCGGTAGTGTTTCTAATATGAATGTTTAAAAGGGATATAGTTCATGGAGTTTGACAGTTTTTCTTTTTTTATTTGATACTAGATATTTTATCGAAAAGGAGACATGCGTTTGTATTATTTATTTATTTATTAGAGTCTCAACACTGTGTTTTTTTTTTAAAGAAATATGAGCTATAAACATTTTATTTTCTGGGATTTTGTTTCATTGTAAGTAGAAGAAAGACAATAGCATCGCACTTTTTGTGAAAGGATTTAACTTTAACACGCATGTAACTAATTTGAAAAACATAATAATAATCTGTTTGGTATTTGGATAAATGTTTTTGATTAAAAATGAATAAATATTTTCAGGTTCTTATAGATTATCTTTGGACAGGTGAGGTGTTAATAAATATCGCTTCAGTAAAATCATGAATATATATATATATTTTTTTTACAAATTAAGTTTTTAAAACACTGTTTTTTATTATATAGCGTGTTTTTTCTTATCGTTTGCCCGAAGCTAATTTGTAAACCGTTAGTTTTGGAGATATAGTTCCAGTTGCAAAAATGTTTCAAAGTTTGTTCTGCGTCATATAAAAATTGATTTACGTTAAAATAGCGTTTTTTTTTTAATGTTTCAGAAATTAAAAAACATATAATATCTGGATCTTATAAGGTTCTCTATGTTTTAACATTTAAGACAGTAAAAATTTATTCTTCTGTGACCAAAATGTACCGTGTCACGATATTTGTAATTAAATGAATTGTCAGATTTTTAGTCAACTAATATGAAAAACATGTTTTTAGTATTGCATTAATAAACTGCATTTGATTAAAAATGTAATGTATAAGGAATATTTTCATGTTCTTGTGTTGTTCTTTATACACATAAATTGATACGTATGGCAGCAATTAAGTAAAAAAAAAAAACTTTCATTTTTTCTTCTTTTTTTTTTCTTTTTTACAAATTATATTATTAAAAGCGTGTTTATTTTTATACAGAGTGTTTTCTCTTAATATTTACTAGAATATAATTTCTAAACTGCTTGTTTTAGAGGTATTGATCGAGTAGCAAAAATATTTCAGATTTTGTTATGCATCATTTAAAATTCAGTTTACATTGAAATAGAATTTTTTTTTAAATAATTAAGAAACTTTTAAAAATTTACAATGTCTGCATCGTACAAGTACCGTTTAAAAAAAGTTTGTTCATGTTCTAACGACTAATATAGTAAAAATATTCTTTTTTTTTTTCTATATTTAAAACTTACTGAGTTATGAAACTTAGAATTTTTAGCTCACAGGCTATCATAGCCTGAGAGCTTATGTGCCCGTCCGTTCTGTATGTACGTTCGTGCGTAACGCGATAACTCGTGATAAAAATATCCGATCCACTTGAAATTTTGTATGTAGGTATATCCTGACAAGGCGCTTCCCTGATTAGTTTTTGGAGTTCATTCAATATGTATAAGAGGGGGAACGCGGGGCTCATGTCCCTTCCCTTAGTTGATATAAATGGGATTTTCATGCAGAATTAAATTTTCGTTCAAAATTTAGATTAGGATCATTCTGATGAGACGATTCCGTGACTGTTATTAGATGTTCATTGAATAAGTATAAATAGGGGGAACAGGGGCTCTAATGCCCCCCCCTTAATTTATATAAATGTTTGAAGTGATATACAAAACTGACTTAATTTTTATTTTAACATACGTTTATGATTCAAATAAAGAGAGCCAATATAATATTATTTTGCATATGAAAAAACATTATATCAAATAACACTTAAAAGAAATAGTTACTATTAAAAAATATTTTATAATAGCTTTTTGTTACATGATGCATTGAATTCTAATAAAGTCCTGTTGCACTTACCCCGAACAGAAGAGGGGTGAGGTAGACAGAAATACTTATCAACAAAACAAGTGGATAACATTCCTGCTCTGTCTCTTTAATTTATTAGTAAACACAAGCTTTAGTTCAAATATATTTCACAAAGGGTTTCTTGAACCGTAATTAGATATGTATAGATATATGAAGAAGAATAAGAGTGTCAAACATTGCGGTATTCCATATTTTCTAATTAAATAATTTTATAATAATTTAGTGATTTTAAAAAATAACTTTGTATCTTCACAAAAATAATAACAGGCAAAAAAAAATAACATGCTATTTTGTAACAAAGATCATGTTACGAATAAAAAGAGAATTTTGATTGGATCAGAAATGATATCGATATCAAAGGCCAAGCCCCCCCCTTCCCCCGGGAGATATCTTACGATATCATATGCCAGACCCCCTCGTCACCCCTAAAATGATGACGTTATATTTGCAAAGCCCCTTATCGTCTGCTGTTATTTTCTTTGCATTTATTCACAATAAACTTGCAAAAAATACGTCACCGGAATACTTCTCGAGGACCTCTCAGATGGCATACGAGAAATTTAATAACAGAAAGACTCATCCTTTAAGTTTATTGTCGGTCATTGTCAAGGCAGACAGGAATAAAATTCTGCGGATTACGATTTTAAAATTCAGAGACTTTTCCGATAACGTTTCATCTGAATTCGCAAGGAGAAGGGGGGAAAAAAGAAGGAAACGTCTGTCAGCAGTTCATTTTTCTCTATTTTCATTTGTTTTGAAAAGCTCAGTATTTAGTGGGTGTATTTCTTTGAAAAAATATTATTTATACAGGCGTAAAATAAATAAATAAATAAATAAATAAAAAATACTTCTATCGAACCCGCACTAGTAGTAGGAAAAGGAGAGTACGGGCTCAAGCGCAGGTGGCACTGTGGCACCGTGCCTCCTGCTCCTCCGGCTGTCCCGCCTGCTCCTCCGGCTGCCCCGCCTGCTCCTCCTGCGGTGCCTCCTGCGCCCACCGTGCCACCGCCGTCCCTCCTACCCCCCACTATGCATCCCCCTCCACGAACGCCCCCTAGTGGAAAAAAGGAATATTCTATTATAACAGGATAGGTGAACAACCTTCCCTAATTAAAAATATTATCAATCACATCTCAACTCGGAATCCTACTATATGATGAAGATTAAATTTATATTTGAATTTTGAACAACCATAATTTTAATGAGTATTATTAATTAAGCGAAACACTGGGAAAATCTCAGTTTTTAACCATTTTATTTAGATTTCTTCAACTACAAGATGAGATTATCAATTTAACTCAAGAAAGTTAAACATATATTTGAATTTTGCTTCATAGACATCTTAATGAGTAGTATTAATTAAGTAAAAACAATAGAAAATATCCAGTTTTATAGAAAAAGACTGATTTCTTACGATTTTTATCAACTATATGATCAATGTAACGACTTAAAAGTTGAAAGTTAAACATGTATCCTAGTTTTTCAACAGCTATAGCCTTAATGAGTATCGTTAATTAAGTAAAAAAACAATGGAAAATATCAAGTTTTATGGAAAAAGACTGATCTCTTACGATTTTTATCAACTTAAGAGAGAAAACTTAAACATACATTTCAGTTTTCAACAGCTATAACCTTAATGAGCATTCATAATTAAGTAAAAAACAATGGAAAATATCGATTTTTATAGAAAAAGACTGATTTCTTACCATTTTTATCAACTGCAACATCAGTGTATCGACTTACAAGTTGAAAGTTAAACATGCATTCTAGTTTTTCAACAGCTATAATCTTAATGAGTATCGTTAATTAAGTAAAAAACAATGGAAAATATCAAGTTTTATAGAAAAAGACTGATTTCTTACGATTTTTTCAACTCAAACTTCAGAATATCAATTTGATAGAAAGAAATTTAAGCATGCATTCGAGTTTTGGACAACCATTTCCTTCACGAACATTATTAATTAAGCAAAACAACAGAAAATATTAAATTTTTAACTGATTTCTTCATATTTATTTATTTATTTATTTATTTTTTAATATAAAATCAGAATACACAACTTAAAATAGAAATGTAAACATATTTTTTAGTTTTTGAACAGTCGTTACCTCAAAGAATTTCGATAATTGAACAATTAACAAAGGAAACTAATGATTTTTTAACGAAAAAAGACGAATTAAACGAATTTGGTTAACTTTTACTCTAATTGGAAATTTCATCGTACTTTATATATACCAACTAAGTAGAATTTTATTACATAAACGAATAATTTAAAGAAATCCCCAACACACAAATGTGAACCTGCAGAGCATTTCTTATTACGTCATATCTAAACTAAAACTTTTTTCTGCAACCCCTCCATGCATGTATTCCAGGTAGGGGAACATAACAAAGAATTTTGACGTCACAACTTACAAAAGGATACAACAAAATGTTTACGTTCAAGAAAAAGTATCACACAGAGAGAAAAAAAGAAGAGATTTAAGCTATTTATCCATTCTAGTTTTATAACAGTTACCACAACATCTCCAAATTAAAATTTGGAAGTCATAATGAGTGTAATTAATTAAGCAAAATAATAGAAATATTAGTTTTTCAGAGGGGAAAAGACGAATTTAAACAAATTTTATTAGTTTTACACTAGTTTAATAATAATTTTAAGAGGAAAAAGACGAATTTAAACTTTTTTTTTTTTTTTTACGTATATTTTAGTTTTTAACAACAAAATCTTAACAAGTATCATTAATTAAACAAAAATAAATATCAGTTTTAAAGAAAAGACGAATTTGAATAATTTTACACTAGTATTTTCAAAAGCAACATGGAAATATCAATACTTATTCGCATATTTCACTTATTCACTGTATTCAATACTATATTTTATAAATTTGGATACACTTTAAGAATTTCCTAATCTATAATTATATATTAGCTGTATATTTATTGTTACCCATGTTTTCAACATTAGTTCATAATCGTGATTTTTTATTTTAAATACCATATATTCAGGTTTAGATTATTTTCACTTGAAATCATACAGAATTTTTTAACAGAGTTTATTTTTGAAATCATTGAAGCAACTGTATTTAATATTTTTAACACCAATTTTCTAAGATTTTCTAACATTTTCCGATTATACATTCTTCAGAAGTACATTTCTAAATGTTAGAACCACTTTACATATCGAAAAGATATCATTGAAGCAACTGTATTTAATATTTTTAATACCAATTTTCTAAGATTTTTTAACATTTTCCGGTTATACATTCCTCAAAAGTTATTATTACATATTCTAAACAATAGAAAATATTAATTTTAAGAATAAAAAGACGAATTTAAACAAATTTTATTAGTTTTACACTATTTTTTCTCACCTCCAACACGGATATATCAATTTTAACAGAAGAATTAAACGTATATTTTAGTTTTTAACAACAAAAATGTAATAAGTATCATTAATTAAACAAAAATAAATATCAATTTTCAAGAAAAGACAATTTTTTACACAAAATTTCAACTTTGAAATGCATTTGTTACATATATTGTTACAGTATATTACTAAACTTAAACTTTTTAAAAAGTTTGAATGTCTTTACAAAGGGTTCATACTTATATTTTTCACGTCTTGACTGCATTCGAAATCTTACAACAAAAGTATACTTTTATTATTATTATTATTATTATTCTAGAAAACCTAAACAATCGTTTCTTGCTGCTTTAGACACTTGACATATTAAAACTACTCTGCCCATATAATTAATCAAATTAGGACATGATTCATCTTACACTTCAAAATTTCTGAATTTTTACAATACTTATTTTCATCAAACTTTATTCTTGATCCTATATATTTTAATAGCACAGAATTTTAACATCTGTTTTTATCTACTTATCAAAAAATTATTAAAACACCCAACAACATTTTCCAAATATGAATATTATCTTTACAATTTAATAATGCAAAACATACACGAATACAAAGTTTAATTTTTACAAACATTTCATATTTCAAATCAAACTATTCGAAATTTTCACAACATAAGAGCAAACATTAGACGAACTTTTTAACATTAATATTGCTTACATCTTTTCATCGTAACTTTTAACTATGATAATTATCCATTTTTAGGTTGATTGTCGAAAAACTGTAACTGAAATTACATAAACTTAATGTAAAAAACCATGTTCTCACACAATTTCTTGAAATTCAACAAAGAATTGACTATTACTCCAATACTTATCTACTTCAATCTCGACTCTTGATAGTATATAGATATTGCATCATTACATACTTACAACTCTTTTCAAACGTTTATCAGAAAATCAAGTCAATCAAAGTCTAGTAGTTATCACACCTGTTCCTCAGAAATATTACTATCATATGAAACAGTAAAGAAAATTAATAGATATTTAATATTTAATAACTTCATACGTGAAATTACTGCCGAATAAGAATACTAATAATCAATAAAATCAACTGTTGGACAAAAAAATAGTACAGATTACCGAAAATTCAAATCATTTTTTCTACAAAAATTAACAAATGAATGACAAGTTAGAGAAATAACTAAAAAAAATAATGAACATATTTACAAATTTATTAAAATCACACCTTTTTCTGGATTACAAACCACAATTTCTTGAAAAATTTAACACCGAATTTGTAAGATTTTAATCCTAGTATTACATACACTCAATAAATATTCAAAATTAACAAAAAATAATTTTTTAGTCTCATCAATAAGCAGAAATTCTATATTAAAAGAATATTTTCATAGTAGTACTTATAAAAATGAGAGTTTACGAATTGATTTTCATAATTTTATCACATTTAAACTTAATATTTTACATAAAACATTATTTAATCAAATTTTATGCTTTCTAATTCAGTAAAATTCAATACTTTTTTAGTTTTTAAACCAATACCACAATATTTATTTACATCAAACTTGATTCTTCACCTTTTATATTTCCACATTACACACGTGAGATAAATACTAACTTGGATCAGGAGTTGAAGTCAATTGATTCCATTCGATTTTCATCATGTACGCATTGCTCCTACACGAAATTTCTTACTGCTATAATCATCTAATGTATAAAAACTAATCTACTCATATTTTTAATCAATTCATCAGATGTTTCATCTCGCACTTCTGAATTATCGTGCATCAAGATGCTTAAAATATAAATACTATCTTTATAGTTTTAATGATATATAGTATACATGGTTTATCTTGAGTTTGCACTTCCATAGTATTAATCAAATTATATGTTTCATCTTGCACTTGATCTTAATGTTTTCATCTTGCATCTGAATTATCGTCCATCGAGTTTTTTAAATAATAATATATTTATAGTTTTTGATTATACATAACATGTACAAATACAATCTTTAATTTTAACATTTCATATTTCAAATAACCTATTTCCGAAACCAAGCTATGTGATTTTTACAACAATGCTTATTATCATAGAATAATTTGTGTTTCACACTTTTCTAAAAATTATCAGATATGAACCCCTCAGAGAAATTACTATCATATGAATAAATGAAGAAAATTTAATTTATATTAAATGTACACGAAATTGATTGCAATATACATGTATTTAATAAAAATAAATAAATAAGCGATTATTTATACATTAAACCTTTACTAAATATACATTTCTTTCATTATACAGATGTTTCAACAAGATGAACCAAAACAGCAGCAAACTTCAGAAATTAATGACCCGAATGATTCATCCCTAGCACATGTAGCGTTAACGAATAACACATATGTGAGTACTTATATGAGAAATACTAGAATTCGTATATGAAACGTAATTAGAGTAAATACAAAATGATTTGTCTTACTACCTACACTTTAACAAGTGCTTTTTACCTATATTATTGAAGAGAATCCTAACTGTGTCCATTTATTTCTACTACAGATGTGCTCTATTTGCTACAAACACTTCTTAAGTAAATGGAATTTAACAGAACATACAAAAATCTATACAGGTGAAAAACCTTACACTTGGAAAGATTACCATAAATGCTGTTTTCAAGGAGACGTGAATAAAAAATGCACACATCATCATATAAAGCATCATCAGATATATGTAAACTTAGCGAAGATATTCAAAAATTAGTCAGACAGATAAACAGATGTATGAAAAAATATGCAAGTTTACAAAATATTTTCATTGTTTTCTAGAAATATTAACAAAAAATATTTACAATATGAAAAAATTGTAAAAGTGAAAAGAAAAAACATAAATGTAAAAACAAAAACCACAAAGTGAAAAACTCATAACAAAGTTTTTGAAAAAAAATATTTACAACAAAATTTTTTTACAAAAACCAAAACTTCCAAAAATATTTTTTTCAAAAAATTTTTTTTTCAAAAAAAATTTTTTTCAAAAACATTTTTTACAAAAATTTTTTTTTTCAAAATAAGTTTTTACAAAAGTAAAAAAAAGAAAATCACAACGTTAAAAAAATGAAAAATTTTTGTTAAAAAAAGTGTAAAAAAATTGCAAAAAAAGTTGCAAAAATTTCAAAAAAAGTTATGAAAAAAGTCTCAAAAATTTTGTTGTTTTTAATAGCAAATGCAATGGTTTCTCCATTGCATTTGCTATTAAAACCAACGAAATTTTTGAAGCTTTTTTCATAACTTTTCTGAAATTTTTGCAACATTTTTCTTGCAATTTTTTTACACTTTTTTTAACAAAAATTTTTCATTTTTTTAACGTTGTGATTTTCTTTTTTTTACTTTTGAAAAAACTTATTTTGAAAAAAAAATTTTTTGTAAAAAATGTTTTTGAAAAAAATTTTTTTTGAAAAAAAAATTTTTTGAGAAAAATATTTTTGGAAGTTTTGGTTTTTGTAAAAAAATTTTGTTGTAAATATTTTTTTTCAAAAACTTTGTTATGAGTTTTTCACTTTGTGGTTTTTGTTTTTACATTTATGTTTTTTCTTTTCACTTTTACAATTTTTTCATATTGTAAATATTTTTTGTTAATATTTCTAGAAAACAATGAAAATATTTTGTAAACTTGCATATTTTTTCATACATCTGTTTATCTGTCTGACTAATTTTTGAATATCTTCGCTAAGTTTACATATATCTGATGATGCTTTATATGATGATGTGTGCATTTTTTATTCACGTCTCCTTGAAAACAGCATTTATGGTAATCTTTCCAAGTGTAAGGTTTTTCACCTGTATAGATTTTTGTATGTTCTGTTAAATTCCATTTACTTAAGAAGTGTTTGTAGCAAATAGAGCACATCTGTAGTAGAAATAAATGGACACAGTTAGGATTCTCTTCAATAATATAGGTAAAAAGCACTTGTTAAAGTGTAGGTAGTAAGACAAATCATTTTGTATTTACTCTAATTACGTTTCATATACGAATTCTAGTATTTCTCATATAAGTACTCACATATGTGTTATTCGTTAACGCTACATGTGCTAGGGATGAATCATTCGGGTCATTAATTTCTGAAGTTTGCTGCTGTTTTGGTTCATCTTGTTGAAACATCTGTATAATGAAAGAAATGTATATTTAGTAAAGGTTTAATGTATAAATAATCGCTTATTTATTTATTTTTATTAAATACATGTATATTGCAATCAATTTCGTGTACATTTAATATAAATTAAATTTTCTTCATTTATTCATATGATAGTAATTTCTCTGAGGGGTTCATATCTGATAATTTTTAGAAAAGTGTGAAACACAAATTATTCTATGATAATAAGCATTGTTGTAAAAATCACATAGCTTGGTTTCGGAAATAGGTTATTTGAAATATGAAATGTTAAAATTAAAGATTGTATTTGTACATGTTATGTATAATCAAAAACTATAAATATATTATTATTTAAAAAACTCGATGGACGATAATTCAGATGCAAGATGAAAACATTAAGATCAAGTGCAAGATGAAACATATAATTTGATTAATACTATGGAAGTGCAAACTCAAGATAAACCATGTATACTATATATCATTAAAACTATAAAGATAGTATTTATATTTTAAGCATCTTGATGCACGATAATTCAGAAGTGCGAGATGAAACATCTGATGAATTGATTAAAAATATGAGTAGATTAGTTTTTATACATTAGATGATTATAGCAGTAAGAAATTTCGTGTAGGAGCAATGCGTACATGATGAAAATCGAATGGAATCAATTGACTTCAACTCCTGATCCAAGTTAGTATTTATCTCACGTGTGTAATGTGGAAATATAAAAGGTGAAGAATCAAGTTTGATGTAAATAAATATTGTGGTATTGGTTTAAAAACTAAAAAAGTATTGAATTTTACTGAATTAGAAAGCATAAAATTTGATTAAATAATGTTTTATGTAAAATATTAAGTTTAAATGTGATAAAATTATGAAAATCAATTCGTAAACTCTCATTTTTATAAGTACTACTATGAAAATATTCTTTTAATATAGAATTTCTGCTTATTGATGAGACTAAAAAATTATTTTTTGTTAATTTTGAATATTTATTGAGTGTATGTAATACTAGGATTAAAATCTTACAAATTCGGTGTTAAATTTTTCAAGAAATTGTGGTTTGTAATCCAGAAAAAGGTGTGATTTTAATAAATTTGTAAATATGTTCATTATTTTTTTTAGTTATTTCTCTAACTTGTCATTCATTTGTTAATTTTTGTAGAAAAAATGATTTGAATTTTCGGTAATCTGTACTATTTTTTTGTCCAACAGTTGATTTTATTGATTATTAGTATTCTTATTCGGCAGTAATTTCACGTATGAAGTTATTAAATATTAAATATCTATTAATTTTCTTTACTGTTTCATATGATAGTAATATTTCTGAGGAACAGGTGTGATAACTACTAGACTTTGATTGACTTGATTTTCTGATAAACGTTTGAAAAGAGTTGTAAGTATGTAATGATGCAATATCTATATACTATCAAGAGTCGAGATTGAAGTAGATAAGTATTGGAGTAATAGTCAATTCTTTGTTGAATTTCAAGAAATTGTGTGAGAACATGGTTTTTTACATTAAGTTTATGTAATTTCAGTTACAGTTTTTCGACAATCAACCTAAAAATGGATAATTATCATAGTTAAAAGTTACGATGAAAAGATGTAAGCAATATTAATGTTAAAAAGTTCGTCTAATGTTTGCTCTTATGTTGTGAAAATTTCGAATAGTTTGATTTGAAATATGAAATGTTTGTAAAAATTAAACTTTGTATTCGTGTATGTTTTGCATTATTAAATTGTAAAGATAATATTCATATTTGGAAAATGTTGTTGGGTGTTTTAATAATTTTTTGATAAGTAGATAAAAACAGATGTTAAAATTCTGTGCTATTAAAATATATAGGATCAAGAATAAAGTTTGATGAAAATAAGTATTGTAAAAATTCAGAAATTTTGAAGTGTAAGATGAATCATGTCCTAATTTGATTAATTATATGGGCAGAGTAGTTTTAATATGTCAAGTGTCTAAAGCAGCAAGAAACGATTGTTTAGGTTTTCTAGAATAATAATAATAATAATAATAAAAGTATACTTTTGTTGTAAGATTTCGAATGCAGTCAAGACGTGAAAAATATAAGTATGAACCCTTTGTAAAGACATTCAAACTTTTTAAAAAGTTTAAGTTTAGTAATATACTGTAACAATATATGTAACAAATGCATTTCAAAGTTGAAATTTTGTGTAAAAAATTGTCTTTTCTTGAAAATTGATATTTATTTTTGTTTAATTAATGATACTTATTACATTTTTGTTGTTAAAAACTAAAATATACGTTTAATTCTTCTGTTAAAATTGATATATCCGTGTTGGAGGTGAGAAAAAATAGTGTAAAACTAATAAAATTTGTTTAAATTCGTCTTTTTATTCTTAAAATTAATATTTTCTATTGTTTAGAATATGTAATAATAACTTTTGAGGAATGTATAACCGGAAAATGTTAAAAAATCTTAGAAAATTGGTATTAAAAATATTAAATACAGTTGCTTCAATGATATCTTTTCGATATGTAAAGTGGTTCTAACATTTAGAAATGTACTTCTGAAGAATGTATAATCGGAAAATGTTAGAAAATCTTAGAAAATTGGTGTTAAAAATATTAAATACAGTTGCTTCAATGATTTCAAAAATAAACTCTGTTAAAAAATTCTGTATGATTTCAAGTGAAAATAATCTAAACCTGAATATATGGTATTTAAAATAAAAAATCACGATTATGAACTAATGTTGAAAACATGGGTAACAATAAATATACAGCTAATATATAATTATAGATTAGGAAATTCTTAAAGTGTATCCAAATTTATAAAATATAGTATTGAATACAGTGAATAAGTGAAATATGCGAATAAGTATTGATATTTCCATGTTGCTTTTGAAAATACTAGTGTAAAATTATTCAAATTCGTCTTTTCTTTAAAACTGATATTTATTTTTGTTTAATTAATGATACTTGTTAAGATTTTGTTGTTAAAAACTAAAATATACGTAAAAAAAAAAAAAAAAGTTTAAATTCGTCTTTTTCCTCTTAAAATTATTATTAAACTAGTGTAAAACTAATAAAATTTGTTTAAATTCGTCTTTTCCCCTCTGAAAAACTAATATTTCTATTATTTTGCTTAATTAATTACACTCATTATGACTTCCAAATTTTAATTTGGAGATGTTGTGGTAACTGTTATAAAACTAGAATGGATAAATAGCTTAAATCTCTTCTTTTTTTCTCTCTGTGTGATACTTTTTCTTGAACGTAAACATTTTGTTGTATCCTTTTGTAAGTTGTGACGTCAAAATTCTTTGTTATGTTCCCCTACCTGGAATACATGCATGGAGGGGTTGCAGAAAAAAGTTTTAGTTTAGATATGACGTAATAAGAAATGCTCTGCAGGTTCACATTTGTGTGTTGGGGATTTCTTTAAATTATTCGTTTATGTAATAAAATTCTACTTAGTTGGTATATATAAAGTACGATGAAATTTCCAATTAGAGTAAAAGTTAACCAAATTCGTTTAATTCGTCTTTTTTCGTTAAAAAATCATTAGTTTCCTTTGTTAATTGTTCAATTATCGAAATTCTTTGAGGTAACGACTGTTCAAAAACTAAAAAATATGTTTACATTTCTATTTTAAGTTGTGTATTCTGATTTTATATTAAAAAATAAATAAATAAATAAATAAATATGAAGAAATCAGTTAAAAATTTAATATTTTCTGTTGTTTTGCTTAATTAATAATGTTCGTGAAGGAAATGGTTGTCCAAAACTCGAATGCATGCTTAAATTTCTTTCTATCAAATTGATATTCTGAAGTTTGAGTTGAAAAAATCGTAAGAAATCAGTCTTTTTCTATAAAACTTGATATTTTCCATTGTTTTTTACTTAATTAACGATACTCATTAAGATTATAGCTGTTGAAAAACTAGAATGCATGTTTAACTTTCAACTTGTAAGTCGATACACTGATGTTGCAGTTGATAAAAATGGTAAGAAATCAGTCTTTTTCTATAAAAATCGATATTTTCCATTGTTTTTTACTTAATTATGAATGCTCATTAAGGTTATAGCTGTTGAAAACTGAAATGTATGTTTAAGTTTTCTCTCTTAAGTTGATAAAAATCGTAAGAGATCAGTCTTTTTCCATAAAACTTGATATTTTCCATTGTTTTTTTACTTAATTAACGATACTCATTAAGGCTATAGCTGTTGAAAAACTAGGATACGTGTTTAACTTTCAACTTTTAAGTCGTTACATTGATCATATAGTTGATAAAAATCGTAAGAAATCAGTCTTTTTCTATAAAACTGGATATTTTCTATTGTTTTTACTTAATTAATACTACTCATTAAGATGTCTATGAAGCAAAATTCAAATATATGTTTAACTTTCTTGAGTTAAATTGATAATCTCATCTTGTAGTTGAAGAAATCTAAATAAAATGGTTAAAAACTGAGATTTTCCCAGTGTTTCGCTTAATTAATAATACTCATTAAAATTATGGTTGTTCAAAATTCAAATATAAATTTAATCTTCATCATATAGTAGGATTCCGAGTTGAGATGTGATTGATAATATTTTTAATTAGGGAAGGTTGTTCACCTATCCTGTTATAATAGAATATTCCTTTTTTCCACTAGGGGGCGTTCGTGGAGGGGGATGCATAGTGGGGGGTAGGAGGGACGGCGGTGGCACGGTGGGCGCAGGAGGCACCGCAGGAGGAGCAGGCGGGGCAGCAGGAGGAGCAGGCGGGACAGCCGGAGGAGCAGGAGGCACGGTGCCACAGTGCCACCTGCGCTTGAGCCCGTACTCTCCTTTTCCTACTACTCGCACTTCCACAGTTTGCAGAATATACGGGAATTTTTTTTTCATTATTATTCTAAATAAATAAAATAAGTAAGGCGGTAGGTTAATAAGGTATTAGTTAAAGATTAAAATTTAACACAAGTTTATTCCGAAACTACTACTACAGTCAGTGTTCTCGCTGACATTTGGCCAATGTTAGTAATTCGGCTAATTAAAAATAAAAAACATTCGCCAAATGAAAAAAGTATTAGCAAAATAGATTCGCCGTGTAGCACAAAAAAAAAAAAAAAAAAAAAAAAATCTTTATTCTTTTAATCTATTCCCTTTTTTTCAATATGTTCTAAAATAGCCTAAGTTTTTATAACAGCTACAGCGATTGATATTAATCTAATTTCAACTATCTGCTACAAATATATTAGAAATATGTATATATTAAAAATATGTATGTATGCATAGGTATGAAAAACAAAAAAGAAAAGAAAGAAAAGGCAAAAACTGAGCACTAGCAATTTGGCGAATCTAATCGCTTGTTTGCTCGCCAAATGAAGAATTTAGTCGCAATTTGACGCCATGGTGAGCGACAGCGAGAACCCTGACTACAGTACATCGCCGATTATTTGGATCCATCAAATACTATAATTTTAAGCTAATAATTAAAGATTTTATAATTAAAGGTTATGTTTTTGTGGGATTTAGCGTTTTATTTTTGATTTTGAAGTAGCTGTCCCACTTTTTATTTGCCTACATCTTTCTTCAATTGACCGGGCAACACAAACTAAGGGATATTTGGATGTAATAAATGGGTTGTGTTGCTGTTTCATTAGTCAAAAAATGTTCTAATTGATGAGCAATAAGATTTTCCCTACAAAATTTCTTTTATAAAAATATTCAACGAATACTCAGCAAACGTCCAAAAATAAAATTCAACACTAGGTCAGTTTGTAATTATATAAATAAGTATTACCCACAGTTGTCGTCTGGTCCGTCTGTCTGTTTGTCCGTCTGTGGCATGTAACAGCGCAATAATACCCATGGTTTGAAGTTTAATATATGAAATCGTTACTGAATTTTGTCATTTCTAATGTTTTGAAAATCGAATGAAAACTTAAAAACATATTGATAAACGCTTCCTGAATTTTATTAAATTCTATCGTACATAACAAAATCAATGATATAACATGGTAGTTAATGTATTATATGGTAACATGACGATTCTAAATAACCAAGGTGATTATTCTATTAAATCCTATCATACGTAATTAATGCAATGATATCCCATGATAGTAAATGAATCTAGATTGTCATGGTAATGACGTCTTATTTAGGCTGGAGTCCTATTAGTTTGGTACTAATAAATTGAATTTATAAAATTTTAATCTGAGAGAACGCGCGCTTACCCAGGGTATTAATGGTTTTAAATTTGTCACCAATAAAATCAAATTAAAACAGTCGCTTTATTTAAACGGAGACAATTCTTACAAATTTTGCCATAAAATAAGTTAAAAATTACTTAAAAAAATTATTGGTTGCAATTGTAAAAATCATACGCACTCCGGGTCTTTTTGGCCTTGCCGAGTTCTCCCGGGTTGATAAATTTTGTATTAACTAATTTGTGTATAAATGTGTGATAGAAAATGAACCAGGATCTAAATATTTATAAATCTAGCTATAGTAAAAATGCACCACATTTGTTGCATTTGACGTGCAATTTCCGATACTTATTTTACTTACTGTATACACTCATCTATATGTCGACTCGTGTATACGTGAAACCCGTAAATTCTGTCTGCAAATCATGCAAAAAAAAAGTAAAAAAAAAACAGTGCATAAGACGACCACTATTTTTTACTACATTTTTTCCCAAAATCATAACAAAGATATAATTTAACAATGCGAAAAAGTAGTACTTAAACAGAAAGAAATCATTGAAACAAAATTTTACTAATAAATTAGTGTTATTTGAATATTTTATACATAACTTTTTTAAACATACACATACAAAATCAAAAATTTGTAGTATTTGCTGTTTTTGTTTTCTTTTTCTTTTATTGACTCGTGTATAACCCCCATTTACTTACCGAAAATTATCAGAAATTGCTCAACTTATACACGAGTATATACTGTATATGTTAATGCAATAATTTTACATTCTTTTATTTATTGCAAACATATAAATGTATATAAAGTCAATCCAATAGATTCAAATGCGTCAATTCTATTTATTATTATTATTATTATTATTATTATTATTATTATTATTATTATTATTATTATTATTATTATTATTATTATTATTATTATTATTATTATTATTATTATTACATAATTTTAAAGTTTTGTGAATTTTTATTTTAAAGGGTAAAATACTTTGAAGAAATATGTAATATTTATGACTCTCACTCAAGAAATACGATTTGAGTGTCAAAAGATGATTAATATATATTTTTTTCATACTTTAAAAAGTAGAATAGAGTTACTTAAATATTCAGTAACTTTAGTTTGAAGATTTTGGACATCGTTTCAATAGGGCTTTAAATATATAACAAACATTCGTTGAAAGAAAAGCATTTGAAAAATATCCTACTTTTCAACTTTTTGAACTCAAATACATTTCAATTTTAAAACGTGGAAATGATTAATGATGCAGTACTTTTTTAGTAGTTCTGCTGAACTAAATTTCTTGAGTAAATAAAAGTAAAGTATGGTAAAACTTTTGTCATGAATTATGGCAAATTTTTTTTTTATTTCATTGAAATTTTGTTTACTGGTATAAAAACGCACACTGCTTTTAAACATTGTAAATTTTTTATTGCATACACATATCCATCAATCATAATTGTATAAAGATACCTATTAAAATAAGTCAGATACAGTAAAAAATATATATACTATTTAAACCAAACGAAATAACATAAATGTAATGCTCGCTTAAACAGAGTGCCATGGTGGGTGCATTCACATAAATTGTAAACGCATAATAATATCCTAATAATTTTGGATATTATTATTTTGGTTTTGTGGGCCTTAAATATCCAATAACCATGTACAAGTATGTGGCTTCATACAAAAAGTAGATGCACATTTATTAAAAAGAAATTAATATGTAATAGCAAGGTATAATCGTGGAAAAAAGGGATATCCTTTGACATATTCTACTTCAAATCATTATATAAAAAATGCGACTGATAACAATCGATTAATAAAAAAAATTACTAGGTACATTTCGTACGAAATATTATTTGCTGAGATTGCTCCTGTGTTAAAATTTCTGGAAACGTTTTGCTTATGTACGCCGATCATAACCCTCAGAGCCCAAAACTACCATCAATAAAAAAGTTTATATATCTACAGATAGATGTGCACCCAGAAAAAGGAATTGATTAAAACTACAAAAAATGTTTTGTTGAGTACATTTTGGTTGTTTCAAGCGAATTTTCTAGATAAAGTAAAACATCAGTTTTGACAAAAGAAAATATTGTTAAAACTCTTGTAAAATTTTAACAAAATTTCATCAATATTTTTTGAGTCTTACTAAAGTTTTGTATTTTCAATTTGTAATTCCAACAAAATTTTGTTGTTTTTGCAAAATTTAGGTTTGGTTGCAGTAGTCATAACTCTCTCACGTAATTTTATTTAATTGATTTATATAGCTATAAAAGATTAACATAACTTTTGGATAATAAAAACTTTACAAATTGAGACGGATAAATGACGTTATTATTAAGTTATTATGCGATTTGGATGAAAATTATGGAAGGAAAATTGCAAAAAAAATCGATACTTTTTTTTTTGTTTATTTAAACAAAAATTTTCCATTGAACCCGGCGAAAAAAAACAGTGGGTTTGGGAAAAAAATTCCCAACTTCGTCAATTCTCACGATATAAAATAAAACTATTTTTTTATAAATGTTGTTCAAATCATCTAAAACTTTTTTATTTACACGTTTTTAGTAAAACCAACTCTTATCGATGGAAAAAATTAAAAACGAAAACAAAAAAGGGGATGGAAAAAGAAAAAATCCATAACTTGTCAATTCTTAACCTATCAAATCTGATTAAATTTATTTTAAATCTTCTCAATAATAACTACAACTTTTACACTGATAAGTTTTTTATAGGACCCATTCTTATAGCAAAAATAAATTAAACAAAAATAGGAGTAAAAAGAAAAAAAAACTCAAATCCGAACTGCTTACATTCTGACTCTTTTTTAATTCATTTTTGATTTTAAATGCATCCAAATGGCATGTCTTCTTATTTACGAACGATATAATGCGACGTATTGGCGAATGTTTTGATAAAAGCACAATATGTTTCATAAAATCTTGCCAAAATGGGTATTATGACAGGAATTTCCCGAAGCGATCGTGATTGAAAGTTTGAGGAAGTATTCCAACAAGAAATTGCGTATTTTCTGATTAAATTTTAAAACCATTTTTCTCCCAAACGCATCCAATTGACAGGTTACCACAGGTTACCTTATTTAGAAACTGTATAATGTGGCGTATTAATTATTATTATTATTATTATTATTATTATTATTATTATTATTATTATTATTTACAAAGGCAAAATATATTTAAAAAGAATGCTCTCAAAGAAACCATTTTGAACAAAATTTCCCGAAGCGATCGTGATTGAAGATTTGGGGATATATTTAAATAGCCCTTGCAGAAAAATGAAATTAAAAATGCATCAAAAGCGGCCCAATAAAATGGCTAAACTGGGTTTATCTCTAATCATATTTTATTTTTTGTTTCTGAAATAACTTAACTTCAAAATCAACCTCCACCTGTTGGCTAAGCAAACAGAGATTTTTTTTTTTAATCTGTATTGGTTGGGTTTGAGTTACTTATTCCATTTGCATTAGTTCTTTTTCTTCAAATGAAAACACCGACTTTTGAAAAAAAGTTCTCTTCCTTGGATCAAACTGTTTCGAAACTTGCAGAGTTTGCATATTTTTCTTAAACCTTTATAGAATAACAACATGAATTTCTGGAGACTTAGATTAAATACATAGGGCAAACTATTATTCATTTTTCCACTAGAACTTTCCTGATTGAATTTTCCTTTACTATCAAACAGCAAGTCATTTGCTTAAATAAGTTTAAGAATTTTAAAAGTATCAAATTTGGAACATTCTAATATAAAAAGTCCTTTTTCAATCGCTTCAAAACAGATAGCAATGGAGGTAATTTTAAAAGCATAATAAAAAAGTTACTTGGCCAAAAAATTTTATTTTGGAACATATATTTATTTTTCTTAATTTATAACATAATGTTTGTTATCTATTAATTTAAGGATTACTTTTAGAAAAAAAGTTTGGTAGTTTTTAGATAAAGAAAAGTATCCCGATATCAAAGCAGAATACACACATAAAAAGTTTCTTGCGTACCAAATTATTTTTTAAAACATTTTCTGTATTCAGAAAGAAGCTTATTTTAGTTTCTCAGAAACTCTTTTCATCTTTGGACTAAACCTCAAAAGTTTTATAGATTCTATTCTGTGTTTCGCTTATACTTTTCTCTAGAAAAATAATAATGTTTCACACGGCATAATGTATTAGATACGTTTTTTACCACTGTTGCCTTGACTTTCGTATGTAACTGCATTGAAGCTAATTTCCTGTTTTAATCATTTTCTTAAGAAAAATGTATTCGTATACAAATGTGAAAATACTTTACATCTTATTCGACAATGTATAATAATGTTTTTTAGACGTAAGGAAGTACAATGCTGCATTTTCTCACATTTCTTTCTTATCACGTATCAGTTAAACAAATTAATTGGAAATATCTGATTTTTTGTGAATTTTAAATATTGTCACCATAAACAATATAGAACTTTTTTTATTTTATAACTATCGTTTGTGAATATGAGCTAATCTGATGTGCTGATCTCAAAACTGTCCACTGATCGCATACATGCTTATACTTCAAAATTCATTATTATATTGCCAAAATTAATAGACAGTCAATACCCTTCCATCATGAGGATTCTAAAGGAATAAATTCGCTGAATTGGACGAAATTTAAACGGAGATATAAGCATCATATATATTTTTTTAAATCGTTAAATTTTGTTACGCACCTTCTTAGATGTCTTCCATCAAAATTTCCGATCCAAAGAGTATAAAAGCGACAAGGAAGCCTAATAAGGATCTATTTATGTGAAAGTGTAACCGAATATGAAGTTTCATTAAAATTTTTGATTTATAGCTATCTCAAAAATCGAATTTACCTAATTGCATAGCAGAAAGTTCGGTACATTTTTTCATTTATTTTCTGTTTATGCTCACACATGATATTTCATATTAATTACATACACACATACATATATATTTGTTCATTTTTCTACATAAAAGATAAAAATAATGTTAAACGTACTTAACTGCATTAAAACATGGATTAATTTTCTTACACTAAGTGTTTCGGATTGAAGTGTTTTAGATCCGAGCCGGATTTTGAATCGACAAAAAATGTTTTATCGGCTTCGGGTCAACGATATATATATTTTGTTGTTGTTGTTGTTGGTTTTGGCATCACTTGAAATGCAATGCTCAGTCTCAAGTAGAAAATCGGGTTGGAAATAAACCCGATTTTCTACTACATTGGGATCATAGCAATGAAGGAGACATTTCCGCTTAAACCAGGATTTCCCTCAAGTCAGTTCCCGTTGTAACAGCTTTAACCCTTTAACGATCATAGCATTTTCATTGCTAAGATGTCGAAATAATAAACTGACACCGGTAATTAAGAAAATATATATTTCTAAATAAGAAAACGTGATTTTTCACATACAAAATAAAAGGGATATTTTTAGATAAAAATACCGGTGTCAGTGTTGCGTGGGTTAAATGGAGTGTGTTTCGTATTTATACATGGAATTCAGTTTTCAGTAATACGTCTTTTCAAATAGTTTTACCTTTTACGTAGTAACAGATTTTTAACAGAGAAAATTTCCCATAAAAATATCATTAGTGTTAGAGTTTTGCACGTTTTTTTTTTTTTTTAAATCATTACAAAAGCCAATTCTAATTAATATTTTGTTATGCAATTTTTTAACGATTAAAAATGTAAAAAATATTTTCTTTTAACCTCTTCAGTCCCGAGAAAAATCTACTGCATAGAAAAATTATTTTATTAGCAAATTATGGTGCTTTTAGGCTTAGAAAAAAGAAAATAAAATTTGTTTTTTATTTTTAAAATTTTAAAATAGTTAAAATTTATGTACCCATATGAGTACACCAGGTCTCAATTGAGTAAAAATGTCATTTTTTAAACAAATAAAATCAATTTTGTTTTACAAAAATAAAACTATTTATTGTTTTAAAGTTACATCAATTTAAACAACTTAAATGATTTTTTATCTATAGCTATGTATTGCGCATAAATATTATACACATCTTGTAATAATTGTAATGCATATCTTGCTACTATACATCTATCTGTGTATCTGATGTATCTGTGCCTTCCAATAATAACCATGTATGGCACATTTTTGAAAAAAAATTGAGATAATTTGGGAAAATGTAGCTTTAAAAGAGTGCTTTAATCTGCCATATTACTGAAAAAAAATTGAATACTTCCCGTCATAGAGCGACTATAAATTTTCATTTAAAAATTGAAATTTTTTTAATTGGTTCTCAATTAATAAAAAATAATTTTATGTAACTATTTTGGCAAAAAAAAAAGAGAAGCTCTTATATCCTAATTGAATGTAATGAAAATTATAAAGTTCTAATCTATTTTATAAAAGTAATGATAAAAAGACATTTAAAAACTTTAAACGTTAATTACTTAAAATATTAAAAATGTGCGTTACCTGATTATTACTGGAAGCCACAGATAATATACACATACTACTATACATACCACTATATCTATACTACATACCTTTTAATAATAATCTTCTAATAAAGTATCATTTATTATAGACTCTTTTGACTAATACATGCAGGCTTGTACAACTATACAACTTTTCAAAACGTGTTAAAAATTTTAAAGTTATTAAAAATTATGACATATTTTAGCAGTAAATTCAGTATATTACTTCATATTATTTTAAAAAATGAAAAAAGTCCTTTTAAATTGTTTTCTAAGACTAAATTAAATAATTTATTCGTTCCTAAAAAAATTTTTTAATAACCAAGTGTACGCAATAGTTACGCAGAAAATTAGTTTCTTTAGCTGGAAATGTACAATTAAGACCCATTGTATCCAAATGGGTACAACAGATTTACAGATGTTTTTCACATCCATGCACATATGAACAACATTTAAAAACAACTCCAAATCATTCTTGAAACATTATAGTTTATAAAAAATACAATATATTGTTTTTAATTCACTCAAAAATTTGAATTATTCACATACTTTGACATGAAGTCGTTGGAAAATTGTTTATGTCATCCATCTTGGAAATGTTCCATTTTCAAAGTCACGTGGTTCCTCCATCTTTAAACATATAGCACATTTATTGGTAATATAGGACACAGTGATGTATCTGAATAGTGCTAGTAGAAATCCATGCATTTATAAAAAAAAATCGGGTGTAATTTTGGCTTTTGTTTTAATGTACCCAAGTGGGTACTCCAGGACTGAAGAGGTTAATCAATGTATCTTTTTTAGTAAATAATGTCTAGCAAGATTCATTTTCTGTTAACGTTCACAATCATTTTTCTTACCAATTAGTTTCATTTCCCTTAATATATTTAATAAAAGTAATTTTAGAAGCATTTTTTATTAGATTCTTTTTTTGGCATAGAATGTGTAAAAGGAAAGAAAATTTTTATTTCATCCAAGCTTTTAAAAAAGAACTTATCCACCCAATGTGTTTCAGATTGATAAAAATAAAAACCGTTCTTAAGAAAGAAATTGACTTCAATGGCACTTTTAGCAATTTGATTCACCTTTCTTCAAAAGCTTGAAAGCTTTTACACGTACAAAAATAACAATGTATTTGTTGAGTTCCGACTTAAATTTTATAAGGAATTTAAGAGTAATATTTTTGCAACAGAAATATTTTTAATAGCTATATTTACAAACCATATAATTAGCATAAATTTTTGACTATTAAAAGGTTGTATATTTTTTATTATTAAAGAATCATATTTGATGAAGAAAGTTAGAATCCTCTTCTTAGAATTTGCTTAAAACAATAGATACTCTTAACCCTTTTAGACTCTGGCTTAGCTTACACAGATTTTATTTGGTCTCACAACTTTTTCAAAAGAAGCTACTTTCAGTTACACAGTATTAAAAATGCTCGAATTAAATAAGGCATATTTTATATTCCTTTATTACTTGTGCCAAAAACAAATTTTGCAAAGAAAGATTATGTCCAGTTACACTGGATATACTAATACAGTGGGTTACGTGTTACCAAGGAGTAGGATTATCAACATTTCATGTTAGAAATCTTCGCGTAACATTTAAATTGAATTACATTATTTCATATTAGAAATCTCTCTACGATTAATCGTAACGTTTTAATTGAATTACATTACTTCATATTAGAAATATCTCTACGATTAATTGCAACATTTAAACTGAATTACATTACTTCATATTAGAAGTCTCTCTACGATTAATCGCAACATTTAAATTGAATTACATTACTTCATATTAGAAATCTCTCTACGATTAATCGCAACATTTAAATTGAATTACATTACTTCATATTAGAAATCTCTCTACGATTAATCGCAACATTTAAATTGAATTACATTACTTCATATTAGAAATCTCTCTACGATTAATCGCAACATTTAAATTGAATTACATTACTTCATATTAGAAATCTTTCAAAAATTAATCGTAGAATTTGTAATAGTTTTTTGTGATTATCTTGAAAATTTCTGTGAATGCGTGATTATCTTGATTCTGTGAAAATCTCACAACATTCCATTAGAAAAATTTCATGGAATTCTGCGTATCTTGTAAGCAGTGCGTGCAATGTGTGTGTGAGTGGGGTGGGGATAAAGACAAGCAAGACAGGCTCTTTATTTCCATTTGACGGGAGGTTAATTTAATTATCCTCCCAAACACTTATTTTTTCAGTATCAAAAAATCAGAAAGGAAAATTTTCATAATTCACAGTACAATAAAAAAAGAAAATGACTTTTGATAGCGATTTGAGCTTATTTAACAAACTGTCAATACTTTATTAGTCAGCAATTTCTCGAGTCATTATAAACATTGTATTTTGCATTTCTTCGTTACGTAATGTATTCGTAATTATAATGCCCACAGACATGAAGTTTCCCTCCAATTAGAACGCACTAAATAATAGTCTGATTTGAAATAATATACCGTATTTACTCGTGTATAGTGCGCACGCGTGTATAACGCGCACCCGTTACTTTAC
Source organism: Maratus speculifer (assembly GCA_964019185.1). Classification (NCBI taxonomy): domain Eukaryota; kingdom Metazoa; phylum Arthropoda; class Arachnida; order Araneae; family Salticidae; genus Maratus; species Maratus speculifer. The sequence goes on along the minus strand of OZ025289.1, from coordinate 25,255,886 downwards.
AAGTAAAAATGGCAATTTCTTAAAATCTCGTATAGAACGCACGACATAAATTTGATACGCTAATGAAGAATGACTAAATGAATTTCAGTAAAAAAAAGTCGAAACAAACATTACACCAGATTAGAAAACAAGATGAAAATGCATTTTTAGACTTCGGGTTGTAAAAGAATGACGAGAAATAGGAATTAGTGACGGTGAAGAGAATTGGTAATTAGCGTTTAGATAATGTCACTAGCTCTGTTGTATAAAAAACTGCAAGGAGTGAAATAAATGTGCAGTAATACTTCGATTAAGTAACATTTTGCGAGTTTTAAAATCTTCTTTGAATAATTTCTTGTTTCATATGTATATTATTCGACTGCATCCAACAGTAAAAAAATATTCAGTGTATAAGGCGCACCTAGGAGTTTTGCCCTAATTTTTTGAAAAAAAAGTGCGCCTTATACATGAGTAAATACGGTACTTTCTCAATTGCTCAATAATTTTAAATAAAACAGCTAAAAATATTTATATACGAATACTTGATGCTCTTCCACTAATTTTCATACAATGAAAAATTCTTTTGACTTTGTTAATACATTTAAGTCCATTCCTCTTAATAATTCTAATTTTTTTTTTACTTGCGTGCTTGTTCAGGAGCGATTAATTGTTTGAAATAAAGACTACATAAATTTCAATATTCTTCCACTAAAATTGGTGAAATTCTGAAATTAGTTAGTATTTTGTGCCCGGCAAATCGCATTTCAGCATAATAATTTTTAATTTTTTCAAACAGATAATTTGGCCATGTATAAGACAGTATCTCATTTTGTTAAAGTAAAATTATTTCTTTTAAACAAATTTTCCTTCTAATTTAGGCATTTTATCGATATTTTTATTTTAATTCTGTCTGACCTGAATCTCTCTAGCGATCCCAGATTTTTTGACATCAAAAGTTCCACCTTGTTTATTGAACAACATACATCTAACTTGTGTGCTTGACATGAAAGCCTACTTATAAATAATCGTCAATGTACTGGGACAAGATTGCACAAGTAAATTTTATAAGTCGAGAAAAATACAACCGGGAGATCCACAAAAACAGTATGTGCAATTGAGCCAGCGGGAATCGAACCTCAACCTCCTGCGCTCGCAAGGGATTAGCGGTTATGATGCCTTAACCACTCGGTCATGGTGCTCCCCCGTAAAGGATGGTGACGTCACTGCAACGTCGTTGTGAAGTCACATTGTGACTTTGTGACCATCGATTGTCGATGTGAAGTCACAGTGACTAAAATGTGAAGTCGTTATGGTCGTTTTAGAGCTCTTTTGTGACGTTTCACAAAGTGGTCACAATGTGACAAATTTGTGAAAAATGTGTCATTTGTGACTAATTTGACAGTAACATTGTGACGAAGCTGTGACAAAAGCGACGATATTTAAATTGCCAAAAACATGTTTTTTAAAGTAAATAACATGTTTTGAAGGATATTTATAAATTTCTAAAGAATTTTAAGAAAGTCACATCTCAGTCACAATGTGGCGTCACTGAGTGGTTGCATTTTGGTCATAGATGTGATGTGACCAAAGTGACTCACAGTGACGTCACTGTGGCCATGCATACTATTAGGGCCGAACTAATTTTTTTTAAATATATAAATGGATATAAATGGATAGTAAAACGCTTTACAAACGCAATGATTTAGGTGTGACTAGGTTTGACAAGCTGAAAATATGTTTAATTAAATTAATTATTATTAAAAAGCTGTATTGAGAAAAAAATAGCATTTTGGCATCTAGAATCTAAATTGCGGCTCCAAAAAATAGTCCCATGTCATCCTCATAAATTCTAGTTCCATTTTCTAGAGAGTCCTAGAGTCTCCTACTAAAGCTTATTACTATATTCCTGTTGTCAAACTTATTTTAAAATGTCTGAAAAAAAAGATGCGACCACAAGAGCTTAATTTTAGTAACTGTAATTCTAGATTATGAAACCATTCCAGAAATCAAGCGATAATTTCTCGTCACTGAAATGATTCGATATTGTTTCGTCATTTAGAAAACAAGAGATTAGAATTTCTAGATCATTTCGTCTATTCAGCTTAGTCGTTGAGCTTATTCACAAAATTCGGAAATTCAGGTTTAGGGATTCAAAAAATGACTAACTATTCATCGAAGGTGAAGATATATTTTCTTCTCGGTGTGTAATGATTTACTGTCATCGAGGATATTCACCACTCTTTCGAGTCTAATTTTGTGCTCTTTCAGAGAAAAATTGGTATGATAAACTTTTTTCTGCCTAAAAAGACTGCCATATTCCTATTTTAAAGAGGCGAAAGATGATAAAATTACACTTACTTTACTTTGAATTTTTGTCGATGGATACATTAATTCGCGCCTAGACGCTTATCAAGTGTCGAATTTCCGTGAAAGCAGTAACTCATTACAGCTTTTTAAGATTCATTAATTAAATTAAGCTTTTTTTCGGCTTGTATGATTCATATATATCATCATCATATGCTTTTCGTACCTAGCTCATTTGTATGATTTTTTACTGTCGATCTAAATTTTAAAAAAATTCAATTTCGCGATGAAGAAACTTATGGGGTCACCAGCTCCCGGAATGTAATCTTCCTTCACTTGTCAATTCTATTGATCTCTGTATTCAATTTACTCTCAAAGAGAAAAATTATCTTCCTTTTCTTGATGTCTTTATTTCGGAACAGCCAGATAGGTTCTCTACCTCTGTAGATAAATTTTCACTGTATCTCTGCCTCTTCATGACTTTTCAAACCATCCTCCTCAACAAAAAGTGGCATTCTTTTATACTTTTGTTTTTAGAGTACTTCGCATTTGATTTTATTCTTTTGCTCTGAAGAGGGAAATTAAATATCTCAAATTCACCGCTACAGTGGCATAGGTTTGATTCGGTAGTTATAACTTTGTGAGTTTTAGTTACAGGTACTTCAAAGACAGAAAGTTATTTTACGACTTTATTTCATTTATCTAACTTAAGGAAAGTCGGGACGCTCAAAACTTCAAAATTTAAAAATTTATTTTCATAGATCTTTTCTGAACATTGTATTGATTTGTTCTGAATAATGTGTATATATATATTTTGATAATTTTCATTAGCAACAGCATTTTTATTTCAACAGCTTATGGCTTTTAGAATTATACTAGTTAAATAGATGTTTCTGAAACTTTGAAATGTTTTTTCTCCAAATGACATTTTTGAACATAATGTACTGGATATCTCAAAAACTTCCAAATATTTTTTCGCGAAATTTGCAAAACATATGTTTTTGATCTCTATAAACGGTATTTAAAATTTCTTTTTTCTTTTTCATAAAATATTTTTATAGGTGATTATGTTGTTGAAATTTTCAGAAAATTGTATTAGCTATATACAACTCCTTGCTTAAAATATAAAAATGCTTTAATTTTTTTTTTTTTTTAATTTAGGGTAATTATTATGATTTGAAGAATAAGTAGGCACAAGAATTTTCATTCTACTTGCAGTATTTTCTTTTCTTTTCTTTTTTTTTGTAATTGTGCGCATAATCTATTATATCAATTTTCTGTTCGTCAAGTATCGATTAGTTTGGAGCCCTCTGAAAATATTTATTCTGCATCTGGAATTTTTTTTTAAAGAACGGACTTACATTTTTTTTTATTTCAATTAAAATTGTGTTGTAAAATAATATACATTTAAAGTTAATAACTCATGAAAATAGTCTCCTTTTTAACCGACTTCCAAAAAGGAGAGGAGGTTATCAATTCGACGCGTATGTATTTTTTTTTATGTATGTGACGATTTCAGGAGAACTCGAATTATTTCCACTGGTTAAACAGAAACACGCAGTCATGGCAAGCGAGGGAAAAAACAAAAATAATAAATAAATGTAGAAGATCCAATAATTAGTCATGGGCTGCTGTAAATTCATTTATTAAATTCGTGATAATGAGGAAGGAAAAGCTCCTTGTTGCAAAAATTCCATCATTATTTCAGCGAGCTGTCCTCATCGAAGAAGCAACCCAAGAAATCTTCAGAATCTTCCTTTCATCTCGAGACTTCCCCCTTTTAAACTGAAAAGAAAGTTCTGGAACATTCGGTAACCTCAAACCATCATTCTTTTTTGTAAACAGAATCCTTGTCCAGTTACGAGGCTATTTTAAACAGACGATAAATTTATTTTAAAAAATATTATTTAACCAATTTATAATTGACTCCGAATTTTAAATATCTTAGGCAGACGATTTTTATACATGATTAATTTTAAGAGAAAAAGAAAAGAAATGAATTTATTAATATGCACATTATCGTTGACGGCGGAAAAATAAATAAATAGATAAAATAAAATAATGATATTTTTTGAAAGGTATGGTTTTGGAATAAATTTAATAAGAATTTCTTAAAAAGGGTTGATAAAAACATAGAAGAAATCAGTTTTATTTGGAATATTAAGAAATAAAGTTTTAATTAAGAATATTTTTAATTTAGAGCCATCTTTTTAAATTTACGCATACTGGAATAATGTTTTTTAAGGCAAATTAAGAATTTATATCGTCTGCATACAGATTAACAGATTAGATTTAGAAACAAGATTTTAATTTAATAATTTGAAGTAAGTACGGAATATTATTATAAGAAAATTAAGATAGTATAAAGGTTAGTTTTGGCGAAAAAATTTTAAATTTGTAATATTATCCCCCCTCCCCAAGACTTTGTATGAAATTGATAGTTAAATAAAACTACAAGTTCAGACAACAGAAATATAATAATTTAGAAAAGTTAAATTTTGGAATAAAACTGTCAAACTCAGGAAGCCAAGAGATGGAAGAAAAGAAAATTAACGCAATATAAAAAATATTAGCGATTAAAATAAAATAGTTAAGAGAAAATAATTCTGAATTAAATTTAGGTAGGAGCATTTCCCTGAAAGAAATACAATAATGTTACAACATCACTTACCATTTGTAAGTGCATAGGAGATAATACATATAATAACAGTAAATAAGTTATGAATATTAATAAGCAAGAGATAAAAATATAATAAAAACAATAAAAGTTCGTTCTCATGGAAGTTTAAATAACTACAATGACTTAATGCATAGTTTATTTTAAATAAGTCCTTTAAATGAAAAAAGTCTTTCAAGAATATATAAAAGAGTCTTTTTCAATGTCCAGTGAATACAGTCTCTTTAATTAAATATCTCCAAATCTAGTTTAAGCTTTGTTTTTTATGTTATGTTGGATCCAACATCTTTCAATAATATATCAATTTTTCAATAATAAATAGCATCACTCTCAATATCAATAATAAATAATATAGAAAAATTTAAATAATAACAATGTCAACAATAATAAGTAATAGTATAATAAGACTCCATATCCTAATATTTTTCAATAAGAGTATAATTAATACTAAACTTCATCATAGAAATCATAATAATAGTAAAACAAGAGTATAATCAAAAGAAAATATCACTATTTGTTTATTATTGATAGGGAAAATATTGGTTGAGGATAAAAATAATTACATAGCAACTAAATAATTTTCTTATCTTCTAATAGCATAAGAAAGTATTTTTTGCTAGCCGAAAGTATAAATAAAAAAAATCATAATAATTCCAAAATCCAAATAAAATTAAATCTAACTACTTAGAAAATGGACTCTCAACCAGTATTTCCTTACAATAATTCCTCTCTGATACTCTTTTACAAAATTGTCAAATTTGGTTATAAGTTTTCAATGCCAAATGTAGAATAATGTTTTATCCACACATGGTTTATAAACTTTAATAATAAAATACAATAGGAATAAAAGGTGTCATTCTTAATTGAGAAATGGAAATAAAAAAAAGTGTGCTTTTTTGAAAAACTTTTAATCTGTAGTTTTCACAATCACTGAAAATCACATATTATGTTATAGGTTTGAGTAGAATCATTAGATTTTATAACTATTATCATATAATATCTGCTGAATAAATAGAGTAATACTAATGTCAAATAAATGAGTAAATATAGTTAGACTTAAACACCCTTAAAATTAATTTATCAACATCAATTTGAAAGCTTTTACAATCAAAGTGTTCACCTTATGCCTGCATAAGGAGCCCAATTTAATCCCAAAAACTCCCAAAAACAAGTAATATTCTTGTAGCGCTCCAAGAACATACCCGCTGATGTTGAAAATTATGGTTTTTTTATGGTAAATTTAATCTATTGTCTTGACTTTAGTTTGATCTAGTGATTGTATCTGAGGTTTTGTTTGTTTTTTGGATTGCTCATGAAACAGTTTAAAATCTTCGGGTGAAAAATAGGGTCTTAATTTAGAAACATGCACAATAACGGAATTCTGTCCTGTCTCATAATTAAATTTATCTATTTCATAAGTTACATCAGAAAGTTTATTTATAATTTTATATGGTCCAGAGAAAGTAGGTTCTAATTTTCGAGTGTTAGGGTATTTAAATTCTTCATAAATTACAGAGTCTTGTATTTTCAATGGGCATTCAACAAAATTTCGATCATAGAGTCTTTTACTTTTAAGGTGAAATTCATGAGTTCGCGCTTTCGCAATTTTGAGGGCTTTGTCTACTGATGTTGTATACATTTTAATTGCCTCACACAAAACCATTACCCACCATTTTTTTTTTTTAAATCTGAATCAGAATTATCGAGAAATTGTGACTATTTTTAGCTGTTAACATTAACCAGAAATTTTATCTAATAAAAATAGAAATTGTAAATATCATAGTTATACCTTAAATTGGGATCAACTTTTAATTCTATTATTTTATACATCATAAACAGATTCAAAAATTTTAATTATAGGTAATTTCTTACTTAAAATCACAAAATTTACTGAAAAAATTAATCATATTTATCGTCAAAATTCTAGCAACAGCCTTGCACAGTTCCATCTTTCTTACTGAATTTAAATAAATTATAAGAATCCGGGAACCAAAGCTCACTGCAACCAGAAATTCTAACAAATAACAGGAAAAACATAAATATTAACTTAATTTTCAGCTCAAATGTTTAGTTGTAGGAACATTATCATGAAAACACTGTATTCTGAGAATAGTTCTTGATAACAAACAATATCAATAAAATAGAAAATGTATCTTTTTTTAAAAAAAATAACTTGAGCTTCTAAGTTCTTTTATACTTCACTCTTATTACGAACTTATCTTTAAACGTGCATAAAAATATCATAATAATCTTAATAAGTAACAGTAAATATCTTAGAACATCATACTCCTCAATTAAATTTTTAAGAACAAGCATGTTTTCACTCCAACAAGTAATAATAATAATAGTAATAATAATAATAAGACTCATAACTAGATAAAAAGATAAATAAATAAGGCTCACAGAAAAATAAACAAACAAATAAATAAACCTTACAAACAAAGAACTATCTACACAAATACAGTAAAAAGGATACACATAATAATTAAATACATCTAAAAATAACTCACGGATAAGGAGAAATTTTCAAGCTGATCCTAGGGGAGACAGGAATAACGAAAATTATGAAAGTAAGTAGTAATCTGCGTTCAGTTGTCTCTAAAAGTTTTTTTTTTTTTTTTTTTTTTTTTTTTTTTTTTTTTTTCTTGTCATTATGACCATGATTATCTTGAGTCATCAGTTACACATAAACAGCAAAAAGGTGGAATATCAGGCCTCAGGAATTCACGAGATATTTAGAAGAAATCTTTCAAACCACTCGGACAGAAAGCTGTTTAACATTAAAATCTCCTCTGTTACATTCACTCGAGGAATCAAAAGGTAATGGCAATTCTTGCTTAATAACACTTTCAACCATGGCGAGAAAAATTTTCGGCGATTCATATTTTTGTCATCACTTCGTTTCAGTAGATTCATTAGATTCATTTACATAGCATTTTACTTCTTCAGTAGATTCATTTCAAAATTCGAAACAGGCACTAGCACAGGCATTACTTATCCTGTCCGACTTTTCGATTAGTTGTGACGATTTCAGGAGAACTCGAATTATTTCCACTGGTTAAACAGAAACACGCAGTCATGGCAAGCGAGGGAAAAAACAAAAATAATAAATAAATGTAGAAGATCCAATAATTAGTCATGGGCTGCTGTAAATTCATTTATTAAATTCGTGATAATGAGGAAGGAAAAGCTCCTTGTTGCAAAAATTCCATCATTATTTCAGCGAGCTGTCCTCATCGAAGAAGCAACCCAAGAAATCTTCAGAATCTTCCTTTCATCTCGAGACTTCCCCCTTTTAAACTGAAAAGAAAGTTCTGGAACATTCGGTAACCTCAAACCATCATTCTTTTTTGTAAACAGAATCCTTGTCCAGTTACGAGGCTATTTTAAACAGACGATAAATTTATTTTAAAAAAATATTATTTAACCAATTTATAATTGACTCCGAATTTTAAATATCTTAGGCAGACGATTTTTATACATGATTAATTTTAAGAGAAAAAGAAAAGAAATGAATTTATTAATATGCACATTATCGTTGACGGCGGAAAAATAAATAAATAGATAAAATAAAATAATGATATTTTTTGAAAGGTGTGGTTTTGGAATAAATTTAATAAGAATTTCTTAAAAAGGGTTGATAAAAACATAGAAGAAATCAGTTTTATTTGGAATATTAAGAAATAAAGTTTTAATTAAGAATATTTTTAATTTAGAGCCATCTTTTTAAATTTACGCATACTGGAATAATGTTTTTTAAGGCAAATTAAGAATTTATATCGTCTGCATACAGATTAACAGATTAGATTTAGAAACAAGATTTTAATTTAATAATTTGAAGTAAGTACGGAATATTATTATAAGAAAATTAAGATAGTATAAAGGTTAGTTTTGGCGAAAAAATTTTAAATTTGTAATATGTATGTTCACCGATTACTCCGAAACTATACATCCGATTAATTTGGTTTTGGTGTTAAATAAAAGAGCTTGCTCTCGAATTGGTACCACTTTCGTTTCACAGAAATTGCTTCAATACTTTTTTAGTAATTAGGCAAAAAACTAATATAATTAGTGGTTTTTCGCTAAATAAAAGTGTTGAATAAGTTCTCTGACTACAGTGTCGACAAAATAGCCGAGTGGTCTAAGGCTCCAGATTTAAGCTCTGGTTCTTGAAAGAGAGAGAGCGGGTTCGAACCCCACTCCTGACAGACATGTGTACGATAACCTTTTCCGTGTTATTATTTTTACATATATATTTTATAAATTAAATATTAATTTTGCTATTAAGAATATTTTGTATTTAACCGTTAGCACAGAGTATCAGAGAATTTTTATCAACTCAATACTTTATCGATGAAAGAGTACTAAAATAATAGACTTGCGAAAAGTAACATGACCTTGAATAAGCTGGCCGATGCAGTCAGGATAGCCTAGCGGTCTAAGGCGGATGATTTAAGCTTTGGTTCTCAGAAGAGAGCGTGGGTTCGAACCCCACTCCTGACATACTGTGATTTTTTTTTTCGTATTATAATTTTTTTTTAATTACAAAAAAAGGAGAGAAGGCTATGATCGATTCGACGCGTATTTATTTTTCGTTATGCTTGTTCACCGATTACACCGAAACTATCCAACCGATTAAAGTAGTATTTGTGTTAAATGAAAGAGGTTACTCTCGAATTGGTACCACTTCTATTTCATCGAAATTGGTTAAGTACTTTTTTAGTAATTAGGCAAAAACGAATAAAATTAGTGATTTCTCGCAAATGAAAAGTAACATGGACGTTGAATAGGTTCGCAGACCGGAATGCAGTAAGGAAGGCCGAGAGGTCTAAGGCGCCTGATTTACACTCTGGTTCTCGAATGAAATTGTAGGTTCGAACCCCACCCCTGACCATGACCCCCCACCCCTGTGCACAACAATCTTTTCCGTGTTATAATTTTAAACCGACTTCAAAAAAGGAGGAGGAGGTTATCAATTCGACGGGTATGTATTTTTTTCTATGTATGTTCACCGATTGCTGCGAAACTAACCAACCCATTAATTGGGTTTTTATGTTAAATTAAAGAAGTTACTCTCGAATTGGTACTACTTCCATTTCATTGAAATTGGCACAGTAATTTTTCAGTAATTAGACAAAAACTAATAAAATTAGTGATTTCTCACGAATTAAAAGTAACACAGGCGTTGAATAAGCTCGCCGAGTGGAGTACAGTCAGGAAGGCCGAGAGGTTTGAAGTCGCAGGCCCCACCAGAGGCCGCGAGGTTCTGACCTCCAAACTGATAGACGGTAGGTGCTGGGTTCGAACCCAATCGCGACCATCGCCCTAACCGTTCGGAGTTTTCCGTGGTTTTTTTTCGAATCTTGCGTAAATAGGGGTTAGGTTTCCTTAGAAAGACCCCCACGGAGGGCATCCCACCCCTTAAGGCCTATATATCCCACAGTGTAGATAATTGTTATATACATATATACAAAATACATATATACATATTGTTATATACATATATACAAAAAAAAAAAAAACTAAAGTGCCAGATGTAAGCTTTGGATCTCAAAAGGGGGCGTGGGTTCGAACCCTATTCCTGATATAATTTACATCTATTTACAATATTTTTTTCCGTATTATAATTTTTATTAATTATCTTCAAAAAAGAAGAAGGAGGTTATCAATTCGACGCGTATGTATATATATATATATTTATGTATATGTTCACTGATTACTCCGAAATTATCCAACCGATTAATTTGGTTTTTGTGTTGAATTAAAGAGGTTACTCGAATTAGAACTACTTCCATTTCATCGAAATTTGTTCAGTATTTTTCTAGTAATCCAGCAAAAACGAATAAAATCAAGAATTTCTTGCAAATTAAAAGCAACATGGACGTTGACTAAGCTCGCTGAGTGGAGTGCAGTCAGGAAGGTATACATGCAGTCAGATGGCCGTGTGGTCTAAGGCGCAAGATTTAAACTCTGGATTTCGAAAGAGAGCGTCGGTTCGAATCCCCTCCTGACATACGTGTATAATTTACAATATTTTTTTCCGTATTATAATTTTTATTAACCGACTTCAAAAAATCCTTAACTTTTAACTAAAGAGAGAAAAATAAACTTTTCTACCAAAAATTGAACCGACTTCAAAAACAACTGCAAAGTGAAAAATAATTTTTTTAGATAATAGTAATAAGAAATTAAATTAAGAGCGTAGTATTTGCCATGCGTATTATTATATTTATGTACACTAATTTGATTTTTTGGAGTCGGTGCCAGCCAAGTCAGTTTCAAAGTTAAAATTAAGTATCCAATGCAAATCGTAAAAGAATAAGGTTAATTTTTTAACTAAATATTAAATTGTAAAAAAAACTCGTAGATACTTGGATGTGTAGCTATTGAAAATTACATATAACTTGACTTGGCTGGCACCGACTCCAAAAAATCAAATTAGTGTACATAAATATAATAATACGCATGGTAAATACTACGCTCTTAATTTAATTTCTTATTACTATTATCTAAAAAAATTATTTTTCACTTTGCAGTTGTTTTTGAAGTCGGTTCAATTTTTGGTAGAAAAGTTTATTAGCTCACTGGCTATCATAGCCTGAGAGCTTATGTGCCCGCCCGTTCTGTATGCATGTTCGTTCGTGCGTAACGCGATAACTCATGATAAAAATATCCGATCCATTTGAAATTTTGTATATAGGTATATCCTGTTAAGGCGCTTCCCTGATTAGTTTTTGGAGTCCATTCGATATGTATAAGAGGGGGAACGTAGGGCTCATGCCCCTCCCCTTAATTGACATAAATAGGTTTTTCATGCAGAATTATCAGTTTTCGTTAAAAATTTGATATAGGATCATTCTGATGAGGGGATTCCGTGATTGTTATTAGGTGTTCATTGAATAAATATAAACAGGGGGGGAACGGGGGTTCTAATGCCCCTCCCCTTAAATTCTTTGTTTTTCAAGCAGAATTGTTAGATTTCGTTCAAATCTCTGAATAGTTTTGGAAGTTTAATGGTTAAGTATAAAAGAGAAGGATAACTCCTCTTAAATTATATAATGGGATTAAATGGGTTAACTAAATGGGTTTTTATTGAGAATTATCCGATTTGCTCTGAATTTTGGATATAGATTTTTTATATGACAAAGCGTGTTCTTGATAGTTTAGGAGGATCAATGATTAAGTATAAAAAAGGGGAAAGGGGAGAGCTGTTTCCCCTTCTTAATTTTTTTTTTCGAACGGAGTTAACCCTTGAAAATATAAGGCTGTAATGTACAATTAGTATGCGTAGCCTGTGAGCTCAATGCCATCAGTTTAACTGGGCAATATTCTTTTTATTTTAATTTTTTCTGAGTTTTGACACCCCTTAAACAGTTACATTTTTAATAAACAGATATTTACGTATCAAAGCTGTAAAAAAACTATTTAGCATTTTAAAATAAATTTTATGCATACATAATTTAAAAGAATACACTACGATTGCACGTTTGTAAAAATAAGTGAACTAGTTGGATGTTGCAAACCCAAAACTTTTTTCTATCTCATCCATGCTAATAATTCCAAAATAAGTCATCACACTGCCAAAATTTAATGGCAATCTATTCCCCCATTAGTTCTTGGAATATGATTATCACTAAAATAACGTAAATCATGCAAAATGTAGCATAGCAGCGCCACTAATTTCAAAGATTTGCATCGAAATCTACTTTTCAACAATGTTATAATGTAATAAGTAAATCTGAATTTTGATGAAAATCCATTCATTAGTTCTTGAGATAGGAATACGGCAGAAAACGTGAAAAATGTAGCATAACAGTGTTTATGCTACAGGGAGATTTGCACAAAAATGTAAACAACACCAAGTTATATTAAGGAATAACTGAATTTGAAGTTTTATTAAAATCCGTGCATTAGTCCTTGAGATAGAGCTATTAAGAAAATCGTAATAAATGTTGCATAGAAGCAGCGATCAGCACAGAAATATAGAAAATATGAATTCATGTAATGGATAAAATGTGATGAAAATCCGTGCATTAGTTCTTGAGATAGAGCTATTGCGGAAGTCGTGAAAATGTACATATCAGCGTTACCTGTTGATTGATTTACACCAAAATGTAGAAAATGTCAAATCATGTCTTGGACTAACTGAATATGAAGTTCGATGAAAATCCGTGCATTAGTTCTTGAGATACACCTATTGCGGAAATCGGAAAAAATACTGCATAGCAGCGCCACCTATTGAACTATTTTCACCGAAAAATAATCAGTATCAATTTCTATCAGGAACTAACGGAATATAAATTTTTACTACATTACATACAGCAGTTTTTGAGAAACAGCGCAAACGAATTTTGTGTAACATACAGACAGCTTCACAAACATACTTTTTGTAAAAACAATTTTGTTTAAATCTCTGATATATAAAAGGTGCAAATCCGTCGAAAACCGGAAGTTGAAAATTTTTACGGATCCAATATTTTGATCTTGTAAATATAGAAGAAAGTAAAAAGATGCTATGAAAAAATATTCCTCATACTTTTAAGCTAAATTGTTATCAAAATGGATCTTGAGCCATTAGAAAAATTGCTGTTATATTTCAAGATTGCTTCTTCCATTTCAAATGTATGAACAGAGATAAATCATCCTTTTTCTCCAACGTTATAAATAAAAAACATAAGTTTTTTGGCTTTTACCTCTTCAGAAACTTAGACAAGAAAAACTAAGATGACATCAAAAACGATTTATAATGCAGTATAGTATCATGAGAGTAGGTAAATATTTTATGGGGAATAAAACGTTGTATTCTGAATACAATAATAAGTCATTATAGTCAGAAAAATTTTATTTTTTATTAAATATATTTTGAAAACAATATATGTTTAGCAAAAAAAAAAAAAAAAATAATAATAATGAATAAATAAATAAAATAAATAAATAAAAATAAAACTGCATTTAAACCTATTAGGAAATTGTACTGAGGTATATACTTCTAAGTATCACGTGTATCTATAATTATAAATATATTAGACATGAGAAGAAGATATATTTTTCAAATTTCAGCAATTTCATATTCATTTCCATGGGTCATACATATAGATTGCACCAGATTAAATAAAGCTATGTAAAAGAAAAATTCATTACATTGTAAAAATAATAATAAAAAAAAACTAGACATCAGATAACATGCCAAGTGACATATGATAATAATTTCTATTCAATACATTGAGACAAAATGTTATATACGTAAGACATTTAAGTATGTGATAAGCATTAAACAATTCTACTCTAATGCAGTGATAATCCCTTTTATAGCAAGCTGCAAGCCTTATACACTTTTCAGAACATTTTTAAAGCACTTTTTTGTTACCTTTATTAGAACACTTTGAAACACACCTTTTGGAACAGTTTTTAGCTCACAGGCTATTAACGCCTGAGAGCTTATGTGCCCTCCCGTTCTGTATGTATATACGTGCGTACGTACATAACGCAATAACTCATGATTAAAATATCCGATTTACATCAAATTTTGGATATAGGTTTATTATGATAAGACGCTTCCCTGATTAGTTTTGAGAGTTCATTCCATAAGTATAAGAAGGGGAACGGGGGCTATTGCCCCTACCCTTAATTTATATAAGTGGGCTTTTCAAGCAGAATTAGTAGATTTCGTTCAAATCTTAGATGTAGGATCATTCTTATGAGGTGCCTCCGTGATTAGTATTGGGTGTTCATTGGTTAAGTTTAAAGAGGGGGGAATGGGGGGGGTAATCCCCCCGTTTTGATTTAGGTTTTTCACGCAAAATTTACCGATTTGCTTCAAATTTTGTATATATGTTTATTCTGAAAAGGCACTTCCCTGATTTGTTTTTGGAACTCACTGGATAAGTGTAAAGGGAGGATAGGGGAATCTACCACTCATAATTCATGTAAATGGTTTCTCTTGCAGAATTAACCGATTTGTTTCAATTTTTAGATACAGGTTAATAGTAATAAGAAGCTTCGCTCATCTGTTGTGGTGTTCTTTTGTTAATTATAAAGGGGATACAGGCGATTACCTTCCCCTTAAGTTAGCTAAATAGAGTTTTATGCAGAGTTATCCGATTTGCTTTAAATTTTGGATGTAGATTCTTTCTGATAAGTTGAATTTCGGAACAGTTTTGGAGGTTTAATGATTAATTATAAAAGAGAAAATGGGAGACAGCGTTTCTTAAATTACATAAATGGGTTTTTATGAAGAATTATTCAACTTGCTTCGAATTTTGGATACAGGTTTATTATATAATAAGGCGTATCCCTGATAAATTTTGGGGCTTCAATGATTAAGTATAATGTAAGGAAATGGGGGGGGGGGGTAATTCCTTCCTTATTTTTTTTCGAAAGTCATTATTATATAAGGCTGTAATATACAATTACTCTGCATAGCCTGTGAGCTCTATACCATCAGTTTAACGGGGCATCATTCTTTTTATTAGAATATGTACTAGAAAATTCATTTTTTAAACATACTTTCTGAAGTACATTTTGAACACTTTTGGGAACGGTTGGTTTCACAAGAGTGCATAAATGTATTCTTAATCTATTCTCAAATATGTTCCCAGGTTTAGATTTATCAAATATCCTGAACAGAATACTTCCGGAACAATTTCTTCGTAGTGGAGTATACTCGGAACACATTTCGGTAAACATTAAAGTAACTGGAACACTTTTTTAAATCAATGTGTTCTGAGAATTTACATTGTAGAAAAGAAAAGCATAGAAATAATATAATATGTGAAGAAAACTTTTATTCTGGTGGATTTTACATTTATTTAAAATTCAAAAACTAAAATTTAAAATAAAATTACTTGTGTTATTTTTTTTAATCTTTACAACATTTTGGGAAATGCAGCCATACAGTCTTGTTTTCGTTAGACCATTGAAAAAAGACTACGGATTATTAAATGTGGATTTCTGAAGCGACAAGCGACCAAAATGTATCACCACATTATAAGACATAGTTCACGTTATAATCATACATAATACATATCACATTTGATAAAGGATATGAACAAGTTATACATGACGGTTTTAACCTCTTCAGTCCCTGAGTACCCAAATGGGTAGATCAGTTTTGTCCCATTTTATTAATGATACTCAAATATAAATGAAATTTCGATATAAGAATAATATGTTTCGAATTCTAAGATTCGAGCTAATGAAAATAAAATAAAAATCTCGCTCAGAAGTCAAACGAGAGAAGAAATAATTCAGTAATAATTAAAAATACTGTAATAATCGCCAGTAGCGAAGAGGATATAAAGCATATATATGACATGTGTATAAAACATATATGACAACATGTGACCTAAATGTTAAACAAACAATAAACCCTCGAAAACGAAACTAAAACTATTAAGTTTATTTTATTTAAATTTTTTTAACATCGATGAAAACTAACCGTTTTCTTATAACAATAATGGGGCAACTCTCTGTATATTATCAGTTCAATATTTTTAACACTTCCATCACTTGCTCAAAACAGAAATAATCAGAGTAACGAAAAGGAGACAATAGAAAAAAACAGAACTTACAGGGTTTCATTTTCGTTTATATTTTCTTTAATTAAAGACATTGTTGAGGTTGACGTTGGTACATATATGACATTTAATATTCAAACTATGTTTAATATTCCATATAGGGGGTTTTCACAAATAGACCTGACACATAAATTTAACTACATCTTTTCACAGAGAAAAAACTTAATAACATATGAATTTGCTGAATTTACAAAAAACCTTAATGTCCAGAAACATACCTCTAATAGACGTACTATGCCATCTATGAACAAAAAATGATAGACAGGTTTTCAAATACGCCGTAACACTTACTTTTTGAAATTACATTAATTAAACATTGACTATTCATAAATTTATGCAGAAAACAAGAACACTTAACCAAACAAAAATATCAAAAATTATCAAAAATATAGAAATAAACAAATAGTTCAAAGATTAAATTATTCATATCAGATCAATGAGTTCTGGAATTCCATAGTGCTGCCATCTACCACTGGAAAAAACAACCATGAAGTCGTCGAACCTCTTTTCACGACACTTACGATGTGACGTATATGACGTATTTCTAAGCGTTTAGAGCAAATTTATGTAAATATGTTGGCACGCATGCATGTGACACATAAGATAGGAGATTAATCTTGACGAAGAATGACGATGAATCTTAAACTTTGACAACTTCATAATTGTGTTGGCTGTTAAACAAAGAAGCACTAAATTCAAACTAGAGTAATAATAGTCAATTCTTTTAGTCAGGAATATAATGTTTTTTCATTGCTAAAGTGATTGGTAGTTTTAAATTTTCTTGGTCAGTTACCACTTAAGCGTTTAAACGCCAATGTTCCCAAATGGGAAGATTGCATTATTTGTAATACAAGGAATATATTTTCCAGCATAATAATTATGTTCTTATTTTTTCTATAAAATATAAGGTCGATCTCAACTTAAACAACAATATTTATGTTTAAGCATTTATCACAGATATCAGGAAAATGTAAATTCGTTAATTTGCATAAAAATATATCATTTGTTTTTATCTTTTTCTCTAAAGTACTTCCATTTTACCGCTAGGAATCTAAATGTTTTTGGAATTCGAGAAAATACTCACAAATAATATACAATAGCATACAGCGAAAAATAGTTTGTTATATTTGCATAGGTTGTTAATCAATAATCATGTTCCAAACTGCGAACTCTGAAATGAAAAAAGCCAAAAAAAAATCTGCAGAAGTATTTTTTTTTTTTTGTTATTTTTTAAATTTGTATGCATAAATTAAAACATTTGAAGTTGTAATATAGGAAAAACAAAATTATAATTACATTGCGATATTAATTCGGCGTGTAAACGGTTAAACTAATTGTTGCTCTAGTTTTGTTTTTTTCTTAGTCACGCCTTTCGAATTTGTAATGCCAAATATAATTTATTTTGAATGTATTATCATTCTTATTATTCACAGTTTTCTATATAGTAAAATTAACAATTTGTAAATGAACTCTGATTCCGAATAAATTAATATTGTTGCAAATAAATTGCGATAAAATTAAACAGAATGACAAAGCAACGTTGTAAGAATATTTTTTTTCCTTTAAGGCCATACTAATTTTAACTACAGTTACAAAAAATAACCGATAGCACTTTTCAAGTACTCTGGATAGCACTTGAAATATAAAATTGCAGAAACGAAAAAAAATTGGAAATTTTTCAAAATGGCGTCAAAAAATCCAGAATTCGGCATTTTCAATTAAGAAATAAAATAAAAATTTGTAGGTTACGCAAATTAGGACATCAAACAGTTCTAAAATTTGCAGTAAAAATGCAACGCTGTAAGAATATTTTTTTCCGTTTAAGGCCATACTAATTTTAAATACAGTTACAAAAAATAACTGATAGCATTTTCCAAGTACTGTGGATAGCACTTGAAGTATAAAATTGCTGAAACGAAAAAAATTGGAAAATTTTCAAAGTGGCGTCAAAAAATCCAGAATTCGGCATTTTCAATTAAGAAATAAAATAAAAATTAAGTTACACAAATTAGGACATCCAACAGTTCTGAAATTTGAAGTAAAAATGCATTCTAAGAAATTAGCCATTATTAATTAAATCATTGTTAAATGATAATTAATTCAGCATTTTAAGGAAATAAGCTGTAAAGTTCGGAATATTTATTTACATTTATTGCCAAACGGCTGATTTATTAATTAAATAATTAAATTACCATTAAATCATAATTAAATTATCATTATCAGGAAATAAGCTGTAAAGTTCCAAATATTTATATGCGTTTATTTTTAAATGCATGTTTTATTAATTAAAATCTCTGTTTGTATTAGCTTTATTCAAATAATAATATGCCAGATGACAGACAACCATTGATTATCTTCAATCATATGACTAACACATTTTTTTTCTTTTTTGTCGCATACCATTTTTATCATCTGAGCTCTTCATATGACACATTTAAAATCCAGTTTTATATATTTCCTCCAACAGTAAAATATAGTTGAATTAATTTGTGCAGGCTTGTATATGATCTATTGATTTGCATTTATACTGATAGCATTTTAAAATTTAGTACAGTTAGAATATTTGTATTGAGAAAATTTCGCGAATATATAGAAATGCACTCAAATTCTATTGAACGGTCCTGTATATTATCTTTTGATGCACTCTATACTGAGCAACAGCTAAAAGACACGTGATACAATATAAAACGCAGAAATTATCAACAATAAATGACAGTTTATCTTGATCTTTGCGTAGTTCTGCGTCTGAGTTCAGGTATATTCCACAAACTTCTTTTCGTACATTAGATATAGTTCAGCAAAAATTGCATGATATAATTAAGAACTATCCTTAAGCAATACGCTCTCGCAGTCAGTAAAACCTTCAAATTCCTTAGTATATTTCTGTATATGATAAACATACTTTGTACTCATCACGAAGTATGCAAAAATTTAGTTACACTTGAAAACACATAGCTGGACAAACCCTTGCAGCAAATATCACTCAGTAATGTAATCGATTAGTTACGTGTGCCCTTTTAAATAATCGACAAATGAAAAACACATCATACATATCCATAAGCCACCTATAACGTATTTTAGCAATTTAGGCAAAGTACCTTATGTCTGATAACGTGTTACAACATTACAATGCACTACAACCTATTTTACTTGGTAAACCATTTTGTTATGGAATTCTTTATAAATGAATGATTTGCATATAATGTTCTACAGGAAACATGTTTCACTGCACTTCGTAAAGGCATATCAATCTCATTATGTTTGAAATGGAGTAACATAATTAAAATATACTTAAAGAGTTTGTTTATTATATTGTAATAGAACTCTTATCAACTAACTATAAATGCTAGAAATATCAGTTTTCATAAAGATCTAACCATAGTAAACGTCAACAACATATAGAATTTAATAGGAAATCCAAGTATATTTAAGAGAGTTAAAACAGTGCCAGTTGGCTAGACAAACCTAGATTAAACACTCTTTAATAAACTTAAAAAAATTAGAGATATTTGAAAAAAAAATTTTGAAACACCTCTGAAAAATGTTAAATGTTATCCTAGCACATAGCATAAATAATAAATATATGCAGAATTCTTTAAGGGTTGTTTTTCAATGCAAGGCCAAAGAAAGTGCCATACATGAGCGATTTAATGAAAATATATTTATAAAACCTGTTTTCAATTAAATTTCTTATTCTTGGATACCACTAAATATTCAAAATTAAAAACCTAAAAAGTATTATTCAATTTAAGAAAACAGCTTGAAAGGATGAAAAATGAAGGAAGTTTCCATTGGATTTAATTTAAACAGTTCCAAAAATTAATGCGGTGGGGACAAAACTTATATAAAGGAGAATGTACATTTAATAAACTGTACAATAACACAAAAGTTCTTTTTGAAGTTTTGGAAAGAAACACCTTTTGCATGTGAATTTCTAAAAGATTTAAAAAAATTACTTTTAAACAGTTTTAAGATGAATTTAAGGATATATGCATCAATTACACTAATTTTGGTTTTTGACCTCCCCCTCTCCTCCCAACACACATGCACTATATCGCATTTTCTCAGACTTGCGTGATAATCTATTTTTATTGAGATGTCACTTTTTGTGAAATAATTCATGTTAAAAAGTTTTTAATTAAAAGTGAGCATATAACTTACAGTGAAGAGTAATTACTAGTGAAAATTATTTTAAAATGTAATTTTAATTAAAACAACAATGAACTTTTTTATTATTATTTTATTATCTTAATCTTTAAATTTTAATGTTTTTGCATTTACTTAAATTTTTAAAAGTAGTGCACTAAAATTAGAGTGATTGTTATTATCGTACAGGTAACAAATGAATAAACCTTATATAAAATTTTGAATTTCGTAATACATATAATATATTATTTTTAAAAATAACTATTTTAATGTTAGTAAATTTTCATATGATTAGAAACTTATTTTTTTAATTCGAACAATAATTTAAAAATAAGTGTTTATAGAAATAAACACTTCTATGAATAGGGAAGTTCCCTATTCATCAACGATAATTAGGGAACTTCCTCTATAAAAGCATGGTATAAGAAGTTCTAAAAGGATTAAAAAAAAAAAAACATTTTTTGAATTGGAGGCCATAAAAATATCTTAAAAAATTAATTGAATTACTTCCACTAATTGATGCTTTTATCTTAGAGTAACTTACTTTCAGATCCAATCTTTATTTTATACTGTTAAAGTTGAAAAATTGGCCAAACTAAAATATTTATCTTACGAACATAATTACATTGCAAGTCAGGTTGATACATTTCAATACTTTCTCAAAGTATTTTGCTGTAAAAATTTCATTAAAAATACATTAGAGAATATTTTTGTAATTAATTTCCCAGTCATGATTTAGTTAATTATTGCATCTTAATTTATCATTCTTGAAGTAAAAATTCTGAATTTGGAAATTCTTAAGTTATTAGAAGTATTAAAATAGCCTGAGTATACAGATTTCTTTAATGGAAGACAGATATTGATTAACCTAGGAAAAAATAATTCAACCATGAACCACGAATGAAAGCAAGCATCGTTCTGATGACTAACGGTTTTGAAAATAATTATTTAGGTGCATTCGTAATCATGTAAATACGTAGCATCTACAGTAGGGTGCGCCGAAAAAAACTTTTTTTTCGATTTTCGATGATGGCGGGTGCGGAAAAGTGGCCACTGGTGGCATTTAGTTCACACAAAAAAATTGAGATTTTTTTGGACAATTCCTTACCCTGTCGCAAATGGCTTCAATTTTGTCAAAATGCTGATTTTTGAATTTTTTTAAAAAAATTTAAATATTAAATTAAGTTTTTTTGTTGTATTTAGTTGAAAAGATGTATTTAATGTGCCAAATGCCTAAATAACCTCAAATTATGCATTATTTTAGTGATATGTTCTTTAAAAATGTACAGATTTTAACTTGTTTTGCGTTCCGTACCAACGCGAAACAACCGAGAACTCCTCGCGTGGATGTAGCTGCACGCCGAGTTTTACTCGCCTGTATAAAAATCGGATAATTTAAAATACATATAGCAATTAAATAATACATTATCAGAATTTATTTAAACATTAGATACGTTAAATATGCCTTTCCAAGTAAATACAGCAAAATAAACTTAATTTAATATTTTAAAAGTTTTTACTAAAAAGGTTCAAAAATCAGCATTTTGGCAAAACGTCAAGCCATTTGCGACAGGGTAAGGAATTGTCCAAAAAAATCTCAAATTTTTTGTGTGAAGTAAGTGCCACCAGTGGCCACTTTTCCGCACCCGCCATCATCGAAAATCGAAAAAAAGTTTTTTTCGGGCCACCCTAATCTACAGCCATCGTTCAGTCCGTCCGTCTGTCCCCATATAACAGAGCAAAAACTACCCATCCGAATGGTTTGAAATTTAAAATACATAACTTTTGCAGAATTTTGTCAAGTCAATTTCAAATTTTATGAAAATCTTATGTATTGTTTAGTTACAGGGATAATTGAAATCATCCCCTTACACGACGTGAATAGGAAAAAATGTTTCAAGTGCATTTTAATGGTGTTACACTATTTCGAACATAAAGATGACATATATCTATGAAGTATATACTAAAATATACAATGCGTACAATCTCTGGTGCAAAGAATATTTGTTATTCATTTACAGGGCTACATAAAAGCAATCCATTACAAAATTGTGTCGGGTAAAACACTTTTTGGGGCGCGTTTTAATAATATTAAACTATTTCACATTAACTGAAATTGATATACATTGCTGAAGTTTATCACAAGTTATTCCTATATAATAGAAAGCAGATAGTATTTACAGGGGTATACAAAAGATTTTGGATACTCAACTATATACCAAGAACTATACACCAAGAACAGAATATTTTTAAAAATTCCTTAGTGTACGAACCCTACACATTTACTACGCTTGACGTGAAAATTTCCAACTTGTTTTACTTTATAAAAAATAAAATATTATAGTCTGCGAGCTGGTGACGTCAAAAGATTTGTCATTGCGGAAAACATTTTTTTCTAAATAAATCAATAGTAAAGAATCATGTGAACAAAATGAGCTATACGATGTATGAGAAAATTTGACAATAGAAAAATGTTTAATTACATTAATTATTATTAAAAAGCTACATTGTTTTACCGTCATCATGGATTTCAACCGGTCTTAGAACTTTTGGAACCGGTTTAAAACCGGTATTGGAATTAAAACTGTTTTAATATAAAAAACAAAAATCGAAACCAAAATATGAACCAAACGAATAACCAAAATCGAAAAATTAAAAACTTGCCTTAAAAAATGTTCAAAAATATTAAAATTTTAGCGAGATATTTGAAAAAAACATCTTCATAGACTAAACATTATCATCCGGCTCTTTTTCAGTGACTCGTGTAGACTAAGATGTTTTAGATGTTTCTTAAAACATTGAGTGCCACATCAGCCATCGGTGACTGACTTTAAATTTTCCGTGTAGGCCGCGTCAGTCACTTTCGACTGACAGTCTAAAATATGATATAAAACTAAATATATATATATTCTTGTAAGTAATTAGTGAAACTTTATTTTAAATTTACTTAACTTTTATTTATTACAAGATTATACTTTCTTAGTAATTACTTATTTTTGGACAAGAAAAGAGGGTCGGTGGCATTATCCTTTAGATATGCCAGCCCAGATAGTCATTTAAAGACGTCATTAGGCCGAAAAAGCGTTAAAGACACTTGAATACTATTTGTGAATTTAGAATCACAACAAAATAGGACATTCTGCGCATAATTGACCACTCTATACTCCAAATCTGGAGCTTAATTTCTTTTTCTGCGGAGACGAATTAAATCACTTGTTGTAGATACATTTTTAAGCATAATAATGCAGGATTTTTTTATCACCAGATGATATTCCACTCGAATTGATTGATTGCGTATTTTCCCGTTTTTTTAAATTTCTATAAGTACTGTACAAGGTGTGACTGTTTGAGGATGCTGTATTTTTATGAAAATTTTGTATATTTCAAGTGAATAAAAAGCGAAAAATAGAAAATACATATAGTAAATACATTTAGGCGAGTTTATATATAAAAATTATAGCTTATTATATGAAATTGTTTTGTAAAACATTAGAAGCGTTATCATTTTGCTCAAATACTACAGTGCTTTTTATCAGATAAATTAAAACTAATGTTCAAGGGGCAACGTACCCTGAAAAATGTGAAATTTGACTTAAATATCTATTTTGCAATGTTTACGACTAAAGTCTAGTATTTTTTTAATATAAATATACATGTATTCGTATAGTAAATGATGTATGATTAGTATATTATATTTTAATTTGCAAAATGTAATTTTAAATATATATGAATAATTTAAACCGTGTTTTCTCAGAAATGAAAATCTTGCACATTTCTGAGATTTTAAATGTTCCTTGCGCATTCTACATTATCAGATTCTATAAAACATTTTTCTCTGCATCCGTAATACAATAATTAATAAAAATTAGTATAAATAGTTTCATTTAAGAACATTTTAGTAATAAACTTGGCTACATAATACAAAAACTATCATTATTTTAAATAAAAAAGTCCTTCCGGCAATGCCGGGAGGAAGAGGTAGCTTTCATATACCTATATATTTATTTATTTATTTTAAAGTAAGTTACATTGTTCAAAAATACTAATCTCAAATTAGTGGAAATAATCTTATAAAATTAGTGACTTTATAAGATTGAATACTATTTTTGTCAAGACTGAATATTAATAGGAATTTTTAGAAATTAGTCATCTTTTATTCAATCTGGTTTTATTTTAAGCGATTTGGAGAGTCACTAAACTCCACGATATCATAAAGTGTATGCCATTTTAAAGCAACATTGTGGATCATTCAGATCAGACCGTTTCAAAATGTCAGCCATAAGAAAAGTTCAAAGCGCTATAACTCAATTATTTTGTAAGATATAGACAAAATAAAAAATGTTCTGGAATCGTTGTTTTAAGTTCTAACACGTAAAAGAAAAATATTTTTCAAATTTTGAATTTTTTCGCATTTCATTTTAAATTTTAAATTTTTTAAAAAATTTAAAATGGCCACCATTTTGAAACAAAATGGCGGATGATGCTGGCCAACGAACTCGGTCGAGACATTTGTATGTACTATGTACATACCAAGTTTAATTGAAATCGGTTCATAAATACGCGTGTTATCACGTGACAAAATCATATCGTTTCAAAATGTCAGCCATAAGAAAAATTCAAAGTGCTATAACTCAATCATTTTTTAAGATATAGACAAAATAAAAAGTTTTCTGGAATCTTTGTTTTAAGTTCTAACACGTAAAAGAAAAATATTTTTCAACTTTTAGTTTTTTCACATTTAATTTTAAATTTTAAATTTTTTTAAAAATTTAAAATGGCCGCCATTTTGAAACAAAATGGCGGATGATGCTGACCAACAAACTCGGTCGAGACATTTGTATGTACTATGTACATATCATGTTTCATTGAAATCGGTTCATAAATACGCTTGTTATCACGTGACAAAAATCAGATCGTTTCAAAATGTCAGCCATAAGAAAAATTCAAAGTGCTATAACTCAATCATTTTTTAAGATATAGACAAAATAAAAAGTGTTATGGAATCTTTGTTTTAAGTTCTAACACGTAAAAGAAAAATATTTTTCAACTTTTAATTTTTTTGCATTTAATTTTTAATTTTAAATTTTTTTTAAATTTAAAATGGCCGCCATTTTGAAAGAAAATGGCGGATTATGCTGACCAACGAACTCGGTCGAGACATTTGTATGCACTATGTACATACCAAGTTTCATTGAAATCGGTTCATAAATACGCGTGTTATCACGTGACAAAAATCAGATCGTTTCAAAATGTCAGCCATAAGAAAAATTCAAAGTGCTATAACTCAATCATTTTTTAAGATATAGACAAAATAAAAAGTGTTCTGGAATCTTTGTTTTAAGTTCTAACACGTAAAAGAAAAATATTTTTCAACTTTTAATTTTTTCGCATTTAATTTTAAATTTTAAATTTTTTAAAAAAATTTAAATGGCCGCCATTTTGAAACAAAATGGCGGATGATGCTGACCAACGAACTCGGTCGAACATTTGTATGTACTATGTACATACCAAGTTTCATTTAAATCGGTTCATAAATACGTTAGTTATCGCATGACAAAAATCAGATATATATATATATATATCTGATATATATATATATATATGTCAACATTTGAACGGAGGGTGGTTTTGGGGTCTGGGGGTCATGATCGGTGAAAATATACCAAAATTTTCCGGAAGTGCTTTCCTCCGGACGGCTGCAATAGGTAGCTTTTTACTTTTTGTAATGAAAGCTACCTAAAAGTAGAGTAACCTAATATATATATTTCTTTTTTCACGCTCAGTGAACTTTTACAATTTATGCTAATTTTTTTTTCTAATAACCGAATTATCCAAAATAAAAAGTCACGTTACATTCAAAAGAAATTCGCATGGAGCATTAAAAAATATAACAATTATTCCATATTTTAAAATATTAAAATGTTAATAGTTTTAAAACTTTTTATTATTTTAATACCATATTTTATATTTAATTATTTAAACATGACACTAACAAACCTACCAATTGTAAAATAAATCTGGTGAAAATTAAAATATTTTGTTTTTTTATGTCCCTTAATGAATAAATGTAACAACAACAGCAAAAAAAAAAAAAAAAATATTTCTTATTTGCTGCAACGGAAAACGATATTTTTATCTTGGATACCAATTTATTTTTTTCTAATTTATCATGAAAGAAAATTAGATTTCTTTTCTTTTAATAAAACACACACGTGTCTACCAAGAAGAAGCAGGGCAAAATAAATTTCAATTTTCATTTGAGACTTCGCTTGTAAATAAGATTATTTTTCCAATTCTGTTGTTATAGCGACGAATGAAATATGCTTATTGACTGATTACAAGTATGAAGCAGAAGTGATTTTCATGTTCTTAACAACAATGTCTTTATTTTCTTTATTGTGGATTTTAAACCAAAATAAAGAGTAGAAATGGATTTATTAAGAAAAAAAAAACCCAGGAAAATCATGAGTTATTTTCACTAATATTATTACCTTAAAAAAAGATGTTTTGAGAAATTTTTAATTTGAAAGAAAAAGACAAAAGTTAAAAAAAAAATAATAACTTTAAGCTCATACAATCATTTACTTACATATTTTTAATTATTTTAGCTTGAGATCACATTAGCATGCGTAACCTGACTTTAGAAATAACCATCCTAATTATATTTCCAATTATAATCCAATAAAAAGTACACAAAACTTCATGCGGACGAGTACAAAGTTACAATCTACTTGCATTTCCAATTAGCCTAACATCACTATTTTTAATTAATAAATTTCCATTTAATGTGAAAATATTTGTCATTACTTTCATTTAATGTATAAATTTTGTCTTATTTCATTGCAAGACTTTATAATACTTTTCTTGGTTTAAATAAGAGCGATATAATACTAAACAATTGTGATAAATTTGTACGTACACTTTCTACATAAAACTATAAACGAAAACGTACTGCATACACAGGTTCTAAAATTTTTAAATCATTATATAGACGACAAAATTCCTTTTTTTGTAAATGAAACACCAATAACTTGAACCAGAAAATAGATTTCCGAAAATGTTATTTATTCCAAGTTAATAACTTCCTTAATTTTCTAGTCTCTTTAAAAATCTCGGTTTATTTGATTAAAAAACTCCCGGAGGTTGGCGCGTATCATTTTATTAAGTAACGAAATACTTTTATAAGATAAATTAAAAATTTCTCTCATATAATAAAATAACTCATTTTGTCAAGTCATTTTAAATTTTATGAAAGTTGGATGCATGGTTTAGTTACAGCGATAATCAAAAGTATTCCGTTACAGATGACGGCCAATGGGAAAAAATTTCAAGTGCATTTTAATGATGGAACATCTTTCCTAACATAATAAAACTCACATAAATCTATAAAATATATCCTAAAATATACATTCTGTACAAAGTGGTGCAAAGAATATTTGGTGGTGCAAAGAATATTTCTTATTCTTTAACAGGGCCACACAAAAATATTCTATTACATAATGGTATAGGAGGAAACATTGTTTGGGACGCGTTTTGATTATATTAAACTATATCACATTTTATAAAATTGATATACGTTGCTGAGGTTACTTGAAGTTACTTCTTGTATAGTAGAAGGAAGATAGTATTTTCGGGGGCCACACAAAATATTTTGGCTATTATACCGCATCCGAAATACTGTATACTGTTACACCGAGATGTGAATATTTTTAAAACACAGTTATAGTGCGAACGCATCTCCTTTGCTACGCTTGACATGCAATTTTTCGTCTTAACAATAATAAATTGCCATTAAATTTTGGCACTGTGTTAGCGAATCTTGAAATATTAACATACCTGAGATAAAAGAAAGTTCTGGGATTTCCACATCCGACTAGTTCATTTACACATCATATTTCATATCACGAAACTGTGAAGTTATGTTGTAATATTGTGAATGTTCTGGAATGTGTTTCATAGTGTATGTTGAAACCATGATTTTTCGTTCCCGTTTCGTTTTTGTTCTTGATTACATATTTTCTGTGTATTAATAAATAAATAAAATTAGGTCTACATTTTTTTTTCTATTTGAAAAATTTCAACTGTGCTTTGCAAGTTAAGAGGGTTCGGGACAAAAGAATCTTAAAATTTTCATTAAAAAATTTATTGCATTAAAAGTTTCCTTATTTTTTTACGTTTAATTTATGTATCTATGTTATTTGGAACAAGAAGTATTAAGTTTTCCGTTTCTATTTGTTTTCAAAATCTATTATTTAAGCAATAGTTGTCATGGAAATGACTTCGTGTGAAAATGTGTTTTTCTTTATGAGGAATACTATTACTATTATCGTATTTAAATTGTTATAAGTCAAGACCGTGAAAGATAAATGATTCAACTTGACAACTGATTCAATGAATGAACTTGAAACAGGTGTTTTTCAATTATTTCCCTTTACTTTTAATTCAGAAAATTGGAAAAAATATCTTTTGAAAATAGGATTTTTTTTAAAAAAGTTACATCACTTATTTTATATTTATTTATTTTTTTATTTTAAATGTTTTTAATTTTTATTTAGTTTAATACTTTAAAAAATGCTGAATCCTAATTAAAATTTAAATATTTCAGTTTATTTAAATGAAAAGACTTTTAAATGTACAAACATTATTTTGAGTTACAGATTTTTATTTATCCCATTCAAAAAAAAAAAAAAAAAAAAAAAAAATCAAAGTTTTATTATGTGATTTTGTTTAGAAATAATATGGTTAACTATCACAAAAAATAATTAACTTAATAAATATAGTTTTTAATGTTTCCCGTGAATTCCTTAAAACTTTAATTACACGTGTGCTGTCTCTATTCAAGTGTTAGCAAAATGCTTCAGGAAATTAAAAAAAAAGGTTTAAAAAACCTTGCTCTAAATACATTTACAATTTCAGTTCTTCATTTTTTGATACGATGAAACAAATTAAAGAAAATCTGGGCACGTGCTCGGCTGATAATAGTTTATTTACTACACATCTGATATCTTTTAAAATACTGATGAAACCTTTCACCGATAGATAATGAGAAATAATTGAGAACGTATTTAGTTCCTTTCATTTCAAATTGTCGGAAGTAAAACTTCTTTTCAACTGGTTCTAGGATTTCGACATTTTCTAAGAAATATTCCATCCATTAAACTAAGCAGCGATTACTACGTATTTAATGCCATTGTTGATGGTATAAAATTGAAAATATGTAAAATATCAATTGGTCGTGACATTTAAATTTTACTGATGTTAATTTTACTAGAATGCACAATATAAATATAAAAGCGCAAATAATAAGAGATTTAAGCTAATGTTTATAGTAATAGTCATAATTTTCGTTTTAAGTAAAAGCTATTAAAATTTCGAGAACTGTTGTATCCTTTCATAAGACTAAAGAGAAAACTGCACCCGGGACGCGTTTTCAGAAAGAATCACGTTTTGAGCACCTTATCGCCAGAACAACAATTGGCGCGGAGATAAAGTCAATGCTACACACCCTTTCTTGTTTGTGACGTCAAACGTCTAGCGAATAGCAACCCTTCCTTCTGCAAAGAGATCGAAACAACGAGTTTTTTCAGATTAAAATGTTTTAAATTTCACAGAACATCTAAACATAATTTTTTTTTTCAATTCAAAAATATTATTTCTTTAATTCGCTATGTTCGAAGAAATTGTGAAGTTAATCAAAAACTCTAGTAAAGATTCTCTTGTAATAAATTTAATTCTATTAATCATATGTTTTATGACACATTTGAGCTTAGTTTATTTTGTGTGTGGCGATGCAGCTAGCTGAACGTTCTCGCTTTCGCCAACTCGCCAAGGCTGGTGCTCAAAACGTGATTCTTTCTGAAAATGCACCCGGGACAAGATTTTAGCTTGGCGTCCAGCCCCTCCCCGAATTTGACGCTAAAATCCCCAAATGACGTTAATAGTATAAATATGGCGTTCCCTAAATTTCTGCGTCCTATGCAACCGCCCCCTTTGCCCAATCTTTCGAAAAGCGGTGCTGTTTCAACCCCTGATTTGTGCTATTTTTGGAAAGTACAGGTGAAAATGGAACATGCAGATCGATTTTAGAACGTAAAATAATAATTTTATCTGTCTAGTCATGTTGATTGTCAGAAATAGATGCAAAAATTCTACCACAAGATTTTATGTTTTTAAAGGTTTATGGGGATGCTAATAATAGGAATTAATTGTTTTCCAAGAAAATATCTCGAAGCAAAATTTTGTGGAGCCAAAAAACCACGAAAATTTTAGACTTTTTAAAGTATAAAATTATAAAATTTTTGTGTACCGTATAAAATTATAAAAGTTTGTTTTATCGTACTATCTTCCTTTCTCGTACCATGCTAAACTATGTTGAATGTGCCTCTAATATTTTCACTGTCGAATTTGCTTACAAAGGGGTTATCATTAATTATAATTAGTGACATTATAATTATTGACTATAGTCAATTTAATCTTTATCATCCAAATGCATTACATTATTCTGTTATGAATTTAAAACTAATTTTGTCGTCATATCTCATTTTGATTGAAAAGTTAATTGGATTATAAAAATAAAGATAAATCTGACCATGCTACAGTTCAATAATGATCATGGAAATTTTAGCAGTGGACACTCTACACAAATAAATATTTGTTTTTAACCTTGCAAATGTCGCGCCCGTTACATTCATAGACAAATTGCGTATGAATGTATCAAGCTTGATATGATTAGGGGTCAAGCATAAAGACTGATAATAAATCAAAGAAAATATCTAAACTTAAGATATTCTTATAATAAATTAAAAAATTCATAATGTAGACATTTATAATCTATAATAAAGTTCAGTTCATAAGATTAAATCCTACAACAAAAGCGGCAGTTAATATTACAGAATTCTGCCAAGATTTTTTAATAACTGATCTAAAACAAGCTGTTTTTACATTTGATGTGCATGTGTACAACTCGTTTTTGGCAAAAAGTAAAATTTTAAAGCAACATGAGAAAGATTTTATTTTTAATTATCAAAAATAAGATGTGGTAGAACATGGATGAAATCATTGGACACGCATTTAAACAAACGTCTAATACCTAAAAAGTTTTTAATTATTTACCGTTATTTAAAAAAAATCCCAATATATCTGTAAACTAACGTTTTGGAGACAGATACAAAATAAGTGCCGTATTTACTCGTGTATAAGGCGCACTTTTATTTTCCAAAAAATTAGAGTAAAACTCCTAGGTGCGCCTTATACACGGAATAATTTTTTACTGTTGTATGCAGTCGAACGATATACATATGAAACAAGAATTTATGCAAAGAAGATATTAAAACTCGGAAAATGTTACTTGATTGAAGTAATACTGCGTATTTATTTCATTCCTTGCAGTTCTTGATACAACAGAGCTAATGACATTATCTAAACGCTAATTAGCAATTCTCTTTACCGTCACTCATTCCTATTTCCCGCCATTCTCTTACAACCCGAAGTCTAAAAATGCATTTTCGTCTTGTTTTCTGGTCTGTTGTAATGTTTATTTCTACTTTTTTTTTTACTGAAATTCATTTGGTCATTCTTCATTAGCGTATCAAATTTATGGTGCGCCTAATATACGAGATTTTAAGAAATCGCCATTTTCACTTGTAAAGCAAGAATGCGCCTTATCCTCTTCAGACCGAAGCAAAAACTAACTTTACAAATATATATTTGTTGCTTTTACATAATCGAAATGACACCATAGATGACAGAATCAGTCATTTTTATGAAATCACTGCTTTAGGGGACTGGTAATTAAGCTTTACAAATATGGATATAAAAGTACTAATTCCCATAGAACATCAGTTTAACTATCGGTAATACAAATTTACGCAAAAGCAAAATTAAGGTGTTTAAATAAGTAAATTATTAGCTAATCCCCAAATTTTTTTATTGTAAAACATTTAAGTTAAATAA
Source organism: Maratus speculifer (assembly GCA_964019185.1). Taxonomy (NCBI): domain Eukaryota; kingdom Metazoa; phylum Arthropoda; class Arachnida; order Araneae; family Salticidae; genus Maratus; species Maratus speculifer. The sequence goes on along the minus strand of OZ025289.1, from coordinate 25,223,252 downwards.
TCACGAATTATTTCTTACTTTCTTGGCTACAATGTCTTGAAGGTATTTTAGAAACTCGGATGAAAATAATATTTATTTTAATGAAGAAATATTCTTCAGTGCTGAAATTTATTGGTTTTGTATAAAAGTAAAATATATTCAGCTGTGTACAAGTAAAGAAAAAATGCAAAAAAATCGAACAGTTTAGTTTTTATGAGGAAAAGAATGGAGGTACACATTTGTGTACCTCAGGTCCGAAGAGGTTATACACGCGTGCGCCCTATACACGAGTAAATACGGTAATATCATCTTTTCTTATTATTTTATTTGATATATTATATAGCACTTATATAGCTCTTTTCTTCCGGGAATGTCGTATCTTTTGTCTTCTGACATCAACGGTCACCCTTTCGGATCCGATTTTTTTTTTTTTTTTCATTTTGAGAACAAAATTATTTTTACAGAAATAACGTAAAATCGCAGCATTGTATAGTTATAAATTAACGATTTGGATTTATTAATTTAAGGATAAAGTGTTTTGAAAAGAATATTAAACGAAATTCTTTGTGCTATCTTCGAGCACATTTACACACTTGCTAATCTTTACAAAAATTGTGTTCTTTATTAGCTAAAATTAAGTCAATTAAATATGCTTTTCAACGAACTCTCTTAAAAAGTCAGCCACAAAATAGCTCAAGTTGAGCTGAAATCCACTCATCTCAATGTTGAAAGGCAGCTTCTCACAAAAGAGTTGAAATAACTCAAATTTAACCAACTTAAATGAAGTTGAGTTATTTAAATAACCAATTTAGATCAAGAAGATTTAATCGTTTGAAAAACAACTCTTTTACGATCGAAAAAATTACAGCTCTTTCATGAAAAGCCAAATCAGCTCTTTCGTTTTAAGAGTGAAACCCTAGCGAAAACTACAAAATGCAGTTTCCGAGATCCATAAACTCAGTTGAGAAATTTGAAGAAAAAAGGAGAACGGTCGAATATGGACACAGCCCCAAACGTTCTCTGTGAAAATGCTTTCATTAGAAAAAGAATAGATAATCCTGTATACAGTCTAAATGGATTTTATTGCCAATTAAAGCTCATTTCAAAAACTTTTAGTCCCTTTTAAAGAACTACCGCTACAATTCTTAATTTATTAGGCCAAAACAAATAAGGGTATTTCTTTTTCTGTTTTCGGAAAATCTACAGCAAATATTTGCAAATAAAACAATTCTCGTGTCTTTGCAAATTACTCTTATTTTAATTAGATTCATAATTAACAGAAATTGATTTGAAACATAATCTTTCTTATATCTACGTGATTGCTTTCTTCCAATTTGAATGCGCTCTGAATTAATGAATTAATAAAATATCTGAATTAATGAAATATCAGAATGTAGCTTAAAATTTATATTAAATCCGCTTTAATGTAAAAAGTGTTTTTTCTGGCGAAGAATACTTTCTTGTTTCTTTTTATGATTTTTATTGTTTCATGAATAACTTTTTTTTTCTTGCAAGTAAATCTAGAAAGAATGGATTATTTCGCGTAGAAAAGATTGCGTTTTAATTAGCTATTTATCACAAATAACTTAAAACAACTTTGGAAAAAAAATCTAATTTTAAATTAAAGATATTCTGAAAAATAAAAACAAATAGATAATAATAATGGATATCATATGTAAAATCTAAAAAGGAATTTAATTTCAGAAAATAATCATTAATCCGTAATAGAAATAGTTTTTTAAATAATGAATGGGACTAAATAATAAATGTAACTTCTGTACTTTTATTTATGTCAAGATGTGATGAAAGCCCTGCATATATAAATTATAAAATTGTGCAAATTATTTCTTTTCTTATCAGCGTAAGGTACAATTTTAGTTAATGCATATATGCAGCTTTTTGTTAAGTTAGAAAATTTAACACAAGAAGTAACAACTTGAGCGATGTTTTTTGCTTTCATTGAACGAATATTCTAATATTTTTTTATTGTAATATCATAAATTTTTATTAAATTCAAATATTTAAAACAATTATCAATTTTTTCAATTAATATTTATTATGACATTTCTTATATTAATTTTTTTCGGAAACGCATGAAATTAACAGACTATTCAGAAGCTATGCAATCGAAAGATGTTTTCTATTTTGTAGTAAACGCAAAAGATATTTCAGAAAATATTGCCAAAAATTGGCGATTTGAATTTCCGTGCGTAACAGTGACAAACAAGAGAAAAATCGGTCGTCACGTGACCAAAAACTCTTACAGCTCAGTAACTCATTTATTAAAAAAATGGAAAACACATTTCGATTTAAAATGCCTTTGATAATCAGCCACGCAAAAAGTATGCTTTTGCCTTTAAATATGAGTTTCTTATGAAATACGTCCAACACACTTTTAAAAAATTGTAAAGAAACATTGTTTTCCAATTTTTTTATTTAATTTATATAAAATAAAACAGTTTGTCCTTAAATTAATGTGTATTGCTATGAATTTAGAACAATGTTAAATATACATTTATTACATAGAAATTTGGAGAATTTTTTCAAAAATTTGAAAAATGTTACATGAAAAATACAAGTAAACTTATTGGAAAAAAATACTTCTGAAGTAAACTATAAGCTTTTTTTGCCGCATCTAGCATAATTTAAAAAATATCTATGTAAATAATTTATTAGAGATATGCAAGAGCCAATTGTAAGAGTTTGAATAATTTTGCCGTATTTTGTACAAATAACACGTGGAAATTTTGAAAGTATTCATGCAATTAAAATTTTTTAGTAGATACACCAGACTATAGACAAATCTTACAAAATTTTACGGAAGAATGATAATAGTATTTTTAGCAATAATTTTTGAAGGAAAATACTTTTGAGTCAATATAAATTTTAAAAAATGCATTTAAATGTCAAATATGCCTATGTACACTATAAACTGCAAGTATTATCTCTACTGGAATAAAAAGAATTCTTCTTAGAATCGTAAAAAACTGTGCTTTTGAATGAAATAATCAAAACAAAATCGATAATTTTCGCGATAGTGCTTATTTACAACGTAGCAAAGATTCCTTAAGAACGAACTAGAACATCTAGTTACCATTGTCCCAAGTTTTTACTGTAAAACTTTAACTGGCGAATACGCCTGGTTCACAAGCATTTACGAAACTAATTTTATATTTTAATAAAGATAAACTGCAAAATAATTCTTATTATTAAAGAAAAATTCATTGTAATCACAAACGAAAAAATACAATAACCCCTTCGGTCCCTGATTTAACATTCGGGGACTTATGATCTTTTACTTATAAAAACTAAAATGTTACAATTTTACGTTCCTAATAAATAAATTAATGTTTTTTTTTTTTCGTTGAAACAAACAAATAAATGCCTGCATCTAAGCTGAATCCCTCATAAAATAAATTTTATGTTCATCTAAGTCTGCAAAATGCCTAAAAATGTCCAAAAGGCAATGTGACCGAGAAAGTGATAAAAAAGTATTTAACTTAAATCTTTTTCAATATATTTTTTCAGGATTTGTAGATTATTTACTTCTTTACAACTCCTAAATTTGTGATTGCGTTTATTTAGGTTAATGGTTATTAAATGGATGATGGGTGTTTGTAGTTTTAGATTCCTATTTTTTAACCCAAATTACTAAGCGCCTAAAGGATAAATTTCCGAAAAGATATTTTTCTGTCATTTACAATGTCATTTCGGTTGGAAAAAACCAATGAATAACTATTTGTAATATTATTTTATCTTCGGAACTTCAGAGAGTATTCTCTTCCAAATAATCAACTATTCAGAAAAAGTGTTCTTTCTTAAATATTAAATACAGGAAATTTTTTCGAGCTGAACACAAAATGTCCAATACATGGATATTTTTTCACGCTGTTTGTTTACAAATTTGTTAGTGATGTGAAAATTTTCACTAATTTAATGTTCAATAATTTCTTACATAATTTGGGCCACTGCTCAAAGTTAATTATTATATTTATATTTATGCTCTTTCTTTTAAAAAAACTTCAAAAACGTGTACATTTACAAGATTTAAAGAAATGTTTAATGAAACGAAGTTTCTTTTATCGTCACTAAATTTCAGCAAGGATATAAACAGCTTTTATAGTGTATCAATCGGATTTCTCGTCCTGATTGATAGGTTATTCTGATGCATCCATTTCTTAAGCAAATATTTTTATGCTCAACAAATGTGTTTAACAAGGGTCCTCCAAAAATGAGTTCCTCCACGGCCCGTAAAAAGAAACAAAACATAATTGCACGAACAACGTTATTTCAAAAGATACAGCAATGTTTCAGTTACTTCTCAGTGTAACAATTCCACAAAAAAAAATTCTGTAGGAAATTTCTAGAAATTGGCCCAAAAATCTGTAGAAAATATGGAGGCAATTGGTCCATTCTGGAGATATTTTTAATACAGTAAAACCTCCATAACGGACACTCCCGAATAGCAGACACCTCTATTTAACGGATAGTTCTCCAATCCCCACTCCCAAAACCTAAATTTTTGTATGTTTAACCTTCGAATAACGGACATTCTAAATAGCGGACACCATTTTAGACGATAAAGGATGAAAAAGTATTTTTAACAGGAAAAAAAAATAAAAAAAAAGTAAAAAAGTTTAAATTTATCAGGGCAATGTGTCACAAATTTCGTGATCAGGGATAAATGTAGAGGGTGGGCTAAGGAAATTTCTCCTTCATGTTCATTATTGAATTCTGGGAGTTGCGTGGGAGAGATATCTGCCAGAAAATTCAAATATCAAAGTCCCCCCCCCCGGAAGATTTTATGTTTTTAATGATCAAAAAGTATAATCCCTATCCCCGCTCGGAATTCTATAATGATCAATAACTTCACTTTGAAAAACAAATTATACATAATCGCAAGCAAAAGTAGACTTTTGTAACAGATTTATTTATTTATTTTTAATAAGAATGTAATAAATAGCAGTTAAAGGTGTGCACAATTTTATTTAAGTTTTATTGCTTAAAAAATAATTTTAATTTTTCATTAATCATATAATAGAGGTTTTAGAACATATAAATGTCAATTAATAAGATAATAAGCATTTCTTAGCAATTTTTGTATCTCTGAGGTTTTCCCAATAGCGGACACCTCCGAATAGCGGACAATTTCTGCGTTCCCGAGGTGTCCGTTATTTAGAGGTTTTACTGTACTACCTTTAAAAACATTGCAGATATTTTTAAGTTAAAACTAAATGTGCAAAATTTCTTCAGATTTCTGTAAAGTTTCTCTAGAAAGTGGATATTTCTCCAAATAATCTTAAGATTGTTTTTAATGAAGAACAACCAAAAATGTAATACTTGTAGAATGGCACAAGTTTGTGTAATCCAGTATCATAGAAGTTGGCCTCTGCGAATGAAACTGCATCGTCACAGTTGTCAGCACAGATCTCATTACCCGTAACGATCCTGATGAGCTACTTGTTGCTCTCATCGTAATATCACTACAGAAAAGTTAATGTTGCTGCCATGTGTTTGGTTTTTCGCTCGAGTGCAATATATTCGACATCTACCTTATCCATAATTTCCGGACCAACATGTGTTTCAAGATGATCGCCTTTTCAGAAATCTTTTCGACATTTTTCTGCAGCGATACCACGATGAGGGTAACGAGTACCTCAACAAGATCATTACAGTTCATGAGACGTGATTCGAAAACCATTACAATCTGGATCTATTTTCATATGGCAGATTTCGGTGATAGTGGAATGCAAAAACTTATTTTATAATATGACAAGTGTTGTGCAATCCCGGTGGTTCTTATGTGGAAAATTAGCTGAAATTTTATTGTAGCTTTTGCAATAAGTTTTTGGCAGGTAATTAAGTTTTGTTTATTTTTACAGGCTGTTGAAAACATATTTTCTGGATGACCCTCGTACAGTCAAACGTGATACATAAACAGAATCAACTTTAACAGTGAAGTTAATAGTATTTTGAAAGAAAAAATCAGTTAAGTAGCTGGAAGTACGTTTCGAAAATCTGTGAGAGGAAAATGAACTCTGGTTTAATCAAAATGCGTTTAAATCTCAAAATATATTGGTTTTTGTTCTTTCTACAGATAAAGAACATCTTTCATAATTGTGAGCTATTAGGGGGAATTTCTGCATATCCATCATGGTTATATTTCATTTTCGTAGATACATATTTGACCTTATTTTTCAGTGTACTCACTATGATAATAGGTCAATATCAAGAGATTGATATACATTAATTATAATCAATAATTTGACTGTAAATAAAACGAAATATGCTGACATAAACAGAAGAGATTACCCCGTTTTTCTTTTATGGATAGTCTAATAACACGAGCTTACCAATTAATATCTAAAAATTAAAAATTCAAGAATAAAAAACTAAAATGGAAAATCAAATAAAAAAATAATTTATTCATTAATTCCCTTTCAAACACATAAAGAAACTCAGAGAAAAAAAAACATTAACAGAAACTTTAATTTATCTTTTGTAGAGCTATCAAGCTGCCTTCGAATGGTTTCATTAATCAAAGCTTTTAACAGATTCAAAAGAATAAATGCATTAGAATTCAACAATCAGTGAATTCACGCATTTGCAGAAAAATTATAATGCAATTATTTCATTTCATTGAATTTAAAGTTCTTCAAAACACTTAATGTTTTTCTACAATTATAATACTTCAATGAAGTTAAATCGTTCAAAGCTATTTACTTCTGCTTTTTTTCCGAAATTGTCTAAAAGCGGAAAGATGTTATTAAAGCTGGTAATTAAGGTTCCAAACTTTACATTTGGTGTCACTAAATAGTTTTTAAAATTCGTCTGAATAATTTTCCCTTTTATTGCCTTTGAAATAGCGAAAATTAGCGACAAGTCTAAAGCTCATTATGTTAAAAATGAATAAACATGCATGTATAATACTTTAAAAATATATATTTAAGTAAAAGTATTTCATTAAAGTTTGATTTTTTAAAAAATAAATATGTTTCATTTTTATTAGTTTTAAGTTATAAAGTCATGCATGTCTTTTTTTTTCAGGAATTTAGGTACTGCATCAGGATAACGCTCGCAAAATTCATTATTATGAGCTAATGATTTTCAATACCTGCAAGAAACATACATATAAAATGGACTTTATGATATTTCGGATAGCCTCATGCACATTTGCGGCAAGTTTGATTTTTTTCTGATTTTGTCTTGCCGCGTCAAGTTTGACTTCACAAATTTGCAGCGGATCACCCACATGGTAAACCAACCCATTTTCATGTGTAGTTTGTTGTAAAAATGATGCAAGACTGTTTTAAATTCACAAAAGTAATGAAGGCAAAAAAGTACACAATCAGCGCATGTGCAGAAACTGTGTGCTACTCAAAGACAAGAAACACACATCATTGAGATCAGAAATGATCTCATGTGTCATCATCAAGAAGACACATCATTGTTACCGGTATGAAATCTCATTTTCATTGATGGGTTAAATTAAAGAACGCAGTAAATATATTTCTTATGTTAACTTTTCAGCTGCAGTTATTTTTTTGTAAAATAACATTTTATCTATAATAGACAACTTATTTCATATAAAAATCTTACAAATTATGTTAATTTTCTATGTCACAATTATGTCTTCGTCTATTTTAAATTAGTGAAAATTTAAATTTTAAATGAGTTTTTCTCAATATTATTTTCTGCAATTTTTTTTCAAAACATAGCTTTAATTGATATTTGTTTATTTTTGTCTTTAACCCATTCGAGCCTATGACTTTTAATCCTTTCCGGACTGCATCTCTTAAATAAATTTTATGCAGCTGGCACCGCCTTCTTAAAACATTTTATATATCAAATACGTAAAATACTCTAGTTAATCTGCTTCCTCTTTTGCAAGCACATCGTACGGGGAACGTGCTTTTGCCAATTATGTTTTTCCCGTACCAGTTACGAACATCCATACTCCAGTGATAATTTATTATTCTCACCAGTAAAAATTTATTGTAAAGTTTGCATTATTTAATCCGAACCTTTTTCAATTTCAATTAGGCAAAAATTTCTCTTTTTAAAAGCCGGTGATAAAAATTAAAATTTCTGTAAAAGATATTAATAAAATAGATATTTTTTCAAAGCTCTTTTCAAAAATATTATACAGATATCACATTTGCTTGAAAGGTATGATAAAGAAAAATGCATGCATTCTTTTGATGGTGCATACACAACAGTACGCATGCATGAATATACACTACATGGCCATTGATGACCGTCCACTTGCGATTTTAGACATTTTGTTAAATATCTAGAAAAATACATGAGAATTTTCCCCAAAATTCTTAGTGTATAAATATATTAATACAAGTCGTACATTTCCATGGAAATTTTTTTCCCGAAACTCTATTGGGGACCGTCAACAAATTAAAAAAGAATGAATAACTTATTGGTAACCCTGTCAAAACTAATGTAGCAAAAGCGCTCAAACTGTAGATGATGATTAAGTGGCTTAGTGCTGTGTTCATTTTTATGTGAATAGCATGTATACATGTAGAAAAAAATAAGGTTTTTATAAAAATGGTCCCAAGTTTTTTGCTTATAATTTGCAGAGTTCTTAATATAAGTAACATTGTTTTCTGAAAATATGACAAATAATATTGCACACAATACCCCGTAATCAAAATTAAAATATGATAAAAATTGTATGAAAAATGAGTAGGTTTACTAAATAATTTTTCACAGCGCATGCGTCATCGATATCAAAATTTCCTTTGCATATTATGTTGGCTAAATGTATAGAGCAACTTTTGTGGAAATCGTAAAATCATAGCTTCAAAATTCTGAAAATAATCGTCAATAAAATAATTTGAAAATCCATTATTCCTAAAATGAAGCAAAAATAAGAGGGGTTGTATCCATATTTTCATTGATTAGTGTCAACATAGAATACACAATGTGGGACGTATCACTACATTTGGATAAAATTTCTGATTTTTTATCGTATATTTGAAGGGAAGAAATAGCGTAACAGTTGCAAACAGATATTGTGTGCGACAAGATTATTTCTTTGCAATAAGTTTGCAGTATCTATGACAATAATTTTTCCAATAGCCGGCAAACAATTTACAATGCTTTAGTCATGACAGTACGAAATTTTCTACTTTTTTGAAGCTAATTTGCAATAAATATGAATACAGCAACAGTTTTATTTGCACGACAAATTTACTGCGAATCCACAGTGGGTGACTACGGCATTTATGTTACCTTGTAACAGTATTATTATGAACTTACAGTCTTGTTATGCTGAATTTGCTGCAACTCTGTTGGTTTGGAAAGCAAGACTGCTGCAAATTTTATGTTTTGTTTCTTTTTACGGGTCGTAGAATCTATTCTATCCTAAACGGAACTCGTAATTGAAAAAAAAAAAAAAAAAAAAAAAAAACAGCGTTACTTTATTGTTGAAATTAATAGTATTTTGGATGAATAAATTCAATTACGCATCCCAAAATCAGTGACAGCAAAAGGAACTTTGTTTTTATAAAAGTTTCTTTAAAACTTAATGCTATATGGTTACTCTCATTTCTTCAAGTAAAGAACACTTATCAGCATTGTAGTCTATTATGGGAAGAGGATATTTCGTCTGTTTCTTCGTTGTTATATTTTATTTTTGTAGATTAATACATGTTTCCTTTTTTCTTTTTACTTTATAACCACAAAGCAGGATGTAGTAAAAAGTCATTTAAATAAAGGCGCGAATGAAAATATATATATATGTATGCATTTATCTTAATCGACAATTTGCGTGTTAGTAAAACAAAATATGCTGACAAAAATAAAATAGATTACCCCGTTTCTTTGACTGTTAAAAAACTTTATACCTAAAAAAAACCAATTAAAAATTCAAGAAAGGAAAACTGAAATTAAAAATCAAATACAGAAGTTTAAATATTTTCTTTTTCATTAATTTCCTGCGAACAATATAAAAGAAAGTAATGTCATTAACAGAAACTTCCTAATTTACCTTTTATAGAGCTATCAAAGTAGATGAATGATTTCGCTAATTTATTAATCGAACCTTTTAACAGATTCAAAAGAATAAATGCATTAGAATTCAACAATCAGTTAATGCATTTGCGGAAGAATTAAAATTCAATTATTTCATTTCATTGAAATTTAAGTACTTTCCTACAATTATAATATTTAAATGAAATTAACTTGATTTATGCTATTTAATTCTGTTTTTAATTCCGAAGTAATCTGAAATAAAATAAATTTTGGTTTTAAAACTGATGATTAATTTCCTAAATGTTAAAATAGGTGTTAGCAAACAATTTTAAAACCTCATTTCAGTATTTTTCTCTTACATTGCCTTTGAAATATTTAAAATTAGCGAGAAATTTATATCATTATATTAAATATTATTAAACATGCAGAGTTTAATAATCTTCGCTTTTTTCCCACCACTAATATCTTAGAGAAAATGCTTTTTTTTTTTAAATCGACGAAATATTCCAATTAAATCAAATAATATTTTATGTATTAAAAATAATGGTATCCAAATTCCAGAGACTTGGTAGTTCTGAACTCGCATGTGGAAAGCGTTAAAGGAATATTTAAGCAAACATATACTTATAAAAAATTATTACATATATTTAATTTTTATTCGTTTTATGTTATAAATACATGCAAGTTTTTTCCGAGGTTTTAGGTACTGCATGCATGATAATGCTTGAGCTATTCATTCTGTGAGTTAATATTCTTTAGTCGCGTTCGTAATTATATAAATTTTAACACCTTTAGTCGTCGTTTGGTCAATCTGTCTTTCTGTCCGCATAAAACAGTGCAAAAACTATTTATGGCTATTATGAGTTGAAATTTAATATATATAATCGTCTAGAATTTTGTCTAGTCACTTCAAATTTTATGAAAAATGATATTACTTTATTAAACCTATCATACGCTATTAATTCAGTGATATCCAGGATATATAATGAATTTCGGTTGCCATGGTAATGATGTTCTATTTAAAATTGAGTCCTTTAAGTATTTCCGTATTACTTAATTTGATACATGTGATCTTAATAAAATTTGTATTCACGCATTTTTGTACTTGAATCCCACAGCCACTGCGCCAAGATCTGAATATTTATAAAACTAATTATAATACGAACGCACCGCGTTTGACACGTTTGACGTACAATTTCGAACAGGTTAAAACTTACAAGAATATGCAGACACAATGGTCTTGTATTCTCGCAATTTGTTACCTGAATTATTAATTTGAATATATTAAACTTCTTATTTAGCTTCTATAAGCAGCATGCTTGAGTACTATTTTCAACTGTACATCAAAGAGTGTTGGAAGAAAAAACTGTTTGTGTTAGCAAATCTTTTTTACATTTTCTAACATGGAATTGCAATTAATGATAATATATATCTTCTCTCATCAAGTTTAATCCAAGAAACTATTTCTACTTTCAACTATAATAATTATTGGCTCGCTCATTTTCATAACAAAATCAAGAATAAATAAATAACAAGTAGTTAGAAAAAGTTGTCTCTGATGAATAGGTATGGATAAGGCTTGAAAGTACCAAGATATTTTAAATAAAATTAACATCCCTCTGAATATTTTAATTGCTTTTTAAGTAAAATAGTTAACGTTTTAAAGTTCATATTACATAATTTATGTTTAACCCTTTCCGGCACACTGTGCCCGGTCTGGGATACCTATTTGTAATTCGAAACTTGCAAACCGCACCAATAATATTTTACTAAAATTTTACTTTTACCATAAAAGCTGAAATTAGGAGTGTCAAAATATCTAAGAAATTCGTTTGTGAATTCCGGTGTCACTCGATAATTTCTCATTTTACGAACAGATTTTGCCCGTGCCGGAAAGGGTTAAAACAAGGTGAAAAGGTCCGTTCCGTCATACGTTTTTATTAAAAAAGTTACCATTGAATTTTTTGTATTAATTTAGAATTTTTGGATACAGAAAAGAGCCCAAACTAAGAATCCTGTTGTGGACTAGTTCACCAAATATTGGAAAATCGAATGGAATCACTTCAAATGTTTTTCTCCCTTTACTATTAATTATTAATTTTCTTTATGATATCCTAAAGAAATTTTTATTAAAATTCTGACGAACTAACACTTTTTAACTATATTAGAAAAGGTTAAAATCTGCACATAAACAAAACAAAACAAAAAATAAACGAAAAATAAATAAAATAAAAAGTAAAAAAATAGAAATAAAATAAAAATAAAACAATTTTATGAAGAAATGCTTTACTTTAAAACATAAAGTAAAAAAACATTTCCTGTTTGTAGTCGCTACATACGGAAAAGTCATAGAATTTCCAATTTTTAATATATTTTCTTAGTTACGAAATATTTTTGGCAACATTGAAACGAACATACGATTAATGTTGCAGCTCTAAAGCAGCATTTCCGTGTTTCTCGAGGGGTTTTAATGTCTTAGACAGCCCTTCAAGAATATAAGTCAAATTTCGCAGTCGGATTTCGAAATTATTTTCCTGAATTTTGAAATCATATTCTTATTCTTGATAAAAAAAAATAAAGCATGGCCTAAATAGATGGAAGATTAATTTGTCTGTTTTAGTGTTTAAGTTTTAAAGTATTGAACTCAATTTGTGTATGTTGCTCTAGCTCAAAATTTTGAAGGCTAGTTATTTAAAGTGTTATAAATTAAATTAATTTAAATTTGAGTGAATCAGAATAAAGAAAAACAATTTTTCGTAATTTTAAATGTATTATATTACTTAATATAATAATAATATAAATGTGCTGTAAAAAGCTGACTACATACGCACCTAAATATGACTACAAGAAATTTTCTACATGAATTTTCAGTTCATATAATAATCCTTAAAATTGAAATATGAAAGGCGAAAAGTGAAAATTTAAAAAAAATGATCGAACATTTTATTTATTTATTGCTTTTGAACCTCATCAAATGAAGTAGAGAAAAAATAGGGATGTTTCTAAATAAATATCTGGATTTTAAGGCTTAATAGCATTTATTATAAAAAAAAATATGTATAATTAATACATAAAATGAAAGAGAAACTTAAATAGTTTTACACACAAGTTTACAAGTGTTCAATGTGAGCACCTTTCGTCACACGGCATACATCAAGTCGATAGCTCAGTTCGTCGCAAACGTTGATTAGTGTTTTTGGGTTCATTGTTGCAACAGCTGCAATGTCATCAGGTAGTAGAGGCACGTAAACACGATCCTTTATGAACCCGCAGAAGTAGAAATCATACAATATCAGATTGGGTGAGAGTCTAAAACAGAACTTGTTTGCTAATCAACGTTTGAAAAGAACTGAGTTATCAACTTGATGTGTGACGTGTGACGAAAAGTGCCCACATTGCAAACTTGTGAGCTTGTAGGTAAAACTGTTTGACTTGCTCTTTCATTTTATGTATTAATTGTAATTTTAAGTTTTATGTAATAAATAATACCAAGGGTTAAAATTCCGATATTCATTTAAAAACAAAACGTATATTATATTTTAGAAATCTATCAAAGATGTTTCGATTGTTTTCGCTAATTTCTTAATTACAACTTACAAAAGTTGGATTAAATGTATTAGAACCTTAGCTAGAATAAATTTTCACAAATGCGAAAAAAAATCGAATGCAATCAATCCATTTCATTAGAAAGGTCTGCAAAATATTGAATTATTTGAAACTATTTAAATACTTTAATAATTTTAATCCGTTCTGTATATGTTATTAATTTCTTTGTTTAAGAGAAAATATAATACTCATTTTATTCTCGATTCTTATATTAAGTTTTCAAAGTTTAAATTAACCAAAAATAAAAATTTTTTTAAAAGTATCTAGATAGGTTTTTCTAAATGGACGTAGATTAAAAATGTTTTAACGTTCTTGGAAAGTTATGGAAGCGACAAAACATTATTTTTGGAGCAGGCTATCTTTGAAATTTCATTTTTATTCGCCTCACTTATAATATAAAGAAAATATTGAAATTGGGATTTGCGTCCCAAGATTTGCGTAGTACTGCACAACCAAATCACGTGAATTTGACACACATTTGTGGCAGAACATTTCCACAACAGCTGCATACAGACTGGGAGGCGGCAGCACAGTCAATCACCTGATCGGGTCATGGATGACATTCTAGGAATATTTAAATATCGATTCGCGTATTAAAACGCAATCGGTCTGCCAAATCATATTTTGGTGGAAATCTCGATTTTAGAGGCTGACTCATAAGTTTACCGTTGTGTTTTCCTGTTCCCAGTCCTCTATGTTTTCACACATTCGAGTACAGGAAAACATAATAATAAACCTACATGTAATCCGCCATAATCCGGTTTTTGCGTATCTTCTAAAAAGATATGGTTCGGTAGATCGATTGAATTTTAATATGCGAATCGAGATTTAACTTATCCTAGAATTTCATCCTTGAACTCGATCGAGGTGATAGACAGTGCTGCCATCTACTAGGATTCTAATAGGATTTTATAATAATCGGCGGACAGATTATATCCATTTAAAAATTATTTTCAAACCATTTAGCAATAGATTATTCAGTGATAATCTCAAAGGAAATGTGACAGAATATAAATGTTTAATATGGCGGAGGCACCATTTATTATTGGTAGCACAACGGAAACGTTTCCAATTTCACAGCTCAAGGTACAAACTTTCCAATCCAATACACTGTCAGAAAAATTCGTCAATATACACTAAGTTATCGTTTTTTTTTTCACAAATAACTTCTGTTCTCCCAGAAAACGTATTTGTTCTGTAAGCTCATTCCAAACGTCGAAAAATGTGGAAAAGATTCCGTTTATATCTAGCACGCATGCGCATTGGGTCTGTAAGTAATAAATTCGATTTTTTTTTAAATGAAAAACAAAAATATTCTATTGATTAAAATGTCTAATTTAGTTTTAAAAGACAAAAATGTTTTCGAATTTTAAAATAAATAACAATTACTTTTTTTATTCGTTCAAAAACTCTCACAATCTGTTATTCAAAGTTGGATAAGTTGAATAAAGTTCAATATACTAAGTTATTTCTATGATAAATATTCGCATATAAAATATACCTTAAGTGAACACATAAAAAAAATATTTTAATTAAAAAATAAAATGCAAAGAAAAAAATTGATATTTTTAAAAAAATATCTTATCGAATAAAAATAGAACATCCATGTTTTTTCTCTAACAATCTACGTAATATATTTAAAGTTCACATTTTTATACTATATTAATACCAAACGTAAAAAAAAAAAAAAAAAAAAAAAAAAAAAAAAAAAAACAGCCACAGTTTCATTAAAGATGAAATCTTTCCGAGATTAACTGCAAAATTAAAAGCTTTTTAAAGAAATCACCAAACCACACCCATATGAAAAGAACACTTCTATTTTAAAGCGCAATCGCCATGAGCAACCGTAGCGCCGAGAAAAAGCGCTCGCCTTGTAATGCTGGGGTAGTGAGTTCGATCCCCACCTCTTCCGCATTGATTTTTTCCAAACTTTTTTCAAGTGACGGATATTTTTCCTCTTTTGACGGAGAAAAAAATAAACGGAAAATCGTCAATCTACAGACAATTTCTGGCAGCAGTGCTGTCAGTACATTTTCTGTGAAAAAAACGGAAGTTTTTTTGAGAGTGTAGGTTACTTTGTGTTTGTAATTTATAAAAATCTCCTGCTTCTTTTGCTCTTTAGACCAGGGTCGCCAATTTGGTTTCTATTTTTATTCAGAATTTCCAAATTTTTTTTTCTTTACTTATGTAATCACGAAATGTTTGACACTAATTAAGGCAAAAATTTCCATTGGAAATTTTTGTATTATTTGAATCACAAAGTGGTCGAGCTAGCATTTCTGCTCTATACAAGTGCATCAATTTTTGTATAATCTTGTGAAATCACTAGAGATGATGTTAAAACTGTTGTTAGCTTTCGTTTTTTCAAAACCAAAAACTAAAACAAAATCACTTCACCTTTTTCATTCACGTATAAAAACATTTCATATTTATTTACTTAGAACAGATGTCACAAATAAAAATTAAATTAAAAAGTTGACATGTTTCGGTTCATTCATAAGAACCGTATTCATAACACATAAAATCAGTAGAAAACTAAATGACACTGGATATAAATAATTTATTAATTAATAATTTATTCATATCCAGTGTCATTTAGTTTTCTACTGATTTTGTGTGTTATGAATACGGTTCTTATGAATGAACCGAAACATGTCAACTTTTTAATTCAATTTTTATCTGTGACACCTGTTCTAAGTAAATAAATACGAAATGTTTTTATACACTAGAGATGATTTTTTATTTATTTATGATAAAATTTAACTACATTTATAATTTTCTTAGGATCTTAAATGTATATCAGTTAAATTTCCTTATAAATACATATAAATGTCGATATGATGAAATTGTAGCTAAGAGAAACTAAAACTGACAAAAGTTAATTAAATTAAAATTTTTTGAACAAGTTCATCATAAAACCTTCTTCCCTTAAAGTGTATTTGACAAAAAATATCTTTTCTTTTAAAATTGTATTCCATCACCAACCGATGAAAAATTGCCAAATAACGGAATTTTCATTATTTTTTACAGACGCTCTATCGTGGTTCCGCCAAAAAAATTTTCATGAACATATATACCCTCATAATACCAACATTCTGTAACCTTTTCGGATTTTTTGAAATATTTCCGTATGGAGATCTTTCTTTTCGGAGCTTAGTCAAATTCATTAGCTTCGAAAAGGTATAAAATTTCTTACTTCTTAACAAATGGAGACAACCACTAACGTTTGGATAGTCGAGAAGAATAAGTCCAGATTTTTCTTTGTTAATGAGCGGCTCAATTTAATTTTAATTATTTTTCCCTTAAGAAATGTTCGTGAAATTGTAATGAAACAAACTCCTAAACGCTTTTTCAATGTGTCGAAAACTGCTATAATGAAAAACAACAGTATTGAAGAGCTTTGTGACATGAAATGAAATTATTTCTTGTCAACAGTTGCTGCACATGAAAAAGTAAATAACATTTTCCGATTGCAAAATATTTTTTGGCAACGTTAAAGCGAATGAAAGATTAATCTTGCTGATTAAAATAGAACATTTCTATGTTTTTGAATGAAATGTCCTATTTCAGTTGCGCTTAAGTCAGACTTTGTAGATTCATTTCAGATTTGAGATACAGTAGACTCTCGTTATTTCGAAATCGGATAATTCGAATCTTCGCTTAGTTAGAACTAAACATGAAGTCCCGAAATTCTCAATGGCAGAATAACGATAAAAACTTTCATTTATTCGAACTCACTTTCTCTCGACTTCGTTTAATTCGAACTAACTAGAATTCCGATTTTTCATTTTTCTTGTATTTCTCACAGATTTCAGATCATTTGAATAACTTTCTTTCTTTGATTTTTGTGAAAATTGTTCCGAACGAGCATACATATAATCCAATGCATTTGATATCCACTTTCTTAGTGACCCGTCTGTCTATCACTGACGCTTTAAATTTTTGTTCAATTGTGCTTGTTTCTAATCTTTTAATTAGTTTATGTATTTATACATTCTAATTTAGTATTAAGTCACATTCTAATGATAACAGCCGAAGTAAGTTTAAAATACACTATAACATTAATTCCTTTGTAATAGTACCATATTAAGTATGCTTTCCTCACATAGTTTCCATAATTCGAACTTCGGATAATTCGAACATTTCTTGTACCGACGAGTTCGAATTAACGAGATCCAACTGTATCTAAAAATAAGTCCATGAAATTATATCTTTAACCGTTTGCATTTCAAGAAGCGCGATCTTTGCTCTTGAGGTTTTATGTCGGGAAAAACCAGCACATTTCGCGCGTTTGGACCACTGATGGTCCGCCGATTGGGACTTATCGACATAAATAAAAGAAACATTATCGTGCCCTTGAAATTTATCGACATAAAATAAAAGAAGGCTATCGCGCTGCTTCAGTCGTTTCTGCATAAAATAAAAGAAACGCAATCATGCTGCATGGGATTTTTCGACAGTGTGGTAACAAAACCCTCTGGGACTCAAAAGGTTAATAATAGTAAAGTATATATTTACCGGATGCAAAATAATCTTTCTCTTGCAGTTTAAAAATATAAAGAAAATTTAATATGTCGTTCTAATGCAAAAACGTCAATTTATTTAAAATGTTACAAATTAATAGAATTTAAATGACTAAAATAATCGACTTTTTGGTCATTTTAAATGTATTTGATCGTTCAATATAAAATATGTAAATTTGCTGTAAAAAAAGTCTTGCAATTTAATCAATGGTATTTAAAAACTGAAATATGAAATATTAAAATGTAAAATTAAACGGAAAATTTTAAACATTTTTAATTATTTATTGTTTTTGAGTAACATTAAAGGAAATAGAAAAAAATACTGTAAATTAAAATGGCATTATTTATGTTTTAACAAATAACCAAAGAGGTTTGAATTGTTTCTCTAATTTGTTAATGGCAACTTTAAACAGATTCAAAGAATAAACGCATTAGATTTTTCACCTGGAATGAATTTGCACAAATGCAAAATAATTAGAGCGCAAATATTTTATTTCATTGAACTGAATGCACTTCAAAATATTTTAATGAAGTTAAATCGTTTCACGGTATTTTTTATTTTTTATTTAAAAGAAAGTAAAATGCTGATTTTAATGCAGCTAGTTAGATTGCTTTTGAAATTTTCAAAGTTTGGATTATCCAGCACTGAATAGTTTCCGAAAACCATCTAATTAGTCTTCGAAAAAGTTTGGTCGTTCCAGTAAAATTAAAGTAAATGATAAAATGATACTTTTACGGGAGGCAACTTTTAAAATTATATTTTAAGGTTGTTCTTAAATCAAAAAGGGCAACTTTGTGACACATGCATTAGTTTATTTTTGTTCGGAAATGTATGAAAATAGCAGGTGTTGTTATTCAGAAACTGTCTAATTGCACTCATTCTTTTGTTTTTTAAAAAACACAATAGATTTTTCATAACAAGCCTTCAAAGTTGACACTTTTGAGCCTATTTCCCGACGAAAGCAGAAAAACCGGTCGAAAAGGAGGAGAAAAACGGGTGATTGCGTCACCGAAATAGCTTATAACTCGATAAGTAATTTAATTATCATAAAAAAAATAAGTTCATTTCAAAATCGCTTCCATAGTCAGGCATTCCAATTTTATAACTTTCTGTTAAAAAATGAATTTGTAAATGTGTCAAAACGTTTTTCGCTTGTTGAGCGGGTCAATTAAGAACACCCTTAAACTTCGGGAATACAATACTGTAGGGAAAAGACTTGAAATCATGATATATATGAAGACAATAACTTTACAAAAGTATTTCCGATTCCGCTCCCATTGAATAAATATCTTATATACCATTGTCACAAAAATTACAGAGATTATTGTAACAATCGGCCAACGGTTTAGGTATTTTATCTTTTTTAAAACATTTTGAAGTCATTTTTCAACCATATTAAAACTATTTTTCAAACTAATCTTGCGAAGGATGTGACTAAGGAAATATGGTGTGGAAGCGTCATAAACATTACGGTGAAATAATCAAGAATTAGCAGCACAAAGCAAAAATTTCCCATTTCTAAGAAGGAGTTGCAGTATTCGAATTTAACAGATTCCTTTGAATCTGTAATTAACCGCTAGAATTTTTAAAACTCCGTTATGAGCAAGGTTGTCAATTTCGATTCCATTTGGTTTCAGAATTTCGGAAATTCATACTGGCATTTTTTTTTCTATTTAACATTTTGTAATCAAGGATGTCCATCATTAAAAAATAAAAAAAAAAAAATCCATAAGAAATACTTCGTATAAATTTGAAATTTCTCAATGTAAAAGTTTACCAAACTGCCAAACTTGCTATGAATACGTTCATCAACGGCTAGAAAGTCCATTCGACTTTCTAGTCGTACATAAGAAACATCATAACAAATATTTAACTCCTTATTGGCGATTTAATATGTATTTTTTATCATTTCTATAAGAAAATTCTATAATATTCACATAAATAATATCCTTAAACCCTTAAGAAATACTTTGGAAAGAATTAAAAATTGTAACAATATGACTGCATTCACTACATTTACATAATATGTAGATGAAATCTGTTGCCACATTTAACAAAACAACTCAGGATATTTTGCCGAATGTCAAGTGAAACGAAGTACTTTGGCGCTGTTTAGTAGACTTTCACTGCGCATTCGGAATGGATTTCTTCTAGAGATATTTTTATGCCTTATAATCATTTTTTATGAATCTGCAATTTACGCTACCCTCTTTTTTACTCGAGTTGTATATATAGTATTGTAGATATTGTGTTGTCATTTTTAAAATGTGACTTTTTAACCTGTGTTTAAAATTTAAAGCGACAAACACCTCCACAAAACTATAAATAAACAAAAAAAACAGTAGACTGCTTTTAATTGCTGAAATGCATAAAATGAAAACTTAAAATAGATTTAATACATTTATTGCATATTTCAGTTCAAATCTAGGACTACTAATCTGGCCATGATTAGAAATGAAACATAAAATCAGTCTAAAAGTTTCGAGAAAGATTTCACTGACATGAAGCGAAAATAATTTGATGCCACGCAGAGAAAAGTCATAACATTTCAAAATTTTCTTTCCCAAATTAATAACTTTTCTAAACTGCATAATATTTTTGGCAGCATTGAAATGAACAAACGATTAATCTTGCAACTAAAAGAGCGTTTCCGTGTTACTCATGGGGATTTCGTGTATCAGTCAAGGATGCGTCAGACATCCTTGTCGCTTTTTGAATTTTTATTTCTAGAAAGAAGCATAAGAAGTTACATTTTTATTCTTGACAAAGATAAAGTATGTCCTAATCAGATTAAAAATTAATTTTTCTGTTCCATATTTAACATTTAAGAAGATCTTTTGAGAAAGATATACTTTCTGAACAGAGAGTACCACAGTGACTGGTACTGAACTTTCCGTTTAGGCCGCATCGGCCACCGGTAATTAACTGTGTAAAATTATTTTAATTATTCAGAAAATGTAATCCTGTGATAAATAAAAGTTAAGTAAATTTGAAATATCTTTCTTAATAATTACTTAAAACAATGTATTTTTTTTCAGTTTTATTTCATATATTATACTGTCAGTCATCGGTGACTTATGAGGTCCAAACAGAAAGTTCAGTGTCAAACCATTACCCCCTACAACAGTAAGCCTCCACACGGAAGCAGTGACGTCGTTGAAGTAGACCGATGTTCAAATCGGCGCGGATTTCGCAAGTGATATTCAAACTTATAGTATAGATGAAAATTTCAATACTTTGCTCGCTTTTTTCTCGGTAGATAAATTTTTCTTATAATTAAAGCAAAGAAAAAAATTACAAAATTAAGGTTTAAGATTATTGTGAAGCGATTACAGATTGCTCTTTAGTTGATAACTAATTAATAGTAGCATTTTTATGTTTTAATGTATGTAATATATATATATATATATATATATATATATATATATATATATATATATATATATATATATATACATTTTTTTTTCTGGAGCAATGCATACTTATAACGGTATATATATATTATATATATATATATCTAGAATTTATGTTCATTATAAAAAAAATAGAAATGTGAGAAAAAATATATATAATTGTCTCTTAGAGAAAATATTGCATCAATTTTCAGTACTTTTAAAATGAGGAATATAAAATTCCCACTAAAACATGTGTATTTACTTTTAAACCAATGTAATTTTTATACTAAGTCTATAGCTTGTAATCATATAATTAGAATTTGTATAAAATATATAATGCGAACTTTAAAAATGTTCAGGATTACTTAAAAGGCGATTAAATAATCAACTACAGGTGTTGGTAGTTAATTTTATTTGAAAAAAATCTTAGTACTTTCGAACCTTAATTCCAGGTTCTTTCTCAAAGAATAATTTTCTTAGGAAAAAAAAAAAAAAACATCTAGTTGATTATTTAATTGCTTTTAAAGTTATCCTGATCATTTTTAAAGTTCGTATTACATATTTTATACTAAAGGAAGGCGAAAATTGTGTTCCGTGTTATATTTTATATTTATTAGTATTTGTATTTAATAAGTTTTTTATAATAATCTTGTTTCCATCAGAAAATAGACATCATTCTAGCTTTTTTTTTTCTGCAGATTAGAAACGCAAGAAAAAATGTATATAATAGTTTATTAGAGAAAATATCTCACAATATATATGTTTATTGATTAAAAAAAATAGTAATACAAACATTTAAAAAATATGTTTAAAATTTTTCTTCATCTTTGTGATCTCCTTATTGATAAGCATACACATTGTAATATATGTATACATACATGTACGCAATCAAATCTTGTATCAATTTTCAACACTTTTTAAAATTAGGAATATAAAATTTTTGTTAAAACATGAGTATTTACTTTTAAACCAATGTATTTTTTTTCACTAAGTCTATAGCTTATAATCATTTAATAAATTTTTTATAATAATCTTGTTCCCATAAGAAAATAGACATCATTCTATCATTTTTTTTTTCTGCAGATTAGAAACGTGAGAAAAAATGTATATAATAGTTTATTAGAGAAAATATTTCACAATATATATGTTTATTGATTAAAAAAAAAAGTAGTACAAACATTTAAAAAATATGTTTTCAATTTGTCTTCATCTTTGTGATCTCCTTTATGATAAGCATACACATTGTAACATATGTATACATACTTTTTACGTTCATGATTTTCCACCATTTCAAAATGATTTCAATAAAATCAGCAGTATCCGAACAATGCGGTTCATTTGTTTGATTACCCACTTTCCTTAAGCCCTCAACAACATGATCATTAAATATTTGTGCTACCAACCTAACATTCTGTCGTTCCATGCTGGTCGGACAAAGTGCTTTAACAGAAATGCCATAAGCATATTTTAAGAGTTGTCCCTCCTCCAAAGAATGAATATTTTTTATTGTTTGAAAACATGCAGTTTTAGTTTTCGAATAATCATCAAAATCAGGAAAGTACATATTTTGCCCATTTTTTTGATTAATCCAGTTATTTCTGATACATTTGAAAATATGTACAGGATCAAATATAAAAAACAAAGGTCTTTTAGGATCAGCAGGATGAGGATATACAATGCTAAGTTTATTGGGTATCGAAAACAAAGACATGGCTTTGCCATTCAAAGAATTATTGTCTGATGAAACAGAAATCACTCGATACCCAATTTCTTCTAATCCTAAGATTACCTTTTTTACGAATTCATGCAAAAAATCAGCATTAATATTATTTACTGGTAATACATGTACAACGTCAGAAAAATCTGATAAAAAACTATGCAGCATAAAAACATATGCAGCATTAGCTGCTTTTTCGTTATTTGCAGATTTCCCTGCAACATTGCCACCTTTATAATCAAAATAAGGTTTTAAATGGATCTCATCTATCATTAGAGATGTAAGAATTTCATTTGGCTTTAAATATTGAAATTTATTTCTGGCATATAGTAAGAAATTTTCTTCAGATTGCTCGATCTTTGGGTCTAAATGAAAAGATGAGCAAAGTCTTTCAATAGTTGATGGATGGGGTAGTGTTAATTGATTTGAATCCCTAAAAAATTTATAAGAATGGGGAGAAATTGAGTGGAGCAAACTACAGAATATTAACAATTCAGAACTATACCGTAACAATTTTTTTTGGACTAACAATAATGAAATTTGCTCATCCAGAAATTCAATAGCATTAATTTTTTCATTGGACACATGCTCTTTTAATTGATTTAGCAATTCATGTATTAAATCAACTATTTCATTGCAGTCATTTTTATCAACATGGTATGATTTAACTTCATGTAACAATTCTTCCAATTCATTGACAGAGGATAAACTAAATGGAAAGTTAAATTTACCGATATTTCTTAATTTAACATTTTTTCAAAAACTTCAACATTTAAATTATGATAAATAACAATTGAAAATTTTACATTTGGACAAGGTACAAAATCAATAGCAGTGAAGCATGTTTTGTCAGAAAGTTCATGTAGAAACCAAAATGAATCAATATTCATACCTTTTAACAAATTTCTGCATTCACCATAATCACTAAAAAAATGATTCTTCTTGTATTCTTCATTCGATTTCAAACTTTCTGTGATGGCTATATTCATATTTCTCATCTCAGCATTTTTTAACTTCTCATCACGCGTTTCTCTACACTTGATATTCTTTGTCATATAACTTGGACATCCATCAAAGATTGAAGGTACTGCTCCGTCTTTTAGTTTATAGTGAGACAATGGAACTTTGATAATATTTCCTGTAGCAGAATCTATAAATGATGATTCCTTGATGATCAACTCATCCGAAAAATGCTGTATGCACACCTGTAAAATAAATATTTTCATGTGAATAAAATGCATTGTATATTGCAATTAAATTACTATTTTACCTTTGTTATTTAAAGTTTATTGATATTTATTTTTTATTGAGAGATATCATAAAATCGAGTTTGTAAGCATTCCCCCCCCCCCCCTCCTCTCGAAAATAAGTCTACTATTGACTTTTAAGTAGTTTTGGTTTTCTTTTTCATTCCAAAATATAGGCCATTTCCTCCTCTTTTACAAACTTTTTGGTGCGAAAAAATTATTTAAAAATTTAAGGGATATAATTTTTAATCGTTTGATTTTTTATCTGATGCATTAATATAACAGATAAAAAAGTAAATTTAAAGAAAAAAAAACTATTTTTAAATTTTTTCTTTAGAACTTTTTAACTAGAGAAATTTTAGGTTGAGGGGGGGGGACACATTTATATAATATTTTATTACAAATCAGAAACTACTGAAATACGAAAGATTCTTACCCCTATACCATTTTAATCAAAAGCTTCAATATTGTTATTGAATGCTTATTATATAAATTTTATATGCCAGTAATGGACATCATTTGATGTTTTTGGCACATAAAAAATAACTAATAAATATTTAGCTTAAATTATTATTATTTTTTATATTTTTTCCTTGCACGTTTATAAAATCTGGGTTATTGTTGACACTTTTAATCAAAACAATCAGGAAGCAGAAAAAAAATATTTAAAAATAAATAAATAAATAAAATATTTAAAAATAAATAAATAAAAATTGCAATAATAATGAAAGTTATAATAACCGTGAAACTAGTAAATCTGCAGATCACTGCCCTCAAACATCAGTTCTACAGTTTTATTTTTAAAATATTTTATTTTTTATTTAATATATTAAACTCACAATATTTCTTTCATATTTGCAATATTATTTATTAAAAATTATGCATGAAGTAGTCTCTTAAAGATTAATTGTTAAAAATAAAAAAGATAAAGTTATACACCAATATTACAAAACTTTTACTACCATTTAAATCACCAACTGTCTCAATAATTTGATAGCAGTAATTGTCTGACATTTTTAATATTTCAACTATCCATCAAAACTATTAATAAACTTTTGGATGTTTTGATATATTTCTTATATTTATAATTAAATCTTAATTCATATTGGGAAATCAGACAAAGAATGGTTAAATATTGTTGATAGATTAATATAATATTGGAAAAAAAATGAAACATAATAACTATTGATAAAAAAAATAATTTTAAAAGAAATTTCTTAAGGGTGCCCATTACTGGAACGTCTACCCATATGTGTATGCATATATATATTTATAAATCTTTATATACCATTGCAAATTATTATCAATAAATGTCAATATACAAATCATGCATGAATAATTAATATATTTTAACATATGTATATATATAATTTAAAAATATAATTGCATATATTTTATTTGAACTGATTCATCAATTTTTTAATACGAAAATTCATTTTAAAATTTTGAAATCTTTTTTTGAAATACAGTATAAATTAATACAAATTTGAAAATTCTAAAAGTGACAGAACTGAGCAACACTATACACAAATTAAAACATGTATATACTGCAATCAATTACATAGAGAACAAAAAAAAAAATAAAAAAAGATTAAAATATCTGTATTTTAAATTTTTTCAAATTGAATTTAAATAAATGATGCAATTTTAAAGAAAATTTAATGGAGTTTAAAACAAGTTTTGTTAAGCATGGAAAAACAATTAATTTGGCAGTTATAAACAAACATTGAATAAAGGGAAAATTTCTACAGAAAGAGCCAAAAAATAGCCAATCAGAATCGTATTTAGTTTATTTTAGGACTAATTTGCTTATGTGCATAAGAATTTACTCTATGTATTTTAAGCAATATTAGTAAATATTGTATAATGGTTTTTATTTGTTTATTTAATTTTATAATGGTCTAGGTCACAATATTAGGATTCCGATAATAAATAATTCTGATAACACAAGGAATGGAATCTTCATTTTTGCATTTAATGGAAATCTTGTTGCGCAAACAATTGTAAAACATAAAAGATTGAGATCAGTTAAAAAACAGAAAAGTTACAAATAAGAATCAACTTACTCTTGAGTTTGGAGTTATAATAAAATCCTTTCGACAAATCGCTTGCAACCATCTTCGTCTTAAATCTTCATTCTTGGGGAAAGAAAACACTGGCACTTTTGGGCCATTTTTATAATTGTCGTTGCAATTTACGGCACAGCATCGATAAGGCATCCTTTATAACAAAGACACAGAACAATTTTTTTATATAAAATGCAAAGATAAAAAAAAAAATACAGCGAACTACTTTTAAGAGTCAAGCAAAGCAACGTGCGTTTAATCTTTTCCCGCCTTAAGGAAGAAACCCCCAAGCTAAAGCGAAATCCAATACGGGGAAAGCGATAGACAGGGAAATATGGTAACCATGCTTTATAGTCTTTATGGACTACTCTAACTACGTCATTTTTCAATACAGCAACCTGCCCGGAGGCTTACTGTTGTAGGGGGTAATGGTCAAACACTGGTAGTTGACATTGTAAAACGTGATAGAAAACTAAAAAAATTATGTTGTTTTAAGTAATTATTAAGAAAGTATAATCCGGTAATAAGTAAAAGTTAAGTAGACTTTAAATACATTTTAAGTAATTACTTAAAACAATATTTTTTATATAGCAGACTGTCAGTCACCAGTGAATGACGCTGTCGGAACAGAAAGACATGTGTCAGTCACGGGTGACTGACGTTGTAAAATATGATACAAAATTAGATTGCATTGTTTTAAGTAATTACACTACTCCACATTAAAATTGCTACACCAGGAAGAAATGCAGATAATAAAATGATATTTGTTGGACAACTATATTGTAATAGAAATAACAAGTGATTCAATTTTCAAGAAATTTGGGTGCATAGATCCTGAGAAATCAGTACTCACAAGGAAGGTCTCCATTCTGGGCATACTCAGATTTTTTTGAAAAAAATACTAATTAAACTACTCATGCATGTAGTAGAGGATCCGTCAAATTTATCGGCGGAATAACAGAAAAAAATTAGTGAAAATATAAAATACTTTCGAGTATTTGGCGCGAAAAGACGAAAGCGTCACGCGATTTGGCGAGCAGCATTTTCCCTCGCTAAAAGCAAACGATTTTAATGCACCTGAAAATTTCTTGTCGATTATATTTTAGAATACATGTAAGTAATATTTAATGAATTTAAATTTGAACAATGAGGGAGTTTGACAGATAGATATATCTTATATTGCATAATTCTGTTGCTTCTGCTGCAGTTATTTAATTTTATCACTGTGAAAATAATTTCTTACATAAAGAATAGTTTCATATTGAAAAGTATTTTTCATATATTTCCTATGACAAAATTATATGTCCTATGAAAAAATAAAGACAGGCGAATAATGTTGCAGTAATACATTTTAATATCGGGGAAGTTTTTGTTTCCATAGCAACAAAATTGGATCGACAGAGCTCAATTAGATTGGAGTTAATTTTGACGTTGAAATCTGTTTTAATTATTTAAATTTTGTTTTAAATCATAAAATTTCACAGCTAATTTTTATTCTAAATACATTATGACAAAAATATAGTTAAAACAAACTAAAGCTGACAAAACTAACGTTATATGAAATAAATTTCTTTAAACAAGTTCAAGATGAAACATTTTTACCTTAAAAAGAATTTGACATAAAAAAGTATTTTATGAAATTTTATTTTGTTGCGAACCAATGATAAATCGCCAAATAAAAGAAATGTTCATCATTTTTTACAAACATTCTATTGGGTTTCCGCCAAAAAAAAATTTACACACATATATATCCCCATGAGAAGAACATTCCGTAATTTTTTTTCAGAATTTTCTGAGTATGCTCGTACGGAGACGTTCCTTGTCAGAACAACCACCTCGGGCATAAATAAAAGCACTTATACGCCTGGGCATTGAGTCAAACAAAGATTGAATGGCATGTACAGGTACAGATGCCCATGCAGCTTCAACACGATGCCGCAGTTCATCAACCGTAGTGACTGGCGAATGGTTATGAGCCAGTCGCTCGGCGACCATTGACCAGACATTTTCTATTGGGGAAAGGTCTGGGAAACGTGCTAGCCAGGGCAACAGCCGAACATTTTTCGTATCAAGGAAGGTCTGTACAGTTCCTGAAACATGCAGTCTGGCATTATCCAGCTAAAACGTAGGGTTTCTCAGGTCTCGAATAAACCGTAAAGGCACGGGTTGCAAAATATCAGAAATGTAACGTGCACTGTTGAAAGTCCCGTCAATAAGACCCCGAGAACAAGAGATGACCAAGACGTATATCCAATGGTACCCCATACCATCACGCCAGGTAATGGGCCAGTATGACGATGACTAATGCACGCTGCACGGTTTCTTTCACCACGGTGCCGCCAAACACGAATGCAACCATCACGATGTTGTAAATAGAACCTGGATTCATCAGAAAATATGAAACCTCGCCATTCGTGCACCGAGGTTCGTCCTTGATCATACCATTGAAGGCGCTCCTACCTATGACGCAGCGTCAAGGGAAGTCGCAGCCATGGTCTCCGAGCTGAGAGTCCATGCTACTGCAAACGTTGTGGAACTGTTTGTACAGACAATTTTTGTCTTGCAAATGACCCCAATTCTTGACTCAGGGCTCGTGACGTAGTTGCACGATCCATTACGGCCTTACGGATAACATGCCTATCTTCTCGGCTGCTAGTGATAGAAAGCCGTTGACATCCTGTACGGCCTTTCGTATTACCGTCCTGAATTAATCGATTCCATATTCTGCAAACAGTCATTCGATTTCGACCAACGCGAGCAGCAATACTGCGATACGATAAATCGCAATCACGATAGGCTACAATTCGACCTTTATCAAATTCAGAAATATGCTAGTACGCATTTCTCCCTTCTTACGTTTGGCATCACAACAACTTTTCACCAGGTAACAATGCTCAAATGCAATTTCTGTGAGAGAAACCGGCTGAACAATATCCTCATTTAAACCCATTGTAGGTGTCGCTACCGGCAGCTGCTTTGTCAAAATGCGCTGAAAAGGACTCAGACACTCTACAATCTTTTGTTTCACGGTATTTATTTTTTACTTTTTATTTAAGAGAAAGTAAAATGCTGATTTTAATGCAGCTAGTTAGATTTCTTTTGAAATTTTCAAAGTTAGAAATATCTATCGCTGAATGGCTTCCGAAAACCATCTAATTAGTCTACGGAAAATTTCTACACTTTAAAAAAGTTTAATCGTTCCTCTAAAATTAACGTAAACGATAAAATGTTAATTTTACAATAATACAATAGTATAGGGAAAAGTATTGAAATCATGATACATATGAAAACAATAATTTTACAAAAGTGTTTCCGATTAAACTCCCATTGAACAAATATCTTATATACCATTGTCACAAAAATTACATAGATTTTTCTAACAATCGACCAAAGGTTTATGTATTGTATTTCATCCTTTTTTAAAACATTTTGAAATTATTTTCAACTATTTTAAAATTATTTTTCAAACTAATCTTGAGAGGAAAGTGATTAAGGAAATATGATAGAGGAAGTGTCATTAATGTTATTGCGAAATAATCAAAAATTAGTAGCACAAAGTAAAAATTTCGTATTTCTAAAAAGGAGGTGCTGCATTCGAATTCAGCAGCATGCTTTTCATCTGTAATTTATCGCTTGCATTTTTTAAAATACCTCTGGAGCAAGGTTGTCAATTTCTATCAGAAAACGAATAAACTCCAAACATAACTTCAGATATGCTCCAGATTTCTCTCTTTTTGACCGATAGAAAAAGCAATTTTACAAGTGGTTAAAATAACCCTCTTCAGTCCCTGAGTACCCAAATGGGTACATCAGTTTTGTCCCATTTTATTAATGATACTCAAAAATAAATGAAATTTCGATATAAGAATAATATGTTTCGAATTCTAAGATTTCAGCTAATGAAAATGAAACTAAAATCTCGCTCTGAAGTCAAACGAGAGAAGAAATAATTCAGTAATAATTAAAAATACTGTAATAATCGCCAGTAGCGAAGAGGTTAAATAAATTAAATTAAAGTAAAATGAAGTTGTATCTTTTTTAAAGAAAGATATTTAGGACAATACTGTCTAAATTTCTGTTTAGTTGGGTTCGTAATTACATAAATTCGTAGCCTATATAACCATTGTCCGATCCGTCTGTCCGCATAAACGAGCCCCATCATATAGTTTGAAATTTAATCTGTATCATAATTGCAGATTTTTGTCGTGTACTTTCTAATTTTATGAAAATAGAATCATAACTTAAAAATATACTAATAAAAATTTTCTTTATTTTATTAAATCCTGTCACAAATAATGAACAATTTGGTTGGTTGAATTGTGTTTTATGGAGCAAGGTCCCTTTTGGGACATGCTTGCGCCTTGTAAAAATTTTATCCTATAATAGATAATGATTCTAGCGTGCCATGTTGATTATTGCATTAAATTCTAACATACTTAATCAATTCAGTGATATCCCATGAAAGGTATTGCTTTTAGCTTGCCATGGTGATTATGTTCCGTTTAAGATTGAATCCTATTATTTCGGTATTACTGAATTAAATATGTATATAGAGTAATTAAACTTTGTATTAATGCATTTTTGCATGAGAGTGCAACACCTGTGGCTCCAATATCCGAACACCTATAAAACTAGCTACAGTAGGATTGTAACTCATTGCCACGTCCTACTTTAATTTCCGAATTTTTAAATTTAGTTATACAGTACATATAATATATAATATAACATATAACGGGGCTGTTTAATAGCCTCTGCTGATACAAAGATTACAAACAACACAGAGAAGCATGGAAAGATGTATGCTAGGCATAACTAGAAGAGACAGAAAGAGGATAACCTGGATAAGAAATCAAACAAAAGTTTTTGACATCCTTGAAAGAATCAAGCAGCTAAAATGGAAATGGGCGGGGCACATTGCAAGAAGACAAGACAATAGATGGAGCACAAATATACTACAGTGGTAGATACCCAGAGATGTAAAACGACCAAGAAGACGACCACAAGTAAGATGGAGTGACGAAATTAGAAAAGCGGCTGGTGTAAATTGGATGACGAAAGCACTAGACAGAAAACATTGGAAAAATCTGGGGGAGACCTACATCCAGCAGTGGATCGAAAACGGTTGATGATGATGATGATGAGGATGATAATACATAACATAATTTTTGTTGTGTATGATACAATAATTGATTTTACGTAGTATATTATTCATCGTAAATATATAAATATTTATGAGCAGACAAAAGAACGGTAAATAATGTTTTGACAAAAATCATGAACACAATATATTTTCAAGACTTCATTTCCTTATGCAAATAATTGTATACAATATGTGTAAAATTTTTGAAACAGATAAATTTTACATAACAATGTAACAACTATTTGAGAAAGATGCCCTCATTAATACGTATTCGAAAATATTTTCCAGAAAAAAAGATGAATTTATTTGTTTAAAATGATTTCGCAGAAAATGTCATTTGAATTCAGTTACATTACTTGGAAGCGGTGTTTTCAAAAAATAATTATTGATGAACAATACAGATTGTTTTAACAGCAGAGAAAATGATGAAGCATATTTTATTTTTTTTAAATAAAATGTAAACAAAAATTTACAATTTTTTTACGTCATATATCCGGCAAGATTAAAAAATTATTAGGTAACAAAATTTTTATATATAGATATATATGTATAGTAGACTCCCTAAAATCCGTCCTGCTTGAAACTATGGATTATACAGATTTTAGAATTTTGCGTATTTCTGGTCATTGCTTTGTTTACCCTTTTCTTAAGCAGAAATTTGAATGTAATAATGCAATCTAAATTACAATTAATGCTTACAATATAGTCAAATATTAAAATAACTAAGCAAAATATTAAAATAAAAAAATAAAAATTAAGATAGTTTTAAAAACAATTAAAGCATTAAAAATAAAAGCCAAGTAATTAATTAATAGGGATAATTAAATATCACAAAAAATGCAATACATTTTTCTTGAATTTTTGAATGACACTTGCTTTATAAAAGTACTTTCAGATCAAAATCATAAAAAAAATCATCTCATTTGTAACCAGGCTTAATAACTGAAAAGCTTGAGTATTGCTTAAATATATTCGATAAAAATACTATAATTATCAGTGATATCAGCAATATCTCGATTTTTTTTCTTAAATGAATTTATACTTCCTTTATGATAATGCATGAATTCTGTCATCTTACCGGTAATTATTAAGTGAAATACTTACGGAATAATATAAAAATGAAAATGTATAATTTGCCCTTACATCTGGGCTGAAAATTTTATTGTTTACATCTACGATTTGTGGATTTTAGAAATTTGTGAATTTAGGGATGCCAATTTATAAGAGTCTACTGTACAATTTCAGTTCCATATTGCTCATACAACGCAAGACTTGGTTACGAAATCATTAGAGAATACTAAATCTACACTTTTTTGCATCCAAATCTTGCGTTGCGTGAAAAATATCGAATTATTTCATCGAAATACCTGCAGTAGCGCCTTCTATTATCTATAATCTGAACTAACTTTTTGATGGTATTAGATAAAATCCCGTACCATGATAAATATCTACCGGCAATCCAAATTTCTCTCCGAACCAAAGTTTTTTTTTTTAATCGCGTTTTACTTTCGCACCTAACTTTTGAAACACCATGTATATACTTCATGGCCAAAGATGATCGTCCACTTGCAATTTTTGACATTTTTGTAATATCTAGAAAAATACATGAGGAATCATCCTAAAATTCTTAATGTGTAAAAATAAGAGTAAAAATCATATATTTCGGTGAAGATTTTTTCCCGAAACTCCATAGGAGACCGTCAAAAAATTGAAATAGAATGAATTTTTTTTGGATAACGCTACAATTGTAGATTATGATTAAGTAGCTTATTGTAATATACCATGTTTACTTTTATATGCACTGTAAAAAATGTCAGATGTTTCTGAATATATAAAAATGTACCGTAATCAAAAACGAAAGTATACAGTAACCTCTTCTAACTCACCTAAGGCTTCAAAAACCGTTTTTTTACCTTTAAAAATCCCAGAAAACTATTTCTTTTCGAAATTCAAAGAAGAATTTATAAAAATTAATTTTTATTAGCTGCCCGTCTTTTTCGGAAACGTTTCTAAGTAGCTTTTACAGTACAACAATAACTTTTCTCAAATCAAAATATCACTTTTTCGGATTCTATCAATTCTCAAGTTAACATTTTCAGCTGCATAACTGATTTTGCGCATGCAATTGTAGCAAAATAATGTTAATTTTCATATTAATGTTAATACTGTTAAAATTGTATGTTTGTCTATTAAACATGTTCTCCGAATATCAAAATATTTTCGTATGAATTGATAGCATCCGAAAAAGTGATATTTTGATTTGAGAAAAGTGATTATTGTACAGTAAAAGCCACTTAGAAACGTTTCCGAAAAGGACGGGCAGCTAATAAAAATTAACTTTTATAAATTTTTATTTAAATTTCTAAAACAAATAGTTTTCTGGGATTTTTAAAGGTAAAGGAACGACTTTCGAAACCTTTGGTGATTTAGAAGAGGTTGCTGTATATTTTCGTTTATGATTACAGTACGTTTTTGTCTATTCAGAAACATCTGACATTTTTTACAGTGTGGATATTAAGGTTTTTATGAAAACAGTCCGAAATTTTTTCAAGATTTTTTTTAATAATTTGCACAGTTCTTAATATAAAATAATGTTCTATTCTGAGAATATGACAAACAACATTGTACACAATACCCTGTCTTAAAAATTAAAAAAATAATAAAAATTGTATGAAAAATGAGTAGGTTTACTAAATAATTTTTGATTGCGCATGCGTCAAAGATATCAAAATTTCATTTGCATATTATGTTAGATAAATGTATAGAGCAACTATTGTGAAAGTCTCAAAAATGTAGCATGAAAACTCTCAAAATAGCTATCGAGAGAATATGTTCAAAATATGTTATTCCTAAAATAAGGCAAAAAGATGACAGCTCCCCTAATCTTTTTGCTTTATTTTGGGAATAACAGACTTTTAACGTATTCTCTCGGCGATAATTTTGTGAATTTTCAAGAAATGTTTTTGAGACTTTTACAAAAGTTGCTCTATATATTTATCTAACAAAATATGCAAACGAAATTTTCATAGCCTTCACGCATACGCAGTGAAAAATTATATAGTAAACCTACTCATTTTTCATACAATTTTTATTGTTTTTTTCATTTTGATGACAGGGTATTGTGTACAATGTTGTTTGTTATATTCTCAGACTAGAAAAAAATTGGGACTGATTTTATAAAAACCTTAATTTCTCTACGAATATACATGCTATCGGTATAAAAATGAACACAGTTTACTGCAATAATCCTCTTAATCATAATCTATATTTTGGGTGCTTTTGCTACATTAGTTTTGACAGGGTTATCCAAAAGTTATTAATTTTTTTCAATTTTTTTACGACCCCCTATGGAGTTTCGGGAAAAAATCTTCACGGAAATATATGAATTGCAGTATTATGTTCACACATTAAGAGTTTTAGGATGATTCCTCGTGTACTTTTCTAGATATTCAACAAAATGTCAAAAACAAAATGTCAAATGTCAAGTGAACGGTCATCTTTGTCCATGTAGTGTATATGTAAATACATATATGCATATATATGTAGGTGTCTGTGCGCGTGTTTTTTTATGGATATGTGTATGTGTGTGTATATTTATGCAAAATATATGTTAAACAACTCTTTATATTTCCATTGTTAAGATGTTAAGATGCAAATCAGTTTTAAAATTGATTTCACTTAATAAAATATACGCTTAAACAGTGCATTATTTATAATTAGGCAGAAAATAGGAAAGAAATTAATATTTTAAAATTAAAATACCCACAGAAAAGAAATTGAGGAGTCAATTACGTCATTTAAAGGGAAAATAAATAGAAATGTACAAAAAATTAATATTTATTATCATTATAATAATACGATAATTAAAATTAATTATACGAGAATTAATAAGAAAACATTCTTTATAAATCTGCATTCGAAAGTATTTTAAAAAGTAAGCAATGTTAATTTGATAAAAATGATTCCATAGGACATTGAAAATTAAATTACGTCACTTGAATGTGGCGTTTTCCTGAAGCAATCCTCTAGGCGGAACACGGATTGCTTGAAATAACTGAGTATGAATATTTATTAATATTTAAGTCAATATTTGACAAGAATGAATGAAATATTTTAAGTCGAACATCATGATGATGTTAACTGTTTACAAAATGGACAGTTATGTTTAAGTTATGAATGCATTTATGTATTAAATGTTTAAATGCAGCCAAATGCTTATTAATCTATGCAAATATAATATAACAGAGAACGAAAATAAACATTAATATCTTACGAATTTCCATGAATCTGAAAAAAATTATGTTTAAAAATTATAGAAACAATTATAATTCTGATATTTAAAGAAGCATTTATAAAAACAAAGTTTCTTTCGCTACCATTGATTTTCTGAAACATTTATGAGTATTTTTATAATGTATTAACTTCTTAAACACCAGATTGTTTTTAAAGATTTTATGCTGAGCTCTAGATATATTAAAGTTCGTAAGAAAGTAGTTTACGTCATTACTTTTCAATTACACATAAATTAGTTTATTGCATGTAATTTGGGAAGATTCAATGAAGGTTTATTTATATTGTAGACACAGAAATAACTATCGAAATAAACAACTATTACATGTGTAAAGTTCGTTTTTGTTACTTTAAACAGAAAAATTATGCATCAAGCATAGATTTTAAAGCACTCTCCAACACATTCAGAATAATGTAACAAAACTGCACCGTTTAAAAAGTCAAAATATTACATCACATTTCATTATATGGAAATCTATAACGCATTTCAAAACCGAATTTTAGCTGTTTCCATCTACAAGAAGAAAATTCTCAGAATATTTTAGCAGCCGTGTATGTGGTATAGAGATTTGTATCTTTGACAACATGCATTCCAAAATTTAGTTCTTTTTATAAATACATATATTTCAGAAAGTTCCCTTTCAGCCAATTCCTCTAAAAACGAGAATGGTATCCGAATACTTTTGTGGAGGTTTGTGTAGGAGGCGTGGAATTTATGCATAAAGAATATTTTTGCAAAACACTGATTAAATTTAAAACCGCATTCCGAATTTTAAAACGTAATCTCTAGCAATTAATACGCAAATACAATGGACTGTAGACGATTTCTTTTATGTATCCCGATAAATTGAAAACAAAAATGCTATGGAAGTTCTGTTTTAACGTGATCGTAGATAAATTTGGTGATTTATATCAGTTTCAAACCACTTAAAATCGCGTAATATTATTAAAATACTCTCCAAACAATTTTTCCCCGTATACCATACTGTAATCGAATTCTTTTGAGTGTCCATGTAAATGAACCATTAGTCGTACATAATTCATATGCAATACGAAACATGATTTGGTGACCTTAAATAAGCTTTATTAATAGCATGAATATCCGAATATATTTACAGTAGTTAGAGCGTGGACTCATGGCCACACAAACCGAATGCATAAGCACTTTTAAACTTCGTTGGCCATGAAGCCTTAATTGGTATCAAATATTGTTGCTCCAGCATTGCTACTAGTCATTTTTTATAACTTATCCTTATCTACTTAAAATAGACTTAATTCGGTACTAAGAATAAAAGTGGTGTATATTTAAATGTAATTTGGCATTTCATAAAACTTAATACAGTCTAGTAATAATCTTTTCTTCTTGCAGGGTAGCTGACACAAAACCATAGTCCAAAGGTTAAACGTGGCGATATGCTAACCGCAGTAGTTTAATGTTTACTGCTACTAAGTATTGCATTACACAAATATAACTTTAAAAGTTGTTATCTAGTGTTTAAAAGCCGATGGTGCATAGAGTACATCGCCACTATCATTATGTATGTCGAAATCGCCTTTGTCTTTAAAAGTTAGTATCTCGCTTAATTACTGATTATTTATTTCGAAAATCATTATCAACAATGCTTTTATACTTCTGCTACGATATAAGTACCTCTAGCGCTCCTCAACACCTTTTTTCAATCCCCACAAATCAAAAATAGTGTGAATCGGAAAAATGCGCTTTTTTCAAAAAATGTGCGATTTGTAGTAATCACTATAGTTTTCCAGTAAAGTTTAAATTAACATCTATTTCCTCTCATTTTTTTCAGAATATTATTTTTAGAAGATTCGGAATTAGATATGAGAGGGGGACATATTTTTGCATACTATTTTCAATGATATCTCTAAATATATCACACTTAAAATTAAATAATGTGTGTATTCCTGTGTTCAGCGTTACGAAAGCTTTCGCACGATATCCCGAACGATATATGAAGATAATATTATTTGAATAACTTAATAAGCCCTCTACATCTTCCCCAAATATATTTGTGCATGTTTAGTAATCTGTAAATAGTCTGAATCGTCTTTATCACTTCTCCATATTTGAACTTTCCAAATTCCATAGTTTCCAAGTAAAATGGCTTTGATAGACAGACGGACGCAGAAGTGACCTTGTAATGGTTCCGTTTTCACTTTTTAAGTACAGAACCTTAAAAAAATTGTGTTGACACTAAACAAAATATGTCTATTTATAAAACACAAAAATACCCGATACCACAGCTGAGCTCAAAAGCTACATTAAATGACACATTCTATGCTATCACATTTTTTGCATAATATCTTCACTTCAAACAATTGCATAACGCCGATAATTACTCCGTCTGACAGAAAATATATTATAAATACATTTTTTAATAAAATTTGTTCAGAAAATGTTATTTAACTTACAGATTTTCGGTGAATTTAAAAATAAGTTTCAGTTACATAAATTTTTAATACGTGACATAAAAAGAAATGTTTGTTAAGAATGTTATAAATATAAAAGAACGTAACTGCAATGTGCGAATGGTGCGAGTATTTTGAAATAGTCATATGGTCACTGGTTCAATTACTACAAGAATATCACTTTAAATTCTTTATAGATACAAATATTATTTATAATTATATTTACATTTTGTCGAAACAAATGTGGATCCAGTGAACGCGCCAGAGGTCCGCATAGATCGCCTATAAACAACCAACTGACGATTATTAGATGTTGCCAAACGATAAAATTTAATGACAGTAGAATGCGCCATGGAGGCGTGCGCTACAACCAAGGTTAAGAGAAGCCGTAATAGTTACATTTCTAACGGGATGGATAATTAAACATTTTTTAACAAACTGAGCCGGGCCGAGTCAATAAGAAAATTTGGCCTAATAAGAAATTTAAAAATTTAAAACTAAGCCAATAAAATATGAACAATTTTAATTAAACGTGACTGAAACGAAGATAAGTATGAGATGGGGATGCTACACCAACCGATGATAGATTAATCGGTACAGAAATATAACATATCCAGCTTAGAGCAGCTCTTGTATCGTGCCTGAACCACAGCTTAATTATTTAAGCAGACTCGGTCTAGGGCTGCATCACTCTTGCATAATCTTTCAAACTGCAGGTCTACACTGAGGGCTAATATTGATGCTATTATGAATTATATAGTTTGCGAACACATAGTAATACGAAACATATACCGTAAGATTGGATTATTTTATGATGCGTGGGGGATTACTTTGTGGCATCTGGTATAGTTTGCGTATACGGCGTAAAGCTTCGTGCAATTATCGTTAGATGATGTGGCACACCGTACCAGGAGGTGATACTGCTGTTTGCTTACATACCACACTGGACGGTCCGAGATAATCGAAATATGAAAATTTGACTAGGTTTCCCAAAGTAACCTCATCTTACGGCAGTAATTTATAATGTTAAAATTTCTCATAAATATTTTTGCAGTATTCTAGAAAAATATCTTAATTGAATGTTAAGAAAATGAGAATTTTTTGCGGAAATTCACTCGTGTCTGTTTTCCTCAAATTTTTTTTACTGGCTAAGCCTGATATCACTAATTTTGGCACGGACCAGATTGACCGTGAACCATAAAAATACAAACGGGTCAAACTGTGTTTGGAATGAACTTTAAATTTTTGAAAGAAGTCGGGTCAATATAATTTCTATTCGGTCTGGAAATTCCTACACGTGCATACGTCTAAGCAAAGTTAACATTATTTCAATTTAGTGAATATGCCATTCGCTCATGTAATAAATCTTTTGTGATTATTTTCGTAATAATATAGAAAATTCTGTAAAATGTATAGCTATACAGATTACGTTCTTTTATGTACTTCAATGTAGAAAGTGACAATAAACTTTTTCTTTA
Organism: Maratus speculifer; assembly: GCA_964019185.1. NCBI lineage: Eukaryota > Metazoa > Arthropoda > Arachnida > Araneae > Salticidae > Maratus > Maratus speculifer. Next base: position 25,183,393 of record OZ025289.1, on the reverse strand, counting down.
AATTAGTTCAGAATTCGGTCGGTTAATTTTACCTTTCCAATACTGTTTTATAAGTAAAAATACATATTATTTGATTTAAACTCAATTTAAAATATAGTGTTTTTTCTCAGATTAATTTCTGCTTTGGTAGATAAATTCAATATAATGCTAGATTCGAATTTGGAAGCTTGCTTTTAAGTAAGTATTTTCAGAAAATGTCAATGGTTGTAAATCTTACTTTATTCCTTCAAATGCGGCATGTGTTTACAGAGCAGGGATATGCCTTTATACTATTCATGAAAATTGGAATATACTTAAAAGGTAGTAAAGTACCATTTGCTAGTATACACGGACAAAATTAACAAATTATTAAAATGGAACTAGAAATTGCTTAAAGATTTTAATCTGTTGCTTGTTAGACGAACAAATTACTTTTGAAAGTCAGCAAATATTACAAAACTTAAATCGTCATGTTTTATCTTTAAATAATTTAAAATGATTATATTAAATGTATATATATATCTATATATATATATATATTTCTTTTAGGTTCATATTTTGATAAAGTACAATAATAAATCAAAACGTCTCAAAAATTACACGTCAAGCATAGCAAAGGTAGGGCGTTCGGACCATAAGGAAGTTTTAAAAATATTCTGATCTTTGTGTAATAGCATAATAGTATTTCAGTTTAGCAGTTGAAGTATTTTGTACGTCCTTATAAATACTATAAATACTACCTCCACCTGTTGAGCGGTTTACACAAAAATGCAAATAAAATCAATCCATTCCAAGGATTATCATAACCTGAAGTGGAATGGAAAATCGTGCATTAGTTTTTAATATATACCCGTTGCATAAATCGTAAATGATGCAGCATAGCGTGCCACCTTTGAGCGATTTGCACAAAAAACTAATAAGCTTGATTGTATATTATGAACTACTAGAAAGTAAATTTGTAATAAAATCCGTGCTTTAGTCCTTGGGATACAGCCTTTGCGTAAATCATAAAAAAATGTAGCATAGCAGCGCTACCTTTTGACTGATTTACACCATAAGCTAATCAGCATCACTTTATAATAATGACTACATAAGTATATTTTTTTCCTAAATTCTGTACATTAAGTCTAGAGAAAAAGCGCCCTTAAAATTTGTCACATACAGACAGAGTCACAGAACCGAAGAATCACTGACAGATATTTTGTAAAAATAAGTTTAAGCCGTCTAAAATAATTTTAAACCGGAATTCGGAATACTTTTTTTGTAAAGGTAGAAGAAAGTAAAAAGGAAAAACATATTAAAAAAACTGTACCAAGAAGGAACTATAGAAACAGAAAAATACATTTTCTATTTCTCAGGAAATACAAACTACATTTAACTTTAACTTCAAATTTCTAAGAATTCTATGCGTAAGTATTTTCTCGTTATCTTAATGCTTGTTAGCCTTACTTTAAAATCTTCAAATATCTAAGGAAGCAAGAAGATAACGTCCCCTCTTATCCGCTGAAATTGTAGTTAAAAGGACCTAAGTACCTACTGTTCTACAGAATATAAATTCACAAATAGTTAAAATTCAAATAGAAGCTGCATGTTTTTGCGGTCGGTTAAACAAGGAAAATGCTTTTAGATCTCAGTAAACGTTTTAATGCTTTAATCTTGTTGTATGGTTTTCAGATAACTTAAAAGGATTCTATTCAATCCAATTTGTCTAATATCATTAAATAACGCTGAAATATGTGAACGCTTTTTTCTTATTATTTTCTTATGACATTCTTATTATTTTTTTTAATTTTCTTATTAAAATAACTTATGTCGTTAACTAACACTATGTAAACCTAAATTTTCTTTTAATGTTTCTAATATTCTGTGTAAAAGTATATAGAAGAATTTGCATTTTGTGAAGCGTAACATTTTCCATTATTATACAAAGTGAGAAAATATTTTTAAAAAGGTCAAAAAATTAAATGGCCACCATTTTCTTTCAAAATGGCGAATGCAGCTGGCTGACAATCACTGACGACTCATTAGTATGTACTATGTACCAATAAGTTACATTCAAATCGATTCATAAATATGGGAGTTACAGCATTACAAACATCAAATACAGATATATTTATACGGTTATATATACATCTATAAATATATATCAACATATAAACGGAGGGTGGTTTTTAAAGTCTGGGGGCCATGATCGGAAAAATATATCAAAATGTTTCGAAAATGCTTTGCTCCGGACGGCTGGAGGAAGTAGCTTTCTACTTTTTGTAATGAAATGTTATCTAAAGGTTTCCACAATTTTGGCCAAAACTGTATTTTTAAGCGCTTTTATATAAATAAATTTGGTTCTATGGAAAGATGAAATGAACATTCTACCAACTAAGCTTCCTGGACGATATTCTCCCGGACACTTTTCACTCCTACGTGATGCTAAAGTATATCCAACTCTATATAGAATATACACTGCAAAAAAATTTGTTGATTTTATTGTAGCTATTATTACTAGCACCCAAATTGCCATTATTATACTGTAAAACTAACAAAATAAAATCACAAATAAGCAGTAGTACATTGTCGTATAAATATAGCAGAAATAATATACCGTATATTACTCTATAAACATGCAAATTTTTAAAACTAAGAAATATGAAACCCATTTGTTCTTCCCGGCACTGGCCGAAAGGATTTTTTCCATGAAGTATATAAACAATTATACCATCTTATAATATTTAAGTTGAAAAACTTCTTGAAAACTTTAATTCGCACGAATTTATAAGTTTTGTACAATGTAAATCGTTTTGGTCTGTTTAGATTTTCTCTTCTAGAATTCAAACGTCAGTGAGGTATTTCACATGAAGCACGAGACTGTTTAAGAAAAATCAAACTTTAATCTTTTAGACGAATGTGTGTCTCGATTATTTTCTGGTGCCAGCGGCCATTCTTTCGGACTGGATCTCAACAGATTTATTGTTTTTACAATTTCTAAGCTATAAATCAAAGACTTTTCTTTCTTTATTTTTTTCTTCCTTTCTAGGTGTGTTCGTAATTACGTAGCACCTACACTGTTAAACATTTAAAACGTTTCCCCATCATCACTCCACCGCTTTTATAGAATATCTCTATTTTGACCAATGAAAATGCTTTATAAATAATGAAGTAATCGTTTTGTACAAAAGCAGTGGAGTGGCGATTCAACAAAAGTTTCAAATTCTTGACAATATATAGTTGTTGTTCAGTCCATCCGTCTGTGCACATCACAACGGAAAAACTATACAACTGAATATTTTGAAATTTAAAATATATAAATATTACTTAAATTTGTCGAGTCATTTTAAATTTTAGGAAAATCGGATGTATAGTTCAATTACAGGGACGATCAAAAGCATTCCGTTACATTATGGTCAATATGAAAAAATAGTTTCAAGAGCATTTTAATGATGCTACACCCTTTCGAACATAATAGATTTGATATGCATCAATAGTATAGTAATGAGAGTTCCAGCTCACCCGGCGTTCGGCGTTGACCTCTAAGAGGGGTTGAAGGTCATCCGGCGTTCGAGCTGTAAGAGGGGGGTGGGGTGAAGGTCATCGGGCGTCACGCAAGGTTAAGATGACGTCATCTTATAGGATGAGTGTGTTTTAGATAAGAATTTTTTTTTTTTTAATTTTAAGCAGGAATTTTAGGGAGTTAGAATTTTTTTCGGCGTACTATAGTATGAGGGTGTTATTTTAATTTTAATGCGGGGACTTTAAAATTTTCGGTGCACTTTAAATTTAGATAAGAATTTTTTTTAATTTTAAGCGGGAATTTTAGGGAGTTAGAATTTTTTAGCCATACTATAGTATGAGGGTGTAATTTTTTTTTTAATTTTAATGCAGATACTTTAAAATTTTCGGTGCACTTTAGTTTTAGGATTTATTTATTATTATTTTTTTTTAATTTTAATGCGGGGACTTTAAAAATTTTCGGTGCACTTTAGTTTAAGGATTTATTTTTAGATTTTAAGCAGAAAGTTTGGGGAAATTGATTTTTTTTTTTTTTTTTTTTTTTTTTTTTCACTGTGTTCTTTGATGAGGGGTTAAGCGGGTATTTGGGGACACAGAATGTTTTTTTCTGTACTATTGTACGAGTGGTTTTTAATTTTAATGTGCCGACTTAAAAATTTTTAGTGAACTTTAGTTTAAGGATTTATTTTTAGATTTTAAGCAGAAAGTTTGGGGAAATTGATTTTTTTTTTTTTTTCACTTTGTTCTTTGATGAGGGGTTAAGCGGGTATTTGGGGACATAGAATTTTTTTGTTAATCTAAAGTATAAGGGTTTTTTTAATTTTAATGTGGCGACTTAAAATTTTTCGGTGAACTTTAGTTTAAGGATCTATTTTTTCGATTTTAAGCCGAAATTTTGGGTAGATTGATTTTTTTTTCACCGTGTTTTAAATAAGGGGTTAAGCGGATATTTTGGGTGGCATAGAATATTTTTTTTTTGTACTATTGTACAAGTGGTTTTTAATTTTAATGTGGCAACTTAAAAATTTTCAGTTTGGTGTAATTTAAAATTTATTTTTGGATTTTAAGCAAAAATTTTGGGGAGTTTGATTTTTTTTTTCCACTGTACTCTTACATGATGAGTTAAGCGGATATTTTGGGGGAAATTATTATTTTAGACTTTTTCGGGGGTTGCTATTTTAATAAAGAACTAATTAAGAAGGGTTCATTCATGGTGAATTAATGAATTATTTTTTTTTTGGGAGTAATTTTGTTAAGATTGAATTATTTTTTCATTTTTTGGAGTTTTAAGCGGATATTAATGTTTAATAGGGGACTTTAATTTTTTTGCAATGAAATTGACGTGAGCTCGTCGATCTAACCATTCGGAGTTTATAGTTTTCTTCAAATCATGTGTGAATATTGGTTTAGAATTTCTTAGAATGACTTCCACCACTTTTATATCTATCCATTATCATAAATAACACATGCTGGTAATGGGAATTTGGGAATAACAATTTTGAATATTTATTTAATGAGGAACTTTAAAATTATTTCGAGTACTATTTTTAGTCAACTATGTTATACACTTGATATTTTAAAATAATTAAAAAATAATTTAAAAATTTGAATGAAAAAATATGTTTTAAAATGGAATTTTTCGTACTAACATTGAATCGCGCTTGTCGCACTAACGGTTTGGAATATGTGGTTTCCTTCGAACCTTGGTGAAAATTTAATTGAATTGATTATTATTATTATTTTGTATGTGTTGTATGTATGTGTATGTATGTTTGTGTGTTGTATGTATGTGCGTGTGTTGTATGCATGTGTGTGAATATATGTTTGTGTGTTGTATGCATGTGCGTGTGTTGTATGTATGTACGTATGTATGTGTGTTGTATGCATGCATGTGTGTGTGTATGTATATGCGTGTTGAATGTATGTATGTATGTATGTGAATGTATGTGCGTGTGTTGTATGCATGTATGTGTTGTATGTATGTATGTGTGTTTTATGTATGTGTATGTTTTATGTATGTGTATGTATGTATGTGTCCTACAGTTTGTAGGGTTATTTTGGGATAACAAATCAATTTTAATAACGATGCTTTAATTTTTTAGGGGGTAACTTATGAAGTGACTTTTTTCATGCGAACATTGATTCGAGTTTATTTTAAGACATGAGTATTGAAAGAAAATTCAATTAAATTGGTTTTTAAAAAATTTTCATTAATTAAAAATAATATTGTTTCAAAAATTTGTATATTTCTTAACAGAAGCACTTTAAATTAACTAACAGTATTTTTATACTAGACAAGCTTCTTGTACAATTTTCGTTAATATTATGAAAATAAAAAAAAAAAAAATTATTGCGCTTTAGTGAATCAAGCTATTAATTTTTCATTACCTGAATTTACTATTTAATTAATATTTAAAATTTTCATTCAGATAATAAACTTACTTTAACAGTTTAATGCAAATATCGCACAGCCTTGAAATTATTCCAGCAAGAAGAATAATCACATCTGATTTCATTACCTCACAAGCGATAAGTATGATTCATTCTTATCTGATTTCGAGAAAAAGGGGTCATCTTATCTGTGAATCATAGCTTTTATGATAGGAACCTAGTGTAAGTTTAATCTAATAAGAGTTAATAATAATCTTATTAATTACGATGTCTAATTAAATTGTCTTACAATAAAATTATTTCTTTTAAAAATTTAGGATAAAATAATTTAAATCAAATAAGAGGCTTTTTCACATAGATTTATTTTCAATAAAACTAGACTATTTTTCTATATTTTATCAGCCAAATAATTAATGTGTCATATTCATATAGGATTAAACTATTGTAACTGTCGTATAATTAAAATGAATTTAAGTGATTATAAAAATAAGCATTCTAAAATTATAAGTGTTTGGGAATCCCATGAGATGATTTCGTGTCATATAACATTAAGTTTTAGAAAATGCATGTTTTTAAACCCTTTATATCTATTTGTGTGTCTATTTCCGTGATGAAATATGGTTCAAAACATTCAATTTGACGGCATGTTCTACCATGCGCTTTAATTGAAAGACTTGTGTTGGTAAAAACTAACTTTTAACTTATGTCACAAAATTTAGCAGGGGAAACATTTAAATGTGATGAAGTGAAAGCACATTTTTATGATTCTTCAAACACATATGGTTTTTTGTATAATAATATATGAAATAAAAATTAAATGAAAAATATGAATTTAAAATTAAAAAATATTCATTAACAATAAATGATAACTCGGAATGTCTTGTATAAATAAAAAATATTCAGTAACAATAAATGAAAAATATGAATGTCTTATGTAAATAAAAAAAAAATTTGAATTAAAAAAATAAATAAAATATATAAATTTACATTAAGTAAAAAATATAAATGTCTTATGTAATTAAAAAAAAATATATGAATTTAAATTAAGTAAAAAATATTCATTAACAATTAATGAAAAATATGTATGTATTATGTAATTAAAAATTAAATGAAAATTATTAATGAGAGACCCATTGAAAAATATTCTTACCTTAAAAGTGACTGTTATATGCTTATTCCAACTGCTATCCACCGTCAACCTGCATCGTTGCTTGCCTGTTGAGTATTGTCTGATAACCAGATATTCTTATCTTTGACGGTTTTCCCGAAAGTTGACTCACTAGATAAGTAAAAATGACAGGTTCAAATCTGAAATTAAGTGTTTATTCATATCGAAGGTAATTAATATAACATGCAATTAAAAAGAGACTTAATTTATTTAATACGTCATAATTAAGAATTTAATTAAATCCTGAATATATTTTTTTTAAATCTTCTTATTAATAGAATAGAATAGAAATTCTTTTCAACATTTTCAAGAAACACACATGTTATTGAATACTTAATAGAATATTTTTCGTAATGAATGTGTAATTAACAATTTTTAAATGATTTTTTCTAATTAATTAGTGTTTAATTAAAATTTTCATAATTAAAATAAATATATCACATAAAAAAGGAATTCTTTTCAAAATTTTCAAGAAACACAAGTTATTATTAAGTAATATTTTGAATAACTACAAACTTTAATCATGATGAGTCATCACTGTAAATGATCTTTTCTTCTCATATGTTATAAAAACAAGTTAAAGTACCCAAAATTATTAATATATTTCATTGTGTGTTAGATCCTTCTTTTCTAATCTCGTTAAAATTATTCATTTACCAATGATTTAAACTTCACATTTTAAAGTTATTTATATAATATACTAACATTTGACTATTAAATATCAAATAATGGATATGCACTTTTTACACTCACACCTTACAATGTAATTAGTAACCAAATGTAATGATTTTTAAGCATGTCTTCTTAATTTTTTTTTTCAATGAAAGACTATCACAATTGAATATTTAGCTTTCTCTTCATTACTTTATCGAGAAATATGTAATGTATACCACACGATTTCATCAAATGAATCACAATACGATTCAAACTTCTCATTTTCAATGTTTTATATATACTAGTGTTTATCAAGTAGGTGTTTATTCTGAACAATCATTACTTAGTATATTGATGAAAAGTTTGTGTTGAACGGTTTTTAACTTAAATGGTGTGAGAGAAGGATATATTAGGACAGAAGTTATTAAATATAGAGTCTTTAAAGTTTATACCCGTGCAAGAATTGGCATTTCAAGAAACAAAGTTGTGTCACATTTGAAAGCATTCTTTATATTCGAAACGCACACGTGATCACGATCACATCACTGAAGAGTATAGAGAAGCTGTTCATGATGTATATAATTTGAATTTTCATTAACACAATATTATAATCGAAGTTTTTCGACAGTTTGAAAAATTATGATGCACAACGTCTGCACACGTTAACACAGAATAAGATTAGCTTATGCCCTTTCGATGATAAGCGTTATTTGCAGGTAAGATGTATTAACATAACAACATTTTCTTGGTAATTTTACTCGCAGGTTTCGAAACCACAAACATCCAATCATACTTCTCATTTTTAACACGTGACGCTAACCATTGGGCCATTAAGGCCCGTAATTTAGTAACTAAAAAGTAAGAAAGATCATCGAAAGTGGTTACTTCACACATGCAAAAATAATTTTTATTGTGACTTAACAGTTAAAAATAACGAAGAAAAGAAAAAAAAATCACATATGTTTTGGATTACTCTGATATTTTATGAGTCACTTCATCAGTTAAATAGTCATAATCACTTTTTACGAATCACTACTTATGCTTAAATTTTCAAACACTTGCTTATATGAAATGTATTATATTTTAGTTTATCAGTGATAGTGTGATTACTTGTTAATAATTTTAATGTTATTAAAAAATTTAAAAAAATCAAATGTTAATAATTAATTAAAAAAATACAAGTCACTATTAAAGGTTTGAACAAATTATTAAAATAATTTTACAAAACTTTTCAAATTATTTAAAAATGTTTCACTAATATTTAGTAATCGTCAAATTTTAATGTCGATAATCATTTATGTGAGTCAGGTTTTCTGTTTTAACTGTTAAGTTATCAGATTCCCCCTTCAAGTACATCTCATTGATAAGTTTTAATCAACCAATCAACTATTTATTTACCCCAGCAACCAGCTATTTGTTTACCCTAGTAACCAAAAAGCTTTTGTCGACACATGAACAAAATTTTGAAGATGCAAGACTCTTCATTTTCATTCGAAAAAACAATGACTTATGTAATAAATTTTTTCTTTACTTAAATGGAACCTTCGCATGTGTATGGTAAAACTTGGAAAATTTCATTTAATGCACAAATTTAAAGTTAACCGACAAGGTCTTCACACACCTTTTAGTATTTTACTAACACTTAACCAATTATCTTTAGAAAACAACAGAATTTTAAATAATTATTTTAATAAAAATTCTCTTTTGTAAGTGACGTTACTGACCTAACTTGAAAAAATTAACTTGTCAAAGCAGGTTTTGATTATTCCAGCTTAGTAATAATCATAAGTTTCATACGATAATCAACCTGTTTTGTTATTTCCCAGTATGGTTTTATAAAAAAAGTCTCACATACAAATAACATAACTTAACTAACTTGAAAAAATAACTTGTCAAAGCAGGTTTTCAATGTTTCAGCTTAGTAATATTCATAAGTTTTATATGATATTCAACCTATTTGGTTATGTCTCAGCATATCTTTATAAAATGTATCTAAAATTCTGTTGTTTTCTAAAGATAATTGGTTAAGTGTTAGTAAAATACTAAAAGGTGTGTGAAGACCTTGTCGGTTAACTTTAAATTTGTGCATTAAATGAAATTTTCCAAGTTTTACCATACACATGCGAAGGTTCCATTTAAGTAAAGAAAAAATTTATTACATAAGTCATTGTTTTTTCGAATGAAAATGAAGAGTCTTGCATCTTCAAAATTTTGTTCATGTGTCGACAAAAGCTTTTTGGTTACTAGGGTAAACAAATAGCTGGTTGCTGGGGTAAATAAATAGTTGATTGGTTGATTAAAACTTATCAATGAGATGTACTTGAAGGGGGAATCTGATAACTTAACAGTTAAAACAGAAAACCTGACTCACATAAATGATTATCGACATTAAAATTTGACGATTACTAAATATTAGTGAAACATTTTTAAATAATTTGAAAAGTTTTGTGAAATTATTTTAATAATTTGTTCAAACCTTTAATAGTGACTTGTATTTTTTAATTAATTATTAACATTTGATTTTTTTAAATTTTTTAATAACATTAAAATTATTAACAAGTAATCACACTATCACTGATAAACTAAAATATAATACATTTCGTATAAGCAAGTGTTTGAAAATTTAAGCATAAGTAGTGATTCGTAAGAAGTGATTATGACTATTTAACTGATGAAGTGACTCATAAAATATCAGAGTAATCCAAAACATATGTGATTTTTTTTCTTTTCTTCGTGATTTTTAACTGTTAAGTCACAATGAAAATTATTTTTGCATGTGTGAAGTAACCACTTTCGATGATCTTTCTTACTTTATAGTTACTAAATTATGGGCCTTAATGGCCCAATGGTTAGCGTCACGTGTTAAAAATGAGAAGTATGATTGGATGTTTGTGGTTTCGAAACCTGCGAGTAAAATTACCAAGAAAATGTTGTTATGTTAATACATCTTACCTGCAAAAAACGCTTATCATCGAAAGGGCATAAGCTAATCTTATTCTGTGTTAACGTGTGCAGACGTTGTGCATCATAATTTTTCAAACTGTCGAAAAACTTCGATTATAATATTGTGTTAATAAAAATTCAAATTATATACATCATAAACAGCTTCTCTGTACTCTTCAGTGATGTGATCATGATCACGTGTGCGTTTCGAATATAAAGAATGCTTTCAAATGTGACACAACTTTGTTTCTTGAAATGCCAATTCTTGCACGAGTATAAACTTTAAAGACTCTATATTTAATAACTTCTGTCCTAATATATCCTTCTCTCACACCATTTAAGTTAAAAACCGTTCAACACAAACTTTTCATCAATATACTAAGTAATGATTGTTCAGAATAAACACCTACTTGATAAACACTAGTATATATAAAACATTGAAAATGAGAAGTTTGAATTGTATTGTGATTCATTTGATGAAATCGTGTGGTATACATTACATATTTCTTGATAAAGTTATGAAGAGAAAGCTAAATATTCAATTGTGATGGTCTTTCATTGAAAAAAAAAAAATTAAGAAGACATGCTTAAAAATCATTACATTTGGTTACTAATTACATTGTAAGGTGTGAGTGTAAAAAGTGCATATCCATTATTTGATATTTAATAGTCAAATGTTAGTATATTATATAAATAACTTTAAAATGTGAAGTTTAAATCATTGGTAAATGAATAATTTTAACGAGATTAGAAAAGAAGGATCTAACACACAATGAAATATATTAATAATTTTGGGTACTTTAACTTGTTTTTATAACATATGAGAAGAAAAGATCATTCACAGTGATGACTCATCATGATTAAAGTTTGTAGTTATTCAAAATATTACTTAATAATAACTTGTGTTTCTTGAAAATTTTGAAAAGAATTCCTTTTTTATTTGATATATTTAATTTAATTATGAAAATTTTAATTAAACACTAATTAATTAGAAAAAATCATTTAAAAATTGTTAATTACACATTCATTACGAAAAATATTCTATTAAGTATTCAATAACATGTGTGTTTCTTGAAAATGTTGAAAAGAATTTCTATTCTATTCTATTAATAAGAAGATTTTAAAAAATTATATTCAGGATTTAATTAAATTCTTAATTATGACGTATTAAATAAATTAAGTCTCTTTTTAATTGCATGTTATATTAAATACATTCGATATGAATAAACACTTAATTTCAGATTTGAACCTGTCATTTTTATTTATCTAGTGAGTCAACTTTCGGGAAAACCGTCAAAGATAAGAATATCTGGTTATCAGACAATACTCAACAGGCAAGCAACGATGCAGGTTGACGGTGGATAGCAGTTGGAATAAGCATATAACAGTCACTTTTAAGGTAAGAATATTTTTCAATGTGTCTCCCATTAATAATTTTCATTTAATTTTTAATTACATAATACATACATATTTTTCATTAATTGTTAATGAATATTTTTTACTTAATTTAAATTCATATACATTTTTTTTTAATTACATAAGACATTTATATTTTTTACTTAATGTAAATTTATATATTTTATTTTTTTTTTAATTCAAATTTTTTTTTATTTACATAAGACATTCATATTTTTCATTTATTGTTACTGAATATTTTTTATTTACACAAGACATTCCGAGTTATCATTTATTGTTAATGAATATTTTTTAATTTTAAATTCATATTTTTCATTTAATTTTTATTTCATATATTATTATACCCCAAACCATATGTGTTTGAAGAATCATTAAAATGTGCTTTCACTTCATCACATTTAAATGTTTCCCCTGCTAAATTTTGTGACATAAGTTAAAAGTTAGTTTTTACCAACACAAGTCGTTCAATTAAAGCGCATGGTAGAACATGCCGTCAAATTGAATGTTTTGAACCATATTTCATCACGGAAATAGACACACAAATAGATATAATGGGTTTAAAAACATGCATTTTCTAAAACTTAATGTTATATGACACGAAATCATCTCATGTGATTCCCAAACACTTATAATTTTAGAATGCTTATTTTTATAATCACTTAAATTCATTTTAATTATACGACAGTTACATTAGTTTAATCCTATATGAATATGACACATTAATTATTTGGCTGATAAAATATAGAAAAATAGTATAGTTTTATTGAAAATAAATCTATGTGAAAAAGCCTCTTATTTGATTTAAATTATTTTATCCTAAATTTCTAAAAGAAATAATTTTATTGTAAGACAATTTAATTAGACATCGTAATTAATAAGATTATTATTAACTCTTATTAGATTAAACTTACACTAGGTTCCTATCACAAAAGCTATGATTCACAGATAAGATGACCCCTTTTTCTCGAAATCAGATAAGAATGAATCATACTTATCGCTTGGGAGGTAATGAAATCAGATGTGATTATTCTTCTTGCTGGAATAATTTCAAGGCTGTGCGATATTTGCATTAAACTGTTAAAGTAAGTTTATTACCTGAATGAAAATTTTAAATATTAATTAAATAGTAAATTCAGGTAATGAAAAATTAATAGCTTGATTCACTAAAGCGCAATTATTATTTTTTTTCCTTCATAATATTAACGAAAATTGTACAAGAAGCTTGTCTAGTATAAAAATACTGTTAGTTAATTTAAAGTGCTTCTGTTAAGAAATATACAAATTTTTGAAACAATATTATTTTTAATTAATGAAAATTTTTTAAAAACCAATTTAATTGAATTTTCTTTCAATACTCATGTCTTAAAATAAACTCGAATCAATGTTCGCATGAAAAAAGTCACTTCATAAGTTACCCCCTAAAAAATTAAAGCATCGTTATTAAAATTGATTTGTTATCCCAAAATAACCCTACAAACTGTAGGACACATACATACATACACATATATACAACATACACATACATACAACACACATACATACATACAACACATACATGCATACAACACACGCACATACATTCACATACATACATACATACATTCAACACGCATATACATACACACACACATGCATGCATACAACACACATACATACGTACATACATACAACACACGCACATGCATACAACACACAAACATATATTCACACACATGCATACAACACACGCACATACATACAACACACAAACATACATACACATACATACAACACATACAAAATAATAATAATAATCAATTCAATTAAATTTTCACCAAGGTTCGAAGGAAACCACATATTCCAAACCGTTAGTGCGACAAGCGCGATTCAATGTTAGTACGAAAAATTCCATTTTAAAACATATTTTTTCATTCAAATTTTTAAATTATTTTTTAATTATTTTAAAATATCAAGTGTATAACATAGTTGACTAAAAATAGTACTCGAAATAATTTTAAAGTTCCTCATTAAATAAATATTCAAAATTGTTATTCCCAAATTCCCATTACCAGCATGTGTTATTTATGATAATGGATAGATATAAAAGTGGTGGAAGTCATTCTAAGAAATTCTAAACCAATATTCACACATGATTTGAAGAAAACTATAAACTCCGAACGGTTAGATCGACGAGCGCACGTCAATTTCATTGCAAAAAAATTAAAGTCCCCCTATTAAACATTAATATCCGCTTAAAACTCCAAAAAATGAAAAAATAATTCAATCTTAACAAAATTACTCCCAAAAAAAAATAATTCATTAATTTACTTTGAATGAACCCTTCTTAATTAGTTCTTTATTAAAATAGCAACCCCCGAAAAAAAAATATATTCTTCTTATATGATTAGTCTAAAATAATAATTTCCCCCAAAATATCCGCTTAACTCATCATGTAAGAGTACAGTGGAAAAAAAAAAAAAATCAAACTCCCCAAAATTTTTGCTTAAAATCAAAAAATAAACTCTTAAATTACACCAAACTGAAAATTTTTAAGTTGCCACATTAAAATTAAAAACCACTTGTACAATAGTACAAAAAAAAATATTCTATGCCACCCAAAATATCCGCTTAACCCCTTATTTAAAACACGGTGAAAAAAAAATCAATCTACCCAAAATTTCGGCTTAAAATCGAAAAAATAGATCCTTAAACTAAAGTTCACCGAAAAATTTTAAGTCGCCACATTAAAATTAAACTTATACTTTAGATTAACAAAAAAATTCTATGTCCCCAAATACCCGCTTAACCCCTCATCAAAGAACACGGTAAAAAAAAAAAAAAAAAAAAAAAAAAAAAAAAAAAAAAAAAAATCAATTTCCCCAAACTTTCTGCTTAAAATCTAAAAATAAATCCTTAAACTAAAGTTCACTGAAAATTTTTAAGTCGGCACATTAAAATTAAAAACCACTCGTACAATAGTACAGAAAAAAACATTCTGTGTCCCCAAATACCCGCTTAACCCCTCATCAAAGAACACAGGGAAAAAAAAAAAAAAAAAAAAAAAAAAAAAAAAAAAAATCAATTTCCCCAAACTTTCTGCTTAAAATCTAAAAATAAATCCTTAAACTAAAGTGCACCGAAAATTTTTAAAGTCCCCGCATTAAAATTAAAAAAAAAATAATAATAAATAAATCCTAAAACTAAAGTGCACCGAAAATTTTAAAGTATCTGCATTAAAATTAAAAAAAAAATTACACCCTCATACTATAGTATGGCTAAAAAATTCTAACTCCCTAAAATTCCCGCTTAAAATTAAAAAAAATTCTTATCTAAATTTAAAGTGCACCGAAAATTTTAAAGTCCCCGCATTAAAATTAAAATAACACCCTCATACTATAGTACGCCGAAAAAAATTCTAACTCCCTAAAATTCCTGCTTAAAATTAAAAAAAAAAAAAAATTCTTATCTAAAACACACTCATCCTATAAGATGACGTCATCTTAACCTTGCGTGACGCCCGATGACCTTCACCCCACCCCCCTCTTACAGCTCGAACGCCGGATGACCTTCAACCCCTCTTAGAGGTCAACGCCGAACGCCGGGTGAGCTGGAACTCTCATTACTATACTACTTGCATCTATTAAGTATATCTATGATACACATTATGTACAATCTGTCTGCACAATTCTGTAGAGGGCCACACAAAAGTATTTTGTTACATAATGGTATATGGGGTATACATTGGTATAGATTGCTTGGAGCGCATATTAAACTAGTTAACATTTTATGAAAATGATACACCTTTCTGTGGTTTACTACAAGTTACATCCCGTATACTGGAAAAGAGATAGTATTTACAGTGACAGACAAAATATTTCGGCTACTATACTGTAACCGAAATGTTCCATACTATTACACATTTTATAGGAGCTACACACAAACTATACTATTAAACTAAAAAAAATTTATACGAGCAAAACCTATACTTAGGAATTTAATCATTTTTAGATCTTTTTATACATTAGAAATTCGCGGTGTTCAGACTGCATTTATTTTTTTATTTTACTAATTCTTTGACCTTTTATTTCCATTTTAAATGTAAAATTCCATGTATCTAAAATCCATGCACAGTTTTATGTAATAAACCCTAATGAATATGGAAAAAAAATCGAAGCAAATGTATTCACATTTATAAGAGTAGTAAAGAATTTTAAAGCGTTAAACAAATAAAAAAAAAAGTGAAATGGCTCTTTTACATGATTTTTTTTTAATTTTTTATTTAATTTTTAATATTAAGTATTGTGCTGTCTCTTATATATTACTACAATACTAGTATTACTAATATTTAAAATTAAAAATTTGTATTTCTTTTCAAAGAAAATTTGTCATATGCTGTAAAAATTTACTAATTAAAAGCAAACTTCGATACTCATCAGCGTACAATATAGATGAAAACAGCATTACTCACATTTAAAATATGTTTACACCAAATATTTTGTACTCATTCGAATGCAACATCTTCAGGGGAATTATATGTCTCTCATGGAGAAAAACACAAACTGCAACATAATCACACACAATAAACTGAATAATCAGTTTATTGTGTGTGATTATGTTGTAGTGTGTGTTTTTCTCCAAATCTCTCTTGCCAAATATGGCGATACGAAATTTCCCCTTGCTTTAGTTTGGGACTATGACATTCGGCTAGGGTTACCGGAAAACTCTTGCATTTGTGAGTATAATGTCGTGTGAGTAAAAATGTGAGTATAATGTCGTAAATTTTCAAAAACAAATTCGTAGGTTTTTTAAGGAATTTTTAACCTTTTTTTCAATATTTTATGTTTATTATTAACTAATTTATATTTTTAAATGCTTTTCTTAAAAAAAAAAACTATAATAATAGTTTGATAAGTGGTCTGGAAAACAGCATTTTCATAAAACTGTGCTCCTGGAAAAAAAAAAATATAGTAATTATTCAAGGAATATAGGAATTCTCTTAACATACATGTATCTTTATCTTACTTCAAATCTTTAACCAAATTTATTCTTTATCATAATTATATATTATTTAATAATACAATATTTAAACAAATAGTCGGTCTTCCACAAGGTGGGATTGTATCATCCATCTGTGCTGATCTCTACTTACATTATTATGAACGTAATACTTCTATTGTTAATTGTTTTCTATACAGGTATCTTGATGAAATAATAATTTTATATTCTAAAAAGTCATCTAACTATTCGCTACCAATCAAATACCACAAAAATTTAAAATACAGTTATAATGATATGCATAATAATACAATTAACTTTCTTGATCTTAATATTACGCTTTCTGATAATAAAATTCTATTTGATATTTATGACAAACGTAATGACTTTCCTTTTAAAGTAAACCTCTTTACTCATTATAATTCTTGCCTACATAAATCTGTCTATGTCAATATATTACTTAATTTTGCCCATAGAATTAAAAATATTTGTTCACATAATTTTAAAATGCGTAATTTAAAAACTGTACAAGAAACTGCTATAAGATATGGTTATCCTTTACATTTGGTTAAAAAAAATATTATCTGTATAAACATTTATTTAGTATTAACTGTCTATATTTTCTCTTCAACCAGTATTGCAAAAATTAACAAGCTAATTTATGCAGCACCATATGATGTTATTGATAAGAACTCCTATAGTCTTTAATATATAATAAGTTATTACATGATCTTAAAAATAATCAACACATTGCGTAAAAAAATGTTTAAAAAAAATATAAAAAATAAAAATAATACAAAAAAAATACAAAAAAATACAAAAAAATTAAAAATTAAAAAAATTAAAATATATGAATAATAGGATGGTTGGGTGGGTTAGATGTTAGATTACGGGGGAGGGCGGTGTTGTCTCGATAATACGCAATGGTTAATTATTATATATTTAATAATTAAATAAAAAAAATAACTTTACACATAGTATTAAAGTTTATGTTTACCTAAAAACTAATATGCATAACTTAAAAATGATCAAGTTATTGAGATTAGCTATTGTTGTCTATTGTATTTGTCTTAAAGAAATTATTTGTAAAATATTAGAATAGAAATTATTCTTGGAAATTCTTAGCTAATAAATAATTTATTTTTTTCCTATAATAAAGGGTAGCACCATAAGCATATAATTTAATTAATATATTAATCCTTTAGATGGCAGCCCTAAAATAATTTTCTGCTAGAAGTTGTAGTAATATATTCTAGTTAATTAATTAATGTAGCAATATTAATAATTGTTTAAAAATAAAAATATAATATTTCTAATAGTAGCATCTATTTTTTTTCTAAATATATTATGAATTATATAGTATAATATATGTTTTACCAACTTTTATAATTATTGTTACAACTTTATTTTATTATCGATGTGATTTATACTATGACCATAACCTTGACTGTTAGTAAGTCACATGTAGTTTGTATCTGATTGCACTACAAATCTTGCTAGGATATGGGTAATGGTAAATATTTTAGTATATATATCCTTTTTTTAATGGAATATTGTATTATTGTTATTTTGTCATATTGATTTTATTTTCTTCTATGTGTATCTTTCTACTAGTTTGTCATCCGAATAGCTTCCAGTCAGTCGGGTGTATTGTGAGTCGAATTCTTAGCTTTCAGCACGACTCATAACAGAAACTGGTTGGATGTTTTTGCTTTTTTTTGTTAAACTATACACCCCTGAAGAAGTAGTTTAATAGAAAAGCCTTCTACTGCCTTTTTATCCATTTATCTTTCATTATTTTGGTAATCTGCCTTCTATTTCACTTCAAACTTCAACTGTTTTCAATAAGATGATTGTAAAAATACTGGTTTCATTGGTTTATTGTATGATAATATATGAATTACTCTGGTTATATAATGTCCATTTATCCATATATTTCTTAGTAATTTGGTAATCTGCCGTCTATTTCTCTTCAAACTTCAACTGTTTTTAATAATATGATTGTAAAAATACTGGTTTCATTGGTTCTTTATTGGTATTGTCTGAATAACTTTGGATGTATTTATAAAAGTATTTATACAGTATTTACATAGTTTTTTTCGACTCTCAAACTTCCTAAAATAGGGCTTTAAAATGCACTAGATAAAAGAGGTTTCCCTGCGAGTTAGAATTAAATAAATAACTAAATTTCAACAAAAAACCGTCATTTCAATGTTCTCGAAAGCTAATTTCTTCCTTTTAGTCCTTAGTTGTAAATTATAAAATTGCCTACCGTTAGTAAAAAAAAAGGAGTCAGATCTGGCAATCCCAAATATCTCTTCTATCTTATACATGATAATAATTCCTGAAAAATGCAGCACAACAGTGCCACCTGTTTGAGTGCTTACACGAAATTCTAGTTAGCAAACACTTATGTAAACTTCTAACTGAATCTGAAGCCTGATAAAAATCCGTGCATTAGTTTTTGAGATTGAACTATTCGAAAAAATCTGCAAAACCGCACCACCTGCTGGGTGATGTATACCAAAAACTAACCTGGGTCAATTTTTATCAGTTACTAACCGAATATGAAGTATGAGAAAAATCCATGCATTAGTTCATGAAATGCAGTTATTGCAAAATCGTGAAAATCGTAGCATAGCCGAGCCACCTGTTGGAAGGATTACATCAGAAACTAAACAAAGCTAACTTATATCACGGATAGTCTGTATTTGGAATTTCATGAAAATTTGTACATTAGTTCTTGAGATAGAACTATTAAGATAATAAAGAAAAACGCATAACGGCATCGCCATCTATAGATGCGATTTGCATCAAAAAGTAGTTAATACCAAATTATATCAAGTACTAACTGAATCTAATGTATTATGAAAATCCGTGCATTACATCTTGAGATAGAGCTATTGTGGAAATTGTGAATAAGGTAGCACAGCAGTGTCACTTGTTGCGTGATATGCACCAAAAACTAAGTAACCCCCTTTCATATGAAGATGTAACTGAATCTAATGTTTTGTGAAATTCCGTGCATTACTCCTTGAGATAGAGCACCCACAAAATGTTTGTCACATACACGTTCATAGAGTGACAGAGTGACAGAGAAACTAAAAAAAAAAAAAAATCTTCTAAAAACCATTAAATCCTGTTCAGGATCTTTTAAAATATATAAATTCTTTGAAAACCGGAAGTCGAGTTTTTTCATGAATTCATTTCTTTCTTTTGGAAAAAAAATACTTTCCGAATTTTATGCGACTGATTTGACACAGTTCCTAATTTTTTATTCTCTCAAGACATTTTTATAAAGAATATTTAAAGTGAAAAATGCAATGTTTGTTAGACATATTTATTCTTAAGCTCTTTTATGACAATTTTGTCTTCCTTGTTTCAAAAAAGAAGGAATCTAGAAAAACATAATTTTGGGCTTTTAGCATAATTTACAGCGCATTTTTTTCACATTATTGTTGGTCATGTAGGAAACATTTCTTGATTTAAGAGAAAAGTTTCCACTATGACAATTCTTTGTTCACTGAGTTAAAACAGGCTAGTTTAGAAAAAAAGGTTTAAATTATGTCTAAATACGAGTATGTTTCATAAAAAAATAATTTAAAAGTTATTTCGGCATAAAGAATTTAAATCCCGTCTAAGTTATAAAGCGTAAGTCCTTAACATACTTTAAAATTCAATGTAAAAGCAAGTTATTGTAGTACGGGAGAGTGGATTGGACACATTTCGGAAAAAAAGGCAAAACATATGTATATACGTACAGACACATCCGCACTGCTTAAAATATAATCTTCTATCACTATAATATTTCATCTTTATAATGGTTTAGATCTGTTTTTTAAACTGACAATTAAAAACTCAAAAATTTGAACAATTTTATGTTCTATGTGCCCAAGTAAAACAGGCAGCTATATATTGTGATTCAAGTTCATAATGGAAATTTCGTAAAATGTATGTTTTAATATTGCTGTCTAGAATGATATGTCGACTTAATCTGATAATAAAGCAATTATCTCATGTCTTGCTTTATTTTACTTTTTAAATGCTTTTTTTTGCTTAAAATTTGTCACAAATGTATCTTTTAAAAATGATATACTCGTAATGTAACTTTTAAACTTAACTTAAACGCGTAGAGTTTTGATTTTCTGTGTTATCCTTGTATTTTGTGTGAGTATAATAGGATTTTTTATTCAAAAATTAAAAAAGTAAAAAAGCGGATATTGTGGGGATCGATCTCAGCTACCATCGAAAAAAAAATTAAATATTGCAATTTAAACGATATATCTTTAAGCATTTCTTCCATAGATTAGGATTAGCGAGCGGATCTTTTCGTTGGGCTGAAGTAGCTTCTTGGCGGATTCTGACGGGATTAGCACTATTAATTTGATAATGTTTCAGGAAAGGTTTTAGTACATACGAAATTGCTCTAAATTTGATTAGAATAAGAGCTATAGGGGAAATTTCTGCAATGCAATTAACTCGAGTGCGAAGTATTGGCATTTGAAAAAATAACTTTTTATGTTAGGTATAGAGAATGGTCACGAACTCGGATGTCAGTTTGATTATCTAACGAATTATTTTTATTTTCATTGCAATAACTATTGCTGTAATTTTAAAACACGTGAAACCGCATGTTGGAAACATTGTTTGGGTGAGTACAGAAAAATATGGAAATTGCAGTCTGTGCAGTAAAATCCCTAATTAATGTTATATAATGCAATTTCTTTTGGTGCACTGTAATAAAAATATCCTTGGAAATATTTTCAAGAGACATTACATTCATGATAACATAAATAAAGCAATCAAAAGACTTTCTGATTGTCATTTTCCTGGCATGTCACGCTGTGATGTATGCAAAGTAAAAAGCCTTCAACTATGCTGTATAAATAACTTTTTCTAGTTTTTTTTTCTAGTTAATATTTATATTTTAAAAAAATAAATATAGCAGGAAGATTACAAATCCTGTAGTTTACAAATAATTTTTCATAGTTAAAATATGATTGGTACTGAAAATGAATGTCATTTCGCAGGTCTACAGTTTAGTTCTTTATCAGGTATAAGTATGGCTCTGCAGAATAACTCTGTTTTTTTATAGTTCAAGTCAACAGCAAGATCTTTTAGCTATTTCTTTGAAAATAATGAGATTCAAGTCTTTGTAAATATTGAGTAGACTTTTATTATGTCATTTTCCTGGATTCAATAAATTAACAAATGAAATTGAACATTATATGGAATTTGAGCTACTATATTCAAAGCATATTTCTTTAAACAAAATTAAAATGTTAGGCCTAAAAATTAAAAATTAAAAGCAAAAATGTAGAAAATGTGTTATAATGAAACTGGCATTATCTGGCAAAAAATGCATACATATGCAAAGAAATGACATTTATTTACATTAAAAAAAAATAACTTATTATTTAAGTTCTGCAAAATATAGTAATTTAGCATGAAACATATTTTATTCTTTAATAGAAAATAAATTTACTTCTTTAAATTTTGAACGGTTTTCAATGAATATTTTCAGTATTTCAGATGATCAAAATCTGGCATTCTGTGATCTGCACCCCTTCATATTTGGGTTAACCATTAAAGCGGATTGGATTATTAAATGTATTTTCATTCATGAAACACACCGTATATTACTAGAATGTCATTATAAGAACGTCATTTTTGAGGACATTCATTCCACTGGTATTAAAGTACATAATTTATGGCAAATTTTAACATAAAATTTTTTTAAAGGGGATAAAAAATGAAGTTATAAAAACTTCCATTACAAAGTAAATTTGTCTTTATATCTCATTTTTTAAATAATAATATTCACAAATTTATCTTTCACAGATGGCATACTCGAAATGTAACACTTAAACTCAATTTTTCAAACAATTTCAACGCATGGAATTTTGATTTTCCATATCATGCTAATATTTTGCGTGCATAGAATAGATTTTTTGACAAACATCGTTTTAGAATTGACGTGCTTTGTGTGTGTGTTGTCTTTTCTGTCAACCATTTCATACTTTTAAAGTGTTTGACGGGCTATAACCTTTTATTTCATTGGTATGGTTTGAAAGTCCAGACATGTGAAATGACTTTTTCATGAAAATAAATAGTTGCAAACAGTTTATTTATCCATGAAAAATATAGAAAACGAGACTGGAATTTAAGATTAAAGCAGTCATGTTCGATGGAGTACTGAACAAAGTTCAGGTTTTTCGGTATATGAATTGCAAGGGAGTTTTGACAGCATTAAAATTATGTGACGTGTCAAAAACGATGTAAAAAAAATTAAAAAACTGGAATATATTTTGACCTGTCATGTGCTATCGTATATGTTTGGTTTGAACATTTAAAAAAAGTGTCGGCAGGATGCGCCTGTGATAGGTAGAAATTCTATTATTACTTGAAGAAATTTAAATCTTTTAATTGGAAAGTTTCATAAAAGATTGATCATAGAGTAGCAATTTATTTTCTGTTTTAAGAGGAAAATGGTATGCGCAAAAATTCCGTTTCTAACACGAAAAAGTGTTTTAGTATACAGTTACCGGAAAAACATGAGACATGACGAAAATGCAACTTTAAATTCGAGGAATGTTTCGTTTTTTACGAAGATAAACAAAATCATCCCCCTTCAAGTTACAGATTTGATTGAGAGTGTAAAGAAGCCCACAAAGATATATTATTATATAGATATGCATATGTTACTTTTAGCACTTCAAGCAAGATCTACCAGGTGCTGCTTAAAAAAATAAATAAAAATACTAAACCTGCCAAAACGAACAAATACTAACAAGCAAACATAAGACTGCTTAATGTTTACCTGCAGAGAGAATCCCTCGACTAAATAATTTTAAATAAACTCCTCGAAGAATTAATTCGACTAAACATGCCAGCATAAAATATCAGATATGAAAGTAGCCTAGCATGGCAAAAGATAAAGACCTAATAAGTAGTTCTTTAATTCGAGAATAAACATACCGTTATAATTGAATTGATTTTTTTTTTTGCAGATTCTTTTTATGGGGATGCTTTAACCGTCTCCAAAAATGAAAGTGTCTGAATCAAAAATGCCTGTAGACAAAACCGAAAAAGTCAAAATAATCCTTTGTAGAGTTTGATCACAGTTATACAATGAAAAAAATGTTTGGAAATTTAGAAATTTAAACGAGATATCTTTAAAAAATGTCTTCAATAGGATTTAGCAATAGGGAGTGAGTCTTCTCGCCTATTTGAAGTAACCTCTTAATGTATTTTCGTGGGACTTTTACTACATAATGTTTCAGGAAAGATTTTAGTGTATATAAAACTTTGAAACAAACAGTTTATTATACCATGGCATTAAAATGGCATCTTTTTTAATCCTTTTAATTCCACTGTTATAAAATTTATGGTAAACTTTTATATAAAATTAAAGATAGTTTAAAAATAAAGTTATCAAAACATTCATAACAATGTAAAATTATTTTTATCTCACACTTTTTAAACATTACTAAAAAAATGCAATTACAAATTAATTTTCATTCCAATAGAATACAGAAAAATAACTAGTTTTTAATTAAAATTCAAGTGAGTATTTTCTTGTTGTAGCGCAATAATTAGTAGAAGATTTCGTTATGAAATTTTGTTTTCTTCGAAAGCGCTTCATCATCTAGAAGTGAATTAAAATTGTGTTTTCTTTTTTATACTTTATTATCATAATTATTACATAAATGATAAAAATTATTTGATCAATAGAAATATTGTGTATCGGGTCGCACTGTGCGTCGGAAAGCGTTAGAGAAGTAATTTCAGTAGCAGTATTACTTTAAAAACATTAAAGAAATGTTCAGAATATTATGAGAAATAATGTTGTATTGCTCATAGATAAAACGTAATTGCCCATTTACAACAAATTTCTGTCTTCAGGGCTAAATCAAACACTTACAGGAAATGACGAAATTCGTTCAGCCAATCAGAGAACAATATTGCTGTGATTGTCTTGTCTATCTGCATATATGAAATAACGTGAACGAGGCATATTAAACATTTAAAAATTATGCAAAATTAAGATAAAAAAACACAATAATAAATAATTATATATATATATATGTATATATATATATAACGTCCATTTGTCCATATATTTCTTAGTAATTTGGTAATCTGCCTTCTATTTCTCTTCAAACTTCAACTGTTTCTAATAATATGATTGTATATATGATACAATATATATATATATATATATATAACGTCCATTTGTCCATATATTTCTTAGTAATTTGGTAATCTGCCTTCTATTTCTCTTCAAACTTCAACTGTTTCTAATAATATGATTGTATATATGATACAATATATATATATATATATATAACGTCCATTTGTCCATATATTTCTTAGTAATTTGGTAATCTGCCTTCTATTTCTCTTCAAACTTCAACTGTTTCTAATAATATGATTGTATATATGATACAATATATATATATATATATATAACGTCCATTTGTCCATATATTTCTTAGTAATTTGGTAATCTGCCTTCTATTTCTCTTCAAACTTCAACTGTTTCTAATAATATGATTGTATATATGATACAATATATATATATATATATATAACGTCCATTTGTCCATATATTTCTTAGTAATTTGGTAATCTGCCTTCTATTTCTCTTCAAACTTCAACTGTTTCTAATAATATGATTGTATATATGATACAATATATATATATATATATAACGTCCATTTGTCCATATATTTCTTAGTAATTTGGTAATCTGCCTTCTATTTCTCTTCAAACTTCAACTGTTTCTAATAATATGATTGTATATATGATACAATATATATATATATATATATATAACGTCCATTTGTCCATATATTTCTTAGTAATTTGGTAATCTGCCTTCTATTTCTCTTCAAACTTCAACTGTTTCTAATAATATGATTGTATATATATATATATATATATAACGTCCATTTGTCCATATATTTCTTAGTAATTTGGTAATCTGCCTTCTATTTCTCTTCAAACTTCAACTGTTTCTAATAATATGATTGTATATATGATACAATATATATAACGTCCATTTGTCCATATATTTCTTAGTAATTTGGTAATCTGCCTTCTATTTCTCTTCAAACTTCAACTGTTTCTAATAATATGATTGTATATATGATACAATATATATATATATATATATAACGTCCATTTGTCCATATATTTCTTAGTAATTTGGTAATCTGCCTTCTATTTCTCTTCAAACTTCAACTGTTTCTAATAATATGATTGTATATATGATACAATATATATATATATATATATAACGTCCATTTGTCCATATATTTCTTAGTAATTTGGTAATCTGCCTTCTATTTCTCTTCAAACTTCAACTGTTTCTAATAATATGATTGTATATATGATACAATATATATATATATATATATAACGTCCATTTGTCCATATATTTCTTAGTAATTTGGTAATCTGCCTTCTATTTCTCTTCAAACTTCAACTGTTTCTAATAATATGATTGTATATATGATACAATATATATATATATATATATAACGTCCATTTGTCCATATATTTCTTAGTAATTTGGTAATCTGCCTTCTATTTCTCTTCAAACTTCAACTGTTTCTAATAATATGATTGTATATATGATACAATATATATATATATATATATATAACGTCCATTTGTCCATATATTTCTTAGTAATTTGGTAATCTGCCTTCTATTTCTCTTCAAACTTCAACTGTTTCTAATAATATGATTGTATATATGATACAATATATATATATATATATATATAACGTCCATTTGTCCATATATTTCTTAGTAATTTGGTAATCTGCCTTCTATTTCTCTTCAAACTTCAACTGTTTCTAATAATATGATTGTATATATGATACAATATATATATATATATATAACGTCCATTTGTCCATATATTTCTTAGTAATTTGGTAATCTGCCTTCTATTTCTCTTCAAACTTCAACTGTTTCTAATAATATGATTGTATATATGATACAGTATATATATATATATATCATACATATATATATATATATATATTTATATATATAATATCAAAATTACAAGTGTATGCATGTTGAATCAAAAGAAATTGATGCTTGATTCCACATCGGCGGAAGGATCAAGTACGAGGGTGCATTTTCCAACCCTTTATTTACCGAGTTATTTATGAAGAAATTGATCCGCCTCAATAATTACCTTCTTTAACATCTGAAGGTATACTGGAATTTTCAGATAATACTAATGTGGAATTTAGACATTTTCTTTTCATTAAAACTGATTAGATACATCGGTAGCTATAATTTCTTTGTGAAATATTTACAAAAGTAATTAGATTAATTAACCAAAATTACTCTTTTAAAAATACCACAATTCTTAAAAAAAGCAATGAGTTTAAATGCATCAAGATCCTCTCTATAAATGGAAACTCTTTTGCAGTTAAATATGTTTCATACAGTTTTATTTAAAGAAAGAAAAGAAATACCTATAAAAATGAACAATAAACTACCACTTTTTGAAAATATTCAGCTTCGACTGTTACTCTATAGACAGAATAAATAAGTTTTATATAAAGTTGTCTTCAACGGTACTTTAAAGTAGCGTCGGTGAATAAAGGGTTAAAGATGCTTGTACTGAACTAATATATGATTTAAACTAATGAATTTTGAACAAACAATGAAAACAAATTTATACAAATGAAAATTTTGAGAAGATAGGATTACTTAAGTTATCCTGTATTTAAGATTACATTCTTTAGATAAAACCTAATAAAAATAAACAAATGAAATAAAAAAAACATTTAAGGGTTGTAAAGAAAACTCTTTTTTTTTCTTAGAAACCTCTTTAATTTTTAGTTACTAATTATCCGTAAACAGTTGCAATTTTATGCATCATTGGTAGAGGCTATAGACAGAAATAGCTTTCTTATTCTTTTAAACCAAACATAAGCCTTATCTGTTAACCTTTGTTCTCTAATTACTCTTAAGAGGACAAATGGCTAATCTTCTCATAAATAGTGGATTTTTTTTCTTAACATTTATTCATGAAGAACTAATCGATTGAAAGTAAACGAACGCATTGCCACTCTCGTAGGTATTTCAAAGATTGGCAAATTGGTTCACGGTATAATAGTGAAATTTTTAAAATTATTAACATATATTAATATTTCAGAATACACTTCATTAGGCTTAATACAATGGTAGGAAATATATTTGTTAATTTAATTAATAAAATTTATTTTACGGCTTGTTTTATTTTTATAAGAAAATTTTATTCGAGGTCATTTCAATATTGAATGTAATGAACCATTCCATGATGATTTATTTTTTAGTTTTATTTATATTCTTTTAAAGAATCGGAAAATCGATAGAATATGAAACAGAAGTATTATTACAACAATAATAAAATTCATTATCCATTAGTTTTATGTAATGTATAATCAAATGATGAAGTGATTAAACTTTGCATATATAGAATTTTACATAAATGATAGAAACATTTTTTTGTTTTAAATTAACTGTCAAAAAGTAGAAGCAAAACGATTTAAATATAATCGAATATTCAGTATTTGGCCGAATATGTTTTAGTTTTAATGATGAAGTTAAAAACAAATTATACTTTTTTATGTAAAATTCTATGTACACATCGTCTAATTAAGTCATCATTTACATTTTGTATTAATATATCCTTTCATAGTATTCAGCATTTGAGCAAATATTCGTTTAAATCTTTTCGAATATTTAATATTTTGTATTCGGCAAAAATCAGCATTCTTTAAGCGATGATGTATAATATTTTTATTACCTTTTATTGACTGCAGCTAGATTTAAGGCATTAACAATTGCGAGAAAAAATAATCTGTGAAGGTTCTTTCGAAAAAAAATTTGCAATTTCTGTGGTGTATTTGTAGTTAGTAGAATTCAGTAAGACACATTTGAAAATCCTTTCCGCCAGACTGTTTCATTCGCAATAAACAAGAAATGTTCTTCGAAAGCACACGTAGTTGTAATGATTTTAAAACGAAATAGATAAAACAAAAACTCCTTTTAACCCTTTATCTACCGACGGTACTTATAAGTACCATTAAAATTACTTATTATAAAATTCTTTTAACACATCAGTTATTTGTAATACTGTTTAGAATGAGTTACAGAAACATTACTTTAACTTGTTCCAAAAGCATTATTAGTTACACAAAACAAAAATATTTTTAAAAGGATTGATTTCTTTTGCCTTTGTATCTTTCCAACTTTCTTGGCGCTGAGAGAGGGTGTTGGAGATTTTTCAATGCGAAAATATTTCTACTTTTGTATTGTAAAAACATCATATTTGTACATTTTATAATTCGACGAAACACCAAGAAAACAATTTAAAATTATAGATTTGAGTGGGTTTATAAATATTGCAGAAAATGCATGTGAATTCAAATTTTATTAATCTTTCTAAATCTTTCAATCCTTCTAAAATCCTTGAAAAATGTACTAAATGATTAAGCAAATTTTTTAATTTAGTTTATATACTTTAAGTAAAATGCTTTAAAATGTAAAATTTTCATGAATTCATAATTCGGTTGATAAAGGATTAAAGCTCACATTTCTTCTATAGCGCAACCAACACACCTTTATGAAAATGTAAACAAAACACAAAAATTCAGCAAATCATTCAGCCAATCACAGGACAGTATTGCCTTCGACAGTCTTGACAATGTGCGTTTGTGAATACTGCAAAATTTGAAATACAAAAATAAACACATTTCTGAACCACTTCCTGTCCCCAAATTCCAACACATTGGTGTGTTGTGAAGCATTCTTTGTCTTGGGATTGCATTCTTAATATGTTGCAAAAGTGTCACTTTCTAGAAATGTATTCTTTCTTCATGGTTTGTACCGTGATTTTCCAGGTGAGATACTAACATTTTTCATACAAATATAAAAACAGTTCAAAAGCGAAAAATTTCGTCTTAATTAAACAGAGATTTTATATAAGAAAATACCAGTGTGGAAGAATTTCTTGGTCATGAAATTCCAGGATCCGTACGAACCCTGTATTTTGTTGCTATTATGTTATTTTTCTTATTATATTGCCATCTAGATATGTGTGCTAAAAATAATGTTGTTGATTGTGTTGAAATAGTATTGAGGAATTAAATAGTGTTGAGGAAAAGAGTTTCTTAAAATAGTGTGTTGAACAACACTTTGTCCCCAAATTAACAACACATTGTAAATACAGTCGAGTCTCTATATAACGAATTCCACTATTCCAGTAAAAAATTCGTTATATAGGGAAATTCGATGTTTAGAGAATGATGTTAAAAATCGTATTTAATGTGTGAAATTTCAATAAATATTTTTGATGTTTGAATTAAGAATTTAAAATGTTTAAAAGTAAATATTAACCTAACATTTTATTTCTCAATTATTTAAGCTGTTTCAAAAAAGAGAACAGACATTTATTTGAAAGCTTAATGAAAATGAAAAAAGGAAGACTTGCATTAATTTCAGGCGAAGAAATCTGTAATCTTTTGCTGATTTGATTTTAAAGTTGTTACGCTCTCAAAAAAATGCTCAAATTTTAGCAAGGAATGAAAAATTGCAGTTAACATTTCCCTCCATTTGAAGACCTCTCTTATGTGCCTCTCATTGATTCCTCTCTTACACGTGTATCAATCCAATTGATACTGTTTTGAGAAGAATGTTGAAAGGTGTGTGGGAGGTGGGATGAATTCGTTGGATTTCAAAAGAGAGAAGTAATATATATATATATAAACTCAGCACTCAACGATAAATCAAAAATAAGTGATGGAAAATTGATTCCATATGAGTTCGAAGCTTTTTTAAAACTGAATAAATTAAGACCAATTTATGAAAAAATTCGTTATACGGAGATAGATATTTCGCTATATAGAGACTGTTTTTAATGTAATCATGCGGAAAGGGGACCGTTCCTACTAAAAATTCATTACATAGAGAAATTCGATGTATGGAGTTTCGTTATAGAGAGACTCGACTGTATCTCACAATTTGGGACACTATAAAACAACACATGTAAAACTCTTTCAAAATATTTTCTACGTGGTGCCTTTAAAATTACACAATTTTAAAAATGAATGTCTTGAAAACACATTTTCTCCTTTTGTAATTTTTAACAACGCTTTTTGCACAACACATTCGCAAAACAATCAAAAACGAGTCTAGTTAGAAGAGTTGAATTTTATGTTAAGTTAGTGTTTCGAGTGTTTGCTGTGAAATTCACCGACTGCATGCAATCAATGCAATAATGTTGGATCGGCAACATCATATTAAAGATTAGAACTATTTCCGATGACAAACACCAACATTTATAACAGACGAAAAGACAAAACGAAGAAAACAAACAAAACATTTTTCACAACAATCACCGCAATTTTTCACAACAATTTTTAGATGACATCAACACGTCATAAATATTTAGCAGTTTTTTAAAAGTCTATTCGAACTTCCCTTTAAATCGTTGAAATCGTCGTTTGTGCTTTTACAATACATGCACCTCCTTTGTTGAAAACATTCTATTTATTTCTTTTCTCTCCCCCACACAGCTTCGCTACTTTTCATTCCGTTTTTAATCTCGAAAGCAGATTTCCGCTAATAGATTACGCTGTAAAAAAATTGATCCTTTTGCAGCATTATAACTCCACGGCTTTTATAGAAAATCTCTCTTTTGATTCATGATAATGCTCAATAATAGGGTGGAGTAATCGTTTTACATAAAAGTGGTGCAGTGACGATGCAGAAAAAGAGTCAAATTTTTTATACGGTAGCATAAGAAAAATACAGTCTCAATTCAGGTGCCTCATTTCATTTCATTTCATTTCATTTCAGGTGATTCTCAATCATTTCCCATAATAATTGCATTTCCAGAAAATATTCTTAACTGTTATTTAAAAAAAATGCTAGCCCCGAGGCTGAGCACGCGGTATACGTGCCGCATAAGGTGCTCAGATTCCTTGATTTATCTCACCAGTGAAATTTTATTGTAAATTTTGCTTTCTTTAATCCGAACATTTTCCCAATTCAATTAGGCAAATTTTCACTTTGAAAAAACCAGTGATAAAAAAGTAAAAGTTCTGTAAAAGACCTTCGCCCCAAAGGGGTTTAGCAGAAAAAGTCAATGACTAATCACACGGGTACAAAAAGTACTTGATTAAAAAAAAAATTCTGGTTAAATTGTGTTTATTTAATTAGAAAGAGCAAAGAAAAAGAGACGGATATTTAGCAACTATGTTTATATGCTCATGCTTGTGTAAAATGTGTTTAAATAAGAAGAAACAACAATAATCGGTGACAAAATTGATAAAATAATATAAAAATGTACTACTTATATTATATTATAAAGATTTAAATTTATTATAAAATAGGATTTTGCAATAAAATTACTTAAAAGCGAATTAAATATGAGACGTAAGAACGTTTTATTCTTAAATATATATATATATATATATATATATATATATATATATATATATTACAAATTTAAAATTTTTTCGCCAAAACTAACCTTTATACTACCTTAATTTTCTTATAATAATGTTCCGTACTTACTTCAAATTATTAAATTAAAATCTTATTTCTAGATCTAATCTGTTAATCTGTATGCAGACGATATAAATTCTTAATTTTCCTTAAAAAACATTATTCCAGTATGCGTAAATTTAAAAAGATGGCTCTAAATTAAAAATATTCTTAATTAAAACTTTATTTCTTAATATTCCAAATAAAACTGATTTCTTCTATGTTTTTATCAACCCTTTTTAAGAAAGTCTTATTAAATTTATTCCAAACCCATACCTTTAAAAAATATCATTATTTTATTTTATCTATTTATTTATTTTTCCGCCGTCAACGATAATTTGCATATTAATAAATTCATTTCTTTTCTTTTTCTCTTAAAATTAATCATGTATAAAAATCGTCTGCCTAAGATATTTAAAATTCTGAGTCAATTATAAATTGGTTAAATAATATATTTTTTTTTAAAATAAATTTATCGTCTGTTTAAAATAATCTCGTAGCTGGACAAGAATTCTGTTTACATAAAATAATGATGGTTAGAGATTACAGAATGTTCCAGAACTTTCTTTTTAGTTTAAAAGGGGGAAGTCTCGAGATGAAGAGAAGATTCTTCTGAAGATTTCTTGGGTTGCTTCTTCGATGAGGACAGCTCGCTGAAATAATGATGGAATTTTTGCAAAAAGGAGCTTTTCCTTCCTCATTATCACGAATTTAATAAATGAATTTACAGCAGCCCATGACTAATTATTGGATCTTCTACATTTATTTATTATTTTTGTTTTTTCCCTCGCTTGCCATGACTGCGTGTTTCTGTTTAACCAGTGGAAATAATTCGAGTTCTCCTGAAATCGTCACATATATATGTATATATGAGATTTGTTTTCATAAAATGCACTTTTTAGGTGCGTTCGTAATTATGTAAATAGGTAGCACCTATTGCTGTCGCTCAGTCCGTCCGTCTGTCTGTCTGTCCGTCTGTCCGTCCGCATATAACAACGCAAAAACTACCCAATCGACTCGTTTGAAATTTAAAATACATAATTATAACATAATTTTATCGAGTCATTTCAAATGTTATGAAAATCGGATGCATAGATCAATGACAGGGACAATCAAAAGGATTCCGTTACATTACGATCAATTGGGAAAAAATTTCAAATGCATTTTAATCGTTTGAAATTTAAAACATATAATTATTACGTAATTTTATCGAGTCATTTCAAATGTTATGAAAGTCGGATGCATAGATTATTTACAAGGACAATGAAAGGTATTCCATTACATTACGGTCAATGGGAAAAAAGTTTCAAATGCATTTTTATGATGTTACACTCATTCGAACATAATAGAATTGGCATGAATCTTTGAAGTATATACTAAAATATGCATTCTGTACAATCTGTGATGCAAAGAATTTTTATTATTAAATTACAGGGCCACACAAAAGTATTCCACTACATAATGCTATACGGGGAAACATTGTTTGGGGCGTGTTTTAATTATATTCAACTATTTCACGTTTTATGAATAAGATATACGTTTCTGAGGTGTAATAAAAGTTACTTTCTGTATATTTACAGGAACAGAAAAAAAGATTTCGACTACTATACTCTATCCGAAATACGCTCTACTATATCAGCAAAATTTAATATTTGGTACGTTCACGTGCAATTTCCAACTTGATTTCTTTGCTTTTCTTCATTTATCCATTAATAACATCATAAAAGCTCAGTGTTTTTTAATAAACTGCCTTTACAGTTAAAAAAACAGTATTTTGAGATTACATCAAAATAACATCATCATTGTGAAATAAATATTTTCTGTGACTTAACTTTTCACAACTGTTTTTGCTGGTGTAATATTCGATGAATAAAATCACTGGAAGCATTTGTATCAGTGAAAATAACAACAACAAATCTGGTAAATATCCCCAGCGAAACGTTGATTCCTTGCTCTAAATCTCAGCTCAATCGGTTTCGCAACAGATTTGGAAATAAATTAACATCTCATTCGAAGAAACTGTCAATCTCCCTTTTGCTTTTCTGTATATTAAATACCCTTAGGAATCATACGTATTTTGATAAAGTTTTTAAAGCTTTATTTTGTAGCTGAAAATACTTGTATTTTCAGTTTCAAATATTTAATTTGTTTATAGTACTTGTTTTAAGAAAACAGATTCAAGTAAGGACCACTCATTTTCAGATGCATTTGCAATTATGTAAATACTTAGCACCTATAGTCATCGTTCAGTCTGTCCATCCGTCCGTCTGTCCTTTTGTCCGCAAATAACGCAGCAAAAACTACCCAACCGAATATTTTGAAGTTTAAAATATATAAATTTGCATAATTTTGTCGAGTCATTTCAAATGATTTAAAAATTGGACGTATAGTTTAAGTACAGGGACAGTCAAAATCGTCAAATTTCGGGCAACAGGGAAAAGTAGATTCAAGTGTATTTTAATGTTGTTACCTAGCATAAACTAATATTTGCTCTGTCTTAAATTAGGGGGCTACTTCAATCAAGCGGAGCTACACTGTTAAAAAATAATCTGAAATTCAAGGATCTATTTTTCCTGAATTTCACAGAAAAAGTCCCTTTTCACAACAAAAGGGCATTTTACGTCAAAAATCCGAAAACTTCACTATATTTCGTGAAAATAACGAAGCGGATCAAAATAGAAACTAAAAACGGAAACATTCCGACAGTTGGGGGTCTCTGTGACCGAGTGGTCAAGGCACCACGCTGCTATATGCCTGCGATTGTAGATTCTGGGTTCGAATCCCATTTGGCCATGAAATAATGAAAACATAAAAAATCCCTTTTAATTATATTTTTTCTGTTTATTTGTCTCTTATTTCTTCTTAAAGTATTTTAACTAATTGGCCCTCCCAAAAAAATAAATAAATTGCGTGCGATAACTTCAAAAAAATTGTCTGTAACGTTATTTTGTAAAAATGTAAATTTTTTTTCATACATTCAATCGAAAAAAGTGATTTTAAACAGTGATTTTTTTTTAATTGACACTAGTTAAAAAATTTAAATTTATTTTGCAAAATAATAAGCATTATCCATCGATCTAAAATAAAGTAAAATAAACCGCTTACGAATATTTTAACGAATACATTGAAAGGAAATCTTTGAAAAGTACAACAGATTTTTCCCAGTAACTCATAATAAAAGACATATAGTCGACTCTTGTTAATTCGAAATCGGATAATTCGAATCTTCGTTTAATTCGAACTAAATATGAAGCCCCGAAATTTTCAGTGGCAGAATAACGTTAACAATTTTCATTAATTCGAACTCATTCTCTCTTGACTTCGTTTAATTCGAACTAACGAGAATTACGATTTTTCATTTTTATTTTCTTTCTCACAGATTTCAGATCATTTGAATAACTTTCTTTGTTTTTTGTGAAAATTGTTCCGAACGAGTATACATATAATACAATGCATTTGGTATCCACTTTCTTAGAGTCCCGTGTGTCCATCAGTGACGCTTTAATTTTTTTTTATCGTGCTTGTTTCTAATCTTTTAATTAGTTTATGTATTCATACATTCTAATTTAATATTAATTTATATTCTAATGATAACAGACGAAATAAATTAAAAAAACACTATAACATTAATTCTTTTGTAATAGCACCATATTAAGCATGTTTTCCTCTCATATTTTCCATAATTCGAACATTTCTTGTGGTCCCGACGAGTTCTAATTAACGAGAGCCAACAGTATATTGTACAGACTGCCATCAGCAACTTTGGCTCAGTCAGTCGGTAAGGAATTATTCCGCTGTCAAAAGTTCTCGCGTTCGATCATCAGGACGGCTTGAGGTAAATTATAAAAAAATAATAAGTTACATTAAATTAAATAATATGGCAGCTCAAACAACTCAGAAAGTTCGAATTCTTTGACAGTTCTTTGGTTCATTAATTTAAATTAAATTATTATCATTAAAAATCAAACGTTGTAACGGAAAATTACCGCTTCTTCAAACGGAGTTTTCCTTTCTTTTATTTTCTAAAAAGGGAAATCTACTAACAGAACGGTAAATGTCTGGCTACTTTGCTGCCAGCAGTTTTACTGTGAATTCACAGATTTTTTTAGCAGTATACTTTATTTCACTAATGCTAATCCTATTTTGCAGAAGTTTATAAGAATATCGTGATTGCATTTCAACATTTTAAACGATGTTTTTAGCATTGTATAGCTGAGATCAATCTGTATGCAGACAGTTTTTTTAATTTTTAGATTTTGATTGCATATTTTTTTATAAATATACCTTTATTTTCGTAGCTGGTTCCAAAAATAAAAGCTTCCTCATTAAAAATATCAACAAACAAAATCGAAAAAGTGTAAAATGCCCTTTCTACAGATTGATCTGAGATATCCAATATAGAAAATATCGTATAAAAATATTGAAATGACACCACGTTATCCTTATAAATTTCTTCCAGAGGATTAGCATTAGCGGACGGGATTTTTCGCGTGACTGGAGTAGTCTTTTAACAATAAAGTATACAATGAGCGTGTATAAAATCACGAATTTCACTCTTTTCCAGCTGCGTCTTTAGGTTTACAGGCCTTGCTCAACTTTAGGCACAGTGGCCCAAAGTTATATTTACGTATTTGTATATACAGGATGTTCCAAAAATTAAGATTGATTCCTATGAAAATATTAATCTTTTCATTTTTTTTCTCGGGCGTTTATAGTATTATTCCCAATAGAAGAGAAAACAGTCATCGTTTCATGGAAACTGGGCGAGAAAACATAGGAAGAGGGGCGTCAACTATATAATCGAAATTGTGGAAAATAACCACCAACAAGGGCCAATACCAGGCTACTAACGTGAACAAACATAAACGAACCGGTGGCTTGTCGAATGAAAAACGTCGCGCATTCGTAAGGCAGTTGAAAGGAGCCTATGTTCACAAGTAGTCTTATATTGGTCCTTGCAGATTTCTGTTATCTGTATTTTTGTTGGTACGACTGACATAACTCTTCATATGTTTTATCGCCCAGTTTTTAGGAAACGATAGCTATTCTTTCTTCTAAGGAGAACATTTCTTCACCGCCTGTGAAAGAAATCAATACATTAGTGTTTTTGTAGATTAAAACAGGGGCGTGCGACGAGAAAACTACGCCCGGCGCAAAGGTTGAATTTGGCGCCCCTCACCCCAAACTTTGTCTTGTGATAGGCAAAAAAATGATGCTGGTAGTACAAATTTGGCGCCCTCTGACTTTCCGCGCCTGGGGTGACCGCCCCCCCCCCCCCCCTATCGCACTGGATTAAAACCTTATTTTTGGAAACCTTGTATTCAGAAGGCGCGCGTCTCTGCGCATATGGAAATCAAACATTACTTGTGGAACATTGTTAAGATTCAGTTTAATTTTACATTAACATAAGGTGAGAATTCCATTGTTAGTACTAATGAAAATAATAATAAATTGATATAATTAATAAAATACTAACTTAATAAAATATTACTAATTTTATTTTCTTATACTTTATTAAAGAAAAAAAACCCTTCCTTATTTGCTACACTTTAATGATTTTTACACTTTACTATTTTTTCAAAAAAAGAACAAATGAAGGTACCGTTTTATTTTAATAGAATCCCCCCCCCCCCCAAAAAAAAAACGTATCTATAAAACGTTAAAATAAAATTTTGTACCCTAATTTATTCATACTGGAAAAAAAAATCATTAGAAGATAAATTATGTTTATTAATAGTATGCGTTTTAGATATTGGTTTTAATATATATTTTGGCTAAATTACATTTTTTAAACATGATAAGAAGAATTATATTTTTGAAGTGTCAATATTAAGTTATTTTACAGTAATGTAAATTTACATTATCTTTCTTTTAATACATTTTACATATTATTTACCTAGCGTTTTTTTTTAATATTTTTTATTGCACATTATTAGTTATATATGTTCTTTGATATGCTTTTAAATAAAATCTTTTCTAATTATTTTTCTTGCAAACATTTTTTGTTTAAATATCTAAACAAATACAGCATTTACCTTTGTATTCATCAAAAGAAATTTTAATCAAGTAATAAACCATCTAAAGAATCCTTTAGCAAAAGAAAATGTATTACAGAAGAAAAATATAAAAATAAGATCTTCCATTCAAAGGATACGTATCGTAATCTGGATTCTATTGATCCTATTATTTTGGTACAAACACGATTTTTTTTTTTTTTTTACTAAAACATTGTAGTTACACAACTATTATGAATATTGGGTTTTATATTGTTATAATAGGAATTGATATACTGTTTATTGTTATTAGTTAGTAAATTAATAATTATTGTTCATTGGCTATATTGTTATACTAGAATAATAGGTTTTATATTGTTTCTTTTCTTTTGATTGAACGTGTATTTTCGGAAATATCCATTAATTAATTCTGATTATAACAAGTAAGTTAAAAATAAGATTTCTCGAAGGATATTTTTGCAAATTCTGTGAAATAAATAAATAAACAAATAATATAATAATACGTCCTAGCCTACAAGAGAACTGTCTAGGTTCGGATAATTTAAATTTTATCTAAGTCCGACCCAACTCTTGGTTCCTATCGGGTTAAGTTTTTGCTATTTTTTTTCTTTTTGTAGCTAGAAAAGTTTATTCTAATTATTTTGATTTAAATCTCTATTTTTCTGGGATAAGTTTAAAGTCTTGCATCAAACTGTGATTTCCAAATCCCCTCCCGAAAAAGAAAAGAAAAAAAAAACTAATCAGTTGATTTGGGGGGAATAGATTTGATGCCAATTTATTTCGTTGCGTGTCAGGTTCGGGTAAAGTTTAATTTAAATGATTCGGGTTCGGTATGAATTTTGATTCTTTCGGAATCTTGTTAGTGTTGAAGCTGTATCTCAAAAGAAGGCTCTAAGTATTTTTTATTGAGAAAACACTTTATATTTGAACATCAATAAGTGTACTAGTATTCATATTTTTATACAAAAAATATAAAACTGATATTTGAGATAAAATTGACATTTTCTACAATTGTATTAGATTGTGTATTATTAATATTTTTTAACTTTTGGTTTTGATTTGAATATTCTGAGTTCAGGTTGTAGTGTGTCGGATTTCAGTCGAATTTCATGTCGGCAATTTTTTTTAAATTCGAATTGTGGTTAACTTAAAACAGAATTTTCAGGTAAGTGTCAAGTACGATATGATCTATGATCAGGATTTTCGTCAGGTTCTGTGATGCGTTGATTTTTTGACAGAACAATCCAAGAATTTATTTTTCATGTAATAAAACACTTAATGAATACGAATAGAATGAATATTGAATATTGCACACGAATACGTATACACCGGGTTGACCAAAAACACGCAAAAACTTTTAAAATTCATAAAAGTCGGGAAAAACCGAAACAAAAACGATTTGCAGGGTTAGCATCTTTTTTAAGACAGCAATAAAAATAATTCAAAAAATATCCGACAGATGGTGCTAGAAATGTTCGACTTCGGTGGAAATATGCAGATAAGACAGTTATGAAAACTTGCGCTGCTAATTCACAACTACTTCACGGTTGAGAGCCGTGTACGTGATTAAGGATTTTGAGTGCAAAGCAGAAAACATTGTTCGTGATATTACTTTCCGTGAACCAGGAACAGCGAACCTTGATCAAGTACACAACTCTCAAACGTGAATTAATTGTGGATTCGCAGCTCAAATTCTTATAACCGTCTCATTTATTTATTTTTACCGCAGACGAACATTTCCAGCGTCATTTGTCGGATGTTTTTTGAGTTATTTTTTATTGCTATCTTTAAAAAATTCCCATTATCTATAGATGCTAACCCTGAACACTGTCTTTATTTTCGATTATTGCCTGCTGTTATGAATTTTTAAAGTTTTTACGAACTTTCTGCCCGCACGGTATATGCCAAATTAAAAAAAAAGACAGAGTATTCAATTCGTTTCATTTGTATAAGTTTTATTTAATTCACGAATGATATGGGTGTAATTCTTCATGAAATGGGGCTTATTCAACTTAAGCCAATTGGTAGGCCTCCCTACCTAGCTGAATCTCAATCTGAATTTGCAATTCTTCATGGCTGCAAATAGGAACGGCTTCCACACATAAAATGGCATAGAAGTACATTAGAAATTCCTCATCTCTGTAAGGCTGCCACTTCCAAACGACAATGTGACTGCATTGAGTGGTTAAGCTGGCTAAATTGGGTACCCGTCCAAAATCGTTATTTTGTGGTATTAGGCCCGGATACTAAGTGAAGGGAAATTCATTAAATAGCTAAATAATTGGTCTGATTATTACAATTTTCCTGCACATATATATATCTTTCAAAAGTAAAGATAAAAATCGCATTAAACATGTGCTTGTAGACTATTTTTTATTGTTCTTTAAAATATCGGTAATTTTTTTTACTTCAAGTTTTGAAAATTATTTTGGTGGAGTCGGATCGGATTGTGTACATAGGCTTCAAATTAAATTTTTCGGTTGAGGTTCCAGCGTTGAAAATAGCAACACCGCCCATTTAGGAATCTCCATTCTCCCTAATCCCTCTCTTACAGATTACATATTATAAAAGTATGACACGTAAAAAATCTATAGACATCTACTGAAGTTTCAGTGTTGACACAACGATACTTAAAGCCTTGATGTTTGATATGTATTTTTCATTTATAACGTTCAGATACTTCGAGAAACGGATGGATTTTTAGATAGTTTAGGTTGTAATTTAATATTAAATCTTTTTGAAATACATTTAATTACGAATTATTGGATGGTTGATCACTCATGTATACTTTTACATGTAGAAATTAATAATGAGTTATGTTTTTATCAAAATGGAATTTCAGAACGAATTATGTAGTTCTACAGCAAACGTAAATTATGTCAAACAATATTTCTTTTTTGGAATATATCATTATATGAACTGACATATTATAATTTTTACTTTTTCTTATGCTCATAAGAAAAAAATACTGACTTCGTGAAATTTTTTCAATTTTAGTTTTCCACAAATTTACTCATTTTAGAGGTAAGAAAATCCGAAAAACATGTTTTTTTTGCAAAATATCTCTCTGTGAA
This sequence comes from Maratus speculifer, assembly GCA_964019185.1. Taxonomy (NCBI): domain Eukaryota; kingdom Metazoa; phylum Arthropoda; class Arachnida; order Araneae; family Salticidae; genus Maratus; species Maratus speculifer. The sequence goes on along the minus strand of OZ025289.1, from coordinate 25,141,712 downwards.
TGAGTCAGTCTGTATATCTGTGTGCAACACAAATTTTGTGGGCGCTCTATCTCAAGAACTAATTTACGGAATTTAATGAAAAATTATATTCTGTTAATCCCTGATTTAAGGGGTCTTGTACCTTTTAAACGGGATGAAAATCAACAAAAACATCCAAAGTTCGATTCAGTGTATCTTTAACACTTTTATACATATTAACATGAAAATTTCACCGTTCAATAGAAAAGATTATGCTTTTTAATAAACTGTCATTAAACGTTCAATAGTCTTTCATATAATATATGCATTATTGAAATTTAAAAACCTCTATTTTTTACTCCGTTGTGCCTTGCGCGCATCCTAACGACCCTATAAATCAATATTTTTGCATATATATTTTTTTTCTGTAAAGAAGAAAAATGTATTTTTAAAATTAACTACTCTTAAATAAAAATTATTTCATTAACCTTGTAAAAAAAAAAAAAAAATTCTAAATAAAAAAAATCAAAATTTTACATTTTTTAATAAATAAAATTATTCATAACTAAAAATTTTATCGCTATAAATACATAAAAGTAGTTCATTTTAAGCATACGTATGTGCTTATTAACTAAAAAAAAATCATAACAATTCATACATAGGTTCTCAAGATATCATGCGCGCAATGTCTAAAAACGCAGTTTTTCAAAAACCTGTTTCAAAGTTGTAACGTTAGTTAATTACCAAACAAAATCAGCATCTTATTTTTGCTATAACTTCAGTTCTAATGGGAATTTTTGCACGCGGTTTGTTTTAAAATACTTCTAACGAATTATTTTATAATAATTAATGAAAATTGAAAAATCGTATTTTTGAAGCCTTAAAAGGTACTAGACCCCTTAAATTGACGCTGATTAGTTTTCGTGTAAATCGCTTAACAAGTCACTGCCATGCTGCATTTTTCGTAATTTTTGCAACAGTTTTATCTCAAGAACTAATTCACAGATTTCTATCAAACTTCAGATTAATTTAGTTGTTGCCATGAGTTGTTGCTTTTTGCATGTTGGTACTTTTGTTGTTTGTGGGATGTTTGTTTTGCATGTTGGTACACATCTCCCAATATGTGGCACTAAGGTGACATTATTAATGATTATCAACGTTAATTCTATCTCAATAACTAATGCTCGAATTTTCATAAAGCTTCAAATTCAGTGAGTCCCTGATATAAATTATTGCTGTTTAGTGTTAGAGTAAATTACTCAACAGGTAACGCTTTTATAATTTTTTTCTACTATTTCCTCAGTGGATCTTTCTTAAAAACTATCATCAAAATTCAGACTCAGTCAGAAGTTGACATAAGTTGTTGCTGAACAGATTTTGGTATAAATCACCTAACCACTGATATGCTGCCTTTTTCGGGAAGCATTAACATACATGAGATAGAAAAAAGTTTTGAGACTGAAATGTCCGACCAGTTCTTAAATTTCTTTTTTCAACAATTTCCAACAAACTTGAGAAGTGCTTATGCATTTAGTTTGTCTGTCAATCAGCCCGTCTCTCCACGCTCTAACTTTAAAATGTTCTGGTTTATTTAAAAGACGATTAGAATAATAATAAAAAAGATGTTAATATTAAATTATTTAAAACATCTTAGTACTTTCAAGCTAAAGGCATATTAAATGTATAAATAATATTCTCTGAGGAAGAGTCTGATTAAGGCTTGAAAGTACTAAAATGTTTTAAATAAATTAATATTAACATTGTAACGGAATGAGGGGTCTGGTGGGTGAATGAATACATAACTCGAGATATAAGTTAAAACCACAGTTTATTTAAACTGTTAGGGCTCAGGAGAAGTGGAGCTGCTTTCAGTTCGTCAATTTCGATAACTAGTCATACTACTAGAAGTTTATACTTATAAATATACTAACAGCTCCGGCACTAGACTCAGTCGGGGCACTTCAAATCAACTTCTCACTTAGACTTCAGCTAAACTGCTAGATAAAAGCTTTATTAGACAGCCCGTGGCTGTAGAATACTCTTTATTATCTAAAATACTCAACGTAACGAAACTATCTATTACCAACGGCAAACTCCTTGAATAGCTCTGCTCTGAATGAACTCAATCGACAAACGCTGCTAGCTTTCTCACCTCGAAACTCCTCGCTAACTCACTGGCGGCTAATAACTCGCTCAATCCAATTCAATTCAATTTACTGCATCAATCCACTAGCTGGCTTGCGCCGCTACACACATTAGCTGGCTTGCGCCGCCACACACTCCACTCTCTTCACACTCAAAGCTTTTACATGCAGCAAACTGAGATACTATAATTTTGCATATTGCTTCTAACCGCGACCTTGTACAACCGAGGAAGACACACACGCTCTAGAAAGTTAAAGTAAAAGAGAGGATAGATGTAGCTTCCACGCTACACATGTTAAATCATGGACGTCACGATCTCTCAAAAATGCTAGAGTGCCTTTATCACAAAGGTCACTCCCTCACAACATCTCTGTTTGATTATTTTAATCGCCTTTTAAGTAAACCAGAACATTTTAAAGTTCGTATTATATATTTTGCGTTAAAAACAAGGTAAACACTGAGTTTCGTTATATGTTTTTATTTTTATTTAAAATATCATAAAATATTTTCATATCATCAAGAAAATTAAAGTATTGTCAATTGAAAATTAACTCAGGAAATTAAATGATACGACTGAAATGTCATACGTTTTAAGACGACTTCTATTCAAATAGAAATCAACTGTTTTAAAATTTAACACTCTTCAGTGTGATTAAATTTATATGTCACCATTCTGGAATATGTAATCATTTTGAAAAGAGGCAGACGATATATTATGTTTTGATAATGTAAATAATGTTCGCAAAAAGATACATTTAACATCAATTTGAAAAATACTTTAATTAAATGCTTTGATATTTGAAGGCTATGAAATTGAAATTCTCGATAGAAAATTAATCCATTTGAAATTCAAATATTCTAATTTTAAATGCATAATTCAAACGTCGTTCTATTTTAATTTACAGTTTAGGATGCTTAATAATCAAACAATCAGTTTTCATGAAATGATTCTATAATCTAAAATATGCATGGGAAACACATTTTAAATGAAATACAAAAAGCTGCAAAATGCGATGTTACGAAACAAGACACATTTTTAATTAATTTTTTAGAAAGTAAATAGAAGTTTGTATGAAAATTTATTTTAATTTTACTATCCGAAATAATTCTAACTGACTTTTTGATTTTTGACATTATTAAAATACTTTCAGAATACAGAAAATAAAAAAGAATTTTTATAAATCTTGACGCAGTGGAATCGGTTATAATTTAACACTGCTCATCATATTTTGAAACTGGGGAAGTTACCTCTGTGTCTCTGATGCTTGAATACCTCACTGCAGCTTCATTATTTAATTAGTGTTTATACATTATCAAATATTTTTTAAGTATGTTTACTTATTAAATTGGTTGCAATATGTTTTAACAATAGTTTAAAAATGGATTAAATATCTAATACGACGGTCGAATGTACAAAACTTTGTACAAGTCTTGCGACAACGATTTATGACAGAGGCTGGCAAGTAAGCGGTGTCTGAATACTTTTTTAAAATTTCATCCAGGTCCAGAGGAAAAAAAAACGCATAAATATATATAGTTCTTGTTACTTTTAAATTGTTATTTACTGCACATACATGCAGTAAAAAAAGAGAAAAATCAGGTGTTCGTTTTGAAAATCTATTCGATACACAAATATATGTTCTGAAAATTTTTATGTACGCTTAATAAAATAGAAAGTTGTCCGTCGAAAAATTAATGCAAAAAATTACACTTGATTCACTCGGTTAAGTACTTATGCGAACAGTGGCTTCAAGGTGGGTGTCCGTTAATCTCAAACGATAATTGTTTTCAAAAAATTCCTTTTATAGAAAGCTTTTTGACGCATGAATGTAAAGCCAAACACAGTAGTCAGGTTAACAGCATTTTTTTGGATTTTTTTTTTTACTTTTCTGAGAAATGTTTACCAAAAACATGTTCATGGGATGAAGTTTTATATATTTGCTAGGAAATATATTCTTACCATTTAAACATCTCCATTTGAAGTAAAGTTCTTTTAGGACTTAACAATTTCGAAGCTACATCAGTTCATTCTGCAGCTGGAGAAACCAACTTACTTATCCTTGTAAAGTCTTAAACTCTTGCTTCAAATTCCTACACAAAATCTGACATGAAACATAGGAGCCCATTAGTGTCCATTTTTGGAATTCTTTATTATGTATTCAAAAAATTGGAAATGTTGGAAATTGGATAAATTCTTTATTTGCAATAATTTTTTCGGTGTCCCATGCTTCGACAATCTGTGTTCTGGATGTGAACCGAGGTCTGCCAGTTACCAACCATGGACCGTTTACCAAATGGGGCATGAGTTAAAAATATCATCTTGGAATTATTATGTTTACTCACATACATACATAAAATTATATACAGCATAAAAAAGTCTGAATCTACGAAAATAGAACATAACTATGATAGAATACTACCAATAAATTTGTATTTGAGAAAACAAGTTAATGCACAATAACAAAGATTTGGAAATATTTTTAAAAATCAGTGACAGGAAAAGAAACTTTGTTTTCTCAAACGGGAATATATTATTTTCAAATTTAAAAAATGCTTTTAGGAATGTTGGATAACTCAGAAAAAGGCGTTGTACATTTTCGTACATAGTTATATTAAATTTTGGTTACATTATATTTTAGTATATTATAGTTTAACAAGTTCATACTTATATTATATTTTAACAAAAATCTGTCTTATCTTTTCAGTGCATTTGCGACATTCTGTCCTTATAATTTTATTCAAAATTTTATCCAATAACTTTATTCACATAACTACATACTTCAGTATTTCAGGAAAACTTATGAAATTATTTCTTTCAACACCATATGGAATGTAAAGTAATGCAAAACGTATTCTTATATTATATGGCAGACAAAAGTTTTGGTTCCGACTATCGCGAAATAATAACTGACAACTTTTAACAAAATATTCCAGTGGTTTATTAAAACCGAAATTTTTCCAATGGATTTAAAATTCGATATAAAACACTAAATCAAATGTTAAGGATTCAAAATCCATTTTTATATTATCAGAGAGATAAATTTTTAATTCCGTCTACCTAGAAATCACAACTTTTTACCAATTTGAATTTACAACTTTGTGAATTTACAATTTTTAACCAAATCTTCTAGTGTCTTTAACACGATTTTTATCAATTACATGTCAATTGGATTGAACATCTCGCATTAAATAATTTAATTGTTTTAAAGTCTATATGTTATAGCATGACGTTAAAATACAATTCTAAGATTCTATTTCCTTTAAAATTGAATACATTGGAGCTTCGCTGAAACTGTTCGATGTGATTTTGGAATTCTTTATATAATTTAGCGAAGCGGCAGACGGTATTTATTACACTTTGATCAAATGTCTAGGAAACTACACTTAACAACAGTCAATAAATTTCTAATCAGCAAAATTTAACTTTTGATTGTATTACAGGAAATGCTATTACGTATTTGTAATTTTTTTGAAACAACACAATTATTTATGCATAAAATTCCAGTCAAAACGTTACTGTATTTCGTATATTTTATAACTTTATTTCTCCATTTAAAAATAATTTTCACCGGAGCGAAGATTTTTAACTTTATAAAGGACATAAAGCATTTATTTTAATATAATCAAACATACAAATTTTAAATTTTGATTTAAGAGAATTATAGGAAATGGTATTACGTATTTGGAATTTTTTTGTAACAACACAGTTATGTATGCATAAAATTCCTCTCAAAACGTTACTGCATTTCGTATATTTTATAACTTTACTTCTCCATTGAAAAATAATTTTCACCAGATCGAAGATTCTAAATTTTATAAAAAGACATAAAACATGTATTTTAATATAATCAAACAGAATTTTTTTTTTTAATTTTGTCAATCGAGAAATAATTTATACAATTTGTCATGTTCGTGAAACACAAACTTAATACTCGACGCCACTGTTCTAGTGGCCTTAAAATTTAATTCTGTCCAATTCTTTTAACATTACACTTAGCTATGTTTGAGTCCTTTAATACTTTGGCAAAACAGATGATTACGTTTCGGTAATCGAAACATGGTTTATGCGGTGACAATCAGTAATATCGTGGAACTTTATATTAGGATCTTAGAATATAAGCATATAGAATTAATTTGGTAATTTTATGTTAGTCGAGCTAAAGCCTCATCAAAATCTCTAATCTTTCTAGCTTTGTTTTCCCTTGTATAAATTAAAACGAATGCATTTAACATTTCATATAAAATAATTTAATCGTTTTAAATTATATATGTTATAGTGTGGCGTGAAACTTAATTACAACACAAAGATTTCAGAATTGTCTTCATAATTTTATGCACTGGAACTTCATTGAAATTATTCGATGCGATTTTGGAATTCTTTATATAATTGAACGAAGCGTGCAGACGATGTAATATTACGTTTTGATAATGTGTTGCAAGATTACATTAACAACAGTCAGTAAATTTCTAATCAGCGAAATTAATTTTTTTATTTAAGATATTTACAAAATATGTTATTGGGTATTCGTAATTTTTTTATATTAAGGGGTTAGGGGTAGTCAGAGGTATAAAAAAATGCGAATTTTTATTTATTTATTTGCCTTAACGTTCTGTTGCGTTAAATTTCATTGTAGCAATCTAAATCCAATTCGGAATTTTTATGTATGAATCAAAAATCAAGATTCAGCTTTTGGGTTATGGAAACGGTAACTACATTGTCTATAAAATAACGCAATGAGTGAATCAAGTTTGAATTTGATGCTCTGCTGCTCAGTTTTGTTTGCTGTGTAATTTTAATTTGTTTTAGGTAGCTTTCATTACAAAAAGTAAAAAGCTACCTATTGCAGCCGTCCGGAGGAAAGCACTTCCGGAAAATTTTGGTATATTTTCACCGATCATGACCCCCAGACCCCAAAACCACCCTCTGTTCAAATGTTGACATATATATATATATATATATGTATATAACCATATATATATATATATATATATATATATCTGATTTTTGTCATGCGATAACTAACGTATTTATGTACCGATTTGAATGAAACTTGGTATGTACATAGTACATACAAATGTCTCGACCGAGTTCGTTGGTCAGCATCATCCGCCATTTTGTTTCAAAATGGCGGTCATTTTAAATTTTTTAAAAAATTTAAAATTTAAAATTAAATGCGAAAAAAATTAAAAGTTGAAAAATATTTTCCTTTTACGTGTTAGAACTTAAAACAAAGATTCCAGAACACCTTTTATTTTGTCCATATCTTAAAAAATGATTTAGTTATAGCACTTTGAATTTTTCTTATGGCTGACATTTTGAAACGATCTGATTTTTGTCACGTGATAACACGCGTATTTATGAACCTATTTGAATGAAACTTGGTATGTACATAGTACATACAAATGTCTCGACCGAGTTCGTTGGTCAGCATCATCCGCCATTTTGTTTCAAAATGGTGGCCATTTTAAATTTTTAAAAAAATTTAAAATTTAAAATTAAATGCGAAAAAATTAAAAATTGAAAAATATTTTTCTTTTACGTGTTAGAACTTAAAACAACAATTCCAGAACACTTTTTATTTTGTCTATATCTTAAAAAATGACTGAGTTATAGCACTTTGAATTTTGCTTATGGCTGACATTTTGAAACGGTCTGATCTGAACGATCCACAATGTTGCTTTAAAATTGCATACACTTTATGATATCGTGGAATTTGGTGATTCTCTAAATCGCTTAAAATAAAACCACGTTGAATAAAAGATGACTAATTTCTAAAAATTCCTATTAATATTCAGTCTTGACCAAAACTAGTTTCAATCTTATAAAAATCACTAATTTTATAAGATTATTTCCACTAATTTGAGCTTAGTATTTTTGAACAATGTAACGTACCTTAAAATAAATAAATAAATATATAAATATATGAAAGCTACCTCTTCCTCCCGGCATTGCCGGAAGGACTTTTAATTATTTATTTATTCATTTATTTATTTATTTTTGCGATTTTAATGGGAAATGTTAATATTTGCCCAAAGTTCTTTATAATAAACTATTCGCCTTTGGCGACCAGTTTGGTCTCCTCTAAATGCTTACTAAGCATTATACTAATCATATTGCTTTTATTCATAATTTATTTTAATTGCACATTTTTTGCCGAATTCGAAGATTCTGCTGAATAATTAGGCACAGATGCACACTGGCGCAATTGCAACAACATGGCAATTGTATGCCTCACATGATAACCCGGCTGTTGTTATTTACTCTTTAATAAACTGTTTATTTACTTTTATTTTATTTTTTTAAATGATACATATAAATTGTTTTGTTCTATAATTATTAACTAATTTTATTATTATTATTATTGTTATTATTATTTCATTTTTAAAATAATAGAAAATAGTTACAAAATATACATGTAACTGGTATTGAAACGATGTTTTCGTCAAATTGGCTCCAGAAAAAAATCGTGGCAATGTGGTGCGTATGTGACATCTGTGCCGATAAATCAAGAACTCGGTATTTTTATGCTAACCTGGCTCGCGAAATATTGTATCCGTGCATTTTTTATTACATTAATTTCATTTAAAATACAATAATATAATCCTTTCACTCATTTCATTTATAATACATAACTTTAATTTGAAACTGAAACGTTGAAAATTCATGATTTTTATTTATTTTTTAAGCCAAAAGAATAGAAAAGAAAAATAAAATAACGATATTCTGAAGCTCCATAATTGCATCGAAAGAACAAAATGTAAATAAATCCAATTTATTTCGGTCTAAATTCTGCCAAAGGATTTTTAAACTATAACCAGCAAGATGCGCTCCATTTGGGCGTTGCCTTTAAACAATTAACAAATAACCGCGATTTTTGTGCCACATACGTTAGCGTAATATATATGTGACGATTTCAGGAGAACTCGAATTATTTCCACTGGTTAAAAAGAAACACACAGTCATGGCAAGCGAGGGAAAAAACAAAAATAATAAATAAATGTAGAAGATCCAATAATTAGTCATGGGCTGCTGTAAATTCATTTATTAAATTCGTGATAATGAGGAAGGAAAAGCTCCTTTTTGCAAAAATTCCATCATTATTTCAGCGAGCTGTCCTCATCGAAAAAGCAACCCAAGAAATCTTCAGAATCTTCCTTTCATCTCGAGACTTCCCCCTTTTAAACTAAAAAGAAAGTTCTGGAACATTCTGTAATCTCTAACCATCATTATTTTATGTAAACAGAATTCTTGTCCAGCTACGAGATTATTTTAAACAGACGATAAATTTATTTAAAAAAAATATATATATTATTTAACCAATTTATAATTGACTCAGAATTTTAAATATCTTAGGCAGACGATTTTTATACATGATTAATTTTAAGAGAAAAAGAAAAGAAATGAATTTATTAATATGCAAATTATCGTTGACGGCGGAAAAATAAATAAATAGATAAAATAAAATAATGATATTTTTTAAAGGTATGGGTTTGGAATAAATTTAAAAAGACTTTCTTAAAAAGGGTTGATAAAAACATAGAAGAAATTAGTTTTTATTTGGAATATTAAGAAATAAAGTTTTAATTAAGAATATTTTTAATTTAGAGCCATCTTTTTAAATTTACGCATACTGGAATAATGTTTTTAAGGCAAATTAAGAATTTATATCGTCTGCATAAGGATTAACAGATTAGATTTAGAAACAAGATTTTAATTTAATAATTTGAAGTAAGTACGAAATATTATTATAAGAAAATTAAGATAGTATAAAGGTTAGTTTTGGCGAAAAAATTTTAAATTTGTAATATTATCCCCCCTCCCCAAGACTTTGTATGAAATTGATAGTTAAATAAAACTACAAGTTCAGACAACAGAAATATAATAATTTAGAAAAGTTAAATTTTGGAATAAAACTGTCAAACTCAGGAAGCCAAGAGATGGAAGAAAAGAAAATTAACGCAATATAAAAAATATTAGCGATTAAAATAAAATAGTTAACAGAAAATAATTCTGAATTAAATTTAGGTAGGAGCATTTCCCTGAAAGAAATACAATAATGTTACAACATCACTTACCATTTGTAAGTGCATAGGAGATAATACATATAATAACAATAAATAAGTTATGAATATTAATAAGCAAGAGATAAAAATATAATAAAAACAATAAAAATTCGTTCTCATGGAAGTTTAAATAATTACAATGATTTAATGCATAGTTTATTTTAAATAAGTCCTTTAAATGAAAAAAGTCTTTCAAGAATATATAAAAGAGTCTTTTTCAATGTCCAGTGAATACAGTCTCTTTAATTAAAAATCTTCAAACCTAGTTTAATCTTTGGTTTTAATGTTATGTTGGATCCAACATCTTTCAGTAATATATCAATTTTTCAATAATAAATAGCATCACTCTCAATATCAATAATAAATAATATAGAAAAATTTAAATAATAACAATAACAACAATAATAAGTAATAGTATAATAAGACTCCATATCCTAATATTTTTCAATAAGAGTATAATTAATACTAAACTTCATCATAGAAATCATAATAATAATAATAATAGTAAAACAAGAGTATAATCAAAAGAAAATATCACTATTTGTTTATTATTGATAGGGAAAATATTGGTTGAGGATAAAAATAATTACATAGCAACTAAATAATTTTCTTATCTTCTAATAGCATAAGAAAGTATTTCTTGCTAGCCGAAAGTATAAATAAAAAAAATCATAATAATTCCAAAATCCAAATAAAATTAAATCTAACTATTTAGAAAATGGACTCTCAACCAGTATTTCCTTACAATAATTCCTCTCTGATACTCTTTTACAAAATTGTCAAATTTGGTTATAAGTTTTCAATGCCAAATGTAGAATAATGTTTTATCTACACATGGTTTATAAACTTCAATAATAAAATACAATAGGAATGAAAGGTGTCATTCTTAATTGAGAAATGGAAATAAAAATAGTGTGCTTTTTTTTGAAAAACTTTTAATATCTAGTTTTCACAATCACTGAAAATCACATATTATGTTATAGGTTTGAGTAGAATCATTAGATTTTATACTGTTATAACATAAATATCTGCGGAATAAATAGAATAATACTAATGTCAAATACATGAGTAAATATAGTTAGACTTAAACACCCTTAAAATTAATTTATCAACATCAATTTGAAAGCTTTTACAATCAAAGTGTTCACCTTATGCCTGCATAAGGTGCCCAATTTAACCCCAAAAACTCCCCAAAACAAGTAATATTCTTGTAGGCCTCCAAGAACATACCTGCTGATGTTGAAAATTATGGTGATTGTATCTGAGGTTTTGTTTGTTTTTTGGGTTGCTCATGAAACAGTTTAAAATCTTCGGGTGAAAAATAGGGTCTTAATTTAGAAACATGCACAATAACGGAATTCTGTCCTGTCTCATAATTAAATTTATCTATTTCATAAGTTACATCAGAAAGTTTATTTATAATTTTATATGGTCCAGAGAAAGTAGGTTCTAATTTTCGAGTGTTAGGGTATTTGAATTCTTCATAAATTACAGAGTCTTGTATTTTTAATGGGCATTCGACAAAATGTCGATCATAGAGTCTTTTACTTTTAAGGTGAAATTCCTGAGTTCGCGCTTTCGCAATTTTGAGGGCTTTGTCTACTGGTGGGTAATAGTTTTGTTTTAAAGGAGATTCATAAGGCAATTGACCATAAAATAAATAGGCAGGTGGGAATTTGGTGATAGAATGGGGCGTATTGTTGTATTCTTCGATGACTTGGTTTAATAATCTAGTCCAAGGTATTTTAGAAGAAGTGGAATTAACTTTACATTTAAGCCTGGTAACTATAGTCTGATTAACTCGCTCTACTTTTCCATTGGTCTGAGGATGATGTGCAGATGTAAAACGCTGTTGAACATGATGATTTCTAAGGAATTTCTTAAACCTTGGAGATCTGAAAGATTTATGCCTGTCACTAAGTATTTTTTGAGGTGCTTTGATATTGAAAATTTGTTTTAAACAGTTAGTGTATGTTTCAGTGGTAACATTTTTGGAGGGAAAAGCCCAAACAAATCTAGTTGCATGATCTATTATTATGTGTAAGAATTTTTTTGTTGAGTTGTAATAGTTAAATCCACCAACAGTATCAATAGAAAGACATTCAAAAGGTTGATCTGTTGCTGGCATAGCTTGTAATAAGCCGAATCTTTTCTGTTTTGGTTTTTTATTTTTCTGACAGGTATCGCAATGTTTAACAAATTCGGTAATGTCTATTGTCATATTAGGCCAATAATAGTTGAGAGATATTAAATTAAGCATTTTTTGAATCCCTAAATGTCCAAAATTATCATGAGCAATATGGAGTAATTTTCTTCTTAATGACATTGGTACAACAATTTTTTTGAATCCCTTTTTCTGAACTATAATAATTCCATTCTCTTTTTTATATTTTTTGTCACAAACATTGTCTTTGTCTTGCATCTCTATAATTTCTTTCCTATCTAGCAATAAACTAATATGTTGATTAAAATGACAAACAGGATTTCGTGACAACATGTCTGCTTCGACATTTGTTGAACCCTTTTCATATTTTATCTCATAATCAAACATACTAAGTTTGAGTGACCATCTAAAAAGCCTACCTCTTAAGTTTTTAACACTCTTTAACCATACTAGAGATGCGTGGTCCGTATGAATTGTAAACTTGACACCATGAAAGTAATGATAGAATTTGTCAAGAGTATCTATAATAGCTAAACATTCTAATTCAGTTATGAAATAATTTTGTTCATAACTCTTCAAAATTCTAGAATGATAAGCAATAGGATGTAAGAAATTATCTTTATCAGGTTGTTTTAGAACGGCACCTACTGCTATCTGAGAGGCATCTACAAACATATGTAAAGGTAATTTAGGATCATAAATTTTGAGGATGGGTTTAGCAATTAAAGAATTTTTTAATTTTTCAAAAGACTCCTGGCACTCTGAGTTCCATTCCCATATTGTGTCTTTTTTAAGTAATCGATTTAGAGGATATCTAATTTCAGCATATTTATTTATGAATTTATGGTAAACATTAATGGAACCTAGAAATCGTTGTAACTCTTTCACATTGGAAGGAGGTTTTAAATTTTTGATGGTTTCAATATTGGCATTTGCTGGTGTTATTGTTCCATTAGTAATTTCATAACCTAAGAAATTGATTTTATTTTGGCCTAATTTACATTTAGAAAGTTTAAGTTTAATGTTTTCTTGTTTGCAAATGTTAAAAATTTGAGCTAAATGGTTTAAATGTTCTTCTAAAGAGGAGGAGAAAATTATAATATCATCAAAATAGTGGCACACAAAGTCGATTTTATATTTATTAAGGATTCTTCGAATGGTTCTGTTGAATATGGGAGGGCCCGTTTTTATGCCAAAAGGGAGCACGAGCCACTCAAAAAGTCCAAAATTGGTTGCAAATGCTAATTTTTCTGTATCGGATGGATGTATTGGTATGTGCCAGTAGCCAGAGGCTAAATCCAAAGTTGAAAAATACTGAGCACTACTCAATTTATCTAAAATTCCATCGATACGGGGCAAGGGTTCTGCATCATTTTTAATTATTGCGTTTAATTTTCTATAGTCTATACATAATCGCGTTTTTTTACCTTCCTCTCTTTTCATAACTAGTGTAACAGGGGCAGAATAGGGGCTATTACTTTCCTTTATCAGTCCGGCTGCTAACAATGATTGAATTTGGTTTTTTATTTCTATTTCTTCTAGAGGAGATGTTCGGTACGGCCTCAAAGATATAGGTAGGTCTGAGTTTAGTATAACGCGTTGTGGTTCAATATTAATCCTACCCACATCATATTTATGCTTTGCAAAAATATCACTATAAATATGAACTAATTCCCTTAAATTTACATCTTGAATTAAATTTATTTCCCCAGTTAAATCTGAATCCGAATTATCGCGAAAATTTTGAAGAGTCATGGAACCTCTATAATCAGGATGCACATTAATTGCGTGATCATATTGAACACAGTCTTCATTTTTCATAATATTTCCACAGGTAGATTGTAACTCTATATCATGATTATTTACATTCAGTGTTTCATTATCATAATTATCTATATCTACAGTATTACCAGTATTTAATTTCATATCTTTTTTATATTCAGAGGTTACAAATTCATTAGATTGATCCCTGTTTTGTTGTACTTAGTCCATATTTACTGTATTAAAATGAAGGGATCTCTCATTATGTATGGATATACTGTTAGTTATAATTTTCCTTCCCTGCCTTACAATACAATTTTTACATTCTATGGTTAATTTAAATTTAGAACATTCTTTTAACCCCAAAATAGCATAATCCAAATTTGTATTGCATACTAAAAAGTTAACATATTTTTTAATTTTACCCACTTTTAGAAGAACACTACATATATATAGATTCTATTATTTCCCAAAATTTTAGTATATTTTTAATTATTTTAAACGAGATATGACCTGAACATAAATTTAAACGGTGGCGCTGTGCGGCAAACTTATAAAAAAAACGAAATTTATTAATTTATTTAAAAATACCAATTTTGAGGCCGATTTGTTGAAAAAAACTCATATTAGAAAAAATATATGTATTTTGTTTTGCTGGGGTCTCAGGAGATTATGTATATAATTATTTTATAATTTTAATAATGTAATACTCTCGAGTGCTAGAAAAGTTATGTGTCAAAGTTTTATAATTCTATGTAATTTATCTAAGCGAAAAACGGTATGTTACATTTTGATAAAATAAACATTGCGTTTGAGAAGATTAAACTGAATAACAGTGAATAAATTTCTGTAATTGAATGTTCGCGAGAGAGCATGAATTTCCCTACAGTTACATTATGGTTCTGAAATTGTAAGAGTTGGTCTATATTTAAATTCATATATCACCCATACATTTGACTTTTAGTTTGAATTAGGCTGTTTTATATAGAAAACACCGGTGTTCTGTAAGCCGTATAATAGTAGGTCGAAAAACTGCATGCAAACATTTTCATGCATGAATTACTTTTAAAGTATCAGTATGTTTTAAAACGTTATTTTCGATTAAATTAAAATTTTCTTTACTTTCAAATTGGTGAAATTTTTAATTTTTTTTCGGTTTTAGGTAGATTTCGTATGAAATACTATCTATTGCGTTCGCTCCAATGTTGGAATTTATGAAAATGTTTTTGCAGATCTACACCGATCTTGACCCCTAGCCCCCAAAACTACCATCAGTATATATATACATCACTTTTTTCTAGACACGGTAACTTCCATTCTGCTCAGACCTCCTTCAAACTTTGACGTAAAATCAAGGAACATAAAATCTCGGTCAAGTTCGTTAAAGGGTAAAATCGGACCAAGGAGGTGGAAATAAGGAGGGTTTTGGTGAAAACAAAAAAAAACATAACTTTTTAATGAAAATAGATATTTAATTTTAAAGTTTATATTACTTCTAAGAAATGGGCAAAAAGTTCATGTATGGCAGATATTCGATAAAATTAAAAATGGGCTCAAGAGCCGAAAAAATGGGATTTTGGGGAGAAAAAAATTCATAACTTTGTCACTTCTCAAGATATCAAATCCAAATATTTTTTATAAATGTACTTAACAATATCTAAAACTTTTGTTTCGGCAAGTTTATGATGGAACCAACTATTACTGCAAAAACGAATTAAAAACGAAAACAAAAACGGGGGTGGAGAAAGAGAAAAATCCATAACTTCGTTAATTCTCAAGATATCAAATCCGATTAAATTTATTTTACATTTTCTCAATAACATCTATAACTTTTACTTTTACATATTTTTTATAGGACCAATTCTTATAGCTAATATAAATAAACAAAAATAGGCGTTGAAGAAAAAAAAATCTCAAATGTACTTATATAATGATTCCTTTTTAAATTCTATTCTGATTTTAAACGCATTCAAATGACAAGTTCTCTTATTTGGGAGCTATATAATGTAACGTATTAGCCAGTTTTTTGATAAAGATAGAAGGTACTCAAATGACAAACTTTTGAAAGTACTCAAATGACAAACTGTTTATTTTCTGACTAATTTTTAAATCCAGTTTTGCCCTCAAACGCATACAATTGACAGATTCCCTTATTTAGGAACTGTATAATGTGACGTATTAGCCAGTTTTTTGATAAAGATAGAAGGTACTCAAATGAAAAACTGTTGCAAGTACTCAAATGACAAACTGTTTATTTTCTGACTAATTTTTAAATCCAGTTTTGCCCTCAAACGCATACAATTGACAGGTTCTTTTATTTAGGAACTGTATAATGTGACGTATTAGCCAGTTTTTTGATAAAGATAGAAGGTATTTCAAAAAAGTCTTTGAAAATAGCCATTTTGAGCAGAATTTCCTGAAGCGATCGTGATTAAAAAAATGAGGTAATTGAAAAGTATTTAAATAACAATTTCTTACTTTGTGACTCATTTAAATTTAATTTTGCTCTCAAACGCATTCAACTGATAGTTTCTTTTATTTAGGAGCTATATAATGTGCCGTATTGGTCAGTTTTTTTAAAGGCATAATGTATTTTAAAAAATGCTGACAAGGTGAGGATTTTGAGCTGAATTTTGCTTAAGATGATTCTGATAAAACCAGCTCTTATGGAAAAATGAAATTAAAATTTATTTAAAAGCGGCTAAATAAAATTGTTAAACTGGGTTTATCTCTAATCATTTTTTATTTTTTATTTTAAATGAGCACGTTTTTTCGAAACCTATTTCCAGCTATAGACCAAGCCGACAGGAACTTTTTGAGCTTTTATGTCTTTTTCAAAACTTGTCTTATCCATATTACTGTCATAAAAATAGTCTCTTTCCTGTATACCATTATTACATTTATTATGGAATCCACAAAATGCTTTTATATTTACAGTAGAACCTCGTTAATGCGAACACGAGTAATGTGAATTATTTTTAGCTCGCATTGTTTCTATTATGCCCCATCAAATCAGGAATGAAAGTGCACTAAAGCCATTTTAGAGTAGCAAACATCTGTTTTTGGAGCAGCAAAAGTTCGATTTTGGAGCAGCAAATATTGATTTTGGAGCAGTAAAAATGATTTTGTTGCAATAAAATCCAATTTTTTGCCATCTTTGGATGAAATAGGAGTATTTTTCGCGATCTTTCGACGAATTTTTCGCTATTTCCCAATCTTCTAACAAAATTTGCGCTTTTTTACGACCTTCTGACTAAAATTACATATTTTTTGCGATTTTTTGATCACGTTTTGTTCGTTTTTTTTTTCAAAACTAGTAATCCTTTGACTAAATTCGCGTTTTTTTATTGCAAGTTTTCGACGAATTATCTTGTTTTTGCAATCTTTCGACAAAATTTGCTGTTTTACATTTTTTTTCATTTTTGACGAAATTAGCGATTTTTTGACAAAATATAAGTTTTTTTAAGTGATTCTTCGACGAACGTGGCTTGTCTTTCGCGATCTTTTAATGAGCATGACGTATTTATCCAAATCTTTTAATTAAATTCGAATGTTTTTCGAAAATTTTAGATGAAATTTGCGTATTTTTTTGCGATCTTTTGATGAAATTTACGTGTTTTCCGCGATCGTTTAAGTTATTATAACTCAAGAGCCGTTAAAACTAAATGCTTCTAACTTGGAAAATATATTTTTTGTTTGTAATATTTAAAATTTTATTCAGCAGATTGGAAAAGAAAAAAAAAACTTTTTACTCTTGAAGATATGATTTTTTAAAATAAAAGTTAAATGTATATATATATATATTATTTTTACTTTAAATATTTTAAATAATTTTTAAATAATATTTTTAAAAGTACTGAATGAAAATTAAAATTTAGGCATTTCTGTTTTTTAATGTAAAAAAATGAAATTCTATAAATAACATTTTGATAAATTAATTAACTAAATTAATAATTTTTGTAAAAGAAAAATATGTGAAGTTTTATCATGTGATTTTGTTTGCAAATAACACCATTACAAAAAAATTCAAAATTTCAACTCAATGAATAAAAATTATTTTTTAATGTTCTCGAACACGCTCATTTATAGGGGAAAATGGCATATTATGAGTGTATTCAAAGGGAACCGCTATGTCGAAAACCAATACCGCTAAATACTTCAATCAATAACATGGTCCGCTTCATTGAATCTCACTCAGTAAAATCCCACGGGTTCCTAAATACACTTTATTCAAATTAAGTTGATCTATTTTTAGCAAAATGCAAGCACCTTAGCTAAGGTCTTAATCTATACTCAAATTATTTTAAAACGTGAACACGAAAAAGCGCACAATGTTTGGAGCGAAGTTCAGTAAAGCAGACTAATCTATCACTTGACTATTCCGCCCAACAAGCTCTATAAATCGCAGTTATATTCCTTGTGTAACAGCTAATAATTGCACTTATAATTGTTCATATAATGTAATCCAAATAATTGTTCAAAAATAATCGAGAAACCCAGATTTAGAGAAGTTCATTTATACATACGAAAGTGAGAGGAACGATAGTACCTTTCACGCTCTAAGTGTTAGGTGTCGGACGATATACACCCATATTCTAGACTCTCTTTATAATAATAGCTAGATCAGCGAATTCTAATATCAAAAGAAGAATTAACTCTAGGATTTTATTCTTTTGATAAATCCGTATCTCACAATTTTAACGTGACTTTTCTTCTTTTGCAACTTAGCTGGAGGTTTGAATCTACACTCAAATTAGCAGACTAATTTACCATTTGACTATTCCGCCCTTACAAGCTCTAAATATCGCATTCATACTGTACCAGCCAACCATAATAAGCTACTCTGGATATAACTGTGCAAAAATAATCAAGAAATCCCGATAGAGGGAGGTCCATTCACCCTTGCGAAACTGAGAGGAACGGTAGTAAGAGCACCTTTCACATACAAAGTGTTAGCTGTCGGACGATGCACTCAAAATCTAGTCATCCTTTATAAAAAATAAGGTGGTCTGGTGTAATAACGCCAGCCGGGGTAATAACGCCAAGTGCTAATATTTTGCATAATTATGAAATAATCTGGTAAATGACACCCATGTGCTTTACGCAGAAGGGTTTTGAGTCATATAAATCGCAAAAAAACTGCTTCAAGTGAATTTGTTTCATTTTTAGATCTTATTGTTTTTACAAGCAACTAAAATTAACGCTTGATCTAAAATTTGCGAGATACGTTTTGTGATGTGAAGACTATTTTTTTTTATCCGGAAATACTTTGTTAATTACATAAATTTGTAGTACATTTCATGGACTTTCAAAATGTTGTTGAAGATTTTGGATATCTTTTCGAGATAATTTTAATTTAAAATGTACAGCACAATAACTATAACGGGGTAATAACGCCAATAATTGGAATTAATACCCCGGTTGATTCCCTACAGTGGCCGAGCTACATCCTAAATACTGATTCAAATAAACACAGTTAAATTTGTGCAATGTTTCTAATAATTCTATTTAAACGGTCCTTTTCAAGCAAAACGAAGCTCACGGTCTGATATTATTTTGCCTCATCCTCCCCCCCCCCCACACACACACACACCACCTTTATTTTTCTTACAATTTCACAAAAAAATGAACATTTTCAATAGCTTAGAATGCAATTTGTCGATTTCTAAGTTTGTAGAGTTTGTATTTTTAAAATTGGGCAATCTACATGCAATTATTCCATCTTATTTCATAGTTTTATTTGCATGGCGTTATTCCCCATATAGGTGGGTAATAACGCCAAATAGCATTGTTCAAGAAATCACGCCAATACATTTTATGAATACATATCTGTTAAATTATTTTTTTATATAGATAGTCAATGAGTTGCTGTATCAAATCATATATTTGTTTGAAAAATACAAACTATAACTGAGCCGTGAAAATTGGTAGAACCTTAACGTGGCGTTATTAAAACAGGATACCTTAGCTAGATTAGTGAATTCTTATATCCAAGGAACGGTTACTCGACGATTTGAATTTTCTGCTTAAGGCCCCACAATAATCAATAGACCCAGATGATAATATAAAGTCTAAGGGAGTGTTATTTTCAAATATCTCACTAAAATTTTAATATTTTTACATAATTTTTTTGCATAGGATAGCTGAGGACGATCCACAACCGGCCTAGTTTTTACTTTTTCGATTTTGGTTATATATTTTTTTTATATTATGATAGTTTCAATTTCAGAACCGATTAAAACCGGTTTTGTAGTATACAATAATTTTTTTTTAAAAATTTGAAATCAAAATTTAAAAAGTAAAAACTAGGCCGTTTGTAGATCGTCCTCAGCTATCCTACGCAAAAAAATCATGTAAAAATATTAAAATTTGAATGAGATATTTCAAAAGAACGCTGCCATAGATATAATATCCGGGTTTTTTCGGTGACTATTGTGGGGCCTTAAACGGTGTCTCACAATTTTAGTGTGAACTTCTCCACCAATGGAAGACTTATTTCAGCCATAAACTTACGTTTTGAAAACATTTTCATTCAAAGCCAATTGGGCAAATAGCCATGGCAAAATTATGTTTAGGGAAGACCGGAGCACGTTGGCCATAGGGGTAGGTTGGCCAATTTGCTTTAATTTTCAAACTAGTCACCAGATGTCGCCACAAGTCCAGAAACATATTAGAAAACCTGTTCCCCTACCCTCCTTCCACGAGTTTCAGTCCCTTAACAAAAGCAAACTAAGAACAAACTTGATTTTTCAGTTTCGTCGATCTCGAAGCAAATTTTTGTTAGTGTGCAGAATATTTTAATGCTCTCAAGAGATACTTCAGAAGAACAAAAGTGAGTAATATTTTGAAAGTCCAATTTATAACGATTCTTTTGATATAACAATAAATATTAAATGTTGTTAAGATATGTGTAGAATCGCAAAAGTATTTCAAACATGGCGAGGGGCAAGTTGGCCCGGTCTTCTTGTAGCGATAAGCTACAGCCATTGGACCGCACAGTTTATGGCCCATTTATAAATTATGTTAATTCAGCCTGCGATGATTGGGTGACAACTAATTGACGCCCTATGACCATCTACCATATTCCGGGAATTGTGAAAACTGCCCTTCCCATTGCAGTAAATCCAGTTAATATAACATCAGGTTTTCAGATATCTGGAATATGCCCTTTCAATATGAATGTTTTTACTCACCCTGATTTCATGCCAGTGATAGACCAGAGCCTTCAAGCACGCACGGCAAAATAATTGGTGAAGCTTCTAATGAAACCCAGGTAATTATGGGTAGGCCTATTTCTATAGATGTGCCTAACGCATCTTCTCCTGCTCCATGCTAGACAACTCCAACACCTGAGACATTAGACCATTCGAAAAGGCAGAGCCAAGGAAGAAAAATGCTTCGAATAGAATGAAGAGAACTTCTGCAGTCCTCACAGACACCTCAGTCAAATTAGGTCTTGAACAACAACAAAAGGCAACAGAAGAAATAAATCGTGCCAAAATTAAAAATGATATTAAAAGAAGAAATCTGACCAAAAAACGCAAAGGAAAGCAATATGTGAAAAAGGTTTTGTTTCCTTTTGATCCCTCACAGCCTGGATGTAGTGGTCTGAACCGTCAAAAAAGGAAGGAGAAATCTATGAAAGAAAGTGACGATGAGGAAGACGAAGACAATATCTGTTTACGTTCTCTGAAAGAGTTTAATCAAAGTATGCCTGGGAAAGAATAGATCCAGTTTTAAACGTTGGGTTCATGTGAAATGTGCTGGAAAAGAGGTTAATGGGTTATATTTTGAATACATTCACTGAAATGATCCCTCTGATTTGTAAAACTTAATTTGCAAATAATATTTTTTATTATACGTGGATTAAAATTCATTTTCACTATTATGAATTTTATTTAACTTCTAAATAAACATAAAAAAGAGCATTGCTGGCCAACCCAGGTTCCCCCACTCAATAGGCCAACCTACCCCGTGCACGGGGTAGGTCGGCCCACGTGACATCACACTATAACTAAATTCATAAAGTTCTTAAATTTTCATATTAACTAAAAGTAAGCGTTTTTCCTCATTAGTTAAATTTACTAGGTATTGTAAAAAAATACTACATCTGAAAATATACAAAATATAGGTACTGAAAAAAATAATATAAAAAAACTGAGCCAACGTGCCCCGATCTCCCCTATAAGCAGGCAGGCGGGTGGCTTCAATGTTAAAGCGTAAAATATTAGTTGTTCGTTTTATATTTCACAGCAAATTCGTGAAATACTTTTAGAACGCTTACTGAACATACACTGAGAAAAAAAATATATACAGTCTTCACCTAGAATGAATAGTTAGTCACTTTCTGAATACCTAAACTAGAATTATAGATGACCGAAATATGCGAATAAGTTGCACTATTAAGCTGAATAGCCAAAATGACCTAACATTTCTAGTCTCTTGTTTTCAAGGTGGCGAAACGATATTTACTCGTCTCAGTAACGAGAAATTATAGCTTGATTTCGTAAATAGTTTCAAAAACTAGAATTATACTTACTAAATCAAACCTCTTGTGTTCGCATCTATTTGCTGAGATTTTTAAATAAATATTACAACGAGAATAAAGAAAAGCTCTCTTGAATTCCCCTAGTAAATTCTAGAACTCTCATATAATGGCAACTAGAATTTATAAGGATGACATGGAACTATTTTTTCTAGAGCCACAATTTAGATTCTAGATTCCAGAACTGTATTTTTTTCTCTGTGTACTAATTAATGTTTCTAACTAAAATCGTTTTCGATTGTCTTGTGAATGTGTTGCGAATATTTTGTACGAAATAAATATATTGTGCAAAAAGTGTTGTTAAAAGTACACGAAGAGAAAATGTGTTTTCAAAACATATTTCAAAACATTCATTTTTAAAATTGTGTAATTTTAAAGGCACCATGTAGAAAGTGTTTTGAACATGTGTTGTTTTATTGTGTTCTAAATTGTGTGATGTTAACAATGCGTTGTTATTTTGGTGACAAAATTTTGGGCAGCGCAACACTCTTGTAAGAACATATTTTTATCAGCAGTGATTTGCAACACTATTTCATCACAATTAACAACACCATTTTTAGATCATATATTTAGATAACGACAGTTTTGCAATATATTAAGAACTCATTTCTAAATAGAAGCCCTTTTCTAACATATCATAAACGCAATCATAAACAAAAAATCTTTTGTATCCGAAGATTTTTAGTTCACAACACATTAATGTAATGTGATGCAAAAAAATATTCCAAAATGTGTGTTTTTAATTTGAGCTCAGTGAGCTAGGCACTTCCAAGACTAAATAATCATAATTTTCTATGACGAACTAAAATACAGTCCCTGGCCAAATTATTAGACGCACTCGTTTTATCACGTGTAGAATATTACTGGCTGCATAGAGATGATATTACTGCATAAATATTTACAATTGATTATATTGTCATCTGTAGAGTTATAATAAATAAAAAGCATGTCAATGACTTCTGTAAATTAAATTAAAAATTCGTGAAATTACAGAACTTAAAACTTGGAACTGGAAAAAATGTAATTATTTTGTGGAGCCTCCAGTGTTTCAATTTCCAGATTTTTTTATTCATGACGTTTATATGAAATTGAATTGTTTCTTGCTTGGGGATGATTCTAGACAAATATATATTTTAGTATCAGCAGGCTTTTGTTTGTTATGACTTCTATGGTCAATTCTCTCATATTCAGCAGAATTCATGTGTAGTGAATTACTTGCCCAGTCATCATGTGTTTTCGTTCTGTTGACATTGAAACTGCGATATAATGCAACAAATCAACTTATGTTCTTTCTAAAATCGAGAAAATATATGTCAAACATTAATTTAATAAATTAAAAACTCTATTGTTTTCTAGGGCATTACATACCAAATATAATATTAAAAGCAACTGCGTCTAATAATTTGGCCAGGGACTGTATATATCTATTTTCCGCATTCTGAATTGCTGTTTATTTCATATATAATAATACAATCATTTCAGAACTAATAGAAAGACAATGGCACATGAAAGCGATTATTATTACCAATTCTGTCGTATTTATAAAGGAAATACTTTTTCAAATATAATAAGGAATTTCAATTGATAAAACATGTTTATTTTCATCATTTATGCTAAACATTTTTGCAAAATCCCTAAGCAAAATTATTTTTTGCTAAATATTCGGAAAAAATATTTAAGTTTAGTGTTTTCTAATCTTCGTATGTTGTACTTTGATATTAATGACAGCACGGAAAAGAAAAACGAATCTATTGCAATATTTTTTTCCTAACATTTTGAAAGATATTTTAAATAACAGCAAATTTATCTAAAAAACGACGTTATTATTAAATCAATATTTAACTTTTTAAAAATATAAACTAATTTATTGTCACTTTTTACAATACATAATTAATGAAATGTCAGAGAGAGAAACTTTAAATATGAAACATGCAATGTGGAATGTTAAATAATTACAGAAAAACTGTTACCTTTTTAAGAAATAAGTTTGAAATAATTCATCAGGAATTATTTGAAATGTTTCTTTTCTTTATAAACAATACATTTCTAAAAGTTTTCGAATTAATTACAATTATTCTACTGTTAGACAAAGAAAAGTTACGTTAATATTTCAAGTGTTGTTTAATTTGTATCATTAGTTTTATTTATTTTTTTATGCATTTCGTGAAAGAAAAAGGATTTTTTACAGGAAAAAGTATTTGACTTATGTTTCTATTTATTGATTGTTTTGAAACATTAAAACAATTTTAAATATTTACAAAAATTGTTTTTTGTTCAGCAATGAGTGATTAATCATCATGACTATTTAACGAAAGTTATTTAACTTTCGAAGCTTTTTAGCTAAAATTTAATTAATGCATTGTTTTTATGGAAGTAAGCTTTTCATAAATAAAAAAAATTACATCTAAAGAGCGATGACAGTTTGAACAGCGATAGGTATTTTTCTGAAAATAAAGGAAATAACAGAAGTTTATCTTTAAATGCACTCTTCTTTATATATATATATGTATATATATGATGATATTTTAAAGGGGGTTCCCGCAAAAACACAACGATCCAGCGAAGCGGACAGGATGGCGCGAACAATGTCGCCGGTCGATCTGTCACCATCTATCACATTACATCCAATAGATTCGCGGGCGAAGCAATTTGGCAGATGGAACTCGATGAAAGGTGTTGTCACTTCAAATAATTAAAATTATACGAAAATCAGTGAACATCATGTTTTATTATCGTTCAATTTTACTGTTACTCTAAGTTCCATCTCCATCAGTAGTGCATTTATGAAAAATGGAAAAATCGAAAAACATCAACTGAGAATAAAATACAAAATATTCTTGCCATTTCAGATACTAAATTCCATTACAACTAGGCTTCTCGACTCTCGAAATCCATGTCACCGAAAATAATAAAAGAACAAAAAAGGGGTTCAGTACAAAGCCATTTCCGAAAAAATACCACAACTCTAGCAAAACATTCTCAAATTAAGAGGAGAGGCATCGTATGTGCTTAACAATTGGAAGGTCAGTTAATTCGGATCTCTCTCTCAGCGAAAACTGACGCTCCGAAAATTCACAGAGAAACTGACCCCGCCACTCTTCTGACGCACGTATTTAAAGCCCAATAAAGTTCATTCGAAGGTATGTGTATTACATTTATAGCACTTCCATTGGATTATAGGTGGAGCTTGGTGCTGGTACTCTTTATCCTCGGCGTAGTATGCAGGGGTGAACAGCCTAAAGTGCGGACCACGGAGTAAGAAACAGGAGGGGGAAACTTAATGCTCATGACTCTTCGAAAATACAAAGTGAAATTTTGGTAAATAATGAGGTGGCTGCGATACGATGAGGGCTGGATTTTAGCAGTCTTTCAATATGATTGTATGCTTAAGATGCATATGTTCGAATTAAAAGATATTTTATTTTATTCGTTTATGTTTCATATTGATATTTAATAAAATAAATTAAGATGGGATATAAATGCTGTGTTCGTGGATGAAAAACAGTCTATGATAGTAAAAAGAAAGGGGGCGATGGGAAAAAAATAAGTTTATTCCGTGCTCCACAAGTGAGTGATGGTTTTTAGGCTTTAATATAAAGCTATTTGCTTGTAATTATATTTAAATTGAGAATTTCTCATTGTGTATAGATCTTAATGTATATGTTTTTTTAATGTTATGTGGAATAATAAAGCACAGACTTTGTTCTGTTTCTAAATATAAAGTTATTTAATGTGCAAAAGATTTGTACATTTTACAAAACATTAATTAGCTAAAGATTTTTTATGCATTTTTATAGCATTTATAAGTAGTATTTATTACTTCTTATCTATTTTTTATCAGGTACTAACTGAATCTGAAGTTTGATGAAAATCCATGCATTAGATCTTGAGATACAGTTATTGCGAAATCATGAAAAATGCAACATAACAGCGCCGTCTCTACGGTAATTTACACAAAATACTAAGCAACACTAATCTATTTCAGGGATTATCTAAATCTACAGTTTTATGAAAATCCATGCACTAGTTCTCGAGATATGACTATTGTGGAACTTGTAAATAATGCAGCTTAACAGCGCCACCTGTTGAGTGATATAAACCCAAAACTAACAGATCTAGTTTATATCAGGATCTAACAGAATCTAAAGTTTTGTGTAGTTATGTGCAGTTATTGTTGAGATAGAGCTATTGCGATAATCACGAATAATGGACCAGAGCAGCGCCACCTGTTGAGTGATATACATCAAAAACTAATCAGATCTAGTTTATATCAGGGTCTAACAGAATGTAAAGTATTGTGAAACTATGTGCAGTTATTCTAGAGATAGAGCTATTGCGATAATCACGAATAATACACTATAGCAGCACCACCAGTTGAGCAATTTGCACCATAACGTAATCAGCACCATTTTATATGAAGTATTAACTGAATACAAAATTTCTTGAAAATCCATGCAGTTCTTGAGGCATGATTGTTGTGGAAATTGTAAATAATGCATCATACAGCGCCACCTGTTGAGCGATTTACACCAAATGTTAATCAGCTTTAATGTATATCAAGGACTACCTGAGTATCATTTTTATTAAAATCTGTGCATTAGTTCTTGAGATACAGCTGTTGCATAAATCATAAAAAATGCAATAAAGCAGCGACACCTATTAAGCGATTTACACCCAAAACTAATTATCATCACTTTATATTAGGACTCTACCTAAATACAAAATTTTATTACAATCCTTGCGTAGTTCTTAAGATACAGCTGTTGCGTAAAATGTAAAAAATGCAGCATAACAGCGCCAACTGTTGAGCGATTTACACCAAACACTGATGAGCATCAGTTTATATCAGAGACTATACCTATTAAACTATACTATATACATTTTTATTACAATCCGTGCATTAGTTCTTGAGATATAGCTGTTGCGTAAATCGTAAGAAATGCGGCATAGCAGCGCCACCTGTGGAGCGATTTACACCAAAAACTAATCAGCAATAATTTATATCAGGGTCTACCTAAATATCATTTTTTATTAAATTCCGTGAATTTTTCTTGAGATAGAGCACCCACAGAATATCTGTCACAAACATATATTTTATAAAAACATGTTTTTTGGAATCTCTGACCCCTAAAACGTGTACAGTGCATCGAAAGCCAGAATTTAAAAATTTATACGAATCCAATACTTTCTTCTTGTAAAGATAGAAGGAAATAAAAAAAAATGGTGCTGGTAGAATAAATTAGGTGCTCCCTCAATCTCCTCGGACGGGGCACCCCCCCCCCCCCCTCCTCCTTCACATGGGCCTGAATGTCCGGATGGAAAAGATGGGGATTTAAAAGCAAAAATTCCTGAATGAGCTACGAATAATTTTGATTAATAGATTTATTTTTACTGCACAGTCACAAATAAAAGATAGAAACAAAGTAAAAAAAATAATTAATAAAAAGCAATGTTTGAATTATTTTAAACGTGTAATCTGGAGATCCTATAATTTACACAATTTTTTTCCCTCCAAATAATTAAAATAAAAATTTGCTTTAATTCTACATGCATTAATTGCATAAATATCGAAAGTTATGGGTTATTAAAATGGTCTAAGGTTATAAAAACTATACGCGAAATTAAAATGTACTTTCTAAAAATTATAAGTCTATTTCTTTGCGATATTCAACTTACTTACAACAGTTATTTTAATCCGCGATATTCAATGTTTTTTTAAATGGCCTGCCCTTTGGTTTTTGTCAGAATGATCTCGTATTTTAAATGACTTCAAAAAGAAAATGAAGCGCCAAGTACCTTTAAAAAAATATGTATGTTGTGAAGAAAACTTCAATTAACCAGGTTTTCATTTCTACAATTTTCTGAAAATTCAAATTTTACGTAAAAAAAAAAAAAAAAAAAAAAAAAAATGACCATTTTTTCTATTGAAAAGCATTGCAGAAGCATCGATCAACAGCCCACATGCAGCGGTGTCGCCCCCTATCGTTAAAAAAATCCGCATGGCAAAATTTTAACAATACTTTCCCCTCCTGCTTCTTACTCCGTGGTGCGGACTGATTTGGAGTTTCCAGCAGACGATAATTTAATAAAAAAATAAATAAAACAAAATTAAAGATTTTGATAAATGTTTTTTATTTTAAAAAGGGGAAATAGATTAATGGAATGATTTTAATATTTCGAAATAAGATATTGACATTTAAGTAATACAGTTTAGTTGTTTTTAGAAAATTAAGTAATAGATTACGAGGAATTAAAGAAAAAAAAGAATTTTTAGCCGATAATCAAATATTAGTGGATTACGGAAAATAATAATGAAAGTATGTTCTTATAAGAATTTAGAACGAAATCGAAACGAGAAAATGGCAATTTTTTTTATTATATACATATATATATATATATATATATATAATCATCAAAATCAACCGTTTTCGATCCACTGCTGGATGAAGATCTCCTCTATATTTTTCCAATGATTCCTGTCTAGTGCTTTTGCTGAGCACTGTACTGCGTTTACAATGATGGATCAAACTTTAATAAAAAAATTTATAAAATAAATTTTTGCCTTATTTACGAAAAGAAAAATCTCTAGTAAAATACTGGTGGAACTTACCCCGCGTAGCAATCTGTCGTAGTATGCACATTTCAAAATGCTAATTACAAAATACAAATTACCGTAAACTCGGGGAACGTAAAAGCACCGAGATTACACTGTAGAAAGTTTCTAATCTTCATATTTCATACTTATTGTTATTTGTTTCGTTTAGATCCCAGAATTCATTAGAAAATTAGAAATTTATTTTTCCTTACCTTTCTCAGAAAATGTAATTGTTTATTATAGAAAATTTATATATCATATTTCGATTTTGAATCTTTACTTTGATATTTATATTTTATAAAGTCTCGAAATCTGCCATTCCATCAATGTCGACATACAACACACTCCCTAATGAATTTGGAAAAACAGTTTGACAAAAACGTGGTTAAACTAAAACTATTTAAGTTCTGTTTTTTTTTTTTTTTTTTTTTTTTTTTTAATTCATTTAAAATTCCATACAATTCTATCCGAGTTAAAAATTTGGTGTAATCTTAGATATTTTATCCATTGCATACCGAATCGAAATTAAATGCGATGCATAAAAAAATTGTAAAAGAAAACTAGTAAGACATTTTTGCACAAATTAAGTGTTTTAAATTTTTATTATGTTTCAAGGTTTTTAATTCAGACTTTTTTATTTTCTTCTTTACAAGAAAAAAGTATTAGATACATGACAATTTTTGAAATTCGGTTTTCGAAATATTTACACGTTTTAGGGACCAGAGAACCCTAAAAACATGTTTTTACAAAATTTCTATCTGAGAATCTGTCTGTCAGTCCGTTAGTCAGTCAGTCTGTCTGTATGTGACAAAAATTTTGTGGGTACTCTACCTCAAGAACTAATGCACAGAACTTCACAAAACTTTAGATTATGTTAGTGCTTAATATATGCTAGATATGATTATTTTTTGTTGCATATCGCTCAACAGGTGGCGCTACTATGCTGTATTATTTGCAATTTCTACAACAGCTCCACATCTTAAGAACAAATACATGGATTTTCATAAAACATTAAATTTTGTTAGTACTTGATATTATATTGCTATAATTACGTTCTGGTGCAATTTCTCAACAGGTGATTAAGGACAGTTTTTTTTTATTGCTAAGTGTCTTTAAAAATACCTTTATAAAGCATTAAGAGTTTACAAGTGTTAAGATTTTAACTATTTTATTTTCATTTGATTATATTTTCAATTATATTATTATTAAACCATGAAAGTGTTTTATAATATTAAGAGTGTTATATATGAATAATTTCTCAT
This sequence comes from Maratus speculifer, assembly GCA_964019185.1. Taxonomy (NCBI): domain Eukaryota; kingdom Metazoa; phylum Arthropoda; class Arachnida; order Araneae; family Salticidae; genus Maratus; species Maratus speculifer. The sequence continues at coordinate 25,111,218 of OZ025289.1, read as the reverse complement.
TCTCGATTTAACATATCCCATTTAATCGCCTTTATTACATAATTTCTATATGTTACAATGTACTTGTATGCGTCATTTATACGTCACAATGTGCCCCATAAGCATGTCACAACTTACCCCGTACCGGGGGTTAGTAGTGACAAATTTCGAGGTTACGCAGAATTCATTTTTTGTTATGAAAAACATTTATAATGTTAATAATAATTTTATAAATATGTTACGCAAAACTTACTCTAATAATATAATACACTAAATTTTTTGCTTCAGTTCAAATCTTACGGCTAATATAAAAAATCTCGAAAATGTTGCTACTATCCCCGGTCTCCCCTATTTATTATTTTTCATAAAATCCATCGCTTTTATTATCCTTTTGAAAAAAAAATGAGTATAACCCCTTCTCCTTCTCACCAAAAAAAATAAAGAAAATGGCAGAAAGAAATAAAAAAGAAAATTAAAAGACTTTTCTTTCCGCATCACTTTTATCTGTCTTTCCTTTCCATAACAAATCTCGAAAGATTCTTTTTTTTTTATTAAATTTCTCCTGTTTCGGATCGTGCAAAAATTCTTTTTCTGGATACAAAATCCGGAAAGAAATCCAGTCATCAATGGAAATTATTGAAAGAAACAATTATTCTTCAAATCAATAATTAAATCAACATGTTTCAATCGGGGAGGGGGAGGAAGCATTGTAGAGGGTATTTTTCAATTATGTGAAGCTAATACAAAAGATAATTTTGATATGCTTGAAAATTTTTAAACCATAAGAATAAAATTAAGAATAGTGTTTTAAACATTCTTTATCATCGTTTTATTATTTTTTATTAACGTTATTATCGTTATTTGTTTGGTTTAGATCTCATAATTCATTATTCGAAATTTATCTTTCCTTATCTCTCTCAGAAAATGCAATCATTTCTTATCTAAAATATCTATATCATATTTCCATTTTGAATCTTTACTTTGATATTTATATTTTATAAAGTGTCGAAATTTTATCTGCCATTCTGTCTGTCAACGTTTAAATTTATGATCCAGCTTATCGTTTAACCTTAGTGATAGCAGCCCCGGTAAAAGCAAGATTAAGTATTTAAAAAAAGAAAAATGTAGGGGGAACTGGGGTACATTGATACTTGGGGCACATTGATACACCCCCTGTACAGCACATAGGGTCATTACAGGAAGTTTCACAACAGCTCCAAAAGGTGATACTAGTGAAATTAACTACATACAGAAAGTTTTGGAACGATTCAATAGTTTGATGAAATGGGATGGGTGATTAATTGTTTATGTAGGTCAAAAGTAAATTTGAGCTGTACCATTGAAATGGTATTATACAATTGTTCCAGTATTTTCAACCAAAAAGAATACCCTTCCTGACAAGCAAAGCTACTCTTTATCAGTTCCTCATTCTTTATTGTTAGATAAATTATGAAGTGTTGGATTTGCGACTCATTTTATTCAAAATGGCTGTATGGGGCACATTGATACAACCTAAATCCTTTTCGTGTTCATTTTTTCATTACCTTTAATTTTTCTTTTACCATACACTCCTTAATTCAACCATTTTTCGTCAAAAATTTCTACTATTAGTTTTTATTAAAGTGAAATAGCTCTAATTTCTTTATATTAGAACATTTTGTAGTATTTTTGCAAACAGAAGACGTACAAACTTACACAATATCTAGTGCTAGTAGAATTAACAAAAGAAATGGACGGCAGCCTGGCAAATCTCAAATTTACATCGATTCTCCAGAGAAAAAAGTATTATCGACATGAGAAATGTTAAGTAAGAGAAACAAGATGCAGAACAGTACAGAATAATTATATTATAAACATAATTTTTAATACAATTAACCTTTATTTTCTGTTTGTAAACCGATTTATAAACAGCAAATCTGGTAATTCTTTCACCTTTCCCAAGAAAGAAGATAATTCTGGGGTTAAAGTGACAGATATGACAAAGTTACCACAGCCAACATACAGACAAGGAACAGCCAGAACATCAGGTCATTATACATTTCATTTTGATTGCTTTAATATTGCTTACAAATAAATTGTATGTGATTTTAATGTCTATAAATATATATAAAATGGTTTGCTAACTATTTTTCTTTGAAAAATATGCATTGGTGTTATTTTGTCTCCATTTTTCCCAGACGTGTCAAAGAGTATCAATCTGCCCCGGGGATGGGGCACATTGATACAAATTACTTTTTTTTATTTTTTTAAAATTACATGCAAAAATAATATATAAAACAATGATTGTGCATTTTTATAACACACTTCACAGGTTTTGCTGATATCACATACAAAAATAACTTGAAATTTCTACTTTCTAGACACCAAAATGTTTTTTTCAAAAAAGCTGTATCAAAGTCCCCCAGTTTCCCCTATATGTAAAATATTGTTAAACAGGGAAGAATGTCATTCTAAAATAAAAATATATAATAGAAAATCGTTTTTATACTACAGAAGAACCTCGATCCATCGTTTTTCAAGAGGTGCGGGGAAAAAAACGATGAATGCGGGAAAACGATGAAAGCGGATTAACTTCAAAATACGAAAAAACTCTATATGTATATGCATTACTAATGCATGCAATGACTACAGTTAACTAATAAATACTAACTTGTTGTTTACTAAACTGTAAAATAAATAAATCGAAGTTTTAGAAAATTGGTATTTATTTTTAAAAAATCAATAATTTTCTTTGGTTTTTCGTTAATTTTTTTAAAAATCAAAAAATAAATTTTCAAGCTATACAATATGTTTCTGGTCATTTTCTGTAATTGCATGTGCATATTTAAAACTTCAAATGCCATCATTGCATTAGACAGAATTGGCATACTGATGGTTCAGATTCATCGGTATGAACTTATCCTCTGCTTCTTCGCTATTATTTTAATTTTTGCATTACCACACATTTTACGTTTAGGACACCACATGTCGCAACATCTTGATCAATGGCAACATAATTGCATACTCTGCTATGTACAACTACTCTTCATCTGCATTATTGTCTTCATCATCAACACAAACAGAGTACAAATGAGTTATTTTAGGATAAAAGAAGCAATTCCAATTTGTACGTCATATGGATTCGCATGACTTTCAATTTAATTTCGGTGTGAAGAAAATTTTACGATGAATAATAACGATGAATGCGGGAAAACGACATTTTGAAGAACGATGCTTGCGGGTTTCTTTAACATTATTTAAATATAATTGGTGCAGGGACCGTAGAAATAAAACGATCAATGCGGAAAAACGAAGGATGCGGGAACGATAGATCGGGGTTTCACTGTATTTCAGGAAGGTAAAAGAGAAAATGTAAATTGCGATAAAATAAAGTAGGATACCGCTTTTACATTATTGGTTCAAACTTTAACCAATAATTTATAAAAGACATTTTTGTCTTACTAGGTTGAGCAAAAAGTTCTGTGAAATTTATGAAAGTTACGTTTTTGGCAAAATCAACCAAAGCATCAATAACTATTCCTCAAAGTAGAGACTATCATAGTCCACGACTCAGGGTCGTAGTTAGAAGTGAAACAAGTTGGAAATTGCTCATGAACGTAGCAAATGAGGTGCGTTCGTACGATAACGAAGTTTTAAAAATATTCAGATCTTGCTGATATAGTAGAGCGTACTTCGGATACAGTATAGTAGTCGAAATCTTTGTGTTCTGTAAACATGCAGAAAGTAATTTTTATTACACCTCAGAAACGTACATCTTATTCATAAAATGTGAAATAGTTGAATATAATTAAAACACGACCCAAACAATGTTTCTCCTTATAGCATTATGTAGTGGAATACTTTTGTGTGGCCCTGTAATTTAATAATAAAAATTCTTTGCATCACAGATTGTACAGAATGCATATTTTAGTATATATTTCATAAATTCATGCCAATTATATTATGTTCGAATGAGTGTAACATTATAAAAATGCATTTGAATATTTTTTCTCATTGACCATAATGTAACGGAATACTTTTGATAGTCCCTGTAATTGATCAATGCATCCGATTTTCATAACATTTGAAATGACGCGACAAAATTATGTAATAAATATACGTTTTAAATTTCAAACGATTAAAATGCATTTGAAACTGAGGTACTGAGCCGCCCATAGCACCCACTTAGCTACGGCCTTGCCACGACTTTCTGCGTGATTCTGGATTTGCATAGTGGCTCCTTGGAATCGAAAAACTCTTGACATGCTTTTTCAATTTCATAAAAGGACTCAAATTGACGGTCCTTGAAAAAGCGTTACATTGATGGAACGAGACCATAATCGGACAAAGCCACGTCTGCACCGAAATTCCGGAACTTCTATAGATATACCACTAGTACCCCTATAGATGATACAAATTCTGGTAACTATTAGATTAAAAATTTGAATTTTAAATAAAAATTTAAAAAAAATTCCCAGAATTTTTTGCTTAGCCTAATTGTTTCTTAATTTTACATTTGAGGCAATTAATTTAAGATTGATATAAATTAATCCTATTCTAAATTTGAATAACCTACAACGAGTACTGTCGTGCTCGAAATTTCTATATTCAGTCATCATTGTCACTATGGATTGCATTCAAGGAGGTGAATTATATGCTTTAAACTGGGACAATTTTGTCCCGTTTCAGGCATATATTTGTACATATTTTTTTTAATTCTCGGATCTAAAAAAATACAGGTGTATTGACCTAATGATTGCCTTCAACATTAAGAGCCCACACTAGTAAGTGAAAAATACCCGGATGATAATGTAAAGTCTATGGGGGCGTCCTTTTCAAATATCTCGCTCAAATTTGAATATTTTTACATGATTTTTTTTTTGCATAGAATAGCTGAGGACGATCTACAACAGGTCTAGTTTTTGCTTTTTCGATTTTGGTTATACATTTTTTATATTATGATAGTTTCAATTTCAGAACCAGATTGAACCGGTTTTGAAAGTTAAAGTATTTTTTAAATCTAAAACCAAAATTGAAAAAGTAAAAACTAGGCCAGGTGTAGATCGTCCTCAGCTATCCTATGCAAACAAAATCATGTAAAAATATTTAATTTTGCGCAAGATATTTGAAAGGAACGCCCCCATAGAATTAACATTATCATCCGGGTATTTTTCACTTAGTAGTGTGGGCTCATAAAGAGAATTCTAATACATGCGAGAAGTATTGTAAGTGTGAAAAAATAAGAAATGCGGTGACAAAGTTACCCCGGGTTGGGGGTAACTTTGTCACTTAACTACAAGTTAGCTTTAAATGCTTGCAATAGGTAATTTATGACAAAGTTACATGAGACATCGATATGAAATATAAAAAAGTACACCCCTTAGCTTACCTACGAGTATTTTGACAGTTAAAATTTACGTATAGATTAAAAAAAACCGTAATCGTGTGGAGCCACGTCAAGACCGAAACTCCCGAGCTCCTATAGATATAACACCAGTACCCCTATACACAATACAAAATCTGCAAAATTCTAAAATACTTGCAACCCCTGATTCCAAGTTGTGCAGATTTGAGGGAGTTTACTGTCTATGTTTTTCTTTCTTTTTTTTTAATTCTATATCCTTTTACTGATTTAATTTTGAATAAGTAATATTTCATAAGATTTTTTTTCTTGCTGTTACCGTTTGCATTCAAAAAATTTTATATTTAATTTTAAATATTATCAGAGCATTGTGTATCATAAAATATTTTTTTCTTGCTATAATTGTTTAGATTAAGAAATTAATGTACCATATGTATTTTTAACCAAAATTCTTTCCTATTTTAGAAAAATAAAAATTATTACTTTTTTTATCGTGTATATATGTGTGAATTTCTTCTTTAGTAAGACAATTTATATTAAAATAATGGGGAAAAATTGTAGATGTTTTTAGTAATGACACAACTAAGTTTGTGGCTTATATGTTTTATTCTTGAAATATGGCATAAAAAAACTTACGGAAAGGGGACCAAATAGAGAATTGCTTTAACCATAATTATGTTACAGATTTTAAAAACAATTTTAAATCTCTTTCTTCTTCTTTTTGATTACTATTAGATTAAAAATTTCGCAGAACTTTTTGCTCAATTTAATATTTAACCCTTAACTACTGTCATAAAAATTGTAGCATAACTACTGTGAGCAGTCTGTCAGATCATTTAATCTAAAGATGAATAAAATGTTAAATTAACTCTCAGAATACTAATTTTGTATAAAACTTTACATACAGGACTGTTATAAATAAAATTCAGCTATTCAAAAGTCTCTAGAGATAGCAATTGGATTTCAAACGAAACAAAATTTGACCATGTATAGTTAAACTAAAAAATGCGAGTTAAACTCTGAAACTAGTAAAAAATCAGCGGTCTCCGAGACCGCTAACAGCAGTTAAGGAAATAGAAAAATAATTCTGTATTAAAAAGATCTATTGTGAAATAGTGTTGGAAGTTACCCCGAATGTGATAATTTGTCTCTGTATACACATTTGATAATGGTATTGGAAAAATGCAAATAGGAAGAAAAACAAATTCGGGGAACATAAAAGCGAGATTATAGTGTGTAAAGAAAGTATTCTTACGTTCATATTTCAAGTTTGTCTTTATTTGTCTCGTATAGATTCCAGGACTTATTCGAATTTTATTTTTCCTTATCATTCTCAGAAAACGTAATATTTTCTTATCAAAAATTTATCTATCACTATTCTTTTTTTAGAATCTTTACTTTAATAGTTTATATTTTATAAAGCCTTGAAATCTTATGTGTCATTCTATCCACGTCGTTATAAAACACACTCGACAATGAGTTTTCAAAAAGAGTTTGACAAAGGCGAGATTAAACTGAAGATATTTCAACTTTTCTTTTAAATTTTTATTTAAAATTCAACAGAATTTAAATTCGAGGAATATTTATTGTTATTTAGTATGGAAATTTTTTTATCCGAATTAAAAAAAACTGTAGCATTCTTAGATATTCACTCCAATGCATGCCAAATCGAAATTAAATGCAATGCAGAAAGAAACGAGGTAAAAATAAAAATAATAAAACAATTTTCTATTAATCAGCTGATTTCAAATTGTATTTTATTTCAGTCTAGATATAAAATTCAGAAATGTTCTTTTTAAGCCTGGTTTAAATTCAGAATTATTCCAATTGCGTGTTTAGTATTTCTTGCTTTACTACTAGAAAATTTTAGTATTTAGCTCATTTAACATATTTTATTCAATTCAAATTGCGTATTTTCAGTTACTGTATTGTTGCAGTTGCAATATTCTAATTTTGACTCATTAAAAATTGACATTCTTCTACTTGAATCAAACGAAATAAAATTTCATTTATACATATGAATGTTTAATTAAAATTACGGGAAACTAATAAAATTTAATTTTGTAAATTCTTCTTTAAATTTCAAAAATTTTTTGTGGTTTCTAATAATCCAAGAGCTGATCGCCAAAACCCTAAGTCATCGAACAGAAGAAAAATTCCTGTATTTTATGGACGAGTAGTAATGCGTAATTTTTTTTCCAAGCCCAAGCTCGCACTCTGATTTGTTGTTGCTCTCGGCACTGTCATATAACTTGGCGATAATCATACTTGGCGTAGCGATAGACGCTTCCGTCGAGAGTTTGATTTCCTTCCGAACCGAGTACAAAGTAACTTTTCTCTTGCAGCATTGGATTGGATCGGACGTGTCTTACTGAAAGCTGTACTCTTTAAAAGTTTTTACGCACAGGAGCACAAGACCACGAGGATAAGAATGAAGGAAGAATAAGTATGAGTAGGTTAGGTTTTAGGCTTACTCGTTCACTTACGAGCGAAGTATTTTTCGCCAAGTATGGTTATCGCGAAGTTACGTATTATAATAGGTTCTTGGGTTTTATTTGTTTAGTGGTTAGATATTATTTAATTTAAAAGAAATTAACATCAAAGTTACTTTATAATCTGTAGAATGGCCGCTTGAGACACGTGGTGAAAGTAAAAGTCCCATCTGGTGAAAAATAGCGATAACGGAAAAGTGAAAATTATAAAAGTTTACCTTTGTGTTGAAGACATTTTAAGCAGAGAAAAATAACCTTGAAATACTTGATATAACAGATTTTTATTTGTCAGGTATCGGGAAATAAGGGTCGTGCTGTCCCGGTGGTTCTAAATCTGGCATCATAGGAAGGAGTGAAGAAATCCAAACGACACACTTTGGGTGATGAATCTTGATACGAGTGTAATCATTATGCGATTTTATTGATTAAAACTATTTTTAGTGTTGGACTTTTGGTGAATCCATCGGCGGAAGCCTCCATGGCAAAGTCTTAAAAGGAACGGACATTACGAGCCGCGATGAAGATAGCTGGCCGGCATTGACTAGCTCGACCTATGCATACGATCACTTCCGATGGACTCTCTCTTACCGAGGAAGTTGTTCAAAAGCACGCGCGCCAAAACAGGGTTGCTATAAACATGCGCCGTAGAACAAGCGCCAAACGTACGCCAAGGTAGAAAGAAGCGCCGATCTAGAATTGTATCAGAATAAACAACTTGCGTTTGAAATAACGGCGTGCAACAAATAAGATATAAAACTACACCATTTGAGAAATGGAGAAATTACGATAGGATATTAAAATATGTCACAACGTGATATATTTACTCCCCGAGGAAAATGGAAAAAAATTGAAGACTAGGAATAAGTCTAAGGTATTACAAAAAAGATTTAAGCAATTATTAGGATTTAAAAATTATGAAAACAAATAGGAAGTCTTGACTTCAAAACAGTACATCAAATAGATACAAAAACCGAAAGAACCCTAATAAGCAAAATAGGAATTTAAAGAATTACTACTGAAAACTGAAATGTAAATAAAGATTAATAGCAATGTGAAAATCAATCAAAAACCATCAAATGTGACATAAAAACTCTTAATAGAAAGCACTAAATGTTGATTGAGATTAAAAAAATTAATCTAGAAACATACAAAAAAAACTATGAAAACCAAAAGTGAATAAGAGATTTGCTTAAGAAAATCAAATGAACCAAAAAACTTACCAAAAACTCTAATGACAATCTTAACAAAATTAAAGTATCAATCACCGAGAATAAAATACCTAAATATCCACTTAGAGTACCAAGAACTTGACCAAGACAGCACGGAATACATGGGATTAACACTACATACCCAACAGACGGGCAGCTGAAATTGTTTATATCATGATAATACAAGACATATATACACATTTATAAAAAATAAAAAATAGTAAAACAAAAGTTAAGAAAAAGTTACATGGGAAGAGTGTGTGGCGCCACAAAAAAAAATAGGACAATAAAAACATGTGTATTTTGGAATCCCGTAGTATATGATACAATACACTGTATACCAAAAAGACAGATATCAAGTAAAATAATACATTAAAAATATACAAAAAGAAAATCATGATCATGAAAAGAGAAAAATAAAATGTACGTACGTATACCATTAAACATTAAATGTGCACATATTTCCATGGAATAAAATTTAAATTGAACATTGATTAATTATTAAATTAGTATATGTATATCAAACGTAACACAATTTCACACTTGAAAAAAAAAATTTACAGCATTTAATTTACTAAAATGCATAAATGAATATACTCTGTCAAAGTAACATTGACCAATAAAAAAATGCAAATTAAGAATATTTACATAAGATACCTTTTTGATTTTTTTTCTTTTTTTTAAATGAGAGTAATACGTGAAATTGCAAACAAAAAATAAAAGGAAATTACTAAAGATTGATGATTGCGTTAAATTGTGAACTATCACATGTTTACATATACAACAACTATGGTACAAATAATACACTAAATTCTTTGTAAACAATTGTTTCCTGGAAAAAAATTCACAAGAAATATTCATTACAATCATACAATTCCCTTTAATTTTCATAATTATAGTTAAAAAAAATAAATTGAGTACATCTTTATTTTATTTATTAGTATTATTATTATCATTATTTATTATAAAATAAGTTTATGAATTTTGTCAAGTATCTGTAAAAAACTTAACATAAGGAGTTGTTATGCACTTACGTGAAAAGTAAGTTAAAACAAAATCTTGAAATTAACAAAATATTTGTCATAAATAAATGCTGAAAGTGAAATTATTAAAATATCTATTGTTGAAATGCAAAGTATTCTTTACACACTTTTATGCATCATTGACATAACATCAATTGAAAAGAATAGATCTTCTTGCAATATAAAGGATAAAAAAATATGAAAAAAAATTAAAATATGGCTGAACATAACATAGAAACATCAGTCAGCCCAAAAAGACTTAAATGTGACACGCGTCACGTAATTGGAACAAGTTAAATATTTACCCTTAGAACAAAATATTAGAAAAATACGTATGAATAAATATGTTTAAAACTTAAGTATCAGGCATAACTTCAATGCAATTGCACATGAACCATAAAGGAATAATTCACTACATAAAATAAACTTTAAAGCTGATCCCTGTATAAAACATGATTCATAACATAAGCTGTAAAAATTAAATTCCATGAACTATAACAAATCAAAAGAAAATTACTGTAAAAAGATGATTTTGTAAGTAATGAGCCAAAATGTGCAAGTTTCAAGTATAATAACCATTGCCTACATGCTAGAAATGATGAAAGAATCACACTTCATCACTATACCATATCATTTATAAATAATCTTGACAATAATTAAAAAGTTGAAATATGAAAATTAAAAGTAAAATTTTACATGTATAGTACCTATTGACAACATTTATTTTATGAAGTAACGTATTACCTAAAAATAGAACACTTTGAACAAAAAGTTGAGAAATGTTGAAAAAGGCTGTAAGTAATTTCAGAGGAGAGCAAAAGTGTCAAGAAATTGACAGTACCACTCCATAGGGCACTAACTAGCTCACCTCTAAAAGGAATACTTTATATAAACATGTACATGATATTGAGGGGAAAAAACTTCTAAAAAATAAAAGAACTAAATACAAGAATGTGGTAACTGAATTTTTTGTAATTTTGCATTAAATCGTAACCTAATTTTCATAATGAAATATTTTAACGATTCACATTTCCTTGAGAATGTAGGGTGATCTGTGTTGAAATTATGGTGTTTAGAATTGTTGTGTAAACAATTCTTGCACTGCGCTGGTTTCTCACAGTGTCCTTCATCATGATGTCCCGAACACCATGGACAAACTCTGGGTTTCATACAATCCTTTGCATGATGATTGTAAGATTGACAATTAAAACAACGAATTACTTTAATGAACCTTTTTACAGAAAATTTAAGATTATTTACTTTCATATATCTGGCTTTTGTCAATTTTATAGCAATGTCAGCTGGTACTTCTATGATGTAATTTGATTTGCTTTTGTCTTTGACTTTGAGGTTTTTGATAAATTTAACATTAGTACTATTATTGTTTTCTACAATGGCATCTGTAATATTTTTACTAGTAATATTGTCAGGAACATTATAAATAATCACTTTCATATTTTTTTGCATAAGTTCTTGCCCAGAATTAGTAGAACAGTCAAGAACCGAAGACATTTGTGAATTTTCAAATAGTGATAAATTTGAACTTGTATTGAAATCTTGATTTTCAACTATTTCGTCTGTTTGTGTAGATGCATCTTGAGTATTAACTTCCGATTTTTTTAGTTTACTTAGAATTTTCTGATTGACTTCTTTTAAATTGTTTATTTCTTGTATAGACCTGTTGAAAGTGTTTTTAACAAACAAATTATGCATTTCCATTAAATTATTTCCGTCAAATTTGAAGGTTTTCAACAGAGTATCAATTACACTTGAATTTAAATCTATATCACTTTTATTTGACTCTACAATGTATTTTATTGTGTTGGGAATATTCTGGAAAAACTCAGAAAGAGCAGCGGTAAAAACACTGACTCTGTTAATCAACTCAGTGGATTGATCCATACTTAGTAGAAAAATTAGATATTAAATTGATAAGAAATCACTGAAATATGCAGACTTATATAAATATTTCTTCAATAAAACTCTAATATTTCTTCTTAATATATGAATATTTCACAAAGGATTTCTTCAAATACACTTATTATAAAATTATCTTCTGAGATATGACAAAAAAGGTATATATTTAGCTACAATACTTGAGGATTTAGATTCTTAATGAGGAGATTATTTAAAAAAATATATATATAAACAGACATACGTCGAAAATAATTTAGAGCTTCAATTTGAGATAAGATCGTCTTACATTTCAATCTTCTTGCATCGTCCACACATTTATATAAAATATTAAAAATAACACTGCAGACTATTTATATGCTGTATATTTTCATGAGGATTTATTGATTTACTTGGAAAAATAAGAAAAATCGCCGGAGCACATGTCTCAAAATGAACTTAGAAAATAATTTAGAAAATTGCACTAAAATGTGCGCCGGTCACATGGCACCAATTATATTAAAATAGGTTCTTGGGTTTTATTTGTTTAGTGGTTAGATATTATTTAATTTAAAAGAAATTAACATCAAAGTTACTTTATAATCTGTAGAATGGCCGCTTGAGACACGTGGTGAAAGTAAAAGTCCCATCTGGTGAAAAATAGCGATAACGGAAAAGTGAAAATTATAAAAGTTTACCTTTGTGTTGAAGACATTTTAAGCAGAGAAAAATAACCTTGAAATACTTGATATAACAGATTTTTATTTGTCAGGTATCGGGAAATAAGGGTCGTGCTGTCCCGGTGGTTCTAAATCTGGCATCATAGGAAGGAGTGAAGAAATCCAAACGACACACTTTGGGTGATGAATCTTGATACGAGTGTAATCATTATGCGATTTTATTGATTAAAACTATTTTTAGTGTTGGACTTTTGGTGAATCCATCGGCGGAAGCCTCCATGGCAAAGTCTTAAAAGGAACGGACATTACGAGCCGCGATGAAGATAGCTGGCCGGCATTGACTAGCTCGACCTATGCATACGATCACTTCCGATGGACTCTCTCTTACCGAGGAAGTTGTTCAAAAGCACGCGCGCCAAAACAGGGTTGCTATAAACATGCGCCGTAGAACAAGCGCCAAACGTACGCCAAGGTAGAAAGAAGCGCCGATCTAGAATTGTATCAGAATAAACAACTTGCGTTTGAAATAACGGCGTGCAACAAATAAGATATAAAACTACACCATTTGAGAAATGGAGAAATTACGATAGGATATTAAAATATGTCACAACGTGATATTACGTGAAAACAGTGTCGAGAGCAACAACCAATCAGAGTGCAAGCTTGGTCTTGGAACGACGAAGGTGCTCGGAAAAAAAATTCGCAGTAGTAATAGGGGAATCTAATCATCCACGTGTGCCGGAAGCGAAGTAGTGCATAAGCCGAAAACGAATACCACTAATGGTTGACTCGTACGTTCAACACTGTGTTTGCCGTACAATTAAAAGTATGAAACATGGAAAATTAGGTGCAGGAAAACATATTGCCAAGTCTACGAATAAACTACTAGTGGTATTCGTTTTCGGCTTATGCATCCCTTCGCTTCCGGCAGACATGGATGATTAGATTCTCCTATGACTACTCTTCCATAAAATAAAGGATTTTTTCTTGTGCTCAATGACTTAAGGTTTTGTGCGGTCAGCTCTTGCACTATAAGTAAAAAAGAGCGCTTTTTAGGTGCGTTCGTAATTATGTAAATACGTAGCACCGATAGTGGTCGTTCAGTCCGTCCATCTGTCCGCATATAACAACGCAAAAACTATCCAACCGAATCGTATGAAATTTAAAATACATAATTATTCCATTATTTTGTCGAGACATTTCAAAGTGTATGAAAATCGGATGCATAAATCAATTACAGGGACAATCAAAAGTATTCCGTTACATTACGGTCAATGGGGAAAAAAGTTTCAAATGCATTTTATTCGTTTGAAATTTAAAATACGTAATTATTACATAATTTTGTCGAAATATTTCAAATTTTTTGATAATCGGGTGCATAGATCAATTACAGGGGCAATCAAAATTATTCAATTACACTATGGTCAATGGGGAAAAAGTTTCAAATGTATTTTATACGTTTGAAATTTAAAATACATAATTATTACATAATTTTGTCGAGTTATTTCAAATTTTATCAAAATCGGATGCATAGTTCAGTTACAGGGACAATCAAAAGTATTCCGTTACATTACGGTAAATGGGGGGGGGGGGGAATGTTAAAAATGCATTTTAATGGTGTTACACTCATTCGAACGAAATAAAATTGATATGCATCTATAAAGTACATATTATGATGTACATTTTGTATAATCTGTTTTGCAAAGAATATTTGTTATTGATTTACAAGGCCACACAAAAGTATTCCATTGCATAATGGAATACGGAGAACAATATTTGATGAGCTTTTAATTGTAATTATTTGCAATTTTAGGAGTTTGATATATGAGAGTGATATTTTTAAAAGTATGTTATCGTACGAACGCACCTCATTTGCAACGCTTCACGTGCAATTTCCAACTTGTTAAAATCTTGAGTGACTTGGATATTGTTGTTTTGGTTTATTGTATATTTGCGCTCGTGGTTATTGTACATATTCGTAGATTAAGAAACATCTGTCATTTTTTACAGTGCAATTTGACTGCTACGTTATATGTATCTTGAATTTCTGAATTTTCTTTCATTTTTTATAATGCATCTCTGAACATATACCGAACGTCATCAATAAAAAATTTCAAAGTATTATTCCGTGCTATTTCATTCTGGGTAAAAAAATAAATATTCACACTAAAATAAACAAGAAAGAAAAAATTATGCGTCAGTCATAGATTATGAAACACTTTCCAACACATTCAAAATTATGTAATAAAACTATACCGTTTAATAAGTTAAAATTTTATATCTAATTCAAAAATATGGGAACGCATCTTTTATTGCACAGGAAGTAACTTGTCGTAAAATTATTATTAAAAATAATGAATTAATTCTCTCTCTCTCTCTTTTTTTTTTTTTTTTTTTTTTTTTTTTTTTTGTAAATTGAATGATTGGTTGACTGATTGATTCTGCTGGTTTTTCCTATTTTCTCAGGAACTGTTTTAGATGTCAAAAACGATAAATGTCATATTGTAACCAGAGTTAAATATTACTTACACATATTTCAAATATCATAAGATCCTTTTATATTAATTATTTTATTCTGGAGTTTTTTTATAATTGAGAGGCTAATTGATTGACCGATTCTTCCGGCTTTTCCTGTTTCCCCAGATCCAATTTTAGATACCAGATAACGGCAAGTGGCAGATTATAGCAATAAACATTGCATGTATACATTCTTGATAATTTTAGCGTATGTTGTTGAAAAAACTCAGAATCTAGTCCGGACACACAGACACATGAAAAAATACGTTTTTTTTTTTTTTTTTTTTTTTTTTGCTAAACGTTGTCTTATTAGTTGTGTCAACATAGAAGTAAGTGATTTTCTGAAATTACAGACAAACATTCTAATTTTATATTTTATTATTAATTATGTCAGTTGTTTAAACAATAATAAAAAAATCATTAAAATAAATCTTGCTACTGATTTTTTTAGTAAAAAAAATAATTGTCAATGAAATTTCTATTTAATGTAAAGGAAGTATTTCAAGTTATTTTTCAAGAGTGATTATTATGTCGAATGAGTGTTTCAGAACATTTTCACTTTAATTAAAAATCTCGTTCTGGGGACCGGGGCACATGAGAACAATTTACACACATATATAACTTTTTCTCATAATTGACAAGGAAAGCCTCCATACGGGCATACAAGGAAAAATCTGAAAAATCTCTTCGTTTCATATCGATATATTTGTTTGTAAAACAAATTTTGGCGGAACCTCGATACAGTGTCCGTAAAAAATGATAAAATTTTTGTTTATTTGGCGATTTATCACCGGTTGACATTGAAACAGAATTTCAAAAAATACGCTTTTATGTCGAATACTTTTTAACCTCTTCACGACGAGAATCGTTCACTTAATTTTTAATCTTTTATCACCAGTTTTACGAAGCAGAAAATTTTTTTTGCAATTGGATCACGAAAATGCTCTGATTGATTATGGAAACCTTTACAGTAAAATATAACTGCCCTAATGGCATGCATGGTCACAGTGACGTCACTTTGGTCACATCACATCTGTGACCAAAATGCCACCACTCAGTGACGTCACATTCTGACTGAGATGTGAATTTCTTAAAAATCTTTAAAAATTTATAAATACCCTTCAAAGCATGTTATTTACTTTTAAAAACATGTTTCTGGCAATTTAAATATCGTCGCTTTTGTCACAGTTTCGTCACAATGTCAATGTCAAATTAGTCACAAATGACACATTTTTCACAAATTTGTCACATTGTGACCACTTTGTGAAACGTCACAAAAGAGCTCTAAAACGGCCATAACGACTTGACATTTTAGTTACTGTGACTTCACATCGACGTCACGTGACATCACATCGACACTCGATGGTCACAAAGTCACAATGTGACTTCACAATGACTTTGCAGTGACGTCACCATGCTTTACGGGAATTTCCAAACGCATTAAAATCGTTTGCTTTTCGTAAGGAAAAATTCCGCTCGCAAAACCGAGTATCGTTTTTATATTTTTCGCGCCAATTATAGTTTATTTTTTTACTGACCTTTGACTGAAATTCCGCCACTAATTTTAACTGGTCTTTTATTATCTCCGTAAATAGTACAAATAGCATATTTTTCAACAGATTCTGAGTATGCCCAGTAAGGAGACCTTCCTTGTGTGCTAATTCCTATAAACAAAAACTAATGAATATAGTTAATTGAACATCTTTTTATTTATAGTAATTTTTTAAAATCACCTTTATAGTTCTTCTTAATTTCTTTAATAGTTTTATAAATTCAAAAAAATTTACACATGTGTCCAACCAGCGGAATAGTTATCAGCATACGTAAGGCACACGTGAACACAAGGAAAAAATGTTATTTGACATGCTTTTTATTCTGTTAAAATTATCAGTTATATTGAGTGTTAAATTCACTATAAAGAAAAAATACATATAAATATTTCCGGGTGATATGTTTAAGCATAAGTTTATAAAATGAAAATAAGTTTATTGGGGGAAGGCTTTGCTTATTCATTAGATATTTTTGCAATAAAATAAAAGAAAAGAAAAAGAAAAAAAAAGCTTTTAAATTTTGCTTAAGGTTTTCATTTTGAGGAGTATTTAAACTGTGGGGCATTTAGATAATATGCACCGAAAATCTGTCAAAATATAAAAAAAATCCCCCCCCCCCGGTATTTCCGTTATTTACTTATAATTAATGATAAAGGAGGGTTTTTTAAACTTAAAACTACACTATGTGTAAATTACTTAAAGATGACAAAAAATATTTTAAAAGGTGTTAAATTACTTCTAATTCTTAGAAACGCAGCCATCGACCGAGAATATTAAAGAAAATAAAAATAAAAATATTAACCTCTTCAGATCTGAGGTGCACAAATGTGTACCTCCATTTTTTCCTCATAAAAACTAAACTTTTCGAATTTTTTGCATTTTTACTTTACTTTTATACAGTTGAATGTTTTTTGCTTTAAAACAAAACCAATAAATGTCAGCACTGATGAATATTATCTCATAAAATAAATAGTATTTTCATCCGAATTTCGAAAATACCTTCAAGGCATTGTGGCCAGGGAGGTAAGTAATATTCATGATTATTTAACTTAAATGCTTTACAATAAAAAAAATTGAGATTTTGCTGATTATTTACTTGTTTAATGATCTTAATTTTGCTATTGTGTAAATATATATTACTGATAGTTAAACTGATGTTTTAAGGGAATTAGTATTTTTATACCCATATTTGTAAGCCTAAATTACAAGTCCCCTAAAGTACTGACCTCGTAAAAATGACTCTTTCTGTCATCTGTGGTGCCATTTTGATTATGCAAAAGCAAAAAATATATATTTGTAGAGTTATTTTATGCTCAGGTCTGAAGAGGTTATCATCTTAATTTTCAAATGCCACGTAATTGGAGTGAAAGTTCAACTGGAGAGAACTTTCCCTCCAATTACGTGACAATTGAAAATTAAAATGTTAATATTTTTATTTATTTTTATTTTTATTTTTCTATTTATTTTATTTTTATTTTTATTATTTTATTTCATATTCTCGGTCGATGGCTGTGTTTACAGTCGAAAGTACTAAGGATTAAAACTAATTTAACACCTTTTAAAATATTTATGTTAGCTTTAAGTAATTTACACATAGTGTAGTTTATTTATTTATTTATTATTATTTATTTATTTTTATGGTTGCTTTAGAAGTTTTTTTTCCTCGTCATTTGTAACCTAAAATGACGTTAAAAGTCTGTTAACTATCTGGACATTTGTTTTATTGACGTATAATTCTGTTACATTTTATTATTTATGATTTTCTATGTCTTTTGCTCTGTTTTGGATTATAGGGTTTCTTTGTAATCTTATTTATTTATTTTATTTTATTTTATTTTATGTATATTTTATTATTTTTTTAAAATTAATTATTAATTTATTTATTATTTATTTGTTTTTATTATAATTATTGTCATTGATATTCTGACACTGTTTGCTTGTGGTTGTGTCTATGGATGGCGGAGAGGGGTTTTCTTCCAGGGGTGCCTTTGCCATTGCCATTTCTTGGTTGGCTCCCTGGTAGAGTGATCTAGTGTAGTTTTAAGTTTAACTTTTTAAACGATGAATATAGTATTCTACTTATTTATTTGCTGATGTAAAGAAGGGTCTTTTTAATGATTAAAATTAAAACAAAGACCTTAATTCTATGTCACAACCAGCCCCCTCACCAAAGAGGAAAAAAAAAGCATGTTTTTAAAAGAGGGGGAAGGCTTACAATTTGATTTTATAGCAGTTATCAGTTTAAAATTTTTACTTTCTTAAGATATTACCAGTTGCTATCTTCTTTCAAATATCATACAACTAGTTTTTTTTTTCTTTTTAGAGTGAGGAGAGTAAGTCATCACTGCATGTAGAGAAAAAATTAAATTTAAAAAAATTGCAAAGTTGTTTGACTTAATATTTTTAGCATTAAGAATGTATTTGTAAAACGTTAGTAAAATATAACATAACATTATCGCATTTAAAAAAAAACATTAAGTTTATTTAAATTACAATTGAATGCAAATGAGCTTGTTGATCTTCATGTAATCGCTGACGAATGTTTTTGTGAAAGTTCCAATACAAATCAAATGTTTGAATGATAAAAAGTCTTTTATTTCAGAGAAATTATAGATATTGGAGCTCATATTATTTTTCATAAAGTTAAATGAAAGGAACATAACCACAGAATGATTATTGGGGCACTTCTTAACCGCTCTATATCTGACCCAACTGGTCTCTTCAAATGTGCCCATTGTGGCCACTTCAGTTAAGTTGTCAAATTCTTAATATTTACCAATTTTACAAGCATTTTTTACATCATAAATATTTAGCAGTATTCACAGTATATTTAAAAATATTAAAATTCAAATAAATGAATTAATAAAATTATGAGCTTATGAAATTGGAAATAAACTTTTACTTTTGAGTTCTATAAACAGTGTTTTGGCTGCTCAGAATAAAAAATAAAAAAAATAAAAAGATCGTCAAATAACTTCATTTTTTACATATATATATACAGTTGTTGCCATCTCTATCTAAAGTATAATATATTTTAGACATGAATCTGAAAATATCCTATTTTTTCCACATGACAATTCCATCTTCATATTTTGTTATTGGAAACTTATATGACGTCAAATTTTTCATTTATCTGATATCAAACTTTCATATTTATCTTTTATAAAGAGTGTAAACTTTATATGCTTTTTCCCATTCATAAACTTCGACATAAAATATATTCCCCAGTCATTTTGGAAAATATTCTGACAAAGCTGGGATAAAATTGCAAATGCTTTTTCCATTTTCTTTTTTAATACTCTAAGGATGTTGAATTTTAAGTTGTTTTCTTAGCAATAGAAATATTTTATCTCAATTAAAAATCCATACGAATTTTAAATATTGCCTCCGATGCATTTTGAATAAATATTTTGGAGCATCGAAAAAGAAAGTACAACAAAAAAATATATTTATTATTAGAAAAGAATTTTGAATTCTCATCTGATTAATAACTTTGTTCCCTTTTACTGACCAAATTTAAAAGTAACTTACATTTCAGTTGCCTTTAGTTATTCTTAGGCTATTTTTAGAAATTTAAAGTGTTTAACTCGCGTAACAAATTTATCAAGTACAAGTTTGAGAGTTTTTGTTTGATTAACGGCTGAAACCTGATAATTTTACCTGACATGCTATTCAATATCCTTCAATATATTTTTTTAATTTTCTTACATAATTACTTTACTGCTTTCAGACCGCAGTCTTTTCGCTTTTCTTCTCTTATCCCGGCTGTCTAGCGGAAGCCAGTTTGAAAGGTCCCAACCCACATATAAATAACCAAGACTAACGGAAGCCAAGTTGAAAAAAGGAATGAAATAGGGAAAATTTTAAAGGAAAATTTATTAAATTAAAGGCACTGAAAAGCAGTAAGAGGGGTCTCCAGCTTCTTATTGGTCTCGCTTGGTTTTTATTAGTCTTGGTCGGCGATTGGCTGATGGTGGGTTGGCAACAGCCGCAGGATTCGCAGAGCGCTGCGCTCGTTCCGTCCGTTATTCTATCGCTTTTCTTCTCTTATCTCGAATCTCTAGCAGAAGCCAGGTTCAAAAGTTCCGAATCACGTTCCACATAGCCGACACTCTAACAGAAGCTAGGTTGAAAAAAAAATAAAATTAATGATATTGGACAACTTTTAAAGAAAAAAATTATTGAAATACCGTATTTACTCGTGTATAAGGCGCAATTTTTTTTCCAAAAAATTAAGGCAAAACTCCTTATACACGGAATAATATTTTACTGTTGGATGCAGTCGAACGATATACATATGAAACAAGAAATTATTCAAAAAAGATATTAAAACTCGGAAAATGTTACTTAATTGAAATATTACTGCATAATTATTTCACTCCTTGCAGTTTTTTGTACAACAGAGCTAGTGACATTATCTAAACGCTAATTAGCAAATTTTTTTTTTTTTTTTTTTTTTTTTTTTTTTTTTAATTGTCACTCATTTCTATTTCCCGTCATTCTCTTACAACCCGAAGTCTAAAAATGCATTTTCGTCTTATTTTTTGGTCTGGTGTAATGTTTGTTTCGACTTTTTTTTTTACTGAAATTAATTTGGTCAATCTTCATTAGCGTATCAAATTTATGGTGCGCGCTATATACGAGATTTTAAGAAATCGCCATTTTTACTGGTAAAGTAGGGGTGCGCCTTGTACACGCGTGCGCCCTACACACGAGTAAATACGGTAAAGACATCAAAAAGCAGGATGGACGGTCTCATTGCTCTGAAGCAATTGCATGATCGCTGCTACTTCGTGTATCGTGTTTCTTATTGGTCTCGGTTGGCGATCGGGGGTAGGTAAATGTGTTGACGGCTGTAGAATTGGCGGAGCTTGACGCGCATTCCGTAGACGGTCCTTTCGCTTTTTTCCCCCTTATCCCGACTTTATAATGAATATATAAGGTGATTCAAAAAAACATGGCCAAAACGAAAAAGTAAAGAACATATACAAATATGATAAAAAATCACATACGAACATGAGATTGCAAATTATATATAATACAAGAACAATAAAAAAATTCCTTCTACATTATTTTATTTATGCTGCATTTCCAAACATGTAACATATTTACCTTCAATACTACTACATGAGAGTTTCAAAGTTGAAGCTTGGAAACACGCACTATATAGAAGGTGTACTGATTAGTGCACCTTCTCAAATATAGCAGGTGTATTTGGAAAACATCCTGCGGGTAGTGCGTATCTCCAGGCGTCTAGCATAAAAATTTGAGCATATCCTGTAATAGTATTGAAAGCAAATGTGTAATATGTGTAGAAATACAGCATAAAATAAATGATTTTGAATCACTTTTTTTTTCTTGTATTACATATATTTTGGAAACTCCTACTGGCTCCAAATGCTGTTTGTGATATGTTCCTATATCATTTTTTATTATTTTTGTATTCCTGTTTTACCCTTTCATTTTGACCACGATATTTTGAACTATCCTTTATAATAATTAATCTGATTATATGGAATATTTGATTATTAAAGATTAAAGAAAGAAATGAAGAAATATTTTAGAAAGAAGAAATTGAAGAAATATCTTATATTTAGCAATTTTATTAAGATTTTTGAAGATCTCGAAGTAATTATTTTTATATCCGATATATTTGAGTGTTGTTTGACACGTAACACATGTTTCTCTTTCAAGATAATAATCTATCTGGAAAAGGATATTTGTAAGCTTTTTTTCGAGCAAACTATTTATTCTGAAGCAAAAAAAAAACAACAAAAAACAAAAACAAAACAATAGCTATTGTTTTTCCAAGCAGCAGAATATTCATTTCTGAAATAGAAGGTATGTAGATATTTTCTGATTCTTACTTGACATTATTGTCATTTTATTGTTACATTATCCCTTAATCTAACTCAAATGCAATACTTATGTACATGTATCCAAGTAGTAAGAATATCTGTTTTAAATGTAAATATTAAGGGAAACACTTTTTAGTTTTTCTTTTTTTTTGGGGGGGGGGATGACAGGGGAGGTTTTTAGCTGGAAAAAAATTATATGTGTAGAATTTTGTCCGTAATATTTCTGTTTTAAAAATCAGGCCATCCAAATCCTGTCTAGCCGGAATGAAGTTGTCTTATATACTTCTCTGTATACAAAAAAAAAAAAAAAAATAGAGGAAAATCTATTTTAATTTAAAACTCATACACATTTTTTACATATACAATCGACTCTCGTTAATTCGAACTCGTCGGGACCAGAAGAAATGTTCGAATTATCCGAAGTTCGAATTAAGGAAAACATGCTTAATACGGTACTAATACAAAGGAATTAATGTTATAGTGTTTTTTTAACTTATTTAGTCTATTAACATTAGAACATGACTTAATATTATATTAGAATTAATAAATACATAAACTAATTAAAATATTAGAAACAAGCACGATGGAAGAAAAATTTAAAGCGTCATTGATGGACAGACGGGGCTCTAAGGAAGTGGATATCAAATGCATTGTATTATATGGATACTCATTCGGAACAATTTTCACAAAAATCGAAGGAAGAAAGTTATTCAAATGATCTGAAATCCGTGAGAAAGAAAAGAAAAATGAAAAATAGGAATTCTCGTTAGTTCGAATTAAACGAAGTCAAGAGAAAATGAGTTCGAATTAATGAAAATTTTTAACGTTATTCTGCCATTGAAAATTTCGGGACTTCATGTTTAGTTCGAATTAAGCGAAGATTCGAATTATCCGATTTCGAATTAACGAGAGTCGACTGTAGCATGTATTTTTTCTATTACGCATCAACGACACGCATTGATTTATCACCACGCACATTCTATTACGCATTTTTGGTATTTTTGGTATTAGCTACAAATCACCAGTTAATAACGAATGAATTATCTATTTATAATTACTATCATTGTTTGTTTATGATTACATCAATGTTTAAGTGTTTAAATACTCAGTTCAATTACATATCCGTTAAAACCGTGCGTTATCCATACTTCTTCGTTTATCTGTGAAATTCCAATTGATTTTGGAACTCGATTTATAAAAAAACTCAAATTCTGCGATATGCTTACGAAGAAAGTATTGAA
Source organism: Maratus speculifer (assembly GCA_964019185.1). Classification (NCBI taxonomy): domain Eukaryota; kingdom Metazoa; phylum Arthropoda; class Arachnida; order Araneae; family Salticidae; genus Maratus; species Maratus speculifer. Next base: position 25,087,437 of record OZ025289.1, on the reverse strand, counting down.
ATCGAGCAAATTTTTGACTTTCGATTTTCGACTGAATTATAGGTTCTGGTATGTTCTGAATACGATCTGACTATTTTTGAAAAACGTCTGTCTCTGTGACATAAATTTTGTAGTTGTTTTAAATGTTTTCACTCCAGAAATGATGCACGGAATGTATCCAAGCTTTATATTCAATTACATTTTTAAATAAATAAGTTTTCATTTCATTGGTTGCATATTCTTCTGTAGGTGGCGCTAAGTGATTCAAGATTTCCGTAAAAGACTTCTCACGGAATGTGATGGATGGAGCTTCATAACATTAAAATGATATAACATATCAAATATATCAAATCCTTTAATTCACTATATTTTTATAAATAAAACTCTAATAAATACTTAAATTACTTAAAGGTGTTTTTTATTTACAATGATTAATAAAATTTAGTACTTTCGACATATCATGCTCATCATCAGGGTTAAAAACAACAGAAGAGTAAAAGTCGAAGGCTGAGTTCTTTTATACGAAGTGGACTGATCCAAATTCCAAGGCGAAAAAGAGGGAGATTCCGAGAGCTCCCCCTGCTTAGGATATGCACGTACTTAATAAAAGTGTTTAAAAGAAATTCTAACAATTTTAGTAACATTTAAACTCAGTTCTTTAACGTCTCCTACAGGTGACATCAGGACTGAGGAGGGTAAATAAAAATGCTTTTGTTCAAAATAAGAGTAAACATTTAATTGCCCATTTTAATTTTCCAATTTATACACCATGGATTTTTTACTTAATTTAGTTACCATTATAAATGAATTACTATAAAACTAGTATCATGATCTTAGAAAGAGATCCGTGAATAGTGGGAAGCCATTGCTATGCATTTAATCTAAATTGTATCAATGTAAGTTTTGAAAGACCTGTCATCATGTTTTTAACAATTTTCTTTCGTTTTTTCTTATTTTTATATTTATAGTTTTAGGACATGAATTTCCCATAAAACAACAGCAAAAAAAAATGTCAAACGTCTATTAATAATTACACTTATTGAGTACTTATAATTTAGAAAAACACATGTCATCATAAAATTATTTCTTTTCAAACAATCTCAACTCAATATTGATCGTATTTTTCAGATTGTTATACCATAACATGTAAAAAGATCTTAGCTTACAATTTATTACCTCTAGGAAACATAGGACAGGAGAAACGGCGGAAACTTTATCCCCCCCCCCCCCGTAGAAAAAAACGCAACTTCTGAAATGTAGTTCTTGTATCAAAAATTTTGAAACAGTATTTTCCCTTTTTGTTTTTTAATTTTAAAAGAACAAATACTCATTATTTAACAGTAAAGCGAAGCATTTATATATAACATTTCATCAGGGAGTGCTACAATATTTCCTTTTCATTTTTAACTTCTTTCTTTCTTTTTTTTTCTTTATTTGTTGATCCTTCAAAACAAGGAATATTTACACAGATCGAGTCAGTCTTTTTACTAAACATTTAAATAGCCTTTAGACACCTTTAAATACCTTTAAATAGCTGATAATTTTTAAAAATATCAAGTTTTTAGCTGAGCATATTAACGTGAAACAATAAGATAAATACAGTATAAGTACGTATAGAAATATTTGTTTTTTGTTTAAAAAGATCTATTATTTTTATATAAATAAGTTGATCGTATTTTCCAGGATGTTTGGGCATTACTTGTATAAAGCTCTTAGCTTACAGTTTGTTACCCAAAGGAAACATAGAAAAAGCGAAACAAAGATAACTTCCTTTTTTTCTTCTTTTAAACCAAAGTTCTAAAATGTATGACACTTATAACTAGAAGTTTCGAAGCAGTATTTACTCTTTTCTTTCTGCAATCTTTAAAAATACAAACGAATATTATTGAACTGTAAAGTAAAGAAAAGAAAAAACTTTGTGAAGCAGATTTCACCAGGGAGTTGCTGAAATTTTTCTTTTTCTTTTTTAACTTCTTTCTTTTCTATTTTTTTTTCATGTTTTATTGTAATGTTTTGTAGTTTTTTCATATATATATATACATATATATATATGTCTAATCATAGATATATTGGGATTTAATATACTATTTAAGGATAGTATTAGTTGTTTAATGTTATAATAATTTATTAATTAATATTAATTAATTTACATATTAAATTCAATGTCTTGATTTTTTCTGTTATCACATTACTCCATTTTTAATTTATTTATTTATTATTTTTATGTTGATGATAATTATTTTTATTTTTTATTTTTTTCATTTAGCTATCCAATTTAGTAGTTTTGATATGTCTTGTTTCTGATTTTTTTCTTCATTTAATTTTGGTTTTATGTGTGTTAGTAGCCCCAAATTTATATTATTTTCCTTTTTATGGGAAATACGATGATGCAATCACACACTTCATTTGCAGTTCCAAAGTATTTGGGACCCGAAGACTCAGCTTTCGTTCTACAAATTCCTTTTGTATTCATTTTAATTATTTATTTTTTCCCTCCATTTTCAATCTGGTATAAGTTGTTAAATTCAATGGTTCATATATTGCGATACAATTACTGGATATATGTACCGGGTGTCCCAAAAATGACTGATGGATTTTAAAATTCAATAACTTGCAAACGGTGACAGCTATTTAAAATTTTTTTGCAGGAGGGTTATGTATAATGTCAGGAGTTTTTTTACCGTATTTTTTTATTTTAGTTCGCATCTCAATGAAATACTTCTTAAGAGACATGCTTTTCTCACTAGGTAATGCAAAATACTAATCGACGTTTTACATTTAAATTTTTTTACTCACAGAATATATTTGTAGTCCATTGTGTCCATGAAACATTAAGACCCAAACGAAAAATGATAATTGCTGTTTAAATAAATGTCTTAAAACTTTATAACTGCACATTTAAAAAAACTTCTCTGAAGTTTATCTTTGCTCCTTTTGCTCTACTTTTTTATGTTACATTTTAAATGTCAGCGCGAAAAAAATAAGCAAATACATTTATCGTTTTTTATTTATTTTATGTGTGCATTTTTTTATCTTTTAAAGTTTTTCTTTTTGGCTTTAAATTAAGTGTAAAGTTAAGTTTAAAACAAAGCAGTTTAATGTATTTTCAAACTGGCAAATACGGTCGAGTTTCTCTATAACGAAACTCCATACATCGAATTTCTCTATATAACGAATTTTTAGTAGGAGCAGTTCCCTTTTCGCATGATTACATTAAAAACAGTCTCTATATAGCGAAATATCTATCTCCATATAACGGATTTTTTCATAAATTGGTCTTAATTTATTCAGTTTTAAAAAAGCTTCAAAATCATATGGAATCAATTTTCCATCACTTATTTTTTATTTATCGTTCAGTGCTGAGGTTTTTTTTATAAATATTACTTCTCTCCTTGTTCTTTAAATCCAACGAGTTCATCCCACCTCCCACACACCTTTTAACATTCTTCTCAAAACAGAGTCAATTGGATTGTTACACATATAAGAGAGGAATCAATAAGAGGCACATAAGAGAGGCCTTCAAATGGAGAAAAAATGTTAACTACAATTTTTCATTCCTTGCTAAAATTTGAGCCTTTTTTTTCTTTTTCGAGAGCGTAACAATTTTAAAATCAAAACAACAAAACATTACAGATTTCTTCGTCTGAAATTAATGCAAGTCTTCCTTATTTGATTTTCATTAAGCTTTCAAATAAATGTCAGTTCTCTTTTTTGAAACTGCTTAAATAATTAAGAAATAAAACATAGGTTAATATTTACTTTTAAACATTTCAAATTCTTAATTAAAAAGATAAAAAATAATATTTGTTCAAAATTTACACATTAAATACGATTTTTAACATCATTCTCTATACATCGAATTTCTCTATATAACAAATTTTTTACTGGAACGATGGATTTCGTTATATAGAGACTCGACTGTAGTTTTCTTTTAGAGTTTTTGGTTGATTTCTTTAGAAATAGGCTTTTTGCAATCTCTCCATTTATCTATATGCTATCGATTCCGTTTTTTGGTATGATTACCTCATGTCCATAGAATTATATCTGTTAAGCCAAGTATATTCCTTACAAAATATACCTTCTTGTCAAAACAGCAAACTTAGAAACATGATCTAAATATCATTATAAGCAGAAAAAAAAAGGAAATTTTTATCGAACAATATTATTTTACATATTTGATGGGTTTTGTGTTCCAGACTTCTCTAAATTTAATTTATTTCTAATCTACATTTACATCCAGAGAAAAATTTTGTTGAATCAACAAAAATTTGTTTGGACCAGCAAATCTTTCCGTTTAAATATGGGTCAATGGAAATTTTGTTCGAAATATATATATATATATTTTTTAATTTTCTGTCGATAATTTTCATCCGAAATGCATAATAACGTAATAATAACATCGTTAATCCGTCTGAATATGAAAAGTTTTTATTATCAAAAAATTATGTTAATCCTTTATAGCTATATAAGTCAATGAATTACGTGAGAGAGTTATGGCTACTACACACCCATTTAAATTTTGCAAGAACAACACAAAATTTGTTCGAATTACAAATTGAAAATACAAGACTTTAGTAAAACTCAAATAAAATTGATGAAATTTTGTTAAAATTTTATAAGTGTTAACAATAATTTTGTCTGAGAAACAAAACCGATTTTTTACTTTAACTAAAAAATTCGCTTAAAAAAATCGAAATGTACTCAAAAAATATGTTTAGTAGTGTTAATCAATTCCTTTTTCTGGGTGCAGATTTTGTTGTCGAAATTAGTACTTAAATTCAAAATCTCTCTGCACCTATTGGCCGAACTGGCAGAAATATTTTTAACTTTCGTTTTTTGCTAAAAATATACATATATAAATAAAAAAATTAAAAATCATAAATTATCTATAAAAGAAACTCGAGATTGTTAACAGATAATTAGGAGCAATCCATTTCTTTTTCAGTTTTTAATCTTTTCAAATTTGCTTCTTAAGGAATTGGTCTACATTTACCCGTAAGAAAGTGCAATACAGAAATTTAAAAAACTTTTAAGAACGATTTAAAAAAATCATAAGACAACTAAAGTTTTTCAGGATGTATGCAATAGCGTTATTTACACATTGAAAAATCGGACAATTAACTGTTATGTTATTGAACAGAGCGATGTAAAGCGTTATGTCTTATTTATAAGATGATGTTGATTATGCGGGCTCTTCACCCATACACATTATTCTCTCATCGATAATGAAATCCCTTCTTTTTATAAAGCAATTTTCACTAATTATTTAAACATTCAGCTTTAAACATCCAATTAGATGCCCTACGCCAACGAACTACATTATCAAAAATATTTTTCAAAATTTAACATCCCTCCTACCATACGGGTTCAATAGACACAATAGATGCATAAAACATGATTCTTTTCAGGGAAAAGGGTGGAAATTCTATAAATGTCATTTTCTGAAAAAAGCGCATATTTACAGAATTTTACGTCTTTTGTTAATGAAAAAAATTATTTTGAATATACCTGTCGGATCCATTGCACCTGTCTGGTAGCGGTATTATATTAACTTGAACTAAATACAGTTAAGTTATCTTCTTAAAAAACAATAAGAAGAATAATTTAATCTTTTTACCTTGGTTGATTCTTAAGATATAGGAAAGCAGGAATCGATACTTTTCAATCCTTTTTGTGTATCCATTATACAAAAATTGGTACCATACACACACTCGTAATCTTGCACAAAGACAGATGAACAACTGCATATTTTTGATAAACTGAATTTAATTAAAATTAAACAAATATTAATAAAATTTTTATATTTAAATTTTGCAGTAAAATATTCTGCTTTAGCTTACAGACAAAATTAGAAGACTGATAGAAAATTATACTTTCACACTGACATTACATCGATTGCATCATTAAGATGAAATACATACGCAGTTAATTATACAAAAATTGGCGTTTTATGAAAAAAAAACCGATTACATATTGAAAATGAAAGTATCGCGATTAAATTATGTAAGATTTATTATAGTTTCAGAAGAAACATTATATGTCTATCAAGCGGAATGACAAGTATTTGTAAAAGCACTAGCTGGGGCTTAAATGTTGATCGCGATTTTCAGAATATGGATGAATTAGTGAATAATCAATCTTCTGATCAATTTTACCTAGATGGTATTTCAAGATTAATGAGAAATTGTCAAGCGTTCCTTAATACATAAGATTTTTAGGAATCGTTTTAACCCATTAATGCACAAATTATTTTCTTCAATAAAAATAAAAATTTGGGTTTCCCACCACTTTTAAAAGACGAATAACTTTTATCTTAATTTATTGATGAATTTGTCTCGTGAAAAATAGTGCTTATTTATCTTCCTATTTACTGGTGTGAAAAGTGCTTTATTGCCTTTTTTTTTGTGATCGTCCCTAAAAAGAGATGCTAGGCGCTAATGGGTTAAAAAATATTGTTAAGAAATTGTAATGCAATATTTACAACTTCCCCTCATGTATCTATTCATCACACTACAATTTCTGAGAATCTTCTTGTTTTGCTAAGTAATTCAAGATTGCTGTAATTTTTCTGGTTACCGAAAATATTATTAAAATGCACATAAGTATCCGTATGCAAAATGGTTAATGAGTGGTAATTGTTTGATGTTAAATTATTACAAGTAACAGATTAATAAAAGGTATAGGAATAAAAACTTAATTAGAATCTGGCTTCTATATTTAAGTAACAGAGGTATATTTAAGGTAACAGATTAATAAAAGGTATAGGAATAAAAACTTAATTAGAATCTGGCTTCTATATTAAGTTAAACATTTTTTTTTAAATGAAAATTGAACTTTTTCTTAGTAAAATTCATTTTATTTATTAAAGGCACATATATATTAAGACAGACATGAACACTATTAACAGTAATAACTCATCAGGAGTGGAAAATAAGCCGAGGCCAGGATTCGAACCTGTGTTCGCAGTGTATGCTGCTTTTGTTTTACCGCTACGCTGTACTGGGCGATCTAGACGGCAACTTCTGACTAATAAACCGTATTGGGAAACATCTTCGGTCAGCAATAGCACAGCACAAGATAGTAGGAAATGCAATGAATAATTTAATATTCTATCGATATAAAATTTATATCAAAGTACGCATAAATCAACATCTAAATTTAAAGTCAGGCGTTAATTTATGTGTGCTTTAATCTTCATTTTAATTAAATAACTTTGGATTAATTTTCTTTGTAACGCGAAGGGATTACGTTTAATATATAGGACCACATTTTCATTAAGATTATAATAAATATATTATCAGACAAACGTTTGAATTCAACAACATTTTGATGAATATGAAATTAATAAATTATATATCACATGCATAATGCATGAGAAAGATATCAAACATTACATTATTTGCTAAGATTTTATCGACTAATAAAAACTATTGGATAAAACTTCTTGACAATCATTTACTTATCAAAAATAATCCTTGTAATTAATTATAGAGAGCGCAAAACATCATTAATTTTACTTATCTATTTTCTGATTTATAGAATGAGAATTTATTATACGTCACTTAACGCTATAATGTATGTAAAGGAAGTGCATATTTCTGAATACTTAACATTATTAATATTTTAATATTAACGTAGATAAAGAACATTTTTGTGAGTAAATTTCGCAAATAAATTTTAAAGTATTTACGATAAAAAAGGATCTTAGGTTACTGATATATACTAGAGAGAAATGAAATAATTTTGAAATAGAAACTAACAAATACTAAATTTGGATGTATTAAATGAAACTGTTTAACTTTTCTTAAATTTTAAAAACCATTAAGTGAAAATTCTGATAAAAACTGCGTCAATCAGGATCGTGTCCCGAGTGCCTAATCTTAATAACCTCTTTATTTCTCGCGCAATTTCGCAAAGCTAGTATTCCACATGCAAATTCACTTTGTACTGATTGTAATCAAATGTTTTGTGCTTTTGGAATAGTGTATGATTGAAAACTTTAAATACATTTGTTTAAATAGTATGTATTTCTGTAGTTTGCATACATATTGATATTATTCTAGGAGGAGGGGGAGGGGGAGGGCTCTGGCACATTATATCGTAAGATATCTCTAGGGGGAGGGCAAATTTGACTTTTGGTATCGATATCATTTTTGATCTGATCAAAGTTTTCCCTTTTTATTTGTAACATAGTCTTTCGTTCAAAATAGCATCCAATTTTTTTTAATCTGTTATTTATTTTTATGAATTACAAACTTGTTATTCAAATCATTAAATTGTTATAAAATTATTTATTTCTAAAGTATGGAATACCCCAACATTTGACATTTCTATTCTTCTTCATATGTGTATGCATATATAATCGCGGATCGAGAAATTACATGGGAATTACATTTCAAATAGTGATTGTGTGAGTACCTATGGAGGTACCCCAGATTGCACTAAAGAGGAATAATATAATTATTAAAAAATGTTTCGTGTTTCTTAAAATATGGAAATGAAATTAACATTGACACGTAATTAAATCATACTAAAAGAGAAATATTATTTTCACTTTTAACATTAAGTAACGCACTTTTGTCCTGTCAAATATATTCTAGTCTTTATCACTAATTGTTGTATATTTGGACCCTGTTTCATGATTATATGTAAAAAGTGAAAAAAAAATGCTAGTTAATATTCTGTCCAATATACATTAAATGTTACTAAAGAAATATACCGGTATAATACATATATATTATCATGATATAGTATAAAGGCATGTTGGAAATTGCATTCAATATGTCAGATTAAAAAGAAAAAAAAACGATGAAACTTTCAATTTCAATGGTAAAATTTTAAATTTATCTTATCCTGAAACTTTGAATAAAGTATTATTCACAAAGAATGTAATCAACTATCAGATATTAACTATATATACATTTCAGTACCGAAGCGTTTGAAAATTATTTTATTCAAAACTTAATCCTTTATTTTTAAAATTGTATGATAGTATTATATTGTATTGACATTTTTATTAAGAAAGTTTTATTTCGATTTCTTATTTTAAAATAAATCAAAAATGTTTCGTCAGTATTTTTCATGTTATTGTAGAAAAATTCATTATTTTCTCGTTTTATATTTCAGTAATAACTTGTGTTATATTATTTTTAAAAGGCAGAACATAGATTTAGTATTCATTCATTCTTTTTTTTTTGTGGTAAAATTCTGATTGAAAATATTATATGTAACAGAAAGCTATTTTATTTTACTAGTGTTGAATAATTTTTCAAACGGTGAATAAATTTTCCAAAGCAATAAGAAATAACAGTAAAAATTTTCAGTTTATCCTTTGCATCTTTAAATGTTGCCAAAATGCATTTTCTATTAAAATTGCTTTTATCTCTCAACGATGTAAATAGTTATTACAGACGAAAGTTCTGAGAGGCTTAAATTCGAAATTTTATACAAGGGAAAAAATTCCTTTCAACTAAAAAAATATTTAATACCATCTTTTGTGAAAAAAAGGTTTTATAGAAATTTAAAAATATTTATCTCATGTAACAAATTTCATATTGGGAAAAACTGTGCAATTTTGTTTATTGTTATTTCAAACCATTGTAATTTCAAATTAGATAAAAATAAATATTCAACAGTGAAAATTTGTACAAACTTTATTAAAGTAAACTTTTATTAAAATAATTTTTTCTACGATAATTTTCTTAAAGATGTATAGTACTTCAGGGGCATTTGCGTATTTTTGGTTGGAAAAAAAAAAAAAAAAAAAAAAACGATTTTTCTGTTTTTACATACTTCTATTCCCTATTTGTAATTTAGAAATGTACAACGTTTTAGGCGAATACAAAGTTCTTTATAGTTATTAACCCTGTGGCGTAATTTATAAAACCTTCATTGATAAGTCTCTTTGTCAGATTTTTTTTTCTTTTTGTGACGTGATACTTTTAAAGAGCAGAAATTAATGACAAATTTATACAAAATTAGAAAAAAGACACTGAAGAACTAATATGTTAAAAATCAAGTATATGTTTATTGTATATAAGGGTCTTGCCTTTGCTGGAACTACACGTAAAAATCCAAAAATCCAAATTTAACATAAGAGCATTAAAGAAATTAACTGGATTATCTGCAGTATTTTTTAATAAATAAATTGTCTTATTGTTTTTCTTAAAATTTGTTGATTGAGTACGACGTTTAATTGCTACGATTTGTAGCATGCATTATTAGATTCTAAAAGTACAATCAAATCATTTTATTAGATGTGAAAGAATATGCATTGTAAACATATGCTTTTTTAATTTCAAAATACTTAAAATATGACTTAATATGTTGGCATACATATTTAAATTCTCTTCTTGGTATGTATTGAGGATAATGTCATTTTTAATCTTATTATACATAAAAATACCAAACTCATCTCTTTTCTCGAAATTAATTCAACAGTATTTTTTTTAAACATAACATTATTATGTTTCCAAAATACAGTTACATAAGTAAGTAAGGAATTATGTAGTCGCATAAAAAATTAGCCATCTGTAAACTTTAAAAAAAATCTTTACTGTTAAATCTATTTAACTTTTCTTAACTCTTTACTTATAGACAGGGAGGCGGCAGCAAAGACATTCATTTCATCAACTTCAAGGATGAAAATCTAAGATAAAATTAATCTCAATTCGCATATTAAAACGAAATCGGTCTGACAAGTCACATCTTGGTGGAAATCACCTGAAAAACGATTTTAGTGGTTGACTCATATCTTTACCAATATATGTTCCTGCTTCCAAGCCTCCATGTTAGGGCCTCCGTGGCTGAGTGGTTAAGACATCACGCCGCTGATCGTGAGGTTGTGGGTTCGAATCCCTCTGGCTCTATTGCACGCACTCTATGTGTGGAGCTCCTGGTTATACTTCTCTTGTGTTTTAATATTTCCTTGTGTGCTATCTCGTCCCTGTATATTGACGGTGGCTTATAAGCAGGCTTCATGTCGAGCACACAAGTCAGATGTATGTTGTTCAATAAACAAACAAACAAAGCCTCCTTGTTATCATACATTTGGGTCAAGCAAAGCACAGTGGTAAACCTACGAGCTAACCGCTAAAATCGAGTTTTGATGTTTTCCACCAAGGTTTGACTTTGCAGATTGACTGCGTTTTAATATGCGAATCGATATTTAATTAATTCTAGATTTTTATCCATGAACTCGATGAGGTGATTGTCTGTGCTGCCGCCTCCCGATTCATTATAGCTTTAATCTTTTTTATGAAGTAGTATTCATTCTCTGCGACAATGTCGTTGGGTGAGTTTGTCGTCGTGTTTTTGCCAGGGGCTTTATAGCGTGCTTTAGTGCAAGCTCTCCATACGCTTACATTGTTTTGGAGCACGGACGCATTTTACGCGAAATGGCTATTTTCAACCTGGGTTAGATTAGAACATAAAAACCAGTCTTTTTATATTTTTTACATTCCTCAAGGCACCAATGCACGCAATTCGAGCTACATCATTCATTTTCCATTTAAGAAAAGTCTTGAAATATTCTTCAAATGATAACAAACGGCTTGCAAAAATCTCGGAGCTATATTCTTTATTTCTATTCCAGAAAAAAAGATGCTAAAAACACATTTTTTTTTCAGCCTTCTAGAGGCAAATTCCCCTTTTAAAAATAATTTAATTTCCCCAACAACGCAAATCTTCGGGACACCAGCAAAAAGTTATTTTTACACGTGTATACATCAAATGTGCATTCCTTTATATTAAACTATCAAAAAATTGTATAAAATTTCATAAAAGTAATGTGCAATACTTCGTATTAAACTATCAAGAAATAGTATAATATTTTTCTTATAAATGTATTTGTAAAAAAAGAAAAATGTTTCTTGATCTAAAAAATAGAGGAACAGGTGTAAAAACACGCTTAGGTGTAAATATTGGTACTCCTTCCCAGAAACTATGCGCTTTAGAATGATGACCGTTCTAATTCTTATAAATATGCTCGGATTTCTCTGAAATTTTTGGATGTTATTTACGTTTATTAATGTTATTTACGTAATTTTTTTCTATCTTTTAAACTCTTTTTTCCGTTATTTTAAACCAAAGAGTAATTAGTCAGGCTAATTGAATAAATCGATATTTAATAATGTCAAGTAAAAAATTATCGCTGGATAACATTTATTTTCATTAGATATTAATTCACAAACATAAGTTTTATATTTAGATAAGCGGTTAAATAAACATCGGCTAAAAGTAAACAGATGAATACAATAAAATTTTAAAATAAATAATTTGTTCAAAATACCTTACATTATTTTAAAATAATTATTAAAAAATTTAATCTAATTTAAAGAGATAATGTCTGTAATTTAATTTAAATCATAATAATTAGTTGCTCCAACTGATCGACTTATTAGATAGATTACGTTTACATTTAAAATAAGTATTTATAACTACTTCTATATGTATTGTTAAAAATATCAATTATAAAATAACAGCAGAGAGAAGGAAAAAAAATACTATTTGCTGTACCTTTGCTGAGGATGGTATTTCAACAATGATAATTTTTTATTTCATATGAAATGAATTTTCTTTTTTATTTCTTTCTAATTAAAACATTTCTTACAAATAAGGTTATGATAATTATGTCATGTGTTTGGATGTTTTTAAAAGCTACAAATTTTGAACTACAAATCAGAGTTGTACTGCATCAAATATCAATTAAATATAAATCTTAGCATGTTGCCCATTCAGTTATTATTTTTATAATTTTATTTTGGAGTTTATTTTTCTGACTGATAAATCTTACTAAACAAAAAAACCATCGCTTATAAGTATTAATAATTAAATCTTGGGAATCAATGTAGTTTTAAAAAGTCATACAAAAAGATATATAAAACTTTCCTTACAAACATTCTGTATCAAAGTTTGTCGTGTTTACATACTTTACCAGATTAGCCATGCATTAGCCGCAAAAAATTCTTTTCCTGCAATTTATTATCTTTAAGCCACATTTAGGAAAGGGAAAATAAAAATTTGAGTTGCCCGACAAAAGCGAACATCTGAAATAAGCGACACTTTTATCACTTGTTTTCGGAGACAGTGCTTGTTCTTTTGTTACTTTTAAAAGAACAAATACATATCCTTTATCAGCAAAGCATAAAAAAAGGAAACTTTTATGTATACATTTTATCAGAGAGTACCGCTAGTTTATTTTCCATTTTCTATTTTTTTTTTCTATATAGCTATTCTTAAACGAAGTATAATTAGTCAGACTAAGTGAATCAATCAATCTTTAATAAGGTCAAGTAAAATTTATCGTAGGATGACATTTATTTTCATTAGATACTAATCCACAAACATAAATGGGATACTTTAGATAAACGTTCTAAATATACACAAGTAAATAGATTAATAAAGTAAAAAAATAATTTACATAATTTATAAATTATTATTAGAGAATTTAATTTAAATTATTATTAAGCAATTTAATCCAAAACCTATTTAAGTATTTTAATTTAATGCTTAGTTATTCTGACTCATTGATTTATTAGACTGGATCAATTTATATTGAAAATAAGTATTTTTCTAAACACTCCCTTACTTTCTTATGATCAGTCAAAGGATAAAATAGATAAGTCGATATTTATGTAGAAATATACTTAGGGTATATACTTAGGTATATATACTTAGGGTATAGTTTCTCAAAAATATATACCGATCATGCCTAATGATAATCGTTGGTGTCATTTTTAGACAATAATGCTTACCTACTCCCTCTCTATCTTTCATAGCACTTTTTTTAAATGATAATATGTCATTGGTTCGTTTATATACGGTTTACACTTTACTAATTTTCGTAGTTTGTTTAAGATAAGGTATTCTTCTTAGACATTGATTTATTCCCAATAAATTCTTTTATTTGTTTACAAAAAGTTTATTTAGAAGAATAAAATGCCATCAGGTTATCGAATTTCTATAATCTATATTTTGGTTACATTATATGAAATCTTGACAGTAAATATTAAAGTATGAAATAGCGCTAATGCGACACCTTTTGTAATATAATACTGTTGATATGTATGATATTTTATTTATAAATTTTGTCTCTATAGCGTTCAGATTCTCAAACACATACACAGCTTATATCTAATAATAATTGAATTAATTATAGATTTCGTTTTTCGTGATTAAAAAGTTCACCTCCCCCCCCCCCCCTCTCTATCCCTTATAGCATTTTCTTAAATGTAAATCGACTTCATTTACATTTTTTTTTATAATTTACGTACTTCGTTCAATATATCCTTTTTAATTAATGATTATCTTTATGAAGCACTGTTAAAAAATCTTGTTCTAGTTTAAATAAAATTTTGGTGTTCAGTAGTTGCAACCGTCAGATATTTTTTTCAATTAAATTTTATTAAAACAGGCTGTTATACAAGATTTTTAAAAAACTTTATTTCAGTATTAAGTATTACTTTAGTATTAAGTATTGTGCCACCACATATATTACACTCTTACTCAAAATTAAAGAGATGGTTTCAAAAGCTATTGTATCCCCTTAATATGAATATTTTAGCGATGGGACTTATTTTACTTGTTATTTAAGTCATTAGTTTTGATTAGCATTATTGGAATTAAATTAATCCATCATAAAAGAAAACTGCATTTATAAGATGGGATCATAGTTTGTTTAAGCAAATAATCACTTGAATTCGTAGACCTTTTTTCAATTACGATAAAAATACTTTAGTGAATATGCAATTGCTAAATTAGATATAACAAAAATAAATTTAATGAACAAGCCAAAAAAGCATTGTACTATTTTCTAATATGTGTGGATCAATCAATACTATTGAATAGAACTTCTCGGCAATCTTTTATTTGTAAACAATAAGTATAAGTGAACTTGAAAGTGATATATTATAGCTAATGCAAAACATCATTAATTTTACTTATTTATATCGCGATTAATAAGGTGTGAATTTAGTAGTGATGTTATGTACATACATAATATAATGAAATAATATATTTACTAAGCATTTAAGGAGCTTAATATTTGAATATTCGAGTACGTAAAATACCGAAGTAAGCCCCCTTTTAGCAGACTGAAAAATCGAATAATTTTATGCGATGTTTATAATTGAAAGTTTTGTTGCATAGATACGTAAAATTAGGAAGGTGTGGGGATAAATTTGAAATTTATAATTTTCCCGGGAATTATACAGTTTGCAAAACATATGATGGGGAACTTATATATAAAAGAGGGCTTACTTTCGATGTTTTACGGTATTTCAGAGGAAATTGACAGGACTAGATTTTGAAAATAAATGCATGCTAAATAAAAATGTTTTTGAAAGTTTCGGAACTAACCTAATGGCAAATAATTACCGGTCACTTGCGATTTTACACGTTTTGTTAAATATATGAAAAAATTAGGGATTATTTTGACACTTCCGATACGTAAACAGCATAAGTAAAAGTTAGCTTTTCTCACGAAAAATCTTTTCGAAACCAAGTATTGAACCGTAAATAAATTGAAAAAATATGTATATATTTAGGATAACTTTTATAAATTTATGTCGCAAAAGCGTTAAAACTGTAACACATGATTAGGATGTTTTCTGTTATATACTGTGCTCATTTTTATGAGGATAGTACGTATATACTCCTGGAGAAAATTAAGCTTTTTGTTTAAAAAAAATCCTAAATTTCGGAAAGGGTTTTTTTTATGGTTTGCAGAATTCTTAATATAAAAGAATATTCTTTACAGGAAACATAATGAATCAAATTGTACACATTTTTCTTCAATCAAAATTAAAAAATAAATAAAAATTGGAGTAAAAAAATCATATTTACTAAATAATGTTTCATTGTGTATGCACGAATGTAATCAAAATATAATGAGCATAATTTATTAGATAATATGTAGTAATACTTTGTGAAAATCTCAGAAACATAGCTTGAAAAGCATGAAGGTGATAGTCGATAGAATAAGTTAAAAATCCGTTTTTCATGAAAGGATTTCTATCTATTAAGGATATCTATCGTAGCACTTTATTTACAAACTTACAAAACATTTTTCGTGTATTTCATATTTGTTGATTCTCCCAAACAAACAATGAGACTTTTTTTTGTAGACCGGGAGGTGACTGCACAACCCACGACCTCATCGAATGGACGTCTGAAATTCCGTAGACGGTCAGAACTCCGTAGCATATTAACCACTTCACCGGCGACAGATATATTCAAACTGTGCTTTTACCCCCGAATTATCTCGGGGCAGATGGTGAAGTAGTTAAAATGCATTTGGTTTGCCAAATCACATCTTGGTAACAAGTACTTGTAAACCCAATTTTAGTGGATGACTGGTATATTTACCATTGTATTTTCCTGCTCCAAAACTTTACATGTTTTTTTTTTTTTTTTTTTTTTTTTTTTTTTATAGCACGGAATTAAAATGATAAACGTACCAGTCAACCACTAAAACCGGAACTGCGGATGGTTTCCACCAATATGTGACTTGACGGACCAATTGCATTTTAATATGCTTATCGAATTTGGGCCGTCAACAGGATGAGGTGATGGTTCGTGTAGCCTCCTCCCGTTTTATTCGCATGAATTATTTAATTTCGTCCGTTATGCCATAAATCCGCTTTTTATTTCTTCTCCGACCGCGTATCAATGATTATAACACCAAAAGATTTCATGCAATCATTTCTAATTTTAACTCTAAAAGCCAGCAAATAAGCTTCTTTAGAATATGGAATAATAAACAAGTATATTATTTTCTACAACTACCGCATTCATTTTATTGTCTATTAGTTCATTATCTGCATTTTCAATTCATTAGGAAAACGCAAGAAAACAAAGAAAAAAATAAACAAACAGATTTTATCGTGCAGTTATTGACTAAACATTTTTAAAGCACTTAAAGCAACGGCCTTAATAATGTAACATACGTAATAGTTTTTCTTTCATTCAGTGGTAACGAGTAAATTTAACAAAATTCCGAGTAATCTTCACACAGACTTCTCATAACTAGACTCCATATCGGCAACCTTTTCTTACCCCGAGATCTTTGCCTTCCGTCACGTGACCGAGGGCAATTTAGCGCGCATAACCAGCTTTTCTTCCGCCGAAACTCACATTCTTATGTTTGTCTTGAGTTGACTGCACTTCTGCTTTTCTCTATGTGAAATATGAAAATTGCCAATCTGAAATCTGAAAGTTGTTCACCATCTTTGGGGTTGTGGCAATTAACATAAATTATAGCCTATCTGAGCTAAAACATGAGCTGTCACTATCATTTATACGCCATTATTATTTTTTTTATCGATTCGGTACTTCCTGAGATTGCTTGAAAATTGCAATTAAGAACAAGTAGACAATATTTCCAATCATTTGATACTAGTAACTATCTTCTATAATATCTTTTGAGAAGCTAGTAGTGGGTGCTTATTTTCTTTTCTTCTTTTTCACGATTGTACAAACTTTGATATAATACCATAATATAAAAATTTTGTTATTTTCATACTTTTATTTTGAATCGATGTATTATATAACACGTACTACAATTCATTATAATATGACTTTATTCCACAAAAATATTCATTTCCATGCAAGAAATTCCTTTGAAATTCAATTTTATTTCTTTATGTTTTAAGATTATACGTATGGCATCATGTTTTAAATAAATAAATGACAGCAATGCATGGGGAAGAAAATTTGAACTTCGTAGTAGCATTGATTCTTTGAGACAGTGAGAGCGAAAAATTTACATTTAATCTTATGCATGACTTTGGTAAAATAGTAATGGTAATTTCAAAAATTCTTATTCTCAAATAATAAATTTATGTATGCCTATTTTGACAGTATACAATATTACATTACATATACTATGCATTGTAATTTGGAACTCTGTTGAAGACTTCTCGGCGCGCAGACGACAAAATGGGTGAATTCAACTGACAATAGATTTTTACTTAAGCATATTCTTTTAATACATTTTTTGTATTTTTTGAGTTAGAAGTACGATAATGCAATGCTAATGTAAAAATATCGATCCTCTGCAACTACATCATCGATTATGCGTGAAAGTGTTTCGTTTTTATGCGTTTTGGCACTACTTCTGATATTTCGCGAAATTCCCAGAAACTCTAAAATACCAAACTTTATGTTTCCAGTCCAGTCCCTTAATATACAGACATCGCATTTTTAGAATGTTTTTTGCTCTTTTAACTTCTTTGGGCATATGTATAATATATATATATATATATATATATATATATATATATATTGTCTAAAGCACCAGTTTTTAATATACTTGTCTGCCTACATAAAAAGGCAATTTTGGAGAAATTTTTAGAAAATTGTTTATTATTGTTTTTAAAAGAACAACTTTTTACAATTAAATATCTGCTTCTATTTTACTTCTGCCATTAATAGAAAAAATGTTATGGCCAATTTAATAAACAGTAAGTAATGAGTTAAATACCCAAAGTCAATAGGAAGACCAAGAGAAATGTAAATTGAGTTTCTGTCTATGATTTTCTTACGTTTTTCAATACAAAAACCTTAGAAAAACTTCATTAACATTTCTAAATTAATTATAAGGATACGAAATCTTTATTTGCGATTTCTTAGAAATTCAAACCGCAACCTTTAATCTTTAAAACGTATTAAACATACATTTTAATGCATTTTTGTTAGGATGATTTCACATATTACTTATATGTTTTGAACTAGAATCTACCCGTAAGACATGGTGACGTCACTGCAACGTCGTTGTGAAGTCACATTGTGACTTTGTGACCATCAATTGTCGATGTGAAGTCACAGTGACTAAAATGTGAAGTCGTTATGGCCGTTTTAGAGCTTTTTTGTGACGTCCCATTGTGACCACTTTGCGACGTCACAATGTGACAAATTTTTGAAAAATGTGTCATTTGTGACTACTTTGACATTAACATTGTGACGAACTGTGAAAATTTTTTTAGAAAGTCACATCTTAGTCACATTGTGACGTCACTGAGTGGTGGCATTTTCGTCACAGATGTGATGTGACCAAAGTGACTCACAGTGACGTCATTGTGACGTCACTGTGAACATGCATGCTATGAGGGTAAGGTCTTCTTGATAGTGTAATTATTTTGTTGGTACACGAATATTAAAAGAATGGCAATTTTTAATAAAAATATGCTTTTTGCGACATATATTGAAATATTTTAGTTAATTTTGAAGATTTCTTAAAACTTCCAGCTGACTGCACAACTAATTGTCATAGAAGTATGTGCAGCACAAAGGCAATTCAAATATATTGAGTTGAGTTAATTCTACATTGTCTGGCGTAAACCCGAAATTTCGCTTAAAAAACTGCAAATAATAATAATAATAATAATAATAATAATAAAATTTAAAAAATGTTATAAATGTACTCCTATGATTTCATGTTATTTTTTTCATTCTGTATTACAATTGTGCTAGAAACATGTGTATTTATTATCCATATTCTACATTTAAAAAAAGTACTTTTATAGAAAAAATTGTTTAAAAATTGCAACTTATTTTTGAGAAATTAAGTTTTGGTTGTTTTTAATCCCATTTTTGTAAAAGTGGCAACAAAAATGCTTCGTTTCTGAAGAAAGTAAATGAAAAATAGTAGATTACTATATATTTTTATAATTACTTCGTTATGTGCTGTTTTGAAAAAAAATACAGAGTGAACCAAAAGTGTTGCTCTGATTCTAATAATTCATTACATATTATGAACCAAAAGCTTTGCCTTGATTCTAATAATTCATTACAAATTAATCGTTTGTATAGTAATACAACTTTTTGTATCATTGGAAAGGTCAGTTTTAGTAGTTTTTATCGAACACTAGTGTTCCTTAGTACGTGGTTTCCTAAACAAAGCATTTCCAGATCAGAAGATTGAAAGATCCCGGACTCCGTGCTTACCAGACAATACTCCTCTAGACTTTTTCTTAAGGCACTATGTCAAGGATAGAGTATTTGCACCACCAATTGATGACTTCGAAGAACTGATGATTGGAATCCAAGCTTTTGTGTGTACTGTAACAAAATACATGTTAAAGTACACTTGGAGGGAAGTATAATATCGCTTAGACAATCTCAGAACTGTATGACTATACTTATGACTAGATTTTTCATGTAGAATTGTTCAACTATTGCATATAACGTCATTTTATAGAAAATAAAGACATGTATGTATTTTAAATCTTAAAACTGAAATAAACTTTGTAGAGGCGATTTTTTGACAATCGAGTGGCTTTGAAATTCTTCAGAGGTGGAAATACTTCATTTTTTTTTAATTAATGCAATTAAAATCATAAGGCGCAAAGTTTTACGAAAATCTAAGATTTCTGTATAGAAGAACGATGATATTTACGTTTAAAAATTTCAAGTTATCTGATTTAAATTAATTTTTAAATTACGAGAATCATATCTAATAAATAGCATCATATTTTGAATAAATATAATGCCAGATAAATTATTGGATGCTTTTTCCATTATGATAAAAATATTTAATGAATATAAGAACGTCATGTGAATATGAAATAACACCTTAGATACTTTATAAATTTTGTAAGAACTGGTTAACGAATATCGTATTGTAGTCCAAATTTTTTCTATTATTCAAAACTATTCCATAAGACTTCAGAGCAATCTTTTACTTGTACAAAATAATCTTTGCATGTGATTAAATACAATGAGCTCGAAACGTCGTCCAGTTTGCTTACATGTTTATTAATTTTTAGGTTGTAAACTTAAGATGTTCTCTAAGGATATAATGTAATTTTTTTGAGTATTTAAGGAGATTAATATTTTATTACTCACGTGGTTGTGAATTAAATTGTCATAAATAGATTTTAAAAAGAAGTTTTGATGATAGATCATTAACTAAATGCAAATGGTATTGTATCTTTTTGAAAATAAATTAGTCAGATATAATAGATATGACAGAGGAGATAAGTCGGAAATTGTACTTCAAATATCGTAAATTAAGTGCATTTGTACAACTAGTTTTATAAATTTTCATTTCTTGGTGCAATAGCTGTTGCACTCTTACCAAAAATGCATGAAACGCAGAAATAATGGGACACCTTAAAATTGATGTAATCACCATGGAAACTTAGAATCATGACCTATCATAGTATAACCTATCATAGTAGAGTTCAACATTAATGAGAAGAATTTACTGAGAATTTATTGAGAATTACTGTGAATTATTGAATTAATAAGAGAACTTTTATTGGATATTTTTTATGTTTTTATCAATTTTTATAAAACTTAAAAATGACTTGGTGCTATTATGTAAATGCTACATATTTCAAATTTCAAATCATTCGGTTGGGTAGTTCATGCGCTGTTATATGCGGACAGACGGGCGGACGAGAAAACGACTACAATTGATACATTTTTATACTATTAAGAACGCACATAAAAAAGCAAGTCGCATATATCAACGAAAACTTTTTAATCTTTCTTATGTTATAATCAACTTATTGAAATACAAGGTTTTCATAAGTAAATGCTCCTATTTAAAGTTGTCTGCATACGAAACTATCGTTCACAGTTGTACAATTTTGTGAAAGACATAATAAAAATGTAGGGATTCGTCTGAACGAAAAAAAAATACAGTTCAAACTTTCTCCGACAGAGGGTGGTTTTTTAAGGAATCGTAAATTTAGCATACATTTACGATAGTTTAAACATTTTATGACAAAGAAACATGTTCCGCCATGACGAAAATCGTTTTCTGATACATCCGGAATCGTAAGATAGTGTGCTCCGCAGTCGACTGCAATGTGCTTTGGGAAATTTTAACTTTTAAGATGAAATGCTATTTTTAAGATCAGGTAAAGTTAAAATTAAAAATTCTAAGATGTGTTGAATGTATGCTAAATGCCAAATTCGTTAAAAAAAAAACGTTCTCTAGGAAGTTGTAAACTATTTTTTCGGTAAAACAAATTCCTATTCCTTTTTTGTGTCTTCCACATAATTTCACAGCTTTATGGAAAATAGTTTTTTGTATGTAGACAACTTTAAATTAGAGTCGCTTAAGGGGACAGTGGACCTTTATTTGAGCAAAATCATCTATAGCAAAATCGTCAGAAAAAAGGTCTATTTCAGGGGTATAATAGTACCTAAACAGTTTTTTCTTATTAAAATATCATTTATGAAGGTTTTAAGGAGTAAATAAAAAGGATAAATATATTTATATACTTTAAATCTGTTTTTCTCAAAACTAATTTTTCAGCGTTTTTAGATTTTTGAATTGCTTCTTGAGTCTTAATTTTTGATCAATATTTATAAAATTGATAAGGAAGTATCCTGATATTATTTAAAAAGAAATTGTGTAAGATTTTTAAAGTTCGTCTTCATTAAGATAGTCAAATTTTATTTTTTACTTATTAAAAGGCAAAATTTTGATGAAAATCGATAAAGAATTTAGAAAAAAAATCTGTAAAATATTAACTATTCAAGATATTTAAAAAATCTTACACAAATTTGTTTATAATATAGTTTTAAGTGATAAAAATGCAAAAGCAAGAAAATATTTCAAAAATTAAGACACGAGGAGCATTTTAAAATTTCATTTAAAAACTTAAATTTTTGTAAAAAAATTAAAAATGTTAATAAGATTGGAAATTTTTTGAAGGTATTCTATATGCTGTTTGTGAAATGTATATATGCAAAAAATTTCATATTGCTATGATAAAAATGAATAAAATAAATTTTTAACGTCCACCGTCCCCTTAACTATAGACCGGGAGAAGGCAGCACACACAATCACCTCATCGCGTTCAAGGCTGAAACTCCAGAATTAGTTAAAATTTCATGCGCATATCAAAACACAATGGGTTTGCCAAATCATATCTTGGTTGAAAATAGCTGGTTGGTTGGTTGTATAGGGTTTAATGGCGCAAAATCCCTGAAAATAGATGAAAACTCGAATTTACGAATGACGCAGCTTAGTGTGTTTCTATAACCAAAGATATGAAAGCATGGAGGAACTGGGGTCAGGAAAACACAATGGTAACCCTACAAGTAAACTACTAAAATTGGATTTTTTGATGTTTTCCATCAAGAAAGGACTTGGCTGACCGATTGCGTTTTAATATGCTAATCTAGTTTCTATTAATTCTAGAATTTCAGCTGTGAACTCGATGAGGTGATTGTCTGTGCTGCCACATCCCGATCTATTACGAAAACCTTGTATATTAGAGCTAAATAAGTTGTTTTCAGGAAAAAATATATATTCGTACATATTATAGTATGAACATGTTGCTTTTAATTTCTTGCATGTAATTAAAACTCTCATTAAAGATGATTTTTATTTATTAATTTTATTTTCATTTTTAACTTTAGATAACAGATAAATATTTTTTTTTTTTCAATTTGTTGCTGATCCTTTTTTTACTTTACAAATTTGGATAATCTTCTAAGATTTTTAGACGGAAAATTCCAACTGCAATATTTTTTCTTTTGCACGAAAACTTTTATATAATTATGCAAAGTAAATTTTAAACAAAAAATTATTATTGTTAGGAACGAAAAAACAGTGCTTTCAAAAAAATATGGAAAGGTTATCAAACTCATGTGCGATTTTATGATACATTATAAAGAGTTGCTATTAAAAAATATCATACGATACAGTATATCTGCAAAAAAATACATATATAATGGTATGTATTTTATATAAAGAATCCGATTAAATGTTGTGTAAACAAAGAACACAAAACCCGTTTTTGAATATAAGTACATCTTTATATTGCATCATGTAAAAATTGTTTTATTTACAACGCAATTCATAGTTGTTTTTTTAATTTTAAAAACGGCATATTTAAAATTGAAGAAATTTAAAGATTTCTACGATAAAATTTGGAAAGATAATTTTTTTCCACGACTCTCTTATTAAAATTTACACAAGCGCATTTTGCTTCAATTTCTTATTTTGATATTAAATTCTTCGGTTTGCTCCTAATCACGAACATAGATCATAACTATCCAAATCCTTAGCACATAATGGAAATTATAATGCTTTTTTGTATGTACCAGACTACTGCACATGATGCAATAAAAGGTTAAGGATGACATACATAAAATATCCTTTTGATGTTTATCATATTTTTAGGGGTTTCCAAAAAATGCATAAAAATCTTTAACCATCGCATTCTTTGCCTTATTTAATTGCAAAGTTTCATAAACAAATTTTTCGATCCTAAAATAGTAGTAGTTTAGTGGCTTGGGCCACAGGTGAAAGGCCCCTATGCTCAATCGAATGCGTGCTAATGGTGTAGAATGCTCCAGAACTGAACAATTGCTAAATTATTTATTAAAAAAATAATTAAAAAACACTAAATTTTCAAAAGAGAACCGAAACTCATTGAACCGAACATATTAGAGAACTTAGAGAACCGAACATATATTGAACCGAAACTTGAATCACACTTGCAAAAAAGCGCCAAACGCAAATCAATACTAGAAATGCTGTGTGTTTATATCTATTATGAATGCGTTAATATTATGCTTATATTAAAAATTAAATTTAAAACTCATTATCAAATGTTTATCGAATTAAGAAGATACCCCTGGCAAATATTTTAAATATACGCATTTTATCTGCTTTCTCCATAATTATTTTACTCTCGCCTAATAACTATGTTTTTAACTAACTTATTTTTCCTACATTTGCATATAAAACACTTAATTTACATATTTATACTTAAAATTTTAATTAAATAATTCAGGCGAAGTAATTATCATTGAAATGTTTAGCAATATACGTTAGGATAACCATTTATGAAATTGTTAGTACATGATTACACACATAGTTTTATTATATATATATAATATAAAAGTAATAAAGAAAGATACATAAATTTCACAGTTGAGCGTTATTAATTTACTACTAGGACACGAGCGAGGCTTTTTCTTCGTAATATTTGAAATTATTTGTAAATATATTTACTGAGTAATTTTTCAATTATATGCTAATTTTCAATAAACAACATATTACTTGTGTTTTATATATCATATAATGTATGTTTTTTTAAACAGATATCTATTTTGTTTCCATTAAATAACAAAATTATTTTAATTTGTTATGTATATCTGTACGCCACTATTATGTAAAACCTTCTACCACCTTTCTGGTAGTCTATCAATTCCTACCTTATATAATAAATGTGGTTGGTTTGAATAAGTGCATTTTCGACATGAATGTTTGCTTCCAGATCATGTAAGGGTGGCCTCCTTATCGAGCCACTATCTTTCGTGAATGATATTGTCACAGGTAACCCATTCTTCATTTCCGCTTGTAACCCTCTCTTAAAAAAGGCTCGGTTTTTTAGCAAGAGAGCATACTTAATTAATATGCGACGATTAATATGCGATATTGTCATACCGTTTTCTTAAATTACAAGGTGCTCATATTCCTAACTTGCTGACTTTCCCAAATTTCTCCGTGTTTCTAATTTATATTTTCTATTATTTTACTGAAGTCAGAAAAATATTTAAAGTTTATTAAGAAAGAGTTAAGTTAGAAAGTTTTAAGAATAGAGTATGCTGAGGAGCTTATTTTTGAGCAGATTATGTGTATCATTCCTTTTCTTATTAAATTGCATAAATCTTACTTATTGAGGAGAAGTTTACTACTCTGAAATAGTGGTAATTAAATGTAAACGACTGTATAGATTCTGAAGAAAATATAAAACTGGCACTAGAGGACAGATTTTTACCTTATTGCACGTCATCTGACATATTTTGGTGACAGTGCTTTGATACAACCAATTGTTTTTGTGTCAGCGCTTTATTGATAATTACAGTTGACCCGTAAGCACCAGTAGCCTTGTACGAGACATTCGCACTGTAGTCCTTGAGTTTTCTGATTCATTTTTATTAATTTAAATCTAATTGCATTAAAAAAATCAAATAGCTTATTTTAGCAATATATGATTGTATTAGGTTAAAAGCCTGTTCAAAAACATTTGATATAATAACCCATTCATCGTTGTGTGTTCCGTAACTGTATAGAAAAGCGGGATCTTGACATCAGTAGAAATAATATGTATGATGATACATATTTTAACAAGTCAGATGTGGCGATAGCAAAACATTCTTCTATCTTATGCATGTTATTACTTCCTGAAAAATGCAGCCTAATTAGAGCCACCGGTTAAATAGTTTAAATAGAAATCTAGTAGGCAGCAATTTATGTCAACTAAGTCTCAAGTTTGATGAAAATCCGTACAATAATTTTTGAAATAGAGCTACCGCGAAATCTTTAAAAATTGTGCCACATGTTGGGTGATGTACAACAAAAAATAAACAGGATTAATTTTTTTATAGGGAACTAACTGAATCTGAATTTCGGTTTCATAAATTGAATAAACAATATGTATACGAAACAAGTAAATAGGTTGCCAGAAAATAGTTGCTAAATTTCATTCTTTCGCTAAGACTGTTATGCCGGACAAGTACCGATACTTCTATCTAACAGCATATTTTTTACGAAAGTTAGAGCATGCAAAATAAAAAGGAGTTTTAAATGCAGACAGAGACACAGATACTATTTCTGGATCCGAATGAAATCTGTAATGGAACCACCATTAAAATAAAAACTTTCCTTCAAAACAGAATCATGGAAATCGCACCGTTCATGCAAACGTTATGTGGTGACATGTACTACAGCACAAATAAATAAACGAATAATTAATTACACAACCGAACTATAAAACATTATTCGTTGGAGGTCTATTTAACCCGCACGCACACGCATCTACTTTTGTAACATTGGCACCCGCTTGGGATAAAGCTCAACCATTTTTTTTCAAAAATATATTTTTAGCTAAATACATTTTAAAAACAAAATTTACTGCTCTATATTATAAAATGCATAAGTACTACTATGTTAAAAAAGAGTCATATTTATTTTTAACCTCTTAAGTAGTTTCTCTAAAAATTACGTTTTTGTTTAGAAAGTATGTAAAACAATTTGTTTTACACCTTTAAACATAAACAATTTTTTAAAATTGATATTATTACAATTAATACTCTTTCAATAATATATACAAGTAGGTTTCATGTTACTCTGTCATTAAAATTGTTTTAGGAAGAAATGAGCGTATCACAATGTTAAACTTTTGTACACGAGCTGGTTTATTTGATTCCAAGAAAGATTTATTTTCTTCTAATAATAAACAAAAAAAATTCTTTCATTCACCTTTCTCAACCTTGATCATGAAAGGAACAAGACAGGTCAAAAGTACAGGTCCTCAGTATATTTATCCTAATTTTCGAAATAAAAATGGGATTGGGATAAGATTTATCCCAGCGCCATGTGCTTACGAGTTAAAACTAATATTTTACTAAAAAATATTTCCAAATTATAAAGAGAAATCTCTATATTTTAGGTAACAAGCAAAAACTTCCTTTTTATAAAATATTATTAAAAAAATTATAATAACTTTTTAAGGCGATCAAAATTATTGGAGAAGCAATTTATTAAAATTGTCATTTAAGAAAAGTTCTTAGAAACTTTCTTATTAATAATTTTCAAAGTATAACACGATTTTTTTTACTGACAATAGACAATACTTATCGGCTAACATAAAGAAACGCTTACATCTTAGAATACTTTTAACCTAAAAAACTTGCATCAAAGGAAAGATAATAAAGGCGTGGATAGAAGCGAATGTAAAGACCGTTTCTTCTATCAATTTTATCTATCTGATAGTTACAGACTAAAGAAAGACTCAAACGAATTTTTACTCTAAAACTTTTTGGAAAGTTCCTGTTTG
The DNA here is from genome assembly GCA_964019185.1 of Maratus speculifer. Taxonomy (NCBI): domain Eukaryota; kingdom Metazoa; phylum Arthropoda; class Arachnida; order Araneae; family Salticidae; genus Maratus; species Maratus speculifer. The sequence continues at coordinate 25,059,646 of OZ025289.1, read as the reverse complement.
ATAAAATGCTATTTAATTTTCTACTGGCTTTGTCACCTAGCAACCAAGATATACCTAATTATTTCAAAATGTAAAAAGTTTTCTGTGCAAACGATAATTTGTGATAAATACATTATCTGTTTATTTCTTCAGCTTTTACCTAAGCTGTGTGAAACAATATTCTTTTTGTTTTTGAGTTTGATTAGAATGTTTTTTATGAGTATATGTGTAAAAATGTTACGGTTTTTATTGGAGTTGTGTTTTGTGAAATTATTAATGTTCGAAAGAACCTGAGTTGAGTTTACTCATCAGCATAAACTGTTTAAAATGAGAGATGCGTATTTAATTTTGAGTTGAGTAAAATATTAATAAAATAAACTTTCGAACAATTGAAATCTTCATATGGTCCGTCTTATACGGAGAAAAATCAGCGAGTTGTTATTCTACGTCAATGACTGAAGGATAACTGGTGAATATTTTGTGCTGTTTTGCTATTTCTTCGATGTTAGAGATAATATTATAAAGAGTCAAGAGGGGTAAGTGCACCCATTTAATTTTTATTCGTTAAAAATGAGTATGAAAGAATTAAAAGCAAAAAGAAAATTTTCAAAACCAATTTAACAAAACTAAAAGAAAAATTATCGAATTCTCAGCTAGAATTAAATGAATTAATTCTCATAAAGGAGAAACGGAATAAATTAGAGCAAAACTTTGCTGAGTTATTTGAGTCTATTTATAAGATAAGTAAAGAAGATGAAATTGAGGATTTTATTAAGGAAAACGAAGAAATTAATGAAATTTTAGAAATAATGGAATTTGAACTTACAAAAAAGTTATCAAAAATGAAATTGCAAACTGTTAATTTAGAAAACGCCACAAAGGCTGATAATAACATTAAATTGCCAAAGTTAACTCTTCCTGTATTTACGGGTAATTTGCATGAGTGGCTTTCCTTTAAGGATATATTTAAGGCTACTGTACATGAAAATTCAAATTTGTCAGGGGCAATGAAATTACAATATTTGAAGTCTTCATTGAGAGGAGATGCCTTTCGTATAATCCAGTCTATTTCAATCGTGGATTCTAATTGTGAAGTTGCATGGTCGCTTTTGGAAGAACGGTTTTCAAATTCGAGAGAACAAGTTTACGCGCATTTAAAACGTTTTTTAAATATTCCTGTTATTCAGAATGAGTCCCCAGCAGCATTATTAAATCTAATAGATATAACAAATGAATGTATTAGGTCGTTAGAGATTTTAGAACAAAAAGTTGAGAGGTTTTCTACTACTATGTTTGCTTATATTTTGGCTCAAAAATTAGATGTAAATACAAAAATGTGGTGGGAAAGACATCTTAAGCGGGATAATTTACCGAGTTTAACAGAATTGCTAGAATTCTTGAGAGACCACGCGCGTACACTAAGTGCGTCCGAACAAGTAAATACAAAGCGAAATTTTCAAAACGAAAGCCAAACAAAGCATAGCTTTTCAAAGGTAACATCCATGGTTGCGAGTTTAAATGAGAAAAATATGCGCAAATGTGTTGTATGTAACCAGGAAAATCACAGTGTTTGTAAATGTCCCAAATTTCAAAAATTTAATATACAGGAAAGAGTAGATTTTGTGAAAAAAAACAATATGTGTTTTAACTGTGTTTCAGAATTCCACTGCGTCAAAAAATGTAACTCAACATTCTCGTGTTTAAAATGCCATAAACGCCACAATATACTTCTTTGTTTTGATAGGCGAGATTTGAGAGAATTTCCAATGCGGTGGGAAACACAAAAAATTATAGTGATAAGGAAGTGCCAAATGCATTGTCAACAAATGAAAGTAAACCAACATTGAATGCTGACGCCATACCATTTGAGTTAAATAACCAAATTCAAAATTTCACTGGTACTTCAAATGTGAGATCGAATAATGTTAAAACAGTTCTTCTTTCCACTGCTATTGTTTATATGAGAGATAAATTCGGAAATAAAGTTCCGGTGCGTGCTTTATTGGACAATGGTTCAATGAGCAATTTTTTAACATTGCAGTTAGTTGAACGATTAGGAATTCGAAAAGAAAAAAGTAATATTTCGGTATCGTGTTTAAAGGGATCCTCTGTAGCGGTAAAAAATAAAACTACTGCCTTGATCAGTAATAATTCGGGAGATTATAGCCGAGAGTTAGATTTCCTTATCATACCAAGGATTTCGCAAATTATGCCCTCGAAATATATTAATATTTCAGAGCTAGGAATCTCAGAGTCTATTATTCTTGTTGATCCTGAATTTAATAGACCAGGGAAAATAGATCTTTTGCTAGGAGCTGAAGTATTTCTAGAATTGATAAAGGTGGGTCGTATGAAGCTACCAAATTCTAAATTAATACTGCAAAATACGGTGTTCGGTTGCATAGTAAGTGGGAGTGTTTACGATTGTAACGATCAGGAACAAATACATTGTGGGTTAATTACTGAAACAAATTTAAATTTCGAAATGAAAAAATTTTGGGAAATTGAAAGAGTAGAAGAAAGTACATCATTGAGAAATACAGAAGAATTAGCATGCGACACCCACTTTATAAACACACATCAGAGAGATATAACTGGCAAATTCATAGTACAAATGCCGTTGAAAAAAGATCCTAGTTCTTTGGGAGAATCAAAGCAATTTGCGGAAAATAGATTAAATTCACTTTGGAATAGGCTAGTCAAAAATCCAAATCTTTTAGAGTTATATTGCGCATTTATGGCAGAGTATAGAGAGTTAGGCCATATGGAGGAAGTAGAGAAAACAGATGAGCCAATACATGCGAATTATCTACCTCATCATGCTGTTTATCGCCCAGATAAAAGTTCTACAAAATTGAAAGTTGTCTTTAATGGTTCACATGCAACTTCATCAGGAGAATCCCTAAATTCCATACAGCTGAATGGAGGTGTCATTCAAGATGATTTGTTTAGCATAATACTTAGATTTCGTACACACCGCTATGCATTTACAGCAGATGTAAAAATGATGTATCGCATCATACTTATCGATAAAAGTCAACGTGATTTACAGCGCATAGTTTGGAAAGATTCTGTAAATGGTGAGATGAAATATTACAGACTATGTACAGTCACATATGGCACAACTAGTGCCCCTTATTTAGCCATGCGCTGCCTTAAACAGCTTGGTATAGATGGTGAATCTCAATTTCCGTATGCTTCTGGTGTGGTACAATCAGACTTTTATATGGACGATGTCCTGACTGGAGCAGCTGACCTAAAATCGGCTAAGAGACTGCAAATTGAGCTTATTCAACTATTAAATACGTGCGGCATGAACTTACATAAATGGTTTAGTAACCATCCAGAATTAATGGAGCCAGCCTTTAAAAATGAGAATTACACTTTTGAAAATATGAGTGAAACTAAGGCACTAGGACTTTGCTGGAATGCCAATGATGATACTTTTACTTTTAGTGTATCATTCAGTGAGTAAACCAAGGTAACTAAAAGAAGTGTGCTGTCAAATATTGCTCGCATTTTCGACCCCTTGAGTCTACTTGGACCAGTTGTGACGAAAGCAAAAATTTTCCTACAAAGACTGTGGAGACTGCAAATTGATTGGGATGAAAATCTCCCTACAGCTGAGCTTGATGATTGGTTGCAGTTTTTAGAATCATTAAGAGCCATCAATAATATAAGTGCTGTTAGATACATTTTTACAAATAATCCAGTGCAAATTAAAATTTGTGGCTTTTCAGATGCTTCGGAGAAAGCCTACGGTGTGGCATTGTATGCTGTGTCTTCAAATTCTTCAGGAGAGCAAATTTCTCAGTTGCTATGCAGTAAAAGTCGAGTTGCACCAATCAAAACAATCACTATTCCTCGCTTGGAGCTCTGTGGTGCAGTTTTATTAGCCAAATTGATGAATAAAGTTGCCAAAACCTTAAAAGTTCCTAAAGAATCTGTTTACTATTATTCAGATAGTACTATTGTATTATGTTGGATTCGAAAACAGCCGTGTGACTTAAAAACCTTTGTGTCATCACGTGTGGCTACGATTCAGAATCTTTCTGATATCAGTCATTGGGGACATGTGGCTTCTTCTGATAATCCTGCTGATCTTGTGTCACGAGGTGTACATCCAGACAAACTTCTCCAGAGTAACTTATGGTGGAAGGGTCCACTATTCCTAACACAACAAACTGAACCTTCTTTAAATACTGTCGAACTTGAGCAAAATGATAAGGATCTATACAGAAGTGAACTTAAAAAGACTTTTTCAGAGACTTCACTTTTAATATCAGACTGTTCATTTTTTATTGACTATTTTTTGCAATTGAGTAATAATTATGCTAAATTAATAAGAATTCTTAGCTATGTTTTCAGGTTCATTTAGAATGTCAAGAAGCCAAAAGAAAGGTATTCAGGTAAGCTAATATCTGCTGAATTGAAGAAAGCTGAGCAGTTTATCATAAAATCTGTTCAAGAAAAAGAGTTCAGTTCTGAATTCACATTGTTATCTAAGGGTAAGGAGTTACCAAAAAATAGTAGATTACTTTCATTAAATCCTTTCTTGGATAAAAATAATTTAATCAGAGTTGGAGGTCGTCTCCAAAATAGCACGGTAAATTATGCCCAAAAACACCCAATTGTACTGCCCTCTAAACACAAATTAACAGAATTAATTATCGAGTTTTATCACAAAAAAATCTACATATAGGACCACAAAATTTACTTTATTGTGTTCGAAGAGAATTTTGGCCTTTAAACGGTAGAGCTATTTGCAGAAAAATTGTACATAAATGTATTACATGCTTTAGGGCCAAACCTAAATTGTTAGAGCAAATTATGGGCGAGCTCCCAAAAGAAAGAATAAATGTAGACTTTGTTTTTAATTGCACAGGAACTGATTTCTGTGGTCCATTTTTGATTAGATATAAAGGTCAACGTAAAGGTATTTTTCATAAAGTTTATGTTTTTATTTTTATTTGTATGGTAACAAAGGCAGTGCATTTGGAATTAGTTACTGATTTAACGTCTGAGGCTTTTATTGCCACATTAAAGAGGTTTTTTGCCAGACGAGGCAAACCTCGAAAAATTTTCAGTGATAATGCAGGCAATTTTGTGAAGACTAAAGTAGAGCTTAAAAGGTTGCATGAATTGGTAAACAAACCAGACCAGAACCTTACTAATTACTTGATATCTGAAGGTCCATATCTTGGGAATTATCTTGGGGTGATATCTTGGGAATTTATTCCCCCTAGAGCTCCAAATTTTGGAGGTTTATGGGAATCGGGAGTCAAGTCCTTCAAGTATCACTTTAAACGTGTTGTGGGCAACTCTAAATTAACTTATGAAGAAATGTTAACTATAATTGTCCAAATTGAAGGTATCTTAAATTCGCGCCCGCTTACTCCCTTGAGTACAGATATTGATGACTTGGAGGTCTTGACCCCGGGACATTTTCTTATTGGTCGCCCACTTAATGCCATTGCTGAATCTGACCTGAGTAATATTGAAGATAATAGACTTAACTTATGGCAAAAGACCACTAAAATGGTTCAGACCATCTGGAAAAAGTGGAAAAATAGTTATTTAAGTACATTGCAGCAAAGGCATAAGTGGATGATATCAAAAAACAACCTCAAAATAGGAGATATGGTTGTAATAAAGGAAGATGATCTTCCAGTGTCTAAATGGTTATTAGGGAGAATTGTAGATGTATTTTTTGGTAATGATAATAGAATAAGAGTTGTAAATATAAAAACCCCAAATGGAATATATAAAAGAGCAGTATCCAAAATTGCTGTATTACCTCTTGAAAAGTAATTCAGTTTTTATAAGAAAGTGTACATTATTGTAAAATTTCTTCATTTATTATGTATTATGTAAAATTGTTTAAATATTTGCTTGAATTTAACTTAATTGTGACTCATTTATATTGTATTTAATTGTATTGTTCTTTATATTTTTTACAATGGTTGTAATTGCAGTGTTTTAGTTTGAAACCCCCCTCAGAGGTTTCAAGAGGGGCGGTATGTTTGATAAAATGCTATTTAATTTTCTACTGGCTTTGTCACCTAGCAACCAAGATATACCTAATTATTTCAAAATGTAAAAAGTTTTCTGTGCAAACGATAATTTGTGATAAATACATTATCTGTTTATTTCTTCAGCTTTTACCTAAGCTGTGTGAAACAATATTCTTTTTGTTTTTGAGTTTGATTAGAATGTTTTTTATGAGTATATGTGTAAAAATGTTACGTTTTTTATTGGAGTTGTGTTTTGTGAAATTATTAATGTTCGAAAGAACCTGAGTTGAGTTTACTCATCAGAATAAACTGTTTAAAATGAGAGATGCGTATTTAATTTTGAATTGAGTAAAATATTAATAAAATAAACTTTCGAACAACTGAAATCTTCAGTTCCCTCTTTATAAAAATTGCAGTAACCTGATTCTATAGATTAAAGATACATTCAGAAAATCCCCCGTGTTTTAAAATTGTTACAAAAATGTGAGCTGGCGTTTTTAATTTCTGAATGTAGAACATAATTCATTGGGATATTAAAGTAAAATATATATATATATTAAGTGTTAACAACATACTTTTTCGATTCATATCATCATTTGAAAACCGCGAAATCCATTACTCTGTTATAAGAAATTTAAGAAATCATATAAAGTTATAAGAATTATTTTTTCACAATAGAATTCTAATAAGTGCGAGAATATGTGTACTTAAATAATATTTTTTTCTTCTTTTTTCTTTTTATACAATATTAGAAACCTTCTAAAAGTATGAAAAAAATATATTATATTGATTTTTTTAAACATAATAACACGAAACTAAAAAACTAGATAACCCTTTTACGGAAATCTAATTTCTGAAGTAAAATGTTTCCGTTTTATTTGACGATTATTATAATCTGTAATCGAATTTTACCAATGATTGTCAAATGAATGTCAAATTGTATTGTACGCTTTTGATTAAATCAGAAACATTTATGACATTTTACAAAAAAGATGATAAGAAATATAATACTGGATAAGTGTATTTTTGTTTTAATTTTGCTTTAATATAGGTATAATGTAATTTTATATCCAAAAACAAATAACCAACCAAAAATAGTTCAATCGATAAGACTGGATGAAAATGACCTCTTTCAACATTGAATTTTCTCTGGCTATATGTGTATATATATACATATTATTATATATTTCAATATCGTATAACATTTAAGTACAATGTAACTGTTATACAGATGTCATTATTTTTTTTATTAAAAAACTTGACTATTTTTTAGATTTTAACATATTTTTTTATGTTTTGTGCATTTGTTTTACACAGAGTGAGCGAAAATATCATTTTTGCAGTAACTATGTATATTTATCTTGAATATTTAGGTTTAGAAAACTTTAATACAAAACTAGTACTTCAATTTAGAATATCGCTATAGCAAAGGAGGCATATTGAACATAAAATTTTATTTGTGATAGCAGGATCTGAAACTAAGTTGAAATATTTGGTTATAATTTCTGAAAATGTACCAAAACATTCAAACGAGGTTTTTTGCGGTATAAAGATAGAGTAACTGATAAATAAGATAAATATTCATGACAAGTGATCGGGAGTTCGGGAAAAACTTTAATATGAATGAACAACCCCCCCCCCTCTTAAATTTCGAAATGTATAAAACAGTGCATGTATATTGCATGGTTGCCGACTTCTACGCCTATTTACAATCCAATAAACGTATTTGAAACAGGAATTTTACTTAACAATTAACGATACAAAGCGTGTGCATTAAACTGAATAAATTTGGCTTACATTTTATTTTTAAAAAATTGTGGTTCCAAACACCTTTTTATAAATTAAAAAGACATAAAAATTGCAGATCTGATATTGCGATTTTGACGAACGCCTACTTAAATACTACTACTGCGTAGAAAACAAGCATGCTCGCTAATATGGATATTAACTGCGAATCATTGCATATAGGCTTGGAGGCGGCACCTCATCGAATTCACAAATGAAATTCTAGGATTAGTGAAATCTCGATTAGCATATTACAATGCAATCGGTCTACCAAGTCATTTCTTGGTGGAAGACACCTAGAATCTGATTTTAAGATTTGACTCACAGTTTTACCATTGTGTTTTCCCGCGACGAAAAGCATAAAAACCCGGAGGATTGGGAGCAGGAAAGTATAATGGCAAATCCACGAATAAGCCGGTTAAATTGGGGTTATAAGTATTTTCCAACAAGGTATGACTTGGCAGACCGAATTCGTTTCAATATGCGAATCACGATATACCTAACAGATGTAAATTTTCCATTTTTGATTATTGGGTGAAAAAAGTCCGGGCCAGGATTCGAACCAGGGATACCATTGGCTGAAGCCGCCAATGCTCTTCCAACTGAGCCATCGCGGACACGAACACTGGAGGATTATTTCACCCAATTAACCTCAAAGATTACTTTATCTGGTCTGATACTCTGGATCAGTTTAACAGAATAAATCGTAGGTCAATATATGGCAGAAAACCGCTGCATACAAAATTACATTAGATTAATTTTAAACACTATTATTCAATCGGTAAATTAAAACAACAATTGGAAGAGCATTGGCGGCTTCAGCCAATACATCCCTGGTTCGAATCCTGGCCCGGACTTTTTTCACCCAATAATGAAAAATGGAAAATTTACATATGTTATAATTAATTTACCGATTGAATAATCGTCTTTAAAATTAATCTCAAGGTATACCTAATCCTAGATTTTCATCCGTGAACTCGATCAGGTGATTGTCTGTGCTGACGCTTCCCAGTCTAATATCTACACCAAAGAATGAAGGTACAAAAGACGTACAATAGTATGAAAATTTCACAGACATCTGTAAAATATCTAATAATATCGCTCTGAATTCCCAGATTATAATATTCAAAGTTCTTCTAAGCATAAAATTCGTTCTTAATTGTATATATTAATGTATGCATAAACGTTTGAAGATCACGTCTGAATTGTTTAAATATATTTTTATAGTTGTTTATTTATAACTGCAGTTAAAACAGCTAACAGAGTTTAAGGTGAACAAATATAAATTAAACTAATTTCTAAAAACACAAACTGAAAAATTCATTTATTTTCTTTTTTAATTTTTACAAAATTTTAAAAAGAGAAAATAACCTTTAAAATGTTTATAATACAATTTAAAGCAATAAAATGATTAAATTATTTTCATTAAGCGAAATGAATATAGCAAATGAATATGGCAATATACAGTACTTAAGTGTAAAAAACCTTATATACTGTTAACATATTAGACAGTAAAGAAATTGTAGCTTAGCGCTCCTTGGATGTAAATGTTGAGCACGTGATGTGGTTACATATCAAACAGGAAAAGGCAAGTTTGTTGTAATTTTTTTTATTATCTTACAACAAACCTCTTAAAGTTATTGACGTCAAAGATGGTCATGATAACAATTTAACAACAAAAAACAATAATTTATCATATTTTTTTATAAAAGGTATATTTAAGTTTAATTTTAGATGATGCGAAGCACAACTACAATAAGATTCTTTCACACTTTTTCGAAAATGATGTAATACAGGCTATATGAGGAGCCCAGAAGCCAAGGGGTATAAGTGACAAAATTGAAAAAATTGAGTTAAGTGCACTGGCTATCTGGAAATGTGTCTATTTATTTGTAGGCAAAGAGTTAAGAGTGATTTTTTCATTATGTACTGAGTTATAGGGGTCAGTTACTTAACCTCTTTCCCAAAACTGTGAAACGTGTGGAGGCCAAGGGGTATAAGTACAGTTGTGTCCGTTAACGTCTATATAGCAGAAGCGCGACCAACGACATACAAAGCAATTTGCTATTTTTCATCAAATAAATGCATTTTAACTGTTATCAAGTAAGAAAAATCATGCGATAAGCATGGATTATGAAACACACTTTTCAACACTCCCTGAAATCGTTAAAAATTTTTTGCTATTTAGGGTAATAAAGTATTACTATGCATTTCCAAATATGCATTCTGATACTTTTGAGCAGCCCTATGTTTTATTGGTCGGTTGATATATACTGTATAACGGGAAAAATTAGTTTAGCAAGAAAACACATAATAGTTTGATATTTCTCTTTCAGCAGTTTATACTAATAGATGGAAGCATACTTGTATACTATTCTTTATTCTGCAGTTTATCTTGAACCTTTATTATACGCCAGTATTTAGCTGAAATTTACTTCAAACTAAAACACACTTAAGACTTCTGAAATCACATTTTCAGAAATTATCATCCATCGATGACCATGTATAAAATTTTGTGTGTGATCCTATATATCATTTTATCTATATTTTCAAGCTTTTCTTGGTAAACTGAATGCAGTTCAGCATAGAAATACATGACTTATTTAAAAGCAATCTTTAAGTAAAGTACGCTCATATTCTGTAACCTTTACGAGTATTTTTTGTGTAACCCTGTATATGAACTATAGCATTTATACAAGTCATATAAAATGTATAAATTTAGTGAGACTTAAAAGTGCAATTCATAATTAAAATGGCATTTGGTCCATCCATCAATCATCACTGATAATATATACAGTACTTCGGATAGAATATACTATTTAAAATCTTTTTTGTGTCCCTGTAAATATTGTGTACTCTGTATTATGCGCAAAATAAATTATATTAAGCCTCAGCGATATATATGAATTTTATTATACATGAAAATAAGTCGCAAACAATTCCTCTTTATCATTAGGTAATGTAAATCTTTTGTATGGTCCTGTAAATAAATGATAACTATTCTTTTCACCTCAGATTTTATAGAATGTTTCTTTTGGTGCAATTCGTAAATGCATATAAATTTTAATATGTGACAAAGTGTAACATCTTTCAAATCCATTTAAAACGATTTTTCCCATCAACTGTAATGTAATGGAAAACTTTTGATTGTCCCTGTAAATAAACTAATCGTGTTAGAAACTTCATTCGCAACAGATTTGTATTGAGGTAAACATGAATAATTCCCAAAAATTTATGGGCAATCCGAATATATTTACGAGAGTTAGGGCACGGACAGACGGACAGACAAATAAAATTATATTCACTTTTCAACTTTGTTGGAAAGTGTTAAAAAATATAAAATTTCAATGTTTCAAAATTTTAAAACTTACATTAGAACAAAAATTTTTCTTTCATTCATTTATATCAATATCGTTCATTTTTTTTTTCGTAAATTCATTTTTTATTTCATAATTTTTCCTTCTTTAGAATTTATATTACAACAAAATTTTGTCCTTTTATTTATTTGTATAAACATTGTTCTTAATTTTTTCATAAATACAATTTTTTATTTCATAATTTTTCATTTCTTGTGCTCATTCGGCACTTGTACCTTTTAGTTTCCAAGCACTTTTCATTACTGCTTGGAAGCCAAGAGGTACAAGTGCCGAATGACGATAAACATTGCTTACTTATAAGTAAAAAGAAAAATTTTATTCCACTTTTTTAAAACAGTTATTGAAATAAGAGTTCAAAGATCACTAAGAAGTAAGCAAACGTTTCATAGCTCAATTCTTTGAATTACAATTGATGTTTAACTTTGAACTCAATTTACTCGAAATCTAAATTTTGTCACTTGTACCCCTTGGCTTCTGGGCTCCTCATATAAAATGTACAATAATTCTAAAGCATTCTTTTTCTAGATGCACAATCTTTTTTGAATATTACTCTATTAAATATACTCCTTGAACCTAAATATTAATTTATTCTAAGTAGTTACAAACAGACCTTTTTACCAGCATCTGCAGTCTAGCAGTAAATCCACGGTCCTTGTGCCAATAACAACGCTGGGTTGCGTTTGGACAGAATGTAGCTGATTTTAGAGTTACATTTTTATTTATCACCTTTAGCCACCACACTTTATCTCTATTCTTTTCTTTACTCTACAGACGATCCCATCAGAATAACTCAGAGGAATTCCATATTTATTTAAAAAGAATTTACTCCCCAATAGCATGTCCTTTAAAAGTTTGTTTAGTATAAATTTCAACATCTTTTGAAAAAGTTCCATACACAAAATTAATAAACGCAATATTTGCTATACGCATACCTCAGATGACACAGAATAGTTACATTACGTCATACTAATTTCTAATGCAATAAATTATTAATACATAAAAATACACAAAATGATTTTTTGTAGAAATATATTAAGCTTATATAATTTAACTTATCAAAACATTATTTTATTATTATTACAAGATTGGTTTTAAACTCTTAGTAAGTTATATGTAAAACATGTCCAATTTCAATGAATAACTGAATCACTGAATAAATGTCACCAAATTTTCCAAATTTTTTTAAACAGAAATTTAATTATCCGAAATACAAATTAAATATTTTTCATGGCTCATTATAAAAGTTAAAAACAGAATTAAATCGAACATATTTATTTAATAAACTGTTGTGAATTTAATAATCTGTTTGAATATAGACAGTTAACTAATAGTAAATCTTGATTAGGAAACGGCCAAATTTAAACAAATATGGCTTAATTTTTTATTATATCTCTGTCATCTTACCATAGAAGTTTTAAAAGATTATCACAAAGAGATAAGAATATAAAAATTTATGTACTTCCTTTAAGTTAAGTGAAATGATTTAAAGGATTTAATCATGATCGGAATAATGATTTTACTTTTGAATTAATTATTCATAATCATATTTATTTTAAATTAATTTACATTAAGCATTATATAGATCATAATTATATCTATAAAAATACACAAAATGAACAAAGCATAATTATCGCTGAAAAAAAAAGAATTCTTATTCGAAAGAATGGAACGATTTTATGTATGATATTTTCTATGCATATATATTTTTTCTAAATGTGTTTTGATCTCTTCACCATATATTTATCTTTTTCAATTTCTTATTTTAAAATTACGGATTTTACTTAATTGCTTCAATTCATTCAAATTATCAATCTATTATCATAATACGCATTCATTAAATATTATACAAAAAAAATTGAAATGAAAGGGTGATACTAAAAATCAAGTGTTTTTATAAATTGTATTCATTTAAATAAAAAATAAATTTAAAAGTGCTGTTAATAGTTAAAACTTGCTTAACATGTTTATTTATTCGAGAATATGTCTAAAGTGTATTTTTAGGTAGTCATAAATCTTGTTAAAAAAATGAGAAAATTTAAATTGACATCAATTTATTTTTATCATTTGATTTTCATTACGAGGTAACAGGCAAAAAATATCACATTTAAATGACATGCTTAAAAAAAGCTACATAAATCAAGGTGTTTGCTTTTCAAATTAATTACTTAAAGTTATGTATATATTTTTTCGTTTCCAATTAAGGTATAGAAAAAAACGGATAATATCTTTAAAAGACTATAAAAAGTACAGGAATTAATCAAGCACTAAGTATCGCTTAAAAAAGTTAGTAAAAATAAAGAATTATTTTTCTATTCAAATAATGAAAATATTTTATATCTAACATATTTCTATGTACATTTACTTATTTATTTCTTTTTAATTTACGTTGAAACATTTTGTATGCGTTTAATTTTCACTCAATTTTGAATTTTAATAACATTAATGATATTTCAACATGATTTTTTAAACTAGAATTATAAAAAACCTTAATAAATATTGTAGAAAAAATATATGTACTAAAATGAGAATGATTTTTTTATTAACAGAAAACTATTTATAATTGTAAAATGAATTTTAAAGTATAATTTTTTTTATCTTAACAAAAATCCTTTTTTAGTTATAATTAACACGCATTAAAAAGAATTTTCTTTTAACCGTTTACACGCCGAATTAATATAGCAATATAATTATAATTTTATTTTTCCTGTATTATAGCTTCGAATGTGTTAATTTATGCATACAAATTTTGAAAATAGCAAAAGAAAATATTTCTGCAGATTTTTTGGACTGATTTCACTACAGTGTTCGCATTTTGGAACATGATTATTTGATTGACAACCTATGCAAATATAACAAATTATTTTCTGCTATATGTTATTGTATATTATTCTTGAGTATTTTCTCTAATTCCAAAAACATTTAGATTCCTAGCGGTCAAACGTAAGCAATACAGAGAAAACTAAGCAAATAATATATTTTTTATACAAATTAATGAATTTACAGTTTTCTTATACCTGTAATAACTGCTTAAACATATATATGTATATATATATATTAAAAAGTTCAAATTAACTTCAGATTTTATAGGAAAAATAAGGACATCGTTATTATGTAGGAAAATACATGTTTTGTGTTACAAATAATGCAATGTTCCCATTTGGGGACATTGACGTTTAAACAGTTAAAACTCTAAAACTAAGTAGAACCTTCTTGTAACCCGATCCCATTTGCTGTTCAAATCTGTTTATTAGCGTTAGTTATTTTCATTGTTGATCGGTTATATAGTGCCTAATTTAGTGAAAGTTGTACAGAGTAGATGAAAACAGTTTTTAATTAAAGATTAGTAGATATCTTTCATTTAGTGGAAAAATTGGGTAAAAAAAGAATTAAAAATCGATTTATATCTTCCGGCCCCACATGTATTGTAAAGTTTGCCGATATATGAGGAATATACGAATTGAATATTTCCAACTGAGCGAAAAATTGACCAGGCCGGAAATCGATCAGTTAGATTGTGTTTAAAATAATAGTATATCTACGTACCCATCGTCATATGGAGTTCCATTACCTGCGGTCTATTCTGTTGAGCTGTCTAAATGACAGACCAGATGTTATGACCAATAAGGTTATCTGAGCGAAAAATCCCAGCCGGCTATCGCCCAGGTAGCTTAACAGGTAAAGCATTAGACTTGTAAGCCAAGTATCTGGGTTCGATTCCCGGCCTGGTCAATTTTTCGCTCAGTTGGAAATATTCAATTCGTATGTTTACTTTACCAATCAGTTAGATTGTGTTTAACATAACAGTATATGAGGAATATTCAGATTATTATCTTTTTTAAATCAGCCTTTACACGCCTGTAATAGCTTAAATTCTTATGAATAATGTGTATACATTAAGTATAATATATATATAGAGAGAGAGAGGGTGTCCGAAAAGTCTGGAAACGGTCGAATAACTCGAGAAATACATAAGAGATTGAAAAACGAAAATATACGTGTTAAATATTTTTAAATAGGCTACTCAGTGACACCAAACTTGACCTTCGCAACCGACCCCCTGGGGGTCAGAAAGGGTCCAACTTTGAAATCTTAAATTATAACCCCCATTTTTTATAGCAGATTCGGATTCTACGGACAAAAATACGTAACTTTTGTATTTGATGTTTATTTCGAATCCTCGTTTCCATTTACAATTATCATTTTGCATGACTAATTCAATACGTAAAAGCAAATTATAAACCAAATAATGTATATATGACTAAATTTTGAACACGCTTTTCGCGTACTCATTAAAAGTTGTAGACATAAATGAAAGAGAAAACTTATTGTTTGAAACCGCAGAAGCTTCGAATACTCTTCAAAAAAAATTCTGGCAAAACTGATCATAAATTAAAAAATTCATTATGAAAGGTAAATATATGTATGTGTCTAAAATATCTTACAGTTAAATTAAATTCACACAAATAAAAAATCATTCTTTATCAAACATGAAGTTATTACATTTTATTTTATATGAAAGTAAAAATTTTTGCTTAGAGACACAGAGAGCAAACTTGAGCCACACATACAATTACTTAATAATTCTGTATATTTAGGTGTGTGTTAGTTACTTTAAAAAAGTTTGGATATTAACGCTTTTGACCGAAAATAAGAAAATTACCGAAATTCGGTTTCGGTCTTAAAACCCATTTCGGTGGATCTTTATCTTTATGAACGAAAATCTGATTTAATTTTGGAACGTTATACTCTGCATTTTTTTTTTTTTTTTTAATAAAAAACAACTTTTGTGATGCCTTGGTTTCCTGTATTAAAAGTATTGATTTGATGAACACTATAACCTCTCTTTTCTTGTAAAATCAGTTACATATACCCTGTATTTGAAATAAATTTTTTACTGGTATTTAAAACAATGAAAGGGCTATAGAAGTAAATCATTCATTTAGAATAAATTATAATACAAATAACCTTTATGCATGTTTGCATACTTTGATATTTCTTTAAAAAACATCAAATTTATACATTAAATCCATCTTTCATTTCTGTTTTTATATATATTTAGATAAAAAAATATCCATTGAAAATATTTTCAAACTGCAATTTGTCTCCATGTATGACTGTGCAATATTTTTAAAAGATTCTTTCAGGAAAATATATTTCGAAATTGAATCAAAAAGGTTTTCTTTTTTTTTTAAATGATACATCTAAATTTCAATCTGCAAGGTCTGAAAGCTTTTAAATTTACATACATATCACTGAATGCAAATAAATGTAACACGGAATCGTGTAAATGTTTCTTGTTTTTTTTTTTTTTTTTTTTTTTTCTTCTTCTTCTTTTTCTTTGGGGGTGGGGGAGATGAAATTTTCGCAATCTTGCTAAATTGCAGAGAAATGGAAGTAGCTTTAAAATCTTAGATGATAAAAGTTTAAAAATTTATGCAGTAAAACTGATATTTAAGGAAAAATGATGATTGGTGAATAATGGAAAACTCGTGTGTTCCGCCACTTTGCAAATAGAAATTAAATGTAAGATGAAAGATAAAAACATAATAGTAGAATTTAAGAAAATATAAGCGAGAGAAAATGCATTAATAAAAACAACAATAACGTAAAAAAACTTATTTGTTGATTTTATTTCCATGCATAAGTATTTCCGTAGGAAGATAAGGTCTTAATAAAAAATGGCAATCGACGTTTTGCTTTAACATTTATTAATTCGTTTTTTAAGTGATTTATACCTAATTAACTAAATATTCATACTAAAAAAAGTGATTTTTTTAAAGGTTTGTGATAAACGTGTTTTTAAATTATGAAATTACTATTGATCTTAAAAAAGAAAATTACGTTCGTTTTTAATCAAGAAATGACAAGACGCTTCTCTTTTTTTAGCACTTTCCAACAAAGTTGAAAAGTGCTTATGCATTCGGTTTGTCTGTCCGTCTGACCGTCTGGCCGCGCTCTAACTCACGTAAATATACTCGGATTGAAATGAAATTTTAGGACGTTATTGACGTTTACCCCAGCACGAACCCTATTGAAAATGAAATTTCTACCAAAATTAGTTTATCTACAGGGAGAATAAAAAATTTACCATTACATTACGGCCTATGGGGAAAAGTCGTTTCAAAGTAATTTTAAAGATGTTATACCTTGTCAAACATATTAAAATTTATTTATGCTTTTACGAGGTCCATTAAAATATGCATTCTATAAAATATAAGGTGAAAATGTAGCTATTATTCATTTACAGGGCCAAACAAAAGAATTTCATTAGATATTCGTAAAAGGGGGAATTGTGTGTGACATATTTAAAATAAATTAAACTGTTTCATGTATAATAAAATTGATGTATAGTGATGTCGATGAGACTTAGTATAAATTATACGATACTGCCTTCTCTAATATAAAATACATAGTATTTACAGGGACACACAAAAGATTTCAAATAATACTCGTACATTCTTTCCTAAGTACTGTATATGTATCCGATGATAGCTGATGGATGGATGAAATGCATTATAATTATGATATGCGCGTATAAGTTTCACTAAATTTATGCATATTGTATGATGTTTATAAATGCTATTGTTAATATACAGGGCTACCTAAAAGAGCTCGCCAACGTTACTTAATATGAGCATAAATTACGGAAAGGTGATTCTTAAATAAATTATGCATTTTTACGCTGAACTGCATTAAATTTACTAAGAAATGTTTCTAAAATATAGATAAAATGATATACAGGGCCTTGCAAAGAATAGGGTGCATAGAGCCTATGAATGATAATTTATGAGGAAGTGATTTCAGTTGTTTTAAGAGTGTGTTAGTTTAAAATAAATTTCATCTTAACACTAATGTGTGTGATAAAGTTACCAGGCAAACTACAAGGCTGAACAAAGTATTCAATAATATTTCCATCTATTTGTATAAATGCTGAAAGAGAAATTTCAAGTTACTAGGCATATTTTGCCAAAATAAATTTTCCCATTATATTGTATGTATATTAGCTGACAGATCAAATACAGGATTGTTCAATAGTACTGGAATACATATTTGGCTATATTTGTTTTTATATCCTTATTTACCTAAATAACGAAGTTTTGTTAAAGATTTTACGAAGCGTTGGAAAGTGCTTCATAATCTATACTTAACGCATGATTTTTCTTACTTGTTTAATTCTGGTAGAAGATGATAAACGCTCAAGGCAGGGGTAATCACTCAAGAAAGAGGGTATACCCTAGAATGTATATACTTTAGCTTTCTTGAGAAACACAGGGTATACAGTGTTCAATAAAAAAAATTCCAGGAGGTATACGGTGTGTACCCACGTATTAACTCCAAATACAGTACTGGTTCTAACGTAATTTTACATTCTGAAGATCCATTGGATTATTATAAACATCAGATGTGGTTAAACAAGGAATACTATTTTTTTCGATAGCCCTGCCGGATTAGAGGATGTTTTCTATAGTACTGAGTACTTATCCTCTTAAGATCCCATGGTTTAGTTATGATATTTTTAAATTTCAGTTTTGGATTTAAATTAACAAACTGATAACTAAGAAAGAATGACCAGCGAAAAAAATTAAAATCTAATTTTTGTGCATAAAATTTGATGATACATGGGAATCAAAAAAGTACTTTTTCTGATAATTTCTTATTTTTTTTTAAATTAATTTTACTTTTTTGCATTGCAAAAACATTGCAAAACCCAAAATAAATGTATATTTAATAGTTTTTATTACTAATGGCCTCTACAAATGCAATATCTTAACGCAATGTAAAATCATTTACGCTTTCGTTTTTTACATTTCACACATTTGTGCTGCAAGACATTTTTATATAACACGTAACTCGCCAAAAATGCTCTAACAAAAAAAAATTGCTATTATTTTGTTGTTGTTGTTCTTCTGCTATCTGTTTAAGCTCCATTCACACCGATTTCTCTTTTTTTAAACAGTATTTATAAACGTGAGGAAAATTCGTAAAGATGTGTATCCGTTAAAATACACCAAGTCTGAAGAGGTTATGATTTACATTTGTTTGAGCAGAAATCTTTTTCTTTTACATTTTCATCAGAATTTCATGTAATCCGAGCAGGCATCAGAGTTTTGAAACTGTTTTGAAAAACAAAAAGGACAATAACACTCACGAAGATGAATATTTTCTGCAAGAAAAAAAGTAACAAATCACTTTTTCTCTATGAAAAATGCACATGATCTTTCAACCAAACCCGAAATCTCTTTCTATATGACCGGATAAAAAAAAAACTTTTTTAAAAATTCAAAATTTAAAATTTCCAGCTTCTTTGCTAAATTTGAATCTCATACTTAAAACTAATTTAACCATCACAAATATCTTTTACAGTAGTTAGTGTTTAAAAAAAATTAAATGACTACTCAAAACCACGGATCTTAATCAACTTTCATTACACTGGCAGTTAGTTTGCTTATCTCATACATTAAACTAGATAATTATGCTGAGAAGAGGAATTCAGATTAACATACAAAGGAAAAATCCAGATCTACATTTAAATCATGAAATCTAATCAACTATCTTCAGAATACATGACATAATGAAAAAATAAACGTTTTTTTTTTTTTTTTTTTTTTAATTCAAAATCAAAAATTTCCAGCTTACTTGATATTGATTAGCATTTAAAAAATGTTAAATAATTATTCAAAACCATAGATCATAATAACATTCAATTGCGACAATTATTGGGTTCATAAAATAAAATTAGTGTTTAAAAATATTAAATAATCACTTAAAACCGTAAATCATAAACATATTTCGTTATAAGGAAAGTAATACTGCTTATCGCATAAATTACACTAGATAACCGTGTTCAGAAAAAAACCTCAGATTAACTCCAAAGGAGAAACACATAATTGCATTTAAACCATAAAACTTAACTTTGTATCCTCACAGGGACAGTAATTAGACTTTGTTTAGACATTAAACTATATTGTTGCATGATTCAATCGAATAATTATGTTTAAAATAATCAGTTCTAATCAATGACACATGCGGAAATTGCCATGATTCTTGCAATCAGACCTAAAATCAAGACTACTATTGTTGGCTCAGAACCCCATCATTAAAAGTACAGGGTGCGTCATAAATCCGTGAAATCTTCAAAAATCCATAATAAAAGAAATAATGCTCGGAAAATTTTTCGGTTTGCGCGAGTATGTTCAGATGAATTTTCGATTTTTTCCCATGTGTATTAAAAATGGTTCCAAAAATCGCCGACAGGTGGCGCTCACACTCAATATTGAGATGTTTTATGAAATTCGGGATAACATAAACAGATAATGAAACAAATCACAATAGCATGACACTGTGCGTTTAATTTAATCTAGTAAAAGGTGCTTAACATGACTACCACCACCAGGTATAGGCGCGTCAATACATCTGTTACACCTGAGTGTAACATGTCGGCATCGATGCTATCGACGGTCCGTCGAATGGCATCTTTAAATGCTATCCATAGTATCCAACTCAATAAAATAGAGATTTTTTGCAAGTTAAGTCCTTTCTTCGTGCGAAACTTTCGTAATGCAATAGTTGTGGGTTCACTATTCTTGTAGAAAAGTTTAACTACGAACTATCGATTTGGTAACGATAGCATCATGCTGAGATCAAATGACGAATCCATTTCTAATCGGGTGTATTATTTCTAGCCTAATTTACATAAAACGCCTCAGTATGATGTGAGAGCGCCCTCTATCGGTTACTTTTGGAAAGATTTTTATTATACAAGGAAAAAAAATCCCGAAATTTGTCTGATCACACTTGCGCAAATCGAAAATTTTTCCGAGAATTACTTCTTTTATTATGATTTTTAAATGTTTTCACAAAATTATGACTCACCCTATATATCAAACCTAATACTTGCTAGATTTTATTTCAACAGCACTTACAATTCCATAGACATGATTAATACCCAGTTAATAAATCCATATAACACTACTATTGTTGTCCTACAGAAAAAATCCATTGAAAATATGATTAAAAGAAATGAAGTTTGTAACAATAACATTTCATTCAATATTCCTAAATTTTTATTGCATGTGTTAAAATAATCTTTTATAACTAGTTTTATTCTTCTTACATTTTCAGCGTGAGATCAAGCCACGTGATTATCTTTCGTTAAACCATTTGAATGTTTATACTTATTTTTGTTAGTTAAATGTTGGCAATGTTCGTAAGCTTAGACTTAAATTTTGAGCTCAGAATCTGAATAGTTGGAAGCAGTTAAGTAGCACAAACTTAACTGTGTTCAGAGGGTTTTAAATTCAAATGATTATAAAAAACGGAAAAATTGGTCGATTGATTTGTGGTTTTCACTAAAACTATTCTTTATGTCGGTATTTTATTGAAAATGAATTATAAAGATAAATTTCAAAAAATGCCGATAGAGGGAGCTTTAGACTTTGGAGTAAGGTACA
Organism: Maratus speculifer; assembly: GCA_964019185.1. Classification (NCBI taxonomy): domain Eukaryota; kingdom Metazoa; phylum Arthropoda; class Arachnida; order Araneae; family Salticidae; genus Maratus; species Maratus speculifer. The sequence goes on along the minus strand of OZ025289.1, from coordinate 25,038,040 downwards.
ACTATATTTTACCGTTATTTTTCGCATCTCATAAAATTTTCTTAGAAGCTTAGACATAAATTTAAATATTGAGATGAAAATCTGAATCGTTGGGAGTGGTTAAGTAGCGCAAACTGAACTGTGTTCAATGGGGGTGGGAAGTTCAAATTTCAAATTATTTTAAAAAACGGAAAAATTGGTCGATTCGTCTGCCGTTTTCGCTAAAACTATTCTTTATGTCAATATTTCGTTGAAAATAAATTTTAAAGATTAATTTCAAAAAATACCGATAGAGGGCGCCTTAAACTTTAGAGTAACCAACAACTATTTTTAAGCGTTATTTTTTGTATCTAATTAAATGCTTGCAAATGCTTAGATTTAAATTTTGAGCTCAAATTCTAAATCGATGGAGGGGTTAAGAAGCGGAAACTGAACAGTGTTCAGGAGTTAAAATGTTACCCTCCCCACCCCTCGAACACATTTCAAATTTCCGCACTTAATTACTCAAAACGATGCAGATTTTGAGCTCAAAATTTAAGTTTGAACTTTTACAAGCATTTAATTAGATACAAAAAATAACGGTTAAAAATAGTTGTTGGTTACTCCAAAGTTTAAGGCGCCCTCTAACGGTATTTCTTAAAATTAATCTTTAAAATTTATTTTCAAGGAAATATTGACGTAAAGAATAGTTTTAGCGAAAACGGCAAACGAATCGACCAATTTTTCCGTTTTTTATAATCATTTGAAATTTGAACCTCCCCACCCCCATTGAACACAGTTCAGTTTGCGCTACTTAACCACTCCGAACGATTCAGATTTTCATCTCGAAATTTAAGTTTATGTCTAAGCTTCTAAAAAAATTTTATGAGATGCGAAAAATAATGGTAAAATATAGTTGTACGTTACTCCAAAGTCTAAAGCGCCCTCTATCGGCATTTTTTGAAATTTATCTTTATAATTCATTTTCAATAAAATACCTACATAAAGAATAGTTTTAGTGAAAACTGCAAATCAATAGACCAATTTTTCCGTTTTTTATAATCATTTGAATTTAAAACCCTCTGAACACAGTTAAGTTTGTGCTACTTAACTGCTTCCAACTATTCAGATTTTGAGCTCAAAATTTAGGTTTGAGTCTAAGCTTACGAAACCTTTAATGAGATGCAAAAAATAACGGTAAAAAATAGTTGTTCGTTACTCTAAAGTCTAAAGCGCCCTCTATCGTCATTTTTTGAAATTTATCTTTATAATTTATTTTCAAGACAATACTGACATATAGAATAATTTTAGTGAAAATCGCAAACGAATCGACCAATTTTTCTGTTTTTCATAATCATTTGAATTTTTGGACCCTAAACTTTAATGGCGCCTATCTCCTTCGGAAGACTTTGGTATCCTTGGTTTCCTATTTAAATATTGTTTGTCTTGATGTGTACTATCACCCCTTAAAGTTTGGACCATGAATTTAGAAACACCCTGTATATGTAGTATACATTTACTGAATGATGTCAAAAATTTTAATACCTACAAAATTGTCCATTGTGCATTAAATCTGAAAGATATATGACAATTATGTACTTTCTAGTGAATGCGGATAACAAAAAATATCTGTGGCATAAAAAACTCTCATTTTGTTGTGTTAGACTATTTTTGATAAAATATGCTAACTAACGTGCAATAAATAGATTTTAAAAATCGCTTGAAGTCGTTTTAAATTTCAAAATAATTTTTCATTTAAATAACGAATATATTATTTCAAAAAAATTGAATTCCATAAATTATAAAAAGAAAGAAAATGCATTAAAGAATGGAACTTCAATTTTATGTTTAAAATGAATCAAAATGTTGCTTAAAATCCCAAAACATAATTTTTAAAAACGTTATTGAAATGCATTTTTGATTGCATTAATATAGAAATATTTCTCTTTTAAATTTTACAAAATATGCTTTTTCTGATTCTATAAGCATATATTAAAAATACTTACCTGATATACATGCATAATGCATATTAAACATGGTATTAATTTTTTTGATGATGTACTTTCGCGGTTCGATGTCACTATATCCTTAGAAAATAAAATATCTTGAAGGGATAGTGAAATGTAAGCAATATTATATTCATTTTATAGTTTGAATTTTCCGAATATATATTTATTTCATGAAAAAAAAAAGCTTTTGCTGATATTGCTATTTTAAAAAAAGAAGGATTTCATAAAACATATTTTCTGAATTACGTTATTACATTTTCCGTTATATTTCGAAATACTTATATGATTCTAGAATTTGTAACATCTTGTAATATGTTGATTTCCAAAGCCAAAACAATAACGGTTATTTGTTTTATACTCATTATATTATATAATTTATGTTATATAAATTAAAGAATTACTTTCAACTTCAAAAGTTATTTGAAATAAAGTCAAACTATAGTCAAAAATAAGTTTAATACATCTATTTGGTCTACAAGTTCTTTTATAATATATAAATTTCTCTAGTCTATACCATTATTCATTCAGTTATTTATTAAGCAGAAAAGTTAAATATCTTCCACTTTATAAAGAAAAAATTATCCCTCTGACGTCATATCGAGTGTATAAACGAGGTTCTCGTTTCCATCTAACTACTTCGATACCAGGAAGTGGCAGCACAATAACCTTATCGGATTCACAGTTAAAAATTCAGAATTCATTAAAACTCAACTCGCATATTAAAACGTAATCCATCTGGCAAGTTATAAGTTAGTGGAGAAGACCTGAAAACCGGATCTTCGCCGTTGACTCGTAAATTTATTATTATATTTTCTTGTTTCCAGTCCTTCATGTTTCCATCCTTTGCGTGTAGAAGAACATAATGGTAAACTCACGAGTCAACCGCTAAAATCTGGTTTTCATGCATTTTACATCAAGATATGGCTTGGCAAACCGAGTGCGTTATAATATAAGAGTCCTGTTTTAACTAATTCTGGAATTTCAGCCCTGAACTCATCAGGGGGCTGAATCAGTTGGCTGTTTGTGCTGCCGTCTCCCAGTCTACTCTAAGCGTAGCATAATTTAACTTTTTATACAGTTGGATAAAGGATAAGGTAAGAATATCTTACTCGCTTATAAAATTAGTCTTATTTTACATGTATACATAAAAGCAACAAATATCTTTTATTTTTCTAATTTTTGCAAGTGCTCCTGATCTTAACTTCGTGGTTATTTCATAAACCTTTATGTTAATTTGGTTGTGATGGTCATCTGGCAATTTATAAATTCTGGATGGAGCCTGTATTCGTAGAGGATCCTTAGATTGGAGTTCTGGCTTTGGATTAAAAAATCCCTTTCTCACAACGTGCTTGAAGGTTTCTGCCTTATTTTAGAGAAGAAAATCGCCTTTTGTTAAGAAGTTGCTTCATCCTATATGAATAAACTGATTCAGCGATAATCATGGGTATCTAGTTAGTAGTGATATTTAGGACATTCGAATTGTTTCTTGTAAAGTATTTACAGTAATACAGCTTTTTCGACAGAGAACACGTCCTTGCAACAATTTTGCGAAGCCATTTTATATTGCGTGTGTCAAACTTACATTAGTAGTTTTACAGTGTTTCCCACTAAAATAAAGGCGCCGTGATTTTGTACCGTAATTGGACAGGAAACAAACCAACGAGAAGGAAACAAATATTACAAGAAAGTTTACATGCAAATACAAGAAGTAATTCATTCATTGCCCCATCTGGACCGGACAAAAGTGGATGATTTAAGAAAAAGGGGGGAAGAACAGTGTCCCTCCGAAATAAAGCCACTACTATTAATAGCCAATATATGCTCCATATTCATATACGCCATGGAACATATGATGTGGCATACCATTTACCAAACTCTGACAGACAGTTGAGTCAATATTATCTCAGGCTTCAATGGTGGCGCCTTCAGTTCTTCCATTGACTTAATCTGTCTTTCATTGGCATATACAAATACATGTCTACTGAGCATACTTGATACATTTTCTTGAGGGTTGAGATGAGAATACAGGTCAGCCCTATTCCTGACATGCACACAATTGTTTAAAAATCATTATTAGGAGAATTTTGCAAAGGTTATGTGGGCGTTGTTCTTCTGTAAAATCCAACTTAGGCCACCAATTCGCTCTGGAAATTTCAGAAAATGAGTTTCTAGCATTTCTTGGTAATCGGCAGACTACATGCGTTCTGAGTGAAATGCCAGGTTAAGCTAACCATCATAGTTGAAGCCTCCAAATACCATTAATAAGCCTCCACTCACTAGCCCATTTTGAAAGCTATCGGAAAGTAAAGCAGAGTCGATGGGACCAAAAATCATCAAATTTAGAATGACCAGTAACATCTTATTATCTTCTCATATGAGAAAAAAATTAGTTTGGATGACTCGGTTTAGATTTAGGTTTATTTTACGTCGGCCGATTATCCACTTTAGGGATATCGGCCCTGGGGGAAGTGCCCTTCGTGGGGGTCCTTCTAAGGGAACCTAACACGTATTTATGCAAGGTTCGAGGAAAACCACAAAAACTCCGAACGGTTATGCCGACGGCCGCGATTGGGTTCGAACCCAGCACCTGCCGTCTAACCAGTTGAGAGGTCAGAACCTCTCGGCCTCTGGTGGGGCCTTGAATGACTCGGACAGCCTTTCTTTCAATGGACATGACATGAGGAAAGAAGAGGAGATTTTTTCCAAAAGACAGCATGCTAGAGCTTTATTAACATTATTGCGGACCTTCGACTATGGTATAAAAATGTTTTACTATTCGTTAACCATCTTTTAATTTGAGAATGCTTTTAAATAATTTTTAAGCAACAAATTCCTTAAAAAATGTTTTGGGCTTCATATGAGGGTCAAACAAAAAAATAGAGAAAGAGAACCCTTGCAACAACAACAAAAAATGAACATGATTTACAGTGGTATTTTAGAACCATTAAAAGTTGGAAAGATTTTTTTTCTTTACTTTTATAACAATTTGCTGACGATAGGTTTAATAAGTTTGAAATATTATTAAATCCAAAATATTTCAATCAAAAGTGTAAAAATAGATCTTTTTTAATTGTACTTTTCTGCATATCACAGACAACCCCTTAAACCATTCTCTTGATATTTTAAAAACATAATTTGAAAACTATTTGAAAAAAAAAAGTGAAATTTTAGATTCGCATAAAGTAGGATATAATAAGTATAAGTCTATAAAAATATGTAAGTTGCAATTGATAATTTTCTCGAATATTAGTTTTATATTTCCTAATTCATATTATAAAATTATTAAATTTTCAAAACCAATGTTTTTGTGTTTGGAAATTTTAATATTATAACCATACAAATGATTAGCACATTATGATTTTTCTTTCAGATGATGTTAAAAAAAATTTGAAAATCTAAATTAACATTAGAAGCTCTATGAATTGCGTGTTTATAATTCAAAAAGAAATCATCGTGTCTAAAGATAGAAAAACAACGATTATGAATGCACAAATAAAGTAAGAAAAGGGGAGCAAACAGCTGTTTCGAATCTATTAACGAGATTTTTATTCAGTGCAAAAACTCAGCGAGCTAGACAAAGCAAAACTGAGCTTTGGTTCAGTTTTGCTTTGTCTAGCTCGCTGTCTAGCTCGCTACTTTATTTGTGCATTTATAATCGTTGGTTTTCTATCTTTAAACATTTTTGCACAAAGGCTTTTTTTTTTTTTTTGCTATTTTAATCATCGTATCTAGAAATAATTTCAACCAAAGTTAGAAAATATCTCGTCAAAATTGGGTGCTGTTATTGAAAAGAACGAAGTTTTGGCTGGCTTCGATTTGATGATGGCTTTCTAAGCAAATTTAATCTACATCTCTAAAAAGTTGATTTTATTTCCAATTGTTTGATACCAGTAACTTTCTTTTACTGTAATTTATTGCAGAGCTAATAGAGGTGTTTACTTTTTTTTCAACACTGTACTAACTTTTTAATTTTGCAATCCGACTATTGAAATATCCTGTATATTTTCTCCCATTTAGTTATTGAATTTTCGAGATATATGATAAAATTTTGTATATAAAATTAAGAGTGTATTGATAAAAGATAATATTTTTGTCGCGGTGGAATTTTATTCCTTTAATGTGCAGTATTTTATAAAATATTTATGTAAAAGTATCTGTAGAGTCGATTTTCGGGTGGCGTATGGTGACCGCTCGTATGAATACCTTTTTTAGGAGAAAGCATTTAAGTTATGCTGTAAATTCCACGAAGTGTTTTGCAATAAGACAGGTCCACCGAAGTAATGACACACACCAGTAATGTCTCTTCGAAGTTCTTTATTGGGATATGCAGGACTGAGCGGAGACTTATACTCCTCAGGGAGTGACCCCTTGGAAACACAATTATGAGGACTACATGAGGCAATAGGTCCTTACTGGACAGTAGTTAAAATCCAAGTGCCGTTACAATCAGTACAGATGTTGATTAGCGATTTGGCTTGCGGTTTTTGCCAAAACTCTTTGTATAATTGCCGACCTTGGCGATAATTATGCAGAGAGAGACAGAACACATTGTTAAGTATACAGCCAATTGATAACCTGTAAATTATGGGAGCAGGCACAAAAGGGTTAATAGATTAAATTCGTGAGAACTGCATCAACTCTCAACGGACGATGCGAAACCATCTGCTTACATTTACATATTATGCTCTAAATCAAAGAGACGCACCCACGAAATAATTTGCAGGACAAAATGTTTATGAAGAGAACGGAAATCGTTAGCAACTGTACAAAGATTAGATTTTATTTTAGTTATTGAAATCGCAAAGATAATTTTCAACGGAATTATGAGAAGCGCAGATTGAAAGGAATTGCTTTTCTTTTATTTTATTTCAGTTAGCCGTTACCTCAGAAAATTCATGTAAGAGAAAAGAATTAATGAAAGCTTTTCCATGCTTAATAGAATATTAAACTGTGGGAAAAGGGTGTAATGAATACCTACTTCCTAAATTATAAAGATTAACTAAAAATGCAATTTTATAAAAGGATTAAATTTTGACCCAAAAACTATATATAATGGAATCTCCATTATATATAATCACCCCCACGACACGAAAACAAGCTGTAATGAGTACATTACAGCGTAAAATAATGGCTGAATCTCTCTGCATTTGCACATACTACTCATTAACCTGCATACCAAGAAGAATATATAAAAATAAACATTCAGAAAATAAGTATCTAAGTATATAGATATATAAGTATACATATATCATGTCTCCATTATGCATGTATATAAGCATGCCAGTAAAAAAAAATTGGTACCAAAAATTTTTTTAAGTAATTAGCTGAGCTCAGTCTGACTTCTGGTTAGTTAAAATTCCGTGTGCACACTTTCTTTTTTTTTATTTCAATTCCAGAAGATTATTTTATACAATATTTGAAATACTTATTCAAATAATGCAATTCTTGTGATTGCAACATATGTTGGTTATACTCCAACTTCTATAATTAATTTGAGACATGATGATTAAAATATTGTAAAACAACACAAATATGTAGATAAAATATGCAGGGAATACAAACATACACTGGATTTTGAATTTCAAAATTTTAAATGAGAAAATAATGATAATGGAAGAAAAATATTGAGGCACAAGAATTTTGTACCTTGCAGTATATCATTGCCATACTCTTAAAAAACAAATCATGTAATAATATCTCCCTGAATATTATAAGCCAACAGTACTTTACCAAAAAAATGTTTTAAAAACTAAACTCTTATAAAAATGTAACTAAACTTAATTTGAAAGCATTTAGAAATAAAAATCTAACATGGATTTTATAACCTGGCAAACAGAACGCTTAACGATTGCATGAGTGTGTGTAAGGTTTTTGCATGTGTGTAAGAGGTTTTACAGACCTTTCTGTTCAAATACTGATGTAGCAGCATGGAAACTGCCTGCAAATGTAAGAATCTGAAAAAATTTGATGCAGCACTGAGTACCGACTGAATAAGAAATCAATGTAAATAGGAAACTACGTCATTGAAAGAAATCAGTTAACTACCGAGAGAAAGATACCGAGAAATATAGAAAAATGTCACAGAGAACTTTTGCTGATGTCAAAAGTGAAAAAAAAATTACATTAAGTTTAAGTATCTTATGTGCAACATGACTGAAGCACAAAAAAACAGCATGACAATGTGAACAAAGAGAAAAACTGGATGACCTGCAACACAAACAATGAATGAAAATGTTTACTTGAATACAGATGTGCATGTATATGAGAAATTTTTCTTATGGACAAGAAAACTGCAATGAGGAAAAGTGTTTTGTGTATGTTTTTTTTTATTTTTTTTTTAAACCCTCTTGGCAACTACTGAATGTGAATGTAAATTCACTGAATAAATGTGTTGTGAGAATCTATGAACTAAGGTGTATCTGTTCTATGAACTAATGTGAAAGAAAAATACAAAACAAATGTGTAGCTAAAAAAAACAGACGGAATTTTTTTTTTAAATGCATGAGATTAGCTCCCTGTGCATGCATAGAATTGAAAAGTACGATGAACTAGTGTTAAAAGTCAATGAACAAAAAATCGCAATGAACTAATGTGTGTATTTACTATGAACAAAAATTCCATACCTGCACCTGGAACCAAAATAATGCACATATCACCAGAAAATGTAGACGAAGTGTAACAAAATGTCATAAATTGCAATTAACCAGTGACCTATGAACTAATTTAGACATCTGCAAGAAAATAATATCAATATCTAACCTCAATTAATTAAAAATTTTGTAACTGTCATGTTGGAAAAAATTGATGAAAGGCAATAATTTTAAAAGAGGACGCTAACGCAATACCCGAACAGTGTGTGTATAAAAACAAAAAAAACAAAACAAGAGATGTCTGGCTTAACTCCTCGCCAGATACCCTGACCTATGTGTTATACATCTGTGAAGTGTGTGAAAAAAAAAAGAACTGCCGAATATCACATTAGCTAGAGAGTAAAATAAACATTACCTGTGTACCTGTACAAATACTGGAACATGAACAGCGAAAATACCTGTGACCGTGTACTGTAGAATTATAATGCAATCTCGTTGAATGTGATAGATTTCCTATCCTTGATTTTATTAACCTTAAAATAACGTATCTTTGTTTTATTATTATTTTGAATAACAAGGAATCTACAGGTAGTTAACCAAACCAATGAATTACGGGTATGTAACTGTACAAGTATGCGTGTAAAAGTGAAGTAACAATAACATGCAAGTAAGTGATAGCTGCAGATAAAGTACTATTAATGCTTATAGTAGACGAGTATTCTAAAGAAACGATGTATCACCGACCAGAGAAAATACCCAAACTGCAAAAATTAGAGCCAACCTGTCACATCTCTGAGCAACGAAAAAAAAGTAAACCCAATTTAATATGGAGACACTATCCGTGTGTAAACAACACTGTGAATTATTATAATGCACCTTTAAAGAAAATAACCGAGAAAAATCTGGCCTAAACCTCAAAATGAATATGAGATAAGTGAATAACAAGGAGTATGAATTCCTATAATTTGAAAAGGGAAGGTGTTGCAAGGCAAAAAAAGAAAATCTCCCAGACTATCTGACTATCAAACATAAACATAAAGATACCCTATAATAAATTTGGAAAAAAAATAACAGGAGAAAAAAATGTTAATACAAATACCCGTTGCAATTCAGCTTGACACGTGTAACCTTGAATTGAAATTATTAAAATGTATTTAAAACTAAAGTGAAATAATGTGTGAATGTATCGCCATGTTAAGTGAAATAATAGCACAACGTTATACCTAATTACAAAGTAATTGTTATTTTTAACGAGGGAAGGATTCATATCACATGACAAAAGTGTAAAGATGTAAACACATGACATGAGAGTGTTGTGTGTTATTGTGTGTTTTCATGAACCAGATTTGAGAAAACAAGTAAAAGTCATGTACAATCCTCAACCAGAGAAACAAGAGAAAAGGAAGGAACCACATGACCGAGTGTATATGCAAAAACAGTGTGATAGTGTAAGAAATCGCATGACCTTGTGCCAAAAAGACACATGAAAAAAAAAAGTGTGTAAAAGAAATCATATGACCGGGTATCTAATATACCTTGACCTAGAGAAATGCACATGACCCTGTGTAAAAACACATGAATGAAAAAAAAAGTGTGTAAAAGAAATCACATGACCGGGTATCTAATATACCTTGACCTAGAGAAATGCACATGACCCTGTGTAAAAACACATGAATGTAAAAAAAGTGTGTAAAAGAAAACACATGACCTGGTATCTGATATACCTTGACCGAGAGAGAAACACATGACCTTGTGTAAAAACACATAACTCTAAGTTGAGGAAAGTAAAAAGAATGTAATTATACTGTCAAAAATCCTTTTAAAGTTAAAATTTGATTGAGAACCCAAAAACATTTACACCATGAAAAAAAATGTATTAAATGTGGAAAATGGAACCTCTATAAAAATAGAGTTGAAATGTTGTTAATGTTAACTGCATTCCTGTTACTGCAAAACAAAACATTAAAAGGTGAAAAGAAAGGTGTGCTTGATTGTGTAAATATGTTTAAAATGATTGTGTACACCAACGCGAAACATCCAAAACCAAGTGAAAACAAAATTGACGACCCGCATCAAAATTTTCACTCTTACATGCCTTCTTTCTATTACTCAACCATCTGTGCATTTGATAGCCGAATAAGAAAAAGAAATAAGAATGCATCTGTACACAAGATTAATATTTAGAAAACTTGTTAAAGTTTAAAATGTAACAGGAAATGTGAGGGAACAAAACAAAAAAATAAAAAATACGTAGAAAAGAAACTGTGACAGGTTGAGATACTCTATTCAAAAAGTATATAGATCCTGTATTTAAAATTTTAAAAAACAATAACAGGTAAGAATTAATTATGCAACAATGTACTTTTTTTTTAATAAAAAAATCCAGAAAACAACACTGTTGTGTTGCGTTAACTAACCCGAAAACCTAAAGCAATGTTACTCTAAATAAAAGTTTTTGATTGTTTGCCTCACATTATTTCTCACAAACAAAACTTACCAGTGTAATACAAAACAATATTACTATAATATCTTCAAGAATCTCTTTACCAAATATTAGATGCTAAGACCTTTATGCATTACGAACAAAAACATCTACCCAAAAATATGAAAACATATAAAATTAACTGACATTATTTATATAAAAACATAGACACCACATAAATAAACTTTTACTTTTCACTCTTTTTTTTTTAACACACATTGCTATGAAGAGGCTGGTAATTGAAATAACTATTATGCATCAGACATTTATGGTTAACTGTTTATCCCTACAGACTCCAAGAAAGGAGAAAAATAAATCAAAAAAAGTCAATTTTTTTTAGGAGAGTTATAAAATAAGACAGTAAACTGTGATAAAAATGTCTAAAAATGTTAATAAAGTATAGACTAACTTATGAAATATTATCTCTTGTATGTAGAATAAAAACTTTCAATATAAGGAATATTGACTCAAGAAAAGCTTTTAAACAAAATACAACGTGACAAACACATCCATTAAAACAATCATATAGCAGCCAAAGAAACAACAAATGAACCAGCATTATTGCACTCTAACACACTAAACAATCGTTAGAATAAGAATGCAATTCCTGGCCACCCCAAACAATAAAATTGTTTGTGAAATTTATCTATGTGTGTGTCACATTGTATATGTTATGCGAACATACCTTTAACTAACAAGCTGTGCAAAAAAAAAAAAATATTCTTCGATTATTTATGGTTTTTTTTTTTTTTTTTTACATTTTAATCCATGAGGAAACTATTACTTCTGTAAAAACACAGCAAAATAAATCTTTTGCTACGCTTTAGCATGTACGCAGATGATATTAACTTACCTGTACCAAATATCTCACTTAAGTGATATACACTTAACTCACTAAATGATATAAACTTTAGGTAAGATGTAAGGTTAAAATGTAAGTTGTAAACCTAAAAAAAATCTCTGAAACGCAACATACATGACATACAACTGAAAAAAAAACATTGTAAGAAAAATGATTTACAGTAATGTCATCTTAAGTAATCTTCTTTAAAAATTAACTTTTAAATTAATATACTTTATATTAAAAACAGTTTCTTTCAATCCAGCCTACTTTTGTGTGTGTCTGACACAGTATAGCAAATAAACTGTGTGTATACAAATGAGTATAAATTTTTAAGAAAACAAAATCACTAAAATATTTAAAAATTATTCAACACTACTACTTATCACTTGACAACAATAATAAAAATGTACACTTATTCGAAAAGAGATTTTAAAAAGTAGTTTGAATCTTTCAAAAAAAAAAATATATATATATGAAATAAACTAACATATATAAACAGATATTTCGTAAAGATCACTACAGTACTTATGCATAAAATAATGCAGACTTACCTGACATACTACACAAAATTACAAATAATTAGTAATAACGTATGAAAAAAACGAATGAGTTTGATAAGTTGGAACACCAAATACATAAATTGAAAAGAAAACAGTGTGTTTATTAATCACAAGGGGGGGGGGGAGAAGGGGGGAGGGGAAGGATTAATCTGCAGATTAATATGTACTTCTCTTTTGTTTCTTATTTGTAAATTGCATGAGATACGTGCACAATTGTTTGCTCCTCAAAAATAATCTACTTTTCTTATTGTAGGGTATTCATTTTGTTTCTTTTTAAAGAAACTGAAACACGTATTCCATAGCACTAACGATGAGAAAGCGGTCAATTGATTAGCACACATAAAATGAGAAAAATCAACACACGATGATGTCACTTGATGCACAGAAGGCCCGAGGAAAAAGGGGCGGGGGGAGTTTTCACTAACCACCATAATCTTGAGATGTCATTACGCATACACGTTGAAGTACAAACGGTGTCCGACACCTACAAACTTTCTTAATGATAGTAGAGGGGGGCTTTCGATCTAGTATAGTAACACGTTTTTGATTTCTGATGCACAAAGCGACAAAAAAAGGGGGGGGGCGCCCACACACGTGAACACTGTTTTTTGTCACTAAGAACAGACGATTTGACACTTGATTCACAACATCGGTTAATCACCCGGCACCTTTCACAAACTACGAAAGCGAAGAAGCACGAAGAAGACTCGAAGATTTGCTTTACAGTGAGATCCTTGACCCCGTTTTCCCAGATGGGAATAAATGACAAGAGTATCGGATAAAGCATTTTGGCCGGAACTGCTGAACTTCAGATGAACTGATAATGTTTTTGGAGGATTAAAATGCGTCGTAAAATATTTAGAGTTTTTTTTTTATATATTAGGAAGGCTTGGGTCACTCCCTGGTCAATATACTGGTATATCATAAAACTTCGCCTGGTCTTGAGCACCAAGACTTGTAGAGTCGATTTTCGGGTGGCGTATGGTGACCGCTCGTATGAATACCTTTTTTAGGAGAAAGCATTTAAGTTATGCTGTAAATTCCACGAAGTGTTTTGCAATAAGACAGGTCCACCGAAGTAATGACACACACCAGTAATGTCTCTTCGAAGTTCTTTATTGGGATATGCAGGACTGAGCGGAGACTTATACTCCTCAGGGAGTGACCCCTTGGAAACACAATTATGAGGACTACATGAGGCAATAGGTCCTTACTGGACAGTAGTTAAAATCCAAGTGCCGTTACAATCAGTACAGATGTTGATTAGCGATTTGGCTTGCGGTTTTTGCCAAAACTCTTTGTATAATTGCCGACCTTGGCGATAATTATGCAGAGAGAGACAGAACACATTGTTAAGTATACAGCCAATTGATAACCTGTAAATTATGGGAGCAGGCACAAAAGGGTTAATAGATTAAATTCGTGAGAACTGCATCAACTCTCAACGGACGATGCGAAACCATCTGCTTACATTTACATATTATGCTCTAAATCAAAGAGACGCACCCACGAAATAATTTGCAGGACAAAATGTTTATGAAGAGAACGGAAATCGTTAGCAACTGTACAAAGATTAGATTTTATTTTAGTTATTGAAATCGCAAAGATAATTTTCAACGGAATTATGAGAAGCGCAGATTGAAAGGAATTGCTTTTCTTTTATTTTATTTCAGTTAGCCGTTACCTCAGAAAATTCATGTAAGAGAAAAGAATTAATGAAAGCTTTTCCATGCTTAATAGAATATTAAACTGTGGGAAAAGGGTGTAATGAATACCTACTTCCTAAATTATAAAGATTAACTAAAAATGCAATTTTATAAAAGGATTAAATTTTGACCCAAAAACTATATATAATGGAATCTCCATTATAGTATCTGTTGGCAATATTCGTGACAGAAATATGAAAATGTGTTTTTGAAACGGATAACTGCTATATATTTTCTCTCTGAAATATTCCTACCTTTGAAAATGTAAACAAAGATATTTTGTTGACCACTCTGAAAACAAAGTTGTTGTCTGCGGTACTCTGTTTTAAAGAAATTTCTTATCTGTAACCGTCAATCTTTTTTTGGATTTAAAAAAGCATTTTACATAATCTAGGGATTGAAGCCATCACATAACTCTGAATCGATCTGAAAAAATGACATTTTGTATTTGCGTCTTTATACCTAAAAGGGTTTGACAAAGAATATTTACAGGCATGCAGTAGTACATGGTGTATTATAACATTTTTCGATAAATTTCGAAGTTATTTCAAAAGGAATAACATTTCAAAAGGAATAACTGCTTGCAGGAAACTCTCCGTTTTGATTTTGATCGTTTTTTGTTGTTTATTTAATGAAATACAGCGCTTTCTATCAGAAACTAGGTTTTAATAATTCTTTTATTACAAAAAATGTTTATGCATGCTCTAAACATTATAACTATCATTTTTTTTTAATATCAAAAGTAGTTTATCTGGCAATGTTCCTCAAACACATGCATTTTAATCGTGGTGTTTCATAAAGAATTTCCCAACTGCAAATATTCCTATTTCATTAAATACATATAATAAATACAAAGATAAAATAGGTAATGTTTTTTATGTATGCCAATTTTGTGTACTCAACAATGTACCGGAAATTGCGCGTACTCTAGAATTCTACAGTATAGTAGCCGATGTTTTTTCTGAATTACTGTAAATACTATCTACTTTCTATTATACAGGAAGTAATTTATAGTAAACCTCATACCATATATCTATTTCATAAATTGTAAAATAATTTAATATAATTAAAACGCCCACCAAACGATGTTTTCCTCCTATACCATTATTTATTGGAATACTTTTGTGTGGACATGTAAGTTAATAACAAATATTCTTTGCACTACATATTGTACAGAATGTATATTTTAATATATACTGCATAGATGCATATCAATTTTATTATGTTCAGAAAAGTGTGACATCATTGAAATGCACCTGAACCTATTTTTTTTTCAATTGGTCGTCATGTAATGGAATACTTTCGATTGCCCCTATAATTAAACTATACAAATGATTTTCATAAAATTTGGAGTGACTTGACAAAATTGTACAATATTTATATAGTGTAAATTTCATATGAATCGGTCGGGTAGTTTTTGCTCTGTTATACGCGGACTTACAGACGGATTGAACGACGATTACATAAAAAAATTATACACCGTAAAAAAAAATAATAATCTATATAATAAAGGCCAAACGTATCTGTGCGTAACGCATACGTCATTTTGCGAATGGCAACACTTTTCGATGGAATTTTAATTTTGCAATTTTCGCTATTATAAAATTTCAAACTTCTAGACATAGCACGTTTTCGACATTTATACCATCGTATGGAGAAAAATATGCACGTTTAAATACAGTTTGTTAGAAAACTGTATCTCAATTTGTTTTGGAGATATTAATTTTTTTATAGTTTTTAGCTCATTTTCTCTAAAGGTGGCAACTTAAGTATCGCATTTGTGTGAGAAAAAAAAGGAAAAATATCCATAGAGTAAAGAAAAAAAAAAGAAGATGAATAGAGATGCAGTTTGGTGGCTGGAGGTGACGCCAAAAAAGCATCTCTAAAATTCGCTGCATTGCATGAAACACAACCACTTGCTTTCGCAAAAAAAGAAAACTTTTAGTGATACAGTTTTAATTCATGATACAATGAAATACTATTTTAGAATGCTAAAATATATTTATTATTTTTTTTTCATTTAGAGACAAAATGATGTTAAAGGATTCGGTCTCTGTTCTTAGAGATTGTTTTGTTTGGCCCGAATAAGAGACTTAAATTGGAAGAACAACGCCCATGAAACGGAATACTTCACCTCCATTTATCTCTTTTCTCCGTGAAAAATAACAGATCACTGCATATTTTAGTTGCCATTTTTTCATAGCAACCGAAAAAAATAGTAATTAAAAACGTGTTATATCAAAATATCGTCGGCTATAAAACCCAGTGAATGTTGTTGGTTTTATTTCGTTTTTTCCTATCAATTTAATAACTTTTAGTTCGTTGCAAACTTAATTTACAAAAAATACATCAATTAATCTTTACAAAAATGTATTTTAAAGAATATCTGTGTGTCATATTTTCTTAGTTGATTTTATAAACTGAAATAATGCAATTTTTTTCTTTGGCAAGATCTTTGGCTAATAACTTCTATCTTGCGTCTAATACGGAAGTACCGATAATTTTCAAAGCTTTATATGATAATATAATTAATATTTTTCATATAAAATTGCTGTTTGGGATTAGTTGGCAGTTTAAAAAGCATATTACGTAGGAAAAATTTATTTGACTTTTCAATTTTAATTTTTAAAAAAGTTTTTCCCCTTTACTCTGTGACCCGGGAACCCCGGGTTTGGTGTACTAGTAACTATAATGTTACTAAGAATTTTCTATGAAACTGGGATGCCTAGAACATTTTATGTAACTGCAACAGAAGAAACTCATGTTGTAACGGACGGTTGCCCGTACTAGGTGTCATTTGTGACGTAAGGGTGGTTAAATGCAGGCATAACTCGAGATATATAAGTTAAAACCGCAGTTTATTTAAACTGTTAGGGCTCAGGGGAAGTGGAGCTTTCAGTTCGCCAATTTCGATAACTAGTCACAATACTAAAAGATTAAACTCATAAATATACTCACAGCTCCGGCACTAGACTCAGTCGGGGCACTTCCAACCAACTTCTCACTTAGACTTCAGCTAAACTGCTAGATAAAGGCTTTATTACACAGCCCGTGGCTGTAAAACACTCTTTATTATCTAAAATACTCGACGTAATAAAACTATCTCTTACCACGCCGATCGCCTTGAATAGCTCCGCTCTGAACAAACTCACTCGGCAAACGCTGCTAGCTATCTCACTTCGAAACTCCTAGCTAAATAACTCGCTATAGCTCAGTCCAATTCAATTCAATTCACTGCTTCACTCCACTAGCTGGCTGTTGCCGCTACATACCACTATCTGGCTTGCGCCGCTACACACACCTAGCTGGCTTGCGCCGCTACATAACACTAGCTGGCTTGCGCCGCTACTCCCACACCACTCATAGCTTTTATATGCTGCAAACTGAGATACTATAATTTTGCATATTGCTTCTAACCGCGACATAACTTGTAGAACCGAGGAAGACACACATGCTCTAGAAAGTTAAAGTAAAAAAGAGGATAGATGTCGCTTCCACGCTACACATGTTAAATCATTGAAGTCACGATCTCACAAAAATGGTAGAGTGCCTTTATCACAAAGGTCACTTCCTCTCAATGTAACAGATAAACATTTTCGATGTAAAATAATGATAAAAAAATTGTAAGATTTTCTCAGAAATTTTTTCGGAAATTAAGGGTTAAGAAGTTTTTATATAACTGCAAGTAAAAAAAATCCTATAATTTTCTCTGGTTAACTATAAAAGTTCAATAAGCATTCAGATTTCTTTAGTTTTATAAACCTAGTTTTGTAGATTTATATTTTTTTCTGTACAGTGCCCTGATACATATTATATAAACATACATATTTCTGAATCTCTTAGAAAAACTAACTATACAGATTTACATAGTTCTTTTTTTTCAGTTCACATTGCTATTCGCGGTTTCAAACTGTGAGAATGTTTAAAGTGCGATTGTTATATTATATGCAAATTTGTGCAAAATGTTACTAAAAAAGAATTGTAAGACGAAAGTAAAATTTTGTTTACTCATGTTCAATTATAAGTTTTAATAAAGTATCGTTATTTGACAGAACTGCTATCGTCATGTGAAATAGGCGCAGGTTTATAATTGTAACAATGGTTCTGCGACTGAATAGTAGTATTTCTATCAGAATTGTCAGATTCTACTTGAAGTGTTGAGAGGCACGAAAATTTTCTTTTGTTTAATTGTTCAAGTTTAACCCCATAAAACTAGTGTCTCTGATTCGTGTAATTCAGCCCTTCAATGTAAAATAGATCTAGGATATTCTTATATGATCAGGCACGTAATGAAATAACTTAATTAATTTTATGAGATATATAGTCAATATTTAGAACAAACAATGGTACACAGCTCTTTAATTTCTCATTAAGGGAAAGAAAAACTGTTACGTAATGTACAAATATATCATTCATAATTGTATTTTATTTTAGAAACAAGCAGATCATACGTATCTATTTACTAACAATAAACTATACTTTTTCGTCAGTTCGGATAACTCAATATTATCCAAATGCGATCTGACTCTGGCTTTGAACTGGATCGGGTTGATACTTTTTCTTTTCATTGAAGTCGGGTTGATATTAAATATTTCAGGTTCGTTCGTGTTCTTGAATTTATTGATATGAATATTATCTCGAATTTAAGAAGATATTGCTCAGCGCGAGAGAAATAACACAACTCGCAAAATTTTGTTTTGCATTTTATTCCGCAAATACATTTTAATAGGTACGTCTTGTTGCAGAAAAAGTTTCAGAAATGTAGTTATCAAGGAAATAGCTTTATTACGCTGTATGTCCATTTCGATCACAGAAGCGCGACAAATTGTGTGGAGAGGTAAAATTACTCAACCTTTCAAACTTTATCTACGTCTTTATTATAAATGGTTTTACGCTTTTATGCTCGTACAAACCATTTTAATCAGAGCTAGTGTTTCAGTTTCTAGTTACAGTAAAAACATTGGAATTTTCTTTGGCTTATCCATTTCGATTACAGAAGCTGGAGAAATTGTGTGAACGAGGTAAACGTTATGTACGGCTTTATTCTAAAGGGTTTTACGCTTTTATGCATGTTCTAATTACTAGAAGAAGATATAATTACTTTAATTTCATATTACAGTAAAAACATTCGAAAGTTTTTTGGCCTCTCCATTATGGATTACAACAGAGCAGAACGTAGCCGCAAAAACACAAATATATTCTTGAAATGACAACATGTGTTTTTATGCTTAGAGATTAAAAAAATTGTTTTAAATGCTACACATATTTTTCATAGTGTATTTCTTTTAAAGTTATAGCCTTTTACATAAACTTAAAAAAATTTTCTTCCATTATTATTTATAATAGTAGCAGTAACATTATGTAACAATCAGTCAGTATCAGTTTTGAACTAAAAAAATGGTTTTTATTGACTGAAAATCTAGTTTAATACTTTCCAACAAATTTGAAAAGCGTTTATGAATTCCGTTTGCTAGCCGTGCTCTAACTTCCGTAAGTATACTCAGATTGCCCTGAATTTTTTGGACGATATTGATGTTTACCCTAGAACGAACCCTATTACAAATGAAATCTCTAGCATAACTTTATTTATAGAGACAGTCAAATGTTTACCGTTACATTACGGTCTACGGATTTAAAAAAATCTTTTCGAATGAGTTTTAAAGATGTTACACCCTGTAAATATTTGTAGAATATAGAATAAATGATGTATGGGGTAACGCAAAGAACAGGATAAATGGACGCTTATGAATGATAATTTTTGAGGATGTGATTTCAGTAATTTTACGAGTGTTTTAGTTTAAAATAAATTTTATCTAAATACTGCCACGTATTAAAGGTACTAAGTAAACTACAGGGTTGAACAAAAGTATTCAAGTATGTTTCCACATATTAGTATAAACTGCGGAAGGAGAAATTTCAACCTGATAGGCATTTTCTATTCAAACTAAAATTTCAAATTGTACAGTATACATATTAACCGAAAAATCAAATACAAGACTGTTCAAAAGTATTAGAATTCATATTTGGTTATAGACAGTACCCTTATTGCCCTAAATAACGAAGTTTTGTTAAAGATTTCAGGAAGTGTTTGGAGATTTTTCATAATCTATGTTTAGCGCATTAGTTTTCTTACTTGTTTAAATAATATTTCGGTTCTAAGATATTAAAATTAAAATAAAAAATGAAAGAAAATTCAAATATATTTAATTGCGAGTTGAAGTATATTTATGATAAAACTGACTTATTCATTCTATTTCGAGAAAAAAACTCCTTGCATTAAAAAGTCTTCATTAAAAAAATCACAATAAGTATATATAATTAGGTTAAGACACGTTAATTAAATTTTCGTAATTAGTACTTAACCTTTGTTAAAAAAAGTATTCAGAAATTTGTTTCAATGCAGTCAACCTTTCTATAATAGAAATATGATAATATATTTCCGTCCTTAAAATAACCTGGAAAATTATACATAAAGATTCAGTCCTAAGAATATAGCCTTTTTTAAAAGAATGTCTTTGATTATGCGTTAATAAATGAAGTGCTTTTATCTTTCATTGTGATTTATTAATATAAAAATGCAGATCTAATTAGTAAATATTCTTAATAAACTTGGCTAATTAATTTTGTTACTCAAATGCAAGATATAATAGCGTTAATTAAGAAAGTGTTATTTTTTCTACCAATTGAAGAAAAAATAGGGGTTGTTGTCGAATGAATGGTTGGCTGAATTTTTTTCTAATTCCAACACATTGAAATTTTTTTGGATATCATTTATTAGTGTTGAGGACTGAGTTTTTCAGCAGGTTTATGAACGTACACAAAAAAAAATAATCATGATATGTATTCAATTTAAAAAAAATTATTACACGAGAGAGGATGAACAACTCATATTAAATATGATTTTTTTATTAAATTAATTTATGGGATTATTTTTGCTATATTAGCATTAAATATTTAAGGCGCAAGTAACTTTCTTTCACGGGTTTTTTTCACGTTAAGTTAACATGAACACAGAAAAATATTTAATAAAATATTTCTTGTTGTCAATTATAAACAATTTTTATTTATAATTCTGGCTTTATATGAGGTGAAAAAACAAAGTATTTTGCCAGATGTGTTAAAGGCTGATGGCTTCGAAAAATGTATATGCCATAAATGTATTTCAATTATTTGCAGATGCTGATTAAAGATAAAAGTTGTGAGGTGTATCTACTGTGTATTAGTAGATTTATCAAAAATCTGCTTTGGTTTCAAATTTTAGAGCTTTAAGAACTGCTTTGATAATCAAGTGTTTCTGTCCGGATATTTTTTCATCGATAGTGTATATCGATATCGTTAGTAAGTTTTGAAAGAAAAATGCAACATCAAAAATGAATTTAAAATAGCTCAGCAAAACGTCTTATAAATCGAATATGTTTGGCCAATTAATTTCATTTTCTAAAAATTCTAAAGTGGCTTGTGCACTGTGGATTTGTGTGCTGTCTTTGTTTATTATTCTTTCGCTAGGAATGTAGTTCCAAATATCAATCAATGCCTTTAAGGATGTTAAAATTTATTCTTCAAATTCATTGCACTAGCGATAAAATCCAACCAATAAAAATTCAAAAAATTAAAAAAAGAAAATTTTAGAAATTTCATTCGATTTAAAAATTTAGCATTGTTTTGCAATTCTTAATCTTACGTTGTTGAAACGCATTTTATTTGAGTTTATAAATTATATTCCTCTCGTGAAATTTAATAAATAGATAGATTTGAGTTTATACAGATATTTAAATTTTGTATAATATAATAAAGACTTTGAATATAATTTGTATTCTGCTGAATACTGACTAATATAAATTTTATAAATTTCAAAATAAGTTATCCATATTATGAGAACTAAAAACTATAAGAACAAAAGAAGAAAAAAAAATGTAATGTAGTGTCTATCTTTTATTTATTTATTTATTTATTTTTAAGAATTAGAGATAGATTCCCGAAAGAAATTGAATAGCTTTTGATTCACCTTTATTTTTCTTTTGAACCGAGTTTTGAAAGCTTTTTTATGTCTTAAAGACGATCCTATGCATTAAGCTTTTGACGAACCTATTTACTCTTTTCTTGTGGTTTTGAAATTCAAATTTCATCCACATTCATAAGACTTGCTTAGTATAGCTTCATAAGTCTTATAGAGATCTTTGTACGCGGTAAAAATAAATATATATATATTAATTAATTTATGAATACATTAATTATGAATGATATGAATATATTAATTAATTTTATTTAATTAATATATTGATAATTTGAACTTTTAAATCAATTATTTTACATTTTAATAAAAATATGTTGGGAAAATTATTATCATAATTATTATATTTTCTTTTTTCAATAAAGTACAATTAACGAAATATTATTTGCCCAGACGTTCCAGTAACTTTTAAAATAGTCTCACTGACAAGACCGTATTAAACTGTTCACTAAGCTCCATGTTGCACTGCAATATAGATATTATTTACAACAATATAATTCTAGTGATTTAATGCCTTTTTAATACGTTAAACAATGATTAATACTATCAAAGATTGCATTAATATTTGAAATTATGTTTATTTACATAATATTGAAAGAAGTATATATATTTTTTATTTAAAACAGAATAGGAAAAAAACTACTTTAATATTTTGTCCTTTTGCAAGACTGTCAGACAGTTAAAGAAAATGAGTCATGTATACATAAAACACCTTGTGCAATGCATTTTACTAGCGATTAATCCAAAATACTGACCTGTACTGGTCGGGATATACTTGGTCCAAACCTTAAATTTCCACTTAACTCGTTGAAAGACTGGTTTTATTTGTGAACCACTTGATTTTAATCCTGCAAATACTACACTGACTTTGGACTACACTGACAGAACTTTGGAATGAAAATTTTTCTTTTAGTAAGTATGTGAAGAAAAGATATTGCATTTTTTCAAATAAGTTTGTTGGGAAATTCTGCTGTTATTCTAACAATTAAGCATTTTAAGAATAGAAGTATTTCGCCCCTGCAAGATTTAAAGTCATCCTGAAAATAACAAAACCTTTTCGCTAACACAATATCCAACCCGAACTCCATACACTTCCTCCCGAATTCAAAATATTCAAGCCCAAACCCTATCCAATACCAAAGTGAAAGGAAATTAATTTATATTTTAATATAATTAAAGAAAAGTCATCTACAATTATATCGCTAATATATACGTAAACTTTTTTGCATAAAAATGAACGTTTATACACTCTTAATATTTTAATATATATAGTTTTTTCATTTAAAAAAGTATTCATAATGTTTTATGAAAAATTAGATCAACCAAATCTCTACCAGACAGAGTCAATACCTAACCCAAAAAAGAATCAAAGTATAAACGTTTAAAATATACTGGACTCAGGATCTCGACCCGCAACAAGAATAATTATTTTCAAGCCGACCCATTAAAAAATACATACATTAACTAAATAAAAATAAATAACATTAAATAAATAGCATTTGAAAGTATGTACATTCCCTATTGGATGGTACATAAATTTCAGATGTGCGATATTTAAGAGTTAAAAAATTTCAATATATAAATTTAATCATCTGTTGTTGACTGTGTTAAAGTGACATCAAAGTAACGCAGAGGTATGTTTGTCCTTCATAATATAGATAATTCATTTACTTTTCTTTAGTATAAATGCTTTCTGTGACTTTACACACTATATCGAATATAAAAGAATACATTAGAAAACAAATATAAACTATTATCTACACTAAGCACAAGTGAATTCTGTGTACAATAATGTGTATTTGTATATTTATTTGATACGAGAATTTTAGAATCCTACAAAGCAGTTTAAACGGATTCACAAAATAAATATTTAAAAACGTTATTCTTTTCAACGCTTTTGAGTATTAGATGAAAAGAAAGAAAAAATCAAATACAAAAATCAATCTTCGCGTCAAGCAAACTTTTCAGGTGACTTTACTCCAGTCCTCTTTTATCAAAAATATTTCCTATTAAAAATTTAGCCATTCGTCATTCATTTAAAATAATCAGCCAGAAAGTAAAATAAAGTTTCAATTATTAGACAATTAACTTCTTAGAAATGTGACACTTAGTGCAATTTTTAGATGAAACTTTTATTTTTTTTAAATTAAAAATCTTCAAGTTATGGTAACATACACTAGAAAAAAAAATGGAAAGTTACTAATTTTTTTCTAGGAAAATTGTATTCAAAGAACCTTTTCTGTAACGGCAACAACAAGAATTCATGTAACAGGCACAAATTTGGGCTCTGACTCAAAACACTTTTAAGGTTAACACTAGAACCGCGGCGACGGGTCATTTTGACTCGTATCATATTGAGACATGCCGATTTGAACCAGAAAACTCTTAATAAAATAAGCTAAATGTATGCTAAGGAAATATATTTTTAATAAATTACTTAAACAGATTCAAATGAAGATTCTGGTGAGAATTAATTTTTTAAAACCTTAATGAATTTTCCCGCGGTTCTAGTGTTAATAAAAACTTTTTAGGAACATCGGATACCTAGAACATTTTTTAGCAATTCCAACTAGGGTTACAAATAACATTTTAGTAAGGTTACCACAATTTTAGTAGATTTTTGTAAAGTTACAGGTTTCTGTAGTTTTGCTTACAAGTTTTGTAGATTGACAACTTCCTTTTCTACAGTGTACAGATAAAATTTTAAGTAGTAAGCATATAGACTTCGGAAACTGTAAACTACTAAAAGTTACATTTTTTTTCTTCGAAAAAAGATAGAACTCACTCTTTCTTATACTTTTTCTTTTATCTTATTTTTACAGTGTATTTCACAGTTTGTGTGTTTTATAATATGCGTACATCTTAATTTTACAGTCTACGGATTATTTTCTATAAGTTAAAATGTATATATAGGCAATAAATTTACGATAGAAAAAAATCTTTACTATTTCCATGACATTATTGCCTCTCTCTGAATTTTTTTTTTTAACAGAACCAAGCGTGTAAATGTTTTTTAAAGCTTTTGTTCATAATTGGAAATATTCATCTATGCATTTTTTTATAAATTGAAATTGTAGAAATTCAACAAAAATTCTGTTAAAATAAATGTACTCCATTAAAGTTAGTAATTTTAAACTTAAAGATATTTTACCCTTTAAAAAAACACTACCATGGGTTATAAATAAGACTGCTATCTCCAGTCTTAAAAGATGTGTCTAATTAAGTTTTTCAATTAAATTCTATTTCAAACTAGTTAATTATCTTGGCGTTGCCCAGGCGATTAACTAGTTTGAACCAGCTGGTTAACCAGGTGAACCTTAAACAAATCTGAAATTTCGTATTTTTTGCTAATTTAATTCTTTACATTATTTTTTATTATTATTTAATCTAATATCTTTATACTTATTTACATGTCATGATTTTGTGGCCATTTTTCTACGTCATAAATACATTTGTTTTACAAAAATTAAAGATAAATAAACTATTCTGGGTTTTAAATTATACTATAAAAAATTTAAAGAAATATATCAATAAAATACATTTTAGTTTTTAAAATAAATTATTTGTATAATAAATTTAATTATTTTTTATTTTAAACTATATTTATCTTCATACTTCTTTTTAGTTATGTTTCTCAAATAGCTATAACAATTGAAAGGGAAATTTTTTATTATTAACCAAAAAAAAATTCTTTAAAATATGAATTTGGAGTAATTACAGATATTATTTCAAAATTTTTTGGTACTATTTTTAAAACATATAGCGTATAATAAAACGTCAAGAGGCGTTGTTTAGTTAAATATAAAGATGCTACTATTTATATAAGATTTTATTAATTATAAATTAGCAATTTCGATTTATTAATTTTAAGGGTAAAGTCTTCTAAAGTATTCTAAGGTAAAAGAGGTATTAAACGAAACTCTTTGCGTGATCTGCAATCACACTTACCCACTTGGTTTTATTTTATGTAAAGGCAAAATATATATTTTAAATAATTCTTTCAATGTAGGCATTCTGATCAGAATTTTCTGAAGTCATAGTGTTGGAAACGAAAACAAAAATGATACTGAGTACTGAGAAAATGATTGTTTATAAATCAAGTTTTAAATAATTCAAAGAAAAAATAAAACACAGGTAGGTTATAAATCACTTCAAAAATCACGTCTGCAACCTTCATATATTTAAGTTTAAAAATGAGTCTGAAAATATGTCACAAAATTTCGAGATGATGCATAGCATGGAAAAATATTTTTTGAATACCGACTTAACATGATTTTGTTATAAGAAGCTCTTAGAAAACTAGTAAATCTGCAGATCAGGAGCCTCAACGTCATTTTGCACATCATTTTTTTTAAACACACTTTGGGTAATATTCAACTTCCTAGAAACTCTAATTTAAAATGTTCAAATTACGTAATTATTTATAAGAATAAAAGAAGAATAAGAAGTTTTCAGCCATCAAAAGCGTTAAATTAAAGATTTAGTTATGTTAGGATATTCTGAAATTTTCATGATCTATTATTTTTGTTTTTTTATTATAACATAGTAGATTTCTTCAGGGGGGCTCTGCCCATCTGAACCCCCCGTAGTCTCATTAAACTTAAATTTGTAACTTTCTATCAATTTTCTAATGGTTATCGTATATCTTGTATTTCTTTATACATTTTGATTTATAAGGATAAGTAACAGTTTTAATAGGCATTTTTCATTATCCTCATACTTCAACATACCTGCCCACCACAAACACCTAAATCTGATGTACCAGGAACTTTTGAAAGTGTAAACTCAGTAATCTAGGGTTTTACAATTTTGTTTCCGAAAAAAAGAAGTTTTGATTGCATTTTGTGGCAGTTATCGCGGACAGACAGACAGACACAACAGACTGATAGGCGGAAAACAATAAATTTTGTGTTTCCAAAATAAGCCTTCACTGAAGCTTCGGCAATGACGTCATTATTCATAAGTTATTGCTATCCATGTTTCTAATATTTTTTACGACTACTATAAAATACCTGTTTTATTTCAATTATGACGTCAAATTTTATCGGGTGAAATAATTGTTAAAAATATAATTATTTTTTATTATTTTTACTTCTAATTATGCCCCCATTTTTGTCAGAAAAATTCTTATTAACGAAAGAAATTTCCGCGTTTAATATTTAACGAAGTACTATATTTATTTTTATTTTAATTCTGACGTCATATTTATTTTTTCTTAGTTTAATTTTTCGAATGGAAATTGCCCAATAGAAACTTATTGCCGTTGAAAAATTATTCCATATTTTGATTTTTTTTTTGGCAACGATAAAGGAAATTGGTTAAACTTTAGCTAAAAAATCGCTATTAATTCTGCATGAAAAAGAAGGAAATTTTGAATTATTAAGGAAAATATGTGAATAAAATTAATAAAACATAGCCTATGTTCTTTTCTGGGTAATGTTATAGTTATACACAAAGATACAAACGCATTAATTCATCAGTTTTGACGTTGACTTCATTTGAATTTTCGCACACGCATTCAAATTTATAACATTATAAAAATAAGGATTATGATGAATGGTTGCTTAGCAACCATTAAGAGAAAATAAAGAAAATGAAATAAATACATTTGAAATAAGTAAATCTCTAAAACAAATTAGTTTATATTATTGGAACACATTTATAAAAAATCTCCAAAATTTACAGTAATAATTTAAAAAATCTGACAAATGTGTAGACAAAATTTCAAAACAATATGAATAATTTAACTGGTAAATTATGTATCCCTTTATCATTGAATTCTATTAATAAAATATGACATTTTCTCTCAAGGAAAAAAATTTAAAAATTATTGGATTTGCCATAGAAAAGCATTATTGCGCAAAATAAAATATTCTATATTTTCCGAACGAATGAATCAAATCTTACAAAAAACTTTACAGCTTAATCCCAGTGCCTCACTAACATACCCACTTAATTTCAAGCCAATCGGATGCTTTTTACGGAAGTTATCGCGGAACAGACAGACTGACAAACTGACTGACTGACTGACAGACAGACAGACAAAAAAAATTTCGTGTCTCCAAAGTAAGCCTTCACTGACGTTTCGGCAATAAATAAAATGTTAAAATTTGTCAAAAACGACCAGATAATATTGCTAAAGTAGATTCATCTCTGTTCTTCTTTTTGATTTTGTTGGCGAAATTAGAAGCCTATCTGTAAGAGACTTCTTTTCTACATGCAAAAAAAAAAAAAAAAAAAAAAAAAAAAAAAAAAAAAAAAAAATCTGCTGGCTATAGCCAAAAAACATTAAGTTGGATTTAATTCTATACATAACTTCGTGCACTTTTCGGTGATGAAAGAAAAACATGCAAACACGCGGATAGACAAATATTTTCTTTAGACAGATATTTTATTGCTTTTCGGAATCTCTTATCCCTAAAATGTGCAAATCTGTCGAAAACCGGAGGTCGAAAAATATTTCGATTACAATACTTTCTTCCTTAGAGAAAATAAAAAGAAAATTATTATTAAGTGACATTTAAAAGTTTTTTACTACTTTTAGCGAGAATAGCAACGGGTTTTTTGCAGCTATTTAAAAGTGGACAACGTTATTTTTATGAAGATGATGAAAAAGTGTATATATATATATATATATATATATATATATATATATATATATATGTATGTAGGAATTTGTCGTTAATAACTTTAAATTTAAGTTTTATTAAAAACTATAATTGCTGTTTCTTTAACATAGTTAAAATTACACACCAGAATTAAAATTTAAGATTACGATTTAAAAAATATATTGATTTTGAAAGAATTTTACGCATTTAGAATAAAAAAAATAAAAAATTACGCGAAAAAAATTGATTTCAATAATATAGTATCAATATGTAAAATAGCCTTATGAATAACTTTCACATGTGAACTCCAAGCAAATCTTGACATATGTTCAGTATCATTTAAAACTTAAAATAACTGTATTTAACGGTATAATTCTAAATAATTTTTCGCAAAAAAAACAATTAAAAAATACCAAAAGCACTCTAGTCTGTACTATTTAATCCTGTTTTCTTTTACATATCTCCATGGTAAAGCGTACTTGTCAACTAAACAAACAGGAAATAACTTTAATCTTCAAGAAGAGGGACGGTTTTAAATTAAATTTAAACTGGTAAAAATGCCGCAGACATCTTATATTAGAGTGTTGTTGCAATAAACAATTTAAAAAAAAAATTCTAGTTTATGCTGTGATGTTCTTGTTACATTATTGTTTAAAGAAAGTATGTTTTAAATATGTTTAGTAATCACTTATAAAGAATTAAGCGATGTTACAAATTGATAATAGGGATAAAAATACTTTATTTAGATTAATATGCGTTTTATCGCACAAACGGTGACATTTTCAAGATAACTCTTTATAGAAATGTAAATTAAAAAATATATATAATTGCAAAAATATTCTTGATTGAAACTTTCTATAAAGAATGACTTTTGAAATGTTGCCGTTTGTGCGATTAAACATATATTGATCTAAATAATGATATTTTTCTTCACTATTAGCAATTTTTAACTCAGTTTGAAAGCGTTTGTTGAAAAAGGAGTGTTTGGGTGACAATGGAAAAGTTTACGTTTAAATCCGCATAAATATAGTATGAAAAATATACAGATAGTCTCGGAAATTTAAAGAAATTATAAGCTAGTAAGACAGACAAAAGAACCATTTCAGAACCACTGATAGAATACTGGAATCTGTTATGTTAGCGGTCAGACTGGTGTAACAAACGGAGTTTGGAATAATGTCATCAAAGTAATTCATGAATATCGAAAGATCTTTTTTTTAGGGATGTGAAATACATTTAAAAAAATTAATATACAGAAATAGTAAATAATGTTAATAAAATGCAGATTTCTTAATATTAAAAAAAATGTTATTCTCAGAAAAAAAAAATACACAATACACTAATTAGAATTCAAAAATAATAAAATATGTTTAGAAAAATAATCAGGTTTAAATAAATAATTGAAGTGAAAAACTGCTTTATAACACCATAAAATAAACCAAAATACGCAAGGTGTTTCGGAAGAATTGAGTCTTTCTACGCTAGGCGCAAAGAAGACGTGCATCTACGATGATTGTAGCGGCACGAGTGAAATGAAAAGGCGAGAAAAGGAGCAAGAAGGAGGAACAGCGAATAGGAAAGTAGAAGGCAACAACCAGTCAAATAATAGTATAATCAAAACGCTCCACGGATATAGTGAAGAAGGGGTAGAAAGAAGCAAAATGGTAACAAGAGAAAAAAAAAACAAAAAAAAAAACAAATTGTATTAAAAGTAAATACACACAAATAAAGGTATCTCAGTTAAAAAATAAATAAATAAATAAATAAAAGGTAAAAAATGTATGTATATAGTTAAAACATACACATATCTATCTATGTAAATAAAAGTACATACATAATTAATACAAAAAAGCTAATTATATTATTAAAGCTAAATATCTATGTATATTTTAACTAGATAAATATACTTTTTTACCTTTTATTTATTTATTTATTTATTTATTTATTTATTTTTATTGGGCTCTTTTATTTGTGTGTATTTACTTTTCATGTACTCCATTTTTGTCTCTTGTTCCCATTTTGCTTCTTCCTTACCCTTCTTCACTGTACCCGTCGAGCGTTTCGATTATACGCTTCCTTGATTGGCTGTTGCCTTCTACTTTCCTATTGGCTGTTCTTCAGATTGCTCCTTTTTTCGGAAGGCCTTGCGTATTTTAGTTTATTTTATGGTGTTTTAAAAAAGTTTTTTCTTTTCGATTGATTAATATTAATTTCAACTTATTATCTTACTAAATAACGCTTAACTGTGCGTACGCGAAAGCAATCGAAATATAATCTGCAAATCTGTTGGTTAAATGTATAGAGCAATTTTTGTGAAAGTAACAAAAAGCACAGTATTATTTGCCTAAAGCGACCATGTTCCGCTTTAATAAAAATTGGTCGCACCGAGAGCTGGTCTCTTAATGGAAGTCATGTTTAAATCTAGATTTTAATTGTTCAAAAAGATAACGATTAATGTTACTAAAATTTATTTTTAACATTGGTAGAAAATATAAAGATTTAAGTATCAAAATAAAAGATAATTACATAAGTTAATTACTTCAGATTTTAAAAAATGAATGCATTGATGTTTGTTTTTATGTTACGGTTTTATCTTTTTTTAGCTTTTATTTCCAAAACCTTTTGAAATTCATGAAAAAAATGCAAATTTTTTGACCGATTTCATTAATTTATTGATTTATTTGAGAGTTTCATGACAGAATAGAGCAGGATAATTTATTGACCATCAAACTCACCATTCATAGCCTAAAAATGCATAAACGGGATTAAACACTTAAAAGTTACCGGAATAAAACAAAATCCAAACTTCGTTTAGAAGTTTGATGAATAATGCGCTCTCCAGAATTATATTTCTAACAAAACTTTCTTCAGGCTAAAACGGATTTGTTTAATTTTCTTTACAAAAGAAAAATTGTCGCTCATGAAGGGAAATCATTTGCCATAGTCAGCGAATGGAGGTAAAATTAGTATTGACCCTATGGGATAAAACTTCGTTACATGAAAAATGCTCTTCAAGGGAGGTGGCCACACAGGTAGGTTTCATTGTAGTTCAAAATACTGAAAATTATCGGCGATACAATATGCTCAAAATCCGTTATTCTCAGATGAGGGTCTGTATTCATATATACTACCCATTGATTAGTGTTAGCATTGCATAGATAATATTGCACATATTACTATATTTGGATTCAGCTTCTCATCTTTTTTATTTCTTTTGGCAACAACGGATTTTGAGCTTATTCTATCGACGTTAATTTTCAGAATTTACGAATTATGCTTTTGAAATTTTCACAAAAGTTGCTCTGCGCATTTAACTAACATATTATATACGTTGTAATTTGATTCCATTTACGCATATGCAGGTTTATTAAAGTAAACATGCTTATTTTTCATTTTGCATTATTTTTTAATTCTGATTACAGTGTATTGTGTAAAATGTTGTTTTTCATATTTTCTGAAAAGAACATTTAAAAAATAAAAATATTAAGAAATATTAAGCAAAAAAACAGCAAAATTGGGGACTGTTTTTATGCAAACCTTAATTTCTCCTCGATTATATTTAATATCTTGATAAAAATGAACACAGTTTATTACAAGAAGGTAACTTAATAGTAATCTATAGTTTGAACGCTTTTACTACATAAGTTTTGACAGGGTTATTCAAAAGATATTCGTTCTTTTTCAATTTGTTGATGGACCACTATGAAATTTCAGGAAAATTTTTCGCAGAAATATATGCCCTGTGCTATTCTGTTTTGCATACCTGAAGTTTCAGGGCAATTCATGATGTATTTTTCTAGATATCTAACAAAACGTTTAAAATCGTAAGTTTCCGGTCACCTATGGCCATATAGTATATATAGCCTAAATTTCCTACTTCTGAAATTTTGCAGATGTTTCAGTTTCATTAAGGAGCTTCTTCAGTGACGCGAAAAGATCCGCTTGCTAAACCTATTCTTGTGGAAAAATGTATAAAGATATCTCGGTTGAATTTCAATATTTTAAAATCACTCTTTTTTCATTGAATAGCCGAGATCGATCAGTACAAAGACTGTTTTTTACTTTCTCAATTTTGACAGTAGATTTTATTTTTTATAAGGATGCTTTTACTGTTGAAACCAATTTCGAAAATGAAAGTATCCTCCTTAAAAATATGTGTAAAAGAAAAACATGGCCTTCGTGCAGAACGATCTGAGCTATCCAATATAACAAAAATGATTTTAAAATATTGAAATGCAACCGAGATATAGTTATAAATATTTCGTCCCACAGGAATACCATTAAATAACGAGTTCTTCGCTTGACTGAAGTGGCCTCTTAATATTGATTACTATATTTATTTTTAGAAAATGGGACAAAATAATCTAAATCATTTTCATGAAAATAAGCTAAAATATATGTTATGTAAGCCAAATATAGAATTGATATGTGTTTAATGGGGTTTAGAAAAATGATGTTAGTTAATTTTTCCGTGACATCCTTGTTTTTACTGAATGTTTCGATGTGAGCAAAAGCTGCTGTTTTTAATTAACTTAAGACGCTCAAATGCCTTTTAGATTAGTGTTTTAGCTTTTAAGATTTAATAAAGTCTCAAAATAATTGTCTTATAGAAATTAAGGGTAGACAGGTGTTTATTAAGAACCGTCTGATTTTATTCACTTAAGTTCTTAAAAATCTTTTAAAAGGAGCTGTCAATATGTTTGATTTTGCATTTTCAGAGTTGAAACTCTCGTACAGTTAATAAATTTTTTTGAAATTTTAAATCATAATTCAAACATAGTTGGGATAAACATATAATTTGAATACTTTCACTAGTTTATTCTTAAACAGTATTAATTTTCTATGAAAAGATGATTTGATTAACTCAGAGAATTTTCTTTTAGTTTATTTTTAGTACCTAATGGTAATTTAAGTATCATGGTACTTAAATAAATTAGTTTATGATATGCATTATAAACTTATTTTGAGATACAAAGTGTCCATATTTAAACGATTTTAATTTTAGTCCATAATTAAAATAATATTGTCTGCGGACGAAATTTGTTGAAGATCTGAAGATTTGTTGATCAGACTGTGCTACTCTGTTTGCACACCTGAAATGTCAGGGTTGTTCATCATGCATTTTTCTAGATATCTAACAAAAGTCTAAAATTTCAAGTGACCGCTCACCTTTGGTCATATAGTGTATATAGCCTAAATTTCTTACTTTTTAGGTATCGCAGATATTTCAATTTCATTAAGGAACTACATCAGTTACGCGAAAAGATCCGCTTGCTAATCATATTTTTGTGGAAGAAATGCATAAAGATATCTCGGTTGCATTTCAATATTTTTAAATGTTTTTTTTTCATTGAATTGCTGAGATTTATCGGTATAAATACTGTTTTTTCCTTTTTCGATTTTGACTGCAGGTTTTACTTTGTATGAGAATGCTTTTAATGTTGAAACCAGTTTCGAAAATCAAAGTGTCCTTAAAAATACCTGTAAAAGTAAAACATGGTATTCGTGCAGATCGATGTAAGCTATTTGATGTAACAAAAAATATTAAAATATATTGAAATGCAACCGAGATATATTTATAAATTCCTTCCATAGGAATACCATTGCCGAACGGATCTTTTCGCTTTACTAAAGTGGCTTCTTAATGTAGATTTACTGTATTAATTTTTAGAAAATTGTGTGAGAAAATAATCAGAATCATCTGCAAGAAAATAATCTAAAATATCTGTTACGTTTTGTAAAGCAAATATAAAATTTATATGTCTTCAATGAGGTTTAGAAAATTGATGTTAATTAATTTGTACGTGACATCCTTGTTTTTACTGAATATTTCGATGTGAGCAAAAGCTGCTATTTTAAATTAACTTAAGACGCTAAAATGCCTGTTAGATTAGTGTTTTAGCTTTTAAGATTTAATAAAGTCTCAAAATAACTGCAGTACAGGAATTAGGCGCAGACAGGTGTTTATAAGGAAGTATCTGATTTTGCTCACTTAAATTCTTTAAAACCTCCGTAAAAGAAGCTCTCAAAATGTTTAATTTTGCATTTTCAGCGTTAAAACTGTCATGCAATTAATAGAATGCTTTTAAATTTTTTAATAATAACTCACACATAGCTGGGATAAATATATAATTTGAATAATTTCACTGGTTTAGTGTAAAAGTGTATTAATTTTCTATAAAAAGCTAACTTGAATTAACTAGAAGGATTTTCTTTTAGTTTATTTAAGTTGTTAATGATTTATTGTACTTAAAATTACAAAAAAATATTTTATGATATATATCTATAAACTGTGCTTTGAGATATAAAGTGGCCTTAATTAAACGATCATAATTATTTGTCCTTAATTATATTAACGTTATCTACAGGCGAAACTCTATTTCAAGTTATATCTTTCACCGCAATTTTATAAATGATGATTTCGTTTGTACACAACTTTGAAGTAGAGAAGTTTAATTATATACATCATGCATTTTATAGGTTATTAAATAGGTTAGGAGTATCTTTTAATGTCTTGTTAATCGTTGTAATAATTTTTATTTTAATTTATTTTAATTTTTGCGTGTTTGTTAAAAATATTCCTATTTGACATTTATATATGTAGTTTACATATTTATTTCATTACAAAAAGGATACCGATTATCTAAATCTAATTAGCTCAAATTAAAGAAGCTAAAGTGAAATAGTTTTACCTTTTTATATCTAAGCTGTAATATTCCTAGGTTCTGTAAGACGGGAAGTTTTAGCATGGAAATAACAAAACTAGTTATTAAGACAAAATTTATTAGTCGATGAAAATGCGTATCCTATTAGTAAAATGCCAGAGTAGAGAAAAATACTCGTATGAAATGAAAATTAGTTTAAAAATCTGACAATGTTGTTACATATCAAGAATATATTTATATGTGTGTATGCACATTGAAATTTCAGTCAATTTTAATTTTTATAACAAACCAATTGTTAATATTTTCATAATTAACATATTTTATTCTGTGTTCTACATCAATTAAAATAATAATCCTTTATTGCTTTATTATGCTTTATGTCACGGAAGATATTAAAAAACATATTCGTGTGAGAGACAATTTATCACGTTTTCGTACGAAAAAAAAAATAGCTGCAAGATGAAATAAGAACTTGTCAATTAAAAAAGATTTCAATTGAAAAAGACTTCAATTTGCAAAATTAACGTCAGTATTTAAATTTATGTTAAATTGAATCCGATTAAGCAGATAAAAATGTCACAAATTGTGTTTTTTATAATCGAACTCAACAATATAAAAAGATGGATAAAATAAACATTTAAGATACGATGTCAATACATCGAATAAGATTAATTTTAACTTACAGACACAAAAAATCGCATTTTGTATGAAATGCTACAATGTATTTGTTTAGTCCATTTTAATTTGAAACATACATAAGTGAATTTTTTATCTACACTGAGAGTTCATAAATTAATAGAACAAACTTTTCGGGTAATTATCGGTTTTACAAACTTTCTGCATAATAATCCACAACGGATGAAAGAGACAAGTTGTGACCTTTCAATCCTTCTTCGATTATGTTGCCACCTTTCTCGCTTAAATCAGGGTTTCAAATGTTCTAGTCACTAATCTCTACTAATCTTGAGGGCCGTAGTAACCTAGAGGTCATAGCACCAAACTCCACACTGAAAGAACTCGGGTTTGATGCTTGACATCACCAAATAATTACCGATTGTATGCAGTGTATGTGCTCTTTAAATAAAGCGTTTCTGAAAGTCCTGTGGTCGTTCTTAACAGCTACCATGGGTATTGATCTTTGGAGAAACCTTCCCTCCCATTCAGAGACACATCGAAATTAAAGAGGTGGTGATGTTTTGTGCTTTGTTTGTTTTTTTGTGTGTTTTGTGCTTTGGTGATCTGTTGGGGCTTTGCCGAACATCCTCTGCTGCAGAAGTCTGACTTCCATCTCTATGGGTGTAGTCCAATGAAAGCTCCAGCACCCGTTTTGCCCTTCGAGCACACGTTAACAACAAAGCTAATCTGTTAAAGTAATTTTATTCGATTTATCAAATGTCAGAAATATCTCCATTAAAGATGGCGATATAAACTGTGAGAAATTAATGGTGACCAGACCATTTTAAGTCCTGATTTATGTAGAACACCTGGCAACACTATTCTTGGCTATCACATAATAAAGACAGGCTGGTTTCCATTTGCCGAACTGTAGTCTATTTAAGATAGTCTAAAAGTTGCTGCAGCATCTGTTTGACATTGCCTGTCTGTCTCTTCAGACGTATAATGCACATCAAAACAAGCAATTCTTATATAGAAAAAAAGGTTTGAAATTCATTTCGAAAAGTATTCAAAAATATGGGGCATCTCTATCTCACCAGGAAATGTATTTTCGCTTTTAACTTAGGAACAATGAATATATTTTAGCGAAATTTATTCGATTGACTTCCTTAAAAGTCATGACATCATGTTAGATGCTGGAAGTACATTTTGATATTTATTGTCCACTAAATTCTGTATTATGGAATGCTTTGCTTCGGATTGTTTGGTCGCAAATGATAGACAGCTAAAGCCTTTTTTTCCTGCTGTCATTACATGTTGTTGAATGTCTATTCAAAATATCACACCAATACCTTTCCTAATTATAAAATGATAATCGAAAAAAATGGGTTTAGCTTGGAGTACGATACCTTGTATTTTTAACTGAATAAGTTGATTGCAACCATTGTTACCACATATAAAAATTACTTTTCTTAAAAGCAATCATTACCTATAAATTTTTATTCAAACTGTTTAAAGATTCTACATGCATACTACTAATTAAACTTAAAATAATTTGTTTTCGATTACATATGTTGGCAACGCAACCAGATAAATGTCATAGTTTTAAAACTCAATTTCATTGACTTATTCGTCCAAAAATCATTTTCCCTGTAAATAATTATACCTTTTGAACAGCGCATGTCAAAATATTTTAATACATTTACTTAAAGACTATATTTCATTATAGTATCTTCGTAATTTTTAAATAAAAAATAAAAACATAAGGAAATAAATAGTAGCAATCTAAGAATCAGAAAATGGTTGGGTCAATTTTGGCTAATTGTTATCTCACACTAGTACACAATAAAAAATATCCACCTTGCCAAACTGTTGTCTATCGAACGATTACAAAACAAAGGCACATCTGTGGCCAAACCGTTATCTGCTCAGTATCTTGTTCAGATACTCTGTAATTTAGAGATGATTCTGTGCCTACAATTTTCCAAACATTTCGTGTCGGTTTGTATAGATTGCGAAATATTCGCTTACAATCACTGCTGTTGTTGAAATGGACAAATTTTTCACTTCAAATTCTACTTGCGCCTCAGAAAAACTAATATTATTAAATCGTTTTCAAATTGATCTTCGTGTTAAACATTCCTTATTCAATAGTTTATCTGCATATTAACTCCCATTATTTAAGTACTTAAATGGAAAACATAAAACGCAAGGAAAAAGAAGACAACCTATGAGTAAGAAAAAAGTTGGACCAACCTTGGATAATTGTTGTCATACACTGACCTCCAATAAGATCACTAGCGAATTAAATCCTTGTTGCGGTCAAACTCATAATAATTTTCGGATATGCTAAAATTAGAGAAATACCTGTGTTTACTGTTCCCCAAACATTTCTTGACGGTTCCCACAAATTGCAAATCGCTTAGTCAACAATATGTACTATAACAATGACGGGGAGCAGTCGTAAAGTTCTAGAGAACAGTGATCGCCCAGTTCAAGAAAGATAATTTAGAGAAGTTTTTGAGAAAATTTCAAAAATTTGTTTTTTCCCCATCTTTTGAAATAACTTCGATACAAACTT
The DNA here is from genome assembly GCA_964019185.1 of Maratus speculifer. Taxonomy (NCBI): domain Eukaryota; kingdom Metazoa; phylum Arthropoda; class Arachnida; order Araneae; family Salticidae; genus Maratus; species Maratus speculifer. The sequence continues at coordinate 24,999,411 of OZ025289.1, read as the reverse complement.
TAACATAGTTTCGAGGTTCATTTAACATCGAGTAGAGATCTGTGCGTAAAAACCGTTTTGTAGCTTTTGTGGAGTTCAGTGGAAAAGTTCTAGAGAACAGTGATCGCCCAGTTCAAGAAAGATAATTTAGAGAAGTTTTTGAGAAAATTTCAATTTTTTTCCCCCATATTTTTGAAATAACTTTGATACAAACTTTGACATAGTTTCGAGGTGCATTTAACTTCGAGCGGAGATCTGTGCGTAAAAACCGTTTTGTTACTTTTGTGGAGTTCAGTTCAAAAAGCAAAAAAACATCGTAAGAAATTGGACTATCACGAAGCCGCTTTAAGACAACCAAATGCAAATACGCAAAAAAGGAGAAAAGTTTGGCTCAAGGAAGCTAAAATTTCCCGTAATAAATATTTTAATAGAAAGTATATTCTAATGATTATATGTATGGGATATTAGTTTCATTCCTTGCTTATATAACGTTAATATTAAAAAAATAATTTGTTCATTAAGAGATAGATATTGCATAAAAAGGGCAGGTAATATCAGCAAATTTCAACTTCGATAAAACTGCGCATAAGGTTTTAATGTCACTTATATTCTGAAATACCGGACATATTAGTTCCGGAATTAAATCAAGAATGAAGATTGATTACTGTTTCTAACATTCTCTAGAATATGAGATTCCACATATATTTCGAAGGAACTAGAAATCCTTTAAACTTCTTAATTCAATATTATGGAGATTAGTTTAGCGATTTTCATCAGACGTGATGTTCTGTATAGAAAATTCTTTTAGACGTTTATTAATTCTTCATTTTCTTAAATATCTGTTAGAATTAAAACACTCCCCAAATGCATAAATATAATCTGAAAATCGATTATTATTCTTTCTTCAAACTCAAAATTTTATTGGGTAAAAAAAGTCAAAAATGTACTACAAAGGAATATATCGTATTTAATAAATATAATTTCTGGTTACAAATAGTTTTTTCTCCTTTTATCACTGAGTGCCTCCGTAAGCTCTCCTGTTCTTGACAAACCTACACTGTTAAAACTAATGGTGACACACTGCACCTTTTAGAGGTGAATTGCTTGTATCATTGGTGACACCTCTAAAGGAGCCAGAATGGCACCTTTAATTAGGGTGAAAAGATTGCACCCTTAATTCAGAGTGCCCGATAATAAAAAAATTAAAAATATATAAACCACCGTTTGGCCCTCGACAGATTCGAACCCACAACGTCTGATTGCAAGCGCATCGCTCTAATCGCTCGGCCATCGAGCTCACCTCCGAAGTCTCCCTGAAATATTCAAATGTCCTGAAATTCAAAGGTTGCTTCATATAAAAAATTTCGGCAAAAGTTAGCCATCCGAAGTTCTAAACGAAATTGGGATAGCGCATAGGGTGATATTCACATCGTAGCTATAAATTGCTCTTTTGATCCACCAGTGACAGCGAGTTGAAGGGCAAGGATACACGTCACAGAGCATGCGCAAATGACTGAGGGGTGAACATATTCCAACGGTATGCATTGCACGGCACCCTAATTAACATGAATCACCCAGTGAGAGATCAAACGGCACCCGAAAACCATTTTCAAGCCCGCGGGTGTCAAATGGTAACACGTTTTCACCCCTGGGCGTCAAATGTAACTGGTTTGTAACCTTTTATTTTAACAGTGTAAGACACTTACCATAGCAAAATCTGCCATGACATCTGACTGAACATGTTATAGTAGTGGCAGAGGATCGTAATTCGTTTAATTGCCGCATTACCATAAGACAAGAAATGACTGTCACGCCTTGCCTCCAGCTCTTGTTGGTTACAGCTCTTGGTACCCTGGTAGTCCAGTTTTAATTACTAATTGACTTCGTTTATTTGGTACTGCACAGCACACTAAATTCACCGTCATGCTGATTAAACGTGCGGTGCAAACGACCTTTTGTCATATGTTTTTAGCGGTGGGGGAAAATAACAAAAAGTTGTCATTAATAAGTAAGCTAAATCCCAGAATAAAGGAAGTTTTGATCCGAAATGCTGGGTAAACTTTATCGTTTCAGAGATAGGATCCTGCCATTTTACAATAATACACCGGGGATAAACTGGCTCCATATGATGTCAAATTACAAAAGGCAGGGTAGTTTTCGGGCAACACTGTGGCATTCTGCATCCGGCTGGATTTTCATTCAGAGATCCCGACTACACACCATTAAGATTAAATAGTTATTATTATATTATAAGGTGATAGATATTCCACAAATAAAATAAAATAAAATTCATAATTCAAAAATTTCGGTGTGAATCCCAATACAGTTGGTCGATTAGTGATTGCATTACATTTCCTGTCCTCTGGCCTTGAGTATTTCGATGGCAACGGCTAAACCCGATTGGACCAAACAACCCGCCCGTCGTTCCATACTATCACCAGCGTGAGACGGGAACTTGAAAAGGAATTGGTGTTTCTAAATAGGTTTATGGTTATAGGCCGGGTTGTAAGTTAGTTATAAGGGATATGCATGCCGGGAACTTTTGGATTGCGTCATGCAGGTATAACTTTATGTTGTTAATATGGAGTATATTTCATTCTTAACTTAATACCTTTAGATTTTTAATTTGTTAAAAGAAAATAGTGAAATTTTATATTTATTCTAAGAGAGTCCCAATTCATCTAACGTACTTAATAAAGTGATACTATTAAAATAGATTTCGAAAGAATGAGCCTCAAAAGTCCATTATGAAAAGAATTTAGTAATTACAGATTTTAATAATAATTATTTTTAGTTTGGTGCCTGTGAATATAATTGAATTTACTTTTATTGTTTAAACTGAATATATTTCTTTCAGTACTGCAATTTCTGTATGTTTTTATGCTTGATTAGAACTAGAACTTTATGTCAATGATTCAAAGTCTCTTCAGTTATGTATTAAAAGAGTATTCAGTTGAATATTTTTTACCATCTTTGAATAATCTCTTTTTTTTAATAACCGTAAATTTTAAAACAGAAAATATCAAAAGATGCATACATAAATAAGCTAAAAAGTTGTTTTACTTTAATTTAATATAAATTAAACCAGATGTAAAATACAATGAAATAAAACTGTCTATAATCCTTGAATTAGAATTGAAAAAATAAGAAAAAATAAGCATAATAAACCAAGAAGAATTGTTACTTTTGACATTACACTTTTAACAAAAAACATAAAAATGAAAATAAAATTAATTATGCCATATAAAAGTAACATTTTATCATTAAAAATAACGAAAAGGATTTCAGTGCTAATCTGAAGAACATAATGAATAAATAGAAGACACATTTATGCGAAAAATATAAATTATTTTCCATTAGAATACCAATTTTCCTGCTACAAAGTTAAAATAAAGACGTGATCTATTATCTCAGGGAAAAATGTCCTTTAATTACAAAGTGGCGTCAGAGATAGTTATGTAAATTAAACAGACAGTACCTGTTATTTTGTCTGTGATAATCTCATTAGAGATTAAAATGTCTCGATAATGAATCTCTGAGCTTGCATCTTGCTTTTGTTATATAATGCATTTGTCAGCAGATTTCATTCCAAAATAAAGATTTAGCAAAGAATTATTTTCTTAAATGTGAGTACAGTTATATCAAACATTATCGCCAGAAAAATTAATGATATTAAAGAATAAGGATATTTGAAGTGCTATTAAATTTCAAAGAAACAAAAATACAGAATAAAGAAAACTTTTATCTATGAAATATCACACAAAAATAGTTTTGAAAAGAATCATTAGAAATCGTATCACATATAAATCGTATCATTATTAATAATTCATATAATTTTTGAAAAATGATTTCCAACATGATCATGAAATTATTTATATTTTTAATAACATGTAAAAATAAAAAATAAATAAGTTTTGTGTATTAGAATTTCCAATTATCATTGTGCGTATATTGCTGCATATTATATAAATTTTAAGTAATGCTACAGTAAATATACGGCAAAAACCATTTTTCCCCAATAAACATACATAGTATATTGAATCATATACAACTGAAAGGAATGATTGCTTTTGGATTTGTTTACTTTAAAATTGCATTAATATAACAAGAATTTATTGTAATGTATATTAGAACAATGACGGATACGTGGTTAATGTGCTACGCATTGCCAAAAAATGTCAGTTTTCGGTTTTGCCAACATATGCAAGGGAAATATACTACAAAGTTTATATTTTAAAAGTAGTGGTGCGAATAGAAAATAAAAATTGCCACCTGTGAAGCTCCTGTTACATAGCATCCGTAATATTATATTCTAGACAGGTAATTAACGTGTCAGAGAACTGCAAAAAAAAAGTATGTTTTCGGTTTGCCATTTTCGTTTATTGGCTTATGATTTCATTTATTTAATTTTCAAATGTTGTTACAAGAAAATTTTTATTTTTACTTTTGAATTATTGTACATTTAAATTAATTCATATGCTGTATATTAACTAGTGATTGAAAATGTGACAATAAAACGGAACAATGATAATGTGCGGGTAAAGGACATTTATTACCACTAAAAGAATTTTCGATTTGGGATTTGTTTACTGAAAGAATTATTGAGCTTTAAAAGAATAGAAATGAATGCATTGTTAGGATAAAACAGGAATAAAAAAAGCTCAACAAGAAAAGTTGCTCATGCAACGTGGCAAATGAGGTGCATTTGTACTAGAACTCGTTTTATAAATATTTATATCTTGGTACAATAACTGTTGCACTCTCATGCAAAAATGCATGAATTCAAAAATTATTAGGATTCTACAGATTAAATTCAATAATATGGAAATAATAGGATTCTATCTTAAATATTACATCTGTACCATGACAACCTAGAATCATAATCTATGATGGGATAGCATTAAATTTATTACGTATGAAAGGATTTAGTAGAATAAAGGACATTTTTATTAGTATCTTTTTAAGTTTGGATCCAATTTTCATAAAATTTGAATTGACAAAATTCTGCAACGATTATATATACAGTAGAACCCCAATCCATCGTTTTTCAAGGGGGTGAGGAGAAAAAACGATGAATGCGGATTAAACTCAAAATACGAAAAAACCCAATATTTATACCTTACTAATGTATGTAATGTATAAAGTGTGCTAATAAATACTAATTTGTTGCTTACTAAACTGTAAAAAAAAAAAATCAAAATTATAGAAAATTGATATTTATTTAAAAAGAAAATTTTTTAATTAAAAACGAAATTTTCAAGATATACAACACTTTTCTGATCATTTTCTGAAATTTCATATGCGTATATAAAAGTACATACAGTTTCAAAAGCCATAATTGCAACTGACAAAGTTAGAACTATGATGGTTCAGTTTCATCAGCATCATCATTCCTCTGTTTCTTCGCAATAAAACAATTGCCATATTTTTGCATTATCACACATTTCTCCTATGTTTAAGACACCGCATGTCGCAAAATCTTGATCAGTGGAAACATAATCGCATCCTCTGATATATACAACCACTCTTCATCTACATTATTGTCGCCATTATCAACACAAACAACTCCGATGACTTATTTTCGGATAAAAGAAGTAATTCCAGTTTGTGTTTCATATGAATTCGTATGACTTTCAATTTCATTTCGGTAAGGGGAAAATTTTTACAACGATGAATGCGGGAAAACGACTTATTGAAGAACGATGAATGCGGGTTTCGTTAACATTATTTAAATATAATTTGTGCAGGGACCGTAGCAATAAAACGATCAATGCGGGAAAACGATGGATGCGGGAACGATAAATCGGAGTTTTACTGTATTAACTTTTGAACCTTTCGCATGGGTAATTTTTGCGCTGTTCAATGCCGCTATGAATGACATACTGGGTATAAAATGATCGTTTGTTTGGATTTTATACCATATGCTGTTTCAAAATTTAGAAAGCGATGTGTTAATTTTTGCTCCAATCATACTCAATTCGATATGAGTACATCGACTTACTCATTTTTGTGTACATCATTTTTATCATTTTATACCCTCTGCATTGAGCATATACACTCTGATTTTTTTTTTTTTTTTTTTTTTTTACGACTGTTTATAATTATGTAAAAACGTTGCACCTATAATCGTCGTGAGGTCCTTCCGTCTGTCCATGTATAACACTGCAAAAATTCTCTAACCGAAGGGTTTGAAATTTAATATAATGATAGATGAATTATGAATGTGATAATTAAATGATAAATAGAAATCACAAATTAAAACATTACTTGTTACATTAGTCGTTTAGAATAAAACTATTCTAAACTAATTGATATTCATTAAATGCAACTTTTTTTTCTGAGAGTCAATTAATATAAATAACAATTTGTGGAAAATCTCTTATCATTCAGCTTTTTTAGAGCAACTAAAAATTAGCTTCAGCTTAGTATATCGAAGATGTCTTTTTGAATTCTCCCGATACTGATGATTAGATTTTTTTATGAATTGCTCTATAGTGATGACTTAAGTAAAATAATTATATAAAAAAGGTATGGCTAATTATCATTGGCGCACACACAGATAAAAGTTATTTCATATAACTGACCATTTTCATAAAACATTTAATATGTATTTTCCAATTTGCACTGTATTTTTTTTTTACTACACTTTTCCCCTTTTTCTGAACTGGCTTTAAATTTGGTTGAAAACTCTGAATGTTATAAACTAAAAAGATGCAGGAATTTTTAAAACTTAAAAAAAATCGCTATATCTACATGAATATAAATACTTTTCTCGTACAAATCAGTAAAATTGTTTTACATTATTCACAAATGTGCATTCTGACTGAATGTGCATTCGAACTGAATTTTCCATACTTTGATCGATAAATTATCTATTGAATTATAAGCGTTTTCGATCAGTAAAAAAAAACGTTTTTTTTTTTAAATCCCAGTTTGAATCGTTACTCTTGTTTTGCCTGGAAATTTGGTTCAATGCACCCACTGTGACATTATTGTCTGAAAAATATATTGTGTTTGTAAAATAGACAGAAAAAAAGAGTACAATTAGATAGTTTCTGAATAACAACAGTAGTCAGTTTCATGCATTCCCGAAAATAAATATTTAAGACTTCTGTCCTAAACCTACCTTTTTGATTTAAGAACAGCCTTAATATATACAGAATTTTTTCGATGTAGATCGTAGAAATTTCCATTATCTAATTTCCTGGAAATCAAACCACGTGTTTGTTGAGGATATCGGTAAAATATCTTCATTACCATGAAAATTTCGAACGGAAATATCGGGTTTGTCTTGCGGTGAGGCACACTGCATTTATGACAAATTACATGAATTGCGACACAGCTGCCCTATATACAGTGTGTCCTACCACGGCCGAACTCAATGTCCTTCCCTCTCTCTCTCCTTATACGGCCGTAACAAACACTCGAAAAGCCTTTGTTTTCGCGGAATCCTTTTTCACTCCGAGAATCGTAGAGGGCGCTTTTTAACGACTGAGTCAAAAGGGGGGAATTTTCTTATCGCCTTGGACTGGACTATAGTATTTCGTTAAGCAAAATTTGAATGAATGTGCGATTTCGGATTTCTTTTTTAATAACAAAATGGTTCATTGCTGTGTTCCATACTGCACTTCCGATAAAGCAAAAAAAATACCAGGAATTTCTTTTCATGAATTTCCTTCAAATTTAGATTTAAGAAATAAATGGTTGAAAGCTATATCCAGGGAAAATTTTCATGTGAATGACAAATCGAATTCGTCAGTTGTCTGCAGTAAGCATTTTCGGGAAGAGGATTATACAAAGACTCCAAAGCGAAGACGGTTGGCAGCAAATGCAGAACCAAGTATATTTGAAAATTACCCATCTTACATGCAACCTAAACCTGGGAAAAAAAGAAAATCTGTTTTTCAAAGAAAAGAAGAAAAGAAGCAAGAAAAATCTGTCAAACGGAAACGAAGCTGTATAGATACAGATTATCCGAAATTAGATGAAAACTCTCATCCTTTGCTTTCTACAGAACTTAATTAAACTTGCGTAAATGATATTAGCAACATTCTAAATAAAAAGAGAAATGAAATGAAGCTCTTAAAAAGTAAATTATGGAAAAAAATGCCGAAATTGAAAATTTAAAAGAGCAATTAAATAGAGTCGAAGAAAAAATGAATTATTATGAAAAAAATAAATATCATTCTGAATTAGAGAAATTGATTATTATGAGTGAAGAAGTGGGTAACACGAAAGCTATTTTTATACTTAATCAGATTGATAACTTTTTTGCTAAAAGACCTACATGGAATGAAGAAGTTATTCGTGAATGCGTATTGTGGAATGCCTGTTCTCCCAAAGGATACCGATGTATACGAGAAAGAAAATTGTTGACTTTGCCATCTAAAATTACTTTAACGCGCTATCTGGGGCCATTTACTGGAGAGCTAGGAATCACGACTTTAATAAAAGAAAGACTGATTGAGGAAGCAGATAAATTAAATTGTTATGAGAGATTCTGCTCTCTAATTATTGATGAAATGGCAATAAAACAAAATATTCAGTATGATGATAAGGTTGACAATTATTTTGGTTTTCAAACCAATAGTGAAAAAAAAAATCCAAGGCAATTAGCCAATAGATTGTTGTGTTTTTTTATTAATGGTTTGTCTTCAAATTTCAGAATTCCATGTGGATACTTTTTTACTAAGCAACTTACTGGCAAGGAACTGCATAAATTAACCCTCGAAGTCTTATCAGAAGTTGAAAAATGCGGCTTTAAAATAATAAGATTGGTTACTGATAATCACAAAACAAATGTCGCCATGTTTCGCATTTTAGGGAATGGAAAGCTACATTATCAAGTACCTCATCCAAATGACAACACAAGGCCTCTCTTTTTTAAGTTTTGATCAAAACCATTTGATCAAAAATATAAGATCCCAGTTGCTAGAAAAGGAAATGGCCTATAAGGACGAAATTATTTCTGGAAAATACATAAAACAATTGCAACAAAAAGAAAATATCAAAGCAATTAGAAATTTAACAAGGCGACATGTCGAGCCAACTAATATTGACAAGATGAATGTTGGTCGGGCCGTAATGATTTTTTCTCCACCAGTAACTGCTGCTCTATCTTTTCTATGTGAAAATTCAGCCAGCCACCCAAAAGCATATGAATTTAAAGATTCTTCCTGTACAATTGAATTCATGAAAAATGTATACAAATGGTTTACAATACACGATGTATCGAATTGCGATCAGTATATAAATTCAAGAAATAAAAACAAAATGCCTTTCTTTGCCTTGGATGATGAAAGGCTTAACTGGCTAGAGAATGATTTTCTGGATTATATTACCTGTATAAAGGAATCATCGGCTGAAAGAAAAGTGCAGTTTTTAACGAAACAGACACATGAAGCATTAATATTTACAACATTATCTACAACAAACTGTATAAGATACCTGTTACAGTCTGGCTATCAGTACATTTTAACCAGAGCATTGAATAGTGACCCCATTGAATCATTCTTTTCTGCACTAAGACAGATGAATGGTGGAAATGATGTTATGGATGTAAAGACAACTTTATTAAACATGGAAAAAATTTTAAAAACTGGCCAACTTTTAAAATCCAAATACTCTAATGCTGGACAGAATCATTGTAGTATTTCTACAAAAAATGTTAAAATCATAAAAGGCCGTGTGCTTCAAAAACCAAAATTTGCATATGATCTTCCAGAAAATGCTTTAGAAATTCTGGATCGTCTAATGATAGAACAAGGTCAGTCATTTAACACTAATTTTGAATTTAATTAGAGTCTCAGCTGTTCTACAAACTAATTTTCCTGCTTCAAAATTGTGTTTTTAATTCTCAAAAAGCGGATTTTCCTACTTCACAATCTAGGCGTGTGAAGGGAAAAATTACTCCTGGGGCATAATTAGAATTTAAGGCCTCCCCCCCCCTCCCAAATTTTTCATGTGACAGCCCAAAAATGACGTTTGTAGCATAAATTTGGCACTCCCTAAATTTCCGAGCCCGAGGCGACCTTCTCCTCCCCCCCCCCTTTCTTCACAATCCTCTTTTGACTGTACAAAACTTTCTAAATGTGAATCCTGAAAGCACCCGTTTATGAAACAAAAAGAACCCTTTATTGAACAAAAGTATTCTTTTTTCTCAAAAGAAAAAAAAAAGTCTTTTTCAATAAATTAGGCTTGCCCCTTAACAATCTTTTAACAAAATTTTTGTTCTTTTTCGATTTTTTGACGAAATTTCTGTTTTTTCACGATTTTTTGAACCGCTAAATTCTAGATTCAACTGTATAAAAAGTGCCCTTAAAAATGTAAAAAGTGCCCTTTTCAGAACAGCAGCGCCCTGCCCCTTTTTAAACCTGGGTTAAACTCTGTGGTACTTTATAAAACTGCTGCGACTCTAAATTTATTCGGGAATTTAGCCTGAAATTTAATAACGGAAATTATAAGCCACATAATTAATTTCTTTTTATTTAGTACCACCAAAAGCTAATCTGAAGTTCGCAAGCATTGCCATCGTTAGCGGATATCTTGTGAGATTAATTAAAGAAAAATTTGAATGCGAGTCCTGTTTATCAAGCATTGAAACAGACAAATGTGATGCACCAATACTGCAGTTGATTACCAATCAGGATAGAGGTGGACTTTGTTACCCAAAACCCCAGTTTGTCAATTTGATTTCCATAATAATGGATTTTATGGAACAGATTATACCGATTTTAAACGGAAACGGACTTGTTAAAACAAGTTATGATTTAATTTTTCCAAGACTAATAAAAAGCCCTTTGTGGGCATGCGATTTAAATGACCACAAAAAAAAACATATGTTCTTTAATATGTGCAAAGTTTTTGCCTATTATTTTAAAAAAATATGGCAAAGAACTTCACAAATGAGGCCAACTCATCGTATAAAAATTCTTTATCAAGAAAATTTTTAAAGTTTACTTAAATTTAATTTTATAATTCTTATTGTATATTTTATTGTAAAAATTCTTTCAGTGTTTAAAGTACCATTAAAAAAATCTGAAAATTATTCGCAATGTAAATATATATATATTTCAAATAATTAAAAATCGTGTAAATATCCAAGTTTTAAAAATATATATATGATTTTGATTGCCGAACAAGGGCGAAAAAACTTATATTTTATATAATTATTATAAAATACACCTTTATTTCCATCATACATTTTTATACGATGACTTTCCAGAATTAAAATAGTTAATTTTATATGTTTTTTTTTTTTTTTTTTTTTTTTTTTTTTAGATTAGCACTTACAATGGTTAAATTATTTGAAAAATTGTTTGCAATGTACAGATAATTAATATTTTCTAAATAATTAAGATACACATAAATACCCATGTTTTAGAAAAAAAAAAAAAAAATCGATATGATATCATTGCCCAATATTGTCGAAAAAGTTTGCTTCATTTGTTTATGTTTTGAAACATGTAAATATATTTTTATTTTCATCGTATACTTTATTGCCATGTCTGTCCGGAGTTAAAATATTTCATTTAATATGTAAGTATGTTGTTTTTCTATACGGTTGTATCTTCAGAGCAGCACATATAATGGCTCAAATTTATTGAAAATTGTTTGCAATGTATATATATGTATATATCCATATTTAAAAAAATAATTAAGAATAGTGTAAATTTCCATGTATTGAAAAAAATCGTTATTTTTTTCTTGCCGGATAGATTTCTTGCCAAAAAGATTTGCTTATATTATGAAACCATGTGGTTACATTTTTATTTTTATCATATACTTTAATCCCATGACTGTACAAAGTTAAAATGTTTAATTTTATATGCAAGTTTGTGAATTTTTCTATATGCTTGTATATTTCAGATCAACACATAGATTTTTTTTTCTTAAATGTATTATATTTTTTATAATATGACTGTCCAGAATTCAAATATTTGATTTTATAATTTCCCTTAAAATAAAAAATATATATTTTTTAAACAATATAAATCTATAATTATATATAAATATACATATATATTAATATTTCCCATTGCACTTCATCTTCTGTACCTCATATATTTAAAATTATAGTGTGAATTATCTGCAATCAACTTTATATATCTATATTTTTCATCCGAAGTACGGCATTAAATGTTCTAAAAAGTTATCCTTATTTCAAAGAGTTTTTTTTTTCTTTTGATAAAGTTTTGGTTAATTTTCTTGATATTTTGAAACGGTAAATATTATTTTTAAAAAATGTTTTATTGTATATTTTATCATCAGAATTCTCAGTGTTTCAAGTAATCAAGAATTTAAATGTAAATAAAAGTAAAAATTAAATTATAATTTTTGTTTTCGATGTTATGGTAGAGTGTTATTAAAAATATTTTTAATTGCATAAAGCATAGTATTTATTTATACCTAAATCTTTCAGTTTTTTCTGTTTATAGAAAAAGAACGGCCATACAAAATATACATACAATATATATCTTTTATAACCCATATACAGCGAGGTTTTTCGTATTTTTATGTGTAAAAGTAACGTTCAGTAAGCATTATTTACAGTCAGTATCAAGCCACCTAGCGGTGAATGAATGATTCCGAAACTAAGGGGTGATTGTCAAGGCCGTATAAGGAACGGAAGCGCTCTCATGGAGTTTGGCCGTGGTCCTACACAAATAAATCCACCATGATTTTGTGTCGTAATCGGAAACGAAACAAAACTACTAGAACCAAACATATATATTAAGGAAGACTGTATAGAAATGCATATTTACATGGAATAATTCACTCCTGCTCCACTTGATCTGGAAAAAAATGAATGTATAAGAAAGAGAGTCGCAAAAAAGTGTCCCGCAGAGATAATGTCACTGGTGTTAATAGCAATTTTATCCGCCATATGATTACATATGACTTGGAATATACGATGTGGCATAGCATTTACGAGTCCCTGTAAGACATTAGCATCAATATTATCCAAGGCCTCAGTGATGGCGGTCTTCAGTTCTGCCACAGGCTTCAACTGTCTGTCATTGGCATTTAAAGTTCTATTGAGGATACTCCACGCATTTTCTTGTGAATTGAGATGAAGATGCAGGGCAAACCATTCTATAACATGTCACCAACTATTCAAAAACCACTTCTAGGAGGATTTTGCAAAGGTTATGGAGGCGTTTTCCTTCTGAAAAATCAAACTTACGTTCGACTACCACTTCTCTCTTCACTTAGAAATAAATGGATTTCTATCAATTTTTAGTCACTGGTAGCCTACACGTGGTCTGAGGGAAGAGCCAGGTTAAGTTTACCAATATAGCTGAAGCTTGCCAACACTATTAAAATGATTCCATCGTTCTGTCCTTTGGAGAAAATTTTCTCTCCTTTCCTCATGTCATACAAATAGAAAACAAGAGTCTGAGCCATCCAAACTATATTTTTTCTTATCTGGGAATATAACAAGATGCCATTGATCCTTCCAGATTTGATTATATTTGGCCCCATCGACTCTGCTGTCAACATGGACAGATAGCGGCTAATTAATGATGTTTGGAGGCCTTGACTATGGTGGTAAACTTAACTTGGTTCTTGTCTCAGACAGAATGTAGTTTTCCAATTACCAAGAATTGCTACAAACACATTTATTGCCAACTTAAGAGTTAACTGGTAGTCCAAGTTTGATTTTTCAGAAAGAAAACGCCGCCATAACTTATGAAAAATCCTTCTAAATGTGGTTTTGGGATAAATGGAGACATGTTATGGAATGGTTTGCCTGTACCTTCACCTGCATCTTCAAGAAAATGTGTGGAGTATCCTGACAAGGAAGGTCTCCATACGGGCATACTCCGAAAAATCTGAAAAAATTACAGAATGTTCTTCTCATGAGGATATATACGTTTATAAAAAAAATTTCGGCGGAACCTCCGTTCCCTGTCCGTAAAAAAATAATGAAAATTTCGTTATTTGGTGATTTATCATCGGTTGGCGATGAAAAGCAATTTCAAAAAATGTTTTTTTAATGTCAAATGCATTTTAAAGGAAAACAGTTTCATGTTCAACGTGTTTAGATAAATTAAATATCTTTCGTTTTGTCAGTTTTAGTTTGTTTTAAGTATAGTTTCGTTATATTGATATTTATGTGTATTTAATTCAAATTTAACCATCAAAATTCGAGATTTGAAACTAAATTCAAATTTAAATTAATTAAAATTGTTTCAAGTTCAAAGTCCAGTTGAGCATTGTCAATTCGATTTTGTTGCTATGGAAACGTCTATACTTTGTTTCACCTTAACTTGGCAGCACTGATTAGGGGAGAGTGGGGATACTTGAGCATAGGGGATACTTGAGCCACCCCTATTATCTCTACAGTTAGTTAATTTTTCTTTCTAAAACTGCCAATATGTTAACACATTTATAGTTCTGAACATGTAAAAAAGAAATCACACATCTTGGTACCATTTTGAAAGTATAGTGATCAATAGTTGTCTTTTCCCTATCTGAAGTAAATTTTTGGGTACATGGTTTTTTTGTTTTTTTGTAATCAAAGTTTTGTTTAAAGTTGCAACTATATACATAAATTTAATAAGCATAATTTCAATTGTATTTTGAATCTAAAATAGTTCTAATAGCTGCATGCTTTATTTAGTAAAACTCTGGGAAACAAAACTAGTGCTAGTGGGGATACTTGAGCCAGTGAGAGTGGGGATACTTGAGCCATGTCTCAACCCTCCCCACTAGAAATTAAACATAGGAGAAACAAACAAAAAATAAAATTCCTTCCTTATATTCACTAATAGATTTTTTTCTGGATAAAAGAGAGAATAATTTTTCATTTTATTTTATTTTTCTTAAAAAAATAACGACTTAAAAAGGTTTAAAAATGTATATTTTTTAAATAAAAATATCCATTTTAATTTTCATTTTGACTAGCAAAATAGCCTGTCTAGATAAATGTAAACATAGTTTTCAATTTAACTTTTATTAAATTAAAATAACTTTTTAAAACTGTTTTACAGGCTATAATCTCTAATACTTTAATTAGTTAGGTCCAACATATTAAAATATTTATTTTTTAATATAATTTATTAAGATTAATATCTTATATTAAAATCGTCACCTCTGTTGCTGTAATTTTTTTTAACTAAGAAAATTGAAGAAAAATTGGTAAAAAGAGCGCACAAAAAACAAGAAAAGCAACAAAAATCCCAGTTCAAACTTACCTGCATGGAGCCAAAGAGGAAGACAAAATCTTTTCCTGTGAAATCAAAAAAGTGTTTGAAATGGTAGAATGATACATCTGGCTTAAATTCCGACAGCTACTAAATTAAAAGCATGAGTTCGACATTATCATTAGAGGAAAATTCTGCCAATGATGGTGATGATGTGAAAAGAAAACCTTCTATTGATGGTTGGTTACTAATAAAATATGCCAGAAAGAAAACTAAAAATATTTGTTGGATAAGCACTTAATATTTTGAAAATGAAATTTGCCCGAAGAATAGCAGACTCCAAATTTAAATGGCTCTGAACTGAGGGTGTTTCTACCGTCGTTATAACTCAAGTTGAAATTATCATTTGACAACCAGTTCTAACGACAAAAAATGATCGTATTACTAACTTTGTTTTCTCAATTGGTTTGGAAGGACTTTATGTTTCATAATTTATCATTCTGTAAAATGTTTGTGCAAAAATAAAGCGAAAAAAATTACTTTTGTAGGTATTTTTTCGTAGTGGCTCAAGTATCCCTTCACCATGGCTCAAGTATCCCTCCCATGGGGATACTTGAGCCATCATGTAAAACAAAAAATAAACATTTTTTATACATAGAAAAATAGTTCAAAATTAATTGAAAGTGGTGTTCAGTTGAAGAAAAAATATCAAATTTTCATTTTCAATATTTTATTTTATTATAAGAAATTATAAAAAATTTAAAAAAATTAAAATTCAAAAAATGGCTCAAGTATCCCCATCTTCCCCTATACTACAAGAGCCGAATTGCAGCCGTTACCATAGAAACCAGGGTTTGCTCGAACGGCAGAGGATTTCTAATAAATAAGGGAAATCGCCATTTTGGCGGAAAATATATATAATGAATGTGCAAAAATCGAAGTTTTTAAAAATTTGCAGAAATTCCGGAAAAATTTTATTAAAAAGATAAATTCTAAAATAATAGATAATAGATAATAGATAATTCTAAATTCTAATTTCTAAAACAAGCTAAAATTTTGAAACTGAATTTCATGCATGAATGTAAATTTTTTTGAAGAATTTTTAGTGAGATATTTTTTATTTCGATGTGATTTTCAAAAATCGCTAGGTCAAAATTTATATATTTAAGCTCCATATTTTAAACCAAATACCTTTTACAAATGTTCAAAAAAGAAAAGCCTCAAAAAGCAAAAAATTCTATAAATCGCATTAAAATATTAAGAAAAGAAACAACTGTACAAATCCTAAATGAATTTTATTGAAAAGAGAAAAGCCAAAAAGATGAAGCCAAATTCTTTGAAAATCTATTTAAAACAGAAAATTTATTATTCATACACCCAACCATCGGCGGAAATCTGGAAAAAGCCAGGTAGGTACCACGCTATCAGACTGAGCACCTCTCAACTTTAATGTATATGAAATTATAGCCATTTGGGTGTAAGAACGTCATGATTTTAAAAAAATTAAATTATTTTATAATTTTTTTATTATCGTCCCCGTTTTTGCTTTAAAATACACAATTTCTGATAAAAAGGTTGTTTCGTAAACAATTACATGTCTAATTACTAATATAAAATATGTTTTTATGCTTTAATTCTAAAATTATAATTATTAGTTAGAAATTTCAAAAATTATATAAACTGCAAATTAGTAATTTCATTAGTTAGTAATATCCAATAACATTATGTACGTAAAAATTTTATGATAATTATGGAAAACTATATTAAATATAACATATTATTACATTCATTAAAATATTTAAAAACTGCATTTAACAGTAAATTGCTAACACTGTTTAAAATTAAAGGGCTACTTCACTTATGCAAAAACAATTTAATCCTATGTCCGATTTTTTTTAAATATCTCGTTTGCATTTCAATATTTTATTATTTATTTTCTTGCATTGGGTAGTTGAGCCCAATCTTTACAAAGAACATTTTTCATTTTTAGGTTTTGCCAGTAGGATTTTTTTTTTGGAGGGGGGAGGGGAATTTTTTAATTTTCAGACTTGGTTTCGAAATTAAATCATCCTCTCAAAAAAATTCCTAAAACAAAATCGAAAAAGTAAAAAGGGTCTTTGTGAAGCTCGACCTCAAGTGTCGAATTCAGGAGGTGGCGCCTTGCCGTAGCTAGAAGTGAACAATAGGAGGGGGGGGGGGGCTCATACTTTTAATTTCTCTCTTTCTGACGCAGAAAGATAAATTAGTGCATATTCACATTATAGATAATATGTTTCTTATTAAATTATTGTCCTAACTTCATTTTATGCTAAGAAAAGAATAGGATGATGAAAAATTCGAGTGTATAACTTGTCAAAAATTAAATATTATGTTAGCTTTATACATATAAATAGGATGAGCAAATGTTGAAACGCTTATTTTACATACAATTTAGTAATTCTGCAAAACTGTGAAAGGGCCTAAACACTAAATTATATTTTGGAACAGAATTTCCCTTGAATTTTTGGAATAGAAATTAACTGAGTTAGCTTGGAATCTTTTTTCAGTGGGGGGGGAGGGGGTCAAACTATTTTAGGGGGGCTGAGCCGCCCATAGCACCCCCTCAGCTACAGCCCAGAGATGGCGTAGGAGACATTCCTTTCCGGAACAATAAGAACCCCCCCCCCGAAAAAATTGAGATTATGGATTTCCAATGGCCAAAAATTGCAATTTCGCCCGGTAGTTTAAAATATCCCCCCTCTCCCTCCGAAGCTGCAGAAATCCCTCCCGGATATAAGTATTTGAATTCAACACTGTCGACCTCAGCTATGAAATCCAAAGCTAATAATTTAAAAATACTGAAACGCAAATTAGATATTTTAAAATTTCTTCCATCGAAGTAATATTAGCGAGCGGGATATTTCATGAGTGAAATATCATCTTAATAATTATTCAACAATTGATTCCCCAAGTAGTAACATAATATTAATATACAGTTTTATGCTTCAGAGCTTTTCATAAAAGCAATAAGAATGCGATGATTGACCAGAGCACTGGAGTTGACAGACTCTTAAAAAGCGCGCCAGATATTTAACCTTGAAGATTGGTTCCTCGCCAAAGGAGAATTTTTTACGCCAAGATTTTTACTTTATACGTACGCTTAAAATAGAAATTACTTTTGAATTAAATATTTTTAACAGAGAAATTACTTTAAATATATGTTACGAAATCTCGAATTTATTAATTTATAAACATAACTATATAAATTTCTACGCATTTTCATCATAAGATTAAAAAATATTGGAGAACTTTTTTTCACGGCGGAATGTTACTGTTTCTACCTTTCACAGTGCTGCCAAGTTAAGGTGGAATAGAGTATAGCTTTTATTTTTGAATACGCTTAAATGTATGAAAATAATTTTACAGAATAAGATTTTTTTATATACAAAAGTATTTTTTGCAGAGGTAAATTAAATAAAATAACTACAGCAACAAATAATATATACATATGCAATTTAACATATATATATGTATAAAATATATTTAACTTTGTCATTGTTTATGTTTAATTTCATCAAACACCATTTACGCGGATTCTAAAAATCCAAAAGTTTTCAGTCGCATTACAATCGATTGCTTTTGGCGGGGAAAAGTACTGCTCGCCAAATTGTGTGACACTTTGGTCTTTTCACGCCAAATATTCGAAAGTATTTTATTTGTTTACATGTTTTCTTCTGTAATTCCGCCGCTAATTTTCACTGATCCTGTATTACATACATGAGTAGCTGAATTAGTATTTTTTTTTTTCAAAAAAATCTGAGTATGCCCAGTATGGAGACCTTCCTTGTTAGTACAACTTTAAATGCCAATGGCACACAGTTCAAGTCTGTGGCAGAACTGAAGCCCGCCATCATTGAGATAAACACAAGCATTGAGATAATATTGATGCTTGTGTCTTCCAGGGATTGATAAATGGTATGCCACATCGTATATTTCAAGTCATATGCAATCATGGTGAATATAACTGTTGTAAACAGTAGTGGCTTTGTTTCGGTGAGACACTTTTCTTTCTCTCTTTTTTTAAACATTCAGTTTTTTCTGATCTAGTGGAGCAGGGAATGAGTTATTCCTTGTAAATATGCATTTCTAATAGTCTTTCTTAACATATTTGTTTCATTCTCGTGGTTTTGTTTCCTCACTGATTACGGCACAAAGTCACAGTGGCTTTAATTGTGTAGGGCGCACTGCAAAAATCTTTGTTTTACTATGCACCTCTTCCCCAAAGTTTAACATGCTCGCTGTAGAAAATCAGTCTATATAGTTAACGATTTTGTACTTCCTGTATTATGTTATGTAATTTCAGAGGAAATAATAAAACTTTCAAGTATATTTTTATTGACTTCAATAGTATCATACATACATGCATGCATACACAAGGTTTCGAAGCCGGGTAAGCCAACCAATCGGCATAGGCTTCCAGTCTGCGACTCTAGTTTAATATAAAAAAAGAAAGAAAATGAAAAAGATAATATATTTTAGCAATGTTTGAAATTTAAAAAAATTTTAATGAAATGAAAGTAATATTCAATTTATGATGTGGTAAAGAAGCTATTCTAAATTCGATAAATGAATTGTTGAAAGTTACTTAATAATTGTTAAAAGTTCTACTTACAAATGTATAAGTAATTAATTGAGAGGGTATTTTTTTCTTGTAAGGCAAGAAGTTTAAAAATTTTTTTGTATAGATTAGGATAGTTACTGGTTCTGAATCAGAACCCTCATAATGATTGGTTGAGCTTTGAAAAATAAGTTGGTTATTTTCTATACTCTTGGCAAATTCAATTATTTTAGAGTAGAGAAATGGAGTTTTTTTGCACAATGTTGAACCACTGCTGTAGTTGTATAGTTCTGGCTTTTCGGATATCAAGTAAGGAAGTTAATGTGTGTTCAGATAAGTAATGAATTGAAGTACCAAGTTTGTTACATGTGCAGAATAGAATCCAGAATTTATTAATTTTAGGAAGATAAGTTGGAAATGGTCCATGATTGTCTGCGACACATAAACACATACACTCACACATATACATGGATAATTCTTTACAAATAGGCCAAAATAAGAGTTACGTGGGAGTAATTGTGAGGAAGTGATAAATTTTAACAAAATGTCCATTGACTTCTTTACCATTATCCGAATTGTCATTAAGTTTTGTGGGCTTTAACTATATCTAAATAAGTTGTTCTGGTGTATTAACGCCAGGATGTGTAATAACGCCAACTGCTAATATTACTCAAAATTATGAAATAATCCGATAAATGGTGCCTAGGGGGTCTGCGCAGATGGACTCTGAGTCATATAAACACAAACAAAAGCTGAAAGTTAATTTGTTCCATTTGCAGACCTTAACCCCTAGGGGACTAGCGACACGTATACATGCCGCAAAAAGACATAAGCATCCTCGTTTATCTCCACCAGTAAAATTTTACTGTAAAATTTCCCTTATTCAAACGGAGCATTTTCTCGATTTAATAAGACACAAATTTCTGTTTTCAAAAACCGGTGACAAATCATTAAAAATTTCATAAAAGGCCCCCGTCGCCAAGGTCTTAACACTTTCAGAAGCAACTAAAAACAAGTCGTTGAGGGCCACCGTAATATTTACCCATCATGGATATGTATATGAAAATAAAACATGTGAAAACTATTTAAACAATGCATTGCAATTCATAAACAAAATTTAAATACTGTTATTATACATAGTAATGCTATATTAAATAACTGCTGATTACCAATTTCGACAAATTATATAAAACGCCAAACTACTCAAGTAGTACCAAACTGCGTAAAAGAAACATCCTTATAATTCCAAAAATAATAATTCTATTAACTAACAGTTAACTGCGTCGGATTAAGCGTCTTATTTCCAATTAAAATATACCTCTGAATTGAAATTTGAATGAAATACAGGGTCAAGAAAAATCGAAGAATGTGGAAAACAGGATTACAAATATCTCGGCAACTAATAATCCGATCGACTTCGTTCTATATGCAAAATGTGTGTTATTTTATTGCCTTTTACGTCCATTCCTTAGAACAAAAAAATTCGAAAATTTTTATGTACCTTTCATCAGAACGAATTTTTCGAGAGTCAGAAAACAATAGTTCCGGATAATCGAGGTTTCTGATATTAAATAGGCTTCGCCCCATTCTTACATACTAACTACATACAAAATTTCAAGTCTCTATCTCAATTTGTTCGGGAAATAGAGCGTTTACAGACAGACAGACTGACAGACAAACAGACAAACAGACAGACGGACGGCAATTTTTTTTTCTAAAAATATGTTTTTCGGAATCTCCTGTGTCTAAAACGTGTAAATCCGTCAAAAAAAATTTTAGATTTTCAAAACGATTGCAAGACTTACCCTATACTACGTATGATGGGTAAGTAATAACGCTTGATATAAAATTTGCGAGGTAAGTTCTGCGATTAAAAACTATAAATTTATCAGGCAATACTTTGTTTATTACATAAAAATGTAGTGCATGTCATGTACTTTCCAAATGTTGTAGAAGATTTTAGATATGTTCGCAAGATAGTTTGTAGTTTTAAATATACTGCGCAATAAGTACACTGGGGTAATGACGCAATTCTTTGGCGTTATTAAGAAGTCTCACCCCTTTGAATGCGATTAAATTCGGAAATACACTGTATACACAAATATAATACATACACATAGTATAATAAAAACAGATTCTTATGTAGAGAATGCATATGTATATAAATAAATTATTTCATGTCTAAGATTCTTATTATCCACAATGTAAAAAAACACTCATTGGAGTGATAGTAAAATTCATCTAAGAAAACTATTGTATATTTTGAATGGTCGTTAAATCGATTTGATAATCTTCAATTTTACTAATAAAAATACTGGTAAGTATAAATTCCCTTTATTAAATGTAATATTCTCCTTTCCATGATAAAAAATATACATAAACTATAACAAATATTTTCACACAACTTAATTTAATATTTAAAAAAAACCTAAAGAATTTCCTCATATATATTCTAAATATTTATTTTATGCGATATTTGCAAATTACAACATTGTAAGTTACTTCACCTTACCTCCGTCTCTGCTTTATTTAATAAGATTTTCGCTGATACAAGACTTATTGAATTAACTTTAAATTTCATTATCATTGTTTAAACACAAAATTGCGGCTATAAATTTTAAAATAATATTTCGAAAGATGGAAAAGCATCGTTCATTTTCTTCCCTTGAGTGTTTAGCACTGTAATCCCAAACTACCGTTATTAAGTTAGACATAAAGGAAATATTTAAAAACGTCTGAAACTTGTTTTCTGTCTTTTGTTCGTTATTTAAAATCGGTTTAACTTTCTGTGAAAAAAAAATAAGTTTTAACATTACTTTTTAATTTCAGGAAAATAAATGGTGCATGAAAAATACTTGAATCATGAATTATGAGAAGAAATTAAGTTCATAATGATAATTTATTATCCCTAATATTTGGATGTGCATATTAAAATAATCAAATGAACTAGTTTTATTCCTTCTATGTTTTCGACACTAGGGAATGCCCTGCTATATGAGCTTCCTATATAAATTATTATAAGTCATATTTTAATTGCAACTAAAATTTAACAGTCTATTACACAGTATATATAATAATAACTTACAGAGTAATACTATGTAGTAATAATATAATAATAGTAATCTGTTATATAGTTTATAGTATAGTAATAGTTTAATATATATTAATTTAGCAAAGTGTGTCTAGCCTTTAGCTAAATTTGTTTCTTTTTATTCTACTTTTTCTGTTTTGCATTTATTTTAATCATTTAAAAAAAGATGCCGCCACTGCATAACATACTTTTTTTTTGTTTTTGTTTATTCTGTTTTCATTTGACAGATGACGTCATTTATATTCCATTGCTAATTCGTTTTAATTTTCATCCTCTTTTTGTTTGACGAATGGTTCCCTCTTTCTTATAATTTGTTTAAGCTGTAATCAATTGTAAAAATAACGAATTTTTCAAATTCAAGAAGACTTGGATTTGCTCTTTTATTTTAAAAGCAGTCTTTCCTAAAGGTAGTTACAGATGATGACCGAATCGTTGATTGCTAAAATTTTATTTTTTTGTTTATTTCGTCTTCAACTTTGCAACATTTTGTACGCATCATTAAGTAAATTTGTGAATGTTTATTTTCAAATTAATATCGAACTTTTTATAGTATAAATGTCGAGCTTTTTTATTATGTGTTTGGATACATTTTTGTGTGGGGGTGAACGCAATAACTCCAAAATGGTAATATGCAATTCCGAATATGTTCTAATCTATTGTCGGAAGAACTGCATAGATTTTCAATCGATTTTCATACATATGTATAGACAATTAGTAATCCATTTTTAAACTATTTTTAAATCATTTTGCAAGTTACTTTAAATAAAAAATCGTCCCGAAATGAGACAAAGTATAAGTGATAGAATATCGAATGTAACCACTCATTTTTAGAACAATTTTCTAGTATTCGACATATACCGGAGAAAGAGGAGCGATATTCTGGTGCGTAAAATTACGAAATATATTGTTTCTATTTGTGGAATTAGAATTAATACCATTTTGGTTCGTGTAGTTATAAAACCATGTTGTTACATTTCCAGAAAAAAAAAATATGCTAGTACTTTTTTCAGTTGTTAAAAAATGATATGATACGCAATGATACAGTTAAAATTACGGTAATTCAAGAGGTATATGACTATTAAATGCTAGTGTCTATGTAAATATAACATGCCACGCATCCAAGCACTTTAGTTTTAATCGTTCTATATAACAAAGATGGAAAAAAGTTGAATTTAGGCCTTATTAGAGACAGTATATTGCTTAATGAACTCTAAAAAACTTTAATATAAATTCCCTAAGAAATACTGCCTATTTTATTCACCCCTATGTTGAATTTCTGAATAATGTTTGCTGATCTATGTCGATCATGATCCCTAGAACCCAAAACGACCCCCTGTTCAAAATTTCATCTATTTATATAAATATATATTTGTAGTTCCATACTATTTGAAATCTGATGAATCTACTACCTGTTCTGCGATTTCCGAATATTCTTTTTAATTCATTTTTTTCATGTTTTATTGATGTAAATTGTTTTACAATTTACACACACACATATATACACACTGACATTGATGTAATGTTAAAATAATGTTAATGTTAAATTGTTAAAATGACTACATTGATGTAAATTGTTTTACAATTTACACACACACATATATATACATTTGTTTAGATTAAGGGCACGATAACCTCCATAATTCTGCACAAAGCCCGTCTAAACTAATACATAAAATCAAGGGGTAGAAAATATTGTTTATGTTGGTTAACGGGCAAAATAGAACCAAAGAGGTAGGAATACGAGGGGGGGGGGATTGTGAAACCCTCCAAAAATGCATTACGTGTTAATTATTATACATATCTAATCAGTTTTAAGTCGTTATTACTTCTAGAAAAAAAAAGGTCAAAAGTTCATGTATGGCAAATTTCTGGTAAAATTAAAAATGGGCTCAAAGGGCGAAAAAATAGTGTTTCAAAGAGAAGAAAATTCGGACATTCATAACTACGTTAGTTCTCAAAAGATGAACTGCAATTAAATTTATTATAAATCTTTTTAACATTATTCACAATTTTTATATGATATATTTTTTTTTATAAAAACAGTCTTTAAATCCAAAAATAACAAATAAATAGATAAAAATAAAATTATATAACAGAGGAAGAGTTATTGTATTAATATGATTCTGATAAAACGAACTCCTATTGAAAAATGAAACTAAAAACTCGTCAAAAGCGACTACATAAAATTATTAAACTGGGTTTATTTTTAATCTTGCTTTAGTTTTTGTTGGTAAAATTAATAGTTAACTCCTAGATTAAATTTGCCTGTTGGCCGAGCCGGCAGAATGTTTTTAGTTTTATTATTTAGAATATTGAATGAATTTTTTAAATTTTTTTTGTATAGATATAAATTTGTCTATATTTTCCAAACATTCTTTAGCCAACACTAATTTCGAAATAGCATCCATGTTCGTGGGTTTTTACATTTCGTTCCCTGTCCAATTCCTAAACAAAGCAATATATCTAGGCAAAATAAAGAGAGAATCCAAATAAACATAAGGTTGACAGTTTGTGCTATGCGTTTTTAGTTTTGCATTCATTTAATTTTTTTTCACAGAATCCTGTATTGCTCTATTATTACTAACAAAACGCAACATTTAAAAATTATTTTTATGTATTACATCTTAAAATATTAAATCAACAGGTTAGGTATATTTAACACGTTCGCTGCCGCTTACGTGAAGATGCGATGTTAGTTAATGCCGCACTGTAGAAGTGGGTTTTTCCCAGAAGACTGTTTACTTTTTATAATAAAGAATCAGTGAAAGATTTTCCCGCGCCAGCGCGTGACTGGTTATTGAGACATCACCCCACACCACACGCTGGCGCATGAGTGGCCCCTTAACGTTGGCGCCAAATCATGCGCTGGCGAGTGACCGGCAGCGAATGTGTTAAATGTATCACAATATGCAAAAAGTCGAAAGTTGCACTTCAGACGTAGCAAATGAGGTGCGTTTCTACAATAACGAAGTTTTTATACTATACTTTACTTCGGATACAATACAGTCCCCAAAATCTTTTGGATATCCCTGTAAATACTAAATGCTTTCTATTATACAGGAAGAACTCTTAAGTATACATCAGCAACGTCTACCGATTTCTTAAAATGTAAAATATTTTAATAAAGTTAAAACGCGCCCTAAATAATATTTACCCTTTATACCATTATATAATGGAATACTTTTGTGTGACTCTGTAAATTAATAAAAAAAAATTCTTTGCACCATAGATTGTACAGAATGTAAACTTTTTTATATGTACTTAATAGATGTATAACAATTTTAGTATGTTCGAAAATCGAAAAAATTGCACTTGAAACTATTTTTCCCCATTAGCCGTTATGTAACGGAATAATTTTGATTCTCCTTGTAATTGAACTATGCATCCGATTTTTATTAAATTTGAAATGACGAGACAATATTATGCAACAATTACCCATTTTAAATTTCAAACGATTTAGTTGCGTAGTTTTTACGTTGTTATTTGCAGACAGACAGACGAACGGACGGACTAAATGACGACTATAGGTGCTACGTATCTATATTATAAAGGCCAGACGTATCTGTGCGTAACGCATACGTCATTTTGCAAATGGCAACACTTTCAAATTTTAAATGAAATTTCGGTATTGCATTTTTTGCTACTACAAATTTTTATAATTCTAACTGTCGCACATTTTCAATTTTTACACCATTGTGTAGGGAAAAAATGCATTTTTAAATGAAATTTGTTTGAAAACTGTATCTTGATTTGTTTTGATATATTAATTTTTTTGCAGTTTTTAATACCGCTTTTCCAATTGTGGCAACATGAGTACTCCATTTCTATTAAAAGAAAAAGGAAGGGAAAAAAAGAAAAAATTGATTACTGTATCTTTATGTTGCTATTTTCTCATTAAAAGGGAAAAAATGAAATTTAAATATCTTCTATTTTAAAACCCGGTGAATTTTGATTTCATTTACAAAATTTGATTTACACGCAAAATAATATCAACAATTTAATATCTATTTCAGCTAACAGCATTGAGACTTCAAGTTTTGAAACAAAATGCCCAAATTAAAATGCCTTTTTTTTTTTTTTTTTTTTTTTTTGTAAAAGATGGATATGAAATGTGCATTTGTAAATTTTGATATGGTGAAAATGATGCCGGGTTTAGATTTCACGGGGAAATATTCTATGATTGAGTCAAAGTTG
Source organism: Maratus speculifer (assembly GCA_964019185.1). NCBI lineage: Eukaryota > Metazoa > Arthropoda > Arachnida > Araneae > Salticidae > Maratus > Maratus speculifer. Next base: position 24,972,401 of record OZ025289.1, on the reverse strand, counting down.
AATAAATTTTGCTTTTTTTTTCATTTTGGAATGCTAGCATAAGAACCTTAATTGATAACTTTATCATAATAACAGATCTTTGTTATTTTTTATTGCTTACATGAACGATTGAAGTTTAATTTTAACAATTTCTATAACTGAGTTTTAAAGGAATAGTATTTTGTTAATTCGACGCTAAATATCGTTTGTTTAAGAGTTAGACTTACCAATATAAATGCATTTTTTCTTATAACTAATTAAGTAGGTTTATTATAAGCCTATGCAGCAATTCCTTTTTAAATATTTTCTTTCGTCAAAATTTGACGGGTTCCACCTTGTTTATATAGTGACGAACACCTAAAAAGGCTAATGGAAGATTTTGCTTTAAAATATTTAACCCCACTGAAGCACCGAAAGTCCAAGTGAAACAGGCTTTATCGGCGTTATAGGGCACATATTTCTCAGAACATAGGCGTCTTTGTGTAGGCATTACAGAACATGCACGTAAAATCAGTGGTATGCAGAATCCCTCATAAGTGTGTTTTGCCAAAGGAGAGCTTTAAAAAAATAATAAACACTAAAAAATTTCTAAATTTTGACACTTTAAGGAAATTTACCTTAATTGGGGAGAAAAAAAATTGAATTCCATGTTATCCTATGAGGAAATTACTTAACCCTTTTTTTCATTCAAATTTGGAAATTTTAACAATATATTTTTTCCAGCACGTAGTTAGGGTTACCCTTTATCCCTCTATAAGCGCCAAATTTGTATATCTTTTTTAAGTAATAAGTTACAAACGAAAAAAAAAATACTTTTCGGAATTTTTGAAAGTTTACCACAAATTTTAAAACACTGATGATTATCTTTAAAATATTTTAAGTTTAAAGAGTCATAAACAACTTTCCTATCTATGTGCTAAAAAAAATGTGGTTGAGATTTCTAAATTTGAATAAAAGAAGAAGGATAAGTATTTTTCCCATAGGATAACATGGGATTCCACTTTTTTTTTTCCACCCGATAAATATCTTTAAATAAACTTTTTAAAATATGGCTTTTAAAATAACATAAGATATTACTAGGATATAAGAGTTTCAACATGTTAAAACTAATTCTCTGAAATATTCTGAGTACATCTTTGAAACTCCATTTACATAAAAGACATAAGATTTTGAAACTTTATATGTTCAAAAAGTTCTGAAAAACAAAAAATAAAAAAAGTTATTTTCACGGGAACAAAATAAAGTTTTTTTTTCGCTTTAGAAACTTTTAAAAGATGATAACGTAGTATTTAAAAAATATATAAAAAATAGATTTAGATGTTTTCTAAAATACAGCACGAGAGATCATTAATCATCCGTTTTTGTTTGCTATAGAATAGGTACACTTTTTGTATACAATGCTGTCATGCAAGGATAACGTTGAATTTTGAACTTACAAATAATAAAATTTATTTCCAAAACAAGTAAAACTGTCTGAATGACATATGAGAGGCTTCGAAGTAATTTTCTTTTAAATTTTAAATGTCTGAAACTAAAATAAAATCTAAAAAACAGCAGACATTAGTTGACTTTAAATTTGCAATAAATGATACGATAATGAATAACTCTTTTTTACAAAACAATTTTTTTAATGACATTTCATTTTGTTTGGAATCTTTTTTAGGTGCTTTTGTAATTATGTAAATATGTAGCACATATAGTCGTCGTTAATTCGTCCGTCTGTCCGCATGTAACAAAATAAAAACTACAAAAACAAATCGTTTGAAATTTAAATTATATCGTTTTTGCATCATTTTGTTGGGTCTTTTTTAATTTTATGAAAATTGGATATATAGTTTGATTACAGGGACAATCAAAAGTATTCTGTTACATTACGGTCAATAGGGAAAACTTGTTTCATTTTAATATACTGTTAAAAAAATCCGTTAAATTTACAGCAAAAATTGGCAGCAATGTTGCCCGTAGTTTTTGCCGTAAAAATTGCAGTAAAATTAGATGTCATTAATATATTTACATATAATTTTACGCAATTTTTGCCGCAAATTTAACGGATTTTTTTTTTTTTTTTTTTTTTACAGTGTAGTATTGCAACCCTTCAAACAGGATAAAATCGATATGCATTTACTGAAGTATATGAAAAGGTAAAAAAATATTTACAGAGCTACACAAAAGAATTACAGTACTTAATGATATAATCAATAATATAATCAATAATGATATAATCAATAATATAATCAATAATGATATACTAAATATAAACAATAATGATATAAATTTAACAGCTAATGCATCAAACTCTAAATATTTATAAAATTAATTGTAGTATGAACGCACCTCATTTGCCCCGTTTGATATACAATTTTCAATTTGTTTGGTTTACTGTTGTTTACTATGTTTTCAGACAGATGTTTTAAAAACAGACAGTGGTATAATGCAGTTTAAGAGCGTGTTGAATTAGATAAGTCATAGGCTAGTCTTTGCGATAGCTATACAGCTTTAAAGTAAAAGAAGATAAAAGATGGGAAGAAACGGATCAGCAAAGAGACCTATCTTTTTTAAATTCCGATGAAATTTATGATGGTATCTTTAAAACCTTATTTTGAAGTATCTTTATAAACAGTGCTTTTTAAAGAAAAAATATCAATTGAAAGTTATGTGTAGACAGGCATAAAACTACAACAACAAAAAATATTCAAATGATCGATATAACCTCTTTTATTGGAAGTTGTTTAATTGTAGAAAATGTTATAATCTAATTTTTTTCTTCATTTAAAGCCATGGTATCAAAGAATTTCATGTCAAACTAAATTTTTGAATCACAAAAGTACAATAACCAAATTCCTTTTTTTTCGATCTTAATGAACAGAATTAAAGTAAATCACACTTTTTATACTAACTGTTTACGATTTAACATGGTTCCATGCGCAAACTCACAGTAATGTGTATGTTGCTCATCAGTAAGTTAAGTTGGATTATGGATTGTAATTTGGTTAGTGATAGCTCAATATTGTTGTGCTGCATGGACGTTAATGGTGGCATTTTTCATCATTGATCGACACATTATTTCATTTCACAGAAAACAGTTTGATGAAAATTTTGTGACGAAACTTCATTATTTCAAAATAATAAGTGAAAATTCGTATTTAAATAGAATTGAGTCTTCTAGAAATACTTTATCGATAATTTCACCGAATAGTTGAATTACAACAATTTATTTTGTATTATGAAAAAAAAAACATTTTCTTTAAAGCAGTGAATTATAATTTCTAAAAATTTGTGCTAATGACTTGTTGTAATTCGTATACAGATGTAACCATAAAAATATATTGTGATTTATTATCTGTAGTTTTGAAGAAAAAAACCCTAAGAATTAATTTGTGAATTTGTAATTAAATTCTACAAATATTAAGATGTCAAAAATACACCTGTATCTTTATTTTTTTTATAATTCTAGACTATCAAGAAGCGAATGATAAATCGATTAAAAAATTTCCTTATGATATACGGGTATTTCCATGAGCACTTGTCGTATAAGTCACATTATCAGTAATTGCTAAGTTATTGGTCACCGTTATTTTCGAAAGGTTTGCATAGCCTTATTAAATTCATGAAATATCTCTGATAAAAAAAAGTTGCATTTTTCCGGTCTAAAACACTGGTGTCCAAAATCATAGAATGTGACTTACACGACATGAGAACATGTCGTGTAAGTCACATTCTATGATTCCCACACATCAATTGTGTTTAGTTGGATAAAAGAATGTATCAGTTGTCAATGCATTTTGCTTATACATTAATTTCACTCTATTATTGCACAGAAACACAAAACGTAAATCAAGTTTAACAATGCTTGTGAAATACATCATTAAGTGGTAGTATGATTGTTTTTTTTATATTCATTTGGAAGTTACGTTTTTGAAATTATGTTTATGTACTGCCTGAGAGAAGGTTTTGTAACAAAATTTCTACTATGGAATCTTCATTTAAAAGAGATTAAAATGTTTTTAATTGAAATTTATTTTAATGTATCTATGTATGAATTATCTCAAAAATCTGTCTACGAACTGTAATATTTTTTTTTTAATTGCCTCAAAACTTACTCCCTATTTTTTTTACATATGTAATACATTTAAAATCTACATCCTTTTTGTACTTTCTATTAATATTTATGTCGCTTTGAAGTACAAAGTATTTTTTTTCATCCACTTAAAAATAATTTATGAGTGCGGGAATTCATGTCATTTTCCATATCCTTCTTCTTTGTTCAAAACTTCCAACAAATTTTGTCTTTGTATAAGTTTATTAATGTTCTATTTTCCTTTGCTCCGTATTAATTTGAAAACTGTTTTTTTTTTTTTTTTTTTTTTTTTTTTCGCAAAGCAAAACTTTCTCTTTTATTATTGATTTAATCTATCACATATACAAAGTGCTATCAAATATATGCTGTTAAATAGCAATTTCTGAAGATGAAATACGTATGTTTCTTCTCTTGCCTATACATATTTTCGCTTTATGTTTTATGCTTTCCGGTTTATACCAATAATCTCGATGGATAGCTTGAATATTTCAAGTAGCAGATATCTTCATCTTCAATACGGTACTAAGTGAGGAAATCTTTTAACAGAAAAAGATTAACGTTTTGTAAAAACATCAAATATTTTATCTGAAAATAAAAACTATTGACATTTACTAATTATTCTTTTAAATTAAACAAAAACAAATGACAAAAATAACAAAACAAATAAAAGAACAATGGTTTTATTAAAAATTTCGTAGATTGCTTTAGATTAGTTAATCACTAACAAAATTCATTACAATTTTCTAATAATATAATCTGTTTCTGATTACATATTTCCTAATAATATAATCTGTTTCCTATTTTACAAAGCTGCGCTGAAAAAAAAACCTGTATGGTTTTCAGAGATTTGGATTACTAAAACGTTTTTATATATCGGAAAGAACATAAATTCGTGTAACATATACATGTTTGCTCTGTAAACTTAAAAAGTCTGTGAAGTTAGTAAAAATGTTTTAGAAAATTGGTGAATCTAGAACATCTTATGTAACTTCAACCTGGGTTTCTTGTAAAATTTTAGTAAGATTATTGAAATTTTAGTAGATTCTTTAAATCTACAGATTTATGTAGTTTTACAAAAAATAATTTTGTAGTTCTAAATCTTTTTTTGTGCAATTTACAGATATAATTTTAGTTCATAGACAGATTTTTGTAATTTCATCTCTGTAGAATTAAAGATTTATTTATTTATTTATTTGAACTTTATTTATTTATATTTATTTGTACAGTGAACTGTTCTTTGCTGCATTGAAGAGAAAATTAGTTGCATTGCCAATAGAAGCCATCGATCTTTCTGCAAGATTTTAATTCCGCTGCATTGGTACTCAAAAGGGAGTTTTGCACAGGTCCGGTGTGACGCGACTCAAATACGAAAATTCTATGTAAATAAAACCAGTACCAAACATGAAAATTTTTGTTTACCCAGAATGACATATTTTAACCCGAAAATGTCCCGAATTCAAACTTCTAAAAGAAAATAATTCTGGATTATCAATATAAAAATGAAAAGTACTCTGTAGTTACATTTCTAATATTCTAATATTTGCATTTCTAATATAAATTGTAACTAAAAAAATGGACATGTGTATATTCATTAATAATCCTAATACAGAAATATATATAGGATATCATCCTCAGTAATTGGCACATTAAGAATTTGTCTTTAAACTTACTTCAATTTTCATTACAAAGAAATAAGATATTTACTTGGAAATATTTTTAAATCAAAGAATGCCTATCTGTGCATCTATTTTGCCCACTAAAAGCAAAAAAATTTGAAAAAGTATTTTTATAAAAATATATTTATAAAAAGTTGCTGAAATCACCAGTAATTGGCACCTAGAGCACCAATGTATGACACCTTGTGATCCAGTAATTGGCACAAGTTTATATTTTAAAAAACTTTACATTTTGCATTGGGTTTAATCGCTTTAAATGAATTTACTGTAGATGAAAATGCCATATTTCAGATTTTTGAGAGTAAGAAATCAGCATATTAGTCTGAAATGTGAACACTTTAAAACAATACAATATACAGGGTGATTATAATTAAAGTCCGAGGTTCAAAACGCTCTAAAAAGCGAACCTATCGTTAGAATGGCATCAAATTTTAACAGCGTATTATTGAAGAAGGGGGGAAAGAACATGAACCAAAAAAAAGTTCCAAATTTTAGCGACAGATGGCGCTGTAAGCGTCAGAATTTCGACTATAAAGGACAAATCGTAAAACAACGGCTAAGGCGTAAGTTACACGGTATAAAAGAACTGTATTGTTCAGTGTACATGACTGTACGCGTGTGATACTGTTAGTTACGTAAGCCCGTCCACCACGGCAAGGTCGTACCACATCGGATGGGAAAAATCGGTTTTTAATTGTCCTGAGGCCAAAAACCGCATAAAAAGTATCCCTCCAATCGGATTTTAATTGTCCTGAGGCCAAAAACCGCATAAAAAGCATCCATCTAACCGGTTTTTAATTGTCCTGAGGCCAAAAACCGCATAAAAAGCATCCATCCAATCGGTTTTTAAGTTTGGCGAGACTGGCGCAAAACATGTTCAATATGCTGTACACCGTTGTGTGCAACAAGATTAAATCAAGAAACAGCATGTTCCACAACCGATCTAAGTGTATCCAGGTCAAGTTCAGAATGTGTTGCGCAATGCGTGTCTTTAATTCAGCTACGTTGGCAATCTGAGTACTGAACACAATATCTTTCAGATAACCCCACAGCCAGAAATCACACGGATTAAGATCAGGTGATCGGGCCGGCCAGGCTGTAGGGAAATGACGACTGATAATTCTAGCATTTCCGAAATGCCGCCTCAACAATTGCTTCACTCGATTTGCAATGTGCGGTGGAGCTCCATCTTGCATAAAAATGATACTATCCAGACATTCACGCTGTTGCAGAGTTGGAATGACGTCATTACGCAAAAGAGACTCATAGCGCTGACCATTGACGTTAACGGTAACAGGACCTAAAAGCACCCGTCTCCTTGAAAAATACGGCCCTATGATAAATGATGCCGTAAATCCGCACCACACAGTGACCTTTGCAGGATGAAGTGGTACTGGGTTCGTTGCGAGTGGATTTTCTGTTGCCCATATTCGGCAATTCTGTGTATTGACATATCCCGTCAGGTGGAAATGGGCTTCGTCTGTCCACAGAATTTTCCACGGCCAATCATTGTCCACTTCCATGCGAACGAGAAATTCCAAAGCAAAACGCTCTCTTGCTGGCAGGTCAGAAGGGAACAACTCCTGCACATGGCAATTTTTATACGGATAGCATTGCAGGATGTTTCGTAGAATGTTATGTACCGTGCTCACAGGCGTGTTCAATGTTCGGGCAATTCTCCGTGCACTGCATGGTTACTCACCACCGCTAGACTCTTCCTGAACTGCTGTGGTCACTTCTTCAACTACCGCCGAATCACATCTTTTCCTTCCTCTACCAGACTGCACATCAAACGAACCTGTATTTTCGAATTTTTGCATCATTTTCACCAGACCTCTGACAGTCATCGGTCCAGCGCCTTTTTTCATACCCTTGAGAGTCCTGAACTTCTGCAGAGCCACTGGTGCAGAATCACCGTTCTTGTAATAAAGCTTTACAAGCAGAGCACGATCCTTCATTGAGACACTCATGGCCAACGTCTGTGAAGTGAAATGAGGAAACGCCGTTTACCCAACGCTTTTATAACACCTGAAATTGTCGTGCGCATTCAAGGTATTTTAATTTACATATACTGACGCTTACAGCGGCATCTGTCACTCAAATTTGGAACTTTTTTTGGTTCATGTTCTTTCCCCCTTCTTCAATAATACGCTGTTAAATTTTGACGCCATTCTAACGAGTGGTTCGCTTTTTAGAGCGTTTTGAAACTCGGACTTATTAATACCCAGTAATTGTCATGCTGTCCCCAGTAATTGTTATATGAAGCTTTAATGGATTCCAATAACTGATAATATGAAATATTTTCAAATAAAAACAAATGATAAACATGATAAACAAAATTAGTCTATAACTTTAAAAGTACTTCTAAAATAAGTGGTTTAATCTCAAATTCCTTGCGAATTCCTTGTAATTGGAATAGGTGCCAATTACTTGGAACTAGCAAAATTGAAGCACCATTAATTGGCATCTATTATAATTCATAAATCCAAATATTTGTGTCGAAAATACTTTTATACAATTAAAGTAACCCTTTTTAACTAAACAAAACTGTTGTCAATTAAAATTTAAAATATATTATAAATCAGATAATAATGAATTGAAAAGCATGCCTTCCTTAAGCCAAAGAAGAAGCATTTGCAACAAAAATGGCTAATTTCATACAAGCCATAATTGTTTCTCTTTCCTAGGCACTATTGTCATCTAATAGCATAAATCAAAGTTATAATCTTTAACGTAAATGAGCATATAACTGGTATATGGTCTTGCATTTTTAAAAGACTGGATATAAATCTTATTTTACGACATGTTTGTAGGATGTGCCAATCACTGGTGCATGCTAATTACTGGGGATGTTACCCTATATTTCATTTGAAAAATATTTGAACTTTCAAAAATCAGATCAATCGAAACATAACCTGTAACAATCCAAATACAGCTCAATGGCTAAACATTTAAAATGAAATTAACCCAACTGCAAGGAAAATAATTATTAGCATCTAAATAATTTAAATATTGAATTCATATTAAAAAAAGTAAACTTAAAATTACACTATGTGTAAGTTACTTAAGGGTCATTCTCTGATAAAGGGAAATCTTATGTCCTTAGCTAAAAAATATGAATTAATCAAGTCAGCTATGAATGTTTGCATTTCTTTTTACATTTCTATTAGAATAATGCATTGTTCACAAGTTTAAATATAAAAAAAAATAATTTCAATATCCAAAATTGCTGTAAAGTTTCAAATGTCATTTCCATGACTTATCCCAAAATTCAAATTTGTGAATTCAAACCCTTATTGTTAAGATTTGGAAAGCTTTAGAACAAATGTAATGATTATATGGGTATATTTGATGTTTCTACTTTTTATACATTTAACAACTTACACAAAACAGAAAACATTTTTATTGATTATACTAATTTAAAGTTTGTCCCTACATTAACTGTCATTACCATGTTCCACAGTAATTCTTCATTTAATTTTTCCTTATATGTTATTTTTATATGGAAATTCTCTTAGATTGTATAGTTCCGCATCTTCTTACAAGCTGTAGCATCTATTTTTTTAATTATGCAAAAACTACTTAAATTTATGGATTTTGTTCCAAAATTATAGTCCCTATACTTAACATGTGTCATTACCAAGCTCCTTATTGTTGAAATGACGAAATTTAACTTTGTAACTTGACAGTAATTTAACTTTACACTCATTATCATGGCGTAATTTATTTATGATTTCAAGGTCATATTAATGACGATTTTAGACATTTTAAAAAAGTCATTGCTATTCCTTAGTAAAAATTCCCATTTCTTAAATGTCTGGTGTAATTTCAGTAAGAAATCAAGACTTAAAATACTAGAGTAGTGATGCACAACCTGTGGCCCGCGGGCCAAAAGTGGCCCTTGACGGGTTAACGTGTGGCCCGCGAGTTTTGTCAATTTATAACTGAAAAAAATGCAAATTTTGTGCATATGTCGCAGGAAAAAATCGTAAATTGCTTCAATTTACCGTAGAAAAATACAAAATTTCGTCATTTAAGAATCGTAAATTTTGTTGATCGGCACTGAAAAGTCGCGAATTTCATTGACCAAATGCGGAAAAAAGCGAATTTTGTCCATGAGGCTCGGAAAAAAAACAACAAATTCCGCCATTTGGGTATGGAAAAATCGCGAGTTTTGTCGATTATGCAAGGAAAAACCGTGAATTTTGTCGATCGAACGCATTAAAATTTCAAATTTCGTCCATCGGCATCATAAAAATTACGAATTTCGTCGATCGGCTTTATAAGAATTGCGAACTTTGTTGAGAAAGCAGGAAAAATCGGAAATTTTGTCTATCTGAAGTGGGAAAATCGCGAATTTCGATAATCGGCTTTGTAAAAATTGCGAATTTCGTCGATCAGGCGCAGGAAAATCACGAATTTTGTTGATAAGTTTTGTAAAAATCGCGAATAACGTCGATCAGCATTGTAAAAATTGCAAATTTTGTTGATCAAAGCGAAAAGGAGCGAAAAGATCTTCAATCTTTCCGATCGGCTTCGTAAAATTTATGAATTTTGTCGATTAGGTCTCGGAAAAATTGCGAATTTTTTTCCATCAGGAGCGGAAAGATCTTGAATCTTTTCGATCGGCTTCATAAAAATCGCAAATTTCGTTGATCATGCTAAGGAAAATCGCAAATTTCGTCGATCATACGAAAAAAATTGCGAATTTCATCGATCATGCAAATGAAAATTGCGAATTTTGTCTGTCATGTGAAGGAAAATTGCAAAGTTTATCGATCAGTGTCGTAAAAATCGCAAATTTCGTTGAACAGAGTCGGAAAAATCACCAATTTCGTTTATCAGCCGCAGAAAAATCACGAATTTCATCGATCATGCGAAATAAATCTCGAATTTCATCGATTACGCTTAGGAAAATTGCGAATTTCGTCGACCATGCGAAAGAAAATAGCAAATTTCGTCGATCATGCAAAAGAAAATAGCAAATTTCGTCGGTCATGCAATGGAAAATACCGAATTTAATCGATCGCCTTCGTAAAAATTGCGATATTCATCGATCGATATCGTAATTTTATCGATCGAATTTTATTGATCAGGTTCGGAAAAATTGAAAATATCGTCGATTAGGTGCCAAAAAATCATGAATTTCATCGATTATTTAGCGAAAAAACGAGAATTTTGTCGATCAAGTGCGCGAGGAAATCGAGAATTTCGTCCATCCTGTAAAGAAAAATCGCAAAATTCATCTATCGGCTTTTTAAAAATCACGAATTTCGTCGATCAGCTTCGTGTAAAAATCTCGAATTTTGTTGATCAAATAATATTTTTAAATCTTGAACATTCAAGTGATATTTTGACATCTTGAAAATAATCCTTGCTCTATCTGTTATATGTAAAAAAGTAAAAACTGCTGATATACCCTTACCAACTGAATTGGGTATTTTGACTAGATAAGTGAACTTAAGATGTAACCCCCCTACACTTTGCTCTCAAAACACATTTTTTATCTGATTATAGGCCACAGATCACTTTCTATAAATCGAATTCTGTCCATGTTATTGATGTGGCCCTCGACCACCCAGACATATTTGTATGTGGCCCTTCTCTTGAAAAGGTTGTGCACCCCTAACTAGAGTCTAATCATTTTATCGAAGCCAAAATTTTCCTTTATCTGAGAATGATTCTTAAATAGATGACAAACAATATTTAAAAAAATGTTTTATTACCTTAATTTTTCGCTTTTTTCACTGTTATTACAGCCGTCGTCAGCTAATATAAAAATACAGATTTTAACATCTTAATTTTCAAATGTCACGTACCTGGTGTCAAAAAGAAGTGAAAGCGAAAGTCAATTTTTAGAGCAAAAAAGCATTGGGAAAAAAAAACGAAAACATTGCAGAAAGTGGAATATTACTTATTTCATGTTTCTTTAAATAAACTGGTCATAATTCTGGGTATTTTGTAGTATAAAACACCCTTACTAACAATATTTTCTTTACTTATAGTTTCTATTGATTCTCGGATGATTACTTCACGGTAATACTTCAAGAGACATACACTGTTAAAAATTTTGTGCTACTTTGAACCAAAATTTGGTGCTTAGTAGCTGCCACCATCAGATGGTGAAATCTTCTTCCAAGATTTGGAACTTCGATTGAACCATAGTACCATTTTTTCAAATAATATGGTGTAAACTCGTTCCAAGATTTGGAGCTTCGATTGAACCATCCTATGGTGGCAGCTGGTAATAGCTGCGAGCACCAAATCTTGGTTCAAAGTAGCACGAAATTTTTAACAGTGTATAATTTTTGCATCATTGCCGTTAACTTGTATATTTTGCTTCTGGTTGAGTCTTGACAGACTGTTGCTGGTAGATTTTACTTTAAATCGCCGAAATGTTGTTCTTTGATACGATATTTAAGTCTACGAGAAGTTATTCTTATGAATTCCAGATAAATATTTTCTGTTTTAAGTAGAATTAGATATACTCCAGAAGTTTCATATTTCGGGATGGAGTCTATTTTGTCACTAACTAGATATTTCAATTACGTAACATTTGAAAATTAAGGTGTTAATATCTGTATTTTTACATTATCTGTCGAAGGCTGTATTTACAGTTGAACACACTTAGTATTAAAGTAATTAAACATCATTTTAAACATTTTTGTCACATTTTTAAGCAATTTACACCTAGTGTAATTTTAAGAAACTAATTATTGTCAATCCAACCCAATCGGAATCGCGGTTTGAGTCGGATTTATATTTGAGCACTTTTTCATTCTGCAATTTATTATAAGTTGTACTATCTACTGAGATTATTGATTAACAAAATCGAATTCTTAATTTTAATAGATATAAACAAGAACAAAAACAGTGAGTTTGAAAAATATTTCAAAATGTATAGATAAAAAATGAATAACTTTTCCTGCTTTTTGAGAATGCCATGCATAGTTCTGTAAAGAAGAAACCATCTTGAATTCAACGACTTGCTTCTGAAAAACATGAAAACCACATTTTATTTCTTCATACATTGCAATAGTTCATTCATCCTCACTGAATAATGCAATACATATCGAAGAAAACATTTTAGACGTACATCTGCACTTTTGCGTAAAATATACTCAGATATACGAATGGAATTGAAAAAGTAACATTTTATTTCTAGAAATAGACTTTATAAATACTAAAATGTTATTTTAATATAGTTCTTTTTATCAAGATATTTTTTGATTGACTCATGATTATATAATTGGAAATAATAACTGGATATACATTCAATTAAAAAAATATTTTAAAGTATTTTAGAGGCTAAAATAAAATTGCAATTTTGAATAGTAGTATTAACAAAAAGGCCCAGTTGACATTTTTTTTCATTATGTTCCTAAAGTAGAAGCTATACATAAGTTTAATGATTAATTTTTAATTATTAAATCACTTCCATGATTTAAATCCTTTTACCATACTCAATGAAATGCTTAATATATTGCCATATATTAATGCATCACATCTTTATTTACATATAAAATGCAATGCATTGCAATGAATTACATCTTTATTTACATATGAAGATGTAAAATAAAGATATTTTTAACATCTTTCAAGATGCTTGTGAATAACACACCCATGTGATATGCGTCCATATTTTCTACAGAAATGGAAATAATATCCCTTTACCCCTAATAAATTTCTCTTAAATCGTCATTAAAATATGTAACTGGTACCAACAGATTAAATTCTATAGCTCATATACAGACTTACAAAAAAGATTTCAACAACATCCATTTATTGACAGAAATAGTTGAGTGGAAATTTCTAACTGCTCTATGCATTTATATGAATTAACATTTAGCTTACGACATAATATACATACATATCTGTAGACCATATACAGAGCTGCAAAAAATCATATATTTTAATGACAATTCATAGTAATAGCAGAAATCGAGGTTTCAAATGTGTAGTCCGTTTTTCAAATTGTTTATTTAGACGCCATCTTTCACATTACTAAACAGTGAAATTTTCGCTTTAGTATTCTGTATGTATTAAAAAGTGTTTCATAATCTATGCATAGGCATAGTTTTTCGTAAACTATTTAATGAATATTCTATTTTAAAAAGTGCCAAAAAATATCATAGAAGTTGAAGAATAAAAGTATTTCTTCTAATATTTTGTTCCAAGAATCGTATATTCTTAATACCCTTCCATAAAATAAAGCTAAATAATATCACTTAAATGATGAAATTTCTTATCATTTGTTTTATCATAAACTGGTAGAAAGTTTTAAAAGTTTCCCTCGAAATATAGTTCTTAAAATACGATAATAGGAACCATGAAGTTTCTAGAAAACTGGAATATAAGTTTAACGATTTCTTAAAATAGTTAACTTGGTAACTTGGATTTAATCTTCCATTTAAGTTCTTTTCTTATTACACTTAATTTGAATTTTTTGTTGCAGTGAAACTATTCTTTTACAAAATTATGCCTGGAGACGACTTCGGGAACATCAACATGGTTTTGAAACAGTTATCATTTGAAGAAAACACTTTTCGCCGAAGGAATGTGATATTTTTCAACTACATTATCTAGAAATATTTTTAAGCAGAATTTTCAACTATATATTTAAAGATAAATGCTTAAAAAGAAAAAAAAAGAGTTTCAAGTAAAATAATTTTATTGTTTTTGTGAAAATTCTTTTATTGTGTTTATTGTTTTAATGTTACCGTTAAAGAGTTTTTTAATCGCACTATTGTGACATTAGTATCTGTGAGCGTTATTGATGGCATGTATTTTTTTTAAACTTTTTTTTAATTAGTAATAGAAAATTGAAACAAAGGGTTATATTTTTTAAGTGTTTTTGTTAATATTTGGTCTCTTTTCTATTAAATGGATATTTCTATTTTAAAAAGTAGAAAAAATCGAACATGGATATTTCCTTTGATTAAAACCTTGTTTAGAATAAAAGGGTCTAGAATTATGTTACAAGTTCTAGATGTCAAAACATTTACAAAGAAATATCATAGCTGAAATACACACAGAAACTAGTATTGTTTAACCACTTAATTGACTCTTTTTATTACATACATTAAATTGAAAATATGGGATATCTCCACTTTTTAAAGCTAAAATATTCATAATATTTAGTCCAAACATACCGGGTGTTCCAAAAATGACTGATGGACTTTAAAATTCAATAACTTGCAAACGGCGACAGCTATTTAAAAAATTTTTGCAGGAGGGTTATGTATAATGTCAGGAGATTTTTGCCGTAATTTTTTATTTTAGTTCGCATCTCAAACAGTAGGTGGCGCTGACGTCGATTGAAGGCCAGGTGATCAGTGCTGAGTGAAGCGTCGACCAGGCCTTCAATTGCCATCAGCGCCATCTATTGTTTGAGATGCGAACTAAAATAAAAAATTACGGCAAAAAAAACTCCTGACATTATACATAATCCTCCTGCAAAAAATTTTTAAATAGCTGTCACCGTTTGCAAGTTATTGAATTTTAAAATCCATCAGTCATTTTTGGGACATCCGGTATCTGCCAGTTAATAAGATGTTCTGGGGTAATAACGCCAGGTTGGGTAATAACGCCAAGTGCCAATATTATGCATAATTAGGAAATAATCCAGAAAATGGGGGAGCCTATGGGTTCTGCGCAAAAGGGCTTTAAGTCATCTTTAACACAAACAGCAGCTAAAAGTTAATTTGTTCCATTTGTAGTAGAGCCGTACCGAGTACTCGGTAAATAATCGGTATTCAGCCTACTCGGCCAATTTGCCGAGTACTCGGTATTCGGCCAAATTTTGGCCGAGTACTCGGCCAATACCAAGTAGTTGTAAGAATTTCATTTTTTAAGCATATGAATTGATAACTGATCTGTAAAAACTATTCGAATATCCATGTATAATATATGTAGTAATTCATAAAACTATTTACTCTGTGTTTAACAATATGTCTGCAAAACATAAAAAAAGTTGAGAACAAAATCCCTTAAAAAATTTCACATTTATACAAACAAAAATACTTTTTTATGTGTAGGAAAACAGAAACGACTTATTTTAGATAAAGAAACTGAAAATACAATAAATGCAATAAAAAAATAATAATTAAATTTATTATATTTCAAATTATGGTGCAAAAGCACCAAACATTCTACATTATCAGTAGACAGCGCATTTCTTTTACTACTATAAATTTGGCCGGCCTCTATTATGTTCAGAATAAACAGTTGTCGAAGGTGCATATAAGAGTTTTTTGCAAAGTTGTACTTAATTGAAAAAGTTTTTTTTTTTTCTTCCTTACCATGCAAATGGAGTGCCAGTTTTATAAGTCTTCTGTTAAGAAAGCCTGTAACTCTTTTTGTACCAATTCTTCATGCGGTGATTTTTAACTAGTGCTAGTGCCACAATCTTTTTGTTCATTCACAATTTCCTCAAAACATTGCCAGAAAATAGATGAACTTTTTGCTAGCATTTTCTCTTTTGTTTTGTTGACATAGCATTCTCATATTTATTTTTAGGTGCGTTCATAATTATGTAAATACGTAGCAAGCACCTATTGTTGTCATTCAGTCCGTCTGCATATAACAACGCAAAAACTACCCAACTGAATCGTTTGAAATTTAAAATACATAATTATTACATAATTTTGTCGAGTCATTTCAAATTTGATGAAAATTGGATGCATAGATCAATTACAGGGACAATCAAAAGGATTCCGTTACATTACGGTCAATGGGGAAAAAAGTTTCAAATTCATTTTAATCGTTTGAAATTTTAAATACATAATTATTACATAATTTTGTCGAGTTATTTCAAATTTTATCAAAATTGGATGCATAGATCAACTACAGGAACAATCAAAAGTGTTCCGTTACATTACGGTTAATGGGGGGGAATGTTTCAAATGCATTTTAATGGTGTTACACTCATTCGAATGTAATAAAATTGATATGCATCTATAAAGTACATATTATAATATACATTTTACATAATCTGTGTTGCAAAGAATATTTGTTATTGATTTACAAGGCCACACAAAAGTATTCCATAACATAATGGTATAGGGAGAACATTGTTTGGTGCGCATTTTAATTGTAATTATTTACAATTTTATGAGATTGATATATGATAGCAATATTTTTAAAACTTCGTTATCTTACGAACGCACTTCATATGGTACACTTTACGTGCAATTCCCAACTTGTTTGTTTCTTTGGTGCATTTTCAAGTTCTAGATCATCTAAACTCATCAATTTTAAAGCTTGCTTTTTAAGGCAATTTTAATTTACACATTTATAATTTCCATTGGAAAAGGTTAGTTTTTTACTTAGATATTTAAAAAATAATAAATTTAAAATAACATAATATAATCTGTACACATAAAAATTGAAAAGAAATTGCAAAGCCAATACATTTTTTTTTAATCAGAAGAAAATAAGGTGCAGATAGTTACAAAATAAATATGAAATGTTTGCATTATTCAATGAATTGTTACATTAACCAATAAACATTTTTATTTTTGATAGACAGATTTCAATGATTGGAATAAATTGGAGGGTTAAAGAATGTTTAAATTTTATATTAGTTAATAACTGTAGTTGTCATGTATCAATTCTCCTTTTTTATTAGTTTTGAACTGTCAAAAATTGTCTTTAAAAGGTGCACAGATAAATTTCAAATTTAATAAGTTAATTTGTTTATACTAAATATGTATATTATATTAATTGTACACACAGGTATAGATATGTGTACACAGGTATATTTATATATATGTACACCTAAGCTCACATTATGCACACATCAGTGTTTTATTTTCTTATTATACAACTACTCGGTACTCGGCATTCGGTACTCGGTACTCGGCCGAGTAGTCAGTGGCCGAGTACTCGGTACTTGGCTACTCGGCCAAAGTACTACTCGGTACACCACTAATTTGTAGGCGTTATCACTTTAAGAAGCACCTAAAATCAACGCTTGATCTAGAATTTGCGAGGTAAGTTCTGTGATGTGAAAACTATATATTTATCATGAAATATTTTGTTTATTGCATTAATTTATAGAGCATTTCATGTATTTTCAAAGTGTTATGGGAGAATTTGGATATGTTCGCGAGATACCTTGTAGTTTGTAATAAACTGCGCAATAAGTATGACGGGATAATAACGCCATTCTTTGGCATTATTACATCTAGTAAGGGTTTTACTTATTAGGAGGTCATCAATTACGTCCGATGAGGGTTTATTTTTTACTTTATGCATGAGACTCCATTATCGTCATTGTTAAAATGATTGCATTAAGGGGGTCCGATTCCCAAAACTGATCAAAACTCTAATTTATTTATTTATATTTACTAATTTAAAAACAGTTTCAAATTCTTATACATAAAATGATATCAATTTTTTTTTAATATTCTAATCCCAAGATTTTCAAAATCAGGTTTTTATTGAATTCCCACACTCTTAAAACGAAAGCGTTGATTTGGCTTCTCGGGAAAGAGCTGTGACTTTTTCGATCATAAATGAGTTGTTTTCAAACGATTAAATCTTCTTGATTTAAACTGCTTATTTAAATAGCTCAACTTGATTTAAATTGCTTAAAAACAACTCTATCACTCGAGTTATTTCAACTCTTTTCGAAAAGCTGCCTTTCAAAACGTGAGACGAGTGGATTTCGGCTCAACCTGAGTTATTTTGTGGCTGACTTTTTAAGAGAGCATGTGATTGTTCAATTGAGTTTAAAGTTTAACTGTCCTCTTTATCAGCATTTTGTTAAAAAAATTCCAAATTTCAAGGTACAATACCTTTTTAATTTATTAAACTACGTAAGATCATTGTGCCTAAATGAGATGTGATTTATTATAGTTTTGTCGCATTAAGTGAATTGGCATTTTATTAAATAAAAATACATTTTATTAAGCAAGAAATTATTGCACATTGTGATTTTAGTTAAAAACAAAGACTTAATGTAACAATGTATTTTATAGATGACTTTTTTAAAAAATATTCATTTAACCATTCACTACTGTGACACAAATTGTCACAAAACTACTTTGATCAATCTGTAAGACCACTTAATCAAAAGATGATTAAAAGCGATTAACACATGGAATACTGTTTCTGCACTAAAAGTTTTGTACAGGATTAATTCTTATTAAATTTAACCTATTGAAATATTTCTAAAAATAGTACTAAGACTCCAAACGAGAGAGCATTTCAGTAATGAGTTTATTTAAATTAGAAATTATAAGTTAAACTATGAAAATTGAAAAAAAAAGCAGCAATCAGTAAAATCTCTAACAGAAATTAGCGGTTAATTTTGACGACAATTTAGTGATAATGAAATGTAACCACATAAATCATGTATAAAATTTATTTATCAAGGATCATTTTTTTATCAAAAAATCTTATTTAATTAATTAAAAGTAAAAAATTCTTAAAACCCTTTTAGTATAACGCCCATATTTTAAATTTAGGTCTGTGCGAATCTGCTTTAGTGTGGAGTTTACAGGTTTAAAAGTATATATAAGATATTTATAACAATGTTAACAAGAATATTTTTATAGATAACTCTGGTAATTATAAAATTTCACATGATAAATATATTAGGTTTAAAAACGGTCAAACCCGTGCAATATTTCTTATAAGTAAGCGGGATTTTGTCAGCAAACAGAAGTTAAGAGTGTAACATTCTGTTACCTCCCCCCATCCCTACAAAGAACAAAACATTTTCTATCACTTAGAGTGCATAACATGGACACATAAATTACTGATTTAGTTGAACACAGTTAAAACCGTACAATGTTTCTAATACAGTCGACTCTCCTTAATTCGAAATCGGATAATTCGAATCTTCGCTTAATTCAAACTAAACATGAAGTCCCGAAATTTTCAACAGAAGAATAACGTTAAAATTTTTCATTAATTCGAACTCATTTTCTGTTGACTTCGTTTAATTCGAACGAGAATTACGATTTTTAATTTTTCTTTTCTTTTCTTTTTCATTTGAATGACTTTCTTTCTTTGATTTTTGTGAAAATTGTTCCGAACGAGTGTACATATAATACAATGGATTGATATCCACTTTCTTAGAGCCCCCTCTGTCCATCAGTGACGCTTTAAATTTTTCTTCCATCGTGCTTATTTCTAATCTTTTAATTAGTTTATGTATTTGTATATTCTAATTTAATATAAGTCACATTCTAATGATAACATACGAAATAAATTTAAAAAAAAACACTATAACATTAATTCCTTTGAAACTGTACCATATTAAGCATGTTTTCCATAATTGGAACTTCGGATAATTCGAACTATTTTTGTGGTCCCGACGAGTTCGAATTAACGAGAGTCGACTGTAATTTTATTAAAGCGGTCCTTTTTAAGAAAAGAGAAGCTCAGGGTGTGATATTCCCCTTCTTTTTCTTACACTTTCATAAAACATTGAGCATTCTCTATCATTTAAAATGTCATATGTCATTTTCTAGTGCTGTAGAGATTGTATTTGTTTGATTGGACAATCTGCATGCCATTATTCCATCTTGTTTTATAGTTTTTTTTGCATGGCGTTATTAGCCACACAGGTGGGTAATAACGCCTAATAGCATTAGTCCAGAAATCACGCCATTACATTTTATGAATGCATTTTTCCCTTATTTTTTGTACATATAGTCAATCGGTTGCTCTATCAAATCCTATATTTGCTTGAGAAATAAAAGCTAAAACTAAGCCGTGGAAATTGGTAAATCCTTAACGTGGCGTTATTACACCAGAATACTTTACGATGAAATTGCAACTAAAACTAGTCGATGGAGGCCACCGTAATACTTACCCATCATGGATATGCATAACATAATATATGAAAACGTAACATATGTAAACAATTTATAAAATGCAATATAATTCCAAAACAAATATAAACGTATATTTAAGTACTTTTAACACATCATCATGCTCTATTAATGAATTGCTGATGAACCAATTTCGATAAATTGTATGAAACGCAATTCAGTGCAATTCAGTGCTATTCAAGTAGCACTGAATTGCATAAAAGAAACATCCTTATAACTCTAAAAATAATTATCATATTCACTAACGGTTTCTTGCATCGAATTAAGTGTCTCATTTTCAATTGAAAGATATCTTTGAATTGAAATTTGAATGAAATACAGGGTCATGAAAAATCAAAGAATGTGGAAAACAGGATTAGAAATATCTCGACAACTAATAATCCGATTGACTTCGTTTTTTATGCAAAATTTGTGTTAATTTATTGCCTTTTACTTCCACTCCTTTAAATAAAAAATTTCGAAAATTTTTATATACCTTTCATCAGAACGAATTTTTCGAGAGTCCGAAAAAAATAGTTCCGGATAATCGAGGTTACTGATATGAAATAGGCTTCGTCCCATTCTTACATACTAATCACATACAAAATTTCAAGTCTCTATCTCAATTCGTTCGGGAGATAGAGCGGTTACAGACAGACAGACAGACGGACGAACGGCTAATTTTTTTTAAAAAAATATGTTTTTCGGAATCTCCAGTGTCCGAAATGTGTAAATCCGTCAAAAAAAAATTTTCGATTTTCAAAACGATTGCAAGACTTACCCTATACTACGTATGATGGGTAAGTAAAAATTAGTGGTATCAAAAAGCTTTTAGTGATGGATGAAGCAAACTCTTCTTGCACGTACGAAGTACGGGAATATTAATTAAGTGGTTAAATAATTTATTTTTTTTCTTTTATAATGCTGCTTTAATCCGTTCAAATTTATATTATAAGCTCCAAAAGTCATGATTTTAACGTAGATCAGCGCTTAAAGTACTACAGTTAATTTATTTATTTACGCTAAATGAATTTATTTATCCGTCATTTATTTATTCTAATTTGATTTTTGGGGGCAAATATCACAATCTGTAAATAGACATATTTGTAGTTGTTTTATAAACTTATAAAAAGGGGGGGGGGGAGGTTGAAGATTTGCAAATGTATCAGAATAAAATTTTCTGTAGGTAAAAGGGAATTATACGCCGAAATTTTTCGTATTTAAAGAAAAAATATATAAATCTATATTTTTTTAGCCCTAAAAATTTTTTATTTTACTTATATCTATTTATAAAATAATTGTACAAAATATTTCTTAAATGACGAAATTCTTTACAGTTGCTGTATTTTAAATATACTTTCGAAAAAATGCAATGCTTTCGAAATGATTTATAATAGCTTTATGTAATATGCTTTCGAAAAAATTATAATTTTTAGAAAATAAATCGCTTATTCCATGAAATATAATACAAAAACAGATAAAAATAATTTCTATAAGCAATAATAAATATATAATAAAAGTACTTAATAATGTTTAAAAATTCTAACACATGCACTATTTTTATATTTTTAAACAACTTTATCATGAATACATATTGGCTTTAGGAAATTCTTTAAATTAAAGCTTCTGACTTAAACTGTATGAAAAGTCCCATGCTTTATTTAATAAATATTTCTATTTTCTATGCATTATTGGATTATATTGCCTTTAGCGTTATCAGTAAACAAATTATCAATAGATTTGCTTCTACGAGCGTCATTACTAGTACTTTATTTTTTCAAAAAAATCTTTTTACCACGAAAAGTGAAGGAAAGGGTATAGAAGTAGTAAAAAACTATAATATTAAAATTTAAATAAGATTTTTAGACAGGCAATATGTTAAATAAACGATTTTTAACGTAAACCACATAAAAAGTGACCATTCAAATCAAGTTATTTTAATCTAACCTTTTTTCATTGTTCCCACTATTTTACTCATTTTTATTTTATATTCGTTATTTCAATTTTTTATTTTATTTTATTTTGTATTCGATTACATACTTTTATCGATATCAGAAATTGCATTATTAGAACATTCGTCTCTACGAATGTCAAAGCTGGCATATTTTTTCAAAGTAGGGGGGAAGTGGGCCACATTGATACATGGGGCACATTGATACACCCCCTGTTCTGCACACAGGGTCATTACAGGAAATTTCACAACAGCTCCAAAAGGTAATACTAGTGCACTCAACTACATACAGCAAGTCTTGGAATGATTCAGTGGTTTGATGTTATGGGACGGGTGATTAATTGTTTTTGTAGGTCAAAAGTAAATTTGAGTTGTACAATTGAAATGGTATTATACAACAGTTTCAGTATTTTCAACCGAAAAGAATACTCTCCCTGGCAAGTAAAACTACTCTTTATCAGTTCCTCATTCTTTATTGTTAGATAAATTATGAAGTGTTGGATTTGGGACTCATTTTATTCAAAATTGCTGTATGGGGCACATTAATACAGTGTATGTCTGGGCACATTGATACAACCTAAAACCTTTTCATGTTCATTTTTTCATCACCTTTTATTTTTATTTTTTTACCATACACTCCTTAATCCAACCATTTTTCGCCAAATATTTCTAATATTAGTTTTTATTGAAGTGAAATAGCTCTAATTTCTTTATATTAGAACATTTATAGTATTTTTGCAAACAGAAGACGTAAGAACTTACCCAACATCTAGTGCTAGTAGAATTAACAAAAGAAAAGGACAGCAGCCTCGAAAATCTCAAATTTATATCGATTCTCTAGAGAAAAAAACATTTTCGACATGAGAAATATTAAGTAAGAGAAATAAGCTGCAGAACAGCACAGGATAATTATATTGTAAACAGAATTTTTAATATAATTATCCTTTATTTTCTGTTTATAAACCGATTTATAAACAGAAAACCTGGTAATTTTTTTCATCTTTGCTAAGAAAAAAGATAATGTTGAAATTGAAGTGCCAAGAATGACAAAGTTACCACAGCCAGCAATCAGACAAGGAACAGCCAGAATATCAGGTCATTATACCTTTCATTTTGATTTCTTTAATATTACTTATAAATAAATTGTGGGCGATTTGAATTTCTATAAGTAAATTAAAATGGTTTTATAACTATTTTTCTGTGAAAAATATGCATTGGTGTTCATTTGTCTCCATTTTCCCAGACGTATCAAAGTATCTCACCTGGTGTATCAATCTCCCCGGAGATGGGGCACGTGGATACAAATGACTTTTTTCGATTTTTTAAAAATTACTTGCAAAAATAATATATAAAACAACGATTGTACATTTTTATAACACACTTCACAAGTTTTGCTGTCACCTCATGGTAAAAGAACTTGAAATTTCTGCTTTCTGGACACTGAAAAAATTCTTAGAAAAAATCTGTATCAATGTGCCCCAGGGAGGTTACAAAAGATAGGGGGAACCCTATCTTTTGTAATATCAATAAAATGTAGCAAAATATATATTAATTGCAATAGTAATAATTATAATAATAATCGTGACACGAAAGGAACTTGACACCATCTTGTATGTCTTTATTATTATTATTATTATTATTATTATTATTATTATTATTATTGTATTAGTGGATGATAATATACGAAATGAAACCTAGCTAATTTGTAAAATTTTATTGGATAGAAGGGGCCGTGTTATCTATAAAAAAGAACATTTCCAAGGGAATATCGTAACCTAATCACATAGAAATACAGGTTCGTGTATTGACAAATCCATATATTAAATATTTTACCCTTTATTTTCTTGTTTGTTTGTTTGGTTTTTTTTTTTTTTTTTTTTTTTTTTTTTTTTCAGGAAAACGTAAGAAAAAAATCACAATGATGGAAGATAAAGTATTTCATTTTAAAATTGTTATTTTCTCATACATTTTCCCAAAATAATATTTTTAAGAACATTTTTTAAATAGTGAGATTGAAAATCATTTGTGTGTTTCTAAACTTTTAGTATTTTAATTTTAATTTTAATTTTTATTTTTATGAAGCTGTTTAAGTCTAATAGTCCAAAGCATAAAGTTTCCGACAAAAGAAAAATAAATTCAACGCTCTCTTAGAATGATTTATCAGGAATTAGGGCGTTATTTTCTCTTTGCGTTCTATTTATTATTACAGGTGCTTTAAAATTTTATCTTAAATATGTACAATTATTTTAATAACGTTATGCCTCAAAATGCATTCGCACCCTCTTTAATAAAAAACTATGTGTTGCTGACGACTGGCTTTTTTGCTAATCGTTGCCACAGACTAATCTCGGAGAATTAAACATTTGATGTTATTGAAAAGATTAATAGCTTGAAAAGTATTTGTCAGAAAATTGTTAGTTGAACTATATAAAAAAAAAACTATTTTTTTTAATATATAAATTTTAAATCTAATGATTATACCGTTTTCAAATATTGAATTTCAAAAATTATCAAATTTTAAAATAGAGTATCATAGAGAAACCTTCACGCGTAAAAAGGTAATGATAACGGCACCATGTCCTCACATTTTTACTGGCTAAAACACGCGCCACAAATTATAGTAGTCTTATTATTCTGTTAAAATATTAAAGTGAATTATCATGCCATGGATGAATCATTTTAGGCGCGACTGAGTTTTAACCCCTTTCTTGGCGCGCTTCAAAAAATATCGCCACATTGGTGCGCTTTTGCGTTTTGTCTCCCGGAGCGGGATTTAAGTCCAGGAGACACTATGCAAAAGACATACCTTCTTTTAAAAACAAAACCAGCCTTTTTTTAACTAAAAAAAGAAATCAATAATAGATTTTCTAAAGAAATATACTAAGCTTTGAAGTCAAATAATGTTTTTCTTTTATATATAATATGAAACTAAATAACATTAAGATTCAAAACATCTAAAGTACTAAAGAAAGGCCTAAAACACTTACTTTTAAATACAAAGCACGGTCTCTGCAGTCAAAAAACAATAGAAATGTAGAAAATACTTCCTTTTAAATACAAAACAAAGGTTTCTAATTAAAAAAAAATCTCTCGTATATTGCCCCCAAAAAATTTACTCACTCGATGTTACACTCTTCGAAATCCAACGGCCTCTAATGAGACACAGGATTTTTAATTGATTTCAAGGCGCGAGACTTCAAACTTTTAAATGTTGCTCCTTCTCTCGTCCAATAAGAAAACTAGAAAAGAAAGAACGAACGGAGCATGCGCAAGCCGAGGAGCGGAATCTCTCCGAATCTCCAAGGGTTGCCAAGAAGAGCAGAACCTAAACGGAAAAGAAAGCAAGGCATGGCGCAGTCATCGCGTGTCAAAAAAAAAACGCTGCCAAGAAGTGGATTAAAACTCAGTTTACCCTCATTTTTATTTAATTTTCAACAAATACTAGATATGTCATCTTTTTAGTTTTAAAGGAAATTTCGTATTTTTAATCGAAATGGGTTAAAGGTTTATATTTTAAATAAAATGAAAGCAATAGTAATCATGTCAATGAGACCAATATTTGGGGATTTGTCATACTGCAAAGCTCACATAAAAGTACTCTAATTGTTTTGTATGTGTATTCACCGATGCTGGGTTTGTTTGCGTCTCATGTTACGCTTCTGGATTATGTGCTCATGCACACTATTCCATCTTGAGTTCTGCAATGCAGCCTTACCATCATGTGAGTCGGAAAAATATCAAGCTGGGAATCATCCTAGTAGCTTAATGGTAGATCACTTGGAGCGTTTTTCTAAGAGTTACGGGTTTACACTGTAAAAAAAAAAGGGTCGATCTATTAAAAAAATTTTAGTGATCCTTGTATTTACTACAAAATTTTTTGTAATCTTACTCGGTTACAAGGAATCTGTAAGAATTACTAGAAAAAAAGCTAGCAACGAATAGAGTTAATAGCTATAATAATAATAACTATAACTAAAACTCATTTGGTGTGGTCGTGATAGCCTAGTTGTCATGGCACCGAACTCCAGGCTGAAAGTAATCGGATTCGATGCTGCACGCATCCAAATATGCACCGAATGTATGCAATGTAAGTACTCGTTAAATAAAGGGATTAAGAAAATCCTGTCGTAGCAGTTACCATGGGTAATTATCTCTGGACTTTCCCTCCCCTTTAGAAACATGTCAAAATAGAGCAGGTAGCAATGTTTGGTGCTGCCATCTATTGCGGCTTTTCCGAAAATCTTCCGCTTCAGAAGTCTGTCTTTTTACCCACTGGATGCAACTCGAAGGAAGCTACTGCCCTTTGGGCACACATAATGGTTACTAAAAATAATTTTGGATCTATTACTAAAATTTGCTTAGTGACTCATACTAAAAAGTTTTAAGTTAGTTATACAAAAAATTCTTTTGTTCAGTTTACAAAAAAAAAAAAAAAAAAAAAATGTTTGTTTCACTTGCAAAAAAAAAAGTTTGTAATGGTTACTAAAAAATTCTGTGGAATACAAATTTACTAAAAAAATTTTAGTAACCTCTTGAATTTTTTTTTACAGTGTAGACATTTTTCACCTCGTTGATTTCTACATTTAGTTAGTATCTGATAAATTACGTATTTTGTATTTAATAATTTCAAATGTAATTTCATTGCTGATCCTAATTAAGCTGTAATAGTACTCTATTTTCTGAATATTAATGTAATAAACATAGTCATTTTTAGTTTGTATGTTCAAGGTTTGAATTTTAAATTATTTTTGAAAAAAATGATTTGATGGAATCATGAATACATTTTAACACCATTTTTTTTTCAAATTTAATTCTCGACATCGCAACAATTTTAAAATTTAAACCACTGAACAGGGAGGGTGTGATTCCAAATGTAAAATTTTTGAAAACTGTATTCCAATTTACTGACTTTCTATGATTTTTAAACCAAAAAGCTCGATTACGGAATAATATAATATGAATAATTTTGTCAATTATTTAGAATTAGCCCTTCATTGGATTTATTGGATTATCGGATAATTGAATTATCACCGTCCTAGGACGGGCGTTTACCAGGGCCATAGCTAAGAGGTTGCTTCAGACGGCTCAGCCCACCCCCTACCCGCCTAAAACATTTTCAGTCCCCCCCTGGAAAAAATTCCAAAGTCACTAAATGAATATCTGTTCCAAAAATCCAAATGAAATTCTGTTCAAAAATCTAATTTAGTTTTGAGGCCTTTTCAAAGTTTTGTAGAAATACTAAATTGTAACAAAATAAGTGTTTCAACACTCGCTCATCTTATTTGTTCATAAGAAGTTAACATGGGGCTCAATATTGGACTAGTTATACACTCGAATTTTCATCATCACATTTTTTTCAAGCATAAAATGAAGTTATTACAACAATTAAGTGAGAAACATAGTACCTTTGGTGTGAATATTCACTAATTTATCTTTCTGCATCAGTGAGAGAGAGAGAGAAAATATGACCCCTCCCCCTCCTATTATTCACTTCTAGCTACGGCCCAGGCATTTACACTAAGTCAAGTGAAAAATATATGTAAGAAAACATATCCTGGTGCATGCAGTACTTATTTTATTTTTACATACCTTTAGCATTATAACTTAAATCAGCTCTATAGGAAAATTTTAAATTAAAGATACAAACATAATCGACTGAAAAGTCACAAGTCGAACAAAATTAGTTCATTCTATTTTTATTTTGGCATACTCACTTTTTTATATTTTATATTTATACATCCATATTATTAAAATCAGTTATTATATAATTTGTTTTTCTCTGAATAGCTAGCAAAAATTTCTAAATGTTTTTCTAAAAATTTATCCCTTTAAGTTTTACAATAAAAAACATGAATTGTAAGATAAATTTAACAATTTCTTAAAATAGTTGACTTGGTAACCACTATGCTAGATATTTTTTAAGGTCTTTCCATTATTTTTTTTAAACTTTTGTCACAGTAATATCATTTTTACGTCACGCAAAAGAAAAAAAAATATTACGCCCCTGTTACGCCTGAAAAAAGTTCAGAACATCTAATAGTCCTTAGAATCAAACATTATCTGGCGGAAACATATTGCCTGGGAAAAAGAGTATTGGCATACTTTTAAAAAATTATCGCATTAGATTCATATTTATCTTAGACGAAATTGGAATTTTAAGATTTCATTAAAACCATGCAGTATAAAAGTGGACATTCAAGTCGGGTTTTTTTCCCTATAATTATCATTTTATTAAGAAATGTTCTGTTTCGGTATAGTATAAGATTACATTTCCTTTAAAGAAATGAATAAGAGAATTGTTAGAGAATTACTTTCTCAGAAAGTTATTGTTTATAAATATTTATTTCTTTTAATATTAACTCAGAAATTAAAACAAATTCTCAGCTATTCACTGCTATTGTATTAGAATTTCAATTAACTCTGTGATTTCATTTTTTAAATTAAAAACGCTGGTATAAATAACAGATAAAATGATGAGTCAGATTAAAGCATTTCATTTTACCATGGTTTATCGATTTTATCAAAGCATCCTTTTTCTATACAATTTTCTCTTTAACTATATTAGAAATCTATGGAAGAAAATTTGTTTCTACAGCAGTCATTGTCAATTTAGCAACAACTGTTATCGACTGAAAAAAATCAAATCTTTTTTGTATTATTACTCCACCGGCGAAGGACATCTGAAAGACGCAAATAAAAAAATAAAATAAGATGAAATAAAAAGAAAATAGAATTTAGATGTAACGAATACACAATTATTATTATTAGTAGTAGTAATAGTAGTAGTATTTTAAAAGGAATTTATTGGTTTCTTTTTCTGTAAGCCAGAGATTTTCAAGCAAACATTGAAACTGAAGTACTCTGGGAAATTTGATTGTTTACGTATTTTCTTTTTCCTTTCATAGTGCTTTTTTTAATACAAGCACCTAAAAAATGACCTGGAATTAGATAGATGGAGATTCAATTTTGACATTAATTAATTAACAGATAACGCTTATACTTAAAAAGTTTAGCACGGTTATAAAGTCGTCTTAAAAAGTTTTTTAATTAAAAATGGGTCAAGTACAAGTAAAGTTTAAGAACCGCTGGTCTACCCGACACCATTTAATACTCTAATCCGAAATTGTATAGAGGAATATATTTTAATTTCTTTAATCTAACAGTCTAATTATTTTCTGCATTAAAGTATTTATAATTAATTTTTAAATTCATAATTATGTAAACGTTAAGTTTATGTGCCAAATGCAAAATAATAATAATAATAGATACATGAATATTCATACTTCTACTAAGCGTAATACCAACTCAGTGAAAAATGTCCAAGCCGGGAATCGAACCCGGAACCCTTGGAATAGCGCTCCAAGTGCTCTACCATTTAAGCTACGAGGACGATACCCAGCTCAGCATTTTTCGGGTTCGATTCCTGGCTTGGACATTTTTCACTGAGTTGGTATTACGCTTAGTAGAAGTATGAATATTCTTGTATCTAAAATTTCAGGCGTGATTTCATTGCTGAAATTAATCGAGAAATTGATTAATATGATAAAATAATAATAATAATTAGAAGAAGAGAAAGAATTAAAATAATAACACACAGAAAGAAAGAGAGCTCGATTTCACGCACACAAACATTCAAAAACACATAAAATACAGGTTGGTTTCAATGAATAAAGTGCTTCAACCAAAACAAATCGGATGTGACAATCCCAAAAGTCTCTTCAATCTCATACATGTAAATACTTCAAATTTCGCTATTATAGTGTCAAAGTTAAATGGGAATCTATGTCCATCATCGGATTCTAATGATTTGAAATTCCGAGCATTCGTTCTTAAGATATGACCATTACTAAAGTCGCATAAATCAGGCTATACGTAGCGTTGTAGCGCCAACTGTTGGGTTATTTATAACGAAACCTAATTTTCAAAAACTTATGTCAACATCTAACTGAATCTAAATTTTAATAATCCGTGCTTTTGAGATAGAGCTACTGTAGATATCGTGTAAAATGAGGCATAGTAGCGCCACTTGTTGGACGATGTAAAAAAATGTAAAAAATACCAATCATATTAAGAGCTAGACAATTATGTGAAAATCTGTGCATTAATTATAAAGATAGCGTTATTGTGGAAATCGTAAAAAAATGCAGCATGGCAGCGTCATCTGTTGAGCGGTTCTCGCCAAAATGTAGAAGTCGTCAATTCATGTCTAGGACTAACTCAATCTGATATGTGTTAAAAATCCGTGCAATAGTTCTGGAGATTCAGCTATTGCGGTTATCGTGAAAAAATGCTGCATAAAAGGGCCATCTGTAGAGTGATTTATACCAAAATATAACAAACATCATCTTAATGACTAACTGAATACGAAGTTTGATGAAAATACGTGCATTGCAATATTGAGATAGATTGCGGAAATTTTGAAAATTGCGCCACATGTTGAGCGATTTTCATCTAAAACTATTGAGCATCAATTTATATCAGGGTCTAACTGAATGTAGAATTTTATTAAATTCCGTTCCTTAAATCTTGAGACAGAGTGCCCACAAATTTTGTGTCACATACAGAGTCAGAGACTCGCAGACAGACATTTTGTAAAAACAGATTGTTTGGGATGTCTGATCCCTGAAACATGTAAACCGAAAACCGGAAGTCAGAAATATACGCATAAATCTACTTTATTGTCAAGTATCGTAGCTCTCCGTGCAGTGGTCTCTTCGGAGCACAGTATAATGACACACAAGGAGACGGACATATTTCTTTTCTTATGATAATAGACTAAAAAATATTTGTTTACTTTAAAGTCATGAAAATGTAATTATTGAATTAATATTAATATAACCGATTGATGACTTTTTAATTAATAATGCAAGTAATTATTAGAAAATTTAAATTCTGACTGTCATTTGCATTGACACGCGACTTGTATTTTCGTCACAAACATCTCCAGTCTTGTATATTTCGCTACAAATCGCAAACGCACACACAACACACATATAAACTCACAGAGCAAAACGTTGTTTAAATTGTACAAAATTATCATTCATTATTATTCCCAAATATTTTGCAATGGATTACTTCTTAGCGATATTAGTAATCCAATTATTTGTATATTCTTTTTACGGACGATTTGTTGTTTGTTTTTCAAAGCATTTTTTGGGTTACTAAAAATGGAGTAACACACATAATAATATTGAAGGAAGGCGTCATTCCTTTCCACTAGGTCATGCGCAATTGTTTTACGACAGGTGAATACTAATCTATTACACTGTAAAAAAAAATCTGTAAAGGTACTAAATATTTTCTAGGAAACTGGGATTCCAAGAACTTTTCATGTAACGATAACAGGAGAAATCCATGTAACCGATTCTAAAACTTGAGTTTTTGTTGTTACCGTTACAGGAAAAGTTCTTGGAATCCCAGTTTCTTAGATAAAGTGTAGTACCTTTACAGATTTTTTTTTTATGTGTATAGATTCGCTAAGGACCGTCTGAATGTGAGAGGCCTGACTAACGATTAAGAGGCCGAAATTAAGTTAGGAGAGAGAAAAAGAGAAAACTGTAGTGATGTTTACGGGAGAAGGCATGGAATGATGTTGGAAGAATGACATTATGGGACATGGTTAAAAATATCTGATTTAAAGTGCTGAAATAATTATATTCTGTTGAAGCTGTTAAGCTTTCATGCCTT
This sequence comes from Maratus speculifer, assembly GCA_964019185.1. NCBI lineage: Eukaryota > Metazoa > Arthropoda > Arachnida > Araneae > Salticidae > Maratus > Maratus speculifer. The sequence goes on along the minus strand of OZ025289.1, from coordinate 24,940,205 downwards.
CTACTGTAAATAACACTATAATATTAAATAGTTGTACAAAAATCTATAATATATATAATATTCAATTAAGTTTTAATGAATATCAGTATTCATCCTGTATAATAATATTAATAATAATAATCGTTAAAAATAACTGTGAATCCTTTTAATGCTCGTGATCTAAATATATATATGTGTTTCTTATGTATTTTGACGAAAATAATTACTTAGAATATCTCTTAAATAATTCGACAGCATGTCAATTATTGTTCTAAATAGTTAGAAAATTTCTAAATATTTTCCTCAAACTGAATCTTTTTAAACATTATAATGCAAGACATAAATTTTCCAACAAATTGAAAAGTAAATTTAACAACTCTTAAATTTGTTAACTTGGTATGCTATCTGCTTTTCAATTACTTTCTTTATTGCATTTGTTTTGAACTTTTATGAGAATGAAACCACTATTATATCTGGAAAAACTATTATTTTTGACACTATGAAGCCTGGAACAATTTCAGAACAACTAATCTTCGTTGGAAATATCATCTCCAAAACACATGTCGCTTGAGAAAATGCAGAATTTTTCATACATTTAAAAAACAGTATTAAAATGTGTTCTGAGAGAATTTTTAAATTAGAGATGTGAAGAAAAGACATAGATTATGCGAGTGCACGGTCAAGTTAATTGATTTTATTGAGGATTGCTCTATTCAATTACAATTTCTTTAAAGAAGTAATTAAATAAATTGTTATAAAATTAGTTTAATCAAAATTAATTTGTTTTAAGAATTGTTTTTTTTACAGCGAAAGCAAAGAAAAAGAAAGAAAATACTTAACTACTTATAACTACATATTTATAATTGAAATTAGCTATAAGAATGTTTTCAAATTAAAATCTCAAATGTAAGCCAAGGAAAGTGATTACTTAAATCAAATATATGTGTTTTACTTATTGTTTATTGATTTCATGATTACTTTAAATTTTTATGCTGCCTTATATTACATTACTTTTACCTATACTAGTAATCAAAATATTACGCTACTAATTTCAACTAGTAATCAAAATATTAAACTACTAATTTCAACTAGTAATCAAAATATTAGGCTACTAATTTCAACAGATATCACTCATATTTAGCATTAATTATGAGATCACTTAAAAGCAGAAATTTTTATTTAAGATTAAGCTTTTTTTTTTTTTTTTTGATTCTGTATTTTTTTTATTATTTTTAACTATTGTAATTTATGTAATTGTAATTCTTGTTATTTATGAATTTGTAACTATTTTTTCAAATGCAAAAAATGTTGTAAATATGCATTCTAAACATCTGCAGGATGATTCAGCAAAAGTGCGACAAATTTTAAGAGGTGATAGAACATATTGCAAGAAACACATTTTCTAAAGGAAAACTAGACGACAAATCGTTTATTTAGCCATTATTACTGCACGTTTCACTTCAAGCTGAAGTTTAGTTTTCATTCAGAATTTTTTAAATAATGAAGGTATTTTACCGATAGTTTCAAGAGACTTATTTTATTTCCTTCGACACAAGTATACAGTAATTAGGTAAGTACTGTACTGTAAGTTATACCTCTAATTACTAAGTATCTAAACCCGTATTGCTTGGATACAGAATGTAGATATTTTTAAAAATTCTCGGGATGTTATCATATCGCATATCCTACAGTAGCGAAGTATGTTGAAAGTAATGGAAACTAAATTTCATTTTTAAAAAATTATTAAGATATTTTACGATACTTTCAACAGATCTATTTTCACTTTCTGTGAAATAATAAGTGCACAGATGAATCATGTGTACCGTAAGTTACACCCCTAATTAGGAATTGTCTAAAATTGCTTGGATTCTTAACGTACCTATGATCACAAATTCTCAAGATGTTATCGTAGCGTACGTAGTGCAATAAAAAAGTAAGTATGCTGAAAGTATTGGTAAACTTCTTCATTTCTGTTAAAGTTACAACGGGAAATATGGATCTTATTTGAACTAAGCCATTCTTCATTTGACACTGAATACGTTGGTTTCGGTACAGGTTATCTTTAGAAGAATATTTTCTGCAGTGCATTATATCCATCTTAATGCTTGTCGCACAGGCGATAAATTATCTTCTATAGATTTTCAGTATAACAAAACATTAGTAGATTAGTCTTTCGGCTTGCATATTCAAAGTTCTAGCTCACGAGCTCTCGGGTTGTTCTTCAGTTGTAAAAACTATTTATGCTATATAGTTTTTTGAAACAGTTATACACCTGTTTCAAATTTGAGTTTAGCTTACTTAGATTTCAAACCTCTTAAGATTAAAGGAGTAGTTACGAGATCGTGCTGTAAAGTATGTTTATAATTCTACTTGGAGTTTTAAAAATATAATGGAACTAAAGGGCTTAATTTGTTTTCAGACATCATATTTATTCAAAATGTATTTCTTCAACTTGCAATAGATAACAAACTTTTATTCTACGACAGAAACATGAAGGGAAATAATGTTTTATGGTTCAAAATAGAAAATCCTTTCAAAACTTCATTACTTTCTTTTAAGCGTTTTCGATTTCCAATCTAGAACATGAAACAAAACTTATAAAAAATGTATGATGCAATGAAGAAACATTGCTACATACTCGTCTCTTGTTTTATTACAATTTATTTTCTTATAGGTGGATTTCAAAATTCAGTATCATAACTATTTTGTGTTTATTACTATACGAATACTTAAATTTTAAATGTGCCTTACCAATAAATGTATAAATCAAGAGCAGCTTGCCCTTTTTTTCTTTATTTGTTCTTTCAATCTAAATCGTACGTGAGGCGATGACCAATAACATTTATTCGATAGTTTAGTTTGACTTTTACTGAAGGAAAATTTGTAATGTCAAATATATTTAAAACAAGTACATGAAAAAAAAGTCATGTTCTTTTAAGCTTGAAGACACTATGTTTCTTTTGAAATTGTTTGTTATTCTAATTGGAAATTGATACCTGAATCAGTTTTAAGAACTATAGTTAAAATTCCTATTTTTTTATTAATTATGTGCCTGATAAGATTTAAAATATCTATTATTAGTTTTTGGTATATAAGTAAAAGCCATGTTAATTTGATCGTCTTTTAATTTTTCCTCCAATTTTACAATTTAACAGCTTCATAACTTTTCATCCAATGTGCGAATTTGGTATCATATGCTATAAAATATCTATAATGTTATACGAATTCGTGTCCAACGCGAGGAATGATAACGTATGATATCGTAAAGAGGAGGCAAAAGATCCGAAACTGGCAAAGTGTTGATTACTTTATATAAGTACAGCCCCTTGTACTTTGGATTTTATAAAATTTCAGCGTATTCTGGCACTAAGAGCTGAAAAACACATCTTTAGATTTATCGTCATAAATGTTTCAATAATAATATCGTTGAGAAAATTTTATAAGTTTATCTAATGTGAACGCGTAATAAATTTAAAAATACATAAATTGTTAGAAGTTCTTTCGTTAAAAATCATGTATAATTTAAATGATGTATTTTTCTTATTCTATTGAAATGCAGGATTAAGTGTTTAACGAATTACCAAGCTAATTATTTAATTTGTTGATCGAAAATAATTTGAGCTGAATAATTAATAAATATATGGTCAATATTTCACTCAACGTCAAATTATTTAATAAATAAGGATATTTATATCATTTTTTTCTTGTTAATTTTGGAAATTTTTCAGTCATTGCAAATGAATTAGGGTTATTCACATATTCTATCACATATTATCTATCTTGAAATACATAAAAATTAATTCATTAATTAAACGCTTCCATTATTTCTTACACCGCTGTTACCCGTGAGGCATGGTGACGTCACTGCGACGTCGTTGTGAAGTCACACTGTGACTTTGTGACCATCGATTGTCAATGTGAAGTCACGTGACGTCGATGTGAAGTCACAGTGACTAAAATGTACAGTCGTTATGGCCGTTTTAGAGCTCGTTTGTGACGTCACATTGTGACCACTTTGTGAAGTCGCGGTGTGACAAATTTGTGAAAAGTGTGTCATTTGGGATTACTTTGACATTAACATCGTGACGAAACTGTGACAAAAGCGACGTTGTGACAAAAGTGTTTTTTTTTAAAGGTAAATAACATGTTTTTAATATTTTTTGTAATTTTCTAAAGATTTTTAAGAAAGTCACGTCTCAGTCACAATGTGACGTCACTGAGTCGTGGCATTTTGGTCCCAGATGTGATGTGACCACAGTGACGTCATTGTGACGTCACTGTTGAATAATTACGCTGGCACTCTAATGTCAATTCTGGGGTGCTTAAGAGATAAATGAATATTAGAAGAATTAAGCATTTTACTCATTCTTCAAGTAACAAAATAAAATTAAGTTTCAGGGTGTGTAGAAGTGCAGAATAGTTAATTATAACTTATGCAACAGTAATGTTGTTTATTAATTTGCATGCTGTGATAAAATATAACTATATGTTAAATTTAAATATAGATAATTACAACTTTTGCTTTTAATTTTAAGCAATTACGTTAATTTTTCTAAAAGTTATGATACATTCCTTTTTTATGGATGTTTCGATGCATAATAATGTGGCATTTTCCCCTCCCTCTTCAATTTTTTTATTATTTTTTTTTTCATAAATATTTTTAAATACGCAATAAATCCGCTAAGTAGAATTTTTTTTAAAGCTCAAGCAAATAATTACAATTTAAAGGAAACTCTTGAATGCGATTAATTCAGGATTCAAGCAATCTATAACTACTCAATGATTTAAAGGCTTATGTCATTCAAAAACAGGCGTAGTTACGATTTAAACTGTTTTCTTACGACTGCAAGATTAAAGGTTTAAGAACTTTGAAACGCAATTATTTAGTTTACCAATTCCAATTAATTTAACGGTTTTTCGTAATGAATGAAAAAAATTAATTAATCATCACATTATTGAATAAATGATGAGAATAAGGTGGTATTTATTTTTCTCATAGTTATATATTATAACAATATACATTCAATAAAAATAATAAAATGTTTCTAATTTCTCAAAAGAACTTATTTTAACTGCATGAATGATAAATTGCTCATTAAATGGTCGCAATATTTTTATCCTTTTATATTCACTTACACGCTGACATTCGAGTCTCAAAATTGTAGCTTAAAGGAATTTTCTCCCATAGATAAAATATACCTTTAAAACTACGTTTTCATACTATTATAATCGTAATAAAGTACTGAAATTCTTCATTTGTTTTAAAGTATTTTAATTTAACAAATTATAACAAAGGTGATAATAAATATTGAAATGATGACCATCCGAATTTATAAATAACCTTTTTAATAAAATTTAAATTTCAAATTAATCTGTCCTACATAAATAAGTGCAGGGCGTCTCAAAAAGGACAAATGCATTTAAAAATTAATTGAATATAACTGGAAAGCGATAGAAATCGATTGTTTGCTGCATTCTACTTGTAAAACCAATAAATGTTCAGAGTCACAAAATTACGAATTTAGTTACAAATTCTACCAACAGATGGTACTAGTATGAAATCTGTGACAACTGTGCATTAACCTCTTCAGACCTGAGCATAAAATAACTCTACAAATATATATTTATTGCTTTTACATAATCGAAATGACACCATAGATGACAGAGAGAGTCATTTTTATGAGATCAGTACTTTAGGGGGCTGGTAATTTAGGTTTATAAATATGGATATAAAAGTACTAATCCCCTTAAAACATCAGTTTAACTATCAGTAATATAAAATTACGCAATAACAAAATTAAAATCTTTAAATAAATAAACGATCAGCGAATCCTCAAAATTTTTTATTGTAAAGTATTTAAGTTAAATAATCATGAATATTTCTTAATTTCTGGGCCACAATGTCTTGAAGGTATTTTCGAAACTCGGATGAAAATAATATTTATTTTATGAGGTAATATTCATCAGTGCTGACATTAATTGGTTTTGTTTTAAAGCAAAAAACATTCAGCTGTATAGAAGTAAAGTAAAAATGCAAAAAAATCGAAAAGTTTAGATTTTATGAAGAAAAGAATCGAGGTACACATTTGTGTACCTCAGGTCTGAAGAGGTTAGGAACAACCGAAACAAAATTTAAAGAGTAAATCAGTATTTTCGTATTTTCCTTCCTATTTTCGACTGAAAATGAAAATGTCCAAAAAATTTTAAACAATTAATAAGTACATAAATGTACATAATTATTAATTAACTATAAATCTCGCTCAAGTTGCATTTTTGTGAGTCTGACCAAAATGTTTTTTCATATAAAATAAAATGCAATTCATTCATCAACGGCACAGCATGATTTTATAATTGTACGAATTTCATTTAACTAAAAAAAGGTTTTAAGAATACATACACCAATTTACCATTTAAAATTATTTTTATATTTGATCATCTGTTATGCTTGAATTTTGTCAAGGATTGTTCGAAACGCTTCTGTGGTTTCAAACTAAAAATTTCCTTTTACAGTTACGTCTGCAGTTTTAATGAGTACCTGAAAAACGCTTTCAAAGTTCAGTCATATATGCATAGCTTGCTTTATAATTTGCACTCACATCTTGAATTAATTATGACAGGCCATTATAAACAGCTACGTTTATAGCAATAAATATAGTGTCGAATTAGTTATGACAGGCAATTATAAACAGCTACGTTTATAGCAATAAATATATTGTCGAATTAGTTATGACAGGCAATTATAAACAGCTACGTTTATAGCAATAAATATAGTGTCAAATTAGTTATGACAGGCAATTATAAACAGCTACGTTTATAGCAATAAATATAGTGTCGAATTAGTTATGACAGGCAATTATAAACAGCTACGTTTATAGCAATAAATATAGTGTCGAATTAGTTATGACAGGCAATTATAAACAGCTACGTTTATAGCAATAAATATAGTGTCAAATTAGTTATGACAGGCAATTATAAACAGCTACGTTTATAGCAATAAATATAGTGTCAAATTAGTTATGACAGGCAATTATAAACAGCTACGTTTATAGCAATAAATATAGTGTCGAATTAGTTATGATAGGCAATTATAAACAGCTACGTTTATAGCAATAAATATAGTGTCGAATTAGTTATGACAGGCAATTATAAACAGCTACGTTTATAGCAATAAATATAGTGTCAAATTAGTTATGACAGGCAATTATAAACAGCTACGTTTATAGCAATAAATATAGTGTCGAATCTCTCATTTGAGCGATACACATCAAATCGAAGATTGATTTTCAAGGTTTCTGAAGGAAAAAATGAGATTTTTGAAACACAGATAGATTTGGTTCAGGCTGAATTGTCGGTAACATTTTCGCCGAAAATGATTTTTTTTTTTTTTTTTTAATTTCGGATTTGGAATCAGAATTTGCGCCTAAAATGAAAACGAAATTGATTTTTCGTTCGATGCTTGTTCATCCTGCTATTAGTGTATCCTCGTCAGAAATTAGAATATGCTGTATAAGAGTGTTTTGTTAGTTAGAACAACAGGTATTTTTACATTTTTTGTCTCTGAACATCATTGCCTGACCATACTCTTTTTAGGTGCGTTCGTAATCATGTAAATACGTAGCACCTATAGTGGTCGTTCAGTCCGTCCGTCCGTCCGTCTGTCTGTCCGTCCACATATAACAACGCAAAAACTACCCAACCGAATCGTTTGAAATTTAAAATACATAATTATTACATAATTTTGTCGAGTCATTTCAAATTTTATGAAAATCGGGTGCATAGATCAATTACAGGGGCAATCAAAAGTATTCCATTACATTACGGTCAATGGGGGAAAAGGTTTCAAATGCATTTTAATCGTTTGAAATTTAAAATACATAATTATTACGTAATTTTGTCGAGTTATTTCAAATTTTTTGATAATCGGGTGCATAGATCAATTACAGGGGCAATCAAAAGTATTCAATTACATTATGGTCAATGGGGAAAATTTTCAAATGTATTTTATACGTTTGAAATTTAAAATACATAATTATTACATAATTTTGTCGAGTTATTTCAAATTTTACGAAAATCGGATGCATGGATTAATTACAGGGACAATCAAAAGTATTCCGTTACATTATGGTCAATGGGGGAAAATGTTTCAAATGCATTTTAATGGGGTTGCACTCATTCGAACTTATTAAAATTTATATGCAACTATAAAGTACATATTATAATATACATTTTACATAATTTGTGATGTAAAGAACATTTGTTATTGATTTACAAGGCCACACAAAAGTATTCCATTACATAATAGTACAGGGAGAACATTGTTTGATGAGCGTTTTAATTGTAATTCACTATTTACAATTTTATGAGATTGATATATGAGAGTAATATTTTTAAAACTTCGTTATCGTACGAACGCACCTCGTTTGCTACGCTTCACGTGCAATTTCCAACTTGTTATTATTGTACTGAAATTTCCCGATCAACAGCAACATCTTAAATAAAAAAAAAATATTGGAAAATAATAAGTGAAATTTATATACGAAAACTACCATATCAATAACAATAATAATAAAAAGAGAAATTAATTATTATCTCGTATTGAATGAAATATTTAAAAATATCATTAAAAACAAATCAATAAAAAAAAAAAAAAAAAAAAAAACTTCACTTACCAAAACAACTTTAACTGTATGAACTACACCAAGCTTTATATATCAAAGCAAATTTAATTTTGACTTCACATGAAATTTTTCAGTCTGACCCAAATCAAATAAATGTTTGTGATCCAAACTTTCTTAGTAAATAAAATGAAATCCATATCACGTAGACGCAAGGTACATCTTCGTTTTCAAAACGTGTTTATTAGGTTAGGGTTAAATTGAAATGTTTTACACGAAGTTGACAAATAACTAATAATTTAATTTGATTTTCTTATACATACAAAGACACTAATAATTTGTGCAAAAAAAAAAAAAAAAAAAAAATCATTTTCAAATTTAGCTAAACAATAAATAAAAAAAAAAAAAAAACTATTTTATTTGTCCAGATTGTTAATAGATTTGTTAATACAAATTTTATTTATTTGGGATATTTTATTTTTACGAAGAAACTAATGATTTATTAAAGCACAGATTCATTATTTTCAAATGAAAAATAGGAAATTGTTTCTTTGTAATTTATTTTTTCAGCATACGGTTTTCTTTATCTTTTTATGCAAATAACAGTGTTGGATTGAAAAAAATGTCGAAATTGCAAATAGATTTTTCCAAAGTAATTAATTTATCTTTAAATTAAAAAAGCAAAAAGGATAACTTATTAATTGCTTGTCAGGTTATGCGACTTTTTTTCACTTATTTAAAGAAAAATTGCAAATCATTAATTATTTAATAATATACAAATTCTATTATATTTAATTTGCCATTTTCATGAGTTTAATAAAGCTTTTTTAATCAATGGACGAAATAATTTGTTCCAAGATTTTTATTTTTTTCAAATAAAGTATATATGCGGCTTATAATATGACGGACTGATAATAAAATAAAAGCCGTTTATTTATTTTTCTGTGACACTTTAGCTTACGGCATGTTTTAATTAAATGGTTACAAAAGTTAGTATATTTGATTAAGTGAGAATTCTCGGAAAGAATCAACATATTAAATGTTCGTTAAATGGGAATTACGTGCGTAGTAAATGCATTTTTGTCAGATCTGTTGCTGACATAATTGTATGTTTTATAAAAAGTATTCGATTTACTAGTATTAGAGAATTCTAGAAAATATCTTTCCTGAATATGAATGTTAAAAAATTTACGTATTTTTTTATTGACTAAATAAAGCATTATATTTCTCATCAAGATATAAGTTATTACATTGGCAAATTTAAGTTATATATAGAGGTAAAAATTTTGCTGTTTAATATAATGCGAATTTCTGAGACCAATTAAAATGCTTATTAAAATGTTTTTGATTCCTTTGCTTTGAACATGCCTAGAAGTAAATTTTCTATAATGATTAAATATTCTGTAGTCATTTTAATTATGAGTTATAGCTTTTTATGAAGTTACTGATTAGATATTTCCAACTGAGCTAAAAATTTCACAGGCAAGGAATCGAACCGAGATACTTGACTTGCAAGTAAGCCAAGTATGTGGGTTCGATTCCCGGCCTGGGCAATTTTTCACTCAATTGGAAATATTTAATTCGTATGATAACTTTACCAATCAGTTTGATTGTGTTAAATATGCAGGTTACTTATTATCTCCAAACAAATTTATGAACGCATTGCTACATAATTTGTGCAGTTACAACAACTCGTATTCTATATATTTGCATAAAGTATCAAGAAACGTCTGATTTGCTTGATTATAGAAAATATAGAAAATTCTGTAAATGACATGATAGAAAAAAAAGCATTACTTGAAAGTTTTGTTTTTCAAAAATATTGGTTAGTACAGTGGTTAAATGAATAATGCGAAATAATCTTTTAAAAATTCAACAACTGGTTGATTGAAGTATTGTTCATTTGCATATGATATAATTCAAAATATTCCTTTATAATTACTGTACGTATAATCTGTATTGTAAACTATCCGATATTGTTCTATAATCTGTATTTGCTTTTCTCATATCTAAATAAAATGTTTGTTTAAATGCATCTGATAAAAAAATATTTATACAAACTTTTGAAATAACACTTATTCAAAATTTTCATCTCCTTGTTCTGCATATAAATAAATCAGAATTCAGTTGATTCAGTTATTGATTTTTAAGAATGAAATAATTAAATTTTTACCATATTTTTTTTAATATAACGTGCATCCAAAAATTTCAAAATTGAACAAATGATCACTCATTTTGTCGTTTTTAAAATAATGTAATGCGATTACTTTATCTAATAAATTTATGTTTAGAACAGATAAGTACCTTTAAGAGATATCAATGGTGATTACTTACACTATATTGCTAAAGTAAAAGTAATTTAAAATAGACTATAGCACTACAGATAATCTATTTTAAATAGATAGCAACTAAATGTGAATTTAGAATTAGTATTTTCTAAATATAAAATTTATTTAAATAATTTTCGCCATTCTTTAAAAACAATAAAACGTTAAGTAATCTTAAACATGACTGAAAGTTTCATAAAATAAAATACATTCTGAAATTAATCTTAATAATAATAATTATAAAAACAATTAAGCTTTGAAAAAAAAGAACTCAATGTATCATCTTTCAAAATACAAAATTAATTTTATCCTTATCTAAAAACATTTCGGCACAAACTTTAGAAATTCTTGAAATCTTCAGTAAATTTAGTTATAACATTATTTATTTATTTCAATAATAAACAGTGGGTGTAAAAATTGATTAAAAAATTTTATCTTAACATACAAAATTCAAGTGGTGCTAAATAAAACAGTGCAAAAAATAATATCATGTATGAAAATGAATGTAAAAAGAGCACTATGATTTTATTTATTTTTAGTTACGGTACACAAATCTAACACCTACATAAAAATGGCCTTTTTTTATTTGAATAAACAAGTACTCCCGGAAAAGCTCTTAGATTTTTGAGCTGTCTTTAATCTAGATAAAAAATGTCGTTTTAAGCCGTTAATTAAGATGATGCATAAACAAACCAGATCTCTCTGCTAAGTCATAGCAGATGTAGTCATGCAGTCATGTAGCATCAAGACATCCCCGTATTTGCTTTTTTCTTAATCTACGAAAGTATTATATAACCCCGTACGAAAATATACAATAACGACCTCAAAGTTACTCACAATTACGCCAACACAAAGCGATAGGAGCAGCTGTGGAAAATGCATTTTTAAAAATTAAAATAGGGAGTTGAAAATCATATGCCCTAGTTACAGCTTGTGTCAGACGTGGGAATGACAAATAAAGGTGGTACAAGGTGTTCGTCAGACGAACACGCATAAGGTGCTCTGAAATAACGTAAATGATGATTCGTCAGTCTGTATTATCTGTTCCTATTTCTATTGTGTTCACTTTGGGTGATCTTGATACCACTTTCGTGGCTTTGTAGCATCCTACGGCGTCACTAACCACTTGAGACAGTTACTCTGTCATAAATGGTTACTCTGCAGCATGCAGCACCCGTTAAACAGTTTTGCTGGATACGGGACTCGGGAGATGTGTGTCCATTTCGCAAGTTATCTGAGGAAGTGTAATCTTACGTTTTTTTACAACTACACTGTTAAAACTAATGGTGACACAATGCACCTTTTAGGGGTGAAAGGCTTGTCTCTCTGGTGACACCCCTAAAGGAGCCAGAATGGCACCTTTAATTAGGGTGAAAAGATGGCACCCTTAATCCACAGTGTCCAATAATTAAAAAATAAAAAATATACAAACCGACTTTTGGCCGTCGAAGGATTCGAACTTACAACGTCTGATTACAAGCTCAGCGTTCTAACCGCTCGGCCATCGAGCTCACCTTCATTCACTCATAGCCATAGATTTTACTTGCCGTCACAGAAAACAGAAAGACACACGTCACAGCGCATGCGCATGGTTCCAGTCACCCGATGAGTTGCCACATTGCTGCCAATAAGAAGTGCATGGCACCTTATTTAGCTCCAATCACCCAGTAAGAGACCTGTCGGCGCTGCAACCACATATCCAAGCCCCTATGGCACCCTAGGGTTCCAAATGCCCCGGGTTCCAATGGACCCTAGGGCCTTTTCACCTCCGGGTCCCAAATGGCACCGGTTTGTCACCTTCACTTTTAACAGTGAATCCTCTTCAAAATTCATCGTCCCTGTTCTACATTTGCCAAATATTCTGCTTCACAAAGGATACTTTTCCCAGTTTTATGTAGTCTGTCTTAACCCTTGACGCAGTGGTTATTGAAAATCCTTTAAATTTGGCTGTTCTAGGCACGAACGCTGGAGAGAGTCGAGCTCTATTAGTCATGCCTCTTTGCACACCAGACAAGTTGGGCTTAGTGATGGGCGATTCTGGAAATTTTGAGAATCGATTAAAATCGACATCGTATAAAACAACATCGATCATAATAAGAATCGATTTCTCAGTTCTAGAATCGATACTAAAATCGATATTTCGATATTCAGATTCACACAGAGAAGATCCAAATTACTAATTCCAAAACTTCAGGACCATAATTACCGCCTCCCCCCCCATCCCCATTTAGGGAGGCATAGAATTAAGCTATTGCAGATTTTAGAGTCGGGTAATAAGAATTTTAAATTTTAAAATGATTGTCACTTATGGTTGTCACTTACACAAAAACTTTGACAAATTTGAGAGACATAACTCAACTAATAACAACACTGAGTAACTTGGTATTAAACCGAAGGTAAAGAGTGCCAAGAGCGTGTAACTAGGATGGGGAACAAGGAGTATAATTTTTTTTTCTAATGCCAACCAAATGTTACACGAGATAGTTTGGAAGAACAAAAATATGCCCCATACCCAGGGGGGGGGGCTGGTAAACCCCACTCTTGACGGAAGGGCGACCATAGCCCAAATGCATCTTTTGTCGAAGTTTCAAAATGAGGAATTACAATAAAATAGAACGAGAATTGGACATTTTAAAAATTGCATGCATACTTCGAGCGGCCCATTTAGTAAAGATTGGCGAGGAAGGGGGGAGGGCGAGGGATTAGAACGGACGAACTTGGAAAAAAAACATAATAAACTAATAACCCAAATAACTGAGCTTCTAAACAAAAATATAGTGTTTAACTTAGTGTTGAATTCATGGGGTGGCCGCGGGGAACATGTACTCTTTGAAACTATAAAAAGTGCCAAGAGCATGTAACTAGGTGAAGAGAGGGGTAGTAACAGAAAAAACGAGGAGATAAAAGCTTTATAACGATATGTTACATGAGATGGTGTGGAAGAAACCAGAAGTGAAACCTTGAACAATTACGTGTGTATTTTTTGAATCGTTAGGATATATAATTGAATCGTCAGGAAATACTTTTAAATGAATTAAAAAAAAGTTCTATAATATTAAAGAACATATGAATATGAATAAAAAAACCGCGCGATACCATATGTCCAGCTATTGTAGTTAACACACTATAACTACTTTCTTACATTTTAAAACGTGATAAATACACCAACCAAAATTAGACCATACTATCGATACCTTAATCCTTATCCAAATAAATCATTTTGTATTAATGCCTGCTACAATATCTGTAGATTACTTTTTGAATTATTCAAATCGGACATTCCATTCAAAAGATATTACGAATTTAAAGATGACAATCTAAAGAAATAATAGCGCTGCTGAGCACTCGGTGGCTAATAAGCTTAGGGATTACGTGTGCTATCAAAAGATTGCGGGTTCGAACCACAGTTTCGCTGATATGTATCAATGTTTTTTTTTTTTCCGAAGAAGTTTGAAAAATTAAAATTTTAACCCATTATGGGTCCGTAATGTGACCTAAAATGATGGGAGAAAATTTCTTATGCTAGGTTTGTAATGTATGAAGCATAAGCTTTCAATAGACACATTGTATCAAGAAATGAGAAAAAACCCCTCTGCCCCCCCCCCCCAAAAAAAAGGTCCGATAGGGAAAACCGGGAAACTGGAATAGCAAAAAGAACAGCAAGAAATGGTTAGCTATACTAGAATATTTCTCCCCACTGTAACTCCTATAGAAGCAAAGTTATAACCTTTTAAAGATTGAAATGAAGTGAAGAAATAAGCAAAATTAGGTGAGTGATCGACAGGGGGGGAGAGGTCCACAGCTATGGGGTGCCATATAGCTTAAACTTTTAAGTTAAAAATGGTAGAGAATTAAATGAGCGAAATTTTAAGGAGTATATTGGGGGAGGGTGCAAGTCTCCTCTCAACATTTTTTTTTCTTGCTTTTGAAGAAACAAAAAAATACACCCCCGGTGGGGCGCAGATAAACCCGAAACGGGCGGCAGGGCGATCCCTTATTTATCTTTTGTCAAGGATTTAAAATGTGGATCTAAAATAAAATAGACCAAGAATTGTACATTTTAAAAACTGTATGCATATTTCGAACGGCCCTATAAGTTAAAACTGACGCAGAAGGGGGGGGGGGATTAGAAGAGACGAGTGTGAAAAATAAAACATAATAAACTAATATTTCAAATTACTGGACTTCTAAACAAAAATATAACGATTTAACCTAGTGTCGAATTAATGGGGGTGGCCCGCAGGGGATACCCCCCACCCCCAGAAGTTATGAGATTTTATACTTTTTAATGCACAAATTGCGATTCCCTCTCTCTTGCAGAGCTGTAAAACATGATGCCTTTCCCCGGAGTCGCAGAAAAAATACTTGCATTCAATACTGATTTAGCTTAGAAAAGAAAAAAAAATCCATTCTTATACGTAATTTTACACCAATATTACCATTAAAACGATAAAATTGGTAAATTTTAGTAGATCAAAATGAAATCGATTTCAAAGATCGAAATCGAATCTAAAGATCGACATCGAATCTAAAGATCGAAATCGAATCTAAAGATCGACATCGAATCTAAAGATCGACATCGAATCTAAAGATCGAAATCGAATCTAAAGATCGACATCGAATCTAAAGATCGAAATCGAATCTAAAGATCGACATCGAATCTAAAGATCGAAATCGAATCTAAAGATCGACATCGAATCTAAAGATCGAAATCGAATCTAAAGACCGATCTTACGGCCAGAATCGATTTTACATTTTTACTTTCTTTTGTAACTTTACAAGAAGAGAGTATTAGATTCGTGAAAAATTTCGACTTCCTGTTTTTGATGGATTTATATATTTTAGAAGGTTTTTAACATGACTTCATGGTTTTTAAGAAATATCTGTCTGTGTGTGTGTCTGTCACTCTGTGAGTCTGTATATGACAAAAATTTCTGACCGTTCTATCTCAAGAACAAATGAACGGAATTCGACAAAACTTTAGATTAAATTTAACCTTGATATAAACTGAATCTAATTAATTTTTGGTGTATATAGCCTAACAGGTGGCGCTGTTATGCTGCATTTTTTGCGATTTGCACAACAGCTATATCTGAATAACGAATGCACGGATTTTCATCAAATTTCAGATCCAGTT
Source organism: Maratus speculifer (assembly GCA_964019185.1). Lineage (NCBI taxonomy): Eukaryota > Metazoa > Arthropoda > Arachnida > Araneae > Salticidae > Maratus > Maratus speculifer. The sequence goes on along the minus strand of OZ025289.1, from coordinate 24,924,147 downwards.
AGCCCTTGACATGAATTGATGTTTTTTGCATTTTGATGTACATCGCTTCTCATATGGCGCTGCTAAGCTGAATTTTTCACAATTTCCACTCAGAGCCATGTGAAAGGGAGGAAGGCGGTCGTCCCGAGCGCGGAAATTTAGGGGGCGCCAAATTTTTACCACAAATATCACTTATAGCCTATCACAAGAAAAAGTTAATAGGGGGGGGGGGGCTAAATTGGAACTTTGAACCAGGCGCAGTTCTCTTTTCCACGCCCCTGTTTCCATTTTAGCTTTATCTCAAGAACTAATGCACGGACTTTCATAAAAATTTAGATTCAATTAGTCCTTGATATTATTTGATGCTAATTACATTTTGGTGGAAATCGCTTAAGAAATGGCGCTGTTATACTGCATTATTAATGACTAACGCAATAGCGCTATCTCAAGAACGAATTTTCATCAAAATTCAGATTCAGTAAATCCCTGACATAGATTAGTGTTGTTTAGTTCTTGGTGTAAATTGCCCTAGTGGCGCTGATATGCTGTGGCGCTGATATGCTGGTGGCGCTGATATGGGCGCTGAAACAGGTGGCGCTGATATGCTGTATTTTTTATGATTTCGCAATAGCTGTATCTCGCGCTTTCATGGATTTTCATCAAAATTCAGATTCAGCTGGTACCTGATAAACATTGATCCTGATCAATTTTTGGTGTACATCACTCAACAAAAAACGCTATTTTGCAGGGGGGGGGGGGTTGTTCTGAGGTTTCTGATTTCTTCTATCTTAGAAACTAATACACTGAAATTTTGGAATTGGCACATCCGACTATTTTATCTTCGAATTTTGAAGGAAAGTGAAAATTATATTACCTTCAGAGAAATCGATTTAAAATTTTAAAGTATCGATTAAATCGATTTGGCCGTAGTATCGATTAAATCGATTTAAAAAATCGAAATCGCCCATCACTAGTTGGGCTTAATGGCACTTTGCTGAGAACAAAATTTTCTGATATAACATTCACACCAGCAAATGCTCGACTGATGTAACATATGGCAAAGCAATATTGGATGGTCGACACATTTGGAAATAGGACAATAGGAGGAGATATTTTATTCTGCGCCTGTAGATTCTTATGAAGCTATCAATTCTCAATTAATATATTTGCAGACGTGAATTAGAAAGTTCACTTTGACCAGACAATCAAATGTCAGGAAAGCGCGACGATTTGCTGATTGCGTCCATCGATTAACATTTTTAATCAAGATTTTGCTTTGACAGAAATATCGTATACACGAGAGAACTATTTTTTTGTTGATTTTAGCTTTTTTTACGAAATAGCTTCACAAATACAATAGAATGATTGATAAAACTCGACTTTTTAAATTTTGGACAAGGCGAGTTTTTAAACTTACGTCCTTATTTTCAGATGTGTAGCTGCATTTATACGTCCAACATTTTCAAAGTAATATTAATATGAATGTTAAAATTAATGCTAAAAATTCATCGTATTAGTAAGTAAACTATGTTTCTTGAGCATGAATATGTTTACTTCTGATTTAGCATCCATATAAATTATATTGCTGGCTGACAGAATTGATTGGTACCCTGTAAAACTGCTCAGAAAGCATCCAAAAAACCGTGACAGGGAAATAAACTATATTTTCTATAAATACATCTTTAAATATCTGTGATTTCTGAGTCTTGAAAGAACATGATTTGATATCGTGTTGTCTATATACAGATCTCTTATAAAATAATTTTAAAGAATACACTTTTGAGAACAGTATGATACATATTTATTTTAAATTTAAACAGCCCGGGCAAAAATTTCTAAATGTGTCTAACTTAACTATGCTAATGCAGAGCAAAAAGATTACTACAAACTAATAGTAAAATATAGCAATCTCTGAAAGAAGTTAACTTAGTTTTTATCTACTTTTTATATTCTTTTCTTCTTACATTTGGCTTGTATTTTTATCGCTGCGAAACTGTTCTTTTACAATATTAGATCTGCAAACAACTTCGGAAAATCAATGTACCGTGGAGACAAATATTATCTCCGTAAACCGTATCCCTTGAGAGATGCAGTGCTTTTAAACAGCAATAGCATAGGAATTAATACTTGTTATAGGGGGATTTGTATGTAAAAAAATGCTTCTTAAATCAGGTGAAATCATTTTCTTGTGCTTTTCATGTTCTTAACACAGTAAAAGCTTTCTTTTCCAGCCATTATTTAATTACATTCTCTATAGAAAAACGAATAATCCAATAATTATAAAACTAATTTCCTACGAAATTCACTGTTCATATGTTTTTTCTAAATGTTTTTTAAACCAGTTAAAGCAGACTTTTCCTGATTTTTTTTCAGCTAATTTTATTATTATTTATTATTTATTGTTTGGCAAAAATAGAATTTTGTATACAATTTCTCCACATAGGTATAAAAATTTAATGGAAAAAAGACATACTCTAACCTAGAATGTTTTCACGCTAATATCATAGCAAATATAATTTAGCTGCTTTAAATTTTTTCTTCACTTTAAAAACGAACAGTTCTCCAAATGCAATTTTGAATCAAGTAAACAGGCGGAGTTATTTGGAGTTTACATCTTCAATTAAATGTTTTATTTTAAGCAGGTATAAATGTTTGTTCATATAATAATAATAATAATAATAATAATAATAATAATAATAATAAAATCTTTTGTATTGATCGTACAGTTAAATTCATCTAACATGATGATGATTTACCAGCAATAAAGTAGTCCTTTAAAATGTACAATATCGATACATAAGTAAAATAAATATTCAAAAACTGAATCAATAACCAATAACCCATTAATTAGATAAATAAAAATTAGATACATTTGATTACAATGGTAAGTAACAAATTGGAAATTGCACGTGACGCGTAGCAAATTAGGTGCGTTCGTACGGTAGCGAAGTTTTAAAAATATCACTCCCATATATTAATCACATAAAATTGTAAATAATTACAATTAAAATGCGCACCAAACAATGTTATCTCTATACCATTATGCAATGGAATATTTTTGTGTGGCCTTGTAAATCAATAACAAATATTCTTTGCACCACAGATTATGCAAAATGTATATTATAATATGTACTTTATAGATGCATATCAATTTTATAACGTTCGGATAAATGTAAAACCATTAAAATGCATTTGAAATATTTTTCCCCATTAACCGTAATGTAACGGAATACTTTTGATTGTCCCTGTAATTGAACTATGCATCAGATTTTGATAAAATTTGAAATAACCCGAAGAAATTACGTAATAATTATGTATTTAAAATTTCAAACGATTAAAATGCATTTGAAACTTTTTCTTCATTGACCCTAATGTAACGGAATCCTTTTGATTGTCCCTGTAATTGATCTATGCATCCGATTTTCATAAAATTTCAAATGACTCGACAAAATTATGTAATAATTATATGTTTTAAATTTCAAACGATTCGGTTGGGTAGTTTTTGCGTTGTTATATGCGGACGGACGGACAGACAGACGGACGGACAGACGGACGGACTGAACGACAACAATAGGTGCTACGTATTTACATAATTACGAACGCACCTAAAAAGGATTTAGGAATTTATAAAAGTCTGTACACTGTTAAAAATTTTGCTCTAGTTTGAACCAAATTTTGGCGCTCAGTAGCTGGCACCATAAGATGGTGAAATCTTGTACCAACATTTGGAGCTTCCTATTTCAACCTCGTTCCAGCTATTGAACTTTACTTCAACAGGAGTTCAGATTTTACCATCTTACATTGGCAGCTATTGAGCATCAAAACTTGGTTCAAACTAGAACAAGATTTGTAACAGTGTACATAAGTTTTTGACTTTACTTTTTTTCCCCAGCATCTTTTGTTGCAATAAATCTAATTGTGCGTTGATAACTTTCTTCAATATAGTGCATTATCTTTTTTTTTGAGATTTTCGGTTACATTGTCGCTCTTTTGATTATTAGATATTTTCACGCTGTCTACCATCATTAGTTATTTCCTGTTGGAGTTCGAATAGAAATTTTTTAATTATCTTATGCTGCTTACGAAAACAGAAAAAGAATACTTGTACACTTATGTTAAAATCAATGTTGCAAGATTGGAGACACAGTCACTATTTTCAGAAATTCCCTGCTGCAAAAGTGCTGCTTGCGAAAACAGAAAAAGAATACTTGTACACTTATGCTAAAATCAATGTTGCAAGATTGGAGACACAGTCACTATTTTCAGAAATTCCCTGCTGCAAAAGTGCTGCTTGCGAAAACAGAAAAAGAATACTTGTACACTTATGCTAAAATCAATGTTGCAAGATTGGAGACACAGTCGCTATTTTCAGAAATTCTCAGAATGTTCTCGTATCGTACATTGTACAGTGCAAAGTAAGTATAGTGAAAGTCTTGGTAAAGTGTGTTAATTTCTGTTAAAGTTATAAAGGAAAATACGGATTTTATTTAAACTAAGCCATTCTGTATTGCTGAACAAATGGATTTCGGCACAGATTACATTTTAAAGAATGTTTGTTGCAGTGTATCATATCCATCTTAAAGTTTGTATCAGTGGTGATTAATAATCCTGCATATTATCCTTCAATAGAACAAATAGATAGATTAGCTTTCCGGCTTGTTCTTTCAATGTTCTTGTTAAATGGCTCTCGGGTTGTTCTTTAATTGTAAAAAACAGTTAAGCTATGAATTTTCCTAAGCCGTTATACATCTGTTTAAAATTAAAGTTTAACGTATTTTAGATTTCAAAATTCTATAGATTAAAGGTGTGGTTACGAGATCGTTCTATAATGTTTATGATATCTATTTAAAAATTAAAATATATATTGTAATAAAGGAGTTTGATTTATTTTCAGTAAATATTATTAATTCAAAAATCATTGGTTCAACTCGAAAAAAAAAAAAATTATTCTATGATGAAAAACTAAACAAATAATGTTTTATGTTACAAAATAAATAGAAAGTCCTTTCAAAATTAGATTACTTTCTTTAAATCCTTTTCTATTTCCCATCTTAGAATAGGAAACAAACTTTATAAAAAAAATATATGATACAATGAAGAAATATTGCTATTTATTTGTCCTCTGTTTTATTTTATTTTCTTATTGGTGGGTTTCAAATTTCAGTACCATAATCCTTTTGTGTTTATCACTATAGGCGCCAAAGACAAATTTAAAATGTGTATTACTCATAAACGTATAAATCCATGCAACTAGTTTTTTTTTTCAATCTAAACCGTACGTGATGCGATGACTAAAATCATTTCTTCGACAGTTCAGCTTGACTTTTATTGCAGGAAATTTTATAACGTCAAATATAAAATAAAAAAAAACAAGTACACTAAAAATAAAAGCTATATATACATATATATATATATATATATTTAAGTCAGAGGGCAAGTATGTTTCTTCTGAAATCGTATTTTCTTCTAATTGAAATTTGATACCTAAATCAGTTTCAAGATCCATAGTTAAACTTCCTATTATATATTAATTGTGTGCCTCTATTGTATTATAAGATATTAAATACTTATTATAAGTTATTTGAACCTATATAGAGGACTTATGTTTTTTAAATTTTTCTTTCAATTCTTCAATTTCAAAACTTTGTAATTTTTCATGAAATATGTGACTATTGTACCTATTATAATTTTTTTTATGTGTTTTATGGTATTCGATTTCAAGTCCAAAACAGATGGCGTTGTACCTAATCCGAATCTGAAACTTCTACTTAACGTCAGTTAAAAACACGACTCGAAGCCAATGTAAAAGAAAATTAATTCATATTTTAACACAATTATGCAAAATAATCTACTTTAATGCATCTCGTATAAACTTCAGCATTTTGTATAAAAATGAACACGTATACATTAACTATTATTGAAGTACTGGGTGATCCAGAGGTTCCGGGTGTTTTAAAATGTTAATAATTAGAAAATTATGCACAATACAGAGTTGCCAAGTCTCGGCTTTTTGCACACCAGTATTATGTTAGAGAAAATCTGTTTATTTTAAATCTCTGAAATGTTCAAATTAAATAAATCGGCATTTTCTGAATTAAAATACTAGTATCCAAAAAGCCGGAGACTTGGCATCTCTAATAATAGGAAGATGCGGTTTTCAGTGCTTAGAAAAGCGTGGTATTTCCGTTTATAATGAGTTTTTTAAAAATAAATAGTTAACATTTTCAACAAAAGATGGCACTAGTTTACAACATCGAAAGTTTCTATACCATGCATTATACAAGCAGATGAATTCATTGCACAACATCTCTTCTACGATTATTGCTCGGATTAATCTTTAAGGGTTAACAACGTTCAAACTCTTTTTCGAAGGTTAAGGATATTGCATTTAAAAGGAACTTCAATACAAAATTTGATGTGTAACTGCTAAGTTAAAAAATGCTTTCTTTGCATGATAAAGCTTTATTAGTTAAGTGGTTTTACAAAAAGGATGAACCGGCAAGTTTAGGTTTGCGTTCTTATCGTACGATGCGTGGAACTAAAACCGGAAAAGGACCGATGGCCATTACAAATCTGAAGGCTGTGATAAAAATGTTTGAGGAAACAGGCTCATTGTAAGATCGCCAAAGATTCGGGGATCCCAAACGTCTGTTGCAATCATAAATGAGGTAGAGCTCGATACCGATACTCAATCCACATCATCAGCACATAGTGAGTACAGTGCATGTGCGATTTCACGACTAACTGGAATTTCTTATGGAACCGAATCACGATAACTAAGAATCATTCTCAAGAGATATCCGTATAAATTTCATCATGTGGATAAATTAAAGTCAACCGAGTTTATAGCACATCAAGAGTTTGCTATTTGGGTTTTTGAGAAAATGGGGAATGATGCGGATTGGACTTCAGATTTTTTGTGGACAGCCGAGACACAATTTTCCATACGTGAAAGCGTGAATACGCAAAATTGTCTCATATGGGTTAAAGAAAATCCTCATGCATTAGTGGAAAAACCTCTTAATGGCGTAAAAGTGACAGTGTGGTGTGGCTTTGCAACTTCTTCCATTATTGGCCCTTGTTTTCTTCAAGGAAATTTCTCGTGGTAGATTGCAAGCAGTTTCCGTGACAGGTGACAGGTAGCAGCGCTTCTAAAGGATAAAGTCATCCCTCACTTGAAAGAGAGAACAGCACTCCATGCCAGATTGAGCACCTTCCCACATCGTTTCTACTGTCAGGAAGATCCTGAGGACTACATTTGGATATACCCGTGTCTTGAGTCGCATTTTTCAGCACGAGTGACCTCCAAGATCTCCAGATCTTACACCTTGTGACTTTTGGTTGTGCGGCTACTTGAAGTCTCATGTATACAGAAATCGGCCTATGTCATTGACCCAGTTGAAAGACACCAGAGCATTTCAAAGATATTCCCTGAATTGCTTTTTAATATTGTGCAGGCTATTTTAAATCGTCTCATGGCGGTACTTATAACTGATGGTTGCCATACTGAAAAGTTGTAACCCTTGGATACTGATTCTTTATTTTTAATGGGCTGTATAATACCATAGTAATATTATACTATCCATTTTAGCGCCACCTGTTGGAAAAAAGTGTAACTAATATAACATATATTTTTGTTATTAAATACGAAATCCAACAAGTTCTACGAATTTGTTAACAAACCGCATCTTCAATTGTTTATACTTTACTAATTATGAGCATTTTAAAACTCTTGGAACTTCTGGATCATCCGGTATATATTTTTTTCTTTATATAAATATTCAATCGAAGGAAAAAATCGGATACAACCAAACGTGACCCGAAAAAATCAAAACATAATGAGAAACATTTATAGTAAACCCGACCCGCAGCTAAAACCAGTCCCGATTTCGACTCAAAACGAAAATATATGACATAAACCAGAATAAAATAAAAACACGAGTTGGGTTGGGCTCAGATAAAACTACGCTACTCGACACGATGCAAAAAACTAATACGAACATATACGGGGTATTTGATTTAGATATTTTTAAAATACTATTGGCATAATTTTTAATTTTGCTAAATGTTTTCTATTAATTTCAAAAGTCGGAAAATTAAAAAAAAAATCTTATTTTTAAAAATTTGAATAATAATAGTAAGAATTTAAAAATATAATATGAACGAGAGCTAGAGGTATTACGTAGAAGAAAGTAAACAAAATATAAATTTATTTCAATGAATGAAGCTCATTATAGCACTGAGAAAATGAAAAATCATTTATTTGAAAAACTGAAAATCTTTTAAAACTCCATTTCTTTTTTAAAAACTCTTAGACACGACAGTACAATAATATGAACATATGCAGAAGTATTTGATTTTGAACATTTTTAAATACTGTCTGTGTAATTTTTTATTTTGTTAAACGTTTTCTATTAATATCAAAAGTCAGAAAAAATATAAAAAAAATTAAAGATGAGATTAATAATAGTAATAATTAAAAAAATGAAAGAAGATAGAGATAGAGATATTACATACAAAATGCATATTACATACAGTAAGCATACAAAATACAGAATTATTTCAATGAATAAAGTTCATTACAGCTGAAAAGTATTCAGTACAGTTCATTAAAATTGAAAAACCATGAAAACCCGAAAATCCTTTAAAAACACTATTATTATCTCTTAAAAATTTCCGGTTATCAATCCAGAATAAGAAACGATATACCAATCAATGAAAAAAATTTCCTACATATTCTTCTGTGGTTTTTTAGAAGTTTATTTTTTAACAAGTATAGTTTTAAAATCCAGAACCATACAACTGTTTTGCGCTTATTACTGCTCGTGTAGATTAGTGAAATTTAAAATGTTTACCGCTTATAAGGGTATAAATCCAGAAAAGTTTATATTCTTAAAATCGGAATTGAACACATTACAAGATGATTAATAAAATTTCTTCAGCTGTTTATGATTTTATAGAAAAAAATTGTAATATACGAATCATACATATACGTCTTAACGTCATGTATGTCTTAAGCAAAAATATTATTATAAAAATGCTTTCTTTTTGACAAAGGATAGGTATTACATTTTTTCGATTCAGAGACTTTCGATTTAGAAATTTCTGAAACTCCATAAATATAATTTTTTAATACTAAAATATGAATCATAATGGTAACAGATAAAAAAAATAATACTAAATTAAGAACAAAGAACAGAAATATGGAGAAAATATACGTACACACAATACTATCACAAACACACAAATGTCACAAAAAATAAAATCATAATTAAAAGAAGTTTGCTTTTTTATCTCTGTTTTTCTGACGGAAATAATTCGTGAGACGATGGATAATGACATTTCTTCGATAGTTTATTTAACTTTTATTGAATGATAGTATGTAGTAACATTAATGTATACAATTCCTTTATGCAATCAAAAATGCACTAAAAAGAGAAGCACTGTAAAAAATAAATCTGTGAATTCACGGTGAAAGTCTGGCAACAAAGTAGCCGAATTTTTACCTTTCCGTTAGTAGATTTTCCGTTTTGGGAAATAAAAGAAAGGTAAACTCCGTTTGAAGAAGCACTAACTTTCTGTTACAAGGTTTGATTTTTAATTATAATAATCTAATATATTTTTTTAAATTAACGAATCGATTAATCGTCAAAGAATTCGAAATTTCCGAGTGTTTTTAAGCTGCTATATTATTTTACTTAATGCAATGTTATTTTTTATTTCTTTTTTCTTTTTTATTTCTTTTTTTTATTTATTTTTTTATTTTTTCTTTATTATTTTGTATAATTTACTTCAAGCCGTCCTGAGGATTGAACTCGTCTTTTATGAGATTGTTGAAATCTGTTGTGCTTTTTAAAGATTCCCTTTCAAATATATTCGCGAGAATATTTGTAAACGGTTTATTTTATTTTATTTTAGATTGATGCAAAATACTTATTATATTTTAAAATCAATTTTATTTTTTTAAATAGTTTAAATTAAAAAAAAAATCACTGTTTAAAATCACTGTTTTTTTCCTTTTGTTCTTTTTTTTTTCGAATGAATGAATGAATGAATAAATTAATTAATTAATTAATTAAAAAACTTTTTATTCATTTTTTACAAAACTAATGTTATAGACAGTTTTTTGAAAATGTCGTACTCTATTTTATTTTTTCATTATTATTTTTGGCTAATTAATTAAAAGATTTTTTATAAGAAATAAGAGAAAAATAAACAGAAAAAATGTAATTTAAAAGGGATTTTTTATGCCTTCATTATTTTATGGCACTAGTGAGATTCGAGCCCACAAACTGCGCTCGCAGGCGATTAGCGGTGTGGTGCCTTTACCACTTGTTGTAGTGAAAGTAAAATTTTGTGAAATTTTATTTTGTGTAAAAAAAAATGTAACTAATTTTGTTTACAGAGATGTATGATTTTCTGTATAATTAATTGTTGAGCAGTCATGAGGCGCCAAGCTGGGGAGCCCATACAATGGGGCTGACAGTATACGTCGGCTATAGTTTATAGCCAGTCACAAAAATATTTATGACAGTCCGCAGGACTGCGCCCCTGTTCTCACCCCCTTGAAGGGGCCACTTCTGGGAAAATGTTGGAGGCAAGGGACGTCGGGGCAAGGGTCAGCTCAGCCGGACCAGGGGAGGAGCATGTAGGACCCTTGTGCAAATAGTTTTGTTCATGATACTAATCAGATGTGGGGCTAATCACAGATTGGCTAAGGGGCTTTCCGAAGGCCAGAATGATAAAAGCCAGTTCGTGTATGCTTTTCTCGAGAGAGAATTTCTTTTTACGCTAGCCACATGAGGAAACTGGTTGCTAAAGTTTCATTTAAGTACTTTGAGCGATAACACATAGAGAGAATTTATTAATACGGGACAAATCACAGGGAATCGTGTTTTGCAGGCATGCAAGCATATAGCTAAATTAAGTAAGCGCTTATTTGGGTCAGTAATGATAATAATATGAATAATACAGGTTTTTTCACTTTAACGTGATTCACACACACATATGGACAATCTTAATAAAAAAATAAAAAAAATGGTTGGATTAAGATAAGCATCAAAAAAAAAACAACAAAAAAAATATAGACATAATAAATTTTTAGGTTTTCCCTGTCCCCAGACGAAGTTTTATAAGCTCACTAGGCATGGAGGTTATCTGCAGTCCCGGTTTATAAATTTAACAAATTAAATATTAGTTATTTACAAATTTTGAAACACGCTTCAGTTCATTACAGTACGAACACAATATATTTAAACTTTGTGCTAACAATATAAATAATTAAACAATCAGCTGGCACACTATATAAGTAGGAGCAGTGATACAATAATCACAATATATACTTGAAATATAAATAAATAAATTAAAATAATGCATATTATAACAATGAAACACAGTTTATACAGGGTAAATTTCCACGAATAAATATATAAAGATGCATACAATATAGTAAAACATAATAATTAAATAAATTTCTTTGTGACATACAGCTTCTTCTTCTGTCCTGAAAACATGTTATAATGACAGATAAAATTCATAAAAAAAGAAATAATAATATCATGCGATCTCGCTTTATAGCTTACAATAAGATTCTCATATTAAAAAAATAAATAAATAAATAAAATAAGTAAATAATAAAAAAAAAAGAAAGACAGCGTGCAAACGCATGCTTGAATGACAATTCTTCATGCTTCTTCATGCAATTAAAAAGAGGGGAGTGTCAATGTTGGAATTGATGGTTTTCTGTTCTTCTTATGAAGAGATGTGTGTGTATCATGATCAAATTACAGGATAATTGAAACATAGATATTAAACATAATAAAGAAATATATGGTTGGGATCTAAAAAAAAAAATTATTGTTGTTGGTATCTAGTTTATTTGCTTTTCACTGAGTTATAATAATAACTTTGACTTAGAAAGACTTGATGCGGGGGTCTCGCTTAGGGATTCGTCATGTAATGCATTAAAAAAAGGACTCAGAGTGAAACGATTACTCGTGATATTACGACACTTCTGGTCCCCTCACTGACTAGGTGTTGGTAAACAAACGGAGATATGTTTCAGTGGGATTGGTTGGGTCAGTTGAGTCGCTAGAATGAGGGGATGGGGGGCGTCATGCAAGGAAGATTGGAGGTCATGCTTACAAGAGAGACTTACCTCGTTTTAGCTGAGGAGCCTGCTTTCGCTTTCCGATCTAGCTGAAGGGTCATGCTTCGCCTTCCAGGAAGTACACAGTTGGAGAAAGGCCATGGCTGGGCAGTAATATCTTCAGTGGGCGCTGAAATAAACCAAACAGATTAGATGTCAGGAATAGTGTAATAAAAATAAGATATATGATTATTGCTAGTACTTAAAATTCCCATATAAGTTGTAAAAAAAAAAAAAATCACTAAAGGTACGATGGCTAAATTGGCCAAAACAGCACTTTGCGAGTAATTCTGTGGATCTATCATTGAAACTGTTTTTAAATAAAAAAAAGGGGTATTATAAGTTTAAAATTAAATAAAACATAAATTCGTTAAGAGTGGGAATGTCCAGTTTCTTAAAAGTGCAAGGGAAGTAACGTCGTTTAATTTCCTTTGGAGACAGGATTAAGTGTTACATGCTAGGGCTAAAATAGTAATAATGATAATAAAAAATAATAATAATGAAATAATAATAATAAAAATAATAATGTTATCTTATTAACTCTCTTAAAACATAATCACAACAATAAGCTTCAATTCCATGTCAAAATTTTAAAATACAAAAAAATGCAAATACCAAGCTCCAGGTTCCATATAGAATTGGTTTTTCTGCTTAAATTTAAAAAAAATAATTATTAGGCATTAAATACGTAAATTTTTCAGTTTTGTTTAAAAAAAAAAAAACATAAATAAATAAATTAAGATATAAAAGCTAGGATGAGTAATGAATCATTATAATAAGATGGTACATACTTTTAACATAAAAGAGGGGTTGTCTCGATGCGTCTGATGTGCAGACAGCTTCGCAGGCGAAGGTCTCTGCTTCCGGCCTGCATCCGATCATGGAGTCTCAGCTTTTCTGTTATTCACCTGTTAAAAAAAAAAAGGGGGGAAGAACCGAGCTATTGTTAGTATAGTGAATTTACAATATATATAGATTGAAGAAAATAAAGAAATAAACATATACATAAAATGTATGCATAGAAGAGCGTAGTTAGATTTCGGCTTATTTTGAAAATTTCATTTTAGATGTTTTAAAATTTTAATACTATTTGGAGCTGCAGTTAGAAAATAAATAAATAAATAAATGGATAAAACATAATTATCAGGACTAAGTTTAAACTATTATTCATTGTTAGCCTTATAACCCTAAGCTGCATTAAAATTACATGGCAGTAGCATGATTAAATAAATAATTAAAAAAACTGTTCTATACTAGCACGATGAGTCGCGAACTAGCCTGATTGCGTCGTGAACCGGCCGTTTAGGCAGATAATAGGTTCATCTTAGGCAGAGCTACTCTGTACGCAATGTAGCGTAAAAAAAAAAAAAAAAAAAAAAAAAAAAAAAAAAAAAGAGAGAAAAAAATTAATAGGGTGCTTACAAAGCAGGCTAGTTGATTTATGTTTCACTGAGGATTTAATAGATCAAAATAATTGGGTGTATAAAGTTTATAGACATAAGGTAACATCATACACTCTACAGCAAAACTGTGTGTCAGGCTGGCTCTCTGGATAAAAGTGAGAGGCCAATGATTACGGCTATCAACCATGTGTCTAAAGTATATAGTAAATAATTCAACTTTTACGAGACACATAAGGCAATTAATATACGGGAATGATTACTGTCTCTCTCTTATAGGCTAAGATTAAAAGAATAAAGCACACTGTTTCACTTAAGTTATACAACATATACAGAGATATATATGTACTTACTTTGTATGAGTAATCCTTCCGATGACGCTTTGAGTGGTCAGACGCGTTGTATTTCTCCCGCGTCGGCAGAAGTATAGGGTCAGCTCATTTGTGGTCTTTTTAAAGGGGTGTGAAGTACTAATGACACTTTAATCGTGGGAAACTGGATTCCCGTCCCTGGCTGTCAGTGTTGGGGCGAAGAGAGGAATATATTTTGTTTCTCTTTTCACGATTTCGTCTTCACATAAATTCAGTTGTCTTGAGTGGGTGGTAAAAAAAAAAAAAAAAAAAAATTAAAAAAAAAAAAAATTTTTTTTTTCTCTCACGATGACTAGGTTTTGAAAGGGAATTGAACGAATGTAGGGATCAATATAATCGGTATAGATTTTTATATATAGTCTAGAATGATTTTGCTGCATACGCGTGAACTTTGTTCTGTCCGCTGTAAATATTTTTTCTGGCGTATGTGTTAGTATAATATATATATTTTTTTTTTTTTGCATACATTGATTCCTCTTCAGGATGTTATATATATATATAATTGAAGATATATTGTCATAGTGTGGGTATGAACAAATATAGAATTGATTTTGAATCGGACTCTTGCATATTGAAGTGTGTTATTCTTGTTTTGTTTCTTTATATACTATTGTCATACATCAATTTTATAAGTTGTGTGTACATTATATGTGAAAATATTAATTATATATTAAAATGCCATTTTTCAGTACAATGATGTAAATTTAGCCAGAGTTTTACTTTCTATATTAGATGCTATCAGAGTTTGGTTTAACATTTGGTCTAGAAATCTGAGCCCATGTTTACAGGGCTCATCTACCAAAATATTCAAAATTCTGGGAACAATGATAATAATCATTACCATAGTAGTTGAAGCAAGAGTGACTTCGAAGTTATATTACACGAAAAGTTCTTTGAAGAGGCCATTGCTTGAACTAGAACAAAAATTTGCTAATACCCAGTCTCTAGTAAGCCTGTGAAGGACCGGGCGAGGTCGGGACAAAGTAAAAAGTCTCAATTACGGCATAGCAGCTAAGCATTTCTTTCTCTGCTGTCTGAAGAGCTGTATCAAAGAGGATTGGCTTCACGAATTCCACGGCTGAAAATCGGATTGGGACACAGCAAAAGGACACTTATACTTGTGCCACAGACTGTTGCAATACAGTAAGATAGACTGGAATACAGCTGAAGGACACTCAAAAGGTGTCACAGACTCTTGCACCACACTGTAATGGACGGTAAAACTCTTCAGAGACACTGATGACTGTGCCACTATGATCAATGAACTGGATTCTTCAGCGGTGCGTTGCAATAAAAAGCAGCACAGAACTCATTTTTTTTAACATTTCACACACAACAGAACTTTTTTTTTTCATTTATCCAAGGGGGGGAAGATGTTGTAGTGAAAGTAAAATTTTGTGAAATTTTATTTTGTGTAAAAAAAAATGTAACTAATTTTGTTTACAGAGATGTATGATTTTCTGTATAATTAATTGTTGAGCAGTCATGAGGCGCCAAGCTGGGGAGCCCATACAATGGGGCTGACAGTATACGTCGGCTATAGTTTATAGCCAGTCACAAAAATATTTATGACAGTCCGCAGGACTGCGCCCCTGTTCTCACCCCCTTGAAGGGGCCACTTCTGGGAAAATGTTGGAGGCAAGGGACGTCGGGGCAAGGGTCAGCTCAGCCGGACCAGGGGAGGAGCATGTAGGACCCTTGTGCAAATAGTTTTGTTCATGATACTAATCAGATGTGGGGCTAATCACAGATTGGCTAAGGGGCTTTCCGAAGGCCAGAATGATGCCCCAAAAAAATCTGAATATGAAAATTAGAAGTCCGCCTCCAGTTTTTTTCCCAGAGAAGTCAGTCAGTTTTTTTGTTGGAAGAAGAATGAGAGTGTTGGTGAGTTCTACACGTAAAAAAAATGGTCAGTGATAAAAAAAAAGTTAGTGTATGTTCCATCTATGCTGATGTAAAAAAAGAGAACAGGTAATGCTTAATATATATTGTTGTTCCCATATTTATATTACATGTTTTGTGATTAGGGATTTTTGTACCCAGATGAGGACATGGGAAAGTGAATAATGTATAACTTTAATAAATGTAGATTCTGTTTCTAGATTAGTAAATGATGCTTAAAATAAATTATGTAACATTTAAAGGTATTGTAAATTGTATGTAATTAATAGAATTGCAAATAAATTAATTAATTTAAAATTCCCTTTTATCATTCTTCCTAGTAAAATGAGTTTAGTTATTCTTTATATTTTGATGATTGAACCCTAATGATTTTAAGGGAATCCTATAAGCTAGAATGTCTACTAAAAATTCACAACGCTTTGGCGATGATTAAGTAAAAATATCGCTCCTTAAAGTCCAGCATAGGACCTATCATTCTAGCTAGGGATTATATATACGATCACGTAAAGTTACTCAGCTAAGAAAAAAATATATATTTAGAGTTAGAATATGAGTGGTTTGTGGAAAAGCAACTGCTGGTCTATTTCACTCCAACACCACTCGGCCACGGAGCCCCCCTACATAGCAGATTGTCTCCTTTTTCTGTTTCTATTTCCATCCGTTTCGTTATTTTCAGGAAATATGGTGGAGTTTTCTGATTTTTAACGGAAAATACCCTTTTGTTGTAAAAAAGGGACTTTTCTGTGAAATTCGTGAAAAAAATATTCGTGAATTTCAAAATTTTTTTAACAGTGAAGTTTCATGTTATGAACTGAGATATTATTCTTTTGCAGTCAGATAGTCTCTCAAATAAAGAGAGATTGGAGGAATAATGTTTAATATTTTAACAACTAGCAAACGTTTTATCTCTTTCTTTTCAATCTTTGACTACAATATCGTGACTGGTTTTATAAATACTTTTTATTAGACATTAAATACATAAATTTCCACATTACTAATTAACCGTAAGTTGAACACAGTGCAAAGGTTCAAGCAGAAAATCGAACTCGGATCCCTGGATTGCATCAGTGTTTTATATTTAAGCTCTAGGACGATTCTCACTCTAGAATATCTCATTCACAAATGCCAGTAAGGTTGCAACTGCAGCATGATATTGAAAAGTCTTCATGACCCCACAACCCTGCGGCGAAATATGAAAACGAATTAAAGTCCAGCATAGTTAAACATATATATGTATTTTTAATTATTTTTAGCAAATGGAATAACATCGAAACGATTGAATATTAAATATGTGGATTTTCATGTTGCTATGTAATGGTAAAACCAACAGAGTGAAAAGTGTCGAAGCCGGAAATCGTACCAGGATCCCTGTAATTATTCACATATACAGAGACATTTGATTTACAGTGTAATGAAGTTGCATCAGTACATCTTTATCTTACAGTAGTTGGTCCACGAGACATCAAAAAGGAAATAAATATTAAAAAATGATAATAAATGACAGAAGCTATATTAAGAGACTGCACTTTATGTCCAAAAATGACTGGTCACTTGCGATATATAGAAAAAAAAGTTGCAGGCTCCCTCAAAAATCTCCTAGTAAGCGATGTCTTGAGGTACGGAAACTCATGATAGCACTGTCAGAAACCCGGTCGCAGGTGAAAAATAAATGAATTTCGATCGATTTCGAAAAATTTTCGAGTTTTTATGAAGCGGTAAATTTTTTTTTACAAATTCTGAAAGCTTATTTAATTTGGCACTTTATGGTGCTATTTATGAATTTATGGCGTCTCAATGATTAAAATGATAAAAAAAATGAGCTTTTTAATTAATTTATTTGCTAATTACCGGATTTTGTCGAGACCGGAAACTCCGAGTAACCCAAAAAGTTACTTTTTTTATTTTTATTTTTATTTTTCACGATTATCTACACCCCCAATGAAAAAAGTTTATCCTGTCATATATATTTTTACACGAACATAAGACTTTATTAGACACAGACGTATGCAAACATTAAAAGCATTAATTGCATTCACGCATGCGCAGTGAAACAATATTCAGTAAACATGCTCATTTTCCTTACAAATTTTAATAGTTTTTAAATTTTGATTACAGGGTATTCTGTACAATGTTGTTCGTTCCCAGCTAAAAATGAACTCTAGTGAAACTGCAAAGAAAATGCAGTTGCCAAAGTGTGGTGATTTGGCACAAATCACTGCAGTTTTTTCGAAGTCAACAACTACGAAATCACTACAGTGAATGTGTAGTTCATAACTACACATTGTCTGCAGTGAATTTGAAGTTTAATGCCCCTCCCACCCAAAAAAATTGGCTCTGCTGGCGCCATCTATTGACCATATTGGTAAGCTTCGTTTTTAACATTTCAAAGGCAGATTTTGACTGTGGAAACAGTTGTACTCGAACTGACGATCCCAGGTACAGGAGAGACACGCTTTGACCACTTGCCCGTTGAGACTTGTGTGGTTAGTGTTGTGTGAGGTATAAAGGGGAGGCATTTCAATTAAAGGTTATTTGTTGCAAAAGCTGATTGGCAGGCAGAAAAATTGGATGTTTTAAAGTGCTTTTATTTTATTATTTATTTATTTATTATAATTAGTTTATATGGGCGTGTATTTTAAAAACAATTTAATATTAAATGAATTAAACAAATACTTTAGCGAATTAGCTGAAGCAAATGAATTGGTTTTTCTTCTGAATTTAAAAATCAGTAAATATTTAATAAAATAATTTTATCTTTAGGCTAATTGCGAAAATAATATTTTTTTTATTATGAATTATAATGTAATTACATGCCTTGTGTTAATTTTATAAAATATATATTTTTGACATGGAAGTACTTACTTTAATAAATTATGGGTCGGTAATTAATATTTTTTTACTTAGAATGAAAATTCATTTTATGTCGTTTAATGATACGGTAAAACATATTTTTTATTATTGTGTTAGAATAATAATTTGTTATTTATAAACATTTTATATATATATATATATATATATATATATATATATATATATATATATATATATTTGTAGTGAGTTTTTTAAATAGAGAAATATTTCTGAATCTTTCTTGTAAATTGGAAGGAAAAAAAAAAAAAAAAAAAAAAAAAAAAACGAATTTTAGAGGTTTTTCTGACAATATATATTTTTTTAGGAATTATAATGTAATTAAATATGTTAATTTAAGAAATATATATTTGTAAAAAGGAAAAATTAATTTTATAAAATAAGAATATAATATTGTGTTAGAATAATAATTTGTTATTTATAAACATTTTTTAATTTAAAAATTAAATAAAAATTATATATATATATATATATTTTTTTTTTTTTTTTTTGTAGTGAGTTTTTTAAATGGGGAATATTTTTGAATCTTTCTTGCAAATCAAAAAAAAAAAAAAAATAAAAAATAAACGAATTTTAGAAGTTTTTCTGATTATATAATTTTTTTAGGAATTATAATGTAATTAAATGTGTTAATTTAAGAAATATATATTTGTAAAAAAGGATAATTAATTTTATAAAATAAGAATATAATATTGTGTTTGAATAATAATTTGTTATTTATAAACATTTTTTAATTTAAAAATTAAATAAAAATTATATATATATATATATATATATATTTTTTTTTTTTTTTGTAGTGAGTTTTTTAAATGGGGAATATTTCTCAATCTATCTTGCAAATTAAAAAAAATAAATGAATTTTAGAGGTTTTTCTGATAATATATATTTTTTAGGAATTATAATGTAATTAAATGTGTTAATTTAAGAAATATATATTTTTAAAAAGGAAAAATTAATTTTATAAAATAAGAAGTTTATAATTAATAACTTTGAATTAGAATAAGGACTCATTTTATATCATTTTTATTTTTTAATGTAACATATGTTTTTAATGATTCTGTAGATATATTTGATTGTTAACTTATCTACATTTTTACCTAAAAATAAAATAGAAACATTAATTTAGTTTTCTTCTTTTTTTTTCTTTGGTAAATAATTTTTTACAAAGGGAAATTTCTGATTTTTTTTATTTTAATATAAAAAATGGACTAGATTTTTCAATATATTTATGACTTGTAAAATAATTTTAAACACTTTTAATAATTTAATATTTGCATGAAATAAGAAACTTTGATGTGCTTTTAAAATGAATACATAATTAGAAAATACACTTCAATTAACTGATGAAGTATTTTTTTTCTTTCTACGATTCATTAAGTTTAGATCGAATAATAATTTTAAAGAGCGATTTAAAAAATTATTTGATGATTCAAATATTTGTATGTCGATTTCAAAATGAAGTAATAGTAAATTAATTGCAAGTAATTTTCAGTTATGAAGATGGAGATGTATGGGGGCAGGAAGCAGAGGAGCTCGTTGGATTTTAAAATTTAATTAAATAAAATTTCCTCTTTTTTTTTAAAAAAAAACCTAATGTAAATTTTTCGAGTAACTTAGAAAGAAAAAGAAATTTTCGATTAAGGAGGGGGTTGTAGACTCATTGCCCCTCCCTGGATTTTGAAATTTAATTAGCAATTTTTCCTCCAATTTACAAAAGCACAATAAAATTTATTCTTTTAGTGTGATTTAAATAAAGAAAAGAAGAATTTTCCGTGAGGGGTGGGGGAATAGATGAGCCTTTTTCCCTCAATCGATTTTGAAATTTAACTAATTTTTTTCTCCGATTTTTGAAAAAATACTAAAATTTAATCTTTCTTTAGCTTAAAATATAAGAACTAAGAATTTTCTGTTAGAGGGAGGAAGGTAGAGGAAAGAATTTGCCCCTTCCTAAATTTAAAAAAAAAACAAAAAAAAAAAACATATATATATACATTAACAAATTTTTTCTTTTCCCTCACTCGATTTTGAAATTTAACTAATTTTTTTTCTCCGATTTTTGAAAAAATACTAAAATTCAATCTTTTTCTTTACCTTAAAATATAAGAACTAAAATTTTTCTGTTAGGGGGAGGAAGGTAGAGGAAAGTATTTGCCCCTTCCTAAATAATAATAAAAAAAAACATATATATACATTAACAAATTTTTAATTTTCTGATATTTTCAAAAGCATAGTAAAATGTATAATTTTCAAGAAATTTACAATAAAAAGTAAGAAGAAATTTCGTATTAAGGGGCTGGTGAGTAAAAGGCCCATTGTCCCTCATAACTTTTGAAACTTAATATATTTTTTCTCTGATTTTAATAAACCTCGCAAAATTTATTCCTTTAGAGTAACTTAAAATAAAAGAACTAAGAATTTTCCGTTGTATGCAGGGGACACAGGTAGTCCCCCCTGCAGTTCATTTTTAGTTGGGAAGCTTAATAACATATAATATCTAGATTATAATAAAACTTATCACTACAGGGGTGTAGTTATTACTACACCCGTCACTGGATTTCGAAATGTAATTTAGTGAAATTAATTTTTTTTTTCTCTTAGCTTAAAATAATAAAGGAACTAAGAATTTTAAGTTAGGGGGAAGGAAGCATAGATAGGGACGCCCATGTCTGAATTAAAAAAAAGAAATGGATTTTAATTTATTAAAACTTGTAATTTCCAAGTAACAAAACAAAGTAGGGCCTAATAATTTTTTTACTACGGAAGTAGTTCGATGGGATGAGAAATCCCTAGTTCGATTTTGAAGCATATTTGAAATTATTTTTTTCCGATTAAATTCTGTGAATTTATCGGACAATAACTATAGTTATACGATAGATGCATCGGAAATGTACTTCTAAATTAATGGTTGGATAATAACTTCAAATTCACTGCAGTGATTCTACGGTTATAAAGTCATATATTTTTTTAATTTTTGATTATAAAATGACTTTATAAAAACTACAGTGTTTTCAAAGTTAATAGCGTACAGAATGTTGAAAATAAATTACTGCAAAATCACTTTTAATTAACTACAAAATAACTGAAGTGATTTTATAGTTGAGATTGCACTACAGAAAGACTAGAGAAATTTTAGAAAAACCTCAAAAACACTTCACTTCTACAAAAAAACTGCAGTTCATTTTTAGCTGGGTTATTTCATCTGAAAAGAAGATTTTTTATATTAAGAATTATAAGCAAAACACTTGGCAAAATTTGGGACTGTTTTTTATAAAAACCTTAATTTCTTTACGAGTATACATGTTATCTGCATAAAAATGAACATAGTTTATTAGAGTAAGCCACTTTATCATAATCTATAGTTTGAACGTTTTTGCTACATATGTTTTGACAGGTTTATCCGTAAGATATTCGTTCATTTTCAGTCCGTTGACTATCTCCTATAAGGTTTCGGAAAAAAAATCTTCCGAAAAATATATAACCTGTATTATTTTGTTTAAACACCTAGATTTTTAAGATATTCTCTCAAATATTTTTTTTTGGATCGTTAGCAAAACGTCTAAACTCGCAAGTAGATACTTTTACCTTATAGGCCATATAGTGAATAAGTAAAAATGAGTTATTTTAAAAACTATATGTTCTTTATAAAGTCATGAAAGCCTGAAATCTAAATTTATATTTCTAAATTCAATAAAAAAGCTTTAAAAGAAACCTCCATTATTATTTGTAGTCTTATTCAGTGACATGTAACGCCAAAAATTAACATTCAGTGAAGAAACATTGTTACATATTCGTCCCTTTTTTATACGAATTTATATATTTTTTTTTCGACTTTTTAAAAAAATCCTTACCAATATCACGTATAAAAACATTTCATATTGATTTACTTAGAAGGTGTCACAAATAAAATACCTGTCATACCGATATAAAAATTAATATCCCCCCCCCTTCATTCTCATATGGAATTTCATATACCCGGTATATCGGTATGACAGGTAGAAAGTTTGGGGTTAGAAAGAAAGAGCATGAATGTGACATAAAATTTGGTAGGGATAAGACTGCGTTATCAAGATTGTTTTTAAAGAGGGGGGTTAAAATTTGTTTTAAAGATAGTAGATTAGTGTTCATTTCCAGTTTATTCCGAAAATTAATCATCCGTGAATCCATAGAGATATATTCTAGGAGGGATAGAGTTTGTAATGATTCTTATTCTTATGACATTCCGAGTTTGTGGTTAGAATTACTTAATAAATATTTAAAGGATGAGTCTAATAGGAGGAACCGCGGTGGCATTGGCTATTCACGATCATAGAGGGCGCAATATTTTATGTTTTGGGGGTTTTAAATTACCTTTATATCCAGAGTCATTTAGTTTTTCTACTTTTTTAATTTTAATTTTATGCATTTTAAATTTAATATATGGTCAAAATTTATTATATTTATATGCCGCGGTGGCAATGGCTATATTCACGATCATAGCGGGCGCAATGTTTTGTTTTGATTTTTAAATTATATTTATATCCAGTGTCATTTAATTTTCTACTGATTTTATATGTTATGAATACGGTTCTTATGAATGAACCGAAACATGTCAACTTTTTAATTTAATTTTTATTTGTGACACCTTCTAAGTAAATAAATATGAAATGTTTTTATACGTGAATGAAAAAAGGTGAAGTGATTTTGTTTTAGTTTTTGAAAAAACGAAAGCTAACAACAGTTTTAACTTACCAATATCGTTTAGTGGTTATTACTATACGTGATATAGATGACATAAAAAATATAGATTTACTTTTTTATGGAGATATAAATCCAGGAAAAATTGCTCTTTTTTTCTTTATTTCTAATCAAAAAGACACGTGACGAGATAACCAATACTTTTTCTCCGACACTTAAGCTAACTTTTTTTTAAAGGAAAGTTTGTAATATCATCAACAAATATATAATAACTACACGAAAAACGAAAGTATTTTATAAAAGGAGTTGATAAATATTCATTTGCGATCCTATATTTTTTCAATTGAAGATTGATTCCTACTAGTTCGTGATCGATTTTAATATTTAACCAAATAGCAAAACTATAACATATTTTCATTAAATATGTGACTGAAATATCATATTATGTTTCAAAGTATCTATAACTAAATTATCTAAGCATATACAGAATTATTTGTTTTATACATTTCTCAAATCCCATCAATATATGGATAGATCAAACCATAACAAATTATCATAATTAAATTTAAAAGTCTGGAAACTTGGACTATTTTTTAACAATATTATCATGATTCTTGCAGGACCTTCAATGCGATTTCACATGTTGCATAGTTGGACTTTCTTATTTGACACTTAAATTTATTGTGATTTATGAAATATTTTTGCGCTTAAATCTACATTGGTTCATTAGTGATTTTCTTTTTTTTTAAGTTTTGATTATTTATAAAAAAAAAATATGTATTGAAATCTAATTTTATTTTTTTAACCAACAAATCTCAATTATTGTTTCGGAAAAATGTATGCATATAAAAATTATAAAGCAATGATGAAAATGAGCAATTATGAAGCATTTCTATCTCATTTTCCACATATTTTTAAGTACTTAGCAACAAAATATTAATTTTTAAAATTTTCTCTCATATGCAATGTGTCTACTATTTTATTTCCCAAGAGCTATTTTTTAATCAGTTAGATTTAGAAATATAATTTAAATTTCAAATGTTCCCCATTTAAAAACCAGTTATGGCAAAATAATTATATTCAAGTTATGAGATTCAAACTTTTTTAAAACATATGACTTCTTTATCATATAGTTACAAAAGAAATCTTATTTTTTAAGAGTGAAAATAAAAATTAATGTTGTGAAACCTTACGCTACACAGTTGTGGTGCATTGAATTTTAATAATTTTTCATTGTTTTCTGGCCTTATATAAAAACAAAAAAAACAACTTTCATAACAACTTCAACACAACTTCAAAACAACTTCAACAATGATGCATTCGCATCATTTATTCCTAAGTAGAATCCTAATAAATCACCTTCTACGTAATAGTCATAACAATTGCTAGCAATTCTTCAAAATTATGCAAATTGATATTTTATTCCAGCTTTTTTCCTTATTCAAGGATTCTTATTATTATTATCATACATTCTTTACGCAAATAATTTTAAAAGATATTGACAGCAATCAAGGATTATCTGAGAATATTAAAGGGCGATGTCGGTTTAAGAACATAAAATTTTTTTTAAAGCATGTTCATGCATTTTAATGTAAGTTACTGATTTTGTTTTATCAGAATCTCTTTAATGGATAATAAATTCCTCCAAAGTATCAAACTATCAGTTTTAATTTACGAATTAATACCAGAAACCTATTAATATGTTTTTACATCTGTAACTCCGCCCTTGCTGTTTTTTATATTTAAACTCCGCCCATCGTCATTTAGATATGTATTCGTTCAGAATAGAAGCACATAATACAAAATTTAGCTATTGCTTATTATTATGAGCATTGCTTGTTTTGTCATTCAACATTCAACGACTTAAAAAATCATTTGCAGATTTCAGCATCTACATTGGAATAGCTAGAAACTTTTTACTGTAAAACTACCTCTCATATGGTAGGCGGAGCGTCGTCTTTGCAGTACGATTTAATGAAGATGTACAGTCGGCTCTCGTTAATTCGAACTTGTCGGGACCACAAGAAATGTTCGAATTATCCAGAGCTCGAATTATGGGAGGTATAAGAGGAACATATGTTTAAAGCAGTACTGTTACAAAGAAATTAATGTTATAGTATTTTTTAAATATATTTAGGCTGTGTTATCATTAAAATATAACTTAATATTAAATTAAAAGATATAAATACACTAGCAAAAACCATGCTTTGTTTGGATTCGCGAAGTATTATGCTATAAGATAAATATTTGAAAGTAATAATATATTTTTAAAATTACTTTTGCATCTTTATTAAGCAAAAATGTAATTTTATGTTTCGGCGCATTTTAATTTTAAAATGTACTTTAACCAAATAACTAAGAATTTCCTCAGATTGTTTATTTATGATATAAGACTGGTATAAATAAAAATATTTTCGAAGTAGAATTATACAAAATATTAATTTTATTTGTTTACAATTCTTTTATTGCCACTTCACAAAAATATGTAATTCTTTTAAAATTCATAAACATCGTCTGCTTAAATGATTTCACAAAATAAGAATAAATTGTGTATTTAAATTCCTAACACAGAAAAATACTTTTATAATTGAATGTTAATAAGAGAATTTTCACAAATTTTAATTCATTAAAAATATGCTATAATTTTTCTAAAAAAAAGTATTTTATAAATTTTATAAAAGAAATCATGAAATTATACATAATTAAAAGGAATGAGCATAGTTTGAAAATCTGAAAGCAGTTTTTGAGATATTTTGTCAGAATAATGAAAATATATTTTATTTATTTAATGATGATTCTAGCTATAATTACTGACCCCATGATTTAAGTTTTTCTTCTGAAAACGTACGTGTTTTACTTTTTATTTGAAAGAATGCGTTCGTAATGGAAAAACATGTAAAATAAATTAATTAAAATAATATTTTTTTGAAAAGTATTTCTGTAAAAAAAATAATATTCTGCAAATCTACAGATCATAATTTATATTTGTGTTTAATTTCAAATCAAAATACTGAATAGTTTTTTTTTTTTTTTTTTTTTTTTTGTAATGTGTACAACAAAATTTCATTTGAGTGGCCTAGTAGAGGATTCGTTTCGCTCATCCCAATAAATGAATTAAAGGATTAGAAATAAGCATAAAAAAGTTTGGTTGGAGGTGTCATTGGTGGACAGGCGGAGTACTAAAACATCGGATATCAAATAAATGGGAATACGATATGTCTACTTGTTAGAAAAATTATTTCAAGTCCGGGAGAAAGTAAGGAAAAGGGAAAAATAGAAATTTCGTTAGCTCTAATTAAAATAAGTCAAGAGAAAATGAGTTCGAATAAATGAAAAATTTTAACGTTAATATGCTATTGAAAAATTTGACACTTCAAGTTTAATTCGAATTAAGCGAAGATTCGAATTTTACAATTTCGAATTAACGAGAGTCGACTGTAAATTGAATTAATATTTTGTGAGAAAAATATCTAATTTTTAAATATAGCAAAAATTTCTTTTCTTAAAAATCATTACAACGTATCTCAATAAAAGTATTTGTTATTGAGTTAAACTGACCAATATAAGATGCATTTTTACTGTAATTAATTTTGTAGATTTATTATAAATTAATGAAACAGTTCCTTTTTAAACATTTTCTTTCGCCGAATTTCGGCGAGTTCCTTCTCGTTGTCATAATATCTAAATCCGTTTAATTTATTCCTACGACTGCTAGAAGAGAAGTTATGGCCAATTTTATAATAGAAAAGTAATGACGAAGTGAGACGGAAAGTGAGAAAAAATTTCAGGTGAAATGTAAACAATGTTATATACATGATTTTCTTACATCTTTTATACATAAATATGCTAATAAATGTTATTTGACACTTCTAGATTAATTTTATAGACAAGAATTAATATTGATATGAAATATTGAAATTTGATTTTTAAATAATCAAATTGCCATTATTTCCACATGGGAACATAATTTTTATATTCTAGCACAGGTGAATGTTAGCCAAAAAAAATCGATAGCAAATTTCGTCTTAACACGCAAAAAACAAGCTGTGGTACATAAAAGCGTTTACAAATTAATGACTTGTATTGTAAAAGGGTGTAAAAAGTGTACCCTCATTTTAGTTATTTATAGTTAATGTAAAAATCTAACACCCACGCAAAAGTGTGTTTTCGTTTGAGTAAGGAAAAACTCCTGGAAAAGCTCTTGAGTTTTCAAATTTTCTTTTTCATGCATAAAAAATTCTGTTTTAATACGATGTATAATTAAAGCGTCTTTCTTTGCTAAGACATTATTTTACATTAAGGCACTGCGATAATATGCTCCACTTCTTTACAAAGCATAAATTATTCTCTTTCATAAAGTATTATGTTTTATGCAGCAAGTGAAAAAATAAAGTGCTGCATCAACAAAGTATGTTGTGATAGTGTGGTAAATAAAAACCTAATAGCTTTTCTTTTAATCTACGAAAAAAATAATTTAATCAATTACGAAAATATATGATAACTTGTTCTGATCATCCATAATCAAGGCCGTATACCTTTTTTTTTTTTTTTTTTTTTTTTTTTTTTTTTTTGAAAAGTTCCATAAGCCCCCTGTTACTCAAATAAATTTTTAACGTATTTTCTATCCTTGAATGTTCATAACTGAAGCGTTTGCTTTCGGCCTACAGCGTATACCGCCTGAAGTTTCATGATTACAACTCCATAATAAACCTGATATATAGGTTTTTAAGATGCTATCAACTCACAATAAAATGTTTTGAGTTAATTAACAAAAATTACATGTCCAGCATTACCAAAATGATATTATTTTTCTTTTGAACATGCAATTAATTTGTTATGTTTGTCAATAAACTTACTTTATTGAACATGAACATGTTGAATATGGGTTTTGTGACTCGGCGGTTGCGTGGATAGCGTGGGGGGGGGGGGGGGGGGCGTTCACCGATTGGCGGCTGGGTGTATTGTAATCTGTATTTGAGTTTGTGTGCTTTTAGTATTTCTTTATTTTGATTCTTCAACCAGGGTAAATCTTTTTGAATTGTTTTTGCTTTCTTTGCCGTGGATCTTTCTTCTATTTCTTGTTGGTAAACTGCTTAGAGCAACTTGGTTATTTTATTTGCCGGTATGGCGCATACAGTTGTAAATATTGTGAACGAGGAATTACCGGATATAGAGTCGGATAATTTTGAAATGTTAGTAACGGAAGAGCACAGTGTGAAATTTAATGCTATAAACCTAAATGTGCCGCGAAAATCAGCTCCTGTAGAGGAATTAATACAAATGGCTTCTAAAAACGGTGCTTGATACTTCACTATTTTTGTAACCAGTGTAGAGTCGAAGTGTATCCCTAAAAGAGATCCTCATGTCGTTCACTTGATATTTTTAACTGCAGTTTGTCCATAATTGAATGCCCCTGTTATGAATTTTAATAATTATCAACAGTAAGCGATGTAGAGTGTTGCTCCAATCTCAAAATTAAAAAAATATTCAAACAATGTTAGACAAACGCATGCGCGTCTATTGTTTTGTTATTGACTCGCTTGCAGTGCCCGTTAATCAGTAAGGTTATCTACTCGTGAGTGTAAAGCGTTCTTGCTTGTCTGACGATTTAACCATTTGACTCGAATGGTGACGCTCACTCACTACTAGTGTTGTCAGGATTCCCTTGTAAATCGGGATGTTAATTACTTTGGACACCTCTAAAATCTTGCAGTTTATTTCGCTATCTTTTATCAAATGATTATTCGGTCATTAAGACGAAAAAAACTAGTTTAAAATACTAGTGTCCAGAGCATTTGGAGCCACCCATTTACGCAGGACACTAGTGGTTCAAAAATTCCTTTACAAGGGTTAATAGCCATTAGAGTCATGCGATTCTATATCCTTTGGAGCTTTAAAAAATATTCTGTCTACTTTCCGCCGCTAACTTAGGATTTGCCAGATTTCAGACACAGACTGGAAGACGCTATTGATTTCATTACTATGGACTTGTAAATCTAAATGTAATTTGGACTATTGGTCGATTTTGTGCCGTATCACTGAAGTGGCACCTATTAAACATTTGTAAGAAAAACTAAGTTTGCCTTCAACTTGATGTATGATTTATTGTACAGTGATGTCTAAATTAAACTGTTATAAAATGCCAGTTAAACAGGGATATTCTTTTATGGACACTCTGTAAATTTCCAAAATGTGAAATTCCATTCTGTTAGGTCACCAGACTGTCTAGATAACCGAATATGAATTCTTTTTTATAGGTTTTACTGCTTTGTAGAATTATTTAATATCGCTTATTTACTGTTAGCAGGAATAAGAGCGCGAATTTTTTTTCTGTAATTAACATTACGTTAGTTGAATAAAGCTATTATTGAAATCTTTAGAAAACCCAGCAAATTTTGAAATAATAACTTTTTACATTATAATTCGAACGAATAATAACTTAATAATTGTATCAATATTATTTATCACATTATGTCTTCTTTCTGAATTTAAACAAGTTTTGAAATGTGACTTTTGAGAAAATTAACAAATTAGTTATTTGGAATACTTTAAAATATTAAAAGCAATATTGACAAATTGTATTATATATTACAAAAAAAGTTTGTAGTTTTCACTTATTAAAGAATTTTCTTAAAATAAAATGATTTGTTCTATCTCTTTAAGTTTACAATATAACTTATTTATTTAACGATTTAATTTGGACATCATTAGGAAAATTATTCTTTTGGAAATAACTTGAAAACTTAAAATAATTTATCGAGAATGTAAAATTTTATTCTTGCTTAAAATAATCAAACTTTGAATATTTTTAATCGTATGTAAATTTTGCATTTTTATATATTTGTGCAGCGAAAATTAAATTTCCTGCTAAGAAAATATTAATTTATTAAATTATAGAAAGAATAAATATTTGCGAATAAATTATCAAATATTTATTAAGTATGTGTCAATTTACATGCAATATTTATTCACAAATATCAAATAAGCTTTTGCTTAATTTTCAGATTTCATTTATATATATTTACGCATTGAAAAAATTATAGTAATTATATTTTTTACATATAAATTTTATCGAAACGGAGCAGAAGAAAACAGAAAAAATTTGCAATATTATTTCAATTGAAACTTGATAATTTATTAATAAATAACACACAGGTTATCGCTGAATTTCACCTAAAACCTAAATTAGATAAATTAACTTCAACAAATATTTATTTTGTAGAAAACGAACGTCACAATCTATTTATTTAGTAAAACATAGAAAATGTACCGCTTCAATATTTGATCCGAATTTTTGTTTAGAAATTTAAAGCTAAATAAGCTATTTTTACAAAAATTGCATCAACTTACTTTCTGTTGTATGAGCAACGATAACGATATGAACAAGGCGGAGATTGCACGTTAAACATAACAAATGAGGGGCGTTCATATACTAAAAGGAAATTTAAAAAAATATTTAGATCTTGATATAATAGTATACAATACCTCAGATGAAGTATAGCATCAGAAATCTTTTATGTGTCCCTGTAAATACTATCTGTTTTGTATTATACAGGAAGCAATTTGCTATAAACCTCAGCACCATATATAAATTTCATAAAATGTGAAATAGTTTAATGTAATGAGAACGCACCTTAAACAATGTTTACCTCGTACCATTATGCAATGGAATACTTTTGTGTAACTCTGTATATTAATAAAAATATTCTTTGCACCACACATTGTACATAATGTATATTTTAGCATATAATTCATAGATGTATATAAATTTAATTATTTTCAAAAGAGTGTATCATTATTAAAATTCACTTAAAACTATTTTTCTCATTGGCCTTCATGTAACGGAATACGTTTGACATTCCCTGTAATTGAACTATTCATCGATTTTCATAAAATTTGATTTGACTCAACGAAATCTTATTATGACACATTTTAAATTTAAAACGGCTATGTAAATTTTGCACTGCTTTTTTCCAGACGGGTGGCCATAATTACGAAGGCACCTAAAAATTCTGTAATATCTCAGTAATTCCGACAGAAGCTTGGTATAAAGTGCATAATAGTCCACACTTTTTGATGCAGTTAGTGGCTACTTGCTTCAATTTCCCCTATTAACATGGAGAACAAAAATTTGCTTTTTGATATGAGTGAAATTGATAACTGTATTTTTGACTTAACAGATTGCGACTTAAATTGAAATTAAGTGTTGCAGTAAATTTTTGACATTCTATACATTATTGACAATCTATATATTATATTTAAAGCTTTTATGAAATATTTAATATAGTTTATTAAAGTTCCAGTTAAACATAAAATGTTCCATAGTGGACGATTCAAACTGTGGGATGGTGATTGTCTCTTAAATCTCCAATTATAGAAATAGATTTTCAATTGAGTGTAGGTTTAAGATAAAGAATTTAATTAGAAAGTGGCTGTCTACAATTTGAAATACAAAATTATTACTTATAAAACCATACGTAGTATAGGGTAAGTTTTGCAATCGTTTTAAGAAAAGTCCCTTTGACGGATTTATACGTTTCAGGCACTGGGGATTCTAAAAAACAAATTTATAGAAAAAAAATTGCCATCCATCTGTCTGTCTGAATGTCTGTAAATACTTTATATCCCAAACAAAAGGAGATAAAGACATAAAATTTGGTGTGTACTTAGTATATAATAATGGCCTATGACTTATTAGCATCCTCGAGTATCCGAAACTATCTCTTTCGGACCCCCGAAATATTCATTCTGATTAAAAGTACATAATTTTTTTCTATTTTTTCAGGAATAAATTTAAAATACAATAAAAATTAAAAAAATCCCAAAGAATAGAGTCAATCGGGTGATTAGTTGCCGAAATAGTTCTATTCATATTTTTTACATTCTTCGGTTTTTCGTGACCCTGTATTTCATTCAAATTACAATTCAAAGGTATATTTTAACTGGAAATGAGACGTTTAATCCGACGCAGTAAACTGTTAGTTAACATGATTTTCACTATTAGAGTTTTAAAAGTGTTTCTATAACATAATGCGATATTATTTGACTATAAAAAACTATCATCATACTATAAGATTAAATGCCAATGATGGCTTACCGTAAATGTCCCATTCGCTTGACATTAAGCACGTTACACATATTTGTATATCATCAAGGGATTTTTAATTTGACGCTTTATTTGAATTTTTAATAATATTTTATTAGTTTGTTTGTTCTTTCATTATTTAAAATAAAAAATATGCCAATTTGTATGATTTACGAGTAGTTTGGTGATTTATTTTATTTCTCGAACTGACTGACGAAATAATGAAGTAATAGCCAATGTAAGTTGTATCAATTTAATAGAGCATTTCTATGTATAAAAATATTTAGATATACATTTGCATTTTACTTTGTATTTTATAAACCGTTTACACATGTTTTATTTTCATTTTTTATAGTATGATATCCATGATGGGTAAATATTAGAGTGGCCCTCAACAACGAGTTTTTATACTGACGCTGGATATTATAAAATTATTGAATATGAAAATAGTTCCATTTTTAGGTGCGTTCGTAATTATGTAAATACTTAGCACCTATAATTGTCGTTCAGTCCGTCCATCTGTCTGTCCGTCTGTCTGTCCGCATATAACAACGCAAAAACTACCCAACCGAATCTTTTGAAATTTAAAATATATAATTATTACATAATTTTTTCGAGTCATTTCAAATTTTATGAGAATCGGGTGGATAGATCAATTACAGGGACGATCAAAAGTATTCCGTTACATTACGGTCAATGAGGAAAATGTTGCAAATGCATTTTAATCCTTTGAAATTTAAATTGCATACTTATTACATAATTTTGTCAAGTCATTTAAATTTTTTTGAAAATAGGATGCATAGATCAAATACAGGGACAATCAAAAGTACTTACATTACAGTCAATAGAAAAAAAAGTTTCTAATGCATTTTAATAATATTACACTCATTCGAACATAATAATATTGATATGCATCATAAAGTACATATCATAATATGAATTTTGCATAATCTGTTGTGCAGAGAACTTTTGTTATTGATTTACATGGCCACACAAAAGTATTCCATTACATAATGAGTATAGAGAGAACATTGTTTGTTGCGCATTTTAATTGTAATTAACTATTTACAATTTTATGAGATTGTTATATAAGAGTGATAGTTTTAAAACTTCATTGTCGTACGAACGCACCTCATTTGCTACGCTTCACGGGCAATTTCCAACTTGCTTAAACTAGAATTACATTTTTTTTTTTTTTTTTTTTTTGTAATTACATATTTATTCCATACAGACATCTATCGTCAGAGGATTGATCAACATTTGTTGCTTCTGTCTTTTGTTGTTGCGTTTATATGCTCTGTATATCTGAAAATGCTTGCAATTTCTTGCCTTTCATGTTTTAAGTCATTAGTTTAGAGGGGGTCCTGGAAACAAAACTTTTTTAATTTTCTAAAATAATTTTATTGCGTTAAAATATCTCTATTTTTTCTGCTTAAAATGGTGTTTACAATATGTTTCTATCTTAATTAGAACGTGAAATATTATTCTTTTCGTTTGTTTTAAAATCTAGCTCTTAAGAAATGGATGTCACGGAAGACTTCTTGTGAAAGTGCGCTTTACTTCATGACTGTTACAACTTCATTCCTTGGGAAAAGAAATAATCCCTATGGGGATTTTGTCGTGACGTCATCCCGTCCAGAGGGGAAAAATAGATTAGAATGTTTTGGATTCCAGCTTAGACTCATGTTGTTATGATCCGGCAAAAGCCGAGAAAGTTATTATTTATTATATGTTTGTGCAGTATAGTGTATGTTTTATGTGTTTGTAAGAATAAACTGCATGTGTTCTGAAGAAATGGATTATTTTGATGAGTAGAACACAAATTTTATAATTCGAACGACGCGACGGTGACAGACGATTACAAGATTCTTCAATGACAGAGTTTTTAACAATTTCTGGTATTTAAATTGTTATAAGTCATGAATCATTAAAGGTTAATGATTCAAATTTTGATTTTTTTTTCAATTATTTTATTTTATTTTTCATTCAACAAACAATAATAATAATAAATATTATTTTAAAAAATATGATTTAAAAAAAAAAATGTTACATCAGCAAAGTTACATCATTAAAAAAAATATTTTAAATAGTTTTAATTTTCATATAGATTAATATATTTTTGAATACTGGATGAAAATTAAAAACTCGTATATTTCTGTTTATTTAAATGTATAAAAATAAAAATTTTATAAATAATATTTCGAATTGTAAAGATTTTAAAATACCCCACATTTTTAATGTTTTTTTAATTAAAAAAAGTACATTATTTTTAGAAGTGTTATTATGTGATTTTATTTACAAATGATATGGTTAACCATCACAAAAAATTTCATATTTCTAACTCAAAAAAAATTATAATGTGTTCCGGACCCTCTTAAATAAACTTTTTTTAAATTGCTTAAACGATCTTCCACAAATACTTAAAAAAATCACTTTCACTGTAAGTAATAAGTAAACAATGACTTTCAGCGGCGCATTTCTTTTAATCATAAAAGTAATAACAAAACTTCTCGCAAATGTCATTTATTTAACACAAAACTGCCCATTTTAAATCGAATAAAAATCAACTTTAAAAGAATTTTATATATCATGTATTGATGGTTATGAAGAAACTTTTCATAATCACACATTGCTACATTTTCATACAATGGATATAAAAACGTACTCCATTTAGTAATAGAAACGGAACTTACTTTTCCTGAAATTCATAGAAGCCAAAATCTCTTAATTATACCAGAGTCTGATCCAAAATAAAGATTTTGCCATTCTGGAATTTTATTTTATAAACTATTTTAAAATGAAATCTAATAAGTGCCATGTTGCAACAAAACATATTTTCACATAAAAACTTTCTGATTTGAAACTTGTTTTTGTTAGATCGGATTCCGAAATAATTAACCCTCCAAGCGTTTTGCAAAAGGGTAGAATTGTAATGTTGTTTTCTCTGCATTTTGTTGTTAATGCTCAGAAAATATGATTCTTTCAACATTATAATTTTTTTTTATTATAAGCATGAATGTAATCCTCCAGAGTATGAATCATTCTTCGATGTAATAAAAATTCATTAAATCTATAATATTATACTATTTTAAATATTGCTTATATTGCAGTAGAAAATATGATTCTTTCAACATTATAAATTTTTTTTATTATAAGCATGAATGTAATCCTCCAGAGTATGAATCATTCTTCGATGTAATGAAAATTCATTAAATCTATAACATTATAGTATTTTAAATATTGCTTATATTGCAGTAGAAAATATGATTCTTTCAATATTATAAAAAAAAATATTATAAGCATGAATTTAATCCTCCAGAGTATGAATCATTCTTCGATGTAATGAAAATTCATTAAATCTATAACATTATAGCATTTTAATATTGATTATATTGCAGTGAAAACTGGAGCTTAGTATACGGAATATTACGTTCCAGACACTTAGAGGGTTAAAAGATGTTGGCATCTCTGATAAATGCAATATTTAAAAATACTTTACCACGCTGCGACAAGTGAAGTAGAAAAAAAACCCCTTTTTTATAAACCATGATTTCTGAAATATGAGAGAATGGGACTTAAGGACAAATACAGTGCAGAATTCACTTTGTTTAGTTAAAAACATAAAAATACATGTAACTGTACATAAATTACTTAAAATGTGGATAATAAAACATATAAAAACTTAAAAATACATTTAAAGGTAATTTTGAAAGTACTTTAAATGTATTTAAGTTTTTATATGTTTTATTATGCACCTTTTAAGTAATTTATGTACAGTTACATCTATTTTTATGTTTTAAATGAGATATGATAGTTTGACGTTTGAGAAATTTTAGAGCTTTAAAATGCTGTCTGTTCGTTTTAAGTGCCAAATACCTCAAACATTTTATAAAATTTGAAATAATATACGTCAACATAGTATATAGTCGTAAATGAAGGAAATTTTTATGTTTTATTCATGAAAGCATTCGTTAAAAGTTTCCGAAATATAGCTTACAGGATTTAGCTACAGTATAAATAATTAAATTTCGTATTTTATTTTTTATAGTCCTTTTCATAATAAAATTTATATCGTAAAGCTATACTTTAGTTATATACTTTTTCATTGAAAATATGTTTCCAAAATTACAGGTTTAAAAGATAATCGGCATAACTTCTAATTTATCTACTTTGTTATTAAAGAAATGTATCTTATCTCAAGTAAATAAAATACTTTTTATTTCACAAAAACCTTTTTTTTTCATAAATCAACACTATACATGCAATTTTTCACAATAAAAATTTCAGAATTATAATTATGGTTTCAACCTGAAAATTCAATTGAAAAAAATACTAACTTTCTTTTAGGCTCAAATGATTATAAAACAAAATTCACATGTAATACTTTTAAAGCATTCTTTTTATTATCTGCTTGATTCCATTTTAAAGACACGGATTTACGATACATTCTTTGTTCGGTTTTGTGTATTTCTTTCTTTCGCGGAATGGCAACAGATGGTGCAAGGATAAGAAACATTACAAACTACTTCAAAAAGCTTTTTAATGGGTTAATGCGCACACACACTTCTCTTTTGGTAAGCGAGAATTTTTAAACTCCCAAGAGAAAAATGTACTCAAGTTCTTCTCCATTTTTTTACGAATACCTTTTCTATATTGAACATATTATTTGAGTAAAGGAAAGATTTTAAAACTCCTATTCTTGACATAACAATTGTATATGAAAAATGTTTTTTAAGTGCTTTTATATTGTTTAAAAGAAATATTTATGCAAGAGAAATGAATTAATAAGATTAACAAAATGTCATTTAAAATGTTTAAAATTAGTTATGGAATTCTTTTTTCCAGTTTAATTTTAATATAATAACAGCTAGTAATGATAAAAAGCTTTCAGTGTTAAGTTAAAATTTAGACATTTAGGGTTCCAAAAAAAGCTTTACTTTTGTTACAGAGATAATAAGAAGCAAATTTATTGCCAAAAATATAAACAGAAAATGAACGTTCGGAAATCGGAAGTAGTAGTTTAAAGAACTGCAGAAAGCTAAAAAATGCATTTTACTACACAAATATGTATATTGAAAAATGCACATTTCTTTCTGAAACCAATAATGTTTTGCATACAGAATTTAGTATACGCCAGTAAATTTTCGAGGTATTGCAAATATTTTTCTTCTTAACACATGTAAGTGGTTTGCTAATATATTGCTGGAAAAAAATGGAATGTATTTAATAGAATTTATTATAGAAGGTCTGATGTAAAATTAATTTTTTACTACAATTTGCCTAAATACTGCCTAAATTCAAAAAGTTAATTAAAATTACATTAAAAATGTACATGAATTCATTTTTTTACTCTCTGTTTAAACTAAAAACACATTTATTTAATTAAAATTACCTATTAATAAAAAAGTGCCCCGCAAGTTGTCACATACTTTAAAAACACTGTAAATGAAACCCAATTTTTATTGTTTTTGGCGTTTAAAAGCACGTGGCCTTGTAAAACATTAAATCTTACACTGTAAAAAAACTTCAGAAGAGATTTACTGCAGCAGAAATTCCAGACAGTGTCCGTAAAAAAAATACTTTATTCCTGTATCAACGGACTTTGCCATTACATTCACGGTTTTTGCCCGTAAACCACAAAAAATTACGGGAGTTGACCATTTATATAAAAAAGTGACATGTTCCGTAAATTTATTGGATAATTCACGGTAAAGTACCGTAAACTGACATTTTTTTTACAGTGTACCTGATATAATTCTTTTTTTACATCTCTGAATCATTTATACAAAAGGTGCCCCAATTAAAAATATTCTTAAAAAATGTTTAATTTTAGAAAAAAAACACATTAAAAAGTAAAACAAAACAATTACATTCCATATTTTGTACATTTAATAAGTCACGTAATCACAAAAGAGGTTAGAAATGTCCTTTCTCATCTCAGTTTTCAAACAAGGCTGAAATACATATTCCTACAATTTTGTAAAGCCATTCTTTATCATTGGTTCATTTTAAGTATCCGTATATTTCATGAAACTGTTATATTTTATTCAAAAAAAAATTCATTTTTGTAAATTCTGAAATTTGATTAATACTCAAATAACCACAACTTTTGAAATTCAGTTGTGAAATGTATAATGATGTTATCAACACGTAATTGAATGCATTATTCATCATGAAGACTATTTAACTAGAATGACATGAATAATCCTGATAAACTCATGAAAGCAATCTAATTAGATCTTTAATTCCTGCATATATCTTAAGATTCATTAATGGAATCTAACAGGGTTTTAAATGAAGTTTACTGTTTAAGTTCGTCGTTCGGTATTACTGGTACTTCAAATTCCTACTCTTAGGCAATTTTAATTGAATTTATATTCATTAAGATGAATAATATTTTAAATTTGCTAAGTATTAGGCGAAATATCTGCTGTACAGGGTGCGTCATAAATTCATGCTATTGAATCTATCCCTGTTTATAAAATTCTTCAATATTTTTAATACTGATATTTAAATTATCAGTATTCATTTTCAAAAATTAAAATATCTTAACTGCAGCATGAATGTGTTCAGCTTACCTATTATCCTATATCGGGGAGATCAATCTAATTCTATATCTTAAGTAAATAAATTTTCGTGTCTTCGGAGTAAATTCAAGCACATAACGTATAAAAAAACATGTATATTAACTTTCACATTACAAACAATAACATTATTGTACACATATCATATCTTTTCATCAATATAATATCTTAATACAATACATACTGCATTTTTCAGTTCAAAGAAATGTTCCATTCAAAAAAGTTCTAACAAATTCAAAATGTAAACAACAAAAAATCGTTTGCGCGAAACGCAAAGTAAAAACGATTAAATTAAACCATGGAAACAGCGATAATACGCAACACATGCAAACTTTAAAAATTCATATAAAAGAAGTAATGCTCGGAAAATTTTTTAGTTTGCGAGAGTATGATCAGACGAATTTTGGATTTTTTCCCATGCATAATAAAAATTATTCCAAAAATACCCGATAGAGGGCGCTCTCACGCCATATTGAAATTTTTTTTTGCAAATCAAGCAAGCACAATCGCCATACTGAACTGTGCCCAAAACGTAGTTCTAAATTGAGTGTACACATTTAATGAATAGGGTTTTTTTTCTCCTTAAATCCTTTTTTCGAGCGAAATTTACGCAATGCAATAGATGTGGATTCACCATTCTTGTAGAAAAGTTTAATCACAAATGATCGATCTGGTAATGATAGCATGCTGCCGAGATCGAATAAAGAATCCATTTCCAGCCAGATGTTTTATTGCTAGATTGATTTGCATAAACGCCTCAATATGACTTTTGAGCACCCTCTATCGGTCACTTTTGAAATCATTTTTTATTATCCATGGGAAAAAAATTCCAAAATCCGTCTGATCATAATCGCGCAAACCGAAAATTTTTCCTATCATTACTTCTTTTATATTTTTAAAGTTTGCACGAACTTATGGCGCACCCGGTATATTGAAAGCATGTTGATGTTGAAAAAGAAAAGGTATATTATAAGCTCTTAAGATTACAGTGGGCTTTCAAAACCACAAAAAATCGTCAAATTGTCGAATTTTCATTTTTAGCATAATAACATTATATGAACTCTCTGCTACTAAACTTGAAAAGAATTTCTCAATTTCGACTATTTTTACTGGAGTTACAAGCATTTTTGCCATGCCTCTATGTTTACTTTTTGCCGATTCGCAGCCGTAAAATTTAGCTTAGTTTTTCGTTTTACCTTACTCAATATTATTATTTTGCACTAAATACTTATTAATTATGTGATTTCGCAAAACAATACCTTAACTGTAACTTTTAACTGTTTCTTTTAGCGTTTGTTTTCGATGTATTTAGAAGAATTGCTTTTTGTCCCCAATCTTTTTAAAGTAAAAAAAATATATATATATATATATTTCTCAACAACTATTTAATATATTTAACAAAAAATTGTACAATAACAGGTATTTATAGTATGAAAATTTCCAGAAATTTTTTTTAAAAAATCATCAAAAAATAAAAAAAGTTAATTTTGAGATTTTTAAAAATTTACATACTTTACGTCATTTGCATGAATTACTGTAGAAACCACACAATTTATGTGAATTTACCATAAAAGCAAAAAAAACTTACATATAAGCTAGAAATGATATTATATCTCTTATATATAACTGAAACTCTGACAGTAGGAAAATATTAAGTAATTATAACCATTGTACTTACTAAAATCTGTTTTTCTCAGAATGAATATTTTTGTCGTTTTCATGATTTCAAAATGTTCCATGCGCAATACTTTATGCCCAATTTTTCTTTTTTTTTTCAAAAATGCTCTCTATGTGTGTTTACAAATATTATTAAAAATTTTCCGTTGTGCAGGCGCACTTAAATTTTTAAAATTTCAGTTATATGGAATTTTTTAATGATCTTTTTAACGAAAAATACAAAAAAAAATAAGTTACAATAATTTTTTTAATGTTTTTCAAGCAATATGTTAAAAATGCTTAGTAGCATTTATTTGTATGTATTGAAGGATTATCATGAAAAAATTTTGAACAAATATGTGAAAACTGGTTTCGCATGGAGCATTTTGAAATATTGCCATTTTTTGTTAATTTAAAGAAAAAAAATCTGTATCTCAAAAACTATTGAATATTTATATTTTTTTTAAATTGTGAAATAAGAGATATATATACTATGATTATTTTCAGAAAATTTAAAAAAAATTCATTGAAAATAAAAAAAAAAATTAGTTTTGAGAGTCCACTATACCCTTAAAACCTCAGTCACATATTAATTTGAGCCAAAATCCACTCATTTCACGAATTAAAAGTCAGTTTCTTATAAAGAATTCAAACAACTCAAGTGAACGAGTTGTTTTTAAGCAATTTAATCAAGGTAAGCAAATTAAATCAAGTTGAGTACAGCGTTTAAAAAACTAGTCGTCTGGGGCCACCGTAATACTTACCCATCATGGATATGTATATGAAAATAAGACATGTGAAAACTATTTATACAATGCACTGCAATTCATAAACAAAATTTAAATATTGTTAATATACATAGTAATGCTTTATTAAAGAACTGCTGATGTACCAATTTCGACAAATTATATAAAACGCCGAACTACTCAAGTAGTACCGAACTGCGTAAAAGAAACATCCTTATAACTCCAAAAATAATAATTCTATTAACTAACAATTAACTGCGTCGGATTGAGCGTCTCATTTCCAATTAAAATATACCTCTGAATTGAAATTTGAATGAAATACAGGGTCATGAAAAATCGAAGAATCTGGAAAACAGGATTACAAATATCTCGGCAATTAATAATTCGATCGACTTCGTTCTATATGCAAAATGTGTGTTATTTTATTGCCTTTTACGTCCATTTCTTAAAACAAAAAAATTCGAAAATATTTATATACCTCTCATCAGAACGAATTTTTCGTGAGTCCGAAAAAAATAGTTCCGGATAATCGAGGTTGCTGATATTAAATAGGCTTCATTCCATTCTTACATACTAACTACATACAAAATTTCAAGTCTCTATCTCAATTTGTTCGGGAGATAGAGCGTTTACAGACAGACAGACTGACAGAGCGACAGACAGACAGACGGCAATTTTTTTTCTAAAAATATGTTTTTCGGAATCTCCACTATTTAAAACGTGTAAATCCGTCAAAATTTTTTTTTCCATTTTCAAAACGATTGCAAGACTTACCCTATACTAGGTATGATGGGTAAGTAATAACTCAATTCATGATGAAATAAATAAGAGCTCCTTCCTGAGAAACCAAATCCACTCTTTCATTTAAAGAGTGTAAACAAAACATGTTACGTTCCATATAAAAATGCTAATTATTCTAATATGTCAAATTAATTTCTTCAAACTTCTTTAAAATTATCGAACTATTTATTTCAACGGGGTTTTTTTTCTCTGGATAGTTTAAATCTACACTTTGCAAAATCATTTCACAGTTGTGAATTATTTTCCTTCGAAATGAATAGTTTAAAAAAATAGAAAATAGGAATTTGAAAAAAAAAAACTTTCCCTTAACGGAAACATTTTCAGAAAGGCTAGCGGAAGGCATTGGTCTTTGAACCATGGCATTTGATATTTTAGAATGCTTAAGTCATTAGAAGTAATGATTCAGTTTTTTAATTAAAAAACGAAAAAGGAACATGGCGAACTCCATCAACAGTGCAATGATTAAAAATACAAAACGTACTCACATAAAACATTGCGAAGACAATTAATGCAATTTGCCATCAAAGGCGAAACAAGGTGAAGAGTGAAAACATCTGAGTAAAGCAGTGTCCAAATCATCACTCGAACCCAGGTCATCGGTACAGTGTAGCGACGTTCTCCAATTGAACCACCTGGAACGACACATATACTGGCATTTCTCAATATCACACATTGGAAAAGCTACAAATTCAGCACAAGATAGAATATTTTTCCATGAGCTACGATCTCCGGAACAAACACGAAACTAAAGAAAATCCAGCATCGATGAAATTCAATAAATCTTTATATAAATCTCGGAAATTTTTCTACGGAAAATTTCTCGTCTTGCATTCAATATTATGTGCAGAGCCAAGAGAGTAAATCAGACAGTGTTTAAACCAGGACTCGAACCGGGTCATTTGGTATAGAGCTCAGACGTTCTACCAACCAAACCATTTGAAATGACATAGTGATAATGCGATAGTATGATATAGCGTGATAGTGTGAAGTGCCAGGATGTGTATCGTTCCAAGAGGTTGACTTGCTACAACGTCGGTGCGCTGTAGCCATGATTTGTGTTCGAGTCTAAACGGAGCCTATATGTAACGGGATGTTAAAAATATCCGATTTACTTGAAATTTTGGATATAGGTTTATTCTGATAAGGCG
This sequence comes from Maratus speculifer, assembly GCA_964019185.1. Taxonomy (NCBI): domain Eukaryota; kingdom Metazoa; phylum Arthropoda; class Arachnida; order Araneae; family Salticidae; genus Maratus; species Maratus speculifer. The sequence continues at coordinate 24,880,785 of OZ025289.1, read as the reverse complement.
CTTCCCTGATTAGGTTTTGGGAGTTCATTTGATAAATATAAGAGAAAAAACGTAGACAAATCGCCCTCCCGCTTAATTTATATAAATGATTTTATCATGCAGAATTATTGCATCACCAGTGGCTGAACGGTTTTGCACCCAAAGCTGATAGATGGGAGGTGCTGAGTTAGAACTCAATCGCGCTTATCGGTTTAACAGCTCTGACTTTTCCTTGATTTTCTTTGAACCTTGCGTAACCTGGCGTAAATACGGGTTATATTCCCTTACAAAAGCATCCACAAAGGGCACTACCCCTATGGCCTATATCCTTCGTGCAGATAATCAGCCATCATAAATAACACCTTAAGTAACACCATACAGAAATGTCAGAATTCAATAAATTTTTAGATATAGGATCATTTTGATGAGGCGTTTCCATGATTAATTATGGGTGTTCGTTGGATAGGTATAAGGAGGCAGGAACGGTGGCTAATCCCCCCCCCTTTATTTTGATAAATGAGTTTTTCATGTGGAGTTATCAGATTTCATTGAAATTTTAGATATAGAATCATTCTAATGAGAGAATCTCTATGATTAGTTTCGAGAGCTCATTGAATAAGTATCAGAGGGAGACGGAAGGGGTTTTTAATGCAGAATTATCAGATTTCATTCAAATTTTAGATATTGGATCCTTCTGATGAAGAACTGCCGTGATAAGTATTGGGTGTTCATTGGATAAGTGTAACGGGGGAATAGGGGGTTACCCCTTCCCCTTAATTTAGGTTAATGGATTTTTCACGCAGAATTTACCGATTTGCCTCAAATTTTCGATGTAGGTTAATTCTGATAAAGTACTTCCCTGATTGGTTTTCGGAATTCATTGAATAAATACAAAGCGGGGATCGGGATGGGACTACCCTTCTTAATTTACCCAGATGGTTTTTCATGCAGAATTAACGGTTTTGCTTCAGTTTTTTGGATACAGATTCATAGCAATGAAATGTATCCCTGATTAGTTGGGGGGGGGGTCTTTTGTTAAGTATAAAGAAAGGTACGGGCCATACCCCCCCCCCCCTCTTAAATTAGATAGATAGGTTTTTATGCAGAATTATCCGTTTTCTTTGAATTTTGGATGTAGGTTCTTTCTGATAAGCAAATCTATGAATAGTTTTAAAGATTTAGTGGTTAAGTATAAATGAGAGAATGGAGAATTACCCCTCTTAAGTTATATAAATGGGTTTTATGCAAATTTACCCGACTTGTTTCGAATTTTGGATATAGGTTAATTATATAAGGCCCTGGTTAATTTTAGGGGTTCAGAGTTTAAGTATAAAGAGAAAAAATGGAGGGGCTATTTACCCCCTTAATTTGATTTTCGAAGGGCATTATTTCTTCAAAATATAAAGCTGTAATATGCAATTAGTGTACATAGCCTGTGTGCTCAATGACATCAGTTTAACTGGATAACATTCAATTTTACTTCTATTTTAATTCTATTGTAGTGCTGTTTTGGTGCAGCTTTAACAATTGAATAGACTGATAAAGCAAATATGATTTGTAAATTTTGAATAAGGTGAGTTTTTAAACTCATGTCGTAAAATGCAATGAAATGTTTAGAGAGAATACGCTAAATATACTCTCTTTAAGTATAATTTCACATGCTTATAATATTTAGATAGTAAAAGTAAGTGCAGAAATGAAATAAAATAAATATTATTACCATATTTTTATCAATGGTATGCATTATTTTGTTTTGTGTGCGTGTTTCAAGTTTTTTCTACAAATTATCAATATTACATATTAATTTATAAATTTAACAAATAAAATATTTATTTTTCTTCAAATTCGTGGAAAGCGAAAATAAATGCAATTTTATCCTATCAAAAAGATCATTATAAATGACACTAATATGTTAAAGTAATTACTAATTAATGCAAATGAAATTACAATAATCTTGTAAAAGCAATCGCCGCAAAATATTTATTTTATAATAATTTCATGTATTTAATTTGCCTCTTGTAATTGAGACTTTTTTACGCTTCTTATCTATTTAATCCAACATAAAATATTATCTAATGATGCATTATTTTTTTTTATCTTTAATAAGAGATTTATCATTAAGAATAATCATACTTTGCATAATTTCGAGAGTATGTCTTTATTATATTCTGAAACACGCCAAAATAATTGATTTTTGAAGCATAAAACCCCCGAATTTCTAACTGATTGTATTTGTACTAACAAACTGAAATGCAGTTTTCCTTATATTAATCATCGGCTAATTACTTGCGCATTTTTTTAAATAATAATTGTTATTATTTTGAACAAAATACAAATTCCTCATATTATTATTTATGTTTATTTCGAAGAGAAACATCCATTTCATTTATGAATAAGCTAATGACATTAAGCAATCAGAATTTCATTTTTCCTTACATTCCGAGAAGTGTTATCGAATATTAAAAGTTATCTACTTTTTTATTTCCTGAAAAAAAAAGAAATTCTTATACGAAATATGTTTCCTGTTATGTCTTTATATTGGCGCAAAAATTTATAATCGTAATTATTAAACTAAGTGTACACATAATTGAATAAAGGGATTGTTATAGTAATTTTTTGGAGTGGATAGAGAAACACAGAAATAAATCAATGCTATTAAATACTAAGTATTGTCTTTTCATAAAAATAACATAGAAAAATAATGTATAAACTTTAGATTATTATACACTTCTAGAATGTTTCAGCTAAATTTCTTCTCTGTTTAGTAAAGTGAAAGAAGATAATAGGACACGAGTTTTAAAACACGCGTGATCGAAATTTAAAATTGATTTTTCTCTATCTATTAATGTAGTGTACATAGATATTGTTGAAATGCTATTAAAAATGAGCAGTTAAAAAAAATGTATCACAAAAAATCTCAAAGACTGCGATGAGAAAACTTCGCATGGATCGTACTGCTCTTTTACATTGATAATAGTTTTTTATACAAATAGAAAATTTAACAATACTAAAAGTCATATTTATATGACAAATATCAATATTGCTTTCAAATAAACTTTTGAAATGTATTAAAAGTTCGTGTCAGAATGTAATAGCCAAATATCGCTATTTACAATCAGCATGTTTTGATTCTGTTCAATTCAGTAGTTTAAGCGAGAACTTATAGTTGTGTCTTAAATGTGTGTTTTATTTATATTTTATTGTTTTATCTACTGATGAAGGGATCTTTTAATGTCGCTATAGGATATAAATTGGTAGCAAATGATAAGCTATTTATACTAATTTAAGTATAAACGGATATTACTTCTGCAATCGACTGCAAGTGGTAAGGATAACTTTGAAAAACAAATACATGCTTAAAAATTTATTTGAAAACAATAAAATTTACATTAATTTCGATACAGTTTTTCAAATAAATTATGATGTAATTCGCAAACATATTGCATTTGTCAGTATTTATTTTTTCAATTCAGCAGTGTAAAAATATAAATTGTAACGATGTTCAGAAGTCTGAACATTTTTAATATTGGAATAAAAGCGGAATTTTACAGTGTACTGTTGTTATTCGCAAAATGACGTTAGTATTATGCACGCACACGTTTGTCCATTTTAATGTAAAGCAAGGGTTCTATATTACTAACTATGGTACGCGACGGTTAAACTATGGTACGTGTACCAGTACTGGCACTCGAAAATGCGATACTGGTACATGAAATGAAGTAAAAAATGCAGAGTGAAATTAAAAAAAAAAACTGTATCTCTCATTCTTCTTTTACTTACCCATCATACGTAGTATAGGGTAAGTCTTGCAATCGTTTTGGAAATCGAAAAAAAAATTTTGATGGATTTACACGTTTCGGACATATTTGGAAAAACACATTTCGGAAAAACATATTTTTAGAAAAAAAATTTCGCCGTCCGTCCGTCTGTGTGTCTGTGTGTCTGTCTGTCTGTCTGTCTGTAACCGCTCTATCTCCCGAACAAATTGAGATAGAGATTTGAAATTTTGTATATGCTTAGTATGTAAGAATGGGACGAAGCCTATTTCATATCAGTAACCTCGATTATCCGGAACTATTTTTTTCGGACTCTCGAAAAATTCGTTCTGATGAAAGGTAAATAAAAATTTTCGAATTCTTTTATTTTAAGGAGTGGATGTAAAAGGCAATAAAATAACACAAATTTTGCATAAAAACCGAAGTCAATCGGATAATTAGTTGTTGAGATATTTCTTATCCTATTTTCCACATTCTTTAATTTTTCATGACCCTGTATTTCATTCAAATTTCAATTCAAAGATGTCTTTTAATTGGAAATGAGATACTTAATTCGATGCAAGAAACCGTTAGTGAATATGATGATTATTTTTAGAGTTATAAGGATGTTTCTATTACGCAATTCAGTGCTACTTGAATAGTTTGGCGTTTCATACAATTTATCGAAATTGGGTCATCAGAAATTCATTAATAGAGCATGATTATGTGTTAAAAATACTTAAATATACGTTTATATTTTGTTTTGGAATTGTAATGCATTTTATAAATTGTTTACATGTGTTATGTTTTCATATATTGTGCTATGCATTAGAGGTCTGCACGGGCCCGGGCCTGGCCCGTGGCCCGTACCCGGCCCGGCCCGCGGGCCGGGCCGGGCCGGCGGAATGGTTTCAAATTTTCTAACGGGCCGGGCCGGGCCGGCAGAATCAGAATAGTTTTCTCAACGGGCCGGGCCGGGCCGACAAACAAAATAAACGGGCCGGGCCGGGCCGGCAAAAAATTGAACGGGCCATACGAGCCGGGCCGGGCCGATAAAAAAAATTTCGGGCCTGTCGGCCCGTTCTGAAGATTTAAGCAGAAACGATAAAATATGATCTATTTTCAACGCAAATGGTTTTAACGAGAATAAATATAAATGTGCGTCACGAGCCATACTAGTTTGACAGCATCAATATAAAAATGTAACTTGTACAGTGTGAGATCGGCATCGGACAGTTAAATTGTGTGTAACCCGTTTTAATATATTTTTTTAGCTGATTCATACCGGGCCGAGATCAAGCTTGCATCATTTTTCTACATATAGACTTATCGGACCGGAACAAGACTTAATTGTTTTCAAGATCTGTAGGGCAGACAACATGATTTGTAAAATTACTAACAGCGATAAAGAACTTATGTTAGATTAATCTTTGGATATATACTTCTTGAAGGTTTTAAATTAACTTCTCAATAACGCGAAAGTTTGATGGGTTTTAAATTAACTTCTCAATAACGCGAAAGTTTGATGGTTTTTAAATTAATTTCTCAATAACGCGAAAGTTTGACACATTTTCAGATTAATTTTTAATTGTGAAAACATAAAAGTGATAAGCCTGACTATTGAAGGCATTTGGAATCGAATAGCATTTTTCATTTTTGATGAATAAAATATTTGCATAAATTTGTTCAAGTACAATAATTTCTCAAATGGTTGCAGGTTTTTCTCCCCTCCCATGCTATCGCTTCAGGAAATTCTATTGAAAATGCTGACTATAACAATAATTTATTTCCTTTCAGTATTCTTAAATTGATTACATCAAAAAACAGTTAATGCCACTTGATTATATAGTTTCTGAATAAAGATACCTGCAGTGCGTTTCTGAGAAAAAAAATGAATTTAGAAATGTATCAGAAAGGCGTATATTTGAGTTAACGAAGGAATTTGGATTTAAAATCTTTAATAAAATAATATAGAAATATTTTTATAAATCTTCTTTTATTAAACAGCTTCAAAAGTTACGGTGTTTTTAACTTTCTTTCTTTTTTCTTTTATTCTAAGCCATATTAATTTTTTGATGAATCTTTATTTGATTGTTGAAAGCCTAAGAATCTTAGTAATCACTAATGTTGCTAATGTGTATTTCCTGTAAAATATACTGTAAAATCATTACGTAGATATGTATGCAGTATTCTTTAAAGAAATCTTAATTATATTAAAAAAATCTGAATTTTCTAGAAATCGTAGAAATTGTAACGGGCCAAAACGGGCCGGGCCGGGCCTGTTTTCACTGATTTCTGTACGGGCCGGGCCGGGCCTAAAATATAAAAATTTAAACGGGCCGGGCCGGGCCCGGGCCGAACTTTTAAGTTTTACAACGGGCCGGGTCGGGCCGAAAATTTTTTCCTACGGGCCGGGCCGGGCCGGGCCTGGAAATTCCGGCCCGTGCAGACCTCTACTATGCATATCCATGATGGGTAAGTATTACGGTGGCCTCCAACGACTAGTCTTGATTTGTCACAGTCTCAGTGTTTCCTGCTCTCTGTTATTACTGCTTTGACAACATTTTGCTTTATTTTATTTTAATCAGCGATGTAGCGAAGGGTGTGTGTAGGTACACTCCGTATATCTTCTGGACTTTTTTGAAGAAACTCCGTATATGCTCTATTTCTCAAATAAAGCTATCGCGTATACACAAGTCGGCATGATACTCTCTGCCTTCAGAGTGTATACTCTGTTTTTTACAACTACAATACGGATTTTAATGTACTTTTGATTGGAATGTTTAAACAAAGGGAACTAATGCTTTGGTGGCTGTTGAGTTGACCTTTCTTCCTCCCTTAAAAAAGTAAAGGTTTTTTTTTCTATCATTGTATTGCATGTGTGTATTTATACTTACTTCAAGATCTTCGATCTCTCATTAATAAGCAATTTTTTTTTCTTTTTTAAAATGTATAAAATTTCTTACGTGTGTTATTCCCTTATTAAATTTCCTTATGTATTTTATTATTGTTTTAATATTTTATAAACATAGTTTTCATAAACAAAACAAAAAAAACTGACGAACTAATCTAATTAACTTCAAATCTGTATTTTTTTTCCATGTTTAACAAAGAGTAATTTATGTTCTGCTTTTAAATGCATCTATATTTGTCACCCAAAAATGATAGACTTTATATTAGTTTTTCTGCTTTACATTTAGGATTTTCTTTTAGTGGTATGCGGAAGTATGAACTTTTATTTAGGCGTACGTCTGTCTAAAAGTTTCGGAACCCCTGATATAGTGGATCAATCCTGCAAAGGAATTCTTTCGTGATATTCTGTAAAGAAAGATAAGTACTACAAACTTCATAACCGTGCACCTTAGAGATTCTTTGTAATTTTATTATGTGTAACGTATCAGAACATCATTAAAATGCTCCGCAAAAGAGTTTTCTCCATACATCATAATGTTATTGAATTCTTTTGCGCATCCCTGTAAATGAAGTATACATGCAACTTATTCTATATCTCTGAGAAAAAAATTATTGCACTTCATATCATTAAAGCATATCAATCTCATTGTGAACTTGAACTATCATCTCTAACTAATTACCTGGAATTCTAAATCTAAAACTGTGTATTAAACCTCGATAACATTTTAAAACTACATGAAATTCCAAGCTTAATTACATCTGTTGAGCGTTCGACACAGGCAGGCAGACACACAAACAAACATATAAACTGAATTAAAAAATACTTCGAAAAGTGTTTAAAAGTGGACGTGAAACATGAATATTCAAATATTCAAATATTCGTTAATCATATACTCTTCGACACTTTTTTTAAACTTTATGATGTAATGTATTTATATATATTAGATATATTATTATATTGTTATACATTAGATAATGTGTGACACTATCCCTATAATATAAACAAATAGATGAACTACGCCATAATGTCTCAAGATCTCGCGGTAAGACTAGAAAAGAAAAAAATAACAACGTACTTAATAAGTTATAAATAATGAAAAACAAGGGAATCCAAAAAAACAGCTTAAAAATAAATCGATGAATAAAAAATACTTCATAACATTTATACATTCTTTTAAACGAATTTCATCTCATCTATATTAATTATAAATAATCTAAAAACCTTTAGTAATCATACACATTTCTTCCATTAAAAAATATTTTTATTCAACAACAAAACAAAGCTACATTTTTACCAACAGGAAAAAAATGTTTTTCGTAAATAAGTTTTTAAAAATGTCTATCTATAAGCGGCTAATAATCTTAACGATTATTATTAACTAAGCGTACATATAACTGAATAAAGAAGACATTGGTATTTTTTATGCGCAAAAATATCCATACTTAAAAAATGAACAAAAAAAGTTAGTCAGTTTTATAAAACTAAGTATTCTAGTTTATCTAGAAAAAGCAGGCCTGTAAAAAGAAGGAAATCTTTTTTTACTCATACTTGTTTACAAAGTTAAAAAAAGTTTCATAACTTAATTAATACCCTTGATGCGGTTAATAATAGCTAGTTAGATAATAATGATTACAAAAAAAGTATTTTTTAGAAGAAGTACAGATTTTTCCAGTGAAAGAAAAAAAAACGAACATGTGTCAAAACAAATATGGTTCGTTAATTAATAATTTTTCGCCATTTTTCGAGTGAATGATATGCTGATAAAAAATGTAAGACTATTGGATAATGAGTAACAATTTGCTTAAATTATAATTAAATAGATTGTTTAAATTATATAAACAATCATTTCAGCGATTTGTTATGTTTGAAGGTTCAGAGATCGGGACAAAAAATATTTAATTTTCTATATCAGCGGTTCCCAATATTTCTTGGTCCGCGACCCACATTTCAATAAAAAAAATCCGGACCCACCTAATATAAAGTTGTATATCAGTTTAAAAAATGTTGTATGACCCTTATAAACTCGGCAATTTTGTCGAACGGAAAAGGTACATTTTCGTACGAAGGATATACACTATCAGCAAAATCAAGTATTGGCAGTGGTATAGTCGTAAAGAAAGCAGAGTGTATACGCTCAAAACAGAGAATATACCTTACAGTGTATGTACTGAAGCCTTCTTGAGAAACAGAGGGTATACGGTGTTCCTTAAAAAAATACAGAGGGTATACGGTGTATACCTCCGTATACCCTCCACTATCCCTGAGAATTGGTAATCTCAACGTGTGAAGATGTGGAGAAATAATTACAACACAAAAACAACTAAGATAATTTAAATTACGTTTAATTATTATCAAAGTATAACTTTATGATCAATGAGATTTTTGGCATTGGTATTTATCGATGAGGGTACATAATATCAAGGTTAAAACTGGTTAGTTTGAATCTTAATTCTCTTTACACGCAGTTTATTTCTGTACTTTTTTTTTCTAAAAAAGCATGTTCTCACGATTATTTCATATTGAACCTCTACAAGGGCGTGAAAGCTGATTAAGATATTTTTGGATATTTAGTTCGTATATTTATCCAGAAGGAAATTAAGAATTTACCTTTGAAATGTAATTTGCAATTGAAATTATCATATCTTAAACAGATGAAATAAAAGCCATATTTTTATGACAAAACTCGTCAAGGGATTCGCGACCCGCCAGTGGTTCGTGACCCATAGTTTGGGAGCCGCTGTTCTATATAATCCTATATAACCTTGAAATATACTAGACTAAAGGCATTATAAAAATGAATACTGAAGCATTTGTAGTTACATTAAAAAGTGGCTTCAGGAGATATAAAATTTTTTAGAAACTTTTAGATCTTTATAGCGAAAAAAGCGATATTACTTCTGATCATAATTAATTAAAAAACAAATACTAAAATACAGACAATTTAATGAAACAATACATAAAAATCACAAAAAAAACATTAAACTTATTGAACTTGTTTAAAGTTCCTGTTTAGTAGATCCGTGAAATTTTTCCTCAATGAGGCTATTTCACGTGCAGCAGATATTTTTTTATTTCGTTGTGAGTCAGATTGGTTTAAGTTAATTGTTTCACAAATGGGTTTTACTATGTTCAAAGATGAATGTTTATATATATATATTTACACAACACCGAGAATAAATCGTTTTAAAAATAAAATGTATTTCTAAAAATAAATTACTTATTTAACAAATCCTGATTCAATAAAAGTTTCAAAACTAACTGCATTATGTTTTTAATTCGAAACTGTCTTTTTGCATTCCTCAAGTAATTATAGTTTGACGCCAGTAAATATATCTGGACGCTAAATTGACAAGCCTTAATTTATTTTTATAAAGCAATCAAAAAATCACATTAGAACTCCAAAATTAAGAACTTTAAAGCTATTATATCATGACACGTGTGATTGTCAGCGAGAATTTCACATCTTCTTTAATCACTTTGGTAACTTATTTGCATAATGAAAGATAATTAAAACCTGCTCTTTAAAATAAGTACTGAAAAACAATTTAAGTCGGTAAGAAAAATACAATACAACACACTTAAAAGTTAGTAATGGTAATTATTAATAAGAATACAAATGCAGCATTCATTAGGAGTTAAAAATGATTCGACGATAATTCAATATCTCATTATTCGCGCAATTAAGGAAATGGCACTTTTTGAGTAAATATTTCATCAACACAGCTAATATAGTTGCAGTAATTAAATGTAGATTTTGTTATATTAATTGTTGTTTATATTGATATTGATATTTCACTTATGGAAATCACCGAAAATGTACAGAAAGTGTTTTTTACATGTTAATACTTAAATGTATAGTGTAATCAGGAGTTATACAATATTTTTCTTTCAGGTGCGTTCGTAATTATATAAATATGTAGTACCTACAGTCGTTCAGTTCCTCCGTCGGTCCGCATATGACACAGCAAAAACTACAAAACCGAACCATTTGAAATTTAAAATATATAATTTTTGCATAATTTTCTCGAGTCATTTCAAATTTTAGGAAAATCATATGCATAGTTTAATTACAGAGACAAGGAAAAGTATTCTGTTATATTGCGACAAATCGAAAAAAAAATTCAAGTGCGTTTTAATGGTGTACATTCTGTACAATCTGTGGTGCAAAGAATGTTTGTTATTCATTTACAGGGCCACACAAATGTATTCAATTGCATAATGGTGTAGAGAGAAACATTTTTGGGGGCTCGTTTTAATTATATTAAACTATTTCATATTTTATAAAATTGATATATGTTGTTAAAATTTACTGCAAGTTTTTTTCCTGCATAATAGAAATCAAGTGGTATTTACAGGGACACACAAAACATCTCGACTCAATACTGTATCCAAAATTCTGTATACTATTACACCAAGAATATTTTTAAAACTTCCTTATAGTACTAACGAACCTCATTTACTACACTTGATGTGCAATTTCCAACTTGTTTTACATGTTAATACTTAAGTGCACAGTATGAGTTACATGAGTTACATTTTTTTAATGTGTGATGTAGGGATGGGACGAATATTCGGCCACTATTCGGTATTCGGCCTATTCGGCCTTTTTGCCGAATATTCGGTTGGCCGAATATTGAAGGCTTGTTGACCGAATACTTTGGCCGAATACCTATAGCCGAATATTGCTAAAATCTCGCCGAATAGTGAAAGATATCTTGCCAAATAAATTTAGGATTTAAAGAATTTAATTTCGTACATTTTTTTTCCTCGAATCCAAATTTTTTTCTTCTTTCATGAACCTTCTCATTCTTACTTACAAAGTTATTCAGATACTAAAAAATATACAGCCTTTCTGTATTTCCTATAAAAGTTAGTGATACTTTAGAAATTGCTGAATTTGGATATTTAATTATACGGGAAATGGTCTTCATTAGAGAATGATATATTACAATTCAAGGTATAAAAACACTTATGGAAAATTAAAAAAACACTGCTTTATTCCTAAACAGTCAAATATTTATTAATGTCTGCAAATTCCATGAACACATAAAAGAGGCTCTTATGAAATTCATAACTTATTTTCTATAAAGTAAGAAATGAAAAAATTCATTCACTAGGTATATTAACGAAAATTCATTTTCAAAATTAAATATCAAATATCACTATTCCAAATACAACGGTACATCTGAAAACAGAACTGGTGTCAAACTAGATACGCATTAGATGACACAACTTGCTTTATGAAGATAGTTTTATAAATGTTTAAACATAAATTCAAAATACTGAACAAAATGTTTTTTTTTATTCTATAGTTTTTACTTTTAAATAATTATTTGCATAATTATTGACTTAAATATATAACATTTTTATGTATATATTTTTAATTTACATCTTCCTTCATTCATGTTGTTATAAATTTCTGTTTATCCTTTTAATGCTTGTTGAATAAGTGGAATATTGAAGTTGAATATTGTATGCGCCAATTCAAATGTCAAAGATTTTGTTATCATATGCATTCTACTTTAAGCATAACCTTTTGCTTTAACATAATTTGTAATTTAAAGCTTGGCAACTGATTTCAGAACAGTCTCGTTCCTATGAATTTGCTTATCATTAGAGACACAAACTCTAAATGATCAAATTTACTTTATTAAAGGTTATTTCAGAAAATATCTTCTCGTGAGTTCTGAGAGAGAGAGATTAAGAATATAATTGATTTTGGATGCAAGAAATGGTAAAAGTATCATTTGATAATAAAAGTGAAGTACATTCTTCATATTTTAATGGAAATATCTTCCTATCCTGACACTGAAAATCAATTTGATGTACATTAGAAAAAAAAGAATATAATGCAATTTTATAATTTTTTTGTGTTAAAATAAGTTTTTCAAATTTAAAAATACATTTAAAAGCACATTTAAGAGTAATAATTATTAATGAACTCCTATTTTTTAAATTATATATAATCAAAATTAATTTTCTTTATTGGAAAAAAAAGTTGGTATTCGGCCGCCGAATATTCGGTATTCGGCCTAAAATTTGGCCGAATATTCGGTATTCGGCTATTCGGACAAATCACTATTCGTTCCATTCCTAGTGTGATGGTATGCATTTAAGTTCAGAAAGTCTATTTTCGTTCTGACTTTTTAACTCACAAGTGTTGTAATAGTTTTTGTTGATATTTCTTGCATTGCGCTCACTTGTTATATTATATGTTTGTACAAAATGAAATTAGCTCCCAAATCATTCATAAATACTCATTTACTATTTTTTTTCATTTTATTTAAGGTTATTATTAAGGATAACCCTATGTGAAACTGTACTGGAACTTATACTCATGCGAGTATTGCATCATTGTATTGTACGCGACAGTAATGTACCTCATGCAAGTATGGTAAATTAATGTATTGTGATTTATCTGGTTTTGTATTCTTCCTTATGTGGTGTTTACTCATGTAAATATCGTAACGCATGCGGAGTTGTAGAATACCTGTTGTAATGTACAGCAGTAATATGTATAAATGTTGTAATGTAATGAATTACATATGCCTTGCATAAAAATTGCAGCTCCCTCTATTATACTTGCGAATATTCTACCGTATTGTACTGCACGACACGCGGATATTATGTTTCGTATAATGATTATACCTTGCTTTATTGTACCTCATGCGATATTTGTGTATAATTGTATTGCAACACATGTCAGATTGTACCGGGTGTCCATTATATAACTGACCCATTTTGAACTTAAATAACAAATAAACGGTTTGAGATTATAATGCGTGGTTTGCGGTATTGTTATTAGAAAATCAATACATTTTTAAACATGCACTTTGTTAACATAGTTCAAATTTCGGAAAAATATATCGCGCTGGCGGTAACAGGCTGTTTTAATACAGACAGGACTCTAATTTTCATAAATGTGAGATTTTTGACTGAACCTGAATCTATATGTTGTCGAATCTGAATCTATATGTTGAATCGACTCTTGAATCAGCTTCAAAAATAGGGTAAGTTGGTTGGAAAAGGATTTAAAATAATATTTGTGATTGAACCATCTGTATTATATTTCCCCTCCTCAGTCTTGAGACTGAGATATTATTTTAAATATTATTATATTACATTAACAAAGTGCATATTTTAAAATTTATTTATATTCTAATAACAATACAGCAAGCCGCGCATTTTTATCTCAAACAGTTTTTTTGTTATTTACATTCAAAATGGGTCACTCATTTACTGGACACCCAGTATTATTACTCCGTTCATGTAGATAAACCCCATGTTAAATTTAAAAAAAAAAAATAATTGCAAGCTATAACGTTTATTAAAAATTTGTGGCAAGAAAATTTTCTTTTCGTACCTTCGATTAAAAAATTTCATATTGCAATTTCTTTTCTTTTTAGCATAAAAAAAGCTTTTAGGGAAAACATTCTGCTCTTGTATTGAAAGAAAACCGATTTAACCCCTTTCTACTCAGTGTTCAGATATGCATAAATAAAATTACCGCACAAAATATTTAAAAGCTTCTAATAATATTTTCTATTGCTTGTAATCCGCTTGTAATGAGTTTTGTTTTGTAGATTTGTCAATAAAAAAGGGCTATTAATATATCTTTTTAAATAAAAAAATATTTATCTATTTATTTATTAGTAAGTATAATTTTTTTTATTTTACTTCAACATTTTATTTATATAATTTTTTAAAATCTGATTTAAATATAAAATACTTTTTTATCACTTTAAAAATAAGTCATGTCTAAGAAAGATCACAATTTAATTCGAAGAATAAAATCATTCAAGTACTTTCAATATGTTAAAAATATTCATTTGAAATGGAACTATTTAGTTCTTCCTTATTCCATCAGCATAAGTTTTGAAGGTCTCGTTGTAGTTTGACATTTCGAACGAATTCTGTATATATATTTCTTTTATTACCAAACAACTCAGGATTTAAACATCCTTATTTGCTTTGTATATAGCACACATGAAAATCTCACAAAGACTTCAGAGATAGCATTCACTAAGAAAATATTGCATCTATATATACAAAACAAAATTAGAAATTTGAGTAACATTTTATTTTTAAAAATTAAATAAAATGAATAATTATTTAAGCATGTAACAAAAAGTACGTTTTTGTATTGTTTTGTATTGTTTGTGTTAACCAGGCGGTGGTGATAAATCGGCAAATATTGCCTTGCATTCATTTTATTTAAAAATATAAGACTTTCACTCATTTCATTTAAAATAAGTAGCTTTCATTCAATATACCATATATAACATATATTTTCTAAATGTATGTTGCATATATTTCACTTAAAATATACAATTAAATGTATAAATGGATAAATAAGAATTATAATTACCATATACCAAAATATGTAATACTACTTTCAAAGACTGTTTCTAATTTAAGCACTCGAAAACGTAGAACATGTTATAGGTCAAGGGAACAAGCTATTGACTGGATTTATGGATGCCTAACACAAAAATACCCTCAAAAAATTTAAACAGGTATCTAATAAAGGATATATGATGGCAAACTATGAATACTTTCTGTGAATTTTATGGAATCCCGCATAATCTTTGCTTCAATTTGAAATTGTTAGCGTCGAGCACTTAGAAATTCTTTACCTATAACGGGAGTGAAATCTACGAGCAATAAAATCTAATTTGTCTAGAGAATTTTTGAAAAGAAATGGCGAGTCTCACATTACTGTCAAGCAAAAGTATGTTGACTTCTCCCACGAATTTCATATAATTGTCTAGGTGAGTATTGCCAAGTTCCCGCACTGTGCATTTTAACAGTTTAGACTAACACGCCGAAAGTGCTTCTTTTTCTTTTTCTTTATAAAGACCCCGAAGTAGCAATAATGCAGAGTGAATGTATTTGACACAAAAAATACTCCCTTGTACCAAACAGCTATTACTAAAATACGCCAACTGCCGCTAAATGAGTAAATGAAAAAAACAATATTTTATTTATTATTATTTGATTTTAAAAACAATAGAAAAATGTAATTTAACAAATTACAACAATTATTTGGAAAATAATATTTTCAAAGATTTCTTTGTTTAAAAAACAACAATAACATCATTCTTTAGGATGATCAAAACATAGCTTACATAATAAGAGAGTCCTTTTAATATGCCTGGATATTTAGAATCACGTTAATATTCCTGGACCAATCATAAACAAATATTAAATGAAATTCCAGTTTAACAATTTTCGGTACTGTAAATTTTTAAACTTCTAAACATCGCACATTTTCAATTTTTACACCATCGTGCGTCGTATAAAGAAAAAAAAATACTTTTAAATACAACTTTCTGAAACCTGTATCTAAATTCGTTTTCGGGCTCTTAATTTTTAGTAGTTTTTAATACTTTTTTGTCATGGTGGCAGCAAAAGTATTCCATTTTTGGAGATTGGACAGATCAGAACGAATCAGACGAAACATGGACGAATCAGAAAACGAATAAAATAAAAAAAACAGAAGTATTCCATTTCTAGACATTAAGCATGGACCAATCAGAAAACGAATAAAATAAAATAAGTTACAGAATTCAACCAATAAAAAGATTCAGATATACTTCAGATTTCCCAATTCTCTACTGAGAACAACAATTATTTTCGAGATAGTTAAAAAATATTATTAAATAGCCGGATTTTTCTTCATATTCCAAATAAAGTCATCTACTAAGAAATATTTGCTTTAGAAAGAAGATATATATTTTAGTTCAAAATCACTCCAGCTCTTTTTTATTTCATTATCTTCATAACTTAGTAAAAAATCAATTTCTTTTTCTTTGACAAAACAAGTAAGTTTGTTATATGTTTCTTTCATTTCAGCATTTAAGTATCTTTATTTATATTGTATTCAGTTTGTATAGAACAAAAAAAAATGTTATAAAGATTTCAGAGCACGTTTCACTGCGGAAATAATACATCGATATATAACAGAGAATGATTTTTCAAAGTGGCTTTTGTTTCTGTTAAAAACATATAAAAGCAGTATAGCCCATACAGATATCAATATCAATTTTAAAGCTTTTGATTATATCGAATTTTATAAAAAAGAGTAATAAAATTCATTTGTTGAATTTAATGAGTGAAGAACATTTTAATTTTAGTGTATGACAAATGTGAGTTATTCCTGTAATGATGTTAAAGGTTTCTGATTATTTTATACACAAATTTAATTACATAAAATGTATCATTTCAATGTAATTTCAGTCAGCTTTAATAATCGGATTCGGGTTCATTTCCAACTTTCTACCACACAATTTTATATACATGGTGTCCTAAATTTATCTTTAGAAATTTAATCGTCCGTATAACCTAAGCGAAATAAGGCAGCGAAGTTCCGTTTTGTGTGCGTGTAAAAGCAACTCATAAAGTTTTATTTGCATTAAAACGAATGTTTTCGCTTTCAAGTACGATTTAATATGACCTATAATTGGAAATGTCCACATCACAATAAAAGGCCCAGTGTGTGGCATAGTTCATAGAGATGAAAATACAAAAGTCGAAAGGAATTTTCGATCAAAATACGGACTTCACCCATCATCCAAAACATTAATATTCGGGTGTTCAAGATGTTTATGGAAGCCGGTAGAAGGATTTATGAAAATGGTGAGGCCAGCTGGTGTTACTAATGTGGAGTGAAGCTCTTCTAGCATAACATAAAACTTTGTTCTTGCTGTTTATTATACAATAAAGAGAATTTTTTGTGTAGTTTCCCGCACGTTTTATGGAAGATTAAACTTATACAGATAAATATGGGACACCTTGCATACAGTATTGCTATTCATATGCTGGGACTGACTATTTCGCACTGGAAATATGGTTATTTTGCTGACTGAAAACAACCCTTTACGGTAAGCAACTTTCAGAATACTTTATGACAAATCGTTTGTTTTAGCATATTTCATAAATATTAATAACTGAAAAAAAACTATCTTTAAAACCCTCTAACTGATGGAATTCGAGTTTATATTTATTCTTGGTTGTATAAACAGCAATAAGTTTATCATCAACAAATATATGAGAAGTAACTATTTCACATAATGTTTTCCACGAATTTGCTTCCTGAAAAATATGTTCAAGAGGGAAATATGATATTATCTGTGATGGGATGGTCGGGAGGTTCATAGCAGTGGAGCACTCCGATATTTTTCTACTTTTTTATTTGAAAGATGTATCTTCATACAAAAAAACACGTTTGAAGTTTGGCTTGATATGCATAAATTAAAAAATCTATATCTGATTGAATTTTTCAATGTTTTGCGGATTTCATAAGTTACTATATTTGCACTCAGGTCACATTCGTTTATGTATATATATGTGGGATGGACGATATCTTACTCGAAATAAAAACTAATTTCTATGACAGACACAGACATTTATTGTAACGAACAGACGAAACAACCAAATGAAAAATAAAATATCAAGTTATTTTCCGTAATTTTCACAACAATCCTTTAAAACCATCTGTCCGTCGTACATGTTTATTAATTTAGTATTTCAGTTTTAAACTATTTAGCACTTCATTATTAAATCGTCAAATTTCGTCGTTTCAGCTTTTATCAACATTTTTCGCCGTCGTTGAAAGCATTCCATTTTCTTCTTTTTTTTCTTCGTTATACAGCTTGGCTACTTTCCGTTTCTTTTTTAATCTCGAAGTAGAGTTCCGTTAAATAAGTAGAATAGGGAAAATACAGTCCAATTCAGGTGCAACACAGAGTATATCCCACATGCGGCCGTCCTGACATCTGGAGCTGTCGCAGCAACATGTGATCTTATAGAATCTAAAAAGAAATAAAAAAAAAAAAAAAAAAAAAAAAAAAAAAAGTAATTTTTCTTAATGTAAAAAAGAAAGGAAAAAATAGACTTCGGCAGAAGAAGTAGTTTTACAGGGATATAACCACACGAATTTGGTAAATGCATCTATTAAAGACAAAATATGTTTACATTTTTTGTTAGTCGATTCGAGAGGGCCTAAATGATCAATGTGGTAGGTTTGGAGGGGAGTCTCCTCTTTGTGTAAGGGATGTAACTCACCTTCTTGTTTCCCACGTTTCCGATTATATAAAAGGCATGTTACACAGTTTGCTATAACTTTATCAATCTTATTTGCCATATTAGGGATAAAAAATTCTTCATTAAGGAGTTCTTCACAACGTTTGCGCCCGAAGTGTCCTTTGTCGTAAACGTGTTTAATGACGTTTAGCTGCATTTCGTCCGGCACAACTACCAGATCGTAACCTTTATGACTTTTATAAAGAACGTTATTTTTGAGGAAATAATTGTCATAGGGCTTTGTTTGCAAAATTTCTTTGATGGCCTGTATATGTTCGTCAGTGTTCTGTGATTGTATGATTTTGGAAGTAAAACTGTCTTGAATGATCATACATACGGGATTTCTGCTTAAAGCGTCGACGTGGCGTTTACGTGTACCTTGTCTGTGTTCGATTGTATAGTTATAATCGGCTAACATTAAAGCCCATCGAGCTATCTTTGTGCAAAGATCTTTTTTATTCATAGTTAGGGCAAATGCGTTACAATCTGTGACTATCTTGAAAGGAATAACTAAAATATAAACACAGAATTTTTTAAGAGCTTCTATGACAGCCAAAACTTTTAATTCATAACTCGAATATTTAAGCTCGGCATCTGTGATTTTTTTGCTCATAAAGTCGACAGGGTGAAATTGAATATCAATAGAAGATTTTTGAAGGAAGACTGCTCCGTAACCATCAATAGATGCATCGCAATGAACTTCTGTTTCATTACTAGGGTTATAAATGCTTAAAGCAGGACCTGAAGAAAGGATGTGTTTCAACTGATTAAATGCATTTAGCTGCTGGTCACCTAAGTGAAATTTAGTGTCCTTTCTAAGGGCTTAGCTATTAAAGAATAGTCTTGAATAAATTTACAAAAATATGATATTAGTTCGACAAATGAAAGTACATCTTTTACACTTTTAGGTTCTGGAAAATTTAGAACAGCTTTAGTTTTTGAGGGAGATGGATGCAGTTGACCATTTTTAATGTGGTAATCCAAAAAGTCAATTTCTCGCTGTAAAAAGTGGCATTTGTTTATATTCAGTTCTAAACCATATTCGGATGCAGTTGTAAGAACTCGTTGTAATTTCTGGAGTCCTTCTGCTTCTTTTTTAGATGGTTTAATGAATCATTCATATAGACGATACGTATTTTTTCATTAATGAGATTGCAAAAAACATTATAGATATATCTTTGAAAAACTAAGGAAGCATCGCTAAGGCTATAATTCATATATAAAAATTCAAATTCACCAGAATGTGTTACGAAAGAAATATATTTTCGACTATTTTCTTCTACTTCAACATGAAAAATTGCATTTTTAAGATCAAGAGAGTAAATACTTTTGCAGAATGCAACTGATCAATAATGTCATCGATTACTGGGAAGGGAAAACGTTGTTTATGTGTTTTAGAATTTAGCTTCCTATAGTCAACACACAATCTATATGAACCATCTTTCTTTTTTACCAGGATAATAGGTGATGAAAAATTACTGGTGCTTTTTCGGATAATTCCCTTTTCAAGCCATTCAGAAATTTGTTTTTCGACGAATTCTTTCTCTATAGGAGCTAGGCGTCTGGGAGGCCAAGTAACAGGTACTTCGTCTTCCAGATGAATTGATAATTTAACATTAGTAGTCTTTATTTTTCGGGGGGGATAATTTTCAATAAATTTTTGAACGTATATTTTCATTGGTACTATGAGATAAATCAAGATTAATATCGTCTAACACTTGAGTAACATTAATCAGAAAATTATTAGCTATATTTTCATATTTCTTGATTTTTTGCATCGAAATATCATTTTGAGAAACTGTTAAAATAGTTTGCTGTATAATATCTGTACCAATAATAAGATCAAAAGATATGGAATAATCTGGTACTACATAAATATTAGTTGTGTAATTAGAATCATCTATCGTAACATCCGTAGAGAAAAAACCCAGGGTGCCATAGTGTTTCCTAACCCAATTAATGTGATGGTTGAATGTTCGAGGTTCGAAACTGTTGGGAGTCTGCGATAAATACTTTCTTTTAACAGACTTCTTTCACTGTTTGTATTGATCAATGAAAGAACATTTGCTGACGAAATAATAACTTGTTTGGTCATGAAAGTATTCGACATAATGGTGGAAATATTGGATGGTTCAGACTTATTCCTAGGTTTCCTTGGTTGATCACATTGAGCCGATTTATGCCAAAATTCAAACAACTGAAGCAGCGAGGGCCTTTATCTTTATGCCTATATTGGCTACTTTTATGGTTAGCTAAACCGCAATTGAAGCAGAGAAGATCAGGTTTTGGTCGAAAGGATTTCTCTTTCAACGGCATTTCTGGTCAACGGCATTTACAAAATTTAGTGTTCTCATAGTCATGCCGAATTTTGTCATAAATTTTGAGCTTTTGTTTAAATTCTACTATAGATTGGCAGCCATATAATATTGATTTTCTAAAAACAGGGTCGGGTATACTATTAATAATGTATTGCATTTTTGCTGAATCTTCGATGTTACCGCGGGAATACAGTTGTTTCATGACAAGAAAATATTCTTCAAGGGGATTCATTTTCTTGTAAGTTTTCTTTTATTTAACATGTCATGTAACTCGGCAGAATTATAAGTAATGCCAAATTCTGAAATTAAGATTTCTTTAAGTTTTTCGTAAGAGTTAATATGAAATTCAGTTTGTACTAACAGCTGGGCTTTTCCTCGTAAGGATCTTTTGGCAACTATAAATTTATGAAATTCTGATAAATTGAACATGCTAGCGACATCGTCAAAATTACTTAATCAAACATTTATGTTTTGAAAAGAACTGCCATTAAAAGGAAGAATAATACTTTCAACATCAATAAAATTAATAGTAGATGGCAAAAAACTTTGAACTGGAAATTGCTTGCTTTTATCAAAATTTGATGATTCAGTATTACTTGCAGTATTGTTATTCAATGTAGTATTATGTGAAGACATTTCAGGTTCCTAATCGGTATCATTTTCATTCTGGATAATATTAGCTTGCAATAAATTACAGTCTGAAAGATATGTAACTAATCGGGTTGCAAGTTCAATTAAAGATCCTTCATTAGAAATACAGAGTAAATTACAAATTGTAATTAAATCATTTAAAGAAAAATCTGCTTGAACTTTCGTAACTTTATTTTTTAATTCAGTGCTGGTCGTTTGGAAATCGAAACCAGTGAAATCACGAATTATTTTTCTATTTGATCGATTACATTCAGCGTCGAACAGTAATTTATGCAACAATTTTATTTTATTAGTACGTTCATTTTTAAATGCAAGTTCCAGTTCTTGGATGTCGACTAGCTTCATATTAAATATAAAATATAGAATAATGAACTCACCCTTAAAATGATATCCGGCTTGAATCTGAAGAAAAAAATAATTCAGAGCAATGAAGAAATATTATGGGTTAACGAAGTTTTCTGACACCAAAATTGTGGGATGGACGATTCCTTACTCGAAATAAAAACTAACTAGATGGAACCCGTCAAAACATGACGGAAACAATTTACTACAATGTTGGTTAAATAAACTTTTTCATTGATACCCTTAGGGCAGGGGTGATTGGATATATCATATGCAGATATTATAGGTGGGAAATATTATATACCATGTAATTTTACCAAGATTTATACCACAAACTTTTTATTAAAATTTGCTTTTTTTGAAAAAAAGTTTTGAAATAAAATTTTTTGGAAAATTTTAGACCAAATTCAATATCACAGAACCACAATTACTTGACCTTGAAAGGATTAAGTGGAACAGAAGAAGAGAATTTAAAAAACTGTTTGAGCATCAACTATGAAGCATCATACAAATAAAAATTGTATTCCTGCATATATATCATTCTAGAAATAAAGAACATAGTAAATAAAACACACTTCTAACCACCAGTGATAAAGCAACTGCTTGAACTCATAATGGGCATGTGCATTGCATCAGCTAAAAAAACAGATTGATACATATGGACTATTCATGCTTAGTTTTTCATATTATCTTCTTCTGTTACACTTAATCCTTTCAAGGTCAAGTAATTGTGGTTCTGTAATGTTAAATTTGGTCCAAAATTTTCCAAAAAATTTCATTTCAAGTTAAAACCAAGTTAAAAAAGCAAATTTTAATAAAAAGTTTGTAGTGTAAATCTTGGTTAAAATTACATGGTATATAATATATCCTACCTTATAATATCTGCATATGATATATAACCAAATAAAACGTAAAACATCAACTTATTTTCCGTAATTTTCAAAACAATCCTTAAAAACCATCTATCCGTCGTACATGTTTATTAATTTAGTATTTCAGTTTTAAACTATTTAGCACTTCACTATTAAATTGTCGAATTTCGTCGTTTCAGCTTTTATCAACATTTTTCGCCGTCGTTGAAAGCATTCCATTTTCTTCTTTTTTTTCTTCGTCACACAGCTTCGCTACTTTCCGTTTCTTTTTTAATCTCGAATTAGAGTTTCGGTAAATGAGTAGCAAAGGGAAAACACAGTCCAATTCAGGTGCAACAGAGAGTATATCCCATATATATATGTATATATACAAATGGGTGACATGTTTTTATTTGTTTATTGGTGTTCCTTCATTAAATATGATGTTAATGAACGACAACTTTATAATCTACTCACTTTGCAGGGTGTCCATTCTTATAGAATTCAAATAACTCATTCTTAAACCTCTAGCTTTTGTAGTGTAATTCCAGGTTTTTAATAATTTTTCTTATGTATTTAAATTTATATACGTTAAGGTGGGTTTTTTTGTAAAAATTCTGAAAATAAAATTGCTATATGTTCTCTGAGTCCTATGACTACTTAAAAATCCGAAGGCTGTGAAAACTTCTCTTTACGATTCATAAATTGGAAATCGAGCGAAATTTAGTTGAAAAAGCAGTTATACGCAAAAGCGCGAAAGAAACAGTGAGGAAGAAAGGGGGACAGCATAAAATTACAATAAAAGGTTAATACAGTCTTTTTATAAGAGTTGAAAAATAATTCAATAATTAAAACAATTTCAAAAGCATCAGCTTTACCTAATATGTTCTTACAGAACTTTCCGAAAAGTAATATTCGATATTTTATATTTTCAAAAAATTAAAAACAACATATTAAAAAAGAAATGTTTAATATGTTGAAATATTTGCAATTCAAAATAGCCTTGCGAACGACTTTCGCAAGGTAATATTTCATGAAATGCATGGTAAAATTTGTCGAAATACATTTCATTTTAAAGTCGCAATAGTTTTCAGGTATATAGAATTTTGAAAAATTGTGTTTATTTTTCAAAAGGCATATTTTTGGTTGAAAGAATTTATTTGAATCTTTTGTACGCGTCAATAAATTCTCTCGATAAAATCTATATTATAAAGGCTAAACGTATCTGTGCGTAACGCATAGTCATTTTGCGAATGGCAACACTTTGAAATTTGAAATGAAATTTCCGGTTTTGCAATTTTTGCTACTGAAATTCTAAACATTACACATTTTCAATTTTTACATCATCGTATGGCAAAAAAAATGACTTTTAAATGCAATTTATTTCAAAATTGTATCTTAATTTACTTTTGAAATATTAATTTTTTTTTGTAGTTTTTGATATCGTTTTTCTAATTGTGGCAACTGAAATTCTCCATATCTGTTAAAAACAAAGGAAAAAAAGCAGATTAATGTATCTTTATGTTGCCATTTTGTCATTTAAACAGAAAAAAAATAAATTGACGTACATGTTGTGTTAAGAATAACTGTCTTTTATAAAACCTGGTGAATGTTGGTTTCATTTACAAAATTGTATTCATACTTAAAAAGAATATAAATAGTTTAGTATTGGTTTCAGCTTATAGCATCGAGACTTCAATTTTTGAACTAAAATAATTTCAAAATGATCACATTAAAATACCGATTTTTTTTAAAGGGGCAATACAGACATGAAAGATACATATTTAAATTTTGATATGGTGGAATTGATGTCAGATTTTACATTTTACGGGGAAAATTTTTATGATTGAGTCAAAGTTGAATAAATTTTGCTTTTTTTCATTTTCTAATACATAGCATAAAACGCTTAAATTGATAACTTCATCATAGTAACAGTTTTTTATTATCTTTTACTGCTTACATGTACGTTTAAAGTATAATTTTAACAATTTCTACAACTGAGTTTTATAGAAATAGTATTTTGTTAACTTTAGGTTAAATATCATTTATTTAAGAGTTAAACAAGTCAATATAAGGTGCATTTTTTATTGCAACTAATTTTGTAGGTTTATTATAAATCAATGAAACTGTTCCTTTTCAAACATTTTCTTTCTTCAAAATTCGACGTGTTCTAACTTGTACTAATAAAATGTAAGGCATATATAGTAAAAGAAAATACTCGTATTATACTAAGATCAAAAACAATCAGTCAAGTAAGAGTATTACACGCGTACAGAGGGCTCTGTACAATATATATATAGATTAGTAATTGCGACATTACAAAAAAAAATTCTTGCTAGAAGAATAATAATTTATTTTCTAGGCTTTAAAAAACCGATGGCACACAGAATGTATTGGCGCATAGGCATAGTCTCGTATCTTTAAGAACGTTCAAACAGTCCATGTTTTTAAAGTTTTACGTATGGTTCATTCCATGCATGCCTGTAACGTGAGTTACCAGCTACGATTTTTCCTACCAATATTTTCGTTTTTAAAAATGAGACTTTTTTTTTTTTATCGGGGATACCTCATTAATTGAATAAAGCCAAGAAAACGTTTTGAAAATAACGGTGGACAACAATTTCGCAGTTATAATCTTGGTAAAACACGTTACAAAACCTCATGGAATGACCAATATCAGATAATTAGTGACAATTTCTTCGAAAATCATTATAAATAATCCTTTTATAATTCTGTGACGACGAGTACTGTGGTGACGAAGTACCTCGAGCATGTCTCAACTCCCATTATGAGCTTCAAAAATTTAAATTTGTGTCTATAGGAGAAGTGAGATTTTTTAAAACTAAGCGACATAGGGTAAAGGTATAGTTTTCCAGCATTTAAAAGCCCCAAATATTAGAAAATAAAGAATAAATAAAGAATAAAATGCATAATATTATAAAACACTGCTTTTATAAATTTTATATTAATTTACTATCTTATGTTGAAAAATAAGTTTAAAAATCCCGCATGTTTTAAAAAGAATCGATTTATAAAAAGATTGCTTCGATATTGTTTACAAATTAATAAATATTAAAGGCAATGTTTTCTGGAAAAAATTAAATGTAGTCAAAATGTTAGGCTTTATTTCCTTAGATAAACATTGTATAGTAATAATAGAGCATTTAAAAATTATTTTTACTTTTATACGTATTACGGGCCCCACCAATGGCCGAGAAATTCTGACCTCTCAACTGGTAGACGGCAGATGCTGGGTTCGATCCCAATCGCGGCCGTCGGCTTAACCGTTCGGAGTTTTCCGTGGTTTTCTTAGAACCTTGGATTTCCTTGCGGAAATACGGGTTAGGTTTCTTTAGAAAGACCCCACGGAGGGCATCCCACCATTTTAGAGCCTATACCCCACATGTAAATAATCGGTCGACATAAAATAAAATAAACTACTACACTTATTTCATTGACGTACAGTAAGACAGTGCAACCTTTTTTTTTTTTTTTTTTTTTTTTTGCAAACATTTACCGTATATGATGCGAGAAAGTTCCCTTCTGCACTTTCGAAAGAAGCATAGATATATCCGGCTTCCAGAAGGACAGTTTTTGCCAAAAGTCGATGGACAATCTCATCTGAGATGTTTACCCTTTAAATCCGCGTTATATTAACCACTTTAACTGTTCAATATTGTTGAAAAAAAAAAGTTTCAAATAATGCTTATTTTTCATTCATTTTACAGAATTTTTAATCTTTTATCACCGGTTTTTCAACGCACAAATTTTTGTCTAATTGAATCAGGAAAAAGTTTCTCCGATTAAATAGTGCAAAATTTATGATAAAAATTTACTAGTGAGAATATTAAATCATGATTGGAATATGGATGCTCGTATGTGGTACGAGCAAATCGTGATTGGCAAAAACGCATAATCCTTATGTTGAACGGCAAATCATAGAAGCGGTTAAAGTAGGAATAAAGTAATTTATTATAATATTGATTTTATGTATCGATTAGTAGTAAAATAGTTTAGAATGAGTTTTACACGGGAGGCGGCAGCACAGACAATCACCTCATCGAGTTGAATGCTGAAATTCAACAATTAGCTAAAACCCAATTCGCTTATTAATGTGCATCTGGTTTCCCAAGTCGTATCTTGATGGAAAACACCTGAAAATCCGATTTTAGCGGTTGTCTCGTAGGTTTACTTTTTTGTTTTCCTGCACCCAAAGGTATGAAAACATGGATGACTGGGAGCAGGAAAGTACAATGGTAAAATTACTTTTTAATCACTGAAATCGGGTTTTTATGTGCTTTTAACCAAAATATGGCTCGACAAACCGATAGCATTTTAATATACTAATCGCTTTTTAACTGTTCACAAAATTTCGGAGTGAACTCGAAGGCGATAGTCTGAACTGTCCCTCCTCATCTATTACAGATATATTATTTATTTTCTTCAACAAAAGCATTATTGGTTCCATAAAACAAAAATAGTTTTCAAAGATAAATTTGTTTTGCCTTTGTATATTTTCAGCTTTTTTAACGTTTACAAAACTGGGGAGAGGGATGAGCAAAGTTTCGGTTCTGAAATATTACTTTACTTCAAATATAAAAGCATTATATTTGTACATTTCCTAATTCTTCAAAACACAAAAAAGATCAATTGGCATTATAAATGTTGCACAAAATGCTTATAAAGCTAAATTTAATTCATTAAAGCCAGTTGACCGGTTGCCATGCAAGTCGAACAATACTTTTAAATTTGGATTCCCGTATTTTGGTTTGGAAATATTTACATTATCTATTGTCAATTTTTGTGTAGTTAAATAATTCATAAATTCATAATTTGGATCATAAACGGTTAAGAGCACACACTAGTCACGCGGTAAAAGCCGAGCGCTAATGTAAAGTCTATGGAGGCGTTCTTTTCGAATATCTCGCTGATATTTTAATATTTTTGCATGATTTTTTTGCACAAGATAGCTGAGGACGATCCACAACCGGCCTAGTTTTTACTTTTTCAGTTTTCGTTTCATATTTTCTTTAAACAATTACTTAAACTTTCGGAACCGGTTCTGAAATTGAAACTATCGTAATATAAAAAATATATGAGCAAAACTGAAAAAGTAAAAACTAGGCCGGTTGTGGATCGCCCTCAGCTATCTTGTGCAAAAAAAATCATGCAAAAATATTAAAATTTGAGCGAGATATTTGAAAAGATCGCCCCCATAGACTTTACATTAGCGCTCGGCTTTTACCGCGTGACTAGTGTGTGCTCTTAAAGTAAAATGCAGTTCGAACTAAACCCACGAGTCCACGCGCAGAATCGAATTTCTACGGACTAAAACTTATGGACTTAAGTTGTACAAATAGCTCTTTACATCCGTGTATTGAATCATTTTACATAATACTGTATAATTGTCAAAAAAGGCTGTATTCATTACCGGAAGGTCATGAGTTTAAAAGGGTATTATTATGTGTAATATCATAATAGTTTCTAAAGATAAATACGAAATAATTGTCCAACCTTGTGCGAAAACAGCACTGAAGATATTTATATGTACAAACCAATGTTAAGCCAATCATACCTGCGATGTTCTGCTTGATAACACAGAAATATTATTTTATTTGTTTTAACACATTCGCTGCCGATCACGCGCCAGCGCGTGATATGGCGCCAACGTTGAGGGGCCACTATGTATCGGGTGATGTCCAATAGTCATTCAAGCGCTGTCACGATAAAATCTTTCACTGATTCTTTGTTATAAAAATTAAATCGGCTTCTGGGAAAAATCCACTTCAACAGTGCGGCATTATCTATCATCACATCTTCACGTAAGCGGCAGCGAACGTGTTAATGGAATGGTAGGTGTACATTGTAAATATGCGTATAATTCAAATGTTAAGAAGTAATACTTGTATCCTTTAATTACTATATTGAGGAAATATTTGACAGTAATATTAATAATATTCTTGATAATAAGAACCTTAATAGTATATATTCATTTAAAAATATTTTCGACTAATAATTAATAAAAGTTTAAAAGTTATTGAATTTGGAATAAATGTTACGGAGCATAAAAACATAGCTTTCGCTGTTTGTACATTTACAAAAAGTACTAGGCAGTAAAGTTCATTTTTCAAAAAAAAGGTCCGCACAAAATAGATGCAATCATGGCGAAATTTCAATAATATCTTACATCTCTATGATGT
Organism: Maratus speculifer; assembly: GCA_964019185.1. Lineage (NCBI taxonomy): Eukaryota > Metazoa > Arthropoda > Arachnida > Araneae > Salticidae > Maratus > Maratus speculifer. Next base: position 24,851,691 of record OZ025289.1, on the reverse strand, counting down.
TCATGAATTTTATGATGCGCATTTTAGAAAGTCATGTAAATACACTTTACATTATAATAAACTATTTTTAAAAGACTGAGTTTCATATTCTTGTTTTTTTTTTTTTTTTTTTTTTTCGATTTCAAGCAAGATATAAAATATTGCAAAATCAGTTTTGCTGAAGTTTTAGGAATGAGACACAAATAAAAATTTAAAAAGACGGATAAAACACATTATAATAAACAATTTAAAAAAGACTTAGTTTAAATTTATTTATTTTTTATTTATATAATTATTTTTGTTTTGTTTATTTATTTATTTTTAGATTTTAATTGAAACATAAAACACCTCAAAAAGAGCTTTGCTGAATTTTTTTAGAATATGTGAATATTAAAAATGTAAATAAGTTTATAAAGAGTATTTGATATTCTGAAAAAAAGTTATATTTTTGTAACAATGGATAGATATGTAAAAATACAACTGAATTTAGTGAATCATTATGGCAATTAATAAGGAATTTCATCAGGTACAATTTTTAGTAATATGTAAATACATTTGACATATATTCTGCCATTATTTGTTTATATATTCTGTTTACTTTTTTTTCAATTTGAAGCTATTTTAGCGAAAATTTTCTTTTATCGTTTTTGTTTTCGAAAAAATTGCCTTAGAGCACACGAAATATGTAAAATTAAAAGGTATTTTTTGCCATTTTTATTTTAATGGATCACTTTACACTATAATATAAGTAATTTGAGAAGGTACGAATATTGAAAATTTAGAAAGCGTGTAAAAATATATAACAATAAACTATTTTACAAATTTAATTTGAATTTCTCTTTATTTCTTTTTTCATTTATTTTATTTTAAGCAGGATATAAGGTACAAAAAATACAGAGTCGCTGAAATTTCTTAATTTATGCGAATAGTAATACTTTTATTCAACTTATAAAAATCCTTTAATATTCTAAAAAAAATTATAATATTTTTAGAATAGTAAATACATAGGTAAAAATATACATTAATAAATGCATCATTCTGACAATTTATCATGAATTTCATGATGCACATGTATAGAAAGACGTGTAATACACTTTACATTATAATAAACTATTAAATAAAGATATAGTTTTTTTTTTGGGGGGGGGGGGGTATATGTATGTTTTCGTATTGAAAATCCTGTCATATTCAACTTTTATTTTCGCTTATGAAAATTAAAAACAATGCTTTGATGTTTAAATGAAGAGTTTTAGTTTATGGTATTATTTGTTTTTTAACATATTTTAATTTTATTATTATTATTCTTTATAGTTTTTAAAACAAATTTTAAGAATGAATTTTTAAGATTCATCCTTTTCTCTTACACCTCAGTTGCGGAAGATTAACTGGTTTGCATTTGGAACAACATAAATATTTGAACATTTGTTTCGTGTGAATGTTCCTAAACGAAATTAAAACTTCATGAATAAATAAATAAATATTATGAATAAAGTAAAAAAAAAACCCGCAATTTTAACAGATATTAAATCGACATAAATGATTCTGTCATTTTTTTCGGCTATTATTTCATGTAAAATGAAAATATCGCTTTTAATGTCAAAACTGTATGGGGATACATAATTGGTATTTTAAAAATGGGTAATCTTTTAGCTGCTGTTTGGGTTCAATCTAAAAATATGACTAAGTAATGAAAAAAAAATTAATCAAGATTTCAATAACGAAATTATTTTCATCTATGTTCTGTAAAACAGAAAGCTAGAGTTGAATTGCTTATTAAAAATAATACTAAAACTTAAAAATTGCATGCACATGACAAGTTTATAATATAAATAACTAAAACCAGTTGAAAAAAGAAAAATTATTCAGGTATCTCCTGTATATCTGGTATCCTCTGGTATCTCCTCTATCTGGAAAGTTTACCGATAAAGAGAACTTTCAACTTTGAATGATTGATTGTCTATTATTTCAATCTATTCTCTATTGTCTATTATGAACAAATGATTGCCTATTATTTCAATTCCTGATTCTAGCTCAAATTGTCATCAGATTTTAACATAATGATAATTTTCGCTAAGGGGGAGAAATGAATTCTTTAAATTGTTAAAATTTTCTATGAATGATAATTTTTTCGTGAAGCCTAATTTATAGCTAAACTATAACAATTGAAAGCTTATGGATTACTTATTCTGAAAGTCCTAAACCCTCTTTATAAGTGATTCTGCAGAATTAAATGATTGAATGTATATCTCAAAAATTAGAAACTTGATAATGATACTTACTAAATACACACAGACCTGTAATTTTTTGGGGGGAAAAGTACAGATTGAATAGGTAATGAAAAATAGAAAAACATGCTTAACTATATACAAATTAAGAACATTTCCATATGAAACAGACTTCTATCTAAGATTAGGGTGGAACATTACTCATGAGTATCGTAATTGCAACTAATGCTTTAGACAATTTTAAATAAGTATAAGGAATAAAAGTTTTTCTTCTCAAAAATGTCAAATTTATATAAAAAAAATAGAGACACGAAATTGATACGTATAATCATAACATATTTTTTCTAAAGCTTTCCAAATCTTAATATTAATTATTTCAATTTAAAAATTAGAAGCTTGGAATAAGCCTTAGCAATAACATTTACATATTTCTCTCTCTCTCTCTCTCACTCTCTCTCTTGAGATTTTGAAGTAATTATTTTTCTTATTTATACTAATATGTAAAGTAGTGCTTGAACAGAAATATTTAAATATTCATAATTCACATTATTAATTTTATTTTATATCCAATGACATAAAATTCTCACTCATAGAAGAATTGAAGAGTTAGCGTAATTTCATTTATTTAGAAGATGCAAGTTATACACTATAGTAAGTTGTTGTATGAAATCCCATGTAGCCAATCAAGCTAACTTTGGGCCAAAAGAGAAAAAAAAAAAGATTAAATCTGCTACATCACTTGAGTTAATGGCAAGGATTTGGTCCCGAGATATAGATGGCAGCACTAGTGTGAGTTTAACAGTTCATTGGAAATAATTCGTCGAGATTTCACCTCGGCTGAATGGATCAAAGTTTCGGAAAAAAGGAGAATGTTACGCTGATTTGGCGTTAATTTAACTTGATTGACTTTTTTTTATTTGGGGAAAAAATTCTTATAACTTAGCCGTGAAAAATGCTAGAACCTTAACTTAGTGTTATTACTCCAGAATACATTTTACACATTGGCAAGGTTGCAACTACTGCAGAAGATGAGAAACCTTCATGAATTACAACCTTATGTTAAAGATGAAATTAATATAGCATCGACTAAAAACCCACGTTCGAACCTGGGAACTTTTTAATCTGTTTACTTTACGCTTTGTTTAGTAATGTGAATTTTTAAAAATCCCGTCGTTAAATTCAAAGATAGATATTTTTTTATTTAAGAAAAATACTATATGGCCAAAGGTGACTGCCCACTTATGATTTTAGAAGTTTTGTTAAATATCTAGAAAAATACATGAGATATTATTCTGAAACTCTAGATGCGTAAACAGAAAATATAATACAAGTCATATATGGACGAGAATTTGTTTCTCGAAATTCCATAGGGAACCGTCAAATTAAAAAAGAACGAATATCCTTTGGATAACCCTGTCAAAAGTGATGTAGCAAAAGTGTTAAATGTGCAGATTATGATTAAGTGACTAATTGTAATAAATTTTATTTTTATGAGGATAGCATGTATACTCATAGAAAAATTAACGTTTTTATAAAAAACAGTCCTAAATTTTGCCAAGTTTTTTTATTAAAGTTCTTAATATAAAAAAAAATGTTCTTTTCACGAAATATGACAACAACATTGTACATAATACCCTGTAAACAGAATTAAAAAAATAAATATATATATATATGAAAATTAAGCAGCTTTACTAAACAATATTTCACTGCTCGCGCGTGAACGCAATCAAAAAATAATTTGCAAAATGTGTTAGCTAAATGTATAGAGCAACTTTTGTGAGGATTTCAAAAACATAGCTTGAAAATTCTGAAAATGATTTTAGATAGAATAAGCTCAAAACCCATTATTGCCAAAAGGAAGTAAAAAGATTAGTGTCTGTAACCAAATATTGTAGTACGTGCAATATTGTGTATGCTATATTGAGATTAATCAATTGATATATGGATACAGCTCTTCATTTTTTTGCTTTATTTTGAGAATAACTTATTTTAAGCTTATTCTGTTGATGACAATTTTATACTTGTATAAAAGTATAAAATTGATTAAAAACAATAAGCAGTGTCAAAATACTCTAAATCAAAACGACAGAACGTAAAATTTGAGATACGAACAAAAGAATTTACATACATTTTTCACTGTTTTCAAATTCCATAGTATTGAAAAATAATTTATTATTTAAGACTGATTCTCAATTGAAATGAATCATATTACAGTTTTAGCGAACTAAAAGTAAATGAAATTTTTAAAGGTAAGACAAACGCGTCATTTTTATTTTTCGAATGAAAAATCTATTTTTTCAAAAAAAGTCATTCTTGACACAAATATTAGTAAATATCTATATATATACCAAAACAGCAAGAGTTCTGACATTTAACGCCTCCTATTTTATTAAATAAAATATTCGTCGAATATTTGTTTCCTTTTTCCATTTAAATAGCGTATTGAAATTTTCGGAATACTCTCACGCGTTCTTTTTTCATGCATTTAAAATGCATTTAAGGAAAATTTCTATAGATGGGAATTAGTTGCACATCTGGCATGTTCTATTTGATAATGTAACCAGCATGATTTTAAGCAAAATGTATGACACCGCAAAGTCAACATCTGTGCAATTTTATAGATTATGCGATTATTGAAAAATCAATTCTTTTTATATTGAGTGTTTTATCTTCGGCGAAAATAATGTTTAATTCTAATAGAATTCTAATACAATAAATAGACTTGCTCACATAGAAGATATGGGAAAAGCAGTGATTTTTATAAAACAATCTGATCCTGATTGAGTGAGTTATGAGTTAGACTTTATCGTTTTTGTATTAATAACAATATACTCTAAATTAAAATAGATTTTTATGTAAAATATTTCGTTAAAAATTAGTTGATTTTTAATAACTACTGTGAATATATGTTATTAGATGCGTTCCTAATTTTGTGAATACGTAGCACCTATAGTCGTCTTTCAGTCCGTCCGTCCGTCCGTCTGTCTGTCCGTCCGTCTGTCCATCTGTCTGTCCGCATATAACAGAGCAAAAATTACACAACCAGATCGTTTGAAATTTAAAATATGTAATTATTGCATAATTTTTTCCCGTCATTACAAATTTGATGAAAATCGGATGCATAGATCAATTACAGGGACAATCAGAAGTATTCCGTTACATTACGGCTAATGAAAAAAAAATAGTTTCAAGTGCATTTTAATGATGTTACATTCTTTATAACCTAATAAAACTGTTATATTTCTATTAAATATATACTAAAATACACATATGCAACGATGAAGCATACACTAAAATATACATTCTAAGCAGTGTGTTGTAGAAAGAATAATTGTATTTATTTACAGAGCCCCACAAAAGTATTCCATTGCCTAATGTGGTATAACAGGAATCATTGTTTTGGGGAGCTTTTTAATTATATTAAGCTATTTTGCATTTTAAGAAATTGATATTCGTTGCTGGGATTTACTACAAGTTATTTCCTGCATAATAAAAGCAGGTAGTATTTACAGGGACACAAAATAGATTTCATTTATTACACTGTATCCAAAATATTGTATACTATTAAATAAAGATCTGAATATTTTTAAAACTTCTTTATAGTACAAAAGAACCTCATTTGCCATGCTTGACATGCAATCTCCAACTTGTTAAATTTACAACAGGTCTCTTTTTGCAAAGGAGACGATAATCTTTGACTTTTTCTTAAACTTTTGTTTGTTTTAGTCACATGTTATTAAAAGATCAAAACTAAGTGGTCAAAAAATAAACCATCTTAATTAAGGTGTTAAACAAAACGAAAACGATGACAAAAATAGAAACGCACAACTAGATAATGCAAATTTTAAAATTATTTTAAAAATTTGAGATAATTAAAAAATAACGTTATCTCTTTTAGTTTTTATTGTTCTACACAATTATGCTTCGTGTATTAACAGGGTTAATTTTGTCATTTGCCTTTGCGTCAAATTATCCATTTCCACGCGCTTCACTTAATTTGGATAACTTGACGCAAAAAAACCATTTACATATATATTATATACACTTTTCAATAACGCGACACAAAAGATAAATCAATTTGTTGAAATAAATACCTTTCAATGCATAGTATAGATTCAATTAAAATTATACTTAACAACGAATTGGAAAATTAAAAGTATTTTTTATACGTGTAAATACATATTACCAAAAAAAAAAAATAACAATTTGAATTTCAAAACAAACTTTTTAAAGTCACATAAAGGCATCACTTAAATTTTATATCATACATTTTAAAACTTATATTTTTAATTTATGAGAGGCGTCTGTGAAAAAGAATTGGTGAATAATGTTTTATACATCTTTCATGTTGAAGATAACTTTTGCACATGCTATTATACATAGAACAGAAATAAAGTGTATGAAATAAATAATACAAAAATTCGTGTTTTAGTTAATAGCATGGCGTCACTCAAAGTTTGATATCATTATTTTAAAATTCATATTTAAAATTCTTGGAGCCATAAGTTAAACAGCTGCGTCAAAACTTTTAACCCGTTAAGGGTTTTTGTATTGATACAGTTAAAAAAGGATAATTAAGAAAAAAAATTCTTCTATATTTATAAAAATAACGATTTGAAAATGAAGCTATGTGTAGATACCTATGGTCGTAAGAAAATCTGCATAGATACCGAGAAACTGCAGTGGGACTACCATCTGGGACTCTGGGAGGGGTCGGTTCTCTCGCCAAATGTCGCCAAGTTATTCGCCAACTTGGTAATATATCGCCAAATCTGGCGCATAAAATTTCTCGCCGAAACCGAAGCCAACTTGGCTTTATTTTCGGTATTTCGCCAATCTAATTTGTCTAAAAATAACTTTAAACTAATACTAATAATTGTTTAAATTTGTTAGTTGAAGGTGATTAATAAAGTTCCTGAAAGGATCTGAAAAAGCTCTGAAATCATATAAAAATTGGTGGAACCAGAGAGAAAAGTAGAGCTCGATCTAAAAAAATGTTACAGTAAAAATTGGGAAATATTTTCAATCTAAAAATTTGCGTAGAAAAATGGAATCAGATGATCTGTAAAGCTCATGAAATAACCCAAATTTTTGTTAGTTGAAAATGCGGACTGAGCTTAACTGGGGCTTTATATTCAGAAATATCCACTCAAAACTATTACTGAGAAAAGTAGTCAACAGAATGTATTGTTATGTTGTCTCAAATCAGTTACGTACCACAACGCTAAACGAATATAAACCATGAAGTAATAATTGAAGTATAACATTAATATAATCAGGTTGTTGAGGAATTGATGTAGATAATGTCTGAACACATATATTTACTATATAGTTGAATCGTATCTGTTCCAAGTTTTTGAGTTTACTTGGAGCATTGATATTCCACTGGAATGGAATTGTGTACACACTTTATATTGAAAGAACCGTTCTCATACTTCATTACATCGGCCTGTAACATATAGTTATGAACCCGAATTTTTGAACTGGTTATGGATGATTGAAATACGGAGTGAGTTAAAAATGCCTCTTTTTCCCTGATGGATTTTAAGGCACCAGTAAAGCTCAGTCCTCATTTTCAGCTAACAAAAATTTGGGTTATTTCATGAGCTTTACAAATCATCTGATTGCATTTCTTTTTCACGCACATGTTTAGATTGAAAATATTTTACAATTTTTAGTGTAACATTTTTTTTAGATCGAGTTCTACTTTTCTCTCTGGTTCCACAAATTTTTTATATGATAAATACGTACCCACTTAGTATATGCCTTTCCTACATCACCGGCTATAGGTAGATAAATAGTAAAATCACAAAAGATGAATGCCTGGAGATACTCCAATAAAACACTTCGCGCTATTTTCTTGACAAATTCATGCATTCCTTCAAAACTCGTTTTTTTTATTTAGTCATTTTTTATTGTTTCTGTCGTTCTAAATTTGTCAACTTGAGGTTTTGATAGATTTCAAGACCGCATGATCCACTTTTTCTACAGAACGAGTAAAAAGGTGTTTAAATTAAAAATGTTATCGATGAAGACAACTATTACGTTATATCTCCTTTAAAGTATGATAGAGATATGTGTACAAGCCAAGATTTAATGGTGATTAATCAAATAAGATAAATCAAAATTGCATTGCCCTTATTATATATTATGAAGTTTAATACATTTTTTACTCTAGATGTACAGTACTGCAAAACCTCAACAAGCTGACCAAAATTGAAAAATAAAGTTACCAAGACCAACAAAAGGAGCAAGATAAGGATTCGCTTAAACATGTACTATATTTTCCCATATAATTTAAATATATTACTTCAAAATAGATTCTATCGAAAATAGTTTACGAAGCAGGTGCATCATTATAAGGTTAAATACTGGTAATCTCTATTTCATTTTTTTAACTTCTAAGCAACGCATATTTTCAATTTTTACAGCTTCGTACAGGGAAAAATACTTTAAAATGAAATTTGGTTGATAACTGTACCTAACTTTATTTTTCAGGCATTAAATTTTTATATTTTTTGTATTTTTTTCTTAGCATTTCGGTAATGTTGATAGTTGATGTTCTGTAGAAACTAAACGGAACATAGTAGATTACGATCCCTTTTTGTTGCCATACTTTTTAAGTAAATGTGTGTATTTTTTTCTACACAATTTATTTATGAAAAAGCTGAAAGAATGCAGTTTTATTGATACGCATGCAATAAAACTTTCCGAAATTTGAAAAAAATATAAGTGAATGATTTCACATAAAAAAATAAATTATTATAAACTATATTTAATTTTCAGTATCCAATAAATGTTACAAACAAAGATTTAGGAATCATCATATACCCAAAAGCTTTTTCAAGGATGACGGCATCGTTTTTTGCTGGTTTCGTGTATTATTCCGCGCAGTGACATTCTATGCATACTTTACTATAAATATGTTGTATAAGACTGTATCATTAATCTAAAATTCTTCATTGCATACAAATGATGTCATTTTATATAAAAACAATAGCGTGTATTCTTAAAAGTGATTTCTTTTGTACTAGCTATATTTTCATGCAATTTTTTTCTTAAAAATCGACGCTAGATTCTAAAAACGCAGGTGTCCTGTCTTCTAGTACATTTTTTTCTGGCACATTCAAAGAATCCGATCGCGACAGGCAAAATGTGAATGCGACGCGATATGAGATATGACATGTCATAGATGTAGGATTTTTTTAATTGAAATTTACAAATAGAAAATGCTTTGAGACTTTCTTAGTTCAGCCCCACTTTGAGTATTTTATTCAAAGTTTAATGCTAGAAAGAACAAAAGAAAGACAAACATATATGTAAATTACATTTGTAACACTTTAATCTTTTTCTCAAGGCGATACCCAAGATATGAGAAGTAAAAATATCATGTTTAAAAATTTGTCAGATTAGCAGATGTACAATGAATAAGAAATCTCAGAGTAGGTCTGGTAAACCCCACCACCACGTTAAGGTGAAGTCTCAGATCGGTGGGGGTCCCTCCCACCACCCAGAAGAGCTGACCAATATCCGGATAGATGATTTATTTTACTTTTATTTATAAAAAAATGAGAATTTTTAGATACCCTAAGTAACATTTTAAAAATTTCTTTATGTATTGAGCATCATAATTTTAATTATTAGATAGCTGGAATGAAAATATGACGCTAAGATTATTTCAGTGTATTCAAGAAAAAGTAAAATGATTTAATTGTATTACATAAAAATTATATTTTTTTTTAAAGACTTACTAATTTACATTTTCTTCGATTAATATTTGTGTTAAATGCATTTTTAGACAAGATTTTTAATGATGTTTTAACCATTAATAGTGATATTTTTTCAATTTTTTAATAATTAAGAAGTTTAAGTTTTAAAAAATTATGTAAATGACGATTTTATTGACAGATATTTGCCTGTAAATCGACTATGCGATAGAGAGGTTTCTTTTTAATGAGTTATAATTTTATAAAATTATGTACTATAGATTACAAAATTTTTGATCTGAAGTTCTAAATTTTTTTGTTCTGATAAGGAATTTTTAAATATAATTTTGGAATGTTAAAGTTGTAAGTATAATAATTTATAGTTTTTTCTTAAAACTTAATATTTTATTATACGAGTGAAATATAAGAGCTTATTAATACATGTGTATTTAATGTTTTATAGCTATTAAATATGCCTGACATATTATTTATAGTTAAAAATGAAAATATTCATGCAATTAAAAATATCACATATATAGCATTCTTATAAAACCGTTTTGGTAAGCTCTTCCGACCCCCTTTTACTCCAAAATTTATTTTACTTATTTAATTACTTCCCACCCGCTTTCTTCCCTTACCCCCAAATTTCTTTTATTTATTTAATTACATTTGACCCCCTTTCCCCCCAAATTTTATTTACTTATTTAACTGATGCATTATTTTTGTACATACTTTTTGGAGTGTTACATGCACATTAAAAGTATATCACGATCTGCGAAATTAGCGTACATGAAATGTTGTAAAACATGAAAAAGAAACAAAACACATCCTTCTTAAAACACACTTTATTTCAAAAATATTACATATACATTATAATATACAATAAAATATACAGTTTTTGATTATACTAAAAGAATATACATAACAAGCAGGGAAGTGAAAGAAAAACATTGTGCGTTATTTTTGTATAAAACTCATGAATTATTAATGTAAAATAATAGAACTCGAGATGGTGAAAAATTTACTGATACAAATAAATTACAAATAAAAGTTCTAACCCAGACTATGTTGATAACGTATTACCCCCAAATTTCTTTTATTTATTTAATTACATTTGACCCCCTTTCCCCCCAAATTTTATTTACTTATTTAATTGATGCATTATTTTTGTACATACTGTTTGGAGTGTTACACGCACATTAAAAGTATATCACGAACTGCGTAGTTGCGTACATGAAATGTTCTAAAACATGAAAAAGAAACAAAACACATCCTTCTTAAAACACACTTTATTTCAAAAATTTTACATATACATTATAATATACAAAAAAATATACAATTTTTGATTATACTAAAAGAATATACATAACAAACAGGGAAGTGAAAGAAAAACATTGTGCGTTATTTTTGTATAAAACTCATCAATTATTAATGTAAAAGAATAGAACTCGAGATGGTGAAAATTTTACTGATACAGATAAATTACAAATAAAAGTTCTAACCCAGACTATGTTGATAACGTATGTTGATCCATATGCGGTATCTCGTTTTTTTATAACCGAACGACTTTTATAAGAATCACATGTCTATAGTAGAACCTCAGTAAATTTTTTCATCACCTTTCGCTCTATAATGTTTTGTGCGTGCAACACTCCCTAACATTAAAAATGTTTAAGGAAGTTTACGAGAGATTTTTAGATTATTGTCAGTAGATCAGGCATCGGTTGTACAAACCATCATCTATTCGAGTTGACGTTTGAAACTTCAAGATTAGTCAAAACTCAACTTGCATATTAAAATGCATTTTGTCTGCCAAATCTTATCTTGAAAAACATCTGCGAATCCGATTTTGTGCAGGACTTTTAATGTTTACTGGTTTAGTTTTGGTTTTCTTCTTTCAGTTTTCATACCTTTGGGTGAAAGCAAACACTATGATAAACCTACCGATTAACAAATAATATCAAGTCTATAGGTGGTTTCCACAAAGATATGACTTGGCGGACCAGTTGCACTTTAATATGTGAATCGTGGTCTAATTAATCCTGGAATTTCGACAATTAACACGAAGATGTGATGATATTTCAACCACTTTCCGGTCTAGAGGAATTTTTCTAAACGTCTGATTGTGTTTCGTACCAAGATAATGAATAATGAAATGTGTTAAAATAAATCACACACACAGACGTTTAATTTACTAATAAATTTATTATCTAAAAATACATCATTACATAATTAGTATAAACACAGTTTAACACCAATCTATTATATCATTTGTTATCTAATACCTTAATTCTATTGCAAATGCCACGATGCCAAATGAATCGACAGTCCAAACAACACCATAAATTACGAAGGAAAACCACAATTACGCAACACCACAATCACGCAAAAATCGCAACCTCGCAACGGATCTTTAACACACGCAGATACGCCGCGCCAAGTATCGGTATCGTTAAAACTTAGTACTTTAACCCGTAGTACATTTTATGTTATTTAAATAAGTAAGAAGCCAGATGTCGATAGGAGCCAACGCGAAAATTCCACGATTTTCGACAGATACTATTTAAAATTCAATGCCAATTCAGTTCTATAAAGCCACACTTGAAGAGATCTAGATAGATATTTCGCTGTTTAGCGAAAAAAGGTTGATCAATCAGAAGCCTGCATTTATGCAAACAGCGAAAAGTTCGTAAAAATGCAGGCTTCAGATTGCTCGATCCCGTTTCGCTAAACATATCTATCTGGATCCCGGTCATATTTTAGAAGATGTTATGCCAAGAGCTGCCCAGAAACTAATGCCAATAGGTTACCCATACTTATTGAGATGGAAGAGTGGTGAAGAAGATGCCAGCCTCACGAAGCCCTTTTTTTTACAAGATGTTATTCAAAAACCAGAAGCCAGTGCCAGATTATACATGCCAGAACCATATCAGATGATACCCTTTTTTAATCCCTCAAATGCCAGATGATCCTTTATATGTACCACTATTATTTTAAGATTTATCTGATCTCAGAAAAATCATTTAGTTAAAAGCGAAGCCTTTCTTTAAGAAAACTGGGAAATACATGGCGCGAAAAATGTTTTAATGTGCTTTTTTAATATTTTATAAACTTATTTTTTGCTTAAATTATGAAATTCTATGTTGTCTGTAAAAAAGAAGTACACTGATTAGATGAGAAGTTAATACTGATTGTTCTTATTTGTTATTTACTTAAAGGTAGATTATTGTTGTAAGTATGAATGCTGTAAAAAAATATGCTGATTAAAAAGACAGTTGATATTTCTCTGTAAAGATCTAATAATTTTTTTTTCAGATACTATTGTCGTCTATTGCACTGCTGGGTAAATTTAGAATAATAAGCCAAAAAAGTTTTTTTAATGAATAAATCAAGAAAATTTTGAATAGTAAGCCAAACATGATGATTAAATTATTTTTCATACACTGGACAGTAATCACAATTTAGATATTTACAGAACAATGGCCGAATTTGATATCTTAAAAACTAACTTATAACTACATAAAATGGGTGACTGGTTAACGAGCTTAATACATTTCAAAATAATGTTCGTTAATAGAATTTTTCGTTAACTTAGATTTTGTATTCACTAGTAAAAAAATTCAATTAATTTATGGCTAAATAATGCATGTAAACTAGTATAAATCTTCCATTTATAACAGGGTTAATGTACGTCCTTATGTAATACAAACAGATCGTTTTTTGATAGCTTTGCCCGAATTTGGGCATGTTTTTTTTTCTTTTTTTAATGATGTGCCATTTATAGAGACATTCAGGATTACATTAATTGCCTACGGCATTAAATAATATATATTTGTCACTTAGAATTTATGCCAAAATCACCTTAGTTCTCTTAGTTCTAGAAAATGTTCATAAATTGTTTCAATTTAATTTAACTATTTTTTAGTTTAAATAATTTTGAAATAATTATTTTTCTTTATAATTTACCATAAAATATAAAAAAAGATTGTTGCTGATCATTTCATTCTAATTTAGGGAGCCTAAAATCAAGGTCACAACCCCCCGGAATCACCTGAATTAATTAGGCCAAAATATACAACATTTAAAGTATTCTCCAAGTCGAAAATAGATGCAATTAAAAGAAATTCGGTAAATCGCAAACACAGCATTTTTTACGACTTCGTTTTGTGATGTGTTTGTTATCCGAATATAAAACTTCCTCGCAAAAAGTATTCGTTAACTAATTTGTTCGTAAACCGAAAAGCTCGTTAATCGATCTGTTCTTAAACCGAAATTTTTTTTAACTGATTCATCCGTAAACTGACCTAATTAGAAGCCAAAGAGTTCGTTAACCGATCACCCACCGTATAGAATATAAATAGATATCTTAAAAACTAACTTAAAACTAAATACAGATTATAAATAAGTAGATTAATCTTATAAATATTAACTTAGAATACTAAGTCCCATTTCCACTTACCCCCTACCCCACTTTTTTTAATCTTTTCAGGAGTCAAGTACCTTTTTAAAGTGTCTAAAAACCGTTTTTTATGAAATAGCTTATAGCTAAATATGATAGTTAAGAAACATTTTAAATGAAACTCCATTCCTATTAAGTTATTTCTACAAATGCGTCTAAAAGTTTTAAAAAGTAGCTCAAAATGTTTTACATTACAAAAAGTGTGTGACCTACAAATAAAGTCGCGCTACAATATTTTATTTGATTGATGTTCATAGATACACATACAGGGTGTTTCAAAATTCAACCGACAAACTAAGGGGTATGATAGTAGGCATCAAGGAGATGAAAAATTACTATAGAATATGTGCTCAAAAAATAGAGGGTGTTCTACACCAACTCAACTTTGGTTGACGGAAGTTTAAACATTTTAAAATGAAATTTTAAATACACGTGCTCACCTTTGCTGTAAATATGATAATACTTAAAAATTAATATGTTTCTACTATACACGCCAGAAGCATGCCTTGACTCTCAACATTTTGATGTGTGAATAGCAATTCATAGAATATTATCAGTTTCGTGAGCACCCTGTTTTTCCTACATGTTTCTGGATAGTATCCCATTTCATGTAAACTAAGGTACATATCATCACATTTCCATTGCAGAATTTTTTTTATTCAAATTATTTCGTAAAACCAACTTCAGTTGGAAGAAATACCCTGCATTTGTGGCTAAATAAGTTGTTTGCGACACGATGTCCTGTGCCAATTTTTATGCTCTTAATGATAACTATCCCCCCTCTTATTGTGTCGGTCTAATTTGTATCACCCTGTATATATATAAATGTGTAAACCAGATATTAACCGAAATTCCGTTTATGTAAGTTTTAAACACTAATTTATCCGATAATTAAGCGAGAGAATTGACTTTTCTTCCAATTAATTAAAATGCATGCAATTAACCAAATCATTATTACACTTCATAGTAGACAAATTATTTGATGATTTTTAATCATTTTTGCAGTTTTTTTTCATGTGTTTAAAATTTTATACGCTTTCTCTAAAATTAAGCTGGAGTAAACTTACTTCTTTATTATCTTATGTTATAATATATTATCCATTCAATTTTACATTAATTGTCCTCATACAATTGCATGTATATCTACATTTTGTTTAATCAGATATTGTTGTTTAAAGAGATGATTTAAAAAATAATAACGGTCAATATTTTTGAGTAAATTTGTTAATTAACACTTCGAGATCTCAGCTATTTCAAGAGCGTATCTTTCTCGAGACTGAAGCTATTTGGTTCATTTCATGATTTTTTTAACTGTTTGAAAGGTATGTATTTTAATTTTTTTATATTATAAGTTTCAAAATATCTTTATTCATAATGAATTAACTAATTATGTATCCTAAAAATTTTTGTTTAATAATAAGTTATTAAAAAAAACATGTTTTATCGTTAAAAAAATCCGCGCAAGAAAACATCATTTTTTAAATATAAAATATTGCATAGACTTTAGTAAAAGGTTACTCAAACGTAGCACAAATATCTGAAAATGTGGTTTATTTATATATCAACATTATTCAATAAAATTTACATTTATGAGATACATTTCAAAGCACAAATAGTTCACAATAATTCCGAATTTAAGCTCTGATTCAAGATATTTTCATATGCTTAATTCTGTTTAGTGTTACCGCGTATATTTTTCTTTTCAAAATAAAAGGTTGGTAGGTAATTTCTGACAGGACCGTGAGCATACACACTATCTACCAATAAATATTTGGATACCTGTGATTAAAGAACAAAAATATTTATTTACCTTAAACAATTAGCAAATTCTCCACGAGAAGTAGTTATAGTCGTATCCCAGATGGACATGCTTTCTACAAATCCCTTTAGGACAGGCCGTGGTACATTTTCCGATTCGGCTTGGATAAGATAGGAAATTTCCTTTACTGAATTCGGACGATATTCGCACTTTTTCATTCGGCGATCCAACTCGACGCAGAAGTTTTCGCTTTGATTTATGTCTTGGCTCAGGATAGGCCAGTCCAGTCGATTAATATCATTGTCATATATATCAATTCATGGTGGATCCCGCAACATGGCACATGGCGTTGTAATTTTGCAAGTAACTTCTGAACGTAGCTGTGGCAACAATTCATTCTGACAACAGGCATTCTCCAGGTAGACGCCTGTTCGTGACCTGCCAATCCAAACGGTATAACCAAGGCTATGAACCTTAATTCATTATTCCAGAGAATGCGTTTCCACAGCCACACGGTCCACTGTCAACTTGCCTTGCAAAATCGTAATCGACCAGAGCGGTTGGACTTGATGACCAAGAAAACCAAGCACGTGAGCTTCTCCGTGAATAGCATTAATCGAAACAAATAAACCGGATTTCTATTGAAACTCTTGGTGTATGCGTATTAATTGTTGAGCGGTTCTTTCGAATTTCACTGGACGGCATCTGTCGATGTCTGTCTCCCAGTTTTATGGGTTTGCCGACTCCAGCCTTCGCCGCTCACATCCACTTCTGAATCGCATAGGCGCAGTGGAATTTGGGGAATTCAGCTGGATAGATATGCCCCTTAAAGATCAGTCGTTTCTGTGGTGCCAGAGGGTTACACCAGTCTCGAAACCAAATTACACTGCACTTCGTGGCATCTTGCATCCGATCCATGTTATTTCCGACAACATATTTGATGGTAGAGACCGTAATATATGCAGATATCGGCATATGCATAGACATCCAAATACTTATTGGTAGATAGTGTATAACAAGTACTTTTACAGCCCAGACAGTTAAAATGTGACCCCGAGAAACTCTTATGCTAAGTTCGTTTCACCTAATACGGAAACCAAAGAGATATTTGGCTTAGAGCTCAAAGTGTTATTTGTCGTATTAAAAGTGACTTCAAATTTGGTTAGTGAAATAGAAATATGAAAAAAGTCATTTTCAAAAACATTTTCGATTTTTTAAGATAGGTATAACACATATATTAAAAACGAATTTTTGTTTTAAATATATTATGTATCACCTTTCTTAAGTGATAGAAAATGTTTACGAAAAAAGTGATGATGTTAAAAAACTTGTAAATTAAAAAATATAATTAATTTAAAAATGCTTTTAATCGTGAACAAAACTTTTTCAAAAGGTACCTGACCCCTACAGTTTATAAAATTTAATTTAATGCGCATGCTCAGACCGTCTCTTCCTATTGAAACATCGCGTAATATTCACCCCACTATTACCCCCCCCCCCCCCTTCTAACTGAGAGATGGATCTGCGGTCTGGAACTTGGCCGACCTACGGAAAATGAGAGCTAGTCGACTGAAACGTGCTCTCTGTTTTTTGACTGAGGAAATGCTAATGCCTGACAAATCTGAATTCATTTCCAAGACCTGCAGCAAACTCTCCGACTCTCTCAAGTTGCGGTGACAAACGTCATCCGCAACTTCGCGTCCCTCACAACCCCCTTTTGGCCCATCTCCGTGCGGTGTACACATCTCCTCAAGAGGGCGATAGGGTACACAGACTTCTCTGCCTACACCTGGAAAAACCCTTCCCCCCTGCGGTGAAGAACAATCACCGCCACCGAACTCTAACCCCAATTCTACCCCATCCCTAAGCTGGGCATTCGCCCTACTTTGCCTCAGTCCAGCCCTAAACGAGTGGAGCATGCGCATGCGCAGAAATACAAAGTCATTTACCTGGATTCTGGCCGCCAGTCTGTCGATGCTGCACTCCGGAACAACACGGGAACGGCGACGACGACGACCAAAGCTGAAAATAAATAAATAACTAAATAAAAATGAGAGATTTAAACGAATAAATTACTTTAAATTTTTGACGATCATACTCGCAGCGTTGAACAACAGGCGGGGAACGCCACCGGCGGAAACGGCCCACACTGAAAATATATAAAGTGACTAATAACATTTGGAGATTTAAATAAATACATAAAACTTTCCCTGAATTAAGACAGGGACTAACTTAATCTGAAGATTGATGAAAATTCGTTAATCAATTCTTGGCATAGAGCTATTATGATAATCTTGAATAATGCCGCATATCGGCACCACTTGTAGGGCGATTTGCGACAAAAATTAATCAGCACCAATTTGTATCAAAAAATAAAGCAATCTGAAATTTAATAAAAATTCACTCATTGATTTTTTAGTTAAAGCTATTCAAGGAATTGTAAAAAAAAAAAAAAAAACTAAATAGCAGCGCCACCTGTTGGGTGGTTTAAGCCAAAAAATAATTAGCAACATTTTTTATTAGGAGCTAACCGAATCTAAAAATTTATTAAATTCTGTTCACTAGTCCTTGAAATAGAGTGCACCAGAAATTTGTGTAGCAGACAGACACACAGATCGGCATTTTGTGAAAATATATTTTTCAGGTTTTCTTATTCTCGAACTGCTTAAATTCATTGAAAACTGGAATTCAGAAATTTTCACAAATCCATTATTTTATTCTTGCGTAGATAGAAGAGAGTAAACATCAAGCGTTAAGTATAGATTTGGAAACATTTTCCTACATTCACAAAAGGAATATTTCAACAAAACTAACATGAAATATGATGCCTAAATAAAACAATTTAAAAATGCCACAACATATTTGAAAAAAAAAATTACTAAAATTACCATCATCAAAAGAAACAATATATGATTTTTCGTGACACCCTTTTTACGATCATCTATAATTTTGTTAGCACAAAACATGGTATTTTAAAATTTAATTTAATTAGAAATGGATAACAGTTGTAATTCCCGTCAGTCAGTGAACTGAAATACACCAGAGACTATTGGTGCTGCCCTGTATCTTTTATCGAGAGGCAACAGCAGAGACAATCGCCTCTTTTGAGTTCACGGCTAAAATTCTTGAATTAGTTAAAACTCCATTCACATTAAACGCAATCTGAAAACTCGTTTTCAAAGGTTTACCTGTAGATTTATCATTGTGTTTCTCGGCTTCCAAAGATATGAAAAAGAAGCAAAGAACGCATAGTAAACCTACGAGGTAACCACTAAAATCAAGCTTAACAAGAAAATCATCTAAAAAAATGCAATATACAGCTGAAAATTGCGTACTTTTCGGTTAGTTGGACGAAATTCTTATACATACATATATATTTACACATACAGATGTATACAGACATACATATGTACAAAAGCATGCATATATGTTTTTATTTATACGCATGATTCTATATGTCTATATGAATAAATATGCGTAAATAACACTGGCGCCCAACTAACCGAAAAGTACCGAAAAAAGTACTGAATTGGTATGGCAAAATTTATGCAGCTACTAATACCCAATTACTAACAGTATGATGCATTTCTTATTTTTTCCCTTAAAAATTAAGAGAGAGAAGTTCAATACAGAATAGAACTAAGCACTGTGTTTACATCGCAGTAATTTATTAAGTTGAAAAATATAATTAACAGGAAAAAAAAATCTCGACGTATCTCGCTTTGCAGTTTTCTAAAACTACCTTAAAATTCACTTGCCCTGTCACAGGGTTCATTCTTTAATGGTGAGTAAAATGATTTATTTTCCCGCTTCTGACAATTACAGTATCAAACTTGCAAGCAGTTTGATCACTATTTAACCACTTAAATTACACAGTAATGTAAAATATGTGATACATGGATACACAAAACAACCATATATGGTTATGATAAATTCTTTTCCATTGGTAGCCGCTTCAGTTTCGTGACAGTTTATAGTATTTCGCTAATATCGCATACACTTAGCACTTAAATAACAGCAAACAGTTAAATGGAAGAACTGTTTTCTACACACGATGTATTTTGATTGTATTAGTATGTATGAGGATGTTAGTTATAAAACTTGCCGTCAAAACAAATTTTATTGATTATTCAAAACTTGCTTTATATAGAAAACTAAATTTAAGGAAATCGCGAAAAACGATTGCGTTCATTGATTTTCATTGTAAATCAACGTTTTACAGTGCCAGAAATGCGCTATAAAACAAGATTTTTCGAAGATCGTAGTGTTGTTTTCGAATACATTGAATTGAGAAAACATGATTTTTTAAACTTCGAAAAGGTTAATTTTGAAACCCAAGTCCTAATATAATTGTGCTGGCATTATGAAAAAGAAATTAATGTTACTTATTCAAAAAAAGCAATAAAAATGAATAGGGACACTTACGAGTTTGTTTTAATCAAATGGTGCATTAAAAAAATAAGGAAATTTTATGTTCAAATAGTGATTATCAAGCAACTTGAAATAACAATTCAATGTCCGACCGTTACCTGCTTTTTCTATTGCGTTTTATTGTAGTTTAGCTCACTTTTGCATTATGTATGAGTGAGATAGGCTACAATTTGAAGAAAGTATCTAACTGGACTTTAAATTACATTTATTTAATTAATAATTAACGCACATTATACACCGCGATGTCCATCTTAATGTGCATACAATAAAGCATAAAAATGAAATATTTTATTCTTTTTTTAAACATCTTTCCGTATTTTTAGGTCAAATTAAACAGATTTGTGTTAAATTTGTCAATTAAGTCGAAATATTCAAGAAATATGTAAATAAATCGTGATCTCGTTCATTTTTAAGATTTGGATATCTGTGTAGCGGACACGAGAGAATAGCAAACTAATTATAAATTAAAAAAAAGAAAGAAAAATATGAGAAAAAAACTTACAACCAGGAAAAGCACGAAGGCATGTCGTTATTTTCTAATTAATGCGACAAAATCAAGGTAAATTTTAGCTTATTTCAAATATTTGATAAGCTTCAACTTTTTAGTCACAGCAAATGAATGAGATTTTTAAATTTTGTCTATCAATTCGATAGAATTCTATTGTTATTTTAAAATTTTATATTGTGCATTGTTACGTCATGCAATGATCGTTACGTCATGTTACGTCAGCAAGTTTTATTTTCTTGATTTTTTCACCGCATGGAGTTGAATTATTATTGATTAACATAATTAAATTGTTTTAATTAATTCATTGTTACATTTTGGCAATATTAAAACAGATGTCATATAGACACAAAGGTACATAATTGGAGTAGCGGATAGAGACAGCTTAATGCAATAATGTTAAAACTTAGACTGAGTAACGAATGGGGAAAAAATCAAAAAATCCCTACATGGTTTCGGCGAGTTGTTTTCTTGGTATTGATGTTAAAGTGATATTATACTTATAAACTTAGACAAAGGTTATAATAAAAGTATTATTTCTTCAATTTTATTTTTTAATGATGATTTTAATTGCTATTTTATAGAAATGTACAATGAAAGCCATATTATAATCTTTTTAATATTGGAATATTAATAATTATAACGCATTCTTTTCAAATATTAATGATATAATCCTAAACAAAACCAGACACTGGATTTTGGCGATTTTAGTGACAAGCACTCTCAAACAAACTGAATTTTGAGAAACCTAAAAATTCACACGAATCAAAACACGGAATTTTCGGCAGACAATTAACGACGTGAACAGTTCCAATGATGATTCCTAAACGCTGCGCGCCTATTAAAATGAAACAACAACAATAAAAAAAATCACTGGGTACAAGAAACTGAGTGTGCAGCAGGCTCTAAAATGGACGAAACTCGTCATTGCCGCTTCACTAACGTACGTATGAGACTGCGCGCCCTTTTAAACAAAAAAAAACACCACTGGATGTACGAATCTC
Source organism: Maratus speculifer (assembly GCA_964019185.1). Classification (NCBI taxonomy): domain Eukaryota; kingdom Metazoa; phylum Arthropoda; class Arachnida; order Araneae; family Salticidae; genus Maratus; species Maratus speculifer. Next base: position 24,829,623 of record OZ025289.1, on the reverse strand, counting down.
ACTGTGTAGCAAATTCTAAAGTGCACGAAACTAGCTGTGCAGCACTCTCTAAAGTGCTCGAAACTCGCTGTGCAGCAATCTCTAAAGTGCACGAAACTCGTCAATGACGCAGTCACTAACGTACGTATGAGCGCTGCGTGCTTATTAAACAAAAAAATCACTGGATGCACGAAACTCGCTTTGTAGCAATCTATAAAGTGCACGAAACTTGTCAATGCCGCAATCACTAACGTATGTATGAGCGCTGCGCGCCCATTTAAACAAAAAAAAAAATCACTGGATGCATGAAACTCGCTGTGCAGCAATCTCTAAAATTCACAGAACTCGCTGTGCAGCAATCTCTAAAGTGCACGAAACTCGTCTATGCAGCAGTCACTAACGTACGTATGAGCGCTGCGCGCTCATTTAAACCAAAAGAATCATCACTGGATGCAAGAAACTCGCTGTGTAGCAATCTCTAAAATGCATGAAACTCGCTGTGTAGCAATCTCTAAAGTGCACGAAAGTCGCTGCGCTGCAATCTCTAAAGTGCACGAAACTCGTCAATGCCGTAATCACTAACGTACGTATGAGCGCTGCGCGCCCATTTAAACAAAAAAAATATCGCTGGATGCATGAAACTCGCTGTGCAGCATTCTCTAAAGTACATGAAACTCGTCAGTTCCGTGGTCAACGCTCTTATGAGCTCTTCGAGACCATTTAAATAACAACAAAAAAACATTACTGGATGCACGGAACTAGTTGTGCCACAACGAAATTCGTCAAAGCTGCTGTCTTTAACGACTCTAAAACCCAAAGAAACATCTCTGGATGCACGAAAGTCGCATTGAAAAAATTTCTAAAATGGACAAAACTGGTTAATGCCGAGGTTACTAACGCCGGAATCAAACTATTAAAATATGCATGCGTTTATTCAAAAATACGCGATAAAATTTTGAAATATTTTTCTAATATTTATAAGACATAAATATTATGCTAATTTTTAAATAAGAAAAAAAAATTTATACAGGAATGCGCTATCGTATTAACATTTCACGTTATAATATTAAGAGTAATAAAATTATGAGAAAAAGAAAATATAAATGCAATATACAATGTAAAATACAAGGAAAAGTAACCGAAACGAACATCAATACCAAGAAAACAACTTGCCAAAACCAGGTAGGGATTTTTTGATTTTTTCCCCGTTTCGTTATGCAGTCTAAGTTTTAACATTGTTGCATTAAGCTGTCTCTATCCGCTACTCATAATTGGAGCTAAAGTAGCATTAGTTTGCATAACTGGTATCACGGCTGTTTTTGCCCGAATGTTAAATGTGATGGTTAAATATATTTTTTATATTTATATCTGTTTATTTATTGGGGAAAAGTTCCATATCTTTTTCTGGTTGGCGCGATTGGCGAAAAATCGAAGTTAGTGACAAAAAGCTATTTTTGCAACTTGTCAGATTTCTCAAGATGGTGGAAAAACATGATTTTTGAATAATTTATAAAGATATATCTATTAAATAAACGTTTTATATGTCATTAGTTAAAATAATATATGATGTTTATATGAATATTTTATGTATATACATTTTAGATATATTTCTGTATATATGTAAGCATACATAGCGATATACACACATAAATACATAATATATACACCAATAAATAAATGCTATGTATATTTTTTAATTTTATATATTTCATATATTTATTATAAATGTCAAATTTAAACAAAACTTATAAATTTTTCCGAAAAAATATGCTACATGCAAAAAACAAATGGCTAAAGTTCATACCAGTGCAACCCCAAAGGCAGTCATATCGATTCATTTAATGCCGAAAAAAGTTCGCCAAAAAATCATAACAGGATATGGAACACATCCGATTTATTGTTTCAACTGTTGTTTATTTATTAATAAATTGTCTATTTATTTTTATTTTCTTTTAATAAATTCTGTAAATGTTTTGCTCATTAATAGTTATTAATTAAACTGTCGTTTATTTATTTGGTTATACATCCTGCTGATTACCTCTCAACCAATTTATCTTAATTATAAAAATCGCTAAACTATAAAAATGACATAATTTTTATTTTAAATATCTAAAGAACTTTCAAATTAATAAATATGCCAAACTACAAGGACATCAATAATGCCATATACCAATATACAGCAGAACCCCGCTAATTCGGACCCCGTTAATCCAAATCTCCACATAATCCGGATCAGTCTGGTCAGTTTATTTTTTCAAAGTTTGGGAAGCGATCGGCAAAATTTCGATAGCATTAATTCATTTAATTTTCGTATTCTGAATTAAAAAAGTCGTTTGTGAAATATTTCTGGAAGAATACCTTTATAATTTTCATTTAAACTCTTTGATGCTAACTTTCAAAGAAAAAACCATGCGTCATTTAAGGTTTGCAAGAAGGTTGCTGAATACTCTCCGAAATTCGTAGAAGAATTTATGGTCGACAAATTGTAATTTCTTGAATAACAAGCAAGCTTGAAACACAAGGAAAAGTAGGGGAGGATGAAAGGGAAATTACACTTAATGATTTTTCAAGCCTGTTAAAAAAATACTGATGATTCTCAGATGTTGATATCGCCGAATTTAGCAATTGAATGAAGCAAAAAATAATGAATTTTACGCCTCAGTTACACATGATGAAATAATCACTTTATCTACAACTGAAGAAGTTTAAAATGATGATGATTCAGTCTAAAACACTATTATCAATGATGATCAACTAAGTGTTATTAGCCATATAAAGTAACAAATCATTTACAACAATTAATAGTTTATTTTGAACATCAGGTGGAGACTACACCCAATAAACTAACTATGCTCAAGTGGATGCGTGACCATGCGACCCGCAAAAGGCATACAAAACTAGTATAGCAGAAGATTTTATAATTACAAAATAGACAATTTTACTGTCTGTAAATATTCAGTAAGTTTAATATAAAAGTGATTTCCTGTAACTATGTCTTATTTCACTCTTTTCTCATTTTCCGGATAATCCAGATTTCCAATAAACCGGATTGTGTCTGGTCCCAATTAATCCGAACTATCGGGGTCTTACTGTAATGCTATATACCAATAATGCCAAACTATAAGACAGACATTTAATCTTATAGTTTGGCGTTAGTTTTGGTCAACGGGGTAATCAAGTAGTACCATTTATTTTGATTTTTTCTTTTTCAGAATAATAACATATGTTTCGTTTATCACTTTATTTTACTTCATATTAAAATAAAGGTACTATACTTCGCTATCCCTTCGACCAATTTCACCAGATTATACAATTTGCCAAACTAATAGCCAAAGTATACATATTGACATAATTTTTATTTTAAATAGCAAAAAATAAATAAATAAATAAATAAATAAAATTAAAGAGATAATTTTTTTTTTATAAAACATTAATAAAAATGCAAATAAAAGTTGAAATAAAAATAACTTGATGACATTTTAAACACGTGTATCTTATTTACTGTCATTGAATGTGACATCCATGATCATCCATTATTGGCATTTAATCTTATAGTTTGGCGATAGTTTTTTGGTCGAGGGATAACTAAGAATCACCAAAATAAACTAGATGGATGTGCCAATACCAAAACTTTCTTCTACCTCTACACATATCTTAATATCTCATGCAGTAGGTTCGCATGTTAATACTTTAATATTATTAATTGAATACGATACCAATCTTGATTTTCATCTTAAATTTCTGCTTCAGTCAATTAATTCGAGAGAAAACGAGTTTATGTGGATCATGATATTTATTAAAATCAATAGTTTTAAATTATTCTGCTATTGTTAGCTGTTTGCAAGTAGCCGGCATAGCACGGCGTGTGTATCCATCTATGCACGAACCGATGGACAATAGAAGGAAGAAGAATCGAGAAAACGCTATCACAATGCTTTTTTCCCACAGAATATTTTTTATTTCAATGAAGATCTGACGGCTTTAGCCAAAAACATGCACAAAATCTTTGATTCAATTCTGTACATAAATTTATACACTTTTCGGTGGTACAATACGGAAAGTGGCACGAAAATCACTATTACAGCGCCCCCTTCCGGCAGGTCTTTTTTCAAATTCCAGGAGGATAAGACTAGCCATAGCAAAATACTTATAGAAAAAATTGGTTTAATTCTAAGCATAGCTTCACACACTTTTCTGTTGTATAATACGGAAAATGGAACAAAAATTGCTTTTATAGCTCTCCCTTCCGGCAGATTTTTTTTCAAATTCACAGAGAACCAACGAGCCACACTTACACAAAAAATTGGTTTAATTCTATACATAACTTCAAACACTTTTCACGTTTCAGCTACTGAAGACTCCGAAAAACATTTTTTTAGAAGAAAAAAAATTTGCGGTCCGTCCGTCTGTGTGCCTGTCTGTCTGTGTGTCTGTAACGCTCTATCTCCCGAACAAATTGAGATAGAGATTTGAAATTTTCTATGTACTTAGTATGTAAGAATGCGGAAAACCTATTTAATATCAGTAACCTCGATTATCCGGAACTGTTTTTTTCGTACTCTCGAAAAATTCGCTCTGATGAAAGATATGTAAAAAATTTCGATTTTTTATTTTTATTTTAGGAAATGAATGTAAAGAGGAATAAACTTTTGTATAGAGAACGAAGTCAATCAAATTATTAGTTGTCGAGTTATTTGTAATCATGTTTTCTACATTCTTCGATTTTTCATGATCCTGTATTTCTTTCAAATTTCAATTCAAAGATATATTTTAATTGGAAATGAGACGCTTAACCCGACGCAGTAAACTGTTAATATGATTATTATTTTTAGAGCTATAAGGATGTTTCTTTTACGCAGTTCGGTACTTCTTGAGTAGTTTGGCGTTTTATATAACTTGTCGAAATGGGTTCATCAGCAATTCATTAATAGAGCATTACTGTGTATATTAAAAATATTTAAATATACGCTCAAATTTTGTTTTGGAATTGCAATACATTTTATAAATAGTTTAACATGTTTTATATTGATAAATTATATTATTCATATCCATGGTGATTAAGTGTTACGGTGACCCCCAATGACTAGTTTTTATTAATCCAAAAGATATTCGTTCTTTTTTGATTTGTTGACGGTCTCCTTTGGAGTTTCAGGAAAAAATCTTCACATAGATGTATAACCTGTACTATTATTATTACACACTTAGAGTTTGAGGATAATTCCTCTTGTTTTTTTTTCTAGATATTTAAAAAAACTTCTAAAATCGCAACCATATAGGGTACATATATACATTATTACACTGCTCAAAACAATTAGAGCAACACATGGTTGTAATGAAATAACGCCAATATTTACATCGATGAGTGACAGAAAAAATACATCCCTAATTTAAAGCGTGGCAGAAAACAGAAGGAAAAAACTTCATATTCAAATGAAAGTTCATTCGTTAAAAAACCTTAAAAAAGACATATGGGCAGAAATCGGGATGTTGCTGAAATGTTTGGTTCTTTTTTCTAACGTTGAAATTCGCTTACTCAGCTTATTCTTCATTTATTTTCTTTTTTGAGGAAAAGTGTCTTGAAAATGTCTCAACAACTTTTTTTTACCAGAATCCATGGAATGTCAGGATATTATAGGCAGACTTTAAAGTGGGCAAACAGAAATAGGTGTTGCGGACGCTGTTGGAGTCGCGAGAAGTGTCGTTACAAGGCGTCAGAATCGATTCCACGAAACGGGGGATGTTAAACGTCGACCAGGGTTTGGTCGGCAACGCGCCACAACAACAACTGATGACTGGTATATTCTGTTAACAGCTCATCGAAACAGAACAAGCAATGCTACTCAGCTTCAAAGACAGTTGCTCTTGGCAACAGGATGAAGGGTGTCCAGCCAAACAGTACGTAATAGGCTTCGTCAGGGATCTGTCTATGCATGTAGGCCTGCTCTGCATCCAGTGGACCTCAAGCCGCCATGCGGCCCGAAGTATATGGGCTGCTGAACACCGAGATTAGGAGCAACATGATTCGAACCAAGTGTTGTTACAGACGAGTCCCGTCACGACATGTTTTGACACGACACACGACGTGTTTTGATATGAAAGAAAGAGGCATTCGAAATAATTCCACTTCGTAGAATTATTTTAATTATTATTACTTCCGTTCGTGAAAGGTCAGAATACAGAAGAGGTGGTTTGATGGTATGGGGTCAAATCAGCATAAGTAGATGTACGGACCTTCATATCATTCAGAAAGGTAATTTGATTTCCCAAAGTCATGCACTCGAGATCCAGAGACCTCATGCCATTGGTTACGCTGCAGCCTTTGGAGACTGCTTTGTTCTAAAGCATGATAATTCCGGACCGCATGCAGCTCGGCTTGTGGAGAACATGCTTGAAGCTGAAATAATAGAGCTTATGGAATGGCCAGCGCGATCTCCTGACTTGAATCCGATCGAGCATGTTTGGGACATGCTCGGTCGACTCATTGATGCGAAACCAAGGCATCCTTTTACTGTCCGAGACTTGGAGATTTCACTTCTTGAGGAATAGAACAGTATTCCTCAAAAATCTTATAGATGGCGCCATCACATCCATGGAAAACCGATGTGCAACAATCTGAGGTGTTCAAGGCAACTACACACCATATTAAAAATCCTGTATCATTTTTAAAAAATACTTTTTTAATCATTTACATGTAACCAAATTGTTGCCTTAAATCATGTATTATTCATATTTTTCCTTCTGTTAATGAATTAAAGCTTAATTAAAATTTTTTGCGTCTTTTTTTCTGTATTGCGCATTGATACGCGATCAGGTCAGGTAGTATTAAATAAATTGTATTGATATAGAAAAATATTAGATAATAGTTCAGCACATGAAAAACTAATTAGGTTGCCGGTAAATATACTGCCAAATTTTCTTCTCTCCCCCTGATATACTCGAAAAGTATTATTTATTGGATGTGTGTAAATTAGAGAAATTTTGTTTCTGCGTTTTATAGATTATGTTTTTACAGTAGATTTCTGCTTTTTCATTTAAATAAATAACATGCATTGTCAAAATAAATAATATAATGTGTTAACAGTTACTAATTTAAAAGAGATGCTTTTCTGTTAGCTGGCCGCCAGTGTTCTCTATCTTTAAGTATGTGTATGTACATGCATATTTGCGCTGGCGCACGGCTAGCAGATAATTACCTCTAAATGCTATGAAAGCAATGCGAATGATCGTATTGATTACAATATTTGCCATTTTACCAGTTGGGCATGGCTAAAATATGCACCTATTTCTATTAAGATAAACATTCACTTATTCAAAAATTCTAGGTGCGATGGTATTAGGAATCCAACGTAAGAAACTCTAAGAGTTATGTTGGCAATGCATTCATTCTTAAATAAAATGAATTTGAGATCAATAAAACAATATTTACATACTTGCAAAATACGATAAAAAAATTGTTTCAAACGCGTCGCCAAAATGTATCGACATTAGTAACAACAAATAAACATTTCATATCATTTTCGTAATGTAAAAATCTTCAATAAAACTTGCATACGGAAAATTTAATGATAAAAAAGTAACAAGCGGTTATATCTTTTGATTTACCATATCCAGTAATATAAAAACAGGTTTGATGAACTGGAATTTTAGAGTCTGTGATATGAACTTACGAAATATGTTACAGTATAAAATAGTTATTATGTTTCTATGTAGTAGATTTTCTATATAGTAGATTTTCTATGTAGTAGATTCTAAAATAGTAAAATATGCATGTTTTTCCCACCAAGCGTTAGACGCATTATAACAAAATACGATACTTTTGTGTTAAGATGGCACCAATGATAATCAAATATATATACAGACATATCTATTCATCTAAATCTATGTCTATATACACACATATATGTAGATATCGATATTGATAGATAGATATAGTCATATATCAATTGCGTTTGGCTAACGGAAAAGTGCCGAAAATACTTTTACTTACTCTTTGATAACTAAAATGAAAATGTTTATTTTTAGTGCAAATTAGAGGAAATTTAACAAAGTTTTATTCAAGATTTTCAGCTAAAATTAACTTAAATATATTAGCGTCCATTAGTAGCGTTCATTTTTATAACTCGATTAGATGAAATAAGAATTATTTTTTTGAACGAAAATGCTTTACAAAAAAATCTCTTAATGAAAATTACAAATCCCGTAAAATATGTAAACAGTTTATGGAAATTTACTTTTCTTGTAGATTAATATCATCGCATGCAATTATTAATAATATAACGTTCTCGTGATACCATATTCAATTACATTAAAATAAGCGAAAATATTGAAATCTCTACATATGTGAACTTACCAGGAAGAAAACAAACCCATGTTTTTTCAGATTTCTCTCAAATTAATCCAAATTGTATAATTAGAATAGCTTAATAGCAATTTGACCAAAATATGAGATATTTAAATTAGAGTATTCTATTTTTTAAAGAAAAATTTCAAATATTAATTTACAACAATGAGACTCGAGCGGTAATATTTTCAACAATGTATCTCGTGCGCTAATTTTTCAGAACTGTTTGACATGCAATTCTTAAAAATTGAAGATAAATTTTTGTACGGCAAAATATTTTAGTACACTGTTGCCACTCATTTTCTAAGTTTTAACGTAATTTCATGCAGGAATGGGAAAACGCTTGACTGATTAGATATTTATAATAGAATCCGTGTTGTTTGCGTCATTTGCCTCTCGAATTTACCGCCTGGAGCAAATTTAAAAACTATATACGTATAATATATTTTCTTTTAATTTGAAAATAAGCCATTTTTATTGTTTTAAATGTTTTAATTTTTATAATGTATGCTAAAATTTTCTATTTGGGAACAAAAATAAAATGACTTCATAAAATTATTTCAAAATTGTAATAATTGGGCTATTATTTAATGATATAAAGAGTGACTATTATCGATTCTATTATTTATACCGATTTCACATGCAATTTTTTTAATGTAATTTTTTTTTAAATTTGAATAAATGGTACTCTAGACGATAAAAAATCCAATGATTCTAAAAATTAAAATTACACAAGTTTTTTAAAAAAAAGGTTACACAAGTTATTAAAAAAGTTGAAACTGCAACATTTTCCATCAATTGAGCCAAAATTAAATCCTATTTAGCGACTTTTTATTCTAATGCTTCTGGAATTGGAGTTGAAATCTATAATGAAAGAAAAAAAAATTAATTTGTGGAAATGACGTCGCGGGGATTGGAATTATTCTTTTATCTCAAAAAGAGATAGCATGTCAAAATGGCGTTGTGTTTTAATAAGAAAATATATTCAATGATAAAGAAGAAATATTTCCATGCGAATCTATTTGAATGAAATAAAATTTTAGTTCCACTTTACCAGTAACAAGAACTTCAAAGAGTTCATAAACTTTCTATCTCAGAATCTACTGGAAAACATTTAAAAATGATATCATTTTGTACCATTTAAGAAATATTTTGACTTTATGAATAAATTTGTGTGTTCCTAAACGCACACTTTCATTCGTGGCGTCATTTTCATCATCGTCTTTTTTAACAAGTATGTTCTTCAAAAGCACATAATTAGAAAATTTTGAAAAAATACAGAATGTTCATGTATGAGGGTATGTATATTTATAAAAAAATTCCGGGAAAACCTCGATGTAGTGACCTTAAAAGAAAAAAAAATGAAAATTTTATTTTCATGGAGGTTTATCACTGGTTGGCTATCATTTTTTTAAATAAACTTCTATGATGAATATGTTTTTGTTGTAATTTTTTTTTACTATTCATATCGATCTAGTTTACGCAATTTTAACTCAAATAAATAAACTTTTATAACTTTGATTTTATCTTATCATTATTAATATTATAAAGATGTAAAATTTATTTGTTTCATGTTGTAAGAGTTAATATGTGGAAATATCGAATGGATTTAAAAATTAATTGTACCAAAATGATGGTGTTAGTCCGTGTTCCAACATAGGCTATATCGTACTTCCACGCCACTATCTCAAAGGACGAGCAAAAGCAAAGAACGTTTAAAAATATGATTTTTGTATTAATTAAGGATCTATAAACGGAAATTTTGGAATGGTAGTTTCATACAAAAAATAAGTGATCTCCAAGAACATTAAAACATTCCTTAAAAATTCGGAATTTAAAAGGGGTGAAAACTTTCTATTAGATCTCAAGTAAAACTGAATCGATTTAAAAAACAATAATGCCAAAAAGTTGTTGAGAATCCTTATCCAAGACAGACTGTTTTTATGTCGGTTTCCGCTACCCCAATGAGGATGAAGAAACCAAAAGCATTTTAAAAATGCAATTTTTGTATAATTAAATTGTTTAGATTCATGAAATTTGATATGGTTTGACGAACCTCCACATCTTCCGTCTCTGGTGCCTTTTATTGCTGCGAAATTCTCTTGCCTCATGTGCGTCTTTTGAAAGGTGTTGAGGAGTCCATACTTCCTATTCATGGACGACAACGCTCCCTCTCATTGTACAGCGGCTGTCGAAAAGCTCTTGGAGAGTTAAAAAATTCAACGCATGGATTGGCCTGCAAAGTCCCCGGACTTGAATTCCATAGAAACAATTGAGGCCTTGTCGGTAGACGTGTGTTATCACGTGACTGGGTTTCAGGAATGATTACGGAGCGGAAATTGACATTACAAGGGGGATGGGATTTGATGCGACAACAGCTCTTAAATAACGTCGTCCTCAGCATGGGCATATGTTTAAAGCCTGCATCGTAGTCAGGGATGATCATAGCCCTCATTAGAGAATGAATTTTGCCTGTCAGGTGCCTGTAAGATGGACGTTTCTGCTTTCTCTGCATTTGTGCTCCAAGTGATGTCCTTTCAATAAAATGTCTTTGTATCCTTTTGATTCTTTGTTTAGGTCATTTTTTTACTTGTCCCATATTTTCACATCTTGAACATCTTATGGTTTCATTTTGGTTTATGTGGAAAGCTTCTGCGTAATGCTACATTCGAAAAATCCTCTTGTCCTTAATTTTTACACACCAGTGTATATAGGGGAGACTAGGGATGGTTGATCATACGGGAGGCTTTACCCACCCGTCCATTTAAATGTGTTTTATACTTTTATTGTTAGGTGAGAATCAAAGCTGATGGAATGATTAAACAACAACCTTTACTTCATGCACATAATTTTAAAAGATGTATCATACGAATTGAATATTTCCAACTGAGCGAAAAATTAGATTCGTATGACAAATTCAAATCATTTTGATTGTGTTAAACTAATTGTATAAAAAGATGTAGACAATCAGCTGTGAAGAGTTTTCAACACAAAAAGTGAGTTTTTTAGAAATATGTTGTAAGAGTTTTTCACAAAAAATATGTTATACAAATTAAAGTAAGGATTTAATTAAAGCACAAAATATTGTGTTTTCATTCTAGGCATGACGTTTGCGATGTAAGTAAAACTTAAAGTAACTATGCACTATTCATTACAAAAGGGCTATATGGGAGGCTTGACCCAGTCAATGCGACTGAAGGTTGGCATTGATCAAAGCTCTCGTAATGAAGTGTTTTGGAAATCTTTTTATTATACTCGGTATATAATAAAGTGTTAATGATTAAATTTTAAAAAAATGTGAACTTATTCTTTAAAGCTACAAGAGCGATACAAAAAAGTTTTTTTAATTAAATTTTAAATGAGGAGATAAAAATTGGCACATAACTACTATAAAGCGGTCTGTCAGACCGCTCTATCAAAAGAAAATTTAAGGCGATATTAATTTATAGAAAGTTATTCGTACTTAACATTTTGTGCAGGGCTCTTATAATTAAAATGCATGCATTCAAATGTCTCTGGTGATACTGCTAAAATTCTAAATGAAATAAAATTTCAGCAGTGTTTGTATTTAAACTGAACTTTACAAATTTAACTATTAAAATTGAAAAAGACAACGGTCTGTGAGGTCGATAACATCAGTGAAATTTAAATGTTTAAATGTTTAAAAAAAAAAAAAAATGTGTTGTAGTATACGAATATTGAAACTTATTTATTTGTTTAAAAATTCTAGCTTACAGTTATTATTCTGGGCTTTTTCAACTTATTTGTTTAAACCTTATAGCATAAAGGTATTCTGTATTTTTAATCTTAATTTATTTCTTTAAACTCGTGGAATAAAAGTATTCTGCTTTCTTAAAACTTATTCTATTTTTGTTTAATCTTTATAGAATAATAGTATCCTACATTTTTAAAACATTTTGTTTGTGTATTTGCTTATTACTGCCAATATTTCAATATAAAATACAAATAGTCAAGTCTCCCATATGTGTGAAACTTTTCAAATTTATTATATAGTAGACATATGTAATAATTTCATTCTGATAGCTGATAGTATAGCAAATAAAATGACATATTAAACTTTGTTCTAGGTTCAATATTTAACAAGTAAGAAAAATCATGCATTAAGCATAGATTATGAAACACTTACCAACACTTTTTGTAATCTTTAACAAAACTTTGTTATTTAGAGAAATAAGATGCTACTGTTCATAACCAAACATGTGTTTCAATACTTTTGAAAAGTCCTGTATTTGATCCGTCGGTTGATATATATATATATATATATATATATATATATATATATTATATAATAGGAAAATTTAGTTTAAAAAGAAAATGCCTAACATGGTTAAAATTTCTCTTTCAGCACTTTATTTTTTAGATGGAAAATACTTGAATACTTTTGTTCAGCCCTGTAATTTACCTAGTACCTTTATTACACGCCAGTAATTTGTTAAAATTAAGCTCAAAGAAAAACACTTTAAAAACTATTTATATCATATTTCCAGAAATTATTATTTATGTATGACCATGTAGCTAATTCTTTGCGTGACCCTGTATATTATTTTATCTATATTCTACAAACGTTTCTTAGTAATTCAATTCAATTACTAAGAAACGTTTCAAAAACGTTTTAAATTGAACTGAAATTGAACTCATTTCAGTTCAATTTAAAAATGCATAACTTATTTAAAAAACCTTTTTAAGTAAATTGCCCTTACATTCGATAACCTTTATTAGCTCTTTTCTGTAACCTTGTATATCAACTATAACATTTGTAAAAACTATATAATTTGCAGACATTTAGTAAAACTTAAAAAATATATCATATTTGAAAATATATTTCATGCATCCATCAGCTATCATCGATAATATACATTACATCGGATAAGAATATAAGATTTGAAATATTTTGTGGGTGACTATAAATGCTATGCACTTCATATTATGTGTTAAATATTAAGCCTCAGAGGCGTATATAAATTTTATGATACTTGAAATCGTTTAACATTATTAAAATATATCGAAAACAATTCCCCCCTTTTTAGGTGCGTTCGTAATTATGTAAATACGTAGCACCTATAGTGGTCGTTCAGTCCGTCTGTCTGTCCGTCTGCCTGTCCGCATATAACAACACAAAAACTACCCAACCGAATCGTTTGAAAATTAAAATACATAATTATTACATAATTTTGTCGAGTCATTTCAAATTTTAAGAAAATCGGATGCGTAGATCAATTACAGGGGCAATCAAAAGTATTCCATTACATTATGGTCAATGGGAAAAAGTTTCAAATGCATTTTAATCGTTTGAAATTTAAAATACATAATTATTACATAATTTTTTCGAGTTATTTCAAATTTTTTGATAATTGGGTGCATAGATCAATTACAGGAGTAATCAAAAGTATTCAATTACATTATGGTCAATGGTGAAAAAGTTTCAAATGTATTTTATACATTTGAAATTTAAAATACACAATAATTACATAATTTGTCGAGTTATTTCAAATTTTATGAAAATCGAATGCATAGATCAATTACAGGGACAATCAAAAGGATTCCGTTACATTACGGTCAATGGGGTAAAAATGTTTCAAATGCATATTAATGGCGTTACACTCATTCGAACTTAATAAAATTTATATGCAACTATAAAGTACATATTATAATATACATTTTACATAATTTGTGGTGCAAAGAGCATTTGTTATTGATTTACAAGGCCACATAAAAATATTCCATTACATAATGGTACAGGGAGATCATTGTTTGATGAGCGTTTTAATTGTAATTCACTATATACAATTTTAAGAGATATATATATGAGAGTAATATTTTTAAAACTTCGTTATCGTACGAACGCACCTCATTTGCTAAGCTTCACGTGCAATTTCCAACATGTTTTATTGTATAATGGAATTCTTTTGAGTGGCCTTGTAGATGAATAGTAACTATTATTTTCACTGCATATTTTGCAGAATGTATATTTTAGTGCACTTTGAGAATCCATGCAAATTTTACTATGTTTGACTGGCTGTAACACCTTTAAAATTCATTTGAAACGATTTTTCCCATAGGACATAATGTATCGGAAAACTTTTGAGTATCCCTGTAAACAAACTAATCATAATAGAAACTTCATTTTCAATAGGGTCTGTGCTAGAGTAAATATCAATAACATATAAAAATCTCATAGCAATCCGAGCATATTTACGGGGGTTAGAGCGCGGACAGACGACCATCCGATCAGACGGCCAGACAAACCGAATGCATAAACACTTTTCTACCTTGTTGGAAAGTGTTAAAAAGTTAAAAATCGTTTAGTAAAAATTGGGTCGATCAACCCTAGTTTCCTCTACATACTATACCACAAATTATAAATAATATTTTTAAAAAACTAACCACTAAAATTACGAAAAACAGTATTTCAAAAACTAGTCGCATGTGGCAATCCCAAAACTTTTCTTATGTCTCACACATAATAATAATTCCTGAAAAATGAAGAATAGTATAACCACCGGTTAGATGATTTACTTTAAATCTAATCGGAAACATCTTATGTCAAATTCTAACTGAATCTGAAAATTGATGAAAATTAGTGTGTAATTTTTTTTTTTCAGATACAGCCATTGCGAAAATTGTAAAAAAAGATTGAATGGAAGCACTAATATCTATCAGGGACTAACTAAATCTAAAATTTGATGAAAAATCGTGCATTAGTTCATGAGATAGAGTTATTTAGATAGTCATGAAAAATGCCGCACAGCAGCGCCATCTGTTGGCAAATTTACCCCAAAAAGTAACAGCAACAACTTATGCTAAGTCGTAATTAATTCTGAAGTTTGATTAAAATTCGTGCGTTAGTTCTTAAAATTTAGAAAATTGCAAAAATCGTAAAAAAAAAAAAAAAAAAAAAAAAAAAAAAAAAAAAAAACTGAATAAAAGTTCACTTGTTAAGCGATTCGCAATTATGAGCGATTCTCAATGATTTTCTTTCAGGAAAAGAAACCTCAGTTTTCGTTAATAATCTGTTCGAAAACAATCCGCGGAATCCTTAATCGATGAAAACCGCGGCAATTTTTTCATATCAATGTATGTAAATCTAATTAATTATTCTAAACACTCCGAAATATGTACCCAAAACACATTTTATAAAGAATAAGTATAGTGTTTAATACTAAAGAAATAAGTTTAAATATAGCGTTCTTGTCGAATGCTTATCAAGCCACTATATCTGAGATCACTACCATTTTTGTTCTTTTGGCAATAGAAAGTCACGGAGTTAGGAGACCTATGTTCCTGAAAAAGTGGTTTATTCCATGGCGTCTTTAAGATTTTTCTAAAATGGTTCCACCCATATCGCTAAACAAGTTGCAAACTTGGTTTGCAACAGCTTTGTCTGGGTGATTGTTGACCAGAAAGCCCAAAACCCTATACCCTATTGAGAATATGTTATTAATCTCAGAAAAAGGAACATTCTCCCCTGTCTTTTTCTCGTCATCTGTCATCTGTTTGCACTCTCAGCGAAAAGTCTTACAGTTCTTCAGTGGCCTATTCTTCAATATATTCATCTACCAATTTTTCCACATCCTCAAAACTCACTTTTTTTGACCCATAAACTTCTTTAAATTATTAATCGACTGCACAACATGCCGTTATGCCGGTTAGCTGGATTTCAAAACTTTTTCTGATCCCATGACGGACCAAGCACCATCAATAAAAAATGCGCCAAAATACCTTGGAAGTACACAAAATTGCTGCTTTGAGGCCCAGGGTAGTGCACATAAGAGGAGAAACAAAGTCACAAACAGATGGTCGCTTCTTTGTTTACAGAGAATGGAGCGAGATCGGTAGAATATACCGTCGAGATCAAAGGCAACCGATGAAAAACTTTACAAAATTTTCGTCGATTTTCGAAAAAATCAAAGGAAACTAAAATAGATGATAACCAAAGTCAACGAAAACCGAAATATTGCTGTACAGGATTCTTGAAAATTTTAAGCTTCCGGTTTTAATAGTTTTATAAGATCCTTAATACAACTTGATGATGAAAGATTTCCATTTGTGAGTTTGTATCTTTGACTGTGATTCTGTCTGTGAGTCTGTCGGCACGTTAAAAATATTTTTAGAACTCTATCTCATAAACTAATGCACAGAAACTTACAAAATATTAGATTCAATTAAACCTTGATGCAAATTGATTCTGATTAGATTTTGTGTATAACGTGCAACAAGAGGCGCTGCTATGCTGCACTGCTTCTAACTATTAGATCGCTATAGGTGTAACTCAAAAACTAATGAACAGATTTTCATTAGAATTCAGATTCTGTTACTACTTGATATGATTTTGTGGTGATTCAATTTTGATGTAAATCGCCCAACAGTTAGAGCCGACTCCTAAGCTGCGTTTTTCACTATTCATGCAAATAGCTCTAGCTCAAGAACAGATGCACAGAGTTTCATATATTTCCAGATTCAGATATATTTTGATATTATTGATGCTAATTATGTTTTGGTGCTATTATGCTAATTATGTTTTATGCTCTATAAGTGGCGCAGCTATGCTGCATTTTTTGTGATTTTCACAATAGCTCTATTTCAAAAAATACTGCACAGATTTTAATACAGCTTCAGATTCAGTTTAGACGTTAACCTGATTTGTTGCTGATTAGGTTTTGGTTTAAATCATCGAGTAGGGGTTCTTTAATGCAGTTTATCAATTTTGCATGATTTACACGATTTTAGCTATAATTATATTTCAAAAACTAATGCGCGGAATTTTATCGCTTTAGAATCCTGATGATATTTCGTCTTTTAGTTATGATACTGGCTATTTTCGAAGTAATAACATGTAAGAGATTTAAAAAAAAAGTTTTGGAATTGACACATTCGACTAGTTATAATTGTTTCCTAGATAAAATTTATGTTTGTTTGTATATAATAATAGGTAAAGACTTTTTCATAATAAATAAATTGTAATAGAAAAACACTGGTTAAGTATATAAAAAAAGTAATTAGGTTGCCAGAAAATGTTTTGTTAAATTTTTTTCTCTCGCCAAGTTTCCTGTAATCGGAAAGTATTATTTATTGGATGTGTGTGAATTAAAGACACTTCTTTGATGATGGATTTTCTTTTCTGCATTTTATTAATTATGTTTTTACAATAGATTTCTTTATTTTAACTAAAATGAAAGACGCATTTTAAAAGTAAGTTATGTATTGTGTGATCGACTTGTATTTTAAAGGGGTAGTTTCTGCTAGCTGGGCGTCAGTGTTCTACATAAGTACGCTGGCGTCTAGCTAGCAGAAGAGTATCACATTTAAAAACAAGCCGTTCACACAATATATAACATACTTTGAAAACGCATGTTATTCATTTATCACTGCTTTCCCGTTATCAGGAAAGTACCTTAAAATGTTAAGAATGTAATGCGAATGCTGGTATTGGGAGCAATATTTGGCAATTTACCACATAGACCGGGCTGCGACGACACAAAAGACTAAGTAATCGAGTTACGGGATGAAATCGTTATACAGGACAAGGTAATTAGGTATAGATTAAGGAATGACTGGTCTACCTCGGCATATTCTGGTACGATATGAGCAACAGCGGGGGCCAACTCGCCATTTTGGCGTCATCATCACGTTATCGAGTTACGAGATGAAACTAGATGATTACGAGAAGCCAAATTAAAAGTAAAATAAAACTTTTAACTAATATTTTGGTCTGCCTGCACGTATCCTTGTCAGACCTTGTTGTATCCTTGGCAGACTAAAATTTATAACAAAAAATAACGTTATCACATACAATTCAACCCCTATAAATATAATATTTTGCATTATAGGGTTTGCTTTGTACGTTAAGACGTCATTTAATATTATAAATTCTAGATTCTATTACGATATGCGCAAGCAGGCCAAAATGTCTTTAAAAACTTTATTTTATCTTTAATCAGGCACAAATTTAATCTCTTAACTCGATGACATGATAGTGACGCCAAAATGACGAGTTGGCGCCCGCTGCTACTCATATCATACCAAGATATTACGAGACAGAAACAGTCTACATCTAATAATCTTGTCATACATCATGATTTCATTCTGTAACTCTATTATGTAATTCTTTGTGTCGCCACCGCCCGCTCTAACACGCGCGTCTAGCTAAAAACTGCACTTACCTCTATTATAATTAACATTTACCTATCAAAATTTCTAGGGATGATAGGAAAACCCAAGAAAGCAATACAAAAGAAGATTTTGGCAAGAAAGAGGTGTATTGGAAATATATTTACATTTTAAAAAATGTGTGCTACATGTGTGCCAAATGAGGCAAAAAGAAACTGTTCCAAAGACCTCGCCAAAATGTATCGGTAGAAGTCAGAACAAGCAAGTATTTCATATCCTCTCGGTTATGTAAAATTTTTGATAAAATTTGCAAACAGAAAATTTAATGATAAAAAAATAATGTACTAATTGGTTATCACGTCAACCAATTTCGCCAAATTATACAAATCGCCAAACTAATAGCCAAATTAAACATATTGACATAATTTTTTTTAAATAAGGAAAAAACAAATAATTACTAGCATAAGTAATAAAAATACAAATTATCAGGCGAAATAAAAATCTCTTAATGACGTTTTAAGCATGTTTATCGTATTTAATGTCATTGAATGTTACATTCACGATCATCCATTATTGGCATTTAATCTTATAGTTTTCGATAGTTTTTTAGTGGATGGGATAATCAAGTAGTATACCAAAAAGAACAAGCTTTTACATCTTTTATTTACTATTTCAGAAATAAAAATAAAAACAACAACAAAACAAGCCTATTGGCATGGAATCTGTGATACAAACTGGCGAAATATGTTATACTATAAAATAGTTATGTTTTTATAAGATAGAATAATAAATATCAAAAGATGCATATATATTTAGCACCGAACGTTAGGCAGATTGTAACAAAGTACGATACTTTTTTCTGTAAGGCTGGCGCTAATGATATTTAAATATATATACCGACATATATATCTATCTATACATCTGTCTATCCATCTACATATACATGTGTGTGTGTATTTAAATAAATATATATATAGATATATAGATATATAGATAGATAGATAGATAAATATAGTCATACACCAGTGCATCTGGTTATCGAAAAAGTACCTAAAATACACATTCTCTTACAGCTAAAAGGAAAATTTTCATTTTCTTGTGCGTCTTAATTTTGTGCGAAATTTTATTCAGTTTTATTCCACATTTGTCGCGGAAATTAACTCAAATATGTTAATATCCATAAATAGCGTTCATTTTTATAACTTGATTGGATAAAAGTAGTATTTAAGATTTATTTTGAACGAAAAAATTTTTAGAAACAAACGTATTATTCACGATACATATATCTGTGTACTTCAAATCAAATGAAATATGTAAACAGTGTGCGGAAATTGACTTTAATCGTAGATTCATACCATCGCATGCAACTCAGCGTATTATAATGCTCTCGTGACAAAATATTTAACTAAAGTATAACAAACAAAAATATTTAAATATCTATTTATGAACACTTATCAAGAAGAAAACAGACCCATTTTCTTCTCAAATTTATGGAAACTTCTCTCAAATAGATGTGGAAATATACAGTTAATAAAGCTTAATAGCAAAGTCACAGCAGTCAGAGATTTTTAAAAAGGAGTATTCCACTTTTGCAAAGAAAAAATTTAAATATTGCTTTACAACAATGAGTCTCGAGCAGTAAAGATGTTTCAACAATGGGTCTCGTGCGCAGTAATGGGTCATGCAATTCTTAAGTTCTCTCTCTCTCTCTATCTCATCCTCTGTGAGATCTATTCGTAGTGTATATGGCGCGGATAATTCTTAAGTTTTGAACTGAGATTTTTGTACGGCAAAATATTTTTTGTACGGTGTTGCCACTCATTTTCTCATTAAAAAAATACTTGTAATAATGGGAAAATTTTGTACTGATTAGATATTTACAGTACAAGCCGGGCTATTTGTGTCATTTGTACTGAGAATTTACGACTGGACTAATTTAATATCTATATATGTAATATTTTTTTTTTAAGTTGAGAATGAGCCATTTCTATTTTTTTAAATGTTTTAATTTTTATAGAGAAGGCTACAATTTTTATTTGAGAAAAATTCGATAAAATTGCTTCAAAATTGTGGTTATCTGTTTTTTTTTATGTTAAATAAGTGGTTAATATCGATTCAATTTTTACTGATGCAATATTCACATGCAATTTTTTCACATGTAACTTTTTAAATTTTTAATAAATGGTACTCAAGACTATAAAAAATTCCAAAGATTCTTAACATTAAAATTACGCAAATTTAAAAAAAAAAAATTATTAAAAAACTTCAAAGTGCAACATTTTTCCTTAATTGAACCAAAATTATATCCTTTTAAGCGATTTTATGCCAAAAGTTCTGGAATTGGAGTTGAAAACTACAGTGAAAGAGATTAATTTCATCTGTGAAAATGATGTCATTTTTATAAAGCACTGGAATTAATCTTTCATATAGAAATGAAGTAGTTCACCATGTGACAATGACATAATATTTTAGCAAGAAGGAAATGTATTCATTGCTAAAGGTGAAATATTTGTATACGAATATATCTGAGTGAAGTAAATTTTATTTAAACTTTGCCCGTACTGAAGAACAATTCTAAAAAGAACTCCAATCTCAGAATCCATTAGTAAGCATTTGAAAATGACATCATTTTGCCGCAAATTTTAAGAAATATTTCGGTTTTATGAATGAATGTGTACCTTCGCAAACGCTCACGTTCATTCATGACGTCATTTTCACCATCGCATCGCATTTCGTCATCGCATTTTCAAGCATGGTCTTCAAAACCAGATAATCAGAAAATTTTGAAAAAAAAAATCAGAATGTTCAGGTCTTGAGGGCATGCATATTTATGAAAAAAATTCAGGCAGATCCTTCATGCAGTGTCCTTAGAAAAACAATGACAATTTCATTTTCTAGGCGATCTATCACTGATTGGCAACATTATATATATATATATATATGCTTCTATATGGAATTCGCGTTTGAAATGAAATAGACGCCCTCTCGCGGACAAAGTCTGAAACGAAATAGAACTGATACCGTGAGCTAGAGGTCTGCACGGGCCGAAATTTCCAGGCCCGGGCCCGGCCCGAAAGTTAAAATTTCGGCCCGGGCCCGGCCCGGCCCGAACGGAAGAAATATTGGCCCGACCCGGCCCGGCCCGAAAGTTAAAATTTCGGCCCGAGCCCGGCCCGGCCCGGCCCGGCCCGAACGGAAGAAATAATGGCCCGACCCGGCCCGGCCCGAAAGTTAAAATTTCGGCCCGAGCTCGGCCCGGTCCGGAAAAAATTTTAAATTTCGGCCCGAACCCGGCCCGGCTCGAGTGAATTTCTAACAGAACATTGATCTTTAATCTTATGGAAGAGTTCTGACCAAAAAAAATTATTTAGTCTTTTTTTTTTCCCATGTTTATAATCTCCATTTATGCAGAAGTGCCGTAGGCTGCGATATTTATGCTTTTAAGTGAATCTTTGTTTGTTGTACGTAAATGTTTCAATTATCACTAGTATTATTAATCCATATTCCCTGTAATGGAGACAAAAAATCGAAAAAGCGGTATATGGTAAAATTTCCAAAGACGAAATCGCTTTGGAACGAAAAAAAATGCATTCCCTCCTTAACAGATGTAAATGTTTAATATATTTTTTTTTTCTCCCGTATTGTTGTATTTATTTTGCATGGATGAACATTTTAAAAGAAACTCTCAGTTTTCAGTTTTAAAAAAAATTCCGCCATAATCATGTTTTTTTTTTTTTTGTGTGTGTGTGTGTGTGTGTGTTTAATTCTATTTTAAAACGCCTAGTAATCTATGATTCTTTAAAAGGAATAAATTCTAATGTTTAGTTGTAGAATAATGACGGCTTAAAAGTATATGCTTTTCTTGCAGAAATTTTTTGACAAAGCCAAATAGTACTGATTTATAAAAAGTCGAGAAAAGGATTTTCATATAGGAAGATTCAATAGGAACTGATTATTTTGGTCCATGAAAACTAGGAAGAATGGAATCAGTCTCGACTTCGTACGGAAAAAAAAAGTTAGGCCCGGCCCGATACTCCAGCAAAAAAATTAAGGCCCGAGCCCAGACCGGCCCGAAAAGATTAGTGACTAGGCCCGGCCCGGCCCAGCCCGAAAGGATTAGTGACTAGGCCCGACCCGGCCCGGCCCGAATGTCATTATTGGAAATCGGCCCGAGGCCCGGCCCGTGCAGACCTCTACCGTGAGCATCTTCCGCTGAAATCAGTGTTTAAAAGGCCGATAAATAAATAAACAGTTCTATAGTAAATAAATAAATAAACAGTTCTATAACGCATGCAACGTTGGGTTCTTTGTATTAAAATTATCTAAAATCAAAATTTTATACACAAAGTTTAGATCTATAATATAAAAAAGTACATTTGACTTATGTGAGCCATTTTTTTCTCCGTTCTGAACAATTGTATTTTTACTAAATTACTATTTTAATATTTTGACAAAATGTATGTTATGTAATAATTGTTACTAACTTTAAATATGAAACACACCCAAAAAAATTTTGCACATGTTTGTTTATTTATTTTATTGCAGTTTCTTTTTATAAAGCACAAGTGTCCCATCACTTTTGTGAGACACTGTACTTATTGCGCAGTACATTCTATCCCGCGAACATATCCAAAATGTTCTACAACTTTTTGAAAGTACATGAAATGCACTACAAATTTACAGGGTGGTCATAAAAAAAACTTTGCCGATATACGGAGCTCTAGCGGCCAGTCTGCTCAACCGATCGAAATGAAATTTCAGATATAGCTATTCAGAGGTATGAGCTCGAGATTCTGTGAACGACAACAAAATGGCGCTTACGGTTACGGTTATAGTTACAGAAACTCGAAAATTTCCAATGGCAACACCCATTTTTTTCCATCGCAAAATGCTTAGCGCATGCGAAAACCCTAAAGAGCGTTGGAACCGTACGTGTATCGCAAGAAACGGACATGTTATGCACGCACAAAAAACCGTTCTGGGAATCCTCCCCCCCCCCCATAGAAAAACTCGATTTGGGCGCAAGAAGGAAATTTGCATATGACACAGAGTCAGTACACTAATCTTTGATTACAATACAGATCGGAGAAAATAAAACTTTTTTTTTGATTACACATTTTCCACATAGGTGCCATCACCATGCAATGTGTGCCTGTGTAATTGCCAGGACTCAGACCCCTTTTGCGAATAGCTCATAGGTGCCATTTAGCGGATTATTTCATAATTATGCATAATATAAGCACTTGGCGTTATTACCCCACCTGGCGTTATTAAACCAGAACACCTTATATTCTGTCCGAATTCCTGTATATTATGGAAGATGGCTGTTAGATGGATGAAATGTATTATTAATTATGATATACGCTTTTAAGTTTCACTAGATGTATGCATATTATAGGGTTTATTTAAATACTAATTGACACACAATTTATATATACAGGGTTATACAAAAGATCTCTGAGAGGCTACTGAATAAGAGTGTAATTAGCTTAAAGATGGTTTTTAAATATGTTATGCCTTTTTACGTTGAACTGCATTTAGTTTACTAAGTAATGTGTGTAATATATAGATTAAAATGATAAATAGGGTCACGCAAAGAACTGGATACCTAGTAGCCTTTAGATGATAATTTCTGGAAATTCGATTTAAGTAGTTTAAAGAGAATTTTTTTAACTAAACTTTATCAAAATACTTTTGTGTATTAAAGGTATTATGTATTTTACAGGGCTAAACAAATGTATTCAAGTTTGTTTCCATCTATTAGCATATATTGCTGAAAAGAAAATTTCAACCAGTTAGGCGTTTTATTGCTAAACCAAACTTTACCATTATGTAGTCTGTATATTAACCGACAGGTCAAATACAGGGCTTTTTAAAAGTATTGGAATACATATTTGGATATGGGCAATAATACGTTATTTCCCCGGATAATGAAGTTTTGTTAAAGATTTCAAGAAGTGTTGAAAAGTGCTTCATAATCTATGCTTAACGCATGATTTTTCTTACTTGTATTAATATTGTAAGTAATACGTGAAACTTCCGATTTTTAATGGATTTATAAGTTCCTGAAGCGATTTAATGCCGAAAAATTTCTATTTGTAAATCTGTCTGTCACTTTGCCTTTGACTCTGTCTGTGAGTCCGTCGGTAGAAAAAATTGTTGCGCTCTATCTCAAGAACTAATACTCGGAAGTGTATTAGATTCAATTAGATCTTGATGCATATTTTTCTGATTAAACTTTAGTGTATTAACTCCCAACAGGTGGCTCTGCTGTAATGCCCGTTTCTAACTATTTCCACCATAGATCTAACTCAAGAACTAATGGACAGATTTTCACCGAAATTCAGATTCTGTATAACATTCTGTATGTGTACAAAATTCACATACCCTTTTGGTATAAATCGCCCAAGAGCTGGCGTTGCTATGCTGTGTTTTTCACGTTTTTCGCAATGGCTCTACATTAAGAAATTATGCAAGGATTTTCAAATAGCTTCAGTTTCAAATTTAGACATTGACATAAATTATTGCTGATTATATTTTGATGTTAATCATCCAACAGGTGGTGCTTCTATGCTGCATTTTGTACGATTTGCACGATTTTAGTGATAATTATACCTCAAAAACTAATATACGGATTTTAATATCTTTAGAACTCTTATGATATATTGCCATTTAATTGTGGCATTGTGTTGGAGATTTTTGCAGATATAACACGTATGAAATAAAAGAAATTTTTAAAATTCGCACATCTGATTAGTTACAATTGTTTTCTGGATACAATTTATATTTCTCTGTATTTAACCTCAGATAAAGATATTTTCATATTAAATAAACTGTATAGATATAGAAAAACACTGGTTCAGTACATGAAAAAAATAATTAGGTTGTCAAAAAATATATTGCCAAATATGATTCGCTCGCCAAGACTCCTATACTCGAAAAGTATTGTTTATTGGATGTGTGAGAATTAAAAGCGTTTTTTGATGATGCATTTTTTCTTCATTTTATCAATTATGTTTTTACAATAGTATTCTGTATTTTGCTTAAGTGAATAACATGCACTTGAAAAGCAGATTATATATTTTGTGACCAGCTTACGTTTTAAAAGAGTATGTTTCTGGTAGTTGCTAACCAGAATTCTATATGAGTACATTGGCGCACAGTTAGCATAAAAACATGCAGTTTTTAAATGCAAGCCGTTCATACAATAACTAACATGCTTTGGTACTATCCCGTTGTTATCCCGTCGACCGATTTCGCCAAATTATACAAATCGCCAAACTACTAGCCAAATTATACATATTGACGTAATTTTTATTTTAAATAACAAAAAAACAACAACAAATAATTAGCAGAATATTAATAAAAATACAGCAGAAAAGTACCTTAAAAAGGTATGAATGCAATGCGAACGATGGCATGAGGCGCAATATTTGGCAATTTATCACACACGTGTAGCTAAAAAAGCACCTATCTCAATAATGCACCTATCTCAATTATAATAAAAAAAATTGTAATTTAAGAAATTACCCCAACCATTTGAAAAAAATGTTTCACTCGATACATTCATCTATCATTTTAAGCTAAATACCAGTTGTTTTATTGTGTATTATCCGTGCCACTGCTATAAATGACTTTATACATGCTGCAATTTGAAGGTACGGTTCGTTTAAGTTATATCACTCTATTGTCGCCAAGCATAAAAGTTGGCGACGAAAGAAACATTTCAAACTATTTAACATTGTTGGTGCAAAAGTAATCATTATTAAAATACAGCTTTGGCATATACTGTTATACTTGTAAGACTTTGGCATATATTGTTTGATTTTACAGAGCAGAATTTTGGTGATGGAGGTTTTAAACCAAAATCGATCGCAGCACATGCATCTGTGAATGGGTCCATCAGACATCGAATCAAAAAAGTTTTTTCCCAGTTTTTCCCAAGCCGATTGCTTTTTAGTTTTCTTTTTAGGTGGTGGAAAATCAAGAGTAATAGCTATAACATTTTCCGGCTTGTTAGAATCACTATTGGCACTCAAATTTTCCTGGTTAGAACCGACCGATAGTAAAACGCCATGGCTAGTGGATTGGTCGCCCTGGCGACATGATGTTTTACAATTAATCGGTTCGGCATTAAATTGCTTCCTTTTTCGTGATCGCCTTTCAACACGTAATTGGTTTTCAGCGGCTCAATAATCTTTTGATTTTATCATTTTCTGCATTGAAAGACGTTTTTGCGCCAAACCAAATACAGTATTACTCAGTTATCCCGTCGACCAATTTCGCCAAATGATACGAATCGCCAAACTAATAAGCAACTTATACATGTTGACTAAATTTTTATTTTAAATAGCAAAAGAAGAAATAAAAATCACTTTATGATTGTTTAAGTACGCGTATTGTGTTTAATATCATTGAATGCGATATTCACGTTCATTCATTTCTTTGGCTTCGGCTTTTTCCGTATCTGTTAATTTCCGTCTACCTATTTTTAAATTTGTTAGTTTTCTCCTTTATTACAATGATTTTAACCATTTTAATTTACTATTCAAATAAAAATTCTTCTAAAAGTAAAGAATTTAATTTAAATTCAAATAAAAACTCTTCTAAAAGTAAAGAAATTAATTTAAATTCAAAAGTGACCACATCATTCAAAAGTGGTAACATCATTCAAAAGTGGTAACATCATCGGGTCCATTCTCCCGAAAACAACAACCATTTTTCAAATGGTTAATAAACATTCACCCATTTAAAACTTCTAGGGATGATAAGAAAACATAAGAAAGCAGCTAAAAAGATGTTTTGTCAAGAAAAAGAGGTATTGGGAATATATTTACATTTTAAACAATATCTACATATTTGCCAAATGCGGCAAAAACAAATTATCCCAAACACCTAGCCAAAATGTATCGGTAGAAGTCAGGACAATAAAAAATTCCATACAATCGTTTTATGTCGTTTATGTAAAAAATTTCAATAGAACCTGCATACAGAAAAGTTAATGATAAAGAAGTAACAGGATTTTACGTCTTTTAATTACTATTTCCAGTAAAAAAAAAAAATGAAAGAGAAATTTAAAGTTTATAATACAAACTGACAAAATATGTTACACTCTAATATAGTTATTATTCCTTTATATAATAGAAAATAAAATATAAACTAGTTGGATGTGTCAATCCCAAAACTTTCTTCTATCTCATAAGTACATTTTAATATTTAAAAAAAAACGTGGTGACCCCAAAGTTACCCACTATCGAATTTCTTCGAACATTTGTCCTAGAATAATGAGATTCTGGTATCCGAAAAGCATAAAACTCAAAATTTAATTAATATTCTGAGAAAATGAGCTTAGTAGTGCCTCATGTTGGGTAATTTATACTAAAACCTAATAAGCATCTATTTATGTCAAGACTTAACAGAATCTGAAATTTGATGGAATTTCGTCCATTAGTTCTTGAGATATAGTTATAACAAAAAATTTGCAAAACGTAGCACAGCAACACCATATCTTGGACAATTTATGCCAAAACGTAAAAAAGCGTGTAATTATGTTATGGTGTAAAAGAATCTGAAGTTTGATGAAATTCTGTGCATTAGTTCTTGAGATATAGCTAGTTTAAAAAAACCGTGTAAAATATAGCACAGCAGCACCATCGGTTGAAGGATTTATAACAAAACGTAATCATCATGTAATTATGTTATATGTCATTTTGTAACAAAATCTGAAGTATGATGAAATTCTGTGCGTTGGTTGTTGAGATATAGCTATCGGAAAAATCGTGCAATATGCAGCATAGCTGCACCACCTGTTGCAAGGTTAATACCAAAATGTAATCAGCGTCTAATTATGTTATATATTCTAGTGTAACAGAATCTAAAATTTGATGAAGTTCTCTGCATTAGTTCTTGAGATATAGCTATCGTAAAATCGTGCAAAATGTAGCATAGCAGCGCCACGTATAGGGCAGTCCACACCAAAACCTTATCAGCGGCTATGTATCTCAAGGTATCTCGGAATCTGAAGTTTGGGGAAATTCTGTGCATTAGTTCTTGAGATATAGCTATCATGAAAATCATGAAAAACGTGGCATCGCAGCGTCACCTGCTGGCCAATTTACACCAAAACTTAATCAGTGTCTATGTATATCAAGTGGTCACAGAATCTGAAGTTTGGTGAAATTCTGTGCATTAGTTCTTGAGATATAGCAATCTTGAAAATCATAAAAAACGTAGTATAGCAGCGCCACCTGCAGGCCAATTTTCACCAAAAACCAATAGGCACTAATTCATATCAAGGTCTAACTGAATATAAAATTTTATTAAATTTCGAGCATTAGTTCTTGAGATAGAGCGCCCACAAATTTTTTGTCACATACAGACAGACAGACAGACAGACGGACAGACTCACAGACAGACATTTTCTAAAAATAGTCAAAACGTGTTCAGGACCTTCTAAAACGTATAAATCCGTCGAAAACCGGAAGTCGAAAATTTTCATGAATCCAATACTTTCTTCTTGTAAAGATAGAAGAAAGTAAAAAGATACATATACTTAGCACCGAACGTTAGGCACAATAGTAACAAAATATGGTACTCTTCTAAAAGGTTAGTGGCACTGATATTTAAAAATGTATACCGATATACCTATCAATACATCTGGCTATCCATCTATCTACATATGTATATATACATATACAGATGTAGATATAGAGGTACAACTTGGTTATCCGGTCGACCAATTTCGCCAAATTATAAAAATCACCAAATTAACAATCAAATTATACATATTATTTTAAATAACGAGAAAGCAAATAAATTAGTGGAATTTAAAAAAAATACAAATAAAATGTTGACATAAAAATAACTTAATGACGTTTTAAACATATGTATTTAATATCGTAAAATGTGACATTCATGATCATCCATTATTGTCATTTAATCTTATAGTTTGGCGATAATTTTATGGTCGACGGGATAACCAAGTAATACCGATACAAATATAGGTAGATAGATATACTCATACATCAGCACATCTTAAAAATGAAAAGCACCTAAAAATACACATTCTCTAAAAGCGAAAGTTTTCATTTTTATGTGCAACTTAAAGAAAGTTAACTCAATTTTATTCCAGATTTGTAGCGGAAAATAACTTAAATATGTTAACATCCGCAAGTAGCGTTCATTTTTATAATTTGATTGGATAAAAGTGGTATTTAAGATTTTCTTTGAATGAAAAAACTTTTAGAAACAAATATATTATTTACAATACGTATATCTGCGTACTTTAAATCAAATGAAATATGTAAACAGTGTGCGGAAATGGACTTTTCTCGTAGATTCATATCATCGCATGAAACTATGCATATTAAAATGCTCTCGTGATAAAATATTTAATTACGGTACGATAAACAAAAATATTTAAATATCTATTTATGCACACTTACCAAGAAGAAAACAGACCCATGCTGTTCTCGAATTTATGGAAATTTCTCTGAACTAGATGTGAAATTACACAGTTAATAAAGCTTAATATAGCATAGTCACAGCAGTCAAAGATATTTAAAAAAACAGAATTCTATTTCTGCAAACAAAAAATTTAAATATTGTTTTAGAACAATGAGTCTCGAGCAGTAAAATTTTTCAACAATGGGGTCTCGTGCGCAGTTTCGATCCATGCAATTCTTAAATTTTGAACTAAGATTTAAAAAAGGCAAAATATTTTTTGTACGGTGTTGCCACTCCTTTTCTCATAAAATTTTTTTGCACCAATGGGAAAATTTTGTACTAATTAAATATTTACAGTACAACTTGTGCTATTTGCGTCATTTGTCCTGAGAATTTTCCTACTGGACTAATTTAATATCTATACATATATAATATATTTTTAAAAATTTCAAAATAAGCCATTTCTATTATTTTATTACATTTTTTACTTTTTATAGTGAAGGCTACAAAATTTTAATTAAGAAAATTTTGATAAAATTACTTCAAATTTGTGGTGATCCGGCTTTTTTATGATTAAAAGGTTGGTTAATATCGATTCCATTTTTACTGATGCCATATTCACATACAATTTTTTCACATGTAACTTTTTTTAGATTTTAATAAATGATGCCCAAGGTCATGAAAAAATACAAAGTTTCTTAACGTTTAAATTACGCAAATTAAAAATCTTCAAACTGCAAAATATCCTTTTTAGTGAAACATTCCACTAATTCTGAATTGGAGAAAAAACTACAGTGAAACAAACTGATTTCATCTGTGGAAACGATGTCACTTTAATAAGGCACAGGAAGTGTTCTTTCATTATGAAAGGAAATAGTTTACCATGCGAAAACGACGTAATATTTTAGCAAAAAAGAAAGTGTATTCATTGCTAAATATTTCTATAGAAATATTTTTGAATGAATTAAATTTTATTTAAAATTTCCCGGTACTGAAATTCAATTCTCGAAATAGCTCAAAATTCATTGGTGAGCATTTGAAAATGACAATCATTTTGTCGAAACTGTTAAGAAATATTTCGGATTTATAAATGAATGTATGCCTCCGCAAACGCACATTTTTATTCATGACGTCATTTTCACAATCGCCTTTTCTAGCAAGCATGGTCTTCAAAAGCTGTAATGAAAGAAATTAAAAAAAAAATACCGAATATTCATGTCATGAGGCTATGTATATTTATGAAAAGAATGCCGGCAGAACCTGTAGATGTAGGGTCCGTTAAAAAAGATAAAAATTTCATTTTCTTGGAAGTAATATCTTGGAAGTAATTCCTATAAAATATGTGCATCTTTCAATACATTCAATTAATTTCTCATAACAATTTCCCGTAATTGACCTGAACCTGAAAATCAATGCAAATTAATACGTTGATACAGTTATCTTAAAGGTCTGATGCATTTATGGGAAAAGAAGAAACACTGATTGATGGTTTAATATCGGAATAACATGGAAAATTTGTTTACTTACGACGGAAAATAAATAAGAAGAGCTCATAATGAATAACAAAAAAAAATAATTACTATGTTATTTTTATATGAAGAACGATTGTGACTCGCACAATTTAATAATTTGCAAATCTCAAGCTTTTGGTCTACATAAAAAAAAGAAAAAAATCATTCTTTTAAGTTTTATGTAACTAACCAAATAAATAAATAAACGATTGAATTAAAAATATCCTCTTTTACCTACGGAAATCCAACCAGAAGCTAATTTATTGTTTGTGCTTGTTTTTATTGGCGCCATATCAATAATAGATCATCTCCAGAAATGCAGTAGACATAAATTTCCAATCATCACAAATTTTCTTTTGAAACAACGATCAAATATTAAAATACAAAAACACGATTTCTGCTCCTCTTTCGTTTAGATAAAATATCACTGAAATGATGCGAAAAACAATAAGTACTCTTAAGGAGGGAAAGGTTCTTTCAATCTTTTCTACACTCAAATAAATAATTTTCCGGTTTCAGAAAGAATGATCCCGAGCCCGCACGGGCCCGAAGACTAAAATGAAAATAGATCCCAGGCTCAGACAAGGGCTTTCGGGCTCCTTACAGTCCTTATCCAAGACAGGCTATATTTTATATCGATTTCCACTACCCCGAAGAGGGTGCGTTAATAAAAAACTCTCTAAAAATGCTATTTTTCTGTTGTTCAATGGTTTAAGGTAAAGAAATTTGCATGGTATATATTTATTAGCTATAAAAAATCTGTTAGAACATTTCTTTAAAAATTCGAAATTCATAGGTGTAATAATGTGCAAAAAGCTCTCTAAAATCGTTCTGAATGGCGATTTCGAAGCAATATTAGAAAGTACGAAATCGATTTCAGAAGAAATGGTTGTAAATTGATGATGACCGCACTCGTTCTAACATAGGCTCTGTTTTATATTCATGTCACTACCACCATAGCCAACTATATACTACCGGCCGAGCCATTTCTCCAAAAACCGCCAAAAAATTGAAGTCGGATTCAGCTTCAAACCCTGAACCATTTCATTGGACCACGTGTGAAACCACGTGACGTAATAACTGCTCAAATTAGCATTGAATAAGCTGATTTTTGCTTTATGCACATGTTTGCACATGTGGTCATTGTTTTGGTTCATGATTTGCACGATTTCAGAATAACTTGGGCAAGGTATCAGTGTCCTCTGGCGGGAGATTTCATACATTAATCTCAAATAGATGGGCCTATAGATCTAGTGGGCCATGCTACACATGCAAATTGCAGGACCAAAAAAATTTCTAAATTGCGGTTTTTTCTGTTAAGAAAGGGCTTAGAATAACTAAATTTGGAATGGTTGTTACTAATAATATTAAAAGGAGTGAAAATACACAAAAAGGCGGTCTAAAAAACTTTCTCATGCTCAGTTTTTGCACAAAAACTGAGCGTTATGATTTTAATTATGTTTGAGGCTAAGCGCAAAAATGCTAAAGCGACGGGTAACAGTGGCAGTGATAGCAAGCACATGAATGAAGTGTTTGTCAGGTTAGCACCATTTCAGATTTTCGACCACTCTTGCCATGTTTCTGCATCATTCGGTAGTGGCAAAAAGGTCTAAAGCTAAAAGGAAAGCGGCAACTTACTAGGGAACTGCAAGAAGTGTAAGTCACCGATTTTGACGAATGAGGTATCGTTGGAAAGATCTCATTGAGAGCATTAAAAAATTAAATGAAACTACCCGTCGCAAATGATTCATTTTCGAGATATCCGACAATTTATGTCATGTAGCTAGTGCACACTTAATGGGGGACCGAAAAAAAAATTAGTCTGGATTTTAACGAAAGTGATATCGTTGAAAAGATATCATCAGGAGGATTAAAAAACGCAATGGAATCACTCGTCGGAAATGAGACATTTTTGAGATATCCAACAATTTGGGTAGTGTAGGTAGTGCACACTGTTCTAGTGCACACTTAATGGAGGACCGCAAAAAATTGTTTTCTTGATTTTGATGAAAATCATGTTGTTGCAAAGATATCAGTGTGAGAAGTGAAAAACTCAATGGAACTAACCATCTGAAATGAGCCGTTTTCGAGATACCCAAACATTTATGTTACTTAATGCAGTTTCCCAGCAGTGTGCTTTATCAATATGACACAAATTGTAGGATATCTCGAAAATGTCTCATTTCCGATGGGTGATTCCATTGAGATTTTTCATCCTCATGATGATATCTTTTCAACGATAACACTTTTGTTAAAATCGAGACTAAAATTTTTTGCGATCCCCCTTTATGTGTGCACTATCTACGTGACATAAATTGCCGGATATCTCAAAAATGAATCATTGGCGACGGGTTCAATGCATCTATTGAGTTTTTTACTGCTCACGATGAGATCTTTCCAACGATACCCCTTTCGTCAAAATCGGTGACTTACTCTTCTTGCAGTTCCCTAGTTAATGAGACGTAAATGGTACGGGAGTTCTGGCATTCTCTTGTCGGACTTTTTAATCAAATGTTTATAGGCAGGCT
This sequence comes from Maratus speculifer, assembly GCA_964019185.1. Lineage (NCBI taxonomy): Eukaryota > Metazoa > Arthropoda > Arachnida > Araneae > Salticidae > Maratus > Maratus speculifer. The sequence continues at coordinate 24,795,691 of OZ025289.1, read as the reverse complement.
AAGATTCAGAGTCAAAAGAAATGAAGAAAATATTTTCATCAATTCCCGAAAACGGGGTGGGGGGGGGGGGTTCTACTGCACAACACCTGTTCCTCTTTGTGCTACGGTTCATTGGTCCATTCAACAGATTTTATGTTGTAAGCAAGTAATATTTGCTTGGTAGCAGGAGGGTTATAATTAGATTCTCGGCCATGGAAACCGTGATGTTTAACTAATGTGATTCAAAAAATACTTGAAGTGGTATTACCCATTAATATGGAGGCGTAAAATTTCGTGTGCTTATCGATAACATTAAAAGTATTTTCTCCTTGCACTAGGTCTATCTCCCACTTGCTGTGTTTCTACATCGGTCTATATTGACCGAGGGGTTCGTGTCGAGCTTGTAGCCGGAGGGCTGCAGTTCAATACTCAACCAAAGAATTGGCGCTGTATAAATTATTAATACAAAAACCCTCAACGGGTTAAAAACCTGTGACGCAGCACTTTATCTTACATCTCTAAGAATTTTAAATTTTGAACTTAAAAATAATGATATTAAAATTTAAGTTATTCTGTGCTATTAATTAATATATATATAAATTTATTCATTCATGCTTTATCATTTACGTCTCATATAAAGTCGAAATACGAATCTTAAAAGATATGATATCAAAATTTTAGTGACGCCTTGATGTAGCTTAAAACGATTTGTTTTAAAATTCAATTTACTTACTTATTTGTTGGCTAAATACACTTACATATCTAAACAATATTTTTCATCTTTCAATACACTGTTAAATATATCACTTTCACTGAATCTATATAAAATGCACTGAAATGTATTTATTTGACTAAATTGATTTATCTTTTACGCCACGCTATCCAAAATCAAAAGTAAAATTTAATTAAATAGTTTTTACTTACCCATCATACGTAGTATAGGGTAAGTATTGCAATCGTTTTGAAAATCAAAAAAAGATTTTTTGACGGATTTACACGTTTCAGTTACTGGAGATTCAGAAAAACATATTTTTAGAAAAAAAAAATTGCCCTCCGTTCGTCTGTGTGTCTGTCTGTCTGTAACCGCTCTATCTTCCGAACAAATTGAGGTAGAACTTTCAACTTTGTAAGTACTTAGTATGTAAGACTGGGACGAAGCCTATTCAATATCAATAACCTCGATATCCGGAACTATTTTTTTCGGACTCTCGAAAAATTCGTTCTGATGAAAGTTACATAAAAATTTTCGAAATATTTTATTTTAAGGAGTGGATGTAAAAGTCAATAAAATAACACAAATTTTGCATAAAGAACGAAGTCGATCGGATTATTAGTTGCCGAGATATGTGTAATCCTGTTTTCCACATTCTTCGATTTTTCATGATCCTGTATTTCATTCAAATTTCAATACAAAGATACATTTTAGTTGTAAATGAGACGCTTAATCCGACGCAGTAAATTTTTAGTTAATATGATTATTATTTTTGGAGTTATAAGGATATTTCTTTTACGCAATCCGATACTATTTGAGTATTTTGGCGTTTTATATAATTTGTCGAAATTGGCTCATCAGCAATTCATCAATAAAGCTTTACTATGCATATTAAAACTATTTAAATACCTGTTTAAATTTTATTTTGAAATTGCGATGCATTTTATAAATAGCTTATATGAGTTTTATTTTCATGATGGGTAAGTATTACTGTGGCTAAAAGGTGCAATGTGTCACCATTAGTTTTAACAGTGAAAAAGCCCTTGCAGAAAAGTAGAAAGAAGACCCCCCCCCCCCGTAGCATATCTGTTGGCGAAATCGCAGATACCAGTGGTATGACTTCTTCAACAAGGTGAGATGTACTGCTTCTTATGCAGTATTGTTGCTGTTTCAAACATGTGGCCATGTATCACAAGTGGCAGATATGTTCATGAGGACTATTTGGGACTTACTGCCCATGATGAAAAAGTTTTTATTTGTCTATGTTATGAGGACTGGATAATAACAGAAGTAAATTCTGCAGACAGATGCAATAAAGCTAAGCAATATTATTTCGTAATACTTGTAGTAACTAAGGGGCTTTGCATGGGTCTTCGAAGGGCCAAAACCGAGAATAATCCTCCCCCTTCTAAAGTAAGATATTTATTCTCCCCCCTCCTCCTCCGAAATACTTTAGTATACATTTTTTTTTATTCCCTCTCCTCTAAAATCCCTTGGAAGAATGGCTCTTCCATACACACTGTGTTGAAAATCAATAAGGAGCCACCTGTCTATAATAGGGACAGGTAGTTCCTTACATGGACACTTGTAAACATTTTTTGTTTTTATGATTTAAATTAAACCAGAATAAATACAAGGTCGCTAATTTTAATAATGATAGTCAATAGTCCAAGGATAGTGGCCACATATTTTTTTGAGTCTTATGACTTGTACATGGGCGCGAAAAAAATACATTTTCCTTAGGGTATCCATATTGGGTACAGGTACCTTATTTCTCTGCAAACAGGTAAAATATTTTCGAAACATTAACTGAACATAAAAATCAACACGTCTAACTAAAATCGTCTTCGATTGTGCAGCGAATGTGTTGTACGAAATAAAATGATTCTGCAAAATATGTGAATTACAAGAGGAGAAACAGTGTTTTCAAAACTTATTTCAAAGTATTCTTTTTTAAATTTGTGTAATTTAAAAGCACCCGGTAGAAAGTATTTTACATGTGTTATTTTATTGTGTGCTAAATTGTGAGGTGCTTATAACGTGTTTTTAATTTGGGAACAGAGTTTTGTGCAGCACAAAACCATTTTAAGAAACTGTTTTCATCAACACTACTTACAACACTGTTTCAACACAATTAACAATACTATTTTTTGATCACGTTTCTAGATAGCAATACTTTGTAATATATTAAGAACACATTTCTAGAGAGTAACACTTTTGCAAGATATTAAGAACACAATCACAATATAAAAATGCTTCACAATACATTGATATATTTTGAATTTCGGGACAAAAAATGTTCCGAAATGTGATTGTTTTTGTGTTTGAGAATTTGCTTGTTGCATTCAGTGTCGAAAAAAAAATGTTCTTTTCTGAAAATATAACAAACAATATTGTACACAATACCCTGTAAGCATATTAGAAAAATAATAAAAAAAAATTGGTTGCCTGTAAAGTCGGTATACGGGCGAAAGTTTTACGTGACAACGACTTTGAGTTGTAAAATAATTTTAATGTGAATATTCATTCGTATAGTAGGAAGAAGGATGAAATAATAGTAACAATTTAAAACATTTATTTATACAAAGAATTATATTTAAAACATTAATTTATACAAAGAATCTCGCACTGAATTTCATATTAACAAAATTTTATTTTTACCTTTACACATACATACGTATTTATATACAAATATACATACAATAACTTGCAATACACTGTGTTTGTTAAACACATTTTACTTCATGTTTATTGATGTCAAATGTTGAATTTTGTAAACAGCATATTAAAGAATTTTTCAATGAGCAGAATATAACTAAAGTAAAATGGCTTTCACTAATCACATATCATTAGTTTTCCATAATATACCACCGAATTACGAAATAAACTACACTTATTTTCTTTGTACTTTATACTAATAACTAATACATAACGTATTTCGTCTTAGTTTGATACTATCTAAAATTCCTATTAAGCACCGCCCCTTCCTTGCAGCGAATTCACATTCACGTTCAGAAAATGGTCCCACAAGTGACCGGAAAAAGTTAAGAGAAAAGTGAGCGCGTATCGTGAGCGGAGCGTAACGTAACGTAACGCAGTTTCTTGAAGTGTCTCCCGGCAAACCAATTTACAAGACGTTGTCACGTCAAAAATACGTAACTTTAATTATTTTTTTTATCGCAAAGCTGTTTACGTACGTTAAGTGTAACGTGTGATCTTTTTGGCGAAGAGGGCAAATTCTGAAACTAAAAAATAAATCAAGTTGAGTTTCTGGAGATTTTAGTTGACTCCTTCGGATGTAAGGTAACTACCGATCAGTCTCCTTGAGAAGACTCGCCGAGAGATATCCCACGTGTGGATCTATATATTTGAAGGATCGATCTTAAGAAAGAAAATCAACACCAACAACACTCTTCAATTTGAAAATACATATATACAGTCGACTCTCGTTAATTCGAAGTCTGATAATTTGAATATTCGCTTAATTCTAATTAAACATGAAGTCCCGAAATTTTGAATGGCAGAATAACGTTACAAATTTTCATTAATTCGAACTCATTTTCTCTAGACTTCGTTTAATTCGAACTATCGAGAATTCCGTTTTTCATTTTTCTTTTCTTTCTCGCGGATTTCAAATTATTTGAATAACTTTCTTTCTTTAATTTTTGTGAAAATTGTTCCGAGCGAGTATTTAAAGAATCCAGTGCATTTGATATCCACTTTCTTTAGTGCCCCGTCTGTCCATCAGGACGCTTTAAATTTTTCTTCCATTGCGCTTGTTTCTAATTTGTGTATTCGTGTATTTGTAAATAATTATCCCAAATTTGTGTATTTGGGTATGTTGTTTCTAGTTTGTGTATTTTTACATTCTAATTTAATATTAAGTCATATTCTAATGATAACAGGGGAAATAAATTTAAAAAACACTATAACATTAATTCCTTTGTAATAGTACTATATTAAGTATGTCTTCATTTCATATTTTCCATAATTCGAACTTCGGATAATTCAAACATTTCGTCCCGACGAGTTCGAATTAACAACAGCCAACTGTATATTAAATCTTGTTACATGGAACATATAAAATTCTTAAAGAAGGGATAACGCAAATTCGGATTAACAACAAAATTTTAATTTCGCGGTAAGTGTTCAAATTAAGGAGGTTCCACTGCATTGGAAAAAGTCATGTTTATTCCTTCACAATAGAAATAATTTTGTCTTTTATCAAAATTCATGATTGTAATATTTTATATTTTCATTATATCATTATATTATATTCAATATTATGAAAAGCTGCGTCACTTTTTAGGTAGCTTTCATTATAAAAAGTAAAAAGCTACCTATTGCAGCCGTCCGGAGGAAAGCATTTCCAGAAAATTTTGGTATATTTTCACCGATCATGACCCCCAGACCCCAAAACCACCCTTCGTTCAAATGTTGACGTATATATATATATATATATATATATATATATATATATATATATATATATATATATATATATATATATATATATATATATATATATATATATATATATATATATATATATATATATATATATATATATATATATATATATATATATTATATATATATATATATGTATATATATAATACCATTAAAAGTAGACAAGATTCACCAATGGATTTTATCAATAAAACAATAAACCAAAACGAAGAATTAAATTGAATTATAGTAAACAATATTAACCATTTGAAATTAACCATTGAATTTAATAACTTATAGCACATTGAACATGGAAGGAAAAAATAATAATATGAATACAAATGAAATTTGTAGAACCAAAGCAGAATCTTCAGGTCCCAAATACTTTGGAACTACAAATGGTGTGTGTGGTTTCATCTTCGTATTTGCCATGAAAAAGCAAAACAATACGAATTTGGGACTACCATCACACAAAAACCAAATTATTAAACAAGGAACAAAGATATTTTACAAAAAGGAGTCGAAAGTAAGTAAAAATAATAGTTATCCATAACAAACAAAAAAGATAAAGCTGAATGGAAATATAAATGAACCGGAGAAAATAATTAATAATCGATATTAACATAAAATTAAATTAATAAAATGATTAAAATTAGAATTAAGAGATAACATTCATATTAACATATAACTAAAAATACATTATTGTTACTTTAATCAGTAACATTTATTGTGACTTTACATGGTAAAAACTCATTATCTTAATATAGGATAATAAAAATTAAAAAATTAAATTAAATTAAATTAAAATAAAAGAATAAAAATTAATAAAATAAAATAAAATAAAATAAATAATAATTGTAATAATTGTAATAATATTATTAATAATAATACCAAAAATTATATCAACATTAAAAATAATTTGATAGTTAAAATATAGCTATTTAACTATAGATATAACTAGACAAATATCCATATATTGGTGTAAATTAAACAGTTTAAAAATTATGTTAAAATAAATAACCCACTCTCAATTTTTTTTAAATAATTAACCTGCGTTTTTATCCAGACAACACCACCCTCTTCCGTATTCTAACATCTACCCACCCAACCATCCTATATAATTTTTTTTAATTACTTTTTAACATTTTTTATTTTTTATTATTATTTTTATGTTTATAATTTTTTTATACATTTTTTACGCAAAGAATTAATTATAAGATCATGTAATACCTAATTATAAATTAAAGAATATATGAATTTTTTAGGATAACCATTATTTATTGCATCATATACAAGCTTTTTAATATTAGTATTAATTAAATGGGAAGAACATAGACATTTTATTCTATATAAATGATTAAGTATTATATTACGATATACAGAATTATGAAGACATGATTTAAAATTAGTAAAGGTATTAACTTTAAAATTAAATTCTTTCCTTTTGTCATAAATATCAGTTATAAATTTGTTCTCTTTTAATATAATTTTAATATCTAAGAAATTGATTGTATTATTAAAAAGTAGGTTTTTTGAAAGTTCTAGATTAGAAGGATAATCAACAGGGAATTGAGATATACAGGTGTTATCAGTATCAATTAAAATTACATCATCTATATATCGATATAAATGTATTTTATTATTTAAATAATGACGTTCACAGTAATATAAGTCAGATAATACACTAGATGTACTACCACATTGTGGTATACCAACATTTTGAATATATATATTGTTATCATGCATGATAAAATTATTATAGATAATGAAATTGGTTAAGGTATGAAAATAATCAGAATCGATATTATGTGATATATCCAACTCGTGTTGATATTTTTTAAAAAGCTCATTTATGATATTATGTAAATCCGATAAATCGATATTATTAAATAGATCCATAAAATCATATGTAGTGATATTTTTTATACATTTGAGATTTTTCATAATATGGACCAGTTCATAACTATTTTTTATGCAATGTGTATTTTCAATCACTTTTTTTTTTGTAATATTATATATTTGATTAAGTATTACTAATAGAAGTTTATTAGCAGCATTATTGTAAGTATTGCAACCAATTGTAACAGTTCTGAATTTAACAGGATGCTTGTGAAATTTGGGTATAAGGACTAGATAAGGATATTTAAAGTTAGTAGGGTTAATGTCTAATAATTTATAGAATCCTTTAATTTTACGATTATTGGCAAGTAAGTTATCATTAATTTTTTGGAATGTGTTATTATTAGATATACTAGATTTAAGCTGTTGATGATAATAAGATTTACAGATAATTGCATAATCATTGGGAGATTTATCAACATAAGTTATTACAAAGTTTTGTTGTAATTTATTGATATATATATATATATATTTGATTTTTGTCATGCGATAACTAACGTATTTATGATCCGATTTGAATGAAACTTGGTATGTACATAGTACATACAAATATCTCGACCGAGTTCGTTGGCCAGCATCATCCGCCATTTTGTTTCAAAATGGCGGCCATTTAAAAAGAATTAAAAAAATTAAAATTTAAAATTAAATGTGAAAAAATTAAAAGTTGAAAAATATTTTTATTTTATGTGTTAGATCTTAAAACACCAATTTCAGAACACTTTTTGTTTTGTCTATATCTTAAAAAATGATTGAGTTATAGTACTTTGAAGTTTTCTTATGACTGACATTTTGAAACGATCTAATTTTTGTCATGCTATAACTAACGAATTTATGAACCGATTTGAATGAAACTTGGTATGTACATAGCACATACAAATATCTCATCCCAGGTCGTTGGCCAGCATCATCCGCCCTCTTGTTTTAAAATGGCGGCCATTTAAAAAATTTAAAAAAATTTAAAATTTAAAATTAAATGCGAAAAAATTTAAAGTTGAAATATATTTTTATTTTGCGTGTAAGATCTTAAAACGCCATATCCAGAAAACACTTTTTACTATGTCTATATCTTAAAAAATGATTGAGTTATAGCACTTTGAATTTTTCTTATGGCTGACATTTTGAAACGATCTGATTTTTGTCATGCTATAACTAACGTATTTATGAACCGATATGAATGAAACTTTATATGTACGTAGTACATACAAATATCTCGATCGAGTTCGTTGGCCAGCATCATCCGCCGTCTTGTTTCAAAATGGCGGCCATTTAAAAAATTTTAAAAAATTTAAAATTTAAAAATAAATGCGAAAAAATAAAAGTTAAAAAATATTTTTATTTTATGTGTTAGATCTTAAAACACCAATTCTAGAACACTTTTTACTTTGTCCATATCTTAAAAAATGATTGAGTTATAGCACTTTGAATTTTTCTTATGGCTGACATTTTGAAACGATCTGATTTTGTCACGTGATAACACTCGTATTTATAAATCGATTTGGATGTAACTTGGTGTGTACATAGTACTTAATAAAGCCTGGACCGAGTTCGTTAACGAGTTCCATCCGCTATCTTGTTTAAAAATGGCGGCCATTTATATTTTTTTAAAGAAATTTAAAATTTGAAATTAGGTACAAAAAAGTGAGAAATTGAAAGTGATTTTTCTTTTATGCATTTGACCTTGATAAAAAGATTCCAAAACAATTTTTGTTTCGTCTGTATCTTAAAAAATGTCTGAGTTATAGTACTTTTAATTTCTAGTGTTGCTCACATTTTGAAATGATCTGGTTTTCGTCACGTGATAACACGCGTATTTATACACCGATTTGGATGAAACTTGATGCGTAGATAGGACATTATTATGCCTGGACCGAGTTTGTTGGCCAGTTCCAACCGCCGTCATGTTTCAAAATGGCGGAATATTATTATTTTTTTTTTATTTTAAAATTAGGAGAAAAAAAAGTAAAAAATTGAAAAAGATTTTTTTTTTTTGTGTTTTGACTTTAATACAAAGATTCTAGAGCATTTTTTGTTTCATCAATATCCTGAAAAATGGCTGAGTTTTAGCACTTTCAATTTCCAGTGAGATTGACTTTTTGAAACGGTCTAAAATTTGTCACGCGTTAATACGCATATTTATAAACTGATTTCGATGTAACTCCGTGTGTTCATGGTACATACCAATGTCTTGACCGAGTTCACGGTCCAACTTTATCCGCCATCTTGTTTCAAAATGGCGGCCATTTAAATTTTTCAAAAATCTTTAAATGTATAATGAGGAATAAAAAAAAAAAGTTAGAAAATAAAAAAAAGGTTTTTTCTAAACAATTTATCTTAATAATGAATTCCGGAGGTTTTTTTTGCTTTGTCTTTACCTTGATAAACGCCTGGAATATAGCAGTTTGAATTTCTAATGTGGGTGACATTTTTTTTAAAACGTCAATTTGTCCGTGATAGCACTCGTATACATATAAATGGATTTCGATGCGAGTGTGCATATTCACATGAATTAAGATTTCGATCAAGCTCATTGTTGTTGTTTTTTTTTTTTTATCCATCATGCTGCTTTAAAATGGATATCGTGGAATTTGGCGACTCTACAAATCGCTTAATATAAAACCAGGTTGAATAAAAGATGACTAATTTCTAAAAATTTCTATTAATATTCAGTATTGACAAAAACTAGTATTCAATGTTACATAACTTCTTCCACTATTCTGAACTTCCTATATTTGATTTATATAACTTAATATAAAAAAATAAATAAGTATATGAAAGCTACCTCTTCCTCCCGGCATTGCCGGAAGGACTTTTTACAAATTGACTTTAGTGTTGATGATTTTTGTACATGTGATAGATCTGTGGGTATGGAGTGAAATTGATAATGATCGGCGCACCAGTCGGGGTGTTTTTTCATAGTAACGTCTCATGTTCCACTACAATGTAAAATGAATGGCGACATGATTATTAATGTTACTTTGACTCGGAGGCATTAATAATCTATTTAATTATTATAACGGGGTGTACGATATTGCTATGGCGTCAATTTTCACTGGTGTGACAGCTGGTATATTGTCCAAAATTATTGTGCCTTAGAATGTTTAGTTCCTCTGCTTTGCCTCCAGCTAGAGATGTTAGAGAAAATTTTTAATGTATGATATTTGTATGTCTGGGGCAAGATGACTATGTTATTTTTTTTTCGTTTATTATTTTTAAATATATTAAAAATAATTATGCATGAACTGTTAGAGTATTCCTTTGTAGTATTAAATATAGTACCATTTAATTTTTTTAAAGGATATTTTTATTTTTTTTTTGTAACATTAACAAATCGTCATTTTGCCATATTACTGGAGCAAGATGACTTTGGCCTTAGGGAAAGATGGCAAAACTTAGAAATGTTGGACATACTTTATCTTTTGAATATCTTACATGGTTTAACAAATGATAACTGTGTTTTTACATCTTACAAAGTGTCTAACTATACATAATGCATTGTAATGTAATGATGAAGTGTTTAGTTGTGCAGCTAACAATAGTCACAAATAAAAATGTTATTTTCGTAACTGGAACATTACTCAAGCCACAACTCTTGGTATTTAGAGCACTGGATCCATTTTTGTATTATTGATTCAAAATAATTATCGTTACAAACAGGACATCTGAAAACACAAGCTCTTGAAGTGCAAGATGACGAGCTCGTAATCCTGCCCCAGACTGCTCATTTAAAACTATTTTGTTTTCATTGCCATGAAGGAAAGTAATTAATTGACTTTTTTCATGGTAATAGGTAGTAGTTAAACTAAGTTACTCATAAATATAAAAAAAGTAACGACATATCTTACCTGTATGTATAACAAAGTTTATTACGCATGCATAAAAGTTAGAATGTGCAGCGATTAACAAACAAAACTTCATAACTGCCTCAAAAATGGCGGTTTCAGCGTCTCTATACTATTGTTTAACGAACAATCACTAGGTGAGCCAATAGCGTTCTGGTTAGTGCTGTAAGCTAGTGGAAAACGGAAAAAGTTAGACATTCGTCATCTTTCCCTGGTCAACCCTGTTGCAAAAGGCTTTTGTTTTATCTGTGCCTCACCCTCCCTCCTTATTTTTACTTACGCCTGAACGGCCTACATTTGTCTTGTAGATATTTAGCATGAACAATATAGGAAACTTATAGGAAATCAGCTCATTTCACTTCCTCTAGGATTAACTTATGTAAAACATTTTTTATGACTCATGCCCAGTGAATCTCTGCCCAGTGAATCAACATCTTTGTTGGCGATATGCGGGCAGGCTAAACTTATCCGCAGGAGCTCAGCAAGCATAGTGTGTCTCGACTTAGATCGACTTTGAGAAGTAACATAGATATAAATACTAAAATATTAATCCACAATGTCAAGTGACCATGTAAAGTTTTTTTTTTTTTTTTTTTTTTTTTTTTTAGTTGTTATATCGATTTTACTTTTCAAAACAACCTTGAATGTCCACACGTACCTCTGCTACAGAAAATATAAACCATATTTAAACAAGTTGGAAATTGCACGTGAAGCGTAGCAAATTAGGTGCGTTCGTACGATAACGAAGTTTTAAAAATATTACTTTCATATATCAATCTCATAAAATTGTAAATATTGAATTACAATTAAAACGCTCATCAAACAATGTTCTCCCTATAACATTATGTAATGGAATACTTTTGTGTGACCTTGTAAATCAATAACAAATGTTCTTTGCACCACAAATTATATAAGATGTATATTATAATATGTACTTTATAGTTGCATATAAATTTTATTAAGTTCGCATGAGTGTAACACGATTAAAATGCATTTGAAACATTTTTCCCATTGACCGTAATGTAATGGAATACTTTTGATTGTCCCTGTAATTGATCTATGCATCCGATTTTCATAAAATTTGAAATAACTCGAAAAAATTATGTAATAATTATGTATTTTAAATTTCAAACGTATAGAATATATTTGAAACTTCTTCCCCATTGACCATAATGTAATTGAATATTTTTGATTGCCCCTGTAATTGATCTATGCACACGATTATCAAAAAATTTGAAATAACTCGACAGAATTATGTAATAATTGCGTATTTTAAATTTCAAACGATTAAAATGCATTTGAAACTTTTTCCTCATTGACCGTAATGTAATGGAATACTTTTGATTGCCCCTGTAATTGATCTATGCATCTGAGTTTCATAAAATTTGAAATGACTCGACAAAATTATGTAATAATTATGTATTTTAAATTTCAAACGATTCGGTTAGGTAGTTTTTGCGTTGTTATATGCGGACAGACAGACGGACGGACTGAACGACCACTATAGGTGCTACGTATTATATAATTACGAACGCACCTAAAAATAAATCTACTTTTTATTGTCTAAATATTGTACATGAAATGGTGTTGCGTTTGCAACAGACCATTCCTAATAATTCAGCTCTGGAAATCCTGCATACTAGTAATTTTGACCAACGTGTTTTTATTTTATGTTAGCTTGGTCCTAGCTATTTAAGACTGCTTCCTGTCTTTCCTGTATTACATAATCAATTCAAAATTGTTAGTATATTCTTACAAACGTTTTAACTGATGCACCCAGTCTCATGGTCGAACAAAATTGCGATGCAATTGTAAAATTTGTTGTAAAACTAAGTAGCGTTATTTAGAGGAACGTTTAAAAACATAAAATTTTGAAATGTATTCTTAATAGCTTATTTTAAGTTTTAAAATGATTAACTTAATAATTTGAAAGACTTACTTTAATATTTTTAAAGGAAGAAATCGATTAAGTTAATTTTATGAAATGCACCTTTTGTTTCAAAAGCAATTTTTATAAATATTATATTTAAAGTTATAAAAGAACATTAGTTATATTCCCGCAAATTAGTAAATTAAAATAACTAAATTAATAAGCGTCCTGTAAATAAGTAAATTAATAAGCGATACCCTGTATGTGCATTCAAAATTACAGAGAATATAAAGACATTTCAAATAACTTTTGGGATAAGCTTTGTGACGGACCTGTTCTTTACAATATACATACATAAATGGAATTATGTGGAAAATTCTGTAGACTGAGATAAAATCGAAAGTTAACAATAAAAGTCAGATTTAAAAAAATCTACTATAATGTTGAATTTTAACAATGATTTCCCATCAGTTTCATTAAATGCTCTTAATAAAAACATTACAAATAATAAAAAAAAACTTTAGATGCCAGAAGCGTTTTCTTCTTTAACAACAAGATATATTGAATCTCTTTTTAATTTATATTCTTTTTCTAAAGTTAATGTAATACAAATTAAAGAATTATGGAATTGTAAAAATCCGAAATTTCTGAAACCCTTTGTTTACGGTTTATAAACTGTTTATAAACTTTTTTAAACGAAAAATATTACAACTACATTTTTTAATTTAGCAAAACTCAGGTCACGTGACGCGTGACAGTCTTATTTTATTTTTCTTTCTTTTTTCCTTTGGAATGCGCGTGTTACAAAACGGGTAATCAAGTATAATTTATTTTTGAAGGTAGTATGAGCAAGGTGTTAACGGTTTCACATTATTGAAAAAGCAAATATATGCAGAAGGGAGATACGACACAAAATTAGAATAAAAAATCAATAATTTTCTGGACTAAAAAGGAAAAATCATTCAAGAATTCAAACAATTTTAAAGACAACGACATTGCCTCATTTGTTTTGACATCACTTTCCAAAATACAATATTCGCAGCATAAAATGAAATAGGTTCTAAAGTTCTATCTTGTATCCTTTTTATAGTAAAAAAAACTAGCCTTAAAAAGAATGAGTCCTGGAATGATGCTGATGTGGAAGATTTCCGGAACTAACGAATCCGGATTGTCCACTCCTTACATGAGTCGAATAGACCAATCAGGAAAGGGCTCCGTCTATGCATCGCCGTATGGGTTACCATAAAGAGAGGAAAGATTACCATCGCCAACAATCGCCAAGTTTGTCGCTAACTTGGCGATATATCGCCAAATTTGGCGACCAAAATTAGTTGTCAAAAGTGACGCCAACTTGGCGATAACTGTAATATTTCGCCAAATTTTTAATTTCTTTACAACACCAGTCGTTTGATACATCATTTGAGAGGTTTGCAACTGCTTATTCATATAATGGATGTCTTGTGTGTTATCCCCCATTCTGCTCCCCAGGGGGGACACATTTTTAATTTCTTTACAACACCAGTTGTGTGACACATCATTTGAAATGTCTGCAACTGCTTATTCATATTATGGATGTGTTGTGTTCATCCCCCACTCAGCCCCCCAGGGGGGCACATTTTTAATTTCTTTACAACACCAATTGTGTGACGCATCATTTGAGAGGTCTGCAACTGCTTATTCATATTATGGATATCTTGTGAGTAACCCCCCCCCCTCTGCCCTCAGAAGGGGCGCATTTTGTAATTTCTTTACAACACCAATTGTGTGACACATCATTTGAAAGGTCTGCAACTGTTTATTCATTTTATGGATGTCTTGTGTGTCACCCCCCCTCTGCCCCCCCAGGGGGGCACATTTTTAATTTCTTTACAACACCAGTCGTGTGACATATCATTTGAGATGTCTGCAGCTGCTTATTCATATTATGGATGTCTTTTGTGTGGCCTCCCACTCTGCCCCCCAGGGGGGCACATTTTTAATTTCTTTACAACACCAATCGTGTGACACATCATTTGAAAGGTCTGCAACTGCTTATTCATACCATGGGGTATTGGCGAGCGCAGCAAGCAGGGGTAGCCAATAATTTGGAATCGCGAAGCGATTACGCGGGGGGTTGGCGAGCATAGCGAGCAGGGGGGCGGGGCCCCCCTAGTATTACAAACAAAAAGAAGTTAATTCTCTCGAATTCATTAAAAAACTTTAATGAATAAAGAAAAAATAAAAATAAGTGAAGTATAAAGCATTTCTTATTCTAAAAAATTGCAAGAGAAAATTGAAATATGTTGAAATATTTGCATTTCAAAAAACTTTGTAAACAACTTTCGCAAGGTAATATTTTATAAAATGCATGATAAAATTTTTCGAAATATATTTAAATCTAAAGATCGCAATAGTTATCAGGTTTATTGATTTTTTCAAAATATGTTTATTCTTCAAAAGGCATATTTTTAAAGTTGAAAGAATTTATTTTGACATTATGTTCAGGTCAATAAATTTTCTCTATAAAATACACTGCTGGCTAATAATATTGCAACACCATGAAAAAAAGAAAATATACAAAAGATATGTATTGTATGAAAACACTATTGGTATGGAAACAATACGATTGAAGTTTTAAAAAGTTTGGAGGTTACAAAAGTGCGAAATTAATGGAAACCCCTTCCTGGCAATTAAAACGGCCTTTATCTGGTTAGGCACGGAGTCGAACCGGGCTTGGGTGACAGAAAAAAAGCAACTCACTGCATGTTTCTTCGTCTACTTCACACTTCATCAATCGTATTAGATGAAGATGCGGCCCAATCTCTCAGTAATCCATGACCAGTTATTTACAATGGGTGGCAAATCTGGTGATCGTGCAAGCCAGGACATCAGTGGAACACCCTGTGTATCGAGGAAGGTCAGAACACGACGTACAATATGTGATCATGTGTCATCTTGTTGGAAGATGGAGTTTGATAGACCTCGAAGGCAGCGCAAAACCAGTGACGTAAGATGTGAGAAATGTACCGATCAGCTTTCAAATTACCTTCGATATGAACTAGATATGTGCAAGTTATGCACCGAAGGTTGCCAAATCCTCAAATCATATTACCGATATTGAATGTAAACAGGTGACAAGTGTTCTCCTCGAAGCCTCTAGACAAGTATGCGGCTATCAGAATGCTGCATGCAGAACCGGGACTCGTCTGATAAGACGACATTGTGCCACTTCTGTATCCAGTTCGACGCATCAGAGATGCCTTTCTGTAGCATTGTCAAGGGAAGCAAAAGAGATGGTAGAAGTCCTGACAGTCCACTAGGCCGCAAACGTCGCTACATTGCACAAGAATTAACTGGGCGCGCTACAAACATGCCCATTTTCAGATTAATGGTCCATGACGTGGTTGCGTGGTTTTGCAGGACACACATCGCAATACATCTGTCTTAGGTCACATCTGTTAGTCATGGGAGGCCGTTGAGAAATTGTAAGCTCTTCAGTATGACCCCCAGTAACCCATTGATTCCGTATTCGCATGACAGTGGTTGGATTTCGACCAGTGCGACGGCCGATATCAAGGGACGATAATTCACACCTTCGATTGGCAATGATCCTGTCTCTATCGAATTCCGACACTTGGTAATACGATTTCTTCTTATTATTCGAGGCATGACACAATATTCGGAGAAAACGAAGACTTTACAGAGCGCTTTCCGAATGAAAAATTCATTGTACAATTTTTCTTTTGTGCTGTAATTTAAATGTCATTTTTCCCGTCTGCGGTCCTAAATGCGCCAAAAAACTAATAATTTGCATGTTACAACATCTTCTTCATTTCATGTGATTTTGATTTTTGTCTGATCATCCCTTCCTGGTGTTGTAATTTTAATGAGCAGGAGTGTAGTTATAAATAAAATATAAGTTATGTGTAACAAAGGGAAATATTCATATTTCAGAAAAATCTATTACAATCAGTCAAGTGCGAGTATTAGTCGAGCTCAAGAGGGTTCCGTACTGTACATATGAATTAATAACTGTGATATTACAAGAAAATCCTCATTAAAAGAATAATAAATTATTATCTAGGTTTTAAAGCAAATGCCGTGTAGAGTACATCGCCCGTCAAATAGTTCGTGTCATGAAAGTCTAATATCTCATCTATTTACTAACATTTTTTTTTCGAAAATCATTATAAATAATCCTTTTATAATTCTGTTACGATAGCTACCTTGAGCATGCCTCAACTCCTAAGCTGAGCGTCACAAAGTGAAATTTTCTTCTAACGGAAAAAGGCGATTTTTTTATTATCTGCAATACTGCAATTTTATAGTTTTTCAGCAGGATTTGCATGAACAACTACTACTGCTACTTTTTTCATTATTTTAGTTTCAGTAGATTCTGAAATAAAAATGAGGAAACATGTTTTTGCATTATATATTCGACGATATCTCTGAAAATATATATAAAATTAAAACAAATGTATTTGAATTTACCGTTAAGAGAGCCTTCACACGATACTCCACATGAATTATATGCAAAAAAGATTTTTATTTTCAAGTAATTTAATCAGTCAACTACATTCTTATTTTCTTCTATCTTTGTAAGAAGAAAATATTAGGTTCGTAAAAGTTTTTGACTTCCGCATTTTTGACGAATTTACATGTTTAAAAAGTCGCTCATTAAAAAAAAACTTTGTCTTAATATCTAGCGCACAGAATTTAATTAAAAAATGCATTCATTTAGTCCCTCATATAAATTGGTGTTGATTAGTGTTTCTTATAAATTGCTCAGCATTTATTTTATTTTTTTCGAGAAACAATGTTAAAGTAATATAAGTTTTGACGATGGGCGTGAATTTTGAGATTTGAACAGAAAGGTTTACATAAATTTATCCTTATTTTCACATCTTACAAAACATATTACATTTTTCAGAAGATTATAATATTTCTAAATAAATTGCCACCTCAAATAAATAAGATTTCAAAGCTAGCCAACTATAAAAAATAAAATTTTGAGCCAGTAAGTGAAAAGACAGTAAATAAATTTTTGAGGTTTTAGACATACATAATAAAACATTTATTCTCGCAAGAGAAAAAAGTATATTTATTCGAATAATGTCACTTCTCTGCATAAAAATTCAGAAAATGTATCCACTTTCATGTCTAGTAGAGTTTGTAAATTAATAAACCTGATATTTTATAACATAAAATTTCATCGTTTAATATCAGAATCCCTGTCTTTATTGAAATGAAAATTTTAGGCTTAACAGAATATATTTTTGCATGTACTTTACGTATACATTTAAAACGCATAAAGAAACTACTTGGATGTGTCAATCCCAAAACTTTCTTCTATCTCATAAGTATATTTTAATATTTAAAAAAAAACGTGGTGACCCCAAAGTTACCCACTATCGAATTTCCTCGAACATTTGACCTAGCCTAATGAGATTCTGGTATCCGAAAAGCCTAAAACGCAAAATTTAATTAATATTCTGAGACAATGAGCTTAGTAGTGCCTCATGTTGGATAATTTATACTAAAACCTAATAAGCATCTATTTATGTCAAGACCTAACAGAATCTGAAATTTGATGGAATTTCGTCCATTAGTTCTTGAGATGTAGTTATAACAAAAAAATTTGCAAAACGTAGCACAGCAACGCCATATCTTGGATAATTTATACCAAAACGTAAAAAAGCGTCTGATCATGTTATGGTATAAAAGAATCTAAAGTTTGATGAAATTCTGTGCATTAGTTCTTGAGATATAGCTAGTTTAAAAAAAACCGTGTAAAATATAGCACAGCAGCAGTATCAGTTGAAGGATTTATAACAAAACGTAATCATCGTGTAATTATGTTATATGTCATTTTGTAACAAAATCTGAAGTTTGGTGAAATTCTGTGCGTTGGTTGTTGAGATATAGCTATCGGAAAAATCGTGCAAAATGCAGCATAGCTGCACCACCTGTTGCAAGGATAATACCAAAATGTAATCAGCGTCTAATTATGTTATATATTCTAGTGTAACAGAATCTAAAATTTGATGAAGTTCTCTGCATTAGTTCTAGAGATATAGCTATCGCAAAAATCGTGCAAAATGTAGCATAGCAGCGTAACCTATAGGGCACTACACATCAAAACCTTATCAGCGGCTATGTATCTCAAGGTATCGCGGAATCTGAAGTTTGGTGAAATTCTGTGCATTAGTTCTTGAGATATAGCTATCATGAAAATCATGAAAAACGTGGCATAGCAGCGCCACCTGCTGGCCAATTTACACCAAAACTTAATCAGCGTCTATGTATATCAAGGGGTCACAGAATCTGAAATTTGGTGAAATTCTGTGCATTAGTTCTTGAGATATAGCAATCTTGAAAATCATGAAAAATGTGGTATAGCAGCGCCACCTGCCGGCCAATTTTCACCAAAAACTAATAGGCACTAATTCATATCAAAGTCTAACTGTATATAAAATTTTATTAAATTTCGAGCATTAGTTCTTGAGATAGAGCGCCCACAATTTTTTTGTCACATACAGACAGACAGACTCACAGACAGACATTTTCTAAAAATAGTCAAAACGTGTTTAGGACCTCCTAAAACGTATGAATCCGTCGAAAACCGGAAGTCGAAAATTTTCATGAATCCAATACTTTCTTCTTGTAAAGATAGAAGAAAGTAAAAAAAATCCAATCGATGAAAATTTATGTGCATCATTTTTACATTGTACATGTGTGCAGATTTTTACATTAGAAGATTCTTGTATGATTTTAAGCAAAATAAAATGAATCGCGAAGTCATCTTTCCTAAAATTTCATAGAATAAGGTACCCTGGGGTAATAACGCCACGTTAAGGTTCTACCAATTTTCACGGCTGAGTTTTCGTTTGTATTTTTCAAACAAATATATGATTTGATACAGCAACTCATTGACTATCTATATAAAAAAAATAATTTAACATATATGTATTCATAAAATGTAATGGGGTGATTTCTTGACCAATGCTATTTGGCGTTATTACCCACCTATATGGGTAATAACGCCATGCAAACAAAACTATGAAATAAGATGGAATAATTGCATGTAGATTGCCCAATTCTAAAAATGCAAACTCTACAAACTTAGAAATTGACAAATTGCATTCTAAACTATTGAAAATGTTCAATTTTTTGTGAAAGTGTACGAAAAATAAAGGTGTGGTGTGTGTGGGGGTGGGGGGAGGATGAGGCAAAAGAATATCAAACCGTGAGCTTCTTTTTGCTTAAAAAGAACCGCTTAAATAGAATTATTAGAAACATTGCACAGTTTTAACTGTGTTTATTTGAATCAGTATTTAGGGTGTAGCTCGGCCACTGTAGGGAATGAACCGGGGTATTAATGTCAAGGATTGGCGTTATTACCCCGTTATAGTTATTGCGCTGTACGTTTCAAATTACAAATTATCTCGAGAAGATATCCAAAATCTTTAACAACATTTTGAAATTCCATGAAATGTACCACAAATTTATGTAATTAACAAAGTATTTCCGGATAAAAAAAAAATAGTCTTCACATCACAAAACGTATCTCGCAAATTTTACATCAAGCGTTAATTTTAGTTGCTTGTAAAAACAATAAGACCTAAAAATGAAACAAATTAACTTGAAGCTGTTTTTTTTTGCGATTTATATGACTCAAAAACCTTCTGCGCAGAGCACATGGATGTCATTTACCAGATTATTTCATAATTATGCAAAATATTAGCACTTGGCGATATTACCCCGCCTGGCGTTATTACATCAGACCACCTTATGTAAATATTAAAAACTACTTCAATTTACAAAAAGCTTTTCATATTGTAAAAAAAAATACATATGGCCGAATCCATGTCGATTCAGGCAGGGGGGTCACCTTCATAGTCTCAGAAGTTCTTTGATTGAATATATGTTAAAATTCAGGAAAAAATAAAATTCCCGTAATTTTTGGTTTTCCCCAAAAAAATTTCTGGACCGAGATACAGGGTGCCAAAGATAGCATCCCCAGCACCTTTTCCCGTTTACGATTTTCGAAAAAAAGTTTAAAGTGCTCTATCTCTGAAACGATGCAAGATATTTCGTTGCAGTTTATTTTATTTTAAAGATACTATTTTTCTGCTTAAAAAGATATACTCCATTTTGAAATATGTATTTAATTATTTTTACAGCAGCCTTCTAAAAAAAAATTTTTTAATCAAAAATAATTTTTTTCTCAAAAATGCCAATCTTAAAAATTTTGATTTTTTTACTGTTAGTCAATACCATTGAGTACTACCTTCACTGTAAAGGAGAACTTCCACTTTTGAGTTTAACAAGTTTTAGAATCATTTCAAGAATTTAGAGAATTTTACAGGAACTGCATGTCAAAAGTTCCAGTAAAAGTCTCTCAATTTTTGTTTATTTGTATCATGTGTAGCCTATTACATATCCCAAACAAGTTAGAAATCACATGTCAAACGTGGTAAATGAGGTGCATTCATACTATGACTAATTTTATAGATATTTAGATCTTGGTGCAATAAGTATTACACTCTTGTGAAAACTGGCATGAATACAAAATTTATTATGTTTCTATATATTAAATTCAGTAATACGGAAGTAATATGAATCCATCTTAAAAAGAACATAATCACCAGGGCAACCTAGAATCATTACCTATCATGGGATATGTTTGAGTTAATTATGTGTGATAGGATTTAATAGGATTAATAAAATATTTATGATCTTTATTTCAAAGTTTTAATTTGATTTTCATAATATTTGACAACGTTTTTCACAACATTTGCTTTTTTTTTTTTTTTTTTTTTTTTTTTTTTTTTTTTTTTTTTTAAGGTAACATTTTTTTGTTCGAAATGATATATTCAAATTTGAAAAAATATATTCATATTTTCTGATGCAGCCTTTTGATTTTTTTAATTAAAAGAAATCAAAAATGCTAATTCTAAATTTACATATTTATTTTATTTATTTATTTATTTATTTTATTTGACAAGTTATCGAAACACGTGTAAAATTTTGCCATATATTTTACCAGTTCCTGTATGACAATCACATACTAGTCTCAGGAAATCAAAATCTTAGTCTTGTTTGGCATAGAATTTTATTTCTTTTTAAGTATAAGAAACTGACAGATTTAAAAATAGCTTACAAAAGAAAAAAAAAACATACACTAAAGTTTACAAAATATATGTATAAGTTTCACAACATATTACTTTCAGTGTACTCTGCTTAGAACTGAAATTAGAAATTCATACACTTTATAATTTGTTGAACAGTATCTGTATCTCCCTTTGATATTTAGTGATGCCTTCCTGTTTAACTAATAGGGTTTGGGGCTTCCATAATCCTTAAAACGTTGTGAATAGGAAGTGAACACTGGTGGTGGTGTTACTGTCTAGCAGGTGGAAATCTATATCCAACAGCCGATTCATGTGGGAACATAAAGTTAACAACAATTTCATAAACAACTGATTTCATTTACCTTTGCAATCCACCACTCGCAGTAATATACACAAGCAACAAAAATTCCTTTTTATAAATTGTGAATCTGAATATTTTGCAATTGTTTCAGAGATCTTGGTTGGACAAATGAAATTTCTTCTTGCTTGCTGTTCAAAGTTTGAGCAATTTAGATACTATGATATTAATAGATGAATATACCCATCACTATGATATTAATAGATGATTATTCATTCTATTAAATTCTATCATACATAATTAAATATCACATGATAGGTAATGATTCTAGGTTGCCCTAGTGATTACGTTCTTTTTAAGATGGATTCAGTTTACTTCCTTATTACTGAATTTAATATATAGAAACATAATAAATTTTGTATTCATGCCAGTTTTCACAAGAGTGTAATACTTATTGCACCAAGATCTAAATATTTATAAAACTAGTCATAGTATAAATGCACCGCATTTACCATGTTCGACGTGTGATTTCTAATTTGTTTAAGATATGTAATAGGCTACATATGATACAAATAAACAAAAATTGAGAGACTTTTATTGGAACTTTTGACGTGCAGTTCCTGTAAAATTCTCTAAATTTTTGAAATGATTCTAAAACTTGTTAAACTCAAAAGTGGAAGTTCTCCTTTACAGTGAAGGTAGTACTCAATGGTATTGACTAACAGTAAAAAAATCAAAATTTTTGAGATTGGCATTTTTGAGAAAAAAAATTATTTTTGATTAAAAAAAAATTTTTTTAGAAGGCTGCTGTAAAACTAATTAAATACATATTTCAAAATAGAGTATATCTTTTTAAGCAGAAAAATATTATCTTTAAAATAAAATAAACTGCAACGAGATATCTTGCATCGTTTTAGAGATAGAGCACTTTAAACTTTTTTTCGAAAATCGCAAATGGGAAAAGGTGCTCGGGATGCCATCTTTGGCACCCTGTATCTCGGTCTAGAAATTTTTTGGGGGAAAACCAAAAATTACGGGAATTTTATTTTTTCCTGAATTTTAACATATGTCAAATCAAAGAACTTCTGAGACTATGAAGGTAAGATTTTTACTTTGGCTGCCAGAATTGACATGAACTATGCCATATAATAATTTTATGATAGTAAATGGATATATAAGAATATATTCTCTAAATCACTTTTTCAATTAATCATTTTAAATTCATCATGTGTATTTTTACATAAATGTGGAAATACACTTCGCGTTATAATAAACTGTTAAAAAAGATTGAGTATAATTCTTTTTCGTTTTTTTTTTTTCACTTATATGTTACATTATGGCAAATCTCGCCATTAGCAGCTTTTATAATGAATATTTTTTTTGTAATACCAATTATATCTTTTAGCTAATCAGGACAATCTCATTCAAACGAGAGACATGCGGTTCACAGATAAATATTCAGCATGACACAAGATTTTGTGTAACACTGACAGAAAGTAGTTGAAAATATCGACAATAAAGGGCGTTACTGTAGGGATAATTCCAAGGAATAATTTCATATTGCTCACACAACGTGGGATCTGAATACAAAAAAGCGCACGTGCAAAATTTTTCAATTTTTTTATTTCCATATCGTGCAGCGTGTAATCAACATGGAATTATTTTATGCAATTCGCTGCAGTAGTGATCTCTTATGCATAGGTTTTTAACTTTATTTATTCTTACTGGTGTAACAAAAAATCCTATACAACGCTGAATATTTATCTGCAAACCGCATATAACTGTTCGGCACATATATATTTTTTACTTTCAGCAGCGAACTTTTGAAACACCCGATATATATATTCTCTATGATACAGCTTATGATACAACTAGTTACAGTTTGATTTCCTAGTAAATTACGTGAAGTAAATTGCTCTATTAATCTGCTCTTTCTTTAAAAAGAAAATAAAAAATCTCTCTTTCTTGCTGCACTTGTTTTCCCGATCAGTTTTTTAATGTACGCTTTTAAGCTCCTTGAAATTCTATAAAAAATATTATTTAAAGAGAAATAGAGACCGCATTTTACTCGTGATAAAAAAAGACAGGAACTGGATCAACGTCTTAAAATAAGATCAATTTCCTTTTTATTTTCTTTGAAACCAAGCGCAAATAATCGCCTTAAGTTTTCAAACTCAATACTTCCTGAAACACTGTAATTATTTATTAGGAAATCTGAAACAGACTGAAAATCTAAAACATTTCAGTTATGTAATAATATCTCTAAACACTGCGTGTGGTGGCATTAAAAAAAATAAATACAAAAAAATTGCTTTAACATGCGAACTACTTTAATGAACGTTTAATCTCGGTTAAGGGCAGTGGTTAAATGACACCAGAATTTTTTAAAATAAATATTTTAAAATCAACAAAACCTTTCCTTCTCGTACACAGAAAAATTTTAATAAAAAATTCTGCAGCCAGTGTGGCGTATAGTGATTAATTTTTATAAATGTTTTTTATTTATTATGTTTTCTGTGTTTCTACTTTTTTTAAATTTTCAATTTACTTCATTATTTCATTTATTTATTCTTTTTTTATTTTAAGTTGGTTTATTTACTTTTATTTTCTTTTGACTTTTTCTTTACAATTAATTTTTTCTATCTTTTATGCAATACTTTCTTCTGCTGCTTGTTCTGCTCCTTGATTAGTGTTTACCTTTCACCTAGCGCTACCTTTCACAATCTTTCTAAACTGGCTTGTATGCCTTTTCTATACATTCATGACTTTGTAGAATTAAAGACTCGTTTTTACTTCTGCTGAAGACGTGACGTTAAAATTTCCAGTATGAAACGTGTCCTGTATGTTCTGTTGTTTTATGATCATTCATACAAAATTTTATTATTCAATTCTCAACAAAACTAACTAACAAAAATCATGCTGATGACGGGTTTGATTTGGTATTTTTGGATGTTGGCGGTAATACTTGTAAATATCTGGCTACAACCATTTTAATACTAATAGACATGTTTTGAATAACACACATTTGCAATAAACTTATACCGTATAAAACGCTATTTTTAACTCTCTCATCCGCATTTCAGCAGCTAGATAAGAACGTAGTATCCAGAATGTTTTAAAATTAAAACAAAAGGTTTTTTTCGAATCATTTATTTTTACTTTGAAATTTTTTTACCTCATTTTTATCAACCCAACTTGAACTTTGGCTGTCTTTTCTCAGACAACCATTATATAATAATGATTTCACTATCACATTTCATTCTTTCTCCCTTCTTTTTACCGATAGATGGAAGCACTAGTATTTTATTTTGCTTTTTTAATGATAGATGGCAGCATTGTTTTTATTATTATTCACTTTTTACTGTATAAAGGCTGTAATATCACTTATCGAAATGGCCCAAAATCTTTATCACGTGTTATTTCCTGTTCTTATTTTAAGCCATTTCTTACTTTTCATGTATTCTTTCACTCAGAAAATTGTCAAGACTGAATAAACTTGTATCTATCTTATCCAGTTTGAAGCGCCGTTTATCGATAACATTTGGTACTACAACTTAGAAAGTATAGTGAAGAAATATCCGATTTAAAGCGTCATTTGACTGCATTAATTATTTTTACAAAAGGGATATACCCAGCCTTTCCAAGTTAGAGAATATATAAAAAATATTTATTTCGTTTATAAATCTGTAGCTTTTTTAAAAATTTGATATGTTTTTTAGAATACGATTTAGCAATACCAAAAATCCATAATTATATGAAAAGTAGCAATTACATTTAATAATTCTTTTAATTCTATTAATACTAGGACGCCAAGAAATTTTACTCAAGTTTAATAAAATATGTTTAAAACCAGAAAAAATATTTAAAACTATTTAGTTTATTGACTCATTCCATTGTAACATGTTTATATCTTATTTCTTGGCGATTTTTCTGGTTCGAATCGACCATTGGTCCACTGATTGGTGTCGAACTGACACTTGGCCGGCGTTCTAGTGTTAAAAGCATTAATTTTGTATTTAACTCGCACTAGAAGTTAATAACAGCAGAAATTGCTGTTATTAACTTCTGTGATACTTAGCAGAAATTGCTAAGTATCACAATTTAAAATCAGCTTTTATTATACTGATAATTATTGTGGCTTAAGTGCATAGTTTGAACACGTATCATAAATTTATATTTAACACACAGTGTTTTATTTATCAAAAAATGAATATTTTATTTTTGTTATGTCATATAAGATGGAAACAAAGACTGAGCTATTTATATTATTTTAGGCACAAACGGATTTATCTTATGCAATCGTCTGCACGCAACCAACATAGATATCTTTTACAGGATCATGCCTAAAAATAATTAAAAAAGTAAGTTGTGACACAATTAAATTTAAATATATTAATTATTAATTAATAAATTTAATCGTATTACCATAGTCAAAATGACGTCAGCGTTATGTATCGTCACTTATGTCTTTTATAATATAGATATACGTTCTATCATTTAATTTTTGTTCCGAATTAATCAACCATTTCATTTCAAAGTATTTTATAGACTTTTTCAAAATGTTGGATTACTTAGTAAATTAATAGAAATAAATTTTATGCACAATTTTAACAGCTGTAAATAACTTTATTACTTTAAAATAGCAAATAAAGCCTTTGTGCAAAAATGTTTAAAGATAAAAAACCAACGATTATAAATGCACAAATAAAGTAAGAAAAGGTAGCAAACAGCCGTTTCGAATCTACTATGGAGATTCTTCATCAGTGCAAAACTCAGCGAGCTAGAAAAAGCAAAACTGAGCTAAGAGACAGAGAGACGCAGGCTTATATACCCGCTACGGAAACGATCCCGCCTAAAGGAAAGCAACCAATGAGAAGAGAGCAGCCTAACAACTGGCTGGACAAGTAGCGACATCTACCGGAGAATAAACAAAACAAAAACTAAAAAGCGAGGGGAAAAAAAAGGTTTAAATTAAATTAAAGATTTCCAAATGCTAGGAAAATAAGGCGTACTTGATAAATCATTGACTAAGGAGTGAGAATTTTTAATGATGTGGTAAGCTTCCCAGAAATCAAGATCAAGAATGGAAGGATACTTTTGGATGATGGTAGATGAAGAAAAGTTAAACTTATGTTGTAAAGACCAACAAGGTTGAGCAATGGAAGAGCGTTTAAGCTCTTGATTTTTGACATACCTTTTATGTTCCTTTTCTGTTCCTTTGATTCAAGAGACTCGTCAGAAAATTGCTCATATAGAGCATGAGTTATATTACTTACATATCTCTCTTGCTAATTCGTCACCTGATTTTGATTCTATTGGCAGAATTTCATGGAATAGAGTCCTCAAAGCTTCTTCGATTCATTGCTCTGTTCTAAAAAAGAAATTTAGTACACTTTGTAATAATTCTTTTGTTAACAATTCCAACAATTTACCTACTGTTAATCAAAATGCTGTCGTCAATCTTTCTAGTGTCACTTTAAATAATAATCAGCTTAATGCTCTCAAATTAAACAACAATTTCTCTGTATCTGACACTCCTTCGTTACCCCGTCTGATTGCTCCTATTGAACGTGCCTTTAAGCATAGCGCTATTTCTCCTTCTCAAAAAGAGTCTATTAGGCATCTCATTGCCAATACTGTCGATTTTAATTCTAATGTTTATAAGCCAAATCTTAATAGTTCAGTTAAATATTGTCTTAAAAGTTTATGTTCTGATCCGAATTTGACCATAACTAAGGCTGACAAAGGTGGTCAGATTGTTGTTCTTGACAAGTCTACTTATTTGGAGAAATCCCAGAAATTAATTAATGATGGTCCCTATGTGGATATCCACAAAGACCCTTCCTCTAGTGAAATTGATACTATCAAATCTGCCATTAAGTCTTCGCACATTATTCCTGCTAAATTAAAGATGTCTCTTATTCCTTCAGTTGCTCATTGTGCCAGGTTTTATGCTTTACCTAAGGTTCATAAATCTGACATTCCTTTTAGACCCATTGTCTCAAATATCGGTACGGCTTCTTATAAACTTGCTAAATATCTTGTTTCCATATTTTCTCCTCTTTCAAGCGGTAATTCTTTCACTGTTAAAAATTCTTTTCAATTTGTCAAGAAACTTCACAGTTTTAAGACACAAGGCCACATGATGGTTTCTTTTGATGTTACTTCATTATTTACTAATGTTCCTATCGAAGGGGCTTTAGATTGCCTGAAGGAAAGGCTCTGTGAATTTCATTTTTCTTTTTTCGAAATTGAGGAGCTCATTCATCTCACTCGTGTTTGCTTGTCTCAAAACACTTTTGTATTTAACGGGAATTTCTTTCGTATGACTGACGGTTTGGCTATGGGTAACCCTCTTAGTCCGATTTTATGTGATTTTTACATGCACTATTTTGAAATTAAATTGTTTGAAGTCTTAAAATTTCAGTTTTATGTTCGTTACGTAGATGATATTTTTGCTTTAATTGATGTGAATACAGATATAAATCACATTCTCTCTATTATGAATTCTATTGATTCTTACATTCAATTTACTTTTGAAGTTGAATCGAACAATTCCCTTTCTTTTCTTGATGTCCTTGTTATTCGCGACAATGATAATTTTCAGACTACTGTCTTTCGTAAACCTTTTGCGGTTAGTCTTCCACCTCATAGATATTCTTCTCATCCTCCTAACCAGAAAGTTGCGGCTTTTAAAATTTTGTTTTCCGGGCTTCCAATATTTGTTCAACTCCTCAGTTACTCAGTGATGAACTCAATTATCTTAAAGCTATTGCTGTTGATCGTGGTTATTCTCCTAATATTATAGATTCAATTCATAGAAAATTAACAAAATCCACCCTATCTGAAAGAAAAAACTTTAATTCAAATTCCAATACTTTGGTTGTTTTGCCTTTTTTCCCCAAAATCAGTCAGCAAGTTGCTAAAATTTTAAAAAGGTTCGATTTCAATGTTATTTTTTCTCCTGTTAATAAAATTGCCTTTTCAAAACTTAAGCATCCCATTGATCGCTTAGATAACTGGGGTATTTACCAAATTTTTTGCCAATGTGGCCTTTCTTATATTGGTCAGACTAAACGTGCTCTCAGATTTCGTTTAACGGAACATAAAAGTTATGTCAAAAATCAAGAGCTTAAACGCTCTTCCATTGCTCAACATTGTTGGTCTTTACAACATAAGTTTAACTTTTCTTCAGCTACCATCATCCAAAAGTGTCCTTCCATTCTTGATCTTGATTTTTGGGAAGCTTACCACATCATTAAAAATTCTCACTCCTTAGTCAATGACTTATCAAGTACGCCTTACTTTCCTAGCATTTGGAAATCTTTAATTTAATTTAAACCTTTTTTTTTTCCCTCGCTTTTTAGTTTTTGTTTTGTTTATTCTCCGGTAGATGTCGCTACTTGTCCAGCCAGTTGTTAGGCTGCTCTCTTCTCATTGGTTGCTTTCCTTTAGGCGGGATCGTGTCCGTAGCGGGTATATAAGCCTGCGTCTCTCTGTCTCTTAGCTCAGTTTTGCTTTTTCTAGCTCGCTGAGTTTTGCACTGATGAAGAATCTCCATAGTAGATTCGAAACGGCTGTTTGCTACCTTTTCTTACTTTATTTGTGCATTTATAATCGTTGGTTTTTTATCTTTAAACTTTATTACCTGTTTCAGTATGTTGGAATGCTTTTCAATTTAAGAGCTCTCAATTTAATTCCCCAATATTTTAGTTAAAAAATCCATCGATCTATCAAAGAGAAATAGAGGGAGCAGTAAAGAACCAGGAACTGAATCAACTTCTTAAAGTAGAATCAAAGTTTTTCCCCATTTTAAAGCGAAAATAATCTTCTTAAGTCTTGAAAGTAAATTCTTCCTTGTACATTGTTATTTTTTTTTGTTTGGAGGTTTAAAACTAATTAAAATCTGAAAAAGCTGTGCAGCTATGAAATATTTTCATAAATAGTTCTAAGTCATGGTAAGGTAATAAAGGAAATGCGTTCTTAAATATCCAAATTATTTTAACCATTTCCCTGTGTTTTTTGAAAAACTTTGCATTTTCACACATAGTTTATTTCTTTTAGAATAAATATTCTGATCAATAAAATCAGTTTTATGAAAATCTGTAACGTTTGTTTAAATTAAATGAAATATTTTATAATCAATTTTATTTCAATAATGCAGTGGTTCCCAAACTTTTGGGCTCGAGGAGCCCTTTTTGGAAAAAATTTCTAAGGTGGAGCCCTTAACTCCATTGTATTCCAGGGTTTACAAATTAATGTTTATTATGTCTATGAAGCAGGAATAGATCTGCTGAATAAATGTCCGATCCAGTAGTCTCTAACATGGGGGGGAGGGCAAGTTCTCAGTTTACCCCCCCCCCCCAACCACACCTCTTCTTTGGTACAGAAATTCTCAATTCATACTAAAAATTTTGAAAATAAAATTTTTATTTATTTAACTCCTTAACAGTTTCATTTCAATTAACTATTATTGAACACAACAAATTTAAAATAAAGACTAAAATCCATTGTTTTTATATTAAAATATATGCCTTGTATACTCGAGATATGTCCGCCAAGCACAGAAAGAATTGTAGTTAAAAATTTGTGTTTTCTTAAAGTTTTTAGTAACTAAAAAAACAAACTCTTCTTACCCGAGCGACGTTCGAGAAATACTGTTAAGTGGTGAATGATATTCATTTTTAAAATAAAAAAATATTATTTCGGGATTTCCAGTATGAACTCAGAATTAGATATTAAAATGGAAACCCTGTCTGGGTTATGCACTACTTTGGCGGCTACGTGAAGCTATTATCATTTATAGCGAAAACCCGACACACAGAGTAAAAAGGTAACTTGTACATTTTTTTGTTTACAAAGAGAGACTTCTCTGTAATTTAAATAGGTTACTTGCGAACAGAGAAAAAATACTTAAGCTAAGTCGTCTATAAATAACTATAAAACACGTTCTTTTCCATCCTTAATAGAATCATGTGATTACGGATTCTTTTTTTTTTCGTTCTTCTTTATGTTTGTAGTACATCTAAACATTCAACAAAAAATGAATTGTCTTTGAGCTTCTTCATTTGTATTATTTTTTAAAAATACATTTTGAAGCATATCATTGTTTTAGTGTTTAAAAATGTACTCAAAAAATATTTCCTCACCCTCAACAGCTCGAAATTTCCGGATACATTTTCAGACTTATTTTTAGAGATTAAAAACCTGAAATTTACTTACGGGATTTTTGAAGAGATGTATAAGAGGCCGTGTGTTTTAATTTTTTCGCCCCACTTAATAAGAACTTGACATATAATCAATTATTTCCCCTCGTATACGCATTTATTTCGCTCCCAGCTCTCTCGCTCCGGTAAATTTCGTTCAAAACGCCAACTTCCACTGCGTCTATTGCAATATATTCTTTATCAAAAAATTGACAAACACCTCTAATTGTATAGTTTTGGAATAAGAGAATCTGCCAATTTGGCTGCGTTTCAGAACAAAAATGAATCAGAAAGTATCCTATTTGGATTAAAATAACCCCTTAATTGTGCGAGACAAAATCTACAACATGTAGCATCATTCTCTTTTTTGGATGTTTCATTTGAAATATTTAGCTATAGATTCCAGTTTTTAAAGAAACATTCTTTCATCATTGCTGTTATCTCAAAATAGATATATATTTAAAAATTACACATGTTAAAAGAAAATTAACGAGCAGAAAAACTTTATTAATAAAACGGGATATATGGTTGAGGTTAAATTTATGTGAGGGCGGATACTCATTGACGAAAAATCTAAGCAAGGGATGGAAACTGAGCAAAAGTTAAGATTGTTCGTGTACAAACGTAAAGAACCAGTATAATTTTTAAAATTGTTACAGCCTTATTTCTGATAGGAAAATGTGGCATGAGAACGTGAAAATCTTAGCCATTTCCAATTAAAACAGAACTTTAAATAGGAGTTGTTAAGTGATGCAAGATGCAAAAAAATAAATTTTCTGCAGCATTCATTGTTTTTTTTTTTTTTAAACAGAACCATGTAAAATAGCATAGAAAATTTTAATACCTAATAGTTAATAAAAAAAAAATTAAAAAAATTAAAGTTATAAAAAGAAAAGAAAATCTATATCCACAATGCATACAAATACTATGGTATATGTTGCAAAAAAGAGGCATTTTACACGAAAAACATTCTTTTGTTATGAAAAACTGCATGGTAAATATAAATATGCAAATAACATAAACAGCTAAGAAAATTAGAGCTATAAAAAAAGTAATATGTATACACGATATAAAATGAATGTAATGAGGTTCTTTAAATAATACAAGGTGGTGTTGAAAAAATGTTTTAAGCGACAAATATTTTTTTACTATAAAAAACAGTACAGAAAATTTAAATAATTGAATGTTAATACAAATAACAACAGATTAAAAAAAATCAAAGTTATAAAAAGAAAAAGAAATATATACGATACACACAAATGTAAAATGAATCATCATTTCAGAATACTATTTTTTTGTAGTTTATTTTGAATCGAATATTCAAAACACATTAAATTCAGAAACTTAAAATAATGTAGTTCAAACCAAAAATATTATATAGAAAATAGTATATTAATAAAGAAAATTTTTATGTGATTTTAAAAGATATATAAAAGTATTTCATTCTAGTGACAGTTCATTTATTATTTACACTCACACACAAATATTCCGACATATTTTCGAAAATTTTCTCTTTCAATATGCTAATTTCTTACATTTTTTTGTTTATTTTAATAGAACCCCGCGGAGCACACTTTGGGAACCTCTGCAATAATGCATAATAAAAAAATTTGAAGTATAGATTTTTTTTTTCAAAAAAGTTATGCCTTTTATTTGGTCTAAAAATTTGAATTACAATGTAAATATAGTTTTCTTCATTTTATTTTTCTTACAATTCAAACAGCAATTTCATTTGAAGTCTTTTATAGAATTTCTCAAAATGTACGATTACTTAGTAAATTAATAGAAAAAATTTATACACGATTTTACAGTTATAAATGACTTATTACCTGTTTCAGTATGTTGGAATGCTTTTCAATTTAAGAACTTAAACTCCCCAAAATTTTAGTTAAAAAATCAATCGATCGACCAATGGAAAATAGAGATTAAAGTAAAGAACCCGGAACTAAATCAGCTTCTTAAAGTAGGATCAAAGTCTTTTTTTCCTTTTTCCAAGCGAAAATAATCTTCTTATGCCTTGAAATTAAATTCTTCCTGGTACATTGTTATGATTTGTTTCGAGATTCAAAACTAGTTGCAATTTGAACAAGAGAGAAAAAAATCATGCGTCAAGCATAGATTATGAAGGACTGTTAAACATATTCAGAATAATGTAACAAAACTGCACCGTTTAAAAAAGTAGAATACTACACCCCTTTTCATCATTTGGAAATATATAACGCATTTTAAAACCAAATTCCACCTGCTCTTATCTACAATCACAAAGTTATCCAAACTTTTTATCAGCATTTTTTAGATTTAGATATATTTATCTATTAGCAACATGCATGCCAAAATTTCGTCCATTTAAGAAACACATATATTTTAGTTGAAATTTCCTCTTCAGCAATTTCCTCTTATAAGGAGAATGGTATGCGAATACTTTTGTGCAGCCCTGTATACGAAATATAGAATTTGCAAATAAGGAGTAAAATGCAAAAAACTAATTTAATTTAAAAACGCATATCGAATATTTAAACATACCCTCCAGAATTTCTACGAAAATACAGTACTGTAACTGATTTAATTTATGTGTCCCTGCAAATTGATAAAAAATACAATGAATGCTCTGTTTTAATGTGATCGTTGTAAAATTCAATAATTTAAATACATTTGAAATAGCGTAATGTGATTAAAATCTCCCCAGACGATTTTCACCCTTATACCATAATGTAATCTAATTCTTTTGAGTGCCCCTGTAAATGAACCATTAATGGTAAATACTTTATATACTATACCAAACATTTTTTGGTAACTCTTAATAAGCTTTATCAGTTCCATAAAAATTCCAGTATATTTTTAGGAGTTTTAATGTGGACAAAGTGACAGACAAACGGAATGTGTAAAAACGTATTTTTAGAAAAACATTTGTCGTCCGTTTGTCTGTGTGTCTGTCTGTAGGTCTGTCAGTCTGTCCGTCTGTGTGCCTGTAAATGCTCTATCTCCCAAACAAATTGAGATAGAAACTTGAAATTTGGGATGTACTTCATACGTAATAATGAAAAGTACCGAATTAATTTTAAAAAAATCGAGTATCTGGAACTATTTTTTTTGGACACTGGAAATATTCGTTCTGATAAAATTCTCGAACTTTTCATTTTAAGGAAAGTGTGTAAAAGACAATAAATAACATAAATTTTGCATAAAGAATGAAGTCTATCAGATAATTAATTGCTGAGATATTTGTAATCCTATTTCCCATATTCTTCGATGTTTCATGAGTTTGTAGGTCGTTAAAATTTCAATTCAAATATATTTTAATTGGAAATGAAACGCTGAATCCAACGCAGTAAACTGATAGTTAATATAATTATCATTTTTGAAGTTATGAATAGGCTTCTTTTGTGCAATTTGGTATTACATGCTTATCCCGTTGATCAAAAAAGAATCACCTAGCTTTAAAATTAAATGCCAATAATGGCTCATCGTAACTGTCACATTCACTTGACATTAAACACGTTACATGACTTTGTTACGTTGATCATTAGCATGTATTGGAAATATTTAAATATACGTTTAAATTTTATCTTTGAATTGCAATGTATTTTATAAATATTTCACGCATGTTTTATTTTCATATATTATATTATGCATATCCATGATGGGTAAGTAATTCAGTGGCCCCCAACGACTAGTTTAATTCCTTTCAATTTATGCATTAAAAATTATTAAGATTAAGATACAGCTTGAATACTATGAAAAGTATTATTATTTATACTTATAAATACACTCTACTTGTTTCATAAGCGGTATAAAATTATTTAAATTTGTTTAATTTTCACAAACAGGAAGAATTATTATACCTCGGTGTGGGACAGTTTTTAAAAAATTATCTTATAAGCGCATTTTAGAAAAAATTCTTAACTTTCCGTCATCAACATGCATGATAATGGAAATCCATTAAACTGCAAAGCGGATTTGTGTGAAGGGGCTCCAAAATAATATTACCACAAATGAGCTTTATATAATCCTTAGATTTGCAAGAGTGCCATAAATGACCCCTCAATAATTTACCTCGTATATTTCCATTTTATAGTTACTCTTCGATAAATACCTACCCACTGAGTATCTGCCCTTCCTACATCACCAGCTATAAGTAGATGGATAGCAGAATCACTAAGGATGAATGACTGGAGATACTCCAATAAAGCATTTCACACTATTTTCGTCACAAATTCATGCATTCTTTCAAAACTCTTTTTTTTTTCGTCATTTTTCATTGCTTTTCTCGTTCTAAATTTGTCACCTCGAGGCTTTGATAGATTTCAAGACCGCGTGATCCACTTTTTCTACAGAACGTGTAAAAAAGTGTTTAAATTAAAAATGTTATCGATGAAGACAACTATTACGTTAAATCCCCTTTAAAGTATGATAGAGATAATACGTGCACGTAGACAATATTTTATGGTGATTAATCAAATAAGATAAATGAAAAATGCATTGTCCTTATTATATATTAGTAAGCTTTATCCATTTTTTACTCTAGATGTACAGCACTGCAAAACCTCAACAACCTGACCAAAATTGAAGAATAAAGTTACCAAAACCAACAAAAGGAAGCAAGATAAAGTTTCGCTTAAACACGTGCTATATTTTCCCATATAGTTCAAATGTATTGCTTCAAAATGGGTTCTCTCGAAAATATTTTACGAAGAAGATGCATCATTGTAAGGTTAAATACCGATCATCTCTATTTCATTTATTTAACTTCTAAGCAACGCATATTTTCAATTTTTACAGCTTTGTATAGCGAAAAAAAAACATTAAAATGAAATTTGCTTGATAACTGTATCTAAATATATTTTTGAGACATTAAATTTTTGTATTTTTTGTATTTTTTTTTTAATTTTTTAAGCATTTTGGTAATGGTGATAGTTGAAGTTCCGTAGAAACTAAACGGAACAAAGTAGATTACTACCCCTTTTTTGTTGCCATTTTCTCGCAAAATTTTTTTCATTTAGAATATGTGCTGTGCCAGAAATATAGTCTGCTATAAAAATATTTTTTAAAGTAAATGTGTGTCTTTTTTTTCTACACAATTTATTTAATTCCTATGAAAATTTTGAAAGAATGCAGTTTTATTGATACGCGTGTAATAAAATTTTCCGAAATTAGAAAAAAATATAAGTGAATGATTTCAGATAAAAAATGAAATTATTATAAACTGTATTTAATTTTTAGTATCCAATAAATGTTACAAACAAACAAAGATTTAGGAATCATCATATATCCAAAAGCTTTTTCAAGGATGACGGCATCGTTTTTTGCCGGCTTTGTTTACTGGTTTGCAGTGACATTCGATGCATTATTTTCTATAAATATATTGTATAAGACTGTATACTAAATCTAAAATTCTTCATTGGATACAAATGATGTCATTTTATATATAAAAATAATAGCCTGTATTCTTAAAAGTCATTTCTTTTGTACTAACTATAGTTTTATGCAATTTTTTTCTTAAAAATCGACGGTAGATTCTAACAAAGCAGATGTCCTGTCTTCTAGTACATTTTTTTTTTCTGACATATTAGAAGAATCCGATTGCGACAGACGAAATATGAACACGATGCGATATGAGAGATATTTCGTGTCTTAGATGTAGGATTTTTTTAATTGAAATTTACAAATACAAAATGCTTTGAGACTTTCTTAGTTCAGCCCCACTCTGAATATTTCATCGAAAGTTTAACGCTAGAAAGAAAAAAAGAAAGACAAACATATATTAAAATTACATTTGCAACAATTTAATCTTTTTCTCAAGGCGATAACCAAGATATCAGAAGTAAAAATATCATATTTGAAAATTTGTCAGATTAGCAGATGTGCAAAGAATAAGAAATCTCAGAGTAGGTCTGGTAAACCCCACCACCACGTGAAGGTGAAGTCTCAGATCGGTGGGGGTCCCTCCCACCACCCAGAAGAGCTGACCAATATCCGGATAGATGTTTTATTTTACTTTTATTTTTTTAAATGAGAATTTTTAGATACCCTAAGTAACATTTTAAAAGTTTCTTTAGTATTGAGCATGATAATTTTAATTATTAGAAAGCTGGAATCAAAATATGACACTAAGACTGTTTCAGTATATTCAAGAAAAAGTAAAATGATTTAATTGTATTAGATAAAAATTATATTATTTTTTAAAGACATACTAATTTATATTTTCTTCGATTAATATTTGTGTTTAATGCATTTTTAGACAAGATTTTTAATGATGTTTTAACCATTAATAATGCGATTTTTTCACATTTTTAATAATCAACAAGTTTAAACTTTATAAAAGTATGTAAATGACGATTTTATTGACAGATATTTGCCTGTAAACCGACAATGCCATAGAGAGGTTTCTTTTTAATGGGTTATAATTTTATAAAATGATGTATAATAGATTACAAAATTTTTGATCTGAAGTTCTAAATTTTTTTGTTCTGATAAGGAATTTTTAAATATAATTTTGGAATGCTAAAGTTGTAAATATAGTAATTTATATTTTTTCCTAAAACTTAATATTTTATTATACGAGTGAAATATAAGAGCTTATTAATACATGTGTATTTAATGTTTTGTAGCTATTAAATATGCCTGACATATTATTTAAAGTTAAAAATAAAAATATTCATGCAATTAAAATATCATACATATAGCATTCTTATAAAACCGTTTTGGTAAGCTCTTCCGACCCCCTTTTACTCCAAAATTTATTTTACTTATTTAATTACTTCCCACCCGCTTTCTTCCCTTACCCCCAAATTTCTTTTATTTATTTAATTACATTTGACCCCCTTTCCCCCCATATTTTATTTACTTATTTAATTGATGCATTATTTTCGTACGTACTTTTTGGAGTGTTACACGCACATTAAACTTACATCACGAACTGCGTAGTTAGCGTACATGAAATGTTGTAAAGCATGAAAAAGAAACAAAACACATCCTTCTTAAAACACACTTTATTTCAAAAATTTTACATATACATTATAATATACAGTAAAATATACAATTATTGATTATACTAAAAGAATATACATAACAAACAGGGAAGTTTAAGAAAAACATTGCGTGTTATTTTTGTATAAAACTCATCAATTATTAATGTAAAAGAATAGAACTCGAGATGGTGAAAAAATTTACTGATACAGATAAATTACAAACAAAAGTTCTAACCCAGACTATGTTGATAACGTATGTTGATCCATATGCGGCATCTCGTTTTTTTTTATAACCGAACGATTTTTATAAGAATCACACGTCTATAGTAGAACGTCAGTAAATTTTTTCATCACCTCTCGCTCTATAATGTGCTGCGCGTGCAACACTCTCTAACATTAAAAATGTTTAAGGAAGTTTACGAGAGATTTTTAAATTATTGTCAGTAGATCAGGCAGCGGTTACACAAACCATCATCAATTCGAGTTGACGTTTGAAATTTCTAGATTAGTCAAAACTCAATTTGCATATTAAAATGCAACTTGTCTGCCAAATCTTATCTTGAAAAACATCTGCGAATCCGATTTTGTGGAGGACTTTTAATTTTTACTGGTTTAGTTTTGGTTTTCTTCTTTCCGTTTTCATACCTTTGGGTGCAAGCAAACAGTATGATAAAGCTACCGATTAACAAATAATATCATGTCTATAGGTGGTTTCCACAAAGATATGACTTGGCGGACCAGTTGCACTTTAATATGTGAATCGTGGTCTAATTAATCCTGGAATTTCAACAATTAACACGAAGATGTGATGATATATGCAACCACTAGAAGAATTTTTCTAAACATCTGATTATGTTTCGTACTAAGATAATAAATAATGAAATGTGTTAAAATAAATCACACACACACACGTTTAATTTACTAACAAATTTATTATCTAAAAATACATCATTACATAATTAGTATAAACAAAGTTTAACACCAATCTATTATATCGTTTGTTATCTAATACCTTAATTCTATTGCAAATGCCAGGATGCCAAATGAATCGACAGTCCAAACAACACCATAAATTACGAGGAAAACCACAACTACGCAACACCACAATCACGCAAAAATCGCAACCTCGCAACGGATTTTTAACACATGCATATACGTCGCGCCAAGTATCGGTATCGTTAAAACTTAGTACTTTAACCCGTAGTACATTTTATGTGATTTAAATAAGTAAGAAGCCCGATGTCGATAGGAGCCAGCGCGAAAATTCCACGATTTTCGACAGATACTATTTAAAATTAAATGCCAATTCAGTTCTATAAAGCCACACTTGAAGAAATCTAGATAGATTTTTCGCTGTTTAGCGAAAAAAGGTT
The DNA here is from genome assembly GCA_964019185.1 of Maratus speculifer. Classification (NCBI taxonomy): domain Eukaryota; kingdom Metazoa; phylum Arthropoda; class Arachnida; order Araneae; family Salticidae; genus Maratus; species Maratus speculifer. The sequence continues at coordinate 24,755,984 of OZ025289.1, read as the reverse complement.
GACCAATCAGAAGCCTGCATTTTTGCAAACAGCGAAAAGTTCGTAAAAATGCAGGCTTCAGATTGCTCGATCCCATTTCGCTAAACATATCTATCTGGATCCCGGTCATATTTTAGAAGATGTTATGCAGAGAGCTGTCCAGAAACTAATGCCGACAAGTTACCCATACTTATTGAGATGGAAGAAAGGTGAAGAAGATGCCAGCCTCACGAAGCCCTTTTTTTACAAGATGTTATTCAAAAACCAGAAGCCAGTGCCAGATTATACATGCCAGAACCATATCACATGATACCCTTTTTTAATTCCTCAAATACCAGATGATCCTTTCTATGTACCACTATTATTTTAAGATTTATCTGATCTCAGAAGAATCATTTAGTTAAAAGGGAAGCCTTTCTTTAATAAAACTGGGAAATACATGGCGCGAAAAATGTTTTAATGTGCTTTTTTAATATTTTATAAACTTATTTGAAATTCTACATTGTCTGTAAAAAAAGAAGTACACTGATTAGATGAGAAGTTAATACTGATTCTTCTTATTTGTTATTTACTTAAAGGTATATTATTGATGTAAGTATGAATGCTGTAAAATAATATGCTGATTAAAAAGACAGTTGATATTTCTCTGTAAAGATCTAATAATTTTTTTTTCAGATACTATTGTCGTCTATTGCACTGCTGGGTAAATTTAGAATAATAAGCCAAAAAAGTTTTTTTTGATGAATAAATCAAGAAAATTTTGAATAGTAAGCCAAACATGATGATTAAATTCTTTTTCATACACTGGACAGTAATCATAATTTAGATATTTACAGAACAATGGCCGAATTTGATATCTTAAAAACTAACTTAAAACTACATAAAATGGGTGACTGGTTAACAAGCTTAATACAATTCAAAATAATCTTCGTTAATAGAATTTTTCGTTAACTTAGATTTTGTATTCACTTGTATAAAATTCAATTAATTTATGGCTAAATAATGCATGCAAAATAGTATAAATCCTCCATTTATAATAGGGTTAATATTACGTCCTTCTTTAATACAAACATATCGTTTTTTGATAGCTTTGCCCGAATCTTGGCATGTTTTTTTCTTTTTTTAATGATGTGCCATTTATAGAGAATTTCAGGATTACATTAATTGCCTACGGCATTAAATCATATATATTTGTCACTTAGAATTTATGCCAAAATCACCTTAGTTCTCTTAATTCTAGAAAATGTTCATAAATTGTTTCAATTTAATTTAACTTTTGTTTAGTTTAAATAATTTCGAATTAATGATTTTCTTTATAAGTTACCATAAAATATAAAAAAGATTGTTGCTGATCATTTCATTCTAATTTAGTTAGCCTAAAATCAAGGACACAACCCCCCCGGAATCACCTGAATTAATTAGGCCAAAATATACAACATTTAAAATATTTTCTAAGTCGAAAATAGATGCAATTAAAAGTAATTCGGTAAATCGCAAATACAGCATTTTTTACGACTTCGTTTTGTGACGTGTTTGTTATCCGAACATAAAACTCCCTCGCAAAAAGTATTCGTTAATTAATTTGTGCGAAAACCGAAGAGCTCCTTAACCGATCTGTTCGTAAACCAAAGAATTTATTAACTGATTCATCCGTGAACTGATCTAATTAGAAGCCAAAGAGTTCGTTAACCGATCACCCACCGTATACAATATAAATAGATATCTTAAAAACTAACTTAAAACTAAATACAGATTATAAATGAGTAGATTAATCTTATAAATATTAACTTAGAATACTAAGTCCCATTTCCAGTTACCCCCTACCCCACTTTTTTTAATCTTTTCAGGAGTCAAGTACCTTTTTAAAGTGTCCTATAAAAACCGTTTTTTTTTTTAAAGACATAGCTTATAGCTAAATATGATAGTTAAGAAACATTTTAAATGAAACTCCATTCCTATTAAGTTATTTCTACAAATGCGTCTAAAATTTTTAAAAAGTGGCTCAAAATATTTTACATTACAAAAAGTATGTGACCTACAAATAAAGTAGCGCTACAATATTTTATTTAAATGATGTTCATAGATACACATACAGGGTGTTTCAAAATTCGACCGACAAACTAAGGGGTATGATAGTAGGCATCAAGATGATGAAAAATTACTATAGAATATGTGCTCGAAAAATAGAGGGTGTTCTACACCAACTCAACTTTGGTTGACTGAAGTTTAAATATTTTAAAATGAAATTTTAAATACACGTGCTCACCTTTGCTGTAAATATGTTAATACTTAAAAAATAATATGTTTCTACTATACACGCCAGAAGCATGCCTTGACTCTCAATATTTTGATATGTGAATAGCAATTCACAGAATATTATCAGTTTCGTGAGCACCCTGTTTTTCCTACATGTTTCTTGATAGTATCCCATTTCATGTAAACCAAGGTACATATCATTACATTTCCATTGCAGAATTTTTTTTTTAATTCAAACTATTACGTAAAACCAATTTTAGAAGAAACACCCTGCATTTGTGGCTAAATAAGTTGTTCGCGACACGATGTCCTGTGGCAATTTTTTATGCTCTTAATAATAACTATCCCCCCCTCTTATGGGTTCGGTCTAATTTGTATCACCCTGTATATATATATATATATATATTTATATGTAAACCAGATATTAACCGAAATTCCGTTTATGTAAGTTTTAAACACTAATTTATCCGATAATTAAGCGAGAGAATTGATTTTCCTTCCAATTAATTAAAATGCATCCAATTAACCAAATCATCATTACATTTTATAGTAGACAAATTATTCGATGATTTTTAATCATTTTTTGCAGTTTTTTTTATGTGTTTAAAATTTTATACGCTTTCTCTAAAATTAAGCTGGAGTAAACTTACTTCTTTATTATCTTATGTTATAATATATTATCCATTCTATTTTACATTAATTGTTCATGTATATCTACATTTTGTTTAATCAGACATTGTTGTTTAAAGAGATGATTTAAAAAATAATAACGGTCAATATTTTTGAGTAAATTTGTTAATTAACACTTTGAGCTCTCAGCTATTTCAAGAGCGTATCTTTCTCTGGACTGAAGCTATTTGGTTCATTTCATGATTTTTTTAACTGTTTGAAAGGTATGTATTTTAATTTTTTTTATATTATAAGTTTCAATATATCTTTATTCATAATGGATTAACTAATTATGTATGCTAAAAATTTTTGTTTAATAAGTTATTGAAAAAAACATGTTTTATCGTTAAAAAAATCCGCGCAAGAAAACATCATTTTTTAAATATAAAATATTGCATAGACTTTAGTAAAAGGTTACTCAAATGTAGCACAAATATCTGAAAATGAGTTTTATTTATATATAAACATTATTCAATAAAATTTACATTTATGAGATACATTTCAAAGCACAAAGAGTGCACAACAATTCCGAATTTAAGTTCTGATTCAAGATATTTTCATATGCTTAATTCTGTTTAGTCTTACCGCGTATATTTTTCTTTTCAAAATAAAAGGATGGTAGGTAATTTCTGACAGGACCGTGAACATACACACTATTTACCAATAAATATTTGGATATCTGTGATTAAAGAACAAAAATATATATTTACTTTAAACAATTAGCAAATTCTCCACGAGAAGTAGTTATAGTCGTATCCCAGATGGACATGCTTTCTACAAATCCTTTTAGGACAGACAGTGGTACATTTTCCGACTCGGCTTGGATAAGATAGGAAATTTCCTTTACTGAATTCGGACGATATTCGCACTTTTTCATTCGGAGATCCAACTCGACGCAGAAGTTTTCGGTTTGATTTGTGTCTTGGCTCAGGGTAGGCCAGTCCAGTCGATTAATACCATTGTCATATATATCAATTCATGGTGGATCCCGCAACATGGCACATGGCGTTGTAATTTTGCAAGTAACTTCTGAACGTAGCTGTGGGAACAATTCATTCTGACTACAGGCATTCTCCAGGTAGACGCCTGTTCGTGACCTGCCAATCCAAACGGTATAACCAAGGCTATGAACCTTAATTCATAATTCCAGAGAATGCGTTTCCACAGCCACACGGTCCATTGTCAACTTGCCTTGCGAAATCGTAATCGAGCAGAGCGGTTGGACTTGAGGACCAAGAAAACCAAGCACGTGAGCTTCTCCGTGAATAGCATTAATCGAAACAAATAAACCGGATTTCTGTTGAAACTCTTGATGTATGCGTATTAATTGTTGAGCGGTTCTTTCGAATTTCACTGGACGGAATCTGTCGATGTCTATCTCCCAGTTTTATGGGTTTGCCGACTCTAGCACATTCCAGCCTACGCCGCTCACATCCATTTCTGAATCGCTTAGGCGCAGTAAAATTTGGGGAATTCAGCTGGATAGATATGCCCCTTAAAGATCAGTCATTTCTGTGGTGCCAGAGGGTTACACCAGTCTCGAAACCAATTTACACTGCACTTCGTGGCATCTTGCATCCGATCCATGTTATTTCCGACAACATATTTGATGGTAGAGACCGTAATGTATGCAGATATCGGCATATGCATAGACATCCAAATATTTATTGGTAGATAGTGTATAACAAGTACTTTTACAGCCCAGACATTTAAAATGGAACCCGAGAAACTCTCACACTAAGTTCGTTTCACCTAATACTGAAACCAAAGAGACATTTGGCTTAGAGCTCAAAGTGCTATTTGTCGTATTAAATGTGACTTCAAGTTTGGTTAGTGAAATAGAAATATGAAAAAAGTCATTTTCAAAAACATTTTCGATTATTTAAGATAGGTATAACACATATATTAAAAACGAATTTTTGTTTTTAACATATTATGTACCCTTTTTCTTAAGTGATAGAAAATGTTTACGAAAAAAGTGATGATGTTACAAAACTTGTAAATTAAAAAATATAATTAATTTAAAAATACTTTTAATCGTGAACAAAACTTTTTCAAAAGGTACCTGACTCCTACAGTTTATAAAATTTAATTTAATGCGCATGCTCAAACCGTCTCTTCCTATTGAAACATCGCGTAATATTCACCCCATTATTACCCCCCTTCTAACTGAGAGATGGATCTGCGGTCTGGAACTTGGCCGACCTACGGAAAATGAGAGCTAGTCGACTGAAACGTGCTCTCTGTTTTTTGACTGAGGAAATGCTAATGCCTGACAAATCTGAATTCATTTCCAAGACCTGCAGCAAACTCTCCGACTCTCTCAAGTTGCGGTGACAAACGTCATCCGCAACTTCGCGTCCCTCACAACCCCCTTTTGGCCCATCTCCGTGCGGTGTACACATCTCCTCAAGAGGGCGATATGGTACACAGACTTCTTTGCCTACACCTGGAAAAACCCTTCCCCCCTGCGGTGAAGAACAATCACCGCCACCTAACTCTAACCCTAATTCTACCCCATCCCTAAACTGGGCATTCGCCCTACTTTGCCTCAGTCCAGCCCTAAACGAGTGGAGCATGCGCATGCGCAGAAATACAAAGTCATTTACCTGGATTCTGGCGGCCAGTCTGTCGATGCTGCACTCCGGAACAACACGGGAACGGCGACGACGACGACCAAAGCTGAAAATAAATAAATAAATAAATAAAAATGAGACATTTAAACGAATAAATTACTTTAAATTTTTGACGATCATACTCGCAGCGTTGAACAATAGGCGAGGAACGCCACCGGCGGAAACGACCCACACTGAAAATATATAAAGTGATTAATAACATTTGGAGATTTAAATAAATACATAAAACTTTCCCTGAATTAAGACAGGGACTAACTTAATCTGAAGATTGATGAAAATTCGTTAATCAATTCTTGAGATAGAGCTATTATGATAATCTTGAATAATGCCGCATATCGGCACCACTTGTAGGGCGATTTGCGACAAAAAGTAATCAGCACCGATTTGTATCAAAAAAATAAAGCAATCTGAAATTTAATGAAAATTCACTCATTGATTTTTTAGATAAAGCTATTGAAGGAATTGTAAAAAAAAAGCTACATAGCAGCGCCACCTGTTGGGTGGTTTAAGCCAAAAATTAATTAGCAACATTTTTTATTAGGAGCTAACCGAATCTAAAAATTTATTAAATTCTGTTCACTAGTTCTTGAAATAGAGTGCACCAGAAATTTGTGTAGCAGACAGACACACAGATCGGCATTTTGTGAAAATATATTTTTCAGGTTTTCTTATTCCCGGACTGCTTAAATTCATTGAAAACTGGAATTCAGAAATTTTCACAAATCCATTACTTTATTCTTGCGTAGATGGAAGAGAGTAAACATCAAGCGTTTAAGTATAGATTAGGAAACACTTTCCATCATTTACAGAAGGAATATTTCAACTAAACTTAACCCCCTAATAACACGAAATATGATGCCTAAATAAAACAATTTAAAAATGCCACAACATATTTGAAAAAAAAAAAATTCTAAAATTACCATCATCAAAAGAAACAATATATGATTTTTCGTGACACCCTTTTTACGATCATCTATAATTTTGTTAGCACAAAACATGGTATTTTAAAATTTAATTTAATTAGAAATGGATAACAGTTGTAATTCCCGTCAGTCAGTGAACTGAAATAAAGCAGAGACTATTGGCTGCCCTGTATATTTTATCGAGAGGCAACAGCAGAGACAATCGCCTCTTTTGAGTTCACGGCTAAAATTCTTGAATTAGTTAAAACTCGATTCACATTAAACACAGTCTGAAAACTCGTTTTCAAAGGTTTACCTGTAGATTTATCATTGTGTTTCTCGGCTTCAAAAGATACGAAAAAGAAGCAAAGAACGCATAGTAAACCTACAAGGTAACCACTGAAATCGATCTTAACAAGAAAATCCTCTAAAAAAATGCAATATACAACTGAAAATTGCGTACTTTTCGGTTAGTTGGACGAAATTCTTATACATACATATATATTTACACATACAGATGTATACAGACATACATATGTACAAAAGCATGCATATATGTTTTTATTTATACACATGTTTGTATATGTATATATGAATAAATATGCGTAAATAACACTGGCGCCCAACTAACCGAAAAGTACCGAAAAAAGTACTGAATTGGTATGGCAAAATTTATGCAGCTACTAATACCCAATTACTAACAGTATGATGCATTTCTTATTTTTTCCCTTAAAAATTAAGAGAGAAAAGTTCAATACAGAATAGAACTAAGCACTGTGTTTCCAACGCAGTAATTTATTAAGTTGAAAAATATAGTTAACAGGAAAAAAAATCTCGACGTATCTCACTTTGCAGTTTTCTAAAACTACCTTAAAATTCACTTGCCCTGTCACAGGGTTCATTCTTTAATGGCGAGTAAAATGATTTATTTCCCCGCTTCTGACTATTACAATATCAAACTTGCAAGCAGTTTGATTAATATTTAACCACTTAAATCACACAGTAATGCAAAATATGTGATACATGGCTACATAAAATAACCATATATGGTTATAATAAATTCTTTTTCTTTGGTGGCCGCTTCAGTTTCGTGACAGTTTATAATATTTGGCTAATATCGCATACACTTGGGACTTAAATAACAGCTAACGGTAAAACGGACGAACTGTTTTCTACACACAATGTATGTTGATTGTGTTAGTATGTATGAGAATGTTAGTTATAAAACTTGCCGTCAAAATAAATTTTATTGATTATTCGAAACTTGCCTTATATAGAAAATTAAATTTAGGGAAATCGTGAAAAATGTTTGCGTTCATCTGTTTTCATTGTAAACCAATGTTTTACAATGCCATAAATACGCGATAAAACTAGATTTTTTGAAGAACGTGGTTTTTTTACTGTTTTCGAATAGATTGAATTGAGAAAACTTGATTTTTGTAAATTTCCAAAAGGCGAATTTCGAAATCCAAGTCCTCATACGATTGTGCTGGCATTATGAAAAAGAAATGAATGTTGTTTATTCAAGAAATGCAATGAAAATGAATAGGAACATTTATGAGTTTGCTATAATTAAATGATGCATTGAAAAAATGAAGGAATCGGTACATACGTATTAACGCCAGCGCACCAGAAGTTGCATTAATGCGTCAATAAAGAGCAATTTTGTTGTTCGCACTTTTGGATTACTTGTTGCCTTGTTGTGTTGCTGATTTTTGACGCCATTTTTTAGTGCTTTAGTGCTTTCTTAGGGCTTTTTTTGCTCATTTTAACGTCATTTTTTTGCGCTTGCGAGCAACAAGATTGCTCTTTATTGGCATATTAGCGCAACTTCTGCTGCGGTGGCGTTAATACATAACTACCTTCTTTTTTTCTGCTTTGTATCAATTATGTTTTAATAGTAGGTTTTTTTTTTTTTTTTAACAAATGACATGCATTAAAAGAATATGTTATGTAATGTGTTAACAGTTTGTATATTAAAAGTCCTGCTTTTCTGTTAGCTGATAGCCAGTTTCTGTCCCAATGTCTCTTTCCTTAAATATATGTATGCTTGTTGGAGTGTAGTATAGGTATATATATGTGTGTGTGTCCATATATATGCGTACAATGCTACGCCTGGCTAGCAGTAAATTACCTTAAAATGTTATGAATGCAATACGAATGGTGGTATTAATTACTATATTTGGCTATTTATCACTTGCGCCTAGCTTAAAAATGCATCTATTTCTATTATGATTAACATTCACCTATTCAAAAAATTCTTGGAGCGATAATACTGGGAATACAAAAAATTTCATGATAAAAAAGTAACAAGCGCTTATACTTTTTCATTTAACATTTACAGTACTATAAAAACAGGTTTAATGAATGGGAATTTCAGAGTCTCTGATATTAACTGACGAAATATCTTACAGTATAAAATAGGTTAAATTGTTCTACATGATAGATTCTGAATTAGTAAAATATGCATGTATTTTACACCAAGCGTTAGGCGCATTATAACAAAATACGGTATTTTTGTGTTAAGCTAGCGCCACTGACATTTAAATATATATACAGATATATCTATCTATCTAAATCTGTATAGATATACATATAGATATATATATATATATTATATAGATTGATAGATAGATAGATAAATATAGATATTGATAGATAGATATATTCGTATATCAGTGGCGTCAGGCTAACAAAAAAGTGCCGAAAATACTTTTACTTATTCTCTGATAACTTAAATGAAAATTTTTATCTTTGAATGCATCTTAAAGGAAATTTAACAAAGTTTTATTCCAGATTTGCAGCGAAAATTAACTTAAATATATTACCTTAAATATATTACTATTATAGGTATATACCTATTATACCTATTAATAGAGTTCATTTTTATAACTTGATAGGAGGAAAGAAGCGTTTAAGATTTATTTTGAACAAAAATAAGTTTAGAAACAAACGTGTTAATTAAAATACATAAATATGTGTACTACAAATCCCATAAAATATGTAAACAGTTTATGAAAATTGACTCTTCTTGTAGATGAATGACATCGCATGCAATTATTCATATTATAACGTTCTCGTGACATCATATTCAATTGCATTAAAATAAACGAAATTATTTAAATCTCTACATATGCATACTTACCAGGAGGAAAACAGACCCATGTTCTATCAGATATATCTCAAATTAGTGGAAATTGTAGAATTAAAATAGCTTAACAGAAAATTCACCAACGTTTAAGATATTTAAATTAGAGTAATTCTATATCAGGAAATAAAAAGTTCAAATATTAATTTGCAACAATGGGTCTCGAGCGGTAATGCTTTGCAACAATAGGTCTCGTGCGCCGATGTTTCTCTATAATGAGTCATGCAATTCTTAAATTTTGAGCTTAAATTTTTGTACGGCAAAATATTTTACTACTCTGTTGCCACTCATTTTCTAACTTTTAAAATTTTTATTTGTAGAAATAGGAAAAATTATAATAGAGTCCAAGGTATTTGCCTTGAGATTTGGCCAACTAGACCAATTTAATATCTATATATATATATAACTTTCTCTTTTAATTTGAAAATAGGCCATTTCAATTTTTTTAAATATTTTAATTTTTACAGCGTATGCTAAAGTTTTCTATTCGAGAAAGAGAAATATAAAGTTACATCAAAGTGTGGTGATCGGACAATTTTTTTATGATAAAAAATGTGGTTAATATTAATTCTTTTTTTATTGATGACAATTTCATATCTAATTTTTTCACATGTTATTTCGAATAAATGGTACACAAGACCATAAAAACTCCAAATATACTTAAAGTTAAAATTACGCAAGTTTTAAAAAAAAGTATTGATTAAAAAGATAACTAGATTTTTCATTAATTATGCCAAAATTATATCCTTTTTAGCGACTTTTTATTTCAATAGTTTTTAATTTGGAAATTAAATCTACAGTGAAAGAAAAAACATTTCATCTATATAAGTGACGTCACAGGAATTGGGATTATTCTTTCATATCGAAAGGAGATTGTTCAGCATGCGAAAATGATGCAATATTTGAACAAGAAGAAAGTATATTCACTGCTATAGGTGAAATATTTTCATACAAATATATTCTAATGAAGTAAAAATTCATTTTTCTTTGCTTATACTGAAAAACTGAACTCCGAAAAGTTCCAAAACTTTCAATCTCAGAATCCATTGGTAACAATTTGAAAATAATATCATTTTATCGCAATTGGTAAGAAATATTTCGGCTTTATAAATGAATGTGCCTTCGCAAACTCGCACTTTCATTCATGACGTCATTTTCAGCGCCACCTTTTTTGACATGAATGGTCTTGGAAAAAACATTATTAAAAAAAAAAAAAAAACTCACAGAATGCTCATGTCATGAGGATATCTATATTTATTTTTAAAATTTCCGGCAGAACCTCGATGTAGTATCCATAAAAAACAATCAAAATTAAATTCGCTTGGAGGTTTATCACTGGTTGGCGACAACTTTTTTAATAATGCTTCTATGATGAATTATTTTTAAGAAGATTTTTTTTCAATATTCACACTAGTTTACGCAAGTTTAACTCAAATAAATAAAATTTTATAACTTCGTTTTTTTCTTATCTAAACTAATATTATAAAGAAGTAAAGTTTGTTTGTTTAGCTGTATGAATTAATACATGAAATTACCGAAATGATTTTAAAATTAATTGTACAAAAATGATGCTAATAATCTCTGTTCCAACACAAGCTACATGGTATGTTCATCTCACTAAGGGGTACAGGAGCAAAGAACGTTCAAATTACGCTATTTATGCATTGTTGAAGGATCTAGAACTAGGAGGCTTTGAATAGTAGTTACCTATAAAAAATTAATGACCATTTCTTTAAAAAACAAAATTGAAAAGGGATGAAAATGCGCAAAAAGGTATTCTAAAAAAAGTTCGAAACGGTGATTATTCGAAATACTAGTCATACTGGCCTACTCAAATAAATAAACTTTTATAACTTTCGTTTTGTCTTACCTATACTAATATTATAAAGAGGAAAAATCTGTTTGTATCGTTGGAAGAGCGATTCTGTGGAACAACAGAATCGATTTCAGAATTGATGGTAACAAAAATTTAGTGTTAAGTCCTGTTCTAACATAATCTATATTAGGGATGCACCGAATATCTATTCGGTATCTATTCGGTATCTATTCTATCTAAGTATCTATTCGGTATTCGGCCTATTCGGCCATGTTACCGAATATTCGGTTTGGCCGAATACTAAACTATTCGGTTGAGCCGAATATTCGGCTTGGCCGAATATGAAACTATTCGGCCTGCCAAATATTCGGCATGGCCGAATGTCAAAGTATTCGGCCGAATCCAATACTTAATAAAACCTTTTAAAACTTTTCACTATTTCTACTTTTAACTGTCAATTTTTTAATTTATATTTAAAAAATTAGAAACAAAATCATTTTTAAATAAAATAGAATGTTTTTACATTATTTATTTGCTGTTTGTAAAGTATAACTTAAGAAAATTATCCATGAGAAGGATTAAAATGGTGATTTATTAGGATTCACCTTAGGAATAAATCACGTGCTCATACAAGTTTCTAAATTTTGTTTAGTAAATAATCTGTTTCTTGCTTTTCCCCAAATAAAAGTCCTTTAAAAGAAAGAAAAGAAAAACTTTTGAGATTAGTAATAGCTATCAAGGCAGACAATTTTTGTTCATGAAATCATAATCATAATCAACTTATTGAGTCATAAGTACATTGTATTTCATCTCACTCTAGGTCAAAACTTGTGTATTCATTTATTACATTAACAATAAATAACATATTTTCAACTCACATGCTTTGATTTCTGTAAAATATGATATGATGGGAAGGGTGGAAAATGCCACCATTCATAAGAAAAGAACTATGAGCCAAAAATACCTTTATTCAGAATTAAGTTGAAAGTATTTGTACTTTATATTGAAAAAAATCTGCCTTGAGTTATTTAAAAAGGACAATTATCAGACTGTAAAATTTTTCTTCGGCCATTTTTTCATTATTTGATTTTAAAATGTTTGTTTTGACTCGTAGAAAATTTTATTAATTAAAGTTTCATAACTGCGCTTCTTAAATAACTCAAGGCAGATTTTTTTCAATACTAAATGCTCTTATAAAAAGCTCTTGTTTATCAAAATGTAAGTTTCGTTTATTAAATATTATGTAAAACTGTTTTAAAAAGTAACATTTTAATACTCGGTATAATATTCGGTATTCGGCCGAATAGTTAACTATTCGGCTGGCCGAATATTCGGTACTCGACCCAACAATTACTATTCGGCTAGCCGAATATTCGGTATTCGGTTCACATGTCGGCCGAATATTCGGTATTCGGTATTCGGCCAAAATCATTATTCGGTGCATCCCTAATCTATATCGCATATCCACGCCACTACCCCAAAGCGGAGCAGTAGCAAAAAAAGTTTTAAAAGTGTGATTTTTGTATTGTTGAAGGACATATAAATGGGAAATTTGGAATGGAAGTAACATAAAAGAAATAAGTGATCTTTAAGAACATTACTTTAAAAAGTCGAAATTTTAAAAATGTGAAAACGTGCAAAACGGTGTTTTAAAAAAAGGACTAAAGGCCTAGGCTTTCTATGAAACCTCAAGGAAAACAGAATCGATTTAAAAAATAATAATGTCAAAGCGATGGTGACAACCCTTATCCAAGATAAACCATATTTTATGTCGGTTTCCACTACCCCAAAGAGGATGCAGCAACAAAAAACGTTCTAAAAATGCCATTTTTTATCATTGAATGGTTTAGATTTATGAAATTTGGCATGGTATATTTTTATTACATATAAATGATCTCATTTCTTACAGACCTATATTTATCAGTAATTATTGGCTATTAAACCTTCATCTATCCCCTACATATCTTATATATATGAACAAATTTTCCACCATCCTCAGCACGGAAAATGGTAAGTTATATGTTACTAAAACCGGCATACATATACGTTAATATAACTGATGCCTTTTTGTTGCTAAATTTACATATCTATTGCATTTCTATTCAAGCTGGAAAAAAATAAACACCCTCTACTAACTCTGCAAAAAGTTATCGTAAAAGAAATTTACTGGTACCGAACGATTGGAAATACAGTTTTATTTTAAATGATGTGTGTAAATTTTGCTTATGATGCAATCTACTTATTAAAATGAAATTTAAATTTGTTTTTTTCAATAGCAGTACCCAATTCTGACAGCATAAATTAACTCTACTTTCTTTAATTAAACTGAAAAAAAATTTTCATGCAGTTCGTACAATACGTTTCCGATAAATTATTTTAAAACGAGCATTTTTAGGGGCTTTAACTAAATTGATGTTTTATTCTCAATTGTTGACCGAGACAGACCTCTTCTTGATGAAGGTATCTTAGGCGCCACTCAAGCAATCATTGAAAACTGCTAAAATACAGGATAGCATAACAGGTTTCAAAATATCCTATCACTTCTATGTTAAACGGTTAAACCATCATTTTGTCATTTTTAAGAGTAATTTGTAACATACTTGAAAGAAAAAATTGAAATATTAGATTTCCATAAAGCGAGACTTAAGACACCTAAATGCATCAAAAAATTTACATTTTGCAATTCACAATTTTTTCGAATAAGAATTTTATAATTCATAATTAATATCACACAATTATAAAAATTAAAAATTCAACTTATTTATATTTCGGAATTTTAGCATTATTGTTACATAAAAAATGAGCACATTGGGATTATAATTTCAGATGATATGAATACAAATATTAAAATGTAATTTCACAGTAGAGGCACTAAATTTTGAATGTTTATAATTCAAAAAACTATCATTAAAATGACATGAAATTATGCGATCTAGAGTAATCGCTATAGTTTTCCTGCAAGCTTTAAAGTACCATCCATAACCTCTAATTTTTTCATAAATTTAATTTCAATAGATTCGAAATTAGATGTGGGGGGAGGGAGGTAGGGGACATACTTTAGCACTATATTTTTAACGATATCTCTGAAAATATAACATGTAAAATTAAAAGAAATGTATTCTTGAATTCAGAATAACTAAAGCTGTCACAGGATATTCCACACGATATACAAAGAAAAGATTATTTTTCCTTCAAGTATCTCAATTAGCCCGTCGACTCCCCCTCTTAAATATTTTTGTAAGTGTTTAATAATCTGTAAATATTTGGGTCAATAGTCTTTATTACTTTTCCCCAATTTCAGCTTTCCAAATTTCATAGTTTATGAGTAAAATGGCTGTGACGGACGGAGGGTGATCTTATAATGTTTCCGTTTTCACTCTACAAATACAGAATCCTAAAAGAAGAAGCGTCTGTTCATGATCTTGACATCCTTCCAAAGAGTTAAAATTCCAATATAAAATAATTTAATGTTTTATTTTCGGTATTTCTTTTAAGGTACTTGCAATTTTATATCCATGCATGGTAAACATTTTAAACAGCGTATACGATTTTATGTATAAGATTTTGTAATCATGTGATTTAATTTGCTTATTTTCATTATTTCAGTTTATCGTAGTTTATGGCTAATTAAAGGTAGCATGTCATTTTCTTAATCATCGCAAGTTGTTAAATCTATGTTCTCAGCAATATCGCTCAGACTAATCCCTCTGAGGGAAGTCCTAGTTAAGAAATGGATTACAATTGTAAATTCCCCATCAGCCAGTAAACTGAAATGTGCCACAGAGTATTTGTGCTGACCTGTATTTTTTATCGAGAGGCAACACGAGCGACAATCATTTTATCCAGTTCATGGCTGAAATTCAAGAGTTAAACAAAACTCGATTCACATATTAAAACGCAATCTATCTGGCAAGTCGTATCTTGGTGAAAATATCTGAAAATCCGGATTTTAGCAATCGAAATGTTGGTCTATTATTGGGTTTCTAGGTCTCCAAAGTTATAAAAAAGGAAAAGGAAAACATATGGTAAACTTACAATTTAACCACTAAAATCCGATTCAGAAAGAAAATAAAAATAAAAACGCAACATACAGTTGAAAATTGCGTACTTTTAGGTTAGCAGGGTGCCAGAATTATATATACAGGATGGTCATAAAAAACTTTTCCGATATATGGAGCTCTAGCGGCCAGTCCGTTGAACCGATCGAGGTGAAATTTCAGATATAGCTATTCAAAGGCATGAGCTCGAGATTCTCAGAACGGCAACAAAATGGCGCTCACGGTTACGGTTATAGTTACAGAAACTCGAAATTTTCCAATGGAACACCCATTTTTTTCATCGCGAAATGCTCAGCTCATGCGAAAACCCTAAAGAGCGTTGGAACCGTACGTGTATAGCAAGAAACGGACACGTTATGCAGGCACAAAAAACTGTTCTGCGAATCCTCCCCCATAAAAAAAAAACAGGATTGGGGCGCAAGGAGTAAATTTGCATATGACGCAGAGTCAGTACACTAATCTGTGATTACAACGCAGATCGGAGAAAACTTTTGATTACACGTTTTCCACATGGGTGCCATCACAGGCAATTACACATTGCATGGTGGCGACTGTGAATAACACAGACGAATGTTACATCGCATGAGGGATTTTTGCAATCTCACGTTTAATAGAATCTTTCAAATCCGGTAAAGTTTGCGGATTGCACATGTACTCTCTAGATTTTGTAAATCCCCAGAACCTGAAATCCATAGGAGTGAGGTCGGGGGATCGCGGAGGCCATTGACGTTACTACTTAAGATAAAAATGTGCCTCGTCCGTTCATAATATGCGAAGAGGTCGATCGTTATCTCCATCATATTGGATAAGAAATTCATTAACAAAGTCTATATGTTGTTGAAGCTCTCTCACTACCAACATCTGGGCGCCCTGGTACCGGTAAAGGATCATGTGGATTACAGAGCTTTAAGACCACTGATTTTGGTATATCAAATACAGGAGATGCACTTTTTGTAGTTTGCATGCGTCCTCTGGTCACTATGTGATGCACTTCCATAACAGTATGCTCAGGAACAGTTGGTCGTCCGGATCGCACACTATCACAGATGCAGCCAGTTTCTTCGAATTTCTTTACTAAATTACGAAGAGCTTGTGAAATGCACAGGCCACGTATTTGGAGACGGTTTAGACTGTAAACGTGCCATGTTTTCGCAGCATTCATCTCATTTTGATAATAGTTTTACCATCTCACCACGAACGAAGTCATTTTGTTGGCATCTGCGAGATCCGACTGAAAATCTAACATTCCCACCCTACTTTTTATCCGTTTTCTATGCTGACTATCTGGCAAACGATGTTCCGTGATTGGTATTTTATCTCTGTCATATTAAAATTTTCTTCGTGTGCCTTGGTAGTTTTTTTTTTTTTTTGGCCGTTTGTAGAGCTGATTTTGTGCGAGCATAACGCGTTTCTTTATAGTTATAGCCATACCGTTCCAACGCTCTTTACGGTTTTCGCATGCGCTGAATATTTTGCGATGAAAAAAAATGGATGTTGCCATTGGAAACTTTCGAGGTTCTGTAACTATAACCGTAACCCTGAGCGCCATTTTGTTGCCGTTTACAGAATCTCAATCTGATACCTCTGAATAGTTATATCTGAATTTTCACTTTGATCGGTTGAACGGACTGGTCGCTAGAACTTCATATATCGGCAAAGTTTTTTGACACCCTGTATATTAATAAATTAACTGATGCCCGGTTAACCGAAAATTACCAAAAGTTGCTATGACAAAATTTATGCAACTGCAAAAATAGTTAATTATGATCAGTATGATGCATTTTCATAATTTTACCCTTAAAAATTAAGAAATATACACAACAGAGAAAAGTTCAATATAAAATTGAACTTAATATAGTATGTTTAACATCGCAATAATATGAAAAATTATATAATATAGCTTACTAGTAAGAATAAATAAAGTTGTCCACATATCTCAATTTGCAGTTTTCGAAAGACTACCATAAAGGATACAACTTACAAGGAAGGTCTCTATACTGGACATACTTAGATTTTTTTTTTTTTTTGAAAAAAATACTAATTAAACTACTCATGTATGTAATAAAGGATCAGTCAAATTTAGCGGCGGAATTACAGATGAAAATCAGTAAAAAAATAGAATACTTTCGAGTATTTGGCGCGAAAAGACAAAATCGTCGCCCGATTTGGCGAGCCGATTATTTTCACTTGCCAAAAGCAAACGATTTTAATGCACTTGAAAATTTCTTGTCAATTAAATTTTAGAATACATGTAAATAGTATTTAATGAATTTAAATTTGAACAATGAGAGAGTTTGACTTAAAGAAGTATTTTATATTACATATTTCTGTTGCTTTTGCTGGATCACACTGGATTTTTAATTTTATCACTTTAAAAAATTTTCTTATATAAAAAGTACTTTCATATTGAAAAGTATTTTTTCGTATATTTAAGCATATGACAAAATAAAGGCCAGATGAAGAACGCAGCAGTAATGCATTTCAATATCGGAGAAGTTTTTGTTTTCATAGTAAGAAAATTGAATCGACAGAGCTCAATTAGACTGGAGTTAAGTTTGATATTGAAACAATTTTAATTAACTAAAATTTTGTTTTAATTCATAAAATTTTACATTTAATTTTTTATTTTAAATATATTATAACAAAAATATAGTTAACACAAACTAAAACTGACAAAATTAACGTTATATAAATAAAATTTCCTTAAACAAGTTCAAGATGAAACATTTTTACCTTAAAAAGATTTTGACTTAAAAAAAGTATTTTTTGAAATTTTATTTCGTCGCCAACAGATGATAAATCGCCAAATAAAATAAATGTTTATTATTTTTTTTAAGAACGTTCTATCGGGGTTCCGCTAATTTTTTTTTTTACAAACATGTATATCCACATGAGAAGAACATTCTGTAATTTTTTCAGAATTTTCTGAGTATGCCCATTTGGAGACCTTCCTTGTTAGTTATCCCGTAGACCAATTTTACCAAACTAACAGCCAAATGATACATATTGATATAATTTTTATTTTAAATAACGAAAAAACAAATAATTAGCAGAATAGTAATAAAAATACGAATAAAAAGTTGAAATAAATATCACTTAATGACGTTTTAAACATAAGTATCGTATTTAATGTCATTGAATGTAAAATTCACGATCATCCATTATCGGCATTTAATCTTATTGTTTGGCGATATTTTTTTTGGTCGACGTGATATCCAAGTGGAATCCCTTAAAGTTCACTCGTCCAGTGAAAATGTTCATTCGCTAGTGGCGAGTAAAAAGATGTATTTCCCCGCCAATGATTATCACAGTATCGAACTCACAAGCAAATTGCTTAGTGTTTAAGCACTTAAATTGCACAATATAATGCAAAATACGTGACACATGGCTAGATAAATAAACCATATAGGGTTATTATAAGTTATTTTTCAGAATTAGACGCTTCAGTTTCGCGACAATTATTTGGCTAATATCGCCTTACGACTGAGTTAGGTTAGAGCAATCTGTTAAATGGAAGAACTGTTTTCTGCACATGATAGATTTCGATTGTATTAGTCAAGGCTACCTTATCATAATAATATCTATCATAATAGTATCATAATCTACCTTATCATAATAGTATGTATGAGGATGTTGGTTTCAAAACTTGCCTTATTCAGAAAATCAAATTTAAGAAAATTGCGATAAACTATTGCGTTGATTGATTTTTATTATAAAACAAGATTTTACAGTGCCGAAAATTACGTGATAAAACTACATTTTTTTCTGCAGATTGTAGTATTTTTTTTTTTTATTATTATTATTATTTTTTTTTTCTTTTTTTGGTTTTAAAACAGACTGATTAGAGAAAATTTGATTTTTTAAATTTCAAATTAAGCGAGTTTCGAAACCCATCTCCTCGTATAATTGTGCTGTAATTATGAAAGCAATTAAAGGTTACTAATCCAACAGATGCAATGAAAAAAATAAATGGGAACACTTACAATTATATTTTAATTAAATGATGCATTGATTAATTGAAGAAATGTTATGGTCAAATAAAGATTATCAAGCAACTTGAAATAAAGATTCAATTTCCCGCAGTTACCTGCTTATTTCATTGCGTTTTATTGTAATTTAGCTCTTTTTCGAGTTATATATGAGTGAGACAGATTGTAATTTGAAGAAAGTAAAAAACCCGACAATAAATTATACTCATTTAATTAACAAATAACGTACATTATACACCGCAATAACTATCTTAATGTGCATACCATAAAGCATAAAAAAATATTTTAATCTTATTTAAAAGAGTTTTTTCATATTTCTAGAACAAATTTTAAAAAAATGTGTCATACATTTATCAGTTTCGTTGAAATATCTAAGAAACATGTAAATAAATCGTGCACTCGTTCATTTTAAATGTTTGAATATGTGTGTAACGGACACGAGAGAATAACTAATCAATTATAAATTTTAAAAAATGAAAAATAAGAGAAAATGACTTACAACCAGGCAAAACACGAAGGCATGTCGTCAATTTCTAATTAATGCAACAAAATCAGTATGAATATTAGCTAATTTCAAATATTTGTGAAGCTTCAATTTTTTATTCACAGCAAATGAAATGGGTTTTTGAATTTTGTCTAAAATTTGAAAGAATTCAATTATAGCTTTAAAATTTTATATTTTGTATTGTTACGTCATGCAATAATCATTGAGTCTTGTAATCATTGTTACGTCAGCGTGCTTTATTTTCTTGATTTTTTTATATCGTATGGAGTTGAATTATAATCGATTAATATAATTTAAACTTTTCGATTAAGTCATAATTACATTTTGGAAACATTAAAACAAACAAATGTCATATAGACACAAAGGTTACCAAAGGGAGCCAAACTGGAATTGTTTTGTCTAAAATGACAACATTGCTCTTTTTACCCGAATGTTAAATGTGCTGATTAAATATATAACTTCCACATACTTTCAGCAATAGTTAAATACAATGATATTTGTACTTATATTTAGTTATTGTTTCAACTGTTATTTATTTATTAATAATGTTATGCCGTCGACCAAAATATTATCGCCAAATTATAAGATTAAATGCCAGTAATGGATGGTCGTGAATGTCAATTTAATGACATTAAATACGATACACATGTTTAAAACGGCATTAAGTGATTTTTATTTCAACTTTCTATTTGTATTTTTATTAATATTCTACTAATCATTTGTTGTTTTATTTTATTATTTAAAATAAAAATTACGTCAATATGTATAATTTGACAATTAGTTTGGCGATTCGTATAATTCGGCGAAATCGGTCGACGGGATAACAGAGTAGTGCCATTAATAAATTGTCTATTTACTTTTATTTCATTTTTAAAAATTATATAAATTGTTTTATTTTATAGTTTTTAATTTAACTATCGTTTATTTATTGAATACTATTTGAATACGACGATTTGACGATTTAAAACTGACCTCTCAACTAATTTCTCCAAATTATGCAAAGCTCCAAACTATAAAATTTGACATAATTTTTATATTAAATTACTGAATATGCCAAACTAGAATAATACCAATAGTGTCATATACCAATATAATGTATATATTAATTATGCCAAACTATAACTTTTGCTTTGAAACTTATAGATTGGCGAGAGTTTTTTGGTCTATGGGATCAAGAAGAAGTGTTTACTGTTATTTCCTTTATTTGAAATAACAGAAAATGTTTCATTTATCACTTTATTTTACTTCCTACTGAAATAAAAAATAACGAATTATTATATCACTAGAAGATAGCCCGTCAAAATGACGTGTTTGAATTTTTAAAAGGATGATAAAAAATTATAATTGTGTTCAATCAGCCACTTAGGCTTAAACAATTTTTAAAAATACAGCGATTAAACATGAGGAAAAAATCAATAAAAAAAGAAAGAAAATTTTAACAGAAATTTGCATTTAAAACTATCACAAAACTGTCTGGTGGATGGGGGAATTGTAATGAACAAATCGTAAATACATAAATTTTAAAAGAATAAAATAAAGCAAAAAATCAATTAAAAAAGATTTATTGTGAAACTACAGACAAAAAATATATATAGATACTGAGAGAAAATAATAAAAAATCTAAAATGTATTAAAAAAAAATTCCTATTTTGGACCATTTTTTAGCTAATACTTTAAAAAAAAACACTCTATAAGATCGGAAACAAATGTCAACAATAAAGAGTAAACCATAAACGTGATCGGGAGATACGCGCTGCGCGGGCGAGCTCAGGAGATTTTGCTTTCGAGTATTAAATCCGCTGTAAGATCCACTCCACGTACCTAAGCGCGCGCGCTCAGCTCGCATAGCTCCCGAACGCACCCAATCATTCCTGAGTCGTGATGTTACAATGGAGTCATTCTAAAGATTCATTCACGAAATTTGTCATTCTTGAATGGCAACAGTAGTAATTTGCTTACATTGTTTGTTTTTTCCCGTGATTGCTGGTTGTTTTATTTAGAACTTAAACAGTATAATTAAATAGTTTTTGTAAGTTTTATTTAAAATGAGTAATGAATAAACCTTTTACATGTATATTTTCATAAGTTGAACAATTAGAATATTTGTAAACGGTTCGGAATAGTTAAGCCTAACGTGGACGCAGTTGCAATGAGTTTCTTTTTCTCGTGGATGAGTTGACCTTGGAATCGTCGTACACCGAGGGGTTTTATATATATAATGGTATATCTAAACTGGTATTTATAAGGGTGTATTTCGATTCAAACTGCTTATTTTCCGATTTATTTTTGAATTCACTTTTGCCCTCAAATGCATCAAACTTGCGGATTATCTTATTTAGAAACTACTCAAGGTGCCGTATCTGTCAACTTTTTGATAAATGCAGAAAATATGACAAAAAAAATGCAGTCAAAGTTAGCCTTTTGATCCGAACTTTCTAACGCAGGAGATCTTGGAACGAAAAAATGGGTCATACTAAGAAGGTAATTGTTTATAAATCAAATTCTAATGAATTGAGCACAAAATGACATCACACGGCATCTCATACATCTCTTCAAAAAGCACCCCAGCAAGTTTCATGTTTCTACTTTTAAAAATACGTCTGAAATTGTATCAGAAAATTTCGAACTGTTGAAGGTGGAAAAGAATTTTTTCGAAATACACCCTTAAAAACGAGGTTTTCGGAAAATTGGTGTAAAAAAATTGCGCCAAACCCCGTGTTTATATGATTATTATTTTCCATCAAATACAAACCTTTAAAAACTATTACGCAAAAAGGTTCGATTTTCAAAATAGCAGAATATTTCCGGGGGCGAAAACGAGGTACATTTTGAATATAGGACTTTTACAAAATAGATAAAAATGACCTTGGCGAGAGAAGACATTTGACACCATAGTTTTTACAACCTACCTATTGATTAATCCATATTACACATGCAAATATTTTCAGTATTGATATACAATTTAGTCAATATAAGACGCCTTTTTCGACTTTTTAAGTACAAAAGGAAGTAGAATGTTTATAAAAAACAATAACGGGAAAATTTCTATATCGTGTTTTGTTGAATTCTATATCACTTTTTAAATACAAACGGAAGTAAAATGTATATTAAAAAAAAAAGATGAAAATTCCATATCCTGTTCCCTCTTTTCAGCTTTTTTTGGCATTAAATGAATCGATGTGGCTGCGGTCTTCAGTCTTTGGGAGTGCCTATTTTATTACTGGAATGGACTCTATTCAAATTTGATCCGGAAGTGGCAGCACGGGCCCTCATCGAGTTCAAGGATAAAAATCTTGGATTAATAAATATCGATTCGCATATTAAAACACAATCGGTCTGCCAAGTCATATCTTTGTGAAAAACATGGAAAAAACACGATTTCAGCAATGGACTCATTGGTTTACCAATATGTTTTCTTGCTTTCAATCCTCTATGCTTTCATAATTTTGGGTGCAGGAAAACATAATGATGAACCTATAAGTCAACCGCTGAAATCGAATTTTTATGTGGTTTACACAAAGCTATCACTTGGAAGTTGCGTTTTAATATGCGAATAAATATTTAACTAATCCTAAATTTTCATCTACAAATTCGATGAGGTGATTGTCTGTGCTGCCGCCTCCCGGTCTATAAGGTTTTTATTTTTTATTTATTTATTTATTTATTTATTTTTAATTTGAAAAAAAAATTAGTTTTAACTTTTTGTTTTCTGACTTTTTCTAAAAAAGCAAAAAAAAAAAAAAAAGAATTATATATATATATAACTTTTGTCAGGCAGCACTTTCGATTAAAATAGATATCAAATTATTTTCTTTTGATTAATTGATAAATATACGTTTAATCGAATGCACACCTATGTGACCATTATAGCCCAAGAGCCGACAACAATGTTATCGAGCACAAGAAAAAATCCTTTATTTTATGGAAGAGTAGTAATATGGGAATCTAATGATCCATGCCTGCCGAAAGCGAAGTGGTGCAAAGAAATTTATTTGTTGCTTTACAATCTTGTGCCACACGACTACTAAATCTACGAGTGTTCTTGCTGGAGTGTTTTTGCTAAGTGGTGTGATTTAAAGCAGAACTTTTCATTTTATCGACAGTATTATATGTATTTACGGTCTGAGATTACATATAGATGTATATTACTAATTATTATAACATAAAAATAACATACAAAATGCTAATCGCTAAAAGTACAAAAAGCAGTGTGACAAAAATTACTCGAATGTGGAAATCCCAAACTTAATCTGATACACATTAATAATTCCTGAATAGTGAATTACAGCAGCACAACCAGTTGGAAGATCACACCAAAATATAATCTGCAACAACGTCATGTTCTAATTGAATGTGAAGTTTTACGAAAAACCGTGTGTTAGTTTTTCAGACAGAGCCAATGCGGAAATCACAAAAAAAATCTGGATAGAAATGCTATCTCCAGAGGAATTTACTCGAAGAACTAAACAGCACTAATTTGTATAAGGAACTATTTAAATCTGAAGTTTGATGAAAGTTAGTGCACTAGTTTTTGGGATAGAGCTATTGCGATATTCATGAAAAATGCCGGATAGCAGTAGCATCTGTTAAACAATCTACCTTAAAAAGTAATATCAACGACTTATGTCAAGTTCTAATTGAATATGGCGTTTGATTAAAATCCGTGTTTTAGTTTATGAGATGGAAAAATATTGCGGAAATCGTAAGTAAATCTGAATAGAAGAGTGACCTATAATGCGATATACAATTTCGATGTTCTTTTAGAAAAAAATTAAACATTCGTGAAAATCTTCAACTACCGTTTTTTAATGGATTTATAATTTTTACAAATTTCAGAATACGATTTGATGACGAAAAAAATTATTTTTGTGAGTCTGCCTGTCACTTTGCTTGCAAGTTTCTCGGTACATTAAAAAAAATTGTGGGTGCTCTATCTCAAGAACTATAATACACGGAATCTCACAAGATGTTAGATTCAGTTTGATCTTGATGTAAATTGCTTGTGATTAGATTTGGTGTATAACACCCAACAGGTGACGCCACTATGCTTCATTTTTAACTATTTTAGCCATAGGTCTAAATCAAGAACTAAAGAAATCATTTTCGTTGAAATTCATATTCTGTAGATCCTTGATATGATTTGGTGCTGATTTTACTTTGGCGTAAATCGCCAGGCAACTGGTGTAGCTATGTCGCGTTTGTCACGATCTCCGCAAAGGCTTTATCTCAAAAAGTAATGAACAAATTTTCATAAAACTTCAGATTCAGACATACTTTGATAAATATTGGTGCTAATTGTGTTTTGGTGTAAATCTCTTTACAGGTAGAGCTGCTATGCTCCATTTTCTACTATTTTAGCAATAGCTGTATCTCAAAAAAGAATTGACGGATATACATTAATTAGACATCAGATTCAGTTTGGACGTAAAGGAAAGTTGTTGTTAAGTTTCGGTGTAAATCATACAACAGGTAGTGCTTCTATGCCGCATTTTCATCATTTACACAATTTTAGCGATAGTTATATCTCAAAAAGTAATGCACGGATTTAGTTATCTTTAGAATCCTCATGATATATTGCCATTTAATTGCGGCACTGTGCTTATGATTTTTGAAGTAATAACATACATTAGGTAAAAGAAAGTTTTGCGATTGGCACATGCGACTAGTTATAAGTGTTTTTCTAGATATGCTATATTTTTGCTTGTATATACATTAGGTAAAGACTTTTTATTATTAAATTGTATAGATAAAGAAAAATATTCTTTCAGCATATGAAAAAGTAATTAAGTTGCCAGAAAATGTATTGCCAAATTTTCTTCTTCCGCCAAGGCTAATCTATATATATAATACTACGCTAACGTATGTGGCACATTATATTTGTTAATTTATAGGCAACTCCCAAATGAAACGCTTCTAAGTGGCGGTAAATTGGATTTGTTTATTGCAAATATGGAGCTTCAAAATATCGTTATTTTTTATTTTTTTATTCTATTGGCTTAAAAAATAAATAAGAATCATGATTTTTTAACGTTTCAGTTTCAAATTAAAGTTATGGTATTATAAACGAAATGAGAGAAAGGATTATACTATTTAATACATTTTAAATGAAATTAATGAAATACAAAACAAAAAGGCCACGTGTACAATATTTCGGGATGCGCCAGTTAGCATAAAATGGTACTTCTAGGTTATTCCGTCGACCAAAAAATTATCGCCAAAATATAAGATTAAATGCCAATAATGGATGATCGTGAATGTCACATTCGATGACATTAAATGCGATTCACGTGTTTAAAATGTCATTAAGTGATTTTTATTTCGACTTTTTATTAATATTTTTATTAATATTCTTCTAATTATTTGTTTTTTCGTTATTTAAAATAAAAATTATGTCAACATGTATATTTTGGCTATTAGTTTGGCGATTTGTATAATTTGGCGAAATTGGTCGACGGGATAACCTAGGAACCCCATACCCATAAAATTGATGGTATTGATTACAATATTTGGCAATTTATCACTTGCGCATAGCTGAAAAATGAACCTATCTCTATTATGATTAACATTCACCTATTCAAAAAATTCTAGGGGTGATAGTACTGGAAATACAAGATCAGAAAATACAACAAAAACATAGAGATTTTCAAAATATTTACACTAAAGCGAAAATGTTTTTGAGATCAATGAAACAAAATCTACATACTTGTTAAATGCGACAAAAACGAATTGTTTCAATCACCTCGCCAAAATGTATTGGCAGTAGTAATAATAGATAATCATTTCATATATCATCTCGGTTATGTAAAAATCTTCAATAAAACTTGCATACAGAAAATTCAAGGATAAAAAAAAAAAAAAAAAAACAAGCGCTTATACTATTTCCAGTAACATAAAAACAGGTTTAATGAATTAGAATTTCAGAGTCTCTAATATGTGCTGACGAAATATGCTACAATATAAAATAATTATCATGATTCTATATGATAGATTATAAAATAATAAAATATGTATATATTTCACACTAAGCATTAGACGCATTGTAACAAAATACGGTACTTTTGTGTTAGGTTTGCGCCAATGATATTTCAATGTACTATCCATCTATCTAAATCTATACGTACTGACAGATAAATATAGTCATTTATCAGTGGCATCTGGTTAACGGAAAATTAAAGAAAATAATTTTACTTTTTCTCTCATAACTTTTTTTATTATTATTATTATCTTTTAGTGTATCTTAGAGGAAATTTTTATTCCAGATTTGCAGCGAAAATTAACTTAAATATGTTAACATCTATTAGTCGAGTTCATTTTTATAACTTGATTGGATAAAAGTAGTGTTTAAGGTTTATTTTGAACGAAAAAAACTTTTAGAAAGAAATGTATTAATGAAAATATATAAATATGTATACTAAAAATACCACAAAATACGTAAACAGTTTATGGAAATAAACTTTTTTGTAGATTAATATCATCGTATGCAATTAATCATATTATAACGTTCACGTGAAAACATATTCAATTGCATTAAAATAAACAAAAATAATTAAATTTCTACATGTGCATACTTACCAGGAGGAAAACAGACCCATGATTTTTCAAATTGTTCCAAAATGAATCGAAATTATATAGTTGGAATTGCAGAATAGCAAGTTCACCAAAATTTAAAATATTTAAAATTGGAGTAATTCTATTTCGGAAATAAAAAGTTCAAATATTAATTTACAACAATGAATCTCGAGCGGTAATTTTTTACAACAATGAGTCTCGTGCGCTTATGTTTCTCAATAATTAGTCAAGCAATTCTTAAATTTTGAACTCAATTTTTGTACGGCAAAATATTTTAGTACTCTGTTGCCACTCATTTTCTATGTTTAAAAAATTTTCTTACAGCAATGGGAAAAATTTCAACTGATTAGATATTTATAATAGAATCCAAGCTATCTACCTTAAGAATTGGCCATTTAGAACTGGGCCTATTTAACATCTATACATGAATAATATTTTTTCTTTCAATTTGAAAATTTACCATCTCTGTGTTTTTTAAATGTTTTAATATTTACAGCGTATGCTAAAATTTTCTATTTGAGAAAAATATATAAAACAACTTTGAAATTGTGGTAATCGGGCAATTTTTTATGATAAAAAGTGTGATTAATATCAATTCACTTTTATTGATGCGAAATTTACATGCAATTTTTTCACATGTTATATATATCTTTTTCGAATAAATGGTATACAAGGCCATAAAAATCCCAACGATTCTTAAGCTTAAAATTACACAAGTTTTAAAAAAAGCATTGACTAAAAAGACTGAAACTGCCAGATTTTCCTTCAATTGATGCAAAAATTACATCCTTTTTAGTGACTGTTTATTCCAATAGTTCTGGAATCGGAGTTGAAATCTACAGAGGAAGAAAAAAGATTTCATCTGAAGAAATGACGTCACAGAGATTGGGATTATTCCTTCATATCGAAAGGAAATAGCTCTACATGTAAAACTGGCGTAACATTTTAACTAGAAAATACTACCTCTGGCAATAAAGTTCGGTGAATGAATTCAGAACAACCGATCTGGCAACACTGGGGAAACAAAACGCTGCACCTCCATAGAGGCAAGTGTTGACCATCTTCCCCCACCGTTGTTCAGTTGAGCGTGGATTATGTTCTGTGTAAGATGTGCTTTACTAAGGGCTTTTTCAGTCTGTTGGTTCTTAAATGAGAACAGAAAAATGAACGAACAAAAGATCCGATTAAAATTTGATTTTAAGCTTTGCAAGACACCGAAAGAAATTCTTGAGGGATTGTGCAAATTGAACATCCACCATACTGGCCAGACCTCAATCCTCTAGAATTCTTCCTATTTTAACGATTCAAACTCCCTTTGATACAGATTTGACCATATTTCTGACATCCAACGAAACGTGACAAAGAATTTGAACTTCATCCCAAAAGAACACTTCATGCAAATTTCCCAGGACATGTAATAGCAGATCTCAGCGGTGCATTGTTATGGGAGACGACTATTTCGAAGGATGATACGATAAGTTTCGTTAATATTTTATCTACATTAATGTTACAGGACTATTCACCGAACTTTATTGTCAGAGGTAGTATATTCACTGATAATGGTGAAACGTTTCCATTACGAATATACAGTCGACTCTCGTTAATTCGAACTCATCGGGACCACAAGAAATGTTCGAATTATCCGAAGTTCGAATTATGGAAAATATGAAATTAAAACATGCTTAATATGGTGTTACTACAAAGGAGTTAATGTTATAGTGTTTTTTTTTATTATTTATTTATTTCGTTTGTTATCATTAGAATATGACTTAATATTAAAATAGAATGTATAAATACATAAACTAATTAAAAGATTAGAAACAAGCACAACGGAAGAAAAATTTAAAACGTCACTGATGGACAGATGGGTTACTAAGAAATTGGATATCAAATGCATTGGATTATATGCGTACTCGTTCGGAACAATTTTCCCAAAAATCAAAGAAAGAAAGTTATTCAAATGATCTGAAATTCGTGAGAAAGAAAAGAAAAATGAAAAATTGGAATTTTAGTTAGTTCGAATTAAACGAAGTCAAGAGAAAAAGTGTTCGAATTAATGAAAATTTTTAACGTTATTCTGCCATTGAAAATTTCGGGACTTCATGTTCAGTTCGAATTAAGCAAAGATTCGAATTATCCGATTTCGAATTAACGAGAGTCTACTGTATCTGAATGAAGTAAACTTAGTTTTACTTTACTTTGACAGAATAGCAAGAACTCCAAAACTTCTCAGAATCCGTTAAGCATTTGAAAATAACATCATTTTGTCGCAATTGTTAAGAAATATTTCAGCTTTATGAATGAATGTGTGCCGTCGCCGCAAACGCACACTTTGATTCATGACGTTATTTTCACCGTCGCCTTTTCTAATAATGATAGTCTTCAATAGCACATAATCAGAAAATTTTGAAAAAATACAGAATGTTCATGTCATAAGGATATTTCTAAGAAAATACCGGCAGAACCTCAATGTAGTGTCCGTATAATAACAATGAAAATTTCATTTTCTGGGAGGTTTATCACAGACTGGCGACAATATCTTTTAAATACGCTTCTATGATGAATACTTTTGAAAAAGAAATTTTTTTTTCTATTCATACTGAACTAGTTTACGCAAGTTTTACTCAAATAAATTAACTGTTATCACTCCCGTTTTCTCTTATCTATACTAATATTATTAAAGAGATAAAGTTTGTTTGTTTCGTTGTAGGAGTTAATCTCTGGAACTACCGAATCGTTTTAAAAATTAATGGCACCAAAATAATGATGCTAGTCCTTGTTCCAACACAGCCTATATTGCTTATCCACGCTACTATCCCAAATGAGGGCAGGAGCAAAGAAGTCCTAAAAGTATGATTTTTGAATTATTGAAGGACCTAAGAACGGAAAATTTGGAATGGTAGTTACATATAAAATATAGATTATCTCTAAGATCATTTCTTTAAAAAGTTGAAAATTAAAAAGGGGGTGAAAACGCGCATAAAGTGTTCTAAAAGACATTCTAAACGAAGCTTTCTACGAAGTCTAAAAAAAAAAAAAAAAAAAAACGAATCGATTTAAAAAGTAATAATGTCAAAACGATGGTGAGAACCCTTATCCAAGACAGGCTATATTTTATGTCGGTTTACACTACCCCAATGAGGATGGGAAAAAAACGTTCTACAATGCGATTTTTGTATAATTAAATAATTTAGATTAATGAAATTCCACAAGGTGCATATTTCTTAAATATAAATTATTTCATTTCAAACAGACCAAAAGGTAATTATCAATAATTATTGATTGAAATAATTATATTTAATATATTTTAATATCAATAATTATTGATTATTAAACCTTCATCTTCGATCCCACGACTCTCTTATAGATATGAGCATTTTTCCACCATTGATGACATTAATCTACATGCTACCAAAACCAGTATGCGTATACGTTAATATTATTGGTGTTTTTTCGTTGCTACTTTTACATTTCTATTGCATCTCTATTCAAGTTATAGTCGTGGAAAAAAAGGAAAAACCTCCTACTACCTGCAAAAATTTATCGGAAAAGAAAGTTACTTGTAACAAACGATTTGAAATAAAATCAACTTTTAAATGATGTATACAAAATTTGCTTAGGGGTTCATCTAAATAATATAACAAAGCCTAACTTTGTTTTTTTTTCTCAATAGCAGTACCCAATTCTGAAAGCATAAATGAACTCGACACCCTTCAATCAACCTGAAAACAAATTTTCATGTAGTTCGTACGGTAAGCTTCCGAGAAATTAATTATTCTAAAACGATCGCATTTTGTGGCCTCTATCCAAACTGAAGTTTCATACTGAATTGTTGGCCTGAGGAGCCTGATTCTTGATAATGGCACCTTAGGATCCACTAAAGCAGTTATTGAAGTTTTTTAGATAACAAGATGGCTTTAGAAGTTTCAAAATATCTAGTTAATTTTATTGTTGACAGACGCTTAAACCATAATTTTGTTTGTTTTTAACCATAATTTAAAAATTACTTGGAAAAAAATTTAATTTTTTTTTATTTTTTGCAATATTTTTATTGTTTGCAAAATTATTACAGTCTGCGCAGTTTCAGTTAGGATGACATTCTCTGTGTTTGTGATTAAATACATGGTTTTCTATTTCATTACTACGTAATTTTTCCTCCTCTTGATACCTACTATCACCTCTGTTAATTTGCCAATCGAATTTTGCAACACCATGTATTCATGCATCATTAGGAATGACTATACAATATGCTGAATCTTCGTTAAGTCAGAAAACTCAAAAGCACAGTTGAAAATTCCCCTTCAGCAATTTCCATCAAAACACGTGAATGTACTCGAGATCTTTTCTGCAGTCTAGTATATGATCTAAAGTGTTTATTCATACGAAGTAATATGCAGAAAAATAGCTGAATTTTAAAGTGTGTACATCAACTGAAAACGCACTTTCAGCAATTTGTCGCTCAAAGACACTTTGTCGATTACCGTTTACCGAACTGTTTTGTGTGTCTTTGTCCTGTAAACCAAGGATATGGTTTCTATTCCCAGCCCTGGACAATTTTTGCTCAGTTGGAAATATTCGATTCGTCGTTAATTGGGATCACTGGCCATATCAAGCCACATTAAATAATTTTCACTATATCCAACTCGCAAGCAATTAGTGTAACCTTTACATTACTTAAATTATACAATATGGTGCAAAATTTGTGACACATAGCCTGCATAAATAAACCATACACTCTGTAAAGTAATCTGTAAATCTACAGATATAAAATTTCAGGAACCTGTATGCTTAGTAAAATTTTATCTCTACACTGTACAAAAAAATGTATATATACGAAGCTAGTTTCTGCAAACTACAGAACACTATAACTTTGCAAAAGTATCTACGGGAATTACATTAATTTTACTAAACATTTAACTGTAACCCGGCTAGCAATGACCTAAAAAGTTCTAAGACTCTCAGTTTCATAAAAAAAATAGCAGCCTTACAGATTTTTTGATATACAAACATGTATTTGTTACATGTGGCAGCGGTAGTATAAACCATCTCTTAATTGAATTAATGGCTGAAATTCCAGTAATAGATGGAAATCTATTAGCATATGCAAATGGCCTGGAAAGTCATACATTGGTCGGAAATACTTGCTAACCCCATTTTAGTGGTTGATTGGTAAGTTTACCATTGGTTTTTCCGCTCAGAATCCTCCATGTTTTCATAACTCTGGATTCAGGAAAATACATTGATAAACCTACCGATTAACAACTAAAATCAAGTTTGCACAAGTTATGGCTTGGCAGACCAGTTGAATTTTAGTATGCTAATAAAGTTCTGGATAATCCTGGATATATCAGCCGCCAGATTGGTAGTCCATGCAGCTGCCTTCCCTCCTATAAAATTTCTAAAGTTAAAATGACTCTTCTCTAGATTCTCAATAAATTCAAGGAGTGCATTATTATATTTACATGGACGTTTCATTTATTATTTTATTTTCATGTATTTTTATTTTATTAAATTGTATTTCGTGAGTACATAATGTATGTATATAATATATATATATACATTACTAGTTATTATAAATGATATAAAAAATGCTACGCTGGGAGTACAAAAAACAGTAATGTCAAAAATTAGTCGGATAAGACAATCAGGGTTTTCTTTTATCGCAGACATATTAATAATTCCAGAAAAACAAATAATAGCAGAACCACCGATAAGATGATTTACACAAAAATTTAATCGAAAAAAACTTATGTCAAGCTCTAACTGAACCTAAAGTTTGATGAAAATGCGTGTGTTAGATTTTTCAGACTGAACCTTTGCAGAAATCGTAAATAAAATCTGGGTAGAAGCGCCACCTGCTGAGAGATTTACTTAAAAATCTAAACAACACTAATTTCAATTAGGGGATAACTAAATCTGGAATTTTATGAAAAATCGTGCATTAGTTCTTGAGGTAGAGCTATTGCGATAATCATGAAAAATGACTGATAGCAGCGACATCATTTGAGCAGTTTACCCCCCAAACAGTAACAGCAACAATTTATGTCATTCTGAAGGTTGATTAAAATCCGTCTGTTAGTTCTTGAGATGTAGAACCATTGCGGAACTCGTAAAAAAAATATGAATAAAAATGCATCTGTTAAGCAATTTACGATAACGATTTTTTTAGAAAAAAGAAAGTACAGCAATACCTTAGTTTTCATTCTTAATCCCTTTCAAAAAATCGCCGAAATCCGAAACCGATGTAAATCGATGAAATTTTGTTTATATGACTGTATGTAAATCCAATTTATTCTTCTAAACACACCAAAATATGTACCAAAAATAAGCTTTATGGAGAAAAAGTATGCTGTTTTATACTATAAACAATAAGTTTAAATATAAGGTTCTTAGCGTATGCTTATTAAGCACTTATAACAGGGGTCACTTCCTTTTGTAATATTTGTTGCTTTTGAAGTAGTATTAGCTTCAGAGTCGCGGGACCTATGTTGCTCTAAAAAGGGGGTTAATTCAGTGGCATGTTTAAGACTTTCCTAAAATTGGGCAAAATATATCATTAAACAAATTACAAGCTTGGTTTGCAACAGCTTTGATTGGGTAATTTTTCATCAGAAGGTCCTACATCTTATTCCGTATAGAGAAGATGTTATTAATCTCAGAAGAAAGCACTTGTCTTTTTCTCCTCATATTAGTCTGTTGCAACCCTAGCTAAAGGTCTTGCAACTCTTCATTGGTGAATTCTTCTCTATGTTCATTTACCAATTTTTCCACATCCTCGCCATTCATTTCTTTTAACCAATGAACTTTCCGAAATGAGTAATCGACCACACAATCTGTGCAAGGTCTAATAGATTTGAAAACCTTTTTATCCCATAATGGACCACTCACACTAAAGGAAAGTTCTCCAAAGTACCATCGAAATACACTGAATTGTTGGTTTAGACGCGCAGAGTGGTGTATACACGAGGAGACACAACGCCACAAACAGCACGCGAACACGTGGCTATCCATTTGTTTACTGAGAATACAACGATATCAACAGAGTTCACCGTCAAAATCCGTGGCAACCGACGGAAAACGACACAAAATTTTCGAGGAAACCGAAAAAGACGATAATCGAAGTCAACGAA
Source organism: Maratus speculifer (assembly GCA_964019185.1). Taxonomy (NCBI): domain Eukaryota; kingdom Metazoa; phylum Arthropoda; class Arachnida; order Araneae; family Salticidae; genus Maratus; species Maratus speculifer. The sequence continues at coordinate 24,721,327 of OZ025289.1, read as the reverse complement.
ATCCGAAGTATATATTATTAGCACTTTCCAACAAAGTTGAAAAGTGCTTATGCATCCGGTTTGTCTATCCATTTGGCCGAATAGCCGTCTGTTCACACTCTAACTCTCGTAAATATATTCGGTTTGTCATGAAATTTTAGGACGTTAATTACATTTACCCGAGAACGAACCCCATTGAAAATGAAGTTGGTGCCATGATTAGTTTATTTACAGAAACAGTCAAAAGTTTTCCATTACATTACGGCCTATCGCGAAAAATCGTTTCAAATGAATTTTAAAGATGTTAGACCCTGTCAAACATCTTCAAATTTATATGCATCTACGAAGTACACTAAAATATGCATTTTTTGAAGTATGCAGCGAAAATAATAGTTATTATTTATTTAGAGGACCGCACAAAAGAATTCCAATACATAATAATAAAGAAGGGGTTTGTTTGCGACATATTTTTCTTATGGTAAACGATTTCATGTATGATAAAAATTGATGTACGTTGCTGAGGATTAATATAAGTTATTTCATGCATAATACGTAGTGCACAGCATTTACAGGGACACACAAAAGATTTCAAATAGTACATTCTATCCGAATTCCTGTGTATTATGGAAGATGGCTGTTAGATGGATGAAATGCATTATTAATTATGATATACTCTTTTATGTTTCACTGGGTGTATGCATATTATAGAATTTATTTAAATACTAATTGTCACACAATTTATATATGCAGGGTTATACAAAAGATCTCTGAGAGGCTACTGAATATGAGCGTAATTTGCTTAAAGGTGATTTTTAAATATGTTATGCCTTTTTACGTTGAACTGCATTTAGTTTACTAAGTAATGTTTGTAGAATATAGATTAAAATGATAAATAGGGTCACGCAAAGAACTGGATACATGGTAGTCTTTGGATGATAATTTCTTTAAATTCGATTTAAGTAGTTTAAAGAGAATTTTTTTTTAAAATCTAAACTTTATCAATATACTTTTGTGTATTAAAGGTATTATGTATTTTGCAGGGCTAAACAAAATTATTCAAGTATGTTTTCATCTATTAGCATAAATTGCTGAAAAGAAATTTTCAACCAGTTAGGCGTTTTCTTGCTAAACTAAATTTTACCCTTATGTAGTCTATATATTATGTATATGCTTATGTAGTCCATATCAAATACATGGCTTTTCAAAAGTATTGGGATACATATTTGGATATGGACAATAATACATTATTTCCCTGGATAGCGAAGTTTTGTTAAAGATTCCAAGAAGTGTTGAAAAGTGTTTCATAATCTATGCTTGACGTATGATTTTTCTTTCTTGTGTTAATGTTGTCGAGGACTCGTGAAACTTCCGATTTTTAATTTTTATATATATAAATCTTCTGTGCGTGTGTACGTCACTGAACTCCTCCTAAACCACTGGACCGATTTTAATGAAATTTTGTGTGTGCTTTCCAGTAGATTCGAGAATGGTTTAGATTCACATTTCGTCGAAATTGATTCAGTACTTTTTTAGTAATTAGGCAAAAACTAATAGTTAGTGATTTTTCGCTAATTAAAAGTGTTGAATAAGTTCGATGAATAGAGTACGGACGTAATGCCCGAGCGGTCTAAGGCGCCAGATTTAAGCTTTGTTTCTTGAAGAAAGAGATCGCGTGTTCGAACCCCACTCCTGACAAACGTGTATGCTTTACAATAATATTTCCTGTATTATAATTTTGATTAACCGACTTCAGAAAATTGTTAACTTTTAACTAAAAACAGAAAAATAAACTTTTCTATCAAATATTGAACCGACTTCAAAAAATATGGTAATACGCACGATAAACACTACGCTCTTAATTTAATTTCTTATTAAAATTATGTAAGGAAATTATTTTTTACTCTGCAGTATTTTTTGAAGTCGGTTCAATATTTGATAGAAAAGTTTATTTTTCTGTTTTTAGTTAAAAGTTAACAATTTTCTGAAGTCGGTTAATCAAAATTATAATACAGGAAATATTATTGTAAAGCATACACGTTTGTCAGGAGTGGGGTTCGAACACGCGATCTCTTTCTTCAAGAAACAAAGCTTAAATCTGGCGCCTTAGACCGCTCGGGCATTACGTCCGTACTCTATTCATCGAACTTATTCAACACTTTTAATTAGCGAAAAATCACTAACTATTAGTTTTTGCCTAATTACTAAAAAAGTACTGAATCAATTTCGACGAAATGTGAATCTAAACCATTCTCGAATCTACTGGAAAGCACACACAAAATTTCATTAAAATCGGTCCAGTGGTTTAGGAGGAGTTCAGTGACGTACACACGCACAGAAGATTTATATATATAAAAATTAAAAATCGGAAGTTTCACGAGTCCTCGACAACATTAACACAAGAAAGAAAAATCATACGTCAAGCATAGATTATGAAACACTTTTCAACACTTCTTGGAATCTTTAACAAAACTTCGCTATCCAGGGAAATAATGTATTATTGTCCATATCCAAATATGTATCCCAATACTTTTGAAAAGCCATGTATTTGATATGGACTACATAAGCATATACATAATATATAGACTACATAAGGGTAAAATTTAGTTTAGCAAGAAAACGCCTAACTGGTTGAAAATTTCTTTTCAGCAATTTATGCTAATAGATGAAAACATACTTGAATAATTTTGTTTAGCCCTGCAAAATACATAATACCTTTAATACACAAAAGTATATTGATAAAGTTTAGATTTAAAAAAAAAATTCTCTTTAAACTACTTAAATCGAATTTAAAGAAATTATCATCCAAAGACTACCATGTATCCAGTTCTTTGCGTGACCCTATTTATCATTTTAATCTATATTCTACAAACATTACTTAGTAAACTAAATGCAGTTCAACGTAAAAAGGCATAACATATTTAAAAATCACCTTTAAGCAAATTACGCTCATATTCAGTAGCCTCTCAGAGATCTTTTGTATAACCCTGCATATATAAATTGTGTGACAATTAGTATTTAAATAAATTCTATAATATGCATACACCCAGTGAAACATAAAAGAGTATATCATAATTAATAATGCATTTCATCCATCTAACAGCCATCTTCCATAATACACAGGAATTCGGATAGAATGTACTATTTGAAATCTTTTGTGTGTCCCTGTAAATGCTGTGCACTACGTATTATGCATGAAATAACTTATATTAATCCTCAGCAACGTACATCAATTTTTATCATACATGAAATCGTTTACCATAAGAAAAATATGTCGCAAACAAACCCCTTCTTTATTATTATGTATTGGAATTCTTTTGTGCGGTCCTCTAAATAAATAATAACTATTATTTTCGCTGCATACTTCAAAAAATGCATATTTTAGTGTACTTCGTAGATGCATATAAATTTGAAGATGTTTGACAGGGTCTAACATCTTTAAAATTCATTTGAAACGATTTTTCGCGATAGGCCGTAATGTAATGGAAAACTTTTGACTGTTTCTGTAAATAAACTAATCATGGCACCAACTTCATTTTCAATGGGGTTCGTTCTCGGGTAAATGTAATTAACGTCCTAAAATTTCATGACAAACCGAATATATTTACGAGAGTTAGAGTGTGAACAGACGGCTATTCGGCCAAATGGATAGACAAACCGGATGCATAAGCACTTTTCAACTTTGTTGGAAAGTGCTAATAATATATACTTCGGATTTCGTTGACTTCGATTATCGTCTTTTTCGGTTTCCTCGAAAATTTTGTGTCGTTTTCCGTCGGTTGCCACGGATTTTGACGGTGAACTCTGTTGATATCGTTGTATTCTCAGTAAACAAATGGATAGCCACGTGTTCGCGTGCTGTTTGTGGCGTTGTGTCTCCTCGTGTATACACCACTCTGCGCGTCTAAACCAACAATTCAGTGTATTTCGATGGTACTTTGGAGAACTTTCCTTTAGTGTGAGTGGTCCATTATGGGATAAAAAGGTTTTCAAATCTATTAGACCTTGCACAGATTGTGTGGTCGATTACTCATTTCGGAAAGTTCATTGGTTAAAAGAAATGAATGGCGAGGATGTGGAAAAATTGGTAAATGAACATAGAGAAGAATTCACCAATGAAGAGTTGCAAGACCTTTAGCTAGGGTTGCAACAGACTAATATGAGGAGAAAAAGACAAGTGCTTTCTTCTGAGATTAATAACATCTTCTCTATACGGAATAAGATGTAGGACCTTCTGATGAAAAATTACGTACATTTATTTGATTTTCTGGAGTCGGCGCCAAGAGGGACAACGTCTGTCGGTGACAGGACAACGTCTGTCGGGTCCGCTAGTAGATTTATAAGTTCCTGAAACGATTTAATGCCGAAAAATTTCTATTTGTGAATCTGTCTGTCACTTTGCCTGTAACTCTGTCTGTGAGTCCTTCGGTATGTTAGAAAATATTGTTGGCGCTCTATCTCAAGAACTAATACTCGGAAGTGTATTAGATTCAATTATATCTTGATGCATACTGATTACGCTTCAGTGTATTAACTCCGAACAGGTGGCTGCTATTATACGATTCCTAACTATTTCCGCCATAGATCTAATTCAAGAACTAATGAACAGATTTTCACCGAGATTTAGATTCTGTATAAGTACGAAATTCACATACCTTTTTGGTATAAATCGCCCAAGAGCTGGAATGGTTATGCTGTGTTTTCCAAGATTTTCGCAATAGCATTATCTTAAAAAAATACACAAGGATTTTCATATAGCTTCAGTTTCAGTTTAGACATTGACATAAATTATTGCTGATTAGATTTTGGTGTTAATCATTCAACCGGTGGTGCTTCTATGCTGTATTTTGTACGATTTGCACGATTTTAGCGATAATTATACCTCAAAAACTAATTTACGGGTTTTAATATCTTTCGAACCCTTATGATATATTGCCCAATTGTGGCATTGTGCTGGAGATTTTTGCAGTAATAACGTGTATGAAACAAAAGAAATTTTTGAAATTCGCACATCCGATTTGGTACAATTGTTTTCTAGACACAGGTTATGTTTCTTTGTATATAACATTAGGTAAAGACATTTTCATATCAAATAAACTGTATAGATAGAGAAAAACACTGGTTCAGTGCATGAAAAAAGCAATTAGGTTATCAAAAAATATATTGCCAAACTTGATTCTCTCGCCAAGACTCCTATACTCGAAAAGTATTGTTTATTGTGTGCGAATTAAAAGCAGTTTTTTGATGATGAATTTTTTCTCCATTTTCTCCATTATGTTTTTACAATATATTTCTGTATTTTTGCTGATGTGAATAACATGCATTTTAAAAGTAGATTATATATTGTGTGAACAACTCACGATTTAAAGGAGTACGTTTCTGCTAATTGCTCGCCAGAGTTTTATTTGAGTACATTGGCGCAGAATTAGCAGAAAAATGACGTTTTTAAATGTAAGCCGTTCATACAATACCTAACATGTTTTTAAAATGTATGTCATTCTTTTAGCACTAGTGGCCAATTAGCAGAAAAGTACCTTAAAATGGTATGGATGCAATGCGAATGATGGCATAAGGCGCAATATTTGGCAATTTATCACACACTCTTGGCTAAAAAATGCACCTATCTCAATTATAATTAACATTCACCCATTCAAAACTTCTAGGGATGATAAGAAAACCTAAGAAAGCATCTAAAAGGAGATTTTGGCACGAAAGAGAAGTATTGGAAATATATTTTACATTTTAAACAATATCTACAAGTTTGCCAAATGCGGCAAAAAGGAATTGTCCAAAACAAATCGCCAAAATGTATCGGCAGAAGTCAGGACAAGCAAACATTTCATATAATCGTTTATGTCGTTTATGTAAAAATGTTCAATAAAACCTGCATATACAGTGGTTAATGATAAAGAAGTAACAAGTTTTTACATCTTTTGATTACTATTTCCAGTAAAAAAATTATAATAATAAAAAGAATCAATGAAATAGAAATTTAATGTCTACGATACAAACTGACGAAATATGTTACACTATAATATAGTTATTATTATTTTATATGATAGAATATAAAATGTAAAAAGATGCATATGTTTAGCACCGAAAGTTATTGTAACACAATGTAACGCCACTGATATTTAAAAATGTATAGCGACATATTTATTTATCTATACATCTGTCTATTCATCTATCTACGTATATATATATACATATATATATATATATATGTGTGTGTGTGTGTGTGTGTGTGTGTTTAAATATAGATATAAAAGTACTACTTGGATATCCGGTCGACCAATTTCGACAAATTATACAAATCGCTAAACTAATAATCAAATTATACATATTGACATAATTTTTATTTTAAATAACGAAAAAACAAATAAATTAGTGGAATTTTAATTAAAAAGAAATAAAACGTTGAAATAAAAAGCTCTTAATGACATTTTAAACATATGTATCGTATGCACTGATGTATGAGTAGATCTATCTACCTACATTTATATCGGTACTACTTGGTTATCCCGTCGACAAAAAACCATCGCCAAACTATATGGTTATATGCCAATAATAATGATCGTGTATGTCACATTTAATGATATAATCATATAGTTTGGCGATGGTTTTTTTGTCGACCGGATAACCAAGTAGTACCGATATAAATGTAGGTAGATAGATCTACTCATACATCAGCGCATCTGATTAATGAAAAACATCTAAAATACACATTCTCTAAAAGCGCAATTGAAAATTTTCAATTTTATGTGCAACTTAGAGAAAGTTAACTCAGTTTTATTCCAGATTTGTAGCGGAAAATAACTTAAACATGTTAACATCCATAAGCAGCGTTCATTCATATAACTTGATTGGATAAAAGTAGAGTTTAAGATCTATTTTGAACAAAAAATCTTTTAGAAACAAATGTATTATTTACAATACGTATATATATTTATTTCAAATCAAATGAAATACGTAAATAGATTGTAAAAATTTACTTTTCTCGTAGATTCATATCATCGCATGCAGCTATGCGTATTCTAATGCTCTCGTGATAAAATATTTAATTACGGTACAATAAACAAAAATATTTAAATTTCTATTTATGCATACTTACCAAGAAGAAAAGAGACCCATGGTCGTCTGTAATTAGTAGGAATTTCTCTCAAATAAATGAAAAATTTGACAGTTAATAAAGCTTAATAGCAAAGTTATCACAGTCAGAGATATTTTAAAAAGAGTATTATATTTCTGAAAAAGAAAAAATTTAAATATTGATTTACAACAATGAGTCTCGAGCAGTAATGTTTTTCAACAATGGGTCTCGTGCACTAATGTTTCTCAGTATTGAATCATGCAATTCTTAAATTTTGAACTTAAATTTTTGTACGGCAAAATATTTTATTTTGGTGTTGCCACTCATTTTTTCATTAAATAATTCTTGCAGAAACGGGAAAATTTTGTACTGATTAGATAAAACAATGTAACAATATTTACAATACAAGCCGGGCTATTTGCGTAATTTGTTTTGAGAATTTGCGAACGGGACCAATTAAATATCTGTATGCATATTATTATTCTTAATTTGAAAATAAGCCATTTTTTCATGTTATATTTTTTATGGTATAGGCTACAACTTTTATTTGAGAAAAATTTGGTAAAACTACTAGTAATCCGGCTATTTTTTATGATTAAAAGGGTGGTTAATATCGATTCAATGTTTTATGCCATATTTATATGCTATTTTTTCACATGTAACTTTTTTTGATTTAATAAATGGTACTCAAGGCCATAAAAAAAATCCAAAGATTTTAAACGTTAAAATAACGCAAAATTTAAAAAAAACGTTCATTTAAATCTTTAAATTGCAACATTCTTCATTAATTGGGCCAAAATTATATCATTTTTAACGATTTTATTCCAATAGATCTGGATTTGACTTGAAAACTACAGTGAAAGAAATTGATATCATCTGTGGAAATAATGTCACTTTTATAAGGCACTGGATTTACTCTTTCATCTCGAAAGTAAATAGTTCACCATGTGTAAATGACATAATATTTATCAAAATAGAAAGTGTATTCATTGCTAAAAGTGAAATATTTTTATACGAATACATCTGAATGAAGTAAATTTTATTTAAACTTTCCCTGTACTCAAGAACAATTCTCCAAAGAACGCAAAAACTTTAAATCACAGAATTAGTGATGGGCGATTCTGGAAATTTTGAGAATCGATTAAAATCGACATCGTATAAAACAACATCGATCATAATAAGAATCGATTTCTCAGTTCTAGAATCGATACTAGAGTCGATATTTCGATATTCAGATTCACACAGAGGAGCTCCAAATTAGTATTTCCAAAACTTAGACAATCAGCAGGACTGTAATTGCCGCCTCCCATCCCCCCCCCCCATCCCCATTTAGGGAGGCATAGAATTAAGCTATTGCAAATTTTAAAGTCGGATAGTAAGAATTTTAAATTTTAAAATGATTGTCACTTATGGTTGTCACTTACACAAAAACTCTGACAAATTTGAGAGACATAACTCAACTAATAACAACACTGAATAGCTTGGCATTAAACCGAGGATAAAGAGTGCCAAGAGCGTGTAACTAGGATGGAAAACAAAAAGTATACAAAAAAAAAAAAAAAAAAATAAAAAAATTAATGCCAACCAAATGTTACACGAGATAGTTTGGAAGAACAAAAAATATGCCCCATACCCAGAGGGGCAGGTAAACCCCACTCTTGACGGAAGGGCGACCATAGCCCAAATGTATCTTTTGTCGAAGTTTCAAAATAAGAATTTACAATAAAATAGAACGAGAATTGGACATTTTAAAAATTACATGCATACTTTGAACGGCCCATTTAGTTAAGATTGGCGAGGAAGGGGGGGGGGGAGACGAGGGATTAGGACGGACGAACTTGGAAAAACAACATAATAAACTAAAAAAACCCACATAACTGAGCTTCTAAACAAAAATATAGTGTTTAACTTAGTGTTGAATTCATGGGGTGGCTCGCGGGGAACATGCACTCTTTGAAACTATAAAAAGTGCCAAGAGCATGTAACTAAGTGGAGAGAGGGGTAGTAACAGAAAAAAACGAGGAGATAAAAGCTTTATAACGATATGTTACATGAGATAGTGCGGAAGAAACAAAAAATATGCCCCCCACCTAGGGGGGGGGCAAGGTAAATCCCAAGCGGACAGAAGGGCGACCCCGGCCCAAACGTATCTTTTGTTGAGGCTTCAAAATATGGATTTATAACAAAAAAGAACGAGGATTAGACTTTTTTAAAATCGCAATCATAATTTGAACGATCTTGTAACTTAAGATTGCTGAGGAAGGGGGGGGGGGGGTAGGACGGGCGAACATGAAAAAAAAAATAGTGGCACTCCAAGAGTGCTGACAAAAGTGAAAGCTTGAACAATTACATGTGTATTTTTTGAATCGTTAGGATATATAATTTTGAATCGTCAGGAAATACTTTTAAATGAATAAAAAAAAAGGTTCTATAATATTAAAGAACATATCAATATCTATAAAAAACCGCGCGATACCATATGTCCAGCTATTGTAGTTAACTCACTATAACTACTTTCTTACATTTTAAAACGCGATAAATACACCAACCAAAATTAGACCATACTATCGATACATTAATCCCTATCCAAATAAATCATTTTGTATTTATGCCTGTTACAATATCTGTAGATTACTTTTTGAATTATTCAAATCGGACATTCCATTCAAAATATATTACGAATTTAAAGATGACAATCTAAAGAAATAATAGCGCTGCTGAGCACTCGGTGGCCAATAAGCTTAGGGATTACGTGTGCAGTCAAAAGATTGCGGGTTCGAACCCCAGTTTCGCTGATATGTATCAACGTTTTTTTTTTTTTCGAAGAAGTTTGAAAAATTAAAATTTTAATCCATTATGGGGCCGTAACGTGACCTAAAATGATGGAAGAAAATTTCTTACCCTAGATTTGTAATGTATGAAGCATAAGTTTTCAATAGACATATTGTATCAAGAAATGAGGAAAACCCCCTCTGCCCCCCAAAAAAGGGTTATATAGGGAAAACCGGGAAACTGGAATAGCAAAAAGAGCGGCGAGAAATGGTTAGCTATACTAGAATTTTTCTCCGCACTGTAACTCCTATAGAAGCAAAGTTATAGCCTTTTAAAGATTGAAATGAAGTGAAGAAATAAGCAAAATTAGGTGAGTGATCGTCAGGGGGGGGGGGGTCCACAGCTCTAGGGGTGCCATGTAGCTTAAACTTTTAAGTTAAAAATGGTAGAGAATAATATGAGCGAAATTTTAAGGTGTATGTTGGGGGAGGGTGCAAGCCCCCCTCAACATTTTTTTTTGTTGTTGTTGTTGTTTCTTTTGAAGAAACAAAAAGATATGCCCCCCGGCGAGGCGCAGATAAACCCCAAACGGGCTGAAGGGTGATCCCCTATTTATCTTTTGTCAAGGATTTAAAATGTGGATCTAAAATAAAATAGACCGGGAATTGGACATTTTTGAAACTGTATGCATATTTCGAACGGCTCTGTAAGTTAAAACTGATGCGGAAGGGGGGGGAGGGGGTAGAAGAGACGAGCGTGAAAAATAAAACATAATAAACTAATACTTGAAATAACTGGACTTCTAAACAAAAATATAACGATTTAACCTAGTGTCGAATTAATGGGGTGGCCCGCAGGGGATACCCCCCCCCCCCAGAAGTTATGAGATTTTATGCTTTTTAATGCACAAATTGCGATTCCCCCTCTCTTACGGTGCTGTAAAACATGATGCCTTCCTCCGGAGTCGCAGAAAAATACCTGCATTCAACGCTAATTTAGCCTGAAAAAAAAAATTCTTATACGTAATTTTACATCAATACTACCATTAACACAATAAAATTGGAAAAATCCATTCGATCTGAAACATGGATCGATTTAAAGAAATCTATTTAAAAAAAATACTTTCAGAAGCGGTTTGAACCGGCAATGAACTGAAACTATCCTAATATAAAAATAATATAACCAAAATCAAAAAAGTAAAAACTAAGCCGCGGTTGTGGGTCGTCCTCAGCTATCCCATGGGGGAAAAAAATCACGTCAAAATATTAAAATTTGAGCAAGATATTTGAAAAGAACGCCCCCATAGACTTTACATTGCCATCCGGGTCTCTTTCAGTCAGTAGTGTGGGTTCTTAAAGCTGTTCTTAAATCAAAAAGGCAATTTTATAACATAAGTTTTAATTTATTTTTGTTCGGAAATGCATGAAACAAGCAGATGTTGTTATCCTGAAACTATCTAATCACACTCAATTTCCTTTTTTTTTTTTTTTTTTTTTTTTTTTTTTTTGTAAACACAATAATTGTTTTAGAAAACGGAGCCAAAGTGGGCGTTTTGAACTGACTTTCCGCGCGAAAGAAGAAAAAACAGTTAAACCGGGGCGAAAATCGTCTTGTCACGTGATCGAAAATGTTTATAACTCAACAGGTAATTGATTGATCAATAAAGAATACTGCCCAGTTAAACTGAAGGCATTGAGCTCACAGGCTACAAATACTAATTGCACATTAAAGCTTTATATTTTCAAGGGTTAATTCCGTTCGAAAAAAAAAATTAAGAAGGGGAAACAGCTCTCCCCTTTTCTCTTTTTTTATACTTAATCATTGAACCTCCTATACTATCAAAGACATGCTTTATCATATAAAAAATCTATATCCAAAATTCAGAGCAAATTAGATAATTCTTAATAAAAACCCATTTAGCATTTATATAATTTAAAAAGAGTTATCCCCCTCTTTTATACTTAACCATTAAACTTCCAAAACTATTCAGAGATTTGAACGAAATCTGAAAATTCTGCTTGAAAAACCCATTTATATAAATTAAGGGGGGGGGGGGACATTAGAACCCCTGTTCCCCTTATTTATACTTATTCAATGAACACCTAATAACAGTCACGGAATCGCCTCATCAGAATGATCCTAATCTAAATTTTGAACGAAAATTAATTCTGCATGAAAATCCCATTTATATCAACTAACGGGGGGGGGGCATTAGAACCCCTGTTCCCCCTACTTATACTTATTCAATGAACACCTAATAACAGTCACGGAATCGCCTCATCAGAATGATCCTAATCTAAATTTTGAACGAAAACTTAATTCTGCATTAAAATCCCATTTATATCAACTAACGGGGGGGGGGCATTAGAACCCCTGTTCCCCCTATTTATACTTATTCAATGAACAACTAATAACAGTCACTGAATCGCCTCATCAGAATGATCCTAATCTAAATTTTGAACGAAAACTTTATTCTGCATGAAAATCCCATCTATATCAACTAACGGGGGGCATGAGCCCCCCGTTCCCCCTCTTATACATATCGAATGAACTCCAAAAACTAATCAGGGAAGCGCCTTGTCAGGATATACCTACATACAAAATTTCAAGTGGATCGGATATTTTTATCATGAGTTATCGCGTTACGTACATACGAACATACATACAGAACAGACGGGCACATAAGCTCTCAGGCTATGATAGCCTGTGAGCTAAAAAGTGGCTGGTTGTGTTTATGACGGAAAATTAACTGCATGTGGGATATAGTCCTTTGGAGAATTGCCCTCTGTGGGGGTCTTTCTAAGGGAACCTAACCTGTATTTACGCAAGGAAATCCAAGGCTCGAAGAAAAACACAGAAAATTCCGAACAATTGGGTTCGAACCCAGCAGCTCCCGTCTACCAATTTCGAAAGCAGAGTCTCTCGGCCACGTCTAGGGTTAATCAAAAAAGAATAAAAAGAATATTGCCCAGTTAAACTGATAGCAATGAGCTCACAGACTTCGCAAACTAATTCTATATTACAGCCTTATACGTTCAAGGGTTAATTCCGTTCGAAAAACAAATTAAGGGGGGGGGGATCAGCTCCCTCCATTTCCCCGTTTTATACTTAATCATTGAACCCCTTAAACTATTCATGGATATGATTTATCACATAAAAAATCTGCATGAAAAACCCATTTATATCAATTAAGGGCAGGGGCATTAGCCCTCCATTTCCCTCTTTATACTTATCCGATGAACACCTAATACTAATCACGGAGACGCCTCATCAGAATGGTCCTATATCTAAATTTTGAACAAAAACTGATGATTCTGCATGAAAATCCCATTTATATCAATTTAAGGGAGGGACATTATCCCCCGTTCCCCCTGTTAAGCATATCGAATGAACTCCAAAACCTAATCAGGGAAGCGTCTTATCAGAATACACATATATCCAAAATTTCAAGTGAATCGGATATTTTTATCACGAGTTATCGCGTTACACACATACGCACATACAGAACGGACGGGCACATAAGCTCCCAGGCTTTGAGCCCTGCGTTTTATACTTATCCGTTAAAAAATGAATTTGTAAACGTGTCAAAACATTTTACGCTAGTTGTGCAGAGCCAGTTGAGAACAGCCTTAAGGCAAATAAAACATTGATGATTCTGACCTGTTACTTGTTTTTAGGATTCTCACTAGATATCGAACGCTAGCAGACGACTGCAAAATTGTACTCGATTGTACTCGAATTGATTGCAATCGAATCATTGGAATCGAACGTAACTTAAAATAAAACAATATTTAATTATTTTTGTGAAGTAATTTTTTAATTTTTGAGTGGGAGTCATTTTTTTTTTTTAAATTTGAATCATAAGGATTTCATCTTTCTCTGAATAAAAATATTCTGAGAATATTTATTGTTTTATACATTATGTCGCGATAATTACAGTCACAAAATTTAGAAGGAACTTCTACCTTGATCATGAAAAAGGAGGACGGTAGTGCTGCCATCTTTGAAAAATACTTGAAAGCTGTGTTAAATTTCCACAAATTATAATTACTAATTTAAATAAACTAATATGAATTGTACTATACTTCGGTAGCGTAATCACCCGCAAACATGTTTTGAAATTTAAAAAAAAAAAAAAAAAAAAATCTATTTTTCTTTTTTCTTTATTGTAAAAGATGTTATTATTATTATTATTATTATTATTATTATTATTATTATTACTTTTAAAGGGTTTATCAGTTTAATAAAGTACTATAATATATCTATCACTATATATTTTATTAGACTACTATTACTAATATAAATAGACTTTATTATTTTAATACATACATCTTAAACGATAAAGTAAATTTAAAGAATTTTTAATGTAAAGCTTATTGCAAGCATGATTTGGCGCAAAAAATGTTGTTTAATATCCTTAATGGGATTCAGGCAGAGAGGTTCTGCTCTCGAAGCTGGTAGACGGGAGGCGCTGGGTTCGAATACAATCGCACCCGTCGGCCTAACAGTTTGGAGTTTTCACGGTTTTCTTCGAACCTCGGGAAAACTTGGTAAATACAGATTAGATTCCCGTAGAAAGATCCCCACGAAGGGCACTCCCCTTAGGGCCTATATCCCTCGAGTAGATAATCGGCTGTCACAAATTAAGGGGGCTCAGGGGTTGAAAACTTTTCAAAAAATCGATTTTTTTTTTATGATCTAGTTTGATTATTCAATTAATTCTTAACTCAATGCAAAGAACCGCATAAAAATATTAGCATTTTTAACGGAGTTATAAGCATTTATGTATCAATACTTACATAGCTCCATCCATATAATTTCAACTTTAAGACGTGTTTTCTCAAAACTTCATTTTTGACGACTAACACCGAGATTTAAAAAAAAATTATTTGATAAAATGGCTTTTTTTTTTTTTTTTTTTTTTTTTTTTTTTTTTTGCATGCATATAACATTATAATCTAGATTATGAATTAAGGATATAACTATCACTTAATAAAACCAGCATTAAAAAATCTCTCGAAGTTGAAAATTTAAAAACAAAAAAACCCTAAAAAATGCAACTTTTTTTTTTCCATTAAAAATACTCAAAATATTAAACTATCTAAAATATATTAATTCATAATCTAGATAATGATGTTATATGCATGCAAAAAAAAATTAAGCCATTCCATCAAAT
This sequence comes from Maratus speculifer, assembly GCA_964019185.1. Lineage (NCBI taxonomy): Eukaryota > Metazoa > Arthropoda > Arachnida > Araneae > Salticidae > Maratus > Maratus speculifer. The sequence goes on along the minus strand of OZ025289.1, from coordinate 24,706,313 downwards.
AGTTTTTTTTAAAAAAATCTTGGTGTTAGTCGTCAAAAATCAAGTTTTGAGAAAACGCGACTTAAAATTGAAATTATATGGATGCAGCTATGAAAGTCTGGATACATAAATGCTTATAACTCCGTTAAAAATGCAAATATTTTTATGCGGTTTTTTGCATTGAGTTAAGAATTAAATGAATAATCAAATTAGATCATTAAAAAAAATCGATTTTTTGAAAAGTTTTCAACCCCTGAGCCCCCTAAACAAAATCATGTATTTTGAAACATAAAAGTCACCAAATTGAGCTATGCAAACAAGCTAATTTGCAAACAAGTTGAGTAGAAATTTGTTAATTAAATGCACTTTTGAATTTGAATTAATTTTAATTCTAAAGTAGATTTTTTTCTCTATTCGATACTACAATAGCTGAAGTAATTCAAGGTTTAATAATGATGAAAAGCCATAGCAACGGTCATTGGCCCCCATTGTTATACATTACTAAAAACAGTTTACCGTTTTTCCGCAGCATGCAAAAGTGAATTACGATCGAAAAGTCTGTAGTGAAAAAAAAAATTGTCTTGTTGCTAAATAATAACAATAATAACAATAATTGTGATTGTAATTGTAATAGTAATAGAAAGAGTAATAAATGAATGTATTTGGAAATTTTTCGAAATGTTGTTATGACATAAAATAAGTGAATTGCCGCATTAATTGTTATAACACATAGTACTTAATTTTAATACAAATCACATCTGAAATTTCGATTAAAATTTATAATTTAAATGTAATATATTTATTTATTTACTTTTTTTATTTTATTTGAACTAAAACTGACAGTCATTTCTGGTGACATTTCATCATCACAGCTGCTCCTGAACCGATACTGTCTTTATAAATTAAAGAGATTTAATTCATCATTTTGCCAAAAGATAGCAGCACGACCGCTCGGAGTTCCTCTATTCTTTAGAAAGACTATTGGCATTTTTCTGTCATGTCTAGGGTCCAGGGCTTAATTACACAATGAATGTAAGAAAATTATTGTGTAATTCTATGGATTACACACAATGTTGCAGTCGTTAAAAAAGAAAGCAGAGAGTATACGGTATAAGCAGAGGATATACGCTGACATCATGAACCTTTATATGTAAGGTATACGGCAGCGCCGAAACTAGTCTTTTTTGCGCCCGGGGCAAACATGGATTTTGTGCCCCACATATATGCATTATTTACCATAAACACACCAAAGAAAATCTTAATTTGGCGCCCCCTTCACCTTCTGTTCTGTTGGCGCCCGGGGCACGTGCCCCCTCTGTCCCGCTCTAGTTTGGCCCTGGAATACGGTATTGCTTAATTTGAGAAACAGAGGGTATACGGAACTTCTTTAAAAAATACAGCAGATACATGGCATATACCCCCGTATACTCTCCACTACATCCCTGATTACACTAAAAACTAGTCGTTGGGGGCCACCGTAATACTTACCCATCATGAATATGCATAATATAAAATATGAAAATAAAACATGTGTAAACTATTTATAAAATGCATCGCAATTCCAAAGCAAAATTTAAACGTACAGTCGACTCTCGTTTATTCGAAATCGGATAATTCGAATCTTCGCTTAATTCGAACTAAACATGAAGTCCCGAAATTTTCAATGGCAGAATAACGTTAAAAACTTTCATTAATTCGAACTGATTCCCTCTTGACTTCGTTTAATTCGAACTAACGAGAATTTCGATTTTTCATTTTTCTTTTCTATCTCACGGATTTCAGATCATTTGAATAACTTTCTTTCTTTGATTTTTAGGAAAATTGTTCCGAACGAGCATACATATAATCCAATGCATTTGATATCCACTTTCTTAGTGCCCCGTCTGTCCATCAGAGACACCTCAAATTTTTCTTCCATTGTGCTTGCTTCTAATCATTTATTTAGTTTATATATTTATACATTCTAATTTATTATTAAGTCATATTCTAATGATAACAGATGAAATATATTTAAAAAACACTCTAACATTAATTCCTTTGTAATAGTACCATATTAAGCATGTTTTTATTTCATATTTTACATAATTCGAACTTCGGATAATTCGAACATTTCTTGTGGTCCCGACGAGTTCGAATTAACGAGAGCCGACTGTATATTTAAATAGTTTTAATGTACATAGTAATACTCTATTAATGAATTGCTGATGAACCAATTTCGACAAATTATATAAAACTCCAAATTACTCAAGTAAGTACCGAATTGCGTAAAAGAAATATCCTTATAACTCAAAAATAATAATCATATTAACTAACAGTTTACTGCGTCGAAATAAACGTCTCATCTCCAATTAAAATATGCTTTGAATTGAAATTTGAATGAAACACAAGGTCATGAAAAATCGAAAAATGGGAAAAACAGGATTACAAATATCTCAGCAATTAAACATCCGATTGATTTTGTCCTTTATGTAAATTTTTTTTATTTTGTTTTATTTTACGTCTTCTCCTTAAAATAAAAAAAATCCGAAAATTTTTATATACCTTTCATCAGAGCGAATTTTTCGAGAGTCCGAAAAAAATAGTTCCGGATAATTGAGGTTACTGATATTAAATAGGCTTCGTTCCATTCTTACATACTAAGCGCATACAAAATTTCAAGTCTCTAGTTTGTTTGGGAAATAGAGCGTTTACAGACACACAGACAGAAAGCATTTTTTTTTTTCTAAAAATATATTTTTCGGAACCTTCAGTAATCTAAAACGTGTAAATCCGTCAAAATTTTTTCTTTCGATTTTCAAACGATTGCAAGACTTACCCTATACTACGTATGATGGGTAAGTAACACAACACCATATGTAGCACGGTTTTCCCCTTTAAATTTTAAGAATGCCTTTTCAAAATAGAGCTTCTAATTGCTTCTTTTTATTTTCTACAATGTACATTCTACTTTGGAAATATTATCGCAGTTCACTCATTTATTGTGGATTTTAAAATAATTTTGAAGCCTGACTTTTTCTAATCTGTATGAGTGACGGTGCTGCGACAATGAGAGTTATCCTGGACAAATCTGGCCGACACACAATTCACTCGGAAACCTTGTTGTTTGTGACATCTGGTCTGATATCTGAATCAGCTCAACAGGAGAAATAAATCGCAGTTAATGAAACTCCAAGAAACGATAGAAAATCAATTACACCTGATTGATCTTAACACGATGTTTCTAATTAGTAAATAAATCACACGAGTTGTAATGTTCCAAATCGAGTGAAAATTGTCCAGAGCCGACATTCAAGCCATGGACCTCTTGGCTGTAAGAAAGATTTCGCACACATTATCAGATATGAATAGCAGTTGTCGAAAATGACGTTTTAATACGGTATGTGTTTTTGTTTTGTTTTTCATATATACAGTAAAACCTCCATAACGGACACTCCCAAATAGCGGACACCTCTATTTAACGGACAGTTTATCGATCCCCACTCCCAAAATCTAAATTTCTGTATGTTTAACAACCTCTGAATAACGGAAATTCTGAATAGCGGACAGTAATTTTTGTGATAAAGTATGAGAAATTGTTTTTTAACGAAGAAAAAAAAGTAAAAAACCTCTAAATTTGCCAGGGAAATGTGCCGAAATTTTGTGATTACGGATAAATGTAGAGAGTGGGCAGGGTCCCACTTGGTCCTTCCCTCCTACGTCCAGTATTAAATTCAGGGGATGGTCCGAGGGACATTCCATCCCGGAGCATCACAATCCCCCCCCCCTCCCACACTCCCCTCCGGAATATTTGAGATTTTACGCTTTTAAGAAGTGGCAAAATACAGTTATCAGTGACACTTAAAAGATGATTCAGGAAAATTAAAGCTATTGACATGGTTAAAACTTCACATTGAAATAAAAAAACAAAAAAAAAAACAATGTAATCTTTAAATGCTAAAAGAAACTTTTAAAATGCATTTTTTTTTTTTTTTTTTTTTTTTTTTTGCACGAGTGTAACAAACAGTGCATAAAGCAATGTACCATTTTATTTTAATATTTTCGCTTAAAAAATAATTTTAATTTCTGATTAATCATATATTAGAATTTTAGGACATATAAAAGCCAATTAATGGCACTTTAAGCATTTCCTAGCAATTTTTGAATCTCTGAGATTTTTCCCAATAGCGGACACCTCCGAATAGCGGACAGTTTCCGCGCTTCCGAGGTGTCCGTTATTTGGAGGTTTTACTGTATTTTTTTTAATTTAGCTATCTCATTTTAACAATCAAGATTATAAATCATTTTCCAGCACATTCAGAATCCTGTCATAAAAACTCACAGTTTAATAAGGTAGAAGATGATGGCTAAACAGTACAAAAAATGCACAATACAGTTAAAGACCCAATTTCAAAAATTAACAACAATAGTCAGAAAAATATCAGAATCATTTTGTCCAGCCCTGTATACGATCGATAGGTTTTTATAGATAAATCATAAGTATGCTGAATCTTACTTCAGTTTGGAAATGCATACTACAATCAGGGATATAGTGGAGGGTATACAGGGATATAAGCCGTATACCTTCTGTTAGGATGTGTGTCTGGCAATATTTTAACTTTCAAAAATTCCGATCATTATTTTAAGAAAAATTTATTAATTAATAGTCATTTCAAAAAAGGTAATTTTAATTTTCCATAATTCCATTACTATATCAAATAAATCCAGTATTTTCACTTTAAACATCGTAGCTTCCCTATTTGACATAATAGCAATATACAGTGTCTCACAAAAGTGATGGGACACTTGTGCTTTATAAAAAGAAACTGCAATAAAATAAATAAACAAACATGTGCAAAAAATTTTTGGGTGTGTTTCATATTTAAAGTTAGTAACAATTATTACATAACATACATTTTCTCAAAATATTAAAATATTAATTTAGTAAAAATACAATTGTTCAGAACGGAGCAAAAAATGGCTCACATAAGTGATGGGACACTTACTTTTCCATCAAATATTTATCCAAAAATTTTACTTTTTAAAAGGTTTTAATATTTTGTTGGATTTCCTTTTACTTTTAAAAGACTCGACTAATTTTTTTGTGATTTCTGGAATGATTTTACCCCATTCTTCTTGAAGCACCGATTTTAGTTGTTGTTTTGAAGAAATGGTGTGTTTGCGAATTCTTGATTCCAATTCTTGCCAAATATTCTCTATGGGATTTAAGTCTGGAGATTGTGGTGGTGTTTTTATTATTTCAGGACAGTTATGTAGCAGCCAGAGTCTAACGTTCAGAGCAGTGTGCTTGGGGTCATTGTCCTGGTAGAATTCAAAATCGTTATGAAGGTTCAATTTTCGTGCTGAAGATTTTAAATTTTGCTTTAAAATATCAATATACTTGTACTGATCCATTATACTGTCAATAAAAACAAGATTACCAACTCCAGCGGACGACATACACCCCCATACCATAACTCCTCCTCCACCATGTTTTACTGTTGGTACCAAGTTCTGTTTGCGAAATTCTTCCCTGGTTTTCTCCACACCAAGATTCTACCGTCAGAACCAAATATATTAAATTTACTCTCATCAGCAAATATAACTTTATTCCAGTAATCAGAATTCTTATTTATGTTGGATTTTGCGAAAGCTAGTCTGAGTTTTCTATTCTTTTCACTTACGAAGAATTTTTTCCTGGCTACTCTACCGTGATATCCAGCAGATCGAATTACCCTTCTAATAGTCTCAGGATTAACAATTATTCCATATAATGCTTGTAAATCAGCAGCAACTTTTGAAGCACTATTTCTTGGATTTTTTTTAATATTTCGAACGATAATTCGCTTTATTCCATTGGATAGCTTTGATGGTCGGCCAGGTCTTCTTTTATCCTGAATCATATGATTCTTTTTATATCGTTTAATGATATTGAAAACTGTTGAACGACTCAAGTTAACTGTTTCAGCAGTTTTTCTAATAGATTTTCCACGTTCAATATGCAAATTAATAACTAATTTTCGAATTTCAGGCGAAGTTTCTTTTCGTTTAGCATTTATGGCTACACAGAGCTGAAAAACACAAAAATTCTAAAACAAACTGGAGAGAAATACTGCAGACGATTTTATAAATTATTGCCAATTGCTTTTAAGTAAAAATAAAACTCCAAAAAATATTTTTATTGCTTATTTCAGACGATTTTTGTTGCATATATAATGGTGTCCTATCACTTATGTGAGCTATGTTTTGCTCCGTTCTAAACATTTGCATTTTTATTAAATTAATATTTTAATATTTTGACAAAATGTATGTTATGTAATAATCATTACTAAATTTAAGTATGAAACACACCCACAAAAAAATGTGTACATGTTTTTTTTAACTTATTTGAGTAGTTTCCTTTTGTAAAGCACAAGTGTCCCATCACTTATGTGAGACACTGTACAACATAATATTTTTCTAAATTATTTTATTATTAATTATTCATTCTTAAAACTATATTAATCAATCTTATTTTTAAATACAAATTATTTTAATGTAATCGTCCGGTCTTTTAATCGTATAGTTCGCAATTTATGCGATTTTAAAATTAAGCTTAATTTCTGTATTTTTTTATGAAGATCGCTGATTTTTTCAATTTTGAGCATCGCCATTTTTTTTCGGTCCCTCCTAGAAGCTTTCACATGAGTCATCAGGGCTCGGAATGTTCCACGGCCTTCCAGAATTTTCGTTTTGGTACAAATTACCCGCCAAAACCCGGCATTCGTCCTTCAGGATGATTCATCTTTTTCCAGATCTTTCTGGGAGCCAAAAGAAGCCGTGCTCTGATTGGCTGTCAGTGGCGTCGGAGACCAGCGCTAAAATTTTCGCGGGCGATTAGAGTCACATTTGGAAAAATATCCGTACTATAAGGACGTGAGAAAAAATTCGGGGATTTTTTCCCCGCTAGGCCTTAGGGCCTAGCAAATGGCAAAAATTTAAGTATGTATATAATACATAGTGCAGCCGATGCTCTACAATGATATTTTTTTTAAGAACTGAAAAACATTCCTCCACTTTTGCATAATAGTTCTTAAGGAATAATGACAGATAACGTCTTTCTACCATAAGAACCTCTGATTCTCCATTCCTGAGGCCTTAGCTATTAAGGATGTGCACCTATTGGCTCCGGAGACGTTGGGATGTTTCTGATTTCGGCGAAGGTGTACTGTATTTCTATCTTTAACTCCTGCAAGGAAATGATGTTGATGTAGCGAATCGACGGCTTTGGAGACCTACAGTTTTTTGCGATTTGTTGCAATTTTCAGTGTTAAACGTTGGGTACTCCAGCAGTTTTGGACGATCATAGCTCTGGAATTGGAAATCTCGGTCTACATAAAGTGTCTTCATCATGATGATCACGCGTGTTACATTGATTGATTACGGGCGATCTACGAATAAGAACTGTGAACTTTTATGTGTGAAACTGTTCATCATTTACTGTTTTAATATACAAAATATGAAATCAATGTGATCATTTACTCAAGAAATTCTGATTATAAATTTTAAGGCATGTAGGTGAAATCTTCTAACTGGATCCAGTAGTTTGATTTGTGTGTTTCTTTTAATAAATCATTTGTTTCGTAGTGATCAAGTGTCTTTTATCTTCTTGTGCACATTACAGTGTGGGGTCAGTATTTGTTTTTCTTTCTTTATTACTTTCTTCTATCTTTACAAGAAGAAAGTATTGGATTCATGAAAATTTTCGACTTCCGGTTTTTGACAGATTTATACGTTTTAGAAGGTCCTGAACACGTTTTTACTATTTTTAGAAAATGTCTGTCTGTCTGTCTGTATGTGACAAAAAATTTGTGGGCGCTCTATCTCAAGAACTAATGCTCGAAATTTAATAAAATTTTATATTCAGTTAGACCTTGATATGAATTAGTGCCTCTTGGTTTTTGGTGAAAATTGGCCTGCAGGCGGCGCTGTTATACTACGTTTTTCATGATTTTCAAGATTGCTATATCTCAATAACTAATGCACAGAATTTCACGAAACTTCAGATTCTGTGACCCCTTGATATACATAGACGCTAATTAAGTTTTGGTGTAAATTTTCCAGCAGGTGGCTCCTATGCCACGTTTTTCATGATTTTCATGATAGCTGTATCTCAAGAACTAATGCACAGAATGTCACCAAACTTCAGATTCCGCGATACCTTGAGATACATAGCCGCTGATAAGGTTTTGGTGTGAACTGTCCTATAGGTGGCGCTGATATGCTACATTTTGCACGATTTTTGCGATAGCTCTATCTCAAGAACTAATGCAGAGAACTTCATCAAATTTTAGATTCTGTTACACTAGAATATATAACATAATTAGACGCTGATTACATTTTGGTATTAACCTTGCAACAGGTGGTGCAGCTATGCTGCATTTTGCACGATTTTTCCGATAGCTATATCTCAACAACCAACGCACAGAATTTCATCAAACTTCAGATTTTGTTACAAAATGACATATAACATAATTACATGATGATTACGTTTTGTTATAAATCCTTCAACTGATGGTGCTGCTGTGTGTTTACACGTTAACACGTTTTACACGTTTTTTTTTAAACTAGCTATCTCTCACAGAATTTCATCAAACTTCAGATTCTTTTACACTATAACATAATTAGACGCTTTTTTACATTTTGGCATAAATTGTCCAAGATATGGTGTTGCTGTGCAACGTTTTGCAAATCTTTTGTTATAACTATATCTCAAGAACTAATGGACGAAATTCTATCAAATTTCAGATTCTGTTAGGTCTTGGCATAAATAGATGCTTATTAGGTTTTAGTATAAATTACCCAACATGAGGCACTACTAAGCTCTTTTTCTCAGAATATTAATTACATTTTGCGTTTTAGGCTTTTCGGATACCAGAATCTCATTAGGCTAGGTCAAATGTTCGAGGAAATTCGATAGTGAGTAACTTTAGGGTCACCACGTTTTTTTTTTTTTTTTTTTTTTTTTTTAAATATTAAAATGTACTTATGAGATAGAAGAAAGTTTTGGGTTTGACACATCCAGCTAGTTTTTATTTCAGGAATCTTGAAGTAACATATTTAAAGATTAACTGATTAGATTAATTTTTGGCACAACGCTTTGTTATCCACTATTCGACACGCGCCCCTAATATTATTTGAGCTGACTTGTCTCTGTTTTGATAAGTTTAGCTGCCGAAATATTGCTTGGATCGGTTTCCCCAAATACAGTCATAGCACCTTCTGGATTTTTTAAAGGAATACCATATGCCCTCTGTTCCTTAAGAAAGCTATAGTATACACACTCAACTCATATCACACTCACACACCCTTTGCCTTGAGCGTATACCCTCTGCCAGTGGCGTAGCTAGGATGGGTGACACCCGGGGCGGATGTAAATGGTGTCGCACCCTCCCCCCTACAATCCGTCATGTTTTTTCAATCACAAAGTTTGAGTAAACACTAGAAAAGTAAACATTTTACGTTATTATAACAAATGAACATATCATTCCTTTTATCTTTGGTCTTTCTGCATTATTATTAAAAAAAAAAAAAAAAAAAAAAAACCGTAGCGATTTATTATTTATCCCATAGCCCGCATAAGACAATGCGGTGTCTATATGTAGAAAAATCTTTCTTTTAAAGTTCTTTTCGCTACCCATTCGTTGGATAGGTTGTCTTTTGTTCCCTGGTGCATAGTTTATTTAGACACCCCGTTCTGTATAAAATTACACATTCTCAAAGAAACGAAAATTAACTCTGATGCGTCATGCGCTAGAAATTTCATTTTATTCCAGAATTTTTTTCCGAATCTTATAATATTATGTGCATATAAAATTGCAAGTAATGATTGGGTGTCACCCCTTAGAGGGTGACACCCGGGGCGGACCGCCCCCTCCGCCCCTCGCTAGCTACGCCACTGCGCCTCTGCTTAGAGCGTTTAACCTCTGTTATTTTTATGACTACACTCCTGACCACAATTCAAAAATCCCCTTCAACAATTTCTGTGAATAAGAAGAAATGTACACCAGATCTTTTGTGTGGCCCAATATATGATCTATAACATTTATATACACCAAGTATTATGTAAAAATGTAGTTAAATTTGAAAACACGTACATTATGAAAATTCGATTCCAGCAAATATTATTCGCAGTATACTGTAAATGAATACTTTTATTGTCCCTGTAAATAAATAATAAATGTTACGCACTCCATTTTCAACACATTTCAATAACGTATATCAATTGCATAAAAGTCCAAATTTATTTAACCTTTCCGGGTCAAATTTATTTTTAAATACTTTTACATTAATAAGATTAACACTAGCTTATTCAAATAGATTAATTAGAGTTTAACGAATATTATCTAAAACATAAGAAATATTCTTGAGTATTATTCAATGATATCCATATGACAATAGGCTAAGGAATAGTTTGGGGGGGGGGTGAAAATTTTTTTTATATTACAACAAGATTTAACTGATATTGCTTTTTGCGTTTTATTACACATGATTCTTTAAGGAAAATAACCTTTATTTTAAATGTAAAAAGTTAAATATGTGTTTAAAAAAAAAAGAATCGCAAACGGTGCAAAAAAATTAAACAAACATTTATTATTATTATTAAATGTCTAAACTTTAATAAAGTCATATAGTAAATGAATAAACTATACTAACATTACTACATGTAAACAGTAAACAAAGCATTTGTTAAAACAAAATAATACCCAATTAAAAGACATGTAGGGTAACATCCCCAGTAATTCGCAGGCACCGGTGATTGACACATCCTACAAAAAAGTCCTAAAATAAGATTTATATCCAGTCTTTTAAAATTGCAAGACCATATACCAGTTATATGCTCATTTTATACTAATTGAATTCGTGTGATAACTTTACCAATCAGTTTGATTGTGTTAAAATAATTAGTATATGCTCATTTACTTTACAGATTATAACTTTGGTTTATGCTACTAAATGACAATAGAGCACAGGAAAGAGAAATAATTGTGGCTTGTATCAAATTAGCCATTTTTGTTGCAAATGCTTCTTCTCTGGATTAAGAAAGGCATGCATATCAATTTATTATTATCTGATTTATAGTATATTTAAAATTTTAATTTACAACAGTTTTGTTTAGTTGAAAAGGGTTACTTTAATTGTGTAAAAGTCTAAGTGCAAATTACTGGTGATTACAGTAACTTTTTATAAATATATTTTTCTAAAAATACTTTTTCAAATATTTTTGCTTTACGTGGGCAAAATAGATGCACAGATATGCAATCTTTGATTTAAAAATATTTGCAAGTAAATATTTTATTTTTTGGTAATGAAAATAGAAGTAGTTTTAAAGACAAATCCTTAATGTACCAATTACTGGGGATGTTACCCTACTATTAATAGTACACGAGACCCGAAAGGGTTAAACATGTTAGAGTAAGGAAAGACGCCAGATAGACTAACTGAATACATAAACACGTTGGAAAGCCTTAAAAAATTAACTTTCTCATTTCGTTGGCGTTGAAAAGTATTCGATACATTATGCCGAATGCATAATTTTTCGTTCTTGCGGGGTTTTTTTTCCAAGTAGAGTTGACAAAGACGTATACGCGTTGAGAATTTTCATCTTTCCAGACTATTTATGAAGTAGCGTCGCTTTCACTGTCGTGTCCATAAATTTCCGCTTTTACTTCCCGCTGGGCAAAACTGTTGACGGCACCACAGCCTAAGGCTGCGAGCGAACAGTACTACTTTTTATTACACTAAAAGAGCAATAAATCTATCTTTGTTTCCGTACGGAACAAAGGTGAAACCTCTTTAAATGATTTTTGAGGGACTGACCCTACCGAATTGACAAAGGAAGGGAAAGTTTTATCTACCCCCACCCATCTTCAGCCGTAAAACTGTCAACTGATTTCGAGTTCGATTTCTCTCTTGAAGGTCAAAAAAGTTCACTGAAAAAGCAATTTATACATCAAAGTGCCGACACGAAAGATCAAAAATAGCGACGCCTGACCGCAAGAAGTTAGTGCTATGTGTCTGGCCCTTAAGTTAGTTTACTATTTTGAGGCGTAGATTCATATCTGGCTGCAATTCAAGCGGCGACGGGAAACAATCAAAATTAGAAATCCGAGCACGCCTTTTTCCGCAAAAACATCTAAATAAATACGCAAATCTTGTGCAATGCACCGGATATTGCATAGAGCAGCGGTTCCCAAACTATGGGTCGCGATACAATCGATGTTTGCACAAAAATATATCTTATTTCACCTGTTTAGAAAATACAACAGATTTAACAGCAAATAATAAATCAAAGGAGACCTTAGTTTCTCTCTGAATGAATATACAAGAAGAATATCCAGAAATATCTAAATCAGTTTTCAATTTCTTCATGGAGAACAAAATTTTTCTTTTTTTTTTTTTTTTTGCTGTTTTTGAAAAACAAATACAGAGACAAACTCCGTGTAGAAAGTGACTTGAGGTCAAAATTAACCCATTTTAACCCTGATATAGATGTCCTCATCAGTAAACATCAGTACCAGATGCCACACTGATCATAAAAATATATTTTCCAATGATCAAATGTATTTTTAATTATCTTTGTAGTTTGTAATGTTGTTTTAATTATCATTTTACATTCACACATTGGGATTTCCAATGCTTATTAATTTACTTATCAATGCTTATTAATGCTTATAATGCAAAAAGCTTCGCAAAAAAATTTGCCTTTTTCGTTGGTTAGGGTAGCTAAAAGCTTATAGAATTGATAGAATTTTCCTATTGATATATCCCTTATATTAGGTGGGTCGCGAAATTTTTTTTTACTTAAGAGCCCACAATAGTCACAGAAAAAGTACGCATAAAGACCAGGATGATTATGTAAAGTCTATGGAAGCGTTCTTTTCTAATATCTCGCTCAAATTTTAATATTTTTACATGATTTTTTTTGCATAGGCTAGCTTAGGACGATCTACAACCGGGCTAGTTTTTACTTTTTCGATTTTGCTCATATATTTTTTATATTATGATAGTTTTAATTTTAGAACCGGTTTAAACCGGTTTTGAAAGTTAAAATATTTTTTTTTTAAAAATCTGAAACCAAAACTGAAAAAGTAAAAACTAGCCCGGTTGTAGATCGTCCTAAGCTAGCCTATGCAAAAAAAATCATGTAAAAATATTAAAATTTGAGCGAGATATTAGAAAAGAACGCTCCCATAGACTTTACATGGTCATCCGGGTCTTTTTGTGTACTTTTCCTGTGACTATTGTGGGCTCTTGCGTTCTTTTCTAATATCTCGTTCAAATTTTAATATTTTGACATGATTTCTTTTGCATAAAATAGTTCAGGACGATCCACCACCGGGCTAGTTTTTACTTTTTCAATTTTGGCTTTAGATTTTTTTTTTAAATTACTTTAATTTTCAAAACCGGTTTAAACCGGTTCTGAAACTGAAACTATCGTAATATAAAAAATACATAACCAAAATCGAAAAAGTGAAAACTAGCCCGGTTGTGGATCGTCCTGAACTATTTTATGCAAAAAAAATCATGTCAAAATATTAAAATTTGAACGAGATATTAGAAAAGAACGCTCCCATAGACTTTACATGGTCATCCGGGTCTTTTTGTGTACTTTTCCTGTGACTATTGTGGGCTCTTAAAAGTGGGCCGCGTACCAATAAAGTTTGTGAACCGCTGCGATAGAATATTTGTTTAAAAACAAGTCTGTTAGATCAATGCCAGTATCTTTGCTAGAGGAGATCAAAGATCCCGTAAAGCATGGTGACGTCACTGCAACGTCGTTGTGAAGTCACATTGTGACTTTGTGACCATCGATTGTCGATGTGAAGTCACAGTGACTAAAATGTGAAGTCGTTATGGCCGTTTTAGAGCTCTTTTGTGACGTTTCACAAAGTGGTCACAATGTGACATATTCGTGAAAAAATGTGTCTTTTGTGACTAATTTGACATTAACATTGTGACGAAACTGTGACAAAAGCGTTCAAAGTAAATAACATGTTTTGAAGGATATTTATAAATTTCTAAAGATTTTTAAGAAAGTCACATCTCAGTCACAATGTGACGTCACTGAGTGGTGGCATTTTGGTCACAGATGTGATGTGACCAAAGTGACTCACAGTGACGTCACTGTGACCATGCATGCTATTAGGGATGGTATATATTGTTCGTAAGTAATAGTATTATAGACCGTGAAGCGACAACACAGACAATCACCTCATCGAGTACACGGATAAAAATCTAGTATTAGTTAACTATCTATTCGCATATTAAAACGCAATTGGTCTGTCAAGTCCTATCTTGGTGGAAAACACCTAAAAACCCTATTTTAACGGTTATCCGATAACTTTACCATTGTGTTTTCTTGCACTCAAAAATATAAAAACATGGACGATTGAAGGAGAAAACAAACATAAAGCTAAATCTGTGATTCAACCGTTAAAGTCATTTTTTATGTTTTTTCCACCAAGGTAAGATTTGGCAGACCCATTGCATTTTAATATGCGAATCGAGATTTAACTAATACTAGATTTTCATCCGTGAACTTGTTAAGATGATTGTCTGTGCTGGCGCCTCCCTAGGGGGCTTTCCATGTGTCTGTTTAGGTTTTTAAAAATCCTAAAAATAATCAAAAAATCTCCGTGTCGGAGTGTTGTTTGTTCTAAAATCGTACGTGGATTTGGTTATTACTGTCTGTCTGTCTACATGTATGAAAAGAATTTTGTGTCTATAGTGGTGTGTTTTCACGATTTCTGTGATAGATATATCTCAATAACTAAGCTGTTCTTCTATGCTATATTTTATCACACTGATCATTAACTCGCGCTTAAATTCAAGGAAAGTACTATTTATTCATACATTTTACTGATCTATGATGAATCATAATATATTGATTTTTTAATGTAATATTTCAATCAAATTTCGTCCCTTTCTTTCATATATTCAAAAATATGCACAGCAGTTTTCTTTCTTTAATTAATTTTTCTTTCTCATAGTCAAATGCATTTGATCATGTTTATCCAAGGATCATAAATTTCCTTTTCATTTACGCAGAAATAAATAACAAAATGTTAAACTGATTGAATCATTTCCGCTATTTTAACAGCTGCATCAAACGAATTTAAAAATATATAAAACAAAATTACGATAATTACTTTCCCATCATACTCGATATGAATTTAATGCGATCTATTTATTTATATAATGTATGACTGTAATTTTAGCAGCTCATCTATAAAATTCAAAGCTGTTCTTATATTATCAGGAGTTATCACATATTTATCATATTAGTTCTCAGTGAATATATTTCAGTAAATGTATGTCTGCAATAATGTATAACGATCCTCCAACTTTTGATAAATAATGCATAGGGTTACCAGAGGTCCTTTTAGCGATATAATCCTGATTATGTTTTATCAACAATAATTTCAATTCCCCTATAACTTTTCTATTCAACGGATAATTTTGGCGAGTCCTTGATTCTAAAATTGGCTTTGATAGGCATAGGATGTTGACATGGTAATGTTAGGCGTACATTCGGTTCCTGTCTTTGCAACAGATAACAGTCTGTTGGCTCAGTGGCGTAGTTAGCGGGGGGCGGAAGGGGCGGTCCGCTCCGGTTGGCATTTTCAGAAAGAATCACGTTTTGAGCACCAGCCTTGGCGAGTTGGCGAAAGCGAGGACGTTCAGCTAGCTGCATCGCCAAACACAAAATAAAGTTCAAATGTGCCATAAAACATATAATTAATAGAATTATATTTATTACAAGCGAATCTTTGCTATTGTTTTAATTAACTTCTCAATTTCTTCGAACATAGCGAGTTAAGGAAATAACATTTTTGAATTGAGGAAAAAAAAACTTATGGTTAGACGCTCTGTGAAATTTAAAGCATTTTAATCTGAAAAAGCTCTTTGTTTTAAACTATGTTTTAGTCGTAAACAACGGTGAATAACATCTCCTCATATTATAGTCTTTGATTGATAACAATTACGAAAAAACAAATGAACAATAAGCGCGATCTCTTTGCAGAAGGAAGGGTTGCTATTCGCAAGGCGTTTGACGTCACAAACAAGAAAGGATGCGTAGCATTGACTTCATCTCCGCGCCAATCGTGTTCTGGCGATAAGGTGCTCAAAACGTGATTCTATCTGAAAATGCCTCCGGTTGTCACCCTCTAAGGGATGACACCCAATCTTTGTTTGCAAATATATATAATTTTATAAAATGTTGGGAAAGAATTCTAAAATAAAATGAATTTCTAACGCATCACGCAACAGAGTTAATTTTCTTTTCCAAGAGAATCTGAAATTTTATACAGAACGGGATGTCTAAATAAGATATGTACCAGGAACAGAAACCTGTCTATCCAACGAGTGGATAGCAAAAGCAAACTTTTTAGTATTTTTAACCGACTTCAAAAAGGAGAGGAGGTTATCAATTCGACGCGTATGTATTTTTTTTTTTTATGTATGTACACCGATTACTCCGAAACTATGCAGCCGATTAATTTGGTTTTGGTATTAAATTAAAGAGCTTACTCTCGGATTGGTACCACTTCCATTTCATAGAAATTGGTTCAGTAGTTTTTTAGTAATTAAGCAAAAACTATTAAAATTAGTGTGTTTTTTTTTGCTAATTAAAACTGTTGAATTAGTTCCTACAATTGAGTGAAGTCAGGGTGGCCGAGCGGTTTAAAGCGCCTGATTTAAGCTTTGGTTCTCGAAAGTGACCATGGGTTCGAACCCCACTCCTGACATACGTGTGTACAATAACTTTCCGTATTATAATTTTTACATATATATTTTACAAATTAAATACTAATTATGTTATTAAGAATATTTTTAACCGACTTCAAAAAGTAGAGGAGGTTATCAATTCGACGCGTATGTATTTTTTTTTATGTATGTTCACCGATTACTCCGAAACTTTGCAGCCGATTAATTTGGTTTTGATGTTAAATTAAAGAGTTTACTCTCGGATTGGTGCCACTTCCATTTCATAGAAATTGATTCAGTAGTTTTTTAGTAATTAAGCAAAAACTATTAAAATTAGTTTTTTTCTCTAATTAAAACTGTTAAATTAGTTCCTACACTTGAGTGAAGTCAGGATGGCCGAGCGGTTTAAAGCGCCTGATTTAAGCTCTGGTTCTCGAAAGTGACAATGGGTTCGAACCCCACTCCTGACATACGTGTGTACAATAACTTTCCGTATTATAATTTTTACATATATATTTTACAAATTAAATACTAATTATGTTATTAAGAATATTTTTAACCGACTTCAAAAAGTAGAGGAGGTTATCAATTCGACGCGTATGTATTTTTTTTTTATGTATGTTCACCGATTACTCCGAAACTATGCAGCCGATTAATTTGGTTTTAATGTTAAATTAAAGAGCTTACTCTCGGATTGGTGCCACTTCCATTTCATAGAAATTGATTCAGTAGTTTTTTAGTTATTAAGCAAAAACTATTAAAATTAGTGTTTTTCTCTAATTAAAACTGTTGAATTAGTTCCTACACTTGAGTGAAGTCAGGATGGCCGAGCGGTTTAAAGCGCCTGATTTAAGCTCTGGTTCTCGAAAGTGACAATGGGTTCGAACCCCACTACTGACATACGTGTGTACAATAACTTTCCGTATTATAATTTTTACATATATATTTTACAAATTAAATACTAATTATGCTATTAAGAATATTTTGTATTTAACCGTTAGCACAGAGTATCAGAGATCTTTTATCAACTCAATACTTTATCAGTGAAAGAGTGCTAAATTAATTGACTTGCAAAAAGTAACATGACATTGAATAAGTTTCCGAACCTATTGCGTATTATAATTTTTACATATATATTTTACAAATTAAATACTAACTATGCTATTAAGAATATTTTTAACCGACTTCAAAAAGGAGAGGAGGTTATCAATTCATCGCGTATGTATTTTTTTAATGTATGTTCACCGAGTACGCCGGAACTATCCAACTGATTAATTTGGTTTTGGTGTTAAATTAAAGAGCTTACTCTCGGATTGGTACCACTTCCATTTCATAGAAATTGGTTCAGTAATTTTTTAGTAAACAGTGAAAAACTATTAAAATTAGTGATTTTTCGCTAATTAAAACTGTTGAATGAGTTCCTGCCATGGAGTGCAGTCAGGATGGCCGAGCGGTCTAAGGCGCCTGATTTAATTTCTGGTTCTCGAAAGAGAGCGTGGGTTCGAACCCCACTTCCGACATACATGTATACAACAACCTTCTCCGTATTATAATTTTTACACATATATTTTGCAAATTAAATACTGATTATGCTATTAAGAATATTTTGTATTTAACCGTTTGCCCAGAGTATTTGAGAAATTTTACCCACTCAATACTTTATCAATGAAAGAGTGCTAAAATAATAGACTTGCGAAAAATAATATGACGTTGAATAGCGGTCTAAATCACTCCTGACATGCATGTATACAATAACCATTTTCCGCGTTATAATTTTTACACATATATTTTACAAATTAAATACTAATTATGTTATTAAGAATATTTTTTATTTAACCGTTAGCGCAGAGAATCAGAGATCTTTTATCTCCTCAGTACTTTATCAGTGAAAGAGTGCTAAATTAATAGACTTGCGAAAAATAACATGACCTTGAATAAGTTCCCTGAGTTGATTGCAATCAGGATAGCCGAGCGGTCTAATGCGCTTAATTTAAGCTCTGGTTCTCGAAAGAGAACGTGGGTTCGAACCCCACTCCTGACATGCATATATACAAAAGCCTTTTCCGCATTATTCTTTTTAAAAATTAAATACTAATTATGCTATTAAGAATATTTTGTTTTTAACCGTTAGCACAGAGTATCAGAGATTTTTTACCAACTCAGTACTTTATCAGTGAAAGTGTGCTAAAATAATGGACTTGCGAAAAGTAATATGGCGTTGTTCACAATTTAGATTGCAGTCAGAATAGCCGAGCGGTCTAAGGCGCCCGATTTAAACTCTGCTTCTCGAAAGAGATCGTGGGTTCGAACCCCATTCCTGACATCCATGTATAACATACAGTATTTTTCCGTATTATAATTTCTTTAACTGACTTAAAAAAGGAGAGAATGTTATCATCAATTCGACCGCGTATGTACTTTTCTTTTTATATATGTTCACCGATTACACCGCATCTATCCAACCGATTAAACTAAGTATTACGGTATAAATAACTAAAAAGTAAGAAATAAAATAAACTTTTTCAAAAAAATATATAACCGACTTCAATCAACGCTCTAAAAAGAGTTAAATAATTCTTTAAAATACCCTAATGATGAATTGTTATCTAATAACCACACATCAGATATCATGTACCCACAAAAAAATGGTTATAAGTTTAATACATAGAACTTAATATCCAGCTAACATGGTTTTTCGACAGAATATTTTTTACAAGAAATTAATTTACATATTTTTGATTTAATTTATGAATATATACATATAAAAAGTAATGAATTACTTTTTGAAGTTGGTGCCAAACTATTATAAGTATAGTAAAAATTGTGGTTATATTATGCCTAATACCATAAATAAAATGGTAAAAACCATTATTGATTGTGATTGTTTGGCACCAACTTCAAAAAGTAATTCATTATTTTTTATATGTATATATTCATAAATTAAATCAAAAATATGTAAATTAATTTCTTGTAAAAAATATTCTGTCGAAAAACCATGTTTGCTGGATATTAAGTTCTATGTATTAAACTTATAACCATTTTTTTGTCGGTACATGATATCTGATGTGTGGTTATTAGATAACAATTCATCATTAGGGTATTTTAAAGAATTATTTAACTCTTTTTAGAGCGTTGATTGAAGTCGGTTATATTTTTTTTTGAAAAAGTTTATTTTATTTCTTATGTATTTAAATTACAATTTTGTATTCATTTCTTCGAATTATCTGTAAAATCACAACAGACATGCAAAAATTGTTGAAATTTTATTTGCAATAATGTAGAATTGTGATTTAAAAAATGTGGTGGATTTGGTGGGGGGAGGGGGGTGACACCATTTACATCCGCCCGGGTGTCACCCATCCTAGCTTCGCCACTGTGTTGGCTAATGCCTTATTGTAAAGACTTATATAGTTATTAATATCTATTTTTCTAAAGTTACAATAAAATAAATCTTAATTATTTTAATATTTTGCAGTTAATTTCATCGGATGATAACACAAAAATTGGATGTGCTCTTATACAGGGTGTCCCCTCTCAACGGTGGCCAATGGCTAATTTCTAAACCGTTGGTCATAGACATATAGTTCCAATTGCAAAAATGCTTTAAAAAAGGCAAAGAATTGTTTTTTAAACGATTTTGGTCAAAAAAATGTTTTACTAAAAAATTACGAAAATTAAATTTTTATACGGTCCCCCGGTTCTATAAGTGATATTTAGTAAAAATTTTTCAACACTCTAGCAAGTAATACAGAAAAAGTCCCATTCATGTAACATTAAAATTGACCGAATTGTGAAACTTTAAATTTCATGACTTAACCCTTTCCGGCGCGGTGTCCCTTAAAAAGGACACCTAATTTTAATTTTACTGGCACCAAGAATATTTAATTAAAATTTTCCTTTGATAAAATGCCTGAAAATAAGCAAGTTCGTATTCTCTAATAAATTCGTTTATAAATTCTGGTGGCAGATAATTATTTCAATTAAACTTACTCCGCGCCGGAAAGGGTTAAACCACTTTTCTATAGCTGAAAACGGATGAGTTCAACTGAGCTTTAAGGGAACGTACACTAAGTGCTTAAAGTATTATGAAGGGAGTCGATTTCCAACGCTGTTCAAAGGCTACTTCCTAAACTATTTGTCACAGACATATAGTTCCAATTACAAAATGTTTTAAATGAGCGATTTAACTGAAGGCGCTGTCACAGTATAAGTTTAACGGTAGTGTTAATTATAATTAATTAACTTCTAGATTGGTTATTAAAATAACTGAAGACATGAAATTCAAAATTCTCTTTATCGAAAAAAATCAAATTTTGGGAAATAGCGAAAAAACTCTAAATACATCTGTTGGTTTTCATTATAAATTTTGAGATTGCATTGTTACAATAGTGGTGGTTTGTATAGACTGACAGAGAAATTAAAAAGCGATAAGTCGAGTTTTGAAATTCATATCCTCAATTGTATTTTTACGTATGTTTTATTTTGTAGCAAATGAAGCTGATTCTTTTCGTGATTTTATTGTAAAAAGGTATGTTATTTTGATAAGCTTTTATTTTATT
The DNA here is from genome assembly GCA_964019185.1 of Maratus speculifer. Classification (NCBI taxonomy): domain Eukaryota; kingdom Metazoa; phylum Arthropoda; class Arachnida; order Araneae; family Salticidae; genus Maratus; species Maratus speculifer. Next base: position 24,685,047 of record OZ025289.1, on the reverse strand, counting down.
CATAGTTTTCGTATGTAAATTTTCCTAGTTCAAAGCTTATATTCAAATTTTAACTCACTTCCAAATATCTGATTGAGGTTCAATTCCCATACTTTTTTAAACCCGATGATAATGTAATATTAATACGATTTTAGGTGCGTTCCATTTATTTATTTTATAGGACTACATCAAATTCTATTAGGTTGAGTAATCTAATAGAGCTTTAAATATGTATCATTTTATAACGAATTGTGACTGTTGCTTTTCATAGTTTAATTTAACAAAATTTCTGTTATTTTTTTACTTATATTTTTAGCACAAATTGCATATTTTACTTTAACATGTAAATGTCAACATAAATTCAGAAACAACATTGTAAAAAATTTTTTTACTCTCAATGTTTAAAGTTAAATTTTCTATCTGATGTTTATTTTTTTTTTCAGTAAATTTGTGACTGACCCCTATTTTGCAGCAAAAAATATGCTTCAACTTTGAACAGCTATAACTCGGTCAATTTTGATCGCAGAGGAATGGGACTTTTTTTGTCTTACTTGTTAGAGTAGTGGTAAATTTTTTTCTAAATATCACTTATAGGACCGGGGGACCATATAAAAATTTAATTCTCGTAATTCTTTATTAAAACATCTTTTTTGACCTAAATCGCTTAAAAAATAATTCTTTACCTTTTTAAAAGCATTTTTGCAATTGGAACTATATGTCTATGACCAACGGTTTAGAAATTAGCCATTGGCCACCGTTGAGAGGGGACACCCTGTAGAGTAATATGTTAGAATAATCTGTTATAAAACAATATACAGTCGACTCTCGTTAATTCGAAATCGGATAATTCGAATCTTCGCTTAATTCGAACTAAACATGAAGTCCCAACATTTTCAACGGCAGAATAACGTCGCTAATTCGAACTCATTTTCTCTTGACATCGTTTAATTCGAACTAACGAGAATCCCGATTTTTCATTTATCTTTTCTTTTTCACGGATTTCAGATCATTTTAATAACTTTCTTTCTTTGATTTTTGTGAAAATTGTTCCGAACGAGTATATATATAATCCAATGCATTTGATATCCACTTTCTTAGTGCCCCGTCTGTCCATCAGAGACTCTTCAAAATTTTCTTCCATTGCGCTTGTTTCTAATCACTTAATTAGTTTTTGTATTTATACATTCTAATTTATTAGTATGTCATATTCTAATGATAACGGACGAAATAAATTTGAAAAACACTATAACATTGATTCCTTTGTAATAGTACCATATTAAGCATGTTTTTATTTCATACTTTCCATAATTCGAACATTTCTTGTGGTCCCGACGAGTTCGAATTAACGAGAGTCGACTGTATTAGAATGGTATACACCAGCGGTTACCAAACTTTATTGGTACCCTGCCCACCTCTAAGTAAAAAAAAAATTCGTGACCCACTTAATGTAATGGTGTATATATCAGAATGAAAATTTCTACGTGAGATCTAAAAGCTATTGGCTATCCTATTCTACAAAAAAAGGCAAATTTTCGTACGAAAGATGCACTAACAACGAAAACAACAATCCGTAATTTCACTGTGGAATAATAATTAACTCAACACACAAACTAGAAAGATAGGTAATTAAAAATACTAATTACTATCAAAACATAACTTTATAATTGTTACTGTCCGCGATTCACAAAGTAGACACTTAGTGTATGTTAATTAGGAATAAATTCACACTAATTGATCCTTGTATTATATTTCTTTAAGTCATATAGATTTGTGAACAATAAACAGGATTAAACTTTCCTGCTGCGTTAAATTCCATCAAGGGCGAAATATTATCAAAAGTATAAGTATTATATGCGATGACAGAAGAAAAATGTAAGCACCGTGTGTGCCGTTACAAAGCATAAGAGAAAACTGAAGTCAGTTCGCTCACAGTAAAATAGACTGTCCTTGAAGTAATCAAAAAAATGATTTCGCAATCATGTGCAATCAACTACTTATGAATTAAATATATATAGGACAGTTGAACCATAAAATTTAACTAATAATAACACATTGCTCAGTGGTGCACAAAACAGGAATTTTTAATATACATTAGTACATATTAAAATAAAATAAAACTTTCGACGTTTCGCGCCGTCTTCTGCGGGCGTCTTCAGGAAAATATGAAATGGAAGGACTACGTTTGCATCCTGTTCGAGAGATAATATTTCTGCTAAATTAAGAACTAAATGAATTAAAATTTTAAAAATGTTGCCAATTACACGTGAGTAAAAATTAAAATATTGCAACGAAATAAAAATTTTAAGGTTTTATGATGTTGTAATCATAATGATCATAATGTAATCATAATCATGTTGTAATGAACATCATAAAACCTTAAAATTTTTATTTCCTTGCAATATTTTAATTTTTACTCACGTGTAATTGGCAACATTTTTAAAATTTTAATTCATTTAGTTTTTAATTTAGTAGAAATATTATCTCTCGAACAAGATGCAAACGTAGTCCTTCCATTTCATATTTTCCTGAAGACGCCCGCAGAAGACGGCGCGAAACGTTGAAAGTTTTATTTTATTTTAATATGTACTAATGTATATTAAAATTCCTGTTTTGTGCACCACTGAGCAATGTGTTATTATTAGTTACTTATGAATTGTTTTATATCATTAATGTCACTTTTGAGTTATTGATCAATTTATCGTTTATGAATATTATGGTTTTAAAATAAACAGTTAATGTCATTAATGTCACTTCTGAAATATAGAGTCATTTAATGTTTATAAATATTAATGTTTCAGAATATTTACTCTAAGCACGCAAACAATAATCATTGTGTTTTCTGGTGCTGATCAGTATATCAGGGTTTAAACTTGTTCATTTCAATCTTAAGTCACTTTCAACACACAGTTTTTTCTATACTAAAACAGCCAAGTACAAAAAGCACATTCACACGAGTATGTTGTATTGAACTCCATCAAGACATTCAAAGCTCATTTGGATATTTCTGGATATTTATGCTGATCGTATATTTAATAAATTTCCCTTGAAATATTATTTGCTATTGAAATTGTTATATTTTTTTAACAGATGAAATACAAAAAATATTTTTGTGACAAACCTCGATTATTTCCGCGACCCATAGTTTGGGAACCGCTGGTATACACGAAAGTTTTCTCATTTCCTCGATCACATGGGAGGACTTCACGGCAGGGCTGTAGCTAGGGGGGCTCATATTTTCTCTCTCTCAATGACGCAGAAAGATAAGTTAGTGCATATTCACATTGTAGGTTAACTGTTGTAGTAACTTCATTTTATGCTAAGAAAAGAATTTTAGGTGTGCAATCAGACTTGCGGCTACCACTAATTTTGATAAGTTTGTTCCTTCCTGTTCAATCACTTCATTAATCAAGTTTTTTTTTTTTTTTAAATTAGTGGTAGATGTTGCCTGATTGCACTGTTTCCGCCCATTAACCCTTTCAGGGATAAGAAAATTCTGATCGTAAAATGATGAAACATTGGACTGACACCACAATTTACAAGCGAATTTTTCAGGAAATAATAACCTGTGTGTCGACGTTTTCATTATAAAAACAAACTGTTATTAAAATATTCTTGGTACCGTTCCTCAGCTTTGGAATTGAAATTAAATGATCACGCAGTGTGACCACTGTCCCTGAAAGAATTAATTCGGCGGTTATAGCAAACAGTGTACTAAGGTTGTTGATTTTGTTGTTGTTGTTTGGAGAAATTATTTTATATTGTATTTTTTTTATTTGATTATATATTATTATATTTATACACAACTATTGTATTTATTATTTTTACAGTTAGCCGTAGGATCAACTTCTTTTACCTACTGATAAATAGATTGTTTTCGAAAAAAAAAAAAAACATAAAAATCGTTTCAATAGTTACCGAGAAAAATGGATATCAACTCGAACGGTTTTACGTGTAACTTTGCAACTATGGTTGCTCCTTTAAAGGGGTCATACTACTTTTGAAACCATCTCTTCAATTCTGAATAATATTGTAATATATGCGGTGGCATAATACTTAATACTAAAAATTTAAAAAACATTGTAAAACAGCTTATTTTACTAAAATTTAATTTTCTTTAATTAACTTTTTAAAAATCCCTACTATTTTTATAAATATGAATATTTTGGCTTCTATTTTTTTTTTCACATTACTTAGACTTTACTACATAAAACTCGCATTCGTATGGATTTTTAGATGCATGGGATTTTGTACTTAATATGATTTCTTTCTCTCTCTTGTGTATCAAAAAATGAAGGAAATTCAATAAATTCTCGACTTAAATATTTTTTAACTATAAACTTGAATATTAAATCCATACTCAAAGATATCAAATACATCGTAAAGAAGAAGTAAAAAAAAAAATCAAACCTCAATCTAAATTAACAAAAAAGCCCTAGTGTTTATCGAACTAGCAAATTATAAAAATATGAACACGGTGAAAAATCAGTTTAGATTTTTCCTTTGTATGGGTCATTACGCTGAATCTATTAAGAAAATTTACAATACCTCGCGATATAATTATTGCATAGGTAAAAACGAGGTGTCAAAATATTCACAATTAAAGACCCTTTCAGTCAGTATATAAAAAAAAAGAAAATCGATATTTTGTCAAATTTCAAGATATACTGTGTAACTTAATCAATCAACTTCAGATATCATAAATTGAACTCGAGAACTCTTTAAATTATCTGCTTTCGGCCTCCAAACCTGCGATAACTTTGCGATGACATTCAGCAACTGCTTGTTGTGCAGAACTTGTTAATACACACGCGATTATCAGTTTCTGTGTGATAACAACAATGCACTGAATTAGAACAGAAAACAAACAATCCTTTTTTTCCTTGGAAAGAAAAGGGAAACTGGACTATAATTCCGCGTCGCTAAATTGATGTAACTCGAAATAAAATGCGATAAAACTCGGCTAACCCTATTTAAATTGTTGAATGCATGAAAATTTAATCTTTAGAAGCATTTTTCGTGACTTTTTAGGTAGATTTCGTATGAAACATTACCTAATGCGGCCCTTCTATGTTAGAATTTCAGAAAAATTTTTGCAGGTCTATGCCGATTATGACCCCTGGCCTCCAAAACTACCATCAGTAAAAAAGTTTATCTATCTATCTATCTATATATATACATATACATTGGTGTGCAAAATTTAAAAACGAGTCCCAAAATGCCGATTTTCAAGGGATTTTCACTATAATTTTCACTCGAATATTCAAAAGGAAGTAATATAATTCGAATAATTACTACCCCTGTATAACAGGTAATCCATATAACATCTTATTCAGGCCACTCATCGTCACAAGAGTCACAGTCACTACGGCGAAACAAAAAATAGGAAATTCCATACGTCTCTTTTATGAGTCTCAAATGACTATTATATGTGACTCCACTCACAGATCACTGCGACTGCTGTTTTGTGTCGAGTCACCAGCTGACTTTACAAAGTCGTTTTATTGAGACTCTCATGTGACTGTCATTTGAAGACTCATTTTCAAAGTCATTATGAATGTTCCATTATTATAAATCAACAAATAATGTCACATAAAAGTAACATGATGACTTTCTGTCACAAGACTTTGTCAAATAATGACAGAGACCCTACTGTGAAGTAACCACTGTGAAAAGTAGTGAAAAGTTACCATGTGACTTTAATGGTCCATTATTTGGTAATTTATCATAATGCAACGTTGACAATGACTTTGAAATTGAGTCTCCAGATGAGAAGTCACATAAGACTCTCAATGAAATGACATTTGTAAAGTCACCTGGTGACTCACCACAAAGCAGCAGTCACAATGACCTGTCAGTGGAGTCACATATAGTAGTCATTTGAGTCTCATAAAAGAGAGGTATGAAATTTCCTATTTTTTGTTTCGCCGAAGTGATTGTGACCCTTGTGACTATGTGTGACCTGAATGAGATGTTATATGGACTAGCTGTTATGCAGGGATAGTAATTATTCGAATTATATTACTTCCTTTTAAATATTCGCGTGAAAATTATCGCTTGAAAATCCCTTGAAAATTGGAATTTTGGGACTCGTCCTTAAATTTTGCACACCAGTGTATATACATATATATTGCACTATATGGCCAAAGATGATCGGCCACTTGCAATTTTAGACATCTTGTTAAATATCTAGAAAAATACATGAGGAATTATCCTGAAACTCTAAGTGTGTAAATATAATCATTAAAATACAACGTTTATACACACAATAATTAAAAATTCTGAACATACGTGTACGTTTCGCGAGTACCGGGACTCACTTCCTCAGTGTTAAAACGGTAAAATGTATAAAATAAAAAATAAAAACTGCCAGCAAGTAGGAAACCCAAATGATAGTAAACACAGAACCAAAAATACCACCAAGTTTGAGCAACCAATACAATCAAACCGGAAATGAAGTATCGTGACATAACAAATCTAACCAGAAAGTTGAGATGTACGGCATGCTAGATGAATCATTAACCAAGGAGCTTTTTAATTTATTGATATGGAGTGCTTCAAAAAAGTCTAAATCAAGCGGAGTAGTGCATTTTTGGACAATCGTGGCTGAAGTAAAATTGAAATTATGACCCTCCTCTCAACAATGAGAAGCAATAGAGGAATTTTTCAATTATTTTCTCTTTACATAGCCTATGTATTCTTTGACTCTTTTTCGGAGTTTACATTTAGTTTGTCCAAAATAGGAGAAACCACACTGACATTGTATATTGTAGACCCCAATAATCCAGGGGAGGAATTTGATCTTTTAATTGTGAAAATATTTATTTATTGACAGGTTTGAATACCACTTTAAAATTATCATGTCTTAAAATATTTGCAACTTTAAAGCTAATGCTATGATGAAATGGTAAAATACTTAGGTTAGAATGAGAAACTGGTGTAGGAGAAGGATCAAGATTATATTATCGATTATCTTGAGTCTGTCTAATTATTGTGTGTTTAAACGTTTATTTTAATGACTGAGTTTCCCACACAAGGTTTTTATTGTGTAAACATAATACATTTCTGTGAAGATTTTTTTCCCGAAACTCTATAGAGGATAGTGAACAAATTGAAAAAGAACAAATATCTTTTGGATAACCCTTTCAAAACTAATGTAGCAAAAGTGCTCAAACTGTAGATTATGATTAAGTGGCTTATTGTAATATACTGTGTTTATTTTTATGTGGATAGCATATATACTCATAGAGAAATTAAAGTTTAAAAAAAAAACAGTCTCAAATTTTTTGCTTATAATTTCCAGAGTTCTTAATGTAAAATAATGTTATTTTCTAAAAATATGAAAAACAACATTGTACACAATACCCTGTCATCATAATTAAAAAATAATAAAAATTGTATGAAAAATGAGCAGGTTTAGTAAATAATTTTTCATTGCGCATGCGTTAACAATATCAAAATTTCATTTGCATATTGTGCTAGCTAAATGTATAGAGCAACTTCTGTAAAAGTTTCAAAAACATAACTTGAAAATTCTGAAAGTGATCGTCGATAGAATCTACTCAAAATCCGTTGTTCCCAAAATGAAGCAAAAAAATCAGGAGTTGTATCCAAATATAGTAGTACGTGCCATATTGTGTATTCTATATTGCCATCAATCAATGGTTATATGGATACAACCCCTCATCTTTTTGTCTCACTTTGGGAATAACGGATTTTCAACTGATTCTATAGACCATAGGTTCCCAACCTTTTCTGGACCACCGCCCTCTTTTAGAAGAGAAAAAAATGCCAACGCCCCCCCCCCCCCCTGTTCCATAATAGTTAATTATAAAAAATATTAAAATATTGTTGCATATTATCTGCATTTTATCTGTTTATCTATCTATTAAGAATCACAAAGTAGAAGTTAATTAAAACGACCATCAAATGTAGTAAAAAATCGTTTATTAAAAACTGAAAAATGAATTAAAAAAAAATACCGAAAAGGTTGAGGCTGGTAGAGTTTTAACAATTTATTCATGTCGGATTCCAATTTCTTTAACATCAGTCACAAATTGTCAGGTTCAAAGATGTCTGTTCCTTTTCTTATACAGCAAATTAGCTATTGCACGGAACCCACTCTCAGCAAATCTGATGAAGGAAAAACAATTAAAATTGTACATAATTTCGCTCACAATCCATATTAGAGAACTGTATTGGTTTTTGAAGTTCGAACTCTTGGTATCCATTTCGGAATTTTACTTTTAATTCTCGTTTGTTGTGAGTTCCACGATTTCCTCGTCTAAGTATGATGATACTGCTGTATCTGCATTTGCGAAGTAAATATTCTGTTTTTACAAACTGCGAATAATGTGGCAAAGTGGCTGTATTCTCATTTACTTAGATTTTATTTGAACAAAAAAAGTTTACCCACAGAAGCAGCAATGAGATTTTTTATTTTAATTAAATTCAACTCATCATCTTGCAATCATCTGATGCCTTATTAAAATATTTAGAATGTTTAACTTGATTTAGTTAAAGATTCTAAACAGCTCTGTCAAATTATCGGTGTCATATTTTTTAATGTAATCAGGGTTTAGCGTATTTTTACACCTCTGTTTTCAATTAAGTATGATACTGAATCAAATATATTGAAAAACGATTCAGACAAATACCTGTTCAAAGACAACGAACTTCTGTGTGCAGCAGCAAACAATTGTAATCATTTGCAAGTCTGACACAAAATGATAGTGGCAACTGCACTACAAAGTGAAACAATTGTTTCACTTTGTTTTGAAGTGATTTTTACTATAAAGTTGGCTAAATATCCGGTCCTTCAATAAATTGCTTCTATTCATGACTACTCTAATACTGTTATGAAGCGAAGTATACTGGTGTTAATTCTAATTTTGTTAACCCAAATGATGATGATGTGTAAAAGAATGTACAGAGAGTACATTTATTACTGCTTATTTAAAATGTGTTAATGAAACCCTGATGATGTCCCCTCGTTGTTGGAGCAACATCAATAACAAGATATTTCGAAAAGGAATTTCTCTTGGACTAACTTCATGGTATTAAATATCGTTTTTCTCTTCGTATTAGTTTCCAAATTTTTAGCAAATAATAATTCTTAACATTTTTTTCTTTTATGAGTTTTTGTTATTTGGTAACGCTGATCCATCGAGTTGAATGAAAAAATTTCAGGTCTTTAAGTAATAGAATGATGATATTTCAATGCCTTTAGCAATCTATTCTTCTTTGTACAAAATTATTACTCAGTATTTTTTTCGGTGATATCTGGAGGTTTCTTATGATGAAGAACATTTTTTATTATCTCTCTGACTGCCGGCAAGATTAATTTCTCGATGTTTGTGTGCTGTTTTCATACTTTTGCGATTAACAATATATTATTATACGAGGCTCGTAGTCCGTCATTTTGTTTAGAAGACGACCGAAAAGGTTTGATATAACTGACAGTTCTAAATTTTTCTTTTCTAATCTTTGAAAAATAGAACATATCTTTTCCAGAGCTGCCAAGTCTCCGTCTTTTTCGATGCCAATATTTTAATTCAGAAAATTTTTTTTTTAGTTTAATTTTAACATTTGAACGATTTAAAAGAACCATATTTTTACTAAGATAATAGTGGTGTACTAAAAGCCGAAGACTTGGCAGCTCTGCTTGTCTATCAGCACGCATTTATTCAAATGCTTTTGTAGCCTAGAAGGCTTCATTGCTTATTTAAAAAAAAAAACATTTTTTGACAAATTAAGCACATAGGGAATGAGTGATTTGTAGGAGAGTGCGTAGATCCATATTTCAAATTATCAATATTGTACTGCCGCCATTTCTTCTTTAAGATATTTTGAAATAATTTTTTTCATATTTAAGTTTAAATAAATTTAAATTTGCACAAACTTATAGATATCGTTTTTATCACTTTCACTAAGAAAAAACAAATTTCTTGAATTGATTGAAATCACAGGTTCGTTTAAAAATCTCTGTTCAGACATATATAGTCATATTTCAGATTTTTTTTAAATACAGCTTAATAAAAAAGAATTCTGTTTAAAACTTTCAGACAACAAATTATCGCGAATTTTGTATTATACAATTTTTTAATTCATAATAATTTTTAATGTGAGTCATAGTGATTTTTCGTGTTCCGCCGTTGACATTCATCAAAGTTTTGCAGCTACAATATTTTTAGCCTGATATAATAAAATTTTGTTCTCCGTGATTTTAACTCTTTTTCGTTTTCCACTTCAATTTTTTTATACTAGTAAAATGAATTTAACACTCAGATCTAGGTTCGTCTGCATATATTTTCATTTAAAGGTGCAGTTAAGATTTTCGTCACGGACTGGGCAATGCAGAGATCAACTATTTTCATTATATAATTCCTATATATGCAAGTAAGCCATGACCGCCCCCCTTGACCATCCTAACGCCCCCCATTTTTCTCCAGACCCGCTACCGCCCCCCTGGAAGGCTCCAGCGCCCACTGGGGGGCGGTACCGCCCCCGTTGGGAACCTATGCTATAGACGATCTATAGACGATTAGCATAAAGTGGTTAGCATACTATGTAATATGTATACAAAGCATATCTGTAGATCACATACAGGGCTGCACACAAATATGAATATATTTGCGACTGTTGATGCTAATAACAGAAATAAGGTTCCCAAATGCATTATGCGTTTATCATATTGTTTATTTAGACATCAACTTTCACTTTATTAAGTGGCGAAGTTCTTTTACATTATTTTGAATGTGCTGGAAAAATGTTACATAATCTATGTTGGATGCATGTGTTGCCGTACTTTTTTTTTATTTAAAAATAACTTTTTTGCGAAGGAACAATTCCATCTAAAAATAATTCAAAATAATCATGATCAAGCTAGAGCTATGCATTTTTATTTAATCAGCTGTGTTTTTTCTTGGAACTACTTCTTTCGTTGCATTATAGACACAGCGGGCTCAAATCAAACTCCTACAACCTGACTGTGAAAGGTATAGAATCCTGCCACGTCTCCATAATAATGGAAGAACTCAGGGTTATCACTGAATTCAAAACGCGTGGATCTATCATCTGGGCCCGATTAAGCTTTGACGCTATGGGAAGTATGCAAATACACTCGAGTCTCTCTATAACGAAACTCCATACATCGAATTTCTCTATATAACGAATTTTTAGTAGGAACGGTTCCCTTTCGCAAGATTACATTAAAAACAGTCTCTATATAGTGAAATATCGATCTCCATACAACGATTTTTTTTCGTAAATTGGTCTTAATTTACTCAGTTTTAAAAGGCTTCGAAATTATATGAAATCAATTTTCCATCACTTATTTTTGATTTATCGTCAGTGCTGAGTTTTTTTTTTATATTACTTCTCTCCTTGTTCTTTAAATCCAACGAATTCATCCCATATCTCAAACACCTTTCCACATCCTTCTTAAAACAGAGTGAATTGTATTGATGCACATGTAAGAGAGGAATCAATGAGAGGCACAAAAGAGAGGCTTTCAAATGGAGGAAAATGTTAACTACAATTTTTTATTCCTTGCTAAAATTTGAGCATTTTTTTAGAGCGTAAAAATTTTTAAATCAAAACAACAAAAAATCACAGATTTCTTTGTCTGAAATTAATGCAAGTCTTCCTTATTTCATATTTATTAAGCTTTCAAATAAATGTCTGTTCTCTTTTTTAAAACAGCTTAAATAATTAAGAAATAAAATGTTAGGTTAATATTTACTTTTAAACATTTCAAATTATTAATTCAAAAGATCAAAAATAATATTTGTTCAAATTTCACACACTAAATACGATTTTTAACATTATTCTCTATACATCGAATTTCTCTATATAACGAATTGTTTACTAGAACGGTGGATTTCGTTATATAGAGACTCGACTGTATTATTCAAATTGTAATAAATAAAAATTGTAATTTAACAAATTACAACGACTTTTAGAAAATTATATTTTCAATTTATATTATAATATTATAATATTATAATATTATATTTTTATTTATATTATAAATAAATTCTATATTTAAAAAATAATAATAACATTAAACATAATTTTTATGATGGCCAAAACGTGCTTTACGTAATTACAGAGTCTCATATTACATACGCCATGTATTAAAAATTAATATTGCTGTACCAATCATATAAAAGTTTTTAATGAAAGTTTAGTTTTACAGTTTTCGGTATTGCAAATTTTTAAACTTCTGAACATCATGCATTTTCAATTTTTACACCGTTGAATACAGAAAAAAAGTACTTTTAAATGCAATTTGTTGGAAAGCAGTATCTAAATTTGTTTTTAATACTTTTTTTGTCATCGTGACAACAGAAGCATTTCATTTCTAGACATTAAGCATGGACAAATCAGAAAACGAATAAAATAAAAAACAGAAATATTCCATTTTTGGACATTAAACATAGACCAATCAGAAAACGAATAAAATGAAATAAATTGCGGAATTCAACCAATAAAAAGATTCAGATATACTTCAGATTTCCCAATTCTCTACCGAGGACAGTAAAAGTGCTATTACACGTAAAAATTGCAAGCGACAAAAATCGCCTGCGTTTTTTCGTGTTCTTAGCATTTCATTGGCTGTTCGAGAAGAGTCTTTACCATCATTTGGATTTCCAAGCATTTGATTGGCTGTTGCCGGCGACTCGCTTCGTTCCACGCGTCAAAGACGCTCCGACAAAAGAGAATCGCGCGCTACCAATCAACTCCCCTGGTCCCATAGGATAACATGGAGACGCCTGCGATTTGACGCCTGCAGCAGCGCAAGTGTAATAGCACCTTAACTATTTTCCAAATAGTTAATAAATATTATTGTGTTTCCTCGAGTTTGATTGGCTGGACGATAAGCATTTTTGCCGATCCCACCGAAGCTAGTATATTGGAGAAAAATACGGGCTTCTGATTGGTTGAATAATTTTGTTTACCTTCATTTTTGAGTTTACGTTTATTCAATCATCAATTTCTGTTTAAAAAGCTTTTGAAAGCTGGATTTTCCTTCTGTTTTTACATTTTCATTAATAGATAAAGAAATAGATAACTCGGAATATATAATTAAAGAAGTTAATCAGGATGCTTAACAATTGTTCTGTATTACTTTTAGAAAATAATAAAAATAGAATTGCCATTTCTTCTTTCTATTTTTTTTAACATGATATGCACATATATACACAATCAGAACAATTTATTTAGAAACAACAGTATTTTCATTTTACGGCGTCAAACTCAATTGTTCTATATTACTTTTAAAAAAAAATTGTAATTTTTTCTTCTTATTATTATTTTAATGATATACCCATATACGCACCTAATACGTACATTAGAATTCAAGATGATCTATTTGCAAACAGTTTTTCGACCAATCAGAAGCCCGTATTTTTCTCCCCTTCACTAGCTTCGGTGGGATCGGCAAAAATGCGGACGATAATACTGCCTGGCAGATTTACTACTCTGGTAGTCTGGACAAACTGAGAAATTGTAATCATGTAGTTGAAAGTGATCTATTGTATGAAAAGTTTATTTGTTGCAAAAGATAGTTTTATGAAAACTTTATATATATATATAGATGTGCGTGCGTGTGTGTGAGAGAGAGAGTTAATAACTTGAAAAGAAATTAGAATTTTAGAATAGAATTCTTTCAATATAAAAATTTGGGGATTCCTGTTCTCTCATTTCCGGTTCCTTCAAAATTTTCTAATTGAAGCATGTGCATCTCGTCTCTTTTTCATAAGCAGGGTCTGTCTATCATGCACAAACGCCTGCGCCATTTAGAGTCTTGTAAAAGACCACTAAACACTACCTGCTACACTGCCCACTCACACAATCAGATCACCTAGCAAACATAACAACAGAAAACGAAAAATTATGGCAATTAGATAGTAATTATGGACAATTAGCAAAAAACAAACACGTACAGAGAAAGGCAAAATCATAATCAGGTGGCTCCAAGACAACTGCGACAACATCACGTCACTCATACATCAGAACACATAGACAAATGACCACACTTACAAAAAAAAAAAAACTCGCAATCCTTTACTACAGCCACTAATCCTTCATGTACCCGTGCGCATTTTTGTGTTATATGTTATTATATATATAAAAAAAATTATAAAACGGCCTAGGATTTCTATCGCCACAAAAAAATTATAAAATAGTGTATTTTGTCTTATGTCCCAGCAATGTGCGGTAGTCGTGCGATATCAGCAGTATCCAAGGCCCGAAACAGGTGCCCCGCAGGAACTTCCTGCATGCACGTCGCAAGACATCACGGATCTGCAAGTCGCACACCATGACATAGTAAAAAGCTTCACCCGCCTCCGGCACTGCTTGTCCGTCCTATATGTTATTAAAGGAAAAATGGCCTAGGTCTAAAACCCTCCGGTCAACAATAAAAAATCTTAAAATGTTAAAATAATGATATGTCTTATGATCTCAGCAGTAAGCGGTAGTCGTGCAGTAACAGCAGTATCCACGGCCCGAAACAGGTGCCCCGCAATAATACTAGTGCAAGCACGTCGAAAGACATCTCGGATCTGCAAGCTGCACATTATGACAAATCAAAAAGCTTCATCCGCTCCCGCCTAATTGCTTGTCCGTCCAGATCTAAACAACATAAGATATATATTACAAAAAAAAAATCAAAAGGGAATTCACCGGGAGTGCTTGGGTTAAGTGAACTCTCTGGTTAATTTTAAACAATAGCAATGTTACTAACACATTTACCTTCCAGGATTCCCTCCCCTAAGACTTGGCTCCCAAAAATTTCAAGTTGACCTAATCGACGCAGGGACTCAAGGGACCTTGTGCGGTCCGAAGAGATTCGGGAGCACCAATCAAGTCCACTGCTCCAGAACCGTACAGGTTGACCTCATAGACGCAGAGACTCAAGGGACTCTGCCCGGTCCGACACCGTTCTGGAACCCCCCCCCCCCCAGTGGGCTAACACCTCTCAGGCTTTCAAATCGACCTCATTGACACAGGGACCGACGGGACCCTGTGCGGTCCGAAGAGCAATGGGAAGCAACCTACTAGCCCACTTACCCTGAACCGCACACGTTGACCTCATCGACGCAGAGACTCAAGGGACTCTGAACAGTCCGAAACGTGTTCGGGGTTTTTCTTTTTCGTTTTTTTCCCTTGTTTTTTTCTAGTGACAGTACGCCTCTTTATTAGGTGCTTTTGGACTCTGTCCGCACGAGCTACCAGACCCGCTCCAATGGGACAGCCCATGGAGCACCTTTTTTTCTTCTTCTTCTTCCTTGGGTACGGTAGAAATGCGGGATCTCGTCACCACCAGCAGCGATTCGACTGCCTTGCATTTCGGCCCAAAAATTCTCCCTTCTCTGGCACTACTTAGCATTTCGGCCTTTTTAGTTTTGGTTATTTATTTTTCTAAATCTCCCTCAAAATTGTCCCCCCTGTTGTCTGCTAAGGACCAGGCCCGTAGCCAGGATTTCCTTTCGGGAGGGGCTCAATTTTGGAATTTTGTTTGATTTTGCAAAAGTAATTTGTATAATTTACAGCAAGAAAATTAAAAATAATCAAGCTTAATCTAAAGTATGTTCTTGCATAGGATATTTGATATTGTTATTTCATGTTTATTTTAATTTCTTCTGCAATTTTTGACTTTCAAGAGCACTATCCAGTTTCCAAATCGGTTTTGAAACTGGAGAGTTTTTATAAAAAAAAAACTTAAAAAGAACAAAATAACAATGTTTGAGATGAGTCTCAAGTATTCTATGAGAAAAACTTTTAAAAATATTGAAATGCAGTTTTTTGGTGCCAATATTAGCAATTCGTTTGCATCCTAATTCATATTCAGCTTTCACTTGCTACATTGACACTTTCTCCTGAAAATATTGCGACAGATTCTCTAATTTGCTTGCTTTTTCCAAGAAAACAAATCCTGGAAGATGAAATGGGAAATCTCTTAGAATGGTTTCATTCGAAATGAATCCATTATTTAAATTTTGAACCAGACTTCCTACACGGGGAATAAAGATCGTGATATTGTAATATTCTTCAGCGGATATAAGTTGAGCGTTTGTACGTATCGTCTGTCTAAATGTTAGTCTTGGGATCGTTATTTTACTTTGGAAAAAGTTTTCGCGAAGTTTTGATGCACAATAAAACATCTATCTCGCAAAAGATTTCTATTGCACTTTTCTCTATATCTATGTAAAACAATTAGGACATCTTTAGCATGAGTTACAACCAGGGCCCGACTTAGACAGTGGGGAGCCCTGGGGCAAACATTATTGGGGGGGGGGGGGGGCTTCTATCATAAAATTTTTCATAAATTGTACTAAAGTGACTAAAATTGAAATTCATAACTATTGTACGTGTACATAAATTTCGTACCAAGTACTATTCACATCTATATACATAATAGCAGACGAAAGAAAACTTTAAGAAATTATAGAATACAGTTTTTTTTGTTTTTTTTTTCGATTACTGGAATATGAGGACAAATGTGAGGCCTTAAGGAGGCATTGGGTACGGAAACAGGGGTATTAGAAGAAAGACCCTTAAAATTGGAAAAATAAAAAGAATTTTGGTCACTTGACCATTTTTTATCATTTGACACTTCTTTAACGAAAAACTTATATCTATCCTTGGGGGGCCCCCTTAAACCGAGGGGCCCGGGGCAATTGCCCCGCATGCCCCTGCTTTAGTCAGACCCCGGTTACAACCGATATCATGTCACAAATTGTTTCTTGAAAATCTCACTATGACTTTTTTAGAGAGAAAATCTTCTGACAAATAGTCAGGCTAATGAAAAAATCATTCGTCTCTTTGACTGCCAAAAAAACTTTAGCTGTTGAAGAAATCTTCTATGTGTTTTTCGAAATATTTTCTGAGCTAAATGCAAATGCATTGACGTAGCTCAACAAGAGTTAATATGATTTTATGCCTCACAATAAATTTTGTATGACAAATGCTTGGAAGTCATTTTCTTTTGTTTTCTCTGGTATATGATGCAATTGATTCTTGAAGTGCTAAATTATCTTCGGGTGATTTTTTAAAAAATTTTGTCACTGCTTTAACAAGTCCATGATATTTTCGGATGACGAGAATCAGCATGCTGTTGGACAAGGCAAGATTTAACCGATGTCGATGGCTTTCACAGTGGATGTATTCAGTTTTTGGATACTCTGAAGAATTCTAGAATAGACCCCGCTAACATGACAACATTACTGGCTGCTTCGTCATGAATTATACAAGTCAAGACATAATTCATCATAATGCTGTAATATTATTTTTTTAGGATGTTTGGAAGAAAAGGCATTTATTGGAAGAAAACTTAAATTATTTTTTCTGAATTATTGGACTTTTAGAATTTTTTAATAGTCCACATATCTAAAACAAAAGACAGGAAGTTTTGCAACTGAAATGTCCATAGTTTCATCAACAATTAAGCTATAACAGCTCGCGTTATTTATTTTGATAGTTAATACTTTGGTAACTGTATCCCAGTATATTTCAATGATTTCATTCCAAATGTCTGGGGTCTGGGGTGAAGTACATAGCACTAATAATATCTCGGTTCAGTTGATTCTCTACAGACTTTGCTCAAAACTTAAAAGAACTCTTAGCTAACAGTCTTTTTTATATCAATTTCTGTAACGTTAAAAGATCGTCATCATGGTTACCTCTAAGTGGCATATTTTGTTCTGCACAAAATAAGATTGTTTCAGATATTAGTCCAAGAACTGCTCTAAGTTTTTTCTTTTCCTGAAGCTTTTTGGAAACCCAACAGTGAAATAATAACTTTCTATTTTCCTGAAGAAATCTAAAATTTGTTTGCTAAAATAACATACGGTTTGTTATAATCTAATTGCATATGTTTTAAGAAAAATATTTATTCTCTTTCCAACATTTGGAAGATGTAGAAATTAGTCTTCCTAATTTCTTGTGACCTTTTTTCCCTCTTCTTTCGTGAAAAAATAAAAAACAGGATTTACAATAAATGCGCTTTGGAATATGTATGAAAAGGAAATATTATTTCTGAATATTTTATCCATTTCTCTTACTTTTGTTTCTTCTCTACAGTTATTGGAAAAAGTATGGCAATTTTGAAAAAAAAAAATGGAATCAAAAATGTTTCTCCTTGTGGCATCATCTAAGTCATCTATAGTTACATAGCAATATCGAACTGAGTTGTTTGCCATACTGTAGGATCATATCGAGTACCTGACGAATCTCCACTAGATTAAAATTGTTCCGAACGCTAACATCAAAACAAACCTCAATTTTAGTTTCTAAACAAAACTTGTAGCTAGAAAAAGTTGATATTATTGGAACTGGTTTTACGTAAGCCAATTCAAGATTCAGTATACCCATAGTGTTGTTTTGTGATTAAAAAAAAAAAAAAATGGTAGATGTCTGAAAAATTATTTTTGACATTTCATATCATATTTTACAGTTAATTAAAAGATTCCATTAATAATCATTAACATTTTTGCTTCCATCCTATCTAGCCAATTGAAAAAAAAAAAAAAAACATTGTATTTTCCGTCCCTTATTCCGCGGCACAAAAAGCTTATTTTAGACCCAAAAATTCTCTTTTTTGCACTCACAAGGAAGGTCTCCATCAGAAAAATCTGAAAAAATTACAGAATCTTCTTCTCATATAGTTATATATGTTTATAAAAAAAATTTCGGCGGAACCTCCTTATAACGTCCGTAAAAAAATAATAAAAATTTCGTTTATTTGGCGATTTATCTCCGGTTGGCGAAAAAACGAAATTTTTAAAAATACGCTTTTACGCTTCTAATACTTTTTAAAGAAAAAACTTTCTATGTTCAATTTATTTAAATAAGTTTAGTTTAAGTAATTTTAGTTTTGCATTTTTACTTTACTTTAAGTGTATTTGTCATATACGTTTATATGTACTTAAAACAAAATAAAATTAATATATTTTATCATTTAAAACACAATTTAAATTGATTAAAATTGTTCCAAATTGAAAAATACACTGTTAAAAATCTGCTGCATTTTGTTGCAACACACTCCCTCGCTTGTATAGAAAACGGTTACTTGGCCGTGAAATGGAGCTTTCTCATTGGTTGGAATAGAGATATTATATACAAGCGGTGGAGTGCGTTGCAACAAAATGCAGCAGATTTTTAACAGTGTATGACACGGTCAATTCCCCGTGCTATGGAGCATTCTCATTGGTCAGAAGAGAGATATTCTATAAAAGTAGTGGAGTGACGTTGCAGTAAATGCTGCAGATTTTTAACAATGAAGTCAATTAAAATCAATTTTCAGATTCGTTAAAATCGTCTGCTTTTGGCGAGGAAATGCACTGTACGCCAAATCCCGCGTCGCTTTCAGCTTTTCACGCCAAATATTCAAAACTATTTTATTTTTTTACATATCTAATAATGTAATTCCGCCGCTAATTTTCACGGATCCTTTATTACCTACATGAGTAGTTTAATTCGTATTTTTTTTCACAAAATTCTGAGTATGCCCCCAATGGAGACCTTCCTTGTCAGAATACTCTTCATTTCAATTACTAAACTAAATTTCTGGCTGTAAACTGAACCAGTATTGTTGTTTAAATTTTTACTGTGTCTCTACACACAACTAAAAATGTTCCTATATTGACTATAAAAATAGCACCCCCTGGTCCGTCAGCATTAGAGGTCTGCACGGGCCGGACCTCGGCCCGAAGCCCGAGCCCGGCCCGGCCCGCGAGCCGGGCCAATTTTCAATAATGGCATTCGGGCCGGGCCGGGCCGGGCCTAGTCACTAATCTTTTCGGGCCGGGCTGGGCTCGGGCCTTAATTTTTTTGCTGGAGTATCGGGCCGTGCTTAACTTTTTTTCTCGTACGAAGCCGAGACTGATTGCATTCTTCCTAGTTTTCATGGACCAAAATAATCAGTTCCTATTGAATCTTCCCATATGAAAATCCTTTTCTCAACTTTTTATAAATCAGTAATATTTGGCTTTGTCCAAAAATTTCTGCAAAAAAAGCATATACTTTTAAGCCGTCATTATTCTACAATTAAACATTAGAAATTATTCCTTTTAAAGAATCGCAGATTACTAGGCGTTTTAAAATAGAATTAAACACACACACACACACACACAAAAAAAAAAAAAAAAAAAAAAAAAAAAACATGATTATGACGGAATTTTTTTTTTTTTTAAACTGAAAACTGAAAGTTTCTTTTAAAATGTTCATCCATGCAAAATGAATACAACAATACGGGAGAAAAAAATATATTAAACATTTACATCTGTTAAGAAGGGAATGCATTTTTTTTTTTCGCTCCAAAGCGATTTAGTCTTTGGAAATTTTACCATATACCGCTTTTTCCATTTTTTGTCTCCATTACAGGGAATATGGATTACTAATATTAGTGATAACTGAAACATTTACATACAACAAACAAAGATTCATTTAAAAGCACAAATATCGCAGCCTACGGCACTTCTGCATAAATGGAGATTATAAACATGGAAAAAAAGACTAATATAATTTTTTTTGGTCAGAACTCTTCCATAAGATTAAAGATCAATGTTCTGTAGAAATTCACTCGAGCCAAGCCGGGTTCGGGCCGAATTTTAAACTTTTTTCAGGACCGGGCCGAGCTCGGGCCGAAATTTTAACTTTCGGGCCGGGCCGAAATTTTAATTTTCGGGCCGGGCCGGGTCGGGCCAATATTTCTTTTGTTCGGGTCGGGCCGGGCCCGGGCCGAAATTTTAACTTTCGGGCCGGGCCCGGGCCTGGAAATTTCGGCCCGTGCAGACCTCTAGTCAGCATACCCGGTTACATCTGTAGATTGGCTACACAATGCAATTGGGGTAAATATTATGCAAGTACGTGTGCTGACGGGCTAAAAAACTCTCTCGGTAGTGCTATCAAAAACTGCCAAAAAATCCCGACATAGGAGTATCCATCTCTAAAGTTTCCCAGATAAACCAGCTACTTTATGCACATTTTTTTTTTTTTTTTTTTTTTACTTTTTCTTTTTACATGCAAACAATTCGCAGAAAAGATGTTTAGTGAAGAAACGATACTATTTTTGTTCGCACCATTACTTTTCATAAATGCATTCTAATATTTTTCTTTTTTTTTTTTTTTAAATAAAAGTGTTTTACAGTTATAACATCATTATCAAAGATGCTTTCTTTAATTTTTTTTTTCACATGATTTTACATTATAGGCGGCGATTAAAGTTTTTGTCTTCTTCCTCTGCAAAATATTTTAATATTGACCGCTCTAAGTATCTTTTATATGCGTGAAAATAGAGAAAATTAAGGAAGATCATAACATGCAAGCAAATGTTTGTCTCCTAATGTTAATACGCCATATGCATAATGATTAATTTTTCTTACTCAAATTAATGATATGGAATTACACTTAACATTACTACGCATAAAGATAGCTAAAAATGAGTTTTAAAAAGAGTTTATATTTTTAGTGGTAAATATCTGTTAAAAATATATATCCAAATAACCAATATAACTGTAACTGTAATTGAACTAACATTACTGTGATTGTAATTGAATAAATGGATATTTTTACAGCTAAAAATGCAATTGATTTTAATGTAATGGAAGATAAAAACAAACAAAACCTATTTTATTATCATAGAGATAATTTTTTAAAGTCTTTTTGAACTTTCGGGAGGGGCTTCAGCCCCCTTAGCCCCCTCCCTGGCTACGTGCCTGCTAAGGACATGCCACCGTTTCGGCTCAAAAAATTTTAGCTCCAACCCCATTTCACCTGGTACGGCTAGTGAAAGTGATGTGCGGCGCCAAACTCAGTACATTCACAAAGGCAATAAACTACTCAGTCCAGCAACCGTTAGCCACAATCAGCCGTCCTCGGCACTTGTCTGCGTAGATCGCCCCCACTTTGCCGGCTAAAATTCCAATATATACGCTAATGGCGCCTGGTGCATGTAAAATCCGTCGTGGGTGCAAAGTCCTCCAAGTTACCTGTGAATTATACCTCTGGAGGTGCCTTGTCAGGTGAAGGTCTCGTCATCTGATCAAGGCTCTAAATTACGAGACCATCTTGCGAAGCCATTTGCAGTTCAAACAACAGGATGTACCATTAATTAACAGGCGGAACAAAGTATGCTCAACGACAAGCAAGTACTGCAGAAATGATGGCATGCGAAGCAAAGTTTATTGCCGCTATGTGGCAATTAGGCGGCTGTCCGCCCCGATACCAGGTATCTAACCCGTTAAGCTGAGATAACTCGGCAGGTTGGGGCCTGGTCAACGGTTAGGAAGAAAGAAAACATCTCTATACAATTAGATACTAGCAAAAGCCATGCTTTCAGTGACGCTAATTTATGAAAATATTGGGTTGGCTCAAAAAATATTGGGTGGGCCCAAAAATATTGGGTTGGCTCAAAAATATTTTTGTAAAATGGTACGACCAGTTCGTTCTTCTTTGAAGGTTGGACAGATGGTGAAAGATGAGAATTTTAAGTCAAGCTACCATGTTTAAATAAAGTTGCAATTTTATTAAATTATATTCTCATGCGTTTTTCCTTATAAAGACACTAATATTTATTGCAATTTCATCATGTCATGAACATGACTATAATTTGGAATAACAGAAAGTTAAACATCTACATTTCAGTCATTTGAGATTTATGGGAGTCAGTTGGAGAATTAAAACACATGGTCAATGGCAAAATAAATTTAGTCTAGGGAGAAAAATAAAAATAAAAAAATAAATGAAATAAATAACAAAGTAGAATATTTAAAATTTGGCATGCTAGGATCCAAAAATATTGGGTAAGCTCGGGTCCAATGGGCCCATATAAGTTGCCGCAACTGCATGCTTTGTTTATATTCGCGAAGCATTATTTCATATGATAAATATTTGAAAATAAAAATATTTTTTCATATTATTTTTGCATCTTTATTAAACAAAAACGATATTTTATATTTTGGTGCATTTTAATTTTAGAAATGTAAATTCAGCCAAATAACTAAGACTTCCCTCGAAATTTTTTATTTGTGATAACCATTAACTTTAACAATTAATTTTATTTGTTTACAATTATTTTGTCGTCACTTTACAGAAAAAAAAATCATAATATATATTTTTTTTTAAATGCGTAAATGATTTTACATAATAGAAATTAATTGTGTATTTGAATTCTTAAAACTGAAAGATACTTTTTTAATTGAATGTAATTAACTGAATTTTCGCAAATTTTAATTCATTAAAAATATGCTACACTTTTTATAAAAAAGACAATTTAAAAATTTCATAAAAGAAATCTTGAAACTATTATATGATTATAACGAATCAGCCCCAAAATATGCGCCACTTCAAACCAATCTTAATAAAGTATTCTATTGAAATGTATATTCTCATCTCAAACAACATAAATTTTTAATATAAGAAAGTTTAATGTTCTTTTAAGGTTTGAAGTATAAATTCTACAGCTATTTTCAATATTTAAAATATTTCGTCTTCGCGAAGTGTAGATATATAAGTTTCTTTCCTTATTTAAATATTCTTTTTAAAAATGAGAAATTTTGATGCATCGCTATTTCACGTACTTAATCATTCATAAATTTATTCTTTTTATATATATATATATATACTAGGGGGCCCCGTCCCCCTGCTCGCTATGCTCGCCAATCCCCCGCGTAATTGCTTCGTGATTCCAAATTATTAGCTACCGCTGCTTGCTGCGCTCGCCAATACCCCATGGTATGAATAAGCAGTTGCAGACCTTTCAAATGATGTGTCACACGACTGGTGTTGTAAAGAAATTAAAAATGTGCCCAGCTGGGGGGCAGAGTGGGGGTGACACACAAGACATCCATAAAATCAATAAACAGTTGCAGACCTTTCAAATGATGTGTCACACAATTGGTGTTGTAAAGAAATTACAAAATGCGCCCCCTCTGAGGGCAGAAGGGGGGTTACACACAAGATATCCATAATATGAATAAGCAGTTGCAGACCTCTCAAATGATGTGTCACACAATTGGTGCTGTAAAGAAATTAAAAATGTGCCCCCCTGGGGGGCAGAGTGGGGGATGACACACAACACATCCATAATATGAATAAGCAGTTGCAGACCTTTCAAATCTTGTGTAACACGACTAGTGTTGTAAAGAAATTAAAAATGTGTCCCCCCTGGGGAGCAGAATGGGGGATAATACACAAGACATCCATTATATGAATAAGCAGTTGCAAACCGCTCAAATGATGTATCAAACGACTGGTGTTGTAAAGAAATTAAAAATTTGGCGAAATACAGTCACCGCCAAAAAAATCTTGACACTTTCGATTTTTGATATTTTGTTAAATATCTAGAAATATACACAAGGAATCATTCTGAAACTACTGGTGCGTAAATAAAATAGTACACGTCATATATTTTGACAAAGATTTTTCCCCGAAATCTAACAGGGGACCGTCAATAAATTGAAAAAGAACGAAGATCTTTTGGATCACCCTGTCAAAACTAATGAAGCAAAACAGTTTAAATTGCAGATAATGATTAAGTGGCTTATTGTGATAAGTTGTGTCGATTTTTATGAATATAGCCTGAAAACTCGCAGAGAAATTAAAGTTTTTATAAAAACGGTCCAAAAATTTTCCAAGTTTTTTGCTTATAATTTTCAGAGCTCTTCATAAAACACAATAATCTTTTCAGAAAATATGACAAACAACATTGCACATAACACCCTGTAATCAGAATTAAAAAATAATAAAAAATGTATGAAAAATGAACGGGTTTACTAAATAATTTTTTACTGCGCATGCGTCAACGCTATTAAAATTTCATTTGCATATTATGTTAGTTAAATGTATAGAGCAACTTTTGTGAAAGTCTCAAAAACATAGCTTGAAAACTCTGAAAACTATCGTCAATAGAATATGGTCAAAATCCGTTATTTCCAAAATAAAGCAAAAAGATAAGGAGTTGTATCAAGATATAGTAGTACGTGCAATACTGTGTACAGTCACCGCCAAAAAAATCTTGACACTTTCGATTTTTGATGTTTTATTAAATATCTAGAAATATACACAAGGAATCATTCTGAAACTACTGGTGTGTAAACAAAATAGTACACGTCATATATTTTGACAAAGATTTTCCCCCGAAATCTAACAGGGGACCGTCAAAAATTTGAAAAAGAACGAAGATCTTTTGGATCACCCTGTCAAAACTAATGAAGCAAAACATTTTAAACTGCAGAAAATGATTAAGTGGCTTATTGTGATACGTTGTGTCGATTTTTATGAATATAGCTTGAAAACTCGTAGAGAAATTAAAGTTTTTATAAAAACGGTCCAAAATTTTTCCACGTTTTTTGCTTATAATTTTCAGAGCTCTTCATAAAACACAATAATCTTTTCAGAAAATATGACAAACAACATTGCACATAACACCCTGCAATCAGAATTAAAAAATAATAAAAAAAGGTTGAAAAATGAACGGGTTTACTAAATAATTGTTTACTGCGCATGCGTCAACGCTATTAAAATTTCATTTGCATATTATGTTAGTTAAATGTATAGAGCAACTTTTGTGAAAGTCTCAAAAACATTGCTTCAAAATTTTGAAAATTATCGTTAATAGAATATTGTCAAAATCCATTATTCCCAAAATGAAGCAAAAAGATGAGGGGCTGTATCCATATTCCATTGATTAGTACCTACACAGTATTGCACGTACTACTATATTTGGATACAACTCCTTATCTTTTTGCTTTATTTTGGAAATAACGGATTTTGACCATATTCTATTGACGATAATTTTTAGAGTTTTAAGGCTATGTTTTTGAGACTTTCACAAAAGTTGCTCTATACATTTAACTAACATAATATGCAAATGAAATTTTAATAGCGTTGACGCATGCGCAGTAAAAAATTATTTAGTAAACCCGTTCATTTTTCATACATTTTTTATTATTTTTTAATTCTGATTACAGGGTCTTATGCATAATGTTGTTTGTCATATTTTCTGAAAAGATTATTGTGTTTTATGAAGAGCTCTGAAAATTATAAGCAAAAAACTTGGAATAATTTTGGACCGTTTTTATAAAAACTTTAATTTCTCTACGAGTTTTCAAGCTATATTCATACAAATCGACACAACTTATCACAATAAGCCACTGAATCATTACCTGCAGTTTAAACTGTTTTGCTTCATTAGTTTTGACAGGGTGATCCAAAAGATCTTCGTTCTTTTTCAATTTATTGACGGTCCCCTGTTAGATTTCAGGGGAAAATCTTTGTCAAAATATATGACGTGTACTATTTTGTTTACACACCAGTAGTTTCAGAATGATTCCTTGTGTATATTTCTAAATATTTAACAAAACATCAAAAATCAAAAGTGTCAAGATTTTTTTGGCGGTGACTGTAGATACTAATCAATGGAATATGGATACAGCCCCTCATCTTTTTGCTTCATTTTGGGAATAATGGATTTTGGCAATATTCTATTAACGATAATTTTCAGAGTTTTCAAGCTATGTTTTTGAGACTTTCACAAAAGTTGCTCTATACATTTAACTAACATAATATGCAAATGAAATTTTAATAGCGTTGACGCATGCGCAGTAAAAAATTATTTAGTAAACCCGTTCATTTTTCATACATTTTTTATTATTTTTTAATTCTGATTACAGGGTGTTATGTGCAATGTTGTCTGTCATATTTTCTGAAAAGATTATTGTGTTTTATGAAGAGCTCTGAAAATTATAAGCAAAAAACTTGGAAAAATTTTGGACCGTTTTTATAAAAACTTTAATTTCTCTACGAGTTTTCAAGCTATATTCATAAAAATCGACACAACTTATCACAATAAGCCACTTAATCATTATCTGCAGTTTAAACTGTTTTACTTCATTAGTTTTGACAGGGTGATCCAAAAGATCTTCGTTCTTTTTCAATTTATTGACGGTCCCCTGTTAGATTTCGGGGAAAAATCTTTGTCAAAATATATGACGTGTACTATTTTGTTTACACACCAGGACTTTCAGAATAATTAATTGTGTATATTTCTAAATATTTAACAAAACATCAAAAATCGAAAGTGTCAAGATTTTTTTGTCGGTGACTGTATTACAGTTATCGCCAAGTTGGCGTCACTATTGACAACTAATTTTGGTCGCCAAATTTGGCAATATATCGCCAAGTTAGCGACAAACTTGGCGATTGTTGGCGATGGTAACCTTTCCTCTCTTTATGGTAACCCATACGGCGATGCATAGACGGAGCCCTTTCCTGATTTGGTCTATTCGACTCATGGAAGGAGTGGACAACCCGGATTCGTTAGTTCCGGAAATCTTCCACATCAGCATCATTCCAGGAGTCATTCCTTTTAAGGCTAGTTTTTTTTTTACTATAGAAGGATAAATACGCAAGTTCATTTCACGTACTTAATTATTCGTGAATTTATTCTTTTTTTATTATTGATTTAATGATTTTATTAATTGTAAGAAATACGCAAGTTCAGGGCTATAGCCAGAAATCTTTAATAGCTTATAATTAATATTATTAATTATAAGTTTGAGGGGAGGTCAAGAAAATGTAGGGGGCTCGTATTTTCTCTCTCTCTGACACAAAACATTTAGTGCATATTCCCATTATAGGTACTATGCTTCGTAATAAACTGCTTGTAATAACTTCATTTTACGCTAAGAAAAGAATAGGATGATGAATAAGAAATTCGAATTCGTAGTTAGTGCAAAATTAAACATCAAGTTAGCTTCATGTGCGCAAATAGGATGTGCGAGTGATGAAACACTTATATTAGTTACAATTAAATATTTCTGCAAAACTATGAATTGACCTCAAAACTAAATTAGATATTTGAATAGAATTTCATTTGGATTTTCAGAATAGAAATTCATTTAGTGACCTTGGAACCTTTTCCAGGAGAGGCTCAAAATGTTTTAAGGGCCGTGAGCCGCCCCTGGCATCCCCTTAAATACGGTCCTGCACAATTTTCATTAGTTATTTCTTGAATGTAATGAGCTGTTTCGTTACAGTACGGAAGCAGTGAATTTGAAAACAAACTCCGTTGACCTAATTCTGAATAATGAATCCTTGCCATAGTTTGCAGATGATAACGAAAACGACAGACGCTAATTGAAAAATTCAAGGCACGAGTCTTACGTACTACAAGTATTCTTACATTCTATCACGGAACATCTATGATGCTTCCATTTTTTTCTCCTTGATTCAATTCGAATGCTTAATTTGAGCTTGAAATTATGCTTTTAAGACTAATTTATATGTAAGGGATACTTTGTTATTTCTCTTTATAAGTTCAGAAATGTTTAGTTTTTTTATTGTTCTTGGTGTTGTTTTTGATTTTGTCGTGATACTTATTTAACGCCTGGTTTTTTCCAGCAATCACTGACTGCTAAATTACACAGCGTGTTTTTAAATCGTTTATTCCAAACTAAGAATTGACCGACACAAGTCAAACGAAAACAAACGAAGTTTTTAAAACCGAAACTGAATCCGAAATTCAGAAGAATCTACCTATTTTCGCCGAAAACAAAAACGTCAATTTTTTTATGTAATTAATACATTACATAAAGATACATATAGCTATTAATTATGAATTATACATGTGGCTCAAAATGGCTCCCTGACAAAAACTTTTATTTCCGTTTAAAATAAAAAATAATTACAATAATAGATAATGATTTGTTAATTATACGAATTTCATCCCTTTAAAAAAATGTTTTGGGCATACATATCTCGATTGACCTTTTAAAATGATTTTTGTAAATGATCATCGTTATAATAGAACTTTCTCGAAAATTATTTGAAGCACATTTAAGGCTTCAAACAGAACATTTTCGATAACTGTTATATCTGCAGCTTTTAAAAAACACGTGAAAAACGTCTTCAAAGTTGACTCATATATGAATTTCTTGTTTTGTAATTTGCTCTCACATATTGAGTCAGTGATGACTGATAAACAGCGAAGCTCATAGCAATAAAAAACAAGTTGGAAATTGCACGTGAAGCGTAGCAAATGAGGTGCGTTCGTACGATAACGAAGTTTTAAAAATATCACTCATATATCAATCTCATAAAATTGTAAATAATTACAATTAAAATGCGCACCAAACAATATTCTCTCTATACCATTATGCAATGGAATACTTTTGTGTGGCCTTGTAAATCAATAACAAATATTCTTTGCACCACAGAATATGCAAAATGTATATTATAATATGTACTTTATAGATACATATCAATTTTATTACGTTTGAATGAATGTAACATTATTAAAATGCATTTGAAACATTTTTCCCCATTAACTGTAATGTAATGAAATACTTTTGATTGTCCCTGTAAATGATCTATACATCCGACTTTCATAACATTTGAAATGACTCGATAAAATTACGTAATAATTATAGGTTTTAAATTTCAAACGATTAAAATGCATTTGAAACTTTTTCCCCCATTGACCGTAATCTAACGGAATTCTTTTGATTGTCCCTGTAATTGATCTATGCATCCGACTTTCATAAAATTTGAAATGACTCGACAAAATTATGTAATAATTATGTATTTTAAATTTCAAACGATTCAGTTGGGTAGTTTTTGCGTTGTTATATGCGGACAGACAGACGGACGGACAGACAGACAGACGGACAGACAGACAGACGGACAGACAGACAGACGGACGGACGGAAGGGCTGAACGACAACAATAGGTGCTATGTATTTACATAATTACGAACGCACCTAAAAAGAATGTTTAATTTGATCCGATATAGCTCAAATCAATGGAAAATTTCCGAAAGAAGAGACGAGATATTTGGAATACAAATAGTTTCGGTTTCGCTCAAATTCCATCCGGCCGAATTATTTGGCTGTATTTTCATCACAATCGCATTTTTTTTCGAAACTCAAGTTTTGGATCGGCAGCGAAAACGAAACCGAATTTTTGGTCGATTGAAACCGTGCAAAATTCGCGGGATGAGGGGTTCCGGTTGTCCGTCCGAGATCTTTTTTCGCTTTTCTTTTTTCTATTCTGGCTCTCTAGCGGAAGCAAGGGGAAGAAAAATCAAATTGGCGACACCGGACAAATTTAACGGCAAAATTACATTAAATAAAGCCTCCAATAATAGGGAAGTCGTGGATTAAAATGGGGCAATA
Source organism: Maratus speculifer (assembly GCA_964019185.1). Taxonomy (NCBI): domain Eukaryota; kingdom Metazoa; phylum Arthropoda; class Arachnida; order Araneae; family Salticidae; genus Maratus; species Maratus speculifer. Next base: position 24,654,889 of record OZ025289.1, on the reverse strand, counting down.
ACAAAAACTTTCTTCTATCTCATGCATGTTAAAACTTCCTGAAAAATGCAACAAATCACCGTCGCCGGTTAAGTGATTTTACACCAAAATCTAACTATCAACAACTTATGTTAACTTCAGGCGAGGATCCACGGGGCGGACGATGGGGGGGCAAAAAATATTCGTGTGTGACTTGAAAAGTTGTCGAAACAAAAGGGAAAATAAGAATTTTTTTCATAATTCTTTCCGACATAATCTCTTTGAAGTTCAATGCATTACGCACTTTATCCAAAGATGTTCCAAACAATGGCGGATCTAAGGGGGGGGGGGGCGATTGAGCCCAATAAAGAATCTGCGGAACGACATCATATGCCCGCTCGGAGAAGTTGTTGTTCCTAAACTCAAACCGGCGTGACCCGACCCGGGTCGCGCCAACTTTAATTTACTATAGTGGGAATGGGTCAGGTCTTCACAATTTCGGAACCGGGTCGGGTCTTATTTATTTTTTTCTGCAGACCTGGATCGAGCTACACTATTTTTTCCAGGTTGGGTCTGGCGTAGACTTCCTTCCTACTAGAGGCGTAGACTTCCTTCCTACAAAATTTTCAAGCCCACACTCCGTCCGGTATAAAGGCTAAATGCTCGATCTGGGATCGACACAGCCCGTATGCTGTGGCGGTTCTAAGGGGCAGGGGGGGGGGAGCTAAGTCCCCCTTTTTGGGCTAATTGTCCCCTCCCCCTTGGGCTAATAAAGAGTTTGTAAATTGACATTATGCATCCTCACAAGAAATAACTTGGGGCGAAGCTCGAGTCTGTCACGGCTGGCATGGGTCGCGCCATTGTAAGTCCACGAGACTTGGACTGGGTAAGGTTTTCTCCCTTTTTCAATCGAGTCGTGTCCTGATCTTGCTTTTTTTGAAGATTCGGGTGGGGAAAGGCTTCTTATTCTTCCAGACCGAACCTGGTCACGATTTCATTCTTCTTAGAAGTTTGCATTGCACAAAGACAAAATTTCCCGGTCGTGGCTCGGACCGGAATAAAAGCGAAATATTCGGTCCGTCTGTGATCTAGATAGTATTAAAATATTATTGGCCTGACCGCGATAAGTGCAGCTAAAAGTTCGCTACGTCTCTGATCTAAATTTCTTCGAGGGATCATATTCACGGATAAAAACGAATTTCGTTAAAGGATCGCGGAAAAACGCAAATTTCGTCAAAGGATCGCGATGAAAACTGGGTCAACCATTCTCGCACGAGTAAAAACCGAATCTGTAACTGATTCAAATCCGAAATGTATGAGAATCTGCCCCGACGCGCTAAGCGCAGCTAAAAAGTAAAAGTCAACCCGACCAATAACAAAATGTAGTTGTTAACCGGACCCAGACCCGACCCGAAGCAAAAAATCAGATATTAACTTAACCCGCAGCAAACAGTAGAAGTTAACCGGATCCAAACGCGACCCACAGCAAGAAGTAAAAATTAACCCGACCAGCAGCAAAAAATAGAAGCGAACCGGACATCAAATTTTGGAAAAAAAATCGCGGAGAAAAAAAGAATTTCTTCAAAAGATCGTAAAAAAGATGCGCATTTCGTCCAAAAATTGAGAAAAAGAACGAAAATTTTATCAAAGGACTCACCCCAATCAATTCGAGTCAACCCGAACCCTTCTCGCAAAAGTAAAAACCAAATTCTAAACTGTCCCGAATCAGAATTGTATGTCAAACTGCCCCAAATGCGCTAAGCACAGTTAAAAAGTAAAAGTCAACCCGAACAACAACAAAATGTCGTAGTCGACCTGACCCAAAAGCAAAAAATCAGAAATTTACTCGAACCGCAGCAAAGAGTAATAGTAAACCGAACCTAAACACGACCCAAGTAGAAATTAACCTGACCAGAAGCAAAAAAATGGAAGCCAACCGGACCCAAACCCGACCCACAGGGTCAACCAAGTGGAGAGGCCTACCAAATGGCTTAAGCACTCACTAGCCCCGCCCAGGCCCGACCCACCGCAAAAAAAGTAGACGAAACACGACCCGCATTAAAAAAATGAGCTCTGGCCCGAGAATCAGACTGGAGTTTCCAAATTTCCAAAATCGCCCTCTCCTTGAGGACTCTCCAGATCCGCCCTTGGTTCCAAAGCCATCATGCCATCTTGAAACTGAGTTTCTTCAAGTCCTCCGACAGCAAGTCGACCAGCAGGACCCTTTCAATCACGCTCCATTCATAGAAATCCAAAGGATATTTGGGCTGTTGGCAGTATTCTTTCGGGCCAAAACATGTCGACGCTGTCCAACAACCACTTTTAATCAATTTTGAATCAAACAACCTTTGTCGTGTTCTCCGACTCGTTATACTTTGCTACTACATGGTACACAGTCGATCTTTGTACCCGAAGAATTGAATAATTTCTGTTGCTGAGACCCCCAACGCGAACCCGAACACTTTCTATATTCGCAACTTTTAGGTAGCTTTCATTACAAAAAGTAAAAAGCTACCTATTGCAGTCGTCCGGAGGAAAGCACTTCCAGAAAATTTTGGTATATTTTCACCGATCATGACCCCTAGACCCCAAAACCACCCTCCGTTCAAATGTTGACATATATATATATATATATCTGATTTTTGTCATGCGATAACTAACGTATTTATGAACCGATTCGAATGAAACTTGGTATGTACATAGTACATACAAATATCTCGACCGAGTTCGTTGGCCAGCATCATCCGCCATTTTGTTTCAAAATGGCGGCCATTTTAAATTTTTAAAAAAATTTTAAATTTAAAACTCAATGCAAAAAAATTAAAAGTTGAAAAATATTTTTCTTTTACGTATTAGAACTTAAAACAACGATTCCAGAACACTCTTTATTTTGTCTATATCTTAAAAAATGATTGAGTTATAGCACTTTGAATTTTTCTTATGGCTGACATTTTGAAACGATCTGATTTTTGTCACGTGATAACACGCGTATTTATGAACGGACTTGAATGAAACTTGGCATGTACATAGTACATTCAAATGTCTCAACCGAGTTCGTTGGCCAGCATCATCCGCCATTTTGTTTCAAAATGGTGGCCATTTTAAATTTAAAAAAAAATTTAAAATTTAAAATTAAATACGAAAAAATTAAAAGTTGAAAAATATTTTTCTTTTACGTGTTAGAACCTAAAACAACAATTACAGAGCACTTTTTATTTTGTCTGTATCTTAAAAATTGATTGAGTTATAGCACTTTGAATTTTTCTTATGGCTGACATTTTGAAACGATCTGATTTTTGTCACGTGATAACACGCGTAATTATGAATCGATTTGGATGTAACTTGGTGTGTACATAGTATATACTGAGGCCTGAATCGAGTTCGATACTTAGTTCCATCCGCCATTTTATTTCAAAATGGCGGCCATTTAAAAGTTTTTATAAATTTTAAAATTTAAAATAAGGTACAAGAAATTGAGAAATTGAAAAAGATTTTTCTTTTATGCATTTGACCTTGATACAAAGATTCAGAGCATGTATAAAAACATTTCATATTTATTTACTTAGAAGGTGTCACAAATAAAAAATAAATTAAAGAGTTGACATGTTTCGTTTGACATGTTTTATATCCAGTGTCATTTAATTTTCTACTGATTTTATATGTTATGAATACGGTTCTTATTAATGAACCGAAACATGTCAACTCTTTAATTTATTTTTTATTTGTGACACCTTCTAAGTAAATAAATATGAAATGTTTTTATACGTGAATGAAAAAAGGTGAAATGATTTTGTTTTAGTTTTTTGAAAAAACGAAAGCTAACAACAGTTTTAAGATTCAGAGCATTTTTTGTTTCGTTTGTATCTTACAAAATGGCTGAGTTATCGCATATATATATTAATCGATTTCAATATGAGTGTGCACGTGCACCTGAATTAAGATTTCGACCAAGCTCATAATCAGGTTCTACTAATATAACTTAATTTAAAATAAACAAATAAATATATAAGTATATGAAAGCTACCTCTTCCTCCCGGCACTGCCGGAAGGACTATTTGATATGTTCCGCACTTGCTTTCAGCATCGCAACTATTTCGAAGTTATGACTGCTTAATACGTGCGTGAAGCTATTTAGACGCCAATCACAATCTTGCCAATTAGTACCACACGGCAGGAAATTTTTGTTTTGATTTTGACGCCGCACCGGGTAGAAGCAAAATTTGGCTGTCGACCAGTGTTGTAGTCGTAAAAAATGCGGAGAGTATACGGTATAGGCAGAAGGTATACGTCTATGAGCCATGAACGTTCATAGCTAGGGTATACGTTAATGCTTTCTTTGAGAAAAGAGGGTACACGGAATTTCTTTAAAAATGCAGAGGGTATACGGCGTATATCCCCGTATACTCTCCCTGCTGTCGACCGACTTGGAGGAGTAATTTTTTTTTTCCCAAGCACCTTCGTCGTTCCAAGCCCAAGCTCGCACTCTGATTGGTTGTTGCTCTCGGCACTGTTTTCATGTAACTTGGCGATAATCATATTTGGCGTAGCGATAGATGCTTCCGTCGAGGAGTTTGATTTCCTTCCGAACCGAGTACAAAGTAACTTTTCTCTTGCAGCATTGGATTGGATGGAACGTGTCTTACTGAAAGCTGCACTCTTTAAAAATTTTTACACACAAGAGCACAAGACCACGAGGATAAGAATGAAGGAAGAATATGAATGAGTAGGTTAGGTTTTAGGTTTACTCGTTCACTTACGAGCGAAGTATTTTTCGCCAAGTATGGTTATCGCCAAGTTCCGTGAAAACAGTGCCGAGAGCAACAACCAATCAGAGTGCGAACTTGGGCTTGGAACGACGGAGGTGCTTGGGAAAAAAATTTCGCGACTTGGAGACTTGCTGGTTCATGGTTAAAAATCTAGGATTAGTTAAATCTCAATTTGCATATTAAAACGCCAAGCCTTTACTTGGTGGAAAACATTTAAACACCCGATTTTAGCAGTTGACTCATGGGTTTTCCTGCTTCCAATCAACCATGTTTTCATACTTTTGGATATAGGAAAGCACAATGGTAAACCTGCGAGTCAAACGTTAAAATCGGGCTTTTAGGTATTTTCCCTTGGTATTTTCCACCTAAATATGACTTGGCAGACCGATTACGTTTTAACATGCGAATCGAGATTTAACTAATCCTAGATTCTCATCCGTGAACTCGAAAAGGTGGTTGTCTGTGATGCCGCCTCCAATCTATTATTTAATATTTTACTACTTTGTTTACAGGTCACAATATCGATGTATCGGAATATCACAACATAAAAGATATCATGATACTTAATTCCAGGCATTGTCCAGCTCTAATAGCTAGTAAATCCAATGAAGGTAACACCGTAAAATAAGCGAATGTTGTATGCAATGTATTCAAGGTCCAAGAGCCGACCGCACGAAACTCTAAGTCATCGAGCACGAGAAAACATCCTTTATATTATGGAAGAGTAGTCATAGGGGAAGCTAATGATCCATGTCTGCCGGACACGAAATGGTGTATAAGCCAAAAAGTAATACAGTTGACTCTCGTTAATTCGAACTCGTCGGGACCACAAGGAATGTACGAATTATCCGAAGTTCGAATTATGGAAAATGGATACGACACCATTAAAAACACTTCGTTTTTCACAAAATAATATTTATTAATCGGACATTACGTCCTACACTCTCAGGTGCCGAACAAACTCTGATGACACAACCGACGGAAAGAAAAAACAAAACAATTACTTGCGCGCCCACCTAGCGCCGTTTTACCGTTTTACACAGAGGAGCGAATACAGAAAATATGAAATGAAAACATGCTTGATATGGTACTACAGTAAAACCTCTAAATAACGGACACCTCGGGAACGCAGAAATTGTCCGCTATTCGGAGGTGTCCGCTATTGGAAAAACCTAAGAGATTCAAAAATCGCTAAGAAATGCTTAATGTTTCATTAATTTACTTTTATATGTCCTAAAACCTCTATTATATAATTAATCATAAATTAAAATTATTTTTTAATCAATAAAATTGAAATAAATTTGTGCACACTTTTATCCACTGTTTATTATATTTGCGCGAAATAATCTGTTACAAAAGTTTACTTTTGCTTGCGATTAAATGTAATTTGTTTTTCTATGTGCATATATATATATGCATATTGGACATTGTAGGACATTGTATGGACATTGTATGGACATTATGGGACATTGTAGAGTTCCGGGCGGGAAGGGAAGGATTGCACTTTTTGACCTTTAAAAGCATACAATCTCAAAATATTCTTATGTGACATTTCTGTGCTCTGGGAGATATTCCTCCCGGGCAACACCCTGAATTTAGCACTGAACGTGGGAGGGGGGGGGGGGTGTCCCAGCTCTTTATCTACATTTATCTGTGATCACAAAATTTGTGACACGTTGTCCTGATAAATTCAGAGGCCTTTATGTTTTTTTTAATTTATTTTTTTCTCTTTAAAACATATTTTTACATCCTTTATTGCCGAATAAAGTGTCCGCTATTCGGAATGTCCGTTATTCAGAGGTTAAACATACAAAAATTTAGGTTTTGGGAGTGGGGATTGGAAAACTGTCCGTTAAATAGAGGTGTCCGCTATTCGGGAGTGGCCGTTATGGAGGTTTTACTGTATTACAAATGAATTAATGTTACAGTGTTTTTTTAATTTATTTCGTCTGTTATCATTAGAATATGACTTAATATTAAATTAGAATGTATAAATACATAAACTAATTAAAAGATTAGAAACAAGCTCAATTGAAGAAAAATTTAAAGCGTCACTGATGGATAGACGGGGCACTAAGAAAGTGGATATCAAATGCATTGGATTATATGTATACTTGTTCGGAACAATTTTCACAAGAATCAAAGAAAGAAGGTTATTCAAATGATCTGAAATCCGTGAGAAAGAAAAGAAAAATGAAAAATCGGAATTCTCGTTAGTTCGAATTAAACGAAGTCAAGAGAAAATGAGTTCGAATTAATGAAAATTTTTAACGCTATTCTGCCATTGAAAGTTTCGGGACTTCATATTTAATTCGAATTAAGCGAAGATTCGAATTATCCGATTTCGAATTAACGAGAGTCGACTGTACCACTAGTGGCTCACTCGTAGGTCTATCATTGTGTTTGCCGTACAATCAAAAGTATGAAAACACGGAAAACTGGGTGCAGGAAAACATAATGCTAAGTCTACGAGTCAATCACTAGTGGTATTCATTTTTGGCTTATGCACCACTTCACTTCCGACAGACATGGATCATTAGATTCTCCTATCACTACTCTTCCAAAATATAAAGGATTTTTTTCTCGTGCTCGATGACTTAGGGTTTTGTGCGGTCGGCTCTTGGACTATATTTAGAATTTAGTTTTGGTCTCAGTGCTCATGCATCAAAACTTTAGTCAAGTAAATAAAGGGTAAGTCTTCAGAAAAATACTATCTTGTTAATAAATTACAGGAAGTGCTTAAAGTCCGTTCGCATGTCAACTATTAGTGAAAATTTGTCACATCTAGAGATGTAAATTTTCCGGAAAAATATAAGTGGCGGAAAAAAACTGGTTTTTTACCGGGTTTTTTTCGGGAAAAATTGGAAAAAATTGATTTTTCATGATTGTTTCTCTCAAATACATTATATTTTCTCAGAGAATATTAAATAATAAACATTTTTTCCCATTTATATGTATTAAATGAAAATTATTTTCACTTAATATTACAAAATAAAAAGAAAGTAGCAAAGCCTGCTTTTAAAAGTTTAGTTTTTTTTTTTTTTTTTTTTCCACAGCCTAAGAATTTTTATTAAACGCTATTGTTTGCTATATCATATCTCTGTTGAAATGATTTTTCATTAACATGTTTAACTACCAATTGACCTAATGTAAAAACCTGAACCAATATGTCTGCAGTTTGGAATGAAATAAATTATGCATTCCATTTACATAAGTATAGTTTTTAAGTAAATGATACTAGTTTAAAGAAATTATTGCAGTTTTGTCATTATTATGAGTATTAGTATTCAAAAATTCCATTGTTTGTTTAAAAAATGCATATTTTTACATTATTACTTTTTTTCCTTAGAATTATAATTTTATTTCCTTTATAAAATATGTTTAGTTTTTGCTTTCCAATCTCAACTCAAAAAAGTTTTGATTTAGTTTTATAATCTAAATTCAAACAAAACTAAGTTTTACTTTGGCTTACTCACGTCTGCAACAAAAAAATAGCGTAGGATTTATTGACTGTTAGATTTTTACTCACTGAAACCAGAAAAAAAAAATTTCTTTTTTTTTTTAAGTTTAATTTAATGTAATTTTTTTCTTTTAACCCTGAAATCTAATATTCTATTCTTGAGTAAGAAACCATATTCAATAATGTTTCCACATGGTAATTTTATATTTCTAAGAGTGGAACTCAAAAGTTATGAAAACAGAACACTACAAATAGAAAATGCTCGCTATTTGAGGAATTAACAAAAGCAGTTACATACAGAGATAAACTTCTACTGTGCTTTAGAAAACTACAAAAATTCAAAGTTTAATCAAGAGGGAAAGTATAATTTGGAACATAGTTACTTGTAATAAAATATGGGGTTTTTTTTTCATCGCAGTTGTACTTTTCGAATGCAAACTGCCCATGTTTTTGTAACATTACTGTACATTATGGAGGTAAAATGGAGGTCAATTTTAGATTCAATACTTTGAAGAAACATTCAATTAATCAGCTATAACGAAATCTTGAAAAATGCAGTATAGTAGTGCCACCTATAGGGCAATTTACACCAAAAACTAAACAACATTAATATATATCAGAAACTGTCTGAAGCTGTAGTTTGATTAAAAAAATAAAAAATAAAAAAAATAAATCGTCCTTGAGGTAAAGCTATTGCGATAATCATGAATAATGCAGCATAGCAGCGTCATCTGTTGAGCAATTTACACCAAACAGTAATCAGCAAGAAGTTATGTCAAAGATTAACTTAATCTGAAATTTTATAAAAATACATACATTAGTTTGAGATAGAACTATTGTGGAAATTATGAATAATGCAGCATAAAAGCGCCATCGGTTTGGCGATATACACTAATTACTAAACATCTCGAATTTATATTAAGGTGTAGCTGAATCTAAAGTTTTGTGAAATTATGTGCATCAGTTCTTGAGATAGAGTGCCCATAAAATTTGTCACATACAGACTCACAGAGTGACAAATATTTTCTAAAAACTATCAAAACGTGTTAAGGGCCTTCTAAAACGTTTAAATACACCAAAAACTGGAAGTCAAATTTTTCACGAATTCAATACTTACTTCTTGAAAAGATAGATTAAAGTAATAAATGCATACTTCAAAATATTATGTTAATTTTTAATTTTATCATTTCCATTAATCGGCATATTATTGCAATAATTTTACACATGAATTAATTTTTAAAAAGAGAAGTTGCATTTAATCTAGATATTTTTCATGTAATAAAGTTTTTGTGAAATTGTGAAGTTCTTGTATATACTTGCACAAATATATTCAGAATTTTTTAATAAGAAATTATTACTATATTTAGGTTCCTATTTAGACATTTTTAATAAGGTTATTTACATACATATATGCAATTTAATAAGATTCAGCTGCTGTATGGCATGAGATTTTTTTTTTTCTTCAATCACTGCACTTGCGAAAGATTCAATTTTTGATTAAACTTTTTCTGAAATGTCTATTTTCAAGAGAAATTTTGCAAAGGGTCTTGTGTTTCAAACAAGAAAAAAATGTGAAGGATCCTTTCGAGTCTTCTCAAACAGATTTCTGCTCAGAGATCAGATTACTCACATTAAAATTTTCATGTGAGACACTCAACATAAAAATAAATAAAATAAAAAGTATGAGAATGTAGCTATTACAAAATTTTCACTATATTATTTCATAAATGAAATTTCAATTTTTCCAGTTCGGAAAAATTGAAAAATAAGCCTTCGGAAAAAAACCGAAAAAACCCGGGTTTTTTTCCCAATTTTTCCGGTTTTTTCCGAGCATTCCCATCTCTAGTCACATCGGAGTACGATTTGTATTATAACACTTGTAGACTCAAGTTCACGAATGAAAGAATAGGATTAGTTAAATCTCGATTCACATTCTAAAACGCAATCGGTCTGCCAAGTCATATCTTGATGGGAAAACACCTAAAAACTCGATTTTAATAGTAGACTCTTAGGTTTACTATTGTGCTTTCCTGCACCAAAAAGTATGAAAACATGGAAGATTGAGAGCAGGAAAACATAATATTAAACCTATGAGTCAACTGCTAAAGTCGGGTTTTTAGGTGTTTTCCACCAAGTAATGGCTTGGCAGACTGATTGTGTTTTAATATGCAAATCGAGATTGAACTAATGTGAAGTCGATGAGGGGACTGTCGGTGCTGTCGCCTCCCAGCCTATTATCAAATGGCCAGGATTTTTTGTGGTAAAAGAAACAACAACAACAACAAAAAAGAAAGCAGTTCTAAGAAAATTTTAATTATTTTATTTCTTTTGCCACAAAAATAATATTGTACTATGACAAGTCTTGTTCTGAAAACCGTAACCCGGTAACACGATATGACAATGTGTCGATTTTGTATGTTTTTTTTTTTAAATGTGAGCGTATTCATGGGACACTCTGTAATTTACTTTGTAATAGCTTTGCATGATGATTAACATCATTTGTTTTTTGTAGAATTAAACGTTTTCAAACATTTAAATTGGTTTTAGCTCACATGCTATCACAGCCTGACAGATAATCTGCCCGCAAATTCTGTATGTATGTATGTAAAGCGATAACTGTTAACAGAAATATTCGGTTTGCTAAAGATTTGGTATAATTCAATCCGATAAGGCGCTCCCGTGATTAGTTTTCAGGGAGTATTGGTTAAATATAAAGGTGGGGGAGGTCGGAGGCTATTCCCACTCCTTAATTTAAACAAAAATGTTTTTCATGCAGAATTATCCGATTTGCTTCAAATTTTATATACTTGCTTATTCTGATAAGACACTTCCCTAATAAAGTTTGGAGATTCATTGGTTAAGTATACAGGAGAGAAAATGGGCTAATCCCTCCTTAATTCAGATAAACATGTTTTCCATACAGAATTTTCCGATTTGCTTAGAATTTGGTATATTGGTTTATTCTGACGAGGCGCTTCTTCCCACTCCTTAATTTAAACAAAAATGTTTTTCATGCAGAATTATCCGATTTGCTTCAAATTTTATATACTTGCTTATTCTGATAAGACACTTCCCTAATAAAGTTTGGAGGTTCATTGGTTAAGTATACAGGAGAGAAAATGGGCTAATCCCTCCTTAATTCAGATAAATATGTTTTCCATACAGAATTTTCCGATTTGCTTAGAATTTGGTATATTGGTTTATTCTGACGAGGCGCTTCTTTGATTGGATTTGGTTAATTATAATTTCAATTACCCCTCCTTAAATTTAGCTAAATGGGGGGGGGGGGTCAATTTCTTTATTTTTCCAGGCACTATTTTTTGAGATAAGAGTATAATATACAATTAGGAAAACCATCTCTTTCTTACATCTAAATCTGATTTTTTTTTTTTTTTTTTTTTTTAATGCACGTTTTATGATGAAAAAAATTGAAAATTTCCTGTATACTTATGAATCAACATATTGCTGTTTGGTTGTTTCTTTTTATTATTATTTAATTTTTAATATATTGTTTAGTAGTTTACTTAAAACATAATTCGTAATCTCAAGTCTCTTCAAAAATTGTAAAAAAAATATTTTCTAACATAAAATGTAATTAAACTCAATTAACTTTTGTTTTCTTTTTGGTAGTCTTTTATCATTTAAATATGCAATGAAACAATGAAAAAAAAGTAACCTTTAGCAATAAGTTTAAAAATTTTAGACGTTTATCATGCTATGATATTTAGCTGGTATTTAAAAAAAGATTAGTAACTATTTTTATTAATGCACTTTTTCCCTTTAAATCTCGACTTAGTTGATATTTTATTAAATTTTCTTTTTCTTAAAAGAAAAAAAAAAAGAAAGAAAGAGGAAAGAAACGGCAATCTAAAAGGTTCTTGACGTTGTTAGTTTGAAAGGTAAATGTACGATTTTACAGAACGTGGAAACTATCTTAGTCACAGCAATATTTTTGAAACATTTTTTATGTTTTCTAACACCTGTAAAAAAACCACGTTCCTTCCAAGGTTTTTCTTTTATTATTATTTCAGCGATAAAAAATTGCTGCTATCGTCGCGCCGTACATACGGCACGCGCTTTTCTATCTGGGTCCAGGGAGCAAGCATCACTTGACACAGCTGGCCGTGTTCATTGGTCGCTGTTTCAAACCAAGGTTAATGACGCGGTCTCGAAGCGCACATGTTTAGCCTAAACAAACGATCTTCTGACGGAAGTCTTATCGCTCAGGAAAAAGTTTTCTACAGACGTAATTTTGATTTTACAGTTATTGCCACGTCCGTTTTTTTTTTCTTCGACGAACATCGATATTTATTCTGTTGTTTTAAAGAAATCTAGTTCTCGTGCTGCCTTTATTTGAGATTCGTAGAAATTAATCAACTAAATATTTTTTGTGGCATCGATATATTTCACGTGTTTAGAATTCTCAAATTTTTGTGCCACGTACAATAGGAAATTTCGTTTTTCGGAAGAAATTTGCCTACGCTTTTGATAATTATTTCTGTTCCAAGTTTGCTTATTAATAATGGCTGAGGGCGAACAGCAAAAAACAACTGAGGAAGCGAAGACACCCAACAACGATATCTTGGAGCGAACTGTATTTGTCGAGAATTTGAGAACATCTGTTGAGAAGCTGGCCAAGATCCTAAAACCGTTATATGCTGAAAAATTTGGGGAAGATGCTGTTGTCGCTTTAGTGCGTAAACGGGATGGCTATGAAATAACATTCTCTTCTAAAGAAGCAGCCCAAGAATGCATGGATAACGGATTCCAGATAGAACGTCGTCAATATGACGCTGTTAGTGTTTCCAATTCCGACCTGCTCGTGAACCTGAATTCTGTTCCTGCCTACGTCGATGACTCAGACATCGTCAAAAAGCTGGAGAATCTGGGTGTTACAGTAGTGAATGGGGTCCGACGAGTGAAGATTGAAGGTGTCGAAACCGGTAGAAGAAAAGTTTTGGTTCAATTGCCGAGTAACATGCGTTCACTGCCTAGAGCCATCAATGTCAAGTCTGCAAGTGGTAAAGATGAACGAATTGAGGTTTTCCACCGCAACCAAAAGTTAAGAAAAAATACGCGGTAGGTGTGTGAGGGACATTGATTTTCAAATGTTTTAACTTGTTGCGATTGATGACAAATGTTGTATTCCCGGGCCAAGCGGAATCGGGGACTAGTTACCTGAAAACGAGCTACAAAGATGGCCGATTTACAATCTGACTCGGAAGTTTTATTATTTTAAGTATCCTTTAAAAAATCTAGGTATTTAGATTTATTAAATGCATATATTATGCTTCAAAAAAAAGCTCTTTTGATATTTGAAATGATCTTTTTTACTGCATGTTAAATTTTAAGTAATATAATAGCCTCAAAATGTACTCTTTTTTTTAATTTATTTATATGAATCTGATTAATTCAATGAAAATAATATTCATATAAATGTAATTGTGTTTAATTTTTCGAAAGCCAGTTTCTAATTCTTAATCAGTAGGCATTTTTTATAGAATAAGTCATTTGAGAAAACGCATTTCAAGTTGTTTAGAAAACACCATTACTACGTTTAATGTTGTTTGTATTTGCTCAATTTATTTTGTATTATTTTGTGTATATATATTTAATTTATTTATCGTTATAACGTATTAACATATTGAGGTTTTATATTTTGTTTGTTAATACTTAAAGAGCTTTTTTTCAACATAAGTTATGAATTTCTGCATTTAACATCATTTTCTTTTTTTTTTTTTTTTCTTTTCTTTTTTTTTTATTGAAAAAGAAAATAACTTTTTAAAATACTATTTAAAAAATATATTTTTTATGTGATCTTAATAGCTTTTTGTTTAATAAATAAAGAGTCCATAAAAAACGATCATAAACAAATAAAAAAAAAGTTTACATTTCAACATAAAAACCTAAGAAATTTGTAGTGTTATATTAGTGATAGTATATTTTAATATCGTACATGGAATAAGATAAATTCTTAGATTTAAAAAATAATAAGAATTCAAATCATTTAAAACTTTAATCAAAATCTATGCAACTTTAAATCTGCATTCTCCACATTTAATCATTTTAACAGCTCAACGAATGCGGTCACCGCTGACGACCAAAATATACTAATTGACGACTGTGTACATATTATTGTTATTCAAAAATTAATTAATCATGTTGAAGAGTTAAAATTATTTATGATATGTTATTATATTACTTTTATACTAGTAATTATTTTTCTGAATCATATATATATTTTTTATTGATCCATAGTTAGTAAATAATATGTTAGGAGGGTTGTATAAATACTGGCTTTCGGCAAGTGTGGCATTTTTGCCAGTTACCAATATTTTTCGTAAAACATTCTTGGAAAAAATTCAAAAAGCGCTGAGATTAATCCTTTTAACTTAAAATTAGGCACAGATGTCATATATGAACCGCATAGACGCGATTTTTATTTCTGACATCAATTTGGAAAAAAACTCGTTTTCGAATTTCAAAAAGGCAATCTAAATTAAAAAAAAAAAAGGTTTAATTAATAACTATAGAATAAAACAATTCTTATAATTTAAAAAAAAAATAAATAAATAATTTATTAATAAATAAACAACAACATCCGGGTTACCATATCAAGCAAAATAATAGCAGTTTATCGCCAGTTAAATACCCCGGTGCATACATGATATTAGCGTCAAAAAATATCACATCAATCTGGTGCTTATATGATATCTGTGCCAAAAAGGTACTACTTGGTTATCCCGTCGACCATTTTCGCCAAATTACAAAACCGCCAAACTGCAGTGTTCGAAATCCTTGGTGGTCCGCTGGTCCGAGACCACTGATAATTCAATCGGACCACTAATCTGAAAAATTTAGTGGTCCGCAGGACCAGTGCCTTTTTTCAGGCCCTGAAAAAACCGCAACCGATCGCACATAAGATTTTTTTAGCGATGCCGCGGACGCGCTATAGCGCGTAAAATACGCAAAAAATCGGCGATCGGACGCAAAAAAGAAAAAAAAATAGTTCTTACGCGTCCCACAAGACGCGTAATTTCGCTAAAGGATCGCGAAAAAAAAACGGCAAATTTCGTTAAAAATTCGCTAAAGACAGTAGCGTAGCTATGTTTTTTGGCGCCCGGGGCCAGCAAGAAATTTTGCGCCCCCACCCCCAATATAGATATATAACAATTTCTCTCGATTTGGCGCTCCTAGGCCTCGGCGCCCGGGGCGGGCGCCCCCCTTGCCCCCCCCCCCCTTAGCTACGCCACTGGCTAAAGAACGACTAATTTCCGGGAAATTTTGTTAAACAATTCTCGAAAAAAATGGCTAATTTCATTCCAAACTCGAAACATAAAGCAGATTTATTCAAAAAACCGCGAAAAAACGGCAAATTCCACCCCAAAAAATCGCAAAAAACGGCAGATTTTTTTCAAAAAATAGCGAAATAAGGGCCGATTCCTTCAAAAAATTGCAAAAAAAGGCAGATTTCTTCAAAAAATCGTGAAAATAAAAAAAAATTTGCCCGAAAATCGCGATAAAACGGCAAAATTTATCAAAAAAATCGCAAAAAACGACAAATTTTGTTAAAAAAGCGCTAAATAACGACAAATTTCCGGCAAATATCGTCAAAAAATCTCGAAAAAATGGCTAATTTCATCCTAAAACCCGAAAAAACGGCAGATTTCTTCAAAAGATCGCTGAAAAACGGCAAATTTCGTCCAAAAATCGAGATAAAACGGGAAATTTTGAAACAAAATATCGCGAAAAACGGTATATTTCATCAGTAAATCCCGAAAAAACAAAAGATTTCGTCAAAATAACGCGAAAAGACGGAAATTTCGACAAAAAAGAATGAAAAAAAAAAATAAGTGAATGCCGGGAGAGAATTTTACTGTTTTAAAAACTAATTTTCCTGCTTAAAAATTGTTGTTGCTGCTCCAAAAACTGATTTTCCTGCTTCCCAATCGGATTTTTATTGCTCCAAATCTTTCTGAGTGAATGTGACTCTGAAAGCACCATTTCATTAAGCAAAGTACCTATTTACTCAACAAAAATATCCCTTTTTCAGCAAAAATGTCTTTTTCAATAAACCTGTCTTGCCCCATTTTAAAAGAAACGTGAACAATAGTGATACTTGTTATCTTCTACACTTAAATAAGCATTATTTTATAATTAAATTTGTATCTTGCACATTTATTCTTTAAAAAGTACAGAAAATTTCTCTTTTTAATTTTTAGCAAATCATAATTTTACATTGTATTATGCTGAAAAATTTGGATTAATGCAAAGTAGGATTGGTTTATTTTCCAAGGAGTAGGGGGGGGGGGCACTCTAAGTGTTAAAATTATTTAATAGAATTTTATATAGCGGACCAGTGATGATGTCTGCGGACCAGTAAATTCTCATGCTTACTAGTCCTTAGGACCAGTGACTTTTTTTTAGGAATTCTAACGCTGAAACTTATAGCCAAATTATGCATGTTGGCGTAATTTTCATTTTAAATAACGAAAGAACAAATAAATTAACACTACATGAATAAAAATACAAATAAAAAATAGAATTAAAAACCACTTGATGCCGTTTTAAACATGTGTACCGTGTATAATGTCATTGCATGCGATATTCATAATCAACCATTATTGGCTTTTAATCTTACAATTTGGCGATATTTTTTTTGGTCGACGGGATAATCAAGTAGTACTGCCAAAATTATTATTTCGATTTAAAGCAATAATCAGCACTGCATTTATCAACGTTATTTATTTCAATTTTACATACCAGTAGCGCCAACTTAAGGGGCTCTTGGGTCCACAGAATAATCTGACCTCTCCACCTACCCAATTTCAGTTGATTTATTTCTTTATTCATTTATTTAATATCCGAAATAAAATTTGGTTTTGTAAGTGTTTTCCACCAAGATATGACTTGGCAGACCAACTGCGTTGTAATACTCGAATCGAGATTTAACTAATCCTAGATTGTTACCCGTGAACTCGATCGAGCTAATTGTCTGATTGGGGGGGGGGGGAGGCATTTATAAAAGCGTATGATAATATAATTTTATTAAATTATAATGATTGTTAATCATACTTAGAAAAGCCATAATCTGATTTCAAATTATCCGCTACTGCCCTGCCCCTCTTTCCATACACAAGCACAAGGGGAGGGGGGGGGGGATTTTACATGTTTATTTTCTCAAAAAATTTTGAGCTTACCTAATATTTTACAAAAGTTGGCGCTACTGTTTATATTATGCACAGGTTACATCATCAAGTAAATTCCATTCAAAACGAACGTCTCGTGTATGCTTTTTATTTGTTATTTAACTTTAACTGCCCCAATTTTGCAATAGTAATCATCCTCATTTAATAACTGAATTTCTGCGATTATGTCAATTGATGATGATTAATTGTTATTTAGAAAGTGGTGTATCAAAATTAATGACCCTGTGCTCTCTAGTTTATACTCAGCATTTATTAGTGACGCTCGTCCCAAAGTTATTTAGAGAATGTGCCTCTGTTTTATGTCATATGTTTTCATATGTAAAAGTTATAGTTTTGTATCTTGGATGAGAAAAAAAAAAATATCCCTGCATTTTGCAGATTAATTGTAAATATCTGAGTCTGAAAATTTATACGTGAACAGCTCCTTAAAATATTTTCATCTAATCATAAGGAGCTGTGCAAATATAACGATATTGACTTTTTGATAATTTTAGATCCCCCCCCCCTCTCCCCTCATTCCGATATCATTCTTCAACCCCTCCCTTTCCCGGTAATAATATCGTTATCAAATTGTATTTTTTTTTTAATTATTATTATTATTATTATTTGAAGTAATATACAAAACTGGTTACATCTATTTTTCGCATACATTTTTGATACATAATGCATTTAACAGCAATAAAGTCCTCCCGAACGGAGAAGGGGTTGGGCAAAAAATTATCAGCAAAACAAGTGGATAACGTTTCTTTTCTTTTTCTTTTACTTTATTAGTAAACGCAAACTTCATTTCAAATGTACTTCACTTGTGGTTTCTCGAACCCTGATTATACATGCATTCACATATGAGAAAGAATAGTAAAGTTAAACGTTGGGGTATTCCATATTTTATAATAATTTAATGATTTTAATAATAACTTTATATGTTCTCGAAAAAAGATAATAGGTTAAAAAAAAAAAGATAACATGCTACTTAGTATTAAAAACATGTTATAAATAAAAAGGAAAAATTTGGAGTGGATAAAAAATTATATCGATATCATAAGACAACTCCCCCCCCCCCCCTATGTTAGAGTTATCTTATGATATCATATGTCAGACCCCCCCCCTTTCCCCGAAAAGGATAACGTTACATCTGCACAGCCCCTAATCTATATTTCTAGTATACCCGAAGGTTTGAAATTCAAAGATTTAAAAAATAATATAGGAAGCAAAGTTTTTAAAGATTTTTTTTGTTATTAATACTAGCAATTTTTAATGTGTGCAATATTATTAAAATTTTAACTTAGATTTTAAAAAGATAACAATAACTTCTCAAAATTTCAAACTAAGTTAAGAGTGATTTGTTTCGAGAACTGTTAACATTACAAACAACTTAATCTGTCTACGAAATAATTGCTATCTTTGATAACATGTGCCAAGCAAAATCTCTTTTTTTTTTCTATTGTGTATTCTCACATGCTTTACCTCATGAAAGAAGCAAGAAATTATAAAATTGCTTTGTTACGAAACAATCGCTCTTTTAATTTTACTTTATTGCAGATCATCGTTAGAAATTTTATTTCTCTTCTCGCAAATTACTTATGATCAGTTGTGTAATATAGCAAAGCTTATAAAAGGTGTAATGATAAAGAAGCTAAAACTATCACCCCTTTTTTATTAAAATATTTCGTTCGCGTTAAACGAAAAGCTACACATATTCGTAAAAATTTAAAACACTATCGTCATATAATATTATTTAAAACAATATCGTTATAAAATATATTGTAAATTGATTGAATATAATTTTTTCTTCATACAGTTTATTAAAATAATGAAAAATTGGCCAATCTATAATTGAAATTTGTAAGGGATTTTGAAGCAGGCTTCATCAAACAAAATATTATTTTACTACTCAGTGGCATCACGATTTGCAAAAATAATCTTGTTTTTTCTCTCTTTCTATTAGTTAGTGTAACATATATTTAAAAATAACCAAAAATTGAAATGTTATTTTATTTTGTTTTAACAGCTAAAAAAAATAGGCAGTTACACACATAACACGTGTGTTAGTTACTGCTGATTCTTTCTTTCTTTTTTTTATTTATTTTATTTATTATATATATTTTTTCTATCATGTTGCACTGAAGATGTTTATTTTTTGAATCCTTAAAAGTCTGTATATATTTTATTTAGACATTTATTTGTTCTTTTTCTCTTTTCTTTACATTAGTTTTTGCAATGTCACATGTTCATTCTATCATTAAAATTTTTATATTACCATGGCATTTAAAATCTTTAAATCCTCTTTCCGTTTGCTACGTCCGTGTATGAAATGCTCATACCGAAAATTCTCCTGTTTCAAAATCCCAAATGTTTCTTTGTGGCCTGTTTTTGCTTCTATGGCAGTTATGTATATATAATGTAAGTCCTATTTTATTACCAGGGCCTGCGCTGGGAGTTCCTAATAAGGTAAATTAAAATATCTGCTATAACGATTTAGACATTTTCTCCGTCAGTACTTTTAAGTAGCGGTTCCCAATCTTTATTGTTGTGTGACCCACCTAATGTGTCGGTTTATGGGTGCTTTTGTATAATCTATTGTAAAGTATACAGAAATTTAATAAAAAATAATACGACTTCATAATAAAATAAATATAATGATAACTGTAGTATACAAAAATACATTTGAAATGTCATGCGATTTATAATTTTGTTTTACATAAATTAAATAGTCTATATCTGGATTGAACCTTTGTCGTGTTAAACCTCAAATCTCTCGCACCATAAAGCTCTATTACTGTCACTTTGTCGAAGTTGCTTATCTATACTTATTCAAGATATAATCAAGAACACAGTTAAAATTTGGATGGTAAGAAAGCAGATAGCTGTTCCAAAGATTCTAATTCATGATTTGTGATCAAAAATTATAAAAACAAATGTCCTTCAACATGACAAAGAGAGAGCAAGTAATGCAGCCCTCGGCCAAGGGTGGTATTGTTTATAAACATTTTACTGAAGATGGAGGCTTTCTCCGAAACAGCTGTCTGTTGTAACATCTATATTTTGATGTGTGCTCTTGATCGCTATTCATATTCATATCTTAATATATCAAAACGAAGTTCAATCTTTTCCTTTTGATTATCTTTCTTTACATTTTTTATTTTCTTTACAGATGTAACGTGCTCATTACTTCTTTTTACAGCAGATAAATTAATAATATATACTTTAATAATTAATCAGTCATTCCACCACTCACCAAAACATCGGTCGCGACCCACAGTTTGGGAACCACTGCCTCTTCCATCATTATACATGTCTTTAAATATCTAATTCGTTCTTTGACAATTTGTAAATAATCTAAGTTACGAATTGCGAATATTTGTCAATTTAGATCTTTTATTGGCTAACGAAGGGAACTTCTTGCGCAAGCCCTGCGTCTGTGATACATTTACGTGAAAGTGTATAAATGTGTAAAGATGATTGTCATTTTTTTTTAAATGTTTGTGCACTGAAAGGTCTAAAATTAAAATGTCTTTAAGTTTTTATACATCATCCCTTAAGCTGGTGATTCTCAACTCCCCCCCCCCCTCCTTACGCACTTTTTTAACTTATACTATAGATTAAATTCCATTTTACTGACACAGCTTAATCCGTTCGTGGCGAGCGTCTCTTAAAAGATTTTTATATATTTTTTTTCAGTGCCCAATAGCAATCTTCAAGGACTTTAATCAGAAATTTTGTGATTAGCTAAAGCAAAGATTACCATTCGGAAATAGTGGTACTGAAAAATAAAGACCAAATACATCCTGTATGTGGCGCTCGTCTCGAATATCTGGGAGACAGTTGTGATTTTTAATTAATCATTTCTTGCAAGCTGGTCATAAAATCCGTATATTATTATATAATCGATGATACTTAATCAATTAGGGTAACAGCCGTCATTTGTTCCGACGACAGAGAATGTGGACTCCGGAATCGCAATATGCCCTTCCCCAGTCAAAGTTAAATGAACAGGAGCTATATTACGTATGTTATTACAGTGATCATTGCCATCTTTAGATCTTCCCATTCGCTTTGACTGGGAGGATTTTCGGTTCCTGAGACCGTGTAAACCGCTGTCACAACAGCTGACGGCTGTTTTCGTGATTGATTAATTAAGATTAATTATACGCATTTGAAGATGAGCTTATATAAAATGTTTAACTAAAGAAAATCTCTACTAGTAAGCGTTCATTTAAGATATTTTATTTTACTTTACTTATAATCCTCACTCTTCTAAAAGCTTCTTCCTTCCCCCTCCTTTCTAGATTTAAACCCGGAAGAATTGATAACCCTTTTTTCAGAAGTAAGACAGCGTAATTAAAAATTTAGGTGCATCATTCGCAACAATGTCATTGGCTTGAAAATCAGCTGCTTTTTTATTTCGATTGAAATAGGTACCGGAACGTGGCTCCACTCGACAAACGATTTCTGTGATTGACGGAACGATCTTGACGACATGGTTACTTCTCTCTTTTTTGTATGTTTATGGATATTTGGAGCTATTATTCTTTATACGCTCTGCACTACCTTGATTCTTATGTCTTTTCCTTTTTGGCTTATAAAGCAGCCGATTGTATTGAATAAGTATATCAATGATGAAAGAATGTGCCGGATGCGCACTGATTCACCTACAATGTATAATTGGATATGGATAAATAAACAGTTATCATTGTTGTTATGTGTGTGTCTTTTTATTCCATTGCTTCAATTTTATATGTGATATATTATTATTATTATTTAATAAGGTAATTATGATTTTTCGAGAAATTTTTTCTTTTAACCTTTAAGGGAAATTGCTCAGTACCTGTCATTACGATATTTTTTCTTTTAAGTCTTAATTTCATATTTTTATTTTGAAATGGACCTTAGTATTCTTAGGACATTCTATCCAAATTTCGGAACGGTTCGCTAAATAATAAAAAAGATATACTTTTATAAATATGAAATTTAATATCATTTATGTATAAAGTTTAAACTCATTTTTCTCAGTTCGCATTTTTTTATATTTTCAATGCTAAGGCTTCTACAATAATCAAGGTATCCGCCTACGTTAAAATGCCAATTTCAACGGAAATTCTGGGTTTTTTTTTTTTTTTTTTTTTGGGGGGGGGGGGGAGATTTTCGTATAGAATGAACATTTTTGGTTCTACATCTGTTTTTATTTTTCCTGTGCGCCTATTTGAAATAAAATTAGAGCTTTTTTTTTTTTTTTTTTTTTTTTTTTTTTTTTTAAGTAAGGCGACGTTAATTTAAATCGAAGTTAAAAACTTTAAATGCGTTTTCTGAAAAGTTACGTTTTTATAGGAAAATGTAAACGATTATTGCTCTAAATCAAAAGTGTATTATCGTACAACCATGAAATTTTTTGTGTGGCTTTTCGATAATGTCTAAGAGTGTAATGAACTAAAAAATTAGCTCTAAGTAACATATTTGTTGGTATATAACTATTTTTATGTAGAATTACACGTAAAATTACTGAAAATTTCTATGCAATTGTACAGTAGGGTGGATCGAAAAATTTTTTTTTCACAGTGTCAAAACCTACCTATGCGGAAAAGATGTTCTCTTGGATGGAGATTAAGGGAAAAATAATTAAAAAAATTAATTTTAAATTTTACTACTGCCACAATGAGGTTGAATTTTGAAAAAAAGTGAAAAAAGACCTAATATTGGCTAGATTATTTTTGATTCAAAATAATAGTTTAAAAAATTATCCAAAATCTGCGTATGCGTAAAAGATGTTATTTTATATGCTGAGTATGAGAAAAATAATTAAAAAAATTAATTTTAAAATTTAAATCTGCCGCAATGTGGCTCAAATTTATGTATTTGAACGTTTTTACGGTAAAAAATCAACTTTTTTTTTTGTAAAATAAAATATGAATTTTAGACATTTTTAACATTTATTGCAATGAGGGGATATTTAATTGATTACAAGATAAAAACTTTAGTTTCTTATTTAACAGCTTCTTTAGTATTAAATCAAGAAAAATCGTCAACATTGCAATTGGCGATAATGACGTACGGTATTGAAAATCGACATGAGATTTTGTAATTCGATTCGATTTTTATAAAACTGTCTCTTATGTATGGTCCATACACAGCAAAAATACTTCCGTGACTCTTTTGATTATTAGCTTTGTAACATGAGCGTTGCGTGAATAGATATTATTGATAGTAGATGTTATTGCCACTGGAATGATTGCTGGATTTACATATTGCTTCTGAAATCATGTCGTTACTAAATCCGTCAGTTAGTGGAGGTTCGACACATTTTCCTATTTAATTAAATCTATGTAATCCGTCGCAAAAGGTCAAAAAGCTGGTAAATGGAAAATATAGATACTTTTTAATGTAATGATTAGGATTACAGCAGACCGTTTGATTTCACTAGCGCGCTTTTAGAATTCATATACTGACATAAATGAAAATACAAAAAGCTTTCAACATGCTTCGAATAATCTTTCTATTTCACCAGTGAAACATTTGTGCCAAGCCGCGGTTCCATCCACGCTGCAAAAAATGACATAGTGGAACCTCATTGGTGTGTAACTAGCTCAAAAACCATTGTAGTGGACGCTTGAATATCAGTTCCATATTTCGAATAACACATCCTTTAACATCTATATTAAAAGATATTACGCCACAACCGATTGCAACCAACTTTGTTACATGTATATTATTGTTAACACATGACAAAAAAAAATGTATGTCGTGTTTTCAAATTGTTTAGTACTCTCCCAGAATTTATATATATGTGGCCGATGTATTCGGAACCCAGTTCTTTTTTTAAGCTCAAGTCTGCTTCTATTATGATTTTTCTTCTGTTGATTTCTACTGATGTAGTCTGTCTTTACACCCATCAAAGTTTAAAGAAAATTGCCATGATCATAATCTTTTATAAATGACTAAAGAGAATGACTAAAACGATAGAGTGGTCTTTGGTTTGTTTTGTCATGCCGATTTTTTCTGTCAGTAGCATTTGATTCATAGTTTTGTGAGATAATGCCCACATCTTGAAGTGCACCAGACAAAATGGCAGCACCTGCTTGGTCGGAAGTGCACAAACTGTCCAATATTCTGATGATGTGGCACTTAGCTCGGCAGAAGTTTGGCTTTTCAATGAGAGCTGATGATGCAGAAAAGTGAGTTTGCTCTCAATACGTCGGTTTAGTTTACACTCAATATTCATATTCATATTCAAATCTATTGAATTGAAAAAAATAGGCAGTATTTTCGGAAATGGTCCAAAAGACTGTAGTAGCTTTCAGTATCTTATTTTGTTTTACAAGAATTAAGAAGAGCGCAATATGTGTCGTTAAACAGTTTAATTTTTCTTAAAATGCTGCTGTGGTAAGTTATTGAGATTGAATCTCATTTACAGGTCACTAGTAACTTATTAGCAACTCCTTCTCATTGGCAGGAAATAAATAGATGTTGACCGATTCCTTTCTTCGTTTATTTTTTAAATACCAATATGTAAATTTTATAACTTTTTGTAATAGGGAGCATATTTACTGGCATATCAAAGCTAGATCCAAATGGGGTGTAATTCATATCTCTCTCTCTTTTAATTTTTTTTTTAAAACAACGCCATGGTACAGTAATATTCAAGGTGCACTAAGCTACACGATACACAAGCAGACAAATTTTAGCTGAAAAAACTGGAACTGCCAGTTTTTCGAAACTTTAAATCACTTGCAGCAGTATTAAATTTAAAAATTAGTTTTTTTTTTTTTTTTTTTTTTTTTTTACTTAATATCCATGCAATATAATATTTCTTACACAAAGGTAGGTTTTGATTGATATTAAAATGATTATTTTGCACCAAAAATAAATCTAACCAAAATTAGATCTTTTTCCATTTTTTCAATATTTTATCGATTTTTCAACTTTTTTGTGGCAGTATTAAATTTCGAATTTATTACTTATTATTCTTTTTTACTTAACCTCCATATGATATAACATCTTTTCCGCATTGTTGGACTTTAAAAATTATTAAAATAATTAGTTTTTGACAAAAATAACCTAACCAAAATTCGGTCTTTTTTCAATTTTTTTCGAAAATTCAACCCTTTTGTGGCAGTATTAAATTTTAAAATTAATTTTTTTTATTATTTTTCCCTTAATCTCCATACAATAGAACATCTTTTCCGCATAGGTAGATTTTGATGAATGGTAATTTTTTTTTCGCCATAGACAATCGATCCACCCTATTGTACAGGTTTCACAAACGACCCCTAACTTTAAAAATCTATAACTCGGAAAGGGTGATAGATAGAAACATGAAACCAGTGGTGTGTTTATTAAAAAAAAATCGTAAGAATCTTATACATAAAACAGAAAATTTAGTTAAAAATAGCGCTCATAGATGGCGCTGAGAGCGATAGGCGCTCTGTTGAGAGTGATATTGACGTCACTTAGCATTGATGCGATATAGCAGCACAGACAATCATCATATCTCATCGAGTTCACGAATGAAAATCTAGGATAAATTATATCTCGATTCGCATATTAAAACGCAATCGGTCTGCCAAATCCTATCTTGGCGGAAGACATCAAAAATGCCATTTTAGTGGTTGACTCATAAGTTTAGAATGATGTTTTCCTGCTCGCAATCCTCCACGTTCTTATATTTTTGGGTGAAGAAAAGCACAATAGTAAACCTACGAGTCAACCACTAAAATCGGATTTTTAGGCATTTTCCACCAAGATAGGACTAACAAGACCGATAGCTTTTTCATATGCGAATCGAGATTTAATTAATTCTAGATTTTCATCTGTGAACTTGATGAAGTCATTGTGTGTGCTGCCGCCTCCTGGCCTATAAGGGTTCCAATTTACGACTTTCGGTTTTGAGCTTTTCCCGTGATCTAATTAAAAATAAATGAATGAATATTTGTTAAAAAATATATATATCCGTATATTAAAAAAATGTCGAAAAACAAAGTTGAAAAATTTAATTAAGTAAAATGGTAATCATAATCAACTCCACAAAGTAAACATTTATTTTAATAAATTCTATTTGCAAAGTAACGACTTATGTCAAGCTGAATTGATTACAGCCAAATTATTACAAAATCTGTTAATTAATACGTGTTTTTAATTCCCTGGCAGAATAACGTATTTTTTATTTTTTTCGAACTCATTTTTCCTTGACATCGTTCAATTCGAATTAACGGGAATTCGGATTTTTCATTTTTCCTTCCTTTCTCCCGGACTTCAGATCCTTCAAGTAACTTTCTTTCTTACATTTTTCTCAGAACAGTTCTTAACGTGTATACATACAGGGTGTTTCACAAAGGACCCCTAACTTTAAAAATCTATAACTCGGAAAGGGTGATAGATAAAAACATGAAACCAGTGGTGTGTTTATTTAAAAAAAATCGTAAGAATCTTATACATAAAACAGAAAATTTAGTTAAAAATAGCGCTCATAGATGGCGCTGAGAGCGATAGGCGCTCTGTTGAGGCTAATATTGACGTCACTTAGCACGGATGCGAATTAAGGAGTTTTATGCGGAGTGGGTCTTGTTCGAAAATGCACTTTCGCTTTTACGAACCGATTTTGAATTCATTCCATATAATTTTGATTTTGCTGGCGTCAGCACAATAATAGACTAAAATAGTGTTTCCATAGGAACGACTCCTTTAAAATTGAAATACGAGAAACAACAACGTATACAAAAGACGGTATTTCGAATGTTCTTGTTTCTCGCGTTTCCATTTTAAAGGAGTCGTTCCTATGGAGGCACTATTTTTGTCTGTTGTGCTGACATCAACAAAATCAAAATTATATGGACTGAATTCAAAATCGGGTCGTAAAAGCAAAAGTGCATTTTCGAACAAGACCCACTCCACATAAAACCCCTTAATTCGCATCAGTGCTAAGTGACGTCAATATGGGCTTCAACAGAGTGCCTATCGCTCTCAGCGCCATCTATGAGCGCTATTTTTAACTAAATTTTCTGATTTATGCAAAAGATTCTTACGATTTTTTTAATAAACACACCACTGGTTTCATGTTTCAATCTATCACCCTTTCCGAGTTACAGATTTTTAAAGTTAGGTGCCCTTTGTGAAACATCCTGTATAGTGTGTAATCCCATGCATTTGATGTCCACTTTCTTACTGTCTCATCTGTTCATCAATGACACCTCCACCTCTTCTTCCATTGTGCTTGTTCCTAATTCCTTAATTAGTTTATATATTTATATCTTTTAATTCTAGGGGGGATCTGCCCCCCTGCTCGCTACGCTCGCCAACCCCCCGCGTAATTGCTTCGCGATTCCAAGTTGTAGGCTACCCCTGCTTGCTGCGCTCACCAATACCCCATGGAATCACATCGCGATACCTTATTTTCCATACACTGTTAAAAATCTGCTGCATTTTGTTGCAACGCATACCCCTGCTTGTATAGAAAACGGTTACTTGGCCGTGAAATGGAGCTTTCTCATTGGTTGGAATAGATATATTATACACAAGCGGTGGAGTGCGTTTCAACAAAATGCAGCAGATTTTTAACAGTGTGCACTCAATTTTGGAATTCATCCCTCTCCTCATTGATCGAAGCATAGACGGAGCCCTCTCCTGATTGGTTTATTCGACTCATGGAAGGTGTGGTCCACCCGGACGTGTTATTTCGGGAAACCTTACACATCAGCATCATTCCAGGAGACATGCCTGGAAATTTGTTTAAGGCTAGTTTTTTTTTTTTTTTTTTTTTTTTTTTTTTTTTTTTACTATAGGAGGATTAAGTCATATTCTTATGATAACAGCCGAAATAAATTTTAAAAAATAATATAACATTAATTCCTTTGTAATAGAACCCTTTTAAACATGATTTCCTCTTATACTTTGCACAATTCGAACTCTGGAAAAATTGGAACATTTCTTGTACTCCCGACAAGTTCGAATTAACGAAAGCCGACTATATATTAACTTTTATAAATGCTTAAATTTCTTCGTCAGCTGTCAGACAAGAATCTGTAATACTTTTTTTAGTTCCCTTATAGCCCAGTCATTTTAGCAAAAATAGGGGAAAAAATTAGAACAAAGCTGGATTTTTGCATAGGTGCTAGTTAGGTTATGTAGTTAAACATACTAAAAGTCCCCATCGATCCGATGTGAGCTTTCGCCACCAGGGGGCGCTAAAGAGCTTGAAAATCAGTTTTTTGTGAATATCTCACAAACAATGGCATTTAGAGAAAAAAGTTGAATTACAAAGTTGTAGATAATTTAATTTCCTATAACAAGTGTCAGTAACATTTGTTTGTCACATTAACCCTTCCCTGTCAAAAATGCAAAAAAGTGAACATATTTGAAAGTAAAATTATAAAAATAAAAAAAATCTGCTGCTACTTTAAAAAAAATATGTAAACAGATCTATAATTCTTATTTCTGAATGGGGAAAGTGAATATATAATATACATTTATGCTTATTTCCACACCACCCTTGAGGTAAAGCACTTAGTGTGTTTTATGATTATTATTATTGTGGGTTCCCCCGTAGGCATATTCCACTTATAGTGACTGGCTTAATCCAATTTCAGTTGTTTGACTGCTTTAGTAGTTCTTTGCACAGCTTCAATTTCTACACTCGATTCACATTCGTCATTACCTATATTTCTTTCTTTCGTTGTTGTGTTGCTTTCAGTATTTTTTGCTTGCCTTTCGATATCATGACTGATTTCAGAAGTAGCGCTGTCCTCCTCCCTTGCAGTCAGGCCCGGACTGGCCAGGTCGGCAGGTCGGCGATTGCCGAGGGCCCCCAGCCCAAGGGGGCCCCGGAGGGGCCTCAAAAATTGTGGATGTATTATTTATACAAAACTAGTAAATCTGCAGATTAGGAGCCTCAAAGTTATCTTTGTAAGTCATTGTTTTTAAAAACATTTTTGATAGCATTTTTGTCTTTTATGTAGTAGCTGCAGGACCTAAAAAGTTGTTAGAAAAAAAAGCTAATGAATCGTACCGTTTTTAAGGAAGCTATGATAGGGGGCCCCGTAGGGGCCAACTGACAGTTAAAGAAGTGTCCTAAAATGAAAAAAAATGTTAAAATGTTTTAGTACATAGCGCTTTAGACCTTTAATTAGTCAAAATTAAGCATAGAGTATGAATTATTTGTGGGAGTAATATTTTTTTTAATGCGCCATTTGAGTAGGTAAATGTTTAAAAAAGGGCCCCAGGGCCCGAATAAAAATATTAGGGTGGTGGTCATGAAAGAAGAGTCCAAGATTCAACTTTTAAATTTTGCATGGAGAATGTGAGAAACTTAAAGAGTGGAAAATGTTTGGCGCACAAAAAGATCAAGGGGCCCTATGATTACCAAAGGGTTCCAGTGTCTTATAAGGAGTAAATGTTTGGAAATATCTAAATGGAACAGGTATCCCAAAAATGAAGATCGAATTATATGGAAGCAATTTATTAATAACTAGCAGGGGTGACCGAGCTCAGCTCGGTCAAAATTAACTTTGTGTTCAACTCGATATAGTGTTGTTACTGTAAAACATGTTAATAATAATAGTATTATTTACAAAAACAATCAATAAGAAAACTATGTTTGTATGCACATGTTCATAAATTTTACTTTATTTTAAAATTTACAACGAAAAGACATCAATCCAAATCATTTTTTTAGCTCGACTCTGGTTAGTTTAACTGTGCATCTCGAAGACTATTAAGAATGTATAAGAAATTTCTTCACATTCTGAAAGACAATATTTTTTGCCAGATATAACCAAATTTGGACACATTCTTTCATTTGGCGCCAAATATGTGTTTTGGTTTCGTAACCTTAATAGTCGATTTTTCGGCCAAATTTCGCCAGTATTTTGTCAAATATCGCCAACTTATTGGCTTTTGCCATAGTCTCATGATCCTGACCCTTATTACCCAAATGATCCACTAATCACATGTGATGAAACATGTGACTTAGCTCAATGGTCTTCAGGTAATCAAAAACAGTAGAGTATAAAATGAATCAAAATCGTTTAAGCCATTTATTAAGTAAAATTAGCTTGACAGCATTCAGCAATAAAGCGATATGACCCACTAATATAATTTTGTTTAATATGCAACTCAGCTCAATAGTCTTCTCGTGACAAAAGACGTTCCGTTGCAAAATTTAGGTAAAATTGACTGAGTCGTTGTTATACATAATTAGAATGACCGAACCCATTAAGACCTAAAACGACCTACTAATTGAATTGTTACGTGCGTGTGTCCTATCTCAGTGGTTTTCTTTTGCCCGAAAACGATATAATAGAAAATATACTCAAAATGGTGAGAACAATTTTCTAGATAAAATTAGCATGACCCACAAATGACCGTTATATCGAAATCTCTCGAAAATGTGACTTAGTTCATTAATTTTTGCGCGCCGAAAAATGTTAAATACAAAATTTAGATAAAATCGATTGAGCCAATTTTTAGGTATAAATAGTTTTACCTTGACCCATTATGACACAAAATGACTCATTAATCGAATTTTCTCAAACTTCTGACCTAACCCAATGATTTTCTTGTGTCCGAAAACGATAGAATATAAAATTTAGTCAAATTTGCGCGAGACATTGCCTAGATAAAATTAGAATAACCCAAAAGTGACCCACTGATCGAAATTTCTCGAACATGTGACATAGCCCAATGATATTCTCGTGCCAAAAACATGCTTTATACAAAATTTCGTTAAAATCGATTCACCCGTTCTTTAGATATAGCTTGACCATGACCCATCATGACCCACAAATGACCCTTATAAACGAAATC
This sequence comes from Maratus speculifer, assembly GCA_964019185.1. Taxonomy (NCBI): domain Eukaryota; kingdom Metazoa; phylum Arthropoda; class Arachnida; order Araneae; family Salticidae; genus Maratus; species Maratus speculifer. Next base: position 24,623,708 of record OZ025289.1, on the reverse strand, counting down.
TCTCGAACATGTGACTTAGCCCATTATTTTTCTCGTGTACAAATATTGTTACACTCAAAATTTCGTTAAACTCGATCCTGCCGTTCTTTAAATATAAAAAACTTGACCCAGACCCTTTATGACCCAAAATGACCCATTAATCGAAATTTCTCGATCATGTCACCTAGCCCAATGATTTTCTCGTGTCAAAAAATGTTCTATACAAAATCTCGTTAAAATTGATCCACATGTTCTTTAGATATAGCTTGACATGACCCGTTATGACCCATCATGACCCATAAATGACTCTTATAATCGAAATCTCTCAAACATGTCAGATAGCCCATTAATTTTCTCGTGTCAAAAAACTTACATACAAAATTTCATTAAATTTGATACTATCGTACTTTATATATAAATAGCTTGACCCAGACCTTTTATGACCCAAAATGACCCAGTAATTGAAATTTCTCGAACTGAGACCTAGCCCAATAGTTTTCTCGTGCCAAAGAAATGTTGTATGCAAAATTTCGTTAAAATTCATCCACCTGTTCTTTAGCTATAGCTTGACCATGACCCATTATGACCCATCATGACCCACAAATGACTCTTATAATCGGAATCTCTCGATCGTGTGACTTAGCCCATTAGCTTTCTCATGTCAAAAAACTATTACAGGCAAAATTTCGATGAAATTGATTCTGCGGTTCTTTAAATATAAATAGCTTGACCCAGACACTTAATGACCCAATATGACCCATTAAATTTTTTTTTTCGAACATGTAACCTAGCCCAGTGTTTTTCTCGTGCCCGAAAACCATAGAATGCAATTTTTAGTCAAAATTGCGTGAGAAAATTTCTAGATAAAAATAGCACGACCCACAATGACCCCAAAAATGACCCACTAAACGAATTTTCTCGAACATGTTACCTAATGCAATGGTCTTCTTGTAATCCAAAACGATAAAATATAAAATTTGGTCGAAATCGTTAGAGCCGTTTTTTAAATAAAAATGGCTTGACCCACAATGACCCAAAAATGACCCACTAATCAAAATTTTTCGAACATGTGACCCAGCTCAATTGTTTTTTCGTGCCAAAAAACGATTAGATACAAAATTTCCTTAAAATCGATCCAGCCGTTCTCTAGATATAAATAGCTTGATCCTGACCCATTATGACCCAAAATGACCCAATAATCGAATTTTCTCGAACATGTGACCTAGCCCAATGGTTTTCTCGTGCCCGAAAAAGGTAAAATCCAAATTTTTGCGAAAATCGTTAGAGCCGTTTTTGAGATAAAATTTACCCACACACACACACACACACACAATTTTTGCTCGCATTATAGTATAAGATTTATTACCACTAAAACTTTAAAGGGCCCTGAAATGGGCCCCAAGGGTCCAAGGTCATAACTAAAAAGAAAAAAAGGCGAGAATAGCTAAATAGAGAAAGATTCCTCAATACGAAGAAGATTAGATAAAAAGGGGTTAAGTTAACAAATTGGCGCATAAAAATATTAAGGGGCCTGGGGGCCCCGACACTTAAAATATTAAAAATTGGAGCCTCGGGTGCATCAGGACCTGTCTTGGAATATCTTCACCTAAAATTTCAGACTTCTATGTGCAGTAGGTTTTGCTAGCCATTGCAGACACACACACATACAGAGCGTTTTGTTATTTTATTAGTATAGATAAAAATACGCATTCATGTTTATATTTTATTTCATTTTCCTTTTGCACATAAAAATTAACTGTTTCGTATAAATTATTATTCCAGGGTCTCATTTTCTTGCCAACGGTAAAAACAGCTATTCTTAAATTTTATAGAAAAATATTTAGAATAAAGGCAATTCCCTTTTAAAATGTTGAACTTTTTAATTTATAAGAAAAATATTTGAAAAAAAAAAAAAAAAGAATAGAATAGAGCCTGTTTTTATTTCTGGGGTAAAATCCATTTATATGTAAAGAACAAAAAAATTAACTCCTTTTTGATGTTGATTTGACTTGCAACAATTACACTTTTGTATTTGCGATATTTTTAGGTGTAGCTCCGTTGCCATAGGTAATAATTAGAAGAAAATTAAAATAAAAGAATGAAATATGAGCATTTAAAAGAAGTAAATTTATCAAAAGCAAATATTTTATATTATTGGAACACATATATAAAATCCCTCCATAATTTACACCGAATTTAATAACGATCATAAATATATTGATAAAATTCAAAACTAATATGAATAATGTATGATTCTAATTAGGACATTTCATGATCCACAATTTACCATTTAAATCTTTCAATGATATGAGTTATTTTTTCCCAAGAAACTAGTCGTTGGGGGCCACCGTAATACTTACCCATCATGGATATGTATATGAAAATAAAACATGTGAAAACTATTTATACAATGCATTGCAATTCATAAACAAAATTTAAATATTGTTAATATACATAGTAATGCTATATTAAAGAACTGCTGATGTCCCAATTTCGACAAATTATATAAAACGCCAAACTACTCAAGTAGTACCGAATTGCGTAAAAGAAACATCCTTAAAACTCCAAAAGTAATAATTCTATTAACTAACAATTAACTGTGTCGGATTAAGCGTCTTATTTCCAATTAAAATATACCTCTGAATTGAAATTTGAATGAAATACAGGGTCATGAAAAATCGAAGAATGTGGAAAACAGGATTACAAATATCTCGGCAACTAATAATCCGATCGACTTCGTTCTATATGCAAAATGTGTGTCATTTTATTGCCTTTTACGTCCATTCCTTAAAACAAAAAAATTCGAAAATTTTTATGTACCTTTCATCAGAACGAATTTTTCGAGGGTCCGAAAAAAATAGTTCCGGATAATCGAGGTTGCTGATATTAAATAGGGTTCGTCCCATTCTTACATACTAACTACATACAAAATTTCAAGTCTCTATCTAAATTTGTTCGGGAGATAGAGCGTTTACAGACAGACAGACAGGCAAACAGACGGACGGCAAATTTTTTTTTCTAAAAATATGTTTTTCGGAATCTCCACTATCTAAAACGTGTAAATCCGTCAAAAAAATTTTTTTCGATTTTCAAAACGATTGCAAGACTTACCCTATACTACGTATGATGGGTAAGTAATAAAAATGGAAAAATCGTCTGGTTGTCATAGAAAAGCATTATTGCGCAAAAAAAAAAAAAAAAAAAAAAAAAAAAAAAATCTGTATTTTGCGAACGAATGAACCAAATGTAACAAAAATCTATACAGCTAAACCTGGTAACTCACGAACATACCCACTTCATTCAAGTTAATCAGATTATTTTTACAGCAGTTGTCGCGGAACAGACAGACAGACGGAAACCAAAAAATTTCGTGCGAAAAGAATCGATTAGTATAGTTCAAGATATGCAATTTTTATCGGAAATTTCAAAATGTTGTTTCATTCTTCAGCATATCTATATTATAAAGGCCAAAAGTATCTGTGCATAACCAGTGTTCTCGTTGTCGCTCGCCATTTCGCCAAATTGCGACTAAATTCTTCATTTGGTGAGTAAACAAACGATAAGATTCGCCAAATTGCTTGTGCTCAAATGCTGCTTTTTCTTTCTTTTTTTTTCGTTTTTCATACATATGCATATATACATATTTTTAATATATACATATTTTTTACATATTTGTAGCGAATAGTTGAAATTAGATTAATAACAATCGTTGTCAGAGTTATAAAAACTGAGGCTATTTTAGAACATATTAAAAAAATGGGGGTACATTAAAGGATTAAAGATACTTTTTTTAGTGGTACACGGAGAATCTATTTGGCTAATACTTTTTTCATTTGGCGAATGTTTTTTATTTTTAATTAGCCAAATTACTAACGTTGGTCAAATGTCAGCGAGAACACTGTGCATAATGCATATGTCATTTTGCGCATGGCAACACTTTCAAATTTTAAATGAACTTCGGTATTGCAATTTTTGCTACTAAAAGTTTTTAAACTTCTTAATGTGACGACGGATCGCACGCTACATTTTGTTAAGTACTGCAGAACTCTAGCACTTATTTTACTTTCTTTTATCTTTACAAGAAGAAAGTATTGGATTCATGAAAATTTTCGACTTCCCGTTTTCGACGGATCTATACGTTTTAGAAGGTCCTGAACACGTTTTGACTATTTTTAGAAAATGTCTGTCTGTCCGTCTGTCTGTGAGTATGTCTGTCTGTCTGTCTGTGAGTCTGTCTGTCTGTATGTGACAAAAAAATTTGTGGGCGCTCTATCTCAAGAACTAATGCTCGAAATTTAATAAAATTTTATATTCTGTTAGACCTTGATATGAATTAGTGCCTATTGGTTTTTGGTGAAAATTGGCCTGCAGGTGGCGTTGCTATACTACGTTTTTCTTGATTTTCATGATTGCTATTTCTCAAGAACTAATGCACATAATTTCACCAAACTTCAGATTCTGTGATCCCTTGATGTACATAGACGCTGATTAAGTTTTGGTGTAAATTGGCCAGCAGGTGGCGCTGCTATGCCACATTTTTCATGATTTTCATGATAGCTATATCTCAAGAACTAATGCACAGAATTTCACCAAACTTCAGATTCCGCGATACCTTGAGATACATAGCCGCTGATAAGGTTTTGGTGTGAACTGCCCTATAGGTGGCGCTGCTGTGCTACATTTTGCACGCTTTTTGCGATAGCTATATCACAAGAACTAATGCAGAGAACTTCATCAAATTTTAGATTCTGTTACACTAGAATATATAACATAATTAGACGCTGATTACATTTTGGTATTAACCTTGTAACAGGTGGTGCAGCTATGCTGCATTTTGCACGATTTTCCGATAGCTATATCTCAACAACCAACGCACAGAATTTCATCAAACTTCAGATTTTGTTACAAAATGACATATAACATACTGACACAATGATTACGTTTTGTTATAAATCCTTCAACTGATGGTGCTGCTGTGCTATATTTTACACGTTTTTTTTAAACTAGCTATATCTCAAGAACTAATGCACAGAATTTCATCAAACTTCAGATTATTTTACACCATGACATAATTGGACGCTTTCTTACGTTTTGGCATAAATTGTCCAAGATATGGTATTTCTGTGCTATGTTTTGCAAATTTTTTGTTATAACTATATCTCAAGAACTAATGGACGAAATTCCATCAAATTTCAGATTTTGTTAGGTCTTGACATCAATAGATGCTTATTAGGTTTTAGTATAAATTACCCAACATGAGGCACTACTAAGCTCATTTTCTCAGAATATTAATTAAATTTTGCGTTTTAGGCTTTTCGGATACCAGAATCTCATTAGGCTAAGTCAAATGTTCGAGGAAATTCGATAGTGGGTAACTTTGGGGTCACCACGATTTTTTTTTTTTTTTTTTTTTTTTTTTAATATTAAAATGTATTTATTAGATAGAAGAAAGTTTCGGGATTGACACATCCAACTAGTTTTTGTTAGAAATTAAGCCATGGCTCCATACACTAAATTTTATCCTCTATTCAATAATGTTTTTTTTTCGTAAAAATCTACCAGTAATTAATCTTGGTATTAATTATAAACTCATAAAAAAAGTATTTTACACCCCAAAACGGCAAAAGAATGATACATCTGCTAGGCTTGACTACAAATGAAAATGAAAGATAAAGATATTTTTTTAAAATTGACCAAAATTAAGAAAACTAATCAAGATATCGATTGGAAAATTTCAGAGGAATTGTAGATTACTTTTTACATGCAAATAACCTTTTAACAAAAAATTGTGTTGTAATTTTTTTAGAACTGACGGCGATTGTATAAAAATTCGGAGAACGAGCCAAATGGGGACATAAATATTTACTAAAAACTGAACTAAAAAGAGATCCGTTTCAGCAGGTAAACTAACCTTCTATCTAATTTCGAATATAAAAGAACATTAATTATTAAATGTTGACAAATGCTAAAAACATAATTTAAGAGAATTTTATGAACTTAAACGAAGATTATTAATGTGTTCTGTGATAAGAATCCCTTGGTATGAGTTAAAAGTTGGCACAGAAGGGTTTCTTTTCTTTTATTTTTCTCACTTTTTGTTTTCTAAACATAGATTTCAGTTTATTTACCACTAATTTCAAGCATTAAAATCTCATTCTTTTCTCAAGTTCTATGAGACTAATTTCTAAAGGAATTGCTTCATTCAACTTAGGTTAGGATTCTGTTACATTTTTAAAGTCTCATTTAATTGTCATGGGGGCACAACCTTATTTTGGGTGCTATGGGCCCGATTTCAATGAGGTTTGGCTCATTCAACTTGGTTTTCAACCGATTTTTGTCTAACTGAGCCTTTTCTTAATAACTAAATTTCTATTGCTCTTAGCTTGTTGAAAACTATTTCCAAATTTATAATTATTAGCTTTCACAGTCTTAAGGTTAACTTATAAGAAGTGGTTTCCACTATTTTCGTATAGTAATTTGAGAAAATTCATAAATTAAGTTCCTGGCCATGGTACCAATCCAACTTTTTAATTAAGGACTCCAATATTCTTGATTTAGTATTTGTCAAAAAATACTTTCATCTCCCTCTCCACCGTTTACTCCCCAGGATTTTTCTCTTATTTGAGCCTCTATTCTCTCAAATTAACATATTTCGAGATAGGTTAAACAACTGCGAATAGAGGCTTGTTTATAACAGAATGTATCCCTTGCGGTGTAAAGTGAAACTATTTGATATCGGATTTTAAGTATACTAGTACACCGAACCCGGGGTTCCCGGGTCACAAAGTAAAGGTGAAAAACTTTTTTAAAATTTAAAATTGGAAAGTCTAATAAATTTTTTCTGCGTAATAGGCTTTTTAAACTGGCAACTAATTCCAAATAGCAATTTTATATGAAACATATTATTTATGTAATCATATACAGCTTTAAAAATTATCGGTACTTCCGTATTAGCGGGGGCGTAGCTAAGGGGGCGCTATAGGCGGCTCAGCCCCCCCCCCCCCTCCTGGAAAAGATTCCAAGGTCACTCAATGAATTTCTGTTCCGAAAATTCAAATGAAATATTGTTTAAAAATCTAATTTAGTTTTGAAACCTTTTCACAGTTTTGCAGAGTTACTAAATCGTACTTAAAATAAGTGTTTCAACACTCCCTCATCCTATTTGTACATATGAAGCTAACATGATGGGCTATTTTGCACCAGTTATGCAATCAAAACTTCATCATCATATACTTTTCTAAGCATAAAATGAAGTTATTTTAACAGTTTAATAAGAAACAGAGTACCTACAATATGAATATGCACTAATTTATCTTTCTGCGTCAGCGAGAGAGAAAAAAAACTATAACCCCCCCCCCCCTACATTCTCTGAGCCCTCCCTATTGTTCACTACGGCCCTGCGTATTAAAAGCAAGATAGCAGTTATTAGCCAAAGATTTCGCCAAAGAATAAAATTGCATTCTCAGTTTTTAAAAACAACTAAGAAAATATGACACCCAGTTATTCTTTAAAATACATTTTTGTAAAGGTTAATTGATGTATCTTTTATAAAGTAAGTTTACAGCGAACTAAAAGTCACTAAATTCATAGATAAAAACGAAATAAAACCAACAACATTCACCGGGTTTTATAGCCGACGATATATTGACATAACAGGTTTTTAATTACGATTTTTTTCAGTTGCTATGAAAAAATGACAACTAAAATATACAGTGATCTGTTATTTTCCATGGAGAAAAGAGATAGATGGAGGTGCAGTATACGATTAAAACGGTTTGATGGGCGTTATTCTTCCAATATAAGTCTCTCATTCGACCCAAACAAAACAATCACATGGAACCGAAACCGAATTTTTTAACATTATTTTTTCTCTAAATGAAAAAGGTCTGAATATATTTCAGCATTATAAATAGCATTTCATTGTATTGTGAATTAAAATTGCATCGCTAAAAGTTTTTCTTTTTTTGTGAAAGCACGTCGTTGTATTTGATGCAATGCAGCGAATTTTAGAGTTACATTTTTGGCGTCACCTCCAGCCACTAAACTGCATCTCTATTTTTTTTTCTTTTTTACTCTATGGCTACTTTTTCTCTTTTTCCCACATAAATGCGATACTCAAGTTGCCACCATTAGAGAAATTGAACCAAAAACTACAAAAAAATTAATATCTCAAAAACAAATTGAGATACAGTTTTCTAACAAACGGCATTTAAAAGTGCATTTTTTTCTCTAAACGATAGTACAAAGATTGAAAACGCGCAATGTCTAGAAGTTAAAAAATTTACAATAGCGAAAATTGCAAAACCGAAATTTCATCGGAAAGTGTTGCCATTCAAAACATGACGTATGCGTTATGTAGCTTACAAATTTGTATTAACCATTCCTTGTACACAAGTCACCTGTGAAAGGGTGTTTTCTAAACTTAAAATTGTTAAGAATCAACTTAAATGTAGTTTAAGCCAAGATCTTGTGTGTAATCTTCTTTTCATGGATGTAGGAAAAGATTTATTTTATAATTTAGATAAAGATGTTGTTATAGATGAAAACTGGCCAAAAAGCTGTTAAGTTAGTCAACAGTCGTTTACAATAACATAACATTTCTTAACTGTTGTAAATTTCATAGAATCTATTTTAAAATATGTACCCATTAAATCAAAATTAGAGATAACATTGCTTTTTCATATCCTTAGTGTTCTTTTATTATTATATCCCTTTTTAATGTCTGGTTTAGTATTACAGTAGTACTTAAGATATTATGGCTCCAATGATGTAATTCTTATGCATAAATCTAAAAATATATACCCTCTCTTTTTAAATAATACACCACTTGTAATTAATTAGTATATATATTTTTTTCTATTTTGGAACTAGTTTAGGTACCGTATATAAAATAATATTTATTGTGAAAGTAAATAGACTACACCAGAAAAAGCTAATTTTTGCTCAATTATTTTCTAAGTGACAAAATAGCTAAATATGGGTTTTAAGCATTTAAGCCTAGTTTTCAAATGTTATACAGGGTGATTCCAAATTTTTTTTACAATAAAAGAGGGGTGATAGTACACATCAAGACATACAATATTAAATAGGAGACCAAGGGTCCAAAACGTTTTCCTAAGGAAATAGCCGCCATTAAAGTTTAGGGACCAAAATTTCAAATAAACATAAAAAACGAAAAAATCGGTCGATTGATTTGCGGTTTTCACTAAAATTATTCTTTATGTCGGCATTTTCTTGAAATTAAATTATAAAGATAAATTTCAAAAACTGCCGATAGAGGGCGCTTTAGACTTTGGAGTAACGAACAACTATTTTTTGCCGGTATTTTTTGCATCTCATTAAATGTTTTCGGAAGCTTAGACTCAAATTTAAATTTTGAGCTTAAAATCTGTAGTTGGGAGTGGTTAAGTAACACAAACTGAGCGGTGTTCAGAGGGTTCAAATTTCAAATGATTATAAAAAACGGAAAAAGTGGTCGATTGATTTGCAGTTTTCACTAAAACTATTCTTTATTTAGATATTTTCGTGAAAATAAATTATAAAGATAAATTTCAAAAAATACCGATAGAGGACGCTTTAGACTTTGGAGTAACGAAACACTCTTTTTTGGCGTTATTTTTTGCATCTTATTAAATGCTTTCGTAAGCTTAGACTTGAACTTAAATTTTGAGCTCAAAATATGAATAGCTGGGAGTGGTTAAGTAGACAAACTTAGCTGTGTAGAGGGTTCAAATTTCAAATAATTGTAAAAAACGGAAAAAAATTGGTCGATTCGTTTGCGGTTTTTGCTAAAACTAATTTTTAAATCAGCAGTTTTCTTGATCAATCAGTCTTTTCTTGAAAATAATTTTTAAAGATAAAATTCACAAAATGCCGATAGAGGGCGCCTTAGACTTTGGAGTAGCGTACAACTATTTTTAACTGTTATTTTTTTTATCTCATTAAATGCTTTCAAATGCATTGACTTAAATTTTGGGCTCAAATTCTGAATCGTTGGGAGTGTTTAAGTAGCAAAAAATTGAATTGTGTTCGAGGAGGAAAAAGGGTTAAATTTCAACTCCTGAACACACTTCAGTTTCCGCTTTTTAACTCCTCATAACGATTCAGGATTTGAGCTCAAAATTTAAGTTTAAATCTAAGCTTCCGAGAACATTTAAAATGCTTTTGCAAGCATTTAATTAGAACCAAAAAATAATGGTTAAAATGAATTGTTGGTTTTTCTGAAGTTTAAGGCGTCCCCTGACGGAATTTTTTGAGATTTATCTTTAAAAATTATTTTCAAGAAGATACTGACTTAAAGAATAGTTTTATTTTAAACCGCAAACGAATCGACCAATTTTTCCATTTTCTATAATTACTTTAAATTTGAACCTCCCCCTCCCCCTTGAACACAGTTCAGTTTGTGCTACTTAACCACTCCCTACTATTCAGATTTTGAGCTCAAAATTTAAGTTTAAGTCTAAGCGTCCGAAATCATTTAAAGAAATGCAAACAATAACGGCAAAAAATAGTTGTCCGTTACTCCAAAGTCTAAAGCGCCTTCTATCGGCATTTTTTGAAATTTATCTTTATAATTTATTTTCACGAAAATACCTAAATAGAGAATAGTTTTAGTGAAAACCGCAAATCAATCGACCAATTTTTCCGTTTTTTTTAATCATTTGAAATTTTAACCCTCTGAACACAGCTCAGTTTGTGTTACTTAACCACTCCCAACTACAGATTTTGAGCTCAAAATTTAAGTTTGAGTGTAAACTTACGAAAACATTTAATGAGATGCAAAACATACCGGCAAAAAATAGTTGTTCGTTACTCCAAAGTCTAAAGCGCCCTCTATCGGCATTTTTTAAAATTTATCTTTATAATTTAATTTCAAGAAAATGCCGACATAAAGAATAATTTTAGTGAAAACCGCAAATCAATCGACCGATTTTTCCGTTTTTTATGTTTATTTGAAATTTTGGTCCCTAAACTTTAATGGCGGCTATCTCCTTAGGAAAACGTTTTGGACCCTTGGTCTCCTATTTAATATTGTTTGTCTTGATGTGTACTATCACCCCTCTTTTATTGTAAAAAAAATTTGGAATCACCCTGTATATTCTACCATTCTATTCACAAAAATTTCCTCAGTAAGGGGCCCCTTTTCAGTCTCTAGCCGAGGGCCCCCAACGGAGCCAGTCCGGGCCTGCTTGCAGTGGACAGGACACTGTCAATATTTTCCTCGTCTTCAAATTCAATTTTACTTGCATAATGAAATGAAACTCAGTAGCAATTTATGCAAATATCAGAACATTTCAATCCAATTTTTCAGCATCCACATGTTTTTCCACATCCTTTGGAGCAAGTACAAAAAATAGATTCAATAATATTTTTTGGTGCGGGCGGTAAGGTAGCAGGAATTGGGAACAAATTAGGTGGATTTTGCCAGACCCAGTTCTCAGGAAGTAGCTTATTGCTCAAGCAGTATTGTACTTGATGATAAATACGTAAACTGTACAATTTAGCTGCATCTTTGGTAGACGGCAACAATAAAAAGCTTTTTTTACCAACAGCAACTCTTTTCTTGAAACATACATAACGGTACTTGTTCAGAGAAATTTCTGCTTTACTACCGCATAAAGCAAGAAAAATAGTTTTTCCTGCCTTCAAATTAAGATACTTGATCACCTTTAAAAATGCTGGCAGCTTGTATGTTATGATCTTCTTCATTTTTCAAAAAATTTGCTAACGATATTTTACCTTTCCTAAACATTGCTGATGTCGAGTCACAACCTGAAAAAGCGTGAAGGAACAATATATGATCTTTCAAAACAGTATCATTGTTAAAACTGTGCGATGAATACAGGGTGATTACAATTCGTCCTCTTCCAGGCTTAATAAAAAATATCTCCATCTCTGGAAGTGCTAAAGCAGTCAACAATACGAGCAAGTCAACATCATCGCCAACAACACCAGTAAGCGCACCAGACTTTGCTACTTCAATAGCTGTATTATTAAGTTAAATAATATATAAGTTAAATTTATAAGTTTTGCTTCGAAACCATTCTCCATAAATTTCTCCATAAGCATAGATATGAGACGTGTCTTATTTTAATGATTAGATTAAAAAAAAAATTCTTTTTCGCGATGCTTTAGAGCTTTTTTTTTTCCTTCTGTAAAAAATCTTCGTCTAATGTATCAGAACATAGCAAACATTTTCCCTTAAATTCAAACAACGGACTGTTACTTCTCAATTTTTCCTTCAATGGATAATTAATTTGTGTGGGCGTTGGTCGTTTTTCTGCAATAGATTTATTCTATGGTTTAATAGAATTCTTTCGTGAATAATTTTTCTTACTCTTTGAATGAACTGTAAATTCATTATTGTTTTAACCATTTCTTCAAATATTTTCCACTTATGGTCAATTCTTTCCGAACTTGCTGTCACAAGGGACTTCAGTCGCTTTTTTTCTATTTGTACATAATATTTCGAAACGCAGTCCTCTCATGCAAGATGAGCTATTTTGTCAATCTCCATTTTTCGCTCAGAATCAGCAATTAAGAAAGAGTCATTTTAAACTGTCATAACTAATTTAAAACTTTTTAGAGCATGCGTTGAAAATAAAATTATTCCCTTCCTAAAATCTCACAAAGAATAAATACTTCGTTCAATAAATTAGGGAGATTTCATACAAGCGGAATGAACACCAAATGAAAATAAAATATTGGAAAGTATTTGCACCGTGATACATTTCGACAAATGCAAAGAGAGATAGCGTATAGGACAATGACTATTCGTAACCTGAGAATAATAAAGTTCTATCTGTGTTTTTGAAAATATTGACTTATCTATATAGAAAGGTTCTATTTGTATCTATGAAGGCATTTTTGCATCAAAATGATGTTATATTTAATTTACATATAACCTTACAATTATATTACGACATTATTTTAATCTAGAAATGCCTTCATAGATACAAATTGAACATTTCTATATCGATAGTTCAATGCTTTCAAGAAAACACAGATAGAACCTTATTATTCTCAGATGACGTATTACACAAGCGCGAGAAAACAACACAGACAATGGGGGAGGAAATCGGAAGTTGTTTAGTATTTGTTTTGTCTCTTCGCCGCGTTATGATTGTGTTTGGCGGTTTTTTTTTCATAATGTTTACTTTATCTTAATTTTTGGCAGGGAAGGGTTGGTGTGACAAAAAAATGTTAGTAGGAAATTAAATTATCTACATCTTTGTAATTGAACTTTTTTGTCTAGACGCCATTGTTCGTAAGATATTCACAGAAAACCGATTTTCAAGCTCTTTAGCGCTCCCTGGAGGCGAAAGCTCACATCGGATCGATGGGGACTTTTAATATGTTAAACTACATACCCTAACTAGCACCTATGCAAAAATCCAGCTTTGTTCTAATTTTTTCCGCTATTTGCAAAAAAAGGTGCTAAAATGACTGGACTATTAATTTGCTTTTATTAAGAGGACTAGGTATAAAAAAAGCAAATCTTTTATAACTATTACCTATATTGTATTTTTAGGTTCATGTTTGAATAAAGCATAGACATGATAGATCATAATAAAAGTAAAATTATCAATACAGCACTAACTTTTCCATTTTCCTATTTGGAAATAGATTATCTTTTTATACTTCATTCAGTGTACTTTTTTCTAGAATAAATCTAAGTTTCGGACTTTTAACGAGTCCATTAGATTAGTAATAAAATGAAATAATGAATGTAGTATATGGAAAAAACGTAAAAAAAAATCGCATATTTTTAAGGGTTTTCTTTTTATTATTTTATTTATTTAAGTGGCAAACATATGAAAAAATCCGATCCTTTGTTATGACACCACAGTCTAAAGATATTTTAAATTTTCAAACAGCTTGCTTAAGATATCCGACTACGTTTCGGAGACATTAAAAAAAAAAAAAAATCTGTTTTTGACACTTTTGGTATAATAAAGAAAATTATAAAAAATGTACAATATCTATACAATTTTACAAATTTTGGTCAGTTTTAGCATTTTTTAAAATGAAAACAGTGGCTCTAAAAAGACAAAAAATGCATAAAACACAAATCTTTTTTCACTGTAAAATGTATTGAACTAAAAATTAGTCAATATACGGAAATCTAAAAGAGCTCATTATATACAGGGTGTTTCACAAAGGACCCCTAACTTTAAAAATCTATAACTCGGAAACGGTAATAGGTAGAAACATGAAACCAGTGGTGTATTTATTGAAAAAATCGTAAGAATCTTTTGCATAAGTCAGAAAATTTAGTTAAAAATAGCGCTCATAGATGGCGCTGAGAGCGATAGGCTTTCTGTTGAGACTAATATTGACGTCACTTAGTACTGATGCGAATTAAGGAGTTTTATGCGGAGTGGATCTTGTTCGAAAATGCACTTTTGCTTTTACGACCCGATTTGGAATTCAATCCATATAATTTTGATTTTGTTGCTGTCAGCACAACAGACAAAAATAGTGTTTCCATAGGAACGACTCCTTTAAAATTGAAATGCGAGAAACAAGAACATTCGAAATATCGTCTTTTATATACGTTGTTTCTCGTATTTCAATTTTAAAGGAGTCGTTCCTATGGAAACACTATTTTTGTCTATTATTGTGCTGACGCCAACAAAATCAAAATTATATGGAAGGAATTCAAAATCGGGTCGTAAAAGCGGAAGTGCATTTTCGAACAAGACCCACTCCGCATAAAACTCCTTAATTCGCATCTGTGCTAAGTGACGTCAATATTAGCCTCAACAGAGCGCCTATCGCTCTCGGCGCCATCTATGAGCGCTATTTTTAACTAAATTTTCTGTTTTTTGTATTAGATTCTTACGATTTTTTTTAATAAACACACCACTGGTTTCATGTTTCTATTTATCACCCTTTCCGAGTTATAGATTTAATAAAGTTAGGGGTCCATTGTGAAACACCCTGTATGTATACACGTTAAGAACTGTTCTGAGAAAAGTGTAAGAAAGAAAGTTATTTGAAGGATCTGAAGTCCGGGAGAAAGTAAGGAAAAATGAAAAATCCGAATTCCCGTTAGTTCGAATTGAACGAAGTCAAGGAAAAATGAGTTCGAAAAAAAAAATAAAATAAAAAATACGTTATTCTGCCAGGGAATTTAAAACACGTATTAATTAACAGAATTTGTAATAATTTGGCTGTAATCAATTCAGCTTAACATAAGTCGTTCTTTGCAAATAGAATTTATTAAAATAAATGTTTACTTTGTGGAGTTAATTATAATTACTATTTTACTTAATTAAATTTTTTAACTTTGTTTTTCGACATTTTTTAAATATACAGATATATGTATTTTTTAACAAATATTCATTCATTTATTTTTAATTAGATCGCGGGAAAAGCTCAAAACCGAAAGTCGTAAATTGGAACCCTTATAGAACGGGAGGCGGCAGCACACACAATCACTTCATCAAGTTCACAGATGAAAATCTAAAATTAGTTAAATCTCGATTCGCATATGAAAAAGCAATCGGTCTTGTTAGTCCTATTTTAGTGGGAAATGCCTAAAAATCCGATTTTAGTGGTTGACTCGTAGGTTTACCATTGTGCTTTTCTTCACCCAAAAATATAAAAACATGGAGGATTGCGAGCAGCAAAACATCATTCTAAACTTATGAGTCAACCATTAAAATGGCATATTTGATGTCTTCCGCCAAGATAGGATTTGGCAGACCGATTGCGTTTTAATATGCGAATCGATATTATTTATCCTAGATTTTGATTCGTGAACTCGATGAGATATGATGATTGCCTGTGCTGCCGCCTCCCGGTCTATTTATGCTTGTCCTAATTCTTTCCTATTTTTAAATGATCTATCTATAAGTGTGACGTTTAAAACCTTTCAACCTGCCACATCATCCATGCCTATTCCAGGAAAATCTTTTTTTTTTTTAAAGGCCCCGCGAATCACTGAAAAAGACCCGGATGTCGAATGGCGATAGCTATAAATACGACTTTTGAATAATGGGCGAATCATAAAAATAACTGGATCACTTGCTGACAAACACAAAAAAGTTTATTTACATAATATTAACTTACGACTGGCAGTGGTTGGTACACTGCGCTTACATGCATTCAACTGGCGGGAAAGATTCCCGTGCATCAACAACATTCTGCGCGCAGTTGCGCCCTCTAACGATAATTGTTATGTGCGGAGGAAACACTCCCCCGGCGATTGAAATGACAGTTTCAGTATAATTAAACACATAATTTTGCAAAAATTATCATACAAGAAAATTATGAGACATAAACAGTTACATACACAATAATACTAGGATAAAGCAGTACAAAATACAGAAAATAATATTTTAGAGAGTTTACTTAAGGTGAGAAAGGAAATTTGTTACTCAACTGATAAGATACAGATATCTCTGACATTTCTCTTAAGAATTCGACGATCTGGTAACTGTAAATTTACTGTTCTCACTATATTATCCCGTCCCTTAAAAACTTCAACAATTCTACCAACTACCCATTTGGTAGAAGGTAAATTTTCCTGCCTTATTTGTACCAAAGTTCCTTTCTGTACATCATCTTTTTTTTAATTTTCATTTACTTCTATTTTGGAGCGTATTTAAATAATCTCTTTCCCAAAGTTTTACAATTCTCTGGCTAAATTTGGCGATTTTTTCCCATTTTGACAGCCTGTTTTCATTAATATTGTCTAATTGTAGTTCGGAGATCGAAGTAATCGATCTGCCAATTAAAAAATGGGAAGGGGTCAGAGTTTCAAAATTTTCGAAATCTGTGGACAGCGGGGTAAGTGGGCGGGAGTTTAAAACGCCCTCAATTTCAGCTAGAATCGTTAAAAACTCTTCCAAAGTTAATTTTTGATGACCTATTACCCGTTTTAACTTAAATGATTTCACCCCCGCTTCCCAGATGCCACCAAAATTCGGAGATTTGGGGGGAATAAATTCCCATTTGGTACCTTCATGGGTTAAAAAATTACATAATTCTTCATCTGGGAAGTTAACTAATTTATGCAATTTTTTCAACTCGATGTCAGCTCCAATAAAAGTTTTTGAATTGTCCGATAATATTTTTGCACATTTACTTCTTCTACCAAAGAAACGTTTTAGACTAGCTATAAAGGCCTGAGTAGTGAGATCTGAAACAAAGTCTAGGTGTATCGCCTTGGTAGACAAACATACATACACTACGACATAAATTTTATACAATACACCCTTCCTTTGATTTTTAAATTTAATGGAAAATGGGCCACAATAATCTATTCCTATTACCCCAAACACATAATTAGGTGTTATACGTTTCCTTGGCAAATCAGCAATCATTTGGGAGCTGACTACAGGTTTGTTTTTGAAACAATTCACATATTTATGCACGATTTTGCGGCATTATTCCTGCCATTAAGCGGCCAAAATTTCTGTCTAACATGAAAAAACAAAGCTTGTGGACCTAAGTGAAAATATTTCAGATGAAAATATTTCAATATAATATCTGTTAACTTATGATTAGAGGGTAACACAATTGGAAATTTTGAGTTAAGTGGCAAGTCTGAATGACTTAAGCGCCCCCCCCCCCCCAACTATAATCAACCCGTCTTCTCCTAAAAATACATTTAATGAAGCACGTTTACTTTTACTATGAACTGTCTTACCCTTTACCAGACATTTTAATTCCTCTGGAAATTCTTGTCGTTGTGCTGAACGAATTATAACAGATTCAGCATATCTTATCTCATCCAGAGTTAATGGTCCACTTCTTCTCTTCTCGGGATTGGAACAGTTAAAATAGAATCTAAAAATAAAACTAATTATACGAATTAATTTAGTAAAATTGTTAGTTAGTGAAAAAATATTAATAATAGAATGTTCAGCAGAAAAATTTAGAGTTACTAAACTATCACTAATATTGTTCTTTTTTAGCTCTTTAATACACATCTCTTGATCTGGTATGACTAAAGATTGTTTCTTTTTGCACATATCTAAGTCTTTCAGGAACTCTGGACCAGTCCACCATATAGGATTCTGAACAAGATTTTCGGACTTTATGCCTCGTGTTAAAAGGTCAGCTGGATTCTCGGATCCTGCGCAGTGAAACCACCTAGATGAATCTGTCAGTGACTGTATTTCTTTAACACGGTTCGCCATAAACGACTTCCATTTATTTGCAGATTCTTTGATCCAGTACAAAGTGATCTACGAATCAGTCCATAAGTACACAGAAGAGGGTCCCTTGCGATCTAACACCTCTTTGACTTGACAAGTCAAGCGCGCTGCGAGTAACGCACCCAAAAGTTCCAGTCGGGGAAGTGATACCTTTTTCAAGGGTACAACTCTACTCTTAGATGTAATCAAAGTGATGAAGGATTCATTTCTTGAATTTACTTGTAAATATACGACAGCACCGTAAGGTTTTGGACTGGCATCAGAGAAGGTGTGCAGTATTAATTCGTAATCAGAGTTTTCGGGGAACTGAAAAACATTTCTTGGAATTCTTAGATTTGCTAAATGGGGTAGTTCGGAACACCATTGTTCCCACGTCTTTATAATATCGGAGGGTAATTCTTCATCCCATGACAAATTCCTACTCCAAATTTCTTGTAGTAAACATTTAACTCTAATAGTAAATGGTGATATTAGACCCAGGGGTCAAATATTTTGCCTATTACTTGTAGGACAAAACGTTTTGTATTTTTTGTCTTGCTCAAAAATTCTAATAAATTTTCAGTTTCCATCAATAGTATGTCCTGTTTAGGTTGCCACGATAGGCCTGAAACTTTGTATGATTTATCGGCTTCAAAGGACTGAGCTAGAGTGCTAAACCCATTCTTTTCCCACGTTTCCATTACTTAGTTCGTTATTCGAAACTCATTTCCTGAAATTCATACTCGCCTTCTTCATAATTTGGCTTGATTGTTGAGAAATTGTCAATGCATCTGAGACAGTGTCCGTCCCGGTCACTAAATCGTCAACATGAATGCAATTTTATAGTATTTCAGTTACAATGGGATATTCTTTTTCGAATTTACTAAGATGTTGTTTAATTGTAGCTGATAATAAAAAAGTGCTTGAATTCAAACCAAAGGTTAGTCTTAGAAATCTGTAAATAATAATCTTAAATGTATCACCTGTGACAGGATTGTCGTCTAAAAAAATAAATCTTAAGACATCTCTGTCTTTTTCGTTTATACAAATTTGTAGAAATGCTTTTTCTAAATCGGCCAAAACTGCAATTTTGTTGAAGCGAAAAAAAAATCAATAAATGAAAAATATTTGGGTTAAGATTGATTGCGGCATTCAAACAGTCATTTAATGATAACTGTCCCGCTTCATGTGAACTCGCATCGAAAACAATGCGACATTTTGTGTATACACTGTCTTGTTTAAACACTGTCTGGTGTGGTAGGTAAAAAATCGGATTGTTAGAAAATTCTTCGGATTCAGGAACAATTTCAATAAAGTTCATTTCTAAATATTCATCTAAAATTTTACGATAATTGTCATATAAACTTGGATCACGTTTCATTCTTTTTATGAGATTAGAGAGTCTAATTTCAGCTACCTTATAATTATTTTCAAGATTTTCCCAGTCCCGTTTCCACGGGAGACTAACTTCATATCTTTGATTTTTGTAACGCAAAGTTTCCCGAAATTTTTCCATTATTTCTTCGGAATTTACATTATTTGGTTGGTCTTTTATACCCAGTTGGGGCTTTAATTCCCAAAAAACTCTGAAATCTAAATCTTCATTTTTCTCTAATAAATGACACATATCTACTTGCATTTTTGTCATAAATTTGGCCTCCTACAATCCAACCTAGCTGTGAGTTTTGCAAAATTATTGAACTATTAGGAATCTTGATTTGACCAGATAAAAGTAATTGGTAATAAATTTCTGATCCCAGTAAAATATGAACTCGTTGTGGTTTGAAAAAACTTGGATTTGCATATTTAATGTTCTCTGGTAAGTTGAGACTAGAAATGCCTACTTCACTTGAAGAGGTTAAACCTGTGATTTTAGAAACCAAAAACATTTTACTGGAATTTTTGAAACTCCGATCCTTATTTGTTATTTCTACATGAATTTTCTTTTTTATTTTACAGATAGAATCATTTAATCCTGCAATTGTGGAATCAACATTACATTTTTTTAATCCCAATATATCAGCAGCATACGTAGAAATTAGGGAAACATTGCTTGCAGTGTCTAAAATAGCAACGATAGAATGATATGTATCATTAATTTACTTTAAATAAATCACAGCTGTTGAAATTAATCCATAACTTGTGTCAGACGAATTAGTTTGTTTATTGTTACCTTGACAGTTTAATGATTTAATATTTGACCTACATTCTAATTGATTTGAATTTACGTTTTCCTCCGTTTTCGATTCTGATTGATTTATGATATAATCACTTTGTTTGTTTTCATAGGGAATTTTCGAAAAATTGGCGCCGTGAAGGGTACTATAGTGAGTTTTAAAACGTACTCTGCATTTTTTATTTAATTTATTGCACCGACTGACACCGTGCATACTTGAAAGACAATTAAAACATAGATTAAATTTCCTCACTTGAATTAATTTGTCTTGTGATGATAATTCTATATAACTCTTACAGCGATATAAATAATGAGGCTGGCTGCATAGCTGACAGTTAGGTTTCTCGTTTGATAAAACAAAAGTTTTGTTTATTGGCAATATCAGGTTTCGATTTTATAACAGAGCTGTTTTTTTTTAACATTCTCGAATGCTTGCGCTCGTTTCAATAAAAAATCAATAAATATTTCCCATTCGGGTAGTTTATTACAATTAAGGGACATCTCAGATGCCTTTCTGGTTTCATCCAATCGTTGTAAAACAAAATACATTAAAATGGATTCGGACAATTTATTGGCTTCTAGGCCTAGTTGTCTGAGCGCTCTTAAATGGCTCATTAAATTATCAACTAAACTACGGATCTCTCTCGCGTTCTCAATTTTTATTTTGTTGTTACTTAATAATTCTGAAATGTGACTATTTACAATTAGTCTTTTATTTTCAAACCTTTTTTTTTAAGCTTCGAATAGAGAAAGTATAGGAATCATCAATATTCTGTAATTGCTTAACAGGACCTGTGAGTGCGGATTGTAATAATAATACAAGTTTTGTGCTTCATTTAATTCGATATTATCATCAATTAAAGTGGTGAACTGTTGTTTAAAATTCATCCACTCAGTGTAACGACCCGAAAATTGGGGTAAATTAATAGATGGCAATTTAATTTTTGCCTCATTAGAACTGTTTCTATCAGCACTAGAATGTCTACTTTTATTAATATCAGGTACAGGTTTTATTAATTGAATTAAACCTAGCTCTAATTCTTCTAACTGGTCTTCTATTTCCATTAACGAGGTTTCGTAATCTTCCAGATCAGCATCAGCGATGATTTCGTAAGCTTCATTGCGTAATTCGTCGACCTTTTTCTTTAAATTCTGAACAGAGTTTAATTTCAGTTCCAATTCCTTTTGGTTAATCTGGCCCTTTGTTGCGTTATTAATTCTTGCAATTTGGACTTTTATGTTGCCGCGTTTCCTATTCAGGACAACAGTTCCTGAGATAGCTGGAGGAGTAGCCATTTTTATGAATTTAATACTGAATTAAATTCCACATATCAGATTGAAAACTAAATATCCATAGGTCGCTGGTTCAAGTCCGGTTCGACGGACCAAAAATTTGTCGAATGGCGATAGCTATAAATACGACTTCTGAATAATAGACGAATCATAAAAATAACTGGATCACTTGTTAACACAACACAAAAAGTTTATTTACATAATATTAACGTACAACTGGCAGTGGTTGGTACACTGCGCTTACATCCATTCAACTGGCGGGGAAGATTCCCGTACATCAACAACATTCTGCGCGCAGTTGCGCCCTCTAACGACAATTGTTATGTACGGAGGAAACACCGGATGATAATGTTAAGTCTATGGTGGTGTTATTTTCAAATATCTCGCTCAAATTTTAATATTTTTGAACGATTTTTTTTGCATAGGATAGCTGAGGATGGTTATTTTTGATTTTGGTTAGATTTTTTTTTTTTTTATATAATAGGATAGTTTCAATTTCAGAGCCGGTTCCAAGTGATTTTTTTAAACAAATCTGAAACCAAAATTGAAAAAATAAAAACTAGCCGTCCTCAGCTATCCTATGGAAAAAAAAAAAAAAAAAAAAGGTTAAAATTATTAAAATTTAAGCGAGATATTTGAAAATAACGCCCCCATAGACTTAACATTATCATCCCTGTATATTTTATGAGTGACTAGTGTAGGCTCTTAATGAACAAATTCTTTACTTAAATAACGCTGAAATTTCTTTTTGAAAATAGCGGGTACATTCAGAAATTCTTAAGATCGAAAATTGTTTTACATAAAATATTAATGTAGTCCATTAAATACTTTGAAGATCATTTTACGTGATTATCATTCAGTTAAAATAATAATTTCATGCGAAAATTAAGTAAGGATTCACAGTTCTAAGAAAAATATATTTTTTTAGGTAAAATAATAGGTTGAATAAATCTGCAGTTTAATGCAAGAAGTGAATGTAAAGTAAATGATGCGACAGGGAGGAAATAGATTATTAGATTCTGAGAAATACGCTGTCATTTCCTTATATATAAAAAAAGATCTAACCAGTATATAAAGCAATTTTTATTATTATTGCTATTAACTATTTCGAAATAATAAATGTTTTTATACGTGGGTAAATTAAATATTTTCATAATGTATTTATTTACAGAATGAGCTCGCGGTGTTGCATTTTAAAAAAGAATTATTTGCAGGTCTATAAATCAATTTCATGTAAATGAAATTACGAATTTCTTCTGCCATATAAGGATAAACGATACATTTCATCATCACAAAAGAATTATGTCGGACGTTCCTCTCAGTCCGCACAACTTTGAAGAAAGTCCGTGGTAGTTACAGCTGCCACCACCGATATTACTAGGTGATATCGGTCACCCACTGTGAGGATTGTGTAAATGAACACTGACGCTGTCAATTAACTGAATTAACAGTTTATTTAGAATATATGTACACACTAAATACGCTATTTACAATTATATACAATTACAACTCGGATATAGGTGATCCGGTTCAACATTAAATTATATACAGTAAAGGTTGGCTGTGTACTATTCAAATTACACCTTCCACCTCACACTCAATGCACGTTAGATTCACTTTATCGGATACTCGGCCTGCACTTCTTGGCCCAGAGCACTAAACACCAGGACGTCTGTGTCCTTTGCTCTCCAGAAACGCACTACTTACGCTCTACAGCACAGAGCACACTCTATCAGGACCTCGGTCACACACACACCTCCAGGTACGAGCCCCAGGTACGGACTGAACTAATTTAATCTGACTTGCTCTTCTCAAATCACTGTTTTCCCCAATATAAACCCCCCTTTGGAGCTCATTCATTGGGCACATTCCACATTCCTTTCTTGATTAGTGACATGTTCCTTGTTTGTCATCATCCACATACATCACTGACGGATGAACACGCCTCTCAGTAATCTTCTTTCTCTAACACACCACCTGCACAGGATTACCTGTCCATTTCTCCCTTCAACAAAGAAAGAATGTTACCTTGAAAATTCTAGTACACAGCCAGGACAATACAAAATATTAAGATAGAGAAATATCGGAAATTCCAATCTGTAGCAGGTGTGGTCTCAGAACCTGACAAATTAATCATTACAAAAGTAGTGAATCAATATTATAAATTCAAAACAAAAAGATGGTAAAAACGTATAAACTGTGCTATTTGTACTGTACTAATACTTGAACGACTGCATTATTATTCATTAATAAAATATTTAATATTTGATTAATGAGCAAGAGTTAATTCCTTTAAAAGAGCGTATGTATTACTTTTTTAAAATAAACAATATGGAAATTGCACGTGAAGCGTAGAAAATGAGGTGCGTTAGTTCTAGAAGGAAGTTTTAAAAATATTCAGATCTTGGTGTAATAGTATACAATAGTTCGGATGCAGTATAAGTATACGAAATCTTTTGTGTGTCCCTGTAAAAACTATCTGCTTTTTATTATACAGGAAGTAATTTAGTAAACCACAGCAACGTATATAAGTTTCATAAAACGTGAAATACTTTAATATTATGAAAATGCACCCCAAATAATGTTTCTTGCTATACCATTTTGTAATGGAACGCTTTTGTATGGTCCTGTAAATTAATGAAAAAATATTTTTCGCATTATGATTGTACAGAATGTATATCTGTACTGTTTTATTTGTGTTTTTATTAAAATTCCATTTTTTTATTTCGTTATTTAAAATAAAATATTCTTATAGTCATCCATCATATCTTAATAATTTAATAAAAAAAAGTAAATGGTTTTTATGTAAAAAGCAACAAAAAAAGGCAGTTCTTTAAATTATTTCTGATAAATAATCAAATAAGTGTGTACATAATATATTAACAAAAAATTTATAACACTTGCATTTGTATTTTAAAAAGTAATAATAAGGTATTATAAGGACATTTAAAAAAATTCTAAGTTTTGCATTTACAACTTCTTTTACAAAACCTATAAATTAATTAATTGATTTTATGCAATCAATATTGCACTAGAAATTTGATTATTTAACTTACTATATGATTCTATTGCATGCCGATAGATGGCAGAAGCAGCAACTTACCTTCTTCTGGTTGAAAGCAAAGTCTTTCTAATAAAAATCTGTTTCATTACATGTTTTGCTTGTATCAATTGATAAAATTTAGATTTGTACAATTAAATTAATTACAGTATCTGAAGGAAAAAAATCGATTTGACTACAAAGGTAGTGATTTTTTCCAGGCTAACATGTCTTTTATGGCTATGAAAGAAGAGGTGCAGATTTAAATAACCAGACTACAGTTTGGCCAATAGCAGAGCTCTGTTTTCCTCTGTACATGAATTCAAGTATGGTTTGCTTATATGCTTCCGGCATGATGCACGCCGGGTCTGATAGAGCCAGAGTTCGTGTGATTTTTTACCACCACTATTTTTTTTAAAGTAATCTTTCACTTAATCACAGAATCTGTAACAATTGTCCCCAACTAAATAGGGTGACGCTTGTTATCATTTATTGGTGACAGAGTAAAATCCAGTTTTTCTGGCACGGTTTATTGTTAAAAATTTGAAACTTTTGATGCATCGTCACTTCACCGCTTATATACATAGAAAACGATTACTTCATTGTACCATGAAGGATTCTTATACGTTAAAATAGAGATTTCTATAAAAGCGGTGGAGTGACAATGCAGAAAAATTTCAAATTTTTAACAGTGTTGCCGAGATGCTTACAAGGAAGGTCTCCATACTGGGCATACTCAGAATTTTATGGAAAAAAAATACTAATTAAAGCACTTATGCATGTAATAAAGGATCAGTCAAATTTAGCGGAGGAATCATAGTAGATATTGTGTAAAAAAATAAAATATTTTCGAATATTTGGCGTGAAAAGACGAAAGCGTCACCTGATTTGACGAACAGCCCTTTTCCTCGCCAAAAGCAAACGATTATAATGCAATTTAAAACTGTTGGATATTTAAAGTGCTATTACACGTAAAAATTCCAAGCGACAAAAATCTCTTGCGTTTTTTCGTGTTCTTAGCATTTCATTAGCTGTTCGAGAAGAGTCTTTACCATCATTTGGATTTCCAAGCATTTGATTGGCTGTTGCCGGCGACTCGCTTCGTTCCACGCGTCAAAGACGCTCCGACAAAAGGGAATCGCGCGCTACCAAGCGACTCCCTTGGTCCCATAGGATTACATGGAGACGCCTGCGATTTGACGCCTGCAGCAGCGCACGTGTAATAGCACCTTAAGAATGCGTGTAAATGGTATTTAATGAATTTAAACATAAACATTGAGAGACTTTAAATATATTATATACATATATATACATATTGTATTACATATTTACATTACTTGTTGAAGTTAGCTATTTAATTAATCCCTGGAAAAAATGTTTTCATAGATTAAAAAAATTATATTCAGAAAAATTATCTTCATACATTTAAACGTATTTAAAAAAAAAAGCCAGATGTAAAAAACAAAAGCTAGCAACAAAAAAGATTTTGTCTAGCAACAAAATCTAATCGACAATTCTCAATTGACTTTAAGCTTGAAACAAATTTAATTAATTTAAATTATGAATTTCGTTTTAAATCTCAAATTTTGATGATTAAATTTGAATATAAATACACATAAATATCGATATAACAAAATTATACTTAAAACAAACTAAAACTTACAAACTAAAGTTATTTAAATTAAATTTATCAAAATAAGTTCAACATGATTTTTTTCCCTTGAAGTGTGTTTGACATAAAGGGCGTGTTCAATGGACACTTTTTTGCGCGCGCGCTCAGAAGATTCTGCTTGGAGTAGGTACTATCGAAGAAGAGAATTTTTAAGTTATTCATTTATTGCATTATTTTTATGGTTCAGAATTGGTAAATACAAATACTATATCCTTTTATCCTTTCAAAACATGATTCTCGTAACTGAAATACATACCTGTGGCCTCTCAAATAAAATTAAAAGTATTCCGGGAAAGTATCATGTAACCTATTTCATATAATTAAGCCCGATCAGCATTTAAAATAAGACATCCAACCCTGCTCAAAGCTGACGCGTGCTACGCAAAAAAAAAAAAAAAAAAAAAAAAAAAAAAACTGCTGGGCGATTTGATCACGTGATTGTGCATTTTGTGCTTATCTGTTATTGGTTGCACTTTGCTTGTAGGCAAAGTTGGTAGGTTGACTGATACAATTTAAATTTTTTAATAATTTACTTTTTACTTATTTAAAAATCGTTTATCAGTTGTTTCATACTTTTCGTATTAAATAGAATGCTTTTAATAAACCAAGGTTGAGATAACCACACAGGGGGGGGGGGGGGAGCCACCCACCTCCCTCCAAACATTCGCAAATGTTTTTACACTCCTCAAATTTAAAACTTTTATGTCAAATTTAATTAAAATTTTAATAAAAACTGCAATACATTTCCTGTTTTTGATGGAATTTGCAAAAGTTACAACTCAAATTGGGAATATTATTAATTTTTTTTTACAAATAAGAATTATATTATATTTTCTAAATGCGTTAACTTACAAGGAAGGTCTCCATACGGGCATACTCAGAAAAATCTGAAAAAATTACAGAATGTTATTCTCATATAGTTATACATGTTTATAAAAAACATTTCGGCGGAATCTTCTTATAACGTCCGTAAAAAAATAATAAAAATTTCGTTTATTTGGCGATTTATCTCCGGTTGGCGAAAAAACGAAATTTTGAAAAATACGCTTTTACGCTTCGAATTCTTTTTAAAGAAAAAACTTTCTACTTTCAATTTATTTAAATGAGTTTAGTTTAAGTAATTTTAGTTTTGCATTTTTACTTTACTTTAAGTGTAATTTTGTCATATACGTTTATATGTACTTATAATAAAATTAAATTAATATATTTTATCATTTAAAACACAATTTAAATTGATTAAAATTGTTCCAAATTGAAAAATACACTGTTAAAAATCTGCTGCATTTTGTTGCAACGCACTCCCTTGCTTGTATAGAAAACGGTTACTTGGCCGTGAAATGGGGCTTTCTCATTGGTTGGAATAGAGATATTATATACAAGCGGAGGAGTGCGTTGCAACAAAATGCAGCAGATTTTTAACAGTGTATGACATGGCCAATTCACGGTGCTATGGAGCATTCTCATTGGTCAGAAGAGAGATATTCTTTAAAAGTAGTGGAGTGACGTTGCAGTAAATGCTGCAGATTTTTAACAGTGAAGTCAATTGAAATCAATTTTCAGATTCGTTAAAATCGTCTGCTTTTGGCGAGGAAATGCACTGTACGCCAAATCCCGCGTCGCTTTCAGCTTTTCACGCCAATTATTCCAAACTATTTTATTTTTTTACATATCTAATAATGTAATTCCGCCGCTAATTTTCACTGATCCTCTATTACCTACATGAGTAGTTTAATTCGTATTTTTTTCAAAAAATTCTGAGTATGCCCCCAATGGAGACCTTCCTTGTTAGCAAAATTATAAAACGAGTTGGCAAATATGAAAATTTGACTTGGCAATTTAAAGTCTTCTTCCCCACCAATAAAAAGTCTTAGCGAAGACCCTGTATACACATATTACAAGATTGATTTGTAATTAGAGTTGCAAAAAGTCGGTTTATTCCCGGATTTATTTCCAATAGACCAGGTTTATTCCCAAAAAACCCAGCTTATTTCTAAAAAACCCGGTTTATTCCCAGGTTTAAACCGGTTTTTTTCTAACCTTTGCAACGCTATTTGTAATCTATAATACTGGATGGATTTCAATGGAATTTGCACTGTTAGTTAGACAATTTTTCGGGAAAAGTTTTAGTATGTATATATTTCTTATTTAATGATTGTATATTTTAATACCGTGTGGATAACAGGCCAAAATATATCATAAAATTTAAATTAATTGTTTTGGTAAAAATCGTCTGCTTTCATTTATGTGAAAAAGCTCCAGTAAGAAATTGTATTATTCGTTACCATGGTAATTTATTCTTTTTATTTTATATTTTTGGCAGCATTCTATGTTTTGTTTTTAAGTTGTGTGTTTATTCGAATGTAAAAAGATGATTGAATGTTGATAGCCGACCAATGGCTCGCATATTTCAGTGTTAAATAAAACGCATCTACAGTCCACATTTGTTGTGTTTAAGAACCAGCGTGTATTGTTTTTATTAGTGTAAAAAAAGGACATTTTTGGTCTCAAGTCTAGCCGGAGCTAGTGAAAATTATCTGTGTAAAAAAAAAGAACATTTTTCCGAAATCCTTTTCAATGTTGACATTCATAGCAAGGGAAAAAAGAGAAGGTGAGTTAATTTGGCATTCGATTTTATGTGTAAAAAAGAATTAGTACAATTTAGAATTACTTTTATTGGTTTAATGTAATAAAAATGACTGACTTGAACACTTTTAAAACTAAACGAGCTGCTTTACGCAGAACTATTACAAATTATATTAAGAAAATCGAAAATATTATTGCAGTGGATGAAATTAATGTGAATGATTTAGAAGAAAACATTGAGTTGTTAAAACAGAAGGAAACTGAGTTAAAAAAGATTGATAGAGAAATAGAAATTTTAATTAAAGATCCTAAACAGTTAGAGAGCGAAATAGACGGTGCTCAAGAAATTTCAGATAAAATTGATTTATGGAAATTTAAAGGTGAAAAAATATTAAAAATTCAAAATGCTCAGTTAAATAAAAGTGAAAATAAATCTAGTGTAGTTACAGAGCAAGTTTTTGAAAATGTTAAACTGCCAAAATTATCCTTACCTACTTTTGGAAGTAATATAACAGAATGGATAGGATTTAAGGATCTTTTCAATGCTTGAGTAAATAGCAATAAAAATATTTCAAATGCCCAAAAACTGCAATATTTGAAGGCTTCATTAAAAGGTGAAGCATATCGCGTTATCCATTCTATTCAAATTTCGGATTCTAATTTTGAATTAGCATGGAATTTGCTAGATGAAAGATATTCAAATAAGAGAGAGCAAATTTTTGCGTATATTAAACGATTTCTGAGTTTACCTACACTTCAAACAGAATCAGCTATTGCTATTTTAAATTTAGTTGACAATGTTAATGAAATAATTCTCTCGTTAGAAATATTGGACCAACGCATTGATAAATTTGGGGACTTCTACAAAATTATGGTGGGAACGCCAGCTTAAAAGCAATGAGATTCCGAAACTTAGTGATTTAATTGAATTTCTTAAAAATTAAGCAAGAACTCTTCAGAATAGTAAACTAGCTGTAAATAAGATATCTAAACCTACATTTCTGAATAAGAATAATACTTTTGTAGCTACCTCGGTTTGTGGTTATTGTAAAGAAGATCATAGTTTAGCCAAGTGCTCAAAATTTCTTAATTTACCTGTGCAACAAAGAATAGAATTTGTAAAGCGAAATCATTATTGTTTCAACTGTTTATCTAACATGCATTTAGTCAACAAATGTAAGAGTCTTAATACGTGCCACCATTGTTTTAAGAAACATCACAGTATTTTGCATATGGTAGATTATTCAAGGAATAAGAGTCGTTCAAATAGTAGTATGTCACCACATGCACAAGAATTTGTCCCTCAAAAAGTTGAGTCAGCAAATGAGAATGTGTCGTCTACAGTGTGTGCTTCCCGTTATGAGTCAAACGCAAAGAGTAATCAAAAGACTCATATTTTGTTGTGTACCGCATTAATAAAAGTTCAAAATTATAAACAAGAGTTTGTAAAATGTAGATGTTTGTTGGATACAGGTTCTCAAAGATCATTCATTTCTCGAGAATGTGTAAACAAATTAGGATTAAAAGTGAAAGACAGTTCTATTTCTGTCTCATGTTTAGGAACATTTAATACTGGAGTGATGGAGAAGTCGATTTATTATTCACTTCTCACTTCAAAAGTGATCTCAGAGTATCCACATCAGCATTCGTAATGGACAAAATCACAGATAACATTCCCTATGTGTCTTTGCCTTCAAACATTTGCGATAACTTTAGTGATTTAATGTTAGCAGATCCATTATTTTATAAATCACAAAAAATTGATATTCTTTTTGGTGTAAATGTATTTATGCATTTAATGACTGGGGAACTTGTTAAACGTGAACCTAACCTTCCATTTGCCTTAAAATCGAGACTTGGGTGGATAATCTCAGGTACTACAAATTTCGAAACGCTAGCAAAGGATCCAGTACATGTAAATCATTTAAGTACAAAAACTGATGAGCTAATAAATTCATTTTGGGAATTAGAAAAAATTCCAAATGTGCCACTTTTAACACTTGAAGAAAAACTTTGTGAAAAACATTTTGAGAATTCTCATTTTAGAGAAAAATCAGGTCGCTATTCAGTCGCATTACCATTTAAACATGATCGAGATCGTCTAGGTGATTCTCGTCAAATGGCGTATAGAAGATTTCTTTATCTTGAGAAAAGATTAATATCCATGCCAGAAATTTATGATCAATATGTTCAATTTATGAAAGAATATTTAAATATGGGGCATATGGATCTTATTTCAAACAGAGATCATGGATTGGAGAATAAACATTATTACATCCCACACCATTTTGTTTTAAATAATTCGAGTTTAACTACCAAATTAAGAGTCGTTTTTGATGCGAGTGCTAAAACCACAACAGGTGTTTCTTTAAATGACACTCTAATGATAGGCCCTAAAACACAAGATGATTTAATTTGCATTTTATTGAGATTTAGATTTCATAATATTGCAATAACAGCTGATGTAAGAATGATGTGTAGACAAGTAAAAATTCATGAAAAGGATAGGGATTTTCAGAGAATTTTATGGAGAGATAGTCCTGAAAAACCAATAGAAACTTATCGCTTAAATACAGTAACATACGGAACTGCGGCTGCACCATATCTTGCAACAAAATGTTTGAATCAGTTAGCAATGGATGAAGGTCTTAATTTTCCAAAAGCGAAGTCTATAGTTTTGAGAGATTTTTATGTTGATGATGTGTTAACCGGTGTTAAGAGTAGTCAGGAAGGTACGGAATTGATAAATGAATTGCAGAATATGCTAGGAAAAGGTGGTTTTGAGCTACATAAATGGTGCACAAATGAACTATCACTGTTGAAAAACGCCGAGTTTACAAACATAAGTAATGATAATATACATAATATAGTGGGCAATAAGGCTATAAAAGTTCTAGGAGTTGAATGGCATCCTCATAATGATATGTTCAAATGCAATTTCAGTGATATAGATTATCAAAATGTCCCTACTAAAAGAATTATTTTGTCATATGTATCAACGCTTTTTGATCCACTAGGGTGGATTGTACCTTTTGTAATTTTAACTAAAATTATTCTGCAGCAGCTGTGGAAATTACAATTATCATGGGATGATTCAGTACCAGAAATTATTAACCAAAAGTGGAAAATTTTGTGCCATGAAGTCAAATTCTTAAATTCCATACATATACCCAGAAAAGCCGTCTTGCCCAATTATTCTCGATGTGAACTTCATGGATTCTGCGACGCTTCAGAAAAGGGTTATTCCGCCGTTATTTATGTTAAAACTTGTAATAACTCGAGCATTGATGTGAAACTTTTAGCAGCAAAAACTCGAGTAGCACCCTTAAAGCCCATCACGATTCCAAGGCTCGAATTATGTTCTGCAGTATTACTGAGACATTTAATACAAGCTGTTAAATCAGCATTACATTTAAAATCAGATTTAGTGCGCTCATGGAGTGATTCAAAAATTGTGTTGTCATGGTTAACATCAGATCCTAAAAGATGGCAAGTATTTGTAGCCAATAGAATTGCAGAAATTCAATCCATATTACCAGCTAAAAATTGGAGCCATGTAGATGGAAAGGAAAATCCTGCTGATTGTGCATCTCGTAGATTATTTCCAGCAGAATTACTGTCTCATGAATTGTGGTGGAATGGACCACCATGGTTAAGAAGCAGTGAGGTTCCAGTGAATAAACCTATTCCCATAAATAAAGAAGATTTACCAGAAGCACGGAAAACATTATCACTTGTAATTGCTGAAACTGCAAAGGAACTTGATATTATATCGAAAATATCCTCGTTTCCAATGTTGCAATGCATATTTGCATGGATATTGAGATTCATCTCCAACTCTAAGGTAACACGTCCAGAAAGAAATACATCCTTTTTATCAAGCAAAGAAATTCAAGCCGCAACACGTTGCATTATTAGAATAGTTCAACAGATGAACTTTAGTAAAGAAATCCATTGTTTAGAAACAGGAAAAGAATTACCTGGAAATAGCAGTCTCATTTGTTTGTGTCCTATTTTAGATGATGACAAAATATTGAGAGTCGGAGGGAGATTGAAAAAAGCACAGCTGTCAGAGAATGAAAAACATCCAATCTTACTACCATCAAAGCATCATGTGACTAAGATCATAATTCAACATTTTCACGAAAAATATTTACATGCAGCTCCAGAACTTCTTCTTTCTTTAATTAGGCAGAAATTTTGGATCATTGCTGCCAGATCTCCTATTCGTAAAATAGTGAGAACTTGTGTTACGTGTTGTAGATACAGAGCTCAATCTACAAGACAAATAATGGCTGATCTTCCAGTATCCAGAGTAACACAATCACGACCATTTAATCGAGTTGGAACAGATTTCTCAGGACCATACATGATTAAATATCATGCTGGACGTGGATCAAAATCATTTAAATCATATGTCTGTGTATTTGTCTGCTTCGTGATCAAAGCAGTCCATCTTGAAGCCGTAGAAGATCTTTCAACAAAGGCATTCTTAAGTGCATTAAAACGATTTATTGCAAGAAGAGGAAAACCTCTTGAGATTTTCAGTGACTGTGGAAGCAACTTCAAAGGTGCAAAAAAGGAAATCAACAAGTATCTATTGCAGTGCAAGCAGAATGAAGAAATTCACAAATTTCTGTCGTCAGAGGAAATAACTTGGACATTTAACCCGCCTTCAGCTCCACACTTTGGTGGACTGTGGGAATCTGCAGTAAAATCAATGAAATCGCACCTTAAGAAAACCGTTGGTGATACTGTGTTAACTTATCCCGAATTCCAAACCCTGGTTACGCAAGTTGAAGCTTGTCTCAACTCTAGACCATTGTGTCCTATATCATCTGACCCAACAGACTTAACTGCTCTAACACCTGGCCATTTTCTAGTTGGAACTTCTCTGACTGCCATACCTGAACAAGATCTGAGTCACAGTCCCTTAAATCACCTTGATCAGTGGCGCAGCCAGAATTCGGCTCTGGGGGGGGATAGAGTTGCTTCAGGGATGATTCTGGTTGAAATTTTTTTTTTCGGAAATCGGCGGGGGGGGGCAGCGAGTTACCCCCACCCGCGAAGGGGGTTTATCTGCGATTTTCAGACGAAATGAACGTTTTCCTGCGACCTTCAGACGAAATCAGCGATTTATTTGCGATATTTTAGCAAAATTGGCGGTTTTTCCGCGATCTTTTGACGAAATCGAAGTTTTTCCGCGATCTTTTGGCGAAATCGGCATTTTTCCGCGACCTCTAAACGAAATCAGCAATTTATCTACGATATTTTAGCAAAATCGGTGATTTATTGCGATCTTTTGACGAAATCGTTGTTTCTTTATGAAATCGGCGTTTTTTCGACGATCTTTAGACAAATTTTGCAATTTTACGCGATCTTTTCTTGAAAACAGCGCTTTATCCTCGCGGTTTTTCGACTAAATCGGCGTTTTTTCCGTGATCTTTTGATGAAAGCGACCTTTTCTTTCAATGATCTTTTGACAAAATATTTTTAAGCAATCTTTTATCGAAAACGGCGTTTTTTTCCCGATTTTTTAACGAAATCGGCATTATATCAGAAATCTTTAGACGAAATCGACGTTTTCCCGCGGTCTTCAGAATCAGCGAAATCAGCGTTTTATCTGCGGTATTTGGTGAAATTGCCGTTTTTTCCGCGATCCGCACAGGAAATTCGCGTTTTTCGGCGATCTTTTGACAAAGTTCGTTGACAAAAACATTGACGAAACAAATACGCCATTTTTTTTTCTTTTTTATAATAAGTATATTAGTTAACGAGTTATAAGCGATTTTGATCGCATGGCAACCATTTTTTCTCCTTTTTGTTGCTACTACGTCGTAAATTCGTTTCAAATCATCCACTCTGAGAATCGTCTTCTGAAAGATCTTATCGAAGAATAAAGAACATTTCTCAGTTACATAGCTTTTTAATCATGATATCTACTTGCCTGAATCTAGGAAAAAGTGTTATCGGAAAAAGTGACAAACTACAAAAGCGGAAAAAAATGACACGGAAAAAAAGTTACCAGGACAAGATAAACATGTTACTGGGGAAAAAGTGACAAGGAATTGATTTTGGGGATTTATTTTTGATTTTGGAGATTTATTGGCAAAGCATGAAATGGGGGGGGGGGTCGGGGGTCGGCTCTTAATTTAAGTGAATGATTTTTTCATGCTGAATTAACTGTTTTGGTTCAACTTTTGGATATACGTTCATACTGAAAAGACGCTTGCCTGATTAGTTTTGGGAACGGACGATTACCTCCTCCCCCCCTCCACCCTAAATAAGATGGATGGTTTTTTAAGCAGAATTATCCAACGTGTGTCAAATTTTGGATATAGGTTTTTTCTGATAAGGCTTATATATAGCATTGTGGTGTCGCGCCCTGAGTTTCTCTTTACTAAGTTGGTTTATTTGTTAAGTTCATCAACAACACATTTTTAATTCCTCAAGTTCTTTATTAGAACCATAGATCAATCATTAAAAAAATAAATAAAACGACATTACAACTACATAGGAGCCACACTCAAGTATTACATTTCGCTTAGCACGTCTAAGCCATCTTACATCAATGTATTTTCTTGTACATTACCAGCACATGTCTCTTTTCCAACTACCTTCCTTCCCTCTCGGTGCTCAATAATCCCAGTGTCCCCCTCAGCTCATTGCCACTAGACCAGTGCAGTTATTTTCTAGGTATGTCCCTTGAGGTTAATAGCACCTATTCTTCTCAACTTTTTAATGAAGATATTTTCACCCCTGCATCCCTTTTCACAATAAGACTTCGCTATCTATCTTCTGCCACGATTAATGTTGTCAGTTAGTCGTCAGAGTATATAATGCCTGAAGAATTTTGGGAGTTTAATGGTTAAGTATAGAGGGTGCATGAAAGGATAACCTCTCTTAAATTAAATAAATGGCTTTTTACGCAGAATTATTCGATTTGCTTCAAATTTTGAATGTAGACTCATTAAGATAAGGGGTATCCCTGATTAGTTATGGGGTTCTTTTGGTAATAAAAAGGAGGCCGCGATTATTCCCCCCTTAAATTAGATAAATTATTTTTTATGCACAATTATCTGATGTATTTCAAATTTTGGCTATAGTTTCTTTCTCATCCCTGTGTGAAGGAACTGTCAGTGAATCCCCTCTCTCAGTGAATCCCTGAATAGTTTTAAGGATTTGTTTATATATCCTCAATAGCTGTTTGAATTGAAACTGTGAGTTATGTTTCTGCGTAGCATTTTCATTATTCTATAAACATCGTAACAAAGAAAAAAATATCCTGTTTTTCTTAAAATTGTTTGTTTTTTATTTAAATCCGTTTATTTTTTAAGCGTTCAAACCTGAAGATCTATCAAGAACTACAGGTTTTTAAACATTAACTTTCTAATTACTAACATAAGCTAGTAATAAAAAACTATTTTTATTACTACAAATTAATGAATTCACTAGTTCATTCGTTCGTGACATACAACATAGTTTGTACATTAAAATTTTCTAACATATATTTTTTAAAATGTTTTATATTATATTTTGTGATGTGTAATATGGGACATTAATTAGTAAAAATCCATTAAATGATAAATATTTGGCGTAAATTAAAATGACAATTCAGTGGCGTAGCTAGAGTGGGTGACACCCGGGGCGGATGAAAATGGTGTCACCCCCAGCCATCATGGTGTCACCCCCCTTCCGATCCTTCATATATTTTTTTTCAATCACAATTCTATATTATTATAAAAAAATGATATACAATTCTTTATTTACTTTTTGCCCTCCTGCATAAAAAGCCACAGGTTCTACTCACCACTCAAGCCATAGCCCGCATAAGTCAATGTGGTGTCTATATGCAGAAGAAAATTCTTTCTTTTAAAATTTGCTTTTGCTACCCACCCGTTGGATAGGTAGGTATTTATTTATTGGTGCATGTATTATTTAATATACCATTCTGTGTAAAATTTCACATTCTCAAAGAAAAGAAAACTAACACTATTGGGTCGTGCGCCAAAAATTTCACTTTGTTTCAGAATTCCTTTCCAAATAAAGATTTCTTATAAGATTTTATAATACAAATTTTTATTTACAAATAAAGATTGGGTGTCACCCCTTATAGGGTGACACCAGGGGCGGACCGCCCCCTCCGCTCCCCGCTAGCTACGCCACTGTGACAATTACAACAAATAATTTAGTATATTACTTTTTTCACAAATAAAAAAAAATTAAATAAACCAGTTTTAAGTGCAAAATGAATGGAAATTAATCATTATCAGAAAAAAGATAAAATGTGTTATAATGTTTTCTGACATAATAGTTTTCAATCATTAAATTAAAAAATAAAGAAAATTTGTTTTTATTTGTTATTTGCGTTCAGTTGCATTCAACTCGTTTTTTTAATGTTACTTGAGTATTTTTGCGGCAAACCTTTACCGGGAAATCCCCTGATCGACAAATTTTCTAAGAAACTAGCCGCCCGCGATATCTACCGGACAACCCCCTCCGTCGAATGGGGAAAGCAAGCTTCTTTCCCCGAAAAGGTTTCCTGAATGGACTGCTGCATCCCTCCCTATTTTAACTATATTCATTAGCTTATACGCCTTACCAAAATGAAACTACATCTAAAATTTAAAGCAAATCAGATAATTCTGCGTAAAAAGCCATTTATGTAATTTAAGTAGGGTTATCCCCAGTTCCCCCCTCTATACTTAGCCATTAAGCCCTTAAAATTATTTAGAGATCCACTTTATGAGAAAAAAAACCTATATCAAAAATTTGAAATACATCGGATAATTATGCATAAACAATTTATCTAATTTAAGGGGGGGGGGGGATAATCGTCCGTTTCCCTATTTATACTTAGCAGAAGAACCTCATAACTAATCCGGGATACACCTTATCATCAAGAACCTACATCCAAAATTTAAATAGTAATTCTTTAAATCGGATAATTCTGCATAAAAAGCTATTTATTTAATTTAAAGGGGGGGAGGGTTATCCTCGGTTTTTGCCTTTATACTTAGCCATTAAACCCTTAAAACTATTCAGGGATTCACCTTTTCAGATAGAACCTGTATTTAAAATTTGAAATACATCAGATAATTCTGCATAAAAACCGATTTATCTAATTTGAGGGAGAAATAATTGCTTGCCCCCCCCCCCTTTATAATAAGGAAAAGAACCCTGTAACCAATCAGGGATACGTTTTATCATAATGAACTTATGTCCAAAATTCGAAGCAAATCGGATAATTCTGCGTAAAAAGCCATTTTATTTAATTTAAGAGGGATTATCCCCCATCCCCCTCCCCTTTATACTTAGTCATTAAACTCTTAAAACTATTCAGGGATTCACCTTATCAGAAGGAATCTATATCTTAAATTTGAAATACATCGGATAATTTTGATCCGATCTTAAAAACCGATCTATCTAATTTGTGGGGGGGGGAGTATTTGACCGTCCCCCCTTTATAATAAGCAAAAGAACTCTATAACTAATCAGAGATACGTCTTATCATAATGATCTTATGTCCGAAATTCCAACCGAATTTGATAAATCTGCGTAAAAAAACTATTAATTTAATTTGCGAAGTTATGGATGGGGGGGGGGGGGTATCATATGTCCAAAAACTGAACCAAAACAGTTAATTCAGCACGAAGAACCCATTTACTTAAATTAAGAACCTCCCCCTGATACCGCCTAAATACTTAACCAATGAATCCTCAAAATCAATAATGAATTCCCAAAATTTCCTTGTCCCTTTTTTACTTACCCATCATACGTAGTATAGGGTAAGTCTTGCAATCGTTTTGAAAATCGAAAAATTTTTTTTGACGGATTTACACGTTTTAGATAGTGGAGATTCCGAAAAACATATTTTTAGAAAAAAAATTTTGCCGTCCGTCTGTCTGTTTGTCTGTCTGTCTGTCTGTCTGTAAACGCTCTATCTCCCGAACGAACTGAGATAGAGACTTGAAATTTTGTATGTAGTTAGTATGTAAGAATGGGACGAACCCTATTTAATATCAGCAACCTCGATTATCCGGAACTATTTTTTTCGGACTCTCGAAAAATTCGTTCTGATGAAAGGTATATAAAAATTTTCGAATTTTTTTGTTCTAAGGAATGGATGTAAAAGGCAATAAAATAACACACATTCTGCATATAGAACGAAGTCAATCGGATTATTAGTTGCCGAGATATTTGTAATCCTGTTTTCCACATTCTTCGATTTTTCATGACCCTGTATTTCATTCAAATTTCAATTCAGAGGTATATTTTAATTAGAAATGAGACGCTTAATCCGATGCAGTTAATTGTTAGTTAATAGAGGTATTATTTTTGGAGTTATAAGGATGTTTCTTTTACGCAGTTCGGTACTACTTGAGTAGTTTGGCGTTTTATATAATTTGTCGATATCAGTAATCAGCAGTTCTTTAATAGAGCATTATTATGCATATTAACAATATTTAAATTTTGTTTATGAATTGCAATGAATTGTATAAATAGTTTTCACATGTTTTATTTTCATATACATATCCATGATGGGTAAGTATTACGG
Source organism: Maratus speculifer (assembly GCA_964019185.1). NCBI lineage: Eukaryota > Metazoa > Arthropoda > Arachnida > Araneae > Salticidae > Maratus > Maratus speculifer. The sequence goes on along the minus strand of OZ025289.1, from coordinate 24,584,258 downwards.
TGGCCCCCAACGACTAGTTTTTTCAGGTAACTTCTTTTCCGCTTTTGTAGTTTATGTCACTTTTTTTCCGATAACTGTTTTTCCGGAAACTTTTTTTCCGTTTACCTACTTGCCTATTTCGGGCGTTTTTTAAATATGAATTAATATTAATTAAAAAAATTGTCTGAAAGTAGTCCCTTTAAAATAGTAGTAAGTAGAAAGTAATTAGAAATTTGGCACCCCCTAAATCCCTCCGACCCCCCTCTACCCCCCCCCCCTCCTTTCGCACGGCGCTGTTAATATCTTTCCAGAGACATAAATATAAACGAATTATATACTTTCCAAAAATACCTGGATTTTAAGAATGCTTGAAGAAATTCCAAAGATTTAAAAAAAATGATCTCTTATATCCATCTTTTTCATAATTTTTTTCTCTGAATAGGATTTAATATCCATAGCGAAACACACAATAAAGGAAACCTTAGCATTACAGCAACTAACAACAGAATGTTTGTGAAATTAAGCCTATCTTTCAAAGCATGCGTTTTTGTGTTTTTCCTGGAATTGGAGTGTCCAGTCCCGTTTCCAAAAGAAGAGCAAGAAACAGATGTAACTAATTAAGACCCCCCAATGGTGCAGTATTGAAAAACCCGAGACGGCACTGGCAGTGACAGGAAATGACCATTCCTTTTAGCCTTCGGCTGATTTCCAATAGTATAAATGAATGCCGGCCTTTTCCGAAATGAGTGACCAGTTTTCGATACTAATACCGTTACCATGTACTTTCCCCATTTTTAAAAGAAAATACATTACTGCCGCTTAAATGAGTCAAAATTTTAAATAAAATTTGATTCAATAAAGCGGCAGATTTCGAGAACAAAACAAATAAAATTCTAATTTTAGTTTTGTTTTTTATGATTCAGTTCATAAAAATGGAAATTTCTGTATTTTTGTCATGGCTCTGGGGGGGGGTTTAACCCCCAACCCCCCCCCTCCCTCGCTGCGCCACTGCCTTGATAGATGGCATGTGAGACAGTTCATGCTACAGCAATTTTGGAAAAGATGGAGCGGAGAATACTTGTCTCAACTTCAGCAAAGAGCTAAATGGCAAAAATGCCACAAAGATTTGCAAGTTAATGACTTAGTTCTCATCAAAGATGGCAACCTTTCACCGCTAAAATGGAAACTAGGAAGAATAATAACTGTTTATCCAGGTTCTGACAATAGAGTCAGAGTTGTCACGATTAAGACTAATAGTGGTATCATAAATCGATCAATAGTGAAACTCTGTCCCCTTCCTATAAAAAACTAAAAACTATGAACTATAAACTTTCTTTTTTTTCATTTTTATATTTTGCATTAATTTTATTTGTGTTTATTAATTGTTTTTTCATTATAGTAAAACTGTAAGAAGACCATTTAGCCACTTGTTGAAATCCTAAGGGATTTCAACGGGGGGCAGGATGTTTTGGTAAAAATCGTCTGCTTTCATTTATGTGAAAAAGCTCCAGTAAGAAATTGTATTATTCGTTACCATGGTAATTTATTCTTTTTATTTTATATTTTTGGCAGCATTCTATGTTTTGTTTTTAAGTTGTGTGTTTATTCGAATGTAAAAAGATGATGGAATGTTGATAGCCGACCAATGGCTCGCATATTTCCAGGCCCGGACTGGCCAGGTCGGCTGGTCGGCGATCGCCGAGGGCCCCCAGCCTAAAGGGGCCCCGGAAGCGCAACTCAAAAAAGGAATATACGATTTTTTAATTACTATTTACGTACGAAAAAAAATGAGTATTTTCCAATAATAATATACGTTTACAGTAAATTTTAAACAATTGATAGTTTTTTCATGGTAACTTATATACTTTCGTCGTGTCATGTCGTTGGACAGATGGAATACGACTGGTGACTGATATATCGTCGTTTCTGCAGTACTCATAGAATCAGATTCAGAGTGCATCGCGACGCCCACTTGCCACAATGTCGTATAGTATGGTTATAACTAGTGTAATTTCACAGTGTGATCAACATGAAGCAGTTGTACGAAAGCGACAGTACGAAAAGGAAAGAAAAAAATGAGAAAATTTTTAAATATTGAAAAATGCTTAAAACTTTTAATACTTGGTTAAGTAGTAAGGACGACCCGATTCCATTCGATTTGCACAAAAAGAAAAAAAAAATCAGTTTTTCTTAACATACATTTAAGATCCTTTTAAAGAATACTACATACACATTTATGATATATTTTATATTTTAAAACTATGCATTAAAATCATGATATTTTCTCACCATAGAAAATACACGATAATAACATTAATGATTACTTAGAAGCCTAGATTTTTTAACATTCAAATAAAGATTCATTATAAAATTAATGTAGTTTAAATTTAAAGAAAAAATAAGACGGTAAAAACATGATTAACTTTTGAAGATGTATTATAAAGAATATATTTGTGAAAATATTTCTCTGTCATTTATTAGAGCTTCTTTCAAATCCAAATGAGTTAGTTCCTGACACATTTCTAAATTCATTTAGTTCGGAAATGCATAAGTTTTGCTGTTTTTTCTTATTCAGAACCTGTGTAATCGAATGGTGTCTTCCATTTTTTGATAAAGACATTATATCTTTTGGAAATATTGTCAAAGTTAGCATTTTGAATTGAATATTTGGAAGCGATATCATTGAAAAGGGGGAAAACCTGCAGTCACTTGATAAAAATCTCTTACCATTTGATATTTTATTAACCAAAAAGGGAAAAATTATTTTATTTCCAAATCCTTTAATAGTCACGCATGTCAATTTTGCGTATTTACAGTTAAAAATTAGTCAGAAAGTTTCACATTATTGAGAAGTAGATTGAAAACCACCCTAAGTTTTACTTCCAAAGATTCCATTAACAGAAGTTTATTATCGCTATTAATATTTTTTAACTCACTGGCTATCGAAGCCTGAGAGCTTATGTGCCCGCCCGTTCTGTATGTATGTATATTGTATATACGTGCGTACGTACGTACGTAACGCGATAACTCATGATAAAAATATCCGATTTACATTAAATTTTGGATTTAGGCTTATTATGTTAAGGCGCTTCCCTGATTAGTTTTGAGATTTCATTCGATAAGTATAAGAAGGGTAACGGGGGCTATTGCCCCTCCCCTTAATTTATATAAATAGGTTTTTTCTGCAGAATTAGTAGATTTCGTTCAAATCTTAGATGTAGGATCATTCTAATGAGGTGCCTTCATGATTAGTATTGGGTGTTCATTGGATAAGTTTAAAGAGGGGGAATGGGGGTGGGTAACCCACCCCCCGTCTTAATTTAGGTTTTTCACGCAAAATTTATCTATTTGTTTCAAATTTTGTATAAAGGTTAATTCTGAAATGGCGCTTCCCTGATTTGTTTTTGGAATTCACTGGATAACTATAAAGGGAGGATAGGGAAAACTACCCCTCATAATTTATGTAAATGGTTTTTCATACAGAATTAACCGATTTGTTTTAATTTTTGTATACAGGTTCATAGTAGTAAGAAGCTTCGCTCATTTGTTGTGGTATTTTCTTTTGTTAATTATAAAGGAGGGTACGGGTGATTACCTCCCCCTTAAATTAGCTAAATAGAGTTTTATGCAGAGTTATCCGATTTGCTTTAAATTTTGGATGTAGGTTCTTTCTGATAAGTTGAATTTCTGAACAGTTTTGGAGGTTTAATGATTAATTATAAAGGAGGGAACGGGGGAAACCATTTCTTAAATTACATAAATGGGTTTTTATGCAGAATTATTCAACTTGCTTTGAATTTTGGATACAGGTTTATTATATGATAAGGCGTATCCCTGATTAGTTTTGGAGCTTCAATGATAAGTATAAATAAAGAAGATTGGGGGGGGGGGGGGTACTTCCTTCCTTATTTCTTTTCGAAGGACATTATTATATAAGGCTGTAATGCATAATTAGTCTGCATAGCCTGTGAGCTCTATGCCATCAGTTTAACTGGGCATCATTCTTTTTATTTTAAACACACAGTTCGGACCGTGATGCTGAAATTTGAAGTTTTCATACTTCACTGCAAGAAATGCACAACTGCAAGAAATGTAAGTCACCGATTTTAATGAAAGGGGTATCGTTGGAAAGTTCTCATTATGAGGAGTAAAAAACTCAATAGAACTACCTATCGCAGAAACGAGTCGTTTTCAAGATATCTGACAATTTATATAATGAAGCTAGTGCATACTTACTGGGAAATCGCAAAAAGATTAGTCTAGATTTTGATGAAAGAGGTATTGTTGGAAAGATCTTATCGTGTGGATTAAAAAATTCAAAAGAACTACCCATCGGAAACGAGCCGGTTTCGAGATATCCGATAATTTGAGCCACGTAGCTAGTACATACTGGGCTAGTGCACACCTAACAGAGAACCGCAAAAAATTGCTGTCTCTATTTTGACGAAAATGATGTCGTTGGAAAGATATCATTTTGAGAAGTAAAAAACTCAATGGAGCTACCCTTCGGAAATAACCCGTTTTCGAGATATCCGACAATCTATGTCACTTAATGCAATTTCCCAGTAAGTGTGCATACTTAGTGATACAAATTGTCGGATATCTTGAAAACGTTTCATTTCCGACGGGTAGTTTCATTGAGTTTTTTACTCCTCACAATGAGATCTTTCCAATGATACCACTTTCGTCAAAATCGGTGACTTAAACTTCTTGCAGTTCCCTAGTAAGATAGAAATTAAAAAAAAAAATCGTACTTTTTGCCGATTTAAGGGTTTATATTATTCTTTTATCACTAATATTCATATATATATATATATTTAGTTACAATTTTCTTTCTATTTTAAAAGCGAGCGGTTTATTAATGACTAGCGGCCCGCCCTCGCTTTGCTTCGGGTAGTCCCGTGTTACTACTGACACTGCAGATTGTTACTACCACTTCATCCCATTAAATTCAACTACTAAAACCATTACTCTCCTTTTAAGTAGTCGGGTAAAAAGTAGCCTGTATGTTAATCTAAGGTGCCAGATAACTCCATACAAAGTTTCATAAAAATCCATCCATCCGTTCTTAAGTTATAGATGGTGTAACTAACACGACTTTGTATTATAGATATAGATTATAGCAGCCCGCCCAGGCTTTGTACAGGTATTAAAAAAAATTCAAGTTATGAATTTTTACACACATACTCATACTCTCTTCTTTGTGGGTGGAGTTATTAAAAAAGTGTAAACTTTTAAAAGAAAATTCGGATATTAGTATCATTTTTTATTTATTTATAATTCATACACTACATTTTTACTTATTTACTTTTTAAATTTTTACCTATTTATATTATTTTTACAACAATTACAGGATGTCTTTATACACAATAAATCTTGTTGGGTTCAACATGCGATTGCAATGTATAAGCGGAAAAAATGAAATCATTTACGACATTACATTAAAAACCTCAAAAATAACAGTATTTCTCCATTATTTAATGGATGTTATTATACATATAAACCTTCCTCTTGAATCACTCTATCTATTAAAAAAAACCGCATCAAAATCCGTTGCGTAGTTTTAAAGATTTGAGCGTACATAGGGATATAGGGACAGAAGAAGCGACTTTGATTTATACTATGTAGTGATAAATCTTGTAGGGTTCAGCCAGCGATTGCAATGTATAAGCGGAAAAAATGAAATTATTTACGACATCACATTAAAAACCTCAAAAATAACAGTATTTCTCCACTATTTAATGGATGTTATTATACATATAAACCTTCCTCTTGAATCACTCTATCTATTAAAAAAAACCGCATCAAAATCCGTTGCGTAGTTTTAAAGATTTAAGCGCACATAGGGATATAGTGACAGAAAAAGCGACTTTGTTTTATACTATGTAGTGATGATAAATCTTGTAGGGTTCAGCCTGCGACTGCAATGTATAAGCGGAAAAAATGAAATTATTTACGACATCACATTAAAAACCTCAAAAATAACAGTAATTCTCCACTAATTAATGGATGTTATTATACATATAAACCTTCCTGTTGAATCACACTATCTATTAAAAAAAACCGCATCAAAATGCGTTGCGTAGTTTTAAAGATTTAAGCGCACATAGGGATATAGGGACAGAAGAAGCGACTTTGATTTATACTATGTAGTGATTCAGCATTTTAAATTTCATTTAAACATTTTTTTCGTTTTTAAAAATTTTTAATTTTATTTATATTTTCGCTATTTTTCTTTTTATTTCGCTTTTTTAAAGAATTTTGCATTTTGAATTTTATTTAAATAATTTAATTTGAAAATTTTTAATTTAATTAAAATAAATATTCCTTTTACTTTAAATTTATTGATGCTACCATCTATGTAAGAATTTAATAATTATAAATCAATAATTTGGATTTATTAATTAAAGGATAAGTTGTTTTGAAAGATATATTAAAGAAAATACTCTGAGCGATCTGCGATCACACGTACCCACTTTTTTTATTACTGTTATGTCACTTTTTATATATACTTAGGTATCACAGTAGGATTTAGATTATTATGACTTCGACACAGTCATTTGATTGCCGAAAACTAAAAATATACCTCACGCTCATTTTTAAGTAATAACCACTTAAAGTAAATAATTCTTATTTTTTTTTCTAGCATGGAATTAGTTTAATTATGGTGTATAAAAATAATATAAATATATATTGTGAAAGTAAGTTAACAACATTACAAAAAGCTTATATTTTACTCAACTATTTTCCAAGTGACAAAATAGCCTAAATGTGGTTTTTTGTCATCCAAGCCTAAATTTAAAAATAAAATATAATATTCTGTTTTCGCTAAATTTCCCATAAGGGGCCCCTTTTCAGTCTCTAGCCGAGGGCCCCCAAAGGTGCCAGTCCGGGCCTGCATATTTCAGTGTTAAATAAAACGCATCTACAGTCCACATTTGTTGTGATTAAGAACCAGCGAGTATTGTTTTTATTAGTGTAAATTCCGCTAAGACCATTTTTAGTACTACGAACATGTATATATTTCTTATTTAATGATTGTATATTTTAATACCGTGTGGATAACAGGCCAAAATATATCATAAAATTTAAGAAACAAACGACATCCGAAATTATGTTAGTATAAGCAAAACACTTATTTATACTTTCAATAGAAAAATTATAAACATTCTAATCATACTTTATTCATTACAAAACTAGAAGGCAAACACCAAATATTTCACCTCTTTAAAAAATGTGTATGCAGATATTTTTAGTTAAAAAATGTATATCTTTTACATTTTGCTTTTATAATATTTTCCGTTTTGATTTTAACACGGTAAAATATCGACGCATGCATTATATTTGCATCCTAATCTCAATAAAAACTTTTTTTTTTTTTTTTTTTTAAGAACATTAAGAAATTATTTTATGCGTATACGGATATTTTCGCAGAATACATTTTTTATCCATTTGCTTAATATATATATAAATCCCTTTGGAACGATATTTAGAATATTAGAAGGGTTCAAATATAAAACTCTCTCAGGGTGGCGAGTGGTTAGATAAAAACACGGTCAATACAGATGATAAATACCAGTATTTTGTTAAAGATAAATTCAGTTTATATAATATCTTTATATTATTTGAGGTATTTTCTGTAAGAAATTACTGGTAGTTTTCTCTTTTCTTGACTGTGTTTTTCCCTGACCACTCGCCACCCTGTCTCTCCGCAAAAATCTCATTTTCTCGTATTTAAATAAGTATTTTACTATTAAAATAGAAATACATGGGCTTCTGAATTATTAATATAAAATTTATCTTTAATAAAAATGTCTTATTTATTAATAAAAAGCAACCAGTAATTAAAAAAAAACATAAACCGACTTTTGGCTTGCGAAGATCTCGAACCCGTATCGTCTGGTTGCAAGCGCAGCGCTCTGACCATTCGGTCAGCGGGCTTTAACTCATTTGTAACAGATTATCTTTATAAGGAAAGGGCAGCTGACGTCACTGTGGGCTCTTATTAGTGTGGGCAAGCTGTTTTCGCCCGTGCTTCGTTATAGCACCCACGCTACATATGAATTCAGGCATTCTGATTGGTCTACAAATTTTATTATGGTTGTCTGCTTGCTATGATTGGGCTACGTCGTCAAGATGATTCCTGCAATGATCGCTATGACAAAAATGTAGTGGTAGATTGGTTGACAGAGGTGTTTGTTTGTAAACATGCCCTTTCCTTATAATTGGCACCGCAAAATTACATCCGTAATCTGAGAGCAGTTCACATCACATGACTTTTACCGGAGAACAATGGAGAAAGCTGTAGGACACACAAACACAAAAAGCATTGATAAAGGTAGCGATGTTTGTCCTACAGCAGCAGCAAAAGCGTGTTCGTGACGTCACCTTGCACAGCTCTGTACTGGTAGCACAGTAGCGACTAGTGAACGGATATCCCGTCCGTGATAGGAACCCACTCCATGTCCGTGGCTCCTGAGCGCGCGCAAAAGCTGAACACCCCCAAAGTAATTTTTGAAATTACGTTCCTTCGCCAACCGGCGATAAATCGCCAAATAAAGACATTTTCATTATTTTTTTACGGTTACTGAATGGTTGTTCCGCCGAAATTTTTTTTTATAAACGTATATATCCACACGAGAAGAATATTCTGTATTTTTTTCAGATTTTTCGGGGTATGCCTGAACGGAGACCTTTCTTATTAGTGATTTGCGTTTGCCCAAAATCTTCTTAATCAAACTGTATATCTTCTACTCGCTACTCTGTTATAGAGGCACTCTATCCGTTCCAGTGACGTGAACGCGTAATTTTTTTTTTCCAACCACCTTCGTCGTTCCAAGCCCAAGTCGCACTCTGATTGGTTGTTGCTCTCGGCACTGTTTTCACGTAACTTGGCGATGATCATACTTGGCGTAGCGATAGATGCTTCCGTCGAGTTTGATTTCCTTCTGAGCCGAGTACAAAGTAAACCGAGTACAAAGTAAAAATTTGTGTTTAAAAACTTTTAAAGAGTACAGCTTTCAGTAAGACACGTTCCATCCAATCCAATGCTGCAAGAGAAAAGTTACTTTGTACTCGGTTCGGAAGGAAATCAAACTCCTCGACAGAAGCATCTATCGCTACGCCAAGTATGATTATCGCCTAGTTACATGACAACAGTGCCGAGAGCAACAACCAATCAGAGTGCGAGCTTGGGCTTGGATCGATGAAGGTGGTTGGAAAAAAAAAATTACGCGACGTGAACTGAACACCCACAGAGGTAAAATTAAGCTCCTTGTCCAATATGAGCCGAAAATAACTGTAACTGTAACCACTCCATAAGTTGACCTCTTCGGCTGTTGTGGTCATAAATACTAGATTTTATTATAAAATATTGTAGACCTTTAATTTTTTTTATAAATTAACTTGATTCAGAATGGCTGCTGAGAAATTAAAAGTTCATGCTTCTGAACCTGAAGAAGAGGAAGAAGATTTGGTTGATCCTATGGAAACCATAAGAGCAGAGTGCGTGGAAAAGCACTGTGTCAATTTTCAAGATAAATTTCAAGAATGTACCGATAGAGTTTCTAGCAGGAAAAATACTTCAGAAACCTGCACTGAGGAATTGTTTGATTTACTACACTGTCGAGATCACTGTGCTGCTAAAGAAATATTTAAGCACGTTAAATAATAATTTTATCGTAAGTATTCATTACATTCAACTTAGTTTTTAAAAACTTGCTTAAGTTTCACTTTCATTAAACATACATGCATTTGTTTTTCAAAATTTAGTCTTGTTTTTATGAGTTTTTAGATTTTGCACTTTTGGTATAATACTAAAAATCATTATGTATGATTACAAAAAAGAAAAAAAAAATCTTAAGATCTTAAAGATTATTTTTCTAAAGAAGGAAAACAAACTAAGAATAATTTTTTTTATGTATTATTGAAGATATTTGATTTATTATAGTGTGTTATTTGTTTATAATTTAGGATGTGCAATTAACAAGTTCTTATGAAGCAGTTTTCAATTATATATATATATATATATATCAGCTGATTATTTACCGTAATTTCGGGTGTATAAGCCGCGGATCAAACAATTCTTTATGGACCCAGAAATCTTATTTAGTGATTGAACAGAAATATTTACGGCGATCTAACTAGTAACATTCATTTAAAAAAAAATTCTGGGTCGAAAAAGAATTGTTTGATCCGCGGCTTATACACCCGAAATTACGGTATTAAAAATGCTATTGCACCTAAGGAGTTTTATTTTTCTCATTTTAGAAAACTAACTGAAAAAAGCACTGTGCGTTTGGTACTACTCTGTTATCCTGTCAACCAATTTCTTCAAATTATTCACACTGACATAATTTTTATTTTAAATAACAAAAAAACAAATAATTAGTAGAATATTAAGTAAGAACTATATTATAAAATATAGTTCTTACTGATTAATATTATAAAAAGACAACTATATTCCAATAAAAATATAACTTGAACAAGAAAATAGTAAAATTAATATTTTTTGAAGAATTAGATTAATAATGAATATGTAAAGTGGTTCTTTAAGTTTGAAGTTAGGCTAAATCTATTTAAAATTAAATTGACATATAGTGTACAGCTATTGAAAACAATGTATAGTTTGTTACCTTGCCTAAGTATTCAAATCTACAGAAGAAATAAAGGGAATTATTATTATTAAAGGGAAAAAAAATCATTTATATTGTCACATGTGAAATAGTGATAAAATGAAGAAAATAATTCAAATTCCATTGAACAGTAGATGCTATACTGCCTCCTTAAACTCTCAATACATTTGTTTACTTGTTAAATCATAATAAAATGTTAAAATAAAATATTAAAATGTGCTAAAAAAAAAAAAAAAAAATACCTAAAATACCAAAACCTTAAATTTTATTCAAAAAGGGTGCACATTAAAAATTTAAAGTGACTATTTCTTTATCATAAAATATATATGTTATAGTTTTATAACAGTTATACTTTGAAAAACCAAATATTATGAAAAAGAAATAGGAAATTCCGAATGATAATTTTTATAAATACACTGGATGTGTATCTAAAATTTTATTAAAATTTGCCGTGCTAATTTATGGTCAAAAAACGAATTCTGATGCAGAAAAATCCGTTTTTGGAAAAAAAGGGGGGGGGGGACAGCAAAATTAGTTTTTGGAGAAAGAAAGAAAAAAACAATTTTGTATCAGCAAAAAATAGAATTCTGTAGCAGAAAATACACAACTTTTTGTGCCCCTTTAACAAAATTTCATTTTATTGTTGTGATTGTTTGACGAAATATGCTGCTTTTCCGCAATATTTTAACGAAATTTACCATTTTTAAAATGAAATTAGCCTTTTTCACGATATTTTTAACGAAATTTACCATTTTTTGTGATTTTTTGAAGAAATCTGCCTTGTTTTTTGCGATCTTTTGATGAAATATATCGTTTTTTCGCGATCTTTTGTTGAAATTTACCATTTTTTTTAGATTTTTTAAACGAAATTTATTGTTTTTTCATAACTTATTGATGAAATCTCTTTTTTTCGCGATCTTTTAACGAAATATGTCGTTTTTTCGCGATCTTTTGACAAAATCTTTTTTTTCACGATCTTCTAACGAAATCTGCCTTTTTTTCAATATTTTTTGACGAAATATTTCATTTTTACCCAATTTTTTGACGAAATTAGCCTTTTTTCCTCGTTTTTTTCACAGAATTTATGATATTTTCGCGATTTTTTGTCAAAATCTGCAGTTTTTCTGCGATATTTTGATTAAATCTATCTTTTTTCACTATCTTTTGTAGAAATCTACCTTTTTTCGCGATTTTTTAAAAATGAAATCTATCATTTTTTTCGCGATCTTTTGATGAAATGTACCTTTTTCTTTGCAATTTTTTAAACAAAATTTTTTTTTTCATGACTTATTGATGAAATCTCTTGTTTTTTCGCGATCTTTTGACGAAATCTGTTGTTTTTTTACAATCTTTTGACAAAAGATACCGTTTTTTTGAAGATTTTTTGACGAAAGATACCATTTCTTACGTGATTTTTTTTTACGGAATTAGAAGTTTTTCACAATTTTTTTAAACAAAATTTACTATTTTTTTGTGATCTTTTGTCGGAATCTGCAGTTTACACGGTCTTTTGATGAAATATGTTGGTTTTTCTTGCGATCTTTGGATGAAATTCGCCGTTTTTTCACGTCCTGTCCAATTTTTTTCCTCCCAAATAATTTTTTTTCTTTTCCAAGTTGGCAAATATGTCTGCAAGGATAAAAATAAATCTGTGACGCGCGTCACGTACTTTCTGCTACAGGGAAATTTTCTAATAAACATTCTTCACCCATCTATTGATCATAAGAACATTTCTACTGTCAATTCACTTATATTTTAATTGACAATTTATTAGAGAGTTTATTTTTATGACAACTGTAATTAAATAGGTATTAATTAATAATGCATTTCATTTTAAAAATAGTTTTTGTAGAAGAAAAAAAAATTCAGTAAAACCTTTTGAAAGCGGTTTAAATCGGCCCGGCTAAAAACGAGCAGCCCTGCGCCAATTTTTAATTTTTTAAACTGTGCAATAGTTAACTTATGCTATTAACTTTTCTTTTGATACATAAATTTTTGTCTCTCTTTATGTTAAATATAAATTAAAATAACATTATTATCTTTTTTCAACAATTAAAATCTAGATTTTGAACATGACCTCCATTACAAAGACCACTTCTCGGAGCAATCAATTTTTATTGGAACAGAGCATGGTCGCTTAGAAGAAGTTTTACTATGGTACTACTTGGTTATACTGTTGACAAAAAAAAATTATCGCCAAACCATAAAATTAAATGCCAATAACGGATAAACGTGAATGTCACATTCAATAACATTAAATATGAGGTACTACTCTGTTATCCCGTCAACTAATTTCTCCAAACTAATAGCCAAATGATACATATTGACATAATTTTTATTTTAAATAACGAAAAACCAAATAATTAGGAGAATATTAATAAAAAAATTTATAAAAAGTCGAAATAAAAATCATTTAATGACATTTTAAACACGTGAATCGTATTTAATGTCATTGAATGTGATTTTCATGATTCCATTATTGGCATTTAATCTTATAGTTTGGCGTCAATTTTTTGGTCGACGGGATAATCTAGTAGTATTAAATATGATAAAGGCGTTTAAAGCGTCATTAAGTGATTTTATTTCGACTTTTTATTTATATTTTTATTAATACAGTAGACTCCCTCAAATCAGCACAGTTTGGGACCAGAGGTTTTGCGGATTTCTGGTCATTGCTTTGTTTACATTTTTTAAACAGTAATTTAAGTGCAATTAATAGTGCATTCGGAACTGTAATGAATGCTTACAATATAATAAAATATTAAAATAAGTAATAAACTAAAATAATAATAAATTATATATTTTTTTAAATGATTAAAGTACTAATAGCAAAGTTCAAGTTAACAATCAATAGTATATGATTAAATATTCATCATAAAGATTAAATTTATTTTTCCAAAATTATTCAACAAAACTTGCTTTATAAAAGTACATTACTAATTTACATCAAAATCATAAAATAAGGACTTTTTTTCGAGTTTTGTCAGGCTTAATAACCAAAAAATCTTGATTAATGCATAAATATATTTGGTAAGAAGATTGTGATTACCAGTAATATCAGCAATATCTTGAATTTTTTCAAAAAAATATTATTCTTCCTACATGAATAGAATATTATTATGAAAATTACAAATAAAAAAATATATGGAATTGATACAAAACTAAAAAAAATCAAATTTTGTCCCAATATCTGAATTGAAAGTTTCATTGTTTACATCCATAAAATATGTGCGGATTTGAGGGAGTCTACTGTATTCTACTAATTATTTGTTTTTTCGTTATTTAAAATAATAAAAAGTATGTCAATACGTATAATTTGGCTACAGTAGACTCCCTCAAATCCGCACAGCTTGGGACCAGAGGTTTTGCGGATTTTTGGTCATTGCTTTGTTTACATTTTTTAAACAGTAATTTGAGTGCAATTAATAGTGCAATCGGAACTATAATGAATGCTTACAATATAATAAAATTTTAAAATAAGTAAAAAACTAAAATAATGAAAATTTAAATAATTTTTAAAATGATTAAAGTACTAATAGCAAAGGTCAAGTTAATTATGATTAAATATTCATTATAAAGATTAAATGTATTTTCCCAAAATTATTCAACAAAACTTGCCTCATAAAAGTACATTACAAATTCACATCAAAATCATACAATAAGGATTTTTTTTAAGGTTTAGCCAGGCCTAATAACCCAAAAATCTTGATTAATGCATAAAGGTAAGAAACATTGGTAAGAAGATTGTGATTACCATTAATATCAGCAATATCCTGTTTTTTTTTTTTTCAAAAAAAAAAAAAAATAAATAAATAAATAAATAAATAAATAAAAATAAATAAATAAAAAAAAATTATATATATATATATATATTCTTCCTTCATGAAAAAAAAACATGAATAGAGTATTATTAAGAAAATTACAAATTAAAAAATATGTGGAATTGATACAAAATTAAAAAAAAAATCAAATTTTGTCCCAATATACAAACAGAAAGTTTCATTGTTTACATCCATAAAATATGTGCGGATTTTAGAGAGTTGCGGATTTGAGGGAGTCTACTGTATTAGTTTGGCGATTTGTATAATTTGCCGAAATTGGTCGACGGGATAACAAAGTAGTACCTTTACTACAATTTTTTTTTTTTTTTTTTTTTTTTTTTTTTAACTGGAGAAATTTTAATTTCAAAGAAAAGAAAAAAGTTTGATAATAAAAGCTAATTACAAAAAGACCAAAAAATGTATCTACTGAAATAGTACAAAACATGAGAGTAGAAAAATTTAAAAAAAAACAGTTACTAAATAGACTATGATGCATTTAACATCATGCACAGTTTTATGTTAAAAATGGAAAAAAATCGCCAAACTTTGAGAAATTTCTGCTTCAATGATAACCTATTATCCTTGCAAGTTTTAATTAGTGTTGAAATTTTATTTTGCAACATTTATTTACATGGTTCCAAGAAGAGACGGATACCCTTGTATACTCTCCACTATATCCCTGATTGTGTCCATCTGATTAAGTGTCCTTGTACATCATACTCTTTCCCCTTAAAAATTAGCATAAAAGAACTATGTATATATTACAAAATATAAAGCACACTGTATATTTGTATGAATTTATTTTCATTTTTGGGAGTTTTTCTCCTGTTTACTTCAATGAATAGTAACAAACATTTAAGAAATATTTGTATGTATAGTAGATGAATCTATCCAGAGCTCTACCAATATTTAAAAAAATATAAATATAACAAAATTGAAATAATCACTTGTAAAATATGAATAAAAACATACATTTTACTTTTTTTAATTACACAGAAATTTATCCACTAAACAACAACAACAATTGATACATAACAAAATAAAGTTGACAAACTAGTATCATGTAATGTAATTTCTACCTTGTATACAATCAATAAAAAAATAAATAAAACATTTTTTAATGCATCTTGATTTTTTTAAACAAATCAATCAGTTTTGTTTCTTTTAACCCAATTTGTAAAATTTTAGTATAAATTTAATTTTTTTTTTTTTTTCTAAATTCCAGATAATGTGCCCTATTTATACTATATTCTAAGTAGAGGGTTAAAATCAAGGTTGTAAAAAACTTGTTTTTTAACTCAGTCCAAGCAGGTACCTGGACAGCTACCTATTACAACATTGGCTGAAATAAAGCTAAAAGTAAAAAAGCATTGAGCAATATCATTTTTGTTTTCTTAATGATAAACATATTCAAAAGTTTTTAGCTGAATAGTGAAATCAATTTTCTCCCTTTTTTCTTTCTCTATTAATTCTGTTTTATTTATGTAACTTTATATAAGTATCAAATTTTTTATTTCTCATTTTGTCTTTCTAGGTTAGATTCCTTCAAGAAAATGAACATACTTTCATCAATTTCAATGTAGATATGTAGTTGAAAGAAAAATGGCATAGCAAGAAAGAAATAAAGATTTCCTTCTTTTAACTATTGATTCTGTTATATAGAAAAAATGCATTTCTGATGTGTATTTCCTTTTTACATTGGATATTTCAATATGACTACTTTTCTGTATGATTGCTACCGTTATGTTTTCTTTAAATTAAGTCTGAAATTTGATATCGGCATGCTGTCTTTTAAAAACATATCTAACCATCTATAGAGAAATGTAAAAAATAATTAAATGAAAGAACATAAATGGAATAAAGCTTGTTTATGCTCAACGTAATGGGAGTATTATTTCTCATTTCTAAATTCAATTTTGTTGTATATTGTCTTATTCTGAAGCAATATAGTGTGCCATGCTTTTTGATTTTCAGATAAAGATAAAATATATTCAGTGATGTCACTGGACTTGAAAAACCCTGAGTCCTCAGGACCAGGAAAAATTTTGGGTTCGTTTTTTACAAAAGTGAGTCCCCACCAATAACATTGGCATAACCAGCCCTTTGAACGAGGGGGGGGGGGCAGATTTTTTAACACGGACCTGTTGTGTACAAACAGGATTTCAGAATAAAACCCATTAAAATGAAATCTCATGAGACTCCTCGATTTTCTGTTTTAAACAACTTTTTATTTTCTTAGAAGGTATAATTGTGTGATATTTTTTTTAAAAAGGGCCCAAACTCAATTTGTGTGTGTTGGGAGTAATAGAAGAGGTTCAAAACTAATTCTAATGGTAAAAAAAAAAATTATATATAAATTTTCTTACAGCAGTGATATAAGATAGAGACTGTGTGTGGACACAAGTATGAAACTTTTAGGCACTCTAACTTCTAATAAAAAATTTTTTAAAAAAGGATTTTTATCATGCTGGAAACTTCTATAGGTGCATAAGAAAACTGTATGAGATCTAAAATATTGTATTAATCAAAGTCTTGTAGATGAAATTTCGTCGAATGATAAATGATAAATCTCTGATAATATCTGAGGTTTATCATCCGGCGAAATACACATACATGTGTGTGTATGCATAAACCAGCAGCATAATTATGAACATAATAGTAAATGTCACAATAAATGAAAAAGTTAAAAGTATTTAGTCAAATTTTATGATAAAACACTATTATAAACTTAGATCTCAAAGTCGCAATGAAGATATTGCTGCTGGTGTTTCGTAACCAGAGCACCACATCGGATTAGGTGTACCATTGATGGTTTCAGTTATAAGTAAAAAATGTATACAGAAATTTTGCATCGTGTGCCAAATAATACCATCATCTACCTCATTCTTTTAGTATTTAGTCAATTTAAACCACTTAAAAGGAATAAATTTTACAATTATACTCCTCCCCTTTCAAAAAAAAAAAAAAAAATGTATATTTCAAAATTTAAGGGAGCAATTTCTCTACCTCTCTTTGTCACGTCCATAGTAACTTTATTCTAAAATATGACTAATAACAAAAAAAATCTCAAATATTTACTTCCCCTCCATGAAACGAAATAATTTTTACACTCTAGAATAAAATGACAAAATTTCTATAAAAAATGGAGTTATTAGACATACAATTATTTTTAGTTAAATAGATTCATGAACTTTTTTTTTTTTTTCTTTGAGAAAATAGTAAAAGTTGTCAGTAAAAATTATTTACAATAATTTTTTTTATTTATAAATTCTGAATGAAAATTATTATTAGGTGCGTTCGTAATTATGTAAATACGTAGCACCTATTGTCACTCAGTCAGTCTGTCTTGTAGGGTTTTTAATCGCGCTCGGTAAACGGCCGTAAAGTTGTTTTTTCCCTCGAATCATTTCTCCCTTTGGTTCTTCATTGCAGCGGAACGTAAAGTTCGGAGCATGACGTCATGTGACGTTGTGGCACGCACCTTATGGGGAGTCCAATAGGAACTCCTGGAATGTTTATTCTCAACCAATAAGAATTTTTCTTGTATGCTGTACATATTTTTTCTGTAAATAAAGTTTAGTTCTGTTCTGTGATTCTCCCGTGTCGGATGTGAGTTTTTTTTTTCTCTCATCGGCGAAGCGCCGATCGCCGGTAAAACGAAATGATAGCGCGTCCGAAGATCCACGGCCGCTACATATGGTAGCAGAGCGTGGTTGCGCGTTTTTTGTTTTACTTGTGTGAACTTTTTTTTCGTAGAGAAAAAAAATGAATTCAGCGGAAGAAAGTAGTGTTTTTCGTATACAAAAGCTAGATCGAGAAAACTACCGGCAATGGAAATTCAACGTAAAGATGCTTTTAATGCATCAAGGATTATATGGACTTATCGAAGGAACCGAAAAGAAACCAGAAACGGGTGATACGAAAATTGCCGAATGGATTAAAAAAGATGCCCGTGCTTTATCAACAATATGTTTAAGCATCGAAGATGAGTTCAAAAACTTGGTAATAGATTGTGAATCAGCGGAAGCTGCGTGGAACGTTCTAAAACAAAATTTCGAGCCAACTACCCGCACTCGAATTGCATCATTGCGTGCTGATTTTATGAACGTAAAATTAAAGAAAAATGAGTCGATGTCGGTATTTCTGAGCCGTCTTCTAAGATCTGCAAAAGATTTAGAACTAGCGGGAAAAACTGTTCCAGATGATGAAATCGCGTATCAGAAGTTGTACCAACTGCCATCCCATTATGATAACGTAGTTATTCAGCTTTACCAATTAGATGATGAGAATTTTACATCAGAAAATGTGCGTAAAGCACTTATTGCTGAATATGATCGTCTTAGTCATCGTACAGAGACTGTTTCCGGATCGCATGACGGTAATTCTACGGCGTTAGCTTCAGAAACCGAAAGAAAGAATAAAACGAAATTCGGTAACAAAACAGAGAATAAATGTTCCAAGGATCGAAATTGCTTTAAATGTGGTTTACCTGGACATGTTATGAAATATTGCAAGAAGAATACAAAGAATTTTCCACCGAAAGCACTTCCGGCCAAAGCCGAAAGTAATCCCAAGAAGGGTGATGTTTTCTTAGCGGCGACGTCATCGGCGGTGTTTACGAACTCGAAACCAAAAGTGACTGAATTCGTGATTGATTCTGCGGCTACAGAACATTTTTGTAACGATATGAACTTATTTAGTACTTTTAGTGAACTCAAGAACTCTGAATCTGCGAACATTGCTGAAGGATCAACACCTATATGTGGATATGGTCAGGTAAAATTATTGGTTCATCAAGATGGAGGTAAGGTTCCTTTGATATTAAATAAAGTGTTGTATGCTCCAAAAATGTCGCGGAATTTAATTTCTGCACGTTTAATTGACAATGCTGGGTACAGTATAATTATTAGAAATGGAAAATTGGTCATTAGAAGACCAAATGGTTCTTTTTTCTTTGTGTCATTTTTGAGTAATAATTTTTATGTAATTAGTGCAAATGTAATTGAAAATATTGTTGTACCGGAAGCTTATGTTGCAAATGATAATATTATGTCTTGGCATGTTAAATTTGGGCATCAAAATGTAAGATTTGTGTACTTTAATGAAATCTGATGTTGTATATGGTTTAGAAAATGTAAAGGGTAAAATTGAAAGTTGTGATACTTGTAATATGTGTAAATCTCATAGGGAATCTTTTAAGCCCATAAATAGAATATCTACTAAAGGAATTCTAGAATTGTTGCATTTAGATATTTGGGGACCAGCTCCTGTAGAATCCATAGGGGGATCAAAATATTTCATGAGTGTAATTGATGATTTCTCGAGATATTCTACTGTTTATTTTCTAAAACATAAAAATGAGGCATTTGAGTATTTCAAACAATATCAGACAGAAATGGAGAGACAGACAGGGAAAAAGATAAAGAGAATAAGGACTGACAATGGCATGGAATTTTGTGCTAATTATTTTGAGCAAAATCTGAAAAAACAAGGTATTAGAGTAGAAAGAACGAACCCGTATTCACCAGAAATGAACGGAATTGCTGAGAGATTTAATAGAACAATCATAGAAGGGGTTAGAACTTTGCTATATCAGGGAAATTTGCCAAAAACATTATGGGCAGAGTTAGTAAATACCCAGAATTACTTAAAGAATCGTTTTCCACATAGAAGTCTAGGGGGGAAAGTACCTTTAAATGTATGGACAAACAGAAAAGTTTCAGTTAGACACCTAAAAGTAATAGGAAGTGTTGCATATTATCATACTCCCAAACAAAACAGGCACAAACTAGATGAAAGTGCACAGAAGGGAATTTTAATTGGGTATGCAATAAAAACCAAGGGCTATCGAATTTGGAAAGTGGGTACAAGAGAAGTAATTGAGACCAAACATGTAAGATTTGATGATTCTAACATTCTGTCAAAATTTAATAAATCAACAAATGAGAATAGTTCTGATTTCACAATACCGTTAAATTCATCAGATGAAAATGAAAGTTCCATAGAGGATCCTTTCGAAATCATTCCTCCTGACAATGATGTGACATCTGACGATAACCAAATTCATTGGGAAAGAGTTGTAAAAGTAAGAAAAAGTGGGAAAACAAAAGGGAAAAAGGATGTATATTACTATCCCGAGAGTAATGTTAGATTGCGAAGCTTAAATGATGTAAAGGAATATTGTAGATCAAAACAGATAAATTTCAAACCTGAGGACTTTAATTTTACTGAAAGGGAAACTGAACAAAGTTCGGATGAGGACAGTGATGCTGAAGCACACTGTGTTGAGGTGAAAATACCTTCATCATTTTTAGAATCTCAGACATTAGCAGAAAGTAAAAATTGGCATGAAGCCATGACTGAGGAAATTGACACATTAAAAAGCAGGGAAGTTTACGATATAGTTCCTAGGCCTGAAAAGCATAAAGTATTGGGAAGTAAGTGGGTGTACAATTTGAAAAGAGATTCTAATGGGAAAATTCAGAGATTTAAAGCACGGTTAGTTACTCAGGGTTACAGACAAATTGAAGGCATTAACTATGTAGATACATTTTCACCGGTTGTTAATTTTACATTAGTTAGATATTTTATGATTTTATTAGTTGTACTATTGGGCTGGAAACACAATCATCTAGATGTAAAATGTGCTTATTTGTATAGTAAAATAAATGAAGAAATCTATGTCGAACAACCACAAGGTTTTACTGAATGTGACAACAAAGCTTATGTATGGAAATTGAAAAAGGCCTTGTATGGTCTACATCAATCAGGTAGGGAATGGTACTTAGAATTGCACAAAAATTTTATTGAAATGGGTTTTGAGAAAATGAAAAATTGTAATTGTGTATATCATTTAAATTGGAATGTTATTGTGCTTGTTTATGTAGATGATTTTGCTGTGTTTGCCAAGGATAGTTATTATATGAATCATGTGTTTAATATGTTAAATAAAAAGTTTGATATTAAAAATCTAGGTCCTATTTCAAAATTTCTTGGTGTAGAATTTGAAATGAAAAATGGTTTTTTGTTAATGCATCAAATGAGTTATATTAAGAAAATGTGTGATACTTTTAAGGACATTCCTAAAACAAAATGTAAACTACCAATGAGTACAGGTATTATTGTTGAAAAAATGCATGATCCAAGTTGTATTGTAAATGATGTTCCTTATAGATCCTTAATAGGAAGTTTATTATTTTTAGCATCCAGAACAAGACCAGATATTATGTTCGCTGTTACAATGTTATCAAAATACTGTAATGCACCTTCTGAAACTCACTGGAAATTACTTTGTCAAATATTTCAATATGTAGTAAATACATCGAATTATTGTATAAATTTGTCTAACGCAAAAGACTGTTTCATTACTGGATATTGTGATGCGAGTTGGGCTGCTGATAGAGATGATAGAAAATCTGTTAATGGTTTTGTAGTTATGATGGGAAATGTTCCGATTTCATGGTTGTCCTCTAAGCAACAATCTGTGGCATTGTCAACCATGGAATCGGAATTCATTGCTTTATCAGAATTGGTAAAGGAAATTTTGTGGCTCTCGCGTATTATGAATGAGTGTAAATTGAATTTAAACATTTCAAAACCTGTAATATATTGTGACAGCCAAAGTGCTATTTATTTTTCAAGAAATAATGTAGAAAATAAGCGTACAAAGCATATCGACACAAGATATTTTTTTGTTAAGGACTATTTAATGAAGGATTTGTTTGTTTTGAACCATGTATCTGGAAAACAAAATGTTGCTGACATATTAACTAAGATAGTGTCTTTTGATAAGCTTGAATATTATTGTAGTATTTTATTTTCTTGTGTATAATTTTATGTGTCATATGCTTAAATATGTTTTTGAGGATGATTCGAGGGAAAGGGGGAGAATTGTAGGGTTTTTAATCGCGCTCGGTAAACGGCCGTAAAGTTGTTTTTTCCCTCGAATCATTTCTCCCTTTGGTTCTTCATTGCAGCGGAACGTAAAGTTCGGAGCATGACGTCATGTGACGTTGTGGCACGCACCTTATGGGGAGTCCAATAGGAACTCCTGGAATGTTTATTCTCAACCAATAAGAATTTTTCTTGTATGCTGTACATATTTTTTCTGTAAATAAAGTTTAGTTCTGTTCTGTGATTCTCCCGTGTCGGATGTGAGTTTTTTTTTTCTCATCGGCGAAGCGCCGATCGCCGGTAAAACGAAATGATAGCGCGTCCGAAGATCCACGGCCGCTACATGTCTGTCCGCATATAACAACGCAAAAACTACCCAACCGAATCGTTTGAAATTTAAAATACATAATTATAACATAATTTTGTCGAGTCATTTCAAATTTTATGAAAATCGGATGGATAGATCAATTACAGGGACATTCGAAAGGATTCCGTTACATTACGGTCAATAGGGAAAAAAGTTTTAGATGCATTTTAATCGTTTGAAATTTAAAACATATAATTATTGCGTAATTTTGTCGAGTCATTTCAAATGTTATGAAAATCGGATGCATAGATCAATTACAGGAACAATCAAAAGGATTCCGTTACATTATGGTCAATGGGGAAAAAGTTTCAAATGCATTTTAATGATGTTACATTTATTCCAACATAATAGAATTGGCATGAATCTGGAAAGGCCGTTCGCTGACCTCTCCATTAATCTGACTCCATCGGTGAGAGCATTGGATGTATTTGATAATAAAATAAACTGCTATGGATAAGTTTTCATAATCTTATATTTGAACACAATATTTACATAAAATTAAATTAAATTAGCATGAAGAGTTGGTAAGGATTTGCAGCACATCGAAATCGGTCGTACGATCCTCAGAGTCGGCAGGTGAGTGAATGTCAGGTAAGTCACTGATGCCACACAGGTAAGTGTCTTAGGTAAAGGTGTGGCGTGCTGCCATCTATTGGTTAGTTGAGTATCTAAAGTTTGCTATATAGGAAATATGGCAGCTGCTGCAGTACCCCCCTCCTAGCAATTGCTAAGAGAAACGTACAGGTCGACGAATGGAACGTCCAGATCTGGAAACCGGAGTAGGGAGTGGAGGTTCCGCTACTGGAATGTCGATGACTTCATGAGTGTCTGTCTCTGTGTTCGGAATGTCGTTGGGCTCTGCGAGAGTAAATGCAGGCTTTAACCGGTCTACTGATACGATGACATCTTTACCGTCTTTCTGAATTTTGAAGAATTTATCAGTTCTGTCAAGGACCAAAAATGGTCCGTCATATGGTGGTCTTAGCGGTGCACGCACAGCATCATAACGCATAAAAACATGTGTGCACGTTGTCAAGTCCTTTGGGAGGAAGAAACTAGTCCGCTTTTGCACTCTTGTTGGAGTAGGACGTAGCTGAGCCATGGCCTGTTTAATTGATTTAAGGAAGTCTGATGTCTGGAGATCGTTGTCAGTTGATGCAAAAAATTCTCCGGGTAAACGGATTGCTTGCCCATACACCAGTTCGGAGGGAGTGCATTTCAGATCTGGTCGAAATGTGGCTCTTAAGCCCAACAAAACTGTTGGGAGTATCTCCGTCCACCGCTCTGTCAGGTATGCTTTCAGGGCAGACTTTAACGTACGATGCCAATTTTCGATAAGGCCATTAGCCTGAGGATGAAAGGAACATGTGTGGATGTGCTTTGAACCCAACAAGTTGGCCAAAGAGCGAAACAAACGAGATTCGAATTGACGGCCCTGGTCAGTTGTTATAATTTTGGGTGTGCCAAAACGTGCAATCCAAACTTTGTAAAACGCATTTGCTACCGTCTCAGCTTCAATATTCTTAAGGGGCTCCGCCTCCACCCAACGAGTAAATCTATCAATAATTGTAAGACAATAAGTAAAATTTTGAGAAGTGGGAAGAGGGCCGATTAAATCCAAATGGATATGAGAGAAGCGCTGGTTTTCAACCGGGATATTACTTATCGGAGCTTTGGTGTGTGTCAAAATTTTAACTCGCTGACAAGGAATGCACGTCTTGGCCCACTTATCGCAATCAGCTCTAATATTAGGCCAAACAAAACGGTCCGTGATAAGTTTAATAGTCGATTTACGACCAGGGTGGGAAATGTTATGTAAAGCGTCAAAAACATTTTTTCGCTGAGTTAACGGGATAAAAGGCCTGATTTTTCCAGTAGATGTGTCACAATAAAGTTCCACAGAGCTATTGGGCATAATGAATTTACTGAGCTTAAGCGATGATGAATTATCTGCTAAACATGTGCTTAAATCACTGTCCCTACTCTGATCATCAGCGATCTGCTCGTAATTAATTGGCGTGGGACAAGTTGTAGATTCGATTCGCGAAAGCGTGTCGGCAGGTATGTTGTCAACCCCCTTAACGTGTCTAATATCAGTGGTGAACTGGCTAATGAAATCTAGCTGTCGCATTTGTCGTGGGGAACATTTGTCACTTTTTTGAGAAAAGGCATAAGTCAGTGGTTTGTGGTCTGTGTATAAAGTAAAATTACGGCCTTCCAGCATGAAGCGAAAATGTTTAATAGCAGAATAAGCGGCTAGTAACTCTCTATCATATGCGGAATACTTCTTTTCAGTCTCAGTCAATTTGCGTGAAAAAAATCCTAATGGTTGAAGAGTCGACTCAACACACTGGTGCAACGCTGCGCCAATAGCAAAATCACTAGCATCTACAAATAAAGCAATTTGAGCATCGGGCGACGGATGAAAAAGCAAAGCTGCATTAGCGAGCTGACGTTTTGAATCCTCAAAAGCTTTACTGCTCTCATCATTCCACTCTATCTCGCTCTTATCAGCCCTTTTAGAACCTTTTAAGTAAGTACTTAAAAATGACTGAACATGAGCAGCCTGCGGGATATTACGCCGGTAATAATTAAGTAACCCCAAATATCGCCTTAGATCCCCTACAGTTTTTGACTTATCAAAATTCAAGATGGGTGTTACTCTCTCAGGCATTGGTCTTATACCCTGCTCATTAATAAGATAGCCCAAAAAGGACAGTTCCTGAACACCTAAAACGCATTTATCCACATTGATTCGAATGCCATACTCAGAGAGGCGACTAAAAACCATATCTAAGTGCTTAGCGTGCTCCTCCTCAGATGAGCTGCCAATTAATATGTCATCAATGTAGTCGAAAGCAAAATCAAAACCATATAGTACTTCATTCATAAAACGTTGAAATGTTTGGGCTGCGCATTTTAAGCCGAATGGCATGAATAAAAATTCAAAGAGCCCGAAAGGTGTAGTTATTGCCGTTTTGGGCACGTCATCAGGATGCACTGGAATTTGATGATATGCTCTAGTAAGATCGATTTTTGAAAAATATTTTTTTCCGTGCAAATTTTGTGCAAAATCATGTAAATGTGGTAAAGGATATCTATCCATCTGAGTTATTCTATTTAAGGCGCGATAGTCGCCAGTGGGGCGAAATTCACCATTAGCTTTAGGAACCATATGTAAGGGGTTTGACCAATTCGATTTACTAGGCCTACAAATACCCTGTTCCATCATAGTCTGAAATTCCTGCTTTGCGACGGCTAACTGCTTGGGGTTCAAACGCCTAGGACGACTGAAGACTGGTTGCCCATTTGTTATTATCCTATGCATAGTATTATGCTTTGGGTTGGGTGAAGCAGGATATGGGCGAATTATATCCTTGTATTTGTTTAAGATGTTATAAAATTTATCTCTACTAGAGACAAGAGTAATGCTTTTGCTGTGACTGTTAATTGTAGTGCCTTTGGAAGTGAACTTAGTGAGTGGATCATATAAACAAGAATTTTTCAAATCAATTAATAATCCATAATGTTTTAAAAAATCGGCGCCGATAATTGGTTTACTAACGTTAGCGATTATAAATGGCCATTTTAATTCGCGTCGTAAATTTAGACTAAGTGTTATCATTTTAGTACCATATGTTTTGATTGGGGAATTGCTGGCTGAATACAGTGTTAAATTAGAAGGTGCAACAAAAGACATCTTAGCCGTATACGGCAAAACACAAACATCGCTGCCGCTATCAATTAAATAATGCCGGCGAGAAGTAGGATCGTGAATAAAAAGGCGACTTGATGTGTTAACATTGAAATCACATTGCGCCACGTGCGATTTCCCTTCTAGTTTTCCGATTTCTTAAAATTACATGGGGGTCGGCATTGCCGTGCCCTATCGGCGAACGTAGCGTGATACCAACACAAACCTTCTTTCATGCGCTTAGGAGTCTGCGATCGATGTCTTCTATGCGTAGAACGGTCCCGCGATCTATGCTCCCGCCGCTGGCTAAAGCGCGATAAATGTTTCACCTGCTCGGTTAACTCCGCGATTTGCGCCTGTAATTCGGAAACCGACGCGTTTTCTTTGTTTTGATCGTAACGCCGCTGCGTCTCCGCGACTTGTGGAATTGCTACTTCGATGATTTTATCAGCCATCTGCGCGAGTTTATCTAAATTACCTTCCGAAACAGATAAAATAGCTTGCGTTTCTTTAGGCAAACGTTGTATCCATAGTGTTTTGAGAAATTCCTCATTAACTTTTTCCTGCGCGAGCTGTCGCATTTTACGTAAGAGGTGCGATGGCTTTTCATCCCCCAAAACCGTATGCATTAGCAAATCTTTCACCCGCTTTTGCTCAGAATCCGCGAACTCAGCGATTAAGCGTTTTTTAAGGCTTAAGTACAAATCCGTTTGCGGGGGATTTTTCACGATATCGCTCACATATGAAAGCACTTCCGAATTAAGAGCCGATACAACTGCGTAATACTTCGTAGTATCTTGAGTAATGTTATTTAGAATAAATTGTGCTTCGATGTTAATAAACCAAAGGTCAGCCTCTTTATCCCAAAAAGGGGGGAATTTAACAGAGACTTTCTCAACCTGTTGCAATGGATCGTTTGGCGGCATCGTGAATATGTAAAAATAAACAAAGCACTCCTGACAGAAACAATGAACGGAAATGAAAAATAGCCACTTACCTTCAGAATCGGCACATCGCGAACACGTGGGCTCTCCTTTGTACCACAGCTGGCATAAAATTCAGAATAAAGACCATAATCATAGCACTAGTAAAGTTTGATGAAAGCAGGACGATGATGAACGCAAGTCTTCTAATTACGACGATGTTAGCCTGCGATGTATTCCTTCACAGGGTCACCACTTGGAAAGGCCGTTCGCTGACCTCTCCATTAATCTGACTCCATCGGTGAGAGCATTGGATGTATTTGATAATAAAATAAACTGCTATGGATAAGTTTTCATAATCTTATATTTGAACACAATATTTACATAAAATTAAATTAAATTAGCATGAAGAGTTGGTAAGGATTTGCAGCACATCGAAATCGGTCGTACGATCCTCAGAGTCGGCAGGTGAGTGAATGTCAGGTAAGTCACTGATGCCACACAGGTAAGTGTCTTAGGTAAAGGTGTGGCGTGCTGCCATCTATTGGTTAGTTGAGTATCTAAAGTTTGCTATATAGGAAATATGGCAGCTGCTGCAAATCTATGAAATATATACTAAAATATGCCTTCTGTACAATCTGTGATGCAAAGAATTTTTATTATTAAATTACAGGGCCACACAAAAGTATTCCACTATATAATGCTATACAGGGAAACATGGTTTGGTATGTGTTTTAATTATATTCAACTATTTCACATTTTATGAATAAGATATACGTTGCTGAGGTGTAATAAAAATTACTTCCTGCATATTTACAGAAACGTAAAGATTTCGACTACTATACTGTATCCCGAGTATGCTTTACTATATCAGCAATATCTCAATATTTTTAAAACTTCGTTATCGTATGAACGCACCTCATTTGCTACGTTCGCGTGCAATTTCCAACTTGTTTATTCTTTTTTGTGTGAGTGTGTGTACTCACGAATGATTAAAAGAAAAAACTTAAACGTATTCTGTCAGAAGATTCATCAATTTTAAATATTAAATTTTAAAATACTAACTTTAAATATAGGTCAGCTAAAATAGTTTTAAAAATTGTATTTTAATTGTTTAGATTAGAAAAATATGTAAATTTAGAAAATAATAATAAAATATACTTATAAATAACATACATGCATATAAATTTATCACAGATCATCTTAACTTAAATTATTGAAATAAAAAAATTCCTTTATTTATTTTTTTTTTTTTTGGAAATTTCTTTTAAGGCAAATCCAAAAAGATTACTTTCTGACACATTTTTAATTTTTTTTTTTGGAAAATTGATTGACATATTTTTAAATTCTCTTTTCTTTGAAACAGCGTGAAACCAGCAGGTGTTATTTTATTAAAAAACTTGTAATCGAAACAAGTTTTCCATATTTTTGTAAACGTAATTTTCATAAAATACTATCAAAATTAATGTTTAAAAAAAAAAAAAAAATCGATGTGAAAATGAGAGAAATGATAAAAACCTACTGTCATGTACAAAAGGTCGCTTAAACTCGATGACTTTTTATTTATCAAAAAATGGAATACGCAATTAGATTCCAAATCACTTCAATAGACAAGTCTATTGAAATCCAATCTTGTGCCTTATTTTTGTACCTTTACATTTAAAAAAAATGTCATAAAACATGTCAGAAAGTTTCGCATTTGTTAAGCACGGATTTCAGAATCACCCTTTAACATATTATAATAAACTATTCTTACTTTTTTTTGTTACTGTGGCTTCTGGAGATTTGACATCATGTTGGATAGTTACTTTTTCTTTAAAAATATCTGGAATTGTTTTGCATTTTTTAAAAGATTTTTTTAAAGCACATTTTTTTTTCTCTCTGGCCGTCCCATATTTTTTAAATACACGTGATAAAATGCAAAATATATTTACAAATTAAATTTTTTTTTTTTTTTTTTTTTTTTTTGCCCATTTCGGAATGCTACAAGCCAAGAGAATGAAAACTGAATAAAACAGATTTTTCTCTTCTTGAAAACTCTATAATGTGATTGGCAGGCTTTAATTTATTATTATTTGAAACATAAAAATTATTAAGCATAGCTTCTATATCTAGATGCAATTTTTTTGTTTTTCACAAATACCCTCAGTGTGTGTGTGTGTGTGTGTGGGGGGGGGGGGGGAGTCTATTGCCTGTGTGAACATATAATGTAATGGTGCCTTGTAAACGTTGGATTAATGGCACAGCATTAGTGTCTGTCTGTCTGGTGTCTACTTACTGAAAATTTGGAAACCTAAAATACTCTACTTTATAAAATATTGATAAAAGAGTACAAATGTAATGTGAAAATATTAATTATCAGTTGTTGCATCATGATACTTGAGAAATTGTTGTGTTCCGTAGAATTGATATATGGAAAAGATATGAACAGGATATATAAAAAATAAAAATGTTTTCAATTCTTCCTTTTTTTTTTGTGAATGCTGATTATTTTACTTCGGTTTTAAAATCCTTCTTGTGTCTACATGAGTGGGGGGAAGCCCGGGCACCCAGGACACCCCCCCCCCCCGGTTACATGCATGAATAATGTCACATTTTTAGATGCAAAAATTGAACTTGTTCATTTGTGAAAGAAAAATGTAATGCAATAATTATTTTAATATAATTAAAACCAATAAATAGGTAAGATACAAATTTAATAATAAAATAATACTTATTTGAGTGTAGAAGATAACCAGTATCACTGTTCACATTTCTCTTAAAAAGAAGCAAGATAGATTTATTGAAAGAAACATTTTTGCTGAAATAATGAATAATTTTGTTGAATAAAGGGGTGGTACTTTTTGTTTAATGAATGGGTGTTTTCAGGAGTTACTTTCACTCTAAAGATTTGGAGTTGTCAAAAGCTGATTTTAGAGCAAGAAAGTCCGTATTTGGAGAAGCAAAAAGAAATACAATTTTGAAACAGGAAAATTAGTTTTTGGAACAGAAAAATTCACTATTGGCATTTAGTTTTTTTTTTTTTTTTTTTTTTCTGTGCCTCTTTGATGAAATTTGCATTTTTGCACTATCTTTTGGTGAAATTTGCAGTTTTTTCATGATTTTTTGATGAAATCTATCTTTTTTCGGGATTTTTTAAAGTGAAATCTGCTTTTCGTGTATCTTTTGACTAAACCTTTTTTTTTTTTTTTTTTTTTTTTTCAATCTTTTGCAAGATCTGTCATTTTATCAAGATTTTTTTTTACAACAGTTGTGTTTTTCACGATCTTTTAACATTTACTGTTTTATCACAATTTTTGGACAAAATTTGCCGGTTTTTATTTTAGAATGAAATTAGTCATTTCGCGACTCTTTTGATAAAATTTGCTGTAAATTAGTTTTTTTCCCAAATTTTTAACGAAATTCGCTGTTTTTTCACAACTTTTTAACAAAATCATGTGTAAGAGTTTTTTGTTTTTTGCGTCTCAACTCTGATTTTTTGCATAATTTATGCTCTATACCGCGTCTGTGTCATCGCTGTATATTACTAAAGATGCTGTCAAAATTTGCGTTTGAACTGAAATTTTTAAAGGGAGAGAGCTAGGAATAAAAAGACTAGAAAATAAAAAAGAAGGTCTTACTGAGAAAATAATTGTTTATAAATAAAGTTCTAATTAATTGAATAATAAATGAAAACACACAACCACTTATGCATCTCTCAGGGGTCAGAGTTGTCATATTTCTTATATTTATAAAATAATCTTCAAAAATGTCCTATATTTCTCGTATATTTGGTATTAATATCATCACCTGCAAGCATTTAGATTTGTTTCTATTTTTTTTTTCTCCCTGTATTGCATGCCACAGCAATAGTTAAATTCTGCACATGATTTCATGCTTTCAGTTTATTACAAATGAGAGGGAGGCTTTGGCATAGTTCACTGAATTTTTAAACATGCCTTTGTATCCAGGGATATTAAGCATTGATGTCTGTGGAGACTGCTTAATTTCCCAGTCTTTGGTGTCCATTTATTTCTTGTTTGAATATGGCATCAGTAAAGAAATGTTTTTGAATGATTTGATTGTTTGACTTGTTTTTAACCATTTGAAAAATGGTTGTTGTTTTCGGGAGAATGGACCCGATGATGTTACCACTTTTGAATGATGTTACCACTTTTGAATGATGTGGTCACTTTTGAATTTAAATTAATTTCTTTACTTTTAGAAGAGTTTTTATTTGAATTTAAATTAAATTCTTTACTTTTAGAAGAATTTTTATTACATACATTGCTTTGCTTGCTGAGTTAGTTTTTATGATCAACATAGTTCTGTGGTTCATTGTGACTATTTTTTAGTTTCTCTTATTGAGTATTCAGCTGCAATACATCATTTTTATTTATTTAAAATTTTATTTTAATGTAGAAAAGACATATTTATTGCATTACATTAGTGCAATGGCACAATGTGAACATAGATTGACAAAATTCTGTGATGTTTGGATAGATCAGATTGATGGGCATGGAAAATTGATCGGCAAATGGTGTATGAAGGATAAAGATGATTACCATGTCCGATTCCCATCTGCAACAATGGTTATTCACAATTAACGCAGCATGACAAAACAAAGATAATTCAGAAAAACAAAGTGACTAGTTTCAATCTTGCTTTGTGGATTCTACTGGCAGCAAAAGTTTGAATACCAAATTTAAAAAAAAAGTAGATTGAGTGCTTATATTTTAAATGAGGTTTAGAAGATCTATCGTTGCAAGATTCTGTGGATAATTCACATTTCCCTAATTATTTATTAAAGTCATCACATGAACTACAAAATTTATTTTACGAAATGTTTGCAGGTTTCCCTTTGTCACAAGTTACACAGTTAAGTTCAATATGTCATATCTAATGGCCTTGACTGATATATTTAAAAGCAAATTAGTGATTATTTTAAGGGTGTTCTCAACTGATCCACTCAACAAGTGGAAAAAACGTTTTGACACATTTACAAATTCATTTTTTAACAGAAAGTTATAAAATTTGAATGCCTGACTATGAAAGCGATTTCGAATTGAACTTATTTTTCTATTTTATGATAATTAAATTACTTATCGAGTTATAAGTTATTTCGATGACGCAATCACCCGTTTTTCTCCTCCTTTTCGGCCGGTTTTTCTGCTTTCGTCGGGAAATAGGCTCAAAAGTGTCAACTTTGAAGGCTTGCTATGAAAAATCTATTGTGTTTTTTAAAAAACAAAATAATGAGTGCAATTAGACAGTTTCCGAATAATAACATCATGTACTTTCATGCATTAGCATTTCCGAACAAAAATAAATTAATGCATGTGTCACAAAGTTGCCCCTTTTGATTTAAGAACAACCCTTAAGCAAGAATCTCTTTTTTGCTGTCATGTATGAGGAGATATTAAATTATCAGAATTTAAAACAATTAGACATTTTTGCTAGGTATTGGGAGTGAGGAAATTAGTAATATTGTCGAAAAATATATTGGGAGTGAACTTTTTGGACATTTAACTGCAACAGACATAACAAACATCTTAATGAAGGATATGAAAGCCTCTAAATTAGAGCTAAATTATTTACTCTTATTAGGATCAGATGAACCTAATGCAAATATATAAGTTTTTAAAATTTTGAATCTATCTATATTAAAACAATCTAAAAGAAAATTCGGCTTAGTGTTCAAATCTTCAATTTACACATTGTTCACAATGTATTTGGCAAAGGTATCTATCACATGTGAGCCTTTCTGAAACATCACAGATTTTCTTGAAATCTAACATTAATGGTTTGGAAAATTCCCATTGTACAAAGAAGACTTAAGAACAACAATGGAAAAATTCATGTTATATATATTTAAAATTGTATCTTGATTTACTATTGTTAATTAGTGAAAATTTATAAACTAATATAGACTACATGCTAAAAAAGTATTTTACAGTAAAATAGTTCCAATAACGTTATTTTTAAAATGTCCTATATATGTCCTATATTTTTCACAAAAAATTTCCTATATTTTATGAATTGGTCACTCCTACCCCTGATCTCTTCAAACATTATGTTATCAAGTTTCATGTTTTCACCTTAAAAATTGTGTCAGAAAATTTTGAGCTGTTGAGGGTGGAATAATACTTTTTTCTTTTTCCTTGCATACACCCTTAATAAAGCAATTTGTAAAGTACATAAAAAGTTTGGGCTTATTTTTTCCGATCCTAAACTGAAATGTTTTGTATCATCAGAGCCTAAGTCCAATAGCAAAAATATATAATAGAACATTTTTTTAGATTATTTAATTTTTTTTTTTTTTCAAAAGTAATATATCTGTCTTAAACAACTTGCATAAAAATAATTTTTAAATGAAAATTTAAATTCAATATTATCAAATGAGAAGTTTATTATTAAATGAAAATACTCCATACTTAAAATGATTCTCATATTTTACCTGGCTTAACAAAAGCCAATCTTATGAATACATTAATGAAATGATGTGTTATGAATAAATAATGTGTAAATTGCAGATATTACTGTTTATATACTGAATCATCAAACATTTTTCAATTTTCTATAAAAGATGTACTATAAATGAAAGAAAAAATGAATTGATGAAGAAATTGAACTAAAAGATGTAACTATAATTGATTTTTTTTTTCCCTCATTAGTCTTTTGTGATTCTAAAAATATACTTAGCCACTTCACTGTTTGTTCTGAGATAAGTAGGGGAAAAAGCACTGTTTCCCCATACCTGTTGCCAGTGAAGTAGTTAATTAAAAATTTGAAAGCTCAAATGCTTTTATAAGAAAAGCAGAAACAGTAGTACCTTATGATTTATGCTTGAAAGGAACTTTACAAATGTACTGAGTACAGAATCCAGCATAAGTAGAATTAATTTATAATAGATATAATAATCACTAAACTTATTTTCATGGGAAGAGAGATTATGGCTTGTGTAATCTTAAAATAAAATAAACGATCCAATTAAAAAATGAAAAACAAATTCATTATTTACACCTTTTCTGTTGCCGCTATATCAACAGATCATTGCTGGCAATACCAGGCATAAATCTGCAAATATGACAGAATTTCTTCTGATTTTCAATAATTTAAATTTCCCTTTCATTTTGATCAAAGTAGCAATGCAATGAATTAAAAAGGAAAAAGTAATTTCTTGGAAAAAGCTCTTTTATTTATTTTTTCCTGCAAATAAAATGGGAGTAAAAATAAGATAAGAGTAAAAATAAAGTCTATTTCATCTCTAATACAAAGAGATGAAATAAAGCACATGAACAGTTAAATAATTATTATATATTATTAAATAATCTGTTTCATATTTTGTGTAACATATGCATATCAAAGCATCTTTTGAAATATATATTTTAAAGATGTTTTAATTGTATACAGTATAAGATCATACTGGTTCTGCCATTGATTTTCGTCTGGAGTTTATTCAAATGTGTTGCACAAAATATGAAATGGTTTATTTAGCAAATTTTCTTGTATGTTGACATTTTTTAGAAATTTTATTCATATTTTTATAAGCTTAAAATGGGTTTTAGGTGTTTTACATTATTATTCAAAATTAACACATGTAAAAATTACAATGATGCCAATGCTATTAATTTTATTTATTAAATTCAAACTGACAAAATAAATTTAATTAATATTGGATAAATAGACTTTTGTCTTCAAACAAAAATAAGTTATAGAATCAGTAAATTTTATCAAAATATCTGGGGGGAGGGGGATTTTTGTTCCTTTCAGAGAGGCAGAAATGGCTTTAATCTACACATCTCCATTTTTGTTAATTATTTCATAAAACTACAGTAAAAACTAATTCATGTGCAAGAGTTCAGCTTTATTTTTACTTTTCACAAAAATGTATTTCATTAAAAAAAGGCTGTTATTTTAAATACAAGTTTGCATTTTGTAATTGTACAATTTTGAAAAATTTGAAGCAGAAAGTCAGAGTAAAAATTAAAATTAATTTAATGACTCATACCATGCTAATATATTTGTAATTAAATAGGTTTTAGTGGATGATACATGAAGTAGAAATGTTGGTTTTCAATCTTTCTCTAAGAAATAAAAACATTTTTAATAGAAAAAATACACTGTATTTTTTATCTTCCTACCTATTTTCTATATATATATATATAAAAAAAAAAAAAAAAAAAAATTGAAACTTTTAAAAATGATATATAAATATTCAAATCACTTTTCAGAATAGTTTTATACTAATTTAAATTTAGTTTTTGATAAATATTCCTTTTAAACTAAAATATGAAGACAAGGTTATTAGGATCATATAAAAAACTGGAGGAACCAGAAAGAAAAGTAGAGCTCAATCTAAAAAAAAATGTTACAGTAAAAATTGGGAAATATTTTCAATCTAAAAATGTGCGTAGAAAAGAAATGGAATCAGATGATCTGTAAAGCACATACAATAACCAAAATTTTTGTTAGCTGAAAATGAGGACTGGGCTTTACCGGTGCCTTAAAATCAATCATGGAAAAAGAGGTATTTTTAACTCACTCCGTATTTCAATCATCCGTAACCAGTTTAAAAATTTGGGTTAACTATACGTTACAGGCTGATGTAATGAAATATGAGAACATTTCGCTCAGTACAAAGTGTGGACACAATTCCATTTCAGCAGTTTTGATAAGTGGAAGATCAATACTCCAAGTAAACTCAAAACCTTGAACAGATACAATTCAACAATATACTAAATATTTGTGTTCAGACATATTTACCTACATCAGTTCTTCAACAGCCTGATTATATTAATGTTATACTTTAATTATTATTTTATGGTTTATATTTATTTAGCTTATGTGGAGCTTAACTGATTTGAAACAACAACACATTCTACTGACTACTTTCCTCAGTAATCATTTTGAGTGGATAATAGTATAATTTTGAATATAAGGCACCAGTAAAGCTCTGTCCACATTTTAGCTAACAAAAAATTTGGGTTATTTCATGAGATTTACAGATCAGCTGATTCCATTTCTTTTCTACGCACATTTTTAAATTGAAAATATTTCCCAATTTTTACTGTAACATTTTTTTAGATCGAGCTCTACTTTTCTTTCTGGTTCCACAGTTTTTTATATGATTTCATGGCTTTTTCAGATCCTTTCCAGAATTTTATCAATCACCTAGAACTAACAAATCTAAACTAATATTAGTATTAGTTTAAAGTTATTAAAAGGCATATTAGCTTGGCGATATATCACCAAGTTGGCGAAAAAAATGGCGACAGAACCACCCCTTCCCTGATGGTAGTCCCACTGCAGTTTCTCGGTATCTACGCAGATTTTCTTATGACCATAGGTATCCACACAGATTTTCATAGCTTCATTTTCAAATCATCATTTTTATAAATGTAGAAGATTTTTTTTTTTTTTTTTAATTATCCCTTTTTAATTGAAATATCTGTATTGTAGTAACTGTTTTAACGTCAAAAACACTCAAATAAAAGTGTGATGTTGTTTTAACATATATTTAGTTACAGTTTATATATTATATTTATGAAAAATATGTATTTTCTGTTTCGAATGATGTCAATTTCAGAAATTCAAAAGTCTATCAGGAGAATCAGAAATTTTATTGATCTATAAAAAAAAGAACACATGTTATCATTTCTTTTTTAAATTATTGAACTGTTTTTTAATTAGTGGCAACTCGAAAGAAATAATTGAATTAGCAATAAAAGAAAGATCCAATTTATTTAATTGGCTAAAATTAAAATGCGCTAAAACATAAAATAAAGATGCAAAAATATTATAAAAAAATATTGTTACTTTCAAATATATGAAATAATACTTCACGAATCCAAATAAAGCATGGCTTTTGCTAGTGTTAAATTCATCCGAGAGAGCTTTGCTCTAACGAAATTACAGCAAACATAGTAGACATTACTGACTGGAAATTTTTTTTTAAAGCAACAAATAATCATAGTGAACAAGTGCTTTTACCTTGATTTTTTTTCCCCCAATTTGAAGAGAAATAAAAAACAGCTTACCACTAGTGGACTCTGATTGGTTGCTCCCAAGCTGAGCCCCCTAGCTGTTCGGTTAGGACTTGATAATAACAAGCTATATTCTGTATCAACTGGAAGTCAACAATAACCAGAGTTTGTTTGATAATTCATGACATATCAATGGAGCTATCAAAATATGTGTGAACCAATCATAATGGCAAGAGAAGAAATTATAAGTGTTATTCAGTATTACATAGTCAGACGGTGGAACAAACTCTAAGTTTTCAGCGAAGAAAATATTGCAATTGTTGGGATATTTCTAATAGAAATAAAAGCACAAAGAAGGATGACCAAGGAAGATTATCTGTTTTGGGTAAGGATAGAGGGTGAAAACATTGTAATGGAATATTAGGCTATGTTTTTTGGAGCTCTGGCAGTGTGCAAAAAACATTATTTTAATTGATTTTGATATATTCGAGGCTCTTTTTTCAAGGTTCATGTTGAAAATTCCATAGAGCTCAAAACAATATTTTAATGGGATATATTAATTGAATCAAGGTTTAGATATTGTTATAGCAATATTAATAAATATATTGATAAATAATTCAACCCTAAGGTTGCTAGTTTAATTTAATCTCCCTTTCCACAATTAACAAAAAAAAAAAAAAAAAAAAAAAGGGCATAAAAATGAGAAAAGAGTTGGAAATTTTTTTCCATTTGTACAATGGTGATAAATTCCTAAACTTTGGACATATTTTAAGATATTTATAAAAATGAAAAATATTTATGATTGTTATTTTATAGTTTATTCAAAATTAATAGACTGAAAATAAATAAAAGTATGTGTGAATTGATAGTTGTAGATAATTTTTAAATGTATTTTAAATATATTTTTAGTAAAAAATATTTTATTCTAGGAAAATGGTGTCCACTGACAGGAAATTTTTTAATAATAGCCACTTCTTTTTTATTTTAGTAGCCAGTGGCTAATGCTAATTTTGCTGTTTACACTGCGTGAGATTTAAAGGCAGTCATCAGACAAAAATATTGACTGCCAAAATTTAAAACTTAAATAATGTTTTACTTATTATCTAACAATGTAATATGAATGTATCAAATTTTGATAAACGTGTTCAATTCATATTCAAATAGAGCTCTGCAAAATATC
This sequence comes from Maratus speculifer, assembly GCA_964019185.1. NCBI lineage: Eukaryota > Metazoa > Arthropoda > Arachnida > Araneae > Salticidae > Maratus > Maratus speculifer. The sequence continues at coordinate 24,545,802 of OZ025289.1, read as the reverse complement.
TTGACTAAAAAAAATTTATTTTAGCAGTTTTGGAGATTTTAAAAACTTGTGATACAGAATAGCATGCACGCAGTTGTCCAAAGTTGCAAGTTTCTTGCTGTTTGTATCTTCAAATTATTTAACACAAATGATTTTTTTTATATAATATTGTAACCTCTGAAAAATTATCTTTGTATTTATTGAGTAATAATAATCTGGTAACATCATGATTAATCTTAAAGTATTTGTGGCCCCACCAGTGGCCGAGAGGTTCGGACCTCTCAACTGGTAGACGGCAGGTGCTGGGTTCGAACCCAATCGCGGCTGTCGGCCTAACCGTTCGGAGTTTTCTGTGGTTTTCTTTGAACCTTGCGTAAATACGGGTTAGGTTCCCTTAGAAAGACCCCCACGGAGGGCACTCCCCCTGGTCCTATATCCCATTAGCGTAGATAATCGGACGACAAAATTCAACCAACTTAAAGTATTTGTAAATATTGAAAATTTGTGAATTTTGAGAAATATAAAAATCAAAAGAATTAAAATCTGCAAAACTAATGCCTGATATAGTATAACATATGCGGATAAAATTTTCCAAGTTTGAAAGTTGTCATATATTTCTTTTATCTTAAAAAAAAACTTAGAAACTTTAAATTCAAGATTGCATTTTGATTCCAAATATAACAAAATTCGGTTAAAAAAGGTAGTACTTGTTACATTGCATGTACTATTCCTCGTTGGATCCATCCGTGTTTCTTAAAAGAATGCAGGATTTCAAAGGAAAATAAAAAAATAGTCCTGTCATCTACTTCTTGTATCTGGATTTAGGATTATATAAATATTTTATTCAACTGTAATAATTTTTTTAGCACTTTCCAACAAAGTTGAAAAGTGCTTATGCATTCGGTTTGTCTGGCCGTCTGTCCGCGCTCTAACTCCCGTAAATACACTCGGATTGCTATGAAATTTTTATACGTTATTGATGTTTACCCTAGCACGAACCCTATTGAAAATGAAGTATCTACCATGATTAGTTTATCTACAGAGAGATTCAAAAGTTTCCCATTACATTACGGCCTATGGGGAAAAATTGTTAATATGCTCCGATTGCCATGAAATTTTAGGACGTTATTGACGTTTACCCTAGCACAAGTCCTATCGAAAATGAAGTTTCTACCATGATTAGTTTATCTACAGAGAGAATCAAAAGTTTCCCATTACATTACGGCCTATGGGGAAAAATCGTTAATATGCTCCGATTGCCATGAAATTTTAGCACGTTATTGACGTTTACCCTAGCACAAGTCCTATCGAAAATGAAGTTTCTACCATGATTAGTTTATCTACAGGGCGAATCAAAAGTTTCCCATTACATTACGGCCTATGGGGAAAAATCGTTAATATACTCGGATTGCCATGAAATTTTAGGACGTTATTGAGGTTTACCCTAGCACGACCCCTATTGAAAATGAAGTATCTACCATGATTAGTTTATCTACAGAGAGAATCAAAAGTTTCCCATTACATTACGGCCTATGGGGAAAAATCGTTAATATTCTCGGATTGCCATGAAATTTTAGGACGTTATTGACATTTACCCTAGCACAAGTCCTATCGAAAATGAAGTTTCTACCATGATTAGTTTATCTACAGGGCGAATCAAAAGTTTCCCATTACATATTTTAAATATATTAAGCTTTTCCATGTATAATAAAGCTGATATATGTCTCTGAAGCTTAATATAAATTATACACTACAGTCTTGCATAATATGAAGTACATAGCATTTACAGGGCCACACAAAAGATTTCAAATAGTATATTTTTTCCGAAGTACCGTATATGTGTCCGATGATGGCTGATGGAGGGATGAAATGCATTTTAATTATGATATGCGCGTTTATATTTCGCTAATAATATGCACATTATATGGTGTGTATAAATGTTATAGTTGATATACAGGGCTACCCGTAAAGAGCTCACCAACGTTACTGAATATGAGCGTAAATTATTTAAACGTGGTTCCTAAATAAGCTATGCATTTTTACGCTGAGCTTCATTCAATTTACTGAGAAATGTTTGCAGAATATAGATAAAAGGATATACAGGGCCACGCAAAGAATTCGGTACATGGACGCGTATAAATGATGATTTATGAGAATGTGTTTTCAGTTGTTTTAAAAGTGTTTTAGTTTACAATAAATTTTAGCTAATGCTGACGTGTAATAAAGGTACAATGTAAACTACAGGGCTGAACAAAAGTATTCAAGTATATTTCCATCTAATAGTATGAATTGCTGAAAAAGAAATCTCAAGCTACCGGGTATTTTCTTGCTAAGCTAAATTTTCCCATTATATGAACTGACATATGAAATACAGGGCTGTTCTAATGTACTGGAATACATATTTGGGTATATTTGGCTATACACTATTATTTCCCTAAATAACAAAGTTTTGTTAAAGATTTCATTAAGTGTTGGAAAGTGCTTCATAATCTATGCTTAACGCATGATTTTTCATACTTGTTCTACTCTAATTTAAAATATTCTTGAGGCAAAAATAAACTGAAAAGAAGAATAAAAGTTTCTATAATATTTGAAATTTTAGTTTTGTAAAAGATGCACAGCCAACACAGTGAAAAAGTATCCATGTCTGTAATCGAACCCAGATCATCAATATAGCATACTAACGTTCTACCATCTGAACCACTTGGAGCGATACCTAGCCTAGCATTTCTCACTATCATATGTTGGCAAGGCTACAAACGTTGCACAAGATGACGAGAGTCACGTACTCTAGGAAAAACATAAAACTATAAAAAATCCAGTAACGATGAAATAGAATAAATCTATATAATTCATGAACATTTTTTAATAGATATTATATAGATTATACAGTAAAACCTCCATAACGGACACTCCCGAATAGCGGACACCTCTATTTAACAGACAGTTTTCCAATCCCCACTCCCAAAACCTAAATTTTTGTATGTTTAACCTCTGAATAACAGACATTCTGAATAGCAGACACTTTATTCGGCGATAAAGGATGAAAAAGTATGTTTTAAAGAGATTAAAAAAAAAAAAGAAAAAAAAAAGCAAAAAGGCCTCTGAGTTTATCAGGACAACATGTCACAAATTTTGTGATCACAGATAAATGTAGATAAAGAGCTGGGGAAAATCTCCCCTTCCCCCCACATTCAGTGCTAAATTCAGGGTGTTGCCCGGGAAGAATATCTCCCAGAGCATTGAAATGTCACCAAAGAATATTTTGAGATTTTATGCTTTTAAAGGTCAAAAAGTGCAATCCTTCCCTTTCTGCCCAGAACTTTACAATGTCCAGTAACGTCACATAGAAAAATTAATTATATGTAATTGCAAGCAAAAGTAAACTTTTGTAACTGATTATCATGAGAATATAATAAACAGTGGATAAAAGTGTGCACAAATTTATTTCAATTTTATTGATTAAAAAATATTTTAAATTTCTGATTAATTATATAATAGAGGTTTTAGGACATATAAAAGTAAATTAATGAAACATAAAGCATTTCTTAGCACTTTTGGAATCTCTGAGGTTTTCCCAATGGTGGACACCTCCGAATAGCGGACAATTTCTGCGTTCCCGAGGTGTCCGTTATTTAGAGGTTTTACTGTATTATATTAATTATACAATATTATTTATACAGATTTATTCCATTTCATCGTTACTGGATTTTTTATAGTTTTGTATTTGCCCCAGAGCTTACTCTGGGCAAATACTTTCAGTGGCTCATGAAAAATATTCAATCTTGTGCTGCAGTTGTAGTTTTGCCAACATATGATAATGGGAAGTGTGGTTGGATTCCTGGCTTTGATACTTTTTACTCTGTTCGCTGTACATCTTTTAAGTAACTAAAATTTCAAATATTATAGAATGCAAGGCGTGAAAAATTTTCTACTGAAGAATTATATAGAGTTAAAAATTTCTATATTTAAAATATACACTTTTATCTATAATATCAAATAATATAAAAGTTTTAAAGAGATTTTCTTCATGTTCAAGCAAGTGAGGGAAATATTAAAATTTCTCCCTCAACATTTTTTACATTTTTTTCCATTCAGGCAAGAATGAAAGTTACGAGTCAGTATTTCATTTTTTCCTCAAATGTTTTTCATTATGTACTAAATGACACTAATCTGTTACTTATTGTTCATTTCTTAATTGTAAATAGGCTTTAATATAGTTTTTCCATTCCTTTCCTAAGGCTAAAAAAATTGAAATTGCAATCATGCCTACAAAACCTAGATTTTGTATGCTGCATCCTCTTCGTAAATTCAGATGTATTATTATTTTGTAACCCAAGGTAAAGTCTTTTATCTAATCTTCATCAACTAACAGATTTGGAATAAAGTGCTTCATGAGTTCATTTTTCAGCAATGCACGAGTTTATGAAGTAAGAATGTTCTTCTTATTTTTATTTTATTTTTATTTTTTTTTTTTATTCTAATGGTCTTCAATTTATTCAAAAATCAAGTAATGATACTTAACCCTATACAGACCCATGTCACACTCAGAAAATCTTATTAATTAGGACTTCAGAATGAACTTAAAGAACAAATCATAGGTAATGGAATTTCAAGAAACGCTGGATACATAATCATATTATATTAACACAATTGTTCTAATTTCTAAATTAATCTTACTAGTTGTAATTTTGTATTCAATGTTTACCTTACCAGTTGTAATTTTGTATTCAATGTTTCTTGGATTTCTACTGCCTGTGATTTATTCTTTAGAGCTTAAATATCAAACCAGATGCCATAATAAATAAGGTTTTTTGGGTGAGAAAGATCCGCCAGATTTTTTCAGGATAGCATAATTAGCAGATAACACAAAAAGTTTCCTGGTTTGAATTCTGGCTTAGATACTTTTTCACTCAATTGGAAAAATTATAACTCATATGAATTAATTACCAATTAGAATAATTGTGTTAAAATTAATAATCTGGATGACACTGCTTGTCATACTTATTGTTATATCAAATTCAAAGATTCCATCCTCCATAATGTACAAATTTTTAATTTTTCAGAGCTGATTCTTATATTTTATATGTATCATTGAACCAAAATAAAAGTCTTTGTGGTATATGTATATAAACATTTACATGTAAAAGAAACAATGGTACCCCTGATTATAGTGCAAAATCAAATCATGCCTGTTTTTTTTTTTTTTTTTTCCTCCTTCAGTTTAAGATATACCGTATTTACTCGTGTATAAGGCGCACCCCTACTTTACAAGTAAAAATGGCGATTTCTTAAAGTCTTGTATATAACGTGCACCATAAATTTGATACACTAATGAAGAATGACCAAATGAATTTCAGTAAAAAAGTCGAAACAAACATTACACTAGACCAGAAAACAAGACGAAAATGCATTTTTAGACTTTGGTTGTAGGAGAATGATGGGAAATAGGAATGAGTGACGGCAAAGAGAATTGCTAATTAGCGCTTAGGTAACGTCATTAGCTCTGTTGTATAAAAAAACTGCAAGGAGTGAAATAAATATGCAGCAATACTTCAATTAAGTAACATTTTACGAGTTTTAATATCTTCTTTGAATAATTTCTTGTTTTATATGTATATTGTTCGACTGCATCCAACAGTAAAAAATTAATCCATGTATAAGGCGCACCTAGGAGTTTTGCCCTAATTTTTTGGAAAAAAAGTGCACCTTATGCACGAGTAAATACGGTAAATCTTATAAATCAGGTTGATCTGAGTTTGAAAAACATGTGCAAAATGCTGTTCAAATGAAAAACTATGGATTTGGATATTAAGCAATATATACATGTTCATTTTCAATATAAAACATATGATTGATATTACAGTCAAACCTCGTTGATATGAACTGAACACGCTTAACATTAATTGTCTTCACAGTCCCCTATAAAAACGAATACAAAGAATTGATACTGATAACATGAATTATTGTTAACATGAACAAAATTTCGATTCCCCTTGAGGTTCATGTTAACAAAGTTCGCCTGTGTATTTGTTGACTATTTTTTTCATACCTGTCAGATTTTAGGCAGACAAAAATACTCTTGGATTTCAACATGAAATTTTGAGCTTGGGTATAATCTATGCTGTACAGGACTCTACCCATAATACTTAAAAGATATTGTGCATTATGGAGAACTGCATATCCGCAAATTGTACTTCCATACTCAATTTTAAAATATCAGGCATGAAAGTGGTAAATGAGAAAAAAGGTGGAAAATTTTTCCCATCCATACAACGACACTAAACTCTTATAATTTAAGTGTCATTTTACCAGCTACTTATCTAAGAAAATTAAATAATTGTATGTATGATGCTGTTTCTTTTTCAACTTAGAAAGTATTAATAACGCTAAAGGTATAAAACCAAATATATCTGAAGTAATGTGAAGTAGTCATTAATTTTCCAAAATTACTATTCTATATAGTTTAGCTGTTAAATTCCCTCTCCTTTTTTAAGAAAACAATCTTTCTGCTAAATTGATCTTTGCTTCAGAAATACATCTCACAAAAGGAATCACAGAAATTATCCAAAAGTGTTATATGATTATCATAAAATATTCTATTCCAAAAAGACATTTCCTTTCAGTTTGAGTTTTAGAAATCTAAAAAAGATTCAATTCTTAAAAGACATTTAGATGACTTTCAGATGCTTATATGTAGAAGCTCACCTTTCACTTTATGCCTCATTTGCACAACAATTCATGAACAAATTCTAAGTGTTTGAGTATACAAAATGTCCAAGTAGTAAATTTTCTAACCCCCCCCCCTTCCCCATTATCCTTACAAAATTTTCTTTGCTTTTTTGTATTAATCCAGGAAATGTCCAAAATTGCTTTAAAAAAGGTGGAATTCCTCCTTTAGGAAGAACTCTTTCATGCCTGAAATATAATACAGTAAATGAAGTAAAACTTTTGTTTCGTGAACTTTATTACCAATCACCAGGTCAAACATTGAATTCAATACAAATACACAAACTTTTCCTCTGATAAAACACAAAATGTTAAATTTACAATGACACTTCATGACAAAAGAGATGAAAAAATATTTTGAAAAACTAAATGAATAGGATTGCCATTTATAATTATATCACAAACTTTCTCTAACATTTCTTTTTTTGTGGCATTATTGTAGCATAAAAGATTTTAACAATACGAATGAATCATTGTAAAGTTTCCTTAAGGTTAGAATATTGTCATAAGGAGCATGTCTTAGGCTTGTTTTTAATAGAAAAGTAACTGCATTTTACATTTTTTAAACTCAATTCCAAGGGACAATTCAGTATAATAAATAGTTTGCATGTTTAATGTATGCATTGAATGCTAAATAAAAATTAATTTTACTAATTATCTGGGGAAAAAAATATGCAATGTATATTTTAAAATAAAAATGAGTTGATGAATAATACAACAAAGAATATGAATTTCCAAAATTGCATTACTTTTTTAAACATGTTCTTGAAATTGCATAAATTTAAAACAATTAAATAATTTATAATGAAAGAAACTTGAAATATTAAATTAGAGATAAAAAATTCAAAATTTATTAAAAGATTAAGAAATGTGACACCCAAAGATTTTCATCTTAAGAACAACTCTTATGATTTATTGTTATATACACTTGAGGAAAGGTTATAACATAGAATTTTTAATAAACTGTGTATATATATATATAATCCTGGGACTGGCAAACCTCTGCTTCATATCATGCCAGTAAAAAGCATTTTTTATGTTACAATTAACACCTTTTTTCTTTTTGTAAGACGGAGCATTTTAACTCTTAGCACTTAGAGAATTTTTATTATTGTTATTTCCACAATACAATCTCAAGCAGAAGTGGCCTGTAAGGCAAAATAGATGGCAACATCGCATGCCAACATTTGAAGAATAGTCAAACTCTCCAAGTGCAAAGGGTTGCTTAATTTTAAGACATATAAACTACATCTATCTACAAGTCTATAAAAAGTTTCTAAAAGTGTGCAAAAGTATTAACCCTTAAAGCACACTGAATCAAATGTATCAAAGTCTTTCAAACTTGTAAAAGTACAATCAAACTATGTTTCACAAGTTCACAAACAAAAAAGGGATGAGATGTGTATATTTATTATGCAAAATTCTTTAAAAATATTAAATTAGGCAGCAGGGAGAATGATTGCATTTGAGCACAACTTAAGTTTATAGCAATCAAATTTGTCATCTTTACACAAGTACATTATTCAAGGTTTAATAATCATTACCATTAAATCCATAGTTTTGTACTGGGATAATGTTTTTATCTAAAATTGATGTTATAGACTTAATTTCAGAATTTAGAAAGCATGGCATTGAAAACAGAATAAATAAAAGTTGTAATTTTAAACAGCATAAAATTTTCAAGTTCGGTAACAGAAAACTTTTACAATTCTATTTCCCTCTGTTATTTACAATAATTAGAGCATCTATTGATAGCAAACATTTTATCCAAAATAAAGCTTCTGAAAAAATCCCATCGAAGCCATTTACTGAAACCAGCAGAAAAAGTAGTTAAAAAAGAAAAGAAAAAAATCACAGCAGCACCTTTAATTATACATTCAAGGGGATTTTCATCTTAATTGCTTAAAAAGTAAAATGGAAACTAAACAATTTTTTAATATGGTATAATAATATACAATACATAATAAAATCATTGAAAATACATCTATCAAATAAAAAAAAGTATTATATTGCTGAATATGATTCATTTCAGTTCAACAGAATAAACAAACATTTTTTTTAAATATATAAATTCAAAAAAAAAAAAAAAAAAAAAAATTTTTTTTGTTAATTGCAGATTGTACGAGTTAAATAATTAATGAATTTTGAGAGACAGACAAAACATATTTTAACTAGTTTTAGAATCTACAATTAATCCAGATGAGAAAACATACTACAGAGAAAACACGAGTTTCATAAATAAAGAAAATTTACTAATACAGAAATCTTGGTAGTAACATTTTAATTACTTTTGATTAAATTTTTTAAAAATAAAACTTGCCTGTTTTCTTTCGAAATAGAAGAATGAGAAACCAAATCAAGTCAAAATATTCTAAAAGCAGAAAAGAAAAAACTACTATAAACAAATTGGATATTCAGATGATGATAACCAAACATATCTGAGGAGCAACTAACAATATATTAATGCAGTGAAATGTAATAGAAAAGGAACACAGCTGACTAAAGACTAGATACAAAATTATACATATATACAAATACACATACAGATGAAACTAGAAACATGTAAGTAAAAATTGTATGTCCAACTGAGAACAATTTCTTAAATGCAAACAAGACTCTACCAAGAAGTTTGTCATCTAATAATTGATTCAAATCGAATTTGGTCATTAAAAGTAAAAAATCCTGAAAATTTTTGAAAAACAATTATAAACAAATTTATAATACTCAGGTGTAAAATACTAATTGGATAACAGATATAATTAAAGCAGTGCCATACATCTGAAATTCTCCAAGAAAGACGTTTTAATAAATTTTCAATAATTATTTCATGAATTTCAATAATTATTCAAACTTTAATCTGATTAATATAAAATCACAGATGAAATTAGACTAACAGGAAAATAAATGAAAATTAAATATTTGTGCATTTGGAAATCAGCTACATCTTAACGATCAAGTCTTTTTTAATATAATTGTACAATTCATTACTATCATCAGTTTAAATCTAACTGTCAGTTACATTTTTTTCTTCTTTTTATGTAATTATATGATTGCTTGCATTACCATTATTACATTAAAAAAAAAAAAAAAAAAAAAAAAAAAAATTACAATTTAGAACAAGTTTCTATCTTCAATGAAAGCTACAGTCTGACAAAATTAAATTGTAAAAACATGTTCAGTAAATTTTCATTAGAGATTATAAAAAAGATGTAGATTTAAATGGTCATTTTAATTTTTGGCTTTTACATTTATTTACTTTAATAACTATCTAATTTTTATCATCAGTGCAAGATTTTCATAGCAATGAAAATGGCAAAGCTGCCGAAACAGGAAAACATAAGGAAGTACATTAACCATTTCACCAACAACAGCTATGGGGAAACAAACAATGCTTTTACCCTCACTTATCTCAGGGCAAATGATGAAGTGGTTAAAAAAAGAAAAGCATTAGGAAAAACTGCAGATATTTTACCTGCTTTAATAATTTCCATTCTACAAAAACTGCTAAATAAATACCAACATAAAACTGATAACATACTGATGTTCAATTTTAACTGACTGGTTGTTAAAAGAGCAGTAAAATGTTTGAAAACGCAGTAAACTCAAGAGGACCTCAAAAATACAAAAGCAGAAAATTGTGGATTTTTTTTTCTGTAAAGGATTAAGAAAAATATATAAAGGGAAAAAGGCGGCTATAAAAATAACAGAAAAAATAGAAAGTTGTAGAATTTTATTTGTATGGCATTGCCTCAAAACTTATAGATTGATAATGCCAAAACTTAGCTGATTAAACAACAGTAGCTGTTGTGGTTAAAGATAGCATTTGTCCAAACTTTCACACAGATTAAATATGGAAGGCAATCTAATAAGTTCATGAGCCAGTTTAATACTGGTTACATTTAAAAAGAGAAAAGTAAAACCAAATAATAAATCGATTCTGGATGTTTAAAAAACTAATTGCATTTAATAATTAAATTAAAATACTATACTTTTGACTTTTTTATGCTTCACACATTAAATAAATAAATAAATATTTTGTATAAAATACACTCTTCCTACTTACTTCCTATTTAGCACTTTTCAAAGGAAAATCAATTTATTCATTTGGATAGGTTAATATATTTTAATTTTATTACAAAATAAAACAAAATGTAAATCATTTTTCATAAGTCTTTAGCTAAAACAGAAGAAAAAAATATTTTGTAATATATACAGCAAAACTGGAGAGAGCTTACAGGAATATTTTTTTTTTTATTACAGATAGTAAGATTTTAAAAATAGATTAGATATTTTTGTAGATGGATTTGAAATCATATACATGCACAAAATTAAGCATATAAAATACAAATAAATAAAATAAGCATAAATTGTCACTTATTAGTTTTAGCATTTTAAATGTAATGTTATTCACCAATAACATGTCCCCCTTCTCTTTTTAAAGTAATGAGTTACAATTAAATTGTAATAAATTAATGTTAACTTTAGAGAATTAAAATTAGATCACCAACAAAATAAATATTTTTATTTATTGTATAATAAGTAGTTTATAAAGTGTACATTTTCAATTAAAAATTATAAAATATTTATGATCAAGTTTAAAATGTTCTAAATATACAAAGTAGATGATTATTAAAAAAATAACGAATAATTTTTATGAGCACAGTTAGGAATGTTTCATTCACAAGTTACTGCAGAAATGCACAGATAAAATAAAACAAGTACACAGATTATAACACAATATAAAATTATGAATATAAAAAAAATAATAAAAAACAGCAATGCTTTAGTTTTTTTTTTTTTTTTTTTTTTTTTTTGCATGGCATCGCACCCTATGATCTTCAAACATCCAAAATAATTTTTATTTGCTTAAAAGAGAAACAAAGTTCATCTGCTAATGAAAGCTGAAAGTCACGGAAAAAGTGTGCGCTAATAATACTGCCCATATCAGGAATCAATAACCAAAGAATAATCATTACCATATACAGGGATGAAAATCTTTGCCAGATCCACAATTTTCTGATTTTTTTTTTTGTGCTTTTGAGATGATTTTTCTGCGTTCTCAACTATCTAGAAGTGGACATCAGTTAATAACTAGCTTTATGTTGGCATTTCTTCAGCAATTTTTGTAGAATGAAAATTATTAAATATGATGCTTTTGACTTTCTGGCAATTTTTTTTCATCCCTCCATATGGTTTTAAATGTAAGAATATTACAAGATTTTAGATTTACATGCAGATGTGTAATTTCCAGCAAATGCTTTTTTTTTTTTTTTTGCTGATTTTGTGAAAATATTAAACAAATCTCAATATTTGTAAGATATTAAAAATGGAAGAGTCAATATCTGATTTAAATGAGTATTACCCATAGTAAAGTTTTTAAAAAAGTAAATTAAGCAATTTTATCACACTTCTGTGATATCTAAAAACAGGAAGAAAGAATGCATTAAAGTTAGCAAACTATAGGTAATGTTTGTAATAAAATGATTTCATATTAAAATCTGAAGCAAAAATTTTTTACTCTTGATTTGTTAGATATTATTTATAAGCATTCTACTACTCATAATGTAGAATTTCAGATGTTTATATAACTATTATAAAATCAATCTCCAATATAAATAAAAAAGTGTTTTAAAGAAGTCAGATTTCTTCAATGAATTCAAACTGTGCTAATTTTATCTTTTACCCTCCACCCCCACTTAAGATTTTTAAATTACGGAAACATGCTTTAAAACTGTCTAGAACATACCTTTCTCATTTCGACCTATTCCTTTTCCTACAAATAAGCATTATATTTAATGAGTGAATACATGATTTGCTTAAAGATAACACCCTGACATAAAAAATCTAAATTAAAGAAGGCCACTTAAATATTGAATATCTTGGAAATAACTTTAATTCAACATATGATATGGATGGAGTGATACTATACTTTAGAATAAAAGTAAAAGGTAAAAAGTGATTAACTTTTTATGTGCTTGAGTCTGGATTATATGCAACAGCATATTTCAGTTGTCTCCTATGCAATAAAAATACATATGTCGTGTGTTAAGCGTGAATTTTAAATATTTTGTCTTGTTTTGTTTACTTGTAAAACCTTAATTACTATAAAAGCAGAAATGTTTAAAGCTATATTTATAAAAGTGATAATATCTCTATACAGATTCCACAATCAATAATAAAATTAAATAATACATTTTGTTTTGTTATAAGGTAAGCTTATAAGATAAAGTCTTATTTTGTACTAATTAATTTATATTAAAGATCTTCTTTACTAAGAGCTTCTATTATCTTACCTCAAACCAACCAATTATATTTAAATCAAATTTCTAATCTTTTCTTTTGCTTTTTAATTTTACCAGAGGTTGATAACAGTACATCTTAAGCTTCACCAGACTTTTTTTTTACAGAAAGATCATAATATTAAAAAGTAACATAAAACAAGAGAAAGTTTAGTGCTCAGTAATTTTTTAAATGCACATCTCTATCTTTTTAGTACATATAATCTTGACTCAACATATATATTCAAATATAAATTACTGGAAATAAATTACTAACTTCCATAAAAGTAAAAACATAACATAACATAAAACATTCTATCATTTGTTTCTAATAAAATTGAATGATAATATATCAACAATAAATAATTGCCATTTCACACACACCCATTTCCCTTCTGAAGAAAAGCATCAATTCATTCTCTTTTGCAAATCAGCAAGTCTGTTAAATGAATGACGTAGAACTGAAATTAACAACACATCGGAAGAATGAATTATAAAGTCACTTTTAAGGAATGTTGTAAGGAAGTTTACAGACTTGGAAATAAGTCTACTCAAAAGCAAATTTGAATACACTATAATATGAATCGCTGAAACTTTTTTTTTTCTTTTTAATAAAAAAAGCCCAAACAATTATAAATGCTAAAACAATATAAGAAGGGCTGAAGTAAATGCTCAAGTTGAATGCTACATTTCAAGCACAAACACACAATGAAATGCACTAAAAATGTGTACAATTTCAAAGATGGGATGATACAAACAGTTCTGATGCATAGCTTGTTTTTGTTTTTAAACTAATCAAAGGAAAAAAAATAATCTATAGCTATTTCTTTTTTCTTTTCTTTTAAAAAGGGAAGAAAAATGGGCTTTGGCAAGAAATTGTCCCCCTTAGCTACCAAAAGCTTTGTTGCACAGAGATTAAGGATGGAGAGTGTTATCGCTTTCGTCGACAGGTACGCTTGTGCTCTTTATGCCAATGGACTTGTTGACAGTCAACACTGCAGTATGAGGTATTCCAACAACAATGATAGATAGCTTCAGCTTCACAGTTGTAACACTGAAATATTTTAAAAAGTCAATAAAAAAAAAAAAAAAAAAAAAAAAAAAAAGATGAATATTACATGTAAACAGAAACTTGTGCCAATAAAGAAAAAGTCACTGATAAAATAAACATAAATACAGTAAAACACCAATTATCTGAACAAGTAGGGGCCAATTCTCAGATATGCTACAGGTCAGCAAGAAAAAAGGTGAACTTTCATGACCTCACAGACTTTTGATGAAATTCACCTTTCTTTTCATAGCATTTTGACAAAGTTTTCTGCACAACATATTTGACATGTTTTTCTGCAATTTTTTTTAAAAAAATTAGCATTTTTCTGCGACCATTTGATGAAAATCTCACTTTTTTTTCAACGGTGTATTTCAATGAAATTTGTATTTATCCATGATCGTTTAGCAAAAATCATGGTTTTTCGAGAAAGTTCATATATTTTCTGCGATTTTTTGAGAAAATTCACATATTTTCTGCGATTTTTCGACAAAATTCACGATTTTTCTCTGATCTTTTGCTGAAATTTGTATATTTTTCGCGATCTTTCAACAAAAACTGTCTATTTCATAGATTTTTGTAAAATTCCTTGAAAATATGTCTATTTTACTTGATCAAAATTCTCGTGTATTTTCTGCGATCTTTCAACAAAAGTTGCATATTTCTCGTGATCTTTTCACAGAATTCGCATACTTTCCTGGATTTTCATATTTTTCATGATCTTTCGATAAGATTTGCCTATTCTGCAATTTTTTGACAAAATATGCATATTTTCCCCGATTTTTCTACAAAATTTTTATATTTCCTCCGATCTTTTGACAAAATTTGCATATTTTCACACTCCTTTTTGATGCAATCTGGGTATTTTTTCGCAACCTGTTCACGAAAATCGTGTTTTCCCCCGCATTCCTTGTGCCTTGTTTGTGATCCTTTAATAATAATCATGTTTTTACGCAATCCTTTGACAAAAATTATTTTTTTTCCAATCCTTTGACAAAAATCACATTATCTCTCGCAATCCTCTGAAAAAAATAGTATTTTTTCTGCAATCGTTTGATAAATTTATAGTTCTATATATAGTTATTATAGTATTCTATATTTCGACATTAACCTTGATAATTCTCCTTAAAGGTAAAGGATAACAGTAATCAGTGAATTAAAAATAAATAGCAAAAATAGTGATTCCTTTAATAGATTGGCTATACTTCTCCATCAAAATTGAAAATAAAACTACATCTGTATACTAAAGAGACTGTTACTCATACAGTTATGAGATTTGGCAAGAAGGCACCAGTGTGTATATGTTTGGATTTTTTTTAATTTAAATTTTTTTGAGATTTTTATTTTTTTTAGCCTAATATAATATTCCCTCCCCCTCTTTTCAATAAAGTTTATGTGAAATTTGTACAGCATTTTTTAAATCTTTCACAAATTTTTAATGTGAATTTCAGCTTTTTTTTTGCATTCTGCAATTTTTTGAAATCTGTAAAAGGAATTCAGTATCAAACTTTTAGCCTCAATGTTATACATTTCATTCTAATATGACTGCATCATCAAATTCATTATTTATCGAATTTAGCCCCCCCCCCTTTTTTTTTAAAATGTATATATGCATGCTCTGCCGCAATTTTTTGACATTAGTAAAAAGAATCCTGTTTCAATGTTTTAGTCGAATATAGTAAATATTTTCCTCCATTTAATTAAGTTTAGTCAAAATTTGTAGAGATTTTTGAATTTTTATGTAATTTTTTACTTTATTTTTATTATTATTTTTTATTTGAATTGATACAGAAACTCTTGAATTTTTTATGCTGTTGCCAGTGTTTGAATACTGGACAAACAGTGCCTTAATACTGCAATTTTTGTGTTCAGTGATTTTTAAATTTGTAGGAATTTCAATGAGATTTCTTAAAATTTGCATTCTGTGGTAATTTTTTGACATTCATGAAAGAATTCCAGTTACAATGCTTTAGATCAATGTAACAAATTTTGTCCTGTACTATTTTTCAAACTTTTTTTTTTTTTTTTATTTCCAGCCACTGAAAGAAGACTACGGGGAACAAAATACGTAAAAGAAGACTAAAGGGGATCTTTATATAAAAAGGGGACTTTATTGGGAGAGAAAGGGGACCATTTGGGATTACATATCTTGAATTGTTAAATACATTAGCATCATTTTTCTGCTGTTTGAACCATTGCATAGCTATTTCCAAATATTTAAAAGCTACAATAATGTGATGGACCTGGGTCATTTTCAGAATATTCATTTTTGTTTTCTTTAATTTCTCTTTCATTTTGAATCTCATCCACAATCTCATCATCATTTAAAATCAGATATCCAGGATGATGTACATCATGTAAATTTAATCAATGTTTCCCTAAAAGAAATCAGGGAAGTGAGTAATCAGAATGAACCTATAAACAAAATTTGAAGTAAATCGGATAATTATTTGAAAATTTATCTAAATTGAAAAGGTGGATTACCCTTAATTATTAAAAAATTATTAAGAATTAAAGTCTTACAGTTTTTATTTATTTATTTAGAAGAAAACGCATTATTCTGATGGGCTATTTTCTAGTACAAAGTACTATTAAGAGAAAAACAAAATTATGTTGCATAAAACTAAATTAAAATTTTAATTAAAAATAGTTTAGGAGTTTCAAACAGGCTTATTTAGCGATGATTTAACAAATTTAAACAGAAATAATCAAGCTGAAATTTTCCTCCATGTGATTAGGCATTTTAAAGATACTAAGCTTGTCATAATGAATGACATTTTCATTATTCCTCAAACTATCATAATTTACTTTTCAAAATGTACACTTTTTATTTAAATTTTCAATTGCTTTTTTCAATCCACCTTCTTTAACCAAAACTTATTATTTTTCATTAAAATTTCCATCAATAATCTAAATTTCAAAAACCCACCTTCTTTATTCAAAAATTTTTTAATTAAAATTTCATTAAATTTTTTAAAGTATGGATTTAAATTATTTTAAAAATAGAGAGTATAAAAAGTATTTGAATGTAGAAATTTGAGTGTGAATAAATTTCCTTTTCATAGGATTATTTCAATATTTAGTATTTAAATTAGTTATTTTTAATAAAATTTTAAAAATTTTGAATTCTTTATAAATTGTTTTATTTTAAATTAAATCTTTTTTTTTTTTTTTTTTTTTTTGCATTTTTTATCACAGCAATACTTAAAAAATTAACATAAGTGAGTTGATTTGTCTTGAATAAACAGTTCATGTCTTTATCTTATTTCAAAAAATTACTATTTAACCACTTCAACGGCAGCCCCGAGATAAGTCGGGGGTTAAAGCACTGTTTTTTCATACCCTTAAGTGGTTAAAATCAGTTTTATTTATTCGGTTTCTTACTTTTCAAGGACATTATTACTTTTCAGCATTCGTTTCATCCTTTAAAAAGTCACTAAGTTACGGTAGTTAAGCTATATTTTAAGCTACATTAAAAAAAAAAAAAAAAAAAAAAAAAAAAAATCCTGGCAAAAATTGAGTTTTTTTTTTTTTTGTAACCCTTTTAGCTGTTTTATGAGCCGTTTAATGCCAGTATGTATCAAATGTTACACATTCACAGAAATTTAAATATAGTAAAATCTCTAAAATCGGACCCCTGGAATTGTTGAATAGAGTGAAACACCAGTTTGGATCATCCCAAACTTTCTTTTTTCAGCTTTCTAATGAATTCTATGAATCTAATTTTCTTTCTGTGAGTCTGGTTTATGGTCGTATTTAGGTTTTTTGGTACAAAGGTTGTTGGGATTCTCACAAAAAACTTTGATCACAATTAAGTTTTAGAAGGAATTCATATTTCACAATATGAATGAAAATATATTCAATTTATTGTATGAGAAATAAAATGCATATAAAAAATCTTATTTCAAAATGTGAGAAATATTATCAAAATCTCATTTTTGATAAATACAAAAACATGTTACATGTGTGTATTGAGAGGTGCCCACTATTCAGAGATATAACCAATCAAATATATACGTTTTAAGAATTTTTAAAAATGTCTGGTAAGTAAAGGTAGAATTTTATATATACATATATTTTTATTTTAAACATGAAAAAATATTTTGGAAATTCTTTTAAATTTTAGGTCAACCCATACAGTCAAAAACCCAATCTGAAACAAAGTCGATCCAATCTGTAACAAAAACATCTAGTGCCAGCCGAATCCAATCTTTAAACTTCTATTTAGTGGTACACCATAATAAAAGTTTGGAAACCCTTTGTCTAGAGAAAAAGACTATCCATAATCACAAATAAAAAATTATTACTAAAATAAATTAAATAACTTACTACTACTATTGTTTTAATAAAGTGTACATGAAGAAATATTTACCCATTGTTTTTTCTTTATTTCAGATATTTCCATTTTTTGCCGATCTATAAGTTCAGAGAGCTCCATTTGTTGTGCTGCTCGAAGCTGCTCTTCTGATTTCCTTTTGGCTTCACCTAACTCAACTTGTAACTTTTCCATTGCTGCAGCAACAACTCTCTGTTTTTCTTCTTCAAAATCTTGTCTTAACTGTTGAAATTACAGAACAGATTAGCTATACCATGTATGAATGAAATCTTAATTTCATAGTATGTTTTATATATGTTATATTTAATTACCGTATTTACTCATGTATAATGCACACTTCTCCCAAAATTTAAGGCAAAAACTCTGGATGCACATTATACACGGAATATTTTTTTATTGCTTTATGTAATAACACGATATACCTATGAGTCAAGAAATGTGGTCACAGAAGAAATTAAAACTGGAATTTTACTGATTAGAAGTATTCCTGCCTCTTTATTTCACTCCTTGACTCAAATATGTGTCTTTATTTAACAACGCCTTCTGTATCAATTCGTTGTCATCAAAATCGATCAATTTCATCTATTTATTTAATTTTCTACTGTACAGCACCAACAACATATTAAGAAAATGTCTGGATTTTGGAGAATTACAAAATTTTACATGTTCAGATTTGAGACATTGTACTGTAATGGATAGATTAAATCAGTAATGGTTCTTCAAAATTGGCCTTTGGCTGCATCTGTTTCTTAGCAAAAATTATGACTAGTACATTATATGCAAAATACAATATAATTCAGTACTGCAGAAAATTATTAATGGATGAAATCATCACCCTATTAAATATGATTTATGGATCTTGACAGTTAAAAGTGTGACTTATCTTGTTTACTTCTCAAAAGAAATGACAGATTTTAGACAGTGGACAGATTCGCCTATTTTCCGCGATTTTTCGACAGAATGCACATATTTTATCGATCTTTCGACAAAATTCGCATATTTTCCCATGATTTTTCTACAAAATTATACTACAGTATTTTTCATGAATCTTTGAGAAATTAGAGTATTGGACTTGTTTACGAAAATTGTGTTTTCCCCGCAATCCTTTCATGAAAATCACATCTTGTTCGTGATCCTTTAACAAAAATCGTGTCTTTTCCTGCAATCCTTTGACGGAAATCACGTTATCTCTCGCGATGCTCTGTAGAAAAAACAGCGTTTTATTCCAGCGATCTTTTGACGGAATCGGCGTTTTTTCAATGATCTTTTGATGAAATCGGCGTATTTTTTCAAATATTCTTTTGAAAAAATATTTTTAAACAATCTTTTATCAAAACTGCCGTTTTTCCCGCGATCTTTTAACGAAATCGGTGTTATATCTGCAATCTTTAGATGAAATCGGCGTTTTCCCGCCGTCTTCAGAAGAAATCAGCGTTTTATCTGTGATATTTGGTGAAATTTGCAGTTTTTCCCGCGATCCGCAGAGAAAATTCGCGTTTTTCATCGATCTTTTGACAAAGTTCGTTTACAAACACATTGACGAAATCGTCGTTTTTCCACGAAATATTTCTAGTGTTTTAAAGTATAAAAATTGATATTAAATAGAGGGGGAGTTTTTAAAAATCCTTACTTGTTTTTATGGTGTAATTTAACTAGTGTTAAAGTTTAGGATTTTGTGCTTAATTACTTAGGGATTTTTGAAATCCTAGTTTAGTTTTAAATTAAGCATCTTCCCCTGCATAAAGTTGATATTTAAATGAACTTGAAAAGCAGTTCAGACTTTTTCCTCTCTTGGACATGTTTTTGATGTTTAAGCTAAGATGTTTTAATGTCGGGTTAAGATGAGTTTAATTATTGAAGTAACCTTTGTATTAATGTTTTGTGTAAGAAAATGAAATGTATGCATGATGGATACACTAAAGGACTGGATGATATGTTCCGTCAACAAGGACTGTTGTATTTTTTTTTAATATGTTTAAGATTTATATGTAAATGTGTTTATGTAAAAATGTTTTGGAGCTCATGGTTTTAATTTTTTTTTAAATTTTTTAGCTTTTCTCAGCTTACTATCTTCTGGTTACAAGTTTTTTTTTTTTTTTTTTTGTAGAGCTGGTTTCTTTTTAATAGTGCTTTGGGGATGTTTTTCGTGGGTGTTGTAAGAATTGGTGTTAGCCTTGAGGATGCCATTGGTGTTAGATTTCGATCCTACATTCGGATTAATTTTTAGTGGTGTTCTTTTGGGCATTCGCCCTGTTATTGCACAGGTGACAAGAGGGAGGGCTTTGTTGTCTATTTCCTCAGTTTTAGTTCTTGTCACTGTGCAAATGCAACTATCAACACTTGCATAATTTTCTTTTTTAAGTCTTATTCCTAAAGTACTAAAGTTTATTAAATAAAAATAAAGTTTCTTTTGCTGAAATTAAAGTTAAATTAAAATGCAGTTTTTATTAAAAATAGTTTATCTTAAATTAAATTAAATTATACCTTTTTAACTTTAATCTTTTATTCTTCTAAATCTCCTAAATAGTTCTCTAGAATATATTGCTTTACAGCTGCCGTATATTTCATCCACGCTACTCTGTTTACAAGCCTTTTCAGAATCTAGTTTCACTTCCTTTCATTATCTGATCGTAATTCACACGGCCGTTAAGAGGTAATGAAGTGTCAGATCTTTGACGTCATTGATCAGAAGTTACATCATTCTGATACTCTTACGTCATTCTTACTCTTAATGAGATTCAGAAAGTGAATGGATTTTGAGTCGCTGTTTTAATAGTTAACCGTTACCCGTGTTAATGATAAGCGTATATAAAGATCACAAATTGATGAGTTAATCAGTTTCGATTATCCCTTTAAGATGTGTCGGTAGGCTTGGCCACCGTTTTACAACATTAGTGTGTGATGCGATTTATTACGACATTATGTCTAGTGGTAGCTAACAAAATAATTTTCTGTCAAAGTTTTAAGGTTTTTCAAAAAGTTTTCTTTCAAAATTTTGCCTTTGAGTTTTTAAATGAAACATTTATTAATGGCTTGCGTTTCATCTTGAAGTTTACCTCTTTCTCCGACGTGTTTAGTGTCAAGTCGATTGAAGAGAAAAACGAGTCATCGGTCTTTTAACCAGATGTGTTTTTCAGAATCGGCAAGGGTCATTGACCTTGATGTTGGTGTGTTACGGAGTGCAGTAAATGAATCGGCGAGAACGTTTTTCACAATAGAAGTATTTCTTTTTAAAGAGGATGTATTATGCCATGAGCTCCCGGACATTTTGGTTTTTCTTCAAATAATTTTTTTTTTTTCGTGTCATGAAGTCCCAGATAAGTTATGTTGTTATTGTTATAAAGTTAATTGATAAATATCTTTAATTTTTAACTTTATCTTTTTTATTTTATTATATTTTAAGACTTCAATAAATATTTTGTTAGATTTTAAATTTTGTTTGTTATCTTTTATATCACCACACATTAATTTATTTTTCTTTTGCAGTTTAACTTATATTAAATTTTGAACTTCATTTTTGTGTAATTGTGGTTCGGGAACCAGCATGAGCGTTTCTGCTGTAAAAGCTGCTCTGCAAATCTTTAAATATTTTGTATATTACGTTAAGTAATATACAATAATATTGACGAAATGTATGCTATTTCGGCGATGCTATCACGAAATTTGAATTTCTACGCAATTGTTTTTTCCGCGCGCTACCCCAACTATGCGGACAACTATATAACTTATTGGCAACTATGCGAAACTGATAACCCAATTTCAAATTTTCGGAAGAAGATGCCTTAAATTTTCAGCAATTTCGGACGAGAATCACCCCTGGGCTGAAAACTTGTCAAGTCGTTCAATTGAATAACAAGTAACATAGCAAATCATTTTAAGCAATTGAAGAATATTGTGCATGATAGGAGTTATGATTTAAGGAGCTTCAAAAGAACTTGGTTTGCATTTAGATCTCACTTCTTTTATTAGCGAAACCTTTAATGAACTTGGCACTCTTTCACATTTGTGTTTTTGATAGGATATCATTATTTTTTGTCAAATAAGTAGGTATTTGTTTCTTTTTTGAAATAGATAGGCTTAATATTAAATTAAGTTTAGTTAATATTAATCTTATAGCTTTTTCCTGCCTTTATTCACTGTTTTCTCAGTCAAATTTAAAAATTTTAACATTAGAACTGCTTATGTTCCTTTAAATTCCACTAATAAGGATATTTCTTTTACATAACTGAGTACCACTTGATTATCCTGTCGACCAAAAAAGTTTGTCGCCAACTTGCCTATATATCATCAAATTGACAACAAAAATTGCATGCCAAAAGTGATGCCAACTTGGCGCTATTTCTAGTATTTCATCAAATTCTTATAGACTGCCATTGTAATCTCGTAATTTATCCAATACTTTTGTTAGAGCAAAGACTGTCACCATCATTTTGACATCTTTTTTTAAAGTTGGTTCGTTAACTTCCCAAGATTGCTTAAATATCGCTATTTAGAAAGTTTTTAGAACACTTTTCACGCATTTTTATCTCTTTTAAATTTTGTATTTGTTAACAAATATTCTTAGTGATCATTTATATCTTATAAGTAATAAACATGCCAAATTTTATGTTTCTAGGCCGTTAACATGCAGGCATTGCATTTTTAGAATGTTTTTTACTCCTTTACCCAATTTGGATTAGTGGTATCGACATAAGATATAGCCTATGTTGGAGCTAGGACTGTCACCATCATTTTGATATCATTACTTTTAAGATCAGTTTGTTGTTTGCTGAGATTGCTTAAAAACCCCAATTTAGAACATTTTTAGAACACTTTTTGCACATTTTTGAACCCTTTTTGAATTCTGTATTTTTTAGCAAATGCCCTTAAAGATCATTTATATCTTATAAATAATTAACATGCCAAATTTTATATTTCTAGTCCTTAGTAACAGATATATCCTAGTACAACAAAAGTAGCATTTTTAGAATGCTTTTTGTTTTCTCACCTCTTTTAGTTAATGGTATACACATAAAATACAGCCTATGTTTGAACAGGGGCGAAAACCATCATTTTGGTACCATTAATTTTGAAATCGGTTCGGTAGTTTCAGAGATTTGTGCCGATACTTGCCAAAAGTGATGCCAACTTGGCACTATCTGATATTTCGCGAAATTCTCATAAACTCCAATATGCCAAATTTTATGTTTCCAGTTCCTTAACATACACACATCGCATTTTTAGATTTTTTTTTGCTCTCTTACCCCCTTTGGGTTAGTGGCATCGACGTAAAATATAGCCCATGTTGGAGCAAGGACTGTCATCATCATTTTGATATCATTACTTTTAAGATCAGTTCGTTACTTGCTGAGATTGTTTTAAAATAGCTATTTAGAAACTTTTTAGAATGCTCTTCATGGATTTCCACCTCTTTTAAATTTGATATCTTTTAGCAAATGTCATTAGTGATCATTTATATCTTATAAATAATTAACATGCTGAATTTTGTACTTTTAGGCCCTTCAGTAAAACAAAAATCATATTTTTAGAATGTTTTTTGCTTCTGAATCCTCTTTTGGTTAGTGGCACAGACATAAGATATAGTCTATGTTTGAACCAGGGCGAATACCATTATTTTGAAATCGGTTCGGTAGTTTCAGAGATTAGCCCCGATACTAGCCAAAAGTGAAGCTGGCACTATTTCTGGTATTTTGTGAAATTCTCATAAACTCCCATTGTTATCAAGTAATTTATCTTCTAACCAACCATTAATGTTTAATTAATGGTGATTTCTGATTTTTTCCTATTTATAGATCCATGAACCTACCTTCACACCAAATTTCAACATCCTAAATCATCTGGAAGTAGTCAAACATTTTGATGAGTCAATCAGTCAGTGATAAAAATAGTGGTTTTTAGACATCAACTTCTTGGAAACGGTAAAAGATTAAAAAAAAATTATAGGATTCAAAAATTAGAAGATGGTCTTGCATGACAAGAAAAATTGCAAGTGTGCAAGTCAAATAGAATTTAAGTTATTGAGGGGTCAAAAGTGGCCTGAAATGGTTCGTGTAATATAACCCACGGCCATGTGTCTAGATAGTAAAGTAATTGTTGTAGTAAAAATTTTTGTGTGTGTGTGTGAATTTTTTTTTAATTGTTGGCAACTGCTGCAACAAAAAAGGTTTATTTTCTCCTGTCATTGTTCTGTAAGAGTTAGTTTTGTCTGAGCCATGTTAAGGCAGTATTCAAATTTTTTAATCCTCTGCTTTTTCACGCCCTTGAGCTGATTTATCCCATAAGAACTGCAATCCCCAGTGAGATATTAACAATATCAAAATATTTGGAGAGTTTGAAGATGATTCTATATAACTGTGAGTTTTATCGTTGTGACAAAATTTAATACATACATACATAACTTTTTAGTTGGGGGAGGTTTTGGATTCCTGGTGTTAAAAAGTTGCAAAGAAATTTTTAAAAAGTTGTACCATGGTAACGACTGCAATAGGTAATATTTTTTACAAAATCTACCTAAAAGTTAACAAAAACTTAAGATAATATATTTCAAATTACTTAATTAAATTTCAATATAAAATTTCCAATTAAAATAGCTTGAAAGTGGAAACACATAATTCAAATGTTTAACAGACCGTTTCACTTACACGTTCTGCTAATTCCCTCAGGGATCTTTCTTTTTCTTCTTTATGCTCTGCTTCGAGGCGTTCTTTAAACTCTTTGAACATCTTACTATACTTTTGTTCACAATCACATGGAGGAGGTAATTTCTCTTCTTCTTTCACTGGAGGCTTTGGTGGAATGAGACTAGCTAAAAGCTTTAGAGAGAAAAGAGCCAATTGGTATTTGCTAAGCAATGTGAATTTAACAGAATTAATGCATAATTATTATATCATATTTATTGTTACATGAGATGTTGTTGCATATCGCATGTAGATTCCATTTTCATTTTTTTTTGTGGATAAGTCAGTTCAGTTTAATTTTTGCAATATAAGTTAATGGACATTTCTTGGTTTTCTTGGAACAGGTTGCAGTGAAGTATTTAAAAATATATAGTATTCTGCGATTGAAACAAAAGTGTACATTAAATGTCTGATATGAGATTATATTTAAAAAATAAACAACAATGATAAGCTACAATATTGTGACAAGTTAATTTATTAAAAAAGGATGTTGTTTAATGATTCCAAAACTACATTTGTAACTGCATTAACATTTATTTACAGCTGACAAAAAGAAAAAAAAAGACACTAATTAAATGGAAAAAAACGATTATGTTAGATCTATTGCATTTTTAAATTTAATAAAGTGCAATTCTGTTCCTTCAAGATTTCATCATTATTTCAGTTAAACTAAATAGTAGTTTGATTTCTGCAAATCCATATGAAACTTAAAATTGGTATCTTGGAAATTAATTTAGATCAGGGATAATACTAACATTTGGTATCCGGTTTTTTTGTTGAATACTGAATGCTAATTGGACAAATATTGTTAGATATTTAACTAAATAAACTGGGGATAATGATTTATTTATTTTTTGTAATGCTTTTCTAAAATTTAAATAGATGAATTTCTAACACATCCATAAAGATAATTCTTAAATGCATTTAAAATTAACTTTATTCAGATACTAAGAAATCAAACATTTCTTTATAAAGGTTGAAGACCGTTCAGAAAATTGAACCATGGTTGGAGATTTCATTCAGTTTTAGAGAGTAGTTACGGAAAGGTCTTCAATAAATAAATTTGATAATAATTCAAGTTGCAACACATTTATAGAGAAATAAAAAATGCTATTTGATTTTAAAATACTTGTATATTAATGTTTGTAAATTTAATGCACATTTTTTTTTTGTGTGTGTGTGTCACAATAACAAAAATGTGTTGATTTTTTAAAGAAGAGCCTTATATCTATTTCTTAATACAAAATTTAGTAGATAGATTAAGATAACTCATACAATAACCCCCCTCCCCTTCTGTTTCTGCATTGTATATGCTGGCTCATTTGTGAAAAGTTATTAAATTATTTTAATTTGTAATTGAAGAATGAAAACTGGTTTAAGAAAAGATCTATTTATATAAATTTATTGATCAACAGAAACAAACTTTCCACAATAAAAAGAACAGACAAGAACAATTTTAAAAAGCATCTCATTGTGAATTATAGGCGAGGACAAGTGTTAAGGGGCTCATTAATTTTGAATGTAAAAAAGAATAATAATATTAATTAACTGTAGAAGAAAAGAATTTTCTTTATTTTATTTTTTATTTATTTATTTTTGAAAATAACTTACTATCCTGAGAATTACACAAGGTCAATTTGATATGTTGAAATATAAAAGAAAAAATATGCAAACTCTAAATTTTTTGTGGTGAGCCAAGCTTTTTAGATTATAAATAATAAATTTTAGTCTAAAAAGTCATTTAACAATGATAATGAGTTCTTATTTTAGATAAATTTATATATTATCTAATTTTAGATATATATGAATTACAAATAACTATTGATGAAATTATGCTATAATAATTTGTATTCAGGATAAACCATATTTGATTATTAGCATGAAAGAGTTTTCAAAGTTAAAAAGAATGCACCAAGCTGCGAAAATTTTTAAATATAAAATAAAAATAAAATCAAATTTGTGTTTATGTCTATTAAATTTGAAAACCAAAATTTATATTTTTGATAAATGCTGATATTTGGCATTCGACAAAATCACTATTCATTAGATCCTTAATCTAAATTACATAAAACAAAGAAAGTATTTTATCGATGTCTCGACATCACATTTACTAATTATTGCTGATAAGCTTGGCAACAAATTATTTTTAAGGGAAATGGTCAATGGTAAAGTCAACAGGAGCCATACAAACAAAGTTTATTTTAAAAAAGCAACAATTAAATGCAATATGTAATAATATCCTACTTTTTTATGTGTTTGAGTAGAAACTGTTACTTTAGCACAAGGTGAAGATTCTTGGCATGAAGAAGACACAACATTGTGATCTTCAGGAGTGGGCGCATCCTAAAACATTTACATAAATGTCACAGAATATATGTACAAAATATCTAATAAACTTTCAACTAAGCACAAATGAAATTAACAAGATCAGAAATAATATGCTATATTAGCTTAAGGTCAATATATTTAAAAAGACCAGGCTGTTTATTTGGTCCTCTGTCCAGAGAATTCTTCTAAATTTATTTTGATGATTCTTTTTTAAACAAAAGCAGTTATTTGTAGATGAGCCCATATTCACTATTTTTAAAAATAATGTCATTTTTATATTTTAAATTTAATTTTAAAAGTTGCTTTATAAAATTTATTTTAATTGATGGAGATTAGATTGTTTTCATTGATGAAGAGAAAATGGGAAACAATGGGAATCACCAGGAATTATCATGACATTAAGGATGCCATTATCATATTGAAATTAATAATGACTTTTAAAACCTTAAAACAGAAAATAATGTCATGATTTAAAAGAACTCATTTTTACCCATAAAACTGTTATATTTCAATATCTTTTTCATTCCAATGATACTGAGATTGAGACACAAATAATGAATTGAAAATGAGTCATAGTAAAACTGGAATGTATATTGCATACAAAATTAGTAACTGGCAAATGTGATATCAAACTTCTGAATATATTTATTGATAATCTATTGCACATTAAAATATTTTAAAAGCAGTTAATATGAAAAGAATGCATGTAAATTTTGCCATGGTGAAAATGTGAATTATGTCATAGTGGCATAGTTTTTGTTGTTTCTCGTTGCATAATACCACAGATCAAAGCCTCAATTGATAACTTCATAGTTCATTATCTGAATTACATGTTGCTGATTACTTATAGGAATAATGATTAGTTTTTCAATCATTTCAAATGTTTAGGGTAAACTTTAGTTAGAAATAATATTTGTGTTTTGAGTCAGGCCAGCAAATATAAAATTGATTATTTTTTGCATTTTTTTTTAATTGCAATTCTTGAATATAACTGTTTCTTTCTTTTTTTTTTTCTTTTGTCCAATTTGACGGGTTCTGACTTGCAATATTCTTAAATATGAATCTGAAATTTTGTACAGCGATCCATACAGAAGCGTGTAGAGGTTATGCAAATTACCAATGCTCGACTTCTAGGCCTCCCCTTTCTCTACATTTTTTTTTAATGTCAAAATTTTAAATAACTGTCAAATTAATAAGTCAAAATTTGCTAGAATATCTTTACATGTTGCAATTACGGTCTGCATCAATATAAATTCATACAAGTTTGAGAAAATATACTGGAAAAGGAGAGTAAAAATTTGTTTCAAAATTTCTAGATGCTATAACTAATGCTTAATTTTTATACTTTCAAGCAATAAATTTGATGACAGCACTGCTTAAGAAAAAATAATTTACTGAATACATTCTAATGCAACAGCATGTGATTTCCAGACAATATATTACAACACACTGTAATATCACTCACATAGAAATGCACTTGTACCTCTGCATAACAGGCATCTTATACACAAAAATTTATGCTCTGATATATAAGGATACTTTAAAGATTGATTGCAAACTTTTTTATGTCTATTTCAGATGTTGGTTGGTATAGATGTGAATTTTCCCGATTTGAAGAATGGAAAAATTTGTCTAATCAAGATTTTGCACTTTGGAAAGATTTTGTATCTAACAATCGAAAAAAAAAATGCTTCAAATAGGATTTTATTTTAAAATTTTTATAAAAACAAATATATTCTAATAATCAGATTTTAATGGACTGGAACCACATGGGTATCTTACACATTCAAACAAAAATAAAATTATTGAAATTTATGCATATTTACAATAGTTATGAATGAACAGGACCAAAGAACATATAAGGGTCAAATTGATAACCTCCTCTTTTTTCGAAGTTTGTTAAAAATGTCAGACATTAAACAGGCAAAAACTATAATGGACCATCTTAGTTCTTATAGAGAAGATTTTTATTAAAAAAATAGATATAAAATTGTAAAATTCGAGGCTGTATGCTGCTGAATGCAACAGGACACCTCAATTCTAGATTTTTTTTGTACAGATTTTTCATTTAAATACATAAATTTGTACAAATTTGAGGGTCTACACTGACAAAAACAGTGGGAATTCTTGGTTTGAAAACAAACTCATTCAATACTGGTTTTAGATGTATCTGTAATTGTCACAGGCTTAGGTAATGGCAGATGAGTCAGCTAGTAAATAAAGGTGAAAATAACACAATAAAAAGCAATTAACATAATTATATTTTAATCATAGCAGAAATTAGAGTTCATATTACTTACATTTAATGCATACATCTGAGAAAATTACTGAATCATGATTTGCAAATCGACATCATATTCTCTCTACACACACCCTCCCACTCCCAGAAAAAAATTGTAAATATTCTTTTTCACAGTTATTCTCCAAAACCCCATTCCTGTTTCCATTTTCTCATTTACCAGTGATAATAGTAATTTCAAAATGATGAGTTATTTTTAGTTGCTGAGTTGGAAATGGAAAAGTCCAAAAATCTAGTTGAAACCTCTATTTATAGAAGAATGATTGTTTTCATTTTTGATATTTTCTAACATTAATCTTATCTTCATGACTTATTAGGAAAACTTATCAGTACTGATAATTGTGTGCAATAATAAGTATGCATAGCAAAACTGTCAGCAGTTTTCCCATATCTAAAACTATAAAGATTTTGAAAAATAGAAAATCTACAAAACTTTTTACAATGAATCAGTGGGGAGCATTAATTAAATTTGCTATACTGAAAAATTCATTAAAATGAATACTTTTTACAATAAAATATGAGAATATATTTTTTAACTCCAAATAATATTCGTTAAACAGGAAAATTAATTAAAGTGACACTTGTTATAACAAGATTCTACTGTATCACTTTGCAGCACCTGTTAATATGTGTGCAACATGTCAATGCTGTAATAAATATACATTTTTTGTTATTATTCGTTTGTTAAAAACTTATTCTATATTTTTCACAATTTAATGACTCAGTTTTATGGTTAGAAAGTCAAACAGACGCAAAGTTTTAAGTGAAATTGAAGACAAAAAACTTCTTTAAAACACCATAAAATAAATAAAATTGTGCAATTTTATTTATTTTATGGTGTTTTAAAGAAGTTTTTTGTCTTCAATTGTATAACACCAGTTTTCAACTTTTTCCAGGATTTAAGTGAAATGCAAACCCTATGAGTTCAATAAATATTAAAAAAAAAGGATTACCAATAAAAAGTCTGTATAGTCATTTTGTATTGAAGAAAGCTATGAATAATCAAGTATACTTGCACATAATTAGAATATAGCCAAATGTTATTGTTAAGATAAATTAATCAAATATTTGGCATTCTATTATAAACTTTTTTTGTTGTTAAATTTTCTAATTGTGAGTGAGCAGTCTTCATCATCAGTTTATTAAATATACTGCTGCCACCTCCCCCCCTCCCCTCCATTTGAATAAATTTACTTCTAAACATTAAACAATTTCCAACTTTTCTTATATGAATGTCAGTATGATCAAAACCAGATTTGGGCAAATTTCAGAAAATCTTACCAGCCAGCAACATGCAACGTACAATTGAAAACTGCTATGACCAGGGGTGGAGAAATACATCATTTTGCTCGCCAGTGGCGAGTGGATTTTCTCACAAGGCGAGAGCATTTTTAGTTTTTGAAAAACAGTAAGGCAATAGACACATTATTAGAAACACTTTTTTAATCTAGATATTTTAACTTTCCAAATTATTACAGTATAAATATGATACTAAGTTCTATCTAATATTAATCTTACCTCTGTTATATATATTTCTTAATATTATAGAAAAAAGAATTATGAAAATGCATTGTAGTAATAGGAATTTTCTCTGTAATTGCGTGAGATTTTGTCATAACTAGTTTCAACTGTGTGTGTGTTGCATCTTGCGGGCTGGTGAAATAAATCCTTGGCTGGTAAGAATTTGGAAAAGTTCCCCACCCCTGGCTATGACAAAGTGTGATTGCGAAAATATTTTTACCATAATTTATTTACATTAAATATATATATGTACATATATATTTACATTAAATTAATAAATAAATTAAATGTTTAGGAGAAGAAAGTTTAGTATAGAATAAAACTTAGTACTATATTTACATTGTGGTAATTCGGAAAGTTTCAAAATATATCTAAATAGGAAAAAGAGAGACATTTTCGCGTACCTTCTACAGCCTGCAGTTTTTCAAAGACTGCCTAAAAATTAACTCATCTTGTCGGAAAGTCTGCTTGCGAGTAGCGAATAAAATGGTGCATTTCCCCATCCCTGATCTAAACTGAAGCTTGACATGATTTAATAGAAAAAAAATTTTTAATTTAACAAATTACGAGAACTATTTGGAAAAGGATATTTTCAAAGACTCAAATTTTAGACTTATAAATAAATTTTATATTTGAATTAATAATAATAATAATAATAAACATTTTTAGGATGATTATAATGAGTCATATATTATGTACACTGTGCATTAAACATTAATATTCCGAGACCAATGATAAAAAAAACAGTAGATTAAAGATAGACGACTTTAATAGTTTAAAATGTGCATTTTTATTTGATGGAGTTAATCAGACTGACTTCTGAACACCTCCTATTATGAACGACATGGATTAAACATTAATATTTCTGGACCCATTATAAACAAATTTTAAATGGAATCTGTTTTACAATTTTTGGAACTGCAAATTTTTCAACTTCTTAACATCACACATTTTTAATTTTTACACCGTTGCATAGAGAAAAAAATGCACTTTTTAATGAAATTTGTTTGAAATATCTATCACAATTTGTTTTTAAATTATTATTTTTTTTTTTAAAGTTTTTAATACTCTTTTTGTCATTGTGACAACATAAGTATTCAGTTTTTGGACATTAAACTTAGACCAATCAGAAAATGAATAAAATGAAAAACCAGAAGTATTCCATTTTTGGACATTAAACTTGAACCCATCAGAAAATGAATAAAATAAAATAAATAATGTGGAACTCAACCAGTAAAAAGATTCAGATATACTTCAGATTTTCCAGTTCTCAACCGAGAACAACAATTTTTTTCAAATAGTTAAAAAATAAGTGCAAAATACCTGTAACCTAGCTACTTTGGGAGATGATGAAGTTGGACACTCATCCTGAGAAGAGTTTCCTTCTTCAGCTTCGTTTTCTGACATGTCTTCGCTGGACACCGACTCTTTACGAGTTCTGGATCTTGAAGCAGAATTGGAACGTGAAGAACTAGCTGAAGATGACCTCTTCTTTGCTTTCTTGGGAGGAGGCGATTCTTTGTTATGGCCCTCACTCAGAAGTTTTTGGTGACGCCACAGCTCTTCAAGCGCTTTCTTAAGAGCAGCGTTTCTTTTTATTTGCAACTGCTGAAGATTTGTGGTTATTGGCTTGATGTTATCTTTCTCTACTTTTGCTCTAAACATAATTAAATGACAAGAAATCAATAGAATTTTTTGGTGACTAGATAAAATTACTAGAGATAAGTAGGTAAAATGCTAAATTAGATATATAAAAATTAAGAAATAAATAAGCTACTAATTATGCTGACAATGCAAAATGTTAAAGAAACTAAAAATAACAAATAGAATACGATATTTTTAATAATGAATTAAAACCTTTTTTTTTTTTTTTTTAAGCACACTTTTGTAATTTTTTGTATTTGTAAAATATAATTAAATTACTGTTAACACCCCTCCTCTCCCCCCCTCCAAAAAAAAGGTTTAATTTTATACAAGAGCATGTTATTGATATTTCGAAATCGCAAAATCTTATTTGAAAATTTTGAAGCACAATAACTGATTATCTAATATTATAATTATTAAAATATTGTTTTCACTACCAGAAAGCAGATATCAGATACCGATGATGTACATTTAAAAAAATTGTCGATGTAAATTTTAAGTATTTTTAATTAAATAAAATTTAACCAAATGGAAATTTCAAAGTTTATAGGAATTTTTTATATACTTAAAATTTTGGGAGATAATTTTAAAATGTAAATCATTGGCATCTGATGTTTGCTTTCTGGCGGTGAAAACATTTTAATAATTATTTTAGTAATGAGTTATCGCGCTTTAAAGTTTTCCAATAGAATAGGGATTTTATGATATGTAAGTTTCAGTGCAACAGAACTTTAAGAAGTAATGTAAAAGTGACGACATATGTAAGAAGTTTTTTTATTTATTTATTTATTTTTTTATGCATACAAAAAATCATAAAATACCACTAAGTAAGTATTTTAAGTCATACATCTAACAACAAACATCAATTTCTTTATTCAATTTTCAATCTTTTTAAATTTAAGTCTTTGTTCTTTCACGCAATTCTAATTTTCCTCAAAAACAATAAGTATGCTTAAAAAAAAAAAAAAAAAAAAAAAAAAAAAAAACTAACAGAGTTCAAAAAAAGAATCAAGCTTGGCGACAACTTGGCGCTAACACATATGAATGCATAGATAGCTTATGATTTGAAAACAGTTGCAACAATGAAAGATGATTTGTGACAAATCATTTTTTTTTTTATCAAATCCATATTTTTTCATTAAAAAAATTTCTAATCATCAGAATTTAATAAAATTAAAATGGGACCACATGGGCATCTTATACTTTCAAACAAAAAAATAATTATCAAAATCGGTTCATATCTAAAGAATTTATGAATGAACAAGAAATACATACAGGTCAAAATCATAACCTTCTCCTTGAAGTCTGTTAATAATTATTTTAGTGCCATTTTTAAAATAAAATAATTTTACTGGATAAGCTTTTTCTAGTAAATTACAGGCATTCAGTAAAATGCAATAATACAACAAAAGCAGCAATTCATATCATGTATTTAAAACAAGAAGAAAAATTTGTGTGTCAAGCACAGATTATGGAACACTTTCTAACACTTTCAGAACAGTTTAACAAAATATTGCTGTTTCATAAGATAAATACAAGGGTTATTTGGAAATTAAGTTCCAGAATGTCTTGGAAATTAAGTTCCAGAATGTCAACATTTTGCACATGATCCATGCACTAATCTGCATATGCAGAATCTTGTCCTTAATGACTGAGCCATAATAATAAGAAAAAAAAAAAATGTATGATGAAATCCAATATGTATAAATCTTTTGCAAATTGTTTAAAATTATAGAATTTCTCACCAACTGCAAAATTTGTCCTATAATTCATTTTTTTTGAATGCACACAAGAATACATTTCCTCATCGATCCAAAAAAAGTTAAAATGGAATATATTTTTTTTATGTGATCCTGTAAATGAATGTAACTGGTCCTGAAATGAATTGATGTTATGCACCCCATGTTGTACAGAATGCATGTTTTAGTACACTATTCACAGATGCATATCAATTTCATTATGTTATGTTTAAAATAATGGTCCATTAAAATAAATTTGAAACTTTTTTTTTCCATTGACTTTAATATAATGAAATAATTTTAATTCACCTTGTAAACAAGCAATAAATGCTACAAGTTTCATTTTGAATAGCAATTGTGCTTACATTAAATGTTGATAACATGAAAATTACAGATTAACAGAGTTTATTTATCAGTGTTAAAGCATGATCATAAAAAATCTTGACTATGTGGAAAAATGAGTTCACCAACTTTCTCAGTTTTTAATTCACATCTTCCTTTTAAAAAGGTGAAATTTGGATTTTTCCAGGAAACTGAACTTTACATTGCTATCTATCAGCAAAAATTTAAATTTTTTATAGCATAAAAACGTTACTCTCTAATAAACGATTAAGATAGCTTTGATACTGAACAAACTGCACTTTGGTATCTAATTTGTTGATAATTTGATTTTTTAAAATACAATTCAAACGTAATGGGATAGCTTATATATATATATATACTAGGGGGTTCAGGCCCCTGCGAGCTATGCTCGCTAACCCCAGTTCAGACTTCGCAACCTGTAAAATTATAATAATGTGCATTGTTTAAAAATATTACCAGGTTATGGAAGATTGAATAATATTATCAATATAATATCGACAATTATCTGTAATCGGGTTGCCATGCTTTTCTGTTTGAAAGTGGCATTTTTCAGTTAGCTTGGCTTCATCAATTACTGTCTTAACAATTTACGGCTGTTTTTGAGTCTAATAAGTAAGATTAATTCCACATTTGAAAATAAGCTAGTATAAAATGGTTTGATTAAAAAAATGTCGCTACATTTTCAAATTATAACAAAGCTATGGACATTAATCTAATTAAGTTTGCAACTAAAAAAAACCTGTCTGCTTGTGAACTGCTTTCAAAGCCATGTTACGCTTACATTTTATGCTGTGATAGAGTTTTAGATATTTTCAAGAACAGGTATAGCTTATTTATGAATTAGTTTCTCTATTTTAATACACCATCATGCATATTTTCAGGTTATTTTTACAATTATATTTTTTTAAATCTTAAATAATTAGAATGCCATAATTTCCTGTACTTATCAAATATAATTTGAGGTGTTCAGAAGTCAATTCGACAGATTCCATCAAATAAAAATGCTACTTTAAAACACTTAAAGTTATTTATCTTTAAAAAAAGTTACTTTTTTTTACCATTTTTTAATGATTCACATTAATTGGTTTATAATCAAGCACTTCGTAGATGTAGAGAAAAATTTCAACCCAATTATGTAATTACTTTTTTTTTTTTTTTTTTTTATGGAATTAGTTGGATTGGCTTCTGAATGTCCTATTTCTACAAAATAAATCAAAAGTATTTTGTTCTTACATTTACCTGTATTTATGATGCATCAAATGAGATAATATATAAACAAATTTGTTACTCTCACAACTTTTATACCATATCACATAACATTAAAATTTGTGGGAATGAAAATTGTTCTAAATTTATTTATTTATTTTTAATGTATGAAAAAAGTTTCACTATTAAATGCATTTATCATACATTTTTTTCACAGGTATACACATTATTCAATTTAAATGAGTTTGGGAATAATATTTTAGCTTTAAAAAAAACCTAATCACCATTAAAAGTTTTTCTCATGTAATAATATAACTATTTCACACTTTTTAAATATGAAGATATTTAACATTTAGAATTTTATGTTAGACGCAATTATGAGCTTTAAATTCCTTATGCATGCAATAATTTTATTTAATTTTTTTGTACATTTGGTATTATGTGTAAATATTTTGACCTAATTTTTCCCTATTTTCAGCTTTCAATGCATAATTATTTTTAAAATTTCCTTCTGTTTTTAATTATTTCACTTTACAATTTCACTATGACAATAATAAAAAAAATCTGTTTCTTCTTCTTCTTTTTTTTTTTTTTTTTTTTTTTTCCCTGCCACAAAAATGGTTTTTTTTTTTTTTTTTTTTTTTTGGGGGGGGGGGGGGGGGTCAATCCATATGAAATCATCCAGACCATGTTGCTCAATATTTTTGATTTTTTTAATTCTTTACCAGTTAATTTATTGTACTTTTAGGAGTCTAAAACAAGGATTTAAAAAATTTTAAACCTTTTGAATTTTTTTTGGCATTATTTTTTTGTCATGTCACAAGCGGTTTTTCATGAAAATTGTACTTTACAGAATCCTTTATAACTTTTTTATTTCTAAACATATCAAAATGATTTAAAAACCACTATATTTAGTAATGAATTAACTAAATTTTCATAATATTTATTTTTATGATAATGATTAAAAAAATTGTATAAAATAAGATTAAATGTATCATTTTTACAGTGAAAAATTGTCTTTTTTGACGTAAAAATTTTAATAGAAGAAAGTAAAATTCACCTTTACATTTATTTTTCTGAATATATATCCTAATGAACTATTCTCAGAAGAAATATGAAACATTTAGAGACGCTCCCTTTTTTTTCTATAATTAGCCAAAGTTGGCATCTCAGCATCAAACGCTAAATTTGAAGTTCAATATCTAAAAAAGGACTGGCTAAAAAATTATGAAAATTTAGCAGGATAATCTTCTTATGGATGTAAACATGTATCAAAAATATTATGAGTGATATGTACGTGGTTTTAAAAAAATGGAACTTTGAAATTGGCTTGAAAATCACATTTGTTTACACATTTTTTAAAAGAAAAACTACTCCTAAATGCATAATTTTTTTATTATTATTATTATTTCAAATGTTTCTGTTAAAGGTATAATACATGTTTTTTCTTACATAGAATACATAATAATTAAATCTACTTTACACTCATAGAAATAAATATCTGGATATTTCAGAGCAAAGTGTCTCAGTAATATTGTAGCTGTGTTCAGTGACTGTAGTTAGTTCCAATGGCGTTAGTTTCCGAAGCATGTTACTTACTGGAACCCAAACTGTATCATTTTTGGACAATTGAAAAGAAGTTGTTGGTCCATACAGTACAGGTGAAAAAAAAAATGAATACACAGGTCATTGTTTTCTTCACTTAGCTCAAGAATTTTTCCAATCCACCACTTCTTATCATAAATGCACACAATATAATCATTTACTTTGAATGATAGTGGGCTTTTCCAAATTTTTGAGATATTGTGGTCATTATACTGTTCACATGTAGATGTTACAAAGCACCTGATAACACTTTCACTTAATGGTATAAACTGGCGATATGCTTGTGTACCAGGAATTTGTAGGCAGAACAACCTTTAAGACAGAATACAACTGAGTTCTCCTAATGAGAAGCTAAATAAATTCTAGTTATGAACAAGTTAAAGCATGATACAGTTATTCACTCTTCACTGAGTGATAATAACTAAATAGGATAGAACAAAAAAAAAATTGTTTTCAATCACAAAATTAACAGCATGCAACAGTTTAAGTTACAGTTTAAGACATGATATATTTATACACTGAATCGGGGTTCTCGCTGTTACTCGCCATTGTGCCTAATTGCTACTAAATTCTTCATTTGGCGAGTAAACAAGCAATTAGATTCGCCAAACTGCTAGTGCTAAATTTGAGTATTTTATTTCTTTTCTTTTCATACATTTAATTTCTTTTTCCTACATATGTATATATACATATTTTTAATATATTTGTAGCGGATAGTTGAAAGTAGATTAATAACAATCGTTGTCGCAGTTATAAAAACCTAGGTTATTTTAGAACATATTGAAAAAATGAGTACATAAAAAGTTTTTTTTTTTTTTTTTTTTTTTTTTTTTTTTTTTTGTGCTGCACGGCGAATCCATTTTGCTAATGTTTTTTTTCTTTTGCCCGACGTTTTTTTATTTTTAATTAGCCAAACTACTAACGTTGGTCAAACATCAGCAAGAACACTGCACTGAATAAATAAACAGCAAAAATGCAAATTTGTTCTAAATTATAAAATGAAGTATAGAGTATTTACAGTTTAAACCATAATATATTTATGCACTGGCACATTAAAAATAAACAGGATAAAAAAAAAATTGTTCTCAGTAATAGAATTTAACAAAAGAGAATTTGTAAATTTGTTCTTAATCATAAAATTAATAATCACATTCACTTAATCCTGGCTTAAAAATAAATGAAATATTAAGTTTGTGAGCATAAATTAAGTTTTAATACATTTATATTTATATAAAAAAATTATTTATACTTAAAAAGGGCATCTGAAGAAATAATGCAGAATATATTATGCATTATGAGTTCGTCATGGTGTAAAAATATATGTAAACAAATGTGATTTTCAAGCCAATTTCAAAGTTCAATATTTTTAAAACCATGTATATATCACTCATAATAATTTTGGTACATGTTTACATCCTGCTAAATTTATATAATATTTTAGCCAATCCTTTTTTAGATATTGAACTTCAAATTTAGCATTTTGATGCTGAGATGCCAAGTTTGACTAATTATAGAAAAAGAAGGAGTGTCTCTAAATGTTTCATATTTCTTCTGAGAATAGTTCATTACTGTATATATTCAGAAAAATAAATGTAAAGGTGAGTTTTACTTTCTTCTATTAAAATTTTTATGTCAAAAAAGACTATCTTTCACTGTAAAAATGATACATTTAATCTTATTTTATACAATTTTTTAAATTCTTATCCTAAAAATACCTATTATGAAAATTTAGTTCATTCATTACTAAATATAATGGTTTTTAAATCATTTTGATATGTTTAGAAATTAAAAAGTTATAAAGGATTCTGTAAAGTACTATTTTCATGAAAAACCGCTTGTGACATGAAAAAAAAAAAAAAAAAAAAAAAAAAATGGGATGCCAAAAAAAAAAAATCAAAAGGTTTAAAATTTTTTAAATCTTTGTTTTAGACTCCTAAAAGTACAATAAATTAACTGGTAAAGAATTAAAAAAATCAAAAATATTGAGCAACATTTTTTTTTCTGGATGATTTCAGATAGATTGACCCCCCGCCTTTTTTTTTACAACAGTGGTAATTATGTCAAATTGTAAGATGACAAACGATCTTTGTTTTTCACAAGAAATTGTTCCTGATGATTGAAATGTGTAAAAAGATTTTATTCTCTGAAATATTTCTGAAAAACATGATTTCATCACAACAGTGAAATAACATAAGAACAGAGTGAAATAAACACAGGGCTCCCAACACATTTTATGTCGCAAAAAGGGGGAAAGGGGACCCTTTTTCTTTAAAAAGGGGACTTTGGGGGACCATTTTTTTTTTTAAAGGGGACTTTGGGGGACCTTTTTTTTTTTTTTTTTTTTTTTTAAGGGAACTTTGGAGGACCATATTTTTTAAATGGGACTTTGGGGGACCATTTTTTTAAAGGGGACTTTGGGGGTCCATTTATTTTTACTAACTATGTTAGCATTTTTTTTTTCTTTTTAACATTACAGTAAACATGTTAGTTAATTTTATAAGGATATCGTTAAACAATTTCAAATATTGTTGCAGAAATTGTACAATTATATTTGAATACAATTAAATATTCTACTGCAAGAAGTGAAAAAGTAGTTTAACATTTACTTTGAAAATTTTCTTTTAACCCTTTCCGGCACACTGTGCCCGGTCTGGGATACCTAATTTTAATTCCAAACTTGCTAACGGTACCAGTAATATTTTAGTAAAATTTTGCTTTTACAATAAAAGCTTAAATTAAGACATTTAAAATATTTATAACATTCGTTTGTGAATTCCCGTGTCAGTCGATAATTTCTCATTTTAATACAGATTTTGCCCGTGCCGGAAAGGGTTAAAAGAGCCTGTACTTGTAATTCAAAGTCTTGATTTTTTTTTTTAATATTTACAATAGCAAACTAATTTTCATTAAAATAAAAAGTAATCTTAGCTAAAATGTATGTAACAAATTTATGATCAGAATATATTTAGCCAATTCCAAAATGTTACTGAAAAACTATGATTCTTCTGACAATAAATATATATACAGAGAGAGGGAGAAAAAAATAGTGTGTTTTGTCAGTCTGTCACGGAAAAAAACATAAAAAATTTCGATAAATAATCGCCCTCCCCCCACAAAAAAAAAAAAAAACCAATAATAATCACAGAAAAAATTGCTAAGTCTGTTAAAAGATCCTGGGGGGGGGGGGGGGGGGGGAAGCAAATTTTGCAAAAAATTGTGGAGAGAAGAAAAAAAAAATTCCGGGGATTTCAAGATCGCCAAAAAAAAAAAAAAAAACTACCTTGTTTTTTATTGCATTTAAAGTTCTTCTTAAAGAAACAAAACAAACATATCAACCTCGTCAAATGTGCGCATTAAGGTTAAAGGGTCATGTGCCACTGGATTGATCATTCTGTAGGATAAAGAGCAGGTGTTAATAGAGTGATTATCAAGTGTGTTTATCTTTTACTTCAATCAAAAGAAAACCAAGTTTCATGTTTGCTTCTTTTGTTATTATAAATATGTACTTGAGTGATTTTATTAGAATTAGAATATATGAAGCTTCAAGTAAACATATCACGTCAACTTTTTTTTTTTTTTTTTTTTTTTTTTAATGTCGTTTTTTAGTTAATAAAATTGAAATTGACAAAATGTCCGGAATTTGAATGCCGGACTGAGGTTCAAATGCACAGAACAAAGTCTTGAAAATCCGACATCCAAAATTCGGAAATCAAAGTCCGGACGTTTTGCTAACTATTTTTAATATTATTTTTTAAAATATACATTTTAAAAAAACATTTTAAATTAGGAATTTTTAAAACCGGATTTAAAACCTCTCTACTCTTAAAATTATTTTTAAACAATAAAGATATTCATGCTTGTTTCATACCACATGTCTGGTTTCCGTACAATGATCTTAAGATCTGTTCTTCCATAATGCCCGCGATCCAGTGTTGAATTCATGGGGGGGGGGGGGTATTCCTGCTCAGAGCAATGAAATTTCCCCCACTGGCAGATTAGAGTTTATGTTTTGAATAGTCAAAAAGTACACCCCCCCCTCCCCCAGAGTCTCAGAAATTCCTACAAAAAAAGTCTGAATTCAACACTGTGCGACACCCGCATCAATGCGGCTGTGATCATTAATAACTATTATTTTTTTTTTCTTATTTAACTATTCAAATTTTATTCTTTTAAATATATAAAAGACTCCGTTAATGTGTTAACAAATTTACATTGCTTAAAAGTGAGAAAAAAAAATCTGTTAAGATAGTTGAAAGCAAACAAAACAAGAAATGGAATGAAAAACCAACTTTTTCCCCCCTTACAGCTTGAGAAAAAAAAAAAAAAACATATTTGTTAAGTAAATTGACAGATTTCTTTCAAATTTTCAACAAGTTGTAATAATAGTAAATTAGGCAGTTTAACAAATTTTTATTAAAATATAACAAGTTAATAAAAAGTTACGACGCCTGCTGAAAATGCCCAATTAACAGCAGCTGTCAATAAAAAAAATAACCATCTGTGGGTTTTTTTTCCTCCCCACTTTATTAAGTGACATCCGAAGTCGAATGAATGTTAACGCAATCAGATAATTTTCTTTAGGTGGATAATATGTTTTGTCATGCAAAGTAATCATGGATAGATTTATTATTACTTACCCATCATACGTAGTATAGGGTAAATCTTGCAATAGTTTTAAAAATCGAAAAACTTTTTTGAACGGATTTACACGTTTCAGATACTGGAGATTCCGAAAAACATATTTTTAGAAAAAAATATTTGCCGTCCGTCCGTCTGTGTGTCTGTTTGTCTGTCTGTAACCGCTCTATCTCCCGAACAAATTGAGATAGAGACTTGAAATTTTGTATGTACTTAGTATGTAAGAATGGAACAAAGCCTATTTAATATCAGTAACCTCGATTATCCGGAACTATTTTTTTCGGACTCTCAAAAAATTCGTTTTGATGAAAGGTAAATAAAAATTTTTGATTTTTTTTAATTTAAGGAATGGACATAAAAGGCAATAAAATAACACAAATTTTGCGTAAAGAATGAAGTCGATCAGATTATTAGTTGCCGAGATATGTGTAATCCTGTTTTCCGAAGTCTTCCATTTTTCACGACCCTGTATTTCATTCAAATTTCAATTCACAGATATATTTTAATTAGAAATGAGACGCTTAATTCAACGCAGTAAACTGTTAGTTAATATAATTATTATTTTTGAGTTATAAGGATGTTTCTTTTACGCAATCCGGTACTACTTGAGTATTTTGGCGTTTTATATAATTTGTCGAAATTAGCTCATCAGCAATTCATTAATAGAGCATTATTATGTATATTAAAATTATTTAATTATGGTTTAAATTTTATTTTGGAAATGCCATAGATAGTTTACACGCGTTTTATTTTCATATTTTATATTATGATGGGTAAGTATTACGGTGGCTCCCCAA
Organism: Maratus speculifer; assembly: GCA_964019185.1. Lineage (NCBI taxonomy): Eukaryota > Metazoa > Arthropoda > Arachnida > Araneae > Salticidae > Maratus > Maratus speculifer. Next base: position 24,502,615 of record OZ025289.1, on the reverse strand, counting down.
CGACTAGTTTCTTTTTGGCTAACGATTTAGGGAGGGAAAAAAAACTACAGGACAGGAACTGGAGTCCGTTTATAGAATAAAAGAGAAAGGTTATCACCGAAAAATCGAAATTGATGAAACAGCGCAAAATAACTGACACGTTCAGTATAAAATGCACAAAGAAAAATTAAGTTTGTTATCTAAAATTTGAGGCATTGGCTAGTTTTTATTTACTTTACTAGGGGGGCGCCGCCCCCCTGCTCGCTATGCTCGCCAACCCCCCGCGTAATCGCTTCGCGATTCCAAATTATTGGCTACCCCTGCTTGCTGCGCTCGCCAATACCCCATGATATGAATAAGCAGTTGCAGACCTTTCAACTGATGTGTCACACGACTGGTGTTGTAAAGAAATTAAAAATGTGCCCCCCTGGGGGGCAGAGTGGGAGGCGACACAAAAGACATCCATAATATGAATAAGCAGCTGCAGACCGCTCAAATGATATGTCACACGACTGGTGTTGTAAAAAATTGAAAATGTGCCCCCCTGGGGGGCAGAGGGGGGTGACACACAAGACATCCATAAAATGAATAAACAGTTGCAGACCTTTCAAATGATGTGTCACACAACTGGTGTTGTAAAGAAATTAAAAATGTGACCCCCCCCCCCCTGGGGAGAGCAGAGTGTGGGGGTGACACACAAGACATCCATAATATGAATAAGCAGTTGCAGACCTTTCAAATCTTGTGTAACACGACTGGTGTTGTAAAGAAATTAAAAATGTGTCCCCCCTGGGGAGCAGAGTGGGGGATAACACACAAGACATCCATTATATGAATAAGCAGTTGCAAACCTCTCAAATGATGTATCAAACGACTGGTGTTGTAAAAAAATTAAAAATTTGGCGAAATATTACAGTTATCGCCAAGTTGGCGTCACTTTTGACAACTAATTTTGGTCGCCAAATTTGGCGATATATCGCCAAGTTGGCGACAAACTTGGCGATTGTTGGCGATGGTAACCTTTCCTCTCTTTATGGTAACCCATACGGCGATGCATAGACGGAGCCCTTTCCTGATTGATTGGTCTATTCGGCTCATGGAAGGAGTGGACAACCCGGATTCGTTAGTTCCGGAAATCTTCCACATCAGCATCATTCCAGGAGTCATTCCTTTTACGGCTAGTTTTTTTTTACTATAGAAGGATATATAAACCCTAAAATATTTACTTTTGTTTTATTATTTTTAAGAGTTATCTTTTTGATTGGTTGTTGAGTTTAAAACCTAATAGCAGACAGCTATAACTTAGCGAACATACCATTTTTTGAGAGAAAATCTGAATGTTTTTCCACACACCCTAAAGAAAAACAGATAAACGCAACTCCAATTTTTTTTTTTTTTTTTTTTTTAGATAGGTGAAAAAATAAATCTGAAAGCAATGTATCTTTAAAAGTTTAATTTACTACTCTTATGGAATTATTATAGTTAGAAAATATATATTTTTAAATCATGAAATTAATAAATCTTAATTATAATTTTAAAAGAATGAAAACGGAATTTCGCGAAAGTAAAAAAGTTATTCCGCAAAAATTAAAAAGGTATCCCTTTGTCTCTCTCCAGAGGGGTATCTACATCTTATGATGCAAATATGGAAAAAGAAAGTGTGATCGGCATAGTTTATTTTGTTAATATAAGAAACATGCTAGTAAAATTACAATATTTAGTATATACTTACTTTTTCTTCTGTTTTTTTTCTCTCTTTCACATTTCTTTTTCCTTTTCCAGCAATAAGAATCCATGAGACTAATTAATTCAATAGCAGCCTATTGTTACTGAAATAAAGTACTTTGAAAAAGTAAAAGCACCTGCGACCGACTCACATGAACACATTGGGATGAAACGGTAATAATTCCAATCACAAGAAAAGGGGGATTAATGAAATCACAATATGATGAGTGGCCGGTTCCATTTAACTTCAAAACGCTAATTGATTGCTTACTAGGGAGGGGGTGGAAGTGTTCTTTACTTTATTTTCATGACTTAAAAAAAGTGTGAATTTAGACATTGAAGGAGCATGAAACATCAGCATGAACCACAATTTTGCTGTTTTCTTTAAAATATATATATATATATATATATATATATTTTTTTTTTTTTTTTTTTTTTTTTTTTTTTGTCTTCTAAATGAATAATTTCTTCGTTTTTTAGTCATTGAAAGCGGACTAAGCGGAACAAAATACATAAAAGCGGACCAAAGCGGACCTTTTTCTAAAAAGCGGACTTTTGCGGGAAAAAGGGGACCATTTGGGAGCCCTGTAAACAGTAACACTATCGATTGAAAGAAAAAATAATTTCAATTTCACATTAAAAATAATCAAAATAATGGGAAAAAAAAAAGAAAATTCAATAATCCCTATATTTTTCCCTTTCATCCCTTCTTTCTACAAAAACTGAGTCATTGAGTTGCCACCATTATAGAAATAAAAATAAAATTAGAAAAAAATATTTCAAAAACTATTTCAAATTTTAAAATTCTATTAAGAGTTTTGTGATCTGCATATCAATATGGATTTTTGGTGTTAATTCAACTGTATAATATAACATATTTTTAAAAAAATCTCCATAAAAAAAACAGAAATTTTAATAGTCTCTATCTTTTTCACTTTTCTCGCTTCTTCCTTCAAAAATGGATTAATTGAGTTGCCACCATTATAGAAATAAAAATAAAATTAGAAAAAATTAATATTTTGAAAACCAATTCAAATTTAAAAATTCTATAAACAGTTTTGAATGCATATCAATACAGATTTTTGGTATTAATTTCACTGCATAATATTACATATTTTAGTAAAAATTGCTCTAAAATAAAATCAGTCATTTAATCAGTCGTTTCATAAATTCATTTCATTAAGATTTTATATATATAGGGTAGATATACATGTAAAATGTAAACCAAACACAATTCCTGATGCAAAGTTTAAACAGAAATTAGTACAAAAAAGACAACAAAATCATGGTCACCTTCACATATACCCCCCCCCCCCCACCTTCGTATAATTAAATGAAATAATAAGAAATGTACCTTTCATGGTAACCACCAAAGAAGCGAACATCATAAACTCCATTGTTAACTCGAATTACTTTAGCCGGCCAATAAGAAAATCCTTTCTGCTTTGCATATACAAGTTCATGTGGAGGATCCTGAAACAAAACATATTTAGGGCATACAGTTTATGTGTGTTCAAATCTGTTGATTTTTATATTTTTAAAACTTAATTTAAATTTTAATGCCCATCAAAGAGTATGTAGAGATGAAAAAATAGATTAACTTATTAAATTCTTTAAAAAATAAGTTGAACTTAGAAATTATATAAAAAGATCTTATCAAAACAAAAAAAAGAAAGAATATAAACTTCACATTTATAATTTATTCTTTGAATAAAAACTGAATTACTATTTAATAATTTTAAAATAGGGGAGGAAGGAAGGGGTTAATGGAAACTTTATATACTATGCATACCATGAATACACTACTAAAAATGTTTCACATGTTAATAAGTATAGTGGTTGAGGAGATGCAACAGAATCCACAAATGAAATTAGAAAACTAGTTGGATGTGACAATCCCAAAGTTTTCTTCTATCTCATATGTACATTTTAATATTTAATTTAATATACATACACTTCATATATAATATAAAATTAGTTACATAAGTTAATACTTTAATATTATTGATTCAATATATACCAACTTTGATTATTATCTTAAATTTCTGCTTGAGTCAATGAAGCAGAGTAAGAACGAATTAATGTGGATCATGTTATTTATTAAAATTAATAGTTTTCAATTATTCTGCTATATCAGCTGTTTACAAACTGGATTAGAAGGACGCAAAATCCCATTTCTGCACAAGCTGATGGACAGGCATATGTTTTTCAAATTCAGGGAGGATCTTGCTTGCTATACCATAAATAAGCATACACAAAAAATTTAGTTCAATTCTATGCATAGCTTCATACATGACTGCTTTAATTTTTGGAAAATTCAGAACAGAATCGGCCCTGACAATGGCTTTAAAAAATATAATTCCTTTAGTTTATTAACAATAATCATAAAAATAACTCACACATGGAAGGCAAAACCAGAACTTCTCTCGTTTTTCATTAGATGTTCGGTAACAATCTCTACATTGACGAATTTCATTTAAGTCATACAGGCAATCTCTCAACATTTGACGAGCTCCATCAGCCACATCACTATGCACTGCAAATAAATACATGATTTTTATTGACAATTTTATTTAGACATAAAAGAGATAACAAAAGTCCGATCTTTTAATGAATTCCAGTTTTTAGCAGACATTCAAGATAAGAACTCTCAAATCATTTTTTAGAAGAAAATTAGAATTTAACAAATTACGACTATTTGGAATATATTTTCAAAGACTAAAATTTTAGACATATAAATAAATACTACATAAAAATAAATTAACTATAGATGATGCAAAACATATTTCAGTTTTAAGATTTATAAGACATGCTTTTATATTATATAAAATGACACCATTCACATCTCTTAAACAGCTTACCGTATTTACTTGCGCACATTGCACACTTTTTTTTTTTCAAAAAATTAGGGCAAAACTTTCAGGTGCATGTTATACACGAAATAATTTTTTACTGCTGGATGTAATTACGTCATATATAAAAATAAAAAATGTATTCAAAGAAGACATAATCACTTGTAAAATCTTATTAATTGAACTATCATTGTATCTTTATTTCACTTCTTGCACTTTTTTTATACAAAAGAGCTGGTAACATCTTTTAAACGCTAATTAGCAATTCTAATTGACATTACTCATACCTAAGATAAGCTATACCACCTAGTTAAGTATACAGTTTTTTTTTTTTTTTTTTTTTTTTTTTTTAAGGTAGTTACCATTAAATATGCCAGGTTGCATTTGCTAAAATAATGCCAATTGACTTCAAAACATGGTTACAGAACTTTCAGTACTACTCTGTTATCCCATTGACCAATTTTGCCAAATTATACAAATCACCAAACTAATAGCCAAATTATACGTATTGACATAATTTTTATTTTAAATAATAAAAAAACAAATAATTAGTAGAATATTAATAAAAATATTAATGAAAAGTTGAAATAAAAATCACAATGACATTTTAAGCACGTGAATCATATTTAATGTCATTGAATGTGACATTCACGATCATCCATTATTGGCATTTAATCTTATAGTTTGGCGATAATTTTTTGGTCGACGAAATAACCTAGTAGTACTGAACTTTCTTCTATACCATAAGTACACATGAACACATAAAAGTTTAATTAAAAGGGAGAGAAAAGATTTCCAAAACACACATAGCACAGCAATTATTCTGGCTAAATGCCAATTTGCAAGGTTTAGAAGAATAAATTCTATTACTAATAAAAAATAAAATTATTACATCAGGAGGTTCCTATTTGTGACAGACAGATCTTCTGTAGCCTACAGAACTTTTACAACAACTAATTTACTCAATAATTTCTTGAACATAATATCTTCCAGCATAAGATAAGGATTTGAGGAAGTGTACTGTAAATGCATGTATAAAAAAGTTTAACATCAATATAATGTAGATAGTTATATTTCTAGATTACATAATCTAGGCAATAGAAGTTTTCACTTTGTACTTTATTGTGTGAGGCACATTGATCTTTTTATCTCCCCATTCCCCCCAATATAATTTTCCTTACACACTGAACATAAACTAAAACTATCGTATAACTAAAAAAACTACAAAATATTACCTCCATAATAAAGAACAATATTGTGAACTAAAGTCATCACATCAGCCTGAAATTCTTCAATACGCTTATATCCAATGTTATCAGTTTTATCTTCTATTATAGTTAGGTCCATTGGTTCAAAAATTAATAGCTCGTGTCTCCATTTTTCATCTTCTGTAAGAGGCATTGTACACAATTCTTTTCTCTAAAAAAAGATAAAATTTTTGAAAAACATTAATAAATTTGTTAAAATGTAAGCATTTACTAATCACATATAAAGCATAAAATACTAAAACATATCAAACTCAAAATGTGTAACATCTGCTAATGCAATAAAGCATAAAATCCATTCTTAAAATGCATATAACAGAGATGATATAATAGTTAAATACAGTAGACTCCCTCAAATCCGCACAGCTTGGGACCAGAGGTTGTGTGGATTTTAGAATTTTGCGGATTTCTGGTTGTTGCTTTGTTTACATTTTTTAAACAGTAATTTGAGTGCAATTAATTGTGCAATCAGAACTATAATGAATGCTTACAATATAGTAAAATATTAAAATAAGTAATAAACTAAAATAATAAAAATTTAAATTAATTTTTTAAATGATTAAAGTACTAATAGCAAAGCTGAAGTTAATAATCAGAAGTGTATGATTAAATATTCATTATAAAGATTAAATGTATTTTTCCAAAATTATTCAACAAAACTTGCCTCATAAAAGTGCATTACTAATTTACATCAAAATCATAAAATAAGGATTTTTTTTTTTTTTTTTTTTTTTTTTTTTTTTTTAAGTTTAGCCTGGCTTAATAAAAAAAAAAAAAAAAAAAAAAAAAAATCTTGATTAATGCATAAATATATTTGGTAAGAAGATTCTGATTACCAGTGATATCAGCAATATCTTGAATTTTTTCCAAAAAAAATTTATTCTTCCTTCATGAAAAAAACATGAATAAAGTATTATTAAGAAAATTACTAATTAAAAAATATATAGAATTGATAAAAAACTAAAAAAATCAAATTTTGTCCCAATATCTGAACTGAAAGTTTTATTGTTTACATCCATAAAATATGAGTGGATTTTAGAGAGTTGTGGATTTCTGGTTTGTGGATTTGAGGGAGTCTACTGTATTCTAAAATTACGAAATAAGTCTTAGACATGATCTTGTTAGTTTATAAATACTGATATCAAATGCAATAAAATCAAAAGACTAAGTTGAGTTAAAATATGTTCAGGAAAATAATATATACAAAAATTTTATGAAAGTGCAAAACAAGGATAAGAACATCAGCTTTACAAAGGGAATTATTTATTTGACTTCATTTTTACAGCTATTGTACATTCTAGCAACACAATACACATTTTACACTTGAAAATTCATCAAAATGTACATGTGCACATTATCCACTGTATATAAATATGAAAAAAAAAAAAAAAAGATAAGCAGAAAAATTAAAATTTCTACCTTAATTATTTGTACACATTATACAAGCATTTTTATTTCATGATATGTATGTAAAAAATTTCTTTAGGAGAAATATTATGAATTTATCTAAAAATAGAATTGGTTTTGGATACATTTTAAACTTGATTTTACAATAAAAAAATTTTCCCAGATATCTCATAGAATTAATAAAGACTATTTTTTTTAATGTACATAACAATAAAAAAAAAAAAAAAAAAAAAACTACATACATTGTTAATAACTTTCTCCTTTAGTCTGAGGCAAGCATATCCAAGTAAAAGATTCAAGTCATCTCTCTTGAACTTAAGTGTCTCTTTCGATTTAACCATCTATCAAAAAGAAGAAAAAAAAAAAAAAAAAAGGTTAATAAAACCATTCTGAAACATGCTATATTCTAAAAATCATTGATAGCAATAAATAAACAATAAACAAAAGAGGTCCACATTTTATTTAATAACTTTAGCATACATTAATTGTTCAAAACTGCATCTCTATATGAATATTTATATCATTATATTCAGGATTATTTTATATTCAGGAATCTTCATTTTCAAATCACACTCATTTTGTGAAGAGAGAATTAATCAGACATGCTACAGGCTCAGCAAGAAAAAAGCTGAACTTTCACGGCCTCACAGACTTTAGGTGAAATCTGCGTTTTTCTGCAATTTTTTTAACGAAATTAGCGTTTTTCGCGACCAATTGACGAAAATTGCACTTTTTCTCCCACAGCCTTTTTAATGAAGTTTGCATTTCTCCAAAATCCTTTAGCAAAATTCGCGCTTTTTCGTCAAAATTTGCGTATTTTCCGCGATTTTACGTCAAAATTTGCATATTTTCTGCGATCTTTTCTCAACATATGCATATTTTCCGGGATCTTTCGTAAAATATGCATATTTTCCGAGATCTTTCGTCAAAATTTGCGTATTTTGCGCGATCTTTCGTCAAAATTTGTGTATTTTCCGCGATTTTTCGTCAAAATTTGCGTATTTTCCGCAATCTTTCGTCAAAAATTGCGTATTTTTCATGATCTTTCGTCAAAATTTGTTTTTTCTGCGATCTTTTGTCAACATATGTATATTTTCTGCGATCTTTCGTTAAAATTTCCATATTTTCCTCGATCTTTCGTCAAAATTTGCGTATTTTCCGAGATCTTACAGCAAAATATGCATATTTTCCGTGATCTTTCGTCAACATATGCATATCTTCTGCGATCTTTCGTAAAATATGCGTATTTCCCGCGATCTTTCGTCAAAATATAATTATTTTCCGCGATCTTTCGTCAAAATTTGCGTATTTTCCGCAATCTTTCGTCAAAATCTGCGTATTTTTCGCGATTTTTCGTCAAAATTTGTGTGTGTTTTCTGCGATTTTTTGTCAACCTATGTATATTTTCTGCGATCTTTCGTTAAAATTTCCGTATTTTCCTCGATCTTTCGTCAAAATTTGCGTATTTTCTGCGATCTTTCTACAGAATTGGAGCATTTTCCGCGATCTTTCAATAAAATACGATTATTTGACAAAATTAGAGTATTTTTCCGCAATCTGTTCACAAAAATCGTGTTTTCCCAGCAATTTTTGACAAAAATCGCGTCTTGTTCGTGATCATTTAACAAAAATCGTGTTTTTTCTCGCGATCCTCTGAAGAAAATAGTATTTTTTCCGCGATTGTTTGATGATTTTATAGTTTTTTTCAATCCTTTGGAGAAATTTTATGTTGTTTCTGCAATCCTTTGAAGAAATTTTCTTAATTTAGCGCCGTTAGACTCACGTTTTTGTTGTATTTCATCGTTACCCCCCACCCCCTACATATAAATGTCAACAAATTTTAATGCATATTTGCATTGATCACAGGGATAATAAAATTCGTCGCCGAAAAAGCGGAATTCCGCGTTTCCGCGGAAAAGTAGCATGTCTGATTAATATTTTAAATAGATAAAATTCTGCATTTTATGATGCAGATTTTCAGAGACTGAACTTTTCAACAATTGTTGATTCTGTAACTGAGTTCTGAAATCTTTACTTTACGATTGAAGGATATTAATCGACAGACACTCACTGGAACTGTTTGCTGTGTTTGTAAATTTTGCATCCAATATTTTTTTTTTTTATAATAATAGATAATGATTTATTTTACTTATATCTTCATGTATCAATATTAATTGGCATAGACATGTTTTCAATTATGTAATAACCGATTGTTAAAGAATCAAATCTTTACAGATGCATATGCATACACTATCATCACTCAATCTCCTACAATTTTTAAAAAGGCATTAAAACTAACAAACAGTTGTTTCAAGTATTCTGCAGTCCTATTTTCACAATAAGCAAATGTAGAATACTTTTCATTCTTCATTTTGATGTTCATCAGAATTAAAAATTAAACTCTACCAGATAGGCAGGCTTGAAAACATAGGTAACTTATAGAAAGTAATTTTTAAATTTTATATTGTTAATATTAAATAAGTGTAATAAGGACATTAGAACAAACATAACAAATAAGTAGCAGGTAAACTTACCTTACAAACATCACAAACTAGTTCTTCGGCCTCTGCTAATGGTTCTTTTAAACATGCCTCGTGATACACACGATGACACGTTGAACAATATAAAATTTCCCCTTCTTTATGACATTCAAAGCAATACCAGTCATGGCCATCTTTTTCCTTCAACATAAAAAAAAAAAAAATACAATTACATTATGAAATTATTTTGTTTTACTTCATTATTAAAATTAAATAAAACATAAAAATAACTGTGCACTCTAAATTTGAAGTTCAATTTGAGTTGATCACTTTCATGATAATTACTGATCACCATGACATTTTATATTTGTCGAAGGAACACTGCGTGCAATTATTTTCAGACATTAGAATAGAATCAATCAAAAACATTGAATAGAAACAGAGCACTGAATTAAGAAATTGTTTTTCTCTGAAAAGCATTTTAATTTAAAGTGAAATCATATTTTTTAACTCCCCAAAGGATTTTTTTTTCTTTTTTTAAAGATGGAGAGGAGGAGGGCTTAACAATTATAAAACTGTGTGAATGGCATGCCATTAATATAGGGATCTAATTAAGTAATTTACTCATAAATACTATACAATATTTACAGTTAATAATCATTAAACAATTAACTCTCTAATTAAGAAAATTATATACATTTTGATACTTTAAATAATAAAATTAATAATTTTGCATCTATTATAAAAAGTAAAAGGGACAGGCAGTTAGTTCCTAAAAGAGGCATCAATTAAGCAGAAAAGGACATTATTTCATCAGGAAATATATTAGTAATGTGTTTAGTAATGACATAAGAAGATAATAAAAAAGTACATATGATTTTCCGATAAAATATGATATTGAACATTTATTCTTTTACTTGCAGAAATTTGTTATAGTTGTTATGTTTATTTCATATAAAAGAATGAATAATTTGGCTACTTAATCTTTTATAAGCTAATGTTCCCACTTGGGAGCATAAATTTAAAAATTTATTAAAAAATAAAATTAATCAAAATGGACTTGAGAAAATTAGCAGAAATAGTAAAAAGATGACTTGATTTTTTAAAATAGAACTTATATTTCTATCATTAATGAGGATATGTACAGAAAATCATAAAAATGACCAATGACCACTGGAAAATGATCAATCATAAAAAGGATTTTTTGAAATAGATTTTTCAAATTAGATAACTTGATTTTTTAAAATAGAAGTTACATTCTATCCTTTATGGGGAAATGTACAGAAAATCATAAAAATGACCAATGACCACCGATTGGTAACATTCTAAAAATTATGCATAAATTTTTTTCCCACCATATTAATGACTAATATCCCTTAATTAAAGCATTCAAAGGCATAATGTGTAAAAAAAAATAATAATCTAAAATATGAGTGGATTAGAATTTGACCTGTAAAATGTTAAAGGAAATTGTAATATCGTAAAATATATTAATTTAAAAATAATTTTTAAATGAAATTCTTCTTATGCTAGATAAAAGCTTGCTTTTTGCTAACTTACTCTTCTTAATGTTTTTCAAGCCAATGGAATTAAGCTCAGAAACAATTATTTAAAGCTTTTCTTGTAGTTGAATATTAAATATGAGATGTCAATTAGTTATTTTTCTCTTATACTTCCTTAGACAATTAACTGCTGAGCAGATGTCATACTTTCATCCTTCTTTAACTTCAATTTACTATAAATGTATCATTGTAAAAGTAGAACAAAATGAGAAAATAAGATACTGGCTATTTATTCTTTTACTTGCTCAAATTTATTATAGTAAAAAAAATGAATAATTTGAATACTTAAGCTTTTCACCATTTTCTCCAAGATAAGTTGGGAGGAGGAAGACGGGGGGGAGTAAAAGCACTGTTACCCCATACCTGCTGTAGGTGAAGTGGTTAAAGGAAATTATGTCATTGCAAATTACATTAATTTAAAAATCATTTTTAAATAAAATACTTCTATGCCAGATAAAAGCTTGTTTTTTATGAACTTGTTGTTTTAAATGATTTTCACACCTAAGGAATTAAGCTCAGAAACAATTGTTAAAAAAAGCAAAAAACTTTACCCATTGAGTAAAACACAGCTTTTATTTTTTATGGAAATATGCATCTGTACTTTGATTACATATAATTAGCAAACTGGTTAATTTTTTTTCCTATCAGATGCAAGCAGTATTTTCAATATTTCGGCTTTTCGCCATGTGTTTGAACTTTAGGTGGATTATTTTTTCAAGAAATACAATTTTATTCTACAAAATATAACAGAATGCCACATGCATTTCATGTATCGTGTTTACTTGTGTAATAATTGCCCTCGCGTAATAGTCATCCCCCCCCCCCCCATTTTGAAGCAGAAAAAAAAATCTTCAAAATATTTTCATTGCATAAAAGCTGCAATCACATATTTGGCATTTCAATGGAATTTAATCTTTTTTTCTTCCACTGGATGCTTGTGGATTTTAAGGACATTGCAATATTTTTAATACTTTAATTTCTGCCACATCCTCAGCAGTTAGAAACATAATCCTCAAGAAATACTGTTTAATCCTGCGAAATACACTATATATAGCAATATATGAAGTATGTTAATAACATAGTTATAAAATAAAATCCAAATAATGTTTTCTTTATTAGGCTTTTGTAATTGTATACACCAAGCTGTCGAAATTTTGATTTAGTTATTTTTTATAAAAGAAAAGTATTTAGCAATTTGATAATTTTGTTTATGAACATACACAAAAATATATTCTAAAATAATTTATGTGACAACATATTTCGTGATTTTAAAGCGATTTTCTTGAATTTCGTTTGTGTAACTATTCTAATCATAAATAGTTAGCTAGAATAAAATTCTGATTTACAGAAAAATATGTATAAATGGTTATATATATATATATATATATATATACAACGATTATAGATAACAAGAAAGTTTGAAACATTATAGTGGTCACTAATGAAACTGAGTCTATCGCTCACTGGCTACTAACTCAATTTCCCAGTTTTCACTTATACCTCTGCAAACTTTCCAAACGATGTTAATCTTAGATTTTAATACATTATGTCATTTTAAACATTCATAAAATTTGTGATTTTAATCAATGATTTTTTTTTTTTTTTTTATAAGTTAACTAAAATTGTTGACACGTACAGGTAATATTTAAATGTAATAAAAGTATGCATAATTTTTTTTTTTTTTTTTTTTTTTTTTTAGAATTTTAGCACAACTGTCAATCTTTCTGAAAAATGTCATTGAATTTAGTTAACCAAAGTTTATTCTGAACAGGTAAACACACAGTCATAAAAGAAAGCAATAAAAATAAAATTAAATCTTACAAGTTCTTTTTCTGGAATTCTGTAAGAATCTTGCTCAATACCGACTTTAGAACCCTTATAGCCTACTCTTTTCTTCATTTCAATGAGACCATCGTGTACAGCACATTCCAGCTGGTTTTGTAAATCAGGATGTAAAACATTGTGTCTTCTACGCATGTAATTCGATATGCGTTCAAAGTTTGGAATCTGCTTCTGTTGTCGGACATAAACTATTGCATCCCAAAGGTGATGAATAGTTTCTGTACTAGCTATTCTCCGTTTCATGACAGTCATTCTGATGTCTTGAGCTGCAAGTTTGTACAACGTAAATTAAATGCAATCATATATTAACAAAAGCTATTAAAATAAATGCATATGTTAAATAGTAATGAGCTGAATTAATAGATATTATTACAAAATTAGAATAAATTTAAATAAATTAATTCTTTCATATATAAAGATTCTCAGAAATAAATTATTTTTCAAGGACAAAATGTAAAAAAAGGGTACTAATAATGATTATAATAATTAATACTATAGCTAAGCATTTCATATAACCTTGATCAATAACCACTTATTTTAACCAAATAACATTTTGCAAAATACTTAGTCACATGTCAAAAAGGCATGCAGGGGAACATTAGCCAATATTCTGTGACACTGATTAGGAAACTGCAAGAAGTATAAACAGGGGTGAGGAATTTTTCAAAAATCCTACCAGCCAAGGATTTATTTCACCAGCCTGCAAGATGCAACACACATGCAATTGAAAATAGTTATGACAAAATCACGCGGTATTACAGATGGAATTACAATTACTACAATGCATTTTCGAAATTCTTTCTTTCTATAATATTAAGAAATATATACAACAGAGGTAAGCTTAATATAAATGCACTCGCCTTGTCAGAAAATCCACTCGCCACAGGCGAGCAAAATGATGTATTTCCCCACCCCTGTTAAATCACCGATTTAGAGAAAGGTGATATCGTTGGAAAGATCTCATTGTAAGTGGTAAAAAAATAAATAGAACTATCGGAAATGAGCGATTTTCGAGACATCTCACAATTTATGTCACATAGCTAAAGCACACTTACAGTGGAATCACAAAAAATTTTAATTGTCTCGATTTTATTGAAAGTGGCATTGTTGAAAACATGATCGTGAGGAGTAAAAAACTCAATGGAACTACCCAGCGGAAATGGTTTATTTTTGAAATGTCTGACAATTTATTTCACACAATTAGAGCACACTTATTAGGACACCGAAAAGATTTTAAAATATCATATTAATCATAAAACAAAATTTGTTCAAGTCTTACTTCTTCAGAAAGTAATTTTTAATAAAAATGTGAAATTAAGAAACTGGTATACTAAAGAAATCATCCAAAACAAAAAAGAAAAAATCATGTAACAAGGCATATATTATGAAATACTTTCCAACACATTCAGAATAATGTAACAAAACTGCACTGTTTAATAAGTTAAAGTATTATATCTAATTCAACAATATGGAAACGCATGACACAGGAAGTAACTTGTAATAAACCTAAGCAATGTACATCAATATTATAATGTGTGGAATACTTTAACATAATTAAAATATGCCGCAAATAATGTCCCTTCCCCCCTATACCCTTATAGAACGAAAGTCTTTTGTATGGCCCTGTAAATGAGTAATAAATATTCTTTGTGTGGCATAAAAAACATGCAAGAGATTTAAGAAAGCCAGAGAGCCTCTTAGTTTGAGATACGTTTAGGTCACATAGAGCTGACAATATTAAAAAAAAAGGAATAAAGAAATCTAATTATATTAATGACGAGATGAAAGAACATTGGGGAAAAAATACATGAAAACTACGATTGAAGAAAATAAAATCTCAAAAAAAAAAAAAAAAAAAAAAAAAAAAAAAAAAAAATTAGGATGAGTATGAAGAACATTTCAGTTTCTTAAGGAAAATTAAGTTTGTTAGAAAATATACATTATAAGGTTTTTTGTTTATATTGATATAAATGCATTTAAATATACCTCTAAAAATTTGGAAATTTTTTTTCACGTGATTTTACATCAACCATTTTAATATTTAGTGTTTAACATGCACACGGAAAAATGAAGTGATTTTTTAGAGTTAAAAGTGTGTGTTATATGGCGAGATATGCAGTATTAATTATGGATAATTTATCAAGATAATTTTAAAATTAAAAAGCATTTATTTATCTTGCTGAATCTGGAGGGAAAATGAAATTTGCCAATTAAACATATTGTTTTTTTTTTTTATTATTCTGGTTGAAGTTATTTTATTTTAATGGCAATTTAAACTTTTTTTAAGCAAAATAATTCTTTTTGCAAAATTTGTTTTTGGCACCAGGAAGAAAGGCAATTTTTTTTTTTTTTTTGGGGGGGGGGGGGGCCACATTTTATTAAAGCATTTTTGATATAGTGTAATTGTAGGTAACTTCTCTTTAAAAAGTAATGCCAACTAAATAAAATTTGTTTAAGAGACGCTTGAGTCAAAAGGATTAACAAGTAAGATAAATCAAAGTATAAAGACCTTTATTTGTAGAAAAGTTCAATTTTTATAATAACTATACACAGGGGTGGGGAAATACACTATTTTACTCGCCACTGGCGAGCAGACTTTCTTGCAAGGCGAGTTAATTTTTAGGTACTCTTTGGAGAACTGTATGCAGTAGGAGATATGCGAAAATGTCTATTTTTTTACTATTTAGATATATTTTACACCTTTCCAAATTACCACAATGTAAACACGGTATTAAATTCTACCCTATAATAAACTTTCCTCTGCTATAGTACAATTTATTAATTTAATATAAATTTGTACATGTATGTAAATAAATTATAGTAAAAATAATTAACTATTTTTGCAATCACATTTTATCATAACAATTTTCAGTTTTACATTGCATATTGCTAACTGGTAAAATGTATCTTTGGTTGGTAAGATTTTCTGAAAATTCCCCACCCCTGACTATACAATAAAACTTACTATTTAACAGATATCTGCAAAAAAAGTATTGACCTTCAGTAAAATATTTTGCTACTGCTAGATAAAGATTTTTGATAGTTCAAAGGCTTCTGTAAATTTAGGCTAGGTTAAATATCTATGTTGACTGGAATATGTGTTTTGTTGCAATTGTTCCTCATTCTTTTTCATACATTTTGCAGCGAATAAGGAGCTTGTATTATGAAACCTTGAAACAATTGCATATCTATCATCTATTATTCTGTACATATTGTATATTTCTTTCCATACAATATTTACCACATTTTAGTAACAAAAGATACAATCCTTTGAGCCATTTAACTCTGTTCTGCTATTGCATTACGACTTGTTCAAAATAAACTGTTGATTTACAATTTGTCAAAAAACAAATAACTTATTTTTTGTTTATTTGTTATTTCTTCACAATTTTTTATATGAAATCTAATTTTTAGAGAAACAATATAAATCGGAGATTTATCCAGGCAAAATTTGGTCCCATTCATAAAAATCTATTTAATAAAACAGGAAACTTCATAGAATTTCTGTTAATAAAACAGGTCCCTTCACAAAATAAATCTTAATAAAATAAGTCCATTCACAAAATCCTATTTCATGAAAACATATTCTTCATTATTTTATTAGACTTTAAAATATGTAATTTGCATATAAAACAAGTTCACCGAAAGAAAAACTTTAGAGTGATGGACTTAAGAAGTCAATAATAAATGTTCGATTCAAATAAGAATAATTGGATTTCATCTTTTATAACAAAATAGGCTCCAAGAAAAAAAAAAAAAAAAATCTTACATTGACCCCTGGAAATATAAATGAACTTTTATAAAAAGTACAAAATAATCTGCTGATGAATAATATTAAAAAATAGTATGAAATCTACAAATACTGCAATTGAGTTTATGTACCTTCAAAATTTAAAATTCAATACTCAAATATTATCTCTGTTGTGAAAGAAGGGCCAGCCCCCTCCCTACCCCCCAAAAATGCATCTGAAAATAATCAAAAACTACCCAAAATAATTATTTTTATTTCAGACAATTAAAAATCATAAAACAATCACAAAATGGTCAAATAAGCCAGTATTAATAATAATAAAAATTGATTTTCTTTTTAAATTGAAAGCTAAATGTTTTTTCTCTATTTATTATTCAAAGCATTTTAAGGATATACAAACTTTAATTTTTCCTATGTGTAAACAGACTGATTTTTCACATGTTAAAAACTTCTTCAAATCCACAAATGTCTAAAATTTGTACGTCATCATACATGTAAACAATGAAACTTTCATCTCAAATGTATAGTCAAAATTACAAACTTTTTTTTTTTTTTTTTTTTTTACATTTATATCATTCTGTACATATTTTCAGATAGCTCTCATTAACACAACTAAACTCCCATCTTTTCCTAAAGAAAATAGAAATTTACTTATGAGGAATAAAGATCCTGTTAATGTTTTTGGCAATCACTTTTTTATTTTATTTTAAGAATGAATTTATACATTAATTATTCTTTTTTGGTTGAAACTTGTGAAACCTAACATACCTGGATATAAAATTTCCTTATTTTTATAATTTTGATGCAAATGAGTAAAATATCTTTATGAGGCTAGTTACATTGAAAATTTCAAGAAAAATTTATCTTTATGGCCAGGGATGGGGAATTTTTCAAAAATCATACCAAGGATTTATTTCACCAGCCCGCAAGATGCAACACACACACAGTTGAAAATAGTTGACAAAATCGCACACAATTATAGAAGAAATTACTATTACTACAATGCATTTTCATAATTCTTTTTTCTATAATATTGAGAAATATAGATATAACAGAGGTAAGCTAAATATAAGATAGAACTTAATACAGTAGACTCCTTCAAATCCACAACTCTCTAAAATCCACACAATTTATGGATGTAAACAGTGAAAAATCAGTTCTTATATAGGGACAAAATTTGACTTTCTCAGTTTTACATCAGTTCTATATATTTTTGTAATTTGCAATTTTGTTAACATTACTGATTCATGCTTCTTTATGAAGGAAGCATAATTCTTTGTTTTTTAATTCAAGATATTGTTGATACCATTGTTTAAGTTTAGATGAACATAAAAAAGAACTTCCTTAATTTATGATTTTGATGTGAATTAGTTTTAGAATACCTTTATGAGGCAAGTTTCAATGTATAATTTAGGAAAAATACATTTCATTTTTATAATGAATATTTAATCATACATTATTAGTTATTAACTTGATTTTTGCTTTTAGTATTTCAATCATTGTAAAAATGATCTAAATTTTGATTAATTTAGTTTATTACCTATTTATACTATAAACATTCACTATAGTTCAGACTGCGCTGTTAATTACATTCAAATGAATGTTTAAAAATTGTAAACAAAGCAATGACCAGAAATCTACAAAATTCTAAAATCCACACAACCCCTGGTCCCAAGCTGTGCGGATTTGAGGGAGTCTACTGTACCATATTTACACTGTAATAATTTGGAAAGTTAAAATATATAGATTGAAAAAGTGTCGCTGATAATGTCTCTATTGTCTACAACTTTTCAAAAATTAAAAACACACTCGACTTGCCAGAAAATCTACTTTACCCACCCCTGTTTAAGGCACACATTTTACTATATACAGTAGACTCCCTCAAATCCGCAAACCAGAAATCCACAACTCTCTAAAATCCACACATATTTTATGGATGTAAACAATAAAACTTTCAGTTCTGTTATTGGGACAAAATTTGATTTTTTTAGTTTTATATCAATTCTATATGTTTTTTTATTTGTAATTTTCTTAATAATAGTCTTTTTTTTTTTTTTTTTGGGTCATGAAGGAAGAATAATTTTTTTTTGGAAAAAATTCAAGATATTTCTGATATCACTGGTAATCACAATCTTCCTACCAAATATATTTATGCATTAATCACGATTTTTTGGTTATTAAGCCTAAATAAACTTGGAAAAAAAAATCCTTATTTTATGATTTTGATGTAAATTAGTAATGTCATTTTATGAGGTAAGTTTTGTTGAATAATTTTGGAAAAATACATTTAATCTTTATAATGTATATTTAATCATACACTATTGATTATTAACTTGATCTTTGCTATTAGTACTTTAATCATTTAAAAAATTATCTAAATTTTTATCATTTTAGTTTATTACTTATTTAAATATTTTATTATGTTGTAAACATTCATTATACAGTAGACTCCCTCAAATCCGCACAGCTTGGGACCAGATGTTTTGCAGATTTTAGAATTTTGTGGATTTCTGGTCATGCTTTGTTTACATTTAAAAAAAAGTAATTTGAATGTAATTAATAATGAAATCAAAAGTATAAATGAATGTTTACAATATGCTAAAATATTAAAATAAGTAATAAACTAAAATAATAAAAAATTAGATAGTTTTTAAAATGATAAAAATACTAAAAGCAAAGGTCGAATTAATAATCAATAATGTACAATTAAATATTCATTATAGAGATGAAATATGTTTTTCCTAAATTATTCAATGAAACTTGCCTCATAAAGGTACATTATTAATTCACATCAAAACTATAAAATAATGAAGCTTTATTTCAGGTTTATCCAGACTTAACAACTAAAAAAGCTTGATTAATACATAAATATATTTGGTAAGATTGTGATTACCAATGATATCAGAAATATCTTTATTTCTTCAGAAATAAATTATTCTTTATTCATGAAAACACATGAATTCAATAACCTTAACAAAAATTACAAATTAAAAAAATATATGGAATTGATATAAAACTAAAACAGTCAAATTTTGCACCTACATCTGAACTAAATGTTTCATTGTTTACATCCGTAAAATATGCACAGATTTTAGAGAGTTGCGGATTTTAGGAGTGCAGATTTGAGGGAGTTTACTGGATAACAAAATGACCAATATCACTTTAACATGCTTTAAAGTATTTCATTCAAAACTAATAGGTGACATAAATAAAAGCTCCGGTACTTAAAGCCCTGCAACAATCCAACACAAATAATTGATAAATATACATAAAAATATCTATTTTTTTTTTTTTTTTTTTTTTTCATTGTTGGCAGATGATTTGTGAAAAGTGGTTGCACATTGGGAAATTATACTTCCTTTTCAACCAAAAGTAAAGTAATTTATAACAGATTTTATCTCATTTGTAGCTGGTTTTGGGAGGTTGGCTGAATATAAAAGGATTTCCCTAATTGGTCCCTTTAAAAATAAAAATTTTATATTTATAATATTTTGTAAACAATTTAAAATATTGTTAATTTTTATTATGTAATTAAAAAACAAATGAGCTATTTTAAAGAAAATACAATAAAACACCTGGAAAAGGTTTGAGAAATACAAAAGAGGAATGATTCATCCTTTTGAATAATTAAATTTCTTTTAAAACAAACAAAATAAACTTAATTCTTAAATATGTTATTGTAACAAATTTATTTTTTTTCTGTGTACCACAGTAACATGTTTTACAATGCACAGATAAAATTTCATTGGCTTTCTTTTAATCTTAACCATTGTTTGTTTTCAAAAACTTAATAATAAACATGTCATGAGATCTGGAAAACTCTACATTTGATAATCAATTTTACAAAAATTAATCATTTGTGTTTCTGAATAACATTGATGAATTACTGCAAAATAGAAAACTCTAAATAAGTGAATGTCTACAAAATCATGAAATACTTTATACTAATTTTAAAATCAATATTTTTAGACACAAAGAATTCAACAATAATTCCTTTACATTTCATAACATAATTTACTTCATTTATGAAAATTATCCAAATAAACATTTTGTTACAGCTTTAAAATACTTTAATGAATCATTTAAAAAAAATTTCTTTCCAAAATTATAAGATCGCAAATCATTTAATTACATCCTCAATTAATAAAAATAAAGTCAAATACACAATAGAATGGGGGAAGAAGTGTAATAGTATTTTAGAAACAATAATTCCAATATGATAAACACACTTCATATAACTTTATTTTGTCATTTTAATTTTCTTCATATTCAATTTTCTCTCTCTCTCTCTCTTTTTTTTTTTTTTTTTTTTTTATTTTTTTAATGAATTAAGTAATAACTTAGCTCTCTCATAATACAAATGCTAAGCATAAATTTCAAAAGTAATTCACAAATTCTAGTATAGAATAATACAATGTTTCGGCAAAACAATTATGAAATTGATCGCCGATCGCATATTACTAAAGATTAAGGGAGAAAAAACTGCTTTCTTACACTAAAAGTTATGTACCACGATGAAATACTTGAGAAGGGTGTAACTGAATGTATACCTCTTTTAAAAAAAGGTACATCTTTAACCGAGAGAATTAAAATAACCAACAGAGTATTTTCTACTATATTTGATTGGAAATGCCTCTGATTTGCGCATGCTCTCATGAGTCAAAACACAAATGGAAAGAAAGATAAACATATAATACTAACACAATCACCAGAATATTAATCGGGCAATCGGTCAGCTGGATACGCTACGCCGATATGCAACTGAAGCGAGATGAACGAAATACAATACTACGGCATGAAATATTTTGACCCGAAATGCAACTTCGATTTCAGCGATCTTCTTAAGAATTATGATCAATTACTTGCGTTTTTTATGCAGAAACGGCGACAATTTTAAACATTTCAAATAACCGGCAAAACTTGAAGTATGTCCGTTCACCTTTTGTTTACTACAGAAGGTGGGATACTGCAGTAAGGAGCAAAGGAAACGAAAGTAAACATTAAGTTGAACCGACGCGAGCGAGCATGCAATAACTAACGCGCGGACGCCACACTGAGATCTGACGGGCGGGTGGGGGAGCCAACCAGACAGACAGACGGAAGCATCAGACGCTCGCACGCAGGCCGCTGTTGCTAGAGGCGCTAGAACGGGCGGAATGACAGGAAGAAAAGATTTTTTCCCCTCCCTTTGAGAAATACAATCATGAGGGTGGATGCTTGATAGATTGGGTCAATATCGATGCATGTAATTTTTTAAAAATCTATTTTGTGAAAAATAAAATTTTTAATAATAAGAAATTAAATCCAATATCCAGGATTAGAATAGGTGTACCAGTGAATCCAGATACTAGAATTTAAATAAAAATAATTATTTTAATCGTACTGCTAAGTTTTCCTTTCTATTGAGCTTGTTGTGTTAAAAAAAATTTGCACATTTCAAATTCTATCAAAATAAAAATAATTAATAAAGAGTTTTCTTTTATGAGGTGGAATTTTATTTTATGAAAAGGCCTGTTTTATTAAAAGGAATTTTGTGAAGCAACCTGTTTTATTAAATGAAATTTTATGGAGGGACATTTTAAAATATTTATTAACAGCTAAAAGCAAAAGATGCAAGATTTAAATCTAGGCTTCCAAGCTGTGGAGGGAGTTGATCATAGGGTATGGAGGAGAGAGAGAGTGTAAATCCCTCTAGTACAAAATACTCTATGCCACTGGTTTAGTGCCAAATCGAATTTAAGAGCTGGAACATGCATTTTTACGGACTATCTATTTCAAAGGTTTCACATTTTAAACATTGATGTTTATTTAAATTAAAAAGCAATAAGTTTTAGGAATATTTTGCCTCTATTTTAACTTACCTTTTCTTTGGATTGTTGCTGCTGCCAAATTATTACTTTTGTTATGTTTTTTTTTAGTAATATTTTCTTTGTATAAATTATTTTAATATTCCTAAGTTAAAAAGAACTCTTGTTAAGATATTTTTAATACGGCTTTTTATAATGCTTTATGTATCTCATATTTAAAATTAGTCTTCCTTTTTTTTCTTAGTAGCGAAAACCCTGGACATTTTCTTTTTTTTCTATTTATTTTATGATCGTTCTCGTTCTCACGAGAATAAAGGCATTGTTGTGTATGAAAGTGAAAGTTTCCCATCCCCTTATCTAGCGTAAATAACACCCGTTCGTACGAATGCTTTTACTGTCCTGGAATTATTGTACTATTTGAGTAAAGTGGTCCTTTGTTGATTTTTTTTTTCGAAGAAGAGTAGCTTCTTGCTTGCATTGTAAAGGGCATATATTCAGCCTTGTTAAAAATTGGCCCACACGCATAGTTTATTGCTTGCGTACGTGAATGAATAGTACCCTAAAATTTTATAACCCATGACATACGTTGACTGTCATTTGAGGCGGAGTAGTTTTTTCCCAGGCCCTTAAAATTTTTTTATGACTGATCTAAGATAAGAGTGCCTATTCACGGCTATCGGCAAGCACTGGTCTGCAAGCAGGTGCAAACTTCAGCTGTCCCTGAGAGTAGGGGATATTAGCGATGACCATATTTGGTCATGAGAGAGGGTGCCTGTGGCTTTGGCCAATGAGATAGACCCTGGTCGAAGAGAGAAAGGGGGAGGCAGTAAGCCTTCCTAGTATTTTGATGCCCCTTTTCTGTTTAGAGAAGTGTGGAATTCGGTTTTAGAGATGATATAGTTCCCTGCTGGCAGTCTTACGAAGAGGAGGTAAAAAGAAGTAGTCCCGTCCTTCACTCCCTCCCCCATTTTTAATTTTCAATCGGGGTGAGGGAGGTTTACGGCAGAAAAATACAGAACTAGAGAAGAGTATGCAATTCGGTGGAGGGATGATATAGCTCCGTGCTAGCAGTCTTACGTGGAGGATGTGTAAGAAGAATTCGTTTAAGATTCATCATTCTACATTTCGATTCTGCAGAAGAAGGTTCTGGCACCGAGATAGTTGGCGATGATATTGTTGTCAACTCGTGTCTGTCAAGCTGAAGTGAATCTGTGCATTTTTTG
This sequence comes from Maratus speculifer, assembly GCA_964019185.1. Lineage (NCBI taxonomy): Eukaryota > Metazoa > Arthropoda > Arachnida > Araneae > Salticidae > Maratus > Maratus speculifer. Next base: position 24,478,722 of record OZ025289.1, on the reverse strand, counting down.
ATTGATGCAAATCAGTCGAAATTTAGAGAGCACCTTTTGATGTGAGAAAACATTGGAGTGTCGCTCCTGTTGACTTGACATGGAATTCGTGCGTTTTTGTGCCTCATTTCTCGACGAAGACCCCGAATGATTTTAGGAGAACGTAGTATTTCTCCCGGGATTTTTACCCTTCTTCGACCCCCTTGTATGCGGAAGTTTGAGAAATAGTGGAAGTTTGAGAATAAGGAAGTTTGCGGAAGTTTGAGAATAAATGGCCTTCCCAAGAGGACTTCGTGCGCTTCACATGAGATAATGCACACGCATTAGCAGAATTCGAGAAGACGTGAAACTGCGGATACTCCAGAGACACAGTAGAATATATACAGAAATCATTAATCACTTGTACGCTTGGAACTGGAATTGAGTGTTAAGCCTGTGTCGCCTTTTCTTTGAAAAGAGACTAGAATGGTAGTTTTAATGAACTGGGAAGCGGTAATGTCGACTAATCTCAGGATCATCTAAAAATATTGTGATACAAAAAAAAAATATATACTACTTGGAGCTTGAAGGTAAGCCACTCACAATATGTTATTATAAGTTGTTATAAATAAGTGTACATATTATCGGATGTTTTACATCCCTAAGAATCTTACTAATTTATAAATGCTCTTGCCCATTATTTAATGTACGCAACTTAACTACTGTCGACCTAATATTGAGTAAAAATAGTTATTAGTAAGTCTCATTTCAACATATGTTGTATTTTCATCGAAGTGAGAGTGATTATTATTTGATTAAATAAAAGAGATTTTTTTTTTATGTGAAAACAAGTTGTTTTTGATACATACTATTTCAACATGTCTTATACTCTCATTCTGTTTAGTAAAAGTTAAAAAGAAAAAAAAAAAAAAAAAAAAAGGAGAGGAAGAGAATGTGTACTTCATATTGTTTTATTTAGAAATTAATGTTAAACTTGACTAGAGATGATGAATACTTACCTTATTATTAGTTCTCTTTTCACTATTAAGATGTTGTGGTGAAATTTAGTTTTTTAAGTGATCATTTAACTCATAGTTAAAGTCCTAGTTGCATTTAGTCTTGACTAAAATAGTTTTTTTTTTATTTAAAGTTTTAAACTTTTAATTACAGGATTGATTTAGTATAATTAAGTGATAAAATTGTAGAGATTCTTCTAAATGTTTATAAGAGAAGTAAATAGTTCATTTGATTTCTTACTCATAAATTTAAAGTAATTTTATAGGGATTATATCCATCTCTACATAAACTAATTTACAAGACTATAATTTTTTAATACTAATCACTATACGAAATTGGCCAAAATATCATTGTTGATTTCTGGGGTGTTTATCTTTATTACTCCTTGTGTTTAATCTATTCAAAATTATATCTTTCTTTGCCTTCTTGAAAATAAGAAGGATTTCAGGGTTTTTCTTCTCTCTTTTGTAATGTTAGATTGAATCTTGACTTTTTAAATTATTAGTATGAGTTTAATATCTCGGGAATCAACGTTGATAAATGTTGGGTTCTACTGCAGATCAAGGTTTAGTACTTGAGACTGGGTCAGATTGAGAATCTTGCTGTGTTCTTTCTTATTTAATTGTATTCATTAAATTTTAAAGAATTTTAAATAATATTTGTGTTTATCCTTTTTATCGTTTTAATTTGTCTTTTAGTTTATTTATTTTAGTGATTTCTTAATGTTAACTGGTGTAATCTTAACTTAATTTATTCTTTTTTTTATATGAGCACCTAATTTATTTAATTAAATCTACAACAGGATTCATGTGATTGGAAATTTGACCCGGTTCTCACTTTAATTCTTTAATAAAGCTGAAGAATATTTATTGATCTATATTAACTAAGTATAATTTGCTGAGCAGAAGTTGCAATTAATTAAAGTAATGATCTGTTGCAGAAGTTTAATAAAAAGAACCCAACACAACAAATAATTTGTTGTGTTGGGTTCTTTTTATTAAACTTCTGCAACAGATCATTACTTTAATTAATTGCAACTTCTGCTCAGCAAATTATACTTAGTTAATATAGATCAATAAATATTCTTCAGCTTTATTAAAGAATTAAAGTGAGAACCGGGTCAAATTTCCAATCACATGAATCCTGTTGTAGATTTAATTAAATAAATTAGGTGCTCATATAAAAAAAAGAATAAATTAAGTTAAGATTACACCAGTTAACATTAAGAAATCACTAAAATAAATAAACTAAAAGACAAATTAAAACGATAAAAAGGATAAACACAAATATTATTTAAAATTCTTTAAAATTTAATGAATACAATTAAATAAGAAAGAACACAGCAAGATTCTCAATCTGACCCAGTCTCAAGTACTAAACCTTGATCTGCAGTAGAACCCAACATTTATCAACGTTGATTCCCGAGATATTAAACTCATACTAATAATTTAAAAAGTCAAGATTCAATCTAACATTACAAAAGAGAGAAGAAAAACCCTGAAATCCTTCTTATTTTCAAGAAGGCAAAGAAAGATATAATTTTGAATAGATTAAACACAAGGAGTAATAAAGATAAACACCCCAGAAATCAACAATGATATTTTGGCCAATTTCGTATAGTGATTAGTATTAAAAAATTATAGTCTTGTAAATTAGTTTATGTAGAGATGGATATAATCCCTATAAAATTACTTTAAATTTATGAGTAAGAAATCAAATGAACTATTTACTTCTCTTATAAACATTTAGAAGAATCTCTACAATTTTATCACTTAATTATACTAAATCAATCCTGTAATTAAAAGTTTAAAACTTTAAATAAAAAAAAAAACTATTTTAGTCAAGACTAAATGCAACTAGGACTTTAACTATGAGTTAAATGATCACTTAAAAAACTAAATTTCACCACAACATCTTAATAGTGAAAAGAGAACTAATAATAAGGTAAGTATTCATCATCTCTAGTCAAGTTTAACATTAATTTCTAAATAAAACAATATGAAGTACACATTCTCTTCCTCTCCTTTTTTTTTTTTTTTTTTTTTCTTTTTAACTTTTACTAAACAGAATGAGAGTATAAGACATGTTGAAATAGTATGTATCAAAAACAACTTGTTTTCACATAAAAAAAAAATCTCTTTTATTTAATCAAATAATAATCACTCTCACTTCGATGAAAATACAACATATGTTGAAATGAGACTTACTAATAACTATTTTTACTCAATATTAGGTCGACAGTAGTTAAGTTGCGTACATTAAATAATGGGCAAGAGCATTTATAAATTAGTAAGATTCTTAGGGATGTAAAACATCCGATAATATGTACACTTATTTATAACAACTTATAATAACATATTGTGAGTGGCTTACCTTCAAGCTCCAAGTAGTATATATTTTTTTTTTGTATCACAATATTTTTAGATGATCCTGAGATTAGTCGACATTACCGCTTCCCAGTTCATTAAAACTACCATTCTAGTCTCTTTTCAAAGAAAAGGCGACACAGGCTTAACACTCAATTCCAGTTCCAAGCGTACAAGTGATTAATGATTTCTGTATATATTCTACTGTGTCTCTGGAGTATCCGCAGTTTCACGTCTTCTCGAATTCTGCTAATGCGTGTGCATTATCTCATGTGAAGCGCACGAAGTCCTCTTGGGAAGGCCATTTATTCTCAAACTTCCGCAAACTTCCTTATTCTCAAACTTCCACTATTTCTCAAACTTCCGCATACAAGGGGGTCGAAGAAGGGTAAAAATCCCGGGAGAAATACTACGTTCTCCTAAAATCATTCGGGGTCTTCGTCGAGAAATGAGGCACAAAAACGCACGAATTCCATGTCAAGTCAACAGGAGCGACACTCCAATGTTTTCTCACATCAAAAGGTGCTCTCTAAATTTCGACTGATTTGCATCAATCAAAAAATGCACAGATTCACTTCAGCTTGACAGACACGAGTTGACAACAATATCATCGCCAACTATCTCGGTGCCAGAACCTTCTTCTGCAGAATCGAAATGTAGAATGATGAATCTTAAACGAATTCTTCTTACACATCCTCCACGTAAGACTGCTAGCACGGAGCTATATCATCCCTCCACCGAATTGCATACTCTTCTCTAGTTCTGTATTTTTCTGCCGTAAACCTCCCTCACCCCGATTGAAAATTAAAAATGGGGGAGGGAGTGAAGGACGGGACTACTTCTTTTTACCTCCTCTTCGTAAGACTGCCAGCAGGGAACTATATCATCTCTAAAACCGAATTCCACACTTCTCTAAACAGAAAAGGGGCATCAAAATACTAGGAAGGCTTACTGCCTCCCCCTTTCTCTCTTCGACCAGGGTCTATCTCATTGGCCAAAGCCACAGGCACCCTCTCTCATGACCAAATATGGTCATCGCTAATATCCCCTACTCTCAGGGACAGCTGAAGTTTGCACCTGCTTGCAGACCAGTGCTTGCCGATAGCCGTGAATAGGCACTCTTATCTTAGATCAGTCATAAAAAAATTTTAAGGGCCTGGGAAAAAACTACTCCGCCTCAAATGACAGTCAACGTATGTCATGGGTTATAAAATTTTAGGGTACTATTCATTCACGTACGCAAGCAATAAACTATGCGTGTGGGCCAATTTTTAACAAGGCTGAATATATGCCCTTTACAATGCAAGCAAGAAGCTACTCTTCTTCGAAAAAAAAAATCAACAAAGGACCACTTTACTCAAATAGTACAATAATTCCAGGACAGTAAAAGCATTCGTACGAACGGGTGTTATTTACGCTAGATAAGGGGATGGGAAACTTTCACTTTCATACACAACAATGCCTTTATTCTCGTGAGAACGAGAACGATCATAAAATAAATAGAAAAAAAAAAGAAAATGTCCAGGGTTTTCGCTACTAAGAAAAAAAAGGAAGACTAATTTTAAATATGAGATACATAAAGCATTATAAAAAGCCGTATTAAAAATATCTTAACAAGAGTTCTTTTTAACTTAGGAATATTAAAATAATTTATACAAAGAAAATATTACTAAAAAAAAACATAACAAGAGCTCGAAATTTCTTTAGTGGCCACTGGCCGGTAAGACTAATTTTTCAAGTGGTCACTATGTTTAAACTAGTAGCCACTTTTTTTTATTTAAAAGTACAAAACAGTTAAAATTTCTATAAGTATTAATGTATGACTGAATAGCACAAATAAATGTGTTAATATAAATATATTGGAACCTAAAAAAGTAGAATTGTTGAAATGTAAGTAAATTGTATTCTCTCCTTGTAAAGAAGTGGCCACAAGGTGGCCGCTGATAGACAATTTTTCACTGGCCACTTTTTCTCATTTACTGGCCCTGTGGCCAGTGGCTAGTGCTAATTTTGCCCTTTACAGTGGCCCTCCAACGACTAGTTTTAATTTTGATAAAATCATATACCAGTTCATACAATCCAAACTGTATGCCCTTTTCTTTTTAAGTTTCTAAATTATTACTTATAATTATTTAGTTATAAACACAGATAAAAATTTCTGATAATTTAATTTTTTCCTTTTACTAAATAAAATCTAAATTAGTTCTATGATTTAAAAATATTTTGTTTTCAGTTTTAAATCACAAGTATGGATTTACACACTATTTTTATAAAATAAATGTTTAAATTAGATAAATGTATAACTATATTGTATTTACTTTACTTTGAAGAGAACAAAAATTTAATTTATTCAAGGAAAGATGATGGGACTCAGAAGTAAAATGTTAAAATTTTGCCCTAGAGAATTTCATTTTTTTCATTATCAAGAAATTTCATTTCCCCCACCCCCTTTAAGGACTAAAAGAAACTGTGCAATGAACATTTCAAAATTATGACTAGACCAACTGAATAAAAACAAATCATTAAGATTACATATTTCCTTAAAATTTAAAAGATTCACGTAAAAATTGATTTTTTTTTTTTTTTTTTTTTTGTAAATATTACTTTATCACTGCCCTCAAGAGAATTCATCTCAGAATTACTACATAGACAATAATACATATGTAATATGTTTATGTATTTTCTTTATTTAAGGAAACAGCTTTGAATTCAATTACTAGCCTCAAGAGAATTAATTTCTAAATGTTAATTATCAAACAAGATTATGTTTCGCTTTATGTATATATTTGATATTATTAAACTGAAAATATTCTGTGTTGCTTGTGAATTACATCACATAATGTCTAATGTGCTTTTCTTACCCCCCCCCCCTTTCCACTTTACCACTTAAAATCTTTTTGTATGTTCAATTTGTTTTTTAGGCAATTTTATTGAGGTAAGCATTCACTATATGCCCAGGGTATGCATTACTGATGGCACATTAAAGTGGATTGACTTTTATTTACTTTTTGTTACACATTATTAAAAACAGGCACATTTTAATTTGTAATTTTAGCCAGAACAGTGATCAAAGAGTAGTTGAAATCAGGGTTGTTAAATACCCGGGTTTTTTCTGAAAAAAACCCAACCCACTGTGTTTTTCAGGGTTTTGGGGGTTTTATGGGCTTTTTCAGGGTTTTGGGGTTATGAGAGGTGGTTCGGAATGCTTGGAAAAAATAAATTACATATTACTAAATTTAAAGTAGCTAATTGATTACAAATATAAATAAATCAATGACAGTAATCAAAATTATGCTTTGCTTTTAGATAAATTGATTATTAGTAATCATTTTAACAATACATAATTAACATAGTTAAATTAGGATTCTCAGCATATATGGCATTTTGTTATGAGTTTCTATTGTATAACATAGAATGGATTATACAAAGTATTTTTTAATGGAAAAAAATTTGTTTGTGTTAGTTACACATACTACAAAGATTAACTAACAATTATTTCTTTAAAAAATTGTCATGGGTATAATTAAGACATTTCTTTTCTTTAGGGTGGGGGGGGTGGGGTGAAGGTTATAAACTTTATGAGTGGAGTACTGATATTAAGAAATATATTATATATGTAATATAAATACATTATATATGTAATTTAAAGTTGAAATTTTGAAAAAAACAGTTTAGGTTTTTTCAGAAAAAACCCACCCAGGTTTTTTGGGTTGGTCAACACAGGTTTCTTGGGTTGGTTTTCACAACAACCCTGGTTGAAATTGTTTTAACCACTCAAAAGTGGGCAAAAATAGATTTAATAGCTGTAGCTTGATATAAATTGAACTCAATGTTTGTGAACGTTGTGAAACTCAATATGTTTGAGAATATGAATGTTATATATTTAATAACAAATCAATGTTGTTAGTATAAATTCATCACATAGTTTAGGCCATCTAGAACAAATATTGTATGTACTATGTAAATATTGATTATGTGAGACAGATAAAATAAATACTGCATATTCGGCTATTCAAATACTTCTCTATTTCAGGATTTAAAGGTATTAAAAATTTAATTTAAAAATAATGTTGCATAATTTCTTACAACAGAAATATTTGCATTTTGATTTACAAGATCTTTCCAATTTTAAAATAAATCTATGCTTTGATTCATTATTTTAAATGATGGTAGTCATAAGAAATTTATAAGGATAGAAAACCAATGTTTAGAAATGCACAAATAATGCATCAAAAAGTTGCAAACAGCCATTTCAAATTTACTGTTGAGATTTTACATCAGTGCAAGATTCAGCGTACTAGAAAAAGCAAGACTGAGCAAAGCAACAGAGAAGCACAGGCTTATACACTTGTTACGGGAGTGAATGTGCCAAAATAGGAGCCAATGAGAAGAAAGCAGCATGAACAACTGGGTGGACAAGTAGAGACAACTACCAGAGAATGAACAAACTAAACCAGGGGAAATAATAATGATAATTAAAGACTTCCAAATACTTGGAAAATAAGGTGTACTTGAAATCATTGACTAAGGAGTGAGAATTTTTAATGATGTGATAAGATTCCCAAAAATTAAGATCAAGATTGGAAGGGCACTTATGGATAATGGTGGTTAAGGAAAGGTGGAACCTATGTTATGAAAGCCAACAATGTTGAGCAATAGAAGAATGTTTAAGCTCTTGATTTTTAACATGCCTTTTATGCTCCTTTAAACAAAATCTAAGAGCATATTTTAGTCTGGCCAATATAAGAAAGACCACATTGGCAAGAAATTTGGTAAATAGCCCAGTTATCAAAGCAATCAATGGGGTGCTAACGATTTGAAAAAGACTTTTATTAACAGGGAAAAAAATAACATTGAAATCAAACCTCCTTAAAATTTTAGCAACTTGCTCTCTGATTTAAAAAAAAAATGATAAAATGACGGAAGTATTAGAGTTGGAATTAAAATTCTTTAATTTTAATTCTTAAATTTTAAGGAGGTTCGATTTCAATATTATTTTTTCTCCGGATAATAAAATTGTTATCAAATCTTAAGCATCCCTTGATCACTTAGATAACTGGGCTATTTATCAAATTTCTCGCCAATGTGTCTTCCTTATACCGGCCAGACTTAAACATGCTCTTAGATTTTGTTTAAAGGAGCATAAAAAGTATGTTAAAAATCAAGAGTGTAAACATTCTTCTATTGCTCGACACTGTTGGTCTTCACAACATTTGTTCAAATTTTTCCAAGCCACCATTATCCTAAGTGTCCTTTTAATCTTGATTTTAATTTTTGAGAAGCTTACCATACCAATAAAAATTCTTATTCCTTAGTCAATGATTCCTAAGTCAAGTACACCTTACTTTCCAAGCATTTGGAAGTCTTTAATTCTTTCTTTTTCTAAGGGTGGGGGAGGGTAGTTTGTTTGTTCTCTGTTAGATGTCACTACATGTCCATCCAGTTGTTCATGCTGCTTTCTTCACATTGGTTCCTTTTTTTGGTGTGTTCACTCCCATAATGAGTATATAAACCTGCACTTCTCTGTTTTAGCTCAGTTTTACTTTCTCTAGTATGCTGCACTGATGAAGAATCAGAGTTTGTGATTTTTTCAATAAAAATAAAAAAAAAATTGATTTTTTTATTTAAATCGGATTTTTTTTTATTTAAATCAGATTAAATTTTTTTTTTTTAAATCTCACAGTATTTTTATTTTTATATGACTTTTCTTTTAATTTATAAAATATAAATTATACACACACACATGCATGTTATAAGTATTACCAATATATATACAATATATATACACCAATATATATTAATATTACACAATTTACATCAGGGTTGTTTGGTTTAAACCAAGTTGGTTTAAACTGTGATTAAAACCATGGTTTAAACCAATTGGTTTTTAAAAAAAAAACCATGCTGGTTTTTTTTCACCTGGTTTTTTTTTATTCTTTTACCCAAATGTTTTATTTTACACATTATTGAAAAATGCAAAATCCAAATTATGAAGAAGCTACAAGCAAAGCTGTAGAAAAATGATGAATTAATAAGTTTCTAAAAGGACAAAAAAATTTTAATCAACTCAACTTTTCTTGTAAGCTGTAAATCTATATGGCAGAATAACTATTTTTTCTAAAATTAGCTGGTTAGAAAAACTAATCAGTTTTCTTTCTTTCTTTTTCTTTTTTAAGGCCTATATATATATATATATATATATATATATATATATATATATATATATATATATATATATATATAGCCATTATTTGTAAAACATATATATGTAGCCAGAAGGGCAGATTCGAGTTAAAAATGCACTTTTATTATTTAAATTGCTTGATTAGTTAAGATTTACTAAGGATTTCATCACTTCAGAAATTCTTTTTGTTATGTATGCTATTGAATAATTGACAATGAGCTTTTTATTTGCTCTGTGATTAGTGATTTTAACAAGCCTTTGTTTTTCTTTCATTCTTACATTGGGATTGGATTTTTTTGCATTATAATTTTATTCTTTTGCCAGCTAGGTTGGCACAGTTCAAAACCAATTGGTTTTTTAGAACAAATCTAATATAATATTTTCTCATTTTTGTAATTTAAGTGTTTCAAATTATTGGATGAAAGTAATTTCTATTTTTAAGTCTTATCTCAATAGTCACCATAAGACATAATGAGTCTAGTCAAGGTCTAAAGATGAAAATAAGGACTCGCCAGTCGCCACTCGGCGACTAAATGTGAAAAACTGGCGACTAAAAATGTAGAAAGTACCGGCCAAATGCAGGATTTTCCAAAAGGTTTTTTGTCAAGGAAGTGTGGAAAAAACTGCGAATATCGTCAAAAAATCGCAAAGAACACGAATCTCATGTAAGTATCGTCAAAGAACCGCGAAAAGAACGCGAATATCATTAAAGAATCGCGAAAAACATGAATACCGTCAAAGAATCGCGAAAAGAACGTAAATATCGTCAAAGAATTGCGAAAACAACGTAAATATCGCGATAGAATCGCAAAAAAACGCAATTATCGTCAGAGAATACCCTCAACATTCACGATAGCAAACGCGAATACCGTCAAAATTCGCGATAAAGAACGCGAATACCGTCACAAATCGCGATAAGTGACGCGAATACCGTCAAAAAATCGTGATAATGAACGCGATTATCGTCAAAAATTCGCGATAATAAACGCGATTTTCGTCAAAAAACATAAAAACGAACGCAAAAAACGCGAATTTTTATCATAGAAACGTGAAAAAAGCGAATACCATCATAAAATCGCGATAACAAACGCGAATATCGTCAAAAAAAGAACTCAAAAATGCGAATTTTATCAAAGAAACACACTTTCACGTGTTTCTTTGCGAATATCGTCAAAAAATCGCAATAACGAACACGATTTTCGTTAAAAAGTTGCGAAAACGAACGTCAAAAAATTACAAAAAAGAAAAAAAATGCACATTATGTCAGAGGATTATGGAAAAAACGTATAATATTAATTTCAGGATACTCACCCCCCCCCCCTCTTTATTTTTTAGAAAATTTGTTGTGAATTTCGGTTTTTATATTTTGAGTCAAATGTGCTAGTCTGTGAATAACCATTTTTTTTTTGGTCACATCTTAATTCTTGACAAATAACTATAAAGAAGAGGGTAGGGCTTTATTTATGTCGTTAGCTACAAAAGTGCTTAAGCATAGTTGGACTTATTTAGCTAACTACATATGCATGTTACATATAACTTTGCTGTTAACTTTATTAAGAATTTTAAAATAGATTGGAAATTAGTATTTCAAGTTTATTCCAAACAATATAAATTAAAATATTTTTATCTATTCATATATTACCTATTTATTCCAAACTTGTATATATTTTGTAATTAAATTAAATTAAATTAAATTAAATTAATTAAATTAAATTAATTCAGTGACATAAATGTACTTACTGGCTACTAAAGAAATTATTCTTACTAGCCAATAACTGGCTACTAAAAAAAATCAACCTACCGGCCAGTGGCCACTAAGCAAAATTCCTTATTTTCATCTTTATCAAGGTCATGTTACTATACATGTAGAATGCATATTTCATGCACTGATGAACATATCTGAAACTCTACAGAAAACACTTAAATCATGTAAATTTAGCAAAAATAAAATAGATGAAAAACATGCAACATTTAGATTTAAAAAATATTTTCCTTTTAAAAGCCCATATGTACAGATAATGACATAAATGATCTTTAAAATTTCAGTCAAGCTCTAAAAGAAATTTTTCTTGATTGGAGGGATTATTTTTTAAGAATAAAAAAAAAACTCAAGATATGAAGTCGAATAAGAAGACATTTAAAAATTAGGCACTAGTAAAGCACCTGTTTACATTTAACTAAAATATGCAAAAGATATATTTAAATCTTCTATTGTATAACCAAACCCATTACAGTGAAATCTGTCTAAGCCGGAATCTGCCTAAGCCGGAAATCTGTCTAAGGCGGAAACCTTTTAAAGTCCCACATTTATAAACATGGAGATTTTCGAGAAATCTGTCTAAGACGGAAAGAATCTGTGTAACGCGGAACCGGACTTTCACTTTAGATCCCAGGTAGCAAATTTACTGTTTAAGACGGAAGAAAATTTTCCTGCGAAATATAAATGGAAAGAAATCTTTTCTTTTAATTTTGAATTGTATAGTCTAGCAGTGTTAAATTCAGATACTTTTCTCCGGAGGGGAGGGAAATTATAGAGTTCTGCGGAGGGGTGGGAATTGTACCTTCCGACCATTGAAATGCAAAATTAAATTTTTTTGGGGGGGGGGGGGGAGGAAGACATTTTATTGCTCCGAGGGGGGATGTCACCTCCGGGGCCACTCTCTGAATTCAATACTGTAGTCGCATTCCCCAGAGGTTATGAAAAAGTGTCACTGATTGCTGACAGTACTTTGGGGATGATTTTATTATTGTATATGACTGGGAACTGTTGAACAACGGGTGTATTAGTTTGTAGGTGTATTATCAATTTGTAGTGTGAATTATTATTACTATGAATATATAAAAATATGTAACGATTTCATGTCTAATTAATTTTTAAAAAATTAAAGGTATGTTGGTTTTAACTTTTAGCCAAAGAAATGTTTAATGTTCTGTGAACGGTATGCCTATAAAGTTTTTCTGTCTAAGCCGGAAATCTGTCTAAGGCGGAATTTTATTTCAGTCCCGAGCGATTCCGCCTTAGACAGATTTCACTGTACTTACATTAGTTAAGAAAATTAGCAGAAAGGGGGGAGGGGGGGGGCAAGACAAGGTTTTCTTGAGACGTAATAGAAAAAAAGTCTCATAAAAATGCCTAAAAAATGCAATTTTTAGTTTAGATGTTTTAAAATACTAAGTGTTATAATAGAGCATGCAGTCCGATGGCTGTTTAAATTCTTTGGTAGATGACAGCATTTATAAAGCTACTGTATAGTTTAACATCAATGTTTTTCAATAATCTAAAAAGCTGTTAAATAGATATTTTTGTTTATTTAACAGTCATCTTTTAACTGGTAGTTTTAGAAAACACAATGCTTGAAGTGTGTAAAGACTCTACTGCTAAATTCAAATCCTTCCAAAAATTCTTTATAAAAAGCTTTATTTTTCAATAAAAGATAATTAACTCATGCAGTCTTCTAACAAAAAAAATCAGACATAACATATAGCAAGTATTTCAAATTAATTATTTTGAATAACCATTTGAAAATAATATATATGAAGTTTTATATATGAATCTATATCATATATTTATTTATAGTGCTAGTAATCAAAAGATTGTTCATTAAAATTTTCAGGGTATCAATGTTTCATTATGTAGTGCATTTTATTTATGAAATATAAGACACAACTTTTTCTAAAAATGTTTAGATTTTAAAGAATTTTAATTTTCTACATAATTGATTGTATATTAAATAATTATATTGATTAGAATTACCTTTAAATCAAATTATTACTTATATATTCAAAAATGTTTACTTTTGTTCATAAATTTGCATGTATATGTAACAAGAAAACATATTTAAAAAACCCAGTTTAAACCAAAAAAACCTGGTTTAAACCAAAAAAACTATGGTTTTTGGTTTTTTTTTTTTTTTTTTTTAAACGGTTTTTTACCAACCCTGATTTACATAAATGATTCAGGGATAACATTTTAGGCTATGAAAAAAACGTTATTATACAAAATGCATGAAAAAGTACAAATCAGATGTCGAAAATCAATTGAACCCTCAGTATTTTAGTTAGATGAAAGTAACTGCAGCACATAAAAATTTCTATCAAATTTGAAAGTTAATTGTAAATTAAGTTATTAACTTTTTTTTTTGTTAAAGTGCGGTACAGAAAAACGAGTCTAACAAATTTATGAATCCATTTCTACTTTTCAAATGCACCAAACCAAAGACAGTAAGCATTTGTTCTACTTAAGTGGATGAAGCTATTACAATAAAAAGTTAGTTGATCATGAATTCTATAAGTTTTTGAATATCAGACTTTTCAATAACTGTAACAAATATCTTACCTTCCATCATTCTAAAAAGGCTGAGATCTACTATGTTAGATTTCAACAAAAATTATTAAATGGTTCAGATTTTGGTCAAACTTAGGCATCACCAAAGTGGAATACACAAAATCATACAGTTTTATTTTATCTCAACTTGCAGAAATTTTTCTAAATATTGATAACTAAATATTTCAATATTTAGTATGCTTCTGCTTAGATTTCCTTACTGTTGCAAAATTACTCTGAAAGCATTTTTTTTCTAAATTTTATGCTGTATTTTACTTATTGACAAAGATTAAGATTTATTTTTCTAAAAGCTTTTTGATTATCTATATTATATAAAATTAAATTACATTAAGAAATAAGTTAATATGTTTGTTTACATATTAAATTTATTGAAAAATAGCTGTAAAAAAAAACTGATTTAAATCAATGATTCTTTTTTAAAAAAAAAGCAATTGATTTAAATCATGGTTTAAATCATGATTAAAATCAAGCTGTCCATTCGGTGAAATGCCAGTTTTATTTTTAACCAAATATTTAGTAACTTTGTTACTTACTAGCCGCTAAATAAAGAAAAAAAAATCATTTTGACCTACATTTAAGAAGTGGCCACTAATGAAACTAGGTCTACCGGCCACTGGCTACTAATCAAATTTCCCAGTAGAGATTTTCCCAGCCTATACATGATCGTAAATGTCACGCTCACTTGGCATTAGACATGCTATAAGTGTTTGTTATGCCATCAAGTCTTTTTAATTTGATAGGTTTTTTTTTTAATATTGTTTTAGTTCTTATTAATATTTCTAAATTTATTTGTTCTTTCATTATTTAAAACTACTACAAATTTTATATTTTTTTTCCCAAGCTTATATCTAATCTTTACATATATATTATAGTTATATCAGAATGTTTTTTACAATTTTCCTTTATCATTGATATTATTGTGTTCCTTAATAAATTTCACTATCACATTTAAAATCCTTACATTTTATTCATAAATACAATATCTTAAAAATATCTGTATTGTTTATGGTTTAATTTAATTCATTCTGCATTTAAATATATTATTTTTAGTATTCTTTTGTTCGAAATTATCTGTATAAATCAAACTTTATATTTGGCATGTCACTAAGCCATAAGTGAATGTCATTATTACAGTAACTAGAGATGGACGAATAGTGATTTGGCCGAATATCAAACATTTGGCCAAATTTTAAGTCGAACACTAACTTTTTTTTATCCAATAAAGAAAAAAATTTTATTAGATATACTGATAAATAGATAGGTATAGAATTTAAAATTTTAAAGTGGAAAAATAATTAAAAACAAATATATGTTCATTAATCTGTTTACATTTTTAATAATTTGATGTATTTCTTGTTCTTGTAAAACTTCAAAGAACTTGATACTGATAATAATACAACTTTTACTGCATTTAAATTATAATATAACTACATGAAAATAATTTATATTAAACACTGTGACTAAAATAGGAACTCTTTAGCATTACTTCTCTTAAATGTACGTAAAATACTGTTAATCCGCCTCCCCCCCCCCCAAATCCTCCCCAAACATGACAAAAAATCAAAAAGTATTCAGAGGGTACCCGCTCTGAATACTTTTTGATTTCAACATTACTTACACGGAGTTTTTATTACAAATTTCAAAAAATTTGAATTTTTTTTTTTTTTCAGATTATTTGTGGGGATTTTGTGCGATATTCAATGAAATTTGCAGGGGTTTTTTTTGCGATATTTGATGAAATTTGCATCTTTTTTGTGATATTTGACGAAAATTGTAGTTTTTTAGCGATATTTGAAAAAAAAATGCATTTTTTTCTGCAATTCTTTAATAAAAATCACATTTTTTCACAATCTTTTGACAAAATTCATGTTTTTCTGCACGTTTCTTTCATGATCCTTTGATGAAATGGTCTTTTTTTTCTGATTTTTTAATGGAATTCACGTTTTTTTCATCAGTTTTATAAGCAAAATTAACAGGGGGGGTGGGGGATTTTTAAAAAGAATTTGAGTTTTCCCATGATTTTTTTGAAGACATTCACATTTTTCTGCAATCTTTTTGACAAAATTTGCATATTTTTTTGCAATTTTTTGACTTAATTTGCATTTTTACCACGATGTTTTGATGGTATTTGTATCTTTATATCGTGATTCTTTGATGAAATTTGTGTTTTTTTTTCACGATCCTCTGACTGTGATTTCTTTGTATATCTGACACACTCACGTTTTTTTCTTGTAATCTTTTGATGAAATGTTTGTTTTTTGGCGATCTTTCGATAAAATTCACAAATTTTTGCTATCATTTGAAAAAATTAGTGGCTTTTTTTTTTTTTTTTTCACGATTCTTTGATGAAATTTGCGTTTATTCAGCGATTGTTAGATGTAATTTCCTTTTATTTTTCTGCAGTGTTTTGATGTATTTTCCATTTTTTTGTGATCTTTCGACGCAATTTATATTTTTTTAGAGATTTTAAAGATGGGGGTGCATGTTTTGTCAGGATTTTTTGAAAATTTCAATTTTTTTTAAATAAAATAAGGGGAGGGCTTTAATTGGAAAGAGCAGATTATCGGTACTTTACAGTAGTTTATTTTTTATAAAATGGTTTTTGCTTATTTCAGCTTTTAAATTTTGATTTTTTTTTTTTTTTAACACATCTTTGAGAACATTTACATGTTATAATACAAACAATTCCATAGTAATTAAAATTAGAACATTTTAAAAGCATTTTCTGCTCATTCCATGCTTTTAATCCTTTCTGGCACAGTGGTCCCACTCTGGTCACACCTTCTTTTAATTCTAAACTTGCAAACGATACAAATAATATTTTAATAAAATTTTGCTTTTACAATAAAGGCTTAAATTAAGGAGTCCTTAATTTCTAAAAATGTTGTTTATAAATTCCAGTGTCAGTTAATTATTTCTCATTTTATGAGCAGAAATTGTCTGTGCCGGAAAGGGTTAAGTCTTGAATTTCTTAGAAAGCATTTACATCTTGCAAATAACTATCATGCCAAATTTCAATTTTCTAAATCACTTCAGTACCACAATACTGATATACCAGCTTTGTAAGGTCTTCACTTGGCAGAATGCCAAGCCGATTCCATTCAGACTTCGGGGGTAGTAGCCTATGAGGCCGAGAAATGATATTAAATATTGTTTTCTATTTTTTGTTCCGAGTGAAATTTTATTTTAAAATAAATAGATTGTGGACCTATTATTAGTTCTCAGAATAACCTTTCCAAAATATATATTTTCTCCTACATTTTTGTGAATTTTAATAAAAACATATCTGTTTTTTTTCTTTTTTTTTACATTTATATTTATGGCTAAAACGCAGTTTTAACGACTGCTTGGTATCTGACTTGGCGGCTTTGCAAGAAATTCGCCAATTCTAACAACCTAAATATTCAGGGCACTTGTGTGTCATATACTCATTGGGATTTACTTGGCGCCAGAATGGCGTTATTTTGTCTCATATGGTAACCCTGATATTGTTTATTTTTTGATAAATTGTTTATTTACCTTAATTTTTTTTTAATTATATAAAATGTTTTTTGCTCTATTGTTATTTGTTTTTAAAATTTATTATATTTAAAAATTATTTTATTTATTGTTATTTTTTTAATAATAGAAAATAATTTAAAAATGTATATTTAACCAGTATTCGAAAATAAGGTTTTCGCCAAATTGACGTTAGAAATTTTTTTTACCAAACCTTGCGCATATATGATACCAGCGTCATTTCTCATTTCATATCCAATGTATGCAAATAATATAAATAAATAATGTACACAATAATGTAGCGAAATAATTTTAAAAAAATGCTAATCTGGCAAGATTTAAAATCACACTATTCAGGCGTTAATTCTAAAAAGATTAAGTTACGCTATATTGCGAGGGAAAAAGTTATAACCATACCTTTAAATCATCTTTTTTATTACATTTGTCTTTTTTTTAAATTTATTTTAGTGTAACTGAATTACAATGTAATGTTTAGAAAGAGATAATTGAATTAGAGAAACAAAAAGATATTCGCCAAAAAAATTCGACATATCTAGGATGTTTAATAAATAAACTCATCCTCGAGATGGTACGAACTCTCCCATTTTCGCATTAAACTCGCTCTTTTCGCCCATGCGCAGTTCTGTCCAGGTTTCTCTCAAACGTGGTTTATCAGTACTTGCAACTTTAGATTTTTTTTTTTTTTGCATTCTACTTGTGTTACTGACACTGACATAAAACAAAGCTTACTTTTGTAATCAATTTTTATTTTCTGATATTGCATAGAAATTGTAATTATGTATGCTTTTAGAATATTTTGTGCCTATTTTCACCTTTTTTACATTTCAAACTTTGCAGAAAGTTTTCTCAGAGAGTATTTATATTTTAATAAGTAACTACAATTTCAGATTTCAAGGCCTTTCGGTAACACAAAGATAAAAATCACATTTTTTTTTTTTTTTTTTTTTTTTGCAATTACACCTTTTAGAGGTTGTGCCGCCAGTATTTTGCTTCGATTATTTTTGAAATTGGTTTGGTAGTTCCAGGAATTAACCCCAACACATAAATACACAAATGTTATTTCTTTATAACACTAGTATAGATAGAAAGTAAGTTATCATGAATTTCATAAAAGCCTTTTTATGTGTGCATGAAATTTGTAGACATTAATGAATATTCAAGTGTTTTAGAAAAAGAAGTGTTTTTCTTTTTTCTATACGATTATATTATTTCTATAATATAATAATATTATAGTTTTTTTTTTTTTTTTTTTGAATTAATTTTTGCCTTAGCATAAAGGGCAAAATTAGCACTAGCCACCGGCTGCATGGCCAGTACATGAGAAAAAGTGGCCAGTGAAAAATTGTCTATCAGTGGCCACCTTGTGGCCAATTTTTTACAAGGAGATAATACAATTTACTTATATTTCATCAGAGATTCTACTTTTTTAGGTTTCAATATATTTATATTATCATATTTATTTGGGCTATTCAGTTTTAGATTAATACTTATAGAAATTTTACTGCTTAATATTTTTAAATAAAAAAGTGGCCACTTGAAAAATTAGTCTTACTGGCCAGTGGCCGATAACGAAATTTCCCAATTTTGCCCTATACCTTAGCAGCAGAATTTTTATCTGCAGTCTGCAACACAAATAGAAACTTTAAAAACAGTTTGTAGAATGTAAGGATAAATGCCCTCTTTCTAGACCCTCGCATAATTATGTTACATGCACTGAAACCACCCAAGTACATAAAAAGTAGGGATGCACCGAATATTCGGTATCTATTCGGTATTCGGCCTATTCGGCCATGTTACCGAATATTCGGTTAGGCCGAATATCAAACTATTCGGTTCAGCCGAATATTCGGCTTGGCCGAATATCAAACTATTCGGCCTGCCGAATATTCGGTTTAGCCGAATATCAAAGTATTCGACCAAATCTTATATATTCAATGAAACCTTTTTAAACAAATTTTTAAAAACTTTTCACAATTTCAACTTTTAACTGTCAATTTATAAATATATTTAAAATAATTAAAAAGAAAGTCATATTTAAATAAAATAGAATGTTTTTACATTATTTATTTGTTGTTTATAAAGTATAACTTAAGAAAATTAACCATGAGAAAGATTAAAATGGTGATTTATTAGGATTCTCCTTAAGAATAAATGATGTGCAAATGAAAGTTCCTAAATTTTGTTTAGTAAATATTCCGTTTCTTGCTTTTCCCAAATAAAAGACCTTAAACAAGAAAGAAAAACATTTGAGAATAGTAATAGCTATCAAGGCAATTTTTGTTCATGAAACCATAATCAATTTATTGACTCATAAATACATTGTATTTCATCTCACTTTATATCAAACTTATGTTTTCGTTTGTTGCATTAACAATAAATAAGATACCGTACTGTATTTTCAACTTACATGCTTTGATTTGATTTCTGTAAAATATGATATGATGGGAAGGGTGGAAAATGCCATCATTCATATGAAAAGAACTATGAGTTAGATATTCCTTTATTCAGAATTAAATTGAAAGTATTTGTACTTTATATTGAAAAAAATCTGCCTTGAGTTATTGAAAAAGGACAATTAAGAGACTGTAAAGTTTTACTTCATCCATGTTTTCATTATTTCTCTTTGATTTTAAAATGTTTGTTTTAATTCGTAGAAGAAACCATGAAATTTAAAATTTTATTAATTCAAAAAGTCTCAATTGTGCTTCTTAAATAACTAAAGGCAGATTTTTTTTCAATACTAAATTTTCTTATAAAACACCCTTGTTTATCAAAATGTAAGTTTCTTTTATTAAATACAGTAGACTCCCTTAAATCCGCACAGCTTGGGACCAGAGGTTTTGCGGATTTTTGAATTTTGCAGATTTCTGGTCATTGCTTTTACATTTTTAAAAAAATAATTTGAATGTAATTAATAATGAAATCAAAAGTATAATGAATGCATACGATATACTAAAATATTAAAATAAGTAATAAACTAAAATAATAAAAATTTAGATATTTTTAAAAATGATTAAAATACTAAAAGGAAAGATCAAATTAATAATCAATAATGTACAATTAAATATTCATTATAAAAGAGGAAATGTGTTTTTTCTAAATTATTCAATGAAACTGGCCTCATAAAGGTTCATATCTAATTCACATCAGGATCATAAAATAATGAAACTTTATTTCCGATTTAGCCAGACTTAATAACCAAAAAAGCTTGATTAATACATAAATATATTTGGTAAGATTGTGATTACCAGTGATATTAGCAATATCTTTATTTTTTCAGAAATAAATTATTCTTTCTTCATGAAAAAACATGAATTCAATAACCTTAACAAAAATTATAAATTAAAAAATGTGTGGAATTGATATAAAACTGAAAAAATCAATTTTTACACCTACATCTGAACTGAATGTTTCATTGTTTACATCCGTAAAATATATGCGGATTTTAGAGAGTTGCGGATTTTAGGAATGTGGATTTGAGGGAGTCTACTGTACTATGTAAAATTGTTTTAAAAAGTAACATTTTAATACCTTTAAACTTTGAAATATAAAAAGTATTTGGAAAGCCGAATATTCGGTATTCGGCCGAATAGTTAACTATTCAGTTGGCCGAATATTCGGTATTCGGCTCAACAATTACTATTCGGCCAACTGAATATTCGGTATTCGGTTCAAGTGTCGGCCGAATATTCGGCATTCGGTATTCGGCCAAAATCACTATTCGGTGCATCCCTAATAAAAAGAAAAGTACTTTTAAAAATAAGTTACTTTTATCCTCAGAATTTTTAACACCATCATACATTATCCAAAAAGGGGAGAAAATCCACTAACAGCACTATGTTTTTTTTCTGTGCCACATTAACAAAATTAGTGTTTTTTAACGATTGTTTGACAAAATTTGCCATCTTTTGACAATATTTTTGTGAAATTTGCCATTTTTTCAAGATTTTTTTAAAAAGAAATTTCATAACAGTATGGCAAATTCACTTTTTTTATGATAGCTGGACAAAATGTGTTTTTCCATGATCTTTTGACACATTTTGCAGTTTTTGGGGGATTTTTTGACGAAATTTGTCATTTTCTCATTATCTTTTGACAAAATTTGCCGTTTTTTTGAGATTTGTTTACAAAATTTATCGGGTTTTTTTTCAGGATTTTTTGATGAAATTTGTTATTTTACCCCGATTTTTTGACAAAATTTGTCGTTTTCGATATCTTACGATGAAATTTGCATTTTTTCGTGATACCTGGACAAAATTTGCGTTTTCTCATGATCTTTTGACAAATTTTGTCATTTTTTCACGATTGTTTGATGAAATTTGCATTTCTTCATAATCTTTTTACAAAATTTGTGGTTCTTTCAAGATCTTTAGACGAAATGTACCTTTTTTGGCAATCTTTTGACAAAATTTGTCATTTTTTCATGATCTTTTGACAAAATTTGCCATTTTCCAAAAAACCCATGTTTTTTTGTTTTTTTTTTTTGACACCTAAATAAAATCTGTTGTTTTCTTGAAATCTTTAGACGAAATTTGTCATGTTCTTCCAATCTTTAGATAAAATCTGCCATTTTTTCACGATCTCTTTACAAAATTTGCAGTTTTTTCAGGATCTTTTGTCGAAATTTGCTCTTTTTAGATCTTTTGACAAAATGTGTCATTTTTTTCGAGATTTTTTGATAAAATTAATAATTTTTTGTGATTTTTTGGACGAAATTTGCTGTTTATCTTTTGACAAAATTCGTGTATTTTTTCAAATTCGTGTTTTTAGAAAAAAATTTGTCGTTTATGTGCAACCTTTAGATGAAATTTGTCCTTTTTTTAAAAAATCTATTTACATAATTTGCCATTTTTTGGAATTTTTTAACGAAATTTGTTGTTTTTCCGTGATTTTTTAATGAAATTTGCTGCTGTTTCAAGATCTTTTGAGAAGATTTGTGTTTTTTACGTGATCCTCTGATATAACTGGCATCTATGGCACAATTGACAATTTTTCTTCAAATTGAGGAACTTTATTTTATTTTATTTTTTTGTGGTGGTGGTGATGGGGGTAGACTATTTGTCTAAATTTGCGTTATTGTGTGTCCAAATTTTTGGATTTATGACAGATTTTTTTTTTTTTTTTTTTTTTTTTTTTAAGAAATGTTGTCTTAATTTTTCAGAAAACTCAGAACAAAATCATCCTACATTTATACTTTAACGCGAGTCGGAAGTTTGTCAATTGTATATGGTGCGGATCATATTACAATGGCACATAGCAAATAATTGCTAGCATTTTTTATTAGTTTTCTAAATTTTAACAGTTGAAAAATAGTCTGCAAGACGTCCTCAAGAGTCTGCGACATGCAATGCAGCATTGTGCCAATTCTGAGCCTGAGTACTTTGCTAAATGAAGATATTTCCTCGACAGTCGAATATCCAGTTTGGATGCCATATTCTCAAAGATTACTAATCTTTTATAGGAAATACAGAAATGCTGTAATCTTAATGAGTAAGAATGAAAATAATGACTTCATAAATGTGCCAAAAAGTAGCAAGCTTGGTTTAAAAAAAGAAGATTAACCTGTATTTATTTGGCAGTTCTCTTTTTGAAAAATTGCCCCACAGCAGCCTTTTTTTTTTTTTTTTTTTTTTTCTAGAACACTACAATGTGTATCAAATCAATTTTTAAAATCAACACAATTTAGGAAATTTAATAATACTTTATGGATTTAATTAATGAAAAGTAATTTTGAGTATTTAAAAAAACATAATAATAAACTATATTTTAAAAACAACTTTGAAACTTTATGTGAATATTTAACTTGTACAAACAAATGTTATTCTGTACAATAATAAAGTATTATCTTTTTTTTTTTTTTTTTTTTTTTTTTTTTTTACATGGCTCATGGTTTTGTACAAAAATGTTTAATTTGGCCCATGGCTTTAAACTAGTTTGACATACCATGCGAAACCTGCTAGAAAGATTCACAAAACTGAACGAGATAAATAGGTTTTCTGCATCATCTAGCACTAGGGGGGATGTATGATTATAAAAAATAATAAACTAGTACATACCATAGAAGTACAGGTTACAACAGAGACAGTTTCACAGACTTGTGCACATTTTCATACACTTCATGCTTCACGCTAGAATAAAAATGACAAGCATGCATTAGCATATGTATAATAAATTCAAAAACCGAACAAATTAATGATAAATTATACGCTTATATCTTTGTAACGTAAAAGTATGCATTATCAGTACTTTAAAAATATTATATATTCCAGTTTGGACGGTATTTACCACCTATGAAAAAACTTAGTTTGACAGTTTGTCATTTTTATGAAAATTTATCTACTAAGTTTTCATTTTTCCAGGGATAAAACTTTTTTGGGTATTAAATACTATAATTCCATATAACAATATTCACTAATTTAGTTTCCAATCAGGTATAAATTTTTGAGTGTGTACATTCTCAGTGAGTAAAAGAATATGAAAATAGTGGGTTTTAATGAACATAAAAAGTCTAGAAAACTTTCATCTGTGTTTTCCACTTACAAGAACTCAAAATTTTAAAGATATACATTTGTCATTACTGGACATAAAAATTATCATAACTATCATGAGAATGCATATTACAATATTTAATATATTTATCTTAATGGAAATTAGTTTATTAATTTTTATTTAAACTACATGAAAAAAAAAAAAAAAAAAAAAAAAAAAAAAAAAAAAAAAACATGGTTGGCAAGTTTTTGACACATGATGGTTTTTACAGATTTTACCATGGTTTTTACTGTTATGTCAAAAACAGAATTGCAAAAAAGCTGGCTAAATTTAAAAAAAAAAAGGCCAGGCTGGTGGCTTTTATTGATTTTAACCAGCTTTTTTTTTTTTTTTTTTTTTTTTTTTCCTTAATTGGCTTTTATACAGTGAAGCATTTTAATTATAAGCTACACATTTTTAAATGTCTTTTAACTAGTTTTAATGATGTTTAATTTACTTTGAGTTTCATAAATGTATTTATTAAAATGAAAATTGGGATTTTAATTATGACTCTTGGGATTTTAATTATGAAAAATTGGGATGGGCCAATTTTTCAATAACGAAGACATTAATACTAGAATAACACATTGATAGAGTTGCTAGTGGTTTATAGACAGAATTGCAAATATGTCAGCTAAATTGTAAAATGACCATACTAAATGCTTTTTCTGATTTACATTAACCTTTAATTTCACCCTTGTTTTTCTATTATTACTGTTTTATAAAATTAAAGAGGATAATGGTTACATAGTCACATGTTTTATTACTTAACTAATTTTAAGAGTTATTAAAATGTCGTGTTTCATTCCCTATAAACATAAAAAAAAACACTATTTCCCACTATTGAAAATAGTATGAATTATGCATACTTCATAATACAGGCATGAGATTGCAAAAAGTTGAAAAAAGAGGAAAAGTGTGTGAACTGGAAAATGAGAAATTATTTTAAACAGCGTGTGTATAAGACAATTATGAAGCTCATTTTATTCACAACAAAACTGTCAATATTTTTGTTTAAATCCTGTTTTATTTTACTTTTTGGGGAGGAGGGGGGGGGTCACAGTGAATCCATTTATGCAAATATTATAAGTAGTTCTGAAATTAAACTTTCTATTTTAAGTTCATACTCCTTCTGAAGCAATGTTTTACACAGCAGTCTTAGCTAGTTGTACAATTTAAATTTTAACATGTTTTCACTTAGAACATCAATTAACAAACATGGCAAGTTAATGTTTAATTTGCCACTCAATTGCAAAATAGTTGTTGAAAACAATATTGCAGCAAATTTTCTGCAATTCTATCTTAAAATTTGTATTTTTTCTGCGATTCCTTCACAAAATTTGTGTTTTTTTTGCGATCTTTTGTCGAAAATCATGTTTTTTCGCGATTTTTTACCAAATGTCGCGGGTTTTTTTGCGATTTTTTGACGAAAATCGCAGTTTTTTCGTGATATTTTGACGGAATCCACGGTTTTCTCGCGATCTTTTGACAGAATCCACGGTTTTCTCGCGATATTATAACGATAATTGCATTTTTCTGGCGATATTTTGACATAAACCGCGTTTTTCTCATGATAGTTTGACGAAAACTGTTTTTCTCGTGATATTTCGACAAAAATAAAATTTTTTCGCGATCTTTCGATGAAAAAAACATTTTTTCACTATCTTTTGGTGAAAACAGCGTTTTTTTTCAGCGATCTTTCGACGAAAATGGTGTTTTATACAGCGATCTTTCGACGAAAATGACGTTTTTTACAGCAATCTTTCGACGAAAATGACGTTTTTTACAGCAATCTTTCAACGAAAATGGTTTTTTTTCCTGCGATCTTTCGATAAAAAGCGCATTTTTATTCCGCAATATTTTGACGAAAATCTCATTTTTTCGGGATCTTTTAATGGAATTGCGTTTTTCTCGCAATATTTTGATGCAATCTGCGTTTTCCTCGCAATGTCTTGTCAAAAATCACATTTTTTTTGCGATGTCTTGCCAAAAACAGCGTTTTTTTTTTGTGATGTCTTAACAAAACCTCGTTTGTCTCTTGATATTTTGACAAAAATTGAAAATTTTCGCAGTCTTTCGGCGAAAATAGTGATTATTTTGCAACCTTCCGACGAAAATCGTGTTTTTATTCCACAATATTTTGACAAAAATAGCTTTTTTTGCAATATTTTGTCAAAAATCCCGCGATCTTTGATATAAAAAAGTTGGAAACGCGGAAAATAACAAAAAAGCGGAAAAACGCGGAGGAATCTCATGCCTGATAATACATTATATTTCACAATCTATTTCAGTATTCTCAATTAGCATATGCATGAATATATTCAAATTTTCGGAAGAGGATGCCTTAAATTTTCGGAAGAGAATCACCCCTGTATCGTTTGATAAGCTTTGCCATGTTTTTTCGTGATCTTTTGGTGATACTT
The DNA here is from genome assembly GCA_964019185.1 of Maratus speculifer. NCBI lineage: Eukaryota > Metazoa > Arthropoda > Arachnida > Araneae > Salticidae > Maratus > Maratus speculifer. Next base: position 24,452,382 of record OZ025289.1, on the reverse strand, counting down.
GCTGACGTTTTTTCGCAATTTTTATGACGAAACTTGCCTTTTTTAAAGAAACCTTTTGACAAGCTCTGCCATATTTTTTTGAGATTTGTTGACAAAATTGGCCGTGTTTTTTCGCCATCCTTTAACGAAATTTGTCGATTTTCACGATTTGTTGACAAAATTTGCCGTTTTTCCAAGATTTTTTTTTTTTTTTTTTTGCGATTTTTTACTGAAATTCAGATTTTTTCCATGATCTCTTGAAAAAAATTGGCAATTTTTCTTATAACGACTGACTAAATTGATTTTTTTCGGTGATCAATTCTCGAAATTTACGATATATTTTATGTCCGAATTTTCGGATTTATGACCGATTTTTTGTAATTTTCGAAAATGATTACCTTAATTTATCAGAAAATTCAGACCATAATCTTCTTGACACTACTTATTTTTATTTAAAATTAGAGAAATTAATTTCTAAGATTTCAATAATTGAAGCAACTGTAAAACTGGTGTAAAGCTTTTCTAACTATTGCTGTATTTAGAAAGTAATAGAATTGGTAAATTACAACTGAATTTAGTAAAAAAAAAAAAAAAAAAAAAGGCATAATGCATCTACATTTGAATTAGGGATGGGACGAATAGTGATTTGGCCGAATAGCCGAATACCGAATATTCGGCCAAATTTTAGGCCGAATACCGAATATTCGGCTGCCAAATAATAACATTTTTTTCCAATAAAGAAAATAACTTTTAATTATACATAATTTAAAAAATAGGAGCTCATTAATCATTACTATTCTTAAACGCACTTTTAAATGAATTTTTAAATTTGAAAAACTTATTTTAACACAAAAAAAATTATGAAATTGCATTATATCTTTTCATCCTAATGTACATCAAATTCATTTTCAGTAAGTCAGGAAGGTAAGATATTTCCATTAAAATACGAAGAATGTACTTCATGTTTACTATCAAATGATACTTTTACCCTTTATTGCATCCAAAATCAATAATATTCTTAAATCTCTCTCTCTCAGAACTCACAAGGAGATATTTTTTGAAATAAACTTTAATTAAGTAAATTTTATCATTGAGAATTTGTGTCCTTGATGATAAAAAAATTAGTAAGAATGAGACTGTTCTGAAATCAATTGCAGAGCTTTGAATTACAAATTATGTTAAAGCAAAATGTATGCTTACAAAACAAAATCTTTGACATTTCAATCTTTCATACAATATTCAACTTCAATATTCTGCTTATTCAACAAACATTAAAAAGATAAACAGAAATTAATAACAACATGAATGAAGGAAGATGTAAATTAAAAAAATATATATAATAATGTTACATATTTAAGTCAGTAATTATGCAAATAATTATTTAAAAGTAAAAACTATAGAATAGAAAAAATTATTTTGTTCAATATTTAGAATTTATATTTAAATATTTATAAAAACCATCTTCATAAAGCAAGTTGTGTCATCTAATGAGTATCTAGTTTGACAACAGTTCTGTTTTCATATGTACTGTTGTACTTGGAATAGTGATATTTGATATTAAATCTTAAAAATGAATCTTCGTTAATACACTTAGTGAATGAATTTTTTCATTTCTTACTTTGTAGAAAATAAGTTATGAATTTCATAAGAGCTCTTATATGTGCATGGAATTTGCAGACATTAATAAAAATTGGAATGTTTTAGAATAAGGCAGTGTTTTTCTTTTTCTTTTCTATATCTTTTTATACCTTGAGTTGTAATATGTCATTCTCTAATGAAGACATTTGCCATACAATTGAATCTTTAATTTGGGAAGCATTTTCTAAAATATCACTAACTTTTATAGGAAGTACAGAAAGGTTGTATATAGGCTGCTTTAGTATTTGAATAATTGTATATTTTGTAAATAAGAATGAGAATGACTTCAAGAATGTGTCAGAATGTAGCCAATTTAAATTGGGGAAAAAAATTGCAAGAAATGAAATTTTTCAAATTCTAAATTTATTTGGCAAGATATCTTTCACTATTCGGCGAGACTTTAGCAATATTCGGCCAGATAACTTTAAACATTCGGTTATAGGTATTCGGCCGAAGCATTCGGTCAACAAGCCTTCAATATTCGGCCAACCGAATATTCGGCAAAAGGGCCGAATAGGCAGAATACCGAATAGTGGCCGAATATTCATCCCATCCCTAATTTGAATCAAGTGGTGAGTCTGAAAAAAAAAAAAAAAATTCTGAAATTCAGACTTTTTTGAAAGGTTACATCAAAAGGGGAAGGACTGGGAATAGCCCCCCTTTTTCGTTAATTATGCGTTTTTTTCACAATTCTTTGGCAAAAATTGCGGGGTTTTTTTTGTAATTCCTTGAAGAAATTTGCATTTTTTTCGCGAACCTTTGATGGAATTAACGGATTTTATCGCGATCCTATGACAAGATTCTCATTTTTTCTGTAATTCTTTGACAAAATTTGTGTTAAGATTTTGTGACGAAATTAAGATTTGTTTTTGTTATCCTTTGTAAAAAATTTCGTTTTTTTTTTTTCCTTTTCGCAATCGTTTGTAGAAGTTTACGTTTTTTCCCGTTATATAAAAAAAAATTTCTGCTTTTTTGCTATTTTTTGAAGAAAAAAAAAAAGTGCTTTTTTTTCACGATCCTTTGCCGAAATCGGCGATTTTGTATGCAAACAATTGACGAAATTGAATTTTTTTGCGAATATTTGTCTAAATTCGCTGTCTAAATTAATTGTCTAAAATATTTTTTTGTTCCGAATTTTCACACTAGACCCTTTTTTTTAATTTTTAAAACTGAATGTCTAATAAATATATTTTTTAAAAGCTAGGCGTCAAATTTGACAACCGAGAATAATTTTGTAGTTGTCAAATTCAATTCTTTAGTTGCATTTGATGACTAACGACCGCTAATTCTAACACTGGTAACAATGCTTCCATGAATGCTTTGATGTGTTACATTTTATCATAATCCAATTAAATATAATTCTTAAGAATGTGTAATATAAGTAGAACTATGAAATATAGAAGTTTAAAATACATTTTTTGATTATATTTTCTTTTTTCCAAGATTTATGTTTTGTCAGACATAATGCCCTCACAGTTGACTTCTAGCAGTTATAATAGACTTATTTATTTGAAAAATTAGAAATTTATAACTTTTTTAGTAGTAAATAATTAAATATGTATTAAAAATAAATCAATCCAAATTTAATATGGATTTGATACTAATTAATATTTTAAAAATAAAAGCTGGCTTTTTTAAAGTAAATAAAACAAAAAGCCAGCCGTTTTTTTTTTTTTTTTTTTTTTTTTTGCCCCAATTAAAAGCTGGCAACCCTGGTCAAAAATGGCAAAAACTGTCAAAAACTTTTTTTTTTTTTGTAGTTTGCTTTTACATTATAATTACTATTATTTTTTCATTCTATCATATTATGTCATTTTACATAAAATTTTCAATATCAAAAGACTCTAAAGTATATACATCCTAGAAAAACAAAAAATAATTGCATTAGAATGTATATATTTCTGCTAGATATCGACAATAATTTTAAGCTATTTGGTATAGTGTAAAAATGAAATTTCTTTTAAAAATTTCTATAACCCATAGTATTATATTTTAAAATGTATCTAATTTCGACAGAATTTATTACACTGTTTAAAACAAAATAGTTTTCTTAGAAATTTCCTCAGAAGTGAGTTTTTTTTAAGTGTTTGATTTAATTTGTTAATTGATTGTTTTTAGTTTTACATTGTGAAACTAAAACTTGATTTCTATAAATATATTTCTATACATCTTTTGGAAGGAAGAAATGACTTGTTCTTTAAATTTAAATCTTGTAGAGATTAAAGTTTGCAAATCAATATTAAACTTTAAACCATGTGAAAACTCTATTTTTTACTGTATATTTTTTAGGTAATTTATTATAGTGTTATTTCTTAATCTTGGTATTATTTCCTTCAAATAAATAAAATACTAAATATTTTAACTAAAATCTAGACCCATAAAAAACAATTTATTAAAAAGTTAACTGCAATAAAAATAATTAAATAAAAGGTTTTAAGAGTTTTTAAATTTAAGAATTTGAAAGTTAAAAGATTTTTACTTATACATTCATATTGTATGTAATAAAAATAGCCAGGGTTGGTAAAAAACCGGGTTTTTTTCAAAAAAAACCAAAAACCATGGTTTTTTTGGTTTAAACCGGGTTTTTTTTTAAATATGCTTTTTGATTACATATACATGCATTTTTATCAATAAAATAAATATTTTTTAATATATAAGTAATATAGTTTGATTTAAAAGTAATTCAAATCAATATAATTATTTAATATACAATCAGTTATATAGAAATTGTAGTAATTTAAAATTTAAACATTTTTAGTAAAAGCTATGTCCTGTGTTTTATAAATCAATTGCTCTACATAATAAAACAAAGACCATGAAAATCTTAAAAAAACATCTTTTAATTACTAGTACTACAAATATATATATGATGTAGTTTTATAAATAAAATTTATTTTCACATGACTTTTCAAAATAATTTCTTTGAAATACTTGTTATATGAGATGTCTGATTTTTCTGTTAGAATAATATACAATGAACAATTATCTTTTATTGAAAATAAAGCTTTTTATAAAGAAGTTTTGGAATGATTTGAATTTAGCAGTAAAGTCTTCATACACTTTCAAGAAGTATTGTGTATTGCATTTGACACTTCTCCTCTGAAACTGCCAGGTTTAAAAAATATGACGATAAAATAAACAAAAATACCTATTTAATAGTTTTTCAGACTGCTGAAGAAAACATTGATCTTAACCCTTTCGGGTCTGGTGTACTATTAATAGTACATGTCATTTAATGGAGTATTATTTTGTTTTAAAAAAACCTGTGCAGGGTTGGGTTTTTGACGTCAAAAACTGGTTTTTGACATGACAGTGGTAAAAACCGTGTTTTTACCGGTTTATTCCGTCGAAAACCTATCATTTCCAATTTTCCTTCGATTTGTAGTGTAAGTGCAGCGTACAATACATTTTTAGATTGATTTTTCCTTGTTGTTCTTGTTAACATTATTATACAGAATTACATTTATTAAATTTATTTAAAAGAAGAACATTTTCTAAATTAAAAAAAAACTAAAAATACAAAAATAAAAGGAAAAAACATCAATTTGTCATATCTCCATTAATATAGATTCTGTTAACTGCAATGGACATTTATATTAAATGATATTAAAATGTTATTGTAATTTTTAAAAACCATTCAATATACAATTTTAATAAAATATATTAAAATAATTTTAGAGGTGAAAAAATGCTGTTATATGGCATATATAACAGTATATATATGGTTTATAATTCATATCTTATGCATTTCATATATGCAATTGAATGGTGATTTTTATTTTCACTTCAACAAGCAGAATCTTAAAAATTTTAAATTAATAAAATTTTTATAAAAATCTGTAAGACTCGATTTTAATTGAAAGCTGTTAGACTTAATTTAGAGCGTAACAAAACAATATTTAACAAAATTTAGGATATAATAACTTATACATTTATATTACAGTTTTTATGTGTCAACTTTAGTGCAAATATACATTAATCTTATAGACCATTCCAGCTCCTATATGTTTAGATATAAATTTTTACCTGAATAGCCGTGAAATTTTTTTAAATCCAAATTTATTAAAGCTGCCATCAAGTCAAATTACTTATGTCCTGTTTACATTTTATTTAAATAAAATGTAAAGTGAATTGAAAGAAATAACACATTGCATATTTTATTACATACATATATGATTACTTACAACTTTATTTTTAATGCAGTTAACTTTTTAATTAATCGTTCTTTATGGGTCTACATTTCAGTTTAAAAAAATAGTAGTAAAATTTAATATTTTATTTACATATTTATTTGAAGGAAATAATATCAAGACTAAGAAATAACACTATAACAAATTATTTAAAAAATATATACTAATTAATAGAGTTTTCACATGGTTTAAAGTTTAATATTGATTTGCAAATTTTAATCTCTACAAGATTTAAATTTAAAGAACGTGTCTAATTCTTCCTCCCAAAAGATGTATTAAAATAAATATTTATATCAATATTTATATTGATATAAATATTTATATCAAGTTTTGCTATATAGGAATAAAAACAATTGATGAACAAATTGGATTAAACACTTCAAGAAAACTTACTTCTGAAGAAATTTTTGAGAAAGCTATATTTTGTTTTAAATATTATAACATGAAATTATACACACTGTCAAAATTACATACATTTTAAAATCTAATACATATGGGCTATAAAATTTCTTCAAAAAATCTAATTTTTTTTACTCTATGCCAAATAGCTTAAAATTATTGTAGATGTCTAACAGAAATATATATACATAGTATTCTAATGCAATTATTTATGGTCTTTCTTCGTTGAATAAATATACTTTAAAGTCTTTTTGATATCGAATATTTTATGTAAAACTACTTTAATACTTAAAATAGAATGAAAAAATAATAATTATTATAATGTGAAAACAAACTACTAAAAAATAGGTTTTTGACAGTTTTCGACATTTTTGACATGACGGTAAAAACCATGGTAAAATCCGGTAAAAACCGTCATGCGTCAAAAACTTGCCAACCCCGCCTGTGCTACTATTTACATGTAGTAATGTTAGTATATGTCTATGCAATTATTTTTTGGCTTCATTTATGTTTAGGCATTTAGTAATAATAATAATTATTGCTATTTGCTTCATTCTCTTTGCTCCGTTTATGATTCTTTTATTTTATACATATATTTCCCTCGTTAAATTTAAAATAAAAGTTACTTTCCTGGAAGAATCATGTGTAATAAAGCGAAAAAAGTATTAGAAATTTGTAATATAAGTTAAATCTTATTAAAATAAAATATTTTCTAAACATCTCTAAAAATTCTTCCTTAGCCTATTTTCATATGAACATGAATTGAATAATGCGCAAAACTACAACATTCGTTGTCTTTGAGACCATGAAATGTCCGTTAAACACAAATCAATCTATAAGGACAGCTAGTGTTAATGTAATTAATGTAAAAGTATTTTTTCCTAAAAATTGAAAAAAAATTCAGACCTGAAAGGGTTAAAATAGAAAGTAGTTTTATAAATGCTGTCATCCACTAAAGCATTTAAACAACCATCAGACTCTGGCTTTTTTCTAAGCTACATTATAACTCTTAGTACTTTTAAATGTCTAAACTAAAAATTATATCTTTTTAGGCATTTTTTCTATTATGTCAAAGTTCTATTATGTCATGTTCAAGTAAACCTTGTCTTGATCTATCTCTTCCCCCCACCCCCCTGCCCCTGTATTTTTTGGCTGATCTAAGCAGTACGTTCAGTTATGCAATAGAAGATTTATATATATTTTATTGCATATTTTAGTAAAATGTAAAAGATGCTTCCCTAGCACCAAATTTTTCAATATCTTTTAATTTGACTTCATCTCTTGATATTTCTTTTTATTCTTAAAAGATAATACCACCAATCAAGAAAATTTTCTTTTAAAGCTTGACTGAAATCTTAAAGGTTATTTTATTTTATTAACTATAAATCTGCATTTCTCAAAAGAAAACAATTTTTTTTTTTCAGAATATTGCATATTTTTAATTTATTTTATCTTTGCTAAATTTACATAATTTAAGTGTTTATTTTAGGTCTTCAGATATGTTCATCAATGCATGAAATTTGCATTATACATGCATACTAACAGGACCTAGACTAGACTCACTATGTCTTATGATGACTGCTGACACAAGTCTGTTAAAAGTAGAAATTACTTACATCCAATAACCTAAAACACTTAAATTACAAAAATGAAAAAATACATTAGATTTGTTTAAAAAAAAAAAATCGGTTTAAACTGTTAGAACCATGCTGGTAAAAGAATAAAATCTTAATGCAAAAGCCCCAGTACCAATGTAGAAATGCAAGAAAAACAGACTTACTAAACCCAATAACCAAAAAGCCCCCCCCCCCCCAAAAAAAAAAAACACCTCATAGTCAATAATTCATTAACATATTGCATAGATAACAAAAGGCAATCAGTGGAGAAAATTAATTGATTATGCCTTCATTGAGGCTTTGAGAAATTATGTAATCCTTAGTAAATTTTAACTAATCAAGTAATTTAAGTAGTAAAAGTGCAGTTTTAGCTTGAATCTGCTATTCTGGCTATTTTTTAAGTTAAAAAAAAAGAGGAAAGAAAACTATCTAGTTTTTTTTCTAACTAGCTAATTTTAGAAAAATTAATTATTCTGCCTTGTAGATTTATAGCTTGTACGAAAATTTAGGTTGATTAAAAATGTTTGTCATTTTAAAAATTTATTTATTCATCATTTCTCTAAAGCTTTGCTTGTTAGCTTCTGCATAACTTGGATTTTGCATTTATCAATAATGTGTAAAATAAATCAAAACATTACAGAAAAACAATAAAAAAACCAGATAAAAAAAAAACCAGCATGGTTTTTTTAAAAAAACCATTTGGTTTAAACCACGGTTTAAACCAAACAACCCTGAAAATAGCAATGTATTATTTCTTTCAATTCACTTTAAATAATACCTAAATAATTTTAAAATGTAAGCTGGACATAAATAATTTGACTTTATGGTAGTTTTAATGAATTTATATTTTAAAAATATTTCACGACTTTTCAGGTAAAAATTTATATCTCTAAACATATAAGAGCTGGAATGGCCTATAAGATTAATATAAATTTGCATTAAAGTTAACATGTAAAAGCTATAATATAAATCAGGCCTGTCCAACCTTTTACAAAGCAGGGGCGCTTTTCAGATTTTAGCAAAGAATGAAGGGTGCCATTATTAATAGAGCTCAAATCATGCAGTTAAATCATCTCACAGTATTAGTAGTGATATATGTAAACATAAATCGCAGTAGAAGATATAATGTGCCTATGGATCTGAAGCACCGTGAAAAAAAAAATATATATACAGTAGAACCCCGCAAATCCAGACCCCGTTAATCCGAATAATCCGGATCAATTTGGTGGAATTTTTTTTTTCAAGTTTGAGAAGTGATTGGCAAATTTCCATAACATAATTTTATTTCGACCTCATATTCTGAATAAATAAGTATTTTCTGAAATTTTTTCGGAAGAATACCTCAAACTTTCTTATTTAAACTCTTTAATGTTATCTATGAAAGAAACAACTATACATCATTTAAGCTTTGCCAATTCCAATTTTCACACTTTTCTATTTATTCCATTTGGAGATGTCATCTTAAGCTCATTGCTTAATGAAGTTTTACTCAGAGCATTGCAAGAAAACAAAGTAAAATAGTCCGTATAGACACACTGACTGATAAGGATCGTGATCCGATATTTGTCAACCAGTCCATAGGACCTCTATCTATCAACTACTCTTGGAAACAATCTTCTTGAGGCTGTTTCCTTATCTTCGTGCCAAAACCCTTCTACAAATCACTTTCGGAAAATTGAAATAAAAGGAGGAAGAATGCTCAAGAGAATGCGTGACCATGCAGCCTTCAAAAATTGTAGAATATGACAAATTTTATAATTACAAAGTAAACATTTTTACTGTCGGTGAATATTGATTATGTTCAATATAAAGGTGATTTCCTTTGAATATTATACATTATTTTATTTCATTTGTTCACATTCTCCGGAAAATCCGGATTTTCGACAATCCGGATTGGGGCTGGTCCCAATTAATCCGAATTATCGGGGTTCTACTGTATATATATATATATATATATATCAAAATATCTTTAAATCATAGTAAATTTAGAATTATATAGTTTTCTGTGAGACGCTATCTCAAAAAACTTTGTAGTGAAAAATGCCAGAAACTTCAATCTGACTTTTAATTAAAATAAAAAGGAAATGAGAAAAATTAAGGTTTTTTTTTAAGGATGAATAAATACTCCTTCATTAAGTTTGAAGGCACATATATTTCATTATAAAAAGTACAAAATAAAAAACAGACATTACTGACCAATCCATGTTTTTTTTTTTTAAAGAAATAACTTAGAAGAGCTTTCATTAATAAAAATTCTATTGCACGATTTTATAAATTTTATTTTACATAATGAGAAAAATATCCAAAATTTAAAATGTTTGGCAGAATGAAATGACACCCCTTATAAAACATCCATATTAAAAACAGCAATGGTCGAGTGTAAGAACATTAATAACAACAGCAACACAAGGCTGAACTTTCATGCACCAAGGAAAAGAAAGTGGTGCATTTATTTTTCTACATTTCAGATCTTCACATTCTAAAAAATCTATTGCCAACTTTTACCAATTTACATTGTCATACTTTTCATAACATTTTTCTTAAAGAATAACTATAAGTTAGTGAAAAAACGCAATAAAACATGGTTAATTTTTTTTTAATACGCTGATGTCTGCAATACGCTTACAAATGATTTAAAAATATTTTCCAATCACATAATCAAATATTTTAAATAAAGTATCCTTTTAAATGAAATTTTATTTTTAAAAAATGTTAGTAACAAGAAATCTTCAGAAGGGCGCAAAGAAACTTGTCAAATGGCGCCATGGCGCCCGCGGGCGCCACGTTGGACAGCCCTGATATAAATGTATAGGTTATTATGGAACAGATGCCGTATCTTCCTGTGAGTTGCCATTTTGGTTCCCTGATATCTTATGCATAATTATCATTAACCTTAAACTACAAAATGTAACTGAAATGATTATTTAATGATTGAATGAGATATTTCAAAAAATGATATTAAATTAAACAAGGCAATCTATTGTGGAAACTCAAAATTTGAAAGATCAAATTTTTAATAATAAAAATCTTTATTTATTTATTTATTTCTTAAAATATTAAGTAAAGTGAAAAAAAAATTTTTAGTGTACATAAGTCTTATAAATATTTATTTTATGTTTCCCCCAAACAATAATTGCAAAATAAATAAATAAATAATAATTTATGAGAAATAATATGGAACCAAGATGGCGGCTCGCGGGAAGATACGGCATCTGTTCGATTATTATTATATTCTGAATTTTCTTAAATATTGTTTTGTTATGTATTAAATTAAGCCTAAGAGCTTTCAACTGAAATCAAATCTTACAAGTTTATATGAAAATTTCATTAATTTAGAAATTTTGAGATTTTGCTTATTAAAGTGAAAATAAAAATAACCATTTAATTGCATTTATGAAATGTATTAAATATGCATTTTATAATATTACATTTAAGAATATTCAAATTTATTCAATGACCAGTCCATGCTTGACATCTATTATCATACCATATAATAGCATTTTTTCATCTCTAAATTGATTTTAATATATTCTATTAAAAATGTATGTTGAATGTTATTTAATAATTACAATAACCTTTTATTATCATTTGATATAAATGTCCATTGCAGTTAGTAGATCTATATTAATGGAGATTATGATTTATTATTATTATTATTATTACTTTTATATTTTTAAATTTTTTCATTTAGAAAATGTTTTCTTTTAAACAAATTTAGCAAATGTAACTGTCAATAATAATAATAACAACAAGGAGAAATCAATCTAAAAATGTATCGCATGTTGCACTTGCACGATAAATTGGAGGAAAATAGAAAGTGATAGATTTTTGATGGAATAAACTATGACTTTTGACAGGATAAACCATGGTTTTTACCAATGTCATGTCAAAAATCCAACCCTGCCAGCATGTTATATGTTTGTGGAGTTTCAGTGAAGTGACCTTTTCATGTAGTAAAAAGAAACATTCAAACAAGTTCTACCACATTCGATTGGACAGACTTACTTAAAAGAACACACATTTTTCATCTCAAAATTGGACACTTCACAAAATTCTTTGTCTTAAAAATCAACTGCTTAGAAAGCTTTTATATTTTCAAACTGAACCTTTTACAAATTTAATTATTTTAAAATAAAATCTGACATGTCACTCATAAAATAACCAGAATTTTTAAGGAGCCTGTTATAGATATAAAGATCTTGTTAATAATAAAACAAACTAAATAATTTGATTCACAAAATTTATAGCTAGATTTTTCATACATTCTAAACAGTTCACAGTTTCATTTAAAAAAAAAAAAAAAAAAAAAAAAAAAAAAAAAGGACCCTATTAAAGCAGTTTAAACACATTAAGGGATGGGGAAATAACTCATTTTACTTGCCATTGGTATGTAGATTCTCTAATAGGACAAGTGAATTTATAACCAGTCTTTGAAAAATTACAGGTTATAGAAGCTTTGCTGAATAATTTTATATTTTTTCTCTAGTTAGTTACATATTGTAACTTTCCCAATCAACTCAATGTAAATCTTTTAATATTTCTCTGTCCTGTAGATTTATTAATATTGTCAAAAAAAAAAGTTAAAATGAAATGTAGTAGTACATTGCATTATCAACTATTTCATCAGCTATTTATCATCAACTATTTTTACAGATGCATACATTTTCTCATAACAAATTTCAACTGTATGTTGTATCTACTAACTGGCTAGCAAGATCTGAAAATTTCCCACCCTGCTGACAATACAAGGAAGTGAATTATAAAATAAGTTGCCCACTTTTGATCTCCAATAATATAACACATATCATATTACAACTATGACTAGACTATTGCAGCATGACATTTCTATCTTCTTCAAGCAAATTGATAATTGTGAAAATTAAACATCCTTCAATGTCTAAAATGCGTTTTAGACATTAAAGGATGTGAAGATGAGTATGAATTTTGAATATATATATATATATATATATTGTACTAATTATTATAGAGTAGTATTCTGTAGATCGTATTATCACTACATTCCTAATAGATCAATAATTCCTTCAAATAAGAATCTTTAGACTATCACACATTAAATGTATAATTTTGTTAAGGAAATGATGCATTTAAAAAAGAAGGAATGCAACCAATGAAGTTAAACATGCATCGGATTATTCCGAGTTTTCAAACTTTGTATCAAATCATCAACAAAACAGTTTGGCCAAGCTTCAATGGACGCCAATGTATGCTTTTTTGCATTAAAAGACATCCATAAAATTAATGCAAACATAAACAAATGATGTGAATCACAAACATATTTTTTATGACATACATTTTGTGATATAAGGTTTAAAAAAATCTAACTACAACCAAGGGCTTGGCATCACTATGACCCAGGTCTGCACCTAATGTCGGTCTAAATAAACAAAAGTGGAAAATGAAAGAAATATAGCTTAAAATTTACTCACCCTTGCAAGAAAATATTATTCATTAAACGGGCTATCAACAGGTAAACGAATTTGTTGTGATCTAAACATCTTAATATTAATAATTATAAAATATAAAAAGTGCAGAAAAGCTAAGCATAAGCTTCTCTCGAAGTCGAAGCTTCGATTTTTTAAGGTTGGTTGGTTAATTAGGTATGAATAAACAATAGAGAAACAGGATCTAGGTATTAGTACAAAACTTAATTGTTAATTTAACTGATAAATGTATATCTCTTTGTACGGCAATTATACTTTCGAGAGTAATCGTCGCTGTTTTATTCAGGTTCGTAACTACCGCCGGGGCACTGCCCCAGGGCTTCCAAGCCTGAGGGGGCCCCAAATTGATGGTTAAAAAACTACTGATTTTAGTCTCTAATCTAACTTCATATAAAATGCCTAGCACCTAGCTAAAAGTTAGTAATAAAAAAAAATCAAAGTGCTAGAGTAAATGTTTTTGCGTGTCCGTCGACAGGGGCCTCGCTAAGGGAGCGGGGGGGGACAGGGGGGAGCCTCCCCCCCCAAACATTCGCAAATGCTGTTACACTTGGCAAATTTAATTAAAATTTTAATAAAAATTGTAGTACATTTTCTATTTTTGATAGAATTTGCAAAAGTTACAACTCTAATGGACCTTATGCACGTGAAGTCACACGCCAGAGCTGGCGGTGTGCTAACCTGTTATTCTAGTCACTGCACCGCCAGAATGCCAGTATGCGCAGGCGCAAACATCACTAGCAGACGACTTCATCCTTTCTGGATACATTTTTACGGGAAATTTACAAATTTAGAGAATTTTCTTGGAAGCAGAACAACAATTTTGTGTTCATATAACCATATATTAAGTATATGCTGCTACAGCAAAAAATTCTTTTCCAGTATTTCTAACAAACAAGCATTAATAACTCACACTCCATAGACTTCTATGCTAAACACCGCCAGTAAATACCGCCAGCAGACGAAATATAGCCTCGACCTCAGATTGCGTGCATAAGGTCCATTGGAAATATAATTAAACTTTTTACAAATAAGAACTGTATTATATTTTTTAAGTATGGTAAATTGGCAAAATTATAAAACGAGTTGGCAAATATGAAAATTTGACTTGGCAATTTAAGGTCTTCTCCCCCACTAATAAAAAGTCTTAAGCTTCGTTTGGCGATGGCCCTGTCCGTCGATATACTCCATACGCTTCACATGCAAAAGCACCTCTAGAGCAAACCGCAGAATGACAGCTTTTGACACGAGTCGAATGTGTCATGTCGAGCCTGCATGTTTGCCGATCCCACCGAAGCTAGTATAAGGAAGAAAATATGGGTTTCTGATCGGTTGAATAATATAAAAACCATCTAAAAAATTCTAGAAAACATTTCTTCTTATCGATTAATAAATAGATAAAATCGAAAAAAAACCCTATCAAAATCCATCTTTTAAAATGTTTTTAAACAGAAACGTATGATTAAGTTACATAAACTCAAAAATGAACCTAAAAAGAATGAACCTAGTCCGTATTTTCTCCCCAATGCTAGCATCAGTGGGATCGGCAAAAATTTCGTCGCCACCAGGTGCTTGCCCAGTAAGATTGCCAAAGAGTGTAGTCGCCAAAAAAAAAAAAAAAAAACGAGGATATACGCTCCAAGCGGGTGTACGCTCAAGGCAGAGGATATACCCTAGAATGTATATACTACAAACTTTCTTGAGAGCAGATGTATGCGGTGCTCCTTTAAAAAATCCAGAAGGTATACGGCGTCGTATACCCCCGTATACCCTCCACTACATCCCGGAGAGCTGTCCAATTCTACGTTTTTTAGTCATTTTTGGTCTTATCATATTATGTACCTTTAAACAGCGGCGTGCGAAAAAAAACTGCACCTGAGGAATGTTCAGTTTGCTCCACCCCCCCCCTCCCCCGACGGGGGCCCCCGGGGGTTTTGCCCCGGGGCCTCCAAGTTTATAGTTGGTTTATCCCTGGTTTTATTGTTAAAATTTCCAGACAAAATTTAACCATCTATTGCCCATCGTAGCATATATGCTATTACTATACGTTAATTTTATGGCTCTGCTGGAACTGATCGATTGGGAACGGATAATATACTAAAAAGCCTATGTCCCGGGTTGAGAAAACGGATCATACACTATTAACAAGTCAGTAATTGTGCGCCAAAGGTGGCCAATGAGGCGCATTCACAGTATAATTAGTTCAATAAATATTCAGATCTTGACGCACTCTTATGCAAAAATGCATGAATGTAAAATTTCTTACGATTCTATAAGTATTAAATTCATCCATTCGGAAATAATAGACCTCCATTTGAAATAGAATTTCATCCTCATGGCAACCTAGAATCATGACTTATCATAGGATATCGCTGAATTAATAACGTACGATAGGATTTAATAGAATGAAGAAAACTTGTATTATTATCTTTGAAGTTTTGATTTGATTGTCATAAAATTTGATATAATTTTAAAAAATCCTGCAACGATACTATAGATTTGCGAACTAAAATGGCCTATAGAGGGGCTGCTCGCAGCCTTCGATACAGGATGATTGTCCCTTTAATTTCCCTTTAACTAATGTTAAAGTTCCTTTGAAACAAATTCTTTATCGCAAATGCATTTAAAAGTTTTAGATATTCAAATTCGTATAATTTTTACTTCGTCAAATAAGACAGAACACAAATGTCACAGGAAATCTGAAATTGTTCAAAAGAATAATTATTCTGAACAAATTTAAAATGCATGTAATGCAATGAGCTTACACGGCGTTTTCCTGAATGGAGAAGTTACATCTTTTCTCCATCAGATGGCGTATTCGAGCGCTTGAATCGCCATTAACTTTCAAACCATTCGGCTGGGGAATTTTTGCGCTGTTATAGGGAAGTTGCAATCAGCTGATAAACCATTGTATTCAAGTGGAGGTAAGGGTAGTTCAACCAATCAAGACTGCGTATTTTAGTCTTTTACCTCCAGCGTGACGTCAATTGCAACTGCCCTATATGCGGACAGACAGATAGACAACAACCAAGGCCTGATTACCGCACAGGACAACTAGGCAGTGGCTATCATGGAACAAAGAATATAAACGGGAAGGAAAACCGGTCAACAGAGGCGAGCCAAGGCAAGCCGAGAATTCTGGGACAAGTGTGACCCTCAACTGCCGGCAACCTTGGCGATTTTTTTCGATTGGCGATAACTTGGCATGTGTTTTACCTCTCGCCGTAGAAATCAGCACATAAGACGTCGAGTGTAAGAAAGGCCAAATAAGCGATAAATGCGCCAAACAGTTGCCATTCCTCAGGGAATGCTGGGATATGGGTGAACCTCACAGAAATCCGGTGGCATCGACAATCCCCCTGCTCCTAATAGGAAAGAGGCTTCGCTTTCCTTCCCGTTTATATTCCTTCTTCCATGGTGGCTATGGGCCCAGTGCTGAGGAGGGCTCAAATTTAATAAAATGATACAGAAAATATTTCTTAAAGGTGTATTCCGAAAAATAATTTTTCACTCTCAACAGATCGAAATTTTCCGATACATTTTCAGACTCATTTTCGAAAGTAGAAACATGAAACTTGCTGAGATGATTTTTGAAGTGATGCATAAGGTGCCGTGTGACGGATTTATAAACAATTATTTTCCCAGTTCGATCATTTTTTTGTTCCCAAGTCTCCAGCTTCGGAAATTTCTGTTCAAATTGCCAACTCTGACAGCATTTTTTGCAACATTTTCTATATTTATCTAAAAATCGACAAACAGGGCCAGGCTCGGACTGGCCCGCCGACCCATTTGCCAGAGGGCCGGTGCGCCCTCGTCCGGGGAACACTTCAAGCCCCCGATTGCCTAAGCCGCTCCAATATTTTTTCTCTTATTGAAAAAATACATTGATTAGTGTACTGAATTATAATTTAAACCTTATGCGAGTTGGCCGAATTTTCACAAGTCAGATACGACAGAAGTAAATAAAATTTCCTTGAGTTTATTTAAAAAAATTTCACTCTCTGAAAATCTAAGGTCTGCGCCCTTTGTGATGGCCGAGTCCGACCCTGAACAGGGTCAACTATGTAGTTTCTAAATAAGAGATTTTGAAAGTTTGGTGTGGTTGAGAGCAAAAAGGAATTTAAAAATAAATCTGAAAATAAACAGTTTTGTTCGGAATATACCCTTAAAATTGCAGTTTTCTGAAATTATTTCAGAAAAAAAAATTAATTTGATTAAATTTGCAACCGTATAATAATAATACAATGATAACCCCCTAAAATACTCCCAAGTAAAAAAAAAAAAAAAAAAAAAAAAAAAAAAAAAATTATTTTGGTGCGAAGGGGTTTTGAAAAATAACTGGGCCTTGGTCGCTTTACCATCTTAATCGGGCTCTGACAGCAACTATATAAGTGCTACATGTTTATATAATCATGAACACACCTAAAAAACAATTGGAAACGTTAGTAGAAAAAAGACATTTTATATTTATAAATGCTTCTTTAAACTTGAAAATAGATTAGTTTCTAAGTTCTCTGAAGAAAAACCCTGCTTTCGGAATTATCATTTTGTCTATTTTCGTCAGTGATTTTATTATATCTTTGGATATTGAAAAACATTTTTTTTTTTTTTTAACAGTGTGTATCACTAAAACCAAACCGTTTATGAACTAGATTTTGGCCAACAGTAAGAAAGAGGTCACACTGTAAAAAAAAAAAAAAAAATAAATAAATAAATAATAAAAATAAATAAATAAATAAAAATAAAAATAAAATGTCTGTTTCCTTTTCAAGTTCTCCCTTCTGCTCTATTCAAAGAGTACTCAAAAGTGACCACGCCTCATACCATGATATGCATGCAATACGCAAATAAATAAGTATAAATAAAAAAAAATAATAATAACAAAGTTGTAATTTAACAAATTACAACGACTATTTGGGAAATAATATTTTCAAAGACTCATATTTGAAAGACTTATGAATAAATTCTATATTTAAATTAATAATAATAATAAACATCATTTTTAGGATGATCATAACGAATCACACATTACGTAGTCATACGTTACGCAGTCATACGTAAAATTCAAAAGTGAAAGTTCCTCTTTATAGTAAAGGTAGTATTCAATGGTATCGATTAACAGTAAAAAAATCAAAATTTTTAGAAATGGCATTCTTCAAAAGATTTTTTTTTTTAGAAAGTTGCAGAAAAAAATCAAATTCATATTTTAAAAGGGAGTATATCTTTTTAAACAGAAAAATAGAGGGTGTTTATTAAGTCCCGAATCTATTTTGATGTTTAATAACTCATAAAATAATAAAGATAGATTAAAATTAATAACATAAAAGGTTAGATAGCCTCAAAAAGTTTCATGACCTTTGTCAATGAACTTCCACGTATGCCCCCTTCGTCGCACGGAGTATATCAAGTCTATAGTCAATTTCACGCCAGGTAGCGGCAACCATTCCTTAATTAAGCAATTTGAAATTTGTATGCATGCAGTCTTAATTTTTTCTGAATAAAAAAGCTCTTAATAATAAAGTTCGAAAATACATGAGTTATTCCATCAATAAATGCCACAAGTCTGTTTATATCTTCACTATTTTATGAGTTATTAAACATCAAAATGGGTCCGGGACTTTATAAACACCCTGTATTATGTTTTTAAAAAATGCAATAAAATATCTTACACTGTTCCAGAAATACATTTTTTCCCCCGTGAATGGGAAATGGCGCCCGGAATGACATCTCTGACATCCTGTATCTCGGGCCAGGAATTTTTTGGAATGAAACAAATACGTATACTTGTGTCTTACTTTTTTCTGAATTTTAAGACTTGTTCAATTCAAAAACTTCTGAGATTATGAAGGCAAACACTTTGCCTGGAATTGACGCTGGATTCGATCCTATACATTTTAAAATTTCTAAATCTTTAAAAATTGTCCTGGAGGCGCATTTACGTCTTTAAAATTACAGCCGTGTCGAATTTCAATTTTCTATTCCAACAAATTTTGAGTAATCAGAAAAGGTTTTTTGAACTTCTGTTGCTTGTTTTCACCAATTTATATTTCGATTATACAGATGTGAAACGATAATTCCACCATGTGATTAACCTGGAGAAAGGAGGGGGTGGGGGTACAGATGAGACGGGCACGGGCTCTATTTTTATTTTAGTCTTTGGGCCCGGGCGGGCTCGGGCTCTTTCTTTCGGAAACCGGAAAATTATTTATTCATGTGTAGAAAGGTTTGAAAGATCTTTTTTTTCCTTTTAAAATTACTTATTGTTTTTCAGATCATTTCAGTGCTATTTACACCAAAACGAAAGGAGAATATAAATCGTGTTTTTTTGTATTTTAATAGTTTATTGCTGTTTCAAAAGAACATTTGTGATGTTTGGAGATTAATGTCTATTGCATTTCCGACGACGATCGATTGAAATGGCGCCAATGAAAACAAGCATAAACAATAGATTAGTTTCTAGTTGGATTTTTGCTTATGGCAGAGAATATTTTTTAATTTGATCGTTTATTTATTTATTTAATCTGATAGTTTATAACACTTAGGGAATGATTTCTTTGTTTTTTATGTAGACCAGAAGGTTTAAGTTTGCAAATTATTTATTTGTGCAAGTGTTATAATCGTTCTTCATATGAAAATATGAATTATCGTATTTATGAATCGTGATTATTATTAATATTATTTTATTATTATTTTTATTATTATTATTTGGTCATCATGAACCCAGCTTATGCTGAGAATCTCTCTTCGTAAGTAAACATATTTTCTATATTATTCCGAAAGAAAGCAATTAGTGTTTCTTACTCTTCTATAAAAGCATCGGACCTTTAAAATAACTGTTATTATTGTTTTAATTTGCGTTTATTATTTGTCAGGTTCACGTCAATCACAGGGAATTGTTATGAGAAACTAATTGATTATAGTTAAAGATGTATACATTTTATAGGAAATTGAAAACTTTGTTCGATTCTTCAGCATACAAATAATAATTTCTGCAAACTTCATCCATTTATTCATTACATTTACTTAATATGTCCATCAAATTTTCTTGTTGAAGAACAACAAATATGGGATTCCTTTTAAGTATGAAGATATTTTTATTCGATACCAAATTGCTCTTTTCATAAGATTGGATTTAAAATTTAATTTAGCGGTAAATTTTATCCTGACAAAAACATGAATGTGAAAGAATGCCAAGTTCGTTAAAGGTTTCGCTAATAAAAGAAGTGAGATCTAACTGCAAACCAAGTTCTTTCGGAGCTCCTTAAATCATAACTCCTGTCATGCATAATATTATTCAATTGCTTAAAATGATTTGTTATGTTACTTGTTATTCAATAGAGCGACTTGGCAAGTTTTCTCTTATTCAATTTTTTCTATTTAGTTGATAAGAAATTAAAGTTGATCCCTTCCTTAACTTATCAGTACCTTAACTTCAATATACTTATTCGAACACTCGATTGACTAGATCTTTGCCAATCAGATTCTAGATTAAATTGTACTCCGACTCAAAGATTAAAGTTGGTAGCTAAAAACTTGCCAAGTCGCTCTATTGAATAACAAGTAACATAACAAATCATTTTAAGCAATTGAATAATATTATGCATGACAGGAGTTATGATTTAAGGAGCTCCGAAAGAACTTGGTTTGCAGTTAGATCTCACTTCTTTTATTAGCTAAACCTTTAACGAACTTGGCATTCTTTCACATTCATGTTTTTGTCAGGATATCATTATTTTTTGTCAAATCACTTCTTTTATGAGCGAAACATTTAACGAACTTGGCATTTTTTCACATTCATGTTTTTGATAGGATATCATTATTTTTTGTCAAATAAGTAGGTATTTGTTTCCTTTTTGAAATAAATAGGTTAAATTAGTTTGATTTAATATTAATTAATCTTTCAGCTTTTTCCTGCATTTATTCACTGTTTTTTTTTTCAATCAAATTTAAAAATTCAACATTAGGACTGCTTATGTTCCTTTAAATTCCACTAATAAGGATGTTTCTTTTACGTGATTGGGTACTACTTGATTATTTCGTCGACCAAAACGTTTGTAGCCAACTTGGCGAAATATCGCTATATTGACGACAAAAATTACGCACCAAAGTCATGCTAACATGGCGCTATTTCTGATATTTTGCCAAATTCCCATAGATTCCCATTGTAATCTGGTAATTTATCCAATAATTTTGTTAGAGCAAGGACTATCGCCACCATTTTGGCATCTTTGTTTTCTTTAAATCGGTTCGCTAACTACCCAAGATTGCTTAAATATTGCTATTTTAGAAAGTTTTTAGAACGCTTTTCGCGCGTTTTTACCCCTTTTAAATTTTGTATTTGTTAACAAATGTTCTTAGTGATCTTTTATATCTTATAATTAATGAACATGCCAAATTTTATGTTTTTTGGCCCTTAACATACAGACATCGCATTTTTAGAACGCTTTTTGCTCTTTTACCCCCTTTGGATTAGTGGAATCGACATAAGATATAGCCTATATTGGAGCAAGGACTATCACCATCATTTTGCTATCATTACTTTAAGATCGGTTTGTTGTTTGCTGAAATTGCTTAAAAATCCGAATTTAGATCATTTTTAGAACGCTTTTCGCACATTTTCACCCCTTTTGAATTCCGTATTTTTTATCAAATGCCCTTAGAGATCATTTATATCTTATAAATAATTAACATGCCAAATCTTATAGTTCTAGGTCCTTCAGTAACACAAAAGTTGCATTTTTAGAATGTTTTTTGCTTCTTCACCCTCCTTTGGTTAAAGGTATACGCATAAAATGTAGCCTATGTTTGAACCGGGGCGAATACCATCATTTTGGCATCATTAATTTTGAAATCGGTTCGGTGGTTTCAGAGATTAGCCCCGATACTCGCCAAAAGTGTCGCCAACTTGGCACTATTTCTGATATTTCGCGAAATTTCCATAAACTCTAAAATGCCAAACTTTATGTTTCCAGTTCGGTCCCTTAATATACAGACATCGTATTTTTAGAATGTTTTTTTCTCTTTTACCTCCTTTGGGTTAGTGTAATCTACATAATATATATCCTATGTTGGAGCAAAGACTGTCATCACCATTTTGAAATCATTACTTTTAAGATCGGTTTGTTGTTTGCTGAGATTGTTTTAAAATTGATATTTCGAACTTTTTTAGAACGGATTTTCAGCCATTTAAATTTGATATTTTTTAGCAAATATCATTAGTGATCATTTACATCTTATAAATAATTAACATGCCAAATTTTGTGCTTCTAGGCCCTTCAGTAAAACAAAAATCACATTTTTAGAATGTTTTTCGCTTCTGAACCCTCTTTTGGTTAGTGGCACAAACATAAGATATAGTCTATGTTTGAACCGGGGCGAATACCATAATTTTGGTACCATTACTTTTGAAATCGGTTCGATAGTTTCTGAGATTAGCCCTGATACTCGCCAAAAGTGACGCCAACTTGGCACTATTTCTGGTATTTTGTGAAATTCTCATAAACTTCCATTGTAATCCAATAATTTATCCTCTAACCAACCATTAATGTTTAATTAATGGTGATTTCTGATTTTTTCCTATTTATAGATCCAATAATCTACCTCCACACCAAATTTCAACTTCCTAAGTCACCTGGAAGTAGTCAAACATTTCTATGAGTGAGTCAGTGAGTCAGTGGTAAAAACAGTGGTTTTCAGACGTCAATTTCTCGTGAACGGTAAAAGATTTAAAAAAAAAAATAGGATTCGGAAATTAGACGATGGTCTTACACGACACAAAAAATTGCAAGTGTGTAGGTCAAATAGAATTTAAGTTATTGAGGGGTCAAAAGTGGCTCGAAATGGTTCGGGTAATATAACCCACGGCCGGTGTGTCGCCTTTTACTTTGTGAACTTGGCTGACACACTGCCGTGTGTCTAGATGTAATTTTTCTTAATGAGTTTTCACATTTGAAACAGTTTTTAAATATCATGCAATTTTTATTTTTATTTATTTATTTATTTGTATATTTTTTGTATCGGGCTCGGGCTCTCATGACAAAATAACTTTTTTCTCGGGCGGGCACGGGCTCCGAAAAATGAGCCCGAACTCATCTCTTGTGGAGGGTTGTGCAAATCTGCTCCCTTTGAAAATGAGAAATAATGCTATGCAAAATTCAAATATGGAGGTTGGTTGGTTGGTTCGTTAAATTTCGTTTTCTCTGGCTATATTTTGATTTTCGTAAGGGCTCATTTTTTTTTAACTGGAAAATTTTATTTATTCATTTGTAGAAAATATTGAAAGAAATTTTTTCATTTTAAATTGCATACTACAAGTTATTTTAATGTTACTTTGATCAAAATGATGGGGGAACTAAAGTCGTGTTTATTTATTCTAGTATTTCATTGCTGTTTGAAATGAAAATTTGTGATAATTATAGATTTATGTTTACGAATATCTCTGTTTATATATCTATCATGTTTTATCTATGTTTATATAGCTTTTTCTTATCCATTAGAATTAAATTTGAGCAGGGCTTGATTAATGCACAGGCCTCCGGGGACCTGGCCCTGGGCCCACCAATTTGAGGGGCTCACAAATTATGTGGCTGATTTTTTCCCTAATCAAATACTTTTCAAATAATATTGTTTTATAAAATATGAAATGTGAAATTTAAATAGTCTGAATGACTCAAAAAAATTTTTAGAAGCTTTTATCCTAAGCACTTTTTACCCAAACAACTTTGTCAACTCGTCAAATAAACCTTCTTTTTTGTGAAAGTGTCGCTGAATATGGGTAGGTGGGGGGGGGCCCAATTTTTTAACAGGCCCTGTATCACATATTATTTTAATATGTGAACTAAATATCGATTTAACATCATTAGCAAGAAATATATACTTTGGAAGAATAACACTTTCATCTTACTAAAGAACTTATTTAATAGGACACATTATTTACAGCAGACGATCACAGATACACACAATCGGCATAGAACACCACTGCCGTTACATAAAAACATTCTATTTACATTTTTACTTTAGTTACGGTTACAGTTAAATACACATCTCCTCCCTTCCAAAACTTCTTCTACAAGTCCAATCGCTGAGGAGGTTTCTGAATTCTTGTAGATCGGCGAACTGGTTGTGGTGTTGGAGTTGAACCGTGGACACTGAGTGGAGCATGCTCTTGTGTAGTAACTGAGACTGGCGTTGCATCAGTCGTCTCCGCCTCCACATTAGTGGGTGATTGTGCTAACTCAGTACTAGTTGTCGGAACATCATCATTTTGCACAGGAATGGCAGGTTTTGAAAACGATCGACGGAGCTCGCTTTCTTTTTCCTCTATGTCACCTCCATCCCGTATTTGATCTACATGTCTACGCCACAATTGGCCATTTACATCGACAGTGTAATGTAGCTGTCCATCTTTTCTAACGACTTTTCCGAACCTCCATCTCTTGTCGCCTTGCCGGTGATTTCGTACAGCGACATTGTCGCCAATTTCGAATCCCCTATCAGAGAATTCATAAGTTCTTTTACGAACTTTTTTTTCCACTCTGCTCTTAAGATCAAGACGCAGCAGATCGATTCTCGTCCGAATCTTTCTCTTCAACATGAGCATGGCTGGACTATGAAGTGTCGTGAGGTTCGGAGCTTTTCTGTATTGCATAAGGAACGTACTTAATTTTTGTTGTATTGTGCCACTATAATTTTGCATTGCTCTTAGAGATTGTTTGACTGTAAAGACGTATCTTTACAGTCCTGCCCATTGCTAGATGGTTTAAATGGCGCAGTGGTCTTGTGTTTAATACCGTTATTACGCATAAACATATCAAATTCAAATGATGTAAATTGTGGACCGTTGTCACTTACCATCATGAGTGGCAATCCAAATCGAGCTAAACAATCTCTTAAGCATTCAATGGTTTTGGTTGCTGTGGTGGATTTCATTGGATAAGATTTCCAACCACTTGGAATGAGCATCTACTATAATCAGGAACCTATATTCAAAGATAGGCCCAGCAAAATCTATGTGAATACGTTGCCACGGTGCACTAGGATACTCCCAGCGTCCCAGCAATGCACCTTTACTCTTTGTGGGTCGGTTTTGTACCGAGCGCAGTCTACACAATTCTTTGAGGAATTTTCTATATCCTTATCGATGTTCTTCCAATAAACATACGATCTAGCGATAGCTTTCATCTTAACAGCATCCAGATGACCATGATGTAACTCTTCAAGCACCTGAGCCTGATACTTTTTGGGAACGCACACACGCTGGCCTAACATGACACAACCATCTTTTAGACTATATTCTGCTTCTCTCCCTCTTAAAATTCCTCCATTCTGTAAAATATTAAGCAGTAGGGCCAGGTCTGCATCCAACAGAGTTTCTTTGGCTAAGTCTCTGGCTGTGACAGGAAGAGTTTCGATTTGTGCTAACTGAAATAGATCAATTTCATCTTTAACGTCTAGCTGTTCAGAGGTGGACGGCAGCATAGACAAAAAGTCAGCGTTACCATGTTTTTTTGTATGACGGTACTTAATGTCAAACTGGAAAAATTGTAATACCAAAGAATAATGTAACAATCTTGTCGCTGCCAGAACTGGAAGACCTTTCTTCGATCCGAAGATGGCTACTAAAGGTTGGTGATCAGTTAATAATGTGAATCGTGTCCCTTTTAGGTAAAGATAAAATTTCTTGACACCCCACACAATTGCTAGTGCTTCTTTATCAATCTGAGCGTATTTTTGCTCAGTTTTTGTGAGGGTTCTGGAGGCGAAATCAATTGGTCTTTCCGTTCCATCTGGTAAAGAATGGGAAAGAACCGCCCCTACTCCTACAGGAGATGCGTCAGTTGCCAATATCAATGGCAGTGATGGATCATAATGCATTAGGACACGCGGAGAACAAATTTCATTTTTAATTTTTTCAAAAGCTTCCTGACAGTCCTTTGACCAAATCCATTTCACACCTTTCTGTGTTAATTTATACAAAGGATTCGCTATTGTAGCCAAATTAGGACAAAATTTTCCATAAAAGTTAACAAGCCCTAAAAAACTTTGTACTTCCTGTACGTTAGTATGTCTAGGAGCTTTCGAAATGGCAGAAATTTTCTCATCAGTCTTATGTATGCCGTTTGCATCGATTTTGTGCCCTAAAAATTGAATTTCTTTTTGAAAAAATTTACTCTTATCTAAATTTAATTTTAGCCCATGATCTTTACATTTCTGAAAAAAATTTCTTAAGGCCTCTAAATGTGATTTATCATCTGATCCAGTCACTCTAACATCGTCCATAAAAACTTTGATTCCTTCCATTCCCTGGAAAAGCCCATCAATATATCTTTGCCAAATCGCTAGAGCAGAATTTAAACCATACATAAGTCTTTTACATACATATAATCCCTTATGTGTATTTATCGTTAAGATCTTTTGACTATCTGGGTGTACTTTCATTTGTAAATATTCATGTTTAAAATCGATCTTTGAAAAATGTTTACCCCCATTTAAGCTTGAAAAAATTTCCTCTAATTTTGGTAAAGGATGTTGTTGTACTATAATATTTTGGTTTACGGTAACAGAATAATCTGCACATAGGCGTATAGACCCATCTGTTTTTACAACCGGGACAACTGGTGTTGCCCAATCAGAGGTCTCTACTCTCTCTATGATGCCTTCTTTTTCAAGCCTATCAATTTCTTGTTCAATCCTGTCTTTTAAAGAAAACGGTACAGGTCTAGCTCTACAAAATTTTGGCACGGCATCAGATTTAAGTTCCAACTTAACTTCATAATTATTAATTTCCCCTAACT
This sequence comes from Maratus speculifer, assembly GCA_964019185.1. Lineage (NCBI taxonomy): Eukaryota > Metazoa > Arthropoda > Arachnida > Araneae > Salticidae > Maratus > Maratus speculifer. The sequence goes on along the minus strand of OZ025289.1, from coordinate 24,425,308 downwards.
TATCGTCAAAAAACTCTTTATACTCTTCTAACAATTTACTCAAATTATAGTCATAAGATGTTCTTACTGCTTTTATAGAATTCCAGTCCAAATTTATACTATATAGCCATTCGCGGCCAAAAATTGTATCCAAATTTTCCTTAACAATATACAAATTTAATTTAAATTTTTGATTTTTGTAAAAATAATGATAAAAATATAAATTAAAAATATTAAAAAGAATAAACAACTTTTAAGCACGCCAAAAGTAACTGTAGATATCAGTCCTAACTTACAAGGAAGATCTCCATACGGACATACTCAGAAAAATCTGAAAAAATTACAGAATGTTTCTCATATAGTTATATCATATAGTTATATATGTTCTTCTCATATAGTTATATATGTTTAAAAAAATTTCGGCGGAACCTCCTTATAATGTCCGTAAAAAAATAATAAAAATTTCGTTTATTTGGCAATTTATCTCCGGTTGGCGAAAAAACGAAATTTTGAAAAATACGCTTTTAAGCTTCGAATACTTTTTAAATAAAAAACTTTCTATGTTCAATTTACTTAAATAAGTTTAGTTTAAGTAATTTTAGTTTTGCATTTTTACTTTATTTTAAGTGTAATTTTGTCATATACGTTTATATGTACTTATAACAAAATGAAATTAATATATTTTATCATTTAAAAAACAATTTAAATTGATTAAAATTGTTCCAAATTGAAAAATACACTGTTAAAAATCTGCTGCATTTTGTTGCAACGCACTCCCTTGCTTGTATAGAAAACGGTTACTTGGCCGTGAAATGGAGCTTTCTCATTGGTTGGAATAGACATATTATGTACAAGCGGTGGAGTGCGTTGCAACAAAATGCAGCAGATTTTTAACAGTGTATGACACGGTCAATTCACCGTGCTATGGAGATTCTCATTGGTCATAAGAGAGATATTCTATAGAAGTAGTGGAGTGACGTTGCAGTAAATGCTGCAGATTTTTAACAGTGAAGTCAATTAAAATAAATTTTCAGATTCGTTAAAATCGTATGCTTTTGGCGAGGAAATGCACTGCTCGCCAAATCCCGCGTCGCTTTCAGCTTTTCACGCCAATTATTCCAAACTATTTTATTTTTTTACATATCTAATAATGTAATTCCGCTCTCGTAACAAAGGGGTTAAAATTTTGAAATTTTGGAATTTTAAATTTTTTTAATAAAAAATTAAATTTCAATTGATTCCAATTTGATTAATTTAAATTTCCTTTAAATTTATTATTTTTATTTATTTATTTATGTATGCTAAACTTAGGCAATTAATGTTTAAATTACTAGGGGGGCCCCGCCCCCCTGCTCGCTATGCACACCAACCCCCCGCGTAATCGCTTCGCGATTCCAAATTATTGTCTACCCCTGCTTGCTGTGCTAGCCAATAACCCATGGTATGAATAAGCAGTTTCAGACCTTTCAAATCTTGTGTAACACGACTGGTGTTGTAAAGAAAATAAAAATGTGTCCCCCCTGGGGAGCAGAATGGGGGATAACACACAAGACATCCATTATATGAATAAGCAGTTGCAAACCTCTCAAATGATGTATCAAACGACTGGTGTTGTAAAGAAATTAAAAATTTGGCGAAACAGTACACTTATCGCCAAGTTGGCGTCACTTTTGACAACTAATTTTGGTCGCCAAATTTGGCGATATATCGCCAAGTTGGCGACAAACTTGGCGATTGTTGGCGTTGGCAACCTTTCCTCTCTTTATGGTAACCCATATGGCGATGCATAGACGGAGCCCTTTCCTGATTGGTCTATTCGACTCATGGAAGGAGTGGACAACCCGGATTCGTTAGTTCCGGAAATCTTCCACATCAGCATCATTCCAGGAGTCATTCCTTTTAAGGCTAGTTTTTTTTTACTATAGAAGGATAAATGAATGCATCTTTTTAAATGTTATTTAAAAATTGGTCGTAGTAGCTTCCAGTTCTCTTCGGTCGCAGTTTAAATTCAGGCATTTTAATTCGGAAGGGATTTTTTGGGCTCCGGAGAATATCACGTTGCTGTGGGGAGAAATTTCCCCGTTCCTTCTCTGAATTCAACACTGATATAGGGTAGATGTGCCAGTAATGGGCCACCTTAAGGAATTTCTCTAAAAAAAAAAAAATTTATTAATAGTTATAATTATTGTATTCCCTTTTTTTTCATATTAGATTAATCTTTCAACAATATTTAACTAATCCCACAGTTACATTTAACAATAGAAATAAAAATATAATTTTAAATAATAGAAATATGTCTAAACACCCAAAAGCCCAGTAATGGACCACCTATGTTCCAGTAATGGACCGCCAATGTTCCAGTAATGGGCCACCCTACAAAAAATAACAGATAATTGTTTTTAGGTGCGTTCGTAATTATGTAAATACGTAGCACCTCTAGTTGTCGTTCAGTCCGTCCGGCTATCCGTCTGTCTGTCCGTCTGTCTGTCCGTTTGTCTGTTCATCTGTCTGTCTGTCCGCATATAACAACGCAAAAACTATCCAACCGAATCGTTTGAAATTTAAAATACATAACTAGCAAAAGCCATGCTTTGTTTGGATTCGCGAAGCATTATTTTATAAAACAGATATTTGAAAGTAACAATATTTTTTTTTATTATTATTTTTGCATCTTTATTAAACAAAAACGTTATTTTATGTTTTGGCGCATTTTAATTTTTTACTTATGATGTAAAACTGGCATAAGATATTTTCGAAGCAAACTTTTACAAATTTTTTTTTAATTTTCAACTAAAAGCTCTTTTAAAGATGTTTTTACAATTTCAAGTAGCCACTGGTGTTTTTTAATTGTTTGAAATATGCATGTTTCCAATCTTTGTAATCAACATCCGATAATCTTTGATAGCTATTTTAGAATAATATACAGGGTGATTCAGCTCGTCGGTGACAAACTTTAAGGATCGATAGAGCACACCTAGACGAACATTTTTGAATAGGGAATGTAGGGTCCCTGACGCGATGGTAAGGCGCTAGGCGCTTTCGAAAATTTGGGTGCCGAAATTCGAAACGTCATAAAAACTAGGGAAATGGTTAGATTTTCTTGCTTGTTGCGTCGAAATGATTCTGTTTGTTTAGACTTTCTTCAGTACCAAATTGATAAGCGTATCTCTTAAAACATGGATAGGGGGCGCTGCAGACTTTGGAGAGCTAGACAAAAACTTTAAGCCCGTTATTTTGATAATTTAACACATGCTCGCCAAAGTTTATACTCTAACTTAAAGTTTGAACCCAAAAGTAGAGCCCTGCAAAAAGCGTAAGAGCCGGAATAAAATGTCAAAGTACAGGGTGGTCGAAACTCGAAGGCTCCTAAGAGATAAACAAACAGATTTCTTGACTTATGGCATGCATTTTCATGATTCTGTTTGCTGGGGCTCTCTGAAACTCAGTTGAACTGTACAAAAAGAAACATCGATAGGGGGCGCTTTGGGCAAAAAACATAATTCGTTGACATTTCGGACGCTAACTGGAAACGGGGCGCTACGATCAGTTAGAAACAAAACAAGAGAGTAATTTACTTATCATAAGAAGCTTTTAAAACTGCAGTTTGTTTGTTTTTTTTAACAAACATAGCTGGTTTCAATCATGCACAATGCGCGCAATAAAATTTACATAAGGTGCTTTTTGCTGATTTATGCAAAAGATATCGTACCATATCGATATGCAAAAGATACGTAATGCGTAGACGACAACGCGAGATGACGTAGTTGTATGCGCAGACACGTCTTTTGAACGTGCGGTACCTACTTAAGCTTCGGGTTACTTGTCTGCAGATCGGTAGTAGGATGGAACGGTACACAAACTCTGAATTGGCTGACATGCATTTGGCGTATGGCGCTGCTGGTTGTAATGGACGAGCCGCTCAGCGGTTGTACGCCGAGCGTTACCCCAACAGGCAAATCCCCTGCCATGCCTTCTTCGCTCGAGTACACCAGAGGTTGTCCACAACGGGATCTTTCGACGGAGGCAGGCCTGAACGGGAGCGATCAGTGAGCACCCCCGACAACGAAGAGGCTGTGCTTAACCTGGTTGAGGACAACCCAGGTCTTAGCACGAGAGATATCGCCAGACATGTTGGCATTTCGCAAGCAACTGCGTGGCGCATCTTACGTTCCCGGAATCTGCACCCCTACCACATCCAGCGGGTGCAGTTGCTCAGAGAGCAGGATTTTGGCCCTCGAGTGGAATTCTCAAGATGGTACTTGGCGATGAGATCCAGGGATCCCCCCTTTGTAAACAGCATTTTGTTTACGGACGAGTCCACCTTCAGCCGGGAGGGAATGTGGAACGCCCACAACAGTCATGTGTGGTGTGATGAAAATCCACATGAAACCAGAAGCCGAGCAGCCCAGGAGCGTTTCTCAGTAAATGTGTGGGCCGGCATTCTTGGGGATTGCCTCATTGGCCCTTATTTGTTACCTGAACGGCTGACAGGTGGAAATTACCTGATTTTCCTGGATCAAGTGCTGCCGCAGCTTCTGGAGGAGGCGCACGTACCCGAAGGTTCGCGTCGCCAGATGTGGTTCCAGCACATGGAGCTCCGGCCCATTACACGAACGACGTGCGTCTCCATCTAAACGCAAGGTATGGCCAGCGGTGGATCGGGCGTGGGGGTCCAGTTCACTGGCCTGCCCGATCACCAGACCTCACCTGCTTGGATTTCTTCCTTTGGGGTTACCTGAAGGCCGAGGTATACCATACACCTGTCAGCAGTGCTGAAGAACTTGTGGCGCGCATTGTGGCAGCTGCAGGGCAGATCAGAGATACTCCTGGCATTGTTGGAAACACACACTCCTCAATGCGACGGAGGTGCGAAGCCTGCATCATGGCCCAAGGTCGAAATTTCGAGCATCTTCTGTAGTGTTATTTTTTGTAAATAAATTTCCAGTATCATTGATGTTTTGGGTCTAAATTTATTCAGAAGTGTTGAGCAGAGGTAGAAAATGTGTTTTCATTATTACTAACTGATCGTAGCGCCCCGTTTCCAGTTAGCGTCCGAAATGTCAACGAATTATGTTTTTTGCCCAAAGCGCCCCCTATCGATGTTTCTTTTTGTACCGTTCAACTGAGTTTCAGAGAGCCCCAGCAAACAGAATCATGAAAATGCATGCCATAAGTCAAGAAATCTGTTTGTTTATCTCTTAGGAGCCTTCGAGTTTCGACCACCCTGTACTTTGACATTTTATTCCGGCTCTTACGCTTTTTGCAGGGCTCTACTTTTGGGTTCAAACTTTAAGTTAGAGTATAAACTTTGGCGAGCATGTGTTAAATTATCAAAATAACGGGCTTAAAGTTGTTGTCTAGCTCTCCAAAGTCTGCAGCGCCCCCTATCCATGTTTTAAGAGATACGCTTATCAAATTGGTACTGAAGAAAGTCTAAACAAACAGAATCATTTCGACGCAACAAGCAAGAAAATCTAACCATTTCCCTAGTTTTTATGACGTTTCGAATTTCGGCACCCAAATTTTCGAAAGCGCCTAGCGCCTTACCATCGCGTCAGGGACCCTACATTCCCTATTCAAAAATGTTCGTCTAGGTGTGCTCTATCGATCCTTAAAGTTTGTCACCGACGAGCTGAATCACCCTGTATTTGAAGAAAGCTTGAAGAAAGTTACTTCTTCAAAATCCTATTTTCTGGAAAAAACATTTGAAATCTGCTTTCGTTGATACTATGAATTTTCAACTGTAAAACATTTTATTTTAATTTCTTCATTTTTATACATGTTAACGTATGAGAATTGCTGTAATTCTGGCCGCGTGGGAGAACTGTTTACTTTCTGCGAATGGCAACTCAATTAATGGAATTACCTTTTAACGAAGCGCTCTCTCATTCTCGCAGTGACGTTTTCACGAATAATTATTGTTGTGTTTGCGAACTTATTAAAGTCTTATTTTTCTATAAAATCCTTCTGATTAATGAGTCGATATTATTTAGCCACAATACGACCTTCGCAAAAATATTTATAAAGAGCTTGAACCAACAACTTCACGCAGATCTTTTAATTTTTCATTTATATAACAAATTTAAGAATTAATTTTATTTGTTTACAATTATTTTGTTGTCAGTTTACAAAAAAAAAAAAAAAAAAAAAAAAAAAAATCCATAATACAATTCTTTTAAAATGTTTAAGTGTCATCTGTGGAAACGATTTTGCGGGATAATGAAAACATGTTTTATTTAATAAATTAATCATGATTCTATCTATAATTATTTACTCCATGATTTAAACTTTTTTTTTCTGAAAATATACGCGTTTCATTTTTTATTTATTTGCTAAAATGCTTCCGTATTGGAAATGCATGTAAAATAAATTAATTAAAATAATAATTTTTTTAACGTTTTCCTTCTATAGTAAAAAAAAACTAGCCTTAAAAAGAATGACTCCTGGAATGATGCTGATGTGGAAGATTTCCGGAACTAACGAATCCGGGTTGTCCACTCCTTCCATGAGTCGAATAGACCAATCAGGAAAGGGCTCCGTCTATGCATCGCCGTATGGGTTACCATAAAGAGAGGAAAGGTTACCATCGCCAACAATTGCCAAGTTTGTCGCCAACTTGGCGATATATCGCCAAATTTGGCGACCACAATTAGTTGTCAAAAAAGACGCCAACTTGGCAATAACTGTAATATTTCGCCAAATTTTTAATTTCTTTACAACACCAGTCGTTTAATACATCATTTGAGAGGTTTGCAACTGCTTATTCATATAATGGATGTCTTGTGTGTTATCCCCCATTCTGCTCCCCAGGGGGGACGCATTTTTAATTTCTTTGCAACACCAGTCGTGTTACACAAGATTTGAAAGGTCTGCAACTGCTTATTCATATTATGGATGTCTTGTGTGTCACCCCCACACTCTGCTCTCCCCAGGGGGGTCACATTTTTAATTTCTTTACAACACAAGTTGTGTGACACATCATTTGAAAGGTCTGCAACTGCTTATTCATATTATGGATGTGTTGTGTGTCATCCCCCACTCTGCCCCCCAGGGGGGCACATTTTTAATTTCTTTACAACACCAGTCGTGTGACACATCATTTGAAAGGTCTGCAACTGCTTATTCATACCATGGGGAATTGGTGAGCGCAGCAAGCAGGGGTAGCCAATAATTTGGAATCGCGAAGCGATTACGGGGGGGGGGGGTTGGCGAGCATAGCGAGCAGGGGGGCGGGGCCCCCTAGTACTGTAAAAAAAATTATATTCTGCAAATCTACAGATCATAATTTATTTTTGTGTTTAATTTGAAGTTAAAATATTGAATAGTTTTTTTGTAAAGCGTACGACAAATTGTAATTTGAGTGGACTAGTAGAGGATTCGCTTCGCTCATCCTAATTATTACATAATTTTGTCGAGTCATTTCAAATTTTATGAAAATCGGATGAATAGATCAATTACAGGGAAAATAAAAAGGATTCCGTTACATTACGGTCAATGGGGAAAAAAGTTTAAAATGCATTTTCATCGTTTGAGATTTAAAACATATAATTATTACATAATTTTGTCGAGTCATTTCAGATCTCACGATAACCAGATGCATAGATCAATTACAGGGACTATCAAAAGTGTTCCGTTGCATTACAGTCAATGGGGAAAAAAGTTGCAAATGCATTTTAATGGTGTTACACTCATTCGAACATAATAAAATTGACATGAACCTATGACGTATATATATATAATAAAATAAAAATTCGTACATTCTGAGATGCAAAGAATATTTATTATTAAATTACAGGACCACACAAAAACATTCCACTACATAATGCTTTACGGGGAAACATTGTTTGGGAAATGTTTTAATTATATTAAACTGTGCCACATTTTATGAATATGATATAATTGCTGAGGTGTAATGAAAATTACTTCCTGTATGTTTATAGGAACACAAAGAGTTCAACCACTGTACTGTATCCGAAGTATTGTCTACTATATCAGGAAGATCTGTATATTTTTAAAACTTCGTTTTAAACCTCATTTGCTATGCTTTGCCTGCAATTTCCAACTTGTTTCAATTGTATTTTGCTCCAGAACTTAATGAAAGCATACTAATAAAACAAAATATTAAAACTTAAGTTAGAAATTCATTGCATTAAAGGATTTATAATGAAAAAACATAAAACAAAATATTTAAATTTAAGTTATGGATTTATTATAATCAAGGATTTAGAATGTGGATATAAAACAAAATATTAATGATATTATTAACTGTTTATTATAAACTAACATTAAAGGATTTATATTGTAAAGATATAAAACAAAATATTTAAATTTAAAGGATTTATAAGATAAAGACAATGTTTTACTGAAATCAAGTTTAGCTAAAATAACGCATTAAAAAAAGTCTCCAATCTTCATTCATATCATTATCTAAATGATGTGCTGTGCAACTATGAAATATAAATAACAGATCTTCAATTTTATCATCCCTTTCCGATAGTCCAAACTATTCAATATGGAATTTTAGAATACATTTAAAATGATAATAATTCTTGCACTATCCAACCATTTCAGATAATCATATAGCCCATCGATTTGGCACAGATTGATTCCATAATTTCCCTTCAGAAATGCTTATATAGATATATTATCACCAATGGAGTAATCTCATTATTTGCTGAAAAATACCACGTAACAGTGATTTGTTCTTTTTCGTTATTTGGTACTACATAATACACATCTTTAACTGATTTTGATCCGAAAATTTTCCTTGTTTTAAGAGCACTAAAGAAACTTTGTTTTAACCTTATTGAAAATTCTCTCTGTATGCTTTAGAATTCGGAAGATAATATTAATATCTTCTTCCAAATATGTTTTTACATTTCTGAACCAACTTAAAACCACTTCTTTTGTAACGGCACATCTAGATTTTGTCAAATGTTCTGATTGTGTTTTGTACCAATTTTGGATGACTTTTTTAAAACAACTATTTATAAAGAAATTGCCTTTATTAAATTCTAATAGGTAAAATTTAAGTATTAAATTTGATTATTTAACTTTTCAGTTAAATCAAAATATTTTATCTCTACTGAAATAACACTTTTTGTATTGGTCACTTGGGTGGTCCATTACTGGAAAATCACGAATAAGCAATCCAGTAATGGGCCACCCCTCCTAAAATCTTAAAAATAAATAAAATTTTGTAAATGGCCATTGGTATATTAAATTCAGTGTTTTATATTGCTAACCAAACAAAAACATTCAATTTTTACGGAAAAATAAAAAAGATATAAACTAAGTAAGTAAAGTCTGCTCTTAGCATGTTCATTAAGATTTTCAGTGAAAAACAGAAAAACTGTGAAACTTTATTTTCTGCTTCCTAATTGTTTTGACGAAAAGTGTAAAAAATTAATCCACCTTATAAAGAATGCAAGGTAGAGTTCAGAAAAAAATTATAAAAGCTTAACTATTATTTATTATTTTTTTATAAACTAAAAAGTGCGAGGTGGCCTATTACTGGAAGGTGGCCCATTACTGGCACATCTATCCTATATTACAAATTTAAAATTTTTTCGCCAAAACTAACCTTTATACTATCTTAATTTTCTTATAATAATTCTCCGTACTTACTTCAAATTATTAAATTAAAATCTTGTTTCTAAATCTAATCTGTTAATCTTTATGCAGACGATATAAATTCTTAATTTGCCTTAAAAAACATTATTCCAGTATGCGTAAATTTAAAAAGATGGCTCTAAATTAAAAATATTCTTCTAAGAATTTTCATGTTTTCTGAAGTTTATTTTAAGTGACTCATTCACTTTAAATGAAATGAATGGTAGCCCAATTACGGATGATGCTAGCTTAGCCATGATAACACCTCTAATAAGGATAATTTGAATTCATAATAGCCTGTGTGATGCTTCAAAGGCAGCATTCCTTCAGACGGTACGCCCAGAGCCGTCCTTAGGGGTGTGCGACAGGTGCGGCCGCACAGGACCTCACTCCTAAAGAGGCCTCGCACACGAACACCAAATATTTTTTTCTTTAATAAAATAAAGAAAGTACAATAGAAAAACTTTAATATAAATTTATGATTACAGTTAAAAAAAAATATATAGTGGTATTTGCATAAAATATAGCCTATGTTGGAAGAGGGACTTCCTCCATCATTTTCCCACCATCACCTCTGAGCAGACTTCGAGTCGATTACAGAGGACTGTAATCGATTAAGATTACGATTATTTTCAATTTCAAAAAAGAGATTATGATTATATCTCTATTTATGCAAGTCTGATTACGATTACATAATCGATTATCCATTTTTTTATTTCAAGATTACGATTACGTTTGGATTACGATTAATATTTTTTTGTTAGATTACGATTACCGAACTAGTCGATTAAGATTACAGTTCGATTACAGTAATTCCGTAGTCTACATGTTACAAACTAGAGTTACAAATTTACAAAATATGCGTTTCCTGTTATTTATTTATTTTTAAAGGAAAAATAAATCATTTATATTAAATGAGCTATTTTTTCTATATAACTAATATATGTTTTCCTTTTTGAATATTTTAGAACATTATTATAAATTTATTTTGAAATTAAGAGCATTTCTAAGGATGTTTGATTAATAGAATAGGTATATGTAACATGCGAAATTCTGATTTGAAATTCACGAATACCGGTGTACGTAGAATGACCCCCCCTAGAGGTCTGCACGGCCCGGTGGAATCTTTTTGAATTTTGTAACGGGCCGGGGCGGGCCGGCAGATTTAGAATAGTTTTTGCAACGGGCCGGGCTGACAAACAACATAAACGGGCCGGGCCGGCAAAAAAATTGAATGGGCCTTGGCCGGGCCGATAAAAAAATTTTCGCAAGATTTAAGCAGATACAATAAAATATGAACTATTTTCAACGAAATGGTTTTAACGAGAATAAGTATAAATGTGGGTCACGAGCCATACTAGTTTGACAGCATTAGTATAAAAATGTACAGTGTAGAGATCGGCATCGGACAGTTACATTGTGTGTGTCATCTGACTCATCTGACTCGTGTCGGGCCGAGATCAAGCTTACATTATTTTTCTACTTGTAGACTAGCCGGACCGGAACTAGATTAATTGTTCTCAAGATCTGTAGGGCGGACAACATGATATGTAAAATTATTAACATCGATATGTTAGCTTAATCTTTGGATATATACTTCTTGATGGTTTTTAAATTAATTTCTCAATAATGCGAAAGTTTGACATATATTTTCTGGTTAATTTTAAATTGTAAACGTACAAAAGTGATAAGCCTGACTATTGAAGAGATTTGGAATCGAATAGAGTTTTTAATTTTTGGTAAATAAAATACTTGTGTAACCTTATTGAAATACATAATAGTTTCTCAAATGATTGCAGGCTTCCCATGCTATCACTTCCGGAAATTCTATTCGAAACGCTAACTATGACAGTATTTATTTACTTGCAGTATTCTTAAATTGTTTGTATCAAAAAATATATAACCTCATTCGATTATATAGTTTCTGAATAAAGATACCTGCTAAACTTATGCGTTTCTGAAAAAAAAAAAAAAAAAAAAAAAAAGAATTTAAAAATTATCAGAAAGGAGCTTTTTTGAATTTAAGAATGAATTTGGATTTAAAATCTTTAATAAAATGATATAGAAATATTTTTATACGCAAAATTTTAACATGAAATGAGTTTAACTAAGGTTATTTTCCTCAGAACATTCGTTGCAAGACATTTAGGCAAATAAGCAAAACAAAATTTAAAAAATGAAGAAAAATGAAGAATAAAACAAGCTTCTACCATAATTTTCTAATTGGGAGAATTAAAACAATTCATTCTTTTTTCTTTCATTTGCATACCTCTGTCCCCTTGAACCACATATTAAAAACAAAATTGAGACACATGAACGTTAACAGGCAAATAATAATAATAATAATAATAATAATATAAAATACTGTCTTTTGGTAGGAGAATATTGGGGGAGGGGAGAGGGGGAAACAAACCTTTCTGGGAAAAAAATTAACTACCTTTTTTTCCCCATTATTTATATTTATAACTCATTTAGAGAGTTTTTTTTTTTTTTTTTGGTATTTTTTTTTTCTTTTTAAAATAATCGGAGGTAAAAAAAAATTTGGTGGCTACATTTCAAAATTCAGGGGTTCGTCATTGAATTTGTCGGCGCATATGCTAAAAGAATTTACCAACAACTAGATATCATTACCATTGTACTTAACCCATAAAAAAATCCTATATACATCCGTATGTTTATTGACAAACCAGCCTTAATTTCTGTTTTTTTTTTTTTGGGGGGGGGGGGGGATTCTGATAAAATAAACATACACTATATTGCCATTGATTATGGGACACTTGCGATTTTAGACATTTCACTAAATATCTAAAAAAATACATGAGGAATCATCTCGAAACTCTTAGTGTATAAATATAATAATATACGTCATACATCTCCGTGAAGAGTTTTTACCGAAACTCCATAGGGGACCGTCAACAAATTAAAAAAGAATGAATATCTTTTGAATAACCCTGTCAAAACTAATGTAGCAAAAGCGCTCAAACTCTAGATTATGATTGAATGCCTTATTGTAATACACTGTGTTCATTTTTATGCAAATAGCATGCATACTCGCAGAGTAATTAAGGTTTTTATAAAAATGGTCCCAAATTTTTCTAAGTTTTTTCCTTATAATTTTCAGAGTTCTTAATATAAAATAATATTTTTTTTCAGAAAATATAAAAAACAACATTGCACACAGTACCTTCTAATCAGAATTAAAAAATAATGAAAATTGTATACAAAATAAGTTGGTTTACTAAATAATTTTTTACTGCGCATGCGTCAACGATATCAAAATTTCATTTGCATATTATGTTAGCTAAATGTATAGAGCAACTTTTGTGAAAGTCACAAAATCATAAATTGAAAATTCTGAAAATAATCGTCAATTGAATAAGTTGAAAATCCGTTATTCTCAAAATGAAGCAAAAACAAGAGGGGTTGTATTCATATATTCATAGATTAGTGTCAATATAGAATACACAATACGGGATGTTACGACTACTTTTGGATAAAATCCCTCATTTTTTTGCTTCATTTTGGAAACAACGGATTTTGTCCTTTTTCTATAGACGATTACTTTCAGAATTTTCAAGCTATAATTTTGAGACTTTTTCAAAAGTTGCTCTATACATTTAGCTAACATAATATGCAAATGAAATTTTGATATCGTTGACGCATGCGCAGTAAAAAATTATTTAGTGAACCTACTCATTTTTCATACAATTTTTATTATTTTTTAATTTTGATTACAAGGTACTGTGTGCAATGTTGTTTGTCATATTTTCTGAAAAAAATATTATTTTATATTAAGAACTCTGAAAATTATAAGGGAAAAACTTAGAAAAATTTGGGGCCATTTTTATAAAACCCTTAATTACTCTGCGAGTATGCATTCTATTTGCATAAAAATGAACACAGTGTATTACAATAAGGCATTCAATCATAATCTAGAGTTTGAGCGCTTTTGCTACATTAGTTTTGACAGGGTTATTCAAAATATATTCATTCTTTTTTAATTTGTTGACGGTCCCCTACGGAGTTTTGGTAAAAAATCTTCACGGAGATGTATGACGTATGCTATTATATTTATACACTAAGAGTTTCGAGATGATTCTTCATGTATTTTTCTAGATATTTAGTAAAATGTCTAAAATCGCAAGTGTCCCATAATCAATGGCAATATAGTGTATATACATATATGTATATATATATATATATATACAGGGTGATTCCAAATTTTTTTTACAATAAAAGAGGGGTGATAGTACACATCAAGACAAACAATAATAAATAGGAGACCAAGGGTCCAAAACGTTTTCCTAAGGAAATAGCCGCCATTAAAGTTTAGGGACCAAAATTTCAAATAAACATAAAAAACGGAAAAATCGGTCGATTGATTTGCGGTTTTCACTAAAATTATTCTTTATGTCGGCATTTTCTTGAAATTAAATTATAAAGATAAATTTCAAAAAATGCCGATAGAGGGCGCTTTAGACTTTGGAGTAGCGAACAACTATTTTTTGCCGGTATTTTTTGCATCTCATTAAATGTTTTCGTAAGCTTAGACTCAAACTTAAATTTTAAGCTCTAAATCTGTAGGTGGGAGTGGTTAAGTAACACAAACTGAGCTGTCTTCAGAGGGTTCAAATTTAAAATGATTATAAAAAACGGAAAAATTGGTCGATTGATTTGCGGTTTTCACTAAAACTATTCTTTATTTAGGTATTTTCGTGAAAATAAATTATAAAGATAAATTTCAAAAAATGCCGATAGAGGGCGCTTTAGACTTTGGAGTAACGAAACACTCTTTTTTCGCGTTATTTTTTGCATCTTATTTAATGCTTTCGTAAGCTTAGACTTCAACTTAAATTTTGAGCTCAAAATCTGAATAGCTGAGAGTGGTTAAGTAGACAAACTCCGCTGTGTTCAGAGGGTTCAAATTTCAAATAATTGTAAAAAGCGCAAAAAATTGATCGATTCGTTTGCAGTTTTTGCCAAAACTAATTTTTAAATCAGCAGTTTTCTTGATCAATCAGTGTTTTCTTGAAAATAATTTTTAAAGATAAATTTCACAAAATGTCGATAGAGGGAGCCTTAGACTTTGGAGTAGCTTACAACTATTTTTAACTGTTATTTTTTTAATCTCATTAAATGCTTTCAAATGCATAGACTTAAATTTCGGGCTGAAATTCTGAATCGTTGGGAGTGTTTAAGTAGCGAAAAATTGAATTGTGTTCGAGGAGGAAAGAGGGTTAAATTTCAACTCCTGAACACACTTCAGTTTGCGCTTCTTAACACCTCACAACGATTCAGGATGTGACCTCAAAATTTAAGTTTAAATCTAAGCTTCCGAGAACATTTAAAATGCTTTTGCAAGCATTTAATTAGAACCAAAAAATAATGGTTAAAATGAATTGTTGGTTACTCTGAAGTTTAAGGCGCCCTCTGACGGAATTTTTTGAGATTTATCTTTAAAAATTATTTTCAAGAAGATACTGACTTAAAGAATAGTTTTATTTTAAACCGCAAACGAATCGACCAATTTTTCCATTTTCTATAATTACTTTAAATTTGAACCTCCCCCTCTCCCTTTAACACAGTTCAGTTTGTGCTACTTAACCACTCCCTACTATTCAGATTTTGAGCTCAAAATTTAAGTTTAAGTCTAAGCTTCCGAAATCATTTAAAGAGATGCAAACAATAACGGCAAAAAATAGTTGTTCGTTACTCCAAAGTCTAAAGTGCCCTCTATCGGCATTTTTTGAAATTTATCTTTATAATTTATTTTCACGAAAATACCTAAATAAAGAATAGTTTTAGTGAAAACTGCAAATCAATCGACCAATTTTTCCGTTTTTTTTATTCATTTGAAATTTGAACCCTCTGAACACAGCTCAGTTTGTGTTACTTAACCACTCCCAACTACAGCTTTTGAGCTCAAAATTTAAGTTTGAGTGTAAACTTACGAAAACATTTAATGAGATGGAAAACATACCGGCAAAAAATAGTTGTTCGTTACTCCAAAGTCTAAAGCGCCCTCTATCGGCATTTTTTGAAATTTATCTTTATAATTTAATTTCAAGAAAATGCCGATATAAAGAATAATTTTAGTGAAAACCGCAAATCAATCGACCGATTTCTCCGTTTTTTATGTTTATTTGAAATTTTGGTCCCTAAACTTTAATGGCGGCTATCTCCTTAGGAAAACGTTTTGGACCCTTGGTCTCCTATTTAATATTGTTTGTCTTGATGTGTACTATCACCCCTCTTTTATTGTAAAAAAAATTTGGAATCACCCTGTATATAAACAATCTTTTATTATTACAACTTTTGTAAGAAAACTGATCTATATGTTTAACTTATCCACATATATTAAAATACAAATTTTGAATAAACATACTTTGTACTTATGATTAAAAACACTGTATAGTTAATTTAATATAAAAAATTCCTTTCACTGTAATTTAAAAGAAAAAGACAATATATCACTATGCAATATTTCTAAAATAAATCTATACAATATGTATATATCTATTAAAAAATTACCTGCATGTGGGTGTTCAGATTGTACTTGGTTTTTATGGAGACCCTGACATCTAAAGAGCACAATTTGCATTGCTATTTAAAAAAATTCGCGTTTTTTTCATTCAAATCTGATACAGATTCCGTGAAATAATCTTCAATATTTTTGTTGTTTCTCTTAGCCATCTCTTTCTCTAGATCCTTGGAAACAACCGCTTAGATATAACCACTGAGAAATCCAACATGCGAATGAGCTGTTAGATAAATTGTCACATGCAATTTAAACATCTTTTTTTTTCCTCCCCAATTTTCATTATTATTCCCACATTTGAAAGAGGGTGATGTCTGTCAAATTGCTAAGTGCCCATAAAAAAACCATAAATATATATTTTTCTTTCTTTTTTCTTTTTTATCCTTTATCACTGTCACTCAATAACCCGCGAAACAAGATCCTTCGAAAGACCATAAAGAGTTTTTTCCCCCAATTCCCGACTATTTCTATGTCTTATACTACTATATACCAGGAGCAGCCCTCTATAGCACTGACACTGACTATATACAGTGTAAAGAATGCATCCTGTTTTACCCCCGAACTGCTGCCTTATGACCTATGACCTCTTCTTTGAGCCTTCTTCCTTTGACCTTCTCTTTGAGCTCTAAACGTGGACACTCTTTCTTTGGTGCAATGTTTATCTCACCGACCAAATATTTTATGGACTGCGCGAAAGGAAGAAGGAAAAAAAAAAGATGTAATCATATAACGTAATCGTTTATTTTTGCTCGATTACGATTACATAGTTTTTTTATACAGATTACATTGCGATTATCTGCATTGCGATTACGATTAGATTATGATTGTAATCAAAGTGAAATCTTTTGATTATGATTATATCGCGATTATTTCGAAATTAAAATTTACGATTACGATTACAATGCGATTACATAGTTTTATGTAGTCGATTATAATCGATTACGATTACACGATTACGATTACTCGAAGTCTGCCTCTGAGATTTGTTCAGTACTTCCAGAAATCACCCCTACAAACACACAAACAAACGCTACTCCTTTCGCTAGGCGATCAAACCCTACCCCCCCCCCCCGCTCCCGAGTCACAGTATATAGGTGAAAAACACTCTTTTTTATTCATAGTATAGAAGGTATGATTATGTTAAGAGTCTGAAAGGAAAAGGCCTCGCAAAATCATTGCACCGGGCCACGCTTTAAAATGCCCTCCATAAGGACGGCTATGGGTACGCCAGATGATTTTTTTAAAGATTGGCTGTCGTAGAAATTAAAAGTCTTGGTTTTTAATCCTAACTAATAGGATCAGATTTGATTGAAGAATAATATTTAAAAAGAAATTCCGATGTCAGGTTATGTCAAGAAGCATAAATGTGTAGTGCGGGCTCAGCTTTAAATCACACAAAAAGGGGAATTTGTTTTTTGTTTTCCCTCAGGATCATCTACACAACTGTGAAAGGTCAAATCTTAAAGTACTATACAATTTAAACATCCCCTTCCCTCCATATTCTTACCATTATTTCCAAAAAAATTATTTTCATTTACAACAACAATGAAAATCTTATTCATATAGGTTTGATCAAAAATTAATTTACTAATCTAAATAAACTTTTAAAAATACGTGAATCGAAAATAAATTAAACATAAAATATAATACTTAAATATTAAAAAAATTATGAGGCTCACAGCTGATGAATAACAAGTCAAATCTCAATCCAATTCCGAAATTTAAACGAAGTAATGTTTTCTGAGATTCAAAACAGAATATAGTTTCTCGCACGTGAAACACATGCTTGCTGGAAATTTAAAAAACGATAGTTTTGCATTTAAAATGCGGGGAATTGCTGTGAATAGAAATAAATAGGCGAAAAAATAAAGGAGATGTCCGAATAAATAAATCAATAAATAATAAGCAGGAAACAGCAGAAAAATACTCCCACCGCAACCTGCAACTCATTCAGAATTATCCTCCAATTCTTTCGTATATTTTTCCAAAAACCTATTTTTTTAATCAGGTTTTTTTTCTAAAGAAAATTTTTATAATTTTACTTTTATTGCCATTTAAATATGCATTTACAAATACTATTTTTTCAGCTTTTTGAAAAACTGGAAAGTGATGCATTTCAAAATTACAAAGGCTTTCTGTTAATCTATTGTTAATCAAAAAGCTATAAACAATAATATTTTTATATAGGCTGAAATATTTTAAATACTGCCCATCTCTAGCATTTAAAATAAAAACTATACTCAGTTAATTTTAATTTTTGAGGCTCTCTTAGTTCGTGTGCCACTTCTTTTCTATTGAGCCAAATGGTCTGAATTGCAACTGCTGCTTTAACTGGTCTGTGTCGATTGACTATCTATCATTCATCAAAATTTATTACATCATCTGTTGATAAAAGTCTATTTCATGACCAATTGTTTTCTATTACAAGTTCATTTCTAATTTTTCTGTATCATTGTACAGTAAATAGCAAAAAAAAAATTATTCCATACATTTTAAAAATAAGTTTTTCCTTTGACAAGAGAATTGTAGGAAAGTAATAGATGTGTTTTCTCTATTCTGTCTTTCCAAAATTATGTCATATACATATAAGTTGAAGCGGCACACTTAAACCCCCTCGCCAACAGTAAGGCGGAGCCTCATCGAGGGGGCCCCCCACCCCCCTTAAGCAGAGATGATCAACTGATTGCATCAATAAACTGTTATAACTGTCTGACAAATGCCAGACCATGTTCATGACAGAAAAATATTAAATCATAAGTCATAACAAAAAAATATATGAAATTTTTTATTTTATTTTAGTTTAGTTTTAAACTATATGCTGGATAATTTCATAGGTATTGTTCATTAGTTCTTAATTTTAATGGAAATGGAAAGTTCAGTACTCGGAGAATAAGAGTATTAATATATTTCCACTTAATAAGCAATTGCAAAATTACTATTTATTTGATATTAACATTACAATTTTTATAATCTCTCTATTTTAAACAGCATTTAATTTGAATAGGCTATGAACTTTGTTGATATCCTTAAAAATTGACTTCTATTGAGAAACGTTGATGAATTGACCAGCTCTGCTTTTTACACGCGCACGAAGCTAAATATAGCTTTATATTTTGTCCCAAATATACCCCCTTAACAATTAAAGCAAAAAAAATACCGAAAATTCTTTATTTAAAAAAATATATATTATGATAATCGATTTTTCATAAATACAAGTGAACTATGAAAAATCGATTTAATGTACCCCTCCCCCCTAAAATAAAGAAAAATATATATAATATTGCAAAAAATGTGGAGTGCCAAAATAATGGAAGGCCGTTGCTGCCATTTTAAAGCCCGATGACATTGGGCATGCTAAAGAAGGAAGAGAAATAAAGACTGGGGATGTTGTTTTTTAGCCCGATGTTAATGGGCTGCCATGACGCCAAAACAAAAAAGAATGCTGCTGTATTTCTAGCCCGATGTCATTGGGCTGTGCTACCAAGGAAGAATGCCAAGGAATGATGAAGCCACAATCGCCGGTATTAGAACTATTAGATGTTGAGGGACAGTGAAAGAGCTAGGGAACAGGAGACTGATTTGAACCGAAGAAATCTGCATCGCATTTGTTTATAAGGAGCGAGAAGCTGTGCATGAGGAATTGGAATAATACGCGTTATTACCGGAAGCCTGCCGTGTTTACGCGGAGTTTTTAGCTCCGAATTTCCTATTGCTTTATTTTAGTTTTGGTTTTTGTTTGTTTTTATTTGCATTTTGTTTTATTTGTTTAAAATTTGTGTTATTTTTATTTGTAATATTTTGATTTTAATTTGTAAATTTTAATAAATATGTGTACTTTGTGTTTTTTATTTTTATTTTTATTTTTGTTTTATGTTTCATATTTTGTTTCATGTTGTTTTTATTTTCTAAGTTTTATACTGGTATTTTTTATTACTGTTTTATGCTTGTTATTTTTGTACATTTGCAAATGTGATTAATTTAAATATTAACCCGCCTAATAGATAGTTTAATATGCATACTTAAAACACTACACTTAAAATACTACTTGTATACTAAGAAAAGTAATTTATATATATGTATAATGGCCAAAAAAGTTTAAAATGCAAATTTCAAAACACTACTGTCACAAAAAATTTAAATATTTACAGAAAAGGCCGCTCAAATAATGAAACATATATATATAAACTAAATAACAAGATAATAATACATAGATTATATAAATAAGAAAAAAATATGCTATGAGGCCGAAATGATTATTAACCGAGAAAAAAAACAGTTTTAGAAAGTTACATGCAAGCCCACTAACCAGCATTCAAATGTATGTTATGCAAAATCATGATCTTTCAGTATTTTTTAAACAGTTCGATTACACTTTATTGTCTTTACATTATTGTCTAAATACTGAAGATTGTATTAGATTTTTTTATAAACTTTTATTTCATGCTAAAAAATGTAATTCTTAAAAAAAATGTTGTATAAGAAATATCAAAATACAGCATTTCACAAAGGGAAATAAAAAGATCCCCTCACTTAGCCATAGAAATTTTTTAATTAATAATTTTTAAGCAAAGATAATATTGGCATCCTTATAAAGTAAAAACACCAACTTGACTTCCTATCAACTCGCATTTCTATTGCCATTTTTTTTCTAATGAAAAAAATTATATATATATATACAGTATAACTTCTTTAATCCTGAACCATCGCAATTATGGCGATTCTGGATTATAAAAATTCTGGATTACAAAAGCTTTGAAATTGAAATACATTTACATAAATAATAAATAATAATGATATCGGTCATAAGTATATCAATAGAAAAATGCAATAAAGTTCATAATTTAAAGTAAATGAAAAAAATATTGAGAAAAATTAAATCAAAACTCTTAAAGACACACATACATATATACAGGGAAATACGTTTACCACGAAAACTCTTGCCATGAAAAATTGCTTAACACGGAATGGTCTTTCAGTCCGAACAATATACTATGCAATTTGATACATTTTTTTTCTCTTAACACGAAAGAAAAATCGTTTAACACGAACAAAAAATCGAAGCAAAATAATTTTTTGAAATTAATTTATTGCATGCGTCACATATATCACGCTCAGAATCGAATTTACTAGTGAAAACTACGACAATACGCTCTGAATGGAATTTACTAGTGAAAACTACGACAATACGCTCTGAATGGAATTTACTAGTGAAAACTACGACAATTGAAAATTATTTTCGCGGTGCGGGATCTTCAAAATAACGAATTCATTTTACCTAAAGAATAAACTGAAATTGAGACTGAGCAGGCATTTAATGAAATATTTGAGAAAGTCTTCATATTACTAGACTGTCTTTCAACATCATTAAATGAACAAGCTGTATTCGATGTTAATTCGATGAGATTTTGGAAATCGTTCATAATCCAAATGATTCCAATTATGTTGATTCCGCCGACGAATCTGACAATGGAATCAATGGAGCAGTTCCAGTTAGCTTCAAATCACAAAAGGCTGATCTCAATTACTCGGCTCAAAAAATAGAAAAGCCTCATGTAAGTGATTTAAAATCTAACTGAATTTTCTATTTTTCGATAAATAAATTACCTATATAATTATAAGCTTTTTTGACAAGACGTCATCTCCCTTCATTGAGTGGTTTTTCTTTTCTCGCGCAAAAAGTCGGTTCGAAACTTTTATTTTGACACTATTTTCTGAAAATTTTATTGTATTTGGGGGCAAAAAAGCAAGAAAATGAATTTGATTCGATAGTTTCTGAAGTTCAACACCCAATAGTTACATACATTTCCGAGCAAAAATAAATTAAAACTTATATCATAAAGTTGCTCTTTTAGATTTGAGAACAGCCTGAAAAGTATAAGCAATTATTTAGATGCGCAATCGAATGGAGAGATGAATACAGCAATGGATGATCTTGAACAATTTGTGAACATTATGCCGCTAAAAAAAGGTATCTGATTTTTTCCAACAAAACAAAAAATTTTTTACTTACTTTTTATCCTAATGAATGCAATCAACTAGTAGTTTAACAGGAAATCGAAATAAAATTTGCCAACATCGAAAATATTGGTGAATGTTGCTCTTTTTGGAGAATATTTCAACACAAAAAAAAAAAAAAAAAAAAAAAAAAAAAAAATCTGTCCCAACAGTTTCGTGTTAAACGTATTTCACTGTATCTTTGAAAAAAAATAGTTTCTATAATTTATGCAAGGTTGCCATTTGTTGTAAATTACGGAAACAATAACATAGGATTTTTTTAATTACAATTTCTGTTTTATAAATACTCTGTAAATTATAAAAATCACAAGAATAATAGACATGCTATGAAAAATAATGAGATTTATTTTCTAAAACAAAAAACAACAAAAAAAGTATGTATATATTAGGTAGTACTTGGTTATCCCGTCGACCAATTTCGCCAAATTGTACAAATCGCCAAACTAATAGGCAAATTACACATACTGACGTAACTTTTATTTTAAATAACGAAAAACAAATAATTAGTAGAATATTAATAAAAATACAAATAAAAAGTCAAAATAAAAATCATTTAATGACGTTTTAAACACGCTTATCGTATTTAATGTTATTGGATGTGACATTCGCGATCATCCATTATTGGCATTTAAACTTATAGTTTGGCGATAGATTTTTGGTTCACGGGATAACCAAGTAGTACCATATATTATATATTGTGAGAATTTTATATAACTTACAATTAATGGTACTACTCTGTTATCCCGTCGACCAATTTCGCCAAATTTTACAAATCGCCAAACTAATAGCCAAATTATACATAGTGACATAATTTTTATTTTAAATAACGAAAAAACAAATAATTAGTGGACTATTAATAAAAATACAAAGTTGAAATAAAAATCACTTAATGACATTTTAAACAAGTGAATCGTATTTAATGTCATTGAATGGGACATTCACGATCATCCATTATTGGCATTTAATCTTATAGTTTGGCAATAGATTTTTGGTTGACGGGATAACCAAGTAGTACTATATATTATGCATTGTGAGAAATTTACATGACTTACAATTAATTTACAATTAAAGGATAAATTTTTAATGATATTATCACATTTAAAAAAGGGATATATAAGGCTAGTGTTACATGTATATATCCTACAAATATCTCAGTAAGTCACAAATTAAATATTCAAAACAAATAATAAGAATAATACCCGTTTTCGAAATGTTTCGGCGCCATCATCTAATTTTTGGAAAATTAAAAATACTAAAACTAACAATTATTTTGAATTTTCATAGCTTAATATTAAAAAAGACATCTATATTAATTGCAAATGTAATGCAGAAAATTCTTGCAATTTTAAAATAAAATAGTAGTACATTAGGTAGTCTTTTAATTTTTCTTAATCAGTTTCCGAAATTCATACATATATGTGTAATGGCGCCATCTATGATTCTTAATTGAAAAAAACCCGAATAAATGTACTGAAATGTCCGGCTACAGAAGTTTCGTTATTACAGATGGCCAGGTTAAAAGTGTTATACTGCATACATATTATTATCAGCTTATCTTAATGCAAATGTTTTATTACTGCGGGAACAGCTTATAAAATCATTATTAAAAACATCTCTCAAGCGACAAGTGGACCAGTATGTAACTATATTTATAATTTAAAATAAATACATAATACTTTATTTAAAAAAGATAGAAAATTTAAAAATGCACCGAAGCCGATTTATCCCGTTAATACAGTTGATAAAAAAATTGCAACCTTTGATATGAGCAATAGATAATGATTGCAATCTTTAAATTTTACTGTATTAAAAATCGGCCTCATAGCAACAACAGCAGAAGGCCAGAGCCTTCCGCCACCAACTTACTTTTGACTTCTTCCACCAACTCTGGGGACGTTGGGGAGAAGAAGTCCTACTTACTTCCTCAACACCTCCTTCTTCGACTGGAACATCAACGGCTTTCCAGATCTTGCGCCCTCCGTCCAACGATGCGGCAATACCCAGGTAAAAATTACCATTAGAGCAAGCCATCCATCCATCGATGCTCCCAATCTTCTTTCCTCGACCTGAAAAAAAAGAATCAAAAGACATTACTTTAGTAGTTTCCATTTTTTTTTTCAAGAGCAGTTGCAAATAGAACCAACAAGCTTGAAATTTTTTTTGGAAATGAATTTGTAACCTAATTCTATTCTTTATTTTATTTATTATCGCACGTGATGGTGATTCAAACAATTAAACATTGTTACACAACAATATTTCTAATTTGTGACTTACCGTAAAAATCTATATTGTTGAATTCATAATAATGCCTTTTCATTTGAGTTTTAAATTTTGATTGTTTACAAACATTTCTGACAGGTTTTAATTTTGCTGCCATACCGAGAAATTAAATGATAACGAAAACAAGGACATCAATGAGAATAGTTTTGAACAATTTCAAGCATGATGAAAAGGTAATTGAAATGACGTCATCCTTTCGCAATCTTTTGATATTTTCGTTGCCATTTTCCCAGAACAACTGAAAAGAAAATATAATTAAAATTAGTACTATTTTGAAAAATTATAAATAAATTTTTAATAAAACATGGAGCATGAAACATAACTTAATAAAACATGATTTCTAATAAAACATGGAGCTATTACAAACTATATTTAATTTTAAGTATCGATATTAATGTTACAAATATATGAAGGCGTATGAATGATTAGATAACTGATTTTTTTTTATTTATTTTTTTCACGTTTCTCATTATTATCTCTTTTTATCGGAATTGTGTATTATTTTGCTATAATGACGTCATACGCATACTTTTTTGTAGATGTTGTTTAAAGGCTTGATCGTAAATGTGGAATTTTTTAGTTGATGCGAATGACGTCATTTTGTATATTTTAAAAGTGTGTGTTTTAAGTCTTGAAAGTGAAATATTTATTTGTACTACCTATAGTTACATATATATATATATATATATATATATATATATATATATATATATATATATATTCAATAAATCTATATAATTCTTGGAAATTTTTTTGTAAAAAATTTCTCATGCCTTCCATTGCATAATGTTTCAAATTTGAAATATTACACATTTTTTCTCATCGGGGGTGACACTAAATTCTGAAAAGGTAGAATTCCTGTTTCTAGTTTTAACATTACATCAGTTTTATCATCGAAGCGTTATTATTCCAATGTTTGTGGATTATGAAATAATTGTGATTTATAAAACACATTTTACATCTATGGTATCACTGGTAACGCTTTCCGAAAATACGTTCGGAATTATTTTTATTATATTATTATTTGATTTTAAAAATAAAAATATATTGCAAAAAATAGCTCTTTTTTTTAATCAGTATATTTTAATTATTAAAGTATATTCAGGTTTTAGCATTAAACAGATTATTTAGAAAAAATAGATAGGACAAACTTTATAGGCGTGCCAAACTTATTGATTTTCTGATTGACGGTCTGTGCGTGTGCGATGGCTAGCGAAATCTACAGTATTTACGAGGCTGAAAATTTATGTAAAGATAGTCCAATGCAACTAAGGCTCAGAATTTGAAATTTCGGTACTACTCTGTTATCCCGTCGACCGGTTTCGCCAAATTATACAAATCGCCAAACTAATAGCCAAATTATACATATTGACGTAATTTTTTTAAATAATAATAAAAAACAAATAATTAGTAGAATATTAATAAAAATAGAGATAAATAATCGAAAAAAAAAATCACTTGATGACGTTTTAAGCACGTGTATCGTATTTAATGTCATTGAATTGACATTCACGATCATCCATTATTGGCATTTAATCTCATAATTTGGCGATAATATTTTGGTCGACGGGATAACAGAGAATTACCGAAATTTCTAATGGTTAGCTGAGATATTAACTGAAAACTGATTTTAACCGTTATTTTTTGTATCTAATTAAATGCTTTCCAAAACTTATTAAATGTTTTCGAAATCTTAGATTTAAGCTTAAATTTTGAACTCAAATTCTGAATCTTTAGGAGGGGTTAAGAAGCGCAAACTGAAATGTGTTCAGGAGTTGAAATTTACCCCCCCCCCCCCCCCAATCGAACACAGTTCACTTTTGCGCTACTTAAACACTCGCAACGATTCAGAATTTGATCTCAAAATTTAAATCTAAGCATTTGAAAGCATTCAATGAGATTTAAAAAATAACGGGTAAAAATAGTTGTAAGCTACTCCAGTGTCTAAGGCGCCCTCTATCGGCATTTTATGAAATTTATCTTTAAAATTTATTTTCAAGAAAACACTGATTTAAAGAGTAGTTTTAGCCAAAACCGCATACGAATCGACTAGTTTTTCCGTTTTTTATAATCGTTTGAAATTTAAATCCTCTGAACACAGTTCAGTTTGTGCTTAACCACTCTCAACTATTCAGATTTTGACCTCAAAATTTAAGTTTAAGTCTAAGTTTACGAAAACATTTAATCAGATGCAAAAAATTCTTCTATAGTAAAAAAAAAACTACCCTTAAAATGAATGACTCCTAAATGATACTGATGTGTAAGATTTCCGGAAATAACGAATCCGGTTGGAACACTCCATCCATGAGTCGAACGGCTCCGTCTATGCATCGCGAAACGATTCCAACCGGGATTGCAAAGCAATACCGAACGGAATCGCGGAGCGATTACGCGGGGGGTTGGTGAGCGAGGGGGTTGGTGGTTGGGTTATGGCGAGCAGGGTTGCGGAGCCCCCGTATAGTTTAAAATAACTGTAACTGCTCATTCCAATTATGCATGTTTGGGGCGCCGCACCCCACTTTGCCCACCCCCCAAAGGGGAACTTTTAAATTTTAATTTACAGCACTCGTGTTGCATATCTTTAGAAAGGTATAAAACTGCCTTTTCCTATTATGGATGTATTGTGTGTCCCCCTCCGCTCTGCCCCCTCAGGGGGGGCACATTTTTAGTTTCTTTACATACCAGTCGTGTGACACATCATTTGAAAGGTCTGCAACTGCTTATTCATATTATGGACGTCTTGTGTGTCACCCCCCCACTCTGCCCCCCAAGGGGCACATTTTTCATTTCTTTACAACAACACTCGTGTGACGCATCATTTGAAAGGTCTGCAACTGCATATTCATATTATGGATGTCTTGTGTGTCACCCCCCAATCTGCCCCCCCAGGGGGGCACATTTTTAATTTCTTTACAGCACCAGTCGTGTGACACATCATTTGAAAGATCTGCAACTGCTTATTCATATTATGGATGTCTTGTGTGCCACCCCCCTCTCTGCCCCACCAGGGGGCACATTTTTAATTTCTTTACAACACCAGTCGTGTGACACATCATTTGAAAGATCTGCAACTGCTTAATCATATTATGGATGTCTTGTGTGTCACCCCCGCCTCTGCCCTCCAGGGGGGCAAATTTTTAATTTCTTTGGAACACCAGTCGTATGACACATCATTTGAAAGGTCTGCAACTGCTTATTCATATTATGGATGTCTTGTGTGTCAACCCCCACTCTGCCCCCCCAGGGGGAACACATTTTTAATTTCTTTACAACACCAGTCGTGTGACACATCATTTGAAATGTCTGCAACAGCTTAGGGGCCATCCATTAATCATGTGATGTTTTTTTGTCATTTTTAACCCCCCCCTCCCCCTTGGTGATACATGGTGAGGTTCAAGACTACCCCCCCCCCCCCCACCCTATATCACGTGTATTTTTTAGTACCTACAAAGAATCTTAATTTTTTTAGAATATTTATTATAAAACGCAGGTTCAAGTATCATCAAATTTTATTATAGAAAACTAGCGAGCTACGCCCGCTAGCTGGGCCACTTTTTCCAAACGAACCTCGATATTAAGCAGTATATAATAAGCAAAAAAATTCATTTAATAAGCAAGTCTTGGAGTTCGAATCCTCAAGCACAAAAAAAGTAAATTAAAGAGCTATGGTTGTTATGCGCCCATTATCCCGTTAAAAATATGTGATTTCGCACAGTGGGCGCTACGTGCCCACCGTGCAAAGGCGGCCCATCGGCCTACCACCCACCGGCGCTACGCGCCATGGTCGCCATCGTCCCGTTAAAAATATTTGGTTTTGCACGGTTGGCTTTGCGCGCCCATAAGACATTTTCTCGTATTTTTTGGTTCATTAGAAGCAGACTTTTACGCAGATTCTGAATATGTAATCAGTTTTATCTACTTTAAAAACTGTCTGTATGATGGTTTAAGAAAAAACGCGCAAAAAAAGTTTCGGTATTAAAAACTGCAAAAGACTGTTATTTTAAAAAAAAAAAAATAAGTAATTTCATTAATATCACAAACAACATAACTAACAAATAATTTTGGCAGCTCGTTTTCCGTTTGTACTAACAAAAATTAGTATTAATCGCGTAAATCTTAGGTTACACAATATTCGTGTATGCTACCAAAACGAAAAAGTGCGAAAATAAACCGTGTTTAACATTTTTTATCAATTAATTATTTTTCAAAGAACCGAAACGAAAGAAAAAGTCGTTTTCCCGGGAGAAAAAAAGAGGTTTTCGGCTGCTTCTTCTTTTAGACAAAGGGGAAAAGTTCAGGTCGTTCACCGCAAGGTGGCGCAGTGTTCTGCCTCAGAGCTCCGTTTGAGCTCCGTTTGGGAAATTAGACGTTTTCCGTTCCGATTCCCGACCAGTTTTTAATTCATAACTTTTTTATTTTGGTCCCACGGTCTCGAAAATGCCCGAAATGACTTTCTCGGAATTTTTCGAATCGAAAGACACCTCTCGCGACTTCCAACTCGCCCGCGTTGCGAACTGTAATCGGCTTCAAGCAGACAGACAGACAGACAGAGGCGCACGGATTTTATTAGTATAGATAAAAAAACTACAATAATAACCTTAAGAGGTAAACAGAAAGGTTGCAAGTTGTTTTGGACTGACATAAAAATAATGAAAGAAATGCGAAAAACTTTTTTATAGTAATACATAAACATAATTTAATTTACAATGTCCTCAGATTACGGATTAGCAAGACTTTCTTCAACACTAATAACTAGATAAGCATCTTGCAAGTTAGTTGTAGGCACAGTGCTTTGTTGAAGGTTAACATCGGTTTCATCAAGCTACTCGGCGTCATCATTTTCGCTCACTACGCAGAGAATCTCTCTCTATCTACCATTCGTTCGTCGCGTGAGGATGCGAGAAGGACGGACATTGTGCATCTCTAGACTATTATTGCTCAGATTCAGTTGCTTGTGACAAGAATTCAAATGTGCTTTAACTTTTGTTTTGTACAGAAGTACAATGCACACTGCTGGCATGTCCTTTTCAAAAGTATCCGATCCTTTCCGAAAGTATCCGATCAGTTGATTTCTTTGCTTGGTGCTTTCGACGGTAACCTAGTAAAAGATCATTCGCCCACTTCATAAATTCTTCTTTGATAGTATATACAGTAAAACCTCTATATAACGGACACCTCGGGAACGTAGAAATTGTCCGCTATTCGGAGGTGTCCGCTATTGGGAAAATCTCAGAGATTCAAAAATCGCTAAGAAATGCTTAATGTTTCATTAATTTACTTTTATATGTCCTAAAACATTTATTATATAATTAATCAGAAATTAAAATTACTTTTTAATTAATAAAATTGTGCATACTTTTATCCACTGTCTATTATATTCTCGTGAAAAAAAACATCTTTTATAATGTTTTACTTTTGCTTGCGATTATATATAATTTGTTTTTCTATGTGACGTTATTGGA
Source organism: Maratus speculifer (assembly GCA_964019185.1). Lineage (NCBI taxonomy): Eukaryota > Metazoa > Arthropoda > Arachnida > Araneae > Salticidae > Maratus > Maratus speculifer. The sequence continues at coordinate 24,395,422 of OZ025289.1, read as the reverse complement.
CATTGTAGAGTTCCGGGCGGGAACGGAAGGGTTGCACTTTTTCACCTTTAAAGGCATAAAATCTCAAAATATTCTTATGTGACATTTCAATGCTCTGAGAAATATTCAGCCCGGGCAACACCCTGAATTTCACACTGAACGTGTGTGTGGGGGGGGGGGGGATTTTCCCCAACTCTTTATCGACTTTTATCTGTGACTAGCAGCCTCCGCCCGCTACGCTGGTCAGTATCTTTAAAATAATCTTGAATCAAACGAAATATATTTAAATAAACAATCTTAATATCGAATCAAATACCCACAATTTTTGTCTGATTTATGTAATCTTACATTGGTCCGTTCAAAGTTCATTTTGACGACAAAATACCTCTAAAATGACTAAATAACTGACAAATTACAAAAGTACTAAAGTAATTAAGATTTTTTTTTAGTAGGTGAATTCCATTTGAATTGCTTCTACCTGAATTTGCTTCTGAGGTACGGTGAAACATGTTATTATTTTAGACCATCCGATGAACTTCCTAAAGGAAAGATTTATATATATATATATAGATAGATAGATAGATAGATAAGGATTCAAAATTTCAGGTTTTTGCACCGAAGACATCGCCAAATTAGGAAAATGTGAAGTATCTCACCAAGTACTGGATTTAAAAGAATTTGCTTAGTACCATTCAATTAAGCATGAAAAAATGCACTAAAATATGCACACACACAAAAAAAATAATAATAATAATTAGTAAAATATTAATAAAAAGTCGAAATAAAAATCGTTTAATGACATTTTAAACACGTGAATCTATTTAATGTCATTGAATGCGACATTCACGATCATCCATTATTGGCATCTAATCTGATAGTTTGGCGATAATTTTTTGGTCGACGGGATAACCTAGTAGTACCGTTTTTTTATTAGAATGAATGATAAATTAATTGCAAATATTTCTTCATGGTAATGATTTTTCTTTCACATTCAAAATATTTTTTTTAGGTACTTCTAGGTTATCCCGTCGACCAGAAATTATCGCCAAACTATAAGATTAAATGCCAATAATGGATGATCGTGAATGTCACATTCAATGACATTAAATGCGATTCACGTGTTTAAAATATCATCAAGGGATTTTTATTTCGACTTTTTATTAATATTCTACTAATTATTTGTTTTTTCGTTATTTAAAATAAAAATTATGTCATCATGTATAATTTGGCTATTAGTTTGGCGATTTGTATAATTTGGCGAAATTGGTCGACGGGATAACCTAGAAGTACCCCTTTTTAGTGATGGTAAAATAATTGTAGATGAAAAAGATATAATAGTAAGGCTAAAACACTATTTAATGACTGCTTGGCATATGACTTGGCGGAGACTCGATAAGTACGCTAATTCTATCAACCTAAATATCCATATAGAGTGTAAACAAACAATTGGTGCCATTTGATTATTCCGTCGATCAATTTCGCCAAATTATACAAATGGATATAATTTTTATTTTAAATAACCAAAGAATTAATAAATTGCTAAAATATTAATAGGAAAAGAGATAAAATATCGAATTAAAATTAGTTGACGACGTAACAATTTGCAAAACATATTTAATGTCAAAAGAATGTGACATTTACGATCATCCATTATTGATATTTAACCTTATACTTTGGCCACAGTTTTTTGGTCGATGGGAGATCAAGTATTGCCAAATAATGTAATATTGCCAAAAAATGTAAACAAATTATATAAACAATAATATTGCCAATAATATTTAGATGCAGATATCATCTACGTATCACGTTGGCACGATTACAACAAAATTGCGATTTTATGCCTCACGTGGTAATCCAGTAATAGTCGTTTATTTATCAGTAAACTATTTCATTATTTTTCTTTTCTATTTTAAAATCATACAAATTGTTTTGTTCCATAATTACTAATTGAATTAATTAATTTATTATTAATATTATACCAGATTACATTTTCTTGGCAACGGGAAAGAAAAATGGTTATTTTTTATCGGAAAAATTTTAATTGATTCTGTATGAAAATAATGAAATTTTGAATTATTAAGAAAAATATTTTACTAAATCAATTAAAAATTAGCCTATGTTCATCGGAAATAGTGTAGCTTTCCAACGGTGAAAGAATTTTTCAAATCCGTCAAGTAGTTTCGGAGCCTATTCAATTCAAACAAACAAACAATCAAATCTTTCCTCTTTATAATATTAGTATAGATTACAAAATTTGTGACACGTTGTCCTGATAATTTCAGAAGCCTTATTCTTGCTTTTATTTTAATTTTTTTCTCTTTAAAAAATACTTTTTCATCCTTTATCGCCGAATAAAATGTCCGCTATTCGGAATGTCCGTTATTCAGAGGTTAAATATACAAAAATTTAGGTTTTGGGAGTGGGGATCGGAAAACTGTCCGTTAAATAGAGGTGTCCGCTATTCGGGAGTGTCCGTTATGGAGGTTTTACTGTGTTTGTTTCGCGAAAGCCCACAATTCATTGAATTCTTTTTGAGCTACACTAGGCTTTTTCCCTTATACTCTGCAAATAGGTCTTTATACAGATCACCTATTTTAGACATTGTTTTAATGCAAAACGTACAAGGTTAAACAATTTACGCATGTATTCAGTGCCAAAACAACAGAATAACTGACACTGACAAGCTGAGTCTGGCAGGCACTTGTCGCAGCTCGCGGGAACTTCACTTCGTTCGTTGCCTGGCAATGAATGAATCAAGGTCACACTACAAGCCGCTTTCAACTTTGTACGCGTTTGACGAAAAAATAAATACACGAAACGTCACTTTCCGGTTCAGTATCGCGCGTTTGCCAGAAAAATAAATACTCGTGATATATTACTACACCCCCCCTCCCCCCTTGTGATATTTCGTAATTTTTTTATGGACCCAAGCCCCCCCCCCCTCTCGAGCCTCGCATGATTAATGGACGGCCCCTTATTCATATTCAGTGGCGCAGTAAAGGGGGTGGTTTCAGGGTTAAAACCCTTCCCAGAGCTAAGAAAGATCGCTATTATTGCGCTTATATGAATCAAAACAAAATTTAACATTTAAACGTTTTGGCGTATTTCGGTATCCTCCGCTTAATCGAATCAGATTTAATTTAATAAAGTGATTCAATTAAGTGGAAAAATTCTATTTAAAACTCTGAAAGTGCATATTACATGGATTAGTTGAGTAAAAATTGGTTATTTGAACTAAATCATTTTTCTGAGGCGTATTATGCTAAAAGAATGGTGATTTTCTGCCACACAGATGCGCTTTGAGTTTAAGTATTATACAGTGAATATTCTAATTAGTACTGATTCTATTAAACGGCGATTCAAATAACCGGCAAACATCTTTATCAGAAACCCCCCCCCCCTAGAACCGAAATCTGGTTGGGCCACTGGTCATAAAGCAACGTTATGGCGGCTGTCAATCGTCCTCGCCGGCGCTTTGTGATAGCTAACCTAAATTTTCTCAGCAAAAAGAAAAAAAAAAAAAAAGTTAATTAAGAAACGAATGTTGCACTTGGCCTGATCAACAATGGGATCTTCCATCTTGGACGTCTGCTAAACCAAGAATGAGCGGCGAGGAAAAACACAATCGGCATCATAAGGAGTAAATGAAGTGCGGGGACATCGGCTAATGTCAGCTTTATGCAAAGTTAAGTGGCTCGTGGTGAACAGGTTCTGTTATTTTTAATAGCTTAATTTAAAATTCACACTTAATATATAACAGACTCTTCAAATAAAAACTAAAACTGTAGTATCCCAACAATAAATAGGCTTTTTCCATACACATGGTCCCACCAGTGGCCGAGAGGTTCTGCCTCCGAAACTGGTAGACGCAGGTGCTGGATTCAAACCCAATCGGGGTCGTCGGTCTAACCGTTCGGAGTTTTCCGTGTTTGTGTTTTTTTAACCATGAATTTTCTTGCGTAAATACGGGTTAAGTTCCCTTAGTAAGACCCCCACGTAGGGAAATCCCTCTTCCCATTAGGGCCTATATCCCAAGTTAGATAACTGGCCGTCATAGACACACTGAGTTAATGATGACAAAAAACGAGTTACTTAATGGATAAAAAAAATCACTGACTTTATAAGTTTGTGTAAATTAATTATTAGGTAGCTTTCATTACAAAAAGTAAAAAGCTACCTATTGCAGCCGTCCGGAGGAAAGCACTTCCGGAAAATTTTGGTATATTTTCACCGATCATGACCCCCAGACCCCAAAAACACCCTCCGTTCAAATGTTGACATATATATATATATATAACCATATATATATATATATATATATATCTGATTTTTGTCATGCGATAACTAACGTATTTATGAACCGATTTGAATGAAACTTGGTATGTACATAGTACATACAAATGTCTCGACCGAGTTCGGTGGTCAACATCATCCGCCATTTTGTTTCAAAATGGCGGCCATTTTAAATTTTTTAAAAAATTTAAAATTTAAAATTAAATGCGAAAAAATTAAAGGTTGAAAAATATTTTTCTTTTACGTTTTAGAACTTAAAACAACGATTCCAGAACACTTTTTATTTTGTCTATATCTTAAAAAATGATTGAGTTATAGCACTTTGAATTTTTCTTATGTCTGACATTTTGAAACGATCTAATTTTTGTCACGTGATAACACACGTATTTATGAACCGATTTCAATGAATCTTGGTATGTACATAGTACATACAAATGTCTCGACCGAGTTCGTTGGCCAGCATCATCCGCCATTTTGTTTCAAAATGGTGGCCATTTTAAATTTTTAAAAAATTTTAAAATTCAAAATTTAATGCAAAAAAATCAAAATTAAAAAAATATTTTTCTTTTACGTGTTAGAACTTAAAACAACAATTCCAGAACACTTTTTATTTTGTCTATATCTTACAAAATGATTGAGTTATAGCACTTTGAATTTTTCTTATGTCTGACATTTTGAAACGACCTGATTTTTGTCACGTGATAACACGCGTATTTATGAACCGATTTCAATGAAACTTGGTATGTACATAGTACATACAAATGTCTCGACCGAGTTCGTTGGCCAGCATCATCCACCATTTTGTTTCAAAATGGTGGCCATTTTAAATTTTTTAAAAAATTTTAAATTTAAAATTAAATGCGAAAAAATTAAAAGTTGAAAAACATTTTTCTTTTACGTGTTAGAACTTAAAACAACAATTCCGGAACACTTTTTATTTTGTCTATATTTTAAAAAATGATTGAGTTATAGCACTTTGAATTTTGCTTATGGCTGACATTTTGAAACGGTCTGATCTGAACGATCCACAATGTTGCTTTAAAATGGCATACACTTTATGATATCGTGGAATTTGGTGACTCTCTAAATCGCTTAAAATAAAACCAGGTTGAATAAAAGATGACTAATTTCTAAAAATTCCTATTAATATTCAGTCTTGACAAAAACTAGTATTCAATCTTATAAAATCACTAATTTTATAAGATTATTTCTACTAATTTGAGCTTAGTATTTTTGAACAATGTAACTTACCTTAAAATAAATAAATAAATATGTAAGTATATGAAAGCTACCTCTTCCTCCCGGCATTGCCGGAAGGACTTTTTTTTCTTTTTAACAATGATTAAAAATGATTCTCCACAATCGTATAAATGGAGCTGACATGTACTGCAGAGGTCTGCAAGGGCCCGGCCCGCGGGCCGTCGGAATCGTTTCGAATTTTCAAACGGGCTGGGTTAGGCCGGCAGATTTAGAATAGTCTTTTCAATGGGCTAGGATGACAAACAACATTAACGGGCAGGGTCAGGCCGCAAAAAAATTGAACGGGCCGATAAAAAAAATTTCGGGGCTGCCCGCCCATTCTGAAGATTTAAGCAGAAACAATAAAAGAAAATGGTTTTAACGAGAATAAGTATAAACGTGCATCGCGAGCCATAGTATTTCGACAGCATCAATATAAAAATATATAGTGTTCACTGTAAAAAAAAACTCCCTTACTTTACACCAAAAAGGGTGGCAACTAAGTTGCCACCCCAAGTGGTGTAATGAAATTCCACTTGTAAATTAGTGTAATGAGCCACCAACTATCAAATGGTAAACAAACACCATTTGTAGTGGCAACTTAGTTGCCACCATTTTGGGTGTAAAGTAAGTAATATGTTTAAAATGTACGTTATAATAAACTGTCTCAATTAAAGGGAAGTTTAGCACACTCTTTGCGTGAAGCTATTTTTTTTTTAATTATGGCTGTATTAAATTTGAAATGTAATTTTTTAATTATTTTTTATTTTGCTACCATTTATTAAAGTACACTACATAAGTAGATGGTAAAAAAGGAAATTTTCTAATATTTACATGATTTTAACAGCAAAATTACATTTTAAATTTAACACAGCCATAAATTAAAATAATTAGTTTCATGAAAAAAGGCTGCTAAACTCCCTTTTAATTGAGGTAATTTATTATAACATGCATTTTAAACATAATACTCAGTTATTAAACAATGTAATTTAGTATATTTACATACTTAAAAACATCGTTATATGGGTCACATAGTGTGTTTGGGGGTTGGTGGAGGGAGGGGGCAGAATGTATCTGCAGCATCTCTAAATTTCAGTATAGTTTCATTACTGTTTGTCACAGGTGTCACAAAATTGAAAAGTGTAAAAGCACAAATAAATTCTAATAAATACACGTTTTTCGTTTATCCAAACTTTAAAAGATTTAATATTACAACTAAATACTATAAAAGAGCATTGTGCTTATATTTTGGCAAAGGTGACGAAAACTGATAAATCTGCAAGAAAAACCCATTTATATCAATTAAGGAGAGGGGTATGAGTTCTACCTCTTAAACATATCGAATGAACTCCAAAAACTATTCAGGAAAGCGCCTTATCAGAATATACCTATATACAAAATTTCAAGTGGATCAGATATTTTTCTCATGAGTTATCGCGTTACGAACTTACGCACGAAAGCACGTACATACATACAGAACGGGCGGGCACATAAGTCTCAGGCTTTGATAGCTTGTGAGCTAAAAAAGCAGCCCTAAAAACTAGAGATCCCAACCACATCTATTCATTTAATGCCAGAAAAAATTCGGAAAAAAAGAAACCCGAACAGGATATGGAACTTTTCTCAACAGTAAATAAGTAGTTATAAATAATAAACTTAAGTAACAAAATAGTAAATATAATTTTCAGAATAAATCGTAAATAATAACACTTATGGTCATAATGAAAGCATGCAGTTGCATCATTTAATCAGCACATTTCACTGAAATCTTTAATTTTTTCCATTTTATTTTCCTAACAACTATTATATATAAGCTTGTTAAACGAATCTTCTCCTTGGCACAGATGTGCAATGCCAAATTGGCGGGTTGAACACGTGTAAATATGGCGCGCAGTAGCGTAGCTATGTTTTTTGGCGCCCGGGGCCAGCAAGAAATTTTGCGCCCCCACCCCAATATAGATATATAACAATTTCTCTCAATTTGGCGCCCCTAGGCCTCGGCGCCCGGGGCGGACGCCCCCCTTGCCCCCTCTTAGCTACGCCACTGATGGCGCGTATATGACTTCTGTGCCAAATATTTATATAAGCATCATGTATATCTTTAACATGTCACATATATAATGAAAATAATTAGATGAGCACAGAAGTCGTATACACACCACAATGGCACGATTTTCTTCTGACGCCAATTTGGCGAAAACTTCGGTTTTAAATATCAGTTACATATATATTTTGAAATTATTTTCTATAATTTTAAAAATCAAATAATAAATAAAAAATGCTAATTAACTATAGAACAAAACAATTCATATAATTTAAGAAAAGAAAATAACAGTAAATAAACATTTTATTAATAAATAAACAACCATACCAACGGAAATACCAATTTCATGTGAGGCGTGAAATCGGTATTTTCTTGCAATCGGGCTAGTGTGGTGCGTATATGCCACCTGTGCCAATACATGTTTAAAAATTATTTTTAAAATCATGTTTTTTCGCCATCTTGAAAAATCTGATAAGTTGCTAAAATAGCTTTTTGTCGACATTTTCGATTTTTTCACCATACGCGCCTGCCGGAACAGGATGTTGAATTCTTCCCTCCATAAATCATTTTAACTTTATGAAATTTACGAATTTCTGAATTTTACTGCTTGTAAACTACAAATGCAAAAATCGGCGGCGCTAAAATTGTTTGCGAAACTGTAATGCATCCTTAGGAACTATCATATTTTGATTTATCTGCTTCGTCCATTTTAGCGCCTTTCAAGTAGAAATAGCAAAGATTACAAAGATAACATTTTTATCTAGAAATTATCTTTCATATAAGTATTGTTTATGCGGTTATAAGACATATTTTTCTCAGCAAATACGGCCTAAGGAAAGTCAATAAGTTGGACACACCTATAAAGTTTGTCCTATCTATTTTTTCTAAATCATCTGTTTTCTGCTAAAACCTGAATATGCATGTCAGGTTTGGATAAGCGATCATTATCTACAACCATTCTTATGTGATACTATTCTTTTATTTGCTAACGTATTCTGTGTTGTAAGCTCTAGAACAGCATTCCTTCTTTATCTGGAATCTTAATCCGAGTATCGGAGTGACATGGTTCTCGTTGAAAAAAGGTAGCATGCAATAGATGACCTTTCGCTTGTCAATCAAAGTTCATAGATAAGGCATGGGCACAGGTATTGAAGAGAAAGATAGTTTGTGAAAGAGTGACCTTCCTTTTTGGAAGGCGAATTCGTGGCTGAAGAGAAAGAAACCTTGTGTGCGGATGGCTCGTTGGAGTGTGACAGCTGAGATTATAGTTTGGACCTGGCGAGGAAAGTGTGAAGCTGGTCAGAGAAGAGCTCTGGTTCTGGTCTAAAGGAAAGGTGTGTTAAGCGAGGCTCTTAGAGAATTGAGCCTAGCTGTGTGCAGAGATTAAGAGTGATCTCTGAGTTAAATTACGTATTTAAGAGAGGTATAGAGTAGCTTAACAGTGCACAGAACAAGTGTTCTGTATTTAATTTAATGTTGAACCGGATCACCTACATCCGAGTTCGTAATTGTAAATATTGTCTTATTATTTGTAAATATTATGTAAATAAATTGTTCGTTAAGTTTAATTGAAAGAGTTAGTCTTCTTCATTACATAACTCTCATGCATGTCCGGTATCATGTAATTATATCGGTGGTGGCAGCATATTATAATAAAAGATTATTCGTCAAAGTTTTGTGGACTTAAAGGGGAATCCAATCTTGAAAGTAAAGGATTATTCTTCAAAGTTTTGTGGACTTAGATGAGAAATATGACAATGCTTTGTATTTGAAATATGCAGATTCAATTTAAAAAAAAGGAAAAAAAGTATCTGCAGTGCGATTTTACTTTTAAAATCAGACAAAAAATGTAATGAAAATAATTTCGAGCAGATTTTCAGACAGCTTTGCCATTGACACCATAGATAAAATTTAAGTAAAATGTGTTTCATAAATCACAATTATTTCATAATCCAACAACACCGGAATAATAACGCTTCAATGATAAAACTGATGTAATGTTAAATCTAGAACAAGTAAGAAAAATCATGCTTTAAGCATAGATTATGAAGCACTTTCCAACACTTCATGAAATCTTTAACAAAACTTCGTTATTTAGGTAAATAAGAATAAAAGCCAAATACAGCCAAATACGTATTCCAGTACTATTAAACAGCCCTGTATTTGATCTGTCAGCTAATATACATACTATATAATGGGAAAATTTAGTTTAGCAAAAAATGCCTAGTAGCTTGAAATTTCTCTTTCAGCAATTTATACTAATAGATGGAAGCATACTTGAATACTTTGTTCAGCCTTGTAATTTGCCTGGTACCTTTATTAGACATCAGTGTTAAGCTAAAATTTATTTTAAACTAAAACAAAACACTCTTAAAACAACTGAAATCACTTTCTCATAAATTATCATTCATAGGCTCCATGTACCCAATTCTTTGCGTGGCTCTGTACATCCTTTTATCTATATTCTGCAAACATTTCTTAGTAAATTTAATGCAGTTCTGCGTAAAAATGCATAATTTATTTAAGAATCCCCTTTTAGTAATTTATGCTCATATTCAGTAACATTGGTGAGCTTTTTTGGGTAGCCCTGTATATTATCTATAGCATTCATACACACCATATAATATGCATAAATTTAGTGAAACTTATACGCACATATCATAATTAAAATGCATTTCATCCATCCATCAGCTATCATCGGATACATATACAGCACTTTGGAAAGAATGTACTACAGTAAAACCTCTAAATAACGGACACCTCGGAAACGCAAAAATTTCCGCTATTCAGAGGTGTCCGCTATTGGGAAAACCTCAGAGATTCAATAATCGCTAAGAAATACTCAATGTTTCATTAATTGGCTTTTATATGTCCTAAAACTTCCATTACATAATTAATCAGAAATTTAAAAAAAAAAAAAAAAATTAAGCAATAAAACTGAAATTAAATTGTGTACACCTTCATCCACTGTCTAGTACACTCTTGTGAAAAAAACTGTTACAAAAGTTTACTTTTGCTTGTGATTACATGTAGTTTGTTTTTAAATGTGACGTTATTGGACATTATAGAGTTCCGGGACGGAAAGAAAAGGGGGGTGCACTTTTTGAGCATTAAAAACATAAAATCGCAAAATCATCCGGGGAAAGTTTCGAATGCTCTGGAGATCCCGGGCAACTTCCTGAATTCAACATTGGACGCGGGGGGGGGGGGGACTTTCCCCAGTCCATCCTCTACATTTATCTGTGATCACACATTTTGTGATGCATTTCGCCAATAAATTTAGACGCTTTTAATTTTTTTCTAATTTTTTTTTCTCACTAAAAGATATTTTTTCATTCTTTATCGCCGAAAATAGTGTCCGCTATTCGGAATGGCCGTTATTCAGAGGTTAAGCATAGAAAAAATTAAGTTTTGGGAGTGGGGATTAGAAAACTGTCCGTTAAATAGAGGTGTCCGCTATTCGGGAGTGTCCGTTATGGAGGTTTTACTGTATTTGAAATCTATTGTGTGTCCCTGTAAACACTATGTACTTTTTATTAAGGAAGGCAGTATCGTATAATTTATACTCATTGACATACATCAATTTTATTATACCTGTAACAGTTTAATATATTTAAAATGTGTCGCACACAATTCCCCCTTTTACCATTTTCTAATGGAATTCTTTTGTGTGGCCTATAATTGAATAATAGCTACATTTTCACCTTATATTTTACAGAATGCATATTTTAATGCACCTCTAAAAGCATATATAATTTAATATTTTTGACAGGGTATAACACCTTTAAAATTCCTTTGAAACGATTTTTCCCCATAGGCCGTATTGTAATGGGAAACTTTTGATTCTCCCTGCAGAAAAACTAATCATGGTAGAAACTTCATTTTCAGTAGGGTTCGTGCTAAGGTAAACATTACTAACGTCCTAAAATTTCATGGCAATTCGTGTATATTTACGTGAGTTATAGCGCGGACAGACGGACAGACGGCCAGACAAACCGAATGCATAAGCACTTTTCAACTTTGTTGGAAAGTGCTAATAAAAAAAAAGAACTCTGCATTTTCAGAATTGAGTGTCACCAAGCTCGGACTGGGCCGCCGGCCCATCGGCCCGAGGGCCGGTGCGCTCTCGTTCAGGGCAAAGTTTGCGCCCCTAAGTGTAACTGCTTCAGCCGCTCCAATATTTTTCCACCCTTTGTAAGCATACATTCTGATTAGTGCACTAAATTCTAAGAATTCATTTACGAATAAGTCTCAATCAGCGCCGTGCGAAAAACGGGGGCGGGGGGGGGGGTCGCCCCGGATGCGGAAATTTAGGTGCGCCAAATTTATACTACCAACGTCATTTTTGGCACGACAGAAGAAAAAGTTAAGAGGCGCCAAATTCTAACTTTGCCCCGAACGCAATTTTCTCTTAGCACGCCCCTGGTCTCATTCAATAGAAAGATAGCACAACTAAGGCATTTTTTATTATCACAATGAAATAAAAGAGGTATCTATACAGTTTCAAGATCGGAAAACAAAAAGGGCATGTTTGCAAGCAAATTGCAAGGGAAAGTATACATCCAACGAGAGCTTTGGAAGCCATGGCGCCTTGGAAGATTTTTTTTCATCGGTTCATTGACTGATATCTTTTAAATTATAATGAAACATTTTGCATATTTTCAGTGTTTTCACAAGCCTTCCCTCTTTCCCTTATAGCCGTTCCTGAATGCACCTACAATCGTGCATTTTGGAAAGCAACTTGAAAAAAAAAACTAGTTAAATTTGACAATCCTAAAACTTTTTTCTGTCACACACATCTTAATAATTTCAAAAAGTAGTTTACGGGTTAATACTTCAATATTATTAATTCATCACTACACTAACTTCAGTTTTTGTCTTAAATTTCTCTTTCAGTCAGTTAATCGGAGTAAAAAATGAAATAATCTAGATTGTCAAATTTATTAAAATCAATAGTTTTCCTTATTCTGTAACCATCAGCTATTCCCAAATAGTCCGCTGAGAAGGGCGCGAGTTCTCATCCTGCACAAGTCGCCAATAGATAATAGAATTAAGAAAAATCGGGAAAATGATTTAAAAAAAATGATACCCCAATGTCTCTTTCTCGAGGAATGATTTCCAAATTCAAGGAAGACCTGTTGCTGATAGCTAAAAACATGTACAAAAAATTGGATCTATTCTATGAAAAACTTTATACAGTTTTCGGTGATCAATAATGGGCATCGCACAGACATCACTATTAAAATACTCCTTTGAGGCATATAGTCCGAGTGCTACGCGACAAAAATAAGGTGAAAACTGCAAATCGTGATAAGAATATACCACTTGGTGAGTATGTACTTTATGATAATACAATGGATATTAGAGGGGGAGGCATCTCGTAAAGTCGTCGGAATTCAAGATGGCGGCCGTTATTCAAAATGGCGTCTTTTGCTGAATTTTGTTAATATGCGTAATATAAATGTGCATTTCACGTCGATTTCGATATTTTTAAAGTCAAATTTTCGTTTTTAACTCTTTTCCAACATTATATAAAAGAGTGTAAGAATTTGATTTATCTGTCGGTTTGTCCGTCTGTCCTTCCATGCTCTAACTCGCTTAAATGTAATCAGATTGCCAGGCAAATTTTATATGTTGTATGAAGTTTGTAATAACTGTTCGGAGTAAAATATAAAGTGTATAGCTTTTATAGTCCATTTACAGGGTGCTAAAAAATGACATTACAATATTGTGTATGCGGCGAAATCGTTTGCAATGTGTTTTAATGATGTTGTACGCTTTAAAACTCATTCAAATTGATCTTCATCAATGTTAATACTACAATGAACTACCAAATACTTACTAAATAATAAGGTGTGCAAATTTATCGTTTATTAAAAGTGACACACTAAAACAAGAAAATATGCGTTTGTAATTTGTATATAAATTTTATAAAGATCACGATCTAATTCAAGTATTATTAGTGGAGGTGTTAGGAGGGACAAAACTTCATTTTGTGATAAGGATATCCCGAATAGTGAATATCTATCGTATATTAAAAAAATACATATAAGAATTTGAGGCATCGTATAAATTTATAGAAATTCAAAATGACGACTATTATCTAAAATCTTTTGCAGTTTTATTCCTCGGCATCTTACAAGCCTATTTCTGATGTTTAATTTCCACTTTTTATAACTCAAAAATTCTCTTTATAATACTGGAAATGTACCTAAAATGAAAATAGGACAATTATTAAAATATTTTTTGTCATTTACAGTAGAAAAATTAAAGGAATATATAAATAATAAAAATACTATTTTATCAACATATTACTTATACAATATATTAAAAAATTAATGTTACATATAAAGCTGTAGAATATAGAAACTTCACTTGGTATAATCATATTTTTCACATTCGTTTTTGGAATTGCACAATAATGTTCAAGAAAGTCCAACTTTTCTACAGATACATTCATTTTTTACACATATTTTACACATATTTTACATTTACATTTTATTAATTCTTCATAAGAGTCTGAAATCTCTGGCAAATCTAACCATTATTTTTTCAATGATAAATTATCCAACCACCATTCCCATTTGTTTGGAGAGGGTGGACGTATTTCATGCTGATCTGCTTGTCCCCAAATGTGTCAAAGTTGGAAAGCACTGCGTAAAATATGTTGTTGAAGTGCACCCTTGGTTGGCGGATTATGTTCAAAAGAACGATTTTTTGCCATAAGCTATTCTTATCTTGCATTATCGATACTTATGCTATTGCTTGTTGAACAGCACAACAAATACTACGAAATTTTCTAAAAGATTTAAAAGATTTTCAGGAATAGAAGTTTGTAGTTTTGATAGGTATGAAAATGCAACAGTAGTTTCTTTAAATGGAATCCATGTTTTCCTATTTGACTTTTTTGTCTTTCCTGTGAAACCCGGATGCATTTTCAGAAAGAATCACGTTTTGAGCACCTTATCGTCAGAACAACGATTGACGCGGAGATGAAGTCAATGCTACGCACCCTTTCTTGTTTGTGACGTCAAACGCTTAGCGAATAGCAACCCTTCCTTCTGCAAAGATTTCGCGCTTATTGTTCATTTGTTTTTTCCCTAAATGTTATCAAGCAAAGACTATAATATGAAGAAATGTTATTCACCGTTGTTTACGATTAAAACATAGCTTAAAACAAAGAGCTTTTTCAGATTAAAATGCTTTAAATTTCACAGAACATCTAAACATAGTTTTTTTCTCTCAATTCAAAAATATCTTTTACTTAACTCGCTATGTTCGAAGAAATTGAGAAGTTAATTAAAAACAGTAGTAAAGATTCTCTTGTAATAAATATAATTCTATTAATCATATGTTTTATGACACATTTGAACTTAGTTTATTTTTTGTTTGGCGATGCAGCTAGCTGAACGTTTTCACTTTCGCCAACTCGCCAAGGCTGGTGCTCAAAACGTGATTCTTTCTAAAAATGCAACCCGGATTGCTGTCGCATTCCATGAAAGCATGCAATTCTAGTAAAGCCTTTTCTCGTTCAATTGCTGCAGCTATGATATGAGCAGGAATAAATTTGTATTTTTTCCTTGTTACGAATGCAACTCAAATATTTTCTAGGAATTTATCTGAAATGATTAAAAAATATGCAATCGCTAAAACTAATACATCAGTGTATATAAAGCTTATAACAATATTTTTCAGTCCTTTTTCAACCATGTCTTTGAAATGCAGTATTATTCTTGAATCAGCTTCTTCGTGACCAGGGAAAGTCATTCCAATTAAGGAATTTACAGCAGTAAATTTAACTTCTTCTCCTGAAGTGGATATATTAAAGTTGTGTATTTTTATGCTATTTATTGCTGGCGTCCCAAGTTGATTAAAAAGCTCTTCTTTGTTATTTGCAAACTTTTAAGAAATCTAACATGCGGTTGCACTTGTCATCTGGTCCCTGAACCCCTCTTCTGTCTTGTTTCTCTTTTAAAACTTGGTGTAATATATCTATCCCAAATCTGTTCTTTGACATATAAAACTATCAATGTCGTTAAATGTGTTTGAAATTTGTTGAGGCTTTAAAATGTTAGTAAGAACTGGCTCAACATATATTAAAGCATCACATGTTCCTGGAAAAACTTTGCCATTTTTCCCAACAGTTTCCTCTAAAATATGCGGTAAATCACTCTTATGGCTAGGTCTAAATTCCCTGTTACTAGAAAATGCAGATAGAAATGGTTGATTTTCAAATGTGAAAAAAAATTGCAAGTCTAACTGACGGTTCTGTATAACTATTAAAAGCCCGGAAAACAACTGGACGTCTGTTTTTAAAAACCTTCAAGACTGTATTTTTATTGTTTATGTTTTTCGCCGGAGTACTAAACACTGGAATTTTGTTTTTTTTAAAGGTTGAAATATTGATGAAAATTGTTTTATTAGGCGTCCCTTAATGAATCTGTGGAATTGGTCAATACCAGTTGACTCAGCTGAATAAATTGATTCATTAATATCCTTATGAATAATAACTCTGCTTTCGATTACAAACAAGTCTTCACTATCTTCTAAAAAGTTGAATGTTAGACTCAAACTCTTGTATGAAATTAGATTTCTGGTCCAGATACCATACAACGTATAAATGTCGATGGATCCTGCAATACTGCACCTCTTTCTCCTCTGAGAACAGCATTTTTTTGTTCATGCGCTTGATATATGCCCATAGCTGAGAAGAGTTTGTTTGATTTTCTTCTCACAAAATGTCCCGATAAAAATGCACAATGTACGCCTGGCAAATTAATATCTGCATCAAACAGATATTTTAGATGGATTGGTAATTAACGTACATAATTAGGGTGATCAGAAAGAAATGAGTCTGCGAGAAGAGTTAGGAATCGAAACAAAAAGAAAGGAAAATAAATTCAAATTGAAATTTTGGATCACTTTTGATTAATATCATTTTGGTTAGTGATTAATCATCGTAATTACAATGTGCATTTATAAGCTGCATTTCAAACAAAAAAATAATCATATGACATTTTGCAATTCGTTCCTACTTGGCAAAGTTTAAAAAAGCATATTATAAATTGAAAAGCACATACACAACATTATGGTTATAGACAGCACTGTAAACGTATTCTTTTTTGAAAACTTGTAAATGAACTATAAATTCTACGGTCACCATACTGTACAGCAAGTATCTCGTACTGCACTTCAGTGATATCTTTTAATTTCAATATGTTTGAAACAATTTAACATCATTAAAACACTCTAAAAAGTATTTTCGCCAATAGACCAAAATGTACGAGAATTATTTTGAGTGTGCCTGTAAACGAACTATAAATTCTACACTCTATATTTTCGATGTAGAACATTTTGCAGTATACCACTTCTTTAAATTACATATAGAGATAGCACACATATAAATTACTCGGAAATCCGAGTAAATTTAAGCAAAAAAGAATAGGGCCAGACTGACGGCTAGACAATTCATAAATACTTTGAGTGCCCTGTAAATGGACCATAAAAGCTATACGCTTGTTTTTTACTCTGAACATATTATTATAAACTCCATATAACATATAAAATTTGCATGGCAATCTGAGTATATTTAAGCGAGGTAGAGCATGGAAGGACAGGCGGACAGACAGACAAACAGACAGATAAACCGAATTCATACACTTTTAAATAATGTTGGAAGGTGTCAAAAACGAAAATTTGACTTTAAAAATATCGAAATCGACTTGATATGTACATTTATAATACGCATATTAAGAAAATTCAAAAAATGACGCCATTTTGAATAACGGCCGCCATCTTGAATTCCGACGACTTTACGAGATGCCTCCCCCTCTAATATTCATTGTATTATCATAAAGTATATACTCACCAAGCGGTATATTCTTATCACGATTTGCAGTTTTCTGATGCGTAGCACCCGGACTAATATTTTTTTTCTCAGATTCAGGAAGGACCTTATTTGCTATAGTCAAAAAGGTACACAAAAAATTTTGTTCAATTCTATGCATAACTTCATAACGCACTTTTCGGTAATTCAAAAAAAGAACATGACAAAGACATAACTCTTACATTTCGCCTTTCTGGCTGAATATTTCCAATTTGAACCAAAAATATACACGCAAATTTCGTTCCATTCTATACATAATTTAATACAATTTTAGATGGTACAATAATGAAAATAGCACAAAGATCGCTATTACAGCTCCCTCCTTCCGTCAGATATTGTTTTTCAAATTAAAGGGAGAACCTACTGGCACAATCTAAGACATACACAAAAAAATTTCTTCAAGACTACACATAATTTTATTACACTTTTCGATGGCACAATATTGTAAACAGCTCAGACATTGCAATTATAGCGCACCCTTCCAGCAATTTTTATTTCTTTCAAATTCATGTCATGGAAGACCTGTTGGGCTTAGACAAAAAATTTATATACACATAAATTTTGGTTCGTAGTTGGTTCGTTCGCTATGTACTATAACTTCATATAGTTTTGGATAAGGACAGACGAAAACACGAATTGATAGACATTTTGCATATACATTTTCTGGGGGATCTCGCTCCCTAAAATGTGAAAATCCATTGAAAACCAAAAGTCGAAAAAAATTTCGATTACGATGCTTTCTTCCTTTGAAGATAGAAGAAAGTAACTAATCGGATGTAATACTCCCAAAATCTTCTTTTAACTCATGCATATTGTATTTAAAAATCCGCTATTACAAGGCTGTCACAGGCGATTTTTTTAAAATTCTGTTGTCACCAGCATTTTTCTAACAAAAATCTTGAAGTGTGCTTCTCTTGGGAAAAGTTTTCAAAATGTATGTTAACAGTTTTTGTTTTGAGAGAATAGTGCTAGTTAGATTTAAAAAATAGTCACCTGGGGCAGTTCTTACAGTTATAATGCCTAAATGACTATCTATGCTCATCAAATTCCACCAAAAGGACTTTAACGATAGGTTCATTGAATACTAAGCATTTTAAAAGGAGGTGTAGCATAACACCTTTCAAACAAATAATTGAACTTCGGCACTTTTCCTTTAGATGTCTACCACCAAAATTCCAGCCCACAGAGTGTAAAATTGGTAACTGTTGCACTGTATATATTCAAACTTAATAAAGATATATTTATATGAAAATGAAACACTATAAGAAGTTTTATTAAATTTCGTTCTTTGAGATAGTGCCAGAGCCCGATCAATCTGAAGTTAGGGCCAGGGCCTGTTAAAAAGTTGTGCCACCTACCCATTTTCGGCGACACTTTCAGAAAAAAAAAAGTTTATATGATGAGTTGACAAAGTTTTTTGGGTAAAAAGTGCCTAGGTTAAAAACTTCTAAAAATTTTATTGAGTCATTCAAAATATTTAAATTTTACGTTTCATATTTTATAAAACAATATTATTTGAAAAGTATTTGATTAAGGAAAAAAGTCAGCCACATAATTTGTGCGCCCCTGAAATTGGTGGGCCTAGAACCGAGGCCCCGGAGGTCCGTGCATTAATCAGGCCCTGGATAAAGCTATCGTGATAATCGTGAAAAATGCAGCATAGTAATCTTTTATATAATATACACGAAAACCTTATCAGCACAAATTTACGTCCAGGTCCAACAGAATATGAAGTTTGATGAAATTCTGTGCACTAGTTCATAAGATATAAATACCATTAAGGCGGTTCTCAAGTCCACTGCTCAACAAGAGTCATTTACTTATTCATTTTTAAACGTAAAGGCACGAAATTGGTAACGCTAATTATGAAAGAAATTCGGAATCGAAAGATGTTTTAATATTTTTCGATAAATAAATTATTTATTGAGTGATAAGCAATTTGTGGTCGTGAGACAACCTGTTTTCTCTTCTCTCTGAGTGTTTTCTACCTTTCGGTCAGAAATTCAGCTCAAAACACCAACTTTCACAATATTTTGTGAAAGATATTTTACGTTTAAAAGAAAATGGAAAACGCCTTTCGATCACGCAATTTTTGAATGACGACGCCTGCCATTTCCGAACAAAGAAGATTAAAACTTATATCATAAAGTTACACCTTTGGATTTGAGAACAGCTTTAAAATCGTGTAAATCTGGAAAATGTAGCATAGCAGTTCTACTTGTTAGTAGATTCACACTAAAACTTAATCAACATTATGTCAAGAACTAATTGAATTTAAAGTTTTATGAAAATCCGGGCTTTTTTTTCTTGAGATAAAGTTATTGTGGGAATTGCAAAAACAGCATAACAGCGTCACACGTTCTGTGATTTACATTGAAAATTAATCCACACCTATTTATAACATGGATCCGAATGGACTCAAACGTATTCTAGAAGGGCTTTTTTTTTTTTTTTTTTTTTTTTTTTTTTCTTTCGATTCAAACAATTTTTTAATCATTAAAACTATAAATAAAGTCATATTAAGAAATATATTATGGAAAAAAAAAAACATAATTGCTAAAAACATTGATATGTACAGCTGAGTACATATCAATTTGAATAATTACTTTTCGAAATAATTTTTTTTTTCATTCCATAATTTAAAGGGCCATATTCTGTTATCAAAAAAAAAAAAAAAAAAAAGTAGAAATTTACAAGAAATGTTTGTAGGATTTGTTAAGTAAGATTAAATCAATTTACAATTCTTGTATAATTTTACTGTAAACTTATTGTGATATCTTCGATTTATTTTCAGAAATTTAAGGATAAACTGTTAACACAGTTTGTTTTTTATTTTATAACTCTATTAAGTTTTAAGAAAAGAGAAACTAAATAGGATGGCAAAAGTGGATGTTACCATTTGATAAATAGACGGATGTATTTTGCTTAATATGTAGGTATCATATAAAGTAAAAATTTATGAAAAACATTTAATAGTAAATATTATTCCAAATCAACATGTATTTTTTTTTATTTTTTATAAACAGTCATTTTCAGGAAAATTGATAAGGGTGATAATTTTTTTTCTTCCAGGGTATATATCGATAAAAGAAAAAAAGAAAAAGCCCTGCACTCATCAACAACAAGGTGATTTGCGTAATTAGCTGAAGCTTTTAAATATTACATGATTTGTTTTAAAAAATTGTGTATTATTTTGTAGGTTTGATTGAAATTTCAAACCCTTGAAGGGCGATGGGATAAAATATATCCCACTTCATTTGAATTGTGAAATGACGCATTGACACCAGAATTTTGATATGAAATTTTTAATCTTATCAAGTATATGCGAATAAAAGCTTTCATCTTTTTGAAAGAAAATTTGTTTTTCAATTCTGGTGTCAATCAGTCATTTCAGCATTTTATGAATGGAAGTGCTTTGCCTCTCAAAGGGTTAAACAGGTGCGGTGAATACCGCAAAGTCTTCTACCTATAGAATTAGAAATAGTGATATAAGTTAAATTCATATTATTGCTTGGTACTCATTATTTGGTGCTATCCGAGTATGTTAAATTTTGGCAAGCTATATACAGCAGGAGGAAGTGAAAGTTCGTAAAAATTTTCGCGCCCTCTGAAAATCCAAGGTCTGCGCCCTTTACACTGGCCCAGTCCGACCCTGAGTGTCACCCCTGATGAGAAAATGCGTAATATTTCAAATTTCAAATATTAGTATTATGCAATGAAAGTCATGAGAAATTTTCTACAAAAAAATTTCCAAGAATTATATAGATTTATTGAAAAAAACATATAATATAGATAGTACAAATAAATATTACACTTTTAAGACTTAAAACACACACTTTTAAAATATATAAAATGACGTCAGTCGCATCCACTAAAAAAATCCACATTTACAATCAAGCCTATAAACAACATCAACAAAAATGTATCCATATGACGTCAGTATCGCAGAATAATACATAATTCCGACAAAAAGAGATAATAATGAGAAACTTGAAAAAAAAAAAAAAATAAAATTCGGTTATCTAATAATTTATATGCCGTCATTTGTTTTAACATTAATATCGATACTTAAAATTAAATATAGTTTGTAATAGCTCCACGTTTCATTAAAAATCATTTATTTATAATTTTTCAAAATAGTACTAATTTTAATTATATTTTCTTTTCAGTTGTTCTGGAAAAATGGCAACAAAAAAAAAAAAAAAAAAAAAAAAAAAAAGATCAAAAGATTGCGAAAGGATGACGTGATTTCAATTACCTTTCCTACATGCTTGAAATTGCTCAACTCTGTTTTCGTTATAATTTAGTTTCTCGGTATGGCAACAAAATTAAAACCTGTCAGAAATGTTTGTAAACATTCAAAATTTAACACTCAAATAAAAAAGCATTATTATGAATTCAACAATATTGATTTTTACGGTAAGCCACAAATTAGGAGTATTGTTACGTAACAATGTTTAATTGTTTGAATCATCATCGCGTGCGAAAATAAATAAAATAAAGAATGGAATTTGGTTACGAATTCATTTCCAAAAAAAATTTCAAGCTTCTTGGTTCAATTTGCAACTGCTCTTGAAAAAAAAATGGAAACTGCTCAAGTAATGTCTTTTGATTCTTTTTTTTCAGGTCGAGGAAAGAAGATTGGGAGCATCGACGGATGGATGGCTTGCTCTAATGGTAATTTTTACCTGGGTATTGCCGCATCGTTGGACGGAGGGCGCAAGATCTGGAAAGCCGTGGATGTTCCCGTTGAAGAAGGAGGTGTTGAGGAAGTAAGTAGGACTTCTTCTCCCCAACGTTCCCAGAGTTGGTGGAAGAAGTCAAAAGTAAGTTGGTGGCAGAAGGCTCTGGCCTTCTGCTGTTGCTGCTATGAGGCCGATTTTTAATACAGTAAAATTTAAAGATTGCAATCATTATCTATTTCTCATATCAAAGATTGCAATTTTTTTATCAACTGTATTAACGGGATAAATCGGCTTCAATGCAGTTTTAAATTTTCAGTCTTTTTTTTATAACGTATTATGCATTCATCTTAAATTATAGATATAGTTACATGCTGGTCCACTAATTGTCTGAGAGATGTTTTTAATAATGATTTTATAATGCATTACGATAAACTAATAGTGATAATATAATAATAATATGTATGCAGTGTAACATCTTTAATCTGGACATAATAACGAAACTTCTGTACCCGGACATATCAGTACGTTTATTCGGTTTTATTTTCAATTAAGCATCACAGATGGCGCCATTACACATATACGTATGAATTTCAGAAACTGATGAAGAAAAATTAAAAGACTACCTAATACTTTTTTATTTTAAAATTGCAAGAACTTTCTGCATTACATTTCCAATTAATATAGATGTCTTTTTTAATATTAAGCTATGAAAATCAAAGTAATTGTTAGTTTTAGTATTTTTAATTTTCGAAAAATTTGATGATGGCGCCGAAACATTTCGAAATCGGATATTATTGTTATTATTTGATTTGAGTATTTAATTTGTGACTTACTTCGATATTTGTAGGATATATATATATATAAAAATAGCCTTATACATCACTTTTTTAAATATGATAATATCGTTAAAAATTTATCTTTTAATTGTAAATTTATTGTAAGTCATATAAATTTCTCACAATATATAATATATTGTACTACTTGGTTATCCCGTTGACCAAAAATCTATCGCCAAATCATAAGATTAAATGCCAATAATGGATGATCGTGAATGTCACATCCAATAACATTAAATACGATAAACGTGTTTAAAACGTCATTAAATGATTTTTATTTCAATTTTTTATTTGTATTTTTATTAATATTCTACTATCAATATGTGTAATTTGGCTATTAGTTTGGCGATTTGTGCAGTTTGGCGAAATTGGTCGACGAGATAACCAAGTACTACCTAATTTATACATACATTTTTTTGTTGTAAATTTTTGTTTTAGAAAATTAATTTCATTATTTTTTCATAGCATGTATATTATTCTTGTGGTTTCTATCATTTACAGAGTATTTATAAAACAGAAATTGTTATTTAAAAAAATCCTATGTTATTGTTTTTGTAATTTACAACAAATGGCGACTTTGCATAAATTATAGAAATTATTTATTTTTAAAGGTACAGTGAAATGCGTTTACACGAAACTGATGGGACTGAAATTTTTTTTTCGTGTTTAAACATTCGCAAAAAAAGAACAACATTCACCAATATTTTCGATGTGGGCAAATTTTATTTCGATTTCATGTTAAACTACTATAGTAGGTCGTTAGGATAAAAAGTAAGTAAAAAATTGTTGTTTTGTTGGAAAGAGTCGGATATCTTTTTTTAGCAGCATAATGTTCACAAATTGTTCGAGATCACCCATTGTTTTATTCATCTCTCCATTCGATTGCGCATCTTAATATAACTGCTTATACTTTTCAAGCTGTTCTTAAATTAAAAAAAAGCAACTTTATGAGATAAGTTTTAATTTATTTTTGCTCGGAAATGCGTGTAAATAACGGGTGTTGTTGTTCAGAAACTATCGAATCAAATTCATTTTCTTGTTTTTTTTTTCGATATATATTAGATTTTTCAGAAAATAGTGTCAAAATGGAAATTTTGAACCGACTTTCCACGCGATAGAAGAAAAACCAGTCAACGAAGGGAAAAGACGTCTTGTCACGTGATCCATAAAGCTTATAATTCAATAGGTAATTTATTGATCGAAAAATAGAAAATTCAGTTAGATTTTAAATCACTTACATAAGGTTTTGCTATTTTTTGTGCCGAGCAATTGAAATCAGCCTTTTGTGATTTGAAGCTAACTGGAACTGCTCCATTGATTCCATTGTCAGATTCGTCGGCGGAATCAACATAATTGGAATCATTTGGATTATGAACGATTTCCAAAATGTCTTTGTGTGTCAGAACCAATGCTGCATAGAAATTAACATCGAATACAGCTTGTTCGTTTAATCATGTTGTAAGGTAGTCTATTAATATTAAGACTTTCTTAAATATTTCATTAAATGTCTGCTCAGTCTCAATTTCAGTTTATTCTTTAGGTCAAATGAATTTGTTATTTTGAAGATCCTACACCGCGAAAATAATTTTCAATTATCGTAGTTTTCACTAGTAAATTCCATTCTGGGCGTATTGTCGTAGTTTTCACTACTAAATTGCATTCTGAGCGTAATATATACAACACATGCAATAAATTAATTAAAAAAATTTCTTTTGCTTCGATTTTTTTCGTGTTAAACGATTTTCTTTCGTGTCAAGAGAAACAAAATACATCAAATTGCATAGTATATTGTTCGGACTTCAAGGCCATTCCGTGTTAACCAATTTTTCATGCCATGAGTTTTCGTGGTAAACGTATTTCCCTATATATATGCGTGTGCCTTTAAGAGTTTTGATTTAATTTTTCTCAATATTTTTTCATTTACTTTAAATTATGAACTTTCTTGCATTTTTCTATTGATATACTTGTGACAGATATCATAATTATTATTATTTACGTAAATGTATTCCAGTTTCAAAGCTTCTGTAATCCAGAATTTTTATAATCCGGAATCGCCATAATTGCGATGATTCAAGATTAAAGAAGTTATACTGTATATATATATATATTTTTTTTTTTTTCATTAGAAAAAGAATGGAATTAGAATGTGAGTTGATAGGAAATCAAATTGGTGCTTTTCCTTATAAGGATGCCAATATTATCTTTGCTTCAAAATTATTATTTAAAAGTATTCTATGGCTAAGTGAGAAGATCTTTTTATTTCCCTTTGTGAAATGTTGTATTTTGATATGTCTTATACATAATTTTTTTTTAAGAATTACATTTTTTTAGCATGAAATAAAAGTTTACTTTATAAGAAAAATCTAATACAATCTTCAGTATTTAGATAATAATTTAAGGACAATAAAGTGTAATCGAACTGTTTAAAAAATATTGAAAAATCATGATTTTTTATAAGATACATTTGAATGCTGGTTAGTGGGCTTGCATGTAACTTTCTAAAATGCATTTTTCTTGGTTAATAATTATATCGGCCTCATAGCATGTTTTTTTTCTTATTTATATAATCTATGTATTATTACCTTGTTATTTAGTTTATATATATGTTTCACTATTTGAGCGGCCTTTTCTGTAAATATTTAAATTTGTTGTTACAGTAGTGTTTTTAAATATGCATTTTTAACTTTTTTGGCCATTGTACATATATATAAATTACTTTTCTGAGTATACAAGTAGTATTTTAAGTATGCATATTAAATTATCTCTTTTGCGGCTCAGTATTTAAATTAACCACAGTTATAAATGTACAAAAATAACAAACATACAACAGTAAGAAAAAATACCAGTATAAAACTTACAAAATAAAAACAAAATAAAACAAAATATAAAACATAAAACAAAAATAAAAATAAAAAATACAAATATACATATTTAAAATTTACAAATTAAAATCAAAATATAACAAATAAAAATAACACACATTTAAAACAAATAAAACAAAATGCAAATAAAAACAAACAAAAACCATAACTAAAATAAAACAATAGAAGTTCGTAGCTAAAAACTCTGCGTAAACAATTTGCGTTTGCACGACAGGTTTCCGATAATAACGCGTATTATTCCAATTCCTCATGCACAGATTTTCCCTCGTTATAAACAAATGCGATGCAGATTTCTTCGGTACAAATCAGTCTCCTATTCCCTAGCTCTTTCACTGTCCCTCAACATCTAATAGTTCTAATAGTGGCGATTGTGGCTTCATCATTCCTAGGCATCCTTCCTTGGCAGCACAGCCCAATGACATCGGGCTAGAAATACAGCAGCATTCTCCTTTGTTTTGGCTTCACGACAGCCCATTAACATCGGGCTCAAAACCAACATCCCCAGTTTTTATTTCTCTTCCTTCTTTAGCATGCCCAATGTCATCGGGCTTTAGAAAAGGCAGCAACAGTCTTCCATTATTTTGACATTCCACATTTTTTGCAATATTATATATATTTTTCTTTATTTTAGGGAGGAGGGGTACATTAAATCGATTTTTCATAGTTCACTTGTATTTATGAAAAATCGATTATCATAATATATTTATATTTAAAAATAAAGCAATTTCGGTATTTTTTTTTTACTTTAATTGTTAATGGGTATATTACGGGCAAAATATAAAGCTATATTTAGCTTCGTGCGCGTGTAAAAAGTGGAGCTGGTCAATTCATCAACTTTTCTCAATAGAAGTCAATTTTTAAGGATAACAACAAAGTTCAGAGTCTAATAAAATTAACTGCTGTATAAGATAGTGAGATTACAAAAACCGTAGTGTTAATATCAAATAAATAGTTATGTTAAAATTGCATATTAAATGGAAATATATTAATAATCTTATTCTTCTGGCACTGAACTTTCCTTTTCCATTAAAATTAAGAATTAATGTGCAGTACCCATGAAATTATTCAGCATATAGATTAAAACTAAAATAAAATGAAATAACATTTTTCAGATAACTTTTTGTAATGATTTCTGATTTAATAAACTTTTTGTCATGATTTCTGATTTAATATTTTTTGTCGGTGCAACATTTGTCAAACAGTTATAACAGTTTATAGATGCAATCAGTTGATCATCTCTGCTTTAGGGGGGTGGGGGGCCCCCTCGACGAGGCTCCGCCTTACCGTTGGCGAGGGGGTTTAAGTGTGCCACTTCAACTTATATGTATATGACATAATTTTGAGAAGACAGAATAGTGAAAAAACATCTATTACTTTCTATATTTCACATGTCAAAGGAAAAACTTATTTTTAAAATGTATGGTATAACGTATTGTTTTGCTATTTATTGTACAATGATGGAGAAAAATTAGAAATGAATTTGTAATAGAAAACAATTAGTCATAAAATAGACTTTTATCAACAGATGATGTAATAAATTTTGATGAATGGTAGATAGTCAATTGACACAGACCAGTTAAAGCAGCAGTTGCAATTCAGACCATTTGGCTCAATAGAAAAGAAGTGGCACACGAACTAAGAGAGCCTCATAAAATTAAAATTCAGTATAGTTTTTATTTTAAACTGAGTATAGTTTTTATCTTAAATATTAGAGATGCACAGTATTTAAAATATTTTAGCATATATAAAAATATTGTTTATAGCTTTTTGATTAATAATAGATTAAGAGAAAGCCTTTGTAATTTTGAAATGTATCACTTTTTAGTTTTTCACAAAAGCTGAAAAAAAATATTTATGAATGCATATTTAAATGGCAATAAAAATAAAATTACTAAAATTTTCTTTGGAAAAAAAACTATCATTAAAAAAAAATTAGGATTTTGGAAAATTATACGAGTGGATTGAAGGATAATTCTGAATGAGTTGCAGGTTGAGGTGGGAGCACTTTTCTGCTGTTTCCTGCTTATATTATTTATTGATTTATTTATTTGGAAATCTCGTTTATTTTTTCCCTTTTTATTTCTATTCACAGTTTTAGATTTAAAATGAGGGGAACCACTACCATTTTTTAAATTCCCAGCAAGCATGTGTTTCACATGTGAGAAGCTATATTTTGTTTTGATTCTCAGAAAACATTATTTCAATTAAATTTGGCATAGGCGGGTGGGCAGGGTGGGCCGGGCCCACCCCAGACATCCCAGTGCCCCCCCCCCTAGAATTTTAAACTTTTATGGTAATGTTAGAACGTAAAATTTTTATTTTTTCGAGAGATTACACATGCCTCAGAGTGGGGCGCTAAACAAGCTATTTTTTACATTTGTCTTAAGTCTATATTTTTCAGATTTAGTCTCTTTTCACGCTTTTTTACAATTATTTCTTACTCCTCGATCGCCCCAACAGCACATGGTAACAGTATCAGCTTTTAACGAAAACCGGTCACTCATTTTGAAAGAGGACGCCATTCATATGTACTATTGGAAATCAGCGGAAGGCTAAAAGGAATGGTCATTTCCTGTCACTGTCTCGGGTTTTTCAATACTGCACCATTGGGGGGGGTCTTAATTACAGTAAAACCCCGATAATTCGGATTAATTGGGACCGGGCCCAATACTGATTATCGAAAATCCGGATTATCCGGAGAATAAGAAAAAATTAATAAATAAAACATACTTACAGAAAATCACCTGTATGTTAAACTAATTGAATATTTACAGACAGTAAAAATGTTTACTTTGCTTAATTCTTCCGAAAAGATTTCAGAAAAAGTTTTTCTATTTCAGAATACGACGATAAAACAAGCTAATGTTATGGAAATTAGCCAATTGCTTCTCAAACTTGAAAAAGAAACTTACCAAACTGATCCGGATTAACGGGGTCCGAATTAGCGGGGTTCTACTGTACTTACATCTGTTTCTTGCTCTTTTTTTGGAAACGGAACTGCACTCTCTCGAATACCAGGAAAAACACAAAAATGCATTCTCGTATGCTTTGAAGGTTAGACTTAATTCCACAAACATTTTGTTGTAAGTTGCTTTAGTGCTAAGGTATTAGTTTCTTTTATTGAGCGTTCCGCTATGACTGATATTAAATCCTCTTCAAAAAAGAAAATGATGAAAAAGATGGATATATGAGTTCATTTTTTTAAATCTTCGAATTCCTTCAAGCATTCATTAAATCCAGGTATGTTTGGAAAGTTTATAATTCATTTGTATTTATGTTTCTGGAAAGATATTAACTTAAACGTTACAGTTTTCGTATATTATCCTTTTGTTAAGTTGGTTCTCAAATCCACAGGGACTACTTTCAAACAATTTTCAGGTGCGGTAGTAATTATATGTAAATACAGAGCACCTATAGTTGTCTTTCAGTCTATTTGTCCGTCCGCATATAACAACGTAAAAACTACCCGACCGAATCATTTGAAATTTAAAATGCATAATTATTACATAATTTTTTCGAGTCATTTCAAATTTTATGGAAATCGAATGCATAGATCAATTACAGGGACAATCAAAAGTATTCCGTTACATAACGGTCAATGGGGAAAAAAATTTTCAAATGCATTTTAATCATTTGAAATTTAAAATATATAATTATTACTTAATTATGTCGAGTCATTTCAAATTTTATGAAAATCGGGTGGATAGATTAATTACAGGTACAATCAAAAGTATTCCGTTACTTTACGGTCAATGGGGAAAAGTTTCAAATGCATTTTAATGATGATACACTCATTCAAACATAATAAAATTGATATGCATCTATGAAGTACATATTATAATATACATTTTGCATAATCTGTGGTACAAAGAACATTTGTTACTGATTTACAAGGTCAGACAAAAGTATTATATTGCATAATAGTATAGGGAGAACATTGTTTGGTGCGCATTTTAATTGAACTATTTAAAATTTTATGAGGTTGATATATGTTGCTGAAGAATATTATAAGTTATTTTCTGTATAAAAGAAAGCAGATCTAGACACACGGCAGTGTGTCAGCCAAGTTCACAAAGTAAAAGGCGACATGCCGGCCGTGGGTTATATTACCCGAACCATTTCGAGCCACTTTTGACCCCTCAATAACTTCAATTCTATTTGACCTACACACTTGCAATTTTTTGTGTCGTGTAAGACCATCTTCTAATTTCCGAATCCTAAATTTTTTTTTAAAAATCTTTTACCGTTTACGAGAAATTGACGACTGAAAACCACTGTTTTTACCACTGACTCACTGACTCACTCATAGAAATGTTTGACTACTTCCAGGTGACTTAGGAAGTTGAAATTTGGTGTGGAGGTAGGTTATTGGATATATAAATAGGAAAAAATCAGAAATCGCCATTAATTAAACATTAATGGTTGGTTAGAGGATAAATTATTGGATTACAATGGAAGTTTATGAGAACTTCACAAAATACCAGAAATAGTGCCAAGTTGGCATCACTTTTGACGAATATCAGGGCTAATCTCTGAAACTACCGAACCGATTTCAAAAGTAATGGTACCAAAATGATGGTATTTGCCCCGGTTCAAACATAGAGTATATCTTATGTCTGTGTCACTAACCAAAAGAGGGTTCAGAAGCGAAAAACATTCTAAAAATGTGATTTTTGTTTTACTGAAGGGCCTAGAAGCACGAAATTTGGCATGTTAATTATTTATAAGATATAAATGATCACTAATGACATTTGCTAAAAATATCAAATTTAAATGGGTGAAAATCCGCAAAGTGCGTTCTAAAAAAGTTCGAAATACCAATTTTAAAACTATCTCAGCAAACAACAAACCGATCTTAAAAGTAATGATATCAAAATGATGATGACAGTCTTTGCTCCAACATAGGATATATCTTATGTCGATTACACTAACCCAAAGGAGGTAAAAGAGCAAAAAGCGTTCTAAAAATGCGATGTCTGTATAAGGGACTGGATTGGAAATGTAAAGTTTGGTATTTTAGAGTTTATGGGAGTTTCGCGAAATATCAGAAATAGTGCCAAGTTGGCGACACTTTTGGCGAGTATCGGGGCTAATCTCTGAAACCACCGAACATATTTCAAAATTAATGATACCAAAATGATGGTATTCGCCCCGGTTCAAACATAGGCTATATTTTATGCGTATACCATTACCCAAAAGAGGGTGAAGAAGCAAAAAACATTCTAAAAATGCAACTTTTGTGATACTGAAGGACCTAGAACTATAAGATTTGGCATGTTAATTATTTATAAGATATAAATGATCTCTAAGGGCATTTGATAAAAAATAAGGAATTCAAAAGGGCTGAAAATGTGCGAAAAGCGTTTTAAAATGTTCTAAATTGGGATTTTAAAGCAATTTCAGCAAACAACAAACCGATCTTAAAAGTAATGATATCAAAATGATGGTGATAGTCTTTGCTCCAATATAGTCTTTATCTTATGTCGATTTCACTAATCCAAAGGGGGTAAAAGAGTAAAAAGCGTTCTTATAATGCGATATCTGTATGTTAAGGACCTAAAAACATAAAATTTGGCATGTTCATTAATTATAAGATATAAATGATCACTAAGAACATTTGTTAACAAATACAAAATTTAAAAGGGGTAAAAATGCGCAAAAAGCGTTCTAAAAACTTTCTAAATAGCAATATTTAAGGAATCTTGGGTAGTTAGCGAACCGATTTAAAGAAAAAATAGATGCCAAAATGATGGCGACAGTCCTTGCTCTAACAAAATTATTGGATAAATTACCAGATTACAATGGTAATCTATGGGAATTTGGCAAAATACCAGAAATAGCGCCATGTTAGCATGACTTTTGGTGCGTAATTTTGGTCGTCAATATAGCGATATTTCTCCAAGTTGGCTACAAACGTTTTTGGTCGACAAAATAATAAAGTAGTACCTAATCACGTAAAAGAAACATCCTTATTAGTGGAATTTAAAGGAACATAAGCAGTCCTAATGTGAAATTTTTAAATTTGACTGAAAAAAACAGTGTATAAATGCAGGAAAAAGCTGAAAGATTAATTAATATTAAATAAAACTAATTTAACTAATTTAACCTAGTTATTTCAAAAAGGAAACAAATACCTATTTATTTGACAAAAAATAATGATATACTATCAAAAACATGAATATGAAAGAATGCCAAGTTCTTTAAAGGTTTCGCTAATAAAAGAAGTGACATCTAACTGCAAACCAAGTTCTGTCGGAGCTCCTTAAATCATAACTCCTGTCATGCATAATATTATTCAATTGCTTAAAATGATTTGTTATGTTACTTGTTAATCAATAGAGCGACTTGGCAAGTTTTTAGCTACCAACTTTAATCTTTGAGTCGGAGTACAATTTAATCTAGAATCTGATTGGCAAAGATCTAGTCAATCGAGGGTTCGAATAAGTATATTGAAGTTAAGGTACTGATAAGTTAAGGAAGGGATCAACTTTAATTTCTGATCAACTAAATAGAAAAAATTGAATAAGAGAAAACTTGCTAAGTTGCTCTATTGAATAACAAGTAACATAACAAATCATTTTAAGCAATTGAATAATATTATGCATGACAGGAGTTATGATTTAAGGAGTTCCGAAAGAACTTGGTTTGCAGTTAGATCTCACTTCTTTTATTAGCGAAACCTTTAAAGAACTTGGCATTCTTTCACATTCAAGTTTTTGACAGGATATTATTTACAGGGACACACAAAAAATTTTGGCTTCTATACTGTATCCAAGATATACTGTGTACTATTATATCAAGATCTGAATAATTTTAAGTGAATCGCCGTAATTATATATATAAGTAGCACCTATATTCGTCGTTCAGTCTGTCAGTCCATTTGTCCGTCTGTCTTTACAATCAATGTAAAAAAATATATATATTATTAATTTACAGGGCCACTCAATAATATTCCCCTACATAATGGTATACGTGGATATATTGTTTGGGACGTGTTTTAACTATATTCAAGTATTTCACATTTTATGAATATGGTATACGCTGCTGAGGTGTAATGCAAGTTGTATGTCCATGTATATTTGCAAGAGCACAAAAAAAAAAAAAAAAAAAAAAAAAAAAAAAAAATTGACCACTATACTATATTTGAAGTACTGTTACTATAACAGCAAGATCTGCATAATTTTTAAACTTCCTTATCGTACGAACGCACCTCATTTGCTACGCTTCACGTGCAATTTCCAACTTGTTTTATTAATTCTTATTAAAGGATGTTCTTAAATCAAAAAGGGCAACTTTGTGACACATGCTTTAATTTATTTTTGTTCGGAAAAGCGTTAAAAAAGCATGTGTTATTCAGAAACTGTCTAATTGCACTTAATTTTCTGTTTTTGAAAAACAAGACAGACTTTCATAACAAGCCTTCAAAGTTGACGTTTTTGAACACATTTCTCAACGAAAGCAGAAAAATCGGTCCAAAACCAGGAGAATAACGGGTGATCATGTGATCGAAATAGCTTAGAACTGGATAGGTAATTTAACTATGATAAAATGGAAAAATAAGTTCGATTCGAAATCGCTTCCATTGTCAAGCATTCTAATTTTACATATTTCCGTTAAAAAATGAGTCTGTAAATGTGTCAAAACATTTTGCGCTTGTTGAGCGGAGCAGTTGAAAACACCCATAAAAAACGCACGAAATAGACAAGTGGGTAAACGGGAAAAAAAAGTGACCGGAAAAAAAAGTTATCGGAAGAAAATGACATAAACTATAAAAGCGGAAAAAAGTGACTCAGAAAAAAAGTTACCGGAAAAAAAGTGACAAGGAATTGATTTTGGGGATTCATTGGTTAAGTATATAGGGAGGATCGAAGGGAGGCTCTTAATTTAGGTAAATGTGTTTTTCATGCTGAATTAACTGTTTTGGTTCCCACCCCTCACCCCATCCGCCCTTAATTAGATAAAAGGGGTTTTATGCAGAATTATGCAACGTGTTTCATTTTTGGGGTATAGGTTCTTTCTGATAAGGGTTATATATAGTATTTAATGCCGGAAGAGTTTTAAGAGTTTAATGGTTAAGAAAAAAGGGGACGGGGGAAACCTGTCTTAAATTAAATTAATAGTTTTTTACGCAGAGTTATCCGATTTGTTTGGAATTTTAGATTTTTAGACCCTTAAATTAGATTAATCGGTTTTTATCCATAATTATTCAATGTATTTCAAATTTTAAATATAGGTTCTTTCTGATAAGGTAAATTCCTGAATAGTTTTAAGGGTTTAATGGCTAAATATAAAGGGGGGGGGGACGGGAGATAATACCTCTTAAGTTAAATAAATGTCTTTTTACGCAGAATTATTCGATTTACTTCGAATTTTAGACATAGGTTCATTATTATAAGAGGTATCTTTGATTAGTTATGGGGGTTCTTTTTCTTATTAAAAAGAAGAGGGGGCAAGCAATTATTTCCCCCTCAAATTAGATAAGTCGGTTTTTATTCAGAATTATCCGATGTACTTCAAATTTTAAATATAGGTTCTTTCTGATAAGGTAAATCCCTGAATATTTTCAAAGGTTTAATGGCTAAGTATAGAGGAAGAAACAGAGGATAATCCCCCTTAAATTAAATAAATGGCTTTTTACGCAGAATTATCCGATTTGCTTCAAATTTTGGATGTACGTTCATTATGCTAAGGTGCATCACTAATTTGTTATGAGATTCTTTTGCTAAGTATAGATGGGGGAACAGGTGATTATTGAAAGAAGCTTGCTTTCCCCATTTGACGGAGGGGGATGTCCGATATATATCACGGGCGGCTAGTATCTTAAGAAATTTGACGATCAAGGGATTTCTCGGTAAAGGTTTACCGCAAAAATACCCAAGTAAAATAAAAAAGCGAGTTGAATGCAACTGAACGCAAATAACAAATAAAAAGAATTTTTCTTTATTTTTTAATTTAATGATTGGAAACAATTATGCCAGAAAACGTAACACATTTTACTTTTTTCCTTATAATTATAAACTAGCTGACCCGCCCGGCGTTGCCCGGGTCCGTAATAATAAAGTTAAACGAACTTGAAATTTTTATGATTTTATCTTTAACTTGAAATATGTGTAAATACACTGTTAAAAATCTGATCCTTTTTCTGCATCGTCATTCCATCGCTTTTATAGAAAATGATTACTTCAGCCTACTATGGAGGATTCTCATAGGTCAAAAGAGAGATATTATATAAAAGCGGGGGAGTGATGATGCAGCAAAAGGGTCAAACTGTTTACAGTGTACATTGTATTAGGTTTTAAAAAAAACTAATATTTAGCTGCAAAAATGCCCAAAATGACAGCAATAAGAAACGCAGGAGGGAATATGTGTCCAACGATTGCGTGATTTTCGTGTTAATATGTTGATATTTATCCTTAAAATTAATTACTGTTAAGTAGAGTTGCAAAAGTCGGTTTATTCTCGGGTTTATTTTCAATAGACCAAGTTTGTTCCCAGGTTTATTCCCAAAAAACCGAATTATTTAAAAAAAAACTGGTTTTTTCCAGGTTTATTCCTAAAAACCAGATTATTCCCGGGTTTAAACCGGGTTTTTTCTAACCTTTGCAACGTTACTGTTAAGTGACTTAACTAAGTACTTTTTTCACATAGATATCCCAAGTGAAATATTTTGAATTTCAAACTCATTATATCACTCTTAAATCCGACTATACCCTGAATGAAATCGATTCTCGATAATTAGCTAAAAGGTTAGTATGTAGCATTATAATTTCAGAGCCATTTTACAAAAATAGGTGTATATTTTTTATCAAACATGCGTAATGTTCATTCTGTGAACAAAATCCTAACCGTAGTCTAATTATATTGTAGTCATAGCTTGTCTGTAACCTAGCTGTATCTTAACAGTAACCTAACTGTAACTTAAATATACCATAAATGTAACCTGACCATCACCTTATCATAACCTACCCATAATCTAACCACAACCTAACCGCAACTTAACCTTAACCTAACTGTAACTTAACCATGACCTAACTGTAACCTAACCGGAAATTAAATATAACATAAGGCTCACCAGAACGTAATTGCAACCTAACTGTTACCTAACCGTAACCAAGTTCTAATTTAACACTAACTATAAACAAAATATCTTAACCATCTTGCACTAAGTACTTAGTTTCATTTTCCACCGCTACGGAGCGCATTATGTTTTGTAAAACATTCGAATTTTAAGTTCGGATTGGATTCATGTCCATGGAAATTATTTTGTCTTCTTTGGATACGGTTATGGTTGTTTGGAATATTTTTGTTCAGTTATATTCGGTCTAATTCAGATTTCGTGGTTTTTTTTTTTTTCCTTCAAATGGAATTTTTAGGTTCGGGTCGGGTTGTACTTCCATGGAAATTATTTTACCTAGTTGCAATGAGGTTATACTTCACTGAAATATTTTTGTTAGGTTCAGATTAGATTTAATTCAAATTTCGAGATTTTATAAATTTTTTGGTTCGGATTGGGTTTATGTCCATGGAAATTATATTGTCTTGTTCGTATCTGGTTATAGTTATTTGGAATATTTTCGTCGGATTCAGATTTGGTTCGATTCATTTCAGGTTTTTTTCAAATTGATTTTGAAGGTTCTGGTCGGATTCATGTCTAGGGAAATTATTATGTCTTTCTCTGATCCGGTTTAGGGTCTTTGGAATATTTTTTTCGGATTCAGATGTCGTTCAATTCAGATTTCGGTTTTTTAATGGAATTTTTAGGTTCAGATTGGTTTGCGCATCAACGGAAATTATTTTGCATTGTTCGAATAAGTATATGCTTCTCTGGAATATTTTAGTCAGATTCAGATTTAGTTTAGTTTTTTAGGTTCCGATTGGGTTCATGTTCATGGAAATTTTTTGTCTTCTTCGGATCCGGGTATGGTTCTGTGGAATATTTTTGTCATGTTCATATCTGGTTCGATTCAAATATCAGGTATTTTTTTCAAATGGAATTTTAGGTTCGGATCGGGTTCATGTCCATGGAAATTATTTTCTCTAATTTGAATCTGGTTATGATTCTTTAGAATATTTTGATCGGATTCAGATGTAGTTTGCATAAAATTTCAGGTTTTTTTTTTTTTTTTTTTTTTTTTTTCAAATGGAATTTTTTAGGTTCGAGTCAGGTTTATGTTCACGGAAATTATTTTGTCTTGCTCTTATCAGGTTATAGTTCTTTGGAATACTTTAATCGATTTCAGGTTTCGTTCTGGTCATTTTTTGGGCTTTTTCAAAGATAATTTTTAGGTTCGGGTCGGGTTGCATATGCACGAACATTATTTTTCCTTGATCGGATTGTGGAATGCTTCATTTGAATATTTTTGTGGATTCCGATTTGATTCGGATCAGACAGCAAATCCATAGTTTTTTTTTTTTTTTTTTTTTTCCAAATGAAATTTTTAGGTTCGGGTCGGGTTTATGCTTATGGAATTTTTGTCTTGCTTGGATCGGAGTATGGTCTGATTTTTTCTGGTTGGGATCGGGTTATGTTACGCCTAAACATTATGTTTTGCTACTATTCTTTTAGTGACTATTTTTGATACATAATTTATTTTGCTATTTGATAATTTATTACTGTGTATGAATCGTCTGTTGATTCGAACAGCTGTACGTCAAACAGTCATTTCATTTTTGTTTTAAAAACAAATTAAATGTTAATAAAATTTTAACTTAAATAAATTGCATTCAAATTTTATCAATGATTTAAAAAAACTGCTAAAAAAGCCTCATATATACTTATACATATATTTACTGCAATATAGCTAACATATAACTAAAGATACATTCTAATTTACGAAGTACCAACGATCTGATGTAACAGCTGTGTTCAAAAATCCTAAGTTAAACTGACATTTTGCCAGTCTATGAATTTTAAAGGTCTTTGGGGGAAAAAAACTGCTAAAAATGTAACCCTACATTAAGTCTAATTAAGTACCAAGAAAAGCACGTGCTTTGACACGCCTATCAATTGAAACAGGTTTAAACTCGCATTTTTCTGCTCTTGTTTCTTAAAAAGAACTAATCTATCACTTCACCGGTAAAAATTTATTAATTATTTTATCATATGTGTTTTAAATATCAATTCGCGTTTGAAATGAAATAGACGCCCTCTCGCGGACAAAGTCGAGCTAAAAGAAATAGAACTGATACCATGAGCATCTTCCGCTGAAATCGGTGTTTAAAAGGCCGATAAATAAATAAACAGTTCTATAACGAATGCAACGTTGGGTTCTTTGTATTAAAATTATCAAAAATCAAAATTTTATACACAAAGTTTAGATCTATAATATAAAAAAGTACATTTGACTTACTCATGGCAAAATAACATGACCACAACACAATGCTTGCATTATTCGCTTGACCCAGCTTTGCAAGAGCAAGAAATTTTTTTTATTTTCAAATTTTTGTTTTCCTTTACTAGCAAACCTGAAATAATATGGGGATTTCCTTTTGTTTGGCTTGTTTGTAAACACGAGCCTACAATCTCTATTTCTTCTTCTTTGCATTCTTTAATGCCGCACATTACTAATCTCTTTGAATCAATAATTGCTTCAGCTTCTCTAAAGCAATTACTAGATTTTCCAGCATCTTAGAAATTCTAAAATTGTCGATATTTGTAATTTATCTCCCATAATTAAATAAAAAAGATAAAAAAACTGCACTTTAACTAGCTCTTTAAACTGGTTCTATGCGTTTGAGTTTGAGTGAAACAATGCTTTGAGGTCTATAGCTACAAATGGCTGTTACCTCGAATGATCCATAAATCACAGAAACAAATACAGAACACTTTATTATTACAAGAAATGCAGTACATACATTTTAATACACATCACAGGGACAACACCCGCACACCCATGCCGCTAGCTGGACTCGAACCAGGGTCCAGCGGTGTGGGAGGAGCTCACGCTACAGACCACGCCACTGGATCGGCAGGTTCTATGCTACAGTGCTACAGCATGGAACGTAAACAAACAAACGTAAACGAACGATTATCAGGTCTATAACAACGCCATCTTTCGGTCATTACAAACGCGAATATAGAAAATTATTTTAACGTTTTGCTTGAAAATATATCATTCTTTTGTTAATACATTAAAATCGTCTGCAGTCAGAAATCTATATTTTAGATTAATATTTATTACTCAAGTTTTCATACATGATTTTAAAAGAATGTTTTCATCATTCTATATTAAATATTTATTTATATGCAATTATTAAGTCATAAACATTTTTCATCTACGTTATAAGCATTTAAAATTACATTAATGAAGGAAACTTTTAGTTATAAAATTTTTAGTTCGTATCAAATGTTTTCAATATCTCATTTAATTTTAACTTGATATTTAATTATTGCTAATTTTCCAATTTCCTTCATTTTAAATGCGAACGTTTGTTTTAATAAATAATAATAGAACAAAGACCATTTTAAAAATTTGCTATTTCCTCTTAAAATATGCTTCAATTGTAATTCATTACTTTCAATTCGTCTTAAAATACAAAATCCCTTCCACGTCCTTTTGTTTGGCATATTAAATTTGAGCGATAAATGGTTTCATACTGCAAACATTTTTTGAGGCTTACTTCACCTCCACTTATCTCATTCCTCCATGGGTTTCTTTAATTCTGTCTCAGCTTTCTTATCACTTCTGCGAAAATTTTTACACAACCAACCAACCGTAAAAAAAAACGAAAGAGAAAAAATCGGTAAAAAGATGATTTTTTATGAGAGTGACCTCTCGATTTTAATTAATTACTCAGTTAATAATTGGAATTTCGAAATTCTGAATCTCAGGTGCATCAGGGGAGATTTGGGGCTACTCTCAAAAAAATTTTGAACTTCGTACATGCTGTAGATTTTGCTAGCCATCGCAGACACACACACACACACACACACACACAGACAGAGCGTTTTGTTCTTTTATTAGTATAGATTACAATTCATTTTGCATTTAAAACTGGTTTCTTTATTTATTTATTTTTTTTTTTTTTTTTACTTGTGAAAAAAGTAATGTGCTAAGTCATTTGTTGTAATTGTCATTTTAATTTACGCCGAATATTTATCATTTAAAACTGGATTTTTACTAATTAATGTCCCATATTATACATCCCAAAATATAATATAAAACATTTAAAAAATATATGTTAGACAATTTTAATGTACAAACTATGTTGTATGTCACGAACGTATGAATTAGTGAATTCATTAATTTGTAGTAATAATTAGTTTTTTATTACTAGCTTATGTTAGCAATTAAAAAGCTAATTGTTTAAAAACCTGTAGTTCTTAAAAGATCTTCAGGGTTTGAACGTTTAAAAAATTAAAAAAACAAAACAAATTTAAATTAAAAAAACAGGATTTTAATAAAAACAGGATATTTTTTTTCTTTGTTAGGATATTTACAGAATACTGAAAAATGCTATCCAGAAACATAAACCACAGTTTTAAATTCAAACAGCTATTGAGGATATATTAAAAAAGCCTTAAAAATATTCAGGGATTCATTTTATGAGAAAGAACCTATATTCAAAATTTGAAATACATCGGATAATTGTGCATAAAAAACTATTTATCTAACTTAAGGCTGGGGAGGGGGGATAATCGCCCGCCCTCCCACTTTTTAATTAGCAAAAGAACCCCATAACTAATCAGGAATACCCCTTATCATAATGAACCTACATTCAATTTTTTAAGCAAATACGATAATTCTGCGTAAAAAGCCATTTATTTGATTTAAGAGAGGTTATCCCCGTTCCCCCTCTATACTTTACCATTAAACTCCCAAAATTCTTCAGGCATTAAATACTGCGACGACGTACTAACAACTTTTAATCATGGCAGAAGATAGATAGCGAAGTCTTATTGTGAAAAGGTATGCAGGAATGAAATTATCTTCATTCAAAAACTGAGAAGAATAGCTGCAGTTGACCTCAAGGAGCATGTCTAGGAAATGATTTCACTGGTCTAGTGGCAATGAGCTGAGGGGGATTATTAAGCGTAGAGAGGGAAGGAAGATAGTTGGAAGAGAGACATATGCTGATAATGTACTAGAGAGTACATAGATGGAAGGTGGCTTAGACGTGGTAAGCGAAATGTAACATTGGAGTGTGGCTCTTATGTAGTTGTAATACGTTTTATTTATTTTTTTATTAATTGATCTATAGTTCTAAAGAACTTGAGGAAGAAAAAATGTGTTATTGATGAACTTAACAAATAAACCAACTGAATAAAGAGAAACTGAGGACAGAGGACACCATACTACAATACTATATATAAGCCTTATCAGAAAGAATCTATATCCAAAATTTGACACACGTTGAAAAATTCTACTTAAGGTTCTTCTCAACTGCTCTGCTCAACAAGCGTAAAACATTTTGACACATTTACAAATTAATTTTTTAATACAAAGATATAAAATTGGAATGCCTGACTATGGAAGCGATTTCAAATCGAACTTAGTTTTCCATTTTATGATCATTAAATTACCTATCGAGTTCTAAGCTATTTCGATCACGTGATCATCCGTTTTTCTCCTGCTTTTCGACCGGTTTTTCTGCTTTCGTCGGGAAATGTGTTCAAAAACGTCCACTTTGAAGGCTTATGAAAGATCTACTGTGTTTTTTTTAAAAAAACAGAAAATTGAGTGCAATTAGACAGTTTCTGAATAACAACACTTGCTATTTTTATGTATTTCCAAACAAAAATAAATTAAAGCATGTGTCACAACACTTTTTAATTGAAGAACACCCTTAAAAACCCATTCATCTTATTTAGGATGGAGGGGGGGTGGGGTAATCATCCGTTCCCAAAACTAATCAAACCAGCGTCTTTTCAGTATGAACGTATATCCAAATGTTGAACCAAAACAGTTAATTTAGCATGAAAAACCCGTTTACCTAAATTAAGAGCCTCCCCCCGACCCCCCTTCATACTTAACCAATAAATCCCCAAAATCAATTCCTTGTCACTCTTTTTTTCCTTGTCCCTTTTTTTCGGTAAAATTTTTCCCGTGTCACTTTTTTTTTTCGCTTTTTTAGTCTATGTCATTTTTTCCGCTAACTTTTTTTTCCTAGATTCAAGACTAAAAAGTTATATAAGTGAGAAATGTACTTCATTCTTTGATAAGATCTTTCTGAAGACGATTCTCACAGTGGATGATTTGAAACGAATTTACGATGTGGTACCGACAAAAAGGAGGAAAGATGGTTGTCATGTGATCAAAATTGCTTATAACTCATTAACTTATTTATTTATTAAAAAATGGCGACTCTGTTGTTTATAAGCAGCTTTATCCACCCCCCCCCCCCGGGAGCCGAATTCTGGCTGCGCCACTGCATTAAAAAAAAAATTTCTCCCTCTCTCCTAGGTACTGTTTTGAATCGAAAATTTGATGTATAAATCCGCTATCAGATTCACCAACATCTCGAAAGATTTTTGAGCCAACACTTGATTTCCTCCAACTTTTCGCGAAATATCCTCACAACACCCAGTCTGATAGCAAACAGCAATGTCTCCCAACTTTTTTCTGCAGTTCCAAAACAGTCTCCGCTAACCGAGACTTTTCATGGAACATCGAGCATTTCAAAAAATCTGAGATAAGCGATTGA
Source organism: Maratus speculifer (assembly GCA_964019185.1). Taxonomy (NCBI): domain Eukaryota; kingdom Metazoa; phylum Arthropoda; class Arachnida; order Araneae; family Salticidae; genus Maratus; species Maratus speculifer. The sequence goes on along the minus strand of OZ025289.1, from coordinate 24,352,934 downwards.
TAGGAACAGGCGATAAATATTAACGGCTGGTACTAGTAGTACTGGTTTTCCTACTATTCCTCCAACTTTTTCGAAAATTATTGTAACCTTTTTCTCTCTTTGAACTGGAAAAAGTTGGGGTTAAAATCGGCTTAAAAGTTTGTTGCTCGTAAAGTTTGTGAATCTGATAGCAGCTAAAGACAGAAGAAAGTTTCATCCAATTAGTTTCTTTGATAGATTATACGTTTTCAGGAATGTATTAACAAGTGAGCTTTCCTTTGAGTATTATCAGTTCTAACAAAACTATTTTTACTTTCTTCTATCTTTACGGAAGAAAATATTGGATTCGTGAAAATTTTCGAATTCCGATTTTTGACGGATTTACCCGTTTTAGGGATCAGAGATCCCTAGTTTTTAATAAGAACAAGTTTTTACAAAATGTCTGTCTGTGTATATGTGAATCTGTGTGTCTATATGTGACATAAATTTTGTGGACGCTCTATCTCAAGAACTAATGCACGGAATGTAATAAAAATTTATATTCAGGTAGTCCCTAATACAAATTGATGCTGGTTAATTTTTGTTGCAAATCAGTCAACAGATGGCGCTTCTACGCTGTTTTTTTTTACGATTAACGTAACAGCTATATCTGAAGAACTAAGGCACGGATATCAACCAAACTTCAGATTCAGTCAGTACTTAACATGAATTGATATTGTATTCGTTTCTGTGTAAATCTCTCAACAGATGGCGCTGGTATGCTGCATTTTTCAAGATTTTTGCAATAGCTCTATCTCAAGAACTATCGCACTGAATTTAATTAAAAATTATAATCAGGTAGTTCTTGATTAGATTGATACTGATTAGTTTTTGGTGCAAATCGCTCGACAGGTGCGCTGCTATGGTGCATTTTTTACGATTTACGCAACAGCTATATATTCATAATTAAAACACGCTTTTCCATTAAACTTCAGATTCAGTTAGTCCTCAACATGAATCGATGTTGTTTGCAATTTGGTGCAAATTGCTCAACAAGTGGAACTGCTATGTTACATTTTTCACGATTTGTGCAATAGCTCTATCTCAGGTTCTTAGTGTACGAATTTTCATCAAACTTTAGATTCAGTAAATCCGTGAAATAAACTAGTTTTGTTCATGTTTTGTTGTCAATCTCCCAATATGTGGCCCTGCTTTGCTGAATTTTTCTCAATTCCTGCAATAGCTCTATTTCAAGAACTAATCAGCGAACTTCACCAAACTTCAGATTCAGGTATAGCTTGATAAATATTGTTGCTGTTTATGTTTTGGTATAAATCGCCCAACAGGTGGCGCTTTTATGTTGCATTTTTTCAAATTTCCGCAATAGTCTTATTTTAAGAACTAATGCAAGGAATTTCATGTCTTTAAAATCTTCACAATGATCATAAATTGCCATTTAATTTTGGCACTGAGATAGATAATTTTGACGCATTAAGGGTGTATTCGAAAAAATGTTTTTTCTTTCTCAGCAGGTCAAAGTTTTTCTATACATTTTCAGATTCATTTTTTAAAGTAAAAACATGAAACTTGATGAGATAATTTTTGAAGATATGTTATAAGATACCGTATGACTTCATTTTTCTCTGAATTCAGTAGAATTTGATTTATCGACTATTACTTTCTCTGCATGACCATTTTTGTCGTTCCCAGATCTCCCACTTTGGAGAATTCGGTTCAAAAGACGAACTTTGACTGCATTTTTTGTAACATTTTCTGCATTTATCAAAAAATCGCAGTCATGGCACCTAATATAGTTTCTAAATAAGAGAATTTCCCAGTTTAATGCATGGTGCGTTTGAGAGCAAAAGTGAATCTTAAAATAAATTAGAAAAAGAAAGTTTTGGGATTGCCACATCCGACTAGTTACTAATACTATTATTGTTTGGAAATTACCAAACAGTTTACTATAAAACAACATTGTTACTCTATTATTGTTTTCCAAACAATAGTAGTTTTTACAATTATTGTTTAAAAATTATCAAATAGATGGGGCCGTGGCCCCCCCTAGAAAAATTCTCTAGTTACGCCTATGGTTCACTGCATGAAAATTAAACAGAAGCTGTTTGAAATTTGTTATGTAATTATTTTTCATAATATTTAGAAAATTGTATGGGGTAGTAATGAATAATTTTGAAAGGCCCTGTGGTAATGAAACAAGTAAGAAAAATAATAAATTATGAAACACTTTCGAACACTTCCTGAAATCTTGAATAAAACATCTTTATTTAGATAAATAAGGTGTTACTGTCCATAGCCAAATATGTATTTCGATACTTTTGAACAGACCTGTATTTAATCTGCCGATTGATATATATGCTATATAATGCGGAAGTTTAGTTTAGCAAGAAAACGTCTAACAGGTTGAAAATTCTCTGTTAGCAATTTATAGTAATATGGAAAAATACTTCAATACTTTTGTTCAGCCTTATAGTTTAGCTAGTACCTTTATTACACGCCAGTATTTTGTTAAAATTTAGTTCAAATAAAAACACTTTTAAAACTACTTAAATCACATTTCCAGAAATTATCATCCATGGGTGACCATATAGATAATTCTTTGGGTGACCCTGTGTACCATTTTATTAATATTCTACAAACTTAACTTCTTAGAACTGAAAGCAGTTAAAAAATGCATCACTTATTTAAAAACCACTTTTAGGTAAATTACCCTCATATTCAGTAAGGTTTGCGAGTTCTTTTGTGTAATCCTGTATATCAACTATAGCATTTATGCACATCATATAATATGCAGACATTTAGTCCATTTAGTAAAACTTAAAAGTGAATATTACAATCGAAAATGCATTTCATCCATCCATCAGTTATCATCGATAATATGCAGTACTTCGTATAGAATATACGATTTGAAATACGTATTTTGTGTGTCCCTGTAAATACTATACACTTCATATTATGCATGAAATATCGACTCTTAGCCGCTTATATAAGTTTTATGATATTTGAAATCGTTTAACATACTTAAAATATGTCGCAAACAGTTCTTTTCTTTATTATATTATGTAATGGAATTCTTTTGAGTGTTTCTGTAAATGAATAATAACTGTTATTTTCACTGCATATTTTACAGAATGCATATTTTAGTGCACTTTGCGAATCCATATAAATTTGAATGTGTTTGACCGGTTGTAACACTTTTAAAATTCATTTGAAACGATTTTTTCCCATAGGGAGTATAATGTATAGGAAAACTTTTGACTATTCCTGTAAATAAACTAATCATGGTAGAAAGTTCATTTTAATAGGGTTCGTGCTAGGGTAAGCATCAATAAAGTATAAATATTTCATAGCAATCCGAGTATATTTACGGAAGTTAGAGCGCGGCCAGACGGCCAGACAAACCGAATGCATAAACACTTTGCACATTTGTTGGAAAGTGTTAAAAATGAGTTGAAAAGGGAGGAGGGTGGGGGGAAGAGAGAGCGGGTGTTTAGGTTCTACAGGCCAAATGATATGTCACATGAAAAAATCCATTTCTATCTTCCCGAAGGAGGGGGGATGAAATGTCCCCTATAGAAAAAATAGACCTCACCAGTCGAAAGATTCTGACCCTGTGAGGAGTTTTAACTTCGGCCACGGTATCTCAATTAAAGCTGAATTAAAAAATTTGGTGCCCAAGGGAGCAAACTGAAGTGAGGGGGGGACAAAGGTTTATAATATGAAAGAGCTGTTCAGGGATTTTCTGGTGGTATATGGGTATATCACATGGAGAGTTTCAAAAAAAGTTTTAAATTTCCCGCTCCTCCTCCCCCATTAAACCATACACACACACTCCTGATTTAATTCAACTTTTCTTATCTGAATCCAATTTCTACTACATGGTATCGTTTTCAGCTGCCAAGTCAAGAGTGCTTTCTGCTATTTTCGTAATAATAATATTACCGGGATAGAATTTTTTTAGAAAATTTGTTTTTATTATATGATCTTATTAAAATTTTGTTAATTTTTCAGTGATGCATTTTATTATTGAGTATTTAGAATATTCTTATTTTATTACTCTGCAAATTTTATTTCGCAGATAAGAGTTTCTAACAACCGAGTTTTATCTTTTGATTATCTCGCTGTCTCTCTAAATTAGTTTTAAAGTTACTTAAATGACAAAATAATTTTCTGGACATCGCTAATCTGTTTTCTAGAAACTGTTTCTTCATATCTTTTAGTTTATCGTAGCATTTCTTTATCGCGATACATGATTAAAGAGTCCCTTTCTATATAAATTCGATCATTCCCTGATATTGCATTACTCTGATTTTGAATTCTGAGTTGCAGTTTGAGCCAACATGAAGAAGAAAATTATAGAATGCGTTCCGAATTTTTCTGAAGGACAGAATAAAGAAGTAATGTAAAATTATGCTATTATCTCTAAAATTAATTAACTACCTTTGTAGATTGTATGTTTGTTGGATCCTATTGGGTTTACTATAAAATATTAAATTAATGTGCCTGATTGTTACGCCACAATATGCATATACAGCGAAGCAAACACTATTTAATTGTGAATTGAAATGTTCAATAATTTTCCAATATTTTTACAAGATGATTCAAAAGTACATTCAGTATAAATAATATACAAGATAAATAATTTGAATATAATATTGAGTATAAATAATTATAATCATCGAAGTAAAAAATTAAAATGTCAAAACTGTCCCAATGTCTTAAAATTGAATTACAAGAAAATCTTAACATTTGGGGAGGGGGGAGGGGCAGCAGTATATTAATAATTATAAAGATTTTTTAATTTTACAGAATATCGTGAATTTTGAAAGTCACATAACATTTTTCCAGTTTTCAATTACTGTTAGGAATGAATTGCTTCATTTCTCATTTAAATTTATTCTTCATTTGTGAAACAGAAGTTCATTGTTAGATTTCAATTTTGTCTTTAAATAAATAATATTTTAAAGTCTAAGTGAACATGATATTTAAATTTCGCTACATTATTATTATTATTTTAACAAAATGTATTATTGTTTAACCCTTTCAGGTCCGAATTTTTTTTCAACTTTTAAGAAAAAAAATATTTTTAGATTAATAACATTAGCACTTGCTATCCAAATAGATTAATTAGTGTTTAACAAATATATTTCACTGTCTGAAAGATACACTGTCTGAACATTGTTCTTTTGCATACTATTCAATTAATATTCATATGACAACAGTCTAAAGAAGAATTTTCGGAGATGCTTAGAAAATATTGTATTACAGTAAGATTTAACTTACATTAGGTATATCTTTTTAATACTTTTTGCACTTTATTACACATGATTCTTTCAGGAAAATAACTTTTATTTTAAATTTAAAGTGTGGAATATTTGTTTAAAATAAAAGAATTCCAAACGACACAAAGAGAATTAAGCAAATAATAATAATTATTATTATTACTAAATGTTAATGAAGTCATATAATAAATGCATAGACATATACTAACATTACTACATGTAAATAGTACCAAAAGTATTTCTTGAAACAAAATAATTTTTCATTAAAAGACATGCACTATTAATAGTACACCAGACCCAAAAAGGTTTTTAAAAAAAGGGTAAAAATGCTATTTTATTACTGTGTCCTTGTTGCCAGGACCTGATTTTTGTGTAGGCTCATACCTTAGGTCCCACAATCTCAGGGATTCTCAAATAATGTGTTTCAAAATGTAAACACATATGTCCACAAGCATAGTTGAGTTGAGAGTGTGTAAACTTGCTTAATTAATTATTGCATATTGTGTCAGATTTTATGAATGGAGTATGATAAATGATTCGTTACAAGCTTCTGGCCTGAGCTTAATGATTTTATGGATTCTAAAACTTTATTGAGATATGGTTTTTTGCATGGAATTGTAATTTTAGCTTCATCAATAATAATTATTAACTTTAAAATTTATTTTTATGTAGAAGTCACAGGGTTGCAAAAAAGCCGGCTAAAATTAAAAAAAGCCAGGCCGGTTGGCTTTTATTGATTTTAGCCGGCTTTTTTTGGCCAAAATTGGCCTTTTTTGGCCATAATTGGCTTTTATACAGTGAAGCCTTTTTATTATAAGCAACACATTTTTAAGTGTTTTTTAACTAATTTTAATGATATTTAATTTACTTTGAGTTTAATAAATTTATTTATTAATATGAAAAATTGGGATTTTAATTACAATTCATTATGAGAAATTGGGTTATAGCCTAAATTTTCAATGATGAAGACCATTAATACTAGAATAACACATTGATAGAGTTGCTAATGGTTTATAGTCAGAATGGCATATATGTCAGCTAAATTATAAAATGGCCATACCAAGTGCTTTTTCTGATTTACATTGACCTTTAATCCTACCTTTGTTTTTCCATTTTTACTGCTTTATAAAATTAAAGGTTCTTAGTTACATGTTTTATTACTTAACTAATTTTAAGAGTTATTAAAATGTCATGTTTTATTCGCTATAAACATTTAAAATTATACATATAAAAAAACCATTTCTCACTATTGAAAATAGTATTTCGAATTATGCAGATTTCATAATATATTATATTTCACATTTTATTTCAGTATTCTCAATCAGCATATGTTTGAATATATTCATTCATACAAGTGGCATATATGCACTTTTAAATAACAGAGTTATTCACAACTTTAATTCAACAAATTTTATTAGAACATTTTTTGTTATTTAATTTTATGTAATTATGTATTAAACTTTCCTCAAATATTGAATCCTTCCTAATTTATCTTTCAACATTGTTCATTTTATGAATTAATCTTTACATATTGACCTGTAACAATGTTTCCATGAATGCTTTGATCTTTGATGTGTTTCATTTTGTTAGTGTTCATTCTAGGCCATTTTTGAAGGGTGCAGCACCCTGCCCTTTTTAAAAGTAGTAAAATGCTCCTCTGATTTTACCCAGATATTTTTGATTTTTTTTTTTTTTTAATTCCGTAGTATTTCTAAATTTGTGTGCCCAAAAATGATAGAATTTTTTCATTTCTTTAAGAAAAAGAACATGAAACTATTCAATCATGTTTTAATTTAATTTTATTTCTAATTTTTACATCATAAAATCATTCGAAATTAATGTTACTTGATTTATCATATTTAAAAACTATGTATTTTGCTGCTTTCTTTTTTCTCTTTCTAAAGGCAATAACAATTTTTTTCTTGCAAAAGTGCCCTTTTATGATACAATAGTGCCCTTTTTAGTGAATAGCACCATGCCCTTTTTATATCTATAGGGAACACTAATTTTGTCATAATTCCATTAAATATAATTCTTAAGTTTAAAACACATTTTTTGAGTATATTTTCTTTTTTCCAAGATTTATATTTTTTAGACATAATGCCTTCATAGTTGACTCCTAGCAGTTATAAAGACTTATTTATTTGAAAAATTAAATAGAAATTTATAACTTTTTTAGTAGTAAATTATTAAAAATGTATTAAAAATAAATCAATCCAAATTTAATATGGATTCAATACAAATGATGTGTTTCATTTTGTTAGTGTTCATTCTAGGCCATTTTTGAAGGGTGCAGCACCCTGCCCTTTTTAAAAGTAGTAAAATGCTCTTCTGATTTTACCCAGATATTTTTGATTTTTTTTTTTTTAATTCCGTAGTATTTCTAAATTTGTGTGCCCAAAAATGATAGAATTTTTTCATTTCTTTAAGAAAAAGAACATGAAACTATTCAATCATGTTTTAATTTAATTTTATTTCTAATTTTTACATCATAAAATCATTCGAAATTAATGTTACTTGATTTATCATATTTAAAAACTATGTATTTTGCTACTTTCTTTTTTCTCTTTCTAAAGGCAATAACAATTTTTTTCTTGCAAAAGTGCCCTTTTATGATACAGTAGTGCCCTTTTTAGTGAATAGCACCATGCCCTTTTTATATCTATAGGGAACACTAATTTTGTCATAATTCCATTAAATATAATTCTTAAGTTTAAAACACATTTTTTGAGTATATTTTCTTTTTTCCAAGATTTATATTTTTTAGACATAATGCCTTCATAGTTGACTCCTAGCAGTTATAAAGACTTATTTATTTGAAAAATTAAATAGAAATTTATAACTTTTTTAGTAGTAAATTATTAAAAATGTATTAAAAATAAATCAATCCAAATTTAATATGGATTCAATACAAATTAACACTTTAAAAATAAAAGCCGGCTTTTTTCAATTTTAGCCGGCTTATTTTAAGTGGATAAAACCAAAAAAAGCTGGCCGGCTTTTTTTGGCCCGGCTAAAAGCTGGCAACCCCTAGAAGTCATGGTTAATATTTATTTATCTTTTGCTGCAGGTTCTTTCTTTTCTTTTTCTTTTTTTTTTTTTTTTTTAATTTGATTTACTTTAAAATATCTCTAAAGTAACTTATTTTTGAAAAATCAATTTTTAAAAGTTGCAAAAGTGTTTCTCTTTATTAGTCTGAGAAAATCTAAAGAATAATAGTTCACTGTATAAATACTCAGTGTATATTTTTTTAATGTTTTAATACACTAAATGTTTACAATTTGAAATTAGTAACAGCAGACATATATTTTAAAATTGAATTATTTCACGCAATTTTTAAAGTAAATATTTATCAGAAATGAAAAAGAACCTTATCATAAAATGCAGCATGTGTGTTTTTTCACTTAATATTTGTTTGTTTGTTGTTTCTCACTAAACTTCCTGTAAAAAGATAAGATATTCAATCAAAAGCTTGCCTTGACCTTGCACAATTGATAACAATTACTGTTGAGAAATTTATTATCACTAAAGAAAATAAAGAAGTTGCTGATACATGAAAAAAATTCTTTTAAAATTTCTTAATTGTACTTGTTATCAGTTTGTATAGCATTTGTCAAATAAAGAGTTGATTTAACTTATCTTTATAGAAATTTTAGAGAAACACTAAACAAATAAAGAAAGAAATTATCATGTTTGACTTTTGAGAATTACTAATATTTTCCTTTTATTTTATTTTGTCTTTTTTGCAAATTTTCTATTTATATCCCTTTATATACTGTAATATAGGGTAAGTTTCCCAGTAATTGGCACATTAAGAATTTTTCTTCAAACTTACTTCAATTTTCATTACCGAGAAATAAAATATTTACTTGCAAATATTTTTAAATCAAAGAATGCATATCTGTGCATCTATTTTGCCCACTAAAAGCAAAAATTTTCGAAAAAGTATTTTTTAAAAAATGCATTTGTAAAAAGTAGCTATAATCACCAGTAATTGGCACCTAGAGCACCAATGTATGACACCTTGTGATCCAGTAATTGGCACATATTTATATATATAAAAAAAACTTTATATTTTGCATTGGGTTTAATCGCTTTAAATGAATTTACTGTAGATGAAGATGCCATATTTCAGGTTTTTGAGAGAAAGAAATCAGCATATTAGTCTGAAATGTGAGCATTTTAAAACAATCCAATATATTTATATATTAATACCCAGTAAATGTCATGCTGTCCCCAGTGATTGACATACAAAATTTAATGGATTCCAATTACTGATAATATTTAATATTTTCAAATAAAAGCAACTGATAAATAAATTTTGTCTAAAACTTTAAAAATACTGCCAAAATAAGTCGTTTAATCTCAAATCTTGCGTTTCCTAGTAATTGGAATAGGTGTCAATTACTTGGAACTAGCAAAATTGAAGAACCATTAATTGGCATCTACCATGAATTCAGAAATCCAAATATTTGTGTCAAAAATACTTTTATACAATTAAAGTAACCCTTTTCATCTAAACAAAACTGTTGTTGATTAAAATTTAAAATACATTATAAATCAGATAATAATAAATTGAAAAGCATACCTTTCTTAAGCCAGAAAAGAAGCATTTGCAACAAAAATGGCTAATTTGAGCAAACCATAATTGTTTCTCTTTCCTAGGCATTATTGTCATCTATTTGTATAAATCAAAGTTATAATCTTTAAAGTAAATGAGTATATAACTGATATGGTCTTACATTTTTAAAAGACTGGACATAAATCTTATTTTAGGACATGTTTTTAGGATGTGCCAATCATTGGTGCATGCCAATTACTGGGGATGTTACCATACTGATTTTTTCTATTCAATAAAAGAGACAATAGTCAGTCACATGAATATACGATTTTTATTGTTATTTTTTTAACTATTGAGTGTTTAAACTAAAAGTTAAAATCAATAATAAATAATAACAAGCTCGAAATTGCATGTCAAGTGCAGCAAATGAGGTGCATTTGTACTATAACGAAATTTTAAAGATCTTGGTGTAATAGTATGTAGTACTTTGGATACAATATAAGTATCAAAATCTTTTGTGTGTCTCTTTTAATACTATCTGCTTTCTATTATACAGGCAATAACTTGTAGTAAACCAGCAGCGTATATCAATTTCTTAAAATGTGAAATAGTTTACTATAAATAAAATGCCTAATAATGTTTCGCCCCTGTACCATTATGTATTGGGATACTTTTGTGTAGACCTGTAAGTTAATAACAAATATTCTTTGCACCTCAGATTGTACACAATGTATATTATAGTATATACATCACAGATTCATATCAATTTTATTATGTTTGGAAGAGTGTGACATCATTAAAATGCACTTGAAACTATTTTTTCCCATTAGTCGCAATATAACAGAATATTTTTGATTGTCCTTGTAATTAAACTATGCATATGATTTTTCTAAAATTTGAAATGGCTTGACAAAATTATGCAACAATTATATATTTAAAATTTCGAATGATTCGGTTGGGTAGTTTTTGTTTTGTTATATGCAGACAAACAGATGGACTGAACAATGACTGTAGGTGCTACATGTTTACATAATTACAAACACTCTTAATAATAGTAAAAATGTTTCAAAGCCTTTTCGGTACTACTTTATTATGCTATTGACCAATTTTATCAAATTATACAAATAAAAGAATGTTGTTCTAAAAGTTAAATTTAAGAAAATTAATAAATTTAAATTAAAAAAAAATCACTAGGGATTAAAGAACAGAGTTACTTTAATGATGACGTTCATCTATGAAGTAGCAACATACCAAATAATAAAATTTGATTTATTTAAATGATTATGATTTTAAACAAAAGAGCATTGAATAGTTTACATATTTAAATGCAGAATTATTAAATTAAATCCCAAAATAAAGAGGTATTTTTATTTTATATATTGCATTTGTGAATAAAATATAAGTATTATATATGTAATAATTGAATTTGTTAAAGGACATAATTAATCTCAATGAAAATTGAATATTGTAAGGAACTTGTTGCTCTTTATTTAGTCAAAAAATGTTGATGGATATAACTAAAAAACTATGTAAATATTAGTTATAGGCTTGAAGCAAAGAACAAATAAATAAATTTATTATCATGAAGTATTAATTTATTGACAAACTTTTTATTTTAAATAACAAACAAAAAATAAATTCATAAAAAATTAATTAAAAAAAAATAAATAAAACATTGAATTAAAAATCACTCTATAACAAATGCAACATATTTAATGTCAATTAATATTCAGATAGAGCTTGGTGCAATGCAATGGAGTACAAAAATAAGCAACGTTAAAAAGCACCAAATATATTATAAAAGCATCAGACCGGTTTCGGTAGCATTTAGCTTACCATCATCAGTGCATTGACAACGGTACGTTAAATGCTACCAAAACTGCTCTGCTGCTTTTATAATATATTTGGTGCTTTTTAACGTTGCTTATTTTTGTATTTCATATTTAATGTCAAATGAATGTGACATTTATGATAATCCATTATTGGCTTTTGATCTAGATTGCTTAGTGTTCATTCTAGATCATTTTTGAAGGGTGCAGCACCCTGCCCTTTTTAAAGTTTACAAAATGCACCCTGCCCTTTTTAAAAGTAGTAAAATGTGCCACTGGTTTTACTAGGAGATTTTAAATAAATATTTTTTTATTGCAGAGTATTTCTAAATTTGTGTGCTTAAAAATGATGGAATTTTTTTCATTTCTTTAAGAAAAAGAACATAAAGCTATTTAATTACAATTTAATTGTATTTTTAATTTTTATATCATAAAATCATTCAAAATTAATGTTACTTGATTTATTACACTTAAAAATTATGTATTTTCCCACTTTGTTTTTTCCCCTTCTAAAGGCAAATAACAAATGTTTTCTTGCAAAAGTGCCCTTTTCTGCTACTATAGTGCCCTTTTTAGTAAATAGCACCATGCCCTTTTTATTTCTAGAGTGAACACTAGATTGCTAATAGTTTTTTTGATTGACAAGATAATTAAATAGTACTGCCTTTTCTAAATATTATGATTTTAAAACTTGATGATTTATGATTATTTTTTTATGATTATTAGTTTCATGTGTGAATACATTTGATGGGTATTTATTGCTCATTCTAAGTTGTAAATATCTTGTTAAAAGTTTCGACAGCTATTTTTATATTAAGTTAAAAAATATTTCAAAAGACATATAATAAATTATATACAGTAGAGGTCCTATTATCCGGAATCGTTGGGACCGAAGGCTTTCTGGATTTTGGAATTTTCCGGATTTCGGGTCCGTCCAAAACTCGACACTCCCTCCCCCCCCAAAAAAACACACAGAAAATTTTAAAATAATAACAAAATTATAGCACTGCCATCTAGAATATGAATGAAAAGTGTGTTGTATGAGAAGTCTGTTGAAAAAACACTAAGCTACAACTTTGACTCTTGTACTATAGTACAAAGTCTCAAATCCGGACATAAAAAATTCAGAGCTCTGCAAAATCCGGACGTTTTGCTAACTGGCTTTATATACATATGTATATATATATATATTATCGTAAAATACCGTTAATCCGCAGCCCCAAACGTGACGAAAAATCGTAAAATAATTAGAAGGGGGCGCTTACACGGGATTTTTCCGCTACGTTTCACAAAATTTGCATTTTTTGCGAGATATCTGCAGGATTTTTTCGCGATATTTGACGAGATTTGCAAGGTTTTATCGCGATATTTGACGAAATTTGCAGGTTTTTATCGCGATATTTGACGAATTTTCAGTTTTTTTTCGCGATACTCGAAAAAATTTGCGTTTTTTTATGGGGATGAATCATGATGAAATGAATGAATCATGAATCTTTGAATGAATTGTGAATTTTGATACTAGAAGCAATACTTGAAAAAAATTGCGTTTTTTTTTAAACATAAATTCTGACAAAAAACGCAGAAAAAGGTGAATTTTGTAAAAAAAAGGCCAAAAAGCATGAAATCCATCAAAAAATCTCGAAAAAACGCACATTTAATCAAAGATTCATGATTCATTCATTTCATTATGATTCAATCCGTTCTCAATTGCCTTCATTTCTGGATTTTGGGTCCTTCCGGATTTCAGAATTCCGGATAATAGGTCCTCTACTGTAGATGAATAATGGTAATAAGTTAGCTGTTAACTTATTTTCTTGCGCAAATATTGCAAATCCATTTTAAAGAAAATACTACTATTAAAAAAGTTATAGAATTTCATTAATATATGTTATATAATTCCTTTTTATAGAATCCTGCCTCCTTTTTCTGTAAATTTTATAAAAAGTTTTTTTGCAAAGTAGGGAGAAATTTATAATATTTACATAGTAGTTTATATAGATGTAAAATTATTCAAATTCCTTTAAATAGAAGAATTTCTACAGATTTTATTTTATAAAGAAGTGTCTCTGTGCATATGGAAAGCTATAGTTCTGTAGAGCTCTTTAAAGCTAAATAAAAACACTTTTGTAAGAATTGATTTCACAGTTCATAAATTAAATGATATAGAGAGCATTTTTATATCTGTATACTATACTAAAATGTGCTTAAAGTAGGTTCTATTACTGCTTGTAAAATTTGATTTTTTTAAATAAAATTTATATTGAATCTCTGAATTATTCGAATGCTTTTAAAAAATATTAAATTTCTTAGGGAAAAGCTCTAATTAGTAAGTTTGTGAAGTCATTATTAATGCTTGCTATGTTGTTAACAATTTTTAAAATTTTATTGTGATATATGATATTAGCTAATCTAATTTTTCATTAATAAATTTCTTACATATTGATTATGTGAATATTTCAGGTTATTGATGCTATTTCTAATGCAATTAAATCCACCGAAGGAGTATCTTTACTTGATGTTGATCCAGGCCCATCAACTAACAGGACAGTTTACACTTTTGTTGGCTCGCCTGATGCTGTTATAGAAGGAGCTCTAAATGCAGCCAGAGTTGCTAGAGATTTAATTGATATGAGCAAGCATAAAGGTATGGTTAAAAGGGTTGAAAAATGCATTAATTTTGTTTTCTTATCCTAATTGTGTAACATTAGATGTCTAATCTGCAAATGCAAGTATTTGTCCCAAAATTTTTTCCAAAATTGGTTATAATCAATTTAAACATATCTATTTCAATGTAGTGTTCTCTCTCTTTTTCTGTTTAAGTGATTACACTGTACTTTTCAGCTATACAAATACAGCCAAGCATAATAGTTGGTGTTAAATAAAATTCATGTAAGAAAGAACATTAAAAAAAAAAAAAAAATGTTATTACAAAAGTAAGCATTTAAAAAATTGATGCACTGATGTATGTTTCTAAACAAATTTCTTAAATAATTATCTCTTCATTATTTAAATGCTTAAAAATTTGTATGTATATATGCATACTTATGCATATGTGTGTGACAATATTTGTGCTTTATTTCTTTAAATGAAGCTAATTCTGATATAGTGGCTAGAAACAATTTAATGTATGAACTAGATTTTCCGAAACATTATACATTATATTAATCTTTTTAAACTAAAAATTGAGTTCATTAGAAAACAATTTTTAAATAACTTTAAAAAGGTGACAAATTATAAATATTTTGTTGTAATAATTTGATTTTTTTTTTTTTTTTTTTTTTTTTTTATAGTTGTGTAGTTAAGAAAAAAAAAATAAAACAACTGTTAATTTAAAAAACTAAATAATCTGGAATTCATATCATTTGGTCAATCTACATGTATAAAGTACAAGTCAGATTTTTTTTTTTTTTTTTTTTGGGGGGGGGGGGGGGAAGGGGGGTATTTGCATTTACCTTACTGAACAAATATTATTATTATTTATTATTTTTTTTAAATTGAAAGCTGTTCATTTGTAGATGAGCCTACACAATTGTTTTTTAAATATTATAATTTTTAATTTAAACAGTTTTTAATGAAATTTCTTCAAAATAGTAGCAATCAGGTTACTTTCATTGTTATAGAGAAAAGGGAAATAATGAGAACAACTATATCTTTATGAATGTCATTTTCATATTCCAATTAAAATAACTTTTTTAAAACAGAAAATGATGTCACATTAAAAAAAAAAAAAAAAAAAAAAAAAAAAAACTTAAAAGTGTTTTTATGCATGATCAAAGCTACAGAATTCTGTCGAACCTTATAAAGCTCTCTAAAATACTTTCATAAAGGTTAATATCGTAGCTCATAAATTAAGTGGTACAGTGAGCATTTTTATAATTTCATCATAGTATGGTAAATAATTATAAACAAACGTAAATTATGGTAATATCAAAAATGAACACACTAATGTATTATATTGAAAAGGATTAGATTTTAATATATATATATTTTTTAATTAAAATCAGGGATGAAATTTCTGTGTTTTTGCTCAGCAGTATTTTTTTTTTTTTTTTTTTTTTTTTTTTATGAACACACTAATGTATTATATTGAAAAGGATTGGATTTTAATATATTTTTTTTAAAAATTAAAATCAGGGATGAGATTTCTGTGTTTTTGCTCAACAGTATTTTTTTTTTATTATTATTATTTTTTTTCAGAAAATGTGGTTTTGTTGAATTTAAAAAAGAAAAAAAAAAAGTTCTGATTAAATGAAATAACATTTTCTCTTACAAAATACTGGTGTGCAAAAATGTGGAGATCTCATCCCGTTAATACCTAATTTCAGATGCTAATCTTGGAGAGAGTTGAAATTGCATCATATTTAAATTGAAAACAAGTAATATTTCCTTTGATAAAAGTAAATATTCCTTCCTTATAAACATGTCTAAAAAACATACATTGCTGGGCTTTATATTTGCTGGTACAGAGATCAGAACCTAGAATCAAAAATATGAATGTTCATATGCAAAGTTGTACTTAGCAAGGGGGACATCAAGTCTCTAAATATGTTTATTAATAACCTTTTGTGCATTAAAATAATTTTTAAATAGCGGATCTCAAGTATCAGTGTAAATTGTACAATGGTGAAAGTGACATTATGTTTATATTAGAACAATAATGATGATGATGATTGTATCAAAGTGAAATAAGTTTTGATGATATTTCATTTCCTAATACCAGAGATCAGAACCTCACTGGTAACTTCATCATGATTAGTTATTTGGATTACATATGACTGATTATTGTGATACTAGATTACTAGGGATATACGAACGTAGCTTAATTTTTTTGCTGATTTGAAAGGTTAAAGTTCATGGAAATAGTATTTTGCTTGAAAAAAATATTTTCATTTTTATGTACTATACTAGCCAATGTAAGGCTAATTTTTATCATAAGTATTTTTGTAGATTTATCATTCATTCCATCAATCAGCTTTTTTTTTTTTTTTAATTTTTATTTGTTTAATTTTGGAAATTTCTGAAAAATCATTTTATTTAAATATTTTACTATTGCAGGTGAGCATCCTAGACTTGGAGCAATGGATGTTTGTCCATTTATTCCTGTTCAAGGTGTAGAAATGGAAGAATGCATTTATTGTGCAAGGAAATTTTCTGAAAAACTATCTGCTGAATTAAAAGTTCCAGGTATTTATAAAATTGTATTTATATAAACTTAGTTTTTTATTAAGTGTACTGTTTGTGATATCATCATGTTACTAAACACTTTGTAGTTATTTGATTAAAATATCTTTATTCTAAATATCTTTCATATCTTTTTATTTTATATATTTAATAAACAATACTTCTAGACAGGTCCTGATTACCAAATAGGCACAAGAAGCAGGTGCTTCTCTTAGAAAATTTTGAAGGGGCCGAAATTGAGGATGCAGGGGACCCCAAATCTTATATTGAATTAATTCCATTCCAAAATACTAATTTCTTTTCAAATGATCAATCTTATAATATATATTAAGAAGTGTTTCACAAAAAAAAACAAAAAAAACATTCATAACAAATTAATTTTTTATACAATAGATCAAATTCAACCACCCAATCACAATTCTTCAATTTGTTCATTATTTTAGATGTATATATATTTTGTATACTGATTTTAAGTAATACTGAATTTGGCTTGTATGAGCAACATAAAATATTGATAATTTATGTTGTGTTGTTCATACAGCGTCTGCATTCAACCCTTTTTATCCAACTTACATTGTTAAGTTCATATCATGCAAAATTCTTTTTGCGTATTTTTGTCTATTCTATCCCACTTTTGTGTAATGGAAACATAAAAATAAAATTATATGATGAAATACATGTGAATTCTTCTGAGCCACTCTTTGAAATAATATTCGTAAGCACTAGTAGATTTGTGGGTATGTTGAATTCAGAAAACTCTTTTCAAATGAAGGGGGCCCTGAAATGACTCTGTACTTCCCACAGATTCAGAGGTTAATCAGGCCCTGCTTCTAGACCAAAGGCAGCAAGCAGCACAGACAACCACCTCATCTAGTTCATGGCTGAAATTTCAGAATTACCGTATTTACTCATGTATAGGGTGCACCCCTAATTTACAAGTAAACTAGTCGTTGGAGGCCACCGTAATACTTACCCATCATTTATATGCATATGAAAATGAAACATATGAAAACTAATTATGCAATGTATGCAATTCCAAAACTAAATTTAAATATTGTTAATACACATAGTAATACTCTATTAATGAATTGCTGATGCACCAATTTCAACAAATTATATAAAACGCCAAACTACTCAAGAAGTACCAAACTGCGTAAAAGAAACATCCTTATAACTCCAAAAATAATAATCATATTAACTAACAGTTTACTGTGTCGAATTAAGCGTCTCATTTTCAATTAAAATACACCTTTGAATTGAAATTTGAATGAAATACAGGGTCATGAAAAATCGAAGAATGTGGAAAACAGGATTACAAATATCTCGACAACTAATAATCCAATTGACTTCATTCTTTATGCAAAATTTGTGTTTTTTTATTGCCTTTTACATGCTAACATTAAAATAAAAAAATTCGAAATTTTTTACATACCTTTCATCAGAACGAATTTTTCGAGAATCCGGAAAAAATAGTTCCGGATAATCGAGGTTGCTGATATTCAATAGGCTTCGTCCCATTCTTACATACTAAGTACATACAAAATTTCAAGTCTCTATCTCAATTTGTTCGTGAGGTAGAGCGTTTACAGACAGACAGATAGATGGACAGCAAATTTTTTTTTTCTAAAAATATGTTTTTCGAAATCTCTAGTGTCTAAAATGTGTAAATCTGTCAAAAAAATTTTTCGATTTTCAAAACGATTGCAAGACTTACCCTATACTACGTATGATGGATAAGTAAAATGGCGATTTCTTAAAATCTCGTACATAACGTGCACCATAAATTTGATACGCTAATGAGGAATGACCAAATGAATTTCAATAAAAAAAAGTCGGAACAAACGTTACACCAGACCAGAAAACAAGACGAAAATGCATTTTTAGACTTCGGGCTGTAAGAGAATGACGGGAAATAGGAAATGAGTGACAGTAAAGAGAATTGCTAATTAGCGTTTAGCTAATGTCATTAGCTCTGTTGTATAAAAAACTGCAAGGAATGAAATAAATATGCAGTAATACTTCAATAAAGTAACATTTTCCGAGTTTCAATATCTTCTTTGAATAATTTCTTGTTTCATATATATATCGTTCGACTGCATCCAACAGTAAAAAATTATTCCGTGTATAAGGCGCACCTAGGAGTTTTGTCCTAATTTTTTGGAAAAAACGTGCACCTTATACACGAGTAAATACGGTAGTTAAAACTCGATTAACATATTAATACACAATCGTTCTACCAAGTCATATCTCGATGGAAAACACAACTTTAGTAATTTGCTCGTATGTTTAGCATTGTTTTTCCTGCACTTAAAGATATGAAAACATGAAGAGTTGAAAACGCAATGTATGAGTCAACCATTAAAACTGGATTTTAGGTGTCTTCCATCAAGATATGACTTGGCAGAGTGATTATGCTTTAATATACAAATTGAGTTTTAACTAGTTGTAAAATTTTAGCCGTGAACTAGATGAAGCGACTGTCTTTCCTTCCAATCTCTTAGTAAAATAATTATTTAGTATTACAGTCACAGATAGAATACTATTGAAATAAAGGTTTAATTAATAATTACTGTCTGTACACAAATTACGGATTAAATGAAATTTTCTGTTGTTATTTATCTAAACTAATCTTTTTTGTGTCTTTATCGCTAAAATGCATTTCATCAACAAAATTTTTTAAACTGTCACCTCTTGTCTAGAAAAGTTGTTAAAAATTCTTTAATATTGGAACAATGTAGGTACCCCCCTATGTTTTCAAATAAGGATGATCAAATAAAGAGAAATCTTAACAAGTAAGAAAAATCACGTGTTAAGCATAGATTATGAAGCACTTTCCAACGCTTCATCAAATCTTTAACAAAACTTTTCGTTATTTTGGTAAATAAGGATATAAAGCCAAATATGTGTTCTAGTAGTATTGAACAGCCCTGTATTTGATCTGTCAGCTAATATACATACTATATAATAGGAAAATTTAGTTTAGCAAAAAATTCCTAGTAGCTTGAAATTTCTCTTTCAGCAATTTATGCTAATAGATGGAAACATACTTGAATACTTTGTTCAGCCTTGTAGTTTCCCTGGTACCTTTATTACACATCAGTGTTAAGATAAAATTTATTTTAAACTAAAACATTTTTAAAACAACTGAAATCACTTTCTCATAAATTATCATTCATAGGCTCCATGTACCCAATTCTTTGTGTAGCCTTTTATATCATTTTATCTATATTCTGCAAACATTTCTCAGTAAATTTAATGCATTTCAGCATAAAAATGCATAATTTATTTAGGAATCACCTTTTAGTAATTTATGCTCACATTCAGTAACGTTGGCAAGCTCTTTTGGGTAGCCCTGTATACTATACCTACTATAGCATTTATACACACCATATAATATGCATACATTTAGTGAAACTTATATGCACATATCATAATTAAAATGCATTTCATCCATCCATCAGCTATCATCGGATACATATACAGTACTCCGGAAAGAATGTACTATTTGAAATCTTTTGTGTGTCCCTGTAAATGAATAATAGCTACATTTTCACCTTATATTTTATAGAATGCATATTTTAATGCACCTCGTAAAAGCATATAAATTTTAATATGTTTGTCAGGGTATAACATCTTTAAAATTCCTTTAAAACGATTTTTCCCCGTAGGCTGTAATATAATGGGAAACTTTTGATTATCCCTGTAGAATAACTAATCATGGCAGAACCTTCATTTTCAATAGGGTTCGTGCTAGAGTAAACGTCATAACATCCTAAAATTTCATGGCAATCCGAGTAAATTTACGTGAGTTACAGCATGGACAGATGGCTAGGCAGACAGCCAGCCACAAACCGAATGTATAAGCACTTTTCAACTTTGTTGGAAAGTGCTAAGAAAAAAAAAAAAAAAAAAAAAAAAAAAAAAAAATTAAAAGATGATTTTTAATAATTAGGGTAGAAGGTATATATATTCTCAAGAAAAAAGAGAGGCAGCTTTGTAGGAATCAAGAATGGGCAACTTCTGATTAACTAAAAACAACTAAAGTTTTATAATCTGCAAATTTAATTTTTCTACATGAACAAAAGAAAAAAAAATGCCCTAACCAGGCTCTAACCTTGAACCTTTAAGAGTTTGAGTCCTGGCTTGGGCATTTTTTTTTTAATTCAGTTGAAAAATTTTAATTCCTATAAAAATTTTACCAATCAGTATGATTGAGTTAAAAATAACAGTACTTTATGATCTGGTCCACAAACAAAATCGGTTGCTGCCAACAATGTAATTTCAATTGTAAGAAATCCACTACAATCTTTACAACAATTAACCTTCCATTAGGGATGCCTCTTCCCAAACAAAACTAGTTGTGTCAATGTGAAAAATAACACTAAAGAAGTCTTGATTACGTCCACTAATAACTAAATCGTAATACTAATAATATATATTCTACATAAAAATATAAGAATTTATATTATAAAAACATTTTGCTTCTAAGATGTTGTATAATAACAAAAACATTTAAAATATATTAAAACATTTTTATTTACATGTTTCAACTCAAAAATTAATAGAGTCATCCTCAGAATGTAAATAGAAAAATAAAAATTACAAATACAATGAACGTGAAAATCAGAATAAAGAGTTATTGAAAATAAATAAATTAAATGTATGAGAGTAAATTAATATACAGGTCTAATTTTTATTTAAAATTATTCATAAGAGAATCCATTGAAATTTATTTAAATAGTTCACTTATTTGTAACGATACACTGTCATTTCGCATCCCAAATATATGGATTGAATGGTTAGACAATTTACATGGTAATTTTTTAACTAGACCAAGGACAATATCAAATTAAAAAGCGCGTGATACATTTAATTTATTTATTTTCAATAACTCTTTATTCCGATTTTCATGTTCATTGTATTTGTAATTTTTATTTTTCTATTTACATTCTGAGGATGACTCTATTAATTTTTGAGTTGAAACTTATAAATAAAAATGTTTTAATATATTTTAAATGTTTTTGTTATTATACAACGTCTTAGAAGCAAAATGTTTTTTATAATATAAATTCTTATATTTTTATGTAGAATATATATTATTAGTATTACGATTTAGTTGTATCAAATCTATGAGATATGAGCTCTAAATTTCTAACCAGAGATCCATGCTGGCTCAATGTTTCATATGCACTGATAAGGGGGGTTGGGGTATTTAGAAAGATGGAGGGAATGAGAAAGAACGATATTTTAACCTTCTGGCGGGCACACCGTTATAAAAAGCACAACATTCGCTT
The DNA here is from genome assembly GCA_964019185.1 of Maratus speculifer. Classification (NCBI taxonomy): domain Eukaryota; kingdom Metazoa; phylum Arthropoda; class Arachnida; order Araneae; family Salticidae; genus Maratus; species Maratus speculifer. Next base: position 24,330,811 of record OZ025289.1, on the reverse strand, counting down.
TCTTTTTTTCTTTAAAACAAAATTCATGCCTCCTTTAATATGTTGTAACAAAATAAATCTAAATGTATTGTGAAATACTTTCATAAATTGTGAGCAGAAAAAACTTATATGATATTTGTATGTTGAATTATTTATAAAATTAAAACAAAACAGCAATAATTGAATGTTTTCCTCCTGTTGTATAATTTACAATGTGCGCCTGCTCATGTGATGAAAATTTGCACGCCCGGCGAAAGGTTAAAAAAAAAGCAGGCTTGGCATCTGACAGAACATTACTTATTTTTTGCCAAATCATGCTTGCAAAAATATGCAAACTAGCTCTAAACTGTTTTTTTTTTTTTAACCATTTCTTTCTTTTATTATTATTATTATTATTATTATTATTATGTGATGCTTGATAAGTAAGTATTTTCAGAAAATTTGAATTAAAAAAAATATTAATTAAAAAATTAGATTGCAATGTCTTATTTTTTCAAATGGTGTTATTTCTGGTAATAATAGTACTGTTTTGATAAACTTGTACTGCATTGTGTTAATTAATTTTGTATAGACTCTTCACAAAATGGAAAATAATTTCTGATATAGATTATTTAAATTTGAAGTGTAGATAGAATTCAATGTTTTATTTTTTTCAGTGGGATTATTTTTGACAATAACAATACTTTTTGTCAAACCTATACTGTACTGTGTCAATTAATTCCTGTTAAAGTAAGTGATTTTATATTTATTCTGTTTGACAACATCATGTAATAAGTTTTTACCTTTCTGTATTGGCAACACCATTTTATATGTATCTCTCTTCTACTGCCTCATGTTGGTGGTTAGCTGTATGTCACTTAATGTGATGCTATCTTTTTAATAAACCTTTTGGACCTTCAGATTTGGACGATAAAAATTCAGAAATGAAAGATAATACCCCGGAAAAATTGTATATCCTGTATAAAAGGAAAAATTCATCGCAAACCATTTCCTAATCATAAAGCCAAAAGAGCTAAAGAAATTCTTGAGCTTGTCCACTGATTTATGTGGACCAATGGAATCTATGTCACATAGATGTGAAAGATATTTTCTTACAGTCACTGATGATAAAACCAGAATGACTTTTGTCAGTTTCCTAAAAACCAAGGATGAAGTTTACCAGAAATTTGTGGAATTCAAAACTTATATTGAAACACAAACAGATAAGAAGTTGAAAATGATTTATAGTGATAGAGGTAAAGAATTCTTACCCCTTAAAGAATTTTTTAGAAAAGTAGGGATCTTTCATGAAACAAGTATTGCACATACTCCCAAACAAAATGGAATTCCTGAACGATGTAATAGGACACTTGTAGAGAGAGCATGTGCTATGCTCAGTCACGCTAATCTAGACAAATGATTTTGGGCAGAAGCTATAAACACAGCAAATTACTGCAAAAATAGAAGTCCTACTGTTGCTGTAAATGGGAAAACTCCTTTTGAAGCATGGACCGGAAAAAAGCCAGATTTGCAACATATGAAGATTTTTGGATGTGAAGCCTTTTCTCATGTACCCAAATGTCAACTCAAGAAATGGGACTATAAAGCCAAAGAAATTGTATTTGTTGTGTATTCCCAAGAAAGCAAAGGTTAGAGACTCATAGATCCCAACACATTCAAAATTACTGAAGCTAGAGATGTAATGTTCTTAGAAACAGAAAACTGTATTCCCTCATGTGCCTCAGAAAATGATCAAAGTCTAGAATTTTATCAAGAAGATATACTTTTCCCTATATATCAGAAGCCACAAGAAGATGTTTCCATAAATTCAGATTTGGGTGATAAAAATTCAGAAACTAAAGATGATACTCCAGAAAAACCTTGCAAGAAATCTGATAGTGATGTTGGTGTCAGAAGATCCCAACGTGAAATAAAAATGCCATCTTATCTCAAAGATTATGACACATCCTCTGAACAACATCAATTTCATCTTACATCGACAGTATTCGAAGATGAGACAGAACACAGTACTGATATTCCAACATCCTATACAAATGCTCTTAATCATGCAGATGCTGTGAAATGGAAAGGGGCAATTTCTAAAGAATTAAAAGCACACAAGCGAAACAAAACATGGGAACTCGTGCCACTTCCACCTGGCTGTAAACCTATTAAAAGTAAATGGGTATTTAAAATCAAGCATGGTGCTGATGGAAGTCCTCAATGTTATAAAGCAAGATTGGTCGCCAAGGGTTGTTCCCAAAGAGCTGGCATTGACTACACAGAGACATTTTCTCCAGTTGTACGCTATGAAACATTGAGAGTGTTAATAGCCATGTCTACTCTTTACGATTGGGACATTGATCATCTTGATGCTGTTGTTGCATTCCTCCAAGGAAGCATTGAGTAAGAAATTTACATGGAGCCCCCAGAAAGCTTGTAGTTCTCCAAAGAAAGGGGAAGCAAGAAAGAAGAAAAGCTAGTTTATCGACTCCACGGAGGAATTTATGGATTAAAGCAATCAGGTAGAGCCTGGTACACTAAATTAGACAACAACCTCAAAGACTTAGGATTAACATGTGCTGACTTTGACTGTTGTGTTTATTATAAAATTTCAGGTAAGAAGATTTTACTTATAGCAATTTATGTGGATGATCTCTTGATATTCTCGAACTGTCCTAACGATAAAAGTTGCATTAAAGACGAGTTATTTAAGCGATTCGATATGAAAGATCTTGGTGAACTAAAGTATTGCCTAGGAATTGAAATTGAAAGAGATAGAGAAAAGAGAATTACCACTATAAATCAGTCAACATACATAGAATCAATTCTTAAAAAGTTTTCTATGCATGATTCTAACCCTGTTTCGACGCCATCAGACATCAATCAAAAATTGTCTAAATCCCCTAACAGTGATGAAAATTTGACATCTATATACCAATCAGCTATTGGTAGTTTACTTTATGCTGCAAAGGGAACACTTCTTGATATATCATTCATTGTATGATTATTATGTCAATATTGTCAATGTGCATCAAAAATGCACTGGGTGGCTGCCAAACGTGTAAAGAGATATCTCCATGCACAAATAAAACTAAATTAAAATATGACCGTTCATCTAATAGTGAATTTTTAGGATATTGTGATGCAGATGTTGCTGGATGTCCTGATGACAGAAAATCAACTACAGGGTTTGTCTTCAAACTTGCTGGAGCTGCAGTAACATGGCAAAGTAAAAAGCAAACAACTGTAGCTACTTCTACCGTTGAAGCTGAGTATACAGCTTTGTCATCGGCCACTAAAGAAGCAATATGGCTTAAAAAGTTCTTAAATCAATTGAACTTAGAGTCTAAAGACCAACCAATAAAAATATTCTGCAACAACAAAGGTGCTTTTGATCTAAGCAAAAATAGCCTATTTCATGCTCGTACAAAGCACATAGATGTGTCTCACCATGTCACTCGAGATTCTGTTAAAAAGAAGGTCATAAGTGTTGAAAAAATTTCAACTGATGATATGGTTACTGACTCTTTAACTAAAGCTGTTCCTAAACAAAAGCACGAATGGTGCATGAAAAATATGGGACTTTCTGAACTTTAAAAACTTTATTTTTTGAACTTTAAATTTCACTTTTTTGTTTATTCTTTAAAATATAAAATTAGGGGAAGTGTTAAAATAAGTGGTTTTATATTTATTCTGTTTGGCAACATCATGTAATAAGTTTTTACCTTTCTGTATTGGCAACACTGTTTTATATGTATCTCTCTACTGCCTCATGTTGGTGGTTAGCTGTATGTCACTTAACGCGATGCTATCTTTTTAATAAACCTTTTTTAGTTTAATAACCTGCTAACTCTGACAATTCCTTATAGATCATTCGCAAAATGTGAAAAGTAATATTTCTTTCTTTTCCAGTTTATTTGTATGGTTATGCATCTGAACAAGAATATCGTAAAACTGTACCTCAAATTAGAGCTGGTGAATATGAAGGACTTATTGATAAGGTACTTCAGTGAGTATTATATCTTAATCAAATGTTTAGATTATATTAAATATATCTTAAAATATTTTAACATGATTTAAGAGTTAAAGAAAATTATGACTTTTTCAAAATTCTATTGATTTAGAAAAGCTAAAATGCATATTTAATTTTCGTATTCTATAAATATATGAATTTAAACCAGTATACTATTGTTTGCAATTACTTTTGGAGACATTCTAACCAAATATTTATAATAGCAAAGTTAATGGAAAAGACAAATACTTAAAAGCAACACCATAAATTATCATATCGCTCATCTGCAAGAAAAGTGACACATCTCGACAAAAGTAAATTTCACAGAGCAGGTAAAATAAGATTTGCATTCTTTTACTGTTGTATGAAATTATTGCACTTTGCTCTGCATGCAGCAGTGAAAACGTACATAAATGCTCAAAACTTCTGAGAATGAGGACATAGATGTCGTTTGGAGGGTTGAGTCGTTTTACCTCTCCTTGCATTTTCCCTAGCTTCTGTGGTAATGAATGAATGTACAGTAGGGTGGAGCGAAAAAAATTTTTTTTTGAAAATCAAAAACGGGTAGGTGCCAAAAGTTGCCTTTATACTAGTACATCAACTGCGTGAAATTTTACCGCTTGAAAAAAATGGCTTGAGTCTGCGCTTTTGCTCCAAAAATCGAAATTTTGGGTAAAATTTGTCATTTTTTGACATTTTTTCAAAAAAATTAAAAACTTCCTACAGAGCTGGTTAGTATTTAAAAGTGTTGCTTAGACATTTATATTTATCTGCTTAACATATTTAAACTATAAAACAATATCTGTAGTCTGTATAATTGGAGCAAATCTGACAACTTTTTGTGAAAAATCAGCGTTAACCTTTCTATTGGACCATACAACGAAATGTTGTTTTGAATGCATTTCTTACCTAGCTGCTTTCAAAACTACTGTGTATATAACTCATAGAGGTGGTTGCATTATCCTACCCGTGTCAACCACCCAATCATCTAGGCCCAGTGTTTTATTTATGTATTGAATTGTTATTTTTTTCCCGAAGACGAGTATGTTTTCTATATATCAAAGTAATTATCTCTTCTTTGTATTCACTGACTTTGGATGATTTGGATCATGCTGCTGTGACCTGCTGCACGTATATTTTTATACAATGTATAACAGAAGAGAAGCTGAGTAATGTATTGGGTATGTTCTTAATTGAACCTATTCAGCAGTCTATTGTCTTCATTAAAATTTCATGCAATTAGTACATTATGATTGGAAGTTCTGTTATCACAACATTCTTTCAATCAATTACATTTTATATGCAATGATTTGCCTAGTAATTGATTGTATGAATTCAATTTCTAGTATGTCATCATTTATTGAACCTATTACATTGAATATATGCTGAGATGCTAGCTGTTTAATATTATGACGATCGTCACAGAGGATTGCAAACAAAATTTATGTGTAAAACAACAATATTTCTAAAGTTTTAGCATGCTTTATGTCGTTTCCTGTGTTGTTCCGTAGTCTAGTAATTTCTAATAAGATTTTAGATCTATTATTCAGGTGTGTTGTACATTTGGTATAAAACATCCCGCGGTATAAACTTGGATTACACATTTTGTGAGTGAACATATAGACGCTGATTGCCAATCTGTGCTTGTATAAAGCGGAAAATTTTATTAACTTTATGAGCTGTCTTTTGTGTGAGATGTTTTCTAAATTCCAATTCCCCATTCTTTCTGAGAAATAGGTTTCCTTATGAATTAGCTTTGCAATCTCCGACAGAAATTTCTAGTCTGTTCTGAGTATCTTTTTCTCAATTTGAGAAAATAATTTTTCAAAATTATTCTCTATTTTATAAAAAAAAAATTGCAATAGGAAGTGAATAGTACGTAGACAAAAATTTTCCTAATTGATCCAGTGAATCAATGTAGTTTAGAACGTTTTATATCGACTTCTCTAATAACTGACGCAGAGGAAATTCACTGGAGTTGAAGTAGCGAATGATTCAATATTATACACAATTCTAAGCTTACCCCATACAAAATGGTTCACAGTGACAAATAAAACTCTCCTAATTTTAAATGAGCACTTATAGTCGATTAGAATCCGTACATTCCCTCGTAAAGTACTATGCATTATAAGTTTATGCCCAGGACATTTCACCATCAAATGTTGTCCATTCTTAAAAAGGGGGTCTAAAAGTTAATAGGAAATTACCTGGATACGAAAACACTTAGAAAACGGCATAAAACTAATGCAAAAAAAAAAGGTTATTTACGACAGCGGTTGCTTTACACATGGAGAACAAATTTTCATTGCAATTCTCTCTGAAGATCACCATCACATTAAACAGCTTGCTTCTCAACTTATAAAAAATGCAAAAGTAGAATAAATGATGGCATACTTATAGTTGAAATATCTGAAATCATCTTTGAAGCAAATCATTACGTAAAAAAAATACAATTGACTGAAAAAATGTTGTGGTAACAGAACTTCCAATCACTATTCATCAACTGAATGTAAGTTTGATAAATATAATAGATGGCCGAATAGATCCCTTTAATAATACTCCCGTACATTACTCTGCTTGTCATTTTTTTGTATAAACTGCAAAAATATACATGAAGATAGTTACAGCAGCATGTGGATGCAAAGAACAGATGAACAAGGTGGAAGCATCGAAAACATGCCAAATTTTTATAAAGAAAATCACAAATCAATGTTTAATAAAACACTGTACTAAGACGATCGAATAGTCGGGCCGGGTGGTATAGGAAATATAGCCACCTCCACAACGCATGTCCAAGGTAGTTTTGAAAACAAGAGCTGTATTAAAAACAACAATTCGTTGTATGACCCAATAGAGTGGTAATGCTGTTTTCTTACTAAAAGTTGTCTGTTTTGCTCCAACTATAGGGAATAAACATATTGTTTTATAGTTTAAATATGTTAAGCAGATAAATATAAAGTTCTAAGCAACACTTTTAAATACTAACCAGCTCTGTAGGATTTTTTCAATTTTTTTGAAAAAATGTCAAAAAATGACAAATTTTAACCAAAATTTCGATTTTTGGAGCAAAAGCGCAGACTCAAGCCATTTTTTTTTCAGCGGTAAAATTTCACGCAGTTGATGTACTAGTATAAAGGCAACTTTTGGCACCTACCCGTTTTTGATTTTCAAAAAATTTTTTTTTCGCTCCACCCTAATGTACAGCTTAATAAAATGATTTTTTGGATAACTAAACTTATAGAACTTTTCCTGTAGCAAGGTACATCTATGATGGACCTGTTAGTTGAATAAAATGCAATAAATTTTTGCCAGATGTGTTACTTTTGTTATGGATGAGTGATATGTCTTCTCCAGCGATACTCAAGCTCTCCTTCTTATATGACATTTTTGCTTCCCTTCCTTTGACTCTCAGTTGACAAAGTAAAAAAAAAAAATAATAATAATAGACATTTTCTGTCCTAGGATTTTGTTGTAGATATAAATAAACCACCAGTTATCTAAATTTCTCTAACTTCCACTCCCATCCCAAGCATATAAAATTTAAAATATGCATTAATTAAAGAAAAAAAAAGAAACTTTCTGCAAAGGCCGTAGCCAATGAGGGGATGACCAGGATTTCATCCCCCTCCGAAATTTTTTTGAGGATAAATATCCCATTAACTATCAATGAGGTCATGATTCAAAATTCATATCTTTGTTGTTTTATTTCGTTAGTTCAGTAGACTCCCTCAAATCCGCAACTCTCTAAAATCCGCACATGTTTTACGGATGTAAACAATGAAACATTCAGTTGAGATGTAAGTGCAAAAATTGATTTTTTTAGTTTTATATCAATTTCATACATTTTTTAATTTATAATTTTTGTTAAGGTTATTGAATTCATGTTTTTTTCATGAAGAAAGAATAATTCATTTCTGAAAAAATAAAGATATTGCTGATATCATTGGTAATCACAATCTTACCAAATATATTTATGTATTAATCAAGCTTTTTTAGTTATTAGGTCTGGCTAAACCGGAAATAAAGCTTCATTATTTTATGATCTTGATGTGAATTAGTAATGAGCCTTTATGAGGCAAGTTTCATTGAATAATTTAGGAAAAACAATTTCATCTCTATAATGAATAATTGTACATTATTGATTATTAACTTGACCTTTGCTTTTAGTATTTTTATCATTTTAAAAACTATCTAATTTTTTATTATTTTAGTTTATTACTTATTTTAATATTTTAGCATATTGGAAGCATTCATTAAACTTTTGATTTCATTGTTAATTACATTCAAATTACTGTTTTAAAAATGTAAACAAAGCAATGACCAGAAATCCGCAAAATTCTAAAATCCGCAAAACCTCTGGTCCCAAGCTGTGTGGATTTGAGGGAGTCTACTGTATGTTAAAAAAATACATGTAGTTTCTAAGAAATCTTTTAAGAGTGTTCTTAAATCGAAAAGGGCATCTTTGTGACACATGCATTAATTTATTTTTGTTCGGAAATGCATGAAAATAGCAGGTGTTGTTATTCAGAACTGCCTCATTGCACTCATTCTTTTGTTTTTTAAAAAACACAATAGATTATTCATAACAAGCCTTCAAAGTCGACACTTTTGAGCATATTTCTCGACGAAAGCAGAAAAACCGGTCGAAAAGGAGGAGAAAAACAGGTGATTGTGTCATCGAAATAGCTTATAACTCGATAAGTAATTTAATTATCATAAAATGGAAAAATAAGTTCAATTCGAAATCGATTTCACAGTCAGGCATTAAAATTTTATATCTTTCTGTTAAAAAATGAATTTGTAAATGTGTCAAAACGTTTTTCTCTTGTTGAGCGGATCAGTTAAGAACACCCTTAAGTTCACTCGAATTTTCTGGAATGGAATTCTAAAAATTGAATGATAACGCAATTAAAATAACTAGTACAGCCTGATATAGATTGTCAGATTTGTTTAACCCAAATTTTTAAAAATTGCAATGGAAATTATTTAAAATATCACGAAAACTATCTGTTCTAATGTAATTCACTGTAAAGACTTCTTTGGTAATAATTTTTTTTAAAATCAAAAATAAATGTAAAAAAAATATCAAATGTTACTTTGGTTAGAACTAAAGTCAGTTTGTAGCGAAAAATTATCTAAATAAGGCTAATTTTATTTGAAATGAAATATACTTATTTTTTCTTTTAATTATATCAAATTGAATTCATAAAAAATCTTAATAAGACTGTTAACACTCATCCTTATTCAATTAATAAAAAAAATATTCTAAAATCAGAACGATAATTTGATTATTTTGATTATTTCATCAATTCATTTCGACAGATTATAAAAATCTGCTCATAAGTTATACAGATTGGCATTGTTTTATATTAAATAACGAAAAAAAAAAAATAGTAAAAGATTAATAAAAATACAAGTGAAACATTGAATTAAAAATTGCTTGATGACGTAACAGAACATGTGTAATGTGTTTAATGTCAAGTATATAAGACAACGATAAACTATTATTGGCATTTAATCTTACAGTTTAGTGTTGGTTTTTTGGTCGACAGGATAATCAAGTAGTACCGAAATGCATAAAAGAAACATCTTTATAACTCCAAAAATAATAATCATATTAACTTGCAATTTATTGCCTCAGATTAAGCATCTCATATCCAGTTAAAATATATCATTGAATGAAATACAGGATCATGAAAAATCGAAGAGTGTTAAAAATAGGATTACAAATATCTTGGCGACTAATTATCCAATCCACTTCGTTCTTTATGTACTTTTTTTTAAATTGTGTTTTATATTTACTCCTTAAAATAAAAAAATTTCAAAAATTTTACCTTTTATCTGAACAATTATTTCAAGAGTCTGAAAAATATAGCTCTGGATAATCGAGGTTACTCATATTAAATAGACTTCTTCCCATTGTTAGTACACACTAAAATTCAAGTCTCTATCTCAATTTTGTCAGGAGATAGTGTTTACAGACACACAGATGGCAAAAAAAATTTTCAAAAGTTTTTCAGTTTGAAATGTGCAAATCTATATAAAAAAATTTCTTATTGCAGGACTTACCCTATACTACATATGATGGACATATAAAAAGAAAAAGTTTAATTTTATTTACAAAAAATAAATAAATTAATTAATTAATTAATAGTTTTAAATTATAATAAAAACAAATGACTAAGATCAAAAACATGACCTGAAAATTATTCTACAAATTCACAAAGGGATAAAGAAATGTATAATTACTGTTAATATCCCGTTAATTCGTACCTCCTGATTACCCTTCTCCTCATTCGTAAACAAAATTGATATTTAAATTTAAAAAAAAAATGTACGAAAGGGCTTTCCCTTCTCCTCTCTCTCAAAAAAAAAAAAAAAAAAAAAAAAAAGGCGTATTTTTGGAATGGCCATAAAGCAGCAAAAGAATAATCACTTTTCTGTCTTATCCAAACCTCTGCTTTTTATTCTTTCATCCCAGGGCAGCTGAATCACAATAAAGCGAATGCTTTTTCCATTCTCCTGATGACCAACTTGTAGGTGTACTTTAGATGATGTCAAAGGTCAGAGTTTGCCGTTATGAAAAACAGATTTTCGAGTTTACGTTCATGCAAAACCTGTTCAAATTTTAGGGGAAGTTTCAAAGATATTTTTTTTCAAAAGATTAAAAGTAAAAAAAAAAAAAAGTTATAATTGACTGGTGGTGTTTGATACAGAAAAATATGAAATTTAAGAATATGTAGTTAGTTTTTCCATATTTCTAGTTGAACTGATGTCTGCTGATTGTGTACATTTAATGCTTATCTTTCACGGGAGCATCGTCAGTGGGCATTGCTCACAGGATTGCAAGAAGAGTATGTTTTTCTTGCTTTTTTAGATTCTGGTTTTAAATTATCTCTGTTAGATATCCCTACAACAAGAGCCTTTTACGAAACTTTTAATGTTTTGTTACCAGATTTTTAAAACAGAAATTTGTGCCTTATTAAATCGATTAAATAAGGCAAATTTTACAGAAAATTTTACCAGCAGGATGAACAGGAATTCTGAGCACTTTTGCATATACAGGTCACTCGTCAACAAGGGGTTAAAAAAGAGAAATATTAGTATCAGGGCTGGCTGACAATTATACACATTTTCGAATGTCAACAAGCCATAGATTTTGATAGCCATTGCAGAGAGATAAATGGCAAACAACTTTTTTTAATTATTAGTAGTTGTAGTAATGATTTTTTGCTGCGTTTCAGGAGGGGGGGGGGGAAGAGAATTATGGGATTTTATGGTATTTTGTATAAGAAGTTAAAAATATTCAAATATCAAATTATAATATAAAGCATGCTCTTCAATAAAATATGGAGAAAAACTGCAAATTTTTATGAAATGAAAGTTTTTATCAAGTTTTGGTTTCAGGTGGTTTAGCGTTCCAGTTTTTAATGTGTTCCATATATCAAGGCACTGGATAATAGATCATATACTATATTTAGTTTTTAAAAAAGTCTTTAAAAATAAAAACCTTAAGTTTTTTATGTTTTAACTATCAAACTGATAATAATTATTTAATTTATTATTATTTTATTAGTTTTATTATCAAAATATAAATATTTCTTCAAATGTCTAGTAGATTAATTCATGTTTTTTACCCCTCCCCTTTCTTTATTATATGTTATTTTCTTGCCTTTAGATTACCAAACCAGAATGGAAACCAGACTTTGGTCCTGCGGAATTTGTGCCTAATTGGGGTGCTACAATGGCTGGTGCTAGAAAATTTCTTATTGCATACAATGTGAATGTTCTAGGAACTAAAGAACAAGCCCACAGAATAGCTCTAGATATAAGAGAACAAGGAAGAAGTAAAGAAGAGGTACTTAATCTATGCATTTTGTTTCTTTTGTAATTAATTTTCGTAACTTTTGTATTTTTAACTCATGAACACATTTGTGTTTCATATATTAAAGCTCTAAAAATTTCAAACCTTGTCCATAAAAGTTGTTTGCTGTTGTATATGGAATTGTTCTTAATGAAGGTTATTCATGTTATTTATCTAAATTTCAGTAGGAGGTAAAATATCAAAATTTTCACAATATTAAAATTTTTGAAGCATTAACAGATTAGCTTAAAAATGGTATGGGTTTTACTAACATTATTTTCAGGGTTTCTTTTCTGTTTCTTGTTTTCTTAATTCAATTTTGGTAGTTATGTATTTTACCAGAATTTTTCATTCTAAAATAGAATTTGTTTTGTACTTTTCAGTTTGTTGATAAAAATCTATTTTTTAAATTGTTGTAAAATTATGTATTGTCTTTTTCACAAGCATAATTCAATAACATTTTTCAAAGATATTTTTAAATATGAACATGCAATGAAATTCCTCCAAGTTAATAAATTGTAAAATAAACTATTAAATACATTTAAAAATTTGTGATTGTGGTGATTTTTAAATATTCATTTTTAAAAATAGGCAGAAGCTTTGTATTTATTTTCTGGTTTTAAATTTAAATTATTAGTCACACTTTAAAGAAATCATCCCCTGTTTTCTACGTAATTGAATTTATTTGAAATTGAAAGTTTGTTTGTTTTCCCACTTTTTAAAATTTGGTTTGCAGAACCTGTTAAAATTGTGCCAAGTTTCTTAGATTATTCCTTTAATCTTACTTTGACTATTATACAATCTTTAAGATTATTTAACCAAGCTCTGTTTGTTTTAGCTATACCATTATGTTTGACAATGCGGATGTACTCTACTTTACTAGGCTTCAATTAGTGCTGTCATTTATTTTTTTTCCTCAGATGACCTCTCAGTTAATGCAGGATGAACAGGATTCCTACCAATCAGAGAAAATCTGGAAAACAGGGAGAAGTCTGGAATTTGAAAATTTAGGCAAAAAAGTCAGGGAAATATTGGAAGTGATCAGAGAATTTTTGTGATACTATTTCCCGACAGAATCACAACTATCATTATAAATGGAAAATTTTCGAATTGAATATTCATCCAATCTAAAATTTGTATGTAAAATTTATGCAAACTTTATAACAATAATATAATATGAAAAATAGTTAAAATTGGAAATTTATACTGCACATACTTTTTTAAAGCTTTTATCTATATTAAAATTGCATTTTGTGGAGGGTTTCACAATAATATATAAGCCATTTTATTTTTATTATTATTATTAAAAATAGTTGAGCAAAACCTGGAAAAGTTATAGAAATTTTGTACCAGAATTGTGTAGGAACCATCAAGAAAGATTCCATTTTGCCAGGCAAATGGCATTAAATTGTTAAGAAAATAAAAGAGAAATGTGACCAATAGTATGACAATCAATGAAAGATTCTTATTATACAAAATTCTTCATAAAATTGCCTTTTTTATGTTTCTTGATTGTCGCTCAGTAAATGCACTTGTGATAATGTTAATGAAAGATCATGTAAATTCGATAAATTTTATTTAAAAAGTTATGTATCTATTTTAGATTGTCCTATTGAATGTATGTTTTGATTAGGGCTTAATGTAGCATAGATAATTATTCCTATTTATCTAGGAAAACCTGTATAACTTTTTTTGTAGTAATTATTAAAGATCTTTTTCTTTCATAAATTTATTTATTTATGTTTCTTAGCCAGGCAAGTTAAAAAGATGTCAAGCAATTGGTTGGTGGCTAGGTGAAGAAAACATTGCTCAAGTTTCCATTAATCTTACTGATCATGATGTAACCCCTATTCATACTGCGTACGAAGAGGTAATCTTTTAAACTGCATTCTATTTTAACTTAGAAACTTAGTCTAATTTTTCTATATAATATTTATGCCAGTCACTTAAATATTGAAATCTGTGCTTATAATTCATATATTTTAGGTAGACAAATACAGTTTGTACTTTTAAAAATCTCATTTCTTTTCTGAGATGACTGCTCCTTTTTCAAAAAGAAGATACACTGAGCAAAATTTCATTCCAATAACTAACGTGAGAATAGTAGTGCAATTATATTTATTTGAGAATGATTAGAAAAAAAAATATATACTAGGGTGTAATAAATTAAAATTATTTTTATTCTTTTTCAGATACATCAAATTGCATAGAAATTCAAGTCACTTTATTTATACCCACGGTTCATAAATATCATGATATTTTTAAAACTATCAAAAATATCTGATATTTTGATTTATATCTGATATTTTTAAAATAGCCAAGCTACTATTGATAGTAAAGGTTTTCAAGCATAATATAAATTAGAAACTGAAATACATTGAACTTAAAAATTATTTAAAAAATTATTTTTTCTTTTCTTTCTTTATTTACTTAAAACAAAACTGAAAATCAACTAAATGAAAACAGAAAGAATTTACATTATACAGCTATAAAAATAATAATAATAACTATAGGATTCAGTGTCAAGTATAAAAAAATCAGAAATTTATACAACAAAATTTTAAATGCATAATGATTTTCTTTAATTAAAAAATTTTTAACATAAAAGAAATCTTGTTGTATTTTGTATTTCCTAACATGTAGTACACTTTAAGACCAATTGAACTAAAATCAGAAAAGATTATTTTCTAATAAAACTGTATATAACTAATTATTTAAATTAGACAGTTTTTATTACAAAAGCTGTTCTGAATTAATGATGTCTCACGTATTAGTTCTATTTTTAATATAGAAACTTCAAAAATAAGGCTTGGAAAATATATTTGTTTTCTTCTTTGGCTGAAAAAGTCAATGCCAGAAACAAAAGTTTTGTATCAATATTATGACGCAGTCAGCGATAGTTGAAAGTTTTGTTTAGATTGAAAATGTTAAAAATAACTTGCACAGTGATATTATTAAAATAAATATCAAATGTAAATACTAAACATCTTGATATTTTGAAAATAAATATTAAGTTTGTAATTATCAAGAAAAAATCGATTGTTAGTGTAAAATTTATATTAAAACTCAACATTTATGTATATATTTTAAAATCAGCTTTTTTTTCTGTGATGAATAATTGTTCTTCACAATCGATTATGCCTAAATTTGATTGTAATTGCTAAAGAATTCCTTGAAAATTGCCCACTTTCTGTAATTTATTTAAGATATAAGAACACAAAAGATATTACCATAATAAATTTTTATTTAATTTTATAAATTCAATTTTACTTATTTTTTAACTTTTTTTTCATTGTGTTAATTTATAAAAAGAGTTGTTTATTGTATTAAATATTTGTAATTTACACATATTTATTTTATAAAAATATTTTAAAAATACCTTATTTCAGGTTTGCAAAGGAGCTAAAGAATTAAAACTTGCAGCTACAGGTTCTCAAATTGTTGGTGTTGTTCCTTTAAGAGCGCTAATGCAAGTGGCAGAATATTATATACACAAGGAAAGCCTTTTTGTCTTGGAAGAAGATCAAAAGTTACACTTGGTAATTTTCAGATTTTCCCTTGTAGAAATCTGATTGATCATATTTATTTTCCTATAAATGTCAGATTTAGTTTTTTGGTAGAAGTGATGCTATTTCTTTAATATTTTTACTGCTCTATAATAGTAGTATTTATACTTATGATGTTTGTATAAAAAAATAAGAAATGTAATGTTTTCTTTTACTTGTTTTGTTGGTATTTAAAATTTCACAATGATTTCTTTAACATTTTGTTTTAACATGTTCTACGCAAGTAGAAAAAAAAAATCCCCATAGAATATGGTTATAAAAGGTTTTATAATGAGGGATATATGTATATTATAAATAAGAAATTTGTTCTGTCTGTAATTTTTTTAAAATGAAATCATTTGATGTTTATTAATACTAGACCCAGAATTCAATATAAATTGAAAATCAAATCGCCAAATGAATAACAAAACAAAGTAACTAAAACTGCAACAAACAATTATGTTTGAATGTCTTTGTCTACTCTTTTGAATTTTATTTTTTCTTGTGTATAATGCTCAGGTTATTTTCACCTTGTATTTTTTCTTGAGTGTTATGACTATTTCTTTCTTCAAAAGACTGGTTCCTCTAAGCAAATTCTCCCTGGCAAAAAATAAGTTATACCCAATACAGTCTCTAAAGTCCAGATAGCTTCAATCTGGAACCCTCCAAAATCTGGAATACATAAATACTCATTCTAATTTTTGTCTGCTATTACCTTTAATTTGACACTTTAAGACAGCATCAGTCAATTTGCTTACAGGTTTTTCAAAAGTTTACACATGACAGACTCTTTTGCCTGACAAAATTATCTTACCCTAACAGTGATTTTATGTAGATTAGATTTTGATGAATCTTTTATTATTAAAGATACAGTCAGGTGTGCAGGAAATGGCTAAAATGCTTTTAAGGTTTAAAACATAGAAAACTAACCCCTGAATTACCTTATTTCGCAGAATGAATGCTTGTACAGTAGACTCCCTCAAATCCACACAGCTTGGGACCAGAGGTTTTGTGGATTTTAGAATTTTGCGGATTTCTGGTCATTGCTTTGTTTACATTTTAAAAAAATTATTTGGAGGTAATTGATAATGAAATCAAAAGTATAATGAACGCATACAATACACTAAAATATTAAAAAAAATAATAAACTAAAATAATAACAATTTAGATATTTTTTAAAATGATTAAAATACTAAAAGGAAAGGTAAAGTTAATAATCAATAATGTACATTTAAATATTCATTATAAAAGAAGAAATGTGTTTTTCCTAAATTATTCAATGAAACTTGCCTCATAAAGATACATTACTAATTCACATCAGGATCATAAAATAATGATACTTTTTTTCAGGTTTAGCCAGGCTTAATAACTAAAAAAAGCTTGATTAATACATAAATATATTTGGTAAGATTGTGATTACCAATGATATTAGCAATGTCTTTATTTTTTCAGAAATAAATTATTCTTTCTTCATGAAAAAACACGAATTCAATAACCTTAACAAAAATTATAAATTAAAAAATGTATGGAATTGATATAAAACTTAAAAAATCAATTTTTGCACCTACATCTGAACTGAATGTTTCATTGTTTACATTCGTAAAATATATGTGGATTTTAGAGAGCTGTGGATTTTAGGAGTGTGGATTTGAGGGAGTCTACTGTATATAGAAAATAAGTAATAAAAATTTTACTAATAGTGTCAAATTTCCTATTTAATTTGTAATTTGTATTTTAACTCATACTGTATATTTTAAAACTGAATATAGCATTTATTCCTTCAAATTCAGTTTATTATTCTATAACCTCTAAAATTCAGAGTTTTTCCAAATTTTGAGACTGGGTCATTCCAAAAATAAAGGTCCCTTTTGAGAAACTTTTTTTCAAAATTTTTTTCATTTAAAATGAAATAAAAATATCATTGAGAGGGTTGTATACATATTCAAGAATAGAAATTGAATATCAGCAGCACACTTTTTTAAAAATATTTATCACTACGCTTAGAAACACAGACACATTGGCTGAAAAATGTCCCCTGTGTTACCATATTTTAAATAATCTTCTCATTTTTTCTTATTAAAATAGAGAATTCCTTTTACAATAGTAACACTTTGATATAAATGCTCTTTTTCAGTGCCATATAGTTTTTTGTTTATGTATATATTTTTTCATGATATAGGTATATTATGTCCTCCGTGTTACCCTTTTTTGTATTGTCCCTGTATAAAACTTTATATAATTTGGTACAAATTACTCTAATATAATAAAATTATAGTAAAACTTATTTATACATATTAGCCAGTGCATATTATAAAACTGATTCATAAGAAAGTTTTTTTCCTTTTGTTTTGATAAAGGAAATGTCAGTAACACAGGGGACAATAAAGTAACAAAGGGGACATCCTAATTCAACATAAAAAATTTAACAATCTAAAAAGTGTACTTATGTATTAATTAAAAATGTATTTCTGATACAGACCAACAAATTTATTAAAAAACAGGATATTCTGTTGCATTTCATTTTTAAACTTGGGTTTTTTGTCCCTTAACAACATATCAACCAATATCATGGTAACACAGGGGACTAGTAACACAGGAGACAAAATGAAATAAATTATCACCTATGTATTACTATTTTCATAGAAACAATGTAAAGTTAGATAGAATATTTTCTTTTAACTAAGACTTACAATTTAAATGCCAATAAACTAGAAAATTAATAATTAATCGAAATAAATCAATAGTAACACAGGGGACACACAAAAAACACACCCACCTTCAAAAATCACCTTTACTTAGATAATATTCTTCAAAATTTAACAAATGAGGAAAATGACAACTGAGGATGAATGCTAACTCTAAAAGTACATGAAGACTACAGTTAACAACATTTAGGTTGCAAATTCTTATTTTAATAGGAAGAAAAAGATGGCGGTAACACAGGGGACAAAAATTAAGGGACACCGGAATTTTTCTTATAAAAAAAAAAAAAAAAAAAATTTACAAAAAATATTTAAAGTATATAAGGACAATATAAAGACTACAAAGACATAAAAAATATACTGAAAGATAACTTAAACGATACATATAGTAAAAAAAAATAGGGTTTAAAAAGCAAAAATTGTTCTTGGGACATGGCTTTTTACAGGACACAATTATTATGAAAGTTATTTGAATAACAATAAATGGAATTTATCTCAAGTTTAAAAATTGCATTAAAGAAAAATATTTTTAAAATATAATTTCTAATATTTAAATTTAATTTTGAAACAAAATTTTAGAAAATATAGCAATACAAAGTGTCGGGACACCAAAGGGTGCTTTATTTTTGGAATGGCCTGACTATAAGTTACTATATTTTTTATTTATTAATAATAGGACAATCCCTACAGTTTAATGAATTGAATTGCTGTTCAGTATATCTTTATATTATAGCATCCAAACATTGAAAAATTATAAACTTTAGAACTTCTTGTATATAATGAATATATATAGCGTGACACTTGCTCTTAGCAAAGTCTCATCATTACTCTTAAACACTTTGTTGTGAATAAAATTTTTTAAATAGAAATTACATAAATTCATGAAATTTGTATAGTAAAATACACTTACAATGAAAATATTGAGAAAATGTATTTTAATTTAGGCAGTAATTTCTTTTTATGCAACTTGGACGTATGAGAAAAATTTAATTAGAATAATGTCTGGAAAATCACATAATAGAGAAGAAAAAAAAATGGAGTGTAGCATACTTTTTCTGTTTTTTCTCAGTATTCCAAATCCTTCATTTTAAAAAAGTCTGGCATATTACTTTGTACTTGTTTCTTATAAAAGATATATTCATAAAAATTTTCACACTTTTGTAAGTATCCAAACAATTTATCTGAACATTTTCTTGAAACTGGAATCTCCTTCATATTGTACCTAAGGTTTTTAGCATTTCTACTTATAAAGGTTTTTCAATTTTTTTTTTCTTAATTATCATTTCCATCGCTTGCTGTAGTTTATTCACTACATTTTATTACACTTTGCAATATGTCATCAGTAGATTATTCAGCTATCAGTATATCTTCATTAATGTTCAGGAAATGAAAGACTTCTGCATCTTTTTAGCACTTTCCAACAAAGTTGAAAAATGCTTATGCATCCGGTTTGTCTGGCCGTATGGCCTTCTGTCCGCGCGCTAACTCTCATAAATATACTCAGATTGTCATGAAATTTTTAGACGTTAATGACGTTTACCCGAGCACAACCCTATTGAAAATGAAGTTTCTGCCATGATTAGTTTATCTACAGGGACAATCAAAAGTTTTCCATTACATTACGGCCTATGGGGAAAAATCGTTTCAAATGAATTTTAAAGATGTTACACCGTGTCAAAAATCTTCAAATTTATATGCATCTAAAAAGTGCACTAAAATACGCATTTTGTAAAGTATGCAGTGAAAAAATAGTTATTATTCATTTATAGGGCCACACAAAAGTATTCCAATACATAATAATAAAGGAGGAAATTGTTTGCGACATATTTTAATTATGGTAAACGATTTCATATATAAACAAATTCATATACATTGCTGAGGATCAAAATGAATCATTTCATGCATAATACATAGTGCTTATCATTTACAGGGACACACAAAAGATTTCAAATAGTATATTCTATCCGAAGTTCTGTATATTATGAAAGATGGCTGTTAGATGGATGAAATGCATTTTAATTATGATATACGATTTGAAGTTTATCTAGATGTATGCATATTACACAGTTTATATAAATGCTAATTGTTACACAGTTTAGATACACAGGGTTACACAACAGATCTCGGAAAGGTTACTGAATATGAGCGTAATTTACTTAAAGGTGGTTTTTAAATATATCATTCCTTTTTCCAATGAAGTGCATTTAGTTTACTAAGAAATGTTTGTAGAATATAGTTAAATGATATACAGGGTCACACAAAGAACTAAATATATGGTCACCTTTGTATGATAATTTCTGGAAATTTGATTTAAGTAGTTAAAAAAGAATTTATTTTTTAACTAAACTTTAGCAAAATACTTTTATGTATTAAAGGTACTATGTATTTTACAGGGCTAAGCAAAAGTATTCTAATGTGTTTCCATCTATTGGTATAAATTGCTGAAAGCAAATTTTCAACCAATTACACGTTTTCTTGCTAAACTAAATTTCTCTGTTACATAGTCTTTATATTAACTGACAGATCAAATACAGGGCTTTTCAAAAGTATTGGAATACATATTTGATATGGACAATAATGCTTATTTCCCTAGATAACGAAGTTTTGTTAAAGATTTCAAGAAGTGTTGGAAAGTGCTTCATAATCTATGCTTAACGCATAATTTTTCTTACTCATTTAAGACCTGTTATAACTTTCAGTTGTTGTCATTTCTTTTTCTTGGATTCAGAAACATTTAACTTAGTATCGGTTTTTAAATTGGCGTTCACAAAACAACCACATATGGTTGATAAAGACACATCGCATTCACAACTTTTCATTGGCTCTGATATACAGTTCTGAAACTAGTGTTTTCATTACATTGGCTTTATTCTAAGGCCAAAATAAAATTTTTCATTCTTCCTTGGCTGAAGTTTAGAAGTTGTATTGGCAGGAAGAAAAATAACTTTGTTTTGTAGTTTGAGTCGCACAGTCATACAGGGCAATTGTCTAACAGCAACACAATTTCATGGCATTGTTTTTTCAGTTCAGTATCCCTTTTAATAACAACTTTACAAAAATGTTCAAGGTCTTCAGTGACTTCTTATTGAAATCATGGTCTATATCTAAAGATTTTGCGCCTTTCAAGCGCCTGGGATCTATCCCAGGCGCTTGAAAGGTTCAAAATCTTATTTTTATTTTCTTCTTTTATTTTTCCTGATCTGTGCCCACTTGATAGTGAAATAAACATCACTAAATATATCATCAATTTATTTTTTTCTAATATGGAGATTAATTTACATGTTAATGATGCTCAAAAACAAAGTTCAGCAGAAAACTTCATTAAATAGGAACTTTGTTAAAGAGAAGTATTGTATGTGTGTTTGTGTCTGTGTGTTTGCGAGAGAAAAAAAATAATAGAATAAGATCTTAATTATTAACGAAATTAAAAATTAACCAGAAATTTAATAAGGTACATCAATTGAGGCATTGATAAGGAAAAAATAGTCAGGAAAACCTAATTTTACAGGAGTAGCAAATAAACGATTTTGCATTGCTAAATTACAAAGTTTTATTCACAAAAAATAAGCATATGAGATCCGTGAATGGATATTTCAGCTTTACAATGTTTTTAACTATCAACTTTTTATTACTTCTTCTATTAAAATCTCAAAATCGATTTTTATTGACTTACTACTTTTTTCATGTCAATACCTCAATTAATATGAAATAAATAAATCAAAATAGTCAATAAATGAAAGTATGACCAACGTAATTAGAAAATAATGGTTATAAAAAAATTATGCACAGTTTTGTGTTCTACTATACATTTTCACAGTGATAGATTTTAATTTAACTCTATACTTGAACTTTTTATAACTTTACTAATAATTAAATACCTAGATGATCAATACTTGCACTGTCAATGTTCTACTCAAATTGCTGTAGTATCTGAAAATTCTTTCCTATTCATTCTAGGCAATCAACAGGTTGGGATTAAATTCCCTCGGGCCTTTTAACCCCAAAGAAAGAATAATTGAATACATGTTACCAGATGATGATGGTGGTTCACTCGTGAATAAGAGTGTCCAAGATTTCATCAAAACAGTTTCTGCAAGAACTCCTGCTCCCGGGGGTGGATCAGTAGCTGCAGCTGTTGCAGCCATGGTAATTTATGAATCTTTCGACTGAAAATATTAGCTTTAAATTAGAAATTAAAGTATCCTAAATTTTTTGCTTTACCAAAATAATCTATTTACAGTAGACTCCCTTAAATCCGCACAGTTTGGGACCAGAGGTTTTACAGATTTTAGAATTTTGCAGATTTCTGGTCATTTCTTTGTTTACATTTTTTAAAAAGTAATTTGAATGTAATTAATTATGAAATCAAAAGTATAATGAATGCTTGCAATATACTAAAATATTAAAATTAGTAATAAACTAAAATAATAAAAATTTCGATAATTTTTAAAATAATTTAGAATAGTAAAAGCAAACATCAAGCTAACAATCAATAATGTACAATCAAATATTCATTATAAAGATGAAATGTATTTTTCCTAATTCAATGGAACTTGCCTCATAAAGGTATATTACTAATTCACTTTAGGATCATAAAAAACAAAGCTTTATTTCAGGTTTAGCCAGACAATAACTAAAAAAGCTTGATTAATACTTAAATATATTTGGTAAGATTGTGATTACCAATGATATCAGAAATATCTTGATTTTTTTCAGAAATAAATTATTCTTTCTTCACGAAAAAACATGAATTCAATAACCTTAACAAAAATTACAAATTAAAAAATGTATGGAATTGATATAAAACTAAAAAAGTCAAATTTTGCACCTACATCTAAACTGAATGGTTCATTGTTTACATCCGTAAATTATGTGTGGATTTTAGGAGTGCGGATTTGAGGGAGTCTACTGTATATAACACAGTGGTTCTTAATACATTTATTGTCTAAGACAACTATTGAACCACATTGAGTTTTTACAAATTCCAATTTGTTTTTTGGCAGAAAACATATTATCCTATATATTTGTGTATAAGTCAACCCCCCACCCCTGAATTCAAAAACAAAATTTTGAGGGGGAAAAAAGGAATTTTTGTGCATAAATTGAACCACATTTCTGATACTATGTTGTAAAGTGATTTGTAATTGAGGATAAAAAATAATAATAAATTTTCATTAAATTACTTATTTTTATTTTATTTTACTTTTACATCTCTAATCAGACTTTTAAAAAAATGAAATTCTACCTTTTAAAACTATAATTATGTAAAATTGAAGAAGTATGTAAACTACTTTGAAACTTATATACATCAATTCAATTATACTTAAAAAGAAAAAATATATACTCAGGCCTCATTTACAAGGGTAAATAATTTAGATTGCGAAAATAATACTTTGTATTGTAAAATTTTTAATAGAGATATTTAGAGGGATTCTCAAATTGAATTATTTTTAAAGAGGCAAAAATGTTTAAAGGAATGCCTCTGTATTGAAGGGAATTACATCCCAAGAGAAAATGGGGGAAGAACAAATACAGGGACATTGTTGTTGAGCTGTAACTGTCTATCACAGAAAAATGACCTTTGTCAACTTTTACCTCTTTCTCTCCAACCTAGACCCATATGTGATTACTTAAAAGACTTGCCCACTAGCTGATTATCTGAGGCTTTTTTTAATACTACCTTGTGTATAAGTCGACTCCCCATTTTCAACTCCCAAATTTTGTCTACATTTCTTTGACTTGTATGGTTAATTGCAGTTAATGGATAACCAAGAGGAATTCCAACTCATCTTCACAGGGTCTGCAAAGGTCTCATGTTAAAAATGTAATTTTTCAGTTATTTAGAATCTGTGAGAAATCTTATGAGTAAAATGAAAGGAAAAATTTAAACTGCTGTATAAATAATTTATTTATCTCTTTTTTTATGTGTCCTATATTCGATTATCTGAAAAATATCAGTAATTTCAATCTTTAATCTTGGGGGTGGATGATCAGAAAAACAGGGTAGCATTAAAAGGGGTTAAAAGTTTGATATATTCAAATATTTGATAAATAATTTCATTGGTGCTGTGGTTGCATCGATAGTAAGTAATGTTGTGTTTAATTATTTTAAGATTTTGTAGTTTATCTCAATAAAATTTTTAGAATGTCATTCAAAATATTTCTGTGCAAATTTTAGTTTTATCGTAAATGTAGTTTGAACTCTAAAGTCAAATAAATATACTTTCACTAGGGATCTGCTTTGTCTTGTATGGTTGGTCAGATGACTTATGGGAAGCGACAGTGGGAAAAATATGATTCTCAGATGAGGCGAATCATCCCAATCATGCATGAAACAATGAAGGAACTAATTTCTGTAATAGATGCTGACACTTATGCTTTTAATGATTATATGGTAAGTCTGCGAATGTGTTTTATATATTTAAAATTTATAAGGTTATCAAAGGTAACTTTTCATTTACAAGATACTCAAAAGAAATTTGTATCTAAAGAAATGGTATCTTCATTTGTTGAAGCATAAGCATTTATTTAATCATTTTATTATTATCATAATTTTCTTTAGAAGTAATTTATTTTTCAGCATGATTCTATAGTTTATGTTTTGCACTAATTTTTATCAGCATGTATTTAAAAAAACTCGAATTATTTCATTGCTTCAGTAGCTAAGCAATTTAATAGTTTCAATAGTGATTTGATAGCTTTTATTACAATTATATTGTTTTTTAAATAATTTATTTTATTATTATTTTTTCTTTTACATTTCATTTTTATAATTATTTATAACTCTATATACCTCTGCAAATTACTGTTTGTTATAAAAAATTATACTATTTTGTTATTATTTCACTGCAGGAGTTAATGCACAAGCAAAATTTAAACTAAAAGATATTCAAAAGTTATAACTAAAAATGTTTGTTCTGTACATTTTTATGAAAAAAAAAAATTCTACAAAATTACATATTTTAAACATTAGAAAACAGAACCTTTTTATTTAAACATTTGTATTTAAAACTAAAATTATTACATGTATATTCATTCCTCAAAATCTAAAATTTTCATGCAATTAATAATACTTCATGTAGCAAATAAAATACTGATTAACACCCAAAACATGTATGATTCACATAAAAATACAATTTAGATTATTACAATATTTATAAATAAGGAAAATCTTTTTTTTAAATCATTCAAACAAAAAAAGAAAATTATGAATTATATGTAACTGCTTAGGTAGATAAGCTATCTTTAAGTAGATAAAAAATATATAAGGAATATATATTTTTTAAGATTTGTTTGTGATTTTTATTGTATTATATTTAATCAAAATATGCTCATTACTTAAATTTCCCAAATTTTATCCCCCCTTTCATTTTAGTTCAAAGGAAAAAAAAAAAAAAAAAAAATTAGGCTTTAATGTAAATATTTTTGTTTTACTGCATATTTATCACTTTAAATGAAGAGGATTTATTTATTTATTTTTAAGATAAAAAATCAATATTTTGTGTACTTATATTTGAAAACATGAAATAATAAATTCTCTAATAATCTGTTATGCTTGAGTCTCCCTCCCTCCTTACAGGTCGTTTCTGAAAAGAATAGTTCATACTCTTCTCGATTTAAATGTACGTGCCCTCAGCAACAAGTATTACAGTATCATTCTCATCCTCCAGCTTAAATAATCTTCTTGCTAAAAGCCTTATATATCTTTTAATAACCAGTGTTTTGGTGACATGTACCATTCCAAGGTACAGTGAAATAAAAATCTCAATCAAATCCAGGCTTGCATATTGCACAAAATATATTAGTCTTTTTCTTATACTGAATAATGTGGGCAAAAAACCATTAGAGAGACCAGTTCTAAGCTTTACAAGTAACCACTGCCAAGCAAGTATGAGATGACCTCTTTTTTGAGGAGTGCATTTTGGACTTTACTAGTTCAAAAAATATAATTAAAATGAGACATGGACATACCCAAGAGTGTATAGTATTAATTGAAATTCTAAACATGTTCCAGTGTGTCAAAATAGATGCTGTTCTTATTTGCTACATTTCTGATACTGTTTAAAAGACTTTCAATATCTTTTTCCTACATTAATGAATTCTCACTTACAGACATAAAGCTTGCAGATCTAATTCACTGAATATCAAACCTGTAATCTAAGATTTGCTGCATCATTTTCATAATAAAATATAGATTCTTGTTTCTATACATGCTTGAATTTGAGCTGCTTTTGGTTCAGTTATGAGGTAGTTCTTATCTTTACTCAACAACTATTAGATTTGTGACAATGAGATATTGATACATTTATATTAGGTTTCTTATTTATGGTATCCTCGGCAGTACTCGTTAATGCATAATCTCTTATTGTTACCCCAGGAGAAGGAATAGGAGTATTTCGAGATACGAAGCACGTGAAATACATATGATCTGCATTTCAAGCACAATTTAAAACCACTCAGTAGATCTCAGTTTTTAGAACATTTAAGTATTGATGTAACTTTTCTGCTAGAATAGATACAAAAATCATTATTTGTTTTTCCTCAGATTTTACAACAATGACACTGACTCTCAAGTGTTATTTATTATTAACGTCTTCAATAAATATTCAAAATTGACATCTGAACAACGTAAATACTTTTTGAGCATGCAAAAATAAATTTGAATGCGATACTCTCACACAAAACATTTTTTTCTCTAACAGGTAGAAGTGCACACTGAACCAAAATAAAATAATGCTCATATAAAAGCTTATAAAGAGTAGTATCATTGCAAATCAAAATTAAATTGGTTCATGGAGCACTTCTTAAAAAAAATTAATTGAAAGATACAAAAAATGACAAAAATGTAGAAAAAACCAAAAATTTCCATTTTGGGCTATAATTTTGATGACTTACTATTTTATTAACTAGCTGCCCTTGGAAATCAGTTTGGTCTTCATTAAGTGCAGTGATGTAGTGGAAGGTATATGAGGGTATATGTCATACATCTTCTGGATTATTTTAAAGACTACCGTATACCCTCTGTTTTTGAAAAAAGCTATAGTATATACACTTTATGGTATACCCTCGGCCTTGAGCATATGCTCTCTGCTTAGGATATATACCCTCTCTTAATTTTAAGACTACATCACTGATTAAGTGTATGCTAAGCATTGCAACATGTTACTTTTATTCATAATTTAATTACTTCCTCAATCCTTCTCTAAATTGGAAGATTTTGATAGAAAAATTAATTTTTATGTATTTTTATTTCAGCTTGGTGCAGGTGATAAATTGCCAAACATTGTTCATGGGATATTTTTTTTTGTTTTAAATTAATCTCATCTAAAATTATAATCTTTTCACTGATTTTATTCAAAATGCATAGCTTTAATTTAAAATGGAAAGATTTTAAATTCATGCATTTCACTTCTTTTCTCTGTGTTTATTTATTTATTTATTTATTTATTTTTAAGAACAGAAAAAAAATAATAAATTAATAATATAAACCACAACATTTAACTTCAACATCAAAACATTGTTTTAATTAACCATGCGAAAGATAAAATATGCTATGTAGTGGGTTCAAAATGCTATTGGTGATACTTGTGCCTATCTAATGTAAAATCACCAAAAGCTTTTGATATAGATAGCTTTATTAATAAAATAAAATAATTGATTAAAAATGGATGTCTTACATATAAATAGTGAAGAGATCAGCCCTAATTGTTTATGACAGTCACATGAATATAGATGAAATGATGGTGATAGAGCAATATTTGGCAATTTATCACTCAGCATTTAAAATTAAATAATCAAGATTTCTGCTTAGTATGTAACAAGTTGGAAATTGCACGTGAATGTAGCAAATGAGGTGCGTTCGTACGATAACGAAGTTTTAAAAATATTCAGATCTTGCTGATATAGTAGAGCTTACTCCGTATACAGTATAGTTGTCGAAATCTTTACGTTTCTGGAAATATGCAGGAAGTAATTCTTATTACACCTCAGCAACGTATATCTTATTCATAAAATGTGAAATAGTTGAATATAATTAAAACACGTACCAAACCATGTTTCCCCGTATAGCATTATATAGTGGAATACTTTTGTGTGGCCCTGTAATTTAATAATAAAAATTCTTTGCATCACAGATTGTACAGTATGCATATTTTAGTATATATTTCATAGATTCATGCCAATTCTATTATGTTCGAATGAGTGTAACATCATTAAAATGCATTTGAAACTTTTTCCCTATTGACCGTAATGTAACGGAATCCTTTTGATTGTCCCTGTAATTGATCTATGTATCCAATTTTCATAACATTTGAAATGACTCGACAAAATTACGCAATAATTATATGTTTTAAATTTCAAACAATTAAAATGCATTTAAAACTTTTTTCCCTTTTGACCGTAATGTAACGGAATCCTTTTGAATGTCCCTGTAATTGATCTATCCATCTGATTTCTATAAAATTTGAAATCTCGACAAAATTATGTTATAATTATGTATTTTAAATTTCAAACGATTCGGTTGGGTAGTTTTTGCGTTGTTATATGCGGACAGACGGACGGACTGAGCGACAACAATAGGTGCTACGTATTTACATAATTACGAAAGCACCTAAAAAGTGAAGGAGTCCAGAACTGTTGATGACAGTCACATGATTTAGACTTTTATAATATTTTTCTATGTAAATTTATATAAAACAAAATTACATATCTTTAAGTACACAAAGACACTGAACAATTGTTGTAACCCAAAACTTTTTTTTTTTTTGTGTGTGTATATGATGACTAAAAAATAACCCTTATTAATCCATCTCATTGTTAGAATATATTAGTGTTTAGATAGAAAAATTTTCTTTGTTTTATATATTTATGAACTATAATGCATTATGTTTTACATATTAATCAGAGCTTATTTGTATTATATTTAAATATGTTTTGTTTGTTTATATTGTCATAAAATTTATTCCTGAATGTTTTATTATAGGCAGCCTTAAAATTGCCCAAGGAAACACCAGAGGATATAGTTATGTGAGTATTTTTTAATTACTTTTAACCACTTTGGGGCCGTCCATTAATCATGTGATGGTTTTTTTTTTGGCATTTTTAACCCCCCCCCACCCCCACCCCCTTGGTGATACATGGTGAGGTTCAAGACTAACTCCCCCACCCCTCCAACCCTACATCACGTGTATTTTTTAGTACCTACAAAGAATCTTAATTTTTTTAGAATATTTATTATAAAATACAGGTTCAAGTATCATCAAATTTTATTGTTGAAAATAAAAAAAACTACAATAATAACCTTAAGAGGTAAACAGAAAAGTTGCAAGTTGCTTTGGACTGATATAAAAATAATGAAAGAAATGCGAAAAACTTTTTTGTAGTAATACATAAACATAATTTAATTTACAATGTCCTCAGACCATGGATTAGCAAGACTTTCTTCAACACCAATAACTGGATAAGCATCTTGCAAGTTAATTGTAGGCACAGTGCTTTGTTGAAGATTAACATCGGTTTTATCAAGCCACTCGGCGTCATCATTTTCGCGCACTACATAGAGAATCTCTCTCGCGGGAACTTCACTTCGTTCGTTGCTTGGCAACGGTGAATCAAAGTCATACTACAAGCCGCTTTCGACTTTGTACGCGTTTGACGAAAAAATAAATACACGAAACGCCGCTTTTCGGTTAAGTATCGCGCGTTTGCCGAAAAAATAAATACTCGTGATCTATTACTACACCCCCCCCCCTCTTCCCTTGTGATGTTTCGTGATTTTTTTATGGACCCCTCCCCCCCTCTCGAGCCTCGCATGATTAATGGACGGCCTCTTTATTATTAGATAAAGTTCAAGATTTCATGATATCTTTGTCAGAGCCAACATTTTAATAAAAAACATCCAAGAATTGAAAGTTTTTCTGTATTGCAGTTTAAAGTATAATAAAAAAGTATACTCTTTTTTTTTTTTTTTTTTTTTTCTGAGTTTTGCTCTAAGAGTATTGTTTATTATTATTTTTTTTTAATTTTGTTAATACAAATTTTAGGTATACCTTTCTCTTTCTAACAGTGTCTTTCTCTTATATGTATGTATATATATAAAAGATTTCCCAAATTATAGAATTTAATAGCAATAATACAAAAGCATGACCTCATGTTTGGTTTTCAAATGCAGTGGTAGCATGTGATGTACATACTTCATTTTTATTTATTTGTAGACAAGCCAGCTTAATTTATTTATTGAAGAATATAAGTTAACTGTTATTTCTTTGTTTTTTTTTCTCTTAATTTAAAAAAAAAAAAAAAAAAAAGTTAGATCTTTGGGATTTATATTCTTATTAAAGATCTTGGATTTATTTATATGGGATTGGATCTTGCATTTATTTATATTATTTTATTTATATGAAATTATATAGTGTCAAATTCTTAAAAAAGATTACTATTTTATTGGTACTTTGAATGACATTAGAGCTTTCTGGCACCAGAATGATTGCTAAATGACTGCTAAATTGATAATTTTTTTGGCTCATAATTCTTTGTGAAGAATTATGAGCCAAATTCATCATGATTGAATTCATCATTCTTTGTGAATTTTTTATATACATTTTTAACATGTTAATCTGTTATAAATCATTGTTATAGATTTTATATCTTCTTAAATTTTCTGATTAAAAAAAAAAATAATAATCTGTTCTTTCCATATTTCCATTATTTTTGGTATTTATTACATCCCATCTGAAAGCTTAACTAAAATTCTTGAAATAATTTCATTTGAGAAATAATGACAGCAATTAGACTTTTAAGAACACTGAAAACCTTTTCAGCAGTTGTGAAAATTGATTTCTTTCAAAAACAAATTTTAGGCATATTCTGCTGTCACTTTTAATGCCTTGATGGATTGAAGATGACTAAAATTGACACTTAATTTTGTTTTATATTTAGTTTTTTGTATTTTCAACAGTTAGCAATTTTTATATTATTTATAATAAATATTAATGTATTTATAAAGAACTTGTAAGAATATAGTTTAATAAATTATTTGTATAATTAAATAATTTTATAGTTTAGTTTAAAAAACCCTAATTTGACTTTGAATTATAATTTTTAATCAGTCCTCTCCAGCTGTTCTCTCCACATGCATGCATTGTGACAAAAATTGTATGTGTTTTTTTACTCAAACATTTGTAAGCCCACCCAATATCTATATATACAGGGTATCCGAAAAGTCTGGAAACGGCCGAATAACTCAAGAAATACATATGAGATTGAAAAACGTAAATATACGTGTTAAATATTTTTAAATAAGCTACTCTGTGATACCAAATTTGACCTTCGAAACCGACCCCCTGGGGGTCAGAGGGGGTCCAACTTTGAAATCTTAAATTATAACCCCCATTTTTTATTGCAGATTCGGATTCTACGGATAAAAATACATAACTTTTGTATTTGATGTTTATTTCGAATCCTCGTTTATCACGGTGTAATTGAGCATATTAAATCGATACATATTCCCGCTTTTCCAACGGGATTTTCCCTAATCGAAACTGATTGGGCGGAATTTTTGACGTCAAATTCCTCGTCTTTTGTAGGAATAGCGTTTCCTGAAAATTACCCGTGGCGATTATTTCAATAGTGCTACACTGTTAAAAATTTGACCCATTTGCTGCAGCGTCACTCCACAGCTATTATAGAATATCTCTTTTGTGACCAATGAAAATGCTCCATAACACAGTAAAGTAATCGTTTTCTATAAAAGCGGTGGAGTGACGATGCAGCAAAAGGGTCAATTTTTTTACAGTGTACTTTACTGTGTTATGGAACATTCTCATTGGTCATGAAAGAGATATTCTATAAAAGCTGTGGAGTGACGCTACAACAAATGGATCAAATTTTTAACTGTGTAGCACTACCGAAATAATCGGCACGGGTGATTTTCAGGAAACGCTATTATTGCAAAAGACGAGGAATTTGATGTCATAAATTCTCCCCATTTAGTTTTGATTAGGGAAAATCCCGTTGGAAAAGCCGAAATATGTATCGATTTAATATGCTCAATTACACTGTGATAAACGAGGATTCGAAATAAACATCAAATACAAAAGTTACGTATTTTTATCCGTAGAA
Organism: Maratus speculifer; assembly: GCA_964019185.1. NCBI lineage: Eukaryota > Metazoa > Arthropoda > Arachnida > Araneae > Salticidae > Maratus > Maratus speculifer. Next base: position 24,298,609 of record OZ025289.1, on the reverse strand, counting down.
TCCGAATCTGTAATAAAAAATGGGGGTTATAATTTAAGATTTCAAAGTTGGACCCCCTCTGACTCCCAGGGGGTCGGTTACGAAGGTCAAATTTGGTATCACTGAGTAGCTTATTTAAAAATATTTAACACCTATATTTACGTTTTTCAATCTCATATGTATTTTTCGAGTTATTCGACCGTTTCCAGACTTTTCGGACACCCTGTATATTATGCTATCATACATGCACAGAAATCTCATTTATTTATTAATTGGTGAATCACAACGCCCAAATGAAATGCATCTTATTGGTTGTTGTGTAAAAGTCCTTTGGCAAGATTTAGAACGTGGTAAATTGGGTTTATTTACTTTTTGTTCTTTCACTGCAATTATAGAACTTCAGAATATTATTTTTGTTTTTTCTATTCTTTTTACTTAAAAAAATAAAATAAAATAAAAACCAAGAATTTTAAACATTTCAGTTTCAAATTAAATTTATGTATTATAAATGAAATGTGTAAAAGGATTATATTATTATATTTTAAATGAAATTAATGAAATATTAAAGAATGCCGCAGTTATAATAACTGGCGATGTATCAGCTGTGCCAGGCTAGCATAAAAATATTGAGTTCTCCATTTCTCAGCACAAATGTCATATACGCACCACATTGGCGAGATACTTTTTTTACACCAATTTGGCAAAAAATTCATTTTTAAATACCGGTTACATATATGTTTTTAAACTATTTTCGATTATTTTAAAATAGAAATAATAATAAATCGAAAAAATTTTAGTTAATAATTATAAAATAAAAGAATTTATATCATTTTAAAAAAATAAATAAATATTTAATTAATAAATAAATAACAATAGCCATGTTATCATGTGAGGCATATTGTTGCAATAGCACCAATGTAGTGCATATATGACATCTGTGCTTATTTCTCTGACAGAATCTTCCAATTTGACAAAAGAATTGGACAATTAAAATAAATTATGAATAAAAGCAATATGATTTAATGCTTAGTGTGCATTTAAGGGAGACCATACTGGCTGCCAAGGATGGCTAGTTTTCCATAAGTTGGCACTACTGCTGACTATTGGCCAAAAAATCATGAAAATGTAACAAATATGACATGGAGTGAATGTGACCTCATGTTTATGCATTTTTGATTTTAAGTTTCTTTGTTTGGTGACAAGTACATTTTATAGAAAGTGGTGGACAGGAAAACAGATAAATGTCTAATATTGTCTTTAAATCTATTTTCAGGAAGCACCCATTTTGAATATGTTGTTGTTTCTTTTAATTAAAAAGTCATTCAGAAATGTGGGTTTTCTTTTTAGTTACACTTAGATTGGTATTGAGGTAGCTAAAAGATGTCTTAATAATAATTATAACTATTTTTGCTTCCTGCTTAAAATCTGTTAGGAGTTTTACTGTTTTTTTCCCCTAACTTTCTTCTGTAACTATAAACACTCAATGTATATTTTTAAAAAACATTTGCTGTTGGTAAACATTTAAATTTCCTTTTATCAAAAAAAAAAGATGTGATTGACTTGATAATATTTTATGCTATACTTAAAAAATCCTCTTAATAAATTAATTCAAATGTTTTTAGGAGAGATACTGCTATGGAAGCTGGTTTGAAGAAAGCTATATCAGTTCCAATGTCTTTAGCTAAAACTGTATGTAAAGTATGGGAACCATTAAAAGAACTAGCCACAATAGCAAATTTCGGCACTAAGTCAGATTTACAGGTAAATAATTTTGCATTATTTCAGTTATAAATATTAAGACTATTTATTTCGATTCACATAAGTCTAATTTCATTAACAATTAGACAAAATGAAAAAATAAGTTACCCTTATTTTCATTAATGAACAATTTGCATTTCTGTATATTTATGTATCCATATATTTTTCAACAAATCAAAATTTATTATCAAATGAAAATGCATAATCATTAATTATGCAAATGTCAAACTATGTAATAATCAGTGTTGAATTCAGAGAATGACCAAGGGAAGGAGAGACACATTTCCCTGGAGGAATGCGATGTCTCCTTGGAAGATTTGATATTTTATGTTTTCATTAGTCAAAAAGTGCAATCTCCCCTCCCTTCCCCCCCTTACAGATTTATAGAAATCCCTCCTGGAAAAAGTATCTGAATTCAGAACTAATGAAAAACTATGAAGAAACTATGCTTTGGTTTTCTTATTATTACTATTTGTTTATCTGTGGTATCAATTTAGTAAGTCTAGATTTCCTTCATTGTTATCAGTTACTTTTCTGTAGGAAGGAGTTTTTTTTTTTTTTATCACCTTTTTGATTGCATAACTGACACTATAATTACCTAACACATGAGATGTAAATAAAAAAAAGAACTTTTTAGAAACACCATAAAATTTTTAATAAATCTGTAAGGCATTTCGAAAGAACTAATCTTTCTTCATCAGGCTCAGAAAAGACTTTCTACTATTTTAAAAACAGTAGCAACACTGACAGAGACCAGATAAGGAAAAAGAATAAGTTAAAGAAACGGGAAATAGCTTATAAATTGACTTGTTGGCAGTTTCTTCTATATGTCCCTTTCTCTTTCCTGCTTTCTATCAGTAATGCTGCTGTTTTCAAAATACAGTGGAACTTCCATTTAATGAAGTCTGATCGTTACTCTTAAAAACTTCATTATGAAGAAAATTCGTTATATAGAAATCAACTGAAATTCATAAAATTTGTATAATCAAATACTCATGCATGAAAGTAAGAAAAACACATAAAATGGAAATTTTGGGGTAATTTATTTTATTTCGGAGTAACTTTTTTATGCCATGTAGAGGTATGAGAAAATTTTAATTAGAATAATATAAAAAAAAAAAAAAAAATCATGTAATAGAGAGAGATAAATAAAAATTTAAGTCTAGAATACTTATTCTCAATGTTTCAACTCTTCAACTTTAAAAAAGTCTGTAGTATTTTTTCTTATAAAAACACTGTTCATAAAAAAAATTTTTGTACTTTTGAAAGTATCCATGATCATCTGTAGCATTTTCATGAAAAAAACCTCTTCATTTGAATGTTGTACATGCATGAATAATGAGTGAAATAAACTTCATTATATAGAATATGTTTTTCTTAATATGAAGATTAATTTACATGCTAACGGTGTTCAAAGTCAAGATTCAGTAGAAAATTTTGTTAAGTAGAAAACTTCATTAAAGGGAAATTTGACTGTAGTAGGATGTTTTTTCTATGCTAGATGAAACAAAACTAGTTCTTTCGAAAAGCTTTGCACATTTATTAAAATTTTTAAAAAGTTCTTCTTATCTTATTATTCCACACCAGATTATTTAACACACTAAGTGCCATAGGGACTGATACTGAGGCTAAAAAATTTATAATGTTTTAAGTAATTATTAAGAAAGTATTATCCTGTAATAAATAAAAGTTAAGTAGAATTTTAATTAATTTTTCTGTAATTACTTAAAACAATATATACAAACAATATATATGATCTAGACACACGGCAGTGTGTCAGCCAAGTTCACAAAGTAAAAGGCGACACACCGGCCGTGGGTTATATTACCCGAACCATTTCAAGCCACTTTTGACCCCTCAATAACTTAAATTCTGTTTGACCTACACACTTGCAATTTTTTGTGTTGTATAAAACCATCTTCTAATTTCCGAATCCTAATATTTTTTTTTTAAATCTTTTACTGTTCACGAGAAATTGACGTCTGAAAACCACTGTTTTTACCACTGACTCACTCACTCACTCACTCACTCACTCATAGAAATGTTTGACTACTTCCAGGTGACTTAGGAAGTTGAAATTTGGTGTGGAGGTAGGTTATTGGATCTATAAATAGGAAAAAATCAGAAATCACCATTAATTAAACATTAATGGTTGGTTAGAGGATAAATTATTGGATTACAATGGATGTTTATGAGAATTTCACAAAATACTAGAAATAGTGCCAAGTTGGCGTCACTTTTGGCGAGTATCAGGGCTAATCTCTGAAACTACCGAACCGATTTCAAAAGTAATGGTACAAAAATGATGGTATTCGCCCCGGTTCAAACATAGACTATATCTTATGTCTGTGTCACTAACCAAAAGAGGGTTCAGAAGCGAAAAACATTCTAAAATTGTGATTTTTGTTTTACTGAAGGGCCTAGAAACACAAAATTTGGCATGTTAATTATTTATAAGATATAAATGATCACTAATGACATTTGCTAAAAAATATCAAATTTAAATGGGTGAAAATCCGTGAAGAGCGTTCTAAAAAAGTTCGAAATACCAATTTTAAAACAATCTCAGCAACCAACAAACCGATCTTAAAAGTAATGATATCAAAATGATGATAACAGTCTTTGCTCCAACATAGGATATATCTTATGTCGATTACACTAATCCAAAGGAGGTAAAAGAGCAAAAAACATTCTAAAAAAGCGATGTCTGTATATTAAGGGACTGGACTGGAAACATAAAGTTTGGCATTTTAGAGTTTATGAGAATTTCGCGTAATATCAGAAATAGTGCTAAGTTGGCGACACTTTTGGCGAGTATCGGCACTAATCTCTGAAACCACCGAACCGATTTCAAAATTAATGATACCAAAATGATGGTATTCGACCCGGTTCAAACATAGGCTATATTTTATGCTTATACCATTAACCAAAAGAGGGTGAAGAAGCAAAAAACATTCTAAAAATGCAACTTTTGTGTTACTGAAGGACCTACAACTATAAGATTTGGCATGTTAATTATTTATAAGATATAAATGATCTCTAAGGGCATTTGATAAAGAATACGGAATTCAAAAAGGGTGAAAATGTGCGAAAAACGTTCTAAAAATGTTCTAAATTGGGATTTTTAAGCAATTTCAGCAAACAACAAACCGATTTTAAAAGTAATGATATCAAAATGATAGTGATAGTCCTTGCTCCAATATAGGCTATATCTTATGTCGATTCCACTAATCCAAAGGGGGTAAAAGAGCAAAAAGCGTTCCAAAAATGCGATGTCTGTATGTTAAGGGCTTAAAAACATAAAATTTGGCATGTTCATTAATTATAAGATATAAATGATCACTAAGAACATTTGTTAACAAATACAAAATTTAAAAGGGGTAAAAATGCGCGAAAAGCGTTCTAAAAACTTTCTAAATAGCAATCTATAAGCAATCTTGGGTAGTTAGCGAACCGATTTAAAGAAAAAAAAGATGCCAAAATGATGGCGACAGTCCTTCCTCTAACAAAATTATTGGATAAATTACCAGATTACAATGGGAATCTATGGGAATTTGGCAAAATACCAGAAATAGTGCCATGTTAGCATAACGTTTGGTGCGTAATTTTTGTCGTCAATATAGCGATATTTCGCCAAGTTGGCTACAAACGTTTTTTGTCGACGAAATAATCAAGTAGTGCCCAATCACGTAAAAGAAACATCCTTATTAGTGGAATTTAAAGGAACATAAGCAGTCCTAATGTTAAATTTTTAAATTTGACTGGAAAAAACAGTGAATAAATGCAGGAAAAAGCTGAAAGATTAATAATATTAAATAAAACTAATTTAACTAATTTAACCTATTTATTTCAAAACCTACTTATTTGACAAAAAATAATGATATCCTATCAAAAACATGAATGTGAAAAATTGCCAAGTTCGTTAAAGGTTTCGCTCATAAAAGAAGTGATTTGACAAAAAATAATGATATCCTATCAAAAACATGAATGTGAAAGAATGCCAAGTTCGTTAAATGTTTCGCTAATAAAAGAAGTGAGATCTAACTGCAAACCAAGCTCTTTCGGAGCTCCTTAAATCATAACTCCTGTCATGCATAATATTATTCAATTGCTTAAAATGATTTGTTATGTTACTTGTTATTCAATAGAGCGACTTGGCAAGTTTTCAGCTACAAACTTTAATCTTTGAGTCGGAGTACAATTTAATCTAGAATCTGATTGGCAAAGATCTAGTCAATCGAGTGTTTGAATAAGTATATTGAAGTTAAGGTACTGATAAGTTAAGGAAGGGATCAACTTTAATTTCTGATCAACTAAATAGAAAAAATTGAATAAGAGAAAACTTGCTAAGTCACTCTATTGAATAACAAGTAACATAACAAATCATTTTAAGCAATTGAATAATATTATGCATGACAGGAGTTATGATTTAAGGAGCTCTGAAAGAGCTTGGTTTGCAGTTAGATCTCACTTCTTTTATTAGCGAAACATTTAACGAACTTGGCATTCTTTCACATTCATGTTTTTGATAGGATATCATTATTTTTTGTCAAATCACTTCTTTTATGAGCGAAACCTTTAACGAACTTGGCAATTTTTCACATTCATGTTTTTGACAGGATATAAAACAAACAGTTTTATATCATATTTTAGACATGAGTCATTTGTGAAAAATTAGTCATCTAAACAGAAATTTCAGTGTCAATCACCAGTGACTGATGTAGCGTTCAATGTGTTAATTATTTTAATGTGAGATTGTATTTCAAATTATTTTAGAGTGAAACATTTGTTTTCACAAATTAAATACAATGCCAAGTGCCATTGACTTTCCTTAATGCAATAAACTTATACATACTATATTTTACTGTTTTGCAATTTAATGTTGTATGCCAGCATGTTGATCATAGTAATATCCATGATTCTATTAAAACTTTTACAACTTTATATAGAATTGTAGATACAACTTTAAAAATTCTTATAAGTATTTTGTGCAAATCTAAAGAATTTTGCTAACAAACAAATTACATTAATATTGAAAATGAGAGATCTGAAATTAATAGAAAATGAAAAAAAAAAAGTCCCTTTAGAGGTTAAGTAAAAATTTTTAAAATGATAAAAAACACCAAGTATTTTTAGTCTCTTGACTACTATTATTTTCACTTTAAATTTCATGCTCTATCTTAATGTATGATTAAAAACTTTACTTTGCTTGTTTTTGAGGTATGCTAACTTTGTTATTTTGAAGGTTGGTATTCGCTGTCTTGAAACTGGAGTTTCTGGAGCCTATTATAATGTGATAATCAATGCTGAAGGAATTAAAGATGAAAAGTACAAAAATGGAGTAAGTCATCTTTGTTTGTTGACAATTATTTATTTATTATTTTATTTCTGTTAGGTGGGTGAGATAAAAAAATTGGCTGATATTGTTTGTTACTGTCAATGTCACAATGTTTTAAGGGTGTTCTTAACTGATCCGCTCAACAAGCGAAAAACGTTTTGACACATTTACAAATTCATTTTTTAACAGAAAGTTATAAAATTTTAATGCCTGACAATGAAAGCGACTTCGAATTGAACTTATTTTTCCATTTTATGATCATTAAATTACTTATCGAGTTATAAGCTATTTCGATGACGCAATCATCCGTTTTTCTCCTCCTTTTCGACCGGTTTTTCTGCTTTCGTCAGGAAATATGCTCAAAAGTGACAACTTTGAAGGCTTGTTATGAAAAATCTATTGTGTTTTTTAAAAAACAAAAGAATGAGTGCAATGAGACAGCTTCTGAATAACAACACCTGCTATTTTCATGCATTTCCGAACAAAAATAAATTAATGCATGTGTCACAAAGTTGGCCTTTTTGATTTAAGAACACCCTTAAGTAACACATTTGTTTCCTGACAGTGTTGCATTTCTAAAGGGTATTTTGAACACATAGATAAATTTTAAAAATTTCTGATGCTTTAATGCTAAATTTTACCTGTGCTATTTGAATGTGTTAATAAATTCAAATATGAGCTACAGAGATGTTTATAAGGTTTTTATGTGTTTGGAAAACAGGAAATGGTCAGGAAAAATGTCAAGTGCTCAGAAAGTAAGGACACATTAATTTTTTTCTAAAACCTGAAAAAATTAGGGAATTTTTAATTGTGCTATCATCTGTCAAAATACACCTGAATTCGAAGGCTCATCTGTAAAAAAAAGTTCCTCTTTTTCACCTGCAAGTAGAATTTATGGTAAATTAACATATTTAACGTAAAAATGTTTTAGATATTTGTTACCAAATAGGTGATACTTCTGCAAAAAAAAAAAAAAGTTGAACCATGTTAATGTGGCTATGATGAGATTTTATGAATATTTAAATAAGAAAAAGAAAGAAAATTACAAAGCAAGCAAAAAAGAAACAGAAAAAAGAAAAGCTGTAGCTGAAATTAAAATGTCAAAGAATTGAAACTTACACAATAAACTGCTTCTAACACAACACTGATAAACAATATGTTTTATTGTTTTCAATTTATCATTTTTTATATTTTAAATTTCAGATGATCTAGATTTTAACTTCAATTTTATAGGTTATTTTCATTTTCAGAGGCAAGTTTACATTTTATTCCTTTTAATGCATCAATGTATTCTCTTTTACTGTATAAGTTTAATGATTAAGATCTAGAGCTGTAATTCGTATTTCTAAAAATGTAGGGAATTGTAGTCAGGTAATAATTATAGGAAATATGGTCTGGAAAAGTCAGGGAATTTGGTTATTTAAAAAATTGTGTGTTTATTATTATTATTATATTACTATTTATTTTTATTATTATTATTATTGTTATAAAGCATACATGTTAGTATTTATATATTTTTTTATGTCCTGATATTGTTATTTTCCTACCAAAAATGAACTTAATGGTAACATGTAACCTTTTGACTAATACTTATTTAAAATGACCTTCTGTTAGACTTATGTGACATTAGAATTTAGCACTCAAAGCTTTAAAATTTCAGCCTGTGGATTTAGAATTTTCTCTTCATGATATGGGATTCAGGTGCTAATGTCTAAAGTGTTGAAATGAATGTATGGCAGAGCCATACCTCATCTAATTTGAAAGCTTCATAATTAAAAATGAGTGGGAGAAAACATGTTTTTATTTTAAAAACTGCATTTTTATAGATCTTTTCAGCTACTTAACCGCAGGAAAACAATGTAATTCTTCTTAGCTTTATACAATTATTAAACTGAAATTATTTTATGAAGTTCTATGAGTACCTAAAACCTTCTAATAATTTGCATCAAACATGCCCATTTTTGAATTTTTTGTGATATTTTTTCCCCTTTACATTGTTATACATGTTACCTTTTTAAAGGAGTCTTGATTTTGGTATGATATAGAAAGTACAGGTTTCCTACATTTCAGGAAAAAGTCAGGAAATTTGCAAATTTAGCCAGAAAGCCAGAGAAATTTTTAAATATTTGAAGTGGTCAGGGAATTTTTGATGTACTAATTTTCCATCAGAATCTCAATTATCATTGTTAATAGAAAAAATTGGAATTAATTATTCATCCAATCTAAAAATTATATACAAAATTTATGCAAACTATATAACAACATGGAAATAAAAATTGGAAATTCTTACTGCACATACTTTTATATTTATATATATAGATTAAAATTGTCCATGGGAGAGAGTTTTACAAGAATATATAAACCAAATCATTACTGAGAAAAGTCAGGGATATTTTTGAAAATAGTCAGGGAAAACCTGGAAAAATCAGGGAATTTTCGTACCAGACTTGTGTAGGAACACGGACTAAGTTTGATAAGAAAAGGAATATTTTCACAAGTATTTTCTGCAACTTAAACATTGATTTATACACACTAGCAATTTGTTCAATATTTTCACACAATTTATTTACTATATACAAACAAAAACACTTAATACAGTGTAAGTGGAGCATTTTGTAAAATTATGTAGAAATATTTTTGGGGAAAAAAAAAAAAAAGAATTTATTAATTATTTATTAACCCTCTGGATCCCAAACCACCTGAGATTTTTTGAGATATTTTAATTAGCATATTTTAATTCCCACCAGAAAATTAAAGCAGCAATATTTGCTTTAATTGATAACAGAATATTCCGTATTTAAATAAAACGAAATTAGCTATTGATTTTTTAGCATTTTCCAACAAAGTTGAAAAGTGCTTATGCATTCGGTTTGTCTGGCCGTTTGTCCGCACTGTAACTCACGTACATATATTCGGATTGCCATGAAATTTTAGGACGTTATTGACGTTTACCCTAGCACAAACCCTATTGAAAATGAAGTTTCTACCATGATTAGTTTATCTACAGAGAGAGTCAAAAGTTTCCCATTACATTACGGCCTATGGAGAAAAATCATTTCAAAGGAATTTTAAAGGTGTTATACCCTGTCAAACATATTAGAATTTATATGCATTTAAGAGGTGCATTAAAATATGCATTCTATAGAATATGCAGTGAAAATACAACTATTATTCATTTACAGGGCCACACAAAAAAATTCCATTAGATAATGGTAAAAGGGAAAATTGTGTGTGACATATTTTAAATATATTAAACTGTTTCATGTATAATAAAATCGATATATTCACTGAGGCTAATATAACTTATACGATACTGTGCCTTGACCAATATGAAGTACATAGTATTTACAAGGATGATGGCCGATGGATGCATGAAATGCATTTTAATTATGATATGCGTGTATAAGTTTCACACTATATGGTGTGCATAAATGCTATAGTTAATATACAGGGCTACCCAAAAGAGCTCACCAACGTTACTGAATATGAGCGTAAATTACTTACAGGTGGTCCTTAAATAAGCTATGCATTTTTCTGCTGAACTGCATTAAATTTACAAAGAAATGCTTGTAGAATATAGATAAAATGATATACAGGGCCATGCAAAGAATTGGGTACATGGGCATCTATGAATGATAATATATTAAGGATGCGATTTCATATATATTTAAAATATGTCATTAATATATTTAAAATATGTCACACACAATTCCCCCTTTTACCATTTATCTAATAGAATTCTTTTGTGTGGCCCTGTAAATGAATAATAGTTGTATTTTCACCACATATTTTATAGAATGCATATTTTAATGCACCTCTTAAATGCATATAAATTCTAATATGTTTGACAGGGTATAACACCTTTAAAATTCTTTTGAAACGATTTTTCTCCATAGGCTGTAATGTAATGTTTTTAGAGTGTTTTAGTTTAAAATAAATTTTAGCTTAATACTAATGTGTAATAAAGGTACATGCTAGGTAAACTACAAGGCTGAACAAAGTATTCAAGTATGCTTCCATTTATTAGTATAAATTGCTGAAAGACAAATTTCAAGCTACTATCATTTTCTTGTTAAACTAAATTTTCCCATTATATATTATGTATATTAGTTGACAGATCAAATACAGGGCTGTTCAATAGTACTGGAATACATATTTGGCTTTATATCCCTATTTCCCTAAATAACGAAGTTTTGTTAAAGATTTCGTGAAGCGTTGGAAAGTGCTTCATAATCTATGCTCAACGTATGATTTTTCTTACTTGTTCTGGTGTAAAATCAGATTTTCTGAACTACATAATTTCTAAAAGTGTTCTATCATGGGATTTAAAGGGTTAATCAATAGGCATGAAATTTGTTCTTTTTTTTTTTTTCTAGGATATTTATATTATTTGGCAATAAATCTCACTTATAGACCAGGAGGCAATAAATCCAAACAGTCACCTCATTGCGTTCATGGATAAAATTATAAAACACAATCGGTTTGCCAAATCATATCTAAACACTTAAAAACCAGATTTTAACAGTTGACTCATAGGTTTATCATTGTTTTCCTGCTCCCAATCCTCCGTATTTTCATACTTTTGGGCACCTGAAAGCACAATGCTAAACCTATGAATCAACCATTATAAACAGATTTTTAGGTGTTTTTCACTAAGATATGACCTGGCAGACCAATTGAGTTTTAATATGCAAATGGATATTTAACTAATCCTGTATTTTCTTCCGTGAACTCGATGAGGTGATTATCTCTACTGCTGCCTCCTGGCCTATTAATTCCAAATTGTACCAATGTCTTTTAAAAGGTACAAAGGGTCCTATAAAAGAAAGTATCCATTTTTGTTTGCTTCTTATATGACTTTCTCTCGCAGTGGAACTGAAATTTTTGAAAGGATGTTTTGTTGAATAATTTATGATGATTTCTTCTTCTTTTAGGTATTGAATGAAATAGAACAGTACCGTTTAATAGCAGAACGAGGTTGTCAAGAGTCATTACTAATCTTGCAAGAAAGACGGGCTTAACTATGTACTTAAGTTACAGTTTTTCCATCAAAAGAATTCATACTGATGTCTTCATTTGAACATATCTTTTAATTTAGTAATTTATTTGTGATAATCTAATTTTTTTTCTAGGCTATTTAGTCACAATGATATGTTTCTAAATTAGGGATGCACAGACCTGAAATTTTGGCCGAATAACAGCTACTCAGCCAAATACCAAATATTTGGTTGGCAGATTATTCCTATATTTCAGAGTCTAAAAAATTCAAAAGCTAATTTTAAAACAACTTAACAGCATATTAACATAAACACTTCCATTTTCTTCTTATCAGTATTTTGTATAATAATTATATAAATAATACCAATAATGAATATATTTTGAGTTATTTAAGAAAAGGGCAGTGTTAAAAGATTTTAAATTAATAAAACTTTAGAAATCTGTAATATTTCCATAAATTAAAATGGTAAAATTTTCCTATGTATTTTAAATATTTTAATTGCAAATATTTTTAAATTAAAGTGTTTTTTAATCAATTGTGATTTTTAATAATCATTATGTCCTTTTCTTTAAGCTAATTATAGCTGAGTGAATGGAATTATTTTAGGAAAGGAATAACTGAAGAAAATCCAATCCATTAAAATGCTGGACACTCAACAACTCAACAAGAATAACTTTCTTGTTCTTAGTAAGGAAGTTTATAAGCTCAAGAGAAAACAATGTTTGCTTTCTCTTGAAGAAGAGACTTTTGAATGGTTATTTTGAGAGGCTGGAAATAGAAAAAACAAGAAAGAGTTTAATGTTAGACAATATTGAAGCATGCATTTATCACAATTTGCTTCTTTTGGTTTACTGCCATAGACAAAAGCCTCTTAAAGATTAAATTAATTCCTGTGAATGATCTAATATTTGGCCAAACTGCATAATCAGCAAGCTCAATAACTTGATATTCAACCAAATCAAATAATTTATAATATGATTGAATATCTAATACATACCAAAATAATCAGTGCATCCCTATTTGAAATATCACAATGATTTTCTTTTTAATTGTTAATTGTAATTTTATCCAATCTTGTTATATACTCATCTGTAAATTCTATTTTTTTAGCAAGCCAATCAGTGCCAATTTTATGAATATAACATTGAACAGTATATCTGTTTTGTTATAAGTACTTATTCATTTAATGCAATTCAAACATTCCATTTTTTTTCTCTCATAATTTAGAGTGCCATTTCATTTTTATCTTAACCATGACGTTTACACATTAGTAGTGGAAAGAAGTTTATTATAGTTATTGTTTATATTATAATTTTGTTATGAAATCTTTATTATAAATCTTTATTTATTTAAAAAATTTTGAATTTGTGAATTATGTGGCAATTTTGTTTGTTAATTTTATTTTTAATTCTTAAAAATATATACATTGTGAGCTTTAGACCAATCAATCGTAGAGTAAAAAATAACTAAAATTGCAATTACCTTAGGTGTATTCTTTCAAAGTTTTTATTTAATTTGGATCAGAAGTTTTGTAAACTTCAGAACACTTCTTTAAAGGGAGATGCTGGTGTAGTGCTTGTTAAATTAAGTTCAGATATGTACATGTCTCATGTGTCTTCCCTCCAGCTTATTTCTCACACTGCCTGCATGCTCAACAAATACTATTAAAAAAAAAAATACTTAAATGTTTTAGAAGTACTGACACTTCAACAGACTATGCAATCAAGAACCTATAGAAGTACATCCCCCTTTCCTCCAACAAATAGTCTGGGAAACAGTCATATTTTTTTACTTAACCATTTTATACTAGCTGATCTTCAAATATGTAATTGATCTTATTTAATCAATCACGAAAATAAACATCAGTGGCTGCAATAGAAATAAATGTGGCCTCAGGGAGCTGTAATAGTCTCCAATCATAAGGAAATGGATGGCAATCCAATTATGAATGATAACGATTGGTCACATCGCAGTAATATCTTTCAGTTTTCCATAATAGGATCTTTATTTATTTACCTTTGACTTGGAGAATACTGCTGCTTCCAAGATTACATTCACCTCTGATGCTACAGCTCATGGCTGTTTTTATCTTTAACCACTTCAATGTTTGCCCAGTTGGCAGTAAAAGCACTATTTATCTGCTGCCAGTGAAATAATTAGTTCATATAACTGCCATAAATAATTAGTGCTGATCCCTTTGTTTTTTATGTACAAGGCATAATGTTTGAATTAAAAGAAAGTAATAATAAAGTTCCATAAAATTTGCCATGATCTGAAAAAATTCTTGGTGCTTTTATGTTAGCCGGCCACAAATACTGTTACCAGCATTTTTAATCTACTAAATTGCATATTTTATCTTAAACTAGTTGCCAAAGGTGGCTAGTATGTGAAGATCAGTTTATATACAATTCTTAAGTAAAAAATGTTTCTGCCTCCTAAATTAAAAAAACAGTATTGAAATGTGATAGAAACAGAATTTGTAAACTTTTTTTTTACACCATTTTTCTCCATTAAAAGAAATTTCTAATCGAAAAATGACTTATGTAAAGATATTCATCTTTAATAAAATGAAAGACTTTAATAAATTACTAACGCTGAAACTATATGTATGGAAAAATATAGTATTTTAATTTCTCCTAACCTCTCAAGAATGTTTTATACAGTAATTTTGAAAGTTTTTGATTGCTAGACAAAAAATGGAAATTATGTCTTTTGGGAAATGCTACTAACATTATAAGCAGCATGTGTTGATATCGGACATTTGTGGATTTTAAAGCTCCAGATTTCAGAGTTTATATAATATACAATTCCATAACAATTCTACAAATAAAGTAAAATAATCTTTTGATCATCTTATATTTTATGTAAAAGCCACAAATAATAAAACTTACTGCATTTTCATGATATTTATTTATGTTTAAATTGTTTTGTTATTTACGCAAAAGTATTGATGAATGTAACATTTTAATCTAAGAAAAATCCATTCTGAACTAGTTTATTTTATGTAACATTTTAGTTTAGTAATAGAGTATTTATTTTATTAATAAGATAACGCTTAAGATATTTGAACTGTTGATGTGACCATTATATGCCAAAGGTCAGATTGTATTTATGTGTGATGTAAGGATTTTGAGCATAGCAAAGGGGTCATCCATTGTAAATTGTGTCACACCATTTTTTTTAAAAATATGTATCACAGGTTGTCACATTTGAATAATACCACTCCCATGCCCTTTCTATATGGCATCAAAGAAACTAAGAAGTTAAAGCTAATTTTATGCAAAGAAAAAAATATATATACGATATAATAGTCGAGATCTTCAACATGTTTTTAATTCTAACTGTTGACAAAGAAAAGGCAAAAATACTATATTTATTTGTATAATTTATGCATCCTGTACTTTTGAAAGAAATTTTTGCGTTAATATAATTTCTGCACCAAGGTTATTTCCTCATAGTTTTCATTTTCAGTATTTATTTGATTATTTAATCCCCACAATTTTTTTTTAGTTGCAGTACAACTGTGTGCAAAATGGTAGAAATGATAAAGCAATATCATTAATAAATATTTCGATCCCTATTTTATTGTTGAATGCTCTAAAAACTAAGGAAGTCGGACATTGCACATCAGATTTGGCAAATCAGGTGTATTCATACTACAGGTAGTTTTATGAATATTCAGATCTTGGTGATGTAGTTGTTGCACTCTTATGCAGGTATGCATGAATACAAAATTTATTACAATTCTATTGATTGAATTCAATAATACGAGAATAATAGGACTCCATCTTAAACAGGATGTCATCACGAAGGCAACCTAAAATCATTACCTATTTTATTGAAATAATAATGTATGTTAGGGTTTAACATAATGAAGGAAGCTTTTATTAATAACTTTTTAAGTTTTTGATTTGATTTTCATAAAAATTGAAGTGACTTGGAAAAAATTCTGCAACAATTATATATATTAAATTTCAAACTATTCGGTTGGGTGGTTTTTAGGCTGTTATATTCAGACAAACAGACAGACCAGATTATAACTGAGGCAGGGTTCTCGCTGTCGCTCGCCATTACGCCAAAATGTGACTAAATTCTTCATTTGGCGAGTAAACAAGCGATTAGATTCGCCAAATTTCTACTGTTCAATTTTTGCTTTTTCTTTCTTGTCTTTTTTCATACATATGCATATATACATATTTTCAATATATACATATTTTTAATATATTTGTAGCGGATATTTAAAATTAGATTAATAACAATTGTTGTCATAGTTCTAAAAACTTAAGTTATTTTAGAACATATCGAAAAAAAGGGGATACGTTAAAGGATTAAAGATATTTTTTTTGTCTTACACAGCAAATCTATTTTGCTAATACTTTTTTCATTTGGCGAATGTTTTTTATTTTTAATTAGCCAAATTGCTAATGTTGGTCAAATGTCAGCGAGAACACTGGACTAAGGGTATTACATATTTATATAATTATGAACACACCTAAAAAAATGTGTTTTAATGTCATAGTCCAGAAAATTATGCATAAACTTTCAAAACTCCTATGTATTCCTTTTAAATTTAATTATTCATTTGTTAAAATCTTATAGAACTCTATTTATCTTCCTAATCTAAGTTGACTTTTGATAAAAATTAATACTATAGAAAATTCATGTACTTTTTTCACCTTCTACATTAAAAACCAAAAAATGTTGAAAAAACAAGAATATGTTGTATCTAATATCATCTGAGTAAAAATACAAATCTTCAGTCGGCTCTCGTTAATTCGAACTCGTCGGGACCACAAGAAAGGTTCGAATTATCCGAAGTTCGAATTATGGAAAATATGAAATAAAACATGCTTAATATGGTACTATTACAATGGAATTAATGTTATAGTGTTTTTTAATTTATTTCATCGGTTATCATTAGAATATGACTTAATATTAAATTAGAATGTATAAATACATAAACTAATTAAAAGATTAGAAACAAGCACGATGGAAGGAAAATTTAAAGCGTCACTGATGGACACACGGGGCTCTAAGGAAGTGGATATCAAATGTATTTTATTACATGTATACCCGATTGGAACAATTTTTACAAAAACCAAAGAAAGAAAGTTATTCAAATGATCTGAAATCCATGAGAAAGTAAAGAAAAAATGAAAAATCGTAATTCTCGTTAGTTCGAATTAAACGAAGTCAAGATAGAATGAGTTCGAATTAATGAAAATTGTTAACGTTATTCTGCTATTGAAAATTTCAGGACTTCATGTTTAGTTCGAATTAAGCGAAGATTCGAATTATCCGATTTCGAATTAACGAGAGTTGACCGTATATGCTTTTTTTATGCTGCTTGCAATTGATGTCTATTTTTTTATGTGATGTCACAAAATATTAATCTATTCCAAACCCCTGTCACATTTCCTAGACCCCACAACTTCTTGAGGTGGATGACCCCAATTAGTATTTATTTATGCAGCTTTATTTGACATATCATCCTGGAAAGCATTATTTCTATATGCAGCTATTATTTTTATAGTATTATGTTATTTGTTTATTTTATTCTACTTTTCTTAATATAAAAGGTGATCCATTATATTTGCTGATATGAAGAGTGCTAAAAGAGTTATTTTAAAAGAGGAAGCCAGTGTAACATCAAATAAGTTGAATTTTTGTAGGTTTTTGAAAGAAAAATGAATTGACTGCTTATTTTCAATAAATTAAACAAACTTTAAGCCGATAGTAAGATTCATAATTTCCACTGCAAAATCCATCTGACTGGTGGGTACTATTGCTTGGTAACAATAGTTCAGAAATAAATAAACACGGTCTACATAATTTAAATGAGATGTATTAGACTGGCAAATCTCGTTCTCAAAAATCTAAAAAGAAGGGAATTCTTTTATTTTATTATTTTAAGAGCTGAACAAGGCAACATTGGAAACACATAGAATAATTTTAAGGCCAACAAAGAAAATTGATATTTATAAGGTTTTACACAGGCATCCCCTTCTTAATTCAACATTTATATGAATAAATGTATTTGTTATAGTGATGTGGTTTCTTTA
Organism: Maratus speculifer; assembly: GCA_964019185.1. Taxonomy (NCBI): domain Eukaryota; kingdom Metazoa; phylum Arthropoda; class Arachnida; order Araneae; family Salticidae; genus Maratus; species Maratus speculifer. The sequence continues at coordinate 24,280,473 of OZ025289.1, read as the reverse complement.
TATTTTGTATATACTCTGTATTAATCTTTGTTTTCTCCGAGACAAGGCTGTTCAACCTTTCAGTAAAAGTAGGGCCGCATTTTAAATGGTCGCAAATAATGAAGGACATCATTATTTATGGCAATGAAAAAAAAAAAGTAATTTTAGAAAAAATGTAATTTAACACATTACAACGATCATTTGGAAAATGATATTTTCAAAGACTAAAATTTTAGATTTATAAATAAATTCTATATTTAAAATAATAGTAAACATTTTTATGATGATCAAAACGTGATTTACATAATAACAGAATCATATATTATGTATGCCATTGATTAAACATTAATATTACTGAACAAACAACAACAAAAAAACTATATAATGAAATTTTAGTTTTACAATTTTCATTACTACAAATTTTTAAACTTCTAAAGATCTCGCATTTTCAATTTTTACACTCTCGTATAAGAAAAAAAAAATGTACTTTTAAATGCAATTTATTTGAAAGTTGTATCTCAATTTGTTTCTGGGTTATAAATTTTATAGTTTTTAATAGTTTTTTTTGGCTATCATGGTAACATTTCTGGACATTAAACATGGACCAATCAGAAAACGAATAAAATCTGAGGGGCCTCCATAGCTGAGTGGTCAAGACACCATGCCGCTAATCGCTTGTGAGTGTAGGAGATTGCGGATTCGAATCTTACTGGCTCTATTGCACGCAACCTTTGTGTGAAGATCCCGGCTGTATTTCCTTCGTGTTGTAAAATTTACTTGTGATATCTCGTCCCTGTATATTGATGATGACTTATAAGCAGACTTTCATGTCAAGCATACAAGTCAGTTGTATGTATTCAATAAATAAATAAAATCCGAAAAAACATAAAAAATTTAGCATTTTTTCTTAGGGGTATGGAAATTATCCAGATTTTTATTTCAAATAATTATATACATGTATATATTTTTTTATATATAAAGCTAGTAATAAAATTTGTAAAAAGGAGCCAAGAAAACTTCAAAGGGTATCTCTGTTGGACAACCTTGCTAAAAGATACATAAAAATATTATTTTTTAATCTTTGAGAAAGTATTTCTTTATTTTAGTTAATTAAAAGCATTAATTCATTAGAAATATGAAAAAAATAGACTTTCTAACTTCTAAATAAGTATTGATGATTAGATGGTCTAATTATTTTTGAAGTTTATTAACAATTATTTGTAATTTTATTTTGTATAAGAAATTACCACAACAGTATTAGATTTTGCACCAGAGACTACAGATAGTATTATTTTTTTTAATTCTCACTTAGTAATAAAATATGCTTAATCATAAAATATATCCTAATTTCTGAGTAATAAAAAAGTCTTAAAATTTACTAATTATTGGTCTCTTTTTGTTTTCTTTATATGAAAATAAATTGATCTTGTATTTGTACTGAGAATTGTGTTTCTATATATAAATCAATTGAACTTTATATATATATATACATATATATATATTGCATTTGCAATCAAATAAAATTATACAACTTTCTTATGTATATTTGAAATGATTATTGGTTTTAATAATTTATGCAGCCTATTATTATGAATATTATTATTATATTTAAAAAGAATAATTTAATTATTAAAATGCAATAAAAAATACTACTGAGCTATATATATATATTTTATATAAACAGTATTTAGCATGAAAACAACATTTAATAAAAATATTATATTTACTTTTAAAAACTTTTTTGTTAATTGATTTAATTAGTATTTTAAATTTTTATTCTTCAGCACTTTATTCATTTCCAATTTTTATGTTAAAAAGTGTGGAAATTGTTTTTTATTACAGAATCTTTAAAAAGAATTCTGATTCTTTAAAAAATATGTGAAACTGAGCATTTTTAAAAGCATATTTTTCATTCATTTCACAAATCATTAGATCAGTAGCAAGTAACTAATTTGCTTCCCCCATGCTGCAGTTAGTGATATATATATATACAGTGTAAAGAATTAAATAGATTTGAACTTTTTAACATTGACAGCTTTTTCATAACAAATGTTAATAATTTTGCTTAAAAATTTGCATCTACCAAAGGTTCTCAAAAAAGTTTTAAATGATTTATTTTTTAACAGTTTCATAATAAAATACGTATAGGTACATAATTTGATCTAACTGCAGCATGGCAATATCACTATTACCAGAATCCATTGTATTGTTCACAGTAAAGTACCACAATGTGTATAAAGTCATCCCTTTCCCAGTAAAAGAAAGTATGGATTTTTAGTAGCAATATATAGAATTTTAAATAGGAATAACCCATGTTCAATATGTAGAATTTTGATGTATCAGCTTATCCTCTGCTGGTAAATATTAACTGTATGCATTTCATATTAAATTTTTAAAACTTCAAGGCAATTTTATAAAATGGATTGCTGACAATATTTTCTACGAATAAGAAAATTGTACGATTTCATGTAATGTGCAGTCAATGAATTTATGCAGAACTTGTTTTTAAACAGTAATAAAAAAAGAAATTTGCAGCCAAATAGTCTTTTAGTCATTATTTTTTATCTTGCACAATACAACCAGCAAAAAAATATATACAAATTCTTATTTTTAAACTTATATGAATGGATCAGAAAAACATGACCTTTCTTGGTAAAAATATTAAATGTTATATTTAAAAAGTAGAGTTTGAAATATACTTTAAATTCTAAAAATTAAAAAGCTCTATTAAGTTTTCAGTTCTATGTACAGTATATTTCGACACCTGGGTACTTTTCTACTATAAGGGGCTTGTCACAATTTGAGCTTAAAAAAGTTTTTTTTTTTTTTTTTTTTTTTTTTTTTTTTTAATAGCACAAACAACTATTAAAATAAACTTGATGAACTATAAATATTAAAAAAAAAAAATCATTGTATATATAAAACAGTAAACAAGCTGCCAGAAAATATGTTGTCAAATGGAAGACCCTTACATTGGAAAAGTACAAACTCTTGATTACGTGACATTCAATTAATTAAGACTCTTCAGTATCTCATTCTGAGGTCTGTTTGTGTCAAATAATCTAGAGTCTACTACAAATATATTTTTTAAAAAATTTAAACTTAATATGTGGCGCATATAAAAATATGTAGGTAATATACAGGATTCTGCACAAGAATTCAAACAAATTTCCATCTATTGGTCTAACTATGTGCAATAATTGTTAAAATCTGGTTTTTAATTGTGTTATGCATTTTCTAAAATATTTACCTAAGTACCTTCTTTACCTTATCAAATGGCGAAGTTTTGTTAAATTATTCTGGAAGTGCAGGAAAGAGTTTCAAAATATATAATCCCTCAAAATATACAATCCCTCCCTCAAATTCGCAAACCAGAAATCCGCAACTCTCTAAAATTCGCACATATTTTATGGATGTAAACAATGAAACTTATACTGCACTAAAATTTGATTTTTTTAGTTTTGTATCAATTCCATATATTTTTTAACTTGTAATTTTCTTAATAATACTCTATTCATGTTTTTTTCATGAAGGAAGAATAAATTTTTTTGGAAAAAATTCAAGATACTTCTGATATCACTGGTAATCACAATCTTCTTGCCAAATATATTTATGCATTAATCGAGATTTTTTGGTTATTAAGCCTGGCTAAACTTGGAAAAAAAAATCCTTATTTTATGATTTTAATGTGAATTAGTAATGTACTTTTATGAGGCAAGTTTTGTTGAATAATTTAGGAAAAATACATTTAATCTTTATAATGAATATTTAATCATTCACTATTGATTATTAACTTGACCTTTGCTATTAGTACGTCAGACATTTAAAAAATTATCTAAATTTTTATTATTTTAATATTTTATTATATTGTAAGCATTCATTATAATTCTGATTGCACTATTAATTGCATTCAAATTACTGTTTAAAAAATGTAAACAAAGCAATTACCAGAAATCCGCAAAATTCTAAAATCTGCACAGCCTCTGGGGTCCCAAGCTGTGGAGATTTGAGGGAGTCTACTGTACTTGACTTTCCTTTCTTGTTATTCCATGTATGAGTTATTTTTTACATTTAATGATTATTTCAATAGTGGCATAAAACTGTTCTATCCCCCTGCTTAACTCAAATTTTAATTTACTGCTATTGCAGATGTAATAAGGGAGGTAGGGATAATTGGGATAACTTTTTGAGAATTTGAACTTTGACAGTTAATTGCCAGAAAGGAAGTGGATTACATATTAATGTTATTTATAATCGTACCCGGTAGATAGTTGTCGCTTGAAATGTGTAAAGAATAACTTAATGTATCATGTTCCCTGATACAAGTGTCTTTTTCCAAAAATATCTCTTTGATCATAATTAGCTTCGTAGAATGGTGATAATTGGAATCAGTATAATTTTCTCTCATGCATTACAAGATATACAGTCATGGATAAAAGAGATTAAAAGATTTCAGTATTGGCTTTATAGCAAAACATTTTTTGGTTTTAAAATTACAACTATTTGTAGAAATACAGTATTGGAAAGATAAGTACGCTGGGGAAAAAAAGTTTTTTAAAGAAGTTTTTTATTTTACACTCTATTTAGAAAAGAAAAGAAAGAAAGGGGAAAAAAAAAGAAAATCAAATCAAATGTAAAAATTTCTATTGGAAAATGTGGATTACTAAAATACTAAGTTTTAAAATTAATAATAAAAAAATTCTTCCAAAATAACATGAAATGCAAGTAATTGGAAAAAAAGAAAAATTTAAAATATGCAGTATAATAATAATAAATAAATAAATAAAAATAAGGGGATTTCACAGGATCTGAAAACTGAAAGATTAAAAAATGTGTTCTGAATTGCAATTTGATTTAAATAGAAAATAAAATATGTAATCCCTCTCACTCTTAACCCAAAAACTCTGTCATTCTATTCACTCGAAAATGTTAGTATGGTATAATTAGAATCATGCAGATTATTAACATTATATTTAATTTATTGCAAATACAATCATTTTCTCTTAAAAATAACCTTTTTCCTAAATTTAAATCCACAGCTATATTTCAATATTCCTATAATTTTTTACACCTTTTCAACTAAAACATTTTTACTTCGACAGACAGTATTTTCCTTTATGTTCTGGGAAAGCAGTGATTTCTACAGGAACATACGTTTACACTCCAAAGAAATTTGCACATGTAGAATATTAATTAGACTTCATAATTAGCATAGCCAATTTTATTTATTTGCTATAGATTACCCCTAAAGTGCTCTTGATCTAAATTATCTACCCTAAATATATTCAATTTTTTTTTTTTTTTTTTTTTTTTTTTTTTTTTTTTTTTTTTTTACATTTGATTGAGGGTCTACTTCCAAGTGCTGTCATTATGGTTCTTTAACACTAGAATGCCGGGAAATTTTACATAAGTTTTATAAAAAATATTTAAAACCAGAAAAAATATTTAGTTTATTTGTTTAACTTATGCCACTAACTTGTGCTGAACTTATTTTTTGAAGAATTTTCTGGTTCGAATCAACAATTAGTCCACTGATCAGTGTCAAACTGACACCTGCTCAGCGTTCTAGTGTTAAAATAAATGTGGATAGCATTAAAGATTTAAAAAAAAAAAAAGAAAAAGAAAAAATTTGTGCCAAATCACATTTGCTTAAATATGCCATTTGGCTATTGTTCTGATTGTAGAAGATTTAGGGCCGAAACTTTGCTTTTTTTCCACACGGGACAAATAAGGATTTTGGTGCCCTCTCCCCCTCTTCAGCAAACTGTACTTAAAAAGAGAATTTTACTAATTTTCTAATAGCCGATTTAATATAAAATATGCAATACTGAACTATGTAATTTGCTTTGTCAAATATTGATTCATTAAAATCTCGTAAATGGAATCTAAAAACCATCTGCTTTAAACAAGATCCTTATGCTATATTACCTTAAATTCTTCTGTGTTTTGGCATAACACAACAGGATGATTTTAAGAATACCTTGAAAAACATAGACATTAGATAAATTGACACACAAAACCTTCACTTGGTTCCCCTTTGATCTGGCACCTGGGGCACATGCCCCTTTCCCCTCTCTAGTTTTAGCCCTGGGAAGATTAACTATTAAATGTTTCACTTTGGTGTTAAACTAAAATCCTGAAAAAAAAAAAAAAAAAAAAAAAAAAAAAAAATGTTTTTCTTTAAAAAATGATTAAGTTCAGAATAATTAATTAAAAGATATGGTTAGAACTTATATTTTTTTCTTTCTGTGTATGTGCAAGCATGCATATAAATTTGAGAAAATTCCTGAATTTCTCTCATAACATTTATTTTCATTATTTTTATGCAAAAATATACAATATATTATTAAAACACAAATGGTAAATAACAAAGTTAAGAAATAAAATTTAGTCTTACAAAATCGCATATTTTTTATGTTCAACTAAAAGTTAAAAATATCAGCACTAATAATATATATCAAGAGAACTAGCAAATTGAAGACCAAGAATTGACAAGATATAAGTATCTGAAGTCAACAACATGTACCCCATTTTTAAAACAAAGAGTATAAACTTGAATTAAGCTAAACTAACTTTTTTTTTTTTTTTTTTTTTTTTTTTAATCAAAGATAAAGTGCAAGAAAATTTTTAAACATATCAATTTAAAATGCAAGTCAGAAATAAATAAAAAAAAATTTTTAAGTACAAAAATACCATTTGTACGAACGTTTTTCTAAATGGAGAATTCAAACATTTTATTTTTCCATCGAGGAAAAGGGTAAGGGAGAGGGGTAAGAAACAAAACTAAAAATTGACTTACGCAGGATATTCAAGAAAGTCCTTGGTGGAAAATTTAGTTATACAGTAAAACCCTGATTATTCAAAAAGCATGGGACCAATGCATTTTCAGAAAACTGGGATTCCATAGGAATTTCTGAATAGCCAAAAAGCTTATGGTGAAAAGTCTTTGATGAAAAGCTGTGATCGTAATTTAGAACATAGCTGTAGTAGAAATGTTGTGGTATAGTATTTAAAGCACCTTGAAGTTGAAAAACAAAATAAAATCATAACATATTTTGTAAAAAAAAAAAAAAAAAAAAATGAAGTGTCGTATGTGTCTATCGAATAAAGTGTCAAGATTACATATAGACCAAATAGTAAGTTGATTTTAATTATTTCATAAAGAATATGCTTTTTTAACATTATTTCTATCAGTCTGCAATAATGCTCTTTCAAAGTTTTGATTTTTACTTATTTTGCTTCCTATTTTTAAAGCTAATATGTATTAAAACAAATCTTTAATGTATTAAAAATGATTCAGAATTTTTTTGAACAAAAACTTACAAGTAAAAAAGATTTTAAATCAAAATAAATTGAAAAGTATCATTTGACATTGGTAAAAATAGTACTGACAATAAAATTTTTCACATTTAAAATGCACTTTTAGAAACTTTAAAGTCTTTCAATTTAGGCCCCTGTCCTCGCTCGAGGAAACGCTCGCGAGCTAATGCTATTCCTATGGGGAAGCATTTTTCTAATAACTCTTTCAAATTTTGACATTTTTAAATAATTTTTTTGCATTGGATAGCTGAGGTGCATGCTGACAGCGCACCTTTTTTACTTTTTCGATTTTGGTTGCAGATATTTTTTACAAAGTTAGTTTCCCTTTCAAAACCGGTTTCGAAACTGAAAGTGCTTTTTAAAAAATATATCTGCAACCAAAATCGAAAAAGTAAAAAAGGTGCGCTGTCGGCATGCACCTCAGCTATGCAATGCAAAAAAAATTACTCAAAAATGTCAAAATGCGAAAGTATTATTAGAAAAATGTTTCCCCATAGGAATAGCATTAGCTCGCAAGCGTTTCACGAGCGAGGACAGGGGCCTTAAGCCGATTTCCGAATAACCGGGATTCGGATAATCAGGGTTCTACTGTATTTTAGAATCCAGGTAGGGTTCTCTTCTAACCAGCACTCATCAAATCTAATGTTCAAATTGTAAGATTGGCATAGATGGCACTACACTTATGTCCTCTCAATGACATATTAGAATTAAAACCTTTGTTGCACCGATCACATTTAAATGGACGTTCTCCAGTATGAGACCGGTAGTGAGTCTTGAGCGAAGATTTCTGAGTAAATGATCTCGAACATATGTCGCACTGAAATGGTTTTTCCCCCGTGTGTGTTCGCAAATGGGCTACAAGATGGCTGTGGTAATAAGTGGAATAGGAGCAAAATTGACACTGGTGATGGGTCATCCCATTAGATTTGCTAGATGCTTTACCTAAAAAAAAATTAGAAATAAAAATTTATTTTACATTGAATAACATTTGCTGTACATTTTTTTTTTTTCTAAATTGATTAATATTGCATTTACATATATGTCATAGTTTAAAAGAAATTTCATAAACTTAGCAAATTTTTTTTCTCTTATATATATTTTTTCTCTTATTTTTTATTTATTTATCTATTAAATCGGGTAATTCAGGTATTTAAAATTCGGTAAAGTATTCTGGAAATATTTGAAAGTGTTTATTTGACACATTGCTTTTTTTTTTAAGTTTTAGCAGTGTTGTTAATATGTTAATAATAATAAAAAAAATATATATGTAAGTATTAAGAAAACATTATGCAATTATAAGGGGAAAAAAAAAATAATTTTTTCATGATTTTAACCCTTTATATTCCAAATTATAAATTCATGAAAATTGCATCTACTGAAGCAATTTTTCCTGACTTTTAGAAACTACATTAGAAGATTTATTCAACCATTTAATAAATATTAAAAAGATTTTGGATATTAAATTAAACTAATTAAATTTAAATTTGGATTTTTAGGGATTATGTGCAATATTTACAATTTTACCAAAATATTTTATTTCAAATATTTTCCTTAGTATTTTGCAGAATTAGGAAATGTACAAATATAATGTTTTTACAAAAGAAATATAGAGAGATACAGTAAACTCCTTCAAATCTACACAGCTTGGGGCTAGGTTGTGTGGATTTTACAATTTTGTGGATTTCTTGTCAATGCTTTGTTTACATTTTTAAAAACAGTAATTTGAATGTAATAATTAATGCAATCGAAATTATACTGAATACTTACAATGTAGTAAAATATTAAAATAATTAAGTAATAAACTAAAATAATAGAAAGTAAGATAATTTTTTTAAATGATTGAAATATTAAAAGCAAGACAAAGGTCATGTAAATAATCAATAATGTAAAGTTAAATATTTATTATAAAGATGAGATGTATCTTTCTTAAATTATTCAATGAAACTTGACTCATAAAGGTACCCTACTACTTCACATCAAAATAATTTTTAAAAAAGGAAGTTTTATTTCAAATTTAGCCAGACTCAATAATAAAAAAAGCTATTGCATAAAAACATTTGGCAAAAAGATTTTGATTATTAGTAATGCCAACAATATCTTGATTTTTTTTTTTCTTTTAATGAAAAAAGCATGAATTCAGTAATTTTTATGAAAATTACACATTAAAATACATAAAAAATTGATATAAAAATAAAAAAAAGTAATTTTTTTCCTTACATCTGAATTGAAAATTTGTTTACATCTGTAAATTATGTGCAGATTTTAGAGAATTGTGAATTTTAGGGTTGCGGATTTGAGAAAGTCTATTGTATTACAAAAAAAAAAAAAAAAAAAAAATCATTTTTTTTTAAATATTTTTATTTTGTGCAATTAATAATGCTTTTGGAACAAGATAAAGTAAAGTATCTATAACTCATTCTAAACTGTATTACTACGAATTGAAGAATTAAATTAATTTTATGACAAGTTTTTCTGGTGATATTTCAAAACACCGCCAGGACTAGAACATAAAAGGTTAACATATACTTTTTGAGTGTATGAACTGAAAGATTGTTCTATTCTGAGGAAAAATAACAAGTACTGCTAAAACTAACTTTCACTTAAAATAATAAAATCACAGCAATTATGTTATTAAAGCAGTTTATCATATAATCATAAATTAAAAACAACATGTGTTTAAATATAAAATAGTTATCTAACCATATGGGGAGAAAAAAAATACTCACCATAACTTTATATGATGCACGAACATTATGTTTGGAAGTTTCTCACCTAAAGTATAACAACTATATCTTTGCAATGCCTCAACATTTTTTTTTTTTTTTTTTTTAATTTTTGTACCATGAAACTCAAAAGGTGAAAAATTGTGGAATCAACATTTTAACGCTTCTTGTCTGTATTTTGAATTTTTTATGATTGCACCTGATATATTAGGGGTGTAATGGTAACTATACACTACATACCTTTTGTTTTCTTAATAAAGAAACTCCATATATTCTCTGATTCTTAAACAATGCTATAGCTTATACTCTCTCTGGTTTTTAATAAATACACCATTAATTAGGATTCATTCAGCTCTCTCTCATTTCTTTAAATTAGTTAATCCACTTATGTTCAATGGGTATAAAATCTGGTCATACTTATGTAAATCAATGAATAGATAACTGCCTTAGGATGTTGCAACTGAGCGACAGTACTTTCTGCAAGATGTTTGAGGTTGAAATATTGTGTAACAATTTAATAATTGGTATTATAAAATAAATAAGTATTAATTTAAAATGATAATATATAGAAAAGACAAAAAACCAATAAATAAATAAATAAATAAATTTTAAAAAATGCTCATAATTTAATTATTAATCCCTTGACTTGTCGGCTTAGAACAAAGAAGTTATGCAACATAAATTACAACTCACATTTGACCAGTACCCTGTTGCATATCCCTGACCAATCCAATTCAAATATGGAATGATTACAAATCAAAATATTGTTATATCATTTTTTAGGTGCGTTCGTAATTATGTAAATACGTAGCACCTATTGTTGTCGCTCAGTCCGTCCGTCTGTCTGTCTGCATATAACAATGCAAAAACTACCCAACCGAATCGTTTGAAATTTAAAATACATAAATATTACATAATTTTGTCGAGTCATTTCAAATTTTATGAAAATCGGATGGATAGATCAATTACAGGGACAATCAAAAGGATTCCGTTACATTACGGTCAATGGGAAAAAAAGTTTCAAATGCATTTTAATCGTTTGAAATTTAAAAGGTATATTTATTACATAATTTTGTCGAGTCATTTCAAATTTTATGAAAATCGTATGGATAGATCAATTACAGGGACAATCAAAAGGATTCCGTTACATTACGGTCAATCGGGAAAAAAGTTTCAAATGCATTTTAATCGTTTGAAATTTAAAAGGTATATTTATTACATAATTTTGTCGAGCCATTTCAAATGTTATGAAAATCGGATGCATTGATCAATTACAGGGACAATCAAAAGTATTCCATTACATTACGGTCAATGGGGAAAAAAGTTTTAAATGCATTTTAATGGTGTTACACTCATTTGAATATAACAGAATTGACATGAATCTATGAAATATGTACCAAAAAAATACATTTTGTACAATCTGTGATGCAAAGAATATTTATTATTAAATTACAGGGCCACACAAATGTATTCCACTAAATAATGTTACACAGGGAAACATTGTTTGGGAGGTGTTTTTATTATATTAAACTACTTCACATTTTATGAATAAGATATATGTTAATGAAGTACAATAAAAATTACTCCCTGCATATTTACAGGAACACAAAGATTTCGATCACTATACTGTATCCAAAGTACGCTCTACTATATCAGCAAGATCTGAATATTTTAAAACTTTGTTATCAACGAACGCACCTCATTTGTTACGCTTTACGTGCAATTTCCAACTTGTTTTAGTTGCAGTAATGCCAGTTTTCAAAATATATTTCTCAATATTGAAATGCTTCTTGAACACATTTTCATTAATATTCAGCAGTTACATCACCTGGCTTTTGCAATCCTGTATGTCTCTAAAACCCAAATAACATCCAAAAACTTTTTTTTTTTTTTTAGAAATTAGGTAGATTTAATGCATTTAATACAAGATATACCCACCTTTCTTGTGAATATCCAAAAAGTATCCTATTCCTTGCAACTGAAAAATTATGCATCCTGAAGAACCCATTAAAATTTTTGATTCTATTCAAAAAATTATTTAAATACGGGTGTATTCAATAAAATAATTTTCCACCCTCAACATTTCAGACTCATTTTTTAAAGATAAAGACATGAACTTGCTCTGGGGATTCTTGAAGAGACGTATAAGAGGCCATGCGATTTCACTTTTCACTAAATTTATTAGAATTTGATTTATAAACAATTACCTTCTCAGTATGACTCTTTTTTTTTATTCCCACATCTCCTGCTTCGGAAAATTCAGGTCAAAATGCCATTTTTGACAGCATTTTAAAAATATATTTTCTACATTTATGAAAAAATCAACAATCACAGCACATTGTATACCGTAATTTCTGGCGTATAATCCGTGATCAAACAATTATTTTTTAACCCAGAAAATTTTTTTAATGAAATGTAACTTTTCAAATCGCGGTAAATATTTGGCTTCAATAACTAAATAAAATTTCTGGGTCCAAAAAGAATTGTTTGATCCGCGGATTATATGCCGGAAATTACGGTAGTTACTGAATAAGAGAGTTAGCAAGTTTGATGCATTTGAGAGCAAAAATGAATGTAAAAATAAATCCGAAAATAAGCAATTTGGATTGGAATACACCCTTAAGCAATATGCTAGTGTGCATTTCTGGATTCTTAGCAGATTTTTAAGCATAGGTAATTAAAGTAAATGTAGCATGAAATATTGAATGAATAACAAAAAATATATATATGGGTTCATGTTGATACATTCAAATTCTGCATTTTATGCTGAATGTTCAAAAATAAATATGTACATAGCACCTCTAGAAAATTTAACCATAACAATGGCATAAAAAATAATTCAAAATAAACAGTCAAGTGTCTCGCTCTCAGAGGGTTCCATACAATAAATATATGTATTACTAACCCCTTGGAGCCAAGCAACTGATACATGCCACTTAAAAATTCTCAGAATACTTCATTATTCCCACCAGTTATTTTTTATTATAAAGTTTACCTTATTTAATTCAAGGATTCAAGTACAAATAATTTTCTGTTTCAAAAAACCGGAGATTAAAGATTAAGTAAAGTCCATTACGAAGTAGTTAACTGTATTATTAAAAGAAAATAAGAGTTAGTATAGAGTTAGTATAGAATTAATAATAAGAATTTGTAAAAAAACTATATATTGGTTATACTAAACTATACATTGGGTTGGTTATAGCTGTATATACTAGCAAAGTATGAATGGGTATACCATAAAAGTTTAAAGATATATGAAGCCTAAATAATATCAAATATTGCTATTCTGTATAGCTCTTTTTTTTTTTTTTTAATGCTTATCTATTTATAAGGAATTTAATTCAGTACTAAGAATAAAAGATAGCACATTTTTTAATTTCATTTGGCATTTCATAAAACTAAATTCAGCATAGTAATAACTTTTTCGTTTTCCAGTGTAGCTAACACAAAACCATTGTTCAATATTCAAACTTGGCATTGTGCTAAAGGAGCTCGCAAATTTGCAAAATCGATTTGGTCCATGGCATGTTTTTCCAGACAGGTTTTTAATTAACTTTTAAATACACAAAAGTCGTAATAAGAGACCCACTCAATGCATAGGCATTTTAATACCAAAAATTTCGTAACGTAGTGGCATCAATACCTGAAGTAAGAAACGCTTTGCATTGGTTAAAATCCTAGTACTAAATGGATATTATTTTTTGAATTCCTTATGTATATGAACCCTGATTTATGTGATTAATTCTAATTAAATTAATATGTTTGCAATAGTATGAAGTTTATTGCTTTTATACTGCTACTAGATACTACTGCATTGTACAAATATATTATTAAAAATTGTTATCTAAGCTTTAAAAGCCAATGGTATGCAGAGTATGCCACCCACATTATTATTAATATCCAAATGATCCCTGTTTTTAAGAGTTAATATCTCAGCTAATTACAGACGAATATTTAAAAAAATCACTATCAACAATGCTTTTATACTTCTGCAACGATAGGTTTTAGAATTTTAGTTTCAGTAGATTTAGAATTAGGTAGGGGGGGGGGATACATTTTTGCACTGTATCTTCGAGGATATCTCTGAAAACATAATACCTAAAAGTAAAAGAAATTAATTTTTTATTTCAGCGTAACGAAAGCTCTCACACAATTTACAAAGAAAAGTCTTTTTCCTTCAAGTAACTTAATTTGTCTCCCTATTCCCTCTCCTAAATATATTTGTGAATTTTTAATAATCTGTAAAAATGTGGATAAATAGTCTTTACTACTTTCTCCGATTTGAGCTTTCCATATTTCATAGTTTACGAGTAAAATGGCTCTGACAGATGGACAGACAGACACGGGAGTGATCTTATAATGGTCCCGTTTTCATTTTATAGGTACGGAACCCTAAAAAATTCAGGGAAAAAAACTTTATCAATGACTTTTAACATAGAGTATGGTTTGCACTTTCCCCTCTCCTATTAGAGTCTGTGTAATTCAAGAAACAGTTTTAAGGATTACGTTTAAAATAATTACACTTTTGAACATTCTACTTCAAATTTTGGTTAGAATTTGAAAATCATGCCTATTTTTATTTTATTTTATTTTATTTAAAATAAAATAAAATAAATTTTATCAGGCTAGTTTGGAGAAGTACTCTAAAATAGCCTAACGCATATAAATTGTGATTCACACAAACAATTGTATTTCGCTATGTTATTTGAAATAATAATAATAATAAAAATAAACGCCCCAAAATATATGCACATGAATTTGATTGAAGATTTTTACTCTAAAATGAATCATTGATTACCTAAGTGAATGATACAGTAAGCATAAGCTGATCCACAGATAATGATTTCACTCATCTGGTGATAATTTATGCTAATAAATAACTTAGATATTCAAATAGCCATAGTAAATAAAATATACTGTATATTCTGGCATACAATGCACCCTTTTGATAGCAGGAAAAAAGGGATCAAATTTTATGGTTTTAGATCTTTACATTAAAAGGCAATTTAAAAAATAAAACACAGTAGTCTCCTTCCAATCCATACAGCTTGAAACCAGAGGTTGAGTGGAATTTAGAATTTTGCAGATTTCTGGTCACTGCTTTGTTACAATTTTTAAACAGTAATTTGAATATAATCAAAACCATAATGAATGCTTACAATATACTATAAATAAATATTAAAATAAGTAATAAAATAAAATAATGAAAATGTAGATAATTTTTAATATGATTAAAATATTAAAAATAAAGGTCAAGTTAATAATCAATATTGTGCGATTAAATATTCATTATAAAGATGGAATGTACTTTTCTTAAATTATTCAATGAAACTTGTCTCATAAAGGTACATTACTAATTCAAATCAAAATCATAAAATAAGGAAATTTTATTTCAGGTTTAGCCAGACTTAATAACCAAAAAAGCTTGATTAATATATAAATATGTTTGGTAAGAAGATTGTGATTACCAATGATATCAGTAATATCCTTAATTTTTTCAGAAATAAATTTATTCTTTCTTCATTAAAAAACATGAATTCAGTAAAATTAATAAATATATGGAATTAATTTAAAACTAAAAAAGTCAAATTGAGTCATTATATCTGAACTGAATGTTTCATTGTTTGCATCTGTAAATTATGTGCAGATTTTAGAGATACTTAGAGGGCTGTGGTTGAAGGAGTCTACTGTATTTTATTATTTTTTGATCCTCTATACATTAATCAATCTATTTAAAAGTATCCTTCAAAAAGAAAAAAAAACATAAATAAAATTAAGAATTTGTATTATATAAGCAAATATTTTAACATTAGAATATAATAGAATAAAATGAGATTTTAAGATTCAAAACATTTAAATAAAGTAAACTAGATGGATATATCCCAACACTATCGTCTATTTCTTATGCATGTTAATGCTTCCCAATTCGCTATCACACTGCAAAAATTAAATGACAGTCTCGGCCTTTATGACGATTGAAAAAGTAAAATACATTGAACTGTGTGCATTTAAAAGAGAAATAAAAACATCACACTTTTCAAACAAGTCGTCATTGAAATTCGATACTCATCCTCTTACATGTCTGGAACTAAAATTCACAAAAGCAATAACTGTTCCTGTAAATTATGTGCAGATTTTAAGGTTGTGGATTTGAGGGAGTCTACTGTATTAAAAAAAAAAAAAGATGAGTATATAAGATTTCAGATTTGTATGTGAAAGAGCTTGCTATTTATTCACAAAAAATTATAAATAGCATGTGGTTAATAATGTTGACTATCAGATTATATGCTAAGTTCTAGTTATTCTACTTTTGAAAGTTATTAATATTTTGCTATATATTTTATTTAAAACAATTACAAACAAAGAAGTACACATAATATGGTGAATATATCTGAAAAATGGCTGAAATTTTGGATGTGCATGATATAAAAAAAACAGAATATATGTTAAGCACAGTAGGGGAGGGGGTATCATTTAAAACGATAAGTATTCAGTCCAATCACCACTCATGCTACATATAAAAAATTACAAGAGAATTGTGTTTTGCACATTTTAAGAGTTATTCTGTATGTCTCGTTCAATACTGTATGAAAAAAGACATTTTAAAACAATAAAACATAACAAACCACAATTTTAATTATGAATATATTTATTAAAAAAAGACTTTGCAGGAATAAAATAAATACATTACTATGTTTAATACTCCTTTCATCTATGAAATATTGGAAATGCTTAAAAGTATGAGACTAAGATTTTTTATAAAACTTACAAAAATGGAACAATATTTTTATGAAATTAAAAATTGTGTCTTTTATTTTAGCAGCTAATTAAAATCTACAACTTCAAAATCATCAACAAAAAAAAAAAATCTACAATTATTGCACTTCAATCATATCAATGTGTATGTATGTACAGTGCAACCTTGATTATTCGAGCTAATTGGGACTGCTTGTACCTCGGATATCAGAAATCTCGGTTAATAGAAATTGTATATAGTACGATTAAAAAATTCAGAGACTGTGGTCATTCTTGACAATGAAAGCAAGTGCCTAAAATAAAACCACTTAAAACCACACCCAACTCTCCCCTACTTGCTCATGTTGGTTTAACGCATATCAAGTGACCGAATTGCACACACAACTGTTATCTTGAGAAGTTTGTTGCCTTTGTCCAACGGCATAAGAAAATGCAATGCTTTTCTTGAACAGCATTGCGGCATTAAATTCTGTCAATGTTTAGGTAAAACACCAATGGAGATTATGCTAAGAAAGGTGTACGATGAACCTACCATGGCAAGACTCGAGGTTTATGAATGGCATCGACATTTTAACCCTTTCTGGCACACTACCCTTTAAAGTTGGAATTTAAAGAAAAAAAAAATTTAGGCAATCTATTTAGGGCTAGAGGAATACACATGTATAATTTTGTAAAGATTGCACAAACCATTTTAATCATACAGCTTTTGCCGAAGTGGTAACTCCGCATAAGTACAGCATTGATAAGCGCCGTGAGAAGAGCATTGCCGGAAGTGCATTTTAGAGTAAAATACTTTACCTATTATTTAAAAAATATAAAATTTGATCTTTGTGGTTCTGCCATCTAGAACTCATAAGAAAGGTTTAAAGTAACCATTAGAGTAGTTTTTGAAACATTCACAGAGTTTTTGTGTCTCAAAACAGGGGGAACTTTAGGTGTTGCCAACCTGGCAACACTGCACCGGAAAGGGTTAAAGAGGCCCAAGAATCAATCGTTGATAAACACGTTAAAGCCTTCACTGAAGCTACGCACTGGTACCTTCTGCTTAACAATGCACCAGCACATCAATATCAACTGGTAAAACAAATCCTCGTCAAAACTTGCATTATTGTGTTTCCACATGCTCCCCTATCAACTGAACATAGCTCCGTAAGACTTTTACCTGGTCCCATCAATGAAAAAACATTTACAGGGAGGCCATGTTGATTCATCAGATGAGATGAAAACAACATCGCAGGAGGCCTTATAGCAGATTGCGAAAAATGGCTTCCAACAGTGCTTCTTGAAGTTATATGAATGCTGGCAGAAGTGTATCGTCGTCCAAGGTGA
The DNA here is from genome assembly GCA_964019185.1 of Maratus speculifer. NCBI lineage: Eukaryota > Metazoa > Arthropoda > Arachnida > Araneae > Salticidae > Maratus > Maratus speculifer. Next base: position 24,262,366 of record OZ025289.1, on the reverse strand, counting down.
CTACATTGGTGGTAGATATGCTTTGGTGCAGTGAACTCAAGATAATATTTTTTACAACTTGTCTGTAAAGTTTTGGATCATACTATGTAAAAACTCACCGTATTTAATGTCTCTTACACTAAATAGCAATAGAGCATTTTTCAAAGGATAAAAATACAGTAGACTCCCTCAAATCCGCACTCCTAAAATTCACAACTCTCTAAAATCCGCACATATTTTACGGGTGTAAATAATGAAACATTCAATTCAGATGTAGGTGCAAAATTTGACTTTTTTAGTTTTATATCAATTCCATATATTTTTTTATTTGTAATTTTTGTTAAGGTTATTGAATTCATGTTTTTTCATGAAGAAAGAATAATTTATTTCTGAAAAAATCAAGATCTCACTGGTAATCAGAATCTTATAAAATATATTTATGTACAGTCAAAGATCTATAATCCACGCTCCCATAATCCACAATTTTCTAAAATTCGCGTTACTTTACGAATGTAAACAATGAAATAAACAGTTAAGAAAATTTACAAATTTGTGATCCAAAAGTGATTTTTAAAACAAATAATAAAACAATTAAAAACAAATCATAATAAAACATTTATTTTTTGTTAATATAACTTTTTTATTTTATTAGTGGTAAAAAAACGGATTACTGCATTACGAAACATATGTAGTAATTATTTTTATTTAAATGCACTTATATATCAATTTTTTAATAAAAAAACTTTAAAAAGGCATTTTTTCAGATAGCATATTAAATTAATTATTAGATTTCGTATTGTACAGATTAAAGGATTAAAATGCTGTCTAGGAATAATAAAATGACATACAATATACATAATACTCTATAATCCACAATATTCCATAATCCGCACAACCTTTGGCTGCAGCATGTGCAGATTATAGAACTTTGACAGTATTAATCAAGCTTTTTTAGTTATTAAGTCTGGCTAAATCTGAAATAAAGCTTCTTTATTTTATCATCTCTATGTGAATTAGTAATGTACCTTTATGAGGCAAGTTTCATTGAGTAATTTAGGAAAAGCACATTTATAATGAATATTTAACTGTACATTATTGATTATTAATTTGACCTTTGCTTTTAATATTTTTATCATGTTAAAAACTATCTAAATTTTTATTATTTCAGTTTATTCCTTATTTTAATATTTTAGCATATTCTAAGCATTCATTATACTTTTGATTTCATTATTAATTACGTTCAAATTACTTTAAAAAAAAATGTAAACAAAGCAACGACCAGAAATCTGTAAAATCCACAAAACCTCTGGTCCCAAGCTGTGCGGTTTTGAGGGAGTCTACTGTATTTGAGGCTACCCAATGTTTTCGAGCCAAACCAATATTTTTCAAAAGTTGGTTCCACTGTGTGGATTTTAGAATTTTTGCAGATTTCTGGCCGTTGCTATGTTTATAATTGTTTAAGCAGGAATTTCGATGTAATTAATAATACAATCAAAACTACAATTCAAATTACTTTTTAAAAAATGTAAACAAAGCAATGACCAGAAATCTGCAAAATTCTAAAATCCGCAAAACCTCTGGTCCCAAGCTGTGCGGATTTGAGGGAGTCTACTGTAAATATATATGAAATTATGTTCAACAGCTCAACAAATTTGAAAATGAAATCCTCCACGCTGTCTCAAATCAAGTGATTTGGGGACGTAATTGTCGGTTAACACATTGCACCTGGTGATCAATAGGGCCACATGGACACTGGAAAAAAAAAATCAAGCTTCATTATCAGCTCGGTTAACAGAAACCTCAATTAATTAAAGCTCGATTAATCAAGGTTCTACTATATTTATATGCACAATGATATTCAATATTAAAGAAGAATTTTTCAAAAAAGTTAATAGAGCAATTAAAATTTGTGCATTTATATATATATATATATACATATATATCTATAATAATAAAGATACAAATTTGTGTGTGTGCTGTTTTGAAAAGGCTGTTGCATACAGAGATACAAAATTTGGCAGTTAAATTTGTGTTTTTTTTTTTTTTTTTTTAAGTATAATATTTACAATAATAAAGGCAGAAGTTTGTCTGTTTAGATACCTGGATGTCTGTAGTTATACTGTTCAATCCAGTTTTTGGATTCTTTGATACTTAGATGAGATATTAATTAAAACTCTAATGAACACTGCAAAATGGCAAGCTTCCATTATGTTGTTCATTATTTCTGCACTCTGTCTTAAGTGAGATTCACTCAAAACAAACACTAGGTTAAGAGCATTTATGCATCTTCAAAGATATTTTTTGGGAAAACCTTTTATTACAATAAACACAAAGGAAAGGGCGTTCTCCAGAGTGAGATCGAAGGTGGTTGTTCAGAGTTGATTTTTGAGTGAAGGATTTTGAACAAATTTCACACGAGTATGGCTTTTCTCCCGTATGCGTGCGTTTATGAGCTTCCAAGTTAGTGGTATAGTATGATTTGTAGGGACAGAATGGACATTCATGCATGGTAACTGAATTCTGAGATTTCTGATTGCAGGTGATCTTCATATTAACTGAAAAACAAAATAATAATAATAATAATAAACAGAATACAATAAGTATATATATAAAAAAAGATTGTAAATCTATATTACTTTTATAACATTTATGATTTTATCAAATTAAAAGAATTGTGATGTATGATTAACAATTAAAATTCTATCAAAGTACATATTTTTTAGAATTTAATAAAAATGAAGCAGAATTAAAATAACAAAAACAAATAATAAAAAATAAATAATAATACAAAATAATAATCTTGTTTTAAATCTTCCTGAAAGGCAGTAATGGTAATACATGTTTATTTATTTTTTAAAGCAAATAAATAACAAGTGCGACCAGATAAATTGGATGAAATTTTCTCATTCAATAAGTTTTTCATAAATATTATTATCAACAACAAATATTGGTTTAGAATTAATTCATCTGTTTATCTTATTATACAACAAATTGATGGGTCAAACACTATTCTGCCTACTCTTTTTTTTTTTTCTTTCTTTTTTAATAAAACATTATTTAAACTGACATTTTTTGTTTTTTAATTTTTTTTTCTCTGTAATGTGTTTAAAAGACAAAATGTTGATATTTTATTATTTTAATATTTTTTAAAAACATCAAAATATTTAAAGAATATTTAAAAAATGAGAACTGTTACAGAACTTTTTAAAATAAATACTTATTAAAAGAATACAGGAGCAATAAAAATATTGTGACTTACACATTGCTGATACTTGGATAAGATTAAAATAAATCTTTTGGCTTTATTTTATTTTATTTTTTTTAAAGAAATTTAGGGAATATTCTTTGGAAAATGGAGTTTTCATTAATTCATAATTTCAAAAATGAAAGATTATAATAAGATAAAGAAATTCTAATTTTTATTTTAAAATTTGAGAATTAAACAAAAATTAAATGTGAAAAAAAAAGTATTAGGACAGAGAAAAGTAATAAAGATTAAGTTTATAAAAGCGATGAAAGAATCAATAATTTTATATACACATTAATTTGTGAAATAAGATGTGTTTATTTTGTAAAAACTACAGGATCAGGTTTTATTTTACCATGAAAGAAAATCTTGTAACGCAGACTATACACTCAGAAAACTTCATTTAACTCTTTCGGATCTGAATTTTTTTCCATTTTGAACACAAAATTACTTTTCCTTTAATAATGTTAATCACAGCTATCCAAATAGACATACTGAGATTTAAGGATTATCTCATTGTCTGAAATCAAACGAATTTATTTATGTTGTGTACTATTCAATTCATATTTATATGGTAATAGGTTAAGGAAGAGTTTTTGGTGATGTTTGGAAAATATCGTATTACAAACAGATTTAACCGATATTGCAATTTTCTAATGCTTTTTTGAAATTTATCACAAATGATTCGTTCAGAAAAGTAGCTTTTATTTGAAATTAAAAGAGTGAAAAATGAGTATAAATTGAAGGAATCGCCAATGGTGCAAAGAGAACTAAGCAAACTTTTATTATTATTGCTATTACTAAATGTAAAAACATAAATGAAATTCATAATAAGAAAGGCATAATCATATACTAGCATTTCTATATCTAAAAGTAACAAAAGTAATTGTTAGAACAAAATAATATTTGATGAAAAGACATGTACTATTAATAGTACTCCAGACCTGAAAGAGTTAAATAATGCAAAAAATACCATTAGCAAGTTACCAGAACACTCCTGTAATTGGAAAAAGATTTTTCTATGATATCTAAAGACATTTCTGTTTTTTAACTGAAGAATTTCATGAAATTTTGAGCTTCAATTCATGAATTTTTCTTATTTTGAGGGGGAAAAGACATGCCTAATACAGAAAAGTAACAAGCAGCTCAGTTGCTGGAACACCCCTGTGATTTTACAAAAATGCAGCTTTAAATCAGAGAACTTCAGGTAAATTTTTGGTGAACTTTCTGTATTTTGGGGGAAAATAGGGAAAAAAATTTAAATAGAAAAAAAAAAAACTTTTTAATTTGTAGATATTTTCTTAGGGTATGACATTAGAACATTTAATTTAAATAGTTTAAATAGTGAGAATGTTAATTCTCACTTTTGTAATAATAAAATTAACATCTCAATTCACACATTTTTTATCATGGGATTAAAACATTTAATTTAAATAACATTTTTATTTCTGCAATAATAAAATGATAAAATATGTTTGTTAACACAAACAAGACATGCATACAAAAAAAACCCAAAAAATTATATCCAAACAATAAGACTATCTCAAGAGAAAAACAAAAACTGATAAAAAGAAGAAAATAGAAATTTATATTTGCATGGTATATTAAAAATAACATTAATAAATAAAAATAAATAACAGAATTTTTACTGTAACCATTCTACAAGTATTTTCATGAGAATTGATTAAAAGAAACAAACAGACATAATTTAAAAGCAGTTATATTTATTCAAATTTCATTATAAAATTTAATTATGAAGATGCCAATTGCATTTTTTTTATTTGTATACATTGGGAAAAAATATATATTTTTAAAAACTGAGTATATATATCAATGTAAACATATTATTTAAAAAAATTAAAAAAAAAAAAATTGTGAAATAATAAGTATAATGACAAGGAAGAATACAGTATAACCTCTAAAATCCAGAATTATTCAGGATAAGGTGATTCTGGATTTTAAAAACTATGAAATAACTCAAATTCAAAGTAAAAATAATCATACTAATTTATGAAAAGATTTAATTTAATAATTTAATCATTTTATAAATTGTTTTCTTGAATTTATAAAGTTTATTTATCTTATGTTTAGATGTTTTCATTTAAGCATTTCAAACACAGTTGGTTTGGTTACCTTAACTTGAATTAATTAGAAGTTATTTTGTCTCTATTCCTATTAATTGCCAAATTTTCATGCTTAAGCAAAGTTTGTTTGTTCAAAGTGAATTTTAATTAATCTGTCAAACTTTATTAAAAGTAGTATCAATAATTTTGAGACGCTGAGAAATCTATCAATTAGTATATTTATTGATTTCATTTGTAAAAATTAAGAAAAAATTGTTAACTAACATCAAAAGGAATTTATCTAGGTAACTGTAGATGCTTCTGGATTTTAGAAGTTTATTTAAATATATTATTTTTGACATAATTTTATAATTCTTTTAAGCAACTTAAATGGGCAAACAATTCTGAACTGAAATTATACATTTTGTTAAAAATTATTCTGTACAATCACAAATGATACACAGAAACTTTCACTAAAAATATGACAAATGGGTCTTTTTAAAAAAAGAAGGAAAATATTGAGATAAATAAAATATCTGAACATGAAGTGATACTATTAAAAAGGCAGATCAAAATACAAATTTCACTCTTCTATGAAAAACAAGTTGTCACATAAATGAAAGTGCTGTAATAGCTTTGCCATTTTAAGAGAAATATGACAGTGCATGCTCGGATAGAGGGCTGGAAATGCATGCAATATCGTCAGATTCCACCAGATGCATGTGTGATAGCATGAGAGCACATTAAAAGGTGCCGTTCGCATCATGGAGGCCTCCAAATTGTTATACTACGCTAAAGTATTTGTATAACGGATTATAGACTGGGAGGTGGCAGCACATTCATCTTAAAAAAGTTTGCGGATGAAAATTTAGGATTAGTTAAATATTGATTTGCTTATTAAAATGCAATCGGTCTACCAAGTCACACCTTGGTGGAAAACATCTAAAAACCCAATTTTAGCAGTTAACTCGTAAGTTTACCATTGTATTTTCCTGCACCCAAAAGTATGAAAATATGGAAGATTGGGCGACGATAGTTAGGTCCAAGCTGCCGTTGAAAATTAATTGGTAAATCACCATCCCTTCAGAGCTTTCTTGAGAGGGCCAAAGATGTGGTGACATACACTCCATGCCATATACATTTTACATTTCACGATAGAATTTAATTAACACTCACATCTTCTGCTGTTAAAAATGACTTGACTGTGCGCTGACATTGTTTGGAGGAATTCATAATACAAACTATGCCTTTTGACGTGCTCCCACACTATCACACACACATGGGGGAGAATTTGGTGATATTGCATGCATTTCCAGTACTTCACACCTTTTATAGGAGCATGCAGAGTCATCTTTATCTTCAAATGGCTAAGTTGTTACAGCAATGCCACTTTCATTTGGCCAACCCTTATATTTTATTTTTTTTTCAAAATGTGAATGAAATGTTCAAACAATTTACAAATGATAGTAATTACAAAAGAATTTTTAAAAAATGAATACAGTAAGATCACAGCATATCATCCTGTGTTTACATTGTTTGACACGAAAAATGAATTATAAAACATGAAGATTTTTAAAAACTTTTGACTTTACATTTTATAAAGGTAAAGTTTTCCAGAACAGTCGTGTGATACAAACAAACAGAGAAGATTAAAAAAAAAAAAAAAAAAAAAAAAGAGAGAGAATAAGAACCTCTCTTCACTTATAAAAAAGGAATGCAAAATGTTGTGGCTATTTGTATGAGACAGGAAAAATATTTGATATGTACCTTAAAGAAAATCACTCAGTCCTTGTTTATGTAACATGACGTGACAGCTGCATTCAAATGATAACACTTGAAAGAAAAAATGGTATAGTAACATCTGAAGAAAAAAGGAAAGGGAAGATTTTTACGTTAGAAGCAAACCTTGAAATCATAGTTTTTAAAAAGAGGAATGAAGACACTGTAATGACGGCCAACGCCATAATGTCTGCGATGACGTCTCGAAGTCTCATAGCCGAACGAATGAAACTCAGCGCTCTTTGTTTCATTTGCCTAAAAGAAAAAACTTATGATTTTGAAAGAGAACTGATTTGAAGGGATTCAGTTGTTGCTTGGTGCAGCAAGCAAGAACATTTTTCGGCAGGCTCGTGTGTGAGCCATGTAATGTTACAGTTTTAAAGAACATCGGACAGGGTGTTCGAAACCTTATGCCCGGAAGGGGCTTGATATACTCAAGTGCATTTCCGGTTGGATATAGCATATGTGAAAATTAATTGTACATAATGTACATAGTGCAGTGTGGTTGTGTGTATTGTATTTATCGTGTATCTGTGTGTTCATTTGATTAAAGTGAATTGTGAAATTGGACAGAGAGTCGTAGTGTATTTAAATACGACATCACAACACAATAAATTGCTTCAAAGGTGAAGTTAATCCTTATGATTGCAAGAAGAATTAACAAAGAATAACAATGACTATTTGCTGATATGAAGAAAACTCTACCAATAAATACAATGATGATTCACAATCAATACAGTGAGGTTTAAAAAATTAAATCATTGTTAATAATATGGGTTTGAGAATCAGATGTCAGAAATTGTCTTATGAACAAAAAACACAATATCAGATAATGCTAGGTTAATTTTTGAAAAGCTAAATAATAAACCAGATGAAACAGATTAAGAATTTTTCATCAACTGGTTCCATCAATTTAGATAATGTAGCATTTCAAAAACTGGAGAAAGGGATTATGAATTGCAAAATTAAATGAATGACTAAACCTTTCAAAAGTTGGAATGAAAGTTCTTGAATTTTCTCACACAATCAAAGAATAACAATGACTAGAAAAATCTTAGAAAACTCATTTTGCTGTTACATAGATCTTATGACTGTTCTAATCTTAAGATTGAGGGGGGGGGGGGGAATGTTCTGTTCAAACTTTATTGCAGCATTTTTACACATCTTCAAAGACAAATTTGATAGGTAGGATAACAACAAATCTTCAGTAGTAATTTATTGATTTATTCAAAATTTTTGTATTGCAAATACAGTTTTTTAAATGTAAATTGTATGTAACATTATCCTTAAATATAATACAATAATATTTTTGTTAGATTTTGGTGAATTTTTATTGTTTATAATAATTTACTTCAAATTACATCGCTAGTCTTGAAACAAAATGCCGATGTAAGTAAGGTATTACTGTATTAAAAAAATTATTTTATACAAAAGACATTTTAGTTTATTTTAAAGATATGATTTATTTAATGAAACATAAAGCCAAGCTAGTACTTATGTTCTTAAAACATCAGACAAATGTACAAATTTCAGCAATTACATTCATAGTAAATATAATAGAAATTTTATAAAATTAATACAATAAAACTAAATGCATGAGATTCTCTTCTTAAAATATCATTATAAAACACTTGTAAAAAAAAATAATTTAAATTGTGGTATTGCAATGTTCTAGATCAGTGGCTCCCAATAAACCTAACATAAAACTCATAATTTTTTTTTTTTTTTTTTTTTTTGATAACTGCATTTCAACTTCTGACAATGAAGTTTTCCAACTCCTCTCTAGCTGTATATTATTCCAGAGCAGAAGATAGATTTTAAACTGAATTTTTTGTGCATTATTATCTAAGTTAAAAATTATACAAGCTAATTAATTTCTAATAGTTTTATTTGAAATGTCAAGTCCGTTACTTGTCAAGTCTGTTACCATATTTGTAAGCGGTGAAATGCAAGTTGCTAAGTAAGTTTACTAAATAGTTTTAGAAGGTGTGTAAATTATTATCTAAGTTAGACAGTATACAAGCTAGTTCATTTTAAAAGTTTTATTTGAAATGTCAAGTCCGTTACCATGAAATGTAAGCGAATGGTGAAAATAGCCCATATGAATATTAATTGAATAGTATGCAAAACAACACTATTCGTTATCTTTCAGGCAATAAAATATTTGTTAAACACTACTTTATCTATTTGGATAGCTAGTGTTAATGTTATTACAGTAAAACCCCGATAATTCAGATTAATTGGGACCAAACCCAATCCGGATTATCGAAAATCCAGATTATCCAGAGAATTAGAAAAAAAATTAAATAAAAGAAAACATACTTACAGAAAATCACCTTCATGTTAAACGTATTGAATATTCACAGTCAGTAAAAATGTTTACTTAGTTTAATTGTTCCAAAAAGATCTCAGAAAAAGTTTTTTTTTTTTTTTTTTTTTTTTTAAATTCAAAATATGATGATGAAACAAGTTAATGTGATGGAAATTAGACAATCGTTTCTCAAATTTGAAAAAAAAAAAAAAAAAAAAAAAATATGACCATACCAGTCCAGATTATCTGAAGATCCAGATTCACGGGGTCAGAATTAGTGGGGTTCTATAGTATCAAAGTAATTTTTTCTAAAAGTTGAAAAAAAACTCAGATCCGAAAGGGTTAATGTTGTGGAAGGTGACTACATGTACACATTGCACTGTGTTGGCTCTATGTATATGCTACATGTGCCTGAATATAAAATCAATAATGTGAAGATTTTTCTCATTGGGAAATTGGTAGATGAGAGGGCAGTATCGAATCAAGAATCTCCTCCCTCCTCCATCCCAATAACGATCAAAATTATGGGGAAAATGGCAAGGTCTAGTCAGTCTTCTGCACATTGTGAAATTAGTTAAATGGAAGTTGCACTCCTCAACAAATTCTGGACACCTGATCAGTCATTTCAATTAATCAGGAGACATTAAAAACAAAAAATATTTGTAACATTAATTTTGGACACTAAAATAGAATCTTGGTCACAAAGACAGCCAGATAAGAAGATAAAATCTACACTGTGCCTCGTAATTTGTTAATGATCCCTAATTCAGGGACAAAAAAAATTATTTGCTGATACCATTATTAATCTGATTTGATTTTAGAGTCTACTAGGTACTAGATATCCAACTTGCACTAGATACCCTCCAGATGAATTTTCAGAACCACCTATTGGGAACCACTGTTCAGAACAATTACAGTAGACTCCCTCAAATCCGCACAGCTTGGGACCAGAGGTTTTGCGGATTTCTGGTCATTATTTTATTTACATTTTTTAAACAGTAATTTGAATGTAATTAACAATGAAATCGAAACTATTCTAAAGGCTTACAATATAATAAAATATTAAAATAAGTAAAAAACTAAAATAATAAAAATTTAGACAGTTTTTAACATGATTAAAATATTTATTGCAAAGGTCAAGTTAATAAATAATGTATGACTAAATATTTATTATAATGATAAGATGTATTTTTCACGTGAAATTTGCTTTATAAAGATACATTAGTAATTCACATCAAAATCATAAAATAAGGAAATTTTATTTCAGGTTTAGCCAGAATTAATAACCAAAAAAGTTTAGTTAATACATAAATATATTTGGTAACAAGATAACAATTACCAGTAATAACAGCAATATCTTGTATTTTTTTAGAAATAAATTTATTCTTCCTTCATGAAAACACATGAATTCAATAATATAAATGATAATTACAAATTAAAATATATATGGAATTGATATAAAATTTAAAAAGTAGAATTTTGTCCCTACATATGAACTGGATGTTTCATTGTTTACATCTGTAAATTATGTGCGGATTTTAGGAGTGCAGATTTAAGGGAGTCTACTGTATAATTTTTGTAAAATGGAAAATATATTGAAAACCAATAATGTCAAAGATCACTAGGCATGCATTTATGCTTTTGTAAAGTGACTTTATGGGTAAAATCTTTTTTGCAAACTTTGCAATGAAATGGGCGTTCACCAGTATGCCGTCGAAAATGTGTTTTAAGACTTGATTTCTGTGAAAATGTTTGTGAACAGACAGTACATTTAAATGGCTTTTCACCAGTGTGTGTCCTCTGGTGATCTTGAATGTGAGTGGCAACATTTGTTGCATATGAACAGAATCCACACTGATACTTGAGTACTTTGGAAGAACATTCTTGAAAATAGGTTACTTTCATGATGGCTAGAAAAAGCAAAAATTTATGATAGAAATGCTACAAAAGATGACAAAAATAATAACAATACTCAATCTCTTGATTAGCTATACATAAAAAAGAAAAGGTTTCAAACTTTTAATTATTGTTATTTAGTTTTCAAAGTCCTTCAAAACAAACTTTATGAACTTTGTATAAAAATCTTTAAAAATAAAAAAGGAAAATAAAAAATAATAATAACTGCATAAAACACATGCCTATCAAAATTGAAGGATGGATATATATTTGATAAAGCAGGTTTTTCACACTTTTCCTGAATAAATAAATAAAAACTTAGACATTTTAAACCCTTTTTAAGATATGTCTAAAAATATAACATTTTAAAAAGCATACAATGAAACAAGTGAAAAAGCAAACTGCACTTGTTGGCTTATTCTGCCTTCTTATTTTGCATATTAAGGGTTGCCATTCAGACAAATATATTTTTGTATTAACATCAGCTCTCGGATATTAAACAGACAATCATTGCTCTGAATTTTTAGAAAGTTTTAGTAACTTTTTCTTTAATTTTAAAAGCTTTTCAATATAAGTTTAATAAAGAGCCTTTAAAGAGAAAAAGGGGAAAAAAAAAAGCCTGCATGAAATGCATATTTAACAAAACTGAGGAATGAATACATACTTGACAAAACACATGGCTTTCAACCTTCGCCTAAATAATGTAAATAAATAAATGAAAAGATTTTAAGCCTTTTTTTTTTTTTTTTGATTTGTATAAAAAATACAGCACATAAAAAAGCATACAAATGAAATGTGTAAAAAAACAAGCTGCACTTGTCCACTTATTCTACCTTTATATTTTGCATATTAAAAGTTGCCATACAGACAAAAATACTCTAGTATTAATATTTAGTGTAGGATAATATATAGAGATACATAATTTCTCTAGATTTAGTAGGTGGTAAAATATATAGACAGGGAAACAGTTGCATGAACAAGCACTTCATCAAGTTGACAGTTGAAATTCTTGGATTAATTAAAACTTGATCTGTACATTAACTTGCAACTGGTCTGCCATGTCATACTTTTGTGAAAAATACCTGCAAGGCAGGTTTTAGCAGCTGACAAGTAGATTTACCATTGTATTTTTTTTTTTTTTTTTTTTTTTTTTTTTTTTTTAGTTTTCCATGTTCTCATATTTTTGAAATGCAAGAAAACACAATGATAAACCTATCAATTAACCACTAAAATCAGGTCTGCAGGTGGTTTTCACCAAGACATGACTTGGCAGATCAGTTATATTTTAATATGTTAAACAAATTTTCCTAATCCTGGAATTTCAGCTGCCAGTTTAATGAGGTGCTGGTCTAAGGAATTGCCTTCCGGCCTAATAGAATATATATATCTGCATTCTATTTAAAAAAAAAAAAAAAAAAAAAAAAAAAAAAAAAAAAAATCAAGTATTTTAAGAATTTTGGAAGAAAATTAAATATAAGTAAGAAAGAAGTATAAGTAAGAAAAGTAAAAATAAGAACTTTTAAATACTTTGATGGTAACAAACTTCAAGTCTAACATTTTGGCCAAAATGAGAATAATGATTTTAATATTTGCAATTAATAGTAAAGGGGAAATTATACTTGAAATAAAATTTTCATATTATTTATGAAAAAAAAATTACCAAGAAAGTGTTTATTCTAGTTTATTTATATTTTAATAAAATATTATTTATATCTTATATTTTATTATTTATATTTTAAAACATGATATTTGAAGATTTAAAAAATGCTTTACATATATACAGTGGCGGTCAAAAGTTTCCGGCCAGCAAAATTTTTTCAATTTATTTGGAAGAATACAGATACAGTTGAACCTCGAAAATCCGGACCTCCAAATTCCGGAAATCTCTAAAATCCGGACATTTTTCCGATTTCAGTTTTATTAATTTTTAAAATAAGACATAGCTGTAATTTTCACCAACTGCAGTTAAATTCTGATAACTATACTAAAAAAATATATATAGATACATTCTGGTTAATATTGTAATGACTTGCCGTTAATTAAAGACTTTATTATTACAAAAATTAAAAAGCATTCAACAAAATTTACAGTAATGAATCATGATGAAATGAATGAATCGTTGAATTAATCATGAATTTTGATACTTGAAAAAATTTGGTTAAAAAAAAAAAAAAAAAAAAAAAAACGTAAATTCTGTCGAAAAAATGCAGAAAAAACGGAGAAATTTGTAAAAAAAAAAGAAAGCCAAAACAAGCATGAAATCAATTAAAAAATCTTGAAAAAACACACATTTCATCAAAGATTCATGATTCATTCATTTCATAATGATTCGTCTCACTCTCAATCACTTTTGAGAATCGGGAGGAAGGGTGCTTTCTCGGGATTTTTTGAAAATTTCAAATTCTTCATAAAGTGGGGAGGGGGCGTTTGATCAGGAAGAGCGGATTAACGGGATTTTACGGTATTATATAGCCATAAAAAAAGATTTTTTAATAAACCTCCAAAATCTGGAAAATTCGAAAATCCGGAATCGCCGCGGTCCCGACGGTTCCGGATTTTCGAGGTTCAACTGTATGAAGAGGAATCTCAAAGTGATACTTATACATTTTACTGACATAATAGTTAGGAATTTACTTATAAAAGAACGTGTAAATATCAATAAATTTAATTGAAAAATGTAAGTATAAAGGAAAATGTAGGTTCTCAAAAGTTTTCGGCCACCTTCACATATTTGTAAAAAAGTGGTATTGTAATAGAAAATTACAGTGATCAACAACATTTACAATTAGTATTTTATCATATTACTATTTTATTAGCTTTAATAATAAGTACTGTGGTGCAGCAACGTGAAATTCATACAATCAACAGTTAAAGATGGTCTTTGGTACTTTTTTTTCACATTTCTTGCAATTTTGGAGAAATTTCAGCTGAGTTGGAATATTTATAGTTCCGCAGACTTTTGCCAACTTCTTTCCAAAGATTTTCTATTAGATTCATGTTGGGCGTTTGGGCTGACCATTTCAAAAACGAAAAATTTTGTGTGAAAACCATTGCTTATCGAGACTTGCATACATTATTTATGTCGTTATCATGTTAAGAAAAAGAGTTGCAACCAAATTTTTTTCTCTAATAAAGCAGAAAATGGTCTTGCTAGATATCCTTATACATTGTATCATTCACTTGGCTGTGGATTTCAAATAACGGACCGACATTTTTTGAAGAAAATATTCCCCATGGCATAACGTACCTCCACCATGCTTCATTGTAGGAATAACTTAGGTCGAATGATATCTTTTGTTGTTAGGTCATCTGAAGTTATGTCTGCCATCACTTCTAAAACTTTTTTGAATTTGATTAATGGAAAAATAGAACTTTTGTCCAGTTTTCACTTGACCAGACTTTGTGTCCCTTGGAAAATGCCAGTAGGGTACGTCGGTATTTTTTTTACCTCTGAAAAATTTCTAACACCGACTCTTCCATAAAGTTCTGTATAACGTCAGCATCATTACATGGTAGAAAAACTTATTCCAGCAATATTTTCTTTCCGTAAATCGCAGTATATTCCAACGGAATTTTCATGCGGATTACCAATGGTTTTTCTCCTGATAATTCTTTCCACAGGAATAGTAATTTTCCGGGGTCTCTCGGACCTCTGAAAGTCCTAAAAGCCATGGCCATCTTTATATAATTGTAAAATATCATTTACAGTCTAATTTACCGATCGATAACGTAGCTGTAATATTTCAGGAAAATTGGCCTTTTAGCGACAAACTCATCACTCATTTATGAACAATAATTGATGAACTTTTCAAATTTGAATTCAAACTATGCTATACACGTTGATTCATTCATAAACATAACCAAAAAACAATTTACGGATAGAAAAAAACTAAAGAATGATAAGTGGCCGGAAAGTTTTAAGAACATGCGTTTTCTTTTATACTTAATTTTGTCAATTAAATTTATTGATATTTACACGTTCTTCTATAAGTAAGTTCCTAACTAATATGTCAATAAAATGTAAAAGTATCGCTTTGAGATTCCTCTTCATATGGGTATACTCACAAATTAACTGAAAAATTTTTGCTGACCGGAAACTTTTGACTGCCACTGTACATACATACATATATACAACAAAAATTAGAAAACATTCTTGGAGTTCATCAAAATATGTAAATAAAAACAGAAAAAATTAACATTTATATGTATAACACTGAGATTAAAGAAGTGCAAAGTTATGTGTACCTAGGACAGGAAATTTCATCAGATAATAGTATCATGAATGAAATCAATAGAAGAATAAGAAATGGGTGGAGTGCTTTCGGGAAGAACAGTATTATTCTGAAGAGTAATATGCCTCTTTGTTTGAAAAGAAAAGTTTTTAATCAATGTATTTTACCTGCATTAACCTACGGAGCAGAAACATGGACACTAACAAAACGGATGATACAAAGATTACAAACAGCACAGAGAAGCATGGAAAGATGTATGCTAGGCATAACTAGAAGAGACAGAAAGAGGATAACCTGGATAAGAAATCAAACAAAAGTTTTTGACATCCTTGAAAGAATCAAGCAGCTAAAATGGAAATGGGCTGGACACATTGCAAGAAGACAAGACAATAGATGGAGCACAAATATACTACAGTGGTATCCTAGAGATGTAAAACGACCAAGAAGACGACCACAAGTAAGATGGAGTGACGAAATTAGAAAAGTGGCTGGTGTAAATTGGATGACGAAAGCATTAGACAGAAAACATCGGAAAAATCTGGGGGAGACCTACATCCAGCAGTGGATCGAAAACGGTTGCTGATGATGATGATATGATACTACCAATTCAGAATGAAATACTTACTTTAAATGAACAATTTAAGTCAATAGTTAGGTAATTCAGCATTTAGAGCAACTCAACATACACTAAAAAGTAAAACACTGCCATTTAAAATGAAGTAACATCACTGCCATTACTAAATAATTGCAAAAATTCCTATATCTTATGTTTACGAAAAAATATATATATATAAATGAAATACAAATCCTTGAGCAAAATGCATAGATTTTTAAGAATCATTTATTACATTCATTACATTATTTATATCGTTGTTTATTATTTTTCTGTAATTTCTACACTTTTATTTTATACATGCAAAGTTTTATAAAGCGGGGAATGTGAGCTTATAGATATATAGCACCTAAAAAAGGAATATACACTCCTGGACAAAATTATAAACTCAGAAACTTTTCAATTTGTTTATATCATAATATAAATAAACTTGGGTTTACATTAATAAAATAATGATGAATATTCATAATAAGACATCTAAATTTAATATAACTTATTTAAATTACCTACTCCATATTATTTATAAGAAAATACATATCTTAAAAAAATAACATTATGTGAGACGTGGACAAAAATATAAATTCAAAGTTATAAATTTCTATATTCTGGCACATTTGAAATAAATAAATGCATTTTATGATAAAAAACTAATAAATGAAGTCATTATGGATCACTACATTTCAATATATCAATACATGTTTTATTTTTTCTCATAAAATAACATTATGTGAGACCTGGACAAAATTATAAACTCAAAGTTATGAATTTTCATACTCTGGTTATGGCTCAGATAACATAAGATACTACTGGTACGATATCGAACATGAAGAACGGCATATCTTTAATTGAAACTTTGATGGAAGATCCGTGATGGTGTAGGCAAGGTTTTTTTCAGAATGGCAAACTGTTCTGGCTTTTCTTAATGGAAAACAAAAAGCAGAAGACAACCAGTTAATGTTAGAAGATAATCTTTTGCCATATGAACCATTGATCACCGGGGTAAATTGGGTGTTTCAGCAAGATAATGCAGTAATACACTCTGCAAAAAGTATAAAAGACTGGCTGCAGTGCTATCATGTAAATATCTTGAATTGGGCAGCCTGCAGACCTGATCTGAACCCCATTGAAAATTATTGGGGTACAAGCTGTCGCGATGGATGTCACAAAACACAAATGATTTAAAAATGGCTATACATTCAACCTGGAACCAGTTGGAAAAACTTGTTCAATTCTATGCCGAATTGCATATTGGAAGCCATTCAGAAAAATGATGGTTTAACACACTTTTAAATGTATGCATTAATACTTTGCTCCAGGATTCAAAAGTACATTCACTTCTTAAAATCTATAATTTTATGTTTTCAATTTGCACATATACTATATTTATATTACTCATCTTTTTTGAAAAAAAAAAAAATAAATAAAAATACATGGATGTATTGAAATATAATCATCGCTAATAACTTCATTTATTAGTTTATTATTACAAAATGCATTTATTTATATCAAAAATACCAAAGTGTAGAAATTCATAACTTTGAGTTTATAATTTTGTCCAGATCTCACATAATGTTATTTTATGAGAAAAATTAAAATATGTATTGATGTATTGATCCATAATGACTCCATTTATTAGTTTCTTGTCACAAAATCCATTTATTCATATCAAATAAGCCAGAATATCGAAATTCATAACTTTGAGTTTATAATTTTGTCCAGGTCTTTCATGTTATTTTTTTTAAGTAATGTATTTTCTTATTTAAATTATTTGCCCCATTTTATTTATGAGTTATATTAAATTTAAATGTCTTAATATAAATATTCATCTTTATTTTATAAATTTAAAGCTAAGTTTATTTATATTATGATTTAAAAAAATTAAAAATTTTCTGAGTTTATAATTTTGTCCAGGAGTGTATATTGGCAACTTGTTTATTATGGCTTAGTCAAACATTACATGAATACTTTTTGGACAGAAAATAATTTTCTGTAGATATTACAGCTAAAATCTTTATATTAATTTATAAATTATCGTATGCACTATACAGATATTGATTGATTTATAAATTTTAAGTTAGTGCAGTTATCTTTTCAGATAATCTCTCAATTAATACGGAGAAAATTTCAATCAATGCACAAATTGTGGAATAAGTGATCTCATTTTTCCAGCATATTACAACTGAATTATTATATGCCAGTGATATCAAAACCTTGTGATCACAGGATTGGAAATTTTTTTTATGTATTTTGATAACAAAATGTCATACTACAAAATGAGTTAGGTATGACAAGCCTAAAATATGTTCAATTAAATTTATTACTATTAAAAAGCTACATTATGATTTATGTTATTGTAGAAAACTGACACTTGGCAAGCATCCTAACATGAAAAACAGATGCCACTGTCAAAAATTCAAAACAAAATAAGTATGAAATTTTATCATCAGCCACTTCCTTAAAATAGATATGACAGACTTTTCTGGCAGAATAAAAATTGTCATACTAAGTTTTTCTGAAGGAGCAAAAAAAATTCTATAAAATGTTCCGAGAGTGATCAATATCCATGATAACAATAAAACATTATATCTTTTTAATAAAAATTATAATTAGATTAAGCATACCTTTGGTTTGTTAAACCTAACTCATTTTGTTTGCATTACCTTTTCACTAATGATTTACATTAAAATTTCCCAATCTGAAGTCAGTTATTAGAAAAGTAAAACAAACGTTTGACAAAAAATGTAACAACAATTGGATTAAGGTATTATGAAGAACTGTAAATGAAACAAAATTCTGACAAGAAATGTATGATCAATAGCACAATTACACAAAAGTACCTTTTAACTATACTAGTTCACGGACAATACTACAGTATAACATCTTTAATCCGGACATCTATTATCCAGAAACTTCTGTAATCTGGACATTTCAATACGTTTTTATTTTGAATTAGAGATAATAGATGGCACCACAGCACATACATAAATGAATTTCAGAAAATAGTTAAGAAAATGAAAGGATTATATAACACAATATTTTTTTTCAATTTTGAAACTATAAGAACTTTCTAATTACATGTGTATTTAATATAGGTGTCTTTTTAGATATTAAGTTCTAAAAATTTAGGATTAGTAGTAATTTCAATATTTTTCTTTTTCCATTTTTCTTATAATTGTAAGTCTTAAATTTCTCACTGTAATTTTTTTGGGTTTAGTATTTAATTTTTTAATATTTTTCATGAGAAGTGTATTATTCTAGTGATTTGCATTATTTATTGAGTATTCATAAATCAGAATTCACAATTTTTTAAAAAATCATACATTTGTTGTTTTTAAAATTTACGATAGATGGCGACACTGCATAAAATATACATAGATTTTTTTATAAACATTCATTTTTGAGCATTTTGTATTGATTTATCTAAATGTTTTTAACTATCTAGTTTCTTGCCTTTTTTGTATTGCCATAATAATCAGAGATATTACTAGTATTACCATTAATCTACATGCATTTTAGTTACAAAATTTCTGTAATCCGGACTCATTCTAATCATGATGAATGACGATTCTGGATTAAAGAAATTATACTGTACTACATTACAAGACACTGGGAACAGATGCACACACATGTCTGCTAAAGTTGCACTTTTGGCTAAAACTCTTTTTACATAAACTGCAATAGAATGGACGTTCGCCTGTATGAGAACGACGGTGAACTTTGAGATAGGACTTCTGGGTAAAGGATTTCAAACAAATGTCACACTGGTACGGCTTTTCTCCTGTGTGTGTCCGCACATGATCATGATAATGGGTGGGATAATTAGTCGCATAGGAACAAAACGGACACTGATGTCTGGCTGATGTCACTTGGGAGTTCACACTCAACTTGGTCGTATCTAAATCAATGAGTAAAAAAAAAAAAAGAAATGTAATATAAACAAATAAAAATTTATTAATATTAAAAAAATGACCCAGGTGCAAAAAATTACTCTAAAACTCTTTTTACATAAACTACAATAGAATGGACATTCCTCTGTATGAGAACGCCGATGAACTTTAAGATAGGACTTCTGAGTAAAGAATTTCAACCAAATATCAGTGCACTACTTTGTTATCCCCATCGACCAAAAAATTATCGCCAAATTATAAGATTAAATGGCAACAATTGGTGATCGTGAATGTCACATTCAATGACATTAAATACGATACATGTGTTTGAAAATGTCATTAAGTGATTTTTATTTTTATTTTTATTAATTATTTGACTAATTATTTGTTTTTTTGTCATTTAAAACAAAAATTAAGTCAATATGTATAATTTGGCTATTAGTTTGGCAATTTGTATAATTTGGCAAAATTGGTCGACAGGATAACCAAGTAGTACGCAAATATCACACTTGTACGGTTTTTTCCTGTGTGTATCTGCACATGATCATGAAAATGGCTGGGATAATTAGTCGCATAGGAACAAAACGGACACTGATGTCTGGCTGATGTCACCTGGGAGTTCACACTACAATTCAACTTCGTAGTTTCTAAATGAATAAGTAAATAAATTATACACATAAAAATGTAATATAAACAAGAAAAAATTTATTAATATTAAAATAACCCAGGTGCAAAAAATTACACACTCTAAAACTCCTCCTACATAAGCTACAATAAGATGGACGTTCCCCTGTATGAGAACGGTGATGAACTTTAAGGCCCCTATCCCTGCCCGCAAAGACATTCGCAAGCTAATACTATTCCTATGGGTACGCATTTATCTAATAACTCTTTCGCATTTGGACATTTTTAAATATTTTTTTTTTCCACTGGATAGCTGAGGTCCCTCTCAAGATTGCTCCTTGATTAGTTTTTTGATTTTGATTGCAGATATGTTTTATAAAGTTACTTTCACTTTCAGAACCGGTTTTGGAAGTGAAAGTAACTTTATAAAAATACCACTGACCAAAATCAAAAGAGTAATCAAAGACCGTTGTTGAGAGGTACCTCAGCTATCCAATACAAAAAAAATTATTTAAAAATGTCAAAATGCGAAAAAGTTATTAGAAAAATGCCTTCCCATAGGAATAGCATTAGCTCGCGAGTGTCTTCGTGGGCAGGTACAGGGGCCTAATACCCTGTTCGCACTGGGATAGTTGAGTCACTTAAATTTTTTGAAGCGGGATACCTGGAATTAGGCTTCACCTGTTCGCACTTGCTAAATATTTTAAGTGACTTAACTTGGCCAAACTGACATCTGAGCATGCGCATAAGTTCTGAAATTTGTAACTGCAACTTGCAATGCTTTTTTGTTTACACAGCAATTATCCTGACATATTTCAATTAAAAAATTAATTTCGTCATGTTCCTAATTTATTTTTCGGGAGGAAATAACAGGTTTAACATTTTCAATTTTTGACCTTTGATTACAAAAAAAATTCCACAAACACACGTGTTAAGCAATTGGGGTGAACAAATAACAATTTGAAATAATTTATAATTATTTGTAGGACTCAACTTCAGTAATTTAATAATCAGAATTAAATATTCTAAAATTCAGAAATAATAATTAAATATTCAGAAGGCATGTTTCCACTCAACTCATAGTTAAGAGAGCAAGCTCACTTAAGCAAGTTTCAGAAACTTGCTCAAGCAAGAAGCTTGATTCCGGGTACGACCGCTTCAAAAAACTTCAAGTTAAGTGACTTAACTTTCTCAGTGCGAACAGGGTATAAAGGTAGGACTTCTGAGCAAAGAATTTCAAACAAATATCACACTGATATGGTTTTTCTCCTGTGTGTGTCCGCACATGACCATGAAAATGGCTGGGATAATTAGTCGCATAGGAATAAAACGGGCACCGATGTCTGGCCGATTTCATCTGGGAATTCACATTACAATTCAACTTCGTAGCATCTAAATGAACGAGTAAAAAGTTTATACATAAATGTAATATAAACAAGTAAAAATTTATTATTAATAAAATAATCCGGGTGCAAAAAATTACACTCTAAATTGTATTAATTACTTAAAACTGAATGAACACAAAACAAGGATTTTGTTTTTAAACATAATCAAATTTATATAATAAGTTAATTGGCGAATTTAGCAAAATCGTAGTTGCAACCCATTGGTGTAAATATAAATGTAGAGGTCACTATAACATGAGGCAGTGGTGCAGAATATCTCCAATCTGGCAATCTAGAATTGGGGAAAATTTTGGAGAAAAATATACTATTGATTTTAACAATAAATTACATAGTTCTCAGATATATAAAAAAAATTAACTACAAACAAAAAGACAAATATGGCGACTTTTAGAAAATCACTCTCAGACTAATACTTGCACATAAGTTGAGAAATTTTGGAAAATGAAAAAAAAAAAAAAAAAAAAAAAAAAAAATTCTATACCTACAGCAATACAGAATGTATATAAGCCTATAACATATCTTAAAATTTTGGGGAGATTTTCATGTAAATTGGGAGAACTATTGGGAGTAAAGCCATTTTCTGCATTCCTGACATGAAATGCTGAATCTTACACTGTCTACTGACAAAAACATTAGCCTCCTTTTCTGCAATCAGTTGGATAATCAATAATTTTAGATAAAATCTTAAAATGATTTTTACTTATTATTGAAATAGTTGCAAAAAACATTAAGATGTATCGCATGATCCAGGGGAAATTTTTTCTGTTACTTAAAAATATATATATAATAATGTGATATAAGTTTAGGTATGTGTGTGTCTGTGTGTGTGTGTGTGGGGGGGGGGGGGATAGATTAGTAAAACAGATTGCAGCAGGGCTAGCTCATCACTACATACACTTATCATAATTGCCGCCAGGTTTTTATTTTCTGAGTCAAATAAATATAATTTTAACCAGAAAACCTTATGAATAAATTCAAATAAATTCCTTACAAAAGCAAAATCCACATTATTAAATAAATATTCTGCTTATTTGATCTTCTAAGGGAAAAAAAAAAAAAAAAAAAAAAAAAAAAAAAACAGAAGGTTGAAGGTTAAGCAAATGCAAAATAGCTTTTTATATTTTCTTTCTTTTTTGTGACAAGGAATATATTATGCATTATTGTAGGAACTTAAACATCATGGACTTTTCATCATTGGAATAATACTTAAAAATTGTTAAAATACATGTACTGAAATGATTCTGATTACAGAGAACTTAGAAGACATGCATAAAACATTGTTTTGAATGAAACTTGAAAATAATCACATTTTTGAGCATGTCAAAATCAGTTTGACTAATTGCAGAGATAAAAAAATATATGATTTGCAGTCATAACAGTTTTTAGTTTTTATTGTGACATAAATTGAAAATAATTTTTTTCATATTCTAAACTGAGCAATTCAATTGAATTAAAATTTGCAACAAATTTAAACATGAATGGCATAAGACTTTGCTTTGATGCAATATTATGATCCCTAATGATGAATGTTTTTGATAAATCAATGAAAATTGAGTGGAAAGATCAGTTTTTAATTAAAAATCAAATAAAAAATGATTTTCTTTTTTTTTTTATGATTAAAACATCTTTAAACAAAATTCAAATTCTAGAATCCAGATATTTTGGGTCCCCTCATTTTATAGGCACTTGCCAAGTGCCTATTTGTCTTGTTAATGATAGAAGACTAGATTGCAGAGCAATTTTTTTTTTCACATTTTCATAAATAAATTTAAAAAGAAAATGTATTTTTGCTAAAAAGCAAAATATTTAGAAACATTCAAAATTCATAATTTTTATACAAATGTTTGCAGGACAATAAGGAAACTACTGAAAATATCAAAAAGGATTCTTTATTAAGTATATCTGCATTTAACGACATATTTCCATAATAGGCAAATCTAAATAAGAAAATATTGAAATTTAAATATGATGCATGAAATTAACTGCTTCACTGATTTGCATATTCTTTAAATAATTAATCTCTATGCTTATTTTCCTTAGTCATTTTTTATATTAAAAAAAAAAAAAAAAAAGATTCTAAATGATGTGATTTAAGGTTGTTTGTTCTCAATTGCTTTGCTCAACAACCGCAAAACGTTTTGACACATTTACAAATTCATTTTTCAACAAAATGATATAAAATTAGAAGGCCTGACTATGGAACCGATTTGGAGTCTAGCTTAGTTTTCCATTTTAAAATAATTAAATTACCTATTGAGTTATAAGCGATTTTGATCATGTGACAACACGCTTTTCTCTCTTAGCAAGACTGGTTTTTCTGCTTTCGTCGAGAAATGCTGTTCAAATCATTAACTAGTGTACATTCTAGGCCATTTTTGAAAGGTGCAGCACCCTGCCCTTTTACAAAGTTACAAAATGCACCCTGCCCTTTTTAAAAGTAGTAAAATGCACCACTGGTTTTACCCAGAGATTTTTAATAAATATTTTTTTTTATTCCGTAGTGTTTCTAAATTTGTATGCCCAAAAATGATAGATTTTTTTCATTTCTTTAAGAAAAAGAACATAAAACTATTGAATCATGTTTTAATTTAATTGTATTTTTAATTTTTATATCATAAAATCATTCGAAATTAATGTTACTTTATTTATCATATTTAAAAATTATGTGTTTCATTGCTTTTTTTTCCCCCCTTCTAAAGGCAATAACAATTTTTTTTCTGGCAAAAGTGCCCTTTTCTGCTGCAGTAGTGCCTTTTGTAGTGAATAGTAGGGATGGGACGAATATTTGGCCACTATTCAGTATTCGGCCCTTTTGCCAAATATTCGGTTGGCCGAATATTAAAGGCTTGTTGACCAAATACCTGTAGCTGAATATTTAGAGATATCTCGTCGAATAGTGAAAGATACCTTGCCAAATAAATTTAGGACTTAAAGAATTTCATTTCTTGCATTTTTTTTTTTTTTTTTTTTTTTTTTTCTTCTCTAATCCAAATTGGCTATTTCAATCATGAAGTCATTCTCATTTTTACCTTCAAAATATGCAGTTATTCAGATACTAAAAAATATACAACCTTTCTATATATACGATTAGAATTAGTGATATTTTAGAAAATTCTTTCCCAAGTTGTAGATTTAATTGTACATGAAATGTCTTCATTAGAGAATGATATAAAAGCACTTATAGGAAAAAAATAAAAAACCCACTGCCTTATTCTAAAACACTCGAATATTTATTAATGTCTGCAAATTCCAAACACATATAAAAGAAAGCTCCTATAAAATTCACAACTTATTTTTTATAAAGTAAGAAATGAAAAAATTCATTCACTAGGTGTATTAACGAAGATTCATTTTCAAAATTAAATATCAAATATCACTATTCCAAATACAACAATACATTTAATAATGTATGGTGTCAATTTAGATGCGCATTAGCTGACACAACTTGCTTTATGAAGATGATTTTATAAATATTTAAACATAAATTCTAAACAATACTGAAAAGAAAAAAAATTTTTTTTAGTTCTGAGAGAGATTAAGAATATTATTAATTTTGGATGGAAGAAAGAGTAAAAGTATCATTTGATAGTAAAAGTGAAGTACACATTCTTCATATTTTAATGGAAATATTTTACCATCCTGACTTACTGAAAATCAATTTAATGTACATTAGGATAAAAGAATAAAATGCAATTTCATAATTTTTTGTGTTAAAATAAGTTTTTCAAATTAAAAAATACATTAAGTACAATTAAGAGTAATAATTATTAATGAGCTCCTATTTTTAAAATTATATGTAAATTTATTTTCTTTATTGGAAAAAAAGTTAGTATTCAGCCTAAAATTTGGCCGAATATTTGATATTCGGCCAAATCACTATTTGTCCCATCCCTAAAGAATAGCACCATGCCCTTTTTATTTCTAGAGTGAACACTACATTAACTTTGACTGCTTGATCTAAAAAACTTATTGCATTTGAAAAAAAAAAAAACAGAAAAATGAGTGCAATTAGACAGTTTCTGAACAACAATACCTGCTAATTTCATGCATTTCCGAACAAAAATAAATTAAAACTTATGTCACAAAGTTGCCGTTTTCGATTTAAGAACACCCTTAATAAAAAAAATTCATGAGCATATATCCTATTATTTAGACATTCACATTTTATCCATAAAGTACTCTCAAATACATCATTTATACACTATGATACAATGAAAAATTGGCAGGAAAATATCTAAAATGAAATAAAATGAAATACGCATAACAATAATTTTCTAGAAAAGTTTAAATGAAATTTCATTTTTTATTAATAATAGGGATGTACCAAATATTCGGCATCTATTCGGTATTTGGCCATGTTACCGAATATTCGGTTAGGCCAAATATCAAACTATTCATTTAAGCTGAATATTAGGCTTGGCCGAATATGAAACTATTCGACCTGCCAAATATTCGGTTTGGCCGAATCCAATACTTAATAAAGCCTTTTAAAACACATTTTTAAAAACTTTTCACTATTTCTACTTTTAACTGTCAATTTATAAATAAATTTAAAATAATTAGAAAGAAAATCATATTTAAATGAAATAGAACGTTTTTACATTATTTATTCGCTGTTTTAAAGTTTAACATAACAAAAATAATCATGAGAAGGATTAAAATGGTGATTTATTAGGATTCTCCTATGAAATAAATGATGCGAGTGCAGATACAAGTTCCTAAATTTTATTTAGCAAGTAATCGGTTTCTTGCTTTTCCCAAATAAAAGTCCTTAAACAAGAAAGAAAAACTTTTGAGATTAGTAATAGCTATCAAAGCAGACAATTTTTATTCATGAAACCATAATCATAATCAATTTATTGAATCATAAGTACATTGTATTTCATCTCACTCTAGGTAAAACTTGTGTTCTTGTTTGTTGCATTAACAATAAATAAGATACCATAACTATATTTTCAGATCACATGCTTTGATTTCTGTAAGAAGAGATATGATAGGCAGGCCCGTAGCCAGGATTTTCTTTCGGGAGGGGCTCAATTTTGGAATTTTTCCGTTCTTACAAAAGTGATTTGCATAATTTTCAGCAAAAAAATTAATAATAATCGAGGCTTAACCTAATGTGTGTTCCTGTTAACTACATCAAATATTGTTATTTCATATTTAATTTTTTCAATTTCTGTTGCAATTTTTAGGTAGCTTTCGTATGAAATACTACCTATTGCGATCGCTCCCATGTTGGAATTTCTGAAAAATTTTTGCAGATCTACACCGATCACGACCCCTAGACCCCAAAACTACCATTAGTAAAAAAGTTTATCTATCTATCTATCTATCTATCGGTGTATATCACTTTAATCTGGACACGATAACTTCCATAATTATGCTCAGATCATCTTCAAATTTTTACATAAAATCAAGAGGCATAAAATCTTGGTTAAGTTCGTTAATGGGCAAATTCGGACCAGGGGGTGGAAGTTAGGAGGGTTTTGTGAAAACAGAAAAAACGCGATAACTTCTAAATTAAAATAGATATCAAATCAGTTTAAAGTTTATATTACTTCTAAAAAATGGGCCAAAAGTTTATGCATGACAGATTTTTGATAAAGTTAAAAATGGGCTCAAGGGGCGAAAAAAACCGAGTTTTTTGGGAGAAAAAAAATCATAACTTCATCAATTTATTAGATATCAAATCCAACTAAATGTTTTATAAATGTTCTCAAAATTATATAAAACTTTTGTATTTACAAGTTTTTGATACGAACAACTTTTACCGATGAAAAAAAAACGAAAAGAAAAAGGGGGGTGGAAAAAGAAAAAAATCATAACTTAGTCAATTCTTAAGTAATCAAATCTAAATAAATTTATTTTACATCTTCTCAATAATATCTATGACTTTTATAAAACAAGTTTTTCATAGGACCAATTCTTATAGCAAAAATAAATTAAACAAAAATAGGAGTTGGAGAAAAAACTCAAATCCAAACTGCTTATATTCTGAATCATTTTTAAATTCACTTTTGATTTTAAACGCATCTAAATAGCAGATCCTCCTATTTAGAAACTGTATAATATGACGTATTAGTCAGATTTTTCATAAAGGCGGAATATTTTTCAAAAAAGACTGGTAAAAACGGTATTTTGAACAGAATTTCTCAAAGTGATGATGATTGAAAAGTTGAGGAAGTATAACAAATTGCATTTTTTCTGACTCATTTTTAAATCCATTTTTGATCTCAAACGATTCCAATCTACAGGTCCTCTTATATAGGAACTATATAATGTGACGGATTGGCCAGTTTTTTTGATAAAGGCAGAATATATTTCAAAAAAGGCTGTCAAAATGGGCACTTTGCACAAAATTTCCCAAAGCCATCATGATTAAAGAATTGAGGATGTATTCAAATAACAAATTGGTTATTTTATGACTCATTTTTAAATTCAATTTTGCTCTCAAACGCATTCAATTGACAGTTTTTTTATTATTTAGGAACTATATAATGTGAAAATTCGTCGATTTTTTGATAAAAGCTAAATATATATTTTTTAAAAGCTGTCAAAGTCGGCATTTCGCACAAAATTTCCCAAAGCGATCATGATTTAAGCATTGAGGATGTATTAAAATAACAAATTGGTTATTTTATGACTGATTTTTAAATTCAATTTTGCTTTCAAAAGCATTCCATTGACAGTTATATGTTATTTAGGAACTGTGTAATATGCCGCATTTGTCAGTTTTTTGATAAAGGTTAAATATATATACTTTTAAAGCTGTCAAAGTGAGCACTTCGCACAAAATTTCCCAAAGCGATCATGATTTAAGATTTGAGGATGTATTCAAATAACAAAGTGGTTATTTTATGACTCATTTTTAAATTCGATTTTGCTCTCAAAAGCATTCAATTGACAGTTTTTTGTTATTTAGGAACTATATAATTTGCGTATTGGTCGATTTTTTAATAATAAAGTCAGAATATATTTCAAAATATGTTGTCAAAATGGACATTTGAGCCGAATTTCGCTTAAGATGATTTTGATAAAAACCAGTTTTTACATAAAAATAAATTAAAAATTTTTCAAAAGCGGCCAAAGAAAATTGTTAAACTGGATTTATCTCTAATCATATTTTATTTTTTGTTGTTGAAATGAACACTCTTCGAAATCTACCTCCGCCTATAGGCCAAGCCGACAGGGATTTTAACTTTTAAGAGCACCTCCAGTTTCCAAACCGGTTCGGAAACCGTAGAGTGTTTTTAGGAAAAAACTTCCGCGAAACTTAAAAAGCACAAACTAACAATGTTTGAGAAGAGCCTCAAATATCCTATGGGAAAAACGTTATAAAATATTGAAAATCAAACAAGTAATATGCATTCATTTAAAACACAGGATTGATATTAATGTGCTAGAATTTGACATTACGAGTGCGAGGTCTTGAAACTATTGATCCATAAATGAATTTAATTACACGCATTATTTTTTCCAAAGAAAAATTAATATCTACACCTGCAGTCGTATGTAATCATAAAAATTATGTTTGTATTTCACTTTCACTGATTATAATGATTATAAATGATACTCTTGGTACAATAAATTTACTAGCGCAACAGAAGCAATCATCATAATTTCTTCTTAGCCTTAGCCATGATGCTGATTAACTTATCAAGATCTACTGTAGTGTCCTAATGGATGGAAATCGTTGGAAATCTACTCAGTCTATCATCTACCATAACACTTCAAGTCAAAGATTATTATTTTCTTTGTCGAAAAAGATCTTTCAACACTGACTGTTGTTACTTGGCTTTCAACCAAAACTGTCAACAAGTGTTTGATATACTAATTGTAACACGTCACATTACAGTATTAAAACTTTTAGGACCTCTGTGTTGTTGTCAACATTAGCAATTCGTTTGCACCCTAATTTATATTCAGCTTTCACTTGCTACATTGACACTTAATCCTAAAACTTTTGCACCAGATTCTCCAATTTGCTTGCTTTTTTCAGTGAAGCACATCCTGGAAGATGTAACTGGGAATCTCTTAGAATGTCTTCATTTGAAATGAATCCATAATTTAAATTTTGAATAAGACTTTCTACATGGGGAATTAAAATCGTCATATTGCAGTATTTGTTAGCGGATGTAATTTCAGGGTTTGTACCTGTTGTCTGTCTAAATGTTAGTCTTGGGATCTTTATTACAGTTTGGAAGATGTCTTCCCGAAGTTTTAATACACAATAAAAATCTCACAAAAGATTTCTACTTAATTTTTCTGTATATTTATGTGAAACAATTATGACATCTTTAGCATGGGTTACATCCGATATTACATCACGATTTTTTTTTTGAAGAACTTATTATAACTTTGTCGGACAGAAAACCTTCTGAAAAATAGACAGGCTTGTGAGAAAATGATTATTCTCCCTGACTGCCAAAAAAAGCTCCAGCTGTTGAAGAAATCTTTCATGTGTTTTTCGAAATATTTTCTGAGGTAATACAAATGTAATTAAGTAGCTCAACAAAAGTCAATATGTTTTCATGCCTCTCGATAAATTTTGTGTTACAAGTGCGGAGAAGTCATTTTCTTTTGTTTTTTAGGGTATGATGCAACTGCATTTTGAAGTGCTAAATTTGCCTTTAGCTAGGTGATTCTTAAAAACTGTTTTAACAAGTCCATACTTTGGAGTGACGGGAATCTGTATGCTGTTGGACAATGCAAGATTTAATCAATAGATTTCACAGAGGGGGTATCTAATTTTTAGATATGCTGAAGAATTCTAGAATGACCCCGTTAACATGTCCAAATTTATTAGCTACTTCGTCATACACTTATGAGACGCATTTATACATTCCAAGACATAGTTCATCACAATGTTGTAATATTACTTTTCTTGAATTTTTCGAAGAAAAAAGATTTATTGGAATAAAACGTAAAAAAAAAAAAAAAAAAAAAAAAAAAAAAAATCCGAATTATTCGGTTTTGTGAATTTTTTAATAGCTCACATATCTAATACAAATCGCAAGTTGTTCTGCGCTTGAAATGCCCATAGTTTCATCGGCAATTAAGCAAAACCATATAGCGATAATTATTTTGACAATTGATACTTCGGTAATTGTATCCGAGAATATTTAAATGATTTTATTCTAAATTTCTGGAATGAAGTAAATAGCATTTCTACAGATATTTATAATTCATTCTCTCAATTCAATTGATTAATTCAACTCATTCTCTTCAGACTTTGCTCAAAACTTAAACTAGCTCTGAGCTAACAGTCTTTTTTTATACCAATTTCTCTAACTTTAGAGGATCGTCATTGTGGTCACCTCTAAGTGGCTATTTTGTTCTGCACAAAATAAGATTGTTTCAAGTCTTAGTCCAAGAGCTACTCTAATTTCTTTTCTTTTTCTTTCCTGAAGTTTTTTGAAAACCCTACAATGAAATAATCCTATTTCTATTTTCCTGAAGAAATCAAAAATTTGTTTAATAAAATGACATATGGTTTGTGTTAATCTAATTGTATATGTTTTGAGAAAAACATTTAGCCCTTTTCCAATGATTGAAACATGTAGAAAATCGTCTTCCTATTTTTTGTGACCTTTTTATAACGCCGTATACGCATAATACTTAATTTTTCTTAGTCAAATTAATGAAACGAAATTACACTTGATCAAATTTTATTGTGCATAAAGATACTAAAAATTACTTTTTAAAAAGAATTTCTATTTTTAGTGGTACATACCTATTAATAATACCTATAAAACAATATATCCAAATAACCGATATAATGAAGGATTACCATAACTGTGTATAAATAGGTATTTTTACAACTTAAAATGTAATTGATTTTAATGTAATGGAAAAGAAAAACAGGCAAAACTTATTTTATTATCATAGAGATAATTTTGTAAAGTATTTTCAATCTTTCGGGAGGGGCTTCAGCCCCCTTAGCCCCCTCCCTGGCTACGTGCCTGATGATAGGATAGATGAAAAATGCCACCATTCATAAAAAAAATAACTATGAGCTAGACATTCCTTTATTCAGAATTAAGTTGAAAGTATTTATACTTTATATTGAAAAAAGTCTGCCTTGAGTTATTTAAAAAGAACAATTATGAGACTGTATAGTTTTTCTTCAACCATTTTTTCATTATTTCTCTTTGATTTTAAAATGTTTGTTTCAATTTGTAGAAGAAATCATGAAATTTAAAATTTTATTAATTAAAAAAGTATCACAATTGTGCTTCTTTAAAGAAAAAAAAAAAAAAAGGACAGATTTTTTTTTCAATTCTAAATGTTCTTATATAAAGCTCTTGTTTATCAAAATATGTTTCTCTTATTAAATATTATGTAAAATTGCTTTAAAAAGTAACATTTTAATACCTTTAAACATTGAAATGTAGAAAGTATTTGGAAAGCCGAATATTCGGCCCAACAATTACTATTCAGCTTGCCGAATATTCGGTTCAGCAGCCAGCCGAATATTCGGCATTCGGCCAAAATCACTGTTCGGTGCATCCCTAGTTAATAATACTTCAAAAGTTTTAATATTTATAAAGTAGATCCGATTTCATAATAAAATAAACACACAAAGCATCAAAATGCTTTTCGTTGTAGAAATGTTTTAAAACAACATTAAAGGGAAATTAAAAATGTTTTTGTATCAAAAACAAAGTAATAGTGTCATTCATTATAAAAACTTAAGTATAAACTTTTGAAATATTCTACCACATTATCTTAAATTTAGATTTGAATATCTAACGCTACGAATGTCTGCCTTTTAAAATTAAACCCATTTTCCCTCTCTGACATATTCAAATCAAAATAAACAATTTGACAACTACAGCCCGCCAGTACAGTAGTTTTTTCTTATGAATTGTAAATTCTCACTTAATCAATCAATGAACCACTGGTCTAATATCCGAGCTTTGATTCCAAGAAATCAATCAATCAACCGTATTCTCATTTGTTTACAAACATTTGTTGATTAGATTGCGATTACATTTGATGCCGTGGATTTCAGAACGTTAAAAAGCATAGTTATACTGCATATATAATCTTCTTTATGTTATTTATCCATATTATTTTAATGCTTTCAGTAACTGCAATAAAGTTTCTTTTATGTTTATGCAAATTTTCGTTTAAACAAAATTTCGTTTATTTTATTTCTTACGAAATGCATCTTTAAAATTCTAACCACATTAAGCTCATTTAATAATATTTTTTCTATTTTTTAATGATCATTTTTGCAATATAAGGAACTTAGTAACACTTGCTTCTTTTCACAACGACTATTTATCATTATTTATTTATTAAGTATTTTGGTACATCCTTATTATGAGCTCCACTAAAAGCAGTTTTATTAAATTATTGCTATTTTCACTGATAAAAAAATAATAATAATTATGTAATTTACAGTATTCAATAGAAAAAATAAGTGGAATAAAATGATATGCCATCAGCAAGCTTAATTTTTCTTCACAATTAATGGAATTTGTTTTTAAAAACCCTATAGGGAAGAATGGGGTGGTGTGGGTCATTTTTACAAAATTAAGAAAATCAACTTTGTTTTACACAAAAACAAAAGTTTCAATTTATAGAGAGCAAGGTCAAATACTTTTTAATCTCATTGAACAACATAGAAATATAACATACAAAAGCTATTTTATAATTAAAGAAAATGTAAGTTTCAAAATGTGACTCATACTACTTCAATAACAGGGAGGTATGGGACAGCAATAAAACAAAGTTATAAGGCACAAATAATCTAGTGTCGGCTAGATATACAAAGAAAGGTTGTAGGTTGATAATGTATAAGTGCCATAATATAAATTTCCAGTATTTTTACGACTGGAATGAAAATTCAGGATTGTCAGTCAGAGATGACATTAAAAAAACATCAATTTATTTAAATTTTGAATTAGATGGCTATATTAACAATGTTATAATTAATATATTATCCCCTAAAAATGTTTGCATGTTAGCAATTTACATTAAGGTAATTAAAAAAAAAAAAAATTATTATACATGTCTTATTTCCTCTCACTTCCTTGTTTAGTGTTAAGTTTCTCGTATAAACAAAAATAGTGCTTTTAGGCTTAGTTTAAATAACGGATATTATATAGTATAATGTTCCATAAATAGGGAAACTTACATGCATAAACAAGTCATTACTATACAGAGAGCATAAAAAGTATATGAAGCAAATTTACTCTTATTCATGAAGTAATCTTTTCCTTCATACAATTGCAAGCTTTATACAGTACAGATCAAAACTATTTTTCAACTGAAGATTGGGTTACCATTGCTTCATCAACTTGTGTGTGATTGATGAAATGTTTAGAATGATACATAAAGAGAAAAACTTATTGTCCCATTCCTTTCAATGTCCCATATTATAGAATATAACAGCAGTCTTTTTTTTCTCTCTCTCTCTCCTTCAAAGACTTGATAAATTTATGACTTTAATTTTGGAGCAATTAATTAGAAGTTCTTTTCATCATAACAGATAAATGTGTTGGGTTGTGAAAGTAATTTGTATAAATATTCCCCTCTCTCTTTCTTTCTTTTCTTTCTTTCTTTCTTTTTTTTTTTTTTTTTTTTTTTTTTTTTTTTTTTTTAATGGACTATACTTGGAAAAAAATTTACTATCAATATTTTTAAAATTGAAATATTGTTAACTTTGCTTGAAATTCTACTGTTTCTCATATAAAACAAAATAATAAATATCATGGTAAATATGTCAAATAAAAATGAATAAAATTACAGTATCTTGGATTTTTATGTAAAATTACTGTTAAATTACATTTGGTACTACTTGGTTATCCTGCGACCAATTTTGCCAAATTATACAAATCGCCAAACTATACATATTGACATAATTTCTTTTTTAAATGGCAAAAAAACAAATAATTAGTAGAATATTAATAAAAACACAAACAAAAAGTTCAAATAAAATCACTCAGTGAGATTTTAAATACCTTTATCATATTTAATGTCATTAAATGTGACATTCATGGTCATCCATTATTGGCATTTAATCTTTTGGAATGATGATAATTTTTTGGTCGACAGGATAACCAAGTAGTACCCTAAATTTGTTTGTTACTTTGCTTATAAAATGAATAAACTGTAGCTGAAGAAGGAAGGTTTTATTAGATTCTCTCTCTCTCTCTTTTTTTAATCTTATCATATACTGAGGTTTATGTAAATTATTTAATAATGGTATTACTTTTCAAGATTTAGATAATTAAAAAGATGCATTGTGTAAAATAGAATCTTGTAGAATGGACAATATTCTCAATAAATCACCTATGGCATAAGTATAAATTTTTATTTGCTTATTCTCATTATTACCACTACCAAAAAAAAAAAAAAAAAAAAAAAAAAAAATGCATACTGTAATTTTAATAAAATCAGTCCAAAAAGCCATGTATTTATTAATATGGTACTACTTGTTAATTCCGTCGACCCATTTTGCCTAATTATACAAATCACCAAACTCATAGCCAAATTATGCATATTGACATCATTTTCATTTCAAGTAACAACTAAATAGTAGAATATTAATAAAAAGTCGAAATGAAAATCACTTAACGGCGTTTTAAACATGCGTATCATATTTAATGTCATTGAATGTGACATTCAAGATTATCCATTATTGGCATTTAATCTTATAATTTGGCGGTCGTTTTTTGGTCGACAGGATAATGAAGTAGTACCATTAATACTGTCCATTTTCTAAAATCCTAAACTAGTTTATCCCTAACATGTAAAGAAATCAGAAAAAGAATGGTCTATAGAGATACCACAAGATGTTTTAAGAATAAAGCTTGTTGATAGTTTAACCACTTCAACGGCTGCCCCGAGATAAGTCGGGGGTTAAAGCACTGTTTCCCCATACCCGTCGCCGGTTAAGTGGTTAACCTTGTGGTTAGTTTTATTAGAAATCACTTTGAATGATTTGATTACACATAAAGAAATTTTATAGAAACTGCCTCTAGTCTAGACACAGAAAAAGATCCCTACTAAGGTTTATCTGCCATGAAAAATGCACTTTAACAAAAAAAGAAAAGAAAACTTTGAATTGGTATGATTTCATTAAAATGCAGACAAGCTTGGCTTTAAAGAATTTGACCAGATGACTAGAAATAATGTAAATGTAAAGACTTATATTTTCCAAGGTCAGTTTTCTAGCACAGGTAGTATAAATTGTAAGAGATATAATTAAAGACTGAATATTAAAATTGCGTCTTTTAATCAGAGAAATTAATAATTTTAAATTAACTTTTCAATTTTATAACACATATTATGTCTATTATGGTTATATCTGTGAGAATGCAAGTTTCAAAACTCATCTTGTCCAAAATTGAATTTTTTTTTAAATCTATCAATCTATTCTACTGATAAACATGCATAGAAGCAATACCACAATCTGCAACAAAAGCTAGTTTTAGTCTGTGTTTCTGGCAAAGATTTAGAGGTTTTTGTGATACCTCAAAGTTTGATTTCCTGGATAAGAGAGTTTTGAAATTTATGATTTTATATACACTCAAAGAAAGCATCACTTCTAGCATCTTCATATTCCTCCAAAATATCACATGAAATCTGCAAAATATGGATTTTTTTTTTATTTTTTTAATTACTCTTCATTTAGTATTTCTATTTGATTTTGTTTGTCATTAGTGAAATAGATAAACAGGTACATTGAGCATTAAATGTGATAATTTTTAAATGTATATTTACCTATATTTTATGCTATTTAATTATTTATTTGGTGAAACTGTGTACCATTTGCTAACATTATAAGTTTTTCTTTTTTTAATTGTTTGTTAAATACTAGATGGTTAGACTGTGTTTTGTGTCAGTTTATTTCACTTTACCTTAAAAAAGAGTTTCACTAATTTAGAAACAGTTCATAACTGATATATAAGTGCAATTATTAAACAATTCTTTTCTGTTATTTCTATCAATGTTGTCATATGATTGGGTACTTCTTTTTCTTTTTATAGGTGCTTTGGTGAGATTGAGAAAATGGCCTTGGCAAGAAAAGAATTTTCACACATTAGTTTCCAGCAACCTATCACTATTTAATACACTAAAGCAATTTGTTTGGCATTTATATTTTAATTTATATATTTACATAAAGAAACCATTTATCTATTTAAACAAAAATAATGTAATATGTGTAATCAAAAGCAATTTTTTTAAATATATGCTTTTGGCTTTAAAGAATTTGATCAAATTAATTGACCGGTGGTAATAGTTCATCAGTTTTTCATCAACATCACTAATGTTAAATAAAATCATGAGATGAAATGCAATGTTTCATCTTGATTCAAACATGAAATAAAAAGTTTAAAAAGCATACTGTTTAGTTTAAAAGGTATCAGCCTTTTGAGTAAAAGAGTAAGCCTATTTTTAAAGTTCATATTGTAATATTTTATCATTTATGTTGTGACACATTCAAAAAAAAAAAAAAAAAAACAGTTATTTTATTTTAGGAAGGGTTTCTAAGATTCTACTAGATGAATTTTCCTTTTCAGGTCCATTAATAATGTAGAAGGGAGATACTTTTCTCCCCAGACACAGGGGCTATGAATATATTACATTATCACATTGGTTTACGGGGGGCGGGAGGGATCCTGACACAAGATATTTCTAAGGGGTTGTGGCGATTGACATTTGATCTCATCATTTTTTATCCAACCAAAATTTTCTTTTTTGGTAAACTTTTCTTTACATCAAAATAATCTCTTATCTATTTTATAAAAATATATAGTTATTATTTAAACCATCAAATGGATTATGCAATTAATACATTCCAAAATATGGTATATCCAAGGTTTGACATTTCTATTCTTCTACCAAACACACAAATAATCCACTGTTGGAGACACCATATATGAAGTAATTTTTAAATGACATATGTTGCATTTAATAGTAAAATAAAGATAAAGATTGCTGCCTATGTGTTTTGCTGATCAGAAGTTCTGCTTCCCCTCTCTTCATGCAGGTAACAAGTGAAAGAAAATAATATTACTGTTGAATGAATTACATGACAAAAAGCTGTTATTAAGTACTTTTAATAAGTACTTCTGTTTTAAATTTGCATTGATACATGTAAAATTATTTCATATCTAATTATATTTTATTGATTTCATCTTTGAATAAGTAAAGTGTGCAAATAATAAATGAATATAACTATACATGTATATCACTGTAAACATATTTTAAGAAATTAAAAATAAAAAGAATCTATACACACTGATAACAATATCATCATAAAAGGGGGGAGCGGATTTGAAGGAATAATAATGTATGATATCATAAAGAGGGGAGAGAAGTTTAAAATTACCATAAAACTGATAATGTTATACATGTACAGCCCCATACCTGAACTTATCAATAATTGGCCAAAATTATTGACATGTGTCACAAAATATACAACTATTTCAGATACAACAACATTAAGACAACATAAAATTAAATGAATGTTATATCACAACTTTAATTTTGGGCAGTAATATTGGCTTATTTATTTATTTTAATGTTTAAAATACATTTCCAATGATTTTTGTCCGTATTTAGCAAGGAAATAATTTCTGAATTGCTCTGAGTGCTTAAGACGTTACATGGGTTTTTAAGCAGAGCCATGCGAAAAAGGGGGGGAGGGGAGCGGTCACCCTGGCACGGAAATATAGCAGATGCCAAAGTTATTTTTGGGCTGTTACAAGAAAAAGTTGGCGGAGGGGGGGTGTCAAATTGAAACTTTACCCCAGGCGTAGTTTTCTCTTCGCATGCCCCTGCCTTGAAGTTTTTAAAAAAAGCATATTTTCTCTAAATTATTTTATATAATAAACAAATAATTTTATTCAAGATTTTAGCAACATTTAAACATTTTTTTATAAAATCTTAATTTTTTTAAATTCAGCCATGGGGCCTGATTTCCAAAGACTTTTAAAAGTGTCTTTGTAGTAGTTAAGATAACTCATAACAGCTTTATCTGAAATTAAAAAAACAAAATTTTTCTGTTAATAGATAAATATAGCTGATGATTGAAAGAAGAATTGAAATAAAAATTGAGTTTTTGGCAAAGTTGTATGCAAAACAATACAATTTTCCCTATGTATAGCCTTGTAAAATTAGTTGTAATCGAAAAAAGAAAAACCCTCATTCAACAACTAGTTAATCATATTTTGAAAAAGTGTGCAAATTTTCTATAAGATCGATGTATTAGTTTTTGAGTAACCATGTCCAGTGACTTTAAAAATAAGAGTTTTAGGAAAAAGCTAAATATTTTTTTTTCTTACATAGAACTATCTATTCTAGCTCTAAAAAGCAAAGATCCTGCTGCAGCTGCAATGTCCAAGCCATCCGTTTTCTTCTGCCTGAGACTTTCTCAAATCATAATCTCACCTTTTTCCTCAGCCATGACTATGCAATGTTTATCCTGTTTTAGTGCATGCTCATAGTTATTTCGGCCCAGTTTTATATTCATGACAAACTCCAATTCAGTTGCAAATCCTGTTTTCACATCTTTCAGAGTATCCAGAGTATAGTAGTATATTTAAGATTATAATCCAGAGTATATTCATTTCAAATTTTGCATCAACAAATTAAATGCATTTCAAACACAAGATCTTTTTTTCAAATTAATCTGTAATCAAGGGGTTATTTGAAAATAGGTGACACTTAGAAAATGTGTGAGAGAGACAAACAAACAATAGCTAACCAGCTGTCTCAATATACCTGCTTCATTTCCAGACTGTTTAGCCTAATATGAGAGGGATTTCGAAAGGCTCTCTCTTTCCTA
This sequence comes from Maratus speculifer, assembly GCA_964019185.1. Taxonomy (NCBI): domain Eukaryota; kingdom Metazoa; phylum Arthropoda; class Arachnida; order Araneae; family Salticidae; genus Maratus; species Maratus speculifer. The sequence continues at coordinate 24,222,523 of OZ025289.1, read as the reverse complement.
GACTTTTACTTCAATTGATTTGAAACTTAAGGAAAATATTCTAGACATATTGTATTATCAGATTAAAGAATAAAAAAAATCTTTTAAAAAATGGATTTTTAAATTTATGTAACCCTTTAAAATCCAACATACAACCATTATTCTTTGATATTTATAACTATAGTCTACTTTTAATAATATTGGGGTCGTCCATAAATGTCACGCTTAAAAGGGGGGGGGGGTTCATGAAATTGTGACAAAAGGGTGGAAGAGGGTCAGGAGAAATCTGACATCACATATTTGGTTAAAATAAAAGCATCAAAATTCAGTATGTTAAATTATGAAGTAAGAAGTTATTTTTAAATTAAAATATTTTGGTGTTCATAAAGATAAGAATTGAAGCCAAATATGTTAAATTCTATTTCAAATTCCAAAATATTATTGTTTTCAATTGCTCTTTCATACTGACATTTTATTATTATTGTATAATTAATTATTGTTATTTGCAAAACTTATTTCATACAAAATACAAATTATTTTTATTGTTCAACTCACAAATATCATTAAAACACATAGTTAGTTTAAAAATAAAATTTTAAATGTTATCTAAAACGTAGTGCTTTGTTTCTGAACTGCAAGTATATGTTTATGTATATGGTGTGACGTATGACAAAAGGGAGGGGGGAGTCAAAAATATGAAAAAAATGCATGACATCATTTATGAACGACCCCATTGATGCAAAGCAAAATTGGACTACTTGCAATGTACGGTCGCGTGCCTAAAGGGTATGGCAGTTTTCTTGAATTGTTAAAAGGAGCTGTAAAGCAATCAGTTGTAGTTTCTCTCCCACCCTTGCCTCCCCCCCCCCTGTAGTTTCAAGATGCTTTTATAATGTTGTAAGCTATTTTGAATTTTTTTCTTTGAAGAAATTCAAATTTTTAATTCAATGCTAAAGTTTTTTTCTTTCTTATTATACATGTATTTTTACTTATTATCATAATATGTTATATAAAAAATAAACCAAACTTATACATAAGCTTTGCTTATCAAAAGCAAATCTACCAAAAATTATGAAATTATTTATTTTCTTGAAGTAAATGAAATGTGTAATTTTTTTTATTATTATTTATGTTCTTTAATTCATATCATTTATATGAATGTGTTGATACAAATAATCTTGAAAACACTTATTTTTTCTTATTTCAGGCTCATTTATTGAAATTCCTGTAGATTTCCATGCTACAAGTTCCCACTACCAAAGAAATAACAATGTGCATCCAAAATTTAAGTGTCCTAACTGCATTTATATGACTAATATATCATCTAATTATAAAAAACACATTTTGATTCACATGGGGAAACGATCTCATGGCTGTAGCTTGTGTGGAAAAACATTCATTCGTCAAGATCATCTCAAACGTCATGTTATTACTTGTCATTTCAAATCAAACTAGTCTTTTACTGTTGGAATTTCAACAATGCATCCTTATCACATTGAAATCAAAAACATTTTACAGCATAACACAGATTTGGGAAAAATAAAAATTTTATGGGCTACTCTAATTTATTTTTTCTGTTCTGTGCTTTACAACGTCAGTTTTTCTAATATTATAAATCATGTGTACATTTCATGTGTAAAATTTTCAGGTATTTTCATTCAGGTGCCACTAAAATAAACATTTTAATTCTTTATACATTTATATATAATACATCTTTAATTAAAGTTGATCCCAGTACCAAAAATAGCTACAAAATTCCAAATCCTTCCTCCCCCCACCACCACAAAAACTTGCAAATATAGCAACTTTACTCTTCATGTCTCAAATTCTAAATGAAAATTTCACCATCTAAAGTATTTTTGTTGAATGTTTGAAGATTTGGTAAAAGATGTAATTATTAAATAAATTTTAGAAGGATTTTGTCTCTTAAATAAATAAATAAAAGGAGTTTTGTGGCATATTTGCAATTCTATTCAAATGGTTCTATAAAATAGTTTTTAATATTTTATAGAATAAAAAATGTTTTAATATAATAGTCTGACAATATAAATATAGAACTTTTTCAGAATTTGAAACATCCATCCCATGCCTTTCAACATAAACTGAACTGTAATATTTGTAAAATAAATTATAATTTTAAAAATGTTTTCTACTTTGTACATAGAATAATATTTTTGAAGCCTGATAAAATAAAGTGTCTATAACTTATCCTAAATTGTATTGCTGATATTCAATGTATTTACTAATTTTTATAACAAAATTTTGTTTAATTATACTTTAAAGTACTGTGGAGGACAGTGTTGTAGTCATAAAAATACCAGAGGATATATACTAAAAACATGAATTTTCATGACTCATTTGTGAAACAGATGGTATATGGAGCTTCTTAAAAAATCCAGAGAGTATATGATGAAAGTATATACCCTTATCAGGGGCCTCCGTGGCCGAATGATCAAAGCACCACGCCGCTAATCACCTTCAAGCATAGGAGGTTGGGGATTCAAAACCCACTGGCTCCATTGCACGCTCTCTTTGTGTGGAGCTCCCCGTTGTATATCTCTTGTATTGTAAAATTTCCTTGTGCTATCTTGCCCCTGTAATATTGAAGATGATTTATAAGCAGACTTCATGTCGGGCACACAAATCAGATGTATATTGTTCAATACAAACAAGACCCTTATCAAGGCATAAAGATTTTTTGCTGTTGAATGCATAGAAATTTATGTTTCTGGGTACTTGATGACTACATTTATGCGATTTTCCTATCCCAAAAATGAATTTAAAACTATTTAATTTTTTTTTTTTTTTTTTTTTTTACTTGGAATAAAAGTAAGGAAACCGATTTCTTGGAATCTGATTAACACTTAAATGGGGTTGCTATACTATTTAAACTCCACATTTTTCTATGCATGTAATTTCTTCATCAATCAAATTCAGTTAAAAATAAGAGGCTTATAAGTGATGTATATTCTTGGGAGGGGAGTAAATACTACCTACCAACTTTGTGAAAGATTGTCAAAGAAGAAATTTACTAGTATAGATGATTGGAAACAAAGTCTACTTTTAAATTTGCTTAAGGGACCATCTACATATTAAAACAAACCTTAACTATTTTTTTTTTCAATAGAAGTAACCAATTCTGACAGCATAAATGAACTTTAAACTCTTCAATAAACCTAAAACAAATTTTCATGCAATTTGTATGATAAGTTTCAGAGAATTTAATTATTTTAAAATGAGCATATTTTAGGGGTTGTATCCAAATTGAAATTCAGTTCTCGATTGTTGACCGAGAGAGTCCCTTTCTTGACCAAGGCATCTTAGGCACCACTCAAGCAGTCATTGAAAGATGCTAGATTACAGGATAGGATAAGAAGTTTCAAAATATCCAGTCCCTTCTATCATAGATGTCCCCTTATACTTGCAAACAGCAACATAGTGGTTTAATTTGAAAACTACTTGGAAGTTAAATTTGAAATTTCGGCATTACGTAAAGCAGGATTTAAGGAATCTAAATCCATCAAAAAAATTGTAGCTTGCAATTCACAATTTTTTTCGAATGTTAGTTTCATAATTCATATCATAAAATTATAAAAATTACAAATTCAACATATTTATGTTTGAGTATCTTAGAATTATTGATATGTAAAAAATTAGCACGTTAAAAGTATAATTTCAGGAGATATTAATAAAAATATGACAATATAATTTAACATTAGAAGCACTAAATTTTGAATGCTTATAGTTCAAATGCTTATTATTCAAAATTTGGTGTTTAGGCATAGTTTGAACCGAAGATTTGAAATATCTTGTTAAAATAGAGTATTGCTATTGTAAAAAATTAAGTTTGTGTTTGTTTTAATATGTAGATGGCCCCTAAGCAAATTTTATGTACATCATTTAAAAGTAGACTTTATTTTCAATCATTCTATACCAGTAACTCTTTTGTGATAATTTATTGAGAAATTAGTTGGGTATTTACTTTTTCTTCCACAGCTGTATTTATTGATTTATGTAATTTACAAAAGTAGTTCAATTTCTTTAAATATATGTTATAATACTAGATAAACACAAAATGGCACCATGACAGGAGTTGCAAACAAAAACTTCATAATGACAGTTAAAGGTTAAGAATATCGGAACATTTTGTGCATGCCAGCATTAATGATTTGCAATTGTATATTTTTATGTAAGGAGCTAGTGGAGGCTATATAGTATATCCTCTATACGAGGGTAGTTTGATAAGTCCGTGACTTTGAAATGAAAAAACCAATATACATACCAAAGTGCATTTTATTTTTCGACATAATCTCCTTTCATAATGATACACTTTTTCCAACGATGTTCTAACTTTTTTAATCCTTCCAAAAAATAAGATTTCTCAAACTCCTCAAAATAAGCATTTGTGGCAGTAATGATCTCAGAATTTGAAGAAATTTTTTTTCCTCCAAGCCACTTTTTTAAATTTGGGAAAAGGAAAAAATCACTGGGGGCCAAGTCAGGTGAGTAGGGTGGATGGGGGAGCAATTCGTATCGTAATTCAACCAGTTTAGCCGTTGAGATTGCAGACGAATGTGCTGGAGCATTGTCGTGATGAAAAAGCACTTTTTTCTTGGACAAGTGGGGCCGCTTTTCTTTTAGTTTTGCATTAAACCGGTCTAATAAATCAGCATAGTACTGTTCTGTGATCGTTTTTCCCTTTTCCAAATAGTCAATAAGGATTATGCCCTTTGAGTCCCAGAAAACTGTTGCCATAATCTTCCCGGCCGATCGAACGGTTTTTGCCTTTTTCGGAACACGTTCATTTGGAGAAGTCCACTGTTTAGACTGTTCTTTTGTTTCTGGTGTGTAGTAATGTATCCATGTTTCATCAACTGTAACATAACGCCGCAAAAATTCGCTTGAATTGCACTTGAACTTGTCTAAACACAGTTTTGAAATGGTTACACGAGTCCGCTTTTGATCCACTGTCAGTAATCGCGGCACCCATCTAGCTCATAACTTTTTCATACCCAAATGTTCATACAAAATATTGAATACACGTTCATTTGAAATGTTTACCTTCTTAGCTATCTCACTAATTTTCACACGGCGATCTTCTAAGACGATATCATGGATTTTATTGGTCATTTCTTCGGTCGTGATCTCAACTGGACGGCCAGAACGCTCTGCATCTGTTGTGTTTGTACGGCCACAGCGAAATTCTGTAAACCACTTCTGAACCATACCATGTGAGGGAGCGGAGTCTCCATAATATTTTCTCAACTTTTCTTCAGTTTCGGTTAATGATTTACCGCGCAAAAAGTAATGTTTTATCAACACACGAAATTCCTTTTTCTCCATAATCAGAACTAATTCGACAATCGTTTGCTTTCGAATGCAATAGAACACAATGTATTTAAAATATCGTCTGCAACTTTCACGAGTGTTGCCACAGGTAATGAAAAATTGATAACATAATAATAGTTATGCGATCAGACTGCCACCTTTTTTAAAGTCACGGACTTATCAAATTACCCTCGTACATCAAGTGAGACTATAGCATATATATTCTGGATATATATTTATATTATGACTACATCACTGTAGTAGAACCTGTTATGTTACATGTTCTCAAAAAATGTTTTATTTTATTATAGATTGAGGTATAAAATATTCTATCACATGGTCAAGCTAAAATACAAAGATTCTAATTGGTCTTGAAGATCTTAAACACTATTTATTAAAATTTTAAACATTATTAATTTTCAATAATTGAAAATTAGGTACTTTTTCAGTACAGGGACCTTGCCAAGATATAAAAAATGTCTTTGGTGAAAGAAGGAAATTTGATCACATTTTCTAGCAATCAGTTCATTGTTTAACCACTTAAACGTCTGCCCCGAGATAAGTCTGGGGTAAAAGCACTATTTCCTATTTCCTCATACCCTTCGCCGGTTAAGTGGTTAAGCAATTTTTTAATATAAAGAAGCAATTTATCTTCTTTTCTATAGAAACTAGAACCTTTTTTTCATAATTCTGTTCAATTTTCAGAATAGATAATCGTACCATAGGGAATTTCGATTTTTGTCTGTATATAAGGTTTACAATGGTATAATTATACCAAGTTTTCGAGAAAAAAAAAAAAAAAAAAAAGTAAGTATGGAAGAAAGATTTAAAGTATACAAAAACTTAAAAATGACTTTATTGTATGGTCATGTAAAAATAAACTTGTTGCATAAAATCTATAACTATATAGTAACCTAAAAACTTATAAAGTATCAAACATTTTAAAAGAAATGAAAATGACTAGTAAATTCTAAAAAACAAGCTTTACCCCTTGTGATATTTTTTGTGATCCACAATAATAAATTTAAATAGTTAAACTTTCTTCATTGAATATTTTCAATGCAATATCTTTAAACAACATTCCATATACAAGCTTTTTATTTCATTTAACTGATTATACTTTGCATATCTTATACATAATTCATATTAATCAAGAAAGAAAATGTTGTAAAATCATGCTAATTATTAACATTTATTGACTCCTTGATGAAGTATATTTTGTTTTTATGACAATGTATGATTATAAAGTTGTATTTGCATTTCATTTAAAAATTTAAACTATCATACAAAACTAATTAATATATGTCATGTAAGTTAGCTCAGGTACATTTGATAAAGTTTAGAAAGTAACTTGCTGTATCGTCCTTATCTTTCTGAATTTTCACAATATTTGACTGAACTTTTATATAAGTTGCTCTAAATAGCTGACTATCAAATAATGAAACAAAAATTTTGGAATCTTTCATGCACTCACAGTTAAAGATTATTTCATACAAATGTATATGTATCTCATATATCTCAAGCTCATATATAAACAAATTTCTAAAAATGGCCAAGAAAATGGAAAGTTTACATAATAACTTTTTTTTTTTTTTCAATTTTAAAACTGTAAGAACTTTCTAAATTACATGTGTAATAATTATAGGTATTTTTTTATATATTAAGTTTTAAAAATTCATGATTAATGGTAATTTCACTATTTTTTATTTATTTTTTTCTCCAAAGATAAGGTGTCGTGAAAATATCGCAAAATTGGATTTTTATTATTGCTATTTTGCTTAAGTATTTAACTTGTGACTTACTTTGATACTTATAGTTGCTATATATTTAAATTTTTTGCATAACATCTGCTTTAAATATCAAATTTTCAAATACATTACTGTAATTGTAAGGTTGATTTTTAAATTATAATTGTTTTAAATTTCTCACTATTATTTTTTGGGGTTTAGAATTTAGTTTTTCAATATTTTTCATGACAAGTCTATTATTTTTATGATGTGCATCATTTATTAAGTATTCATACATCACAAATCACTTTTTTTTTTTTAATCGTACGTTTGTTGTTTTTAAAGTTTACGACAGATGGCGATACCGCATAAAATTTACCTAAATTTTTTTTAACATTTGTTTTCGAGCATTTTGAATTGATTTTCCTCAATCTTTTCAATTATCCAGTTCCTTACATTTTTGTATTGCCATAGTAATTAGAGATATTAGTATTATCATTAATCTACATGCATTTTAGTTACAAAACATCTGTTATCCAGAATTTTCTATAATTCGGATTCGCTGTAATCGCAATGATTCTGGATTAAAGAAGTTATACTGTAATTAAACAGTTTTCTCCATTTCTTGGTAAAAGCAAATATTTCAGAAAATGCTGTCAAATTTGCTGTTTTGAGCAAAATTTCGAGATGTAACAGTGCAGGAAAAAAAAAATACTTAAGATATGCTATTAACATAACTAAAAATGAAATTCATTTATTGGAAAATGAAAATGTGTTCAATTATAAATAATTTCAATAATCTTAAAGTGTTGTGCTTTTACATTTAAAAAAGAGCTTAAGTTTTTGATTCAGCAAGGTTTTTCATTTTAAATGCCTTAAAAACTATTTTCAGTTGTACATTTAGGCTTTCTGAATTTAATACACATGAACTAATCTTCTGCACAAATTCTTAATTCAGCCCAGGCATTAAAAAAGAAAAAAATTAAAACAATTAAGATTAATTTTAACATTGTATTTTCATAAGAATAATTCAAATTTCTGTGAAAAATTACAAATAACTGATTAGATGATGAGATTATTTTATACATTAATAACTTTATATATACAGTAGAACCCCGATAATTCGGATTAACTGGGACCAGACCCAATCCGGATTATCCGGAGAATAAGAAAAAAAAATGGAATAAAATAAAACATAATACAGAAATCACCTTTATATTAAACTTATTGAATAATTACAGACAGTAAAAATGTTTACTTTGCTTAATTCTTCCGAAAAGATTTCAGAAAAAGTTCTTTTTTTTATTCAGAATACGATGATGAAACAAATTAATGTTATGGAAATTAGCCAATCGCTTCTCAAACTTGAAAAAAAATAAAGACCAAACCGATCCGGATTAACGGGATCCGAATTTATGGGGTTCTACTGTATATATAAATAATCGTTTATTTGTTTATTTATCATTCTTATTTACAAATATTAATGAAAAACTTTTTGTTAGATTGCAATAACATTTTCCATTTTCTTTTTAAGGATCAAATAATATCGATTTCCCAGAATTTAATGAAGCAGATCCAAGCCTGGAACTTTTGAGATGTCAAGAATGTACATTTTCAGCTATTACTCAAGAATCCTTGGAAAAGCACGTCATGCATGTGCACAGCTTACCAAGACCTTATCAATGTGGGATATGCAAGAAAAGATTTCGGCAGAAAAAATGCATCACAGAACATTTAAGGCTACATACTGGTGAAAAACCTTATTCTTGTAAAGTTTGCTTTGAAAAATTTCATACTTACAGTAGCTTACATTACCATCGGCGAAATCATCTTTGTTAATTTTTTTTAACCCCTTGACTTATGACATTGCCAAGACGCATTAGTTTCAATGGTTTTAACTATGTACATGACCGTAGTTAAGAGGTTAGGTGTCTATATATCGTCTTCTCCCTCCCTATATCAACAAAACAAGAATTATTTTGAAAAATCTGTTTTAATTGAAAAATTTATAAACAGTTAATAGCCATTTTGAAAATTCATAACTGTTTTGTAAATCAGAGATTAAAATACACTTCTATATAAAACTAGGATTTTTATTATTTTTGAAGCAATAATGTATACATTTAAATTTTTAAAATAGTTTACTTATAATTACAAATAGTTATAATGGCAAATGACTAATATTATATGGCTTGCCATTTTTCTATACAAAGAATTAAAGGTACTACTTGATCATTCTGACAATCAATTTCAACAAGTTATATAAATCAGCAAACTATTTTGACAAATTATATAAACTGGAGTAATTTTCATTTTAAGTATAAAAGAACAAATAAATTAGTAAAACACTAATAAAAATACAAAAAAACATAAAAAATCACTTGATGACTTAACTAACATCACATGCAACGTATGTAATATCAAATAAATGTAACATTTATGATCATCCATTATAGGTATTTAATTTTATAGTTTAGTGATAGCTTTTAAGCTGATGGGATTATCAAGTAGTACTTAATTTAAATATTTTAGAAGGCATTTATGACTTAAAATCATTAGATTATGAAAGAGGGAAAAAAAGTTTCTTTTTATGCAATATAAATTAAAGACCATAAATTGAATGAAACAAATTTGAAGTTATTTCTTAATTGTGCTTTCATGTATGCATAACAATAATTAAAAAAAAAATCAGTGTATACCAGACACGACAAATCTTTTCACATCAAAGTGACAGTTTTCAAAAAATATTTTATGTGACCATATGTGCCAAAAAGCAAAAAAGTAGTTGATCAAAATTAAAAGTGCTTGAATTTTTGGTTATAAAAAAAGATTAAAAATTACATTGTAGGAAGTAATGGCAGAAAATAAATGAAATTTCTGTTATTGCACCTTGTTTGCCAAATATTAGTGCATACCTGGTTACTTTTAACAAAATGAAATTAAGAGTCATATGATAAATCACTTTCAATCTAGTTTTTCATATATTTTTGAAAATGACTCTCAGATATAAGTATAGGAGAAAATTATCAAAAATGACAAAGTCATAATTTTACCATTGGCATTCTTGCTTTATAATGTCCAATTATTCTTTTTGATCTCAATTTGATACATTATCAAGCTTATATTGAAACCAATTATAATTCATCAAAATCCACTTAAATAATAAAAAACAGACAAGCTCTTATGTAAATTACTATATAATTCCATTATACTTTATATCATTAAATGTCTTGTTGAAAAATATTTTGTTGCTTCAACTTTATAAAATATGTGCCATTAGGTTCAACTCTACACTGTTAATTTTCAAAGATAATTGGAACTCAAAGCTGCCAAAAGCCTTATTTTTGAGTATCATCTTCCCAATTGCAATTTTAATGCTATTTAATTTAAAATTCTTCTCATTAAATAAAGCTATTTGAAAAAATAGTACTGATAAATCTTATGTTTGATGGCTATGTATTAATTTATTAATCTATTAAGAAAAATCAGAGATATAAAAAAAATATATTAAATGGTGCAAAAGCAAAAGGCTACATTTCCTATGTATTAATGTATTTATTCGTTAGCAAATTGATATTACACTGTATGAAATATCTGTTGTAAATTTGTTTGCAGATGTATAAATTAAATTTTGTTGAAATATATGGTTTGCATTGTCTAAATATTTGTTGCCTTGTGTTAAATTCTTAAGAATTAGTATATAAACACAAGTGTAAATAAAAACAAATTCACATACACAAGGAGTTATTTAAAAGATCATAAAATTATTTTTCCCAATAGAAAATTATGCAACATTAGTTACTTTCTGAAACAAAGTTGTATACATTAAACTTTAGAAAATTTATAGATGTTCAATTAGTTTTTAGAAATCTAGCATGCATTAAAAAAAATTATACAATAAAGCACCAATTATCCAAACACCAATTAACCATACATTTTCCCACTCTACAAATTTATAGAGAGTGAAATTTCTTTTAGATGCAGTGGGGTAACTTCAACTGGATATCACAAAAGTTAAATAACCATTTCTGAATCCTGAAATAATAAAATTGCCTACAAAAGCAAAGAGAGCAATGCATAAAAGTCAACTGTTTCTAGAACTAAGAAGTTTCATTTCTAATGTACGACAATCCACTATCTACAAAACTACTATCACTTTTTACAAAAATGTATTTTCGACGATCTTTCTATAAAACTCATCCTTTTCCCTCGCTTTTTGTCAAAATTCTGGTATTTTTTTTCAATCGTAACAAAATTCAGATTTTCTTCAATCATTCATGAAATTTATATTTTTTGCGATTTTCAACAAATTTTGCTGTTTCCCTGATCTTTTGACAAAATTTGCGTATTTTCCCCAATCTTTCAACAAAATTCGCATTTTTTGTATGATTTTTTTACAAAATTAGAGCATTTTTCACAATTCTTCATCAAAATTAGAGTATTTTTCTACAACCTGTTCATGAAAATCATGTTTTTACTGCAATTCTTTGACAAAAATCACGTCTTTTACTGCAATCATTTTACGGAAATCGCATCTTTTCAGCAATCCTTTAAAGAAAATAGTATTTTTTCTGCTATTGTTTGACAAATTTAGCTTTTTTTTCCCCTGATCCTTAGGAGAATATGTTTTTTCCAGCAATCCTTTGAAGAAATTTGTCCAATATACTGAGGTTTGTACAGGCATTTTTGTTGTATTTCATCCGTTACCCCTTCCCATGTAAAAATCTCAAAAAAATTTAATGCATATTTGCATTGATCCCAGAAATAAAATTCATCGCCAAAAAAGCGGAAATGTAGCATGTCTGTAAAATAAAGTTAAGTGCATGAAAAAAGAACCTGCTTATGACAATCTTTTAACCACTTAACTGTCTGCCCCGAGATAACTCGGGGTTAAAAGCACTGTTTCCCCATACCCATCGCCGCACAGCGTGGTATTTCGCTCAAAAAGCTGGCCAAAAATCAAAATTTTGCCTTAAGTTGATCTTTTTTTGGTTGGTATAAGAGGACTATCCTGTGCATATGATAACGGGCTCATTTCTTTCTGCAGACTCTCCAATTGTCTGGTATTTTACTTGAGTCATGGTTTTTGCATTTTTCATTTTATGCTCCTGATCTATGCATCATTTTATCGGACGTCTAAAAAACTATTTTAAGTCGAACTTCAGAACCATTTTACAGTTTTTAAAGACGAAGGTATATACTCTTTTATATAAATATTTTTGTAAATACAGTACATCTTCATGTATGATATTCGAATTTGAAACCATAGATTTTTTTTTGGGTTAAATATTTTAGATAAAATTATAATTTTAATAGGGAGTTAAACTGAGTTCAGCACAAACTCTTGTCTTTTCATAATGTATAGACCATATAATTAAAATATATAAAATAAAATTTGCCCCGATTTACCCCCTATTTTTTTAATAAGTAAAACAAAATTTAAAAAAAAAAGTTTCTGAAAAGCAGTTTTTTTACTTTATTAAACTTTTAAAATTTATTAACTGTTTATATTTAACGTATACTGTAGTTTTTTGATTCCTACTGAATATCCTTTGGTGTGCAGATGATAAATCTGCAAATTGAAGGGGAAAAACCCTTTAAGTAGTTGAATGTTTCTTTTTTTTTTCTTTAAGTAAAATGTTTTTTGATCATACATCCATAATGCAAACTAAATGATATTTTGTAAATAATGTAACATTTTGGTTTTGTACCAAGAGTTTGTAATATCTGAATTATCTGTTACCTTTTTGAATAACATATTTTAAATCAATCATAAGGAATTGCGTTCTTTACTCACTAACGAGGTAAGAAAGTTTTATATTATTAAGAACAAATTTGCTAGACATACATATGCTTTTTTTTTTTTATTCTATTGAATAAAAAAATCAGTAGAAATATCAGAAAAAATGTATGAGTGATGTAATAAAAGTATTGTGACACAGAAAAATTAACGAATTAACGTTTCTAAAAGAGAAACTTATTGAAATTGCGAAATGTTTATAAAATTAAATACATTTGATTATGTCAGAAAATAAAATCTCTAGTTATAAACAAAAATGAGCTTTTTTAGGAATCACTCAACAATGTTTTTGTGAAAACCATGAGGAATGACTGAAAGAAATGCTTTATTTCTCTATAAGGATAGTAAAGGGTCTCTATAAGGTAAGTAGAGAAACTCAGTCACCCAGCAAAATAGTTTAAAAATTGCATTGGCAGAAGTAAGAGATATAAAATGGAACAGTTAAAATCTGAAATTAGCCAAGAACAGTTGCAGTTCAACTGAGTAAAATAGCTGCAAGGCATGCAGATGTTTCACAAATTATTAAAGACATTGTATTCAGGCCAACAAGGGCAGCAAAATGTCGAAAAAGTTTAATTCTTTACTTTTCCAAAACTCTTTAGCTTCTTTGAGATTAATAAGCAAATAAATGGATTTCAAAAGTATGGTGGCAGAACACTATCTTCATATCCATGCTTTTGCTTTCTCATACTAATAAGATTTATTCATGAAAATAATGACATGATCCAAGAGGAAGTAAAATACATTGAACAGCAAGCACAAAATTTAATAAATATAGATATCCTCACAGCTTATGGTTTATTAAAAGTTCAATTCAGATTAGTGCTGACTTGTGATGATGCTAAAGTTTGCAATGCTATTACTAGCAATCAATTCATCGATGCGATCCTATAGTTGCAAAAAATCTTCGAAAAGATTTTAAAAAGCTAAAAATAATTAAAGACATTCATCCTGATTCTTTGAAATTTGATCTTTCAATATTCCATGTTAGAATCAGATTTTTCGAATCGATTTTACATCTTGCTTGTTATTAAAAAGCTTACAATAATAAATAAATAAAAAAATAATTAGCAAGAAGCAAAAATGAGAAAGACTGTCAATAAAAGAAAAAAAAACTAATACAAGGTATATTTTAAACTGAGATGCGAAACTGGTACACACTGCAAAAGCTGGTTTCGGTAATACAGTAGAGGACCTATTATCCGGAATTGTCAGGACCGAGGGCTTTCCGGATTTTGGAATTTTCTGGATTTCGGGTCTGTCCAAAACTCGACACTCCCCTCCAGATAATAGGTCCTCTACTGTACCTCAAAAATAAGGTTTTTTTCAGATTGAGAAACATCAGTTTAAATTACAGGAATTGGGATTAAATTAATGCATTATTAAAAAGCTTTTCTAGAAGTGCTATCTAGTGGTTATAAAATAGATACTAAAAAAATTCAAGAAATTGCGAATAACACTTCTAACCTTTGGTTAAATCTTTCCATTTAGAACCCAGTTTCACACACATCACACAAAATTTTAATGAACATGCATACCACCCAATGCGGCAGCTTTCAGAGATGGCGGCTGAAGCCTGCAAAATTCATTTTCGTTGATATAGTCAAAACTTTTCAAGAAAAGACTTGCTCATAGATTGCAATGAAAATGTACTTAATGGCTTACTTTTTTGTTTCGATCTTTATTGCTAGAATCTAGTTTTTGAGTGATTCTGAAGAGGATAACATGGAAGATTATGCTCCAAAGAATGGTGGGTATTAGGACACTAATTTGCATAAATTGTTCGAAAAAATTATTTGTTTCTAGCATAATATATTTTAGGCTTTCTTGAAGCATTTTATCTGCTATAGAACGCACAAAATATTTTAAATAATTTTGGCCAGGTTTTTCAACAAAATACCACACTGTGCGCCAGCGAAGTGGTTAAACTGAAAACTTCTTTTAAACTGTTCATGCATGCAAAATGAATACAGTATGGGAGAAAAAATATACATTTACACCTGCTAAGAAGGAAACTTGTCTAAGTCAATGCCGCATTTCAGCAAAACTTTTCTTGATTTGGCAATTGATGAGAGTAATTTTGTTTGTAATTTTACTGGCACACAGGTAGCAATAAACTGACAACAGAGGAATACTTATCTTATAATCCTTTCTATATCTTTGACTGTTAAAATAAATTTGTGTTGAGTCAATCTCTAAATATAATAGAGTAAATGGCATGGTGTAATTAAAGACGAAAAGCGACATCAAATAAAATAACATAAGAATCTCAACTGTAACCACACACAAAAAGAAAAAAAAGGAAATTGAGCACTCGTAATTTGGAGAGTCAGATTATTTGCTTGTCAAATGATGCATTGTTGTGATTTGGCACAATGGTGAGTGGCAACGAGAACCCTGCTGATAACCGATTTTCATGTTTTATCATCAAGACTCCTTGTTGAAATCTACATTCTTTTTTGCGATCAGTATTAAATTTATCTTGTTTTATTTATTCTCTTGGCATGAAATTTTCTACATTGTGAGCTAATTTGAAACATACTGCTGCTTCTGAATTCATTGACAGCTTAAACATGTTTTTACCCCGTAATTCCACAAAAATAGAAGTTTACAGTTTTCTAAAAAATGCATATTTGTGGAAATGCAACATTAAAAACAGTGGAAAAAAGAACGAAAGCAATAAGTAATGCAAAATTAGGAGAGATAATAAATGGGAATCTTCAGCCTAGATAAACAGGCATTCCTATAAAACACATGGTGACTTTGACATTGAAAGTTGGTGGCCAAAGAAAATAATTTAGCTTCCATGTGCAACTGGCAACTACGAATTTACATCTATAATTTAAATGTTATGTTCACTCACTCACACACAATGACGGATCTAGAGTGGGGGAAGGGGGGCAATCACCCCTTGGGAACATAAAGGTTTTCAAACCAACATGAGAAATCTTCATGGAATAGAACTTAGGCTGAAGCTCAAGGTCGGCGCAGCGCAAATTCATGAATCAGGCAATGGCAGCTCTAAGGTGGGGGAGGGAATGGAGATTGTGAAGGGGCGATCGCCCACCCTACAGTCGGGCTGTCTCAGGTCTTCTGACTTTTAGAGCCGGGCCGGGTCCTAATCTTTATTTTTCTGCAGATTTGGATTGGGCCAGGCTTGTTTTCTTCTATGTCGAGTTCGGCCTGCAGTCATTCTTCCGAAATGTCTGTATTAGAGATGAAACAGACTCGAACTCATTTTTTCTGAAACCTATAAATTTTATTTATCAATGAATAGAAAGTAGTAAACTAACTTTTTCCCTCTTTAAACATTACTTATTCCTTTTCAAATCACTATATTGACATTTTGATTAGAATGAAAGGGAACCAGAAATTGCGTTTTTTTTTCTATTTTAGCATTAGAATGCTATTTTAAAAGTAAATTATTAGTCATTTCTACAAACCTATTTTAGCCATTTCCGACGATGTTTTGGCGCCAACAAAAAGGCAGGAATAATGAATTTGTCTTTAGTTTGTAGAAGAGGTTATTTTGCAATAGGGTTGTTTATTATTATTTAGACGTTTAATGCAGAGAGGATATTTTCTTCTAATTTTAGTTTGCGGTAGGCACATAATTTAGATTTCTAATGTACACAGGTCGTAATCACTTTTCATATGGAAATAATTTTAGTGATTGTTGCCTTTTTTTGTGAATTCTGCTGATGCTGAAGTTGTACTCCGCAATTTACGAAGTCACTTTTGGTTGTAAGTAAAAGTAATTTCCATATTATTTTGATAGAAAGCAAATGAGCAGTGTTTCCTCTATTCCTATAAAAGCATCGAAATTTTCAATTTAATGTTATTGACTGGGTCACGCTTATCCCAAAAGACTTATGAGGAATGAAATGGTTATAGTTAAAAATGTGCACTTTTTATAGAAATTTGATAAATGTTGCTTTATTCAACAAATAATCGACAGTAATTTCTATAAGTTCGTCACATTTATTCATGAAACACACTTCATTAAAATGTCCATAATATTTTCTTATTAAAGGAGACAAAATATGAGAATTTATGTATAAAGTACATTTTTATTTTATACCAAACCTTTTTTTTAATAGTATTAAATAAAAATTTTCGTTTAAGAGTAACATTTCTATGTAAAATGTAGTTTAAAAATCAGAATTTTTTTTGTAACATTTAAAAAAAATTATTTTGCATTTTTTTCTTCCACTGAATACTTTTGTTATTGGGCTCAAGCTCTGATGAAGCAAAATGTTTCGGGTTTGGGCAGGCTCTGATTTAAAATCGTCGAGCTTGGGTGGGACCTAATTCTGAAAAAAGAGCCCGAACTCATGTCTTGTCTGTATATATCAAAATTTCCAGGTTGGGCGTCGGCTCTGAGTAAAAGCTAAATGTTTGTTCCGTGTTGAACCCAGCCTGTATGACAAGCATTATTGGCGCCACCACGATTCGTGCAATCAGTGTTGAATTCAGACACTTTTCTCTGAAAGAGACTTGTGTGACTCCGGAAGGGATACAATAGAAGGGAGGGGGGAAATTACATTTTACCATTGAAAACACAAAATCTCAGATTAATGAAATAAAAAGTATGAGAATGTAGCTATTACAAAATTTTCAATATATTTTTTACAAATGAAATTTCAATTTTTCTGGTTTGGTAAAAAAAGCTTATGGAAAAAAATAAACTGGGTTTTTTCCTTAAGTTTTCTGGGGAGTTTTCCGAACAGTCACATCTCTAAAACCATTTAAGTTGATCATATGACAAAAAATATATCGCAATATCTTTTCATTAGCTTCAAGTAAGCCACACTTCTTAAATAACATATGTATGAAATTTCATAAGAAAGCTATCAGTTTAAAAGCAAAACAGCAAGAAACCAGTTTTTTTTATATGAAAAGTTTATTTATAATACATGATTCTACACAAATGAATTAACGATATGACAAGATGCTGTTGGAATGGCATGATTTTCAAATGCAATGGTTGCCAGCGGGATGTCCTTCCTGCAAAAGTCTCTGTCACATTAAAATTTTTTTGAACTAATATCTAATTTGTTGAGGCCTATTATTACATTCCATAGTCGCCCATGCCACCTCCCATTCCCATTCCTCCCATGCCACCCATGGGAGCTTTTTCTTCTTTTGGAACTTCTACAATGACTGATTCGGCTGTCGTTAGTAAAGATGCAACACCAGCAGCATCCATTAAGGCTGTCCTAACAACCTGCAAAATGGCTTCATGTTAATCAGGGATGAAAATATATAAATATCAATTACATAAATGTCTATAAATATTCACGTTTAGAATAAAGTATCAAAATAGTACACAAACAACAGGCACATAAGTGGGGAATGGGAGAAAAAAGGTGGAATTTTTTTCCCCCATCATCTATGCAGTGATGCCAAACTCTTACAATTTAACAACCATTTTAACAGCTAGTTATCCAATATAATTAATATTAAAAAAAAAAAAGAAAACTTAAAAGTAGTAAGAAAGTATTAATGCTTAAGGTGTAAATCCAAATATATCTAAATCAACCTATGTGAAACACAGTCAATTTTTCAAAATAAATATTCTGAATAGTTTAACTGTTAATTCCACCTCCCCTCTTTTTTTTTCCAAAAAGAAAATCTTATTAAATTGATCTTTGCTTCAAAAACACATCCCAAAAAGTTATCACAAAATTACCCAAAGTGGTTTATGAATAGAGCAAAATATTCTATTCCAAAAAGAAACTTCCTTTCACTTTCAATTTTTTAAGTCTAAAAATATTTCATTCTCTAAAGACGCTTTGAACAACTTCATTTGCATGACTTTCAGATGCTTATATAATAAGTTTGTATTTCATTGTCTCTTTTGCAGAACAATCCACGAACAAACTCAAAGGGTTTGAGTAGTCAGAATGTATGATTACAAAATTTCCAGGCTTCAATTATCCCTCCAAGCATGTTGATGGGTACAAAATGAATATTGTTTGAATGTGTGCTGTGTTATAAATGAGACACTTTGAAATCTAAATGGTAAAAACCTTTATAATTTTTTTTTAGTTATATAACATTAAACTAATTTTAAGACGGAATTAAAAATTTTTGCTTCAAAAGCCCAGAGTTCTTTAAGAACACTTTGTATATGTAAGGTGTGGTGATGAAAATAAACACCTCCTACTAGGTACGCAATCGTGACGTGGTTAGTACGAAGACAAATGAAAATAATATCCCTTCGGCGTTGTGAACGAAGATCGGATATTATTAATTACTGAAATTAATTCCTTAATATCATACTTAAAATTAACATTTTGCAATAACATTAGGATCGCCTTATTTAACGTATGAATTTGTGAAAATTGGGATTGATGAGTCAATAAAAAAACTTGAGATATTAATCTACAAATTTAAATGTTAACATTCCCTAATCTGCATCTAGAAATTACCTTAAAATACATAAAGGGAGAAAACTGGAATAAAGACAAGAATAGGTACATATATACAAAATTTTATTAAAACACATAAATTGGCATCATGCAAACGCTATAAAAATATAATATGCAAGGCAATAACTACTCAAATATGGTTATAGTGAAATATACAAAATATTTTATTTCATTGTTTTTTTGTTGTTGTTTGTTTATTTCCTATTATTCTGCTATCCTCACAGCTCATAAAACTTAAGTTCACGACACAACTTATAGGCAAAGCCCCAAATTTTCATATTTTATAAAATCGAGTCCTTCGTTCTTATTATTCGTATTATTTTACTGGTATTATTAATTTATTTCTTTATTCATTTTACTATTAATTAAGTTTGAGCATTAAATTCTGATAATTTTGAGCCCCAAAGATAATCATAATTTTAAAATTTTAAAATAATCAAATTTTAAATAATCAAATTTTAAAAACCAAAATTTTAACACAACATTATATCAATAAAATAAATTGGCCGGACACATGAACAATGAAATTTCCTCACCTTACAAGTATGTTCCTGTATTGGTCGACGTTGGCTTATAGCTGTCCATACAGTTCGTCAGTACGCCAACACAATTAAATCCGAATGCCAAGTTCCAAGGCATTTTGTTTTTAATTAACACAAATAGTTAGCAACTTTTCTAATTTCACGCACTTTCCAATCATCAGTTTGTCGTATGGTCCTTTTAACACAAATAGTTAGCACTTTTCAAATTTCACGCACTTTCCAATCATCAGTTTGTCGTACGGTCCTTTAACACTAATAGTTAGCACTTTTCAAATTTCACACACTATCCAATCATCAGTTTGTCGTACGGTCCTTTAACACTAATAGTTAGCATTTTTCAAATTTCGCTAGGAAGTTCAGGCAAAGTTTTTTTTTTTGTTTTTTGTTTTGCGGAAATGAAAATTCCGCTCAGCAATGCTCAGTTACTCCTTTGAGTATTTAGAAATCATCCGATGAATAAATAGTCCGCTCGGCAATACTCAGGTATTCCTTTTTGTATCCGATCAGCAATGCTCAGTTACTCCTTTGAGTATTTAGAAATCATCCGATGAATAAATAGTCCGCTCGGCAATACTCAGGTATTCCTTTTTGTATTAGAAATCAATCGATGATTAGTTCTCTGTGTGCAGAGCATAGCTTCGCTTCTCATCGCTTCATCCGGGAGGCCTAAGATCACATCTCCCGATGACACAGATTATTTCGAAGTTGCCTTATTTCCTAATTTCCTCTTTTTCCCTCTCATCTTAGCGGGAAACTCACAGCAGAGAGAAGAGAAAAAAATCTTTTTTTTTACTTGACACTTTCAATTCGAAAACTGGACTGACTCGTGTGGGGTTTTTCTTCCGGATCCTGTACGCCCCTTTTTACCCCATTGGGTATTATATTCGGACTCCAATTGGCTTTGAATATATTTCACTGTCCATTGGTCAGGTAAAAGAAACGGGGTTGGATTTTTAGACATTGTTCCTCCATTATTTATTGCCGGAGCTACGATTCCAAACCAGCAACCCCAAGTAGACCACACGCGGGAGTAATAAATTTGATTGTAAATCTTTCTTTGTTGCTTGTGTACGTTAATGTCACGAATGGCGACTCTAGGTTTTATTGCTTCTCGTAAACATTTGTTCCTTTTATAACTAATGGTGAGAAAATCCCTTCGCTCATGTGATTTTGCTATTCCCAGGCTTTGACTAAAAGGGAGCTTATAGTATAATAAAACTTCCAAACAAACAACACATATTATTGTTATCATTTCTTGTTTACGAAAGCTAAAATAAAAATTTATTTTAATACTTTTATATACATTAATATTATTTCATTTTCTATCTCTTTCTAGATTATTTATTTATTTATTTATTTATTTATTTATTTTTATTATTATTCTTTCTCTCTCTTTGTTTTTTTCTTTTCTTTTCTTTTATTTTATTTTATTCTAAGCGATGTCGTGACATTTCTTTACGACATAAGGAACAACGGAACTTCAAAATTTCTATATCAATGGTAATCACTAAATTTTCTGTAAGAGTCAAAATATGTTATGCAGCTAATTTTGATAGAAATTTTCGATAAAAAATAAAGTTTTTTCATAAATTTCCAATCAAGATTACAAGATAATTTAAGATAAAAAATTACAAGTACTTCCAAGTATTTGTCCAATGAAATGAAAGATTGAGAAAACCAATATTCCATAGATATAATTCAAAAGAAAAAAAAATAAAGAGCATAACTAAAAGGTAAAATTTTTTAGTTCAGCTTTTGTATCCCAAATTATGATAAAGAAAATTTTAACTTCTAAAGTACTTTTTATGATTTTTAACTGCATTAGAAGATTTACAAACACATTTAATAAATTTTAAACTGGTTCTACCAATTAAAATCAAATATGAATTTAAAAGGATTTGTACAATATTTATAACTCCACCCAACTCTTTATTTTATTTTATTTTTTATTTATTTATTTATTTTTGTAATATTTTATAGAATTAGTAAGTGTACAAATATGATGTTCTTACAATGGAAATATAAAAATGTTTCAGAGTTGAAATTTTTATTCTACAATCTTCCAATGGGAAGAAAGTTGAACAGATGAAAATGAAACCATTAATTTTAAACATATTTTTGTATTCTGCAATCAATAACGCTTTTGGAACAAGATAAGTAACTGCAATTCATTTTAAATTTTATTACTATTAACCGATGTATTACATTAATTTTATACTAAGTTTAATGGTACTTTAAATTACCAGCAGGACATAAATGTTAAACCGCACAAAACTTACTTTAGTTGGGTCAATAATGCCGGCTTCAATCATATTTACATATTCTCCTTTCATGGCATCATAACCATTATCTCCTTTACTATCCAATACTTTCTGTGTCACTACTGCAGCATCTACACCCGCATTCATGGCAATCTGGGTACAGGGCATCTTTAATGACTTTCTGACAATGTCAATACCTAGAAAGGATTAAATAAAGATGCTTTTAACTTTACAGAGTTACTAACCTTAGAAATTTGTTAGAGTTCATTTATTAATTACATCATGCAAAACCTTTAAAAGTATGCAACGATAAGGAGATACGGTATGGGGGATAAGATAGCTACAATCTAACAAGGTGTATATTTTCCATTTGTTTTCATTTTATTTATTTTTTCTCCCCATGTTTCAATTTAATAAGTTTTATTAAATTCAATGGTACATATATTGTAACACAATGGTTTGATATATATACAATAAATAAATTTTTAAATTATGTCACTGTTTAAAGGTTGGTAATTATATTAATTAGATTTAGTAAATTGTGTTTGTTAAACTTCAGTAAATTAACTTTAGACATAGTTACTTTTAATTTTTTAAAACCTAAAAATAAGCATTAATCCCCAAAGAGTTAAGTTTAAAATTAAGTATGAGTACCAACCTGTCTTTTGGTCTTCATTTTCGTACTTGATTTCATCGAGACAAGGTAAGCATCGTAGAAGGGCCGTTCCGCCTCCTGCAACGATGCCTTCTTCAACAGCAGCTCGTGTTGCATTCAATGCATCATTTACTCTGTCTTTCTTCTCATTCACTTCTATTTCACTGGAACCTCCAACCTAAGACATTTTTTAGTACCATTTTTATTTCAGTCATAATGAATCATTGATAAAGAAATCACACAAGTTAAAATTATTTTAAAACCAACTAGGATTTTTTGCAAAAGTGATATAAAAGTAAGTGTTACATTACTTTGTTATGATGTTCAAGAGATATAGGATAATATCTTCAATGACGCCATACATAATGAAGTAAACAATGAGAACATCTATTCATTTATGTAAGAACCCTTCTTATAAAACATAGTAATTTTCGCCTACACTTTTTTTGTATTAACAGAATCATGGGTGCAAGAAATCCATCCAAGTCAAGACAAATCTTTTCTGAGCATTAGAAATAACTAAATGCAAAATAGTTAGAAGATTTAAGTCTTGCATTATGGCTAAAAATTGATCTCTTACAATAAGAGAAAGTGATTAAATGTTCTTGATGGCAAAACTGCTATTATTTAAGTATATAAAGTAGAATTTTTAGTCAGTCAGAAATCTCTTCAAGACTGAAAATCAAAATCAGTCCTGAGACTGAAGATCTTGCATCCATGAACAGAATCTGCTATTCCATCATAGATATTATGTAACATATGAAGAGAAATAGAATATTCACACTATGTGTGAGGTTTTTTCCCCCTATATTTTACATCATAAAAGACATGGACCCATATCTTCTGAATAACTAAATTTGGATAGACGGTTATTTTCTTGATCTTCAGGGCAAGAGTATTCGAACACTATGCTGACAAACACCTTAAATAACAGTTGAGTATGTTTCCTGTTACATGAAAAAATATTTAAGCCAGAAGTCAGACACAGGAGCTATAGTTTAAAAATTGCCTATGAGCTACCAACACTGACTGACTGAACTAGCCTGAACAAGAGTTATTTCTTTAAGACTAACCTTTTGTAAGTAAATGAAAAACTAATAAATTATGAATATGTAATTAATTTAACTTAAGCTTTACTGATTGATAAAGAATTTTTTTGTCCAATTGAATAGAAGTCAGAAGTTAAACCAACAGGCAGTGCCTTATATTGTTAATTATCTGAACAAAAATTTATCGACTATATTTGTCAATAATATCTAGTATGTTTACCAGACATCTCAGCAGAACTGCTGGTGAAGAAATTAATAAATCACAGCCGTAAAATTACATTTATTACATAATTTCATGAATACACAATTATTTTAGCACCAAGACTTTTTTTTTTTAAACTGTATTTACTATTCTAATAAACAAAAAAATAAGCTGACAAAACACTTTAGTAATTTTAATATATAGGCTTTTTTTAAACATTAATCTTCCATTAAATGTAAAATTTAATAAATCTAATGAAAGGGATAGGTTGATAATAATTGACATTTTAATACTTAATAAATTGGATTCTACAAATAATTAGAATTTTACTTTTAAAGCCAAATTATTCATACTTAAAAGCAAATTAAAAGTTAACTAACATTATGGAAAAATAAATTCAATAATTTGCACATCTATAGAAAACTCTAGAATTTCACTGTACATTAAAACATACATGGAATTTAATAATTTGTTCTTAAACACATGATGTGAATATAATAGAGTTCCAATATTTAAGAATTTAAATTTAAATTATTACAAAAAAGTAACAAAATATGTCACTTGACAGTAAAGTGAAAAATTTTTTGATGCAATTATTTAAACAAATATACTATACAATAAAATATAGAATTAAAAGACGTTACATTCTCGGGTTTCCAGAATAATACATACAATATACTTAAATCATATTAATCTAATTATATTGCACTAAAATATGCTTAATAAAAAAAAGCTTATGGACTTTTGATTAATTAAAGTAAATCAATTTATCACAAGTTTAAAAATAGCTAAAAAATTAAATTTGTTAAAATTGATAATACCTTCAGAAGTGCAACTCCATTAGACAGCCTGGCTAATCTTTCTTGAAGCTTTTCTTTTTCATATGAAGAAGTTGTTTGTTCTATCTCATCTTTAAGTTGAGAAACTCTTCTATCAATATCCTGTTTATTGCCTTTTCCCTAAAATAATGCATGGATAATACATTAAAACATATACAAAATGTTTATTACAATTGTTTACAGGTTCAAGATTTTTATTTATTTTTTAAACAAAAAGAAATATTTGGACTAATCGAAAAAGCTTCAAAATTGTAGAGATTTAGTTTTAATAATGCTTAATGAAATTAATATTCGGCAATTTATAACAAGAATCACAAAAACCATTTCATCAAGTTGGCGAAGGAATAGCTGTGAACCTTTAATTTTAAATATCTACAAAGAAAGGCTTTTCTTTGTATCAAAGAACATTTCAATTTTATGTTTATAAAAGTAAACTTATTTTAAATGTGTCAATCTAAAATAAATGAGCAAGAAATTAACAAATTACAGTTCCAAAAACAACTAACTGCTGCTTAGTACAAATAGCAACCACTAGGTTGCTAATTGTAATCAGCATTTTAAATTGTGGATTCGATAGAACAACACTGTCTGTATGGTCCCAACCTTTGCCTGAGAAATGTATAAACGCCCAGGAGCCAGCAGAATTAGACTATTTTTCTAATGCACCAACTCCAAGCAGAAAAAAAAAAGAGGGCAGCTAGGCCAATAAATTACACTAGCTGATCAACCAACCAATACAAAAATTTAAGCAAAGTTGACAAAATATGAAACATTTTCGATCGACATAAGTTCATGAGAAAAAGTCTAAATGTGTTGTACGAGCTGATAAGGGTTAGACAACAGAACAATACAGAAATATAACATTCCAGCATAGAAATCAGCATCTGACAGTCATGTAGTGTCCGGCCAACACATAGGTGCAATAAGTCTATCCAAGCCAATGTTGAATTAAGACATTTCTCCAGGAAGGAATTTAGTGGCTCTGGAAGGGACATTACAGAGTTCCAAAGAAGAAATGGCACTTGTGGGCTATTAAAAACAAAATCTCGGGCATCTTAAAAAATTCCAGTGGGGGGAGATTATGTCTATTTGGGTGACCCCCTGAAATCAACATTCATTCAAGCCAAGTCAGAAAACTTTTCCAAATACTAGCCTAACCAAATGCAAATGGGCTAGAAGATATCTACTTCTTGCCTTGTGGTTAAAAATTTATCTTTACAATAAAAGAAAATGATTAAAAGTTTTTGCTAGTAAAATTCCTATCATTTAAGTATATAACATAGCATGTATCATAAGCAGGCATGAAAGCGGGAAACGAGAAAAAAGGTAGAATTTTCCCCCATTTATACAGTGATGCAAAACTCTTATAATTTAAGTGTCATGTTAACAGATACTTAGGCAATAAAATTAAATGTAACTGCATGTACGATTATTATTTTTTTTTCTTACCTTAAAAAGTAACAATGCTAAAAGTGTAAATCCAAATATCTGATCAATTTTAGTAAAGCTATTAATTTTCAAAACCAAATGTTACTTTGGAAGTTTTAGGTGTTAAATCTCCCCCCCCCTTTTCTTCCCCCTCCCTCCCAAAAGAAAACAATTTCTGTGCAAAATGACCTTTGGTTAAGAAATGCACCTTGAAAAATATATCACAGAAATTACACTAAAGTATTGTATAAGTGATACAAAATATTTCCATAAAGAAATTTCTTTTCACTCTCAATCTCTAAAGTCTGAAAAAATTCATTTTTGAAAGACATTTTAAACAACTTCATATGTATGATTTTCAGATGATTATGATATAAGCTCACCTTTCATTATGTCTGTTTTGCATAACAATTCAAGAACATACACCAAGGGTTCAAGTAGACAAAATGTCTGAAATCTGAGTTTTTCACGTAACCTCCCCCCTCCATTATTCAAATTTTTTCTTTCTATTTTTGCATAAATCCAGGAGATGTCCAAAATTGCTTTAAAAAAAGGTGGAATTCCTCCTTTAGGAAGAACTCTTTCATGTCTGCATATGTTATGAATTCTTAGGATGGAAATTGGGCTTGAAACCAAAAGGTCTTGTATTCAGGACTGTAGAGTCTGAGTTGCTAAAAAACTAGCTGACTCCAGCTTTTTTTGTTAGATAATTTGAAATTAAACCAGCAATTTTAAATCCATAAAAAAGAATTATTTTTGGATTATACTGGGCTAACCAAGTTAAAGATTCCCAATATACTGCTTGGCATATACAGATGAGAACAGTTTAAAAACTCTAGTAGATCCCAAATTATTTCTGTATTTTTCCTCCCCTTCTTTTCATCAAAATTTTTCTGCTCTGGAGGACACTGACATCACAACTGTCTCTAACGTATTCAAAATAATAAAATTTCTGTTTTGTCTTCTTGTTATAGATTTTTACAGTTTGATTTTTCAGTTTTGTGGGGGTGTGAAATTGAAAATTTAATAAAACTGAATACACATTTTTTCTTTCAAAGCTTTAGGAACTTAATTAGCGAAATTTTTGCCTTATTTCCCCCCGTGTTCCCTCATGTTAACCAATAGCAGCACAAGAATTTTAGCCAGTCCGGAGTCAGTTTTAAAAATGTCTGGCGTGAGAATTTTTCCTCTACAGACTGAGTAGCTCTCTTGTCCTATGGGTTGACCATTTCTATAGAAAAACATTAAATATTTTGGATATTTTCTGCATTTCTAGTGCTCCAGCCACTTAACTGAACTCTCATGCTTTAAAGCCAGCTCTGCTTGTAAAGATTAATGATAAAAATGAAACTTGGGATAAAATAAAAATGAATGTTTTGAATAAAGTGTGAAACAAGAATGAGTATTTAAAACAAATTTAAAAAACAATAGAAATACCATACCTTTAATAATAAAGTATCATCCTTAGTGATGACAACTTCAGAAACTTCACCAAGATCAGTTGGTTGGACATCTTCAAGTTTCACAAGATCAGCATCATCTCCAAAGACAATACCACCTGTAGCTATGGCCATGTCATGAAGGGTAGCTTTTCTGTTATCTCCAAACCCAGGAGCTTTAACTGCTGCTACTTGTAGTCCAACTTTTAACCTGTTCATCAGTTATTAAAAAAAAATTTTTTTTTAATTTATCTTTAATTTCATGACCAATTGCAGTCAGTTTACATAAATTGAAATTAGTCCTAATAATTCACTTAAAATAAGGCTTCACATTTAAGTTTACCATTTTATTATGATTTCCATCAAGATTATTTCATCATGCTTTTTGAATATTTTTGAGAGAGAATTTACAATTTTTAATATTTATCAATTTTATAAGAAAAAAAAAACACTAATACATTTGCACCATGGACACAAATTAATAGTAAAAAATATTAATTCATTTTTTATGTGCTGTTGTTTATTTGAGTTTATATTTAACAAGAGGACCAATCTTGGTTATCACAGATTGATTATTATGATATATGTAGTAATTTAAAAACCTCTTAGCCTTGGGTTAAATAGATTCTATACAACAATCTTTAGTTCTTGAGAAACAGAAGGGTCTAAATAACAACTTACTTTGAAAAGAAAAGGAAACATTTATCTTAGCTCAGTTAGTATAGCAGATGCTCATAGTCCAGTGGGTCCGGGTTTAACACTGGGCATGTTACATTTGTTTTTCTCTTTTTTTGTTAGTTTACTTGCAGTTATAATTTAATCTCAGTTAAATATCGTAACATCATAACTTAATTACAATGTTAGCATATTTAAACATTATTTTAACATTTGATTCTTAAACTTAGTTCTCATCATTGACCCGGTAGCAGAAAGTGCGTGACGCGCGACGTGCGTCGCAGATTAATTTTTGCCCTTGCAGATAAATTTGCCAGCTTCGAAAAAAAAAATTCCTTATTTGTGTAATATATATATATATATATATATACATGAATAAAACGCGGAAAAACGGCAAATTTCATTCAAAGATCGCGAGAAAAAAACGACAGATTTCATCAAAAGATCGCCAAAAATGGCGTATTTTGACAAAAGATCGCGAAAAAACAGCAGATTTCGTCAAAAATCATGAAAAAAAGGTAAATTTCGTTAAAAAATCGCGAAAAAAACCGAAATATTTCGTGAAAAATCGCAAAATCAACAAAGTTTGTTAAAAGATCGCAAAATAGGACAAATTTTGTCAAAAAGTCGTGAAATAAAACGAAATTTCGGCAAAAGATCGCGAAAAAACGGCAGATTTCGCCACTAAGTCACGAAAAAAACGACAGGTTTCGCCAATAAGTTGAGAAAAAACGTTAAATTTCGTTAAAGAATATCGCAAAAAAAGATAGATTTCATCAAAATATCGCGAAAAACGGCAGATTTCGACAAAAGATAGCAAAAAGAAACTGCAGATTTTACCAAAAAGTCAACAGCAGATTTCGCCACTAAGTCACGAAAAAATAACAGATTTCGTAAATAAGTTGAGAAAAATGTTAAAAAATATCACGAAAAAAGTCAGATTTCGTCAAAAAATCACGAAAAAACGACGGATTTTGTCAAAAAATCGGGAAAAAACGATAAATTTCGTTAAAATATCGCAGAAAAACGACAGGTTATGTTAAAGAGTCAAGAAGAAAGGTAAATTTAGTTTAAAAAATAGTGAAAAAACTACAAATTTCGTCAAAAGATCGTGAAAAAATGCAAATTACGCCATAAGATCGTGAAAAAATGCAAATTACGTCATAAGATCGTAAATTAACGGTAACTTTCGACAAAAGATCGCGAAAAAAATGACTAATTGCATCAAAATTATCACAAAGAAACGGCAGATCTCGCCAAAAAATCGGGAAAAAAACGATAAATTTCGTTAAAAAATCGCAGGAAAACGACAGATTATGTCTAAAAGTCACGAAAAAAAGGTAATTTTTGTTAAAATAAATCATGAAAAACTATAAATTTCGTCAAACGATCTCGAAAAAACACAAATTACGTCATAAAATTGTTAAAAAAAAGTAAATTTCGGCAAAAGATCGCGAAAAAACTTCATATTTCCATCAAACAAAAAAACTCAAATTTTGTTAAAAGAGCGAAAAAAAAAAAAAAAAAAAAAAAAAAAAAAAAAAAAAAGTTGGGAGTGTATTTTGCTGTTTCAAAAATTTGTTTCTCTTTCCTTTCTCTAAAAACGATGTTGCTGTTCCGAAAATGGATTTTTCCACACCAAAATTTGTTTTTTGTCCATAAATTAGCACTGCCAATTTTAACAAAATTTTAGATACACATCCAGTGTATTTAAAAAATTTTCATTAATTTTCTATTTCTTTTTCATAATATTTACTTTGTATTTCAAAGTATCACTGTTATAAAAATATAACACATATATACTTCATGGTAAAAAAATATGGACTTTAAATTTTCTGTTTAGTCTTTCTAGAATAATTTTTAGATTTTGATATTTTAAATTATTTTTGTCCAATTTTTAAAAAAATTTTAGCACAATTTAACATTTTATTATAATATTGATTTAACAACTAAAAAATTTTTTCGAGAATTTAAGGAAGCAATCTTACAGCATATTCTGTTCAATGGAATTGTAGTAATTGTTTTCTTCATCTCATCACTATTACATATGTAACTATATAAATGATTTTTTCCCCTCTAATATCATTCTGTTTATTTCTTCTGAGCTTTTTATACTCAAGCAAGTAAGAAACTTTTTCCATAAATATACACTATACTATATTTCCCTTTAACTTTAAATAAGTTGAGCTATAAGCTCAGACATAAAGAGCCACTTTACATATTATTACTATCTAATTCTTCAAAAAATATTAATTTTGCTTTTTACTTATTTAGGTTTACTATAGTTAAAATACAGTTCTATTTTATAATATTAATCAGTAAGAGCCCTATTTATTATGTACATAAAGTATACGTTTTGGTTAATCAGATGCCATTGTTATATGTATATCTATATACATGTATGTATATATAACAATGGCATCTGGCTAACCGAAAATTATGTCACACTACTCCCGCAGACAATTTTCATCCCACTGCATTTCTGTCGCAGACTCGGTCACAATTTTCTGCTACTGGGATCATTGAGGTTTAAAAAAAAAATTTTGATCTATTGTTAAAAATAAAATTTCCAAACTTATTACAAAATTGTTGTGGCACCCCCCTCCCTTATTTATGATAACACATATTGAAGTAAAAATGGAATCAGGAAGATAAATATGAAAGTAAAATAATTCATATCTTTAAAAATCTAATATGAAAAAGATTGCAATTTTATTCTTATGCTAATTTTTAATATAATTATGCTTATTACTTTAAAAACAGAGTGATATCATCTCATTGATTTTCCTTGGCCTCATTAGAAATCGAATGAATGCCATACCAACTGTGCTACGGTCAACCATAACCTTTCTTTTCAAAATATTCAAGTTGTATTATATATTAGACACTCCCTCCTCCCCACCCATTTTTCAAGAATTGAAGAGCACTGTGTAAAATCTATTGAACCTGAGGCTAAGAAGTCTCTGCCCTACACCATATTAAAATAATCAAAATCTGATTACCAAGGTTGCCCTTCTTTCTCATTGTAAGTGAAAAATAAGTTGCTTAAACAAGCATATTGCAAAATATAAAACACTCAAAATAAATAGGCAAAAATTATTTACCTGTTTAAAACCATTGTGCTGAGAGCTTCTCCATCAACATCTTCTGCCACAATTATAAGGGGTTTTCTCCTTTGATTAGCTAATTCAAGAACAGGTATTATGGACTGCACATTAGAAATTTTCTTTTCACTAAATAAAACTAAAGCATCTTGATATTCAACTTTGGCACCTAAAAAAAGATATTTAAAATACATATACAGTGCATAAAAATAATTAGCATGGTTTGAATTCATCCTACAGATAAAGAGAATTGAGATAAACAATTTACATCAGGGAGTTACAGCTTTGTAATTTTTCCTGCAGATTTCACAAATTTTATAAATTTGTTCTACTTAAAATATATATACCATGTATTTCCCTGTATAAGACTTTTCAGTAAAGAGTAGTTTAAAATGCGAAACCAGTATATAATCATATGATAAATATGATTAAAAATTCAGCAAGCAAAGTTTTAGCCCTTTGTATAGCCAACAGAAAATTGCCCTCTGAAAAATGGATATTTCCTAGAGATTTCTGATACATCACTGGTGGCCTTGCTCTTTTTTTTCAACACACTGACTTTCTAAATGGGTCATTTAAAGGCAGGCCCAGTTCAAAGTAGGGATGGGACGAATAGTGATTTGGCCAAATTTTAGGCCGAATACCGAATATTCGGCCGGCCGAATAGTAAAAGTTTTTTTCCAATAAAGAAAATAAATTTTGATTACATATAATTTAAAAAATAAGAGCTCATTAATAATTATTACTCTTAAATGTGCTTTTAAATGTATTTTTGAATTTAAAACACTTATTTTAACACAAAAAAAATATGAAATTGCATTATATTCTTTTATCTTAATGTAAATCAAATTGATTTTCAGCAAGTCAGAATGGTAAGATATTTCCATTAAAATATGAAGAATGTACTTCACTTTTACTATCAAATGATACTTTTATCCTTTCTTCTATCCAAAATTAATAATATTCTTAATCTCTCTCTCTTGGAACTCACAAGGAGATATTTTCTGAAATAATGAAGTAAATTTAATCATTTAGAGTTTGTGTCCCTAATAATAAGCAAATTCGTAAGAATGAGATTGCTCTGAAATCAATTGCCAAGCTTTACATTACAAATTCCATTATAGCAAAAGGTTATGCTTAAAGTAGAATGCATATGATAACAAAATCTTTGATTTTTGAATTGTCACGTACTATATTCAACATCAATATTCCACTTATTCAACAAGCATTAAAAGGATAAACAGAAATTGACAACAACATGAATGAAGAAATATGTAAATTAAAAATATAGACATAGTAATGTTGCATATTTAAGTCAGTAATTATGCAAATTATTTAAAAGTGAAACCTATAGAATAAAAAAATTATTTTGTTCAGCATTTAGAATTTATGTGTAGATACTTATTAAATCATCTTCATAAAGCAAGTTGTGTCATCTAATGCATATCTAGTTTGCCACCAGTTCTGTCTTCAGATGTACCGTTGTATTTGGAATAGTGATATTTGATATCTAATTTTGAAAATGAATCTTCGTTAATACACACTGTGAATGAATTCCTTCATTTCTTACTTTACAGAAAATAAGTTACGAATTTCATAAGAACTTTTTTTAGTTGTGCATGGAATTTGCAGACATTAATAAATATTCATGTGTAAGAATAAGGCAGTGTTTTTCTTTTTTTCTATAAGTGTTTTTGTATCTTGAATTGTAATATATCATTCTCTAATGAAGTACATTAAATCTCACACTTGGGCAGCATTTTCTAAAATATCACTAACTTTTATAGGAAATACAGAAAGGCTGTGTATTTTTTAGCAATCGAGTAACTGTATATTTTGTAAGTAAGAATGAGAATGACTTCATGAATGAAGTAGCAATTTGGATTAGAGAAAAAAAATGCAAGAAATGAAATTCTTTAAATCTTAAATTTATTTGGCAAGATATCTTTCACTATTCGGCGAGATTTTAGCAATATTCGGCCAGGTATCTCTAAATATTCGGCTACAGGTATTCGGCCGAAGTATTCGGTCAACAAGCCTTCAATATTCGGCCAACCGAATATTCGGCAAAAGGGCCGAATAGGCCGAATACCGAATAGTGGCCGAATATTCGTCCCATCCCTAGTTCAAAGTGAACTGAATGGATGTTATTTAGATATGCAGCTGTGACAAATGGCAGCAATTAAAAAAGATACCTGCCATCTCTGAATTTGTGAAAAAGAAACTTGTTTTGAATTACCATACGAAATGATCGACCAATCTGTCAAAATATGTTACATTAATATTATGATGGATGGAATTTAGGATGATGCCATTTTTGAAGAAGGTTACAATGAACTAGACATTGACAATATTCATCCTGATGTAATGATAGAAAACAATTTTAAAAATTAAAATAGCAAATAAAACCTTTCTGCAAAAATGTACAGTGGCTCACAAAAGTGTTCGTACACTTTAAAAATTTGTATTAAAAAGATATTTCCCTGAAATTAAATTCGTATATGAAGTCCAGAAATTTTTTATATTATCTCCAAGTTATTCTAAATAACACACATCCTTTTTGTTTAACATTAAGGAGTTTTTTTTAAATCTAAAAATAAAAACGGAAGATGCCACAGAAAGAAAACGCCACAAAAGTCTTCGTACACA
Organism: Maratus speculifer; assembly: GCA_964019185.1. NCBI lineage: Eukaryota > Metazoa > Arthropoda > Arachnida > Araneae > Salticidae > Maratus > Maratus speculifer. The sequence continues at coordinate 24,188,412 of OZ025289.1, read as the reverse complement.
GAAACATTTTCGGATAAATTCATGATTAAAGATATTTGTCGCTTTATTTTTATTTTTGCATTGTGCTGACATTTAAAAAATCGCTTGGCTTTATATTTTGCAGAATTAGTCTGTAATATTCTATTTATTAATTAAAAAATGCTTTGTAATGTAATGTCACGACTAATAGTGTTTGAAATTAGTTATCTTTCTTCATAATAATAGTAAATCAATTCGAAATATTGCAAAATTAGTTAATTTATTCCATTCTACGGTGAGGTATGCGATAAAAGGCTTTATGGAAAAAAATTGGTTTGAAAACTAGGTATGAAAAAGTCGTCAATCTAAGTTAACGCAATGAGATCAAATACTTACAATTAGAAAAGTCGTAAAAAATCCGTGTTTAAGTGCTATAAAAGTTGCTATAGAATTTAATGAAACAGTTTCTACTTCACTTTCACCTGAAACTGTTCTACGAGTAGTAAGCCCAGCTGCATTATATAGGCATTCTGCCCGAAGAAAAATTTTTGTTAGGGCAAAAAACAGAAAGCTTAGGCTTTCTTTAACAAAATCAATTATAAATAAACCCGAATCGCGTTGGAATATTGTTTTATTTACAGATGAAAACTAGTATGCCATTCTTAGCTCCAATGAGTATACAATAGGATGGTCGAAAAAAAAAAATAAGAAGAATTTAATTCAAAGAACTTAGTTGCAACAGTTCAGCATGGCAGTGGAGTTGTCCTTGTGTGAGGGTGCATAGCAGCATAAGGATCAGGTAATTTGGTATACATTGATAGCGTAATAAATCACGATTTTTGTTTAAATATTTTAAAAGGCTATTTAAAATTATCTGCCCAAAATATGGGTAACAGAAACAACTTTGTTTTTTATCAGGATAATGATACAAGGCACATGGCTCTCAACGTTCGCCTCTGGCGTCTTTATAATTGTCCACAAGTTCTGAAAATATCACCTCAATTGCTGAATTTAAACCCAGTAAAACATATTTGGAGATAACTGGAAGTTAGAATACGAAAACACAGCATTGAAACGAAAAGCGAAGTAAAAACAGCAATGTCGTATGAGGAATCAACTTTCATGCAGAAATTGCAAAAGTAGTAATTAAATCTATTCCCATGTGTTTAAAAAACTATTGTGGGTGCTAAATAATATCCTATTAAGTACAACTTTAGCGAAATATTACAATATTTACAAATATACAGCGATTTTTTTAAAGTGTACGAAGACTTTTGTGAGGTAACTTTTTTGCTATTTTTTGATTAATGATTTTTAAAAAATAAAGTTTTGCTATGTTTTTAAAATATTTCATGTAATTTTGTTAAGAATGAGTAACAGATCTTACTCTTAAATACCCATTCTAAAATATTAATTTTAATTAATGGATAGAGCACTGTTTCATTGAAATTCCTAAGTGTACGAACACTTTTGTGAGCCACTGTATAAGGATAGAAAACCAAGGATTAGAAATGCACAAATAATGCATGAAGATGCAGCAAACAACCATTTTGAATCTAGTATCTAAATTCTTCATCAGTGTAAGACTCAGTGTGCTAGAAAAAATAAAGCTGAGCAAAGAGACAGAAGCACAAGCTTATATACCCTTTCGGGAGCGAATGCGCTACAAAAAGCAACCAATGAGAAGAAAATAGCATGAACAAATGGATAGACAAGTAGAGACATCTACCGGAGAACAAACAAAACAGAAGGAATAGAAAAGAAAAAAATCAGTCAGCAAGATGCTAAAATTTTAAGAATGTTCAATTTCAATCCTATTTTTCTCCTGAAAAAATAAAATTGCTTTTCAAATCTTAAACATCCCATTGATCGCTTAGATAACAACTGGGGTATTAACCAAATTTCTTGCCTGATTGGTCATTTTTGTATTGGCCACACTAAACATGATCTAGATTTCATTTAAAGTAGCATAAAAGGTATGTTAAAAATCAAGAGCTAGCTCTTCTACTGCTTAACATTGTAGGTCTTCACAACATGGGTTAAATTTTTTTTTTTTTTCCATTCACCGTTATCCATTAGTGTCCTATTCTTGATCTTAATTTTTGGAAAGCTTACCACATCATTAAAAATTCTTACTCCTTAGTCAATGATTTATCAAGTACACCTTATTTTCTTAGCATTTGGAAGTCTTTAATGCTTTCCTCCTCCCTCTGGGTTTTGTTTGTTCTCCAGTAGATGTCTACTCGTCCACCCACAATAGCCCCCCCCCCTCCCTCTCCCAATTTTAGAGTATAACATATCCCAAAATTTCTCTGCTTATACATGGAAATATACAGTATATTTGTTGAAATAAATATTATACAGAAGAACATTGGTATGTTTAAAATATGTAGAGTATAAATCATTATGCAACTGCAATTTGTTATTGCAGTTTCAGAGTTTGTCCAAGATAGTTTGAGACAGTTAAAGAGGGTGCAGCATAACATTTTATGTTTTCTTACGAAAAATGATACATTGCCTTTAGCGTTTAAAAAATTGCTTACACAGCAAAAAGTTACTACCATGAATTTATGATTGAAATGCTAAAAATATATTTAGCAATATATCAAAAGTATGCACTTAATCTAAAAGGTGTCCCTTTTTTATTGTGAAAGAAATTTAAAGCTTTTTTATTTTTCTTCCCTCAGTCAGAAGATTATTTTTTTTCCTTTTGAATAATATAAAAAAACTAATAAAAGTAAAGAAACTTTTTTTTATATATATATATATATATAACAAGGCATAGCTGCCAACCTACTAGTTTTTGACATGTTTAAAAAAAACTTAACAAACCAGAAAAAACAGACTTTTAATAGATTTCATTTCTAAATTAAATTTTGGTTTAAAAGCTAGCAGTTATAATGGCAAACCTATGAAAAATAAAATTACCAAGAGAAAAAAAAAAGTTATTAACATCACCAAATACATTAGTAATTCACTTTACAAAAACTAGAACAAATGGATGTGAAATTATAAAATTTTCAATAGATACAAAAGCCAATCTAGTTTGCAGATTTTCATGTCTGCTTATAAAGATGACTTTGAAGAAGTCATTTATGAAACATTCCCATACTTACTGCACCATCACATAGAATCTAAACTTTGTGAAATCTAGAAATGTTTTTGATTAAATATCCCTTTTTAAAATCAAGTGATTTGCACAAGACAGAACAGGGAAATTTAATTAATGGCTTTTTTACCCCTTTCCCAGTTAAAAGCAGTTTAATTTTTTTAAGTTCCGTTAATATTAATGAAGAATTAAACTAAATAACTACATTATCATTGTGACTAGCAAGAATGGAACTAACTGATAGCATGCTGGAAAACTTTTTAAATTTTGTGTCAAAGTTTAAATCAATGAGGATTATTGTTGGAATAATCTTGGGTTGTTCTAGAGACAGAAAATACAACTGAAATATATTTTAGAACATACTAAACATAAGAAAAATTGTCAAGGAACAGGGAAAATGAGAACTGAATCTCGCTAACAAGTCAATTTTGAAAAACCTATAATTTTTTTACACGTTGACTGCCAACTACGAGATAACTCGTAGATTGTGTTCTTTTCCAGAATGCCAACTACGAGTTATCTTGTACTGTGTTTACTTGCCATTTTCATCCAGCTACGATTAAACTTTCAATGTATCAGTGCTAATATCGAAATATGGCTTCTGGGAAAAGAACAAAAAATCAATGCTGGCTTGGATGAACAGAAAATTTATTTTAAAAAAAAAACGATCAAAAAATATAATTACAAATTACGAGATAATTCGCAAGCCCTTTAAAAAAAAACACTTTTTATACCTATAGACTAGTATTAAGAGTTTTTAAACAAGATTTCTGAAAATTGCTGTGGCAGTCAACGTGTTAAATGCATTTTAGACATGTTAAAATATAAAAACATTAAGTCACCTTTGAACATAAGTGCAATGAAAAATTTAATATGATTTATTACATACAAGTTATCTGAATGTTTAGTCATAGGAAGGTAATCTTTTACATTACTCCTACTTTTATACAAAAAATAAATAAATAAATAAATAAAAATAAATAAATAAAAAAATTAATAAAAAAATAACCGAATTGTACACACAACAGTGGGCAAAATGATTTCTACACTATTCCATTATATATGAAAATTATTTTGTATAAGATTCTCAGAAAATTTGATTAACGTGCTTGGTTTTGCTTATCTATTTCATAATAATGGAGAATATAAAGAGAAAAATTTTGTAAAACAATGAAAAAAAATTGACTGAAATGTTGCAATTTCATCGGCATAAGCATTCATATTTCACTGCAGTAAAGACCTTTTAAGAAGTCATCACTATTTAACATTTAAAACATTTTTCATGCTAAAAATCACAATAAAAAGTTATAACAATGACAAATATAGCAGTCAACTTTTTTTTTAATGAAACATTTTGAACTAGAAACATTGTAAATTAAAATATTTAGAAAACCAATGAGGTAGAAGTTGCAAGAAATATATTTTAACTCAAAAATATTCTTAAAAAGAAAATAACTAAATTTCATTTGAAATTGTCTAATTTTATTCAATGCAGAAGAGTTATAATAAACATAAAATAATCATTTTAAGTGATTACTAATATCCTACTAATAATGGGACCACCAAACATGATGCACACAGATTTTGATGATTTTAAACTATGTTGCAGAGGTCATAACACTAATTATTTTGATGAAAGTTTCTTCAAATGGACCTTAGTTTGAGAAATTGAGATCAAAGTTTAACATATACATCAAATACCTTAACTAAGGCATGTGACTTTGTGACATAGCAGTAATGTACAAGCTTATAGATTATGGGGTTGTAGAATCGACGGCAAACATTTTTTCTTTATTTTTTTATGTTCTATATTTGATGCATAATCGAGAATTTGTTACCACTGCGCCACAGTCATATGCAAAAGCTACAATAATGGCCATTTGAAATACACTGAACTATAACCCCTAATTTCTCAAAAACTAAGGTTTATTTGAAGAAACCATTTTGTCAGTATAATTAGTGGTATGACCCCTGCAACAACCTTTGAAACCATCATAATCTTAATGCATCATGTTTAATGGTCCAATTGCAAGGTTAAAAGAAAAGAAAAATCTACATGAAATAAATTACCTTTAGCTGTATTAATAAAGTAAGGTGATATATAGCCTCTGTCGAATTTCATTCCTTCAATAACTTCTAATTCATCATTTAATGTCTTGCCATCCTAAAAAAATACAGAAGCAGATTGATTACAAAGTGAATTACAGAATACAGAATTATTGAAACAAATTAATGTACACACAATACTTACTTTAACTGTAATAACACCATCATTTCCAACTTTTTTCATTGCACTAGAAATTAGGTCACCTATTGTTTTATCTCCATTCGCAGAAATTGTTGCAACCTGAAGCAGAAAAATAGAATATGATCAGTTATAAAAAAATCTTAAGGGGAGGGAGGGAGTAATATTACTAAATTTTATAGAAAAAACAAAGCAGGAGTAATATTTACAGTTTGGTTTTGAAACATTTTAAGGACAAAATGTAATGTGCATGCATAAATAAGGATAAGAAATTAGGAACTCTAGTAAGATTAAATAATTTTTCGATAAATGTCAAACTACTCAAACTGCCTGTAATTTTATGTTAGATCGTATTTTCTCATTTCTTTTCAAAAACATAAATAAAATTGTTTTTATTTTTATGAATTAAGGGACAGGATGTAGAAAGAGACTGTACATATTAAACATTTTAGATCTCTTGATAACAAAATAAAAATTGGCTTATTATAAAACTATAAAATCTGATTAAACTACAATAATTGGATTCTAGAAAAATGTTTAAGAACATAAAGACATAGTAAAATAAAAAATTCTTCATATAAAAAACACAAGTAGAATTTTTTATCATTTGACTTTTTTTTTTTTGGGGGGGGGGGGGGGGAGCAATCTTACATCAATTTAAAAAAAATTTTAGACCAAGATATTTAGATTAAAATTCAGGCTCTCTGATTAAAGTGAAATGAACTTAGAGGTTACTGAAAAGTGCAAGGGTGTCGAAGACATATGTCACTGCTCAATCTTATCAAAAATAGTTGCTCTTGAAACAGATGCGATGAGAGAAAGTAAATTGCTTAAAGATTTAGATGGAAGAAAGCTAGGCATCAATTTTGATGAACACTCAAAATTTTATGGTTGCGAATGCTATAATTTAATTACATTTAGCGACTAACATCGCTAATTTGAACGCTGCGACATATATGTCACACTGCATTTACATCACTTAGAGTGGGAAAAAAAATTTTTAAGCCTTACTTAGAACTTCAGAAAATATTTGAAGAAATTTAACATCTGAGAAGCAGAATAGGGCATAGAGGATTCATGGGTGTGTTAAAAAAATAAAATGAGATGTTTGAAAAGATTGTGCCTTTATTCTTCACAGAGACAAAAAACATCTTAAAATTGTCATTATGTGTCTCTTAATTGATGAAATCATGGAAAATGAAGAGAACTCAAACTTAGACATTAAATTGCTGAAGATGCTGAACGCGTAAATTTTCCTGATCTAAAGTTAACCATAGGCTAATTAGCAGAATTAAAGAAATACCATAAAAAAAATTAGATAAATATCTGTTTTGAGCCTATATTTGCAAAATAATCTAAGAACTAAATCTTATTGAAGTAGGTATGATGGTTTTTGAAAATATTGATTCAGAGGATCAAAGAGTATAACCAGATTGAAATAAGTTAAATAACATGTTTTAATAATATTTTGTTCCCCCCTCCCCTCAAGAAAAAGTTCTATCAAGTCTTGGACACATGAATTTAAAAAAAAAAAAAAAACAGTATGGAGAAGTTTTATAAAAAATATCTTGCTACAACTACAGATAAATTTCACTACTTTTTAAAAATTCAGGGTATATTTTGTCAATTGGAAAAAGAGTAAGGTGTGATACCCTTAAAAAAAGTACCACACCACTAAAATTTTAAAAGGATCCTTAAAAAATAACAGAAACAATTACAGAATTCATAAAAACTGCAGGAATAGGAATGTAATCTTATTAGTAAAAATAAACATTCTTGACAGCTCATTTAGCATTTGTACCAGGGTTGGCATGATTTAAATCAACTGATTTTTTTAAAAAATCATTTGATTTAAATAAATTTTTTTAATGTGTTTTTTGTATGTAAAGAGCACCATGAAAATATAAGTTCTGATATCAAGAAAACAGTAATGGACTTAAATATTAAAAGAAATGCAGAGCATATAATTGAAGTTTCGAAACCCATTGCTTGTGCCCTATATACACAATTCAAAAAGAGGATTGTTCTTTTGCTGAATGCACATAAATTCAAATTTTTGGGTAAAAAGTTAGAAAATGTATTAAATAAAGATAGAATTAGAAAATTTAAAAACAAGATATAAACAAGCTATTAATGGTTGTCATTTAGTTTGAGTTTTGATAAGTCCCTCTGTTTTAAATCAAAATGAAATTTCACTTAGTGTAGAAGAAAATGAAGGTTTGACATTCATTAAAGAAAATTGTCCAATCTTCTCACCACTGTAGCACATTTTCAAGCAAAAAATGGTCCATTCCAAAAATTACCATTGCTTGAAAAAAAAAAGTTTCAGATATGACAGATTATCAGGGGTGGGGAAATACATCATTTTGCTCGCCATTGGCGAGTGGATTTTCTCACAAGGCGAGTGCATTTTTAGTTTTTGAAAAACTGTGGGCAAAAGGCACATTATCAGAAACATTTTTTAATCTAGATATTTTAACTTTCCAAATTTTTACAGTGTAAATATGGCATTATGTTCTATCTAATATTAATCTTACCTCTGTTATGTATAATTCCTAATATTATAGAAAAAAGAATTATGAAAGTGCATTTTATTAATAGTAATTTTGTCTGTAATCGCGTGCGATTTTGTCATAACTATTTTCAACAGCGTGTGTGTTGCATCTTGCGGGCTGGTGAAATAATTCCCTGGCTGGTAAGAATATGGAAAAATTCCCCACCCCTGCAGATTATGATTGGTGGAAGTCCTTTTATGTAATGGGAGACAAAGAGAGAATCAGCGAAATTGAAATTGAATTTATTTACCAAATAACAGCTGTCGTTTCATCTGCTGGAGCAAAAAGACAATTTTCTTCTTTTGGACTAGTTAATTCAAGCCTTCGTAATAAATTAGGAGTAGACAAAGCTTCTCAATTAGTGTTTTTGTTCAAACAATTAAATCCCTGATTTATTTCTATTTGCTTAAGAAACATTGAATTAATTGGGATTTGTATCCCTTAATAAATAGCTTGCATTAAACAAATATTTAATTTGTTTTTGTTTTTTAATTCTACCATTTTCTATTCATTTACAACATGTTTATTTCTTATTTGGTGTGCACACAATTCAATTACAAAATAATAGAATGGCTTTAGATTAAAGCCTAGATGTTTCATTTTTAGTACTAATCAGTAATTAGAATATTGTATTTTCTTAACTATATAATTATTACTCACATTATTTTTAATAAATAATATTATTTATTCTTTTTTAGTTGTTTACTATTAAAAACTGCTCCATGTATTATAAAACAAAAAACAAAAAAATAGAATTCTAAAAAAATCAAATCTGATTTAAAGAAATCTGATTTTTTTTTTTTTTTTTTTTTTTAAATCATGATTTTTTTCCAACCCTGATTTGTACTAAGAAAAATTACTGTTACTTTCTAAATTTGAACCTACAAGATTATATGTTAATCAAAGAAATTATGAAAATGAGTTAATTCAAATACAACACAGAATATATGAATAGCCAGTTATATCTGAAATCCTCAAAATTAAACATCAGTGCTATTACCTATAAGCATTTACTTGTTTCTGTACCTAACATTTTTATATGAATTAATGCTTTTTCTTGTTTTACATTCTTTACAACAGCTGTTGAGCAGATGCTATTTTTCATCAGCTCCAGTACTTACTATAAATTTATTATTGAAAAAGTAGAAAACAAGATTCTGGTTCTTTATTCTCTTACTCTGCTGAAATTTATACTTGCCACATTTATTTTATAACAGAATGAATAATTTGATTACTTAAGGGAAATGACATAGCAAATTAAATATTTTTTTTAATAAAATACTTTTGATGTCTTTACAAACTGACTATACTTAATGTTTTGCAATTTTCACAAACTAAGCATCAAAACAATTATTTAAAGCTTTTCTTTTTCATTTATTTGTAAGGCAAAATACCTGTAGAAAAATTCCAAATTATACATACAGTTTCCCCCAGAAGGGTTCAGGGAGGCACTCCGCCCCTCCTGCCCTTTAGTTAAAAAAACAGTGCCCCTCTTTCCCCTCATCCAAAAACTAACGCCCCTCTTGTCATTCATTCAAAAAAAATAGCACCCTTTTTGCTCCACATTTGAAAAAACACAGCTCTTCAGCGATGATCCGGTCGCACTATAGCGCGTAAATTATGCTAAAAAATTGGCAACGGAACACAAAAAATAGCCTCATACACGTCTCTTGGGACGAGTAATTTCGTCAAAAAATCACTACAAAACGGCAAGTTTCGTTAAAAATCGCGAAATAACGACTAATTTCCATTAAGATTCGCAAAAAAATGGGTAATTTCGTCACAAAATGGCAGATTTCCTCAAAAGATCGAGGAAAAATGACAAATTTCTTTCAAAAATCAGGATAAAACAGAAAATTTTGTCAAACAAGTCGCAAAAAACAACTTTTGTCAAAAAATAGCGATAAAACGGCAGATTTCGTCAAAAGACTTGCGAAAAAACGGAGACTTTCGTCCAAAAATCGCAGTAAAACAGAAAAATTCCGTGAAAAGTTCCTTTTTTCGCGATATTTTCACGAGATTTATTGTTTTTCGAGATTTTTTAGCAAAATATGCCGCTTTTGCGATCTTTTAACAAAAACTGCAGTTTTTGCGATCTTTTAATAAAATTTGCCGTTTTCTCACGATTTTTTACGAAATTTGACTTTTTTCGCGATTTTTTTTAGCAAAATATGCCGTTATTTGAGATCTTAACAAAGTCTGCTGCTTTTTGCGAACTTTTAACAAAATTTGCCGTTTTTCGCAATCTTTTAACAAAATTAATTTTTTTGATGGAATTTCTGTTTTTTTAAAGGGCTTTTTGAACCACTAGATTCTAGATTCAACTCTATAAAAGTGCCCTTAAAAATGAAAAAGTGCCCTGAAAAATGTAAAAAGTGCCCTTTTCAGAACAGTAGCGCCCTGCCCCTTTTTAAACCTGGGAAAAACTATATTGTTATTTTGAACAATTAGAAAATTTGATTTTACTCAATCATTTAAAAATCTGTTGATTAAAATCATGATTTAATCACTGATTTAAATCAACTAATTGATCTTTGACACTAATTCAAATGCAGATGTATTCGGAGATAACTTCATTTAAAAATAGAGAGCTCAATATATCTTTCAATTAAAATAAATGAGATTTATTCTTCAGTGAACAAATTTAATAAGGCAATCATTTGCAAAACAAGAAGCAACTAGTATGTAATGCATAGCAACATTGTAATAACAGTAGTTGTAGTAATAACAAAAAAAACCAAGAAAATAAAATCATTCTTGGTTCATGAAAAGACAGTTGCAAACTGATTTGTTGCTTCTTTTCCATATTGAATTACATTTTTTTTTTTTCTAAGTCCCTTTTAATTATATCTTTTCTATAAGTGATAGGATAAAAACAATATACGCATTAGATTTAAAATTTCTGTCTAATTGATAAAATAACTAAGATTCATTAATTTTTTTTATGCAAAATAACTATTGTTTGCTCAAGCTACACAAGTTAGCAGCTGCATATATGTTCATTTTTTTTACATAGTTTTTTTTTTCTATAAATTGCATTAAAATGCAAATCCTTACGATTTCAAGTTCAATAATAATGTTACAATCTTGTTTTAAGTAGACAAAAAAAAAATGTTTTTCCTTAGGTTTTATTTGTGTTTGTCTAAAAATCTGGATTCAAGTTGGACATAATAAACCTGAACAAGACTCAGCTGCATAAATTATAACCAATTTTAGAAACTTTGCAATGCATTTTTTTTACCTGTGCTACTTCTTCTGGAGTTGTAACATTTTTTGAATTTTTCTTAAGCTGTTCAACAACTTTTTCAACTGCCATCATAACACCTAAAAAAAAATTTAGTCTAAATACAATAAATTCATGCAAGGATCTTTACTTACACTGAAGCCAAAATAAATGATTGATTTTATTAACATAATTACAATTTGAAAGCAAACAACTTTCTATTTTAAATTCAAATAGAGCAATAATGCGGTTATAAATGATTATTTAATCGCACAAACTTGCCAACCTTTGAAAATGTGAAATCGCAGTAAACAAAATTCCAATTAATCTGAAGTTAAGTAGTTTTTTCCTTGCATCACATCCATAAAAAGAATAAGCTTCTCTTTCTACTCAATATAGTAATTTTCTGTTGAAAAATTTTAAATGATTTTTAAAGCTTTTTATTTAGCAGCATTTTCTTTACATTTTTAGAAGGAACCTGGTTGCAATTCTTTTACTATAGTGTAGTAAGTTTTGATGAAATCTGCAATTTGTTTTGTGATATCATATCCCTCCCCACACACATGCAATTGATGTTTTCCTTTTAAGATTCTTCATTGAAATTGACACTACTTACCATTAACTTTTGAAGAATTTTGCTTTTTTTTACTACGATCTTTTGATGAGTTGAGTTTTTTACTGATCTTTTGAATGTTTTTGTGATTTTGAAAAATTAGTATTTTTACTTTGATCTTTTGATGAAATTTATTTTCTTCGGCAACCAATTGACAAAATTTAATTTTCTTACACTTTAAGTTCACAATATAGATCAGAAAACCTTTGTGCAAATTGTGCAATTCCACACAATATTTCAAAACACTGCCATTCAAAGAATGCTCCTTCTCACTCTCTCATTAAACTCTTTAAATGGCACTTTGTTTCTAAAGAAGAGAATTCAAGTAAAAAATATTTAGGCATACAATTCACATTAAGTGGAGTCTTTACTCACTTGAACTCTTACTTGGTAATGTTAAACCAATAGGCAGATAAATTTTGAATTTCTTGGTTTCAATATTTTTAAACTATTTTGTATAGGATAGCAGAGTTCTATGTTTATTATAACTATTTTGTAATTTTTGACTTTGGTTATAGATTATTTTTAAAAAGGTACTTTATGAAACCTGAAACTAAAAGTATTTAAAAACACATTAAAAATTTTTAACCAAAAAAGTAAAAAACAAACAATCTGACTAAAAAGATAAAGTTCAGTTAGACTATGCAAAAAAATAGTTTAAAAATATTCAAATATAAATGAGCAATTCAAAATTAACCTGCCCATTGGTTTAACATTACGGAGCAGGAGTTTAAGTGAATGAAGACTTCTTTTTAAGAGGATTTTATGTTTAAACTTATTTCGCAGCCTAGATTCATGATCATTTGGTGAAAGTTGCAGTTTTATTTCAATATGATTGATGAATATCTGTTCCCCCACATCCCCATGATCTTTTGACAGAACTTTCAATTTTTAAAAATAAAAGAAAACAGGGAAGTGACGTCCCTGCTCTTAGTATTGTTTAATCATAAAATATATGTTGTATATACAAATATAAATGAAGAAAAAATAGCCATTACTCTATAAAGATTTTATAATAATGTATAAGAAAAGGGTGAAAATATATACATACCTTTCCTGAATTCAATTGGATTGGCACCTTTACTAATTTTTTCAAATCCTTCTTTTGCTATTGCTCTTGCTAGTACTGTTGCAGTAGTTGTACCATCACCAGCTTCTTCATTAGTATTATTAGCAACATCTTGAACTAATTTTGCACCAATGTTCTGGAACTTATCTTTAAGTTCAACAGCTTTAGCTACTGTAACACCGTCTTTGGTAATTTTTGGTGAACCCCATGTTTGTTCGATAATGACATTTCTTCCCTACAAAAGTTAATAATAACATAAGATAAAGATGAATCAACATCAAGAAAGTTAATTCTGCAATTTTAATGTCAATGAATACAAAAGACTATTTCAACTTTATGTCTACCATACTTCCATAGTATACTTAAGGCCTTTTAAAAAGTGGCTGTAAATCTCTCTATATTTAAAACTAAGATAAGGAATACATCTCTAATTTGAAAATATTTCCATGGAAAAATCTACCTTTCTAAAATGGATATGGATGTTCTCTAGACCAATATAACAAAACGATCAAAATTTTAGGAAACATTACACAACTTTTTAATTATACCCTCTAAAAATTAAAAGGAAAAAAAGGCCTGTTTTTAAAGCCACTTTCTCCCACCAAACCCTAAAGCCTCTTCTCCCAAATACACTTTTTCAATGCAACATGTATATTCGTATGTGTTTACTTCTTTATTTCCAAACAAACATATGCTATTGTCTTGAGATGTCAGTGATTTACAGATTTTATTAGATTACATTAAAAACTTAGTAACCGCAAAAATATTTGCAGCCAGTGTAAAAAAAAATTAATCTTCTAAAACACAATCATTTTTAAAAAGAATAATCTAATAGATTGGGGAAAAAAAAAAAAAACATATAATCATGATATTACGAATTTATTAACTTTTCAACTTTGGTGATGAATTAATTTTGAAGTTTAATACTTCAAACAGGTTCCCAGTTTAAGTATTTTGGTTAGTGTTGATCTAGACCTGCTTTGGGAGAATTTGCCAATGTTACCATCTGATTTCACTTTTTTACATCAAATGTTTTCTGATAGTATTAAATTAATCTACATTTTTTCCCCCAATGCATTTTATAAATTTTTGAACAGTCAAAATCAAAATTTATTATAATCAGAACAGCTTTTTTTATGTGTTTGCTAAAGATAAGGTTTTATAATTTTTATAACTATAATGTGACAATACTCAAATTTTGTGAAAGGCATGTTTTAGAACTCCCTCTGAATGAAGAGATTTTTGTCTTAATAATTTGTATGTTATTTTATAAATAGTATCAATAAACAATAAGGTATCTGAAAAGCAAGTTAATTCCTGTTTGTTATATTACTTTTTTAATCAATTATTTACATCAAACAATTTTTTCATAAAAATTATATTAATTTATCTTTTAATATCTTATGCTAACTGTAGCCATCTTTAAATTGCATAATTTTTTTAATGAGGTAAGACTTTTTCTATGATTGTTAAGTCTGTTACAATGGAAATGACCTTTAGTCTATCCCTGTCTAAAAGATTAAGTAAATTAAAGAAGATTTTTCAAAAACTATGCAGGGGTGCCCAGAGAGGGGTTTGGTCACGCAAGATGCGTCATACAATTTAGTTTTTTTTTTTTTTTTGGGGGGGGGGGGGATTTGAGATAAAGTACTTTTTTTTGGGGGGGGGGGGGGATTTTTAAATTTTTAATTATTTCAAAATTTAATTCCAGAAATGTTCCTATGTTTTCTTTCTTTAAATTCTAGATAAGGGCAATAATAGTTCATTCTACTATTCTCATTTCGCTATCTCTTGAAGGTGCAGCAGATTATAAGTAGAATATAATTTACAATTTGTATTATGTTTGGGTGGGGGGGGGGGAATTTGCGTCATTAGGTTTGGGAGGGATGGTCACCACTGAAACTACGAATTCACATTACATATCTGATGATTAATTATTGATTAAGTACAATACAACTGTTTAACATACCTTAGGACCCATTGTTACTGCCACTGCATCAGCTAAAATGTCAACTCCTTGAAGCATAGCTGCTCGAACATCAGGCCCAAATTTGATGTCTTTAGCATAATGTCGCCTTAAATTGAGCGCTATTTGACGAGACAGGGGACGAAGTAAATTAGGAACTCTATTCATTTTGCTGAAATAAAAATGAAAACATGGCTTATCAAAATAGAAAGGTAATACATTTATAATTATAAAAATTACATTCATACATTTGTAATCAAAGGGCATGCTTGAATAATTAAATATCAGGGATCATCTACATCAGACTGAGATTTAGCAAAAGTAATCGATCAGATAATTTTTACCCTTTTATTAAGTAAATTGTTTTAATTTTATCAAAGTGATGATCTTTTTTTACTAGCACTTGCATTTAGATTATGAACATTAATGAAAAATTAACCAATCAGAATACGAACATTTTTGCCAACAGATTAACAACAAATATGTATTTTAATTGAATTGAAGGACAACTGACAAATTGTAGTATAGTAATTTATAGTAAAGATTTTCTCTTATACCTTCCTTTTATTAAAGAAAAAATATTTTCTGTCCAGGTGCGAGGCCCTGTGCGGCCACACCCCTCAGGAAGGCTCTGACTTCTATCATCGCTGAACGAATAACTTAATACCGAACAAATGGCTTAGTAACCTATACCTATATATATTTTTTCTTTTTCTTTCTTTCTTTGAATAGAAAAATAAATATAATTCAAACACGTAAAATTTTGCATTATTTAAGAAGATATTTTTTATAAAACATTCTTGATACAAAAGAATTTCCGGTTCTGGAAATTCCACGAACCGTACGAACCTCGAAAACTGATTTTTCAACGTTTGCAGATTTTTTTTTCAGATTTCAGGTAAACAAATTAAATTTTTTTGTAGGGTAGATGTGCCAGTAATGGGCCACCTTCCAGTAATGGGCCACCTCGCATTTTTTGGTTTATAAAAAAAATAATAAATAATAGTTAAGCTTTTATTATTTTTTTCTGAACTCTACCTTGCATGCTTTATAAGCTGGTTTAATTTTTTACACTTTTCGTCAAAACAATTAGGAAGCAGAAAATAAAGTTTCACAGTTTTTCTGTTTTTCACTGAAAATCTTAATGAACATGCTAAGAGCAGACTTTACTTACTTAGTTTTATATCTTTTTTATTTTTCCGTAAAAATTGAATGTTTTTGTTTGGTTAGCAATATAAAACATTGAATTTAATATACCAATGGCCATTTACAAAATTTTAATTATTTTTAAGATTTTAGGAAGGGTGGTCCATTACTGGATTGCTGATTTCGTGATTTGCCAGTAATGGGCCACCCAAGTGACCAATACTAAAAGTGTAATTTCAGTATTGATAAAATATTTTGATTTAACTGAAAACTAAATAAACAAATTTAATACTTAAATTTTACTTACTAGAATTTAATAAAGACAATTTCTTTATAAATACAGTCAAGTCTCTCTATAACGAAACTCCATACATCGAATTTCTCGATATAACGAATTTTTAGTAGGAATGTTCCCCTTTTCCCATGATTACATTAAAAACAGTCTCTATATAGCGAAATATCTATCTCCATATAACGAATATTTTCATAAAATGTTCTTTATTCAGTTGTAAAAAAATACTTCGAAATCACATGAAATCAAATTTCCATCTCTTATTCCTAATTTATCGTTCAGTGCTGAGTTTTTTTTATATTACTCCTCTGCTTGAATTTTCTTGTTCCTTAAGTCCAACAAATTCCTCAACCCCCTCCTTTCACACATTTTTCAACATCCTTCTCAAAACAGTGTTAATTGAATAGTTATACATATAAGAACGGGATCAATGGGGGTAATTGAAAAAAAAAACAATTTACAATTGCTTCAAAAAGGCAGAATTTTGTATACAAGAGGATAATGTGGATTCTGAGGAAGAAGAAAATGCGACTTACGTAGACATAAAAAGAACAAGTTGGAAATTGCACGTGAACGTAGCAAATGAGGTGCGTTCGTACGATAACGAACTTTTAAAAATATTCAGATCTTGCTTTTCTAGTAAATAGTACTTCGGATACAGTATATTGGTTGAAATTCTGTAATTATACAGGAATAGTAATTCTTATTACACCTCAGCAACGTATATCTTATTCATAAAATGTGAAATAGTTGAATATAATTAAAACACGTACCAAACCATGTTTCCCCGTATAGCATTATATAGTGGAATACTTTTGTGTAGCCCTGTAATTTAATAATAAAAATTCTTTGCGTCACAGATTGTACAGAATGCATATTTTAGTATATATTTCATAGATTCATGCCAATTCTATTATGTTCGAATGAGTGTAACATCATTAAAATGCATTTGAAACTTCTTCCCCATTGACCGTAATGTAACGCAATCCTTTTGATTGTCCCTGTAATTGATCTATGCATCCGATTTTCATAACATTTGAAATGACTCGACAAAATTACGCAATAATTATATGTTTTAAATTTCAAACGATTAAAATGCATTTAAAACTTTTTTGCCTATTGACCGTAATGTAACGGAATCCTTTTGAATGTCCCTGTAATTGATCTATCCATCCGATTTTCATAAAATTTGAAATAACTCGACAAAATTATGTAATAATTAAGTATTTTAAATTTCAAACGATTCGGTTGGATAGTTTTTCGTTGTTATATGCGGACAGACAGACGGACAGACAAACGGACAGATAGACAAACTGTCAGACAAACGGACAGATAGATGGACAGACAGACGGACTGAACGACAATTATAGGTGCTACCTATTTACATAATTACGAACGCACCTAAAAATAATTATCTGTTATTTTTTGTAGGGTGGCCCATTACTGGAACATAGGCGGTCCATTACTGGAACATAGGTGGCCCATTACTGGGCATTTGGGTGTTTAGACATATTTCTATTATTTAAAATGAAATTTTTATTTTTATTGGGAAATGTAACTGTGGGATTAGTTAAATATTGTTGAAAGATTAATCTAATATGAAAAAAATTGGAATACAATAATTATAACTATTAATAAAAAAATATTTTTAGAGAAATTCCTCAAGGTGGCCCATTACTGGCACATCTACCCTATATGACAAAACTTAGTTTGCCATGTGGGAAATAGAATTTTTTATTAAAAAAATTAGATCATTTAATTTTCTTATTTGCGATTAGGGAGGAAAGAGTTAGCAAATTGCATTCAATCTAACTTTATGTTTTTACTAAATAAAATACTGTTTTATATTGATATTTTGTAACTATTAAAGTTTAGATGAAAATATTATGAGCAAAGTATGAGATTTCTCAATATGGCAAAATTAGGTAACATTAATAGCTTAGCCAGTACAAACATTTAAAAGCTAATGAATCTTAAATGACTTTGAGAATTAATAAATGAATTTAATATTTTATTGCATTGTAACATGCAGCTTTTAAACTGAACATCAATTATCAAGAACTGCAGATTTACAGACACTTGAAAACAGTGAAGTCTGGTGTTGCTTTAAAAGGCTACTGCACATCGAGAAACTAAACATGCTACTTCTCATGCAGAATCTATTATTTACTACATGCTCAAGCTAAATACAGGAATGGGTATTAAATTTTAAGAATACTCTTCAATCATTCATTTTAAAACAATTAAGAAACCATATCAGCTCTGAGCAGACGATGATTAATACAAAATCATCCACAGTATTTTATTAATGTTTCCTTTAATTAAAACACATCAAATGCAAAATCTTTTTAATGAACTAAACAATGTTAAAAGAGAAATAAATTCGATTAGACAAAATAGGAATTACGATGCACTAAAAATAAAACAATCAAGGGAAAAAGTTGATTGAAATTAAACATTAAAAACATATCAACAAAGTATTAAAGTACCGATTAAAGTTAATTTTTCATAGATAAGGATATTTCGTACCTCAGATATCAAATTTATGGCAAATTATGTCCGTTTAAATTTTTGTGCAGTATATATGAGAAGAATAAGAAGAAACAAACAGATAAATAAGGACTTAGGGTCACTCTAGTGAAAAATCATGAACAGAAGAACCGTAAAGCATGTGGTGCGGCTCTCGGTGCCGAAATATTACCAATCCCGCAGAAACGACCGGTCTCGCAGAAAAAGTCCTTCAAATGACAGTTTCCGTTTGTGACAGCAGTCCGGCTGCATGTTGAGTTGGCTTCTGTACAAAGATGGAATTAGAGTACATATACATATCAGAGGGAAACCCTTGGAGTTGGGGATATACTTTCATCAAGGGGCGACTCCTCGGGGAAAACATGTTTTACGAGAAGAATAGAAGATCCCTCGTAAAACTTATTTAAAATAAATAAAATATTTCTAATATAAAAGAAATTTAAAATGATTGTATAGAACACTCCATCGCTTTAAAATTTTCTATCATTAGAAAAAAAGAAACAAATATTTGTTTCTTTTTTCATTTCTCAGAGATGGAAGCTAGACCTCAATCATCGCTCTATAAAAATTAACGAATTTGAGATGAGGAACAGAAAAAATCGTTGCGCTGTCAATGAAGTCTAGAAGCTGCAAGCTGCGTAATCGCTATGTCTGCAGATAGAACAAACAGTAAGGGATGATTTAAATATCAATGATAAACATAAAAAGAATTAAACATAATTTTATATTAAAATCAATATTTTGTACTTTTAGAACATAAAAAAAAACACGTTTATCTAAATGTTTACTTATGTAATCATATATAAAGTATAAAGGCATAAAAAATTGCTTATGAATTCGTATGAATACGACCTGGAGCTCCGTCTCATACGATCGAATTCTGATTAGAATGAAAATTACTTTACAAAATTATTTTGATGTAAATTTGTAAGTATTAACCTTTATACCTTACCTTATAGTATACCTTTAACTATTGTCTCAAAGGAAATAATTGCATGGCCGTTCAGTGGTCTCTTAGCCCGTTTAATTAATGAAAGAATTACCTAACTGATAGGATAGTGCTTCTGAACAAATATTTATTATATTTAAAATTTTCCCCTATAGAAGAACAGAAGTCTCTAGCGATAGTAAGGCTTCAAACGAAACAAAAAATTTTCTAGTATTAGTTAAACTGAAAAGTTATGTAATTTTTTTTTTTTTTTTTTTTTTTTTTTTTTTTTCAAGTAGCGGTCTATAAGACCGTTAAAACTAGTCAACTCAGAATTTATTAACAAAAATATTGAGAACAGAAGATCTTGTAAAATACTTTTTAATTAAGACAATCCCTTTTTTTTTCTTTTAAATTAAGCAATTCTTCAGACATGCAGTAAATCTGTGGAAGCATAACCTGTCCATAACGGAAAAAAAATTATAATTCCGTTGAAAAGAATTCAGTTTGCCTAGAAAAATGCTAAGGAAATCTATCTAAGATGAAGTACAATTACCTTTTGCTATAGTGCCTACGAAAGGACTAATCTTTAATTTATACACTCTCAAAAAAAAAAAATTTCGTCAAAAAAAAGCAGAAAGTACAGACAGCACAATTGCTGGAACACCACTGTGATTTGAAGAAATTTTTCTGATATTTCACGAAATTTTTGTCTTTTTCTTTCTCCCCTTTCTTTTCCCATTATATTTTGAATTTGAATTCCTAGAGGTTTTGGTGATTTGAGAGAAAAGGGGTATGTATAAAAATTCCATCTCCAAAATGATAAATGGTTACCTCTATGATTTGATGAAAATGCAGATTAAATAAGAGGATTTCACTTCTTTTACGTTAGATGGGTAAAATATCAGTATTTTGAGGGAAGATGGGCAAAACCATATGGAATTTTTTATATTTTAACAAAAAAGAACAACAGAAAAATCTTCGATCTCTTCACAGATATCTTTTGGAGCGTAACTAGTCAACGGAAACTTTTCTAGATCGGAATTTTGCTTCGGTTTCGACGATATGACATTCACATATTTTACTGCATAAAATAGAATAAAACCTTCTAAGACGCAATCACAAGTTGTTGATGAAAGATGAGTATTTTGTGTGTGTGTGTCTATTTTAGGGAAAAGTAGCACCCTACTACTTCCTATGACTAAAATTTATGTGATTTTTTTGCGATTTTCATCGGTTACAAATAAAATAACAATCATCTTTGGACTATTTGCATTATATTTATTACAGTTAATCAGGGTAACTGTGCTCCACCTTAACGAAACTTTGATCCATTCTGCCATGGTGGAATCTTGACGAATTATTTCCAAAGAGCTGCCAAACTCACACTAGTGCTGTTATTTATATTGTGTTACCGTATTATGAAACGCATTCACTTTTCTGAGTCACTTTTTATACTACCTGTTCAATACAATTAATTTAGATTTTAAAAATGATTTAGGATTTAGTTTTTCTATTTGACGACAGATGATGTCTCTATAATCTCACTGCACTTTACTTTAGTGTTTCGTTCATCTCACAAAATCCTTATAGTCTCACTTCTGTATCTGTCCATCCGTCAGATAGACATCTAATTAATGTAACTAATTCCTCCTCTAAGATCCGTCATAGCCTCGTACTCGGATTTTTTTTTTTTTTTTTTTTTTTTTTTTTTTTTTTTTTTTTTTTTTAACATACAAATTTAATCCTCTGCTCTGTTCTTATCAAAATCATAAAAATGTCAAAAACCTTATATTATTTTAACTAAGCAAATTCGTTCTTTTATGATATCAAAACAGATCTTAAATTCAGCAAATCAGGGCCTGATTAACTTCTGAAGATATAGGAAGCACAGTGTCATTTCGGGGTCCCCTTTTTCACGAAAAGTTATTTAAGTTCGACATACCTAGAAACTCATCGGTGTTGCATAGCCCGGCTCAGTATTTCATTAAAGAACTTTTTTCTATGTTTTCTATATATATATGAGCAATAATTGGATAATACAAAAAAAAAAAAAAAAAAAAAAAAGTTGAATGTAGATTTTGCCATTGCAGAATTCAGTTTCGCCTCCGATTAAGAAAAAAAAAAAAAAAAAAAAAAAAGTTGATAGAGGTTTTTTAGAAGGGCGACCCCGTTTAGAATGCAATGAACTAACTTCATTTTCCTTGTGTTTATCAATATAATAGCAAACAGAACGACGTGAAATACCCAATTGATTAGCAATTTCTCTCTGAGACATTGGAATTGCGGAATAATAAAGAGATACAATTTGACGTGCTACTTCTTCATTGACTAGATTCATCAAAAACGGATTTTTTCTTTAGTTTAAATGCTTTTTTATAGACTCTGAGAAAAAGGAAATGCATTTTAACAACAAAATAGTATGAATGTCTCGTTTTAACGGCCAGATTACGAAACTAGTCGTTGGGGGCCACCGTAATACTTACCCGTCATGGATATGCATAATATAATATGTGAAAATAAAATATGGGAAAACTATTTATAAAACGCATTGCAACTCCAAAACAAAATTTAAACGTATATTTAAATATTCTTAATATACATAGTAATGCTCCATTAATGAATTGCTGATGAACCCATTTCGACAAATTATGTAAAATACCAAACTACACAAGTAGTACCGGATTACGTAAAAGAAACATCCTTATAACTCCAAAAACAATAATCATATTAACTAACAGCTTACTGCGTCAGATTAAGCGTCTCATTTCCAATTTAAACATATCTTTAAATTGAAATTTGAAGAAAATACAGGGTCATAAAAAATCGAAGAATTTGGAAAACAGGATTACAAATATCTCGGCAACTAATTAATCCGACCGACTTCGTTCTTTATGCAAAATTTGTGTTATTTTATTGCCTTTTACGTTCTTTCCATAAAATAAAAAAAAAATCGAAAATTTTTATATACATTTTATCAGAACGAATTTTTCGAGAGTCCGAAAAAAATAGTTCCGGATAATCGAGGTTACTGATATTAAATAGGCTTCGTCCTATTCTTACTTACTAAGAACATACAAAATTTTAAGTCTCTATCTCCATTCGTTCGTGAGATAGAGCGTTTACAGACAGACATACGGACGACAATTTTTTTTTCTAAAACTATGTTTTTCGGAATCTCCAGTGTCTAAAACGTGCAAATCCGTCAAAGTTTTTTCTTTCGATTTTCAAAACGATTGCAAGACTTACCCTATACTACGTATGATGGGTAAGTAAAAGTGGGCCACAAGTTTTGACACGACACGTTGTGGTCTGAAAGAAATAGCATCGAAGGCTAAAAGAAAAAAAAAAAAAAAAAAAAAAAAAGGAACTAATTGTTGGGGGCCACCGTAATACTTACCCATTAGGGATATGATATGAAAACAAAGCATGTGAAAATTATTTATACAATGCATTGCGATTCCAAAACAAAACTTAAATATTGTTAATTTACATATATTAATGTTCTATTAATGAATTGCTGATGTACCAATTGCGACAAATTATGTAAAACGCCAAGCTACTCAAGTAGTACCGAACTGCGTATAAGAAGCATCCTTATAACTCCAAAAAAAATAATAATATTAATAGCTAACAGTTTACAGCGTTGGGATAAGCGTCTCATTTTCAATTAAAATATACCTCTGAATTGAAATTTGAATGAAATACAGGGTCATGAAAAATCAACGAATGTGGAAAACAGAATTACAAATATCTCGGCAACTAATATTCCGATCAACTTCGTCCTTTATGCAAAATTGGTGTTATTTTAGTGCCTTTTACGTCAACTCCTTAAAAAAAAAAAAAAAAAAAAATCGGAAATTTTTATATACTTTTCATCAGAGCGAATTTTTCGAGAGTCCGAAAAAAATAGTTTCGGATAATCGAGGTTACTGATATTATATAGGCTTCGTCCCATTCTCACATACTAAGTACATACAAAATTTCAAGTCCTATCTCAATTTGTTCGGGAGATAGAGCGTTTACAGACAGACGGACGGCAAATTTTTTTTTCTAAAAATGTGTTTTTCGGAATCTGCACTATCTAAAACGTGTAAATCCGTCAAAAAATTTTTTCGATTTTCAAAACGATTGCAAGACTTACCCTATACTACGTATGATAGGGAAGTAAAAATGATTTTGCGTAGTGTTATTAGCGTAAGTAGGGGAAAAATGACAGTCCGACCCCAGGAGGAGGAGCTGAGGAGGGAGGAGGGCTCCTCCTCCTCAATCCTCCTCCTCCTCCTCAATCCTCCTCTTGACATCGTCTTGTAAGAGAAGGGGTTAAAAGGGGGGTCAAATTTTTTTCGTGAAATTTGTATATTTTATGCTATAAGAGAGGGGTAAAGGGGGATAAATTTTTGAAGTATACTACAGTACGAGCGGTTCTTTTGACTGTTGATTAAGAGATGAATGATTCATATTAAATTAAAAATAGTAATTAATTAAAAGGTAATTAAAAATAATAAGTGAAAAATAATGAAGGGACTTAGAATTTTTCGAGCGGTATTTTTTAGTCAAGTGTAGTACGTAGTGGAATTTAAGAAGTGAATAACAGCAATTAACGATAATTAGTAATTAATAAAAAAGTAATTAAAAATATTGAGTAAAAATAATGAAGATACTTTAATTATTTCGGCGTGCTGTAGTATGAAGGTGATTTTTTTATTTTAATGATTTAATTTGTGAACTTTAATTTTTTTTTTTTTTCACTGTGCTTTTAGGTGAGGGGTTAAGCGGGTATTTGGGGACATAGAATTTTTTTCTGTACTATTGTACGAGTTGTTTTTAATTTTAATGTGGCGACTTAAAAATTTTCAGTTTGGTGTAATTTAAGAGTTTATTTTTTTATTTTAAGCAGAAATTTTGGGGAGATTGATTTTTTTTTTTTTTTTTTTTTTTTTTTTTTTTTTTTCACCGTGTTTTAGATAATGGGTTAAGCGGGTATTTGCGGACATAGAATGTTTTTTTTTCAGTACTATTGTACGAGTGGTTTTCAATTTTAATGTGCCAACTTAAAATTTTTCAGTTTGGTGTAATTTAAGAGTTTATTTTTTCGATTTTAAGTGGAAATTTGGGGAGTTTAAATTTTTTTTTTTTTTTTCCACTGTGTTCTTACATGATGAGTTAAGCGGGTATTTTGGAGGAAATTATTATTTTAGACTAATCATTCACGAAGGATATTTTGCAGATATAAATGTTTAATAGGGGGAGTTTAACTTTTTTGCAATGAGATTGACGTGCGCTCGTCGACCTAACCGTATGGAGTTTGTAATTTTCTTTGAATCATGTGTGCATACTGGCTTAGACTATCTTAGAAAGACTTCCACCACCTTTATCTACACCAAGTCATAAATAACACATGCTGGTAATGGGAATTTGAGAATATTAACTTTAAACATTAATTTAATGAAGGAACTTTAAAATTATTTCGAGTACTGTTTTTAGTTAACTATGTTATACACTTGATATTTTAGATTAGTTAAAAAATAACATTAAAATTTGAATGAGAAAATATGTTTCAAAATGGGATTTTACGTACTAACATTTATTTGCGCTCGTTGACCTAACCGTTCGGAATCTGTGATTTCCCTCGAATCATGTGTGAATAACTGTTAGATTTCTTTAGAAAGACCTGAACAAGCTTCAACCATCATAAATAACGCATGTCTGTAACGGGAATTTGAACTTAATTATTTTAAATATTCATTTTAATGAGGTGACTTCGAAAACAATTTGTAGAACTTTTGAGCGGTAATAATTTTTATTGGGAAACTTAAAAGAATCTTGTGATTTTTTGGGGTCTAATTTTTAATTGCTGAATTGCAATCTGTATTCGCCTTTCTTTCGTGTGATTGTGTAGATGTTGATGAAAACTATTTCTGTTCCAATTAATGAAATTTAATAATTAAAATAATAAAGTGTTCCTCACCAGACACCCCTTTTTCAAAATTCGTGCATATTTTTTAACATAACAATGTGTTTAATATAAGTAATTTTTGTGTGTCCTTTCTTTTCTGAAAGAGTAAGCGATTTTTAACAGAAATATCTTTTGACGTGTGTAATTTTTCGTTGGCAGAACAATTTTCAAATAAATAAATTTTAATATTAATAGAATTTTTGACTTTCCGAAGAAAAAAAAAGGAGCTCATTTTTAATGTTTTAATACTTGTCGGTTAAAAAAAAAATTTAAACTATATTTATTATCGAAATGAATTCATCTTCATTAATTTAAAAATATATAATATTTATAACCAGTAACGCGGAACTTTTTCAAACCCTGTTAATGAGATTTTATTTAACATTGTATTTTATCTTCAGATCAAAATAATTTGTGAAAAATGCTTTTAAATATTTTTAAAACTGTATTGAAAATAATATTTTCCATACCTTAACATGAATGAAATCCGAATCGATGTAGAGTTTAATAATTATTTTCTCAAAGAGAGGATACTAAATTCATTGCAGTATATGTGTGTGTGTGTGTGTAAACAACCTTGATGAATCATTCTTATCTGCTTATCTGATAGCGTTTTCCGAAAAGGGTTGAATCTCTGAATCATAGCTGATAAGGAACTGGGGTTCATGTGTTATCTTAATTAATCTTAATGAGTACTATGTCTAATTAAAATTATTTGACTTGAAATAAAATAAGGTCTTTTGAGTAATATCTTTTGAAAATTTAGGATATAATTATTTAAATCAAATTAGAGGCTTTTTTTTTCTCATCGATTTATTTTAAATAAAACTAAAATATTTATTTTTTTCTGCACTTTGCTAGCAAAATAAAGAGTGTAATACATTCATTTCGGATTCAACTATTTGAAAATTTAAACTAACCTATGATTAAAATGATTACATAAGGTTGAGTATGTGATCTAGTTAAAAACGGAACACGCATTCATATAAAACTTTAAATTCTTACGCTTTTGTGTATAATATAATGTATGTTTTAAATATTAAATGAAAAATATTAATTAACAATAAATGAAAAACATTAACATTAATAAAATATTAATTAAACATTACATTGATTTAAAACTTAATATTAATACGGGAATACACATCCGTATAAAACTTTAAACATTTATGTTTTGGTGTATAATATTATGTATATATATTAAATATTAAATGAAAAATATGAATTAACAATAAATGAAAAATATCAATTAACATTAATAAAATATTAATTAAACATTGTGTTGATTTAAATATAGATTCAAAACTTAATGAAAAATATTAATTTCTCATGTAATTAAAATAACACTTTATAAATTAACGAATTATTAATTAATGAAAAATGTTCATTCGAAACAACTTGAGAAATACTCATTTGTAATGAAATATGAAAATAGCAACGAATAAAATATTAATTAAAAATTGAATGAAAATTATGCATTGAAAAAAATATAAAAATCAAATATTCTTACCTAAAAATTTCTCCCATCAGGACTTCAGTTGCGACCTTCCTCGTTGCTTGCTACTTGTAAACTGAGTGATAACACATAGGCCTTATCTTTTGTACCGTGATAACCTCGACCAATGACAATTTTGTACTTGCGCGCCCTCTCACTGAATAGACTGCGTGTGAAACGTGACGTAATCGTTATTCTGTATGCTGCTATCAACATATAAGAGATTGGTGTCTTAATCGTTTTAGTTAGTATTATTATTTTATAATTAGTTTTCAAATGTCATTAATGGAAGCAGTTCGGTGAGTTGATGAATTCTTCACCCCGATTGAAGGAACAAGACATGGAAGTCTCAACAATGTTCTTATTACGCATGTCCTTTAATTAATTTTTAGAAATTAGATAATCTTTTAATTTTTAGAATTTAGTTAATGTTTTAATTTTTAGAAATTAGTTAATCTTGAATAATTATCTTTACTTTTAACAAAATATAAAATAATTAACATTTTATTTACAAGTCAACTCTTCTTAATTTGCGCGAAATAAAAACCAACTTTCTTCTTTACTGATCACGAAGGAAATGACCGATAACACACATGCTTATCTACCGTTATCTCCACGCATGCGCACTGCTGATAAGTGATGTGCTGATAAGGTGAGTCGAAAAGACTTCATCGTTATCAGTTTTGTACTTGCACACCCTTAAAGCTTACTAACAATAGTGGAACAAAAAAATAATCGGCTTTTTTAAAAAATGTTTTCGACAAGGTTGGAAACAAAAGAGTACTTAAATAAGAGCTCAATTAGGCAAGGGTTCATTCTGTTTGATGACATCATGCGAGAAAGACAAGAATGAAGATGATGCGTTTTTGGTTTAATGTAACAAATAATCAGATTTTTTGTTGTAATGAAGGCGATTTATCCGGTTCCAAGTCACGCAGCAAGTTTTGGTGGTGTAAGTGCTTTATATCGTGTTGCAAAAGGCAAAATATCGAAGAAGAAGATTCAGAAATGGTTGAGCGGAGTCGATTCTTATACGCTTCACAAACCGGTTCGGAGAAATTTTCCGACAAACCGAGTCATCGTATATTCAAAAGATCAGCAATGGCAGACCGATCTGGTGGATCTCATCAGTTTACAAAAACACAATCAAGGATTTCGATACCTACTGACCTGTATAGACATTCTGTCTAAATATGCTTGGGCGATTCCCTTAAAAACGAAACGAGGAGAAGAAATTATGAAAGCCTTTCGTTCTATTTTTTCAACACGAAAACCCAAATTTCTTCAATCAGATGCCGGAAAAGAATTTAAGAACAGACTCTTCCAAAGGTTTTTAAAGCAAGAAGGTGTTCGTTTTTTCACAACAAATAATAATACCAAGGCATCGGTAGTCGAACGATTTAATCGAACCTTGAAAACGAAAATGTGGAAATATTTCACACATAACCATACTTATCGTTATTTAGATGTATTGGATCAATTACTGTACAGTTATAATCACACCTATCATTCAAGTATTAAAAGAGCCCCCGTGGAAGTGACAAGAGAAAATGAAAGTGATGTGTGGTTAACTCTTTATGGGGATTTGGAAGATATGAAAAGAAAACCCTGTGTGTTTCAAGCAGGCGATGTGGTGCGTGTGTCGAAACAAAAATTAACCTTCGAAAAAGGGTATGAAACCAATTGGACCGAAGAATTGTTTGTGGTGACGGAATGTGTGGCGAGAGACCCTCCCGTGTACCGAATAAAAGACTTGTTAGACGAACCCATTCAAGGAACCTTCTATTCACAAGAACTTCAAAAAGTGAAAATGAAAGATACTTATACTATTGAAAAAATTTTAAAGAAGCGCACGCGAAAAAGACGAATGGAATATTTTGTCAAATTTAAGGGTTATCCGAATAAATTTAATCAATGGATTCCCTCCTCAGATTTGTCTTCTTTATAAGTGACTGCAAAAAGCATGATAGATCATTTGTCATCATGTCGTTCTACCTGACGTTACCTTCCGACAGTTCCAGAAATTATTTTCCTGAGAATAAAATTTCACATTTTATAACACGATTGCCCACACCTATCGAACTGCAAGGAGAATGGGAAGTGGGACTCGTAGAGTTTATTTACCCTCATACTTGGTATAACGTGAATCAACATACGAACTTAATTGGATTCGACTTGAATGATGGGAGGATAATTGGAAGACGAATCCCACCAGGATTTTATGAGACGGTGCCTGATATTTTAAAAGCCATTTCTATCAAAGATATCGAACAAAAAATTGTGTTTTCCTACAGTCCCATCACGAAAAGAGTGACTATCAACGTGCGAGATAAAGCTAAAGTGATTTTAGAAACTGGATTATCTGAAATGTTGGGGTTCGAGCCATGTGAAATCGCTTCTTTAGAGAGTAATATTGAACAAACAGTCGATAGTTCATACGTGGCAGATCCTTGTGCTCATTATAGAGTGTTGATGATTTATTCGGATATTGTCGAACCACAAGTTATTGGAGATGTGTTGGCACCCCTGTTACGAATTGTAAATGTCACCGGAAAAGACGGAGAAGTGATCTGCGTGAAATTTGATCGACCGCATTACTTACCCATCAGTCGAAAATCATTCGACTCATTAGAAATCGTTATAAGGAACCACCTGGGTGAATTAACGCCATTTGAACGTGGACGTTCGTACGTGAAACTTCATTTTCGTCAAAAATATCTCTCGTGATGTTTGTTCCCTATCAGTGTTGTGCGAAATCTTTTGAAGATTATTATACCCATCAGTCAGGTAGTGGCTTAAACTATTATCAAGGTACTACTTTACAAAGAGGTTATGGATTCGGTGGGTTGTTTCGATCGCTGTTTCGTGCAGCAGTGCCCCTTTTCAAATCAGGAGCAAAAGCTGTCGGAAAACAATTGTTTCATTCTGGGGTGAACGTCCTCAGTGATCTCTCACGGGGAGAAGATATTAAAATAGCTGCCAAGCGACGGTTAAAAGAAGCTGGTCAAAACTTGACGGATAAAGCTGCAACCAAAGTGAAGACGATGATTGGTTCAGGTCATCAGTATAAAAAGAGGAAACGTTCTAACAATATCACTATTCCTCGCAAAGTCAAGAGAGTGAAAGTACACGATATTTTCTCTTAAAGATGTCTGGACTCATTCATAAAGATTCTGCTGCTTGTGCCAAATCGGAATTGGATTTGTTTTTAATTCCACCTACTCAAACAGCTATTGAAAAAGGGTATTTTGTTGAATATCATCCCCTTGCTAATATTCGAGATGGAGGACCTGTGGAATTTAACATTTCTGGGAACGGCGAAGATTATATGGATTTGTCGGCTTCTTACCTCTACGTGAAAGTGAAAATCACCAAGTCAGATGGAACGGTCTTACCTGTAGATGAACCTGTCGCCCCTGTCAATTTATTTTTACAAGCTTTGTTTTCACAAGTGGACATCAGTTTAAACGAAAGAGCCATCTCTTCTTCGAGTAACACTTATCCTTATTGTGCCTATATTGAAACCCTGCTGAACTACGGAGAAGACACAAAGAAAAGTTTACTGGGATGTGAATGTTTTTATAAAGATACAAATTTGACTGTGTCGGATCCCACCACAAATGGAAACTCAGGATTGAAGAAACGTTATGAACTAACTAAAAACAGCAAAACCTTGGATATGATTGGACCCATTCATTGTGATATTTTCCAACAAAATCGACTGCTCTTGAATATGGTTGATCTGAAAATTAAAATGACTCGCAGCAAATCAGACTTTTGTTTGATGACTAAGAAGGATAAGATCAAACCCTTTGAAGATTATAAAGTGATTTTAGAACATGCTTCAGTGTTTGTTCGTAAAGTGAAAGTGAGTCCTGGTGTTTTATTGGGTCATGCAAAAGCCCTGGAAAAAAATTCTGCGAAATATCCCATTGATCGAGTCCTATGTAAAACTTATTCAATCTCCACTGGAAGTAAATCATTCATGCAAGATAATGTGTTTTTAGGGGCCATGCCGAAACGTATTATTATTGGACTTTTAGACAATAGTGCTTATACAGGACAATACGATTTGAACCCCTTTTATTTTTATCATCACAAAGCCAACTTTCTAAGCGTCTATGTGGACGGTCAACCGGTACCCAGTAAGCCCCTAGAATTGGACTTCGATGGAAACAACTATATAAGAGCCTATCATCGACTGTTCTCTGGTTTTAATCACGACACTGGCATTTATTTAACACGTGAAGAATTTGCTGATGGTCACACTTTATATAATTTCGACTTAAGCCCTGACCTTTGCGACGGACCTCATTTGAATTTACAACATCAAGGAAATTTACGAATTGAAATCAAATTCGCTGAAGCATTAGAAAAAACGACCACTGTATTGATTTATGCGGAATTTGAAAATATTATTGAAATCAACAAATCGCGTCACGTGATTTGTGACTTTCCCAACTGAATGGATTCATTACAAATCGAGAACATTTTATCACATGAAGCAGTGACCCGAAATTACTTTTTGGGTGTTTTTCCAAGTGATCAACTACCAAGAAGAATCAAGTGTTATCCTGTCTGTTTTATCTGCAACGTGGACAAGTCTACAGAAGCCGGAAGTCACTGGGTGGCTTTTTACCTGTCTTCACCTGATGAAGTGGAATTCTTCGATTCTTATGGAAATAAGCCTACCTTTTTCCAAGGACCTATATCGAACTATGCATTGCGTTTTTCACGAGTTTTGTTTAATCCACTTGTTTTACAAACCCATATAACTGCCGTCTGCGGAAAATATTGTATATTTTATCTGTATTCTCGATGTCGAGGTAAAACTCTGAGACAATTTCTGTCACATTTTGTTACTGAAGATGTGTCAAACGACCGACGAGTTTATAATTTTGTAGCCAAACGATTTGGCATTCATGCTCATTTTTATCAATAAATCTTAATTTAAACCAAGAACCTATGTGTCTGTGATTATTTAAAGTGTGTGTTTTACTTGTCTGTGTTTATTTTCAATGGAGTTTCCACGCTTTCAACACCCTTGTACTATGCTTCTTGCAGGTCCTACGGGTGTGGGTAAAAGTTGGTTTCTACGTGATTTATTAAAAGAAAGAAACCTAATGTTTGATCCTCCTCCCGATAAAGTGATTTGGTTTTACGGTATTTACCAAAAACTGTATGATGAAATACCCGATGTTACCTTTGTGGAAGGTTTTCCTTCGAATTATACTGAGTATTTAGGAACAAATTCTTTAATTATCTTAGACGATCTCATGGTTGAATGTGGATCAGACGATCGCCTGACTTATCTCTTTACAAAGGGAAGTCACCATTTAAACATCAGTGTGATATTTATTACACAAAATCTGTTTCATAAAGGCAAAGAAATGAGAGGTGTTTCCCTCAACAGTCAATATTTGATCTTGTTTAAAAATCGCCGGGACATGAGTCAAATCATTCATTTAGGTCGACAATTATATCCAACAAATAGTAAATTTTTCCAAGAAGTGTTTACAGATGCTACTAAAAAACCATTTTCTTATTTATTAGTCGATTTACGGAATGAAACCCCTGAGGAAATGCGGCTGAGAACACTCGTACTGCCAGGTCAAAGACAATACATATATATGATGAAAAAAGGTTTAAAAAGAAAGACATATGCATTTTAATTTAGTTGGGATCATGACCTTGACGAAGAAACAACTGCGTGATTTGGAGCTAATTAAGACTTGCCCCAAAACCTTACGCAAGCAACTTTTGAAAAAACTACCTTCAAGATCTGTCAAAGCTATTTGTGAGTGTACTCACAATGTACTGAAAGGAAATATACCTCTCTCATCTTATCAAAAGAAGACTTTGAAAAAGTATAAAAACCCTCTTCGAAAAATCGGTACGAAAAAAGGAACTCTTTTTTCAAAAAAGCAGCTGATTGTGCAACACGGTGGATTTTTAAATATTTTAATTCCTGCAGCTTTGAGTGTATTAACGGGTCTTATCAATGGAGCTCGCAGCTAAATACGCTCTCATACCGGAAGAAGAGTTGACTAAACATGTCCCCACGAAAAAGCAAATGACTGACTTTGACGTGGCAATGTCAAAAATACTCAACAGTTCACTTCCCGATCATGAGAAAGTTCAACAGTACTATGAACTTTTAAAAAGGAAAATGAATTTACAAGAATTTAATGTCCCTTGGAGATCGAAACCTTTTCAAGATGAAGAAGAGAAAAGGAAGTCTAAACCTCTGGAGACGGAACCTGTTAAAACGGAACCTGTGGCAGCAGAATCTACTGAAATGGAATCTTCTGAAACGAAACCTGAACAGTCCGAAAAACCTTCTGAGTTGGGAGAAGAGGATTACGACTCGTTTGTGATAAGCTCAGCACCAAGTCATATGATGAAACAAGCAAAATCTTTGCTGAAGTTACTGAAATCTAATTCAAGTAAGATGAGTTGGGATCGAACTGGAAAAGTGACTTATAATGGAAACACCTTGCAAGATACGAATTTAGCAGAACTCTTTCATCTCATTTTTAATGTGAATAAGAGACCTGAGAAAGTACCGACGGAATTTCTTCAAGCGCTTCGTGAAATTGGAGTACCTTCAACTATAATCAAAAACAAATATTTATCATCTGGAACTTTGAAGAAAGTAATGAAAAATGTATCACCAAGAAGAAACTTTGTAAAACCAAAGAAAAAACCTTCTAACAATGTATTACTTAATCCCCAATGGGCGAGTTTATTTTAATAAAAAGGAATTTAAATTATAAAAAACTGTGTTTTCATTTTTTGCCTTTATTACACAAACATATTGAAAAATAATAATAAAAGAAGGGTACTTACCTACACACAACCGACTCATACACTTGCTTGGGAAGAAATGAAGTCTTTTCGACTCACCTTATCAGCACATCACTTATCAGCAGTGCGCATGCGTGGAGATAACGGTAGATAAGCATGTGTGTTATCGGTCATTTCCTTCGTGATCAGTAAAGAAGAAAGTTGGTTTTTATTTCGCGCAAATTAAGAAGAGTTGACTTGTAAATAAAATGTTAATTATTTTATATTTTGTTAAAAGTAAAGATAATTATTCAAGATTAACTAATTTCTAAAAATTAAAACATTAACTAAATTCTAAAAATTAAAAGATTATCTAATTTCTAAAAATTAATTAAAGGACATGCGTAATAAGAACATTGTTGAGACTTCCATGTCTTGTTCCTTCAATCGGGGTGAAGAATTCATCAACTCACCGAACTGCTTCCATTAATGACATTTGAAAACTAATTATAAAATAATAATACTAACTAAAACGATTAAGACACCAATCTCTTATATGTTGATAGCAGCATACAGAATAACGATTACGTCACGTTTCACACGCAGTCTATTCAGTGAGAGGGCGCGCAAGTACAAAATTGTCATTGGTCGAGGTTATCACGGTACAAAAGATAAGGCCTATGTGTTATCACTCAGTTTACAAGTAGCAAGCAACGAGGAAGGTCGCAACTGAAGTCCTGATGGGAGAAATTTTTAGGTAAGAATATTTGATTTTTATATTTTTTTCAATGCATAATTTTCATTCAATTTTTAATTAATATTTTATTCGTTGCTATTTTCATATTTCATTACAAATGAGTATTTCTCAAGTTGTTTCGAATGAACATTTTTCATTAATTAATAATTCGTTAATTTATAAAGTGTTATTTTAATTACATGAGAAATTAATATTTTTCATTAAGTTTTGAATCTATATTTAAATCAACACAATGTTTAATTAATATTTTATTAATGTTAATTGATATTTTTCATTTATTGTTAATTCATATTTTTCATTTAATATTTAATATATATACATAATATTATACACCAAAACATAAATGTTTAAAGTTTTATACGGATGTGTATTCCCGTATTAATATTAAGTTTTAAATCAATGTAATGTTTAATTAATATTTTATTAATGTTAATGTTTTTCATTTATTGTTAATTAATATTTTTCATTTAATATTTAAAACATACAGGTGGTTCCTTATAACGATTTCTAATGAGTCGAATGATTTTCGACTGATGGGTAAGTAATGCGGTCGATCAAATTTCACGCAGATCACTTCTCCGTCTTTTCCGGTGACATTTACAATTCGTAACAGGGGTGCCAACACATCTCCAATAACTTGTGGTTCGACAATATCCGAATAAATCATCAACACTCTATAATGAGCACAAGGATCTGCCACGTATGAACTATCGACTGTTTGTTCAATATTACTCTCTAAAGAAGCGATTTCACATGGCTCGAACCCCAACATTTCAGATAATCCAGTTTCTAAAATCACTTTAGCTTTATCTCGCACGTTGATAGTCACTCTTTTCGTGATGGGACTGTAGGAAAACACAATTTTTTGTTCGATATCTTTGATAGAAATGGCTTTTAAAATATCAGGCACCGTCTCATAAAATCCTGGTGGGATTCGTCTTCCAATTATCCTCCCATCATTCAAGTCGAATCCAATTAAGTTCGTATGTTGATTCACGTTATACCAAGTATGAGGGTAAATAAACTCTACGAGTCCCACTTCCCATTCTCCTTGCAGTTCGATAGGTGTGGGCAATCGTGTTATAAAATGTGAAATTTTATTCTCAGGAAAATAATTTCTGGAACTGTCGGAAGGTAACGTCAGGTAGAACGACATGATGACAAATGATCTATCATGCTTTTTGCAGTCACTTATAAAGAAGACAAATCTGAGGAGGGAATCCATTGATTAAATTTATTCGGATAACCCTTAAATTTGACAAAATATTCCATTCGTCTTTTTCGCGTGCGCTTCTTTAAAATTTTTTCAATAGTATAAGTATCTTTCATTTTCACTTTTTGAAGTTCTTGTGAATAGAAGGTTCCTTGAATGGGTTCGTCTAACAAGTCTTTTATTCGGTACACGGGAGGGTCTCTCGCCACACATTCCGTCACCACAAACAATTCTTCGGTCCAATTGGTTTCATACCCTTTTTCGAAGGTTAATTTTTGTTTCGACACACGCACCACATCGCCTGCTTGAAACACACAGGGTTTTCTTTTCATATCTTCCAAATCCCCATAAAGAGTTAACCACACATCACTTTCATTTTCTCTTGTCACTTCCACGGGGGCTCTTTTAATACTTGAATGATAGGTGTGATTATAACTGTACAGTAATTGATCCAATACATCTAAATAACGATAAGTATGGTTATGTGTGAAATATTTCCACATTTTCGTTTTCAAGGTTCGATTAAATCGTTCGACTACCGATGCCTTGGTATTATTATTTGTTGTGAAAAAACGAACACCTTCTTGCTTTAAAAACCT
This sequence comes from Maratus speculifer, assembly GCA_964019185.1. Lineage (NCBI taxonomy): Eukaryota > Metazoa > Arthropoda > Arachnida > Araneae > Salticidae > Maratus > Maratus speculifer. Next base: position 24,151,970 of record OZ025289.1, on the reverse strand, counting down.
TTGGAAGAGTCTGTTCTTAAATTCTTTTCCGGCATCTGATTGAAGAAATTTGGGTTTTCGTGTTGAAAAAATAGAACGAAAGGCTTTCATAATTTCTTCTCCTCGTTTCGTTTTTAAGGGAATCGCCCAAGCATATTTAGACAGAATGTCTATACAGGTCAGTAGGTATCGAAATCCTTGATTGTGTTTTTGTAAACTGATGAGATCCACCAGATCGGTCTGCCATTGCTGATCTTTTGAATATACGATGACTCGGTTTGTCGGAAAATTTCTCCGAACCGGTTTGTGAAGCGTATAAGAATCGACTCCGCTCAACCATTTCTGAATCTTCTTCTTCGATATTTTGCCTTTTGCAACACGATATAAAGCACTTACACCACCAAAACTTGCTGCGTGACTTGGAACCGGATAAATCGCCTTCATTACAACAAAAAATCTGATTATTTGTTACATTAAACCAAAAACGCATCATCTTCATTCTTGTCTTTCTCGCATGATGTCATCAAACAGAATGAACCCTTGCCTAATTGAGCTCTTATTTAAGTACTCTTTTGTTTCCAACCTTGTCGAAAACATTTTTTAAAAAAGCCGATTATTTTTTTGTTCCACTATTGTTAGTAAGCTTTAAGGGTGTGCAAGTACAAAACTGATAACGATGAAGTCTTTTCGACTCACCTTATCAGCACATCACTTATCAGCAGTGCGCATGCGTGGAGATAACGGTAGATAAGCATGTGTGTTATCGGTCATTTCCTTCGTGATCAGTAAAGAAGAAAGTTGGTTTTTATTTCGCGCAAATTAAGAAGAGTTGACTTGTAAATAAAATGTTAATTATTTTATATTTTGTTAAAAGTAAAGATAATTATTCAAGATTAACTAATTTCTAAAAATTAAAACATTAACTAAATTCTAAAAATTAAAAGATTATCTAATTTCTAAAAATTAATTAAAGGACATGCGTAATAAGAACATTGTTGAGACTTCCATGTCTTGTTCCTTCAATCGGGGTGAAGAATTCATCAACTCACCGAACTGCTTCCATTAATGACATTTGAAAACTAATTATAAAATAATAATACTAACTAAAACGATTAAGACACCAATCTCTTATATGTTGATAGCAGCATACAGAATAACGATTACGTCACGTTTCACACGCAGTCTATTCAGTGAGAGGGCGCGCAAGTACAAAATTGTCATTGGTCGAGGTTATCACGGTACAAAAGATAAGGCCTATGTGTTATCACTCAGTTTACAAGTAGCAAGCAACGAGGAAGGTCGCAACTGAAGTCCTGATGGGAGAAATTTTTAGGTAAGAATATTTGATTTTTATATTTTTTTCAATGCATAATTTTCATTCAATTTTTAATTAATATTTTATTCGTTGCTATTTTCATATTTCATTACAAATGAGTATTTCTCAAGTTGTTTCGAATGAACATTTTTCATTAATTAATAATTCGTTAATTTATAAAGTGTTATTTTAATTACATGAGAAATTAATATTTTTCATTAAGTTTTGAATCTATATTTAAATCAACACAATGTTTAATTAATATTTTATTAATGTTAATTGATATTTTTCATTTATTGTTAATTCATATTTTTCATTTAATATTTAATATATATACATAATATTATACACCAAAACATAAATGTTTAAAGTTTTATACGGATGTGTATTCCCGTATTAATATTAAGTTTTAAATCAATGTAATGTTTAATTAATATTTTATTAATGTTAATGTTTTTCATTTATTGTTAATTAATATTTTTCATTTAATATTTAAAACATACATTATATTATACACAAAAGCGTAAGAATTTAAAGTTTTATATGAATGCGTGTTCCGTTTTTAACTAGATCACATACTCAACCTTATGTAATCATTTTAATCATAGGTTAGTTTAAATTTTCAAATAGTTGAATCCGAAATGAATGTATTACACTCTTTATTTTGCTAACAAAGTGCAGAAAAAAATAAATATTTTAGTTTTATTTAAAATAAATCGATGAGAAAAAAAAAGCCTCTAATTTGATTTAAATAATTATATCCTAAATTTTCAAAAGATATTACTCAAAAGACCTTATTTTATTTCAAGTCAAATAATTTTAATTAGACATAGTACTCATTAAGATTAATTAAGATAACACATGAACCCCAGTTCCTTATCAGCTATGATTCAGAGATTCAACCCTTTTCGGAAAACGCTATCAGATAAGCAGATAAGAATGATTCATCAAGGTTGTTTACACACACACACACACATATACTGCAATGAATTTAGTATCCTCTCTTTGAGAAAATAATTATTAAACTCTACATCGATTCGGATTTCATTCATGTTAAGGTATGTAAAATATTATTTTCAATACAGTTTTAAAAATATTTAAAAGCATTTTTCACAAATTATTTTGATCTGAAGATAAAATACAATGTTAAATAAAATCTCATTAACAGGGTTTGAAAAAGTTCCGCGTTACTGGTTATAAATATTATATATTTTTAAATTAATGAAGATGAATTCATTTCGATAATAAATATAGTTTAAATTTTTTTTTTTTAACCGACAAGTATTAAAACATTAAAAATGAGCTCCTTTTTTTTTTCTTCGGAAAGTCAAAAATTCTATTAATATTAAAATTTATTTATTTGAAAATTGTTCTGCCAACGAAAAATTACACACGTCAAAAGATATTTCTGTTAAAAATCGCTTACTCTTTCAGAAAAGAAAGGACACACAAAAATTACTTATATTAAACACATTGTTATGTTAAAAAATATGCACGAATTTTGAAAAAGGGGTGTCTGGTGAGGAACACTTTATTATTTTAATTATTAAATTTCATTAATTGGAACAGAAATAGTTTTCATCAACATCTACACAATCACACGAAAGAAAGGCGAATACAGATTGCAATTCAGCAATTAAAAATTAGACCCCAAAAAATCACAAGATTCTTTTAAGTTTCCCAATAAAAATTATTACCGCTCAAAAGTTCTACAAATTGTTTTCGAAGTCACCTCATTAAAATGAATATTTAAAATAATTAAGTTCAAATTCCCGTTACAGACATGCGTTATTTATGATGGTTGAAGCTTGTTCAGGTCTTTCTAAAGAAATCTAACAGTTATTCACACATGATTCGAGGGAAATCACAGATTCCGAACGGTTAGGTCAACGAGCGCAAATAAATGTTAGTACGTAAAATCCCATTTTGAAACATATTTTCTCATTCAAATTTTAATGTTATTTTTTAACTAATCTAAAATATCAAGTGTATAACATAGTTAACTAAAAACAGTACTCGAAATAATTTTAAAGTTCCTTCATTAAATTAATGTTTAAAGTTAATATTCTCAAATTCCCATTACCAGCATGTGTTATTTATGACTTGGTGGAGATAAAGATGGTGGAAGTCTTTCTAAGATAGTCTAAGCCAGTATGCACACATGATTCAAAGAAAATTACAAACTCCATACGGTTAGGTCGACGAGCGCACGTCAATCTCATTGCAAAAAAGTTAAACTCCCCCTATTAAACATTTATATCTGCAAAATATCCTTCGTGAATGATTAGTCTAAAATAATAATTTCCCCCAAAATACCCGCTTAACTCATCATGTAAGAACACAGTGGAAAAAAAAAAAATTAAACTCCCCAAAATTTCCACTTAAAATCAAAAAATAAATCCTTAAACTAAAGTTCACCGAAAAATTTTAAGTTGGCACATTAAAATTAAAAACCACTCGTACAATAGTACTGAAAAAAACATTCTATGTGCTTAAAATATCCGCTTAACCTCTTATTTAAGACACGGTGAAAAAAAAAAAATCAATCTACCCAAAATTTCGGCTTAAAATCGAAAAAATAGATCCTTAAACTAAAGTTCACCGAAAAATTTTTAAGTCGCCACATTAAAATTAAAAACCACTCGTACAATAGTACAGAAAAAAATTCTATGTCCCCAAATACCCGCTTAACCCCTCATCTAAAAGCACAGTGAAAAAAAAAAAAAAATTAAAGTTCACAAATTAAATCATTAAAATAAAAAAATCACCTTCATACTACAGCACGCCGAAATAATTAAAGTATCTTCATTATTTTTCACTCATTAGTTTTAATTACCTTTTTAAATTAATTACTAATTATCTTTAATTGCTATTATTCATTTCTTAAATTCTACTACGTACTATACTTGACTAAAAAAAAACCACTCGAAAAATTCTAAGTCCCTTCATTATTTTTCACTTATTATTTTTAATTACCTTTTAATTAATTACTATTTTTAATTTAATATGAATCATTCATCTCTTAATCAACAATCAAAAGAACCGCTCGTACTGTAGTATACTTAAAAAATTTATCCCCCTTTTACCCCTCTCTTATAGCATAAAATATACAAATTTCACGAAAAAAATTTGACCCCCCTTTTAACCCCTTCTCTTACAAGACGATGTCAAGAGGAGGATTGAGGAGGAGGATTGAGGAGGAGGAGGTTTGAGGAGGAGGAGTGAGGAGGAGGCTTGAGGAGGAGGAGCCCTCCTCCCTCCTCCGATCCTCAATCCTCCTCCTGGGGTCGGAGCCCCATTTTTCCCCTACTAGCGTAAAAAATTAAGGTTGATAAAAAGTTTGAATTTAGCATGTATAAATTATTAATATTTTGAATTTTTTTTTTAATTTTGGCAATAGTTTAAACTATTAGCATTTTACATTGTGCATACAAAACAAATTAAATAAAAAACAATATTGCCCAGTTAAACTGATGGCATTGAGCTCACAGGCTACGCATACTAATTTTAAATTACAACCTTATATTTTCAAGGATTACTTTCGTTCGAAAAACAAATTAAGGGGGGGGGGATCAGCTACCTCCATTTCCCTGTTTTATACTTAAGCACTGAACCGCTTAAACTAATCGGGGATATGATTTATCAGATTTGTAGATTTATAGAAAATCTGCATGAATAATATTAAACAGGGAGGCGCCTTATCAGAATGGTCCTATATCTAAATATAGAAAATAAAAAAAAATCGAACAAAAACTGATAATTCTGCATGCGATAGATTATGGTTACTAAGCTCTTAGAGGTTCTTCAAAATTTCGATTTTCTTCAAACTTAAATTTTAAATTTTTTTACGGAATTTCTTCTTAAAAGTAAATTTGCCAAGTATTGTCCCGTAAAGCATGGTGACGTCACTGCAACGTTGTTGTGAAGTCACATTGTGACTTTGTGACCATCGATTGCCGACGTGACGTTACGTGACGTCGATGTGAAGTCACAGTGACTAAAATGTGAAGTCGTTATGGCCGTTTTAGAGCATTTTTGTGACATTTCACAAAGTGGTCACAATGTGACAAATTTGTGAAAAATGTGTCATTTGTGACTAATTTGACATTAACATTGTGACGAACCTGTGACAAAAGCGACGATATTTAAATTGCCAGAAACAAGTTTTTTAAAGTAAATAACATCTTTTGAAGGATATTTATAAATTTCTAAAGATTTTTAAGAAAGTCACATCTCAGTCACAATGTGACGTCACTGAGTGGTGGCATTTTGGTCACATATGTGATGTGACCAAAGTGACTCACTGTGACGTCACTGTGAACATGCATGCTATTAGGGATGTGTTCCTCTTCTTATAAAAAAGAAAAAGCGGAATTACATGAAAGCTTTTTTAATTTTAATTTGTAGTTATTTTAGCGGAATTTCATTTTTAAAATATTGTGTGCCATCCCCTACCACTGAAAGCTTATTTAGGTTCACCAAAGCATGTTTGATGTTGCATAAAAAGTATGTACGATCAATGGTTCATTTACAGGGATACTCAAAAAAATTCGACTAAATTATGGTATATGGGGAAAAATCGTTTGGGGAGTATTTTAATGGCATTATATTATTTAGAATGTCTTTAAACTAATATAAATCACCGCATTTCACTAAGATCACGTTAAAACAGGACAATCATAGAATTTTTTATTAATTTACAGGTACATACTAAATAAATGTTTAATAATAGCTGGTGTTTACATTTTAAAATTCGGCATGCGCTTTTAAGTTTCATCATCATTATTATTATTACTATTTTGCATATTACTCTTTATATATAAATTATATACCTCATTTACAGGGTTGCACTAAATTATTCGCAAACTATTCTCCTTATCAGGGGAGATTGCTGAAGGGGAATTTTGAACTGAAATGTGTGTACCTCTTAAATGAACTAAATTTTGGAATGTATCTATCTAGATTATAAAGGCCAAACGTATCTGTGCGTAACGCATACGTCATTTTGCGAATGGCAACACTTTCCCATGCAATTTCGGTTTTGCAATTTTCGCTACTGCAAATTTTATACTTCTACGCATCGCACATTTTCAATTTTTACATCGTCGTATAGAGAAAAAATGTACTTTTAAATGCAATTTGTTTGAAAGCTGTATCACAATTTCTTTTTGAAATATTAATTTTTTGTAGCTTTAGTGCGAATTTTGTAATCGGGACAACAGGTATGCGCCATTTTCCCTTAAAATTCAAAAAAAAAAAAAAAAAAAATGAAATTAAAATACTATATCAAGTAAATCGTCTGTTATAAAATCAGGTGAATTTCGGGTGTCCATTTTATTTTTATTCCCCAATTAAATGTTTTTTATTTTATTGCAAACTTACTTTCCAAAGGATAGAGATAACTTCATCATAATAACTGATCTTTATTATATTTTATTGATTACATATGCAATTAAAGTTTAATTTTAATAATTTAGGTAATTGTGTTTTATAGAAATAATATTGTGTTAATTTAAGCTTAAAAAATATTTTTTGAGATTTAGACTGACCAATTTAAGATGTATTTACTGTAGCTAAATTTGTAGCTTAGTTATAAATCAATGAAACACTTCCTTCTTAAACATTTTCTATCGTCGAAATTCGACGGGTTCCACCTCGTATTGTTAATAGATACAAATCTCTGTATCATATACATCACCTCATCGAGTTCATGTATGAAAACCTAGGATTAGTTAAATCTCGATTCGCATATTAGAACGCAATCGGTCTGCCAAGTCGTATTTTGATGGAAAACATCATTTTAGTGATTGACCCATAGATTTAAATTATATTTTCCTGCTCCCAATTCCTCCATGTTTTCATGCTTTCCGGTTGAAAGAAAACATAATGGTAAACACTACGAGTGAACCTTTAAAATCGGGTTTTTAAGTGATTTCCACCAAGATAGGACTTGGCAGACCGGTTACGTTTTAATGTGCGAATCGAAATTTAACTAATTCTAGATTTTCATGCGTGAAATCGATGAGGTGATTGTCTGTGCTGCCGCCTCCCGGTCTCTAAGGAAATCTAAGCAGGAATATGTTAAATATTTGAATATTTACCCATTAGTATTTAGAAAAACTTCTGCAAGTTGAGGTAAAATAAAATTGTATGCCTTTGTGTGCTCTATTTTGGTGATACCTATTATATTAAAGTTTGAGCCAAATCTGAACTATTCAATGAATGTTCGTTTATATTTAATTTAGTGAATCTCAGCTTTTTATAATGGTGGAAGGTATTTGTTACAGTTATCGAAAAGGATTATACTAAAAATCTTACAAAATTCGTGATCGACATCCTTTTTACTGCAATAGCTTCATCTGCTTTAGTAGAACAAATATTTTCTGTCTTTGGTTTGGTACATTCGGAAATTAGAAATTGGCTGATAAAGCTGCTAAATTCATTTTTCTGAACCAACAGTTATAAATAGATGTATAACCACTATATAATACTACTATTTAACATCTATAATGAATAAATAAAAACTAAATAAATAACATACTTAAACAAGACAAGAAGAGTTATCAAAATTGGAACAATACAATATATATAAGATTTAACATTTGAGTTTGTTTTCAAATTTGTTTAAAATTTTTGTGTGCTGCAGATGTTTTTATTTTTACTAAAATACCGAAGACTTAATTTTTGGCATCTGATTTGTAATTTTCCATGTATTTTGTGTAATAAATATTTTTCCATAACCTAAAATATTACGTCTGAATCATTTATGTAAGTGGTGTAATATTATTAATTTATATTGGTAATGCTCATAACATGCATATATGAGTATGTATAATTTATATTTTATAAATTAAGCGAAAAGTAATCTAAAGCAAAAATATTGTGTGAGATTGCAAAATAATAATAATAATAATATCTAATTTAAATTTTAAAAAAATCCGATTTAAACAATAAAAATCGATTATTTTGATTTTCATTTTAAAAAAATCACGAATCCTGATTAAAAAATAAAAATTGAGGAAATATCTTGAAAATTAATACGTATGCAGCTTTTTTCATATTTTTATTTGTATTTTTAAATATCTTAAAATTACAAAAAGATTGGAAATTTCTTTTAAGGTGTTATATAAAGTTCTATATACGCATGGTGAATGGTATATTTGCACAAATTTCATTTCTCTATGATGAAAACTAGTCAGATATGGCAATCTCAAAACTTTTTTCTATCTCATTCACTTTAGTACTTCTAGAAGAATTAAACATAGCAGCGTCACCGGTTAGATAATTTTCACCAAAGTCTAAACAGTGACAACTTATTTCAAGTTCTAACTGAATCTGAAATTTGATGAAAATCCGTGTATCCTAGTCTTTAAGTTAGAATTATCGCAGAAATCGTAAGAAAAAAAAATGGATAGAAGTGACGCCTATTGAGCGATTTACCTCTAAAGATTAAAGAATACTTATTTATAACAGGGAATAACAGAATCTGAAGTTTGATGAAAATTCGTACTTTAATTCCTGAGATAGAGCTATTGCGATAATCCTGAAAAATGCCGCATAGCAGCGCCACCTGTTGTGCGATTCACACTAAAACATAATCAGAATCATGTTATATCAAGAACTAACAGAACCTGAAGTTTTATAAAAAATCTGTTCATTAATTCTCGAGATATAGATTGTGGAAAGCGTGAAAAAAGGCAGCATAGCAGCATCACCTGTAAGGAGATAGACACAAAAAATTAATAATATCCAGTTTATACCAAGATCTAACTGAATATAAAATTTTGTGAAATTTCGTGCATTAGTTCTTTAGGTAGAGCGCCCACAATATTTATGTCACATATAGACAGACAGATTCACAGATAAATTTTTTGTAAAAACATGTTTTTTGGAATCTCTGACGCCTAGAACATGTAAATAAGTCGAAAACCGGAATTCGAAAAATTTCACGAATCCAATACTTTCTTCTTGTAAAGATAGAAGTTAGTAAAAAAAAAAGGTTACATCCACTGCTTTCTGATTCCGATTATGTTCGAAAGGGTTCCATAATCTATACTTAACCATGAGTTTTTTTTTTCTTGTCATAATTTCACATATATATTTGTTGTTTCATCATCTGTTATAGCAATTAAAAAAAAAAAAAAAAAAAAAAAAAAAAATTACGCGTGGTACAACAGTAATTTTAAAATGGCACTGCTTTTTGCAACAAAATGAATATTCGATTTTCATGTCAAAAGTTTACAGTAAGATTGATTACTTGTTAGCGTTTCGCAAATCTTGCAATGTTAAAGTCGATTAAGAGTTAGAACCTTACGGTAGATCAGAAAAAAAAGGTGTAAGGCTTCATTCAATTCAGGTTCGTGATATTCTAAACAACAAAGCTCATTAATTTAATCCAATGTTTTTCAACATGGGGTCCTCGAATCAATAATGGGCTCTAATATTATAATAACTCTCGAGCGCGGGAATATATGCGTATCATATTCTATTTAATAAAAACAATAATAATCTCTACCATAAAGCGAAAACATGATAAACAAATATCTAAGATTATAAAATACAAATCTTCACATCAATACTTTCCATAGATGTTATTTTATGAATCGTTAAACTTGCATAAAAACTCTACAGGACGCTTAATGGGTTAAGGATTGTAAAACTTTAGTTTACTTTTAAAATTTAAAACGAAGGAAATATAACAAAACCCCCATACAACCGACCTTATTTCACCAACTAACGGTTTGGTCGCCGTACATAGTGCTAATAGTACTGCATTTTCGATTCTCCCTCTATACTGAACACCCCCATATTCTGAACATTTTTAAACGGTCCCATGAGTGTTCAGAATAGAGAGAGTCCACTGCATTTTGATACTAAGAAAAAAAAATCATTCTTTTACACAGAAAAAAAATTGTCGTTGGGGGCCACCGTAATACTTACCCATCATGGATATGTATATGAAAATAAAACATTTGAAAACTATTTATACAATGCATGGCAATTCATAAACAAAATTTAAATATTGTTAATGAACATAGTAATGCTCTATTAAAGAACTGCTGATTACCGATTTCGACAAATTATATAAAACGCCAAACTACTCAAGTAGTACCGAACTGCGTAAAAGAAACATCCTTATAACTCCAAAAATAATAACTCTATTAACTAACAATTAACTGCGTAGGATTAAGCGTCTCATTTCCAATTAAAATATACCTCTGAATTGAAATTTGAATGAAATACAGGGTCATGAAAAATCGAAGAATGTGGAAAACAGGATTACAAATATCTCGGCAACTCATAATCCGATCGACTTCGTTCTATATGTAAAATGTGTGTTTTTTTATTGCCTTTTACGTCCATTCCTTAAAATAAAAAAATTCGAAAATTTTTATATACCTTTCATCAGAACGAATTTTTCGAGGGTCCGAAAAAAATAGTTCCGGATAATCGAGGTTGCTGATAATAAATAGGGTTCGTCCCATTCTTACATACTAACTACATACAAAATTTCAAGTCTCTCTCTCAATTCGTTCGGGAGATAGAGCGTTTACAGACAGACAGACAGACAGACGGACGGCAAATTTTTTTTTTCAGAAAAATATGTTTTTCGGAATCTTCACTATCTAAAACGTGTAAATCCTTCAAAAAAAAAAAATTTCGATTTTCAAAACGATTGCAAGACTTACCCTATACTACGTATGATGGGTAAGTAAAAAGTTTAAAATATTAATCCCTGAAGAGACATTTTAACCCTTTATCTACCGAATTATGAATTCATGAAATTTTTACCTTCTAAAGCATTTTACGCAAATTGTTTAAACTAAATTAAAAGATTTACATAATCATTTAATAAATTTTTTTTGAAGAATTTTAGAAGGATTTAGAAGGATTAATTAAATTTGAATTTATAGGGATTTTGTGCAATATTTAGAACCCCACTCAAATCATTTATTTTTAAATATTTTCTTGGTATTTTGCAGAATTATAAAATTTAAAAATACGATGTACTTACACTATAAATATAGAAGTATTTTCGCATTGAAAAGTCCCCATCCCCCCTGTCTCAGCGCCAAGAAAGCCGAAAAGATGCAAAGGCAAAAGAAATCATCCTTTTAAAAATATTTTTGCATGGTTTAACTAATAATGCTTTTGGAACAAGATAAAGTAATGTATCTGTTCAATAATGTTCTGAGAAAGTAATGTACTCATTCTATACAGTATTACAACTAACTGACGTATTAAAAGAATTTTATAAGACGTAATTTTGATGGTACTTAAAAGTACCGTCAGTAGATAAAGGGTTAAATATACAAATGACAGTGGCGCAGCCAGAATTCGGCTCTGGGGGGGGGGGGGATAGAGTTGCTTCAGGAGTGATTCTGTTGATAATTTTTTTCGGAAATCGGCGGGGGAGGGGATTTCCGCGATTTACCCGCCCCCCCCCCCGCGAAGAGGGTTTATCCGCGATCTTCAGAAGAAATGGGCGTTTTCCTGCGACCTTCAAACGAAATCAACGATCTATTTGCGTTATTTTAGCAAAATCGGCGGTTTTTCCGCGATCTTTTGACGAAATCCGCATTTTTCTGCGACCTCTAAACGAAATCAGCAATTTATCTGCGATATTTTAGCAAAATCGGTGATTTATTGCGATCTTTTGTCGAAATCAGCGGTTTTTCCGCAATCTTTTGACGAAATCGATGTTTTTTTTATGAAATCGGCGTTTTTTCGACGATCTTTAGACAAATTTTGCAATTTTACGCGATTTTTTCTTAAAAGCGGCGCTTTATCCTCACGGTTTTTCAACGAAATCGGGTTTTTTTCCGTGATCTTTTGATGAAAGCGGCCTTTTCTCAAGGGCGGATCCAGCCCAACCTCCAGGGGGGGGTCACAACTTTTGTCAAATGATTTAATGAAGCAATTTTAAAATACAGTAAATCTTGTGAAAACGGAATTCCGATAAAAAGTAGCAAATTTCGCCGATCGGGCATGAAAAAAATTGTGAATTTTGTCGATTAGGCACGGAAAAATCACGAACTTTGTCGATCGGACGCGAAAAATCTCAGATTTCGTTCATCGGGCAAGGAAAAAAAACTAATTTTTTAATAATACTTCAAAAAATTGCAAATTTTGTTCATAGGTTGCGGAAAAGTCGCCTGTTTTGTCTGTTTACCGCGCGAAAACAACGCGAATTGATCGAGCGCTGAAAAATCGAAAATATCGTCAACTGGACAATGGAAAATCGCCAGTTTTGTCTATCGGCCTTCGAAAACTCGACCTTCGACTACTGTCTGTATGTCTCTGAAAAATCGCAAATTTTGTCGATCGAGCACAAAAAATCGCAAATTTTGTATATCTGGTACAAAAAAAATCGAAATTTCGTTAATAGGGCACGGAAAACCCCCAATTTTCTCGATCACTTCGTAAAAAGCGCGAATTTATTCGATCGGGAAGGGGAAAATCGCAAATTTTATTGATTGGGGATAAAAAAAAAAAATGTTAATTTCGAGTTGATATGGAACGCAAAAATTGACAATTTCGTGAATCGGGAAAGAAATTATCGCGAATGTAAGTCAATTCTCTTCGTAAAAAGAGCGATTCGGGAGATTGGGCACGAAAAACTCGCGAATTTTGTCGATGATGCGCGGAAAAATCGAAATTTTTTTTGAGCGGCTGCAGAACAATAGCGAGTTTCATCAGTTTATCGCGAGAAAAAAAAAATCAGATTTCATCAATTTACGGCGGGGAAAAAATGCAGATTTCATCAGTCAGTTAAGAATCGAGAATTTTATTGTTCGGTGCGGAAAAATGCGTATTTCATGGACAAGAACGGAAAAAAGCGCGAATCTCGTCAATTGGGCTCAGAAAAATCCCGAATATGGTCGATCGCTTTCGTAAAAAGCGCGAATATCGGGAACGAAAAAATCGCTTTTGGTAGGGCACGGAAAAATTGCGAATTTTTTCGATAGGGAACGAAAAAGTCCCAAATATGGTCGATCAGTTTCATAAAAAGCAGTGTTCGAAATTAGCGGTCGTTAGTCGTCAAATGCAACTAAAAAATTGAATTTGACGACTACAAAATTATTCTCAGTCGTCAAATTTGACGCCTAGCTTTTTTTTTTTAAATATTTATTCCGAAAATTTAAGGAAAAAACGGTCTAGTCTGAAAATTCGAAGCTAAAAACATCGCGAATTTTGACAAATAGTCGCGAAAAAAATCATTTTCATCAATCTTTTGCATAAAAAATCGCCGATTTCGGCAAAAAATGAATTCCGTCAAAGAATCGCGAAAAGAAAATCTAATTTCATCAAAAAAATCCCGAGAAAACGCGAATTTTGTCATAATATCGCGAAAAGAATACACAAATTTCCACGAAGGATCGCGAAATCAAATGTTAATTTCCTCAAAGAATCTTTAGAAAAACGCGAATTTTGCCAAAGAATTACAGAAAAAATGAAAATCTTGACATAGTAAAGGGATAAAATACGTTAATTCCATCAAAGGTTCGCTAAAAAAAAACGCTAATTTCTTCAAGGAATCGCAAAACCCCCGCAGTTTTCACCAAAGGATTGTGAAAAAAAAACGCATAATTAACGACGAGGGGGATATTCCCAGTCCTTCCCCTTTTGCTGTAACCTTTCAAAAAAATTTCTGTTAATTTCAGTATTTTTTTTTTTTTTTTTTTTTTTTTTTTTTAAATTCAGAATCACTCCTTGATAAAAATGTGGATGCATTAGGTTATTATTAGGTTTTTTTTTCACTAAATTCAACTGTAATTACCAATACTGCATAATATTTTGTTATAGTATTGGTAAGAAGTTGCCAAATTTTAATTTCGTTTTACAGATTAAGTACATTTTTCTATTAATTTCGAAATATAGCAATAATTAGAAAAGCTTTACACAAGTTTTACAGTTGCTTCAATTATTATAATATTAGAGATTGATTTCTATAATTTTAAATAAAAATAAGTATTTGTGCTAGTCTAAAAAGTAGTATGAAGGATGCTTCGGTCCGTGTTTTCCGAAAAATTAAGGTAATCATTTCCGAAAATTGTAAAAAAACGATCATAAATCCGAAAATTCGGATGTAAAATATATCACAAATTTCGAGAAATAGTCGCCGAAAAAAAATCAATTTAGTCAATCGTTCTAAGAAAAGTTGCCGATTTTTTCAATGGATCGTGCAAAAAATCCAAATTCTGACAGAGGATCGCCAAAGAAAAAAAATCGTGGTAAAACGGTAAATTTCGTCAACAAATCGTGAAAAACGACGAATTTCGTCAAAAAAAAAAAAACGCGAAAAAACATGGCAAAGATTGTGAACAGATAGAAAAAAATGGAAAGTTTCGTCAAAATATCGTGAAAATTAGTTTCGTAAAAGATCGCAAAAAAACGAAGAGTTTCATCAAAAGATCGCGAAGAAAACGGCAACAGTTTCTTAAAAAATCGCGAAAAAACAGCAAGTTTCGTTAAAAGATCTCAGAAAAAACGGCAAATTTCGACAAAAGTTCGCGAAAAAATACGGCAAAGTTTGTCAAAAGATCGCGAAAAACAGCAGGTTTCTTCAAACATCGCGAAAAAACGACAAATTTTATCAAAAGATCGCGAAAACATGACAAATTGCATCAACATAGCAAAAAACATGGCAAAGCTTGTCAAAAGATCGAAAAAACGACAAGTTTTGTCAAAAAAATCGCGAAAAATCGGCAAGTTTCGTCAAAAGATCGCGAAAAACGGCAAATTTCGTCATAGATAGAAACACAAATAGAAAAAAAACACAAACATATAGAAACACATAGAAAAAAAACACAAATTTTATCAAAAGATAACAAAATATGCAAATTTCATAAAAGGTGCGCAGACCCCCACCACCCCCCACCCTTAAAAAAAACTGGGAGTGGATTTTTTTCTTGTGTTTGTTGTAACCTTTCAGGAAATTTGATATATCATTTTTTTTAATTCAGAATCACCCCTAAATTATATACAGTAATATTAATATGAATTTTAGAAACGGCAACTAAAAACTTTAATTTGGCGCCTAAGATTTTTATAGTAGTCGTCATTTGACGCCTGCCTTTTATCTCCCAATTTCTATCACTGATAAAAAGCGCAAATATAGTCGATCGGGAATGAAAAAAATCGCGAATTACGTTGATACGGCGAACAGAAATTGACAATTCCATCGATAGGAAAAGAAATTATCGTGAATACGGTCGATCGCCTTCGTAAAAAACACGAATTCGAGCGATCGAGTACAAAAAACTCGCGAATTTTGTTGATGGGGTGCGGAAAAACCGCTAATTTTGTCGCGGAAAAATTAAAAAAAATGTGAGTGGCTGCGGAACAATCGCGAGTTTCGTCAGTTTATCGCGAGAAAAAAATCACGGATTTCATCAATTTTCGGCAGGAAAAAAAGCAGATTTCGTCAGTCAATTAAGAAAAGCGTATTTGACTGACGAAGTTCATATGCGGAAAAGTTTGCATTTCATCGAACAAGAACGGAAAAATGTGCTAATTTTGTGGATTAGGCTGGGAAAATCGTGAATTTTTCAAAAAAAATCGCAAATTTCGCAGACCATTCGTGGAAAAAATCTCAAATTTCGTCGATCACACCCAAAAAATCGTGAATTTCGTCGATTAAGCATCGAAAAATTGTGAATTTCGTGGATCGGCTTCGCAAAAATCGCGAATTTCACCGATCGGGTGCGGAAAAATTGTGAATTATGTCGATCAGGCGCGGAAAATTCCTGAATTTTCTTGATTAGTTTCGAAAAAAGCGCAAATTCTTTCGATTAGACGTTATCTTGCGTTCTTGTTTTAGCACTTTTTACTTACACTGTGCATCACTCTTTGAAGAGCTCCAGGGGGGGTCATGACCCCCATGACCCCCCCCTTGGATCCGCCACTGCCTTTTCTTTCAATGATCTTTTGACAAAATATTTTAAAGCAATCTTTTATCGAAAACGGCGTTTTTTCCCCGATTTTTCAACGAAATCGGCATTATATGAGAAACCTTTAGACGAAATCGACGTTTTCCCGCGGTCTTCAGATGAAATCAGCGTTTTATCTGCGATATTTGGTGAAATTGCCGTTTTCTCCGCGATCCTCACAGGAAATTCGCGTTTTTCGGCGATCTTTTGACAAAGTTCGTTAACAAAAACATTGACGAAATTGTCTTCTTTTCACGAAAAATTGACGAAATGTGTGCTTTTTCGGCGATCCTCTCACGAAATTGTCATTTCTCCGCGATTGTTTTATCCGCGTTCAAAACCGTATCAGTTGTCAACTATGCGGAACTGATAACCCAATTTCAAATTTTCGGAAGAGATTGCCTTAAATTTTTGGACGAGAATCACCCCTGAGTTGCTTATAGATAAACAAAATCGCCATCTTTTTTTTCTTTTTTTTTTAATAAATAAATTAGTTAACGAGTAATAAGCGATTTTGATCGCATGGCAACCATTTTTTCTCTTTTTTGTTGCTACTACGTCGTAAATTCGTTTCATATCATCCACTGAGAGAATCGTCTTCTGAAAGATCTTATCAAAGAATGAAGAAGATTTCTCAGTTACATAGCTTTTTAATCATGATATCTACTTGCCTGAATCTAGGAAAAAGTGTTATCGGAAAAAAGTGACAAATTACAAAAGCGGAAAAAAATGACACGGAAAAAAAATTACCGGAAAAAAGAGACAAGATAAAAATGTTACTGGGGAAAAAGTGACAAGGAATTGATTTTGGGGATTTATTTTTGATTTTGGAGATTTATTGGCAAAGTATGAAAGGAGGGGGGTCGGGGATCGGCTCTTTATTTAAATGAATGTTTTTTCATGCTGAAATAACTGTTTTGGTTAAATTTTTGGATATATGTTCATACTGAAAAGACGCTTGCCTGATTAGTTTTGGGAACGGACGATTACCTCCCCCCCCCCTGCGCCCTAAATAAGATGAATGGTTTTTTAAGCATAATTATCCAACATGTGTCAAATTTTGGATATAGGTTCTTTCTGATAAGGCTTATATATAGTATTGTGGTGTTGCGCCCTGAGTTTCTCTTTACTAAGTTGATTTATTTGTTAAGTTCATCAATAACACATTTTTAATTCCTCAAGTTCTTTATTAGAACCATAGATCAATTATTAAAAAAATAAATAAAACGACATTACAACTACATAGGAGCCACACTCAGATATTACATTTCGCTTAGCATGTCTAAGCCGTCTTACATCAATGTATTTTCTTGTACATTACCAGCACATGCCTCTCTGCCAACTACCTTCCTTCCCTCTCGGTGCTCAATAATCCCAGTGTCCCCTTCAGCTCATTGCCATTAGACCCGTGCAATTATTTTCTAAGTATGTCCCTTGAGGTCAATAGCACCTATTCTTCTCAGCTTTTGAATGAAGATATTTTCACCCCTGCATACCTTTTCACAATAAGACTTCGCTATCTATCTTCTGCCACGATTAATGTTGTCAGTTAGTCGTCAGAGTATATAATGCCTGAAGAATTTTGGGAGTTTAATGGTTAAGTATAGAGGGTGCATGGGGGGATAACCTCTCTTAAATTAAATAAATGGCTTTTTACGCAGAATTATCCGATTTGCTTCAAATTTTGAATGTAGGCTCATTAAGATAAGGGGTATCCCTGATTAGTTATGGGGTTCTTTTGCTAATAAAAAGGGGGTCGCGCTTATTCCCCCCTTAAATTAGATAAATTGTTTTTTATGCATAATTATCCGGTGTATTTCAAATTTTGGCTATAATTTCTTTCTCATAAAGTGAATCCCTGAGTAGTTTTAAGGGTTTGTTTATATATCCTCAATAGCTGTTTGAATTTAAAACTGTGAATTATGTTTCTGCATAGCATTTTTCAGTATTCTATAAACGTCGTAACAAAGAAAAAAATATCCTGTTTTTCCTAAAATCGTTTTTTTATTTAAATCCGTTTATTTTTTTAAGCGTTCAAACCTGAAGATCTATCAAGAACTACAGGTTTTTAAATAATTAACTTTCTAATTACTAACATAAGCTAGTAATAAAAAACTATTTTTATTACTACAAATTAATGAATTCACTAGTTCATTCGTTCGTGACATACAACATAGTTTGTACATTAAAATTTTCTAACATATATTTTAAAATGTTTTATATTATATTTTGTGATGTGTAATATAGGACATTAATCAGTAAAAATCCAGTTTTAACTGATAAATATTTGGCGTAAATTAAAATGACAATTACAACAAATAATTTAGTATATTACTTTTTTCACAAATAAAAAAAATAAATAAACCAGTTTTAAGTGCAAAATGAATGGAAATTAATCATTATCAGAAAAAAGGTAAAATGTGTTATAATGTTTTCTGACATAATAGTTTTCAATCATTAAATTAAAAAATAAAGAAAAATTGTTTTTATTTGTTATTTGCATTCAGTTGCATTCAACTCGTTTTTAAGTTACTTGAGTATTTTTGCGGCAAACCTTTACCGGGAAATCCCCCGATCGACAAATTTTCTAAGAGACTAGCCGCCCGCGATATCTACCGGACATCCCCTTCCGTCGAATGGGGAAAGCAAGCTTCTTTCCCCGAAAAGGTTTCCTGAATGGACTGCTGCATCCCTCCCTATTTTAACTATACCTTACCATAATGAAACTACATCTAAAATTTGAAGCAAATCGGATAATTCTGCGTAAAAAGCCATTTATATAACTTAAGTGGTGTTATCCCCAGTCCCTCCCCCTCTATACTTAGCCATTAAGTCCTTAAAATTATTTAGGGATCCACTTTATGAGAAAAAACCTATATTAAAAATTTGAAATACATCGGATAATTATGCATAAACAATTTATCTAATTTAAGGGGGGGGGGGATAATCATCCGTTTCCCTATTTATACTTAGCAGAAGAACCTCATAACTAATCCGGGATACACCTTATCATAAAGAACCTACATCCAAAATTTGAATAGTAATTCTTTAAATCGGATAATTCTGCATTAAAAGCTATTTATTTTATTTAAAGGGGGGGGGAGGGGGGAGGTTATCCTCTGTTTTTGCCTTTATACTTAGCCATTAAACCCTTAAAACTATTCAGGGATTCCCCTTTTCAGATAGAACCTATATTTAAAATTTGAAATACATCAGATAATTCTGCATAAAAACGGATTTATCTTATTTGAGGGGGAAATAATTGCTTGTCCCCCCCCTTTATAATAAGAAAAAGAACCCCGTAACTAATCAGAGATACGTTTTATCATAATGAACCTATATCCAAAATTCGAAGCAAACGGATAATTCTGCGTAAAAAAGCCATTTATTTAATTTAAGAGGGATTATCCCCCATCCCCCTCCCCTTTATACTTAGTCATTAAACTATTCAGGGATTCACCTTATCAGAAAGAATTTATATCTTAAATTTGAAATACATCGGATAATTCTGATCCGATCTTAAAAACCGATCTATCTAGTTTGTGGGGGGGGGGAGTAATTGACCACCCTCCCTTTATAATAAGCAAAAGAAATCTATAAATAATCAGAGATACGTCTTATCATAATGATCTTATGTCCGAAATTCCAACCGAATCGGATAAATCTGCGTAAAAAAACTATTAATTTAATTTGAGAAGTTATGGATGGGGGGGGGGGGTTATCATGTGTCCAAAAACTGAACCAAAGCAGTTAATTCAGCACGAAAAACCCATTTACTTAAATTAAGAACCTCCCCCTGATACACCCTGAATACTTAATCAATGAGTGCTCAAAATCAATTATGAATTCCCAAAATCAATTCCTTGTCCCTTTTTTTTTCGGTAACTTCTTTTCCGCTTTTGTAGTTTGTGTCACTTTTTTTCCGATAACTGTTTTTCCGGTAACTTTTTTCCGTTTACCCACTTGCCTATTTCGGGCGTTTTTTAAATAAGGATTAATATTAATTAAAAAAATTGTCTGGAAGTAGTCCGTTTAAAATAGTAGTAAGTAGAAAGTAGTTAGAAATTTGGCACCCCCTAAATCTCTGCGCCCGGCGCGACCGCCCCCCCTCCCCCGTCCTTTCGCAAGGCGCTGTTAATATCTTTCCAGAGACATAAATATAAACGAATTTTATACTTTCCAAACATATCTGGATTTTACGAATGCTTGAAGGAATTCGAAAGATTTTAAAAAATTATCTCTTATATCCATCTTTTTCATAATTTTTTCTCTGAATAGGATTTAATATCCATAGCGAAACGCACAATAAAAGAAACCTTAGCATTACAGCAGCTAACAACAGAATGTTTGTGAAATTAAGCCTATCCTTCAAACCATGCGTTTTTGCGTTTTTCCTGGAATTGGAGTGTCCAGTCCCGTTTCCAAAAAAAAAGAGCAAGAAACAGATGTAACTAATTAAGATCCCCCCCCCCCCCAATGACGCAGCATTGAAAAACCCGAGACGGCATTGGCAGTGACAGGAAATGACCATTTCTTTTAGCCTTCGGCTGATTTCCAATAGTATAAATGAATGCCGGCCTTTTCCGAAATGAGTGACCAGTTTTCGATACTGAAACCGTTACCACGTACTTTCCCCATTTTTAAAAGAAAATACATTACTGCCGCTTAAACGAGTCAAATTTTTAAATAAAATTTGATTCAATAAAGCGGCAGATTTCGAGAACAAAACAAATAAAATTCTAACTTTAGTTTTGTTTTTTATGATTCGGTTCATAAAAATGGAAATTTCTGTATTTTTGTCATGGCTCTGGGGGGGGGGGGGTTAACCCCCCCCTCGCTGCGCCACTGTTTCATGGCTATTGTTCTTCTGCATGTGATTTTGTTTCTGTAGCAACAGCCTCTCAATACTATATGACTATTGATCAATTACCTCGTGACTGCAGATTCGGCGTCCATTATATTAACCCCTAAGAATTGGCGGTACTACTTAGTTATCCCGTCGACCAAAAAATGATCGTCAAACTATAAGATTAAATGCCAATAATGGATGATCACGAATGTCACATTCAATGGCATTAAATGCGATAGACGGGTTGAAAACGTTATTGATTTTTACTCCGACTTTTTATTGGTATTTTCATTAATATTTTATTAATTATTAGGGTATTTACGTATTAACGCCACCGCGGTAGAAGTTGTGCTAATGCGCCAATAAAGAGCAATCTTGTTGTTCGCACGCGCACAAAAAATGGCGTCAAAAAATAAACAGAAAAAGCACTAACAAAGCTCTAAAGCATTAAAAAATGGCGTTGAAATGAATAATAATTAAAAAAAAGCACTAAAAAGCACAAACAAGATTGATCTTTTCTGGCTCATTAGCGCAACTTCTGCTGCGGTGGCGTTAATATACAAGTACCATTATTATTATTATTATTATTATTATTATTATTATTATTATTATTATTATTATTATTATTATTATTATTATTATTATTATTATTATTATTTGGTTTTTAAAATAAAAATTATGTCAATTTGTATAATTTGACTATTAGTTTGCCGAAATTGGTGGACGGGATAATCAAGTAGTACCGAACTGGCTTACAAGGAAGGTCTCCATATGGGCATACCCAGAAAAATCTAAAAAAATTGCAGAACGTTCTTTTCATAAGGTAAAGAACTCCTTATAAAAGAAATTTTGGCGAAAAGTCGATAGAGCATCAGTAAAAAAATAATAAAATTTTCGTTTATTTTGCGATTTATCACCGATTGGCGATAAACAGAATTTTAAAAAATACGCTTACAAGGAAGGTCTCCATACTAGGCATATTCAGAATTTTATGAAAAAAATACTAATTAAAATACTTATGTGGGTAATAAAGGATCAGTCAAAATTAGCGGCGGAATCACATTAGAAAATATGTAAAAAAAATAAAATTTTTTCGAATATTTGGCGTGAAAAGACGAAAGAGTCACTCGATTTGGCGAGCTACCCTTTTCCATGCCAAAAGCAAACGATTATAATGCAACCCAAAACTGTTGGATATTTAGAATGCTTGTAAATGGTATTTAATGAATTTAAACATCAATGAGAGACTTTAATTAGGATGAGCGAAGCGAATCCTCTACTAGGCCACTCAAATTACAATTTGTCGTACACTTTACAAAAAAACTATTCAATATTTTGACTTCAAATTAAACACAAAAATAAAATATGATCTGTAGATTTGCAGAATATAATTTTTTTACAGTAAAACGTTAAAAAAATATTATTTTAATTAATTTATTTTACATGCATTTCCAATACGGACGCATTTTAGCAAATAAATAAAAAATGAAACGCGTATATTTTCAGAAAAAAAAGTATAAATCATGGAGTAAGTGATTATAGATAGAATCATGATTAATTTAATAAATAAAATATGTTTTCATTATTCAGCAAAATCGTTTGCACAAATGACACTTAAACATTTTAAAAGAATTGTATTATAGATTTTTTTTTTTTTTTTTTTTTTTTTGTAAAGTGGCAAACAGAAGAATTGTAAACAAATAAAATTAATTGTTAAATTTGTTATATAAATGAAAAATTAAAAGAATTTCGTGAACTTGTTGCTTCGATTCAAGCTCTTTATAAATGTACTAAAAGAAAAGTTAACCGATGACAGAAATGACAGAAATGACAAATGGACTTCAACCATTTCTTACACTCTTAAAACGAAAAAGCTGAAATAACTCAAGTTGAGCTGAAATCCACTCTTTTCCCATGTTGAAAGGAACCTTCTCAAGAAGAGCTGAAACAACTCAAGTGAATGAGTTGTTTTTAATCAACTCATGATTGAGTGATCTCTATTTTACTCATACTTGAGTGAAATCAATTCAATAAAGGTTAAATCCAGTAGTACTTGAGTGATTTGTAATAAAGTCATACTTGAGTGAAATGAAGTCATTTAAGACTGAATCTCGTAGCACTTGAGCGATTTGTAACCAAATCATACTTGAGTGAAATGAAGTCTTTAGGATTAAATCGAGTAGCACTGGAGTTAGCTGCAGCCAACTCGTATTTGAGTGAAGTAAAATAATTTAAGGCAAATCCAGAAGCACTTGAGCGATTTGTTATCAATTCAAGTTGGAGTGAAATGTTGTCATTTTTTATTTAATCCAGTAGCACTTAGGCGATTTGTAACCAATTCATACATGAATAAAATCAGCTCATTTAAGAGTTAATCCAAAACTCCTTGAATTTGTAGAATTGAATAAATTCACTCTTAAGAAAAGCAAAATTGCTTAAAATTACAAAAATCTTCAAGTGATTTCTAAATCGTCTAAATAAAATCACATCATTTAAAACTAAATTCAGTAATCCTCGATTAATTTTTATCAATGAAATTCAATATAACATGGAATTATTGCCACATTTTCAAGTGTTGCAATTAAATTCTCATTTCGGATTTAAATTTCTGTGTATTGACATTACAAGGGTATATATATATATATATTGAGAGAGAGAGAGATTGGAAAACTGTAACATGGATTCTCCAATATTTCTTCCAGGTCTTTAATTAACAAGACTTAAAACATTCTAATTTACATGACTGAAAGTTCTCTAATGAATCATAAAAACATTTTTTTTTTCTTTCTAATTCAATGAAACTGTTTCCTATGTCAATTTAGGGGAAAAGGCAATTGAATCGTTATACAAAATTAAATAGAGCTTACATGAATTTTTTATTATTCTGTCAAATCAGAAATTTTTAATATCAGAATTTTCTTTTGTTAAATTTAAAAGTACATATATTCATTAAATTAAAAATACTGGTGATCTCAAAATTGCAAATTTGGAAACACTTATTCATGCAAACTTCCTAAATTTGCATAACTGTACAACAGCACCCGAACAACATTAAACAGAATATCAGCTTCTGATGCTGTGGTGCTAATGGGATTTTTCCTTTCTTTTCTTGGGCAATTTCAAGTTTACATATTTTCCAATGATACTTATAGCTTCAGATATGCTTATATACAATTTTGATTTTTTCATTAGCTTCTGATTTAATTGTAAATAACAATTATTTTTTTATTAAAAATTTACGATTTCAATCAAATAAACCAATCTTAGGCATCTTACTAAAAAAATATTGAAAAAATAAACTTGATATCAGTCCAACGACTCAACTTCAGCACCACAATGGCAGAAGCTGATTGTTCCCCTTAAGAGTTTAGATAATCCTATGAGAGAAATTATTTTCAAATATCTTGTTTGGATTTTAAAATGTTTACCTTTTTTTTGGGGGGGGGGGGGGCGGAGGCATAGAATATTTGAGGATGATCTGTAAGTGGGTTAGTTTTTACTTTTGCAATTTTGGTTAATTATTTTTTTTTTAAATATTAATAGGAGTTTCAGACCCAGTTTTGAAAAAGAAAGTATTAAAAAACATAAAACCTAAATTTAAAAAAGTAACCCCCCCCCCCCCACACACACACACATGGCCAGTGCAGGGTTTAAATAATTGAAATTGAAAATATTTTAAATGGATAAACATCAACCCATGATACCTTGTTGTAATTATTCCTCGATTTAAATCTCAATCAAAATCATATTTCTTAAACTGACTAAATTTTAAAAAAAAATTTTAATTGTTTAGTTTGAAATCTGAAATGGCTTTGAAATCTTAGATAAAATAATTGTTACCCATAGCATTTATATAAGCACATTGCAATTGGGAAATGTGGAGGAATGCCATTAAAAAACTTGTATAGCTAAAATTTTGATTATGGACAATTATTTTATTGTATGAAGTTAAATGCAGAAATAACTGAGAAATGGATTTATTGACCATGTGCAATTATTCTTTATATCATTTAAAACATTTGTTAAAACTTGAATTTATATTCAAGAATAACTTACTTCTTCTTAATAAAGAATTTTTGATTTAATTTTTGATTTTATTCAATGTTTCTTAAATCAACTAACTTTTAAATAAATATAAAAGTATAAGACTGCAGCAGTTTATGTCAAAAGTAGAGCCAAATGTGCAATTTAGAATGTTGCAAGAAAGAAAAAAAACTAATTTTAAACAACAAAAACATTTTATTTAGCAAGGACAAAATAAACCTAACATTAATTGATAACAATTCTTTCCAACATCAGGTATAAACAAGTTTCAATAACATCTTTAACAGGACTTTTATAAATATAACAGTCCATTTGCATTAAACATTAAATACATAAAGAGCATATTGTAATCTGTCCACTGGTTTGTCCAACATTAAAAATCTTAGGCAAAATAGACACTTTCTTGAAAATCCTTGAGATTAAATAAGATTGTTGAATTTAACTCCTCACTCACAGTAGAATTTTACTCCTCCATGAAATCACCATCTTCCTGTGTTAAAAGAAAATATTGAAATTAAGTTAAATAGCAATAAATATAATGTTAAGGAATGATTATGAACATATTAAAATATTTTGCAGCTTTCAGATTAAATGTTTTATAAAATTTCCCATCCATAGTCTAAACATAAAATGAACCATACACTAAAAATTTTAGCTTTATAAATATTACACTACTGAAAATTCAGCCAATCATGAATAAAATGGAAATAGAATAAATAAATCCTGTGCGATTACACTTATCTGCTTGTTTAAATCATGGTGTTACATCTGATACAATAAATCACCATTTTAAAAACAAATTTAAAATGAAAGTTCTTAAAGCAACATTATAAAATATTGTTGAAAATTCACCTTTGTTGCTACTTTCAAAATGTATCAGCGCTGGCAAATATCCAACCAATACAGGTTTTTGTGGATTTTTAGTTGTTTTTCTATATATTTGCATATTTATATAATACAAAATAGAACCTACAACAATTAGACCAAGGTTGGCACGGTTTAAACCAATTAGTTTTAACTATGGTTTAAACAACTGTTTACTCCTTTTGGTTTAAACAACGGTTTAGTTTAAACCAACTGGTTTTTCTTAAAAAAAAAAAAAAAAAAAAAAAAAAAAACAGAAGAAATCTAATGACATTTTCTCTTTTTCTTAATAATTTATGTATGTCAGATTATTGAATATAAATAACTTCTATTTTTAACACTTTATATCAGCAATAATCACTGAATGTAGCAGGTTTACATCATTTTTTGGGTGTAGGATTAAAATCAGTCTGCATTGGTGAATATATTTATTTCTCTTTAGAAAAAGCTTCGAACATGTGAATTGATCTAATATAAAATAGATTAAAAATATTCAATATTTAATAGAAAATATCTTAATTTTTTGAAAACTGCAGATTATTTAACGTAATAACATAACACAATCTATAAGATTTCAAGCTGTAAAAGAAATCCCCAATCTTTATTGGGGAGGTTATCTTAAGCATTAAAATCAAAATATGAAGTCGAATAAGAAAGTTTTCAAAGATTGGATGCTACTTATAGCATTTTAATAAGTGATCCCCCCCCCCCCTGTTAGTTATCTGCTGAATCTATGACCAAAAATGTTGACTTCAAATTGTCATTCAAGAAACAAAATCTCAAGAAGTATTTGAAATTTATTATTTGGATAGCTATGGAGAAGAATATTTTATTTATCAGACTACTTTCAAATGTTTATTATTAGTAATTAAAAGATTAGTTATAAAGATCCACGCTGCGTGTGGATAAAGATTTATTTGACAACGGTCACTTCCCGACTGACATTTCTGTCACTATTAATCCCACCCGTCTCCTCCTTGTCGTCCCCTTTATAATTGGCCGTTGATCTGCCGTGATATAACAACAAGCTGCATTCATTAATGGAGATAAACTTTAACTCTTTCTTCACTCTGGTCCAAAACTCGAAGGCTAAGTTCAGCACTGCTAGATCTAACCCCACAATGAACCTTCCAGTTTAGTGAACTAAAAGGTGCAGTAATCTCCACAATCGGAAGAATTTTTTTTTAATTTGGTTTTCATAAGATCGGGGCATTGCGGGTCTCTCCCCTAAAATTCATCTGTGCTGGGTTCTGGGACACCGGGGGATCCCCTTAAATGAACAAGCTGATGATCTCACTAAGAGGGTTACTGACTCCAGTGGTGACCCCCCCCCCCCCAAAAAAAAAAAAAAAATCTTCATACTTTAACATTGACCCCACCCCCCCTAAACAGAATATCAATTGTAAAATATATTTTACTTATAACCTACTGCACCATCAAAAGATAGTGAGTTAAGCATAATGAAATGAGTTCTTATTGCCCTTATCTAGAATTTAAAGAAAAAAAATACAGAAACATTTCTGGAAATTCAATGTTGAAAAAATTTAAAAGTGAAATTTAAGAATCAAGATTTACAAAGATAGCGAGTTGAGTATAGCAGAATGAGTTCTTATTGCCCTTATCTAGAATTTAAAGAAAGAAAATACAGGGACTTTTCTGGAAATTAAATGTTGAAAAAAATTAAAAGTGATATTAAAAATCAAGATATTTTTTTAACAGTAAAAACAAGAAATATTAAGAATTTAAAATCCCCTCCCCCCAAAAATGTGCTTTTTCTCAAATTACCCCCCCCCCCCCCAAAACTAAGTTATAGGACGCATCTTGCGTCATCAAACCCCTCTCTGGGCACCCCTGACTGAGTCCGACATCCTGATTGATTAGACCTCTCCGGAAGACTTGGTCCAGCCTATAAGCAGAAGATCAAATTGATGGTTGGTCAGTTTTTCGTTCCTTTGTTCATTTTAGTCGTAAGTTCTGTACATCTGATGGATTTTGTTCAGCTACTCTTTGCTTTCAGTAGAGTATCGAAAGGATGTAGTTGGTTGTGAGTTCTAGTCATGACGACCTTTTGTGGATAAATTGAAACTACAGCCTGGTTGCTAGAGATCTCACCCCCCCCCCCCCTTTAAACCTTCAAAGAAGCTTGTTTTTGGCATTGCTAATAAAACAAAATTTATTCTCGTGAATAAAATCAAGGCATATTATTACATCTTGAAAATATTCCTTGCTGCATGTGCTATATATATACAAACGTAAAAACTCTTGATATATCCTTAATAACTGAATTGGAAGTTTTGATTGGGTAAACAAAATTAAGTCCTTCCTACTCCCCTCTGAAACTATATTTTTTTTATCGGATTATAGGCCATAGATCACTTCCTCGAAACTGAATTATCTCTGTATTGTCCTCGACCACCGAGGCATATTTGGAAGTGGCCCTTTTCTTGAAAAGATTGTGCACCCCTAGTTTAAACCAACTGTTTTTTTCCTTCAAAAATTGTTCTTTTTTAATAAAAACATAATGACATTCTCTCTTTTTATATTTAATTTAAATGTTTCAAATTATTGGATATAAATAATTTCTATTTTTAACACTATTCCTGCGTTTGTATTGATAGGTTTAAAATTGTGCTGATGAACATACCTATTGTTCTAAAGAAAAAGCTTAAACATGTGAATTTATCAAACTTAAAATAGATTAAAAACATTTGATAATATTTAGTATAAAATATTTTTTAAGAAAGCAAATTATTTAAGTAATCTGTCATAATATGCATGGTGATTTTGAATATAGAGACACATAACTCATTGATCTTTAAAATTTTAATCAAGCTGTAAAAGAAATTCTTCTTGATTAGGGAAATTACCCGGGTTTCATCCGGGTTTCATCCTCTAAAGGGTGACACCAAATCTTTATTTGCAAATAAAAAATACAATTTTATAAAATTTTGGAGACTAATTAGGAAATAAAATGAGATTTTTAGCTCATGATGCAATACAGCTAGTTTTCTTTTCTTTGCTAAAGTGAAGTTTTATACAGAATGGTGTGTCTAAATAAGATATGCACCAGGGAACAAAAACCAACCTATTCAACGAGTGGGTAACAAAAGCAAACTTTAAAAGAAAGAATTTTCTTCTACGTATGGACACGGCATTGACTTGTGCAGACTATGGGTCGAGTGATGATTCACTTCTGCGGTTTTTTTTATGCAGAAGGATATAAGGTAAATAAGGAATGGTAAGGTTATTTTTTATAAGAATGTAGAATTGAGATTGAAAAAATATGACAGATTGGAAAGGAGGAGGAGGAGGGGGGGGGGGGGGCTTGACACCTTTTACATTTGTCCCGGGATGTCACCCATCCTAGCTACACCACTGCACACCCACTTCATCTCTGACAAGTAAATAAATTTTCCTGCCTGAGAAAACCGTACCAAACACAAACCATAAAATATTACTTGAAAAAATAATTATAAGAAAATATTGCATTAATCCTTACTATCTGTTAAATAAATGATCGGAAATAAAATACACAATTTTATAGTTTTAGTTTACATACTACATACTTTTTTATAAAATAGTAATTTTCTATTTTATTATGCCAAAAATTTTGTATAACTGCAAAGGAATTTTGGTTTATTTTACATTCTAGTAGGAGTGTGTGTGTGAAGAGGGGGGGGGGGACGGTTAAAAGTATTTTATAGAATTTTATGTAGCGGGTTACTGATGACTATTTCTGACCAGTAAACTCTCATGCGTACTGGTCTTTGGGACCAGTAACTTTTTTTAAAATCAATTCTACCACTGGGCTATGCATAAAAAATGTTAAGGGAAAGGGATAATATTACAAGGTATTTTCTAAAGAGAAAGAGGATTTGCTTTTTGGTATCGTTGCATAATATTTAGGAAATAATACTTGCATTTACCAGTATAGAAAGACAAACTTTTGTCCACTGTTTTCGTTTTATTTATAAATTCTCATTTAGATTTAAAGCTACCTGGGAAGCAGGCACAAGAAAACTATTATTTCTGCATGCATTATGTAACAACTTATAAATATTAAGCAGATTATTATAATACAGACCATGCATGCAATAATTTTGCCCAATAACAGTATGAAACATTGCCAAACAAAACAGTAACACAAGTTCAACATTAAGAATGAAAAAAAAAAAATCTTAGAAATGTGTATAATGTAATCCAAAGCACGTTTTTACTAAGACACTGCAAACAAGACGTAAATACAATGTTTTGATAAATTTCTATGAATGAAGATATAATAATTACAAAACTTTAATACAAGGCAATCAAATAACGAGATATTTACATTGCATTAACAATTTTTACTCTGATTAAATATACTAATTTATTTTATTAAAGCACGAAAGTTTTGTAGGAGCTCTGTAACACCAATTATTAATATAGAAATGCATTAAACACATCCTCAAAATTACCGTGTGACACGACATTTTAATTTCAAGGTATGATACTGTTATGAATTTTAGTCTGTTAAAAAGAGAAGGGAAAGTTATTAAAAGAAAGCATAATTAAAATAAAATACTTATATAAAACTTACTTACTTCGTAAAAAAGGCATTTTCAGCAAATTGTTTAGCGAACGCCGGAAGTCTCCATCTTATCTTGCAAGGTCACGTGACGAGTCAGCGGCGAAAATCAGCGCAGGAAAAGAGCTGTTTCATTATTGAGTTGAGTTGTTTAGTTTTAAAGCTGTATGAGTGGATTAGAAAGAGAAAAAATCAAACCAAGATGACTGAATCGGTTAAAAATCAACTCATTCATAATCCAAT
This sequence comes from Maratus speculifer, assembly GCA_964019185.1. Lineage (NCBI taxonomy): Eukaryota > Metazoa > Arthropoda > Arachnida > Araneae > Salticidae > Maratus > Maratus speculifer. The sequence continues at coordinate 24,121,179 of OZ025289.1, read as the reverse complement.
AAATTAGAACTCTTTCTTGAGCAGCCAAATCCACTCTTTCGTTTTAAGAGAGTACTTTATCATTTGTATCGAAAGTAATGTTACGTTCTTATTTGTGGACCGAAAAGGGTTTAGTGAACGGGACTTTAGACTTTGTTGCACGTATTAAAGAAAATCACAAGCCACCAGACCAGATATCGCGAATAATCATGGATAAATTTGAATACTACAGTAATTTAACTTATAAGAATTGGTGCATACCAATTCCCCCAATAATTGAATTCTGGAAAAATGGAAGCATAAATTGCTCAAGGAAAGAATTTCTTCTGCAGTTAGCTTTTGCTGTTACATTTAATAAATCCCAAGGTTTAACATTAGATGAAGCAGTTGTAGATATTGAGAATATATAGGCACCAGTTGGCTTAAAAACGTACGTAATGTTGTCAAGAGTGAAAATCCTTCAAAATTAAGCATTCAATAGAAATTTTCCTTGCGAAAAATTCTACTATATCAAAAATTCTCATGCACTAACATGTATAAAAACGAAGAAATTAGACTAAAAAGTTTTACAGTTAAAAATTCTACGAGAATAGATTTCAAATGTTTTTCCAGAAAATAGGATATTGAAGTAACTTTCTTCAAGCTCTCTTCAAATACATTATTCTAAAATAGCTATCAAAGATTATTTGATGTTTAATTACAAAGATTGGAAGCATGCATATTTCAAACAACTTTAAAAAACACCAGTGGCTACTAGAAATTGTAAAAAAAAAATCTTTAAAAGAATTTTTAGTTAAAAATTTAGAAATATTTTGTAAAAGTTTGCTTCGAAAATATCTTTTTATGCCAGTCTTACATCATAAATAAAAAATTCCTAGGAAATTGATAGTTATTTGGCTGAACTTACATTTGTAGAATTAAAATGCGCAAAAACATAAAATAACGTTTTTGTTTAATAAAGATGCAAAAATAATATTAAAAAATATTGTTACTTTCAAATATATGCTTTATAAAAAAAAATGCTTCGCGAATCCAAACAAAGCATGGCTTTTGCTAGTATATTATATACATATATATGCATATTGTATTACATATATGTATTACTTGTTGAAGTAGTTATTTAATTAATCACTGGAAAAAAATGTTGTCACGTATTAAAAAAAATTATATTGAGAAAAAAATCTTCATACATTGAAACTTTTTTCATTCATGTATTCAAAAATAAAAGGGAGTTGTTTCCATAGCAACAAAGTCTAATCGGCAATTCTCAATTGCACTTTGAGCTTGAAACAAATTTAATTAAATTATGAATTTCGTTTTAAATCTCAAATTTTGAAGATTAAGTTTTAATGTAAATGCATATAAATATCGATATAACAAAATTAAATTTAAAACAACCTAAAACTTACAAAATTTAAGTTATTTAAATTAAATTTATCAAAACAAGTTCAAGATGAAACTTTTTTTTCTCGAACAAGGGCACCACCAAACATGGTGCTCACAGATTTTGATGATTTCAAAGTATGTTGTAGGGGTCACACCACTAATTATTCAGCTGAAAGGGTTTTTTCAAATGGGCCTTAGTTTTTGAGAAATTGGGGGGTCAAAGTTTAACACTCATTTCAAATAGACGTTCGTATTGCAAACAGATTGTGGCTGGGTGGCGCTGCGGTAACGTTCGAGACTCCAGACTCGGACTTGGCAGGTTACTCCAAGTTAGAGCTGGTTACTTCAAGGACTCCAAGTTAGAGCTTCTTTTTTTTCCCTTCCTTTATATACTTTTTACACGTTGCATATTTAAAGCAGAATTGGGAATTCTACAAGCTTTGAACTTTTTAATATTTTCTTAATAATTTAAATTTATATTTTCGAATTTATTTCATAAAAATTTATTTTTTTGTGCAATTTTTAAACTAATATTTTTATTGACAAAACTGCAAAACTAATTTATGCCTAGAACTCCTTTTTTTTATTAATTATTATGTAATTTCTTTTTTTTTTTATTAAGCACAATTCTGAAATAATAATTTTTCTTTTTTCTATCGCCTTTTTTTGTGGAATTTTTTAAATGAAAATTTATCCTTTTTTGTATAAATTATATAAAATAATTTTCAGGTGCAATTTCTCAAACACTTATAGGATTAGTTAATTCAAATAATGCATATATTCGAAAGTGTAATAAAATATTAATGCAGTAGTGCTAAAATATTATCCAAATTTTTACTGATCTTTAAATACAGTGTCTCACATAAGTGATGGGACACTTGTGCTTTACAAAAGGAATCTAATCAAATAAATTAAAAAAACATGTACACATTTTTTTGTGGGTGTGGTTCATACTTAAATTTAGAAAAGATAGATACTTAGATTTACATAACATACATTTTGTCAAAATATTAAAATATTAATTTAATAAAAATACAAATGTTTAGAACGGAGCAAAAAATAGCTCACATAAGTGATGGGACACCATTATATATGCAACAAAAATCGTCAGAAAAAAGCAATAAAAATATTTTTTGGGGTTTTATTTTTACTTAAAAGCAATTGGCAATAATTTATAAAATCGTCTGCAGTATTTCTCTCCAGTTTGTTTTGAAATATTTGTGTTTTTTAGCTCTGTGTAGCCATGAATGCTAAACGAAAAGAAACTTCGCCTAAAATTAGAAAATTAGTTATTAATTTGCATATTGAACGTGGAAAATCTATTAGAAAAACCGCTGAAACAGTTAACTTGAGTCGTTCAACAGTTTTCAATATCATTAAACGATATAAAAAGAATCATATGATTCAGGATAAAAGAAGACCTGGCCGACCACCAAAGCTATCCAATGGAATAAATTTAACTTTTTCAAAAAAATGTATAACCGACTCCAAAAAAAAGCGCTAAAAAGAATTAAATAATTCTATATAATTCTCTAATGACAAATCGTTATCCAATAACCACACATTGACTATCATGTACCTGTATAAAACGATTAAATTTAATATATAGAATTTAATATCCACCAAACATAGGTTTTCCAAAGAATATTTTTTACAAGAGATTAATTTACATATTTTTGATTTAATTTTTGAATATATACATATAAAAAGTAAGGAATTACTTTTTGAAGTTGGTGCCAAACAATCATAATCGATAATGATTTCACCATTTTATTTATGGTACTAGACATAATATATCCACAATTATTACTGTACTTAAGATAGTTTGGCACCAACTTCAAAAAGTAATTCCTTACTTTTTATATGTATATATTCAAAAATTAAATCAAAAATATGTAAATTAATCTCTTGTAAAAAATATTCTTTGGAAAACCTATGTTTGGTGGATATTAAATTCTATATATTAAATTTAATCGTTTTATACAGGTACATGATAGTCAATGTGTGGTTATTGGATAACGATTTGTCATTAGAGAATTATATAGAATTATTTAATTCTTTTTAGCGCTTTTTTTTGGAGTCGGTTATACATTTTTTTGAAAAAGTTAAATTTATTTCCTTCTTTTTAGTTATTTATACCGTAATACATAATTATGTGTACTAACATATGATGGCTCTTTGCAACGCATTAATAATGAACGCACTTTGCTGAGTTCTGCTGTATTCGCTTTACTTGACACTGTTTGATTGTCAACTTTTCAAAAGACACTTACAATATCGGTTAGTATCGTTGTGAATCTTTAGATTTTCTGGATGTGGTAACTTCTTCAGATCTGGCACGACGAAAAGCTACCGCATTCATGAAATCTTAAAGTCAACATCTAATCGTACGAACATCGGAAGTGGTTATCGAAAGGTGACAATGCCTCAAGCAAGGCTATCTTATCATAATAAGAAGGCTTGTCATTCGCCAAGTTTCCTTTGACCGCAGTACACGTGGTCAAAAACCACATGATTTTCTCGTTGGTAGCGCCATCTAATGTGAGAAACTGAAATATTTTCCATTTTTCCTATGAATTTCTGCATGGATTATTAGCAGTAGTATGCGCCAGGTGGCGTTACTTATGAGACAAAGTCATATAATAAGTTGGCAACTATAGGGACAATTTCAACAATAGATTTTTTCCTGAATGCGAGGTCTTGTTATTATGATAAAGTGGCCTTGGCCTCAAGTAAAGTGTCTTTACACATTAGCGCGCGGCAAAGCGCTTCCATATATGAGTAAACAGCAAAATGACTCTATGTATCAATGAATAGTAAAATGCTTTTCTAGTGTAGTCAAAAGTACCCCCCCCCCCCTCCCTTCAGTCAGAAAAAGCAAAAAGAAAGATTTTAACAAAAAACGCTCTATGATTCAATAGATAAACAACAACAATCTAATTCCTATAAATGCAGTAAAGGCATCGGAAATGAGCGGTGATGATTCGACGAGGAATCCGAAAATCATAACCTGTACTTGGCTGCATCTATAAGAGAGTGACAGCATTCGATACCAAATACTTTTTTCAGAGATGATTTTGGCCCAACTAAAAAATATGAAACTCACACAACCGCTTTTATGGAAAACGATCATTTCAGCCTATCATGGAGCATTCTCATGGGTCAAAAGACAAATATTTATAAAAGCGGGGGAGTGACGATGCAGCAAAAGGGTAAATTTTTTACAGTATATGTATGAGATATTCTATAAAAGAGATGGAGTGACGATGCAGCAAAAGTTAAATTTTTAACAATGTATCGCAATGCTAGGCATTTTCTATTATAAAAGAATGTTCTTTGGTAAACGTGGTTTTCCAAAGTACAGAAAATTTAAGAATTTTTATTCCAGAACTTGGCGGTAGTCGCATGAATAACGAGTTTGTTTTATGGGTGAAAGAAGTTAACTAGCTTATCTTTAATGGTAAGCTTATCAAAATTTTTCGTCATTTATATTTGTCCAAATGTAAATCTAGCACATAGAAATGTACTTTAATCACTTTGTTAATCCGGCATTACAAGCACCCTGATACACAGACAATTTTGCTTTAACGTGTAAGGCTCTTTAGAGATAAATTTTCTTTTCGATATAGAATTCTCAACTCTGGATCGATGCGCTTCTTTCACTTTGGTGGATACGAGAATTGTTCCAACTAAGATTTCGTACTTTGAAAAAAAACTAGCATCTCTGCAACAGTGGTTAGGATCCAGAAGGATTATTCGCTGTTAAGCAAAACAAGATTGACCAATCATAAGCCTTCATTTTTGAGAACTTTTCATTGTTCGAAGGAGAGAGTCTGGAATACATGTAGTGAAAATCTGCTATCGACACTGTATAAAATTTGACCCTTTTGCTGCATCGTTACTCCATCGCTTTTATAGAATTTCGTTGTTTTGACCAATGAGAATGCTCCATAATAGAGCAAAGTAATCGTTTCCTATAACAGCGATGGAGTGACGATGCAGCAAAAGGGTTCAATTTTTTACAATGCAAAAAATTTTGTGTTTGTTACAATGTTAAAAATTTGTATCCTTTAAATGGGCAACGATGCTACTGAATTCCATAGTGTCGATCACAGCGACATCTGCGGCATTTTCGTGATACATTACCTAGACTAGCAATAATTCTTGCATTTTTAGAAAATGTCCTGCAGATGTCGCTTCTATCTTTAAATTTCATTAGCATTGTTGCACATTTAAAGAATAGACGCTTTTTTTAAGTGTTACAGAGGGCGTGTTCTGCACAACTTACAGGTTACTTCCCGACCACTTACCGATTGTAGACAAATACGAAATGAAAATAAAAGCGAAGTGTGACGTCAGCTACAATTCAACAGAATAGTTTTAATTGATGCCACAATTTGCTTTCGTACTGCCCTACAGTCGTTCGGTAACATTGGTTACTTTTGTTGCTTGAGATAGCCGATTTCCACACTATATCCCCTAGATGCTATATTTCCGGTTTCTTGCATAAGAGAACTTGTCCGCAATAAAGGTAGAATTTGCGTTGTTAGCGAAACCAGATAGACGAATCAGAAACCTGAATTTTAGCAAATTTTTCAATGTTTTAAATAAATTTTCTTGTTAATAAATCTCGTTTCGCAAACAGGGTCAAAATTTATGTGAATCCTGGCCCTCGTCCAGTTAGGATTTTGCATTTTGAACACTGTTAAAAATTTGAAACTTTTACTTTATCGTCAATCCATCGCTTTTATAGAAAATGATTACTTCATTGTAGTATGGTGAATTCTCATTGGTCAAAATAGAGATATTCCATAAAAGAGGTGGAGTGACGATGCAGCAAAAACTTCAAACTTTTAACCGTGAAAAGATCGTATGTCTATGTAAGTGTAACATAAAAGCATGCAAAAGGAACACTTCTAATTGGTCGATTGCTTCAAAATGAATTTGAAATTTAAAGTTTTTATTTTTAAAAAAGTTCTAATTATCAGATTTTTATGAAATTCGAATGGGACCACATGGGCCTCATACGCTTTCAAACAAAAAAAGAATTATCAAAATCGGTTCATATTTGCAAAAGTTATGCGTGAACAACAAATACATACAGGTCGAAATCATAACCTCCTCTTTGAAGTCGGTTAATAAAGCGAATTATCGTTCGAAATATTAAAAAAAAATCCAAGAAATAGTGCTTCAAAAGTTGCTGCTGATTTACAAGCATTATATGGAATAATTGTTAATCCTGAGACTATTAGAAGGGTAATTCAATCTGCTGGATATCACGGTAGAGTAGCCAGGAAAAAATTCTTCGTAAGTGAAAATAATAGAAAACTCAGACTAGCTTTCGCAAAATCCAACATAAATAAGAATTCTGATAACTGGAATAAAGTTATATTTGCTGATGAGAGTAAATTTAATATATTTGGTTCTGACGGTAGAATCTTGGTGTGGAGAAAACCCAGGGAAGAATTTCGCAAACAGAACTTGGTACCAACAGTAAAACATGGTGGAGGAGGAGTTATGGTATGGGGGTGTATGTCGTCCGCTGGAGTTGGTAATCTTGTTTTTATTGACAGTATAATGGATCAGTACAAGTATATTGATATTTTAAAGCAAAATTTGAAATCTTCAGTACGAAAATTAAACCTTCATAACGATTTTAAATTCTACCAGGACAATGACCCCAAGCACACTGCTCTGAACGTTAGACTCTGGCTGCTATATAACTGTCATGAAATAATAAAAACACCACCACAATCTCCAGACTTAAATCCCATGGAGAATATTTGGCAAGAATTGGAATCAAGAATTCGCAAACACACCATTTCTTCAAAACATCCACTAAAATCGGTGCTTCAAGAAGGATGGGGTAAAATCACTCCAGAAATCACAAAAAAATTAGTCGAATCCATCCCAAAAAGATTAAATCATGTTTTAAAAGTAAAAGGAAATCACACAAAATATTAAAACCTTTTAAAAAGTAAAATTTTTGGATAAATATTTGATGGAAAAGTAAGTGTCCCATCACTTATGTGAGCCATTTTTTGCTCCGTTCTGAACAATTGTATTTTTACTAAATTAATATTTTAATATTTTGACAAAATGTATGTTATGTAATAATTGTTACTAACTTTAAATATGAAACACACCCAAAAAATTTTTGCACATGTTTGTTTATTTATTTTATTGCAGTTTCTTTTTATAAAACACAAGTGTCCCATCACTTTTGTGAGACACTGTACATTCATCTCTAATGTTCAACCTAAACATTATTTATCGTTTGCACAAATAAGAAATGACAGATTACATTAAAAAAAATTATATATACATTTTTATTTTAACAAACTAAAACACTATTCATAAAAAAAGTAAACTAGATCGGAAAAATCGTCTGCTAATGATTTCAATAAGATAAAATTTACAATACATAAAAAAAAATACATATGTGTTTATTTTATTCGTCTGCTTTTATTTGCACGGTAAATCACGCAAAAATAGAAATTATTTTTACTTATGTCATTTAGCTTCTTTTGCAGACTAATAAAAGATTTGCAATATTGGTATGAAGGCGAAATTACGAATGCATTAAAATATTGCGAGACGTTGTTACAAAATGATAATCTGCTTACAAATTCTCCACCGCATGATATTTCCTGTACTGCTATTGCTATGGCTGAAGAATTTCATTATTCAATATTAAAAATATTAGATGATCGACAAATTATTGAAGCAGATGCAGGGTTCTCGCTGTCGCTCGCCTTTGCGCCAAATTACGACTAAATTCTTCATTTGGCGAGTAAACAATCGATTAGATTCGCCAAATTGCTAGTGCTCAATTTTTTCTCCTCATATATATGCATATACACATATTTTTCATGTATACATATTTTAATATATTTGTAGCAGCTAGTTGAAATTAGATTAATAACAATCGTTGTTGCAGTTATAAAAATTTAAATTATTTTAGAACATACTAAAAAAGGAAAATACATTAAAAAGTTAAAGTTTTTATTTATTTATTTATTTATTTTTATTTTTTTTTTTTTTTTTTATTTATTTTTTTTTTTTTTGTGCTACACAGCGAATCTATTTTGCGAATATTTTTTTCATTTGGCGAATGTCTTTTATTTTTAATTAGCCAAATTACTAACGTTGGTCAAATGCCAGCGAGAACACTGAGCAGATGAACCGATATTGAATGAAGAATATGAATTAAATGAATTTACAAAGGTATTAATTTTTTTTACTTAGCAATATATATATATAGATGTATTTATACGTTATATTTCATTCCGAAAAAATCGAAAAGTAAAAATTGAAAAAATAAACTATCCCCATAAGAAAATATTTATGAATTCAAAGCTGTAGAATTCCCAATTCTGTTTAAAATATGCAACGTGTAAAAAGAATATAAAGGAAGGGAAAAAAAAAAACTCTAACTTGGAGTTGAACCCTGCAAGTACGAGTCTGGAGTCTCGAACGTTACTGCAGCGCCACCCAGCCACAATCTGTTTGCAATACGAACGGCTATTTGAAATAAGCGCTAAACTTTGACCCCCAATTTCTCAAAAACTAAGGCCCATTTGAAAAAACCCTTTCAGCTGAATAATTAGTGGTGTGACCCCTACAACATACTTTGAAATCATCAAAATCTGTGAGCACCATGTTTGGCGGTGCCCTTGTAAGTGTATTTGACATAAAGTATTTTTTGAAATTACATTCCATCGCCAACCAGCGATAAATCGCCAAATAACGAAATTTTCACTATTTTTTTGCGGATACTGAAATGAAGTTCCGCCGAAATTTTTTTTATAAATGTATATATCCTCACGAGAAGAATATTCTGTAATTTTTTCAGATTTTTCGGAGTATGCCCGTATGGAGACCTTCCTTGTTAGCTTGGCGAATGTCTTTATAAATATGTCTTATGTTCTGTGTCAAATACTCTTCTTCTTCGCGACGAGAGTCGTTTGCTTTATTTTTAATCTTTTATCACCAGTTTTTATAAACCGAAACAATTTTGTAATTGAATTGTTCTGATCAAATAAGGTAATTTTTTCAATAAAAAAATAACGGTAATACTTGGTTACCCCGTAGACCAAAAAACTATCGCCAAACTAGAAGATTAAATGCCAATAATAGATGATCGTGAATATCACATTCAACGACATTAAATACAATACACGGGTTAAAACGTCATTAAGTGATTTTTATATGAACTTTTTATTCGTATTTTTATAAATATTCTACTAATCATTTGTTTTATCGTATTTAAAATAAAAATTACGTCAATATGTATAATTTGGCTATTAGTTTGGCGATTTGTAAAATTTCTCGAAATTGGTTGACGGGAAAACCAGGTAGTACCAAAATAACTGTGGTGGGAATAATACAGGATTCTAAGCGACAATTAACAAGTAATTTTCAGATGCATTAGAATAGTTTGCTTTTGGCGAAGAAAAATCCTGCCCGCCAAACCTCGTGTTGCTTTCATATTTCCGCGCCAAATGTTCAAAAATATTTTAATTTTTAAAGACTTTCTACTGAAATTCTGCTGATACATTTAACTGATCCTTATTACATTCGTAAATAGTACAAGGAGCATTTTGACGTGACAACGTCTTGTAAATTGGTTTGCCGGGAGACACTTCAAGAAACTGCGTTACGTTACGTTACGCTCCGCTCACGATACGCGCTCACTTTTCTCTTAACTTTTTCCGGTCACTTGTGGGACCATTTTCTGAACGTGAATGTGAATTCGCTGCAAGGAAGGGGCGGTGCTTAATAGGAATTTTAAATAGTATCAAACTAAGACGAAATACGTTATGTATTAGTTATTAGTATAAAGTACAAAGAAAATAAGTGTAGTTTATTTCGTAATTCGGTGGTATATTATGGAAAACTAATGATATGTGATTAGTGAAAGCCATTTTACTTTAGTTATATTCTGCTCATTGAAAAATTCTTTAATATGCTGTTTACAAAATTCAACATTTGACATCAATAAACATGAAGTAAAATGTGTTTAACAAACACAGTGTATTGCAAGTTATTGTATGTATATTTGTATATAAATACGTATGTATGTGTAAAGGTAAAAATAAAATTTTGTTAATATGAAATTCAGTGCGAGATTCTTTGTATAAATTAATGTTTTAAATATAATTCTTTGTATAAATAAATGTTTTAAATTGTTACTATTATTTCATCCTTCTTCCTACTATACGAATGAATATTCACATTAAAATTATTTTACAACTCAAAGTCGTTGTCACGTAAAACTTTCGCCCGTATACCGACTTTACAGGCAACCAATTTTTTAAAGGTATATTTGTTTGGTAGGATAATTGTTTTTTTTATTATTACTCTTTGAAAATTTTCATTCAGTTGTATCATTATATGGATTTTATTATTTTTTTTCAACTTATTCTGAGTATGCCCAGTAAGGAGACTTTCCTTGTTAGTAATTTTTTCGGTACGCCTGAGTTATCCCGTCGACTGATTTCGCCAAATTACACAAATCGCCAAACTAATACTTAAATTTTGCATATTGACATAAATTTTAGGTACTTACGTATTAACGCCACCGCAGCAGAACTTGCGCAAAATAATGGCGTAAAAAATATGAGCAAAAAATGCATTTAAAGGCACTAAAAAGCACTAAAATACTGAAAAATGGCGCCAAAAATCAGCAAAATACAAGGCAACAAGGAATCCAAACGATAACTGCGGTGGCGTTAATGCGTAAGTACCAAATTTTGTTTTAAATAACGAAAGAACAAATAAATTAGTAAAACATTAATAAAAATACGGTACTACTTGGTTATCCCGTCGACCAATTTCGCCAAATTATACAATTCGCCAAACTAATAACACAATTAATGCATATTGACGTAATTTTTATTTTAAATAACGATAAAACAAATAATCAGTAGAATATTAATAAAAATACAAATAAAAAGTCGAAATAAAAATCACTTAATGATGTTTTAAAGGCGTGTATCGTATTTAATGTCACTGAATATGACATTCACGATCATCCATTATTGGCATTTAATCTTCTAGTTTGGCGATAGTTTTTTGGTCGACGGGATAACCAACTATACCTAATATTCCACTAATTATTGGTTTTTTCGTTATTTAAAATAAAAATTAAGCCAGTATGTAAAATTTGGCTATTGGTTTGGCGAAATTGGTCGACGGGATAACGAAGTAGTACCAAGAAAACATATATGATTTCTATATAGGTTAACAATTGGGAACACGAATCACAAACAAAGAAACTTTAAATTATCTAATAAGCAGAACCTGCGTGGGAGCAGTCATGGTGTTGATAGAAGATACCAATAAGCATCCGATCATGGAACCCAAGCAGCATCGAGCGTGGTCAGTAGTTGGGAGGGTCAGCTTCACATTGGCGCAAAATGGTGAGTATCGGCGCGTTTTTTTTTTTTTTTTTTCTTTTCCTGATACGAGTTTCGCGAAAACTTCTTTTTCAAATATCAGTTACAGATATATTTCTTAATTGTTTTCTATGATTTTAAAAAGGAAATAATTATAATAAAAAATTGGTACTTTCGTATTAACGCCACCGCAGTTACAGATTTGGCGATTTTTAATCTACACCTAAATTGCTTGCGACAAATCATAAAATAAAACACTTTATTTAAAATTAAAACACTTTCAAAATTCAAAACACTATATTTAAAAACAAAATAACATATCGAATTTCGGTGGAAAATAAGGCCGATATAGAGTCCCTTCTGCTGCGGTGGCGTTAATACGTAAGTACCAAAAAATTATTTAATAATTATAGAACAAGCAATTTATATTATTCAAAAAAAGCAAATGAAAAAAAAATTATTAAAAATTTTTAATTAAAATTTTATTAAAGAAATAAAATTTTATAAAATTTTAAATTTTATTTAAAAACAAAAACAAACTTTAGCCGGGGTGTTGGGCACAGATGGGACTTCATTGGCGCGATTGCAACAAAATTTTGCAAGATTTTTTTGCTCACATGGTAATTCGGCAATTGTTGTTTATTTATTAATAAACTGTTTATTTATTAACCATTTGAAAAATGGTTGTTGTTTTCGGGAGAATGGACCCGATGATGTTACCACTTTTGAATGATGTTACCACTTTTGAATGATGTTACCACTTTTGAATTTAAATTAAATTCTTTATTTTTAGAAGAATTTTTATTTGAATTTAAATTAAATTCTTTACTTTTAGAAGAATTTTTATTTGAATAGTAAATTAAAATGGTTAAAATCATTGTAATAAAGGAGAAAACTAACAAATTTAAAAATGGGTAGACGGAAATTAACAGATACGGAAAAAGCCGAAGCCAAAGAAATGAATGAACGTGAATATCGCATTCAATGATATTAAACACAATACGCGTACTTAAACAATCATAAAGTGATTTTTATTTCTTCTTTTGCTATTTAAAATAAAAATTTAGTCAACATGTATAAGTTGCTTATTAGTTTGGCGATTCGTATCATTTGGCGAAATTGGTCGACGGGATAACTGAGTAATACTGTATTTGGTTTGGCGCAAAAACGTCTTTCAATGCAGAAAATGATAAAATCAAAAGATTATTGAGCCGCTGAAAACCAATTACGTGTTGAAAGGCGATCACGAAAAAGGAAGCAATTTAATGCCGAACCGATTAATTGTAAAACATCATGTCGCCAGGGCGACCAATCCACTAGCCATGGCGTTTTACTATCGGTCGGTTCTAACCAGGAAAATTTGAGTGCCAATAGTGATTCTAACAAGCCGGAAAATGTTATAGCTATTACTCTTGATTTTCCACCACCTAAAAAGAAAACTAAAAAGCAATCGGCTTGGGAAAAACTGGGAAAAAACTTTTTTGATTCGATGTCTGATGGACCCATTCACAGATGCATGTGCTGCGATCGATTTTGGTTTAAAACCTCCATCACCAAAATTCTGCTCTGTAAAATCAAACAATATATGCCAAAGTCTTACAAGTATAACAGTATATGCCAAAGCTGTATTTTAATAATGATTACTTTTGCACCAACAATGTTAAATAGTTTGAAATGTTTCTTTCGTCGCCAACTTTTATGCTTGGCGACAATAGAGTGATATAACTTAAACGAACCGTACCTTCAAATTGCAGCATGTATAAAGTCATTTATAGCAGTGGCACGGATAATACACAATAAAACAACTGGTATTTAGCTTAAAATGATAGATGAATGTATCGAGTGAAACATTTTTCAAATGGTTGGGGTAATTTCTTAAATTACAATTTTTATTTTTTTTATTTTGTTTTTTTAGGTGCGTTCGTAATTATGTAAATACGTAGCACCTATAGTTGTCGTTCAGTCCGTCCGTCTGTCTGTCCGTCCGCATACAACAACGCAAAAACTAGCCAACCGAATCGTTTGAAATTTAAAATACATAATTATTACATAATTTTGTCGAGTCATTTCAAATTTTATGAAAATTGGATGCATAGATCCATTACAGGCCAGATAATATAAGGCCATAAAGGCCAGATGAAGAATGCTGCAATAACGCATTTCAATATTGGAAAAGTTTTTGTTTCCATAGCAACAAAATTGAATCGACAGAGCTCAATTAGATAGGAGTGAATTATGAGATTGAAACAATTTTAATTAATTTAAATTTTGTTTTAATTCATAAAATTTTACAGTTAATTTTATTTTTAAATACATTATGACAAATATGGCAAATATAGTTAAAACAAATTAAGCTGACAAAACTAACGTTATATAAATAAAATTTCTTTAAACACTTTTACCTTAAAAAGAATTTAACATAAAAAAGTGTTTTTTGAAGTTTTATTTTGTCGCCAACCGATAATAAATCGCCAAATAAAAGAAAAGTTCATTATTTTTTTACGAACGTTCTAACGGGGTTCCGCCAAAAAAAATTTTACAAACGTATATATCCAGATGAGAAGAACATTCTGTAATTTTTTCAGAATTTTCTGAGTATGCCCGTATGGAGACCTTCCTTGTTAGTTATCCCGTCGACCAATTTCGCCAAATTATACAATTCGCCAAACTAATAACCAAATTATGCATATTGACGTAATTTTTATTTTAAATAACGATAAAACAAAATATCAGTAGAATATTAATAAAAATACAAATAAAAAGGTCGAAATAAAAATCACTTAATGATGTTTTAAAGGCGTGTATCAGAGCTGCTAGAGCGTATCAACTTAATGCTGGAATCTATCGTAAGTTAACAAGCTGCGCCAGCTGGTGGCAGGGGTGCAAATGAATGCGCGGGTTTGACGTCATATATGCGCAGATGCTTATTATCTCCGCATCTCTTGCGCATATTTTCTGAATTTTCACTCATTCATGACAGATTAATAAAATCTACGAGATTTATTGCAAAATATTTTTGTTACAGCTTGTTTCGATAAAATCATGTACATTTAAAAAAATAGTCACAACATCATTTTAATTTCGGGAGAAAAAGTATTAATTAGTACTAATAAGTACCATATAATGCATTTCGTTGCATTATATGGTACTTATGAGTACTAATTAATACCTTTTCTCCCGAAATTAAAATGATATTGAGGCTATTTTTTTTAAATGTACATGATTTTATCGAAACAAATTGTAACAAAAATATTTTGCAATAAATCTCGTAGATTTTATTAATCTGTCATGATTGAGAGAATACCTTGAAATTTATGATTGAATTTTTAATATGAATTCTCGAAATAGCTTTGTATGTTAAAAAAAAAGAAAAAAAACGTGAAAGAGATAGTCTAATCAACGATTGTAGGAAAATTATTGTCTAGAACTGTAAAATATTTAAACAAATAAATTAACAATATTTCTTTGTTTAACAAAACAACATTTAATACATACATTTAAAATTAAAGTTATTCCGAATATACGTATAATGAAATAGGTTTTTAAATTAAAAGAATGAAATATTTGCAAGTTAAATAATAAAAGTCGATACGACCAAGAAAACATTGGATTTTTATCGTCTGCAATTCGTAAATGAAAAATGCAGCTAAAGTTGAATATTTTATTTAGTATTAAATTCTATACATTTCTAAATAGTGATAAACATTATATTATCACAGGAAATACTACAGTGTATACAATTTTGTATAACTTAGCTCATCAAGAATTTAGTAAAATGTGACACTACTTCAAAATTCTGCATTTACATATGTATTTACTTACAAAATTTAATGAGTCATCTTTCATTACATTAAAAACATTATTAAAATAGAACACATTTTAATCAGCGATATTTGTATCGCATAGTTAAATGATATTTCATCTTAGTATGTTTTATGTTAATATTTAGTCGTACTACACTTATTTATTCTATATTTATTTACAATATTTCAAACCTAAAACTTATTCTACGCAATGTTCTCTCTCTCTCTGTTGCGTCAGTTACATAAATTGAATTGAACTGAACTGAACTGATGTTTTTTCCTCGAGAAAGAAACAAACTTTTCTGTGATTCCATTTTCCTTTTTTATGTTGTAATGTTGCGTTTCTGTGTGATTGTGAATTAAATGTCCTTTTATTTAAAATTGAAATCTATATTCCTTTTAAGACAGCTATAATATATCGGGTAGATATCCGTCAATGAATCCTCATGATATTTTGAAAAGAATATTATTAATTCCAACCCGTGACACATAGTTTTCGGTTGTTAACGTAAAATTTGGCGCCCAGACGTGCGGCTCGACGGTTTGTAGCTGAAAAGATTAGATCAGGGAAACTTTTAAAATGGAACCATTGAAAATTAAAAGAAAAGGATTAAGACTTTCATTTAGTACCTGTGTGAACAAACTAGATGCTGAATTAAAAAAAAGCGATCCCGACTTGAAGATTATTGCAGTATTACAGGCACAACTAAAGGACAAATTTAAACGACTGGAAGATAACCAAAATTTAATAGAAGATAAATTTTTAGAAACAGAAGGCATTGAAAAAGATTATGAAGAAGATTTTCTTGCTGCAGAAAAATACCGTGATCAATTTTCTGAAATGATAATGAAGTCTGAAAGTCTGATACAAGAAAAGAAATTGCCGCAGATGACAATTACAGAAAAAAGAAGGTTTAAATTACCCAAAATAGAATTGCAAAAATTCAATGGTGAAGCGAAAAATTATTTAGCGTTTTGGTCACAATTCGAGAAAATTCATCATGATGACACTTTGCCTGATGAAGATAAGTTTCAATATTTATTATCAGCAATAGTTCCTATGTCAAAGGCTGCAAAAGTAATAGAAAGCTTTCCCCTAACAGCAGCAAATTATCCCAAAGCCATTGAGCAGTTAAAAAATAGGTTTGGAAGAGAGGATCTCTTGATACAGATTTACGTTAGAGAATTTTTGTCTATGGTTATGAAAAATGCTGTTTCAAATCGAACAAGAACTGATTTGGTTGGACTATATGATGAGCTTGAATCAAAGCTGAGAGCGTTAGAGAGTCTAGGATGCACTCAAGATAAATATGGTGACTTTTTGACTCCTCTTGTTGAATCGTGTTTGCCAGAATCAACTTTGATTGCTTGGGAAAGACAGCGCAGTGCTGAAGATTTCGGAAAAAGATCGTTGGAAAAATTGATGTTTTTTCTCCAGAAGGAAGTACAAAGTCAGGAAATGGTTGCGCTTGCTCGCACCGGGTTTCAAACTACACAAAGGAAAGATTCCAGTGAAAAACTATAAATTTGCACAGCTTCTACCCTTGTAAATACGATAAATGAAAACAGCAGACAAGGTAAGAGAATTTTACATTGTTTATTTTGTGAAGGGCGGCATGCAAGTCACAATTGTTTTTCGTCTGAAAAGATGCCATTAGAAGACAAGCGGAATATTTTGATGAAGAAAGGCGCTTGCTTTTCTTGTCTTAAAGTGGGACACACATTTAGATTTTGTAAATTTAAGCCAAAGTGCAAATTATGCGATAAAAATCATTATCTGTTGATGTGTCCAGATCGAGATAAGATCACGAAAAAGGAAAACCAGACTAATTCAGAGACTTGCAATGCCTTGGGAAATAGTTCTAAAACTGATAATGTATATTTGATGACATTAATTGTAAAAGTGAAAGCTCAAAAACGTGAGCTTAAAATCAGAGCTGTTTTGGATACAGGATCTCAGAACTCATATTTGAGTAATAGAGTTATTAAAGATTTGAATTTGAAACCTAAGCGCAAGGTAAAATTGATTCACAGGCTATTTGGGGGGAGAGTAACCGAACCCCGCTCTTATGAAGCCTTTGATGTAAAGATTTGTAATTTGAAAGATACCTTTTCCTTTCCAATTGAAGTATTGTCTGAAAATAAAATTTGTGGTTTCATACTAAGAGTACCTGATAGTACGGCAATACGTGAGTTAAAGGAATCGGGAATTGAAATAGATGATTTTAAAAAACTTGATTATGAAATAGATATGATTTTAGGAGCTGATGTAGCAGGGCATTTGCTTACTGGGAAATCAATTAAATTGAAATCGGGTTTAGTTGCAGTAGAAACAAAGTTTGGCTATTCCTTGACAGGAAAAGAAAAAAGACAAAAGGGAAGTTTAAAAAACTTTACAGCTAAAAAGTTAGAAAATCATGAGCAAGAAAATATAGAGATAGTTCAAGATTGTCGAAGAAGATTTCCAGAATCTCCTAAAAATATTATTACGAAACCAAAAGAAGAATTGGCTTCTAAGGCTGAATCTGAAATGAAATTTACTTGTTATGGCTACGAAAAAAGATTCAAATATTTAGAAAATGAAATGAAAAATTTACAAGCTGAGTTAAACAACGTTAGATCTGAGTTTGTGAAAATTTCTGAAGAAAATGAAACACTCAAATTAAAAGTTGGTTCAATGTCGCCAATGAAAGAGTGAGAAAAAATGGAAAGAGAAATACAACCTGCTTATGTAAATAAGTTAAATAAAATGAAGAAGCAAACTCAAAAAGAAGATGCTCAGTTTGAAGCAAATTTTAAAAGTGGATTAGAAAAGAACTCAGGTTTCATTCCGAAACCGAATGATTCCTTTCATGCCAAGCCAATGGAAATTAAAGCTGATCATGTTGTGAAGACTCTTGATTGCTTGCTTCTCTCCAGTAAAGTGGTTTTGAGCCAGCATTCGCCAACTCAAAAGAGGGGAGGATATGTTGTGTCAGTGACATAAATTGAATTGAACTGAACTGAACTGATGTTTTTTCCTCGAGAAAGAAACAAACTTTTCTGTGATTCCATTTTCCTTTTGTATGTTGTAATGTTGCGTTTCTGTGTGATTGTGAATTAAATGTCCTTTTATTTAAAATTGAAGTCTTTATTCCTTTTAAGACAGCTATAATATATCGGGTAGATATCCGTCAATGAATCCTCATGATATTTTGAAAAGAATATTATTAATTCCGACCCGTGACACATAGTTTTTGGTTGTTAATGTAAAACTCTCTCTTCATCTCATCCTCTATGAGATCGAATTTGTAGTGTATATGGCGCGACCGCAATGTTTTAAAGTAACATTTTATAGAAACAAAAAAGTTTTGTTGCCATTCACACAAAAGAAATTGCAATCTACTTAATAATCCTCTAGTTATGCACCCCTGCCACTAGATGGCATATGCCTTGACCCCGCCTTTAATCTTGCGGACATCTCTTCCATAGAAGTTGGAACGCTTGAAATATATGCAGTTTTGGCGTGTATCGTATTTAATGTCACTGAATATGACATTCACGATCATCCATTATTGGCATTTAATCTTCTAGTTTGGCGATAGTTTTTTGGTCGACGGGATAACCAACTATACCTAATATTCCACTAATTATTGGTTTTTTCGTTATTTAAAATAAAAATTAAGCCAGTATGTAAAATTTGGCTATTGGTTTGGCGAAATTGGTCGACGGGATAACGAAGTAGTACCAAGAAAACATATATGATTTCTATATAGGTTAACAATTGGGAACACGAATCACAAACAAAGAAACTTTAAATTATCTAATAAGCAGAACCTGCGTGGGAGCAGTCATGGTGTTGATAGAAGATACCAATAAGCATCCGATCATGGAACCCAAGCAGCATCGAGCGTGGTCAGTAGTTGGGAGGGTCAGCTTCACATTGGCGCAAAATGGTGAGTATCGGCGCGTTTTTTTTTTTTTTTTTTTTTTTCCTGATACGAGTTTCGCGAAAACTTCTTTTTCAAATATCAGTTACAGATATATTTCTTAATTGTTTTCTATGATTTTAAAAAGGAAATAATTATAATAAAAAATTGGTACTTTCGTATTAACGCCACCGCAGTTACAGATTTGGCGATTTTTAATCTACACCTAAATTGTTTGCGACAAATCATAAAATAAAACACTTTATTTAAAATTAAAACACTTTCAAAATTCAAAACACTATATTTAAAACAAAATAACATATCGAATTTCGGTGGAAAATAAGGCCGATATAGAGTCCCTTCTGCTGCGGTGGCGTTAATACGTAAGAACCAAAAAATTATTTAATAATTATAGAACAAGCAATTTATATTATTTAAAAAAAGCAAATGAAAAAAAAAATTTTTTTAATTTTTAATTAAAATTTTATTAAAGAAATAAAATTTTATAAAATTTTAAATTTTATTTAAAAACAAAAACAAACTTTAGCCGGGGTGTTGGGCACAGATGGGACTTCATTGGCGCGATTGCAACAAAATTTTGCAAGATTTTTTTGCTCACATGGTAATTCGGCAATTGTTGTTTATTTATTAATAAACTGTTTATTTATTTTTATTTTCTTTTTTTTTTTTAGCTGCGTTCGTAATTATGTAAATACGTAGCACCTACAGTTGTCGTTCAGTCCGTCCGTCTGTCTGTCCGTCCGCATACAACAACGCAAAAACTACCCAACCGAATCGTTTGAAATTTAAAATACATAATTATTACATAATTTTGTCGAGTCATTTCCAATTTTATGAAAATTGGATGCATAGATCAATTACAGGGACAATCAAAAGGATTCCGTTACATTACGGTCAATGGGGAAAAAAGCTTCAAATGCATTTTAATGGTTTGAAATTTAAAACATAATTATTACATAATTTTGTCGAGTCATTTCAAATTTTATGAAAATCAGATGCACAGATCAATTACAGGGACAATCAAAAGTATTCCGTTTCATTACGGTCAATGGGAAAAACATTTGAAATGCATTTTAATGGTGTTTGTTACACTCATTCGAACATAATAAAATTGACATGAATCTATGAAGTATATATATATAGTAAAATATACATTCTGTACAAACTGTGACGTAAAAAATAGGTATTATTTAATTACAGGGCTACACGAAAGCTTTCCACTACATGATGCTATACGGGGAAACATCGTTTGGAGCGTCTTTTAATTATGTTCAACTATTTCATATTTTATGAATGTGATATACGTTGCTGAAATGTAATAAAAATTGCTTCCTGTATATTTACAGGAACACAAAGATTTCGACCACTATATTTTATACGAAGTACTATCTTATCCATATCGGCAAGATCTGAATATTTTTTAAACTTCGTTATCGTACGAACGCACCTCATTTGCTACTCTTCACGTACAATTTCTAACTTGTTTTTTAAATGATATAGATTGTTTTATTGGTACTACTTGGTTATCCCGTCGACCAATTACACCAAATTATACAAATCGACAAACTAATAGCCAAATTATACATGTTGACATAATTTTTATTTTAAATAACGAAAAAAAAAACCCCACAATTTTTATTAATATTCTACTAATTATTTATTAGTAGAATATTAATAAAAATTGCTGGCACAGATGTCATATACGCACTACATTTGCACGTGTTCCCCCCGCCAATTTGGCATTGCACATCTGTGTCCAAGGAGAAGATCCGTTTAATAAGTTTATAACAATTGTTAGGGAAATAAAAATTATCGGATAATTCGAATATTCGCTTGATTCGAACTAAACATGAAGTCCCGAAATTTTCAATGGCAGAATAACGTTAAAAATTTTCATTAATTCGAACTCATTTTCATTGACATCGCTTAATTCGAACAAACAAAAATTCCGACTGTTCATTTTTTTTTTTTTTTTTTTTTTTTTGAAGTGAAAACTTCTTTAGCGGCGCTGAGCACTTTTTTGTATGGGTAAAAACTCCCAAACTCGCGTCAGGGTCACGTGATGCTGATCGAAAAAGCGTAAGATCGAGGGGAAGGGAGAGGAACTAGTATCTCCCAGTCTTTCTACCGTGCTTGAGTGTGCTGTTTTTTTAAATTTTGAATTGCATTTAAAGTTTAACAACTTATATTGTTATCAAATGGAATAAAAGTTAAGAAAGAAAAGACATGACATTGCACATCAATTATGCTGCACTTTCCAACTAATTTCTTTAAATTTTAATTGTATTTAAAGTTTAACAACTTATACTGTTACCAAATGGAATAAAACGTTAAGAAAGAAAAATGCGACATTGTGCATCGATTATGCTGCACTTTCCAACCACTGTTTTCGATTTTTTAAAAAATTTTCAATGTATTTAAATAATAACAAGATAAATTGATACCAAATGGAATAAAAAGTTAAGAAAGAAAAAACATGATATTGCACATCGATTATGCTGCCCTTTCCAATAACTTTTTTTTATTTTTTAAATTTTCAATTGCATTTAAAGTTTAACAACTTATATTGTTTTAAATGGAAAAAAGTTAAGAAAGAATAGACATGACATTGCACATCGATTGTGCTGCACTTTCTGACCAATTTCTTTAATTTTAATTGTATTTAAAGTTTGACAATTTATACTGTTACGAGATGAAATAAAACGTTAAGAAAGAAAAGGTGTGACATTGTGCATCTATTATGCTACATTTTCCAACCACTTTTGTCAATTTCTTTGATTTTTGATTGTATTTAAATCTTAACAACATAAATTGATACCAAATGGAATAAAAAGTTAAGAAAAACAAAACATGACATTGCACATCAATTACGCTGCACTTTCCATTTTTTTTTTATTTGATTGTATTTAAAATTTAACAATTTATACTGTTACCAGATGGAATAAAAAAGTTAAGAAAGAAAAAACATGACATTGCACATCGATTATGCTGCAATTTCCAACCATTTTTTTAAAATTTTAATTGTATTTAAAGTTTAACAACATATATTGTTACCAGATAGAATAAAACATTAAGAAAGAAAAAGTGTGACATTGTGCATCGATTAAGCTGCACTTTCCAACCACTTTTTCCTTTTATTTTTTATTTTTGATTGTATTTAAATAGTAGCAACATAAATTGATACCAAATGGAATAAAAAGTTAAGAAAGAAAAAACATTTCATTGCGCATTGATTATGCTGCACTTGCCAAACTTTTTAAAAATTTTTGATTGTGTTTAAAGTTTAACAACTTATACAAGATGAAATAAAATGTGAAGAAAGAAAAAAAGATATTGCACATCGATTGTGCTGCACTTTCCAGCCATTTTCTTTTATTTTTTTAATTTTCAGTTGTATTTAAAGCTTAACAATTTATACCATTACTATTCAACTGTGTTGCAAGTTTCAGAAGACACGATCGTCCAGCCGAAGGAGTAGCTATTCATAAAAGCGTGTCTGATGTAAATGGCATATTATGCACAAATCTTATGGACGTGCATGCGAGATACACCAGTATGTTTAGTACTATTATTTCAGATATTGGTCATATATGTATTTTTCGTTGCCACTCTGAAAATGGACAGCAAATTGCAATAGTTGACGTTTATATTTCGCCGGATAAGTTTTTAAGTGCAATACGAGAATGTTCGTATGAAAATTTATTTATTTATTCTAAAGACGCTTCTGCATTACTTGAAGATAAAATTGGAAAGAGATTTGATGATTTGCCAATGATTTAGACTGGGGATTTCAACATCATTTTTGCGGATGATAAAAATCGACAATTAATTGAATTTTTAAATAGAGAATTTGATTTAACGATGTCCGATGATCACAATCTTAGCACAACGAGATAAAAAACTACAATTTATGCAGTCTTTAAAAAATATATAAATAGATTCGAATTAAAAATTTTTGTCTCCTATTTTAGTTACCATAAACCTATAGTGTCAGTTCTGGAATATAATAATAATAATGATGATGATGATGATGATGGAAGACTTGTTGAAATTGTGGATGAAAATTCATAAGTTTCATTGGTATTCATTTCGAAGAATACCAATTAATTAAATTTCATATTTCATGTATTTGTAAATTTACATTTTAAGCAGTAGATTGCAATGATTTTATGTAAAATGCTTTATTTTTCATGTACAATAGCGCATTAAATGAAAACTGTAACATATTTTTAGTAGTAATTGTTTATAATAATTAATTAAAAAAACCTTCATTTAAAAGTATTTCTTGCACAATAAAATATTCCTTGACGATTCAAAAAATACAAACGTAACTGATCAAGTTTTCACTTCTATCGGCACTCCCGGAGTGCCACTAATTTTTTTTTTTTTTTTTTTCCTCACGGATTTTAGATCATTTGAATATTTTTTTTTCTTTAGTTTTTGTGAAGCTTGTCCCGAACGAGAATACATATAATCCAATGCATTTAATATACACTTTATTACAGCCCCGTCTGTCCATCAGTAACGCTTTAAATTTTTCTTCTATTGTGCTTGTTTCTAATCTTTTAATTAATGTATTTACACATTCTAATTTAATATTAAGTCCTATTCTAATGATAACAGATTTCTTTGTAATAGCACCATGTTAAGCATGTTTTCATTCCATATTTTCCATAATTCGAACTTCGTATAATTCGAACATTTCTTGTGGTCCCGACGAGTTCGAATTAACGAGAGCCGACTGTAAATGGTTTTATTCCATAATTATTAACTAAATTTTTTTTATTTATCATTATTTCCTTTTCAAAATAATCGTAATTCATTTAAAAACATGTATGTAATTGGTATTTGAAAACGAAGTTTTCGCCGAATTGGCATCAGAAAAAAATCGCGCTAATGTGGTGCGTATATGACATCTGTGCTAACATGCAGTTGCATCATTTAATCAGCACATTTTACTGAAATCTTTAATTTCCCTCCCATTTCATTCCCCTTACACTTGTTAGAAACTTATTAAATAGATCTTCTCCTTGGCACAGATGTATAATGCCAAATTGGCGAGAGAAAAAAAAAGCACGTGCAAATGTGGTGCGTATATGACATCTGTGCCAATTTTCACACATTCAAATATGATGATACATTTGAGCAAGGCCCCCTTATCATAATATCAAGGCCTCGCATTCAGGAGAAAATCTATTGTTGAAATTGTCCCTATAATTGCCAACTTATTATATGACTTTGTCTCGTATGTAACGCCACCTGGTGCATACTACTGCTAATAATCCCATAGGAAATAATGGAAAACATTTCAGTTTCTAACATTAGATGGCGCTACCAACGTGAAAATCATGTAGTTCAGCGCCCCCTGTACTGCGGTCAAAGGAAATTTGGTGAATGACAAGCCTTTATATTATGATAAGTAGCCTTGATATATTATGATAAGTTAGCCTTGCATTTGAGATGCAGTATTAAACAGTTAAAAATCGGATGAATTAAAATACATTGATTCAAATAAATAGAAAAGACAGCCGAACTTACCTAAAATATTAAAATAGGTGTCAGAATTTTAATTCGATTGTAAATTATAAATTTATTAACTGGAAAGTAATTTAAGAAATACAAAACAAAAATATTGAAATTTTGGCTGTATTTTTCATAGCATTGACTTCTCGGACTTATTTATTTTTTTACTTAAAAGACTTCACGCGAAACGTGTTCTCACTTCATCGTTAGCATGCATCTTATTGATACGAAGTTTTGCCTTTGAGATGATAGTGGAAACCTTTGAGTTAGTACATGCAGTGAATAAAACTCTGTTTAAGAGCCCACAATAGTCACAGAAAAAGTACGCAAAAAGACCCGGATGATTATGTAAAGTCTATGGGAGCGTTCTTTTCTAATATCTCGCTCAAATTTTAATATTTTTACATGATTTTTTTTTTTTTTTTTGCATAGGCTACCTTAGGACGATCTACAACCGGGCTAGTTTTTACTTTTTCAGTTTTGGTTTCAGATTTTTTTTTTTTTTTAATATTTTAACTTTCAAAACCGGTTTAAACCGGTTCTGAAATTGAAACTATCATAATATAAAAAATATATGAGAAAATCGAAAAAGTAAAAACTAGCCCGGTTGTAGATAAGCCTAAGCTAGCCTATGCAAAAAAAAAAAAAAAAAAAAAAAAAATCATGTAAAAATATTAAAATTTGAGCGAGATATTAGAAAAGAACGCTCCCATAGACATTACATAATCATCCGGGTCTTTTTGCGTACTTTTTCTGTGACTATTGTGTGCTCTTAAGGGTGTATTTCGATTCAAACTATGGTTATTTTCCGATTTATTTTTAAATTCATTTTTGCTCTCAAACGTATCAAACTGGCAAATTGTCTCATTTAGAAAGTACACAAGATGCCGTGATTTTCGATTCTTTGATAAAGGCAGAAAATATTGAGAAAACAGCAATCAAAAACGGCATTTTGAACCGATTTTTCCGAAGCGGGAGATCTGAGAACGAAAAAAAAGGGTCTTACTGAGAAGGTAATTGTTTATAAATCAAATTCTAATGAATGGAGCGCAAAATGACATCACACTGCACCTGATACGTCTCTTCAAAAATCCCTTCAGCAAGTTTCATGTCTCTACTTTTAAAAATGTGTCCGAAATTGTATCGGAGAATTTCGAGCATTTTTTCGAATACACTCTTAACTTGTGACTGTTAACAGAGAAAGAAAATATTAAAATAATGAATTCATCAAAACACTATAACCGCCGTAAAAGGAAGAAATGACATAATATTTAAAATCGCCAAACACTAAAGTCCAAGAGCCGATCGCACAAAACCCTAAGTCATCAAGCAAAAAAAAAAAAAAAAAAAAAAAAAAAAACTTTTATATTATGGAAGAGTAGTCATAGGGGAATCTAATGATTCATGTCTGCCGGAAGCAAAGTGGTGCATAATCCAAAAATGAATACCACTAGTGGTTGACTCGTAGACTTAGCATTATGTTTTCCTGCACCCAATTTTTCATGTTTTTATACTTTTGATCGTACGGCAAACACAATGATAGATCTACGAATGAGCCACTAGTGGTATTCATTTTTGGTTTATGCACCACTTCGCTTCCGGTAAACATGGATCATTAGATTCCCCTATTATTACTCTTCCATAAAACAAAAGGATTTTAGGTGCGTTCGTAATTATGTAAATACGTAGCACCTATTGTTGTCGCTCAGTCCGTCCGTCTGTCTGTCCGCATATAACAACGCAAAAACTGCCCAACCGAATCGTTTGAAATTTAAAATACATAATTACTCGTATTACATAATTTTGTCGAGTCATTTCAAATTTTATGAAAATCGGATGGATAGGTCAATTACAGGGACAATCAAAAAGATTCCATTACATTACGGTCAATGGGGGAAAAAGTTTTAAATGCATTTTAATCGTTTGAAATATAAAACATATAATTATTGCGTAATTTTGTCGAGTCATTTCAAATGTTATGAAAATCGGATGCATAGACCAATTACAGGGACAATCAAAAAGATTCCGTTACATTACGGTCAATGGGGGAAAAAGTTTCAAATGCATTTTAATCGTTTGAAATTTAAAACATATAATTATTACTTAATTTTGTCGAGTCATTTCAAATTTTATGAAAATCGGATGCATAGATCAATTACAGGGACAATCAAAAAGATTCCGTTACATTACGGTCAATGGGGGAAAAAGTTTCAAATGCATTTTAATCGTTTGAAATTTAAAACATATAATTATTGCGTAATTTTGTCGAGTCATTTCAAATTTTATGAAAATCGGATGCATAGACCAATTACAGGGACAATCAAAAGGATTCCGTTACATTACGGTCAATGGGGGAAAAAGTTTCAAATGCATTTTAATCGTTCGAAATTTAAAACATATAATTATTACATAATTTTGTCGAGTCATTTCAAATGTTGTGAAAGTCTGATGCATAGATCATTTACAGGGGCAATCAAAAGTATTCCATTACATTACAGTCAATGGGAAAAATGTTTCAAATGCATTTTAATGATGTTACACTCATTCGAACATAATAGAATTGGCATGAATCTATGAAATATATACTAAAATATGCATTCTGTACAATCTGTGATGCAAAGAATTTTTATTATTAAATTACAGAACAACACAAAAGTATTCCACTACATAATGCTATACGGGGAAACATGGTTTGGTACGTGTTTTAATTATATTCCACTATTTCACATTTTATGAATAAGATATACGTTGCTGAGGTGTAATGAAAATTACTTCCTGCATATTTACAGAAACGTAAAGATTTCGACTACTATACTGTATCCGGAGTACGCTCTACTACATCAGCAAGATCTAAATATTTTTAAAATTTCGTTATCGTATACCAACGCACCTCATTTGCTACGTTCACGTGCAATTTCCAACTTGTTTTTTTGTGCTCGATCACTTAGGGTTATTCGGTCGGCTCTTGGAATACTAATACTGGAGACAGTTTAAATTTAAAAATATATTTACAGGGGACATTTCACTTTAAAAAAAAACCTTTTAAAACTATTTCTGTCAATTCTAAGAGTAGCGGAAATAAAAAAAAGTTGCCTTTCTAGCAATAAACGTATATTCACGTGAAACATCAAATAGAAAACTTTGAAATAACGAATTGATTATTATGCGTCAAAAGCAGCAAGTAAAAGAAATTACGTCATATTTAAAATGTTCAAGTGATATTGCAAACCAGTTAAAATTTTAAAATATAGTTAAATGAGACATTTACTTAATATTTTTAAATATGATATTTTAACTATTGTTGTGAATTCTAAGACGGCACAAATAAAAATTCCTTCCAAACAAGAAAAGTATTTTTACGTGCACATTAAAAAGTGATGAAAATATTTAGTGAAAATTACACCAGATTTAAATGATATATTTAAAATGCCTTACTTAAAATTTTCTTATGCAGCTGTTAAAAAAAAATTTACAAAGACTCTGTGTATTCCCTGATCTTGTTTAATCAAACATGTAAATAGCCAGTAGATGTTTAACAGCAACTGATTCGATCTCAAAATTCCCCAATGAAAGGGAAATGAATAGAAACCCGTTTACAGAGAGATCTCCTTTAAAAAAAAAAAAAAAAAAAAAAAAAAAATTATAGTTTAGTGTTTCGCATTCTTTCAAAAGCCGAACAAATTAACATGTTTTTATATTTTTCGGTGTCTCAACGGGGGGTGATGAATATAGCTTGTAGAAGGCAAAGATCCTAATTTACTTAATTTCAATTATAAGTACATATAGCAAAATAGAACAATTTTTAACCTTTCCAAGAAAAATGAAGAGTGTTATGATTTGGGTTTTTCTGCCCACCTCTCCCTACTTTTACTCGCATAAATATGTGCAATCATCATGAAATTGATAGGTTATCAAGATTTACTATAGCATGTTCGGTATTGAAAATAAAATTACGCAGTACTTACGGTTTCTTTACAGGGACATTCGAAAGAATTCCATAACAAGAGGATCCTATAAGGGAAGTTTCATATGACGTCACAAATCAATCATTGAAATCAAATAAACATTGACTGGCAGTTGTGATTGGCTGATGAAAAGTCATCAGCTGATTGCAATTTCCCTATAAAAATTTTTACACTATTTCAAACATATTGAAAATTCTCTATATCACTGAAGTGTACTACAAGCTCTTATATAAATAATTCATTGAGAGGGACGCTCAAAAGTATTATTTTACAGTACTGCCTTGTAGTACTACCTATACTGAAGAATAATTTCTAGCAGTGCTTTTCAGATGTGGCACGGAGAGTGTATAAATTTTATGAATCATATACAGGGATACACAAAGGATATAGAATACATTTCCTTTTATTGACGGTGTCAGGTTCTGAGACCACCTCTGCTGAAGATTGGAATTTCCATTATTTCTCTATCTTAATCTTTTGTATATTGTACCGGCTGTGTACTAGAATTTTTAAGGTGACATTCTTTCTTTGTTGAAGGGAGAATTGACAGGTAATCCTCTACAGTGTGAAAGGGGAGATTGCTGAGAGGCGTGTTCATCTGTAGTGATGTAGGTGGGTGATGAGCAGACAAGCAACATGTCACTAATCAAGAAAGGAATGTGGAATGTGTCCAATGGATAAGCTCCAAAGGGGGTTGACATTGGGGCAACACAGTGATTTGAGAAGAGCAAATCTTGTCTCAGATTGGAACAGTTCGTATCTGGGTTTCATACCTAGAGAGTGCTCTGTGTTGTAGAGCGTAAGCAGTGCGTACCTGGAGAGCAAGGGACACAGACGTCCTGGTGTTTAGTGCTCTGTGCCGAGAAGTGCAGGCCGGGTATACCTGTGTTGAGAGATTCGAGATTGATCTCCGATAAAGTGAATCTAACGTGCATTGAGTGTGAGGTGGAAGGTGTAATTTGAACGGTACTCAGCCAACCTTTACTGTATTTAATTTAATGTTGAACCGGATCACCTATATACGAGTTGTAATTGTATATAATTGTAAATAGCGTATTTAGTGTGTACATATATTCTAAATAAACTGTTAATTCAGTTAATTGACAGCGTTAGTGTTCATTTATACAATGCTCACAGTGGGTGACCGATATCACCTAGTAATATCGGTGATGGCAGCTATAGCTACCACGGGCTTTCTTCAAAGTTGTGCGGGCTGAGAGGAATGTCCGATAGACGGGTATTGATAAATGAGAATTTTAAACTGAGTTGTGCATTTAATTAAACTAAGTTTTATCATACGATGTTGTATAAACAGTGGTGAATTCAGACACTTTTCTCCGGGAGGGACTTCTGAGGCTTCGGGGGGGGGGGACATTATGGAGTTCCGGGGGGGAATTGCCCAGGCACGTAGCCAGGGAGGGGGCTAAGGGGGCTGAAGCCCCTTCCGAAAGTTTGAAAATACAAAATTATCTGTATGTAAAAAAAATAGTTTTGTTTGTTTTTATCTTCTGTTACATTAAAATCAATTGCAATTTTAGCTGTAAAACATCCATTTATTCAATTACAGTTACGGTAATCTTTCATCATATCGGTTATTTGGATATATTGTTTTTTTAATAGGTATGTACCATTAAAAATATAAGTTCTTTTTAAAAAGTAATTTTTACTGTCTTTATGCGCAGTAAAATTCAATCAAGTGTAATTTCTTATCATTAATTTTACTGAGAAAAATTAAGTATAATATGCATATGGCATAAGAAAGGTTACGAAAAATTAGGAAGATTATTTCCTACATGTTTCAGTCATTGGAAAAAGGCTAAATGTTTTTCTTGAAATATATACAATTAGATTATCACAAACCGTATATTATTTTAACAAAAAAAATTTAGATTTCTTCAGGAAACTAGAAATAGAATTATTTCATTTTTGAGTTTTCAAAGAGTTAATGGAAAAAAAGAATTCAGAGCAGCTCTTGGACTAATACTTGAACTAATCTTACTTTGTGCAGAACAAAATAGCCACTGACCTCGATGACGATCCTCTAACTTTAGAAAAAATAGTGTAAAAAAGACTGTTAGCAAAGAGTTCTTTTAAGTTTTGAGCAAAGTCTGCGGTGAATGAATTGAAATGAGATATTATATCCTTATAAATGCTATTTACTTCACCCCAGAAACTTAGAATGAAATCCTTTAAATATTCCGAGGTACAGTTACCGATGTATTAATTATCAAAATAAATATTTCGATCTGTTTTAGCTTAATTGCTGATGAAACTGTGGTCATTTCAAGCGCAGAAGCGCTTGCCATTTGTGTTAAATATGTAAACTATTAAAAAATTCACAAAACCCGATAATTTGGATTTTTTTTTTTTTTTTGCGTTTTTTTCCAATAAATGTCGTCTCTTAAAAAAATTCAAGAAAAGTAATATTACAACATTGCAATGAACTATGTAATGGTATGTATAAATGCATCGTATAGGCGTATGGCAAAGTAGCCAACAAATTTGGTGATATTAGCGGGGTTCATTCTAGAGTTCTTCAGAGTATCTAAAAATTAGATACACTGTAAAAAAAATCTGTAACCTTAGTAATCTAAATTAACCGAAATCTCTTATGCTTACTAAAATTTTATGTGTACACTGTACAAGAAAATGATGTCAATCTACAAAACTTGTAAGCAAAACTAAAACCATCTGTAACTTTACAAAAGAATTTACTAAAATTTTGGTAACTTTACTAACATTTTATCTATAATGCTCGTTATCGTTACTTAAAAAGTTCTTGGAATACGATTTCCCAAAGAAATTCTTAGTAACCTTAAAATTTGTTTGATTCAAAGTGCAAATCTGTATCTGTTACATGAATTTTTATTGTTGCCGTTACATAAAAAGTTCTTGGAATACAATTCTACTAGAAAAATTTTTGTAACTTTCCCAATTTTTTTTTACAGTGTACGTCCTCTGTGAAAGCCATTAGTTAAATCTTGCCTTGTCCAACAGATGCTAATTCCCGTCATTCGAAAGTATCATGGACTTGTTAAAGCAGTCACAAAAGTTTAAAAAAAATGCCTGAAGGCAAACTTAGCGTTTCAAGAAGAAATTGCATCATATATCCTAAAAAAACAAAAGAAAATGACTTCTCCGCATTTGTGACACAATTTTTTTCGAGACACATGAAAACATATTGACTTTTGTTAAGCTACTTAAATACATTTGTATTAGCGCTGATATTACATATTGAAAAACACATGGAAGATTTCTTCAATAGCTGGAGCTTTTTTGGCAGTCAGTTGGAAGAATCATTTTCTCATAAGCTTTTCTGCTTGTCAAAAAGTTTTGTCTGACAGTCATAGGGAGTTCTTAAAAAAAAAAAAAAATCTCGTAATATAATATTGGCAGTAATCCATGCTAAAGATGCCTAATTGTTTTACATAAATATGCAGAAAAATGAAGTAGAAATCTTTTGTGAGATTTTGTTGTGCATCAAAACTTCGGGAAGACATCTTCCAAACTGAAATAAAGATCCCAAGACTAACATTTAGACAGATAATAGGTACAAATCCTCGAATTACATCCACTGACAAGCATTACAGTATAACAGTCTTATTTCCCCATGTAGAAAGTCTTATTAAAAATTTAAATTATCGATTCATTTCGAATGAAGACATTCTAAGAAATTCCCAGTTACATCTTCCAGGATGTGCTTCACTGGAGAACGCAAGCAAGTTAGCGAATCCGATGCAATATTTTTAGGATAGAGTGTCAATGTAACAAGTGAAAGTTTAATATGAATTAGGGTATAAACAAATTGCTAATGTTGACACCAACACGGAAGTTTTAAAAGTTTCAGTACTGTAATGTGACGTATTACGATAAAATCAAACACTTGCTTACAGTGATTGGTTGAAAGCCGAGTAACAACAGTCAGTGCAGAAAGATATTTTTCGGAAAAAAAAAATAATTAAATCTTTGACTCGAAGTGTTATGGTCAATGACAGACTGACTAGCTTTTCAATGATTTCCACTCATTGGGAAATTACAGAACATCTTGATAAGTCAATCAGCATCATGGTTAAGAAGAAATTATGATGACTGCTTCTGTTGCACTTGTAAACAGTGTTGAATTCTTGGGGTTTACCTGGGGGAAATTCTCCCTCCCACGGAACAGTGAGATCCTCCCCCTGGAAAATTTGTGATTTTGTGTTTTCAATGGTCAAAAAGTATAATTCCCCCCCCCCTCCCCTGGAATAGTATAATATCCTCTCCGAAGACCCAAAAATACCTCCTGGAGTAAAGTGCCTGAATTCCAGACTGCTAGTAAGTTTACTGTACCAAGAGTATCATTTATAATTATTATAATTAGAGAATGTGAAATACAAACATAATTTTTATGATTACATATGACTGTAGCAAATAATTTTTCTTTCAAAAAAAAATAATGTGTGTAATTTATTTCATTTATGGATATTCATTTATAGTTCATTTATAGTTTCAAGACTTCGCATTGGTAACGTCAGATTCTAGCACGTTAACATTAATCCTGCGTTTTAAACCAATACATATTACTTGTTTGCATTTCAGTATTTTACATTTTTTTCATAGGATACTTGAGGCTCATCTCAAACATTGTTAGTTTGTGCTTTTTAAGTTTTGCAGAAAAATTTCCGAAAAACTCTCCAGTTTCCGAACCGGTTTAGAAACTGGAAGTGCTCTTAAAAGTTTAAAATTGCAACAGAAATTGAAAAAAATTAAATATGAAATAACAATATTTGACATAGTTAACAAGTATCCTATGTAGGAACACACATTAGGATAAGCCTAGATCATTTTAAAATTTTTTAAGGACATTATTCAAATTACTTTTGTAAGAACAGAAAAAATTTCAAAACTGAGCCCCTCCCGAAAGAAAATCCTGACTACGGGCCTGGAATTGCCCTTTTTGGCCATTAAAAACCCAAAATCTTAAATTTTCTGGGGGAGGACATTTCATTGCTCCGGGGGGGATGTCCGCCCCGGGCCACTCCCTGGATTCAACACTGAGAACACCAATTTATAGATCAAATAGAAAAATGATTAAAAAAAAATTCTGATGTTTTTCTAACTTTTGATAAATCGCATTCTGAATATGTTGAAAGTGTTTCATAATCTATGCTGTTAATTTTTAGTTCTTGTTTTATTTTCATAATGATATTTTAAAAAATGATGCGACTTCTTTAAATTAACATTTTGAATTCAATATAAAATCCAGTAACTCCATTTGCGACTTTAGTTAGTATTAACAACCTTTACAGTGTTCAGATAAACCCTGTATATACATTACACATGTAAAATGCAACCATTTGGGCCCCTCGTCTGGGTATTATCCCGCAATGTTAAATTAAGGGGGGCTTTCTCCCCCGGAGCATTAAAATTCCCCTCCCCCCTCCAAACCCCGAAAATTTTTTTTTTAATAACAAAGAAAAAAAAATGCAATTCACTTAGAATTTTCTAAAGTCCTTCCCCCCCGGGGGGTCACAAATATCCCTCCCCGGAAAAGTGTCTGAATTCACCATTATACCCTGTAGGGCACATTCTAGATCCAACCTTATTTATTATTTTTTCTCTTTTGTATTATAATTTTAAAAACGAAAACTATGTATGCTATATTCTAACTAAACCAAAGATGTAAAGTGGGTATACAGCTTATACCTGTAGATTTTTTAAATATCTCTATAAAAATCTTCTATTTCTTTC
The DNA here is from genome assembly GCA_964019185.1 of Maratus speculifer. Lineage (NCBI taxonomy): Eukaryota > Metazoa > Arthropoda > Arachnida > Araneae > Salticidae > Maratus > Maratus speculifer. The sequence continues at coordinate 24,086,464 of OZ025289.1, read as the reverse complement.
TCAAATATTTATTCTCAAATGTATCCCAAATTCTATTTCTTTCTCCTTCTCTCAAATAGCACTATAAAGTGTACTTTCTAGCGTTTACTCTCGTTTTTTTTTTTTTTTTTTTTTCCTTTGCACTAACTTGCTGTTTTAAATAATTTAAGTGTTTTCACAAAAAAAAAAGGAAAAAAAAAAAAAAGCATTTAAAAATGACATTGAGAAACGTAAAATAGAGGAGAAATAAAGATTTCGTCATGTGACAGCAACAGTTTATAATTGTAGATGTAATTCTGTTACAAAAAAATCTATTCTAAATTATTTTAATAGCCAGACCTGCAAGTTCTATAATTTTGCATTTAAAAATTAGTCCGTAATGTGCTTAAAAGTTTCGCATTATTGAGCAGGAAAAATACGTTTTTTTTTTTTTTTTAATTGCCTTAAATAAACCCAAAATAAAAAAATGTGATCTGTAAAGCTGATATTGAGTCTGTAGGATTACACGCTAGACATATTTATAAAGTTGCTTTACGGTTTACGCACAAAGTTTCTGTCCTTTCTTTATTTACTCATCATACGTAGTATAGGTAAGTCTTGCAACATTTTGAAAATTGTAAAAAAAAAAAAAAAAAAAAAAAAAAAAAGGAGAAGAAGAAGTTTTTTAGTCGTTGGCGATTCCAAAAAACATATTAAAAAAAAAACGTTTTTACTGTAAATACCGCCTGTTTTTCTGTAAACGCTCTATCTCCCGAACAAATTGAGATAGAGACTTGAAGTTTGGTATGTACTTAGTATGTAAGAATGAGAAGAAGTTTATTGAATATCAGTTACCTCTCAAAATATTCGATCTGATGAAAGGTATACATTTTTTTTTCTATTTGTATTTTAAAGAGTAAATGTAAAATACAATAATAATAATAATAATAATAATAATAATAAACATAAATTTTGCATAAAGAACGAAATTGATCGGATAATTAGCGGCCAAAATATTTGCAATCCTATTTTCCACACTCTTCCTTTTTTCCTGACCCTGTATTTCATTCAAATTTCAACTCAAAGATATATTTTAATTGAATGTGAGACTTCTAATTCGACGCAGTAAACTGTTAGTTAATATGAATATTGTTTTTGGAGTTATAAGGATATTTCTTTTACTACTTGATTATTCCGTCGACCCAAAAACTATCGCCAAACGAATGCCAAAAATAGCTTATCGTAAATGTCGTATTCATTTGACATTAAACACGTTACATGCGTTTGTTACGTCATCCAGTGATTTTTAATTCGACGTTCAATTCGTATTTTTACTGATATTTTACTAAATTGTTTTTTCGTTATTTAAATTGAAAATTATACCAATTTGTACAATTTACGAATAGCTTGGCGATTTATATAATTTGTTGAAATGATCAGGATAATCAAGTAGTACCCGCAATTCCGTAATAGAGCATTACTATGCATTAAAAATATTTAAAGATGCGTTTAAATTTTATATTGGCATTGCAATGTATTTTATTAAATAGTTTACGCATGCTTTATTTCCATATTTTATATTATGCATATCCATGATGGATAAGTATTACGGTAGTCCCCAACAACATTTTTTTTGTGTGTGTGTCTGTGTGTGTGTGCGCGCATGTGAATGTCCACATTTTTTTATAAGGCTTTGAAAAGAAGGGCTTTCGGACAGCGACATGCGACTTTCAAAAATCGCCTTCATTTTTTGAAGAGAGGGGGGGGATGGGGTTGAACCCTAGCAGAATCTCTCTTTGTAGAATACATTTATGGCAGTTTCTTGCACAGCTGCTGACTACAGTGAAACCCCTGAACAAGGGACAGCCATGGGACCGGAAATTTTGTCCCTTAAATAGAGGTGTCCCTTATTCAGAGTTTTGATTAATATTTTTAATTAATCGTTCAGAACGATATAAAAATAACAAATCGTTAAAGGTGAAGTTTAAATGCACCCGAAGTATTTAAATTACATTAATGAGATGCAAAAGTAACAGAGAATTAATAAATACAAATTTTCATTTTATTACTAAATCATTAAATTATTTGTTGAATTATTGTTTTTTATATTATATGCAAATTCTGTACATGCAAAAAGTATTAAAACATTTAAAAGAATTTTACTTGAAGTAATCAATCAAAAGTAATTGTTTTGCAAAGTTCAATTTTCCACTACAAACTTTTCAAGAGTTCTTTTACCATTCTTATAAATTTTAGTTCTTCATTATCAGCAATTTACAAAAAAAAGAAAAAAAAAGAAAAAAAAAGAAAGTAAGAAAGAAAAAATTAATTTCTGTGCTTAGTTAGCGGAAAAAGTTTTTACACATTTACAATTTAATTTTTTAACGGAAATATCTAAAACTGGAATGGATTTCTGACTGTGGAAGCGATTAGGAATTGAACTGTGTTTTCTTTTTCTTTTTCTTTTTTTTTTTTTTTTTGGTATATAAACCACCTATTGAGTTACAAGTGATTTTGATCATGTGACAAATACATTTTTCACACTTTCTGAGTAGTTATTCTTATTTCTCGTAGAAATTCGGTTCACAACTACCACTTTGACAATACTTTCTGTAAGATCTATTGTGTTTTCCCCCTCCCCCCCCCAAAAAAAAAAGTTCGATTACATATTTTTTGAACAACAACGCCTGCTAGTTTCAGGCATTTCCGAATAAAAATAAATTAAAATTTATGCCATAAAAGTTGCCTTTTTGGATTTGAAAACAGCTTAAAAAGAATCTGTAAAGTCCTTTATGTCATAATTTTCTTTTATTCTCCACTTTCAGAATCCCCCCCTCACAGTTTTCATCGTTACTTCCAATGGGGATAAACGCACTGGTGTCAAATCATAATTGTGGGTAAATAATTAATCGTACTGTATCCGCATGACTATCTCTCTGTTTGATAAAATCACAAAAATCTGCATTTTCATTTTCATCACAGATTACTTCATTATCTGAAATGCAAAAACCAGTTTCTTTGATCTCATTTTCAACTGTCCCTTATTCAGAGGTAAATACATTACACGTCTTATAACAAGGGACTGGGACCGGAAGATTTGTCCCTTAAATAGAGGTGTCCCTCTATTATTCGGACTTTTCTTCCGGTCCCAGTCTTTTGGTAATAAAAATAATTTAATGGTAAATAATTTAATGATTTAGTAATCAAATGAAAATTTGTATTTATTAATTCTCTGTTCCTTTTGTATCTCACTAATGTAATTTAAATATCCCGGGTGCATTTAAACCTCACCTTTAACGATTTGTCTTTTTTATATCCTTCTGAACGATTAATTAACCCTTTGAGCTCTGATGGGTAAATTTCTTCAAAATTCCAAATGTGACATTGGCACCAACATTTTTCAAAGAAAAAAGTCGGTTAACGATATACAGTCGACTCTCATTAATTCGAAATCGGATAATTCGAAGCTTCGCTTAATTCGAACTAAACATGAAGTCCCGAAATTTTCAATGGTAGAATAACGTTAAAGATTTTCATTAATTCGAGCTCATTTTCTCTTGACTTCGTTTAATTCGAACTGTCGAGAATTCCGATTTTTCATTTTTCTTTTCTTTCTCACGGATTTCAGATCATTTGAATTACTTTCTTTGATTTTTGTGAAAATTGTTCCGAAATTGTAAACATATAATCCAATGCATTTGATATCCACTTTCTTAGTGTCCCGTCTGTCCAACAGTGACGCTTTAAATTTTTCTTCCATTATGCTTGTTTCTAATATTTTAATTAGTTTATGTATTTATGCATTCTAATTTAATATTAAGTCATATTCTAATGATAACAGACGAAAAAAACAAAAAAACAATAACATTAATTCTTTTGTAATAGCACCATATTAAGCATGTTTTCATTTCATATTTTTCATAATTCGAACATTTCTTGTGGTCCCGACGAGTTCGAATTAACGAGAGCCGACTGTACACGAAAAAATGCATAAAACCTTTTTCAAATAAATGTGGTCGAATTTTCTGGTGTCGTTGTGACATTTCGGAATTAAAATTAAGTGGTAGAAAATTCAACCATCAGAGCTCAAAGGGTTAAAAATAACAATCAAAACTCCGAATAAGGGACATCTCTATTTAAGGGTGCATTCGAAAAAAAAAAAAAAAAAAAAAAAAAAAAAAAAAAAAAAAAAAGCTTTTCCACCTTCAACAGCTCGAAGTTTTCCGATACAATTTCAGACATATTTTTAAAAGTAGAAACTTGAAACTTGCTGTGGTGATTTTTGAAGTGATGTAGAAGATGCCGTGTGATGTAATTTTTCGCTGAATTAATTAGAATTTGATTTATAAATTTTTGATTTTTAATTAGAATTTGATTTATGATTTTGGGCAAAATTTTAAACTTTTTTCCGGACCGGGCCGAGCTCGGGCCGAAATTTTAACTTTCGGGCCGGGCCAATATTTTTTTCGTTCGGCCCGTGCAGACCTCTAACTTACACTAATGCTATTTACAGCAGAAAATACACTGCTCAAAACAATTAAAGGATATTGCAGTTTTAAGTGGATTTTGTATCTGGGAAATTTTTTAGCTGATTGATACATGGTCGACAGACATAGTAGGTTATATGAGAATAAATTACACATGTTTGGCAGAAAAAAAATGCATTTTATTGCGCATTTGTGTACAAAAGGAATAAAACACAATTTGTGCACATGAGAAAAAAAGAAAAAAAAAGGTGTTTTCTTCAAAGAAAATCATTTTCAGAAGGGGGTGTGGTTTCCACGGGCGGCCAGCAACGTTGAACACCTTTGAGGCATGGACTCAATGAGGCTATTAATGACGAGTTGGGGTATTCTGCCCCACTCTTCCAGAAGAGCTCTTTCCAGTTCTTGGAGAGTTTGTGGGGGTTGTTGGCGGCCAGAAACTCGTCTTCCTAGAGCGTCCCAAACGTGTTCGATTGGATTCATGTCTGGAGAACACGCTGGCATTTCATTCGAACGATTCCTTCCTCGAAAAGGAAATCCTCCACCAGGTTTGCCCGATGTGGCCTGCAGTTATCGTCCATTAAAATGAAGTTATATCCGATTGCTGCAGCGTAAGGGACTACAATAGGTCTGAGGATCTCATCCCTATACCGGCGACCAGTCAGAGCTCCATCTCGAATGATGTAGAGGTCAATGCGCCCGTCAATGGAGATGCCACCATACACCAACACTCCTCCACCGCCAAATCTGACACTTTCGTGCACGAACGCAGGATTATTCCTACTGCCACGGTCCCTCCAGATGAAAATACGCCTATTATCCGGATGCACAGAAAAACGGGACTCGTCAGAAAACAGAATATTGCTCCATTCATTTCTCCTCCAGTTCACATGCTCGGTTGCCCACTTCCTGTGGACGCGACGATGCCTTGATGTTAATCTAACACATACCATCGGTCGGCGAGCATACAGACCTACAGCATGGAGCCGGTTTCGGACAGTCTGAGTTGAAATCGTGGTGCCTGTAGCCGAGCGAAGGTGTTGTTGGAGAAGAGTAGCGTTCATGTTTCGGTGTCTCCGAGCTGTTAACGTTAAATACCGATCTTCATTAGGCGTTGTTAGGCACTCCTCCACCGCCAAATCTGACACGCAGGATTATTCCTACTGTCACGGTCCCTCCAGATGAAAATACGCCTATTATCCGGATGCACAGAAAAACGGGACTCGTCAGAAAACAGAATATTGCTCCATCCATTTCTCCTCCAGTTGACATGCTCGGTAGGGTGGTGCGAAAAAACAAAAGTTTTTATTTCCGAATCGCTATAGTGCGGAAAAGTTGCGATTGGTAAATACAAGAAAAACTAAAAAAAAATTTTTGAAATCGGACATTATCTTCCGATTGCGCAAACCACCTAAAAATTCAAAAAAATTGAAAAATTCCGATTTTTTCACAATTTTTAAAAAAATATTACATATACACATATTTTATCACTATAGTGATAAATATTTGCATATTGTACTGTTTAATAATAATAAAAAATAAATTGCGTTTAAAGAATATCTTCCGATTGCGCAAGCTCATTAAAAATTGGGAAAAATTCATTTTTCAGTGATTTTTCATGTATTAAGAAAATAATTAAATAAGCTGAGTTTGCAGTCCCATGTTAAAATTTAAATGTAAATTAATACTATTAAGCATGTTATGCTATTTTTGAACAACCGAGATCTTACCACAACGAGATCGCTGCAAGGTTTAGTAGTTCTTCAAGGTTTAGAGTTTCGAGCACATCCTGTTAGCCACGTTGCGAAAAATCGTTGAAGTCGCCTTACGTGTCCACATACTTCTGTCCCCAACCTCGTCCACTTGCACAGAGCGCCATTTCGTATCAGAGAGCCCGTGAACGAATTTCGTTTGTTAATTGGATGTAATGTTTTATTAAAAATACATTAACATGTGACAGGGACATGGATCTGGATACGCCGTTGACAAAGAAAATTACTAGAGAATCTTTTCATTGTCCTATATTCTGTCATCCAAGAGATTTTCTTCCAAATATTCTTCCAACACACGAAGATGTTCTTCAATGCTACCTTGAGGAGAGGTCTCTATTAGCAAGTAAATTCAACATTATTAAAGTGAGTTTCTCATTTGTCAGATATACAGTGGCACAAAAAATAAAATATGTTTATTAGAAGGCGTCAATCTCAAAAGTGTTTGATTGTAGAATCATTTAGCTAATTTTAATTAATACCTACTACGATAATATTCTAAACTAACGAAATCTTATATTCGAGACAAGGAATAGCCAAACCTTATAAAAAAAGTTTGATGAATTTAAAAAACAAGAAACTCAATTGTGCGATATTTCAGCCTGCAAACGTGTAATGAATTTATATTGCTCCTGTAAAAAGTCACCAGATCTGAGGGAGTGTCTAATTGAGACTAATTGTACGTCTCAAAAACAACAAAATTCCAGTCATTGAGCATAGATTTATCTACCTCCAGAGAAAGGACGGAACGGGAAAAATTGGTACTAAAGTTTAAAAAAAAAGAAAAAAAACTGAGTACAAGACTTGGAAGACGAAACTATATATTGAAAAGGCAACCTTCCAAATTTGTTGAAGCGAAAATAAAAGACCTTGAGCATTTAGATGAAATACATGAGAATTTTAATGCTAATGTAGGTATAGGTAAAATATCATTACCATGGGCGTAGGAAGGGGGGGTCCAGGGGGGTCCTGGACCCCCCTAGAATTCTGGCTGAACCCCCTAGAAATATTTTATAGTGAAAATACGACTATTTTTTGAAAATATATTTAAAAGAGCAGTAGTACTAAAAATGACAAATAATAATAACAAAACCGAATAAAACGCAACTATTAGTTTTCTATGCCATTATTTAAGAGTGGGGGGGGGCACACTTAGTGTCTCATAAATGATAAACAACAACAGATATGCCAAATATGAGATTTATTCTTTTTGCTCTGGAACACAGAACGTCTCGATACTTTCATGCCTGAAGCTATAGCAGAGGAAGCGGGACGTAGCTCTGGCTTTTCTTTTGTGCGGATTGTCCTTGATCTTGTTGGTACCAAAGAAAGTCTAGCTTTCCCCTATTCTGTCTAAATTCTAGGAAGTTACGAATAGAAATCAGATCCTCCCTACAAATCTCAAAGTCCTGTAGTCTCAAACATAGAGGAAGGAAGGTTATATTCCCTCCTCTGTAGTCTCAAAGATAGTAATCTAACTACATCGTTTTGCGTTGGCTAAAACATTCTCTGTGAATTATTTGTACTTAGAACGGGAGGGCTACTTGCTATCATCACCCATATAAAGAGCATATAATTTTCAAGGGTATGATGCTTTTTCATTAATTCTGTTCAAAGATTTTATTTTATATGAAGGAAACTTTTATTGTTGTTGTATACTTTTACCTAATCTTCATAAATATTTATCTAATTTTTCACTCCTAAATATGTTTTCGAAAGAGAGGGGTGATTGATAGATATCACTATCATAATTCCAATATATCTGCTTATCATTATATCTATCACTTCAGTTTTAGTCCCATACACGCATATTATGGTGCCGTTTGTGAGCTGTTAAGAGATATCTCGTGACAGATTGTTCTGTATATAACTTTTAAAAATATTTTATAATTTTATTGATATTAGATCATTTCTAAAATGAATTAAATTATTCCTTTACTCTCTTGTTATTTCCGAATTCTGCATATTCCGGCCTAGTTGGCTCGGATTTCTGGTTTCCGAGCCATGTAAGAAAGATTTTTGTGGCAATTTTTTCCTAAGTGGAGGAAAAAAACGAAAAATATTCCTTTGTTTTATTATCTTTTTTATTTAAAAAAAAAATAAAGTAAAACTTTTCTAATGCTCCTAAAAAACGGAAATTTCTATTTAGAGAACTTTTTCAATCCCCCAATATTTCTGTAATATTTGTATGTTTTAATTTTTTCCTCTGAATTGCGTACCCTCCGAATAGTATCCGAATTCCAGAGTCTCAATGTGTTTGCTATTCAGAGGTTGTATTGTATATATGCAAAATAGCACAGCCAAAAGCTTCGTCTGGGGTAGCTTATAAGCCGTTGTTATTCATAAAATGAACAGTGTTGTTATGTTACATGTTCATACAGCAATATTTAGTAAATGTATGATGCATAAAAGCCGACGTAATGTAAAATACAAATAATCATAATCAATTTAGCATTTATGGTATTTATCGTTTTCATAAAAACACCTCTCCTTCAGCCCCCCCCCCCCCTCCCTCCTTTCCTCACCCTTCAAGAAGGAGAAAAACAGAGAAATAGCAGTAGCAGTAATACAGGTATTGCATTTCTCCTATTTTTTTCTTTCGTTAATTTTGCGTTCAAATAGAGGCTCTTGTTATGCAGAATTGAAACAGTTGAATGGGAAACATTTTATGCTGTTTATACTTTACCTTGCTTTTTACATACATTACTATTTTACATCATATCTTAATATTTTTATGCATCTTCTAAACTTTTAAATGGCTGTTGGCGTGTTTGTGTGTACGAGGGGAAGAGGGAGGGGTTAAACCTGAAATCCCATCTATGTTTTTTCATGTCATATAAGACGGACGCTGCCCTTATCCTCATCCTCGAGAATCATAGGGGCCGGCACCCCTAAATTTCTTACCTTCTTAGTGCAAAATTTTAAAGTTCAGTCTATGACTCTTCCTCTTAAACCAACAACCTCATATTTTTCTTGGCATCCTAGGGACCTTTTTTAAGCATTTACTCAACCTTTTGTGCAGTTCTTTAGCATATTATTCTGACGAATAATTCATACTCTATGCTTAATTTTAACTAATTGTAGATCTAAAGCGCTATGGATTGAGACATTTAATGTTTTCATGTTGAGGTCATGTTTTTAACTATCAAATCTGTATTATTTTTGAACTCCCATTATTAATAATTTAGCCCATTTATTTTTCTTAAACCTCCCTTAAAAATGGTCCGATTCAACATCTTTTTTTTTTTTACTATCAATTTCTTAAGCCTTGCAGCTACTGCATGAACGACAAAAAAAAAAAAAAAAAAAAAAAAAAAAAAAAAAATCAGACTTTAGCTACCATCAATTTTGAATATTAATCACCTTTAAAAATGATCTGCATTGCTTTCAATTTTCTTTAACAAAGTTTTAGTGTATTTCTTTAATAACTACTGAAAACATTTTTATATCCAAAACTATACGCAAAATAAGTCCCTGGCCCCTTGAGGCCCGTTACAGGGCCTCTTGAAGTTTTTGCACCATAAGTTGTTATTAAATTGTCCCCTTTTAATCCAATCTTCATTTTTGGAACTTTTTTTCTTTCTCCCACGTTCTACATTCCAGTTAAAATCCTGGACTACCTGTAGTCCTATAGGGTCCAGTTCAGGGACTTTGAATTTTTTATTCTCCATGCACTCCTTCATTTTCTCACCTTCTCAGAGCATTATTTTAAGTTGCACTTTTGATTTTTCTTCCAGGACAAACACCCTCATATTTATATTGGGGCCCTAGGGGCTTTTTCAAAGCATTTACTCATTTTTTATATATTTCTTTAAAATAATATTTTAACGAATAATTCAAATTCCATACTTAATTTTGATTAATTGTAGATATAAAGAGTAAAATACGGAGATATTTTAATAGGTTTCCATGTTAGAGCCCTGCTTTTAACTATCAGGTGGCTCCTTTTGGGCCCCTTGTTTTAGCTCCCTTAAAAATGGTCCGATTGACATCCGATATCATTTTTTTTTTCAATAATTTTTTGTCATCCAGCTACTACATGAAAGTCAAGAAAAATTTGAAAGTAATTTTAACTAAGAGATTTCAGTCGTTTATTAAATATATTGTTAATGTTAAAAGAAATTTGTGAAAAATAGCACGAAGGAATACCTTCAACCGTTTTGAGGAGCATTCATTAGTTTAGTTCTAAAGGTCTAATTTCAATGGGATTTGGCTCATTCAACTTGGATAACAATTCGGCAGATGACAATTATGAAATTTTATGTTAGCTTCAGTTAATAGCTTTTTCGAACACTAATGAGGCATTATTTTTTTCGTATTTTACGGGTTTGATTTTTACGAAACACAAGCCGAGCACTTCCAGTGCAGTCCGCTTTCGGTTGTGGGGTTCCAAATCCTACACTAGTCGCTGTAGAAATTAATAAGATGCCTGAATTTAAGTTCATTTTAAAGATTTTCAAAAGATAAAAAAACATTCAAAATTGATTTTTGTTTAAGATCATTATAACGGGCCCCGCTCAACGCTGGGCGAGTCAACTAGTTTACATTATAAAGCAGAAATGTGTCTATACGTAAGTGTCAACAGCAGGCAATTAAATTCCAATTTTACTGTAATTTTTTTAACTTTTAAACCCTGCATATTTTCAATTTTTATGACGTTTAATGAGAAAAAAAAAATGTACAGTAAACTCCTGTCTAAGGCTGAATCCATCGAAATCGAGAAACTTTTCCGCAGTAGACAGTATTCCGCCTAAGACAAATTTAAGTCTATGTATATAGATTCGCAGGGCTTAAAAATCTTTCCGAGTTAGACAGATTTCTTTCTTACACAGAGTCGGAATTACAGAGTGTTTACTGTACTTACAAATGTAATTTATTTCAAAACTGTATTGTAATTTATTCAAAAATTGCATTGCAATTAACTTTTTTCTTATCCATTTGGAAAATGGTTGTTGTTATCAGCCGAGTACACTCAATATATATATCTACATATATATATGAATCCTTATGATGTCCGCATTTATGGAATACTTACGATGGCAAAAAAAGTATTAAAAACTACAAAAAAAAATAATAACTCAAAAACAAATTAAGATACAACTTTCGAACAAATAGCATTTAAAAGTATTTTTTTTTCCCCTACGACGGTGTAAAAATTGAAAAATGTACTATATTTCCAAGTTTACAAATTTGCAGTACAGAAAATTGTAAAACTGAAATTTCATTTAAAATTTGTAAGTGTTACCAATTGCAGAAGGAGATAAAACACAATTTTTCAACAAAATTTACAATTCAGATGTATGTAACATTTATTTTATTTAAAAATTTTATGCAATAAGTATTGGTGAAAATTTTGGAGAAAAATCAGTTTGCAAGTGGCGTTGTGATAATGAATTTTATACAATTTCCAGGCGGGGGGAGGGGGGGGGCATGAGAGCAGTTGAAGAGAAAAAGCATATTGAATCATCTAATTATTCTATTTCGGTTTAATTTTCAGATTTGTAATAAGTCAAATATTTTTACTATTTTGGGCATATTAAAAAACGATTAGACTTCAGTATGATTTTTTTTCTTTCTCCTCCATTTAAAAGATTTATTAAAAAAAAAAAAAAAAAAAAAAAAAAAAAAAAAAAAAAACTTTATGTGTAGTAATAAAAAAAAGTATAAAATAGAAGAAAGTTCTGTCTGACTAGTTTCATTGATCGACAATACGTGTGAAAAAATCAGTACCCACAGGAATGTATCAATAGGGGAGTTTTCTGTTGAGTGTTATTAGTTTTAATTAGGGATGCACCGAATAGTGATTTTTACCGAATACCGAATGCCGAACCGAATATTCTGCTAGCCGAATAGTAATTGTTGGACCGAATACCGAACATTCGGCTTCAAAATATTTTTATATTTCAAAGTTTAAAAGCATTAAAATGTTTTTTAAAACAATTTTACATAATAAAAGAAACTTTCATTTTGATAAATAAGAGCTTTTTATAAGAGCATTTAGTATTAAAAAAAACCTGCTTGAATTATTTAAGAAGCACAATTATGAAACTTTTTTAATTAATAAAATTTTTAATTTCATGGCTTCTTCTATGAATTAAAACAAACATTTTAAAATCAGAAGAAATGATGAAAAAATGGTTGAAGAAAATCTTTACAGCCTCATAATTGTCCTTTTTAAATAACTCAAGGCAATTTTTTTTCAATACAAAGTACAAATACTTTCAACTTAATTCTGAATAAAGTAATGTTTAGCTCATAGTTCTTTTGTTGTGAATGGTGGCATTTTCCACCCTTCACATCAAATCATATTTTGCAGAAATCAAAGCATGCGAGTTGAAAATATAGTTATAGTATCATATTTATTGTTAAAACAACAAACGAAAACACAAGTTTGACCTAGAGTGAGATGGAATACAATGTACTTATGACTCAATAAGTTGATTATGATTATGGTTTCATGAACAAAAATTGTTTGCCTTGATAGCTATTGCTAATCTCAAAAGTTTTTCTTTCTTGTTTAAGGACTTCTATTAGGGAAAAGCAAGAAACAGATTATTTACTAAACAAAATTTAGGAAGTTGCATCTGCACAACATTTATTCCTAAGCAGAATCCTCATAAATCACTATTTTAATCCTTCTCATGGTTAATTTTCTTAGTTATACTTTCCAACTAGCAAATAAATAATGTAAAAACATTCTATTTTATTAAAATATGATTTTCTTTCTAATTATTTTAAATATATATATATAAAAATTGACAGTTAAAAGTAGAAATTTCGGTAAGTTTTTAAAAATGTGTATTAAAAGATTTTATCAAGTTTTGGATTCAGCCGAATACTTTGATATTCGGCCAAACCGAATATTCGGCAGGCCGAATAGTTTCATATTCTGCTTAACCGAATAGTTTGATATTCGGCCTTACCGAATATTCGGTAACATGACCGAATACCGAATAGATGCCGAATATTCGGTGCATCCCTAGTTTTAGTAAAAATGTTTACTTTTATCGTTTGGAAATTATCAAAGACTTGACACCATGGCCCCCCCTAGAAAAATTATGTAGTTACGCCCATGATCATTACCATGACGGATACAGCCTATCAGATTTAAGAAGAAATTACCATGGCAAATGAAAGTGGAATTACAATCTACATCTTTACATTGCGATCGCAATGGTGTATCTGACAGTGCAGGTGCTGCTAAACCGTTGAGTGTACTAGAAGATATTCCTGTAATAACTAAAGAGATGCTTTTCAAGTTATTGACCTATACAAAATTAGAAGAAAACAAACAGAAAGAAAAAAATTACGGCAAAGTCAAGTGGAATCAGAAGAACCACATGACATACATTTTGATGGAAAAAAGGGCGATTATTTAGTTATCCTCCTCAGTCCTGAGACAAATATCACGATGGACAACATACACTGTTTAAAATTACTATAAACCATCTTCTAACATGTGTCATTCTACATATCAATGCGTGGTATATGGACGCATTTATTGAAAAAGTCTAGAAGTATTTTTAACGATTTTAGAAGTATTTAAAATTTTTTAAAGGATTTTCTTTAGTTTCTCGTACAGGCGCTATATTCGTGAAGAATATTTGACAAAAAATCTCTTGGGGATGACAAAATATAGGACAATGAAAAGATTGTCTAGTAATTTTCTTTGTGAACGACGTGTGCAGATCCGTGTACCTGTCACATGTTAATGTGTTTTAAATAACACAATACATCTAATTAACAAACGAAATTCGTTCACGGGCTCACTGATACGAAATGGCGCACTGTGCAAGTGGACGAGGCTGGGGAGAGAAAAGGATGTGGACACATAGGGCGACTTCAACGCTTCAGAATTCTCCAAGCTTCTGAATCTGTCAAATGACTTCGCTGAGACATCGTACTCATCGAAACAAAGCAATCACTGAATACCGATCATCCTTGTCTTCATTCTCTTTTATCCAGTTGAAAGTCAAATTTCATTCGCTGCCGCTGAAGCGACGTTTTTGACGTCGAACTCAAAATTTGCATACTCCATAGTTTGAAAACCAGAAAAATTTGCATTTGTGATTCTCTTCTTCTATTTTCGGCAAAAAAATTTCGTTTATATCTTTATTTTATATAAAACTTCAAATATCCTTTAATTGTTTTGAGCAGTGTATTTCGTAATTTGCGAATTATTTTATCACGTTTGCAGCCGAAGCCGAGTCAACGGCTAAAGATTTGTGAATGACGTAATCGAGGATTTTTTATTTGTTTTGAGTTATCTAGAATTTTCTGGAAGATGATGTAATTTATTTGTAGGTTTGATTGCAATTATAAGAAAAAATTCAGTCACTGAAAATTATTTTTATATTTTTTAATTTATTGTCTGGTTAATACATTTTGAAAATTTTGGTTTTCTTGTTTTTTTACAAACACACGTGCTTCATCTGTTTTCTTATCCGGCTCTAGTCGTTCCCGATCGCGATCACCTTAGTTACTGCTATAGCTGTTGACGGCCGGTGACTTTTTTGAGAAGCAAGTGAATAATTTACTGGAAATTTATCAGTTTAAGAAATGGTATGTTATTTATTATTATATTAAAATGAAAAAGCTCATCTGAAACTGTTTTACCTAGCTCATTACCTTTTATTTCAATACCTTTAAATTACACTATTTTGATATTGTGCATTTTAAATTTGTTTTACTCTCCCCAATATATCTGCTATTTTTTACGTCTCTTCAATAATTTGGTGATCTTTTAGTTTAGTATGGTTTATAAAAAGCTAAATGAGTCACAAACTCTTGTTTTTTACTATTTTGTATGCGTTTTTATCCCATGTATAAATTAATACCACCCAAAACTGAATAATTTGAAATCTCTATTTTTAAATCTTATGTAAAATAGCAGTTAAGTATTCTAATCCCTGTATATCTAAAGCTTCAACAAAATGGGATAGGAAATATGATTTGAATTTTTTTTTTTTTTTTTTTTTTTCATAGTATGTTGTCCTTTTAATATTTAAATGGTTTTTTAAGTGAAATTACCTATGTTTAGGAAGCTCACCCACTGTTTTCTTTTCTCCTAAATCTAATCGATCATAAATAATTTATATTTGAAGCTGATGACCCATATCCGAAAGTGCACTTCAAGCTTTAATTCACTAATAGGAGTTATAAATTATAACTCTTGCTCTGGGCATTTCCATGCGAATTTGTTAGTCTGTTACACAACTGAAAATCGCTATGCTTGTTGGCCACCGTTATTTTCGAAAAGCTTGCTTCGACTTATTCAATTGATGATATATCTTCGATAAACTGAGTCACATTTTCTCGTTTTAAAATACTGGTAGCTAAAAATCGTAGTATGTAACAGACAAACAAGTTCGCATGGAAATGCCCCTCTGCTACTTCGCCTGTTTTGAAAGGTTTACTATTCTTTCAAGTAAAATTATTTATAAAGCATGTGTGTGCATTAAAAAAAAAATATTTTTCAGCCTGTCTTTATCGCTTGATTATGGTCAGGGCACCATAGGAAATTAGTGCAGAATCCCTGCAGAAATTTAGTAGTATCTAAAGTTGTATTTTTTTTTCTCTACAGGCTGCCTAAAAAAGATTAAAAACTGCTTTTAATTTTTGACATGTTGGAGATTCATAGGTAATGTAAATTGCAAAAGTTTTATAAATCAGGTAGAAATCTAAATTCAGATTATAAATATGAAATAAAGAACCTTGCCATTAACCGCCTTTAAAATATGGCAGCTTTTAATTTTCTATATGCTCCTTGGTGTCCTATATTTAGGAAAACTTGATGCTCTGATAAGAAAGTGTAAAAGTTTCATCGATCTGTGACCAAAACTTCCAAAGTTACTTTAAGCTTGTTGAAATTTCAAATTTTTCTGGCATTAAAAAAAAGTGATCGTTTTTAGTGTTGGAAAAATCTGAAATTTCATGAAAATCAATGTACTCAGGTTCATATAAAAAACAAAATTGGTACTAGTTGGTTATCTAGTTGACCAGTTTCGCCAAATTATACAAACCGCCAAACTTCCAAATTATACAAATCGCCAAAATTATAGCCAAATTATACATATTGACATGATTTTTATTTTAAATAACGAAAAAACAAATTAGTAGAATATGAATAGTAATATAAAAAGTTGAAATAAAAATAACTTAATGATGTTTTAAACACATGGTATCATATTTAATGTCATTTAATGCTACGTTCACAATCATACATTATTGGCATTTAATCTTTTAGTTTTGCGATGGTGTTTTGATCTACGGGATAACCAAGTACAGTTGAACCTCTCCAATCCGGCATGTATGGGACTCGGGCGATGCCGAATTACGGAATTTTCCGGATTACGGAAATTCTAAGATACTGCAAAAATTTTTGTCAATTTCCTTCCTTGTGGGCAGGGGGGGGGGGGATATTTTAGGAATTAAATAACGAAATTTAAAAAATATAACGCTATCATCAGGAGCATTATATAAATTGATTTAAAAAAACTATTCAATGCAAGAAATAAAGAAATACACGTTTTGTATTTATGAGAAACGGATTTCTGAAAAAAGTATTAGGGTCATTCCATGCCATATCAACCAGTGACTCAATCTGACCCTTTCCGATTTCAATGAAACTGCTAGGGATCATTCTCTATGATGATATAAATTAGAGCATATTTTTATTTTTTGTTTATCACTTTAAATTTTTATACAATTATTTAAATTTTGAAAAATCAGCATTTTTTGACTTGCATAAATATTTTCAATTTTGAATTTCTCAAGTTCTATCTAACATAGAAAATTTTATGACCACTCATTTCAAAGAGGAGTTTATAAGGTTTAATTTGATATGCTAGTCGACTATATATAGTTAAAATAAATAAAATTTTAAATTTTTTAAAATTTAAAATGTGAAAAATTTTTAGTTAGTCATTTTTAAAAAATTTGAAAAAATTGTATGTTTGTTGTAATATTATAAGCTTTAAATTCTGAAATTTTTAGAGTGGGATCTCAATGGAATCAGGAGTTATTAAATAAAAGCAAAAATTACCATTAAAATAGCAATTTAATTCTGTCTATTTTGTTATTTATTTATGATTTGTATGGTAATTTTTAGCTTTTATTTAATAACTCCTGATCCCATTGAGATCCCACTCTAAAAATTTCAGAATTTAAAGCTTATAATATTACAACAAAAATAAAAAATTTTCAAAATTTTTAAAAATGACTATCTAAAAAATTTTTAAATTAAAAAAAAATTAAATTTTATTTATTTTAACTATACATAGTCGACTAGTATATCAAATTAAACCTTATAAACTCCTCTTTGAAATGAGTGGTCATAAAATTTTCTATGTTAGATAGAACTTGAGAAATTCAAAATTGAAAATATTTATGCAAGTCATAAAATTCTGATTTTTCAAAATTTAAATAATTAATTGTATAAAAATTTAAGGCGATAAACACAAAATAAAAATATGCTCTTATTTATATCATCATAGAGAATGATCCCTAGCAGTTTCATTGAAATCGGAAATGGTCAGGTTGAATATTGAATTTTTTTGGTTGATTTGACATGAAATGACCCATTAAGTTTGTTTGCAGCAAATAAAGTAAATCGTCATCCAAATCGATTAACGAAAATTTATGATTGAAAAACTAAATGAAATAAAAAGAAAATTACTTATAATATAAGAAAAAAAGGAGACGTCTGTTGGTACATAACCATCCAGAGCGCAGGATGATCCCTCTCCTCATGGCGCTCCTCCAGCACACTCGTGCCAGCGTCCACTTGACCTTAACCCTTTAAATCCCATGATAAAATACGTTCTAGAAATAGAAAATTTAATTTAACACCAGAAAAATTCAATGGCTAATTTCGTTTTATTTAAATACGGAATATTCTGGTATTAGTTAAAGCAAATATTGCTGTTTTAATTTTCTGGTGGGAATTAAGATATACGAATTAAAATATCTCGGGCGGTTTGGGATCCAGAGGGTTAATCCGAGGCGAAGAATTTCTCCTGGCGTAGCTAACAGATCAGATATGGGCAGGGTTGTTATTTTACCGGGTGGGTTTTTTCAAAATTTCAACTTTAAATTACATATATAATGTATTGTAATATATTTCTTAATATCAGTACACAACTCATAAAATTTATAACCATCACCCCCCCCCCCCCCAGCCCAAAGAAAAGAAATGTCCTAATTATACCATCACAATTTTTAAAAGAAATAATTGTTAGTTAATCTCTGTAGCATGTGTAATAAACACAAACAAATGTTTTCCCATTAAAAAAATACTTTGATGTGTAACGTGTTCTATGTTATACAATAGAAACTCATAACAAAATACCATATATGCTTAGAATCCTAATTGAATTATGTTGACATGAAGAATTACTTGGCTTATTCTATTATTTAGTAATAACAAAAAAAAAAAACTTATAAATTATTACTGATAATCAATTTATCTAAAAGCAAAGCATAATTTTGATTACTGTCATTGATTTATCTATATTTGTAATCAATTAGCTGCTTTAAATTTAGTAATAAGTACATTTTTTTTTCAAGCATTCTGAACCACCTCCCATAACCCCCAAAAAACCTCAAAAAGCCATGATAAAACCCAAAAAACCCAGTGGGTTGGGTTTTTTCTGAAAAAACCCGGGTATTTAACAACCCTGGATATGGGGAAGGTTATTCAAATCGGAAAAAAGCTCTCTCTTTAGTGTCTTATTCCCAACATCTTTCTATTGTCGTTGAATAAGTGATTGATGCTAGATTTGTTGCAATCAAGGGGTGGCGAATTTCTCAGGGAATTATCACCCAATAGAAAAAAGAATCACTAAAGACTACAGAAATCTTTCACACAATTTACTGTAACAATAATGTTCATCCCCACGAGATTTCCCTTTGTACAAGACACCTGAATTGAAGATAAACTTTAGGAGGGATATCTGAGGGATTAAAGGTTTCACATTAGGAAGTAACTACCCACGTATTGTGTTGCTGACAATTGGGCATACAAAGGCGAGGGAGAAGAATGTTAGCAACAAATTTTTAAAATGCGGCCATTTCCGGTATTCTGAGTCCAGCTAAATTTTCGGCTTCCGCTGCAAAAGTGTTAAAGCGCAAAATTTTATACAGTAGACTCCCTCAAATCCGCACAGCTTGGGACCAGAGGTTTTGTGGATTTTAGAATTTTGCAGATTTCTGGTCATTTCATTGTTTACATTTTTAAAAAAGTAATTTGAATGTAATTAATAATAAAATCAAAAGTATAATGAATGCTTACAATATACTGTAATATTAAAATAAGTAACAAACTAAAATAACAAAAATTTAGTTACTTTTTAACAGGGCTGGCAGGTTTCTTTTGTAGTGGAAAAAACCAGCCGGAAGAAATAGGTTTCTTCCAAGTGGAAGAAATGGAAGAAACTGTTTTTCTTCTAAAATTTACCATATACTTTCAATTTTGTAAGATATAATAAATATTTTCTTCCTGTAATGTTATATGAATTAATTCCATTGGACCAAAACAAATTTAATTAAATATATATGCTAAATTAATAATTACATCAGTTTTTTAGCCAAGATCTCACACACCTGTCTAAAGATCTTCAACCATTGGCTAAATGAAATTTTATCCAAAATTAAAATACACAAAATTAATTAAATGTTATTCATTTCAATTTAGCTAGCACATTTTTTTAATTATTTAAATTTCTAAAACTAGTAGTAAATAGTAGGGATTCTTTACCAATTGTACAATGAAACCCATTTAAATAAAAGCTTTTAATTTACATCAATTTTATTAATGTAAGTAATATACAATAATTACTGTAATATTAAAAGCTGAATATTAAATTTTTAATAATATTGTATTAATCAGAGATTGTTCAAAAATATGGTTTCATTTTCGGCCCCGGTTTTGCCAAAAATGTGATTGAAAATTCAGTTTGACTGAAACTCTCGGTATTAAAAATTCTTGTTTCTTCCTTCGGAAATTTCAACATAAGTCATTGATTTGAACTGTATCAGCTCTAATAAGTATATTCCAATGAACTTTGTTGCTTATAATTATCAGTCATGAATTAGCAATCAACTTATAAAAAAGTTTGAGTTTAACCTGCATTAGTGTTTCAAATATTCTTTGAGAAAGTCTAGAATAATAAATGATCATTTACAAAAATCATTATAGAAAAAAAATCACGATGTATATGGGTCATTTTCAAAAAACTTGTACATTCTATGTCCCCCAACTTTAAGAATTTTTAATAACTAAAATAAAGTTTAAAAAATAAAATTTAAGCATTTAAATTACTTGTCTGACTGTTTAGAGTAAATGTGGGCTAAATATTACCAGAAATTAAAAATAATATTAGTCTAGTTATGGTTTCAATGTGTCAGCTATAGCTAAAATGCTATGTCCCCTCTTCCCTTTTTACTTTTTCAACTGCTATAAAAATATAAATCAATTGTCAAAAGTGTTAATTTTTTCAGTTGTGACAATTGTTGTATGTCTTATCTGTAGCATAGACAGTATAATATATTTTTTAAAACTTGTTTTTTATAAAAATGGAACAATTTATTGTTGTCCCCAGATTTTTTCCCCTCTGTTACCATATTTATTGTAATAAATTGTTACTACTAAATGTTCAACACAAGATTCTGCAGTTCTTCGAACAGTCCATTTTTAGATGAGGCCACCATTTTTTAAATTATTAAGTTATTTTCACCGTGGTGTTGAAGTAAAGCATTTACGAGATAAGGATGTTTTATTCAGTTTCCCCTCTGTTACCAGCTTATTTATGTGAAATTTATTTTTTTTTTATACTTTTATAAAATTTTAACCATAAGATCAAATGGCGC
Organism: Maratus speculifer; assembly: GCA_964019185.1. Taxonomy (NCBI): domain Eukaryota; kingdom Metazoa; phylum Arthropoda; class Arachnida; order Araneae; family Salticidae; genus Maratus; species Maratus speculifer. The sequence continues at coordinate 24,065,385 of OZ025289.1, read as the reverse complement.
TTTTTAAATAAAAGGCTTAGTTTTTCTTGTTTTTTAATTCACTTTGTGCTGCTAAAATTATTTGTAGTTTTTCCCCCTCTGTTACCATTCCCCTCTGTTACTATGATATGGTAACAGTGTGGAACAAAATGTAACAGAGTAAGAAACTACTAAAAAAACAAGTTTATTTGAAAATTGTTCTTGAAGGCTGCACATTCCCATTTCATGTTCTTAGAACAGAATTAAAAATATGCATTTTTCTTTTTAAATATAAAATAGTAGTTTTTGTGGTGAGCTAGTTGCCACAAACATTAGACTAATTTTCTCAAACAAAATGTTTCTTTAATTTTAGTCATTTATATTTATGAATCAATACTACTTATTTATGAAAAAATTATGCAGCGTGAAATACCACTATTTTCGAATATAAATTTTTGTAAAAGCCTTTAATTCTTGCTTGGTCTGTTTCAAATTTTAGGATATCTTATAACACATGATAAAAATGTATTAAAGAAGAAAAGATCATTATTTAAGTAGAAAAGAATTTATAAAAAAGATACACCGCGTCAAATACTACTATTTTCAAATAATAATTTCTGTAAAAATCGTTATTTCCTGGGTTAAAGCGTCATCCAATTGGCACGCGAATTTAAAATTTGAAAATCTAAGGTGAGCTGTTTGAAATTGAAACACAGATTATAAAATATGATAAAAACTTATAAAAACAATGCCACATGAAATACCAGTATTTTCGAATAGTAGTTTTTTGCAAGTATCTTAAATTCTGCCTTGATCTGTTTGAAATATTGAAACTTCATGATAGTTTATAATACATAATAAAAAGTTACATAAAAATTGCCTGGTCTAACCCATTATTTTTGAATAGTATTTTTTGCAAAAATACTAAATTCTTTATAGCACCACTACCTCGACTAATATATGATGAGATTTTTTTTAAAACTAAGCAGTGTGTTTGTCATAGCACATGATATAAATTTACAAAAGAGAATGCCCGCCAAATACCACTATTTTCCAGCAGTAATTTTTGTAAAAATCTTAAATTCTTTCTGGATATGTTTGAAACATTAAGATTGTATACAATACATTATATAAACTTATAAAAAAGTATGCCACATCAAATATCACTCCACTATCCATCAGCGTTCCCTTCGGTTACTATTTTTTCCACTCTGTTACCGTCAATTTAAGCTGGTTTATTTCACTGAAAAATTTATCAATCATTTTGAATAATTAATTGTATAAAGTTAACTAATATTTTATTTATGTAATATTTTTTTATAATTTAACTGAAAAAATGCGAATGCACATTTAATTGAAACTTATGATTTTTCCAAAAAAGTGACAGAGAGGAAATCCTTTGTATTTTACAAAAATAAAAATAATAACAAAACAACAGTTAGGATTTTCTGAAAGTAGCAATAATGTAATCAAAGAAAATGTGACATTTACTGTTTTAGGTGTTTTATTTTTTGTAATAAAAATTTATGACTGTTTGTAACAGAGGGGAACATTTTACTGTTACAAGTTCATACTTTATTATTTATTTGACGTTCCAAATCAAAAAGTGAACTGCTGTTTTCAGTTTTATATACAAGAGATGTTTTAGTATCATCTAATATTTTTATAAGTTGTATTTAAAAAAAAAAAAAAAATTAATGAAAAATTTCCCAAATGTACAAGTTTTTTGAAAATGACCCATATACTTTAAACTAAAATATTTTTTAATTAAATGAAATTCATATAATTGGGAAATCTTCCTGTGTCATTGATGCATTAATTATGTTTTATTGTATATGAAAATAGTTTTTGGGTAATTAACAATTGTGCATAATTAATAAATACTGCACATATAATTAATTTACATTTTTTATGTATTAATTACCTTAAAACATACAATTAAATTACTTTTTTTTTTTTTTTTTTTTTTTTTTTTTGCCTGAAACTTTGAATTTTCTGAAAATTGGTTTTGGTCTTTGAAACCTCTTGGTCAATCCTAGTATTTAAAAAAAAAAAAAAAAAAAAAAAAAAAATCATTAAAATTCTAATTTTTCTTTGTACAGTGCAGCAAATGCAGCATAGTACAGCAAAAAAAAAAAAAATATTAGTAGGCAATCAGTTTCTCAACTTAAATTTGATGAATGCAAAAAATGAAGATTTTTTTTTTTTAAAGTCCTACACTTCAAGATAATTTAAAAGCATTTTGACATACCCATAGATACTTTTAGAACACTACAGCATTGAGGTATTCATGCAAGATGTTAGTATAAATAATTAAAAACTTTTTTTATTTACTGTGTTGCACAGTTTAAAATAAGACATTTTTATATGAAAATAATATATTTTTATATGAAAAATAAACAATTTGTAGGTGTTTTTTTTCTCTTTTTATATAAATAGCGTAATTAATAATAATTTAAAAAAAATCCCTCTACCTCTAGAGTAGTAAAAATCCATCACCTGAAAATGTCTGCTGAACCTGAAGTAGTTTGTTAGAAAAAAAAAAAACTTATCAAATTAAAATAATAATATTAATTAAATTTTCCAATTTAAATTTCATGTAATTATACTAACTTTAATTCTTTTCCATAGTTAACTTTGAGCATTGGTTTTGGTTTCTGATAGTTTCTTCCATTTCTTCCAGTTTTTTCCAGTTTCTTCCACTGTCCTGGAAGAAATAGGTTTCTTCCAGGAAAAAACCAAACCCTGCTTTTTAAATGATTAAAATACTAAAAGCAAAGATCAAGTTAATAATCAATATTGTACAATCGCATATTATATTCATTATAAAGATGAAATGTATTTTTCCTAAATTCTTCAATGAAACTTACCTCATAAAGGTACATCACTCATTCACATCAGCATCATAAAATAATGAAGCTTTATTTCAAGTTTAGCCAGACTTAATAACTAAAAAAGCTTGATTAATACATAAATATATTTGATAAGATTGTGATTACCAATCAGCAATATCTTTTTTTTTTTTTTTTTCAGAAATAAATCATCCTTTCTTTATGAAAAAACATGAATTCAGTAACCTTAACAAAAATTATAAATTAAAAAATATATGGAACTTATATAAAACTAAAAAAGTCAAATTTTGCCCCTACATTTGAATTGAATGTTTCATTGTTTAGATCCATAAAATATGTGTGGATTTTAGAGAGTTGCAGATTTTAGGAGTGCGGATTTGAGGGAGTCTACTGTATTTTATAACGATACCAGCACACTTCGCAAACATAAAATAAATAAACGTAGGAAAACATAAAATGGGAGGATATATGTATATATATGACAAAATACATAACAGAGGGGGAAAAATAGGGGGGGGGGGAGAAATGTGCCGGATAATAGTTTTCCGGTTTATAGAATGCCGGATTAGAGAGGTTCAACTGTAATACCAAAAAATCAAAGTAACTTTTGGAAAACTAATGATCTAACTTTTTTTTCAACATAATTTTTATCTTATTTTGAATGCTTTTGTGATTTACATATCTGCAATAAATAAAAAGATTGAATTGCTGTTCAATTTTGACAGATAAAAAATTGAACTGCAATGCAATCTTTTTGTGGTGTAGTACATGTACAAAATATGTAAAAAAAAAAAAAAAAATAAGAATATTACAAATTTAAATAGAATTATTTGTTCCATGTTTATTAAGTAAAATATTTAAATAAATAGTTAAAAAACAAGTAATTATTGTTAAGTAAAATAAAATTATAGAAAAATATTAAAATAAAGTAGTTAAGATACAATACTAAATGTAAATGATGAAGAAAAATCAATCTTTTTCTATGAAGAAAAATACTTGCCTTTCTTAATAAACAAACAAAGCTTGATTAATTTTAAAATATTCATTTTATACAACAAAAATTATCCTTCCCCTCAAATTACAAACACCACCAAATGGCCATTGAAAGTTACATTACGCTGGGACCAGGGCCGTGCTTAGGACTTAGGCGGCCCTGGGCGAAATATATTTTGGCGGCCTTTTTTTCCGAAAATTTTTAATCGGATATAAAATGTTATAAACCGTACAAAATGTATCACAAGAGTGAAATTAATATGAACTTTTTAACACAAAAAATTGGAAAAAAAGACATAAGAATTATTACCAAAAGAATCAAATTTCACTTGCACATCAGTATTTATAATAATCCTTTTAGCTTACCATTTTTTGGCTTTTCATGATAAATTACAGTTCATTTTAATTTGTAGGTTTTAGCATCATAAATCGCACGTAATCTATACCTATATTATAAAGAGGTAAAGTTTGTTTATATGTAGGGACTAATCTCTGGAACTACCGAACGGATTTCAAAAGTAATGGTACCAAAATGATGGTGCTCTTCCCTGTTCAAACATAGGCTATATCTTATGTCGATGCCACTAACCCAGGGAGTACAGGCGCAAAATAGCAATTTTTAAACAATCTTGAGAAATAACGAACCGATTAAAAAAAAAATAATGATTCAAGATGATGGTGACAGTCCTTGGTTCCAACATTGACTATATTTTATGTTGGCGTCATTACCCCATAGGAAACAAAAAACTTTCTAAAGATGCAACTGTTGTATTACTGAAGGACATAGAAACATAACGTTAGGCTTGTTTGTTATTTATAAGATATAAATGATCTCAAAGAGCGTTTTCCAAAAATACGAAATTTAAAAGCGGTGAAAATGGGCGAAAAGTGTTCTAAATTGCAATTTTTAATCCATCTCGGAAGTTCGGACCGATTAAAAAATAATGATGTCAAAATGATGGTGATAGTCGTTGCTCCAACATAGGCTACATCTTTAGGTGTCACTTCTCAAAAGTGGTTCAGGAGCAAAAAAAGTTCTAAAAAATGTGACTTTTGCGTTACTGACGGACCTAGAAACATAAATTTTCGGATGTTAATTACTTATAAAATATAAATGATTTCCAAGAACAATTTCTAAAAAATATGAAATTTAAAAAGGGTAAAAAATGCGCGAGATGAGATATAAAAACTTTCTAAATTGAATTTTTTAAGCAATCTTAGGAAGTAACTAACTGATTTAAAAAATAATGATGTCAAAATGATGGTGACAGTGATGATGACAGACTTTAACAAAAGCTATATCTTATGTCGATGTCGTTACCCCAAAAGGGGTGCAGGAGCAAAGAAAAGCTCCAAAAATACGATTTGTGTGTTACTGAAGGGCTTAGAAACATGAAATTTAGAATGGTAGTTACTTATAAGATAAATATGGTCCCCAAAAACATTTCCTAAAAAATTCGAAATTTAAAAGAAGGGAAAATAAGCGAAAAGTGTCCTAAAAACGTTCTAAATGGCGATTTGTAAACAATCTCAACAAGTATCAAACCGATTCCAAAAGTAAATTTGTGGCGATGGAGCCTGTTAAAAAATAACAAACATAAGCTATATTTTATGTTCGGGATGCTATCAACAGAGGGTTTCACAGTAGCAAAAAATATTCGAAATGTCTATCTTCCTAAATTGTATAAAGGTCAATTAAATAAAATGTAATAAATTAATTCAAAAACTATAAACCAGGGGTTATATTAGGTTTGGTTTATGTTGGGCTCAGTAGAGTGAAAAAGATTAAAGACTTCATGCTTGAATCTTGTGTTAATTTTACCATTTTTTAAAGGAATAGTAAAAATGTTTTATATAGAAAAAATCTCAGAAAATTTCCTTTAATCTATATTATAAAGGCCAAACGTATCTATGCGTAACGCATACGTCATTTTGCGAATGGCAACACTTTCAAATTTTAAGTGAAATTTCGGTATTGCAATTTTTGCTACTACAAATTTTTGAAGTTCTAGATATAGCACATTTTCAATTTTTACACCATAGTGTAGAAAAAAAAATGTACTTTTGAATGAAATTTGTTTGAAAGCTGTATCTTAATTTGTTTGTGAATTATTAATTTTTTTGTAGTTTTTATTACCGTTTTTCTAATTGTGGCAACAGGAGTACTCCATTTTATTATTAAAAGCAAAGGAAAAAAGGGGGGAAAATGATTACTGGGTCTTTATGTTGCCATTTTCTCATTAAAAGGAGAAAAATTGAAATTTAAATATCTTCTGTTATAAAACCCGGTGAATTTTCATTTAATTTACAAAATTTGATTTACACGTAAAACAATATCAACAGTTTAACATCTGTTTCAACTAACAGCATTGAGACTTCAAGTTTTGAATGAAAACACAATTTATTCAACTTTGACTTAATCGTAGATTTTTTTTTTTTTTTTTGAAAAGGTGAATACAGATACGAAATGTGCATTTGTAAATTTTCATAAAAAAAAAAAAAAAAAAAAAAAAAAATCTATGATTAAGTCAAAGTTGAATAAATTGCGTTTTTTTAATTTTGTATTACTAGCATAAGAATCTTAGTTGATAACTTTATCATAATAACAGATCTGTATTATTTTTTTGCTTCTTTCATGTACGATTAAAGTTTAATTTTAACAATTTCTACAACTGAGTTTTATAGAAATAGTATTTTGTTAATTTAACGTTAAATATCATTTGTTTAAGAGTTAGAGTTACCAATATAAAATGCATTTTTTATTATAACTAATTTCGTAGGTTTATTATAAGTCAAATGAAACAGTTCCTTCTTAAACATTTTCTTTCGTCAAAATTTGACGGGTTCTACCTTGTTATATTAATGGTCAACAGCGCCTAGATATGTTTCATATATATTAACACTGTACAAGGATTACTGAAAGAATTATCATAATAGCTAAAAATGTATGAATCGATATGTACTACTTTGAATTCTAATATTTTTATTTTTGCTCATTTTCATTTTTTGAATTTGTATACTAATTTTATTAATTAAAAAGTAGCTCATTTTCTGTATTTGTAAGAAGTTATGTCAGAAAACTGTGTCTTCATTTGTCGCAAATTAAATCAATGAATCCCTTTTTGGGAAGAAGTCCTACTTAAAAATATATTTACAAGTTAACATTAAAATAGAAAGAAAACATTAAACCTATAATAATACATGCGAAACACATTTAAAGACGAAAATTACTACATATTTAAAATGTTATATTTAAAATGATTAAGCAAAAGTCTCTTTTTTAATACTTTCCAATAAAGTTCCAAAATATTTATGATTTCGATTTACCTGTCCGTCTGTCCGCGCTCTAGCTTCCGTAAATAACTTGGATTGACCTGAAAATTTTCGACATTATTGACGTTTACCCTAGCAGAACTTTGTTTCAAATGAAGGTTCTAGCATCAGGGCCGTAGCTAGAAGTGTACGATAGGGGGGTGGGGGGGGGGGCTCAGGGGAATATAGAGGGGGCTCAAGGGAATGTAGGGGGGGGGGGCTCATATTTTTTTGTTCTCTCTCTAATGCAGAAAGATAAATTAGTGCATATTCACATTGTAGGTACTATGTTTCTCATTAAACTGTTTTAATAACTTCATTTTATGCTAAGAAAAGTATATGGTGATGAAAATTTTGAATGTATAACTGGTGCAAAATTAAACATCCTATTAGCTTCATATGTACCAATAAGGATGAGGGAGTGTTGAAACACATATTTTAGATACAATTTAGTAACTTTGCAAAACTGTGAAAGGGTCTCAAAACTAAATTAGATTTTTGAACAGAATTTCATTTGAATTTTCGGAACATTTAGTGACCTTGGAACTTTTTCCAGGGGGGGCTCAAAATATTTTAGGGGGGGGGGGGCTGAGCCGCCCATAGCGCCCCCTTAGCTACGGCCCTGTCTAGCATGATTAGTTTATTTACAGGGACAGTCAAGGGTGTACCGTTATGTTATAGCCTAAGGAGAAAAATCGTTTCAAATGAATTTTATAGATTTTACCCCTGTCCAATACATTACAAATTATATGCAAAGAATTGAATATATGGACGCCTATGAATGATAATTTCTGAGAATGTGTTTTCAGTAGTTTTACAAATTCGTTTAAAATAAATTGTAACCAACTTGTCAGGCTCGGATTGCGCCTGACAAGTCAAATAGACTCTTCATAAAAACTAGTAAAATGTAAAAGCAACATCAACTTTTTTGCGGCCCCAAATTTTGGCGGCCCTGGACAAATGTCCGGCTCGCCCCCCCTTAAGCACGGCCCTGGCTGGGACTACGATACGATAATGATTATTTCGATTAAATATTGACCATCCTAACTAGTAAACCAGATGTAGATCCCAAATTTGTTTCTTAACTAGCAGGGATAAGAAAATAGTAATAGAACAATAAAATAATTTTATATAGCAAAAATTATCCTGCCACTCGAATTACAAACACTACCAAATGACCATTGAAAGTTATATTATGCTGCAATTACGGTACAATAATGTTTATTTCGATTAAATATCAATCATCGTACGTCTAAGAAACATATTATTTAACACTGCATAATTTAAATTGAAAGACATTAAAAAAAAAAAGGACGAAGTTAAAAATGATTTAAAAATAGATATTGTTATAGAATTATTGGTACTTACGTATTAACCCCACCGCAGCAGAAGTTGCGCTAATGCGGCAATAAAAAATAGTCTTGTTTGCATATGCACGCAGTTTGGATTCCTTTTTGTCTTGTTTGCTAATTTTTGACACACAAACTCATTTTCATATACAAAATTAATTTCATTTTCATGCTGATTTTTCACACACAAACAGTTGAGAGAATGTGGGGCAGTGCTTGAGAGACATAGGGGGACAGCAAGACATCATTTGGAGTCTTATTTATCAGAGTTCATGTGGCAGCAGCATCAGATGAAAGAAAATAGACTGTTTTGAATCTATGTTAAACTCTATATCGGCACATTTTCCACCAAAATCCGATTAACTACTTTGTTTTTAAATAAAGTGTTTTGAATTTTGAAAATGCTTTTATTTTAAATAAAGTATTTTATTTTGATTTGTCGCAAAAATTTTAGATGTAGATTGGCAGTACTTAAAAACTGCCAAATCTGTAGCTGCGGTGGCATTAATACGTAAGTACCAAATTATTTGTACTGCGTTAGCCACTAACTTCAGCATCATCTTTAATTTCATTGCTTACATCTGAAAAAAATGTGCAGATTTCTGGTATTCATGGACAGTCTACTGTATTCATAATGCTTTTAAAAAGATATAATAAAATCATAAAGTAGAGATGGAATTCTCTCAGCAAACTACCAAGTTTTTAAAGACAGCTCCACAAGGCATGCATACTTTATCTCTGTTTCACATAAAATGTTTTCCTTTTTAAAGTTCTGTTCATATTGTTTATTTAAGTGATGTATAAACTTTTTATTGAGATTATCTTGTTTTTATTTTATTTTGAGGCAATAGGAGTGTCATGATAGTAGTTTAAAAAAATGTCATTAATTGTTGATTTGGAAAAATTGTATACCCCGAAAAATAAATACATCAGGAGATTTTTTTCTTGGAAAATGAGTATGAACCCTGTACCCATCAATTGCGTAATAAAAGGAAATTTTGTAATATAATGCATACAATGTATAATATAATGTGTAATTTTATTAAACATTAATTTGCAGAAAGTTTTACGGGCACAGAAAATTTTTGGTTTAATACTAATCTGACTGGAAGGTGGCAGTTCAGACAATCACCTCATTGAGTTGATGGATGAAAATCTAAGATTAATTAAATATCGAATCGCATATTGAAACACAGTCTCCCAAGTCATATCTTGGTGGCAAAAGTCTGAAAACCCGATCTTAGAGGTTGCCTTGTAGGTTTCAAATTGTGCTTTCCTGCTCCCAGTCCTCCATGTTTTCATGCTGGGAAACATCATGGTAAACCTACGAGTCAACTGCTAAAATCTGGTTTTCAGGTGTTTTCGTCTAAGATGAGACTTGGCAGACAGATTATAATTTAATACGCGAATTGACATTTAACTCATTATAAGATATCATCCATGAACTTGATGAGGTGATTGTCTGTGCTGCTGCCTCTTGGTCTATTTTTTTTTTTTTTTTTCCATTCAAGAAAGTATCTTTAGTTCAGGGTTCGATTTAAACGGTATCGCATTGCAATTTGCGATTCAAATTTAACTAAAATGTGATCCAAGAAATGCATTAAATCGCAGTCATTGCGATGCATATTTCCCACACCCTTTGTTATGTCATGTACACTTAAAGTTAAAATTTAAAGATGTTTTTACACGACATACGTTGTTTTCACTCTCCCCAAGTGTTCATTTACAATGGAAGTACAGCGAGACACCATTGCTGGGTGCAGTTTTCCCAATATACATTATTCTGTGGTAAACACATGATTTGTTCCCGATCTGATGCTGTGATTGATTACTGAATCACTGTTACTCGCTAATCACGGCGTTTGCTCATAGAAGTTTGACGTGCGTGTTGTGGTCGTTCTAAAATGAACACTCGCAGAAAAATGGAAAAAGGAAGCAAAATTTTAATGAGGTTGAGTAACTAAAACAATGAAGTTTCAGAAATTTCGTAAATAGCCTGTAAATAATATGAACAAGAGGTATTTTTTGTGTAATAATAATACTTGTGTACTTAACTTAAATGAAGATTTCATTTTTTTTTCTTTTCAGATTTGTTTTATTTTAAATTATAAAAATTGTATTTCTGAGTTTTATGGCTTATTAAAAAATATTCACCCTCACAACAAATATATTTTTACTTTTTTCTATCTTCAATAGAAAAAAGTATTGTAATCGAAATTTTTTTCGACTTCCGGTTTTCAACAGATTTACACGTTTTAGGGGCCAGATTCCAAAACACATGTTTTTACAAAATGTCTGTCTGTATGTCTCCATTCTACCATCAAAAAGTGTATGAAGTTATGCATAGAATTGAACCAAATTTTTTGTGAGTGTTTTTGGCTGTGGCATGCAGGTCCTCCTTCAGTTTTGAAATATTCCGCCGGAAGGGGCTGCTCATGGGTGCAAGTTTTCCGTCTTTTAAAAATTCCTGAGGACGGAAGCGAGACGGAAAAATCTCTGACGATGAAAAACGATCGCGAAAATGAAGCGTTTTATGCCGAAAGATCGCTAAAAAAGACACGATTTTTCATCAAAATTTTATGAATAAAACATGATTTTTGTCAAATGATCGCGGAAAAGGGCGTTATTTCTATCAAAAGATCGCTGATAAAAGCGCTATTTCATTCAAAAGATCGCAAAAGGACGCGTTTTTTGTCGAAAAAATTGCGGAATAAACGTGATTACTGTCGACGGATCTCAAGAAAAACGTTATTTCCGTCAAAGAATCTGTCGAGGAATCGCAGAAAAGATGCGATTTTCCTCAAATGATCGTCGAAAAAACGCTATTTCTGTCAAAATTGCAATGAAACTAAGATTTTTGTCAAAATATCGAGGGGAAAATCTGTTTTTCGTCGAAAAGATCGTAAAAAAAGACACGATTTTTTTCGAAAGATTACTGATAATACGTGATTTTTGTCAAAAGATCGCGGAAAAAAGCACTTTTTCTGACAAAAGATCGCAAAAAAGACGCGTTTTTTGTCAAAGAATAGCAAAAAAAACTGCGATTTCTGACGAAGGATCGCGAAAATGACGCAGTCTCTTTCAAAGAATCGCGAAAAAGATGCGATTTTCGTCAAATAATACCAGGAAAATCGCTATTTTTTTTTTTTCAGAATTGCGGAAAAACACGATTTTTTTTGTCAAAGAATAGCGAAAAAATCGTGAATTTTCTTCAAAAGATCGCGAAAGAGTAGCGAATTTTTGTCAAAGGATCGCAAAAAAGTAGCGAATTTTTGTCAAAGGATCGCGAAAAAGTCACGAATTTTTGTCAAAAGATCGTGGGAAAAAGCGAATTTCGTCAAATGGTCATGAAAAAAATGTGAATCATGCACGCGTATATTTGTTCACTCGGTGTGGGTGTGGGGGGGGGGGGGAGTGGAGTAATTCAAAATATTTTCAGTCCTGGCAAAATTTCAAACTTGCACCCATGGGGCTGCTGCAATTGGGATTTTTGTGCCATTTTCAATATTGTACCGACCAAAAGTATATGAAATAATGCATCGAATTGACCCAAATTTTATGTGTATGACTATGGCTAGTTGGTCCTGCCTGAATTTGAAAAATATCTGCCGGAAAGCAGCGCTACAATCGCGATTTTTGTGCCATTTTCAATATTGTACCGACCAAAAGTATGTAAAGTTATGCATCAAATTGAACCAAATTTTTTGTGTATGTGTATGACGATGGCTAGTTGGTCCCTCTGAATTTAAAAATAATCTGCTGGAAGGGGGCGCTGCAATCGCGATTTATGTGCCATTTTCAATATTGCACCGACCAAAAGTACATGAAGTTATGCATCGAATTGAAAGAAATTTTTTGTGTAAGTGTATGGCTATGGCTAGTTGGATCGCCCTGAATCTGAAAAAAATCTGCCGGAAGGGGGCGCTGCAATACCGAATTTTATGCCATTTTCAATATTGCACCACATAAAAGTGTATGAAGTTAGTTCTAGAACTGAACTAAATATTTTGGATATGATTATTTTTTGGTAAGGAAAGTAGGTCCTTCCTGAATTTGAAAAGAAAAATCTGCCTATCATTCTATTGTCCGTCGGCTCGTGCAGAGACGGAAATTCGTTTTTAACCCCGATTAATTGATTGAAGCAGAAATTTAAGATGAAAATCAAAGTTGGTAGGGTATTGAATTAAAATTATTAAAGCATTAAAATGAGTAACTTTTTTTTTAAATATTAAAATGCATGTATGAGATAGAAGAAAGTTTTGGGATTGGCACATCCAACTAGTTTAAGAATTGGTACTGAAGTAAGTTGATACATATATTTAATTGACCCATGACGAAGGTAAATTGACCTATAAATCATTCAAGAGCCAGCTTCTGATTTCCTAAGTAATTTATATTGGGTAGGTGAGTTATCATTTATTTTTTATACTTTTGTATAATTTTATTTACTTTCATTTATGCTTTTGGTTAAATATTGCTTTTTTTTTTTTTTTTTTTAATTGTAAATTTTCAAGATTTAAAAGTTATGTTAGCTATTTTTTACTTGCTATACAAAAGTGTCTAACTGCTATTAAAAACTGATTTTGTATAGCAGTTACTGCTATGCAACTTTCTTTTTCTAAATTGACCCCTGCTTTAGCTCAATATAATTCTGAAATATTTTATATATTTTGTATCTAGGCTGGAGTTGGAAAACGCCTGATTCCTTTGTTAGACCGAATTTTAGTAGAACGCTTTGTGCCAGAAACGAGAACAAAAGGTGGAATAATGATTCCTGAAAAAGCCCAAGCTAAAGTTCAAAGTGCAACAGTTGTTGCTGTAGGACCTGGTGCTAGAAATGAAGTTAGTAATAATTACAGATGTGGTAAAATGCATTTATATTGCCCTTTTAACTGAAATTTTATTTATGGTTTTTATATATGCATCAATGAAATTTTATTGTCAAATTTCATATGCTTCTGGTTTTCTAAACAATGCTATAGGTAAGGAAGTGCTGAGAGGCTCATCCCCTCCTAAAACATTTTAATCTTTCCCAGGAAAAGATTCCAAGGTCACTAAATGAATTTCTGTTCCAAAAATAGAAATGAAATTCTGTTTAAAAATCTAATTTAGTTTTGCAGAGTTACTAAATTGTTTCTAAAATAAGTGTTTCATTGATTGCTCATCTTATTTGTACATATAAAGCGAACATGATGCTAATATTGTTGCACTTGAATTTTTCATCATCATGTTATTTTCTTAGCATAAGATGAAGTTATTGCAATAGTTTAATAAGAAACAGAGTACCTACAGTCTGAATATACACTAATTTATCTGTGTGCATCAGAGAGAGAAACTATGTACATGATATTGAATTAAAAAAATAAAATAAATATGGGTCATTCCATGTCAAATCAACCAAAAAAATTCAATATTCAACCTGACTATTTCTGATTTCAATGAAACTGCCCGGGATCATTTTGTGATGATATATAAATTAGAGCATATTTTTATTTTGTTTATCGCTTTAAATTTTCATACAATTATTTAAATCAGGGTTGGCATGGTTTAAACCAATTGTTTTTTTTTTTTCAAAAAAATTTAATGATATTTTCTCATTTTTCTTTATAATTTAAGACTTACAAATTATTGAATATATTTTCTATTTTTCACAGTTTATTTCAGCAATAAGTATTAGATATAGTGGGTCTAGGTTATTTTTTTATGTGTAGAATGAATATCGGTATGCATTGGTAAACACATTCTATTCCTCTAAAGAAAAATCTTGGGATATGTCAATTGATCAAAGATAAAATAGATTAAAAATATTCAGTATTTAGAATTTAAAAAAAAACTTTCATAAAAAAATGTAGATTATTCAAAGCAATCTATCATAACATGCACAATGCTTTTAAATATGGAGCTACATAACTGGATGATCTTTAAGATTTTGCTGAAACTATAAAATAACTTTTTTTTTTTTTTTCTATTGGGGAGATTATCTTTAAGAATTAAAATCAAAATATGAAGTTGAATAAGAGAGTATTCAAAAATTGGGTGTTAATTATAGTATTTTAATAATAACGAACTAATTTTTCCCCTCTGTTATCTGCTAAATCTAATGACGATAAATGTTGATTTAAAATTGTCTCTCAAAAAACAAAACCCTTAAGAAGTATCTCAAATTTATTTTTTTAAAAATTTTGAAAAAGAATATTATATTCATCAAACTACATCAAATGTTTTAAGTAATAAAAAGATTATAAAGATTTTCAAACCATCAATCTTTCACTGTGTAGAGTAGCTTATTGTTTGAACATAACTTTATCAAAAATTGTTTGAATTAAAATGATTTTTTTCAATTTCCTACATAATTAACAGTAATTATTTAATTTAAATTATTTTCAAATGAATTTATACTATTTATAACTCAACAATGTCTTTTTACCAATAAATATGCAGGTATATGCAATAAAAAAGGATGGTTTAAAAAAAACCTAGTTTAAACCAAAAAAACCATTTTTTTTTTAACTTTTTTTTTCCAATCCTAATTTAAATCTTGAAAAATCCTTTTTTGGCTTGCATAAATAAATATTTTAAATTTTAAATTTATCAAGTTCTACTAAACATAGAAAACTTTGACCACTCATTTTAAAGTGGAGTTTATAAGGTTTAATTTGAAATGCAAGTTGACTGTGCAGTTTAAAAAAAAAAAAAATTAAATGCTTTTAAAGTTTAAAATTTAAAATTTCTTTAGATAGTCATTTTTGAAAATTTTGAAAAAAATGTAAGTTTGTAATATTATAATCTTAAAATTCTGAAATTTTTGAGTGGGATCTCAATTATGAAATAAAATCTTAAAATTACTGTACAAATCATAAATAAATAATAAAATAAATAGAATTAAATTGCTATTTTAATGGTAATTTTTGTTTTTATTTAATAACTCCTGATTCCATTGGCTTCCCATTCAAAATTTCAGAATTTTAAGCTTATAATATTATAACAAACATACATTTTTTTTTTTTTTTTTTTTTTTTTTTTTTTTTTTTTTTTTAATGACTATCTAAAAAAATTTCAAATTTTCAAATTTTTAAAATTTTATTTATTTTAACCATGCATAGTCAACTTGCATATCAAATTAAACCTGATTGAGGATGTATTCAAATAAAAAAACTGTTTTTTTATGACTCATTTATAAATCCAATTTCTCTCAAATGCATTCAACTGACTGTTTCTCTTATTTAGGAACTATATTATGTGCCTTATTGGTCAATTTTCTTCATAAAGTCAGAATATATTAAAATGCTGTCAAAGTGGGCATTTGTGCCGAAGATTGCTTAAGATGATTCTGATAAAAGCAGTTCTTGCAGAAAAATGAAATTAAAAGTTCTTCGAAAGCGGGCAACTAAAGTTGTTAAACAGGGTTTATCTCTAATCATTTTTATATTTTGTTGTCGAAATGAATATGTAACTTCGAAATCTACCTCTGCCTATATGCCGAGCTGACAGGGAGTTTTTAAATGTTAATTAGTTTTTTCCTGAAAAAGTATCTAATTTTGGAAGATTTTTTATTCAATGAGGCATTTTTTTGTATGAATTGGAAAATATGTTAAATATCTTAACAAATAATTAGCTAAACTATGCAAATAATCTTTTACTATAATTTTAA
The DNA here is from genome assembly GCA_964019185.1 of Maratus speculifer. Classification (NCBI taxonomy): domain Eukaryota; kingdom Metazoa; phylum Arthropoda; class Arachnida; order Araneae; family Salticidae; genus Maratus; species Maratus speculifer. The sequence goes on along the minus strand of OZ025289.1, from coordinate 24,049,270 downwards.
ATAATATTATAATATCTAGAAAATCTTTTCCTTTTTAAATCTTTTTTTAATGGTGCACAAGTCATTTTAATTTTTTTGTTTATGGGTCTTAGTGTTAACTCTAGAGAAAAAAAAGGGGCTGCTGGGTGGGAAATTTTCAAAAAGAGAACACTATTCTAAAAATGGCTTCACTTTTTTAAAAAATGGAACATACTATTCTAACTAAAAACAGGGGACACTTGTACCTTGTTCACCAATTGCTTCGTTTAGATTTTGTTTTATATTTTCCTAGGATCGATTGAACTATCACAGGGTGCATAGGAAGTGTTAAAAAGGACTGCTGGGCGTATTGGAAAGGTTTAAATAATCTGCCGGGCACATAAAAGAAGTAAAAGAGCCATTGGGTGCTGTGTCCTGCTAAAATGAGTCAACACTAGGTCTACTTTATAACTTGTTAATATTAAAATCTATGAAAGCGTTCTTTTAAAATACATTGTTTGCATTTATTTTGATATTTTTAAATTTTTTTTTTACATTGGATAATTGAAGTTATCTCTACAGAATCCTTAGTTTTTTTTTTTTAATTTTAGTTGCTGTTTTTTTTTTTTAATAAGGATATTTTTACTTTCAAAATCCAGGTGCCCTTAAATCTGCAACCAAAATTGTAAAGTAAAAATTTCCTAATAGCAATTGATCTCAGCTATCAAATGTCCTCTTTCTGCCAAAATAGAAATTACATATACATATTTAAAAATATTGAAATGTAAATAAGATATTTTAAAATAATATTTTCATATGCTTAAACATTTGTGTCTTCATGTGACTGAAGTATCTGTTTAATACCCAAGTTCTGAGTTTGTTAAAACTCTTGTCTAATATTAAAATTTTCTTTTTATAGAAGGGTGACCACATACCTCCTAGTGTAAAAGAAGGTGATAAAATTCTATTACCAGAATATGGTGGAACTAAAATTGAAATAGAAGATAAGGTATGCACTTCATTTTATTTTTAAGCAATAATTCTTAGTTGTAAAACAGCAAGTCCTGAGATTTTAAGTATTTGTTGGTAGAAGAAATATTAATTTCGTTATTTCTTAATGTGATGAATTTATATATATTGGTTCTATATATACAATAATGGTTCTTATTGTATAATGGTTTTATATAAATGTGTCTTACGTAATATAGTATAACATCTTTTATTAGAAATATTGAAATGTTAATTCATTTTTATTTTCAATTAAAGATCATGAATGGCACTATGCAGGGCTTAATTTATGCCAAGGCTAAGCTCCAGTACTTCTTTAATTTTAGTGATTGTTTAAATTATTAGAATTCACTAGAACTCATAAATACTGTGCTCTAGATCCCACCAAATTAGTATTGCCTGTACTTGACAGGTTGAATCCTTGGCAATTAGGATTTAATTCCCTACCTTTGTTTTTAATGATTTTGCTCTGTTCATTTATTCAATTTCATTATGCATAAATCTTTATACATGTATTCAAAATATATTAAGCAATTAATGTTGCAAAAGAAAAAATTGCTTTAAATTTTATAAATGTATGAAAATAAACAACTGCAGGTTTGAGAGAATATACTACTTTTGTTATTGCAGAATATTAGAGCTCCAGCACTATTTTACCATTATTATTACAGTTAAGCCCTTATCACCACCATTATACACATTAATAATTTTTAGAAAATGAAGAAAAATTAATTTAGTATTTTTGTTTTTTTTTTAAATTGTAATTGAACTTCCCAAGTTACATATATAATTAATTAATATAGGTCTTTTTAAAAAATTATGATTTATAAATTCAGAATTAATCATTTTTTATGACTCCAAAATAACACATTGGATTTCATTTTCTTCCTTTTCTCAAAAGTTTTTCTGTCAGCATTGTATATTTTAAAGAATTATTTGATTTTTCAAAGTAATAGTTTTGTTAAGATAAATAGCTATACTGTTAGAGTAATAAAAGTGTATTAATCGTTGACTGAGCAATTTAATTTATCCAGATTTAAAAATTAGCATCATTTTCTGTTTTTATATATTTTCTTTATTACTGTTAGCCTTATATTTTACTATTGTTAAATATATTAAAGTAATAAAATAATTTTACAGTTTATATTAATTTTGCTATCTTTCTTTCTCAAATTAAGATCAGGGAAGGAGGAGGGGGGAAGAATACAAACTTATTATTTTTAAGTATTTGTGACTTACTTTGATATTTAAAGTTATATATTTATTTATTTTTTAATAACATTACCCTTATGTATCATGATCAGACTAAAAAAAAATAAAGTAAAAGTACAAACTTGAATAATGTATCCAACAAAATTCTCTCTCGGTTAAAATTAATTTTCATTCGATATTCTTTTTAAATGTTTCTAGATTTTTACGAATTTAGATCTAAAAATATCAGTTTACAAATTTCTTAATTTTATTACATTCAGCTGGATTTTACTGTATTTGAACTAATTCTATTTTTCCTGTTGGATTCATTCAATCCATCTCGTAGGTGCAAGGTTAAATATGTTAATATAATTAAGTTTTTTAAAATTAATAACAAGCCTAATTTAAAATTCTCACAATATTTTTCATTTTCAGAAAATTAGGTTCATTCACAATATTTCTGACACCTGTTATTTTTGCAATTTGTTATTTATTGAGCACTTTATGAATCACAGATCATGATTTAAAAAATCTTACATAATGGAATGAGTTGTAATTTTTGATTTGTATATTTAAAGTGTCTAGAAAACATCTTGCTGTTAAGAAAAAAGTCTTAGACTATAGTTTTTTTAAAAACAGAAATGGATTTCTAGGAGTTGTGAATTCCAAAATCACAGTTCATTCCACTAACTAGTCTTGAGTTATGCTTTAACTACCCACAATGCAATCTGTTCACAACAATTAAAAATTGATTTCAGGATTTAGAAGTTCCAAACTTTAGGTTTTGATATTTCTTAAACTATTTGAGATAAAAATTTGTCGTTTAGTATCCCAAGGTGAAATTTCCATAAAGAAAACTAACTATGCTGTCTAAATTGGATATCTGTATTGGAAATTTTAATTTGGTAAAACTTTAGTATGAAAACAAACCTTTAAGATTATTTTTTGACACATAAATTGAAAGAAAATACAACTTCCAATGAAATGATTATTGTATCCCCTTCCCTTTCCTTGTACTATCTGATTAAAATGTGCAAATGTATTCTGTTTTTATTTTCTTGGCTGCATTTTTTAATAGAAAGATATAAAATTAGAAAATCTGACTGTAGAGGCAATTTGGAATCGAACTGTGTTCTATTTTTTGAACACTAAGTTACCTATTGAGTTATAAGCAATTTTTTTTTGATCATGTGATTAAGGCATTTTTCATTCCAGTTTCAGTAGTTATTCTTCTTTCGCATGGAAATTCTGTTAAAAATATTCTCACTTTGACATTATTTTCAGAAAAATCTATTGTATTTACAAAAAGTCGTTGAAATAAGTGCGATTAGATAGTATCTGAACAACATCTGCTAGTTTCATCCATTTCTGAACAAAAATAAATGAAAACTTATGTCAGAGTTGCCCTTTTTGATTTAAGAGCAGATCTTATGAATTGTAGTTTGCTTCTTATGCAATTTTTAAACAAATATAATTTTCAAATTGTAAATCTTATGAATTGCTCATACATTGACTATCATATTAACTATTGTACTGATCAAAATGTTTTATATAAAAACATAGTCAAACTTCATGTTAACAATTTTTTTTAACAAAGTTTTCTGCTTAAACTTTTGAGCACTAATAGCCTGCAAATTAATCTCCATAGTATGAAAAATGTATTCTATATAACAAAGTTTATTCCACTTTTGTGCGTGTACAGTATTTAAATGGAATTATTGCTGTTACAATGGATGTATGAATTTATTTCAGTGGATTGTATGAAAATGAAATTCTTCACGTATATTTCCATTTGAAAGAAGAAATGTTAAAAGCCTTCGATACAATAAGAATGGGATTAGCATTTCACAGAAATGTTAAAATACAAATCAATTCTTTGGATACTTACATAAGCATGAAAAACTTATAAATAGAGCATTTTTTATAAGAAACCTGTACAAGGTAATATTAATGACTTTTTAAAGCTTACGAATTTGATATACTGAGAATGAAAAATACACATGCTACACTTCAGTTTTAGTTTATTTTTGTTCTATTTGTGTTTTTCTGGACATTTATTCTGATTAAATTTTTCTCATGCCTACATTTCATAAAACTAAAGTTACTGTCCAAATTAAAACACATTTTTCCCGTATTTGCATTTTAGGTGCATGTTTCATTTTAGGCAAGCATATTTTATTATACAAATTGCCTGATTTTGAGTTTATTTCTGTTTAACAAATTTTCTTCATACCAAAGTGTTTAAGTGGAACATTAAGATTATGTTAAATGGAAGTTTTACTGTATTAAATTGCTATTTCAATCCAAATTTTTATCTTTATGTTGTGTATGTTCGATAAGAAATGCACCTGTTAATCTTGGGAGATGATTTTATTTTCTCGTAATAAAGATGTACTTGTGGTAATAAAAGAATATTTTCATTTGTAAATTTCCCTTTTTATATTCTGTGAAAACTTAATGTTTATTACTTGCTGAAATATTGAAAAAAAAAAAAATAATTTTTTTTAATATAAAATTTTTTTAAAACTAATTTAAGAAATTTTCTAATTTAATAATTATTGGCTATGCATAGAAGCCTTAGATCTATCCATTTCATATGCTAAAATTGCAGAGATTAGTAGATCTTTTAATTTGGCCTTTCTGTAAAAATACATTGAAATCTTATCTAGAGCTTAAAGAATTTAGTCTTTATAATTACTTTTAATTACAGAAATTGAAAACTTTTTCCAAGTGTTATTTTGAATTTTACTTTATTATAAAATTTTAGTATGCTGTATTGTGGAGTAAATTTTAATTGTTTCTTTTTTATAGGAATATTTTATATTTAGAGATAGTGATATTCTTGGAAAGTGGGCCAATTAAAGACGTTCATCTGTTATGATTTAGCCAAAAGTCTATCATCAATATGTGACTATACTGAGCATTTACTGTTTTCATTAGGATAATCAATATACTATTCCATCTCTAGTTGTATAATTTTTCAATAAATTTCTGATTTGTTTCATCAATTTTCGTAAATGTTTCTCTTATATATATTTAACTGAATTTTTCATGTAAATATATAACAAAATGACAGTATGTATTAATATAATTATTTCCAATTGCTTAGAAAGTGTAATAAAGGTTTTAAAATCTGAAAAATAGTTTAATTTTGTTGACATGTTTTAACTCTCCAGAGTCATTTTCCAAACAAATTGAAATTTTAATATATTTTTTAATGTTTTGAAAATGACTCTGTGATGAGTTGAAACATGTCAACAAAATAAAACTGTTTTTCTGTTTTTAAAATCTTCATTACACTTTCTAAGCAATTGGAAATAATATATGAATTTATTTCAGATTAAGAATTCTTGATATCCGAATCATTAGTATCTTTTTTTTAAAGTTTTCTGAAAAATCAATCTCATCCTCAAAACAGCAACTTTGTCTTGGTAATTGGTTTAGATTAATTTTTGGAAAAGCTATGGGTTCAGCATTTTTAAGAAATTCCAGTTTAGTTTTTTTCAAATTTGGCCTGCAATTCCTTATTCTCAAACAAATAAAATATGCAGGTTAAAGTTTTTAAAAATCTCAAGCTTTAAGGAAACTAATTTAAACTTAAAATTTTGTATAGTTAATTTATATTTCTCAATGTTGACCATTATGCTTTATATTACAATTTCTTGCATAAAAAATGTTACTCATATAGGCTAAATCCTACCAGTATTTAAGTTAACTTTGGAACGCTACTTTTTTTTTTTTTTTTTTTTTTTTAATGTTATACATCAGGATACAGCTGTGTCCCAAAATAAAAATGCTGTTTAGAGTGTCAAAATTCAAATTTATCGAAAAACCAAAATGTGCGTATTTATAACCAATTTTGAGATACAATAATGTAATGCAATTAAATTTTCAAAATATTTCGAGCAAGAAATACAAACTTTATGTTGGTGCTCCAAACAAATAAAGCTTTTGCATGCATAAAAACAAAAGTGTGAGGTACGCCTGTATCTCAGGAAAGTTTCCAGTGTTAAGAAATTCTTTTGCATGTATGCTTCAAATTGCATTGTCTAATAGTATTTTGATTTAGCCTTTCCTTAAACATACTAAAATTTAATCAAAAATGGATGAAGGGGGTTTAGAAGAAATTTCAAAAAACTTATTTAAACTTAAAATTTGCACTTTAAAACTTTTTCCTAACAGCCGAAAGTATATGTACAAATTACATATCTGTATAATAAAGGCCAAACGCATCTGTGCGTAACGCATATGTCATTTTGCGAATGGCAACACTTTCCTTTGCAATTTCGGTTTTGTAATTTCGCTACTGCAAATATGATACTTCTAAACATGACATATTTTAAATTTTTACACCGTCGTATAGAGAAAAAAAATATGCTTTTTAAATGCAATGTGTTTCAAAGCTGTATTTCAATTTATTTTTGAGATATTAATTTTTTTTTATATAGTTTTTAGTACCAATTTTGTAACAGTGGCAACAGTTCATTTTCTCCTAAAATTGAAAGAAAAAATGAATAAATACAAATTAAAATGCGAAATATATCATCCGTGATCATGTCAATTTGGAATATATCTTTTTTTTTTTCTTTCATTTGCATTTATATCAAACATAAGAACCTCAATTGATAACTTCATCACAATAATTTATCTTTATTATAATTTACTGATTACCTATGCAATATAAAATTTAATTTTAATAATTTGGACAACAGAGTTTTATAGAAATAATATTTTGTTACTTTTAGCTTAAGATAATATTTGTTTGAAAGTTAGACGAATCAATATAAGATGCAGTTTTTTAATGTAACTAATTTTATTGATTTATTATAAATGAATGAAACAGCTCCTTCTGAAACATTTTATTTTGTTGAATTTTGACGGGTTCCATCTCGTACTAATAAAAGAAAGTTTTAGTTTGTCTATGTGTGATGGACCTTGATGATCCAGGTAATTGGTGTCCAGGTAATCAGCACTCTACTGTATTTATACACTGTACTCCCGATTATCCGTGCTAATTAATGCACGGGTGCACACGGATAATCGAAAAACACGGATAATCCGAAAATGATCAAACACGCAGAAGAGTGTGTATATTTGGAGGATATAAGTAAAGTACACAGTGGTATATAAAATACTTCGGGTTTAATTACGATACTCTGCTAATACAAAAAAGTAATACATTAAGTATTAGTAATGAAATATGTAATAAAATTTGCCATAACTTAATACACTTGTACTTACATATACCATTACATGTACTTAACACTTGTACTTACATAACTTGTACTTACATATTTACTGTCAGTTGCTTTTCTGGAAGAAGTCTGTTATATTTGTTTGTCTGCGAGCCAACGTGGCATTTTTCCTTATAATTTGGCGAACATTGCGCACAGATATGACATCATTGAATTCGAAATTAGTATTATGATGACCCATGTAGTCTAACAGTTGATCTACGCACTTCAGTGCTGTTTCGTGACTCACACTTGTTGCATCATGTTCATCTTCACTCTCTTCCTGTTCTTTGACTTCGCTTTGCTCGCCTGAAACTGCATCCACTATTCCTTGATCTGAAAGAATTTTATAGCCTTTTTCGTTTTCATCTTCGTTCATCCAATCTTCTACATTTTCTTCATCAACATTTTGAAATCCATCAAAATCAGAAATAATTTCAACAATTTCAGAAGCTTGTATTTTAGTATTTCTGTTTGCAGAATTATCTGCATGTATGACCCCAGGCATCAATTTTTTCCAAGCATGATGCAACGTCGAGTTTTGTATTTCATCCCAAGCTTCAGCAATAAGCTGCACTGCATCAAAAATCGTGAGCTTCTTCCAAAATTTAACGAGATTTTCATCTTCTTCCAATAGCAGTCTCAAAAGATTTCTTCTGTAGATGCGCTTCATTGTTGAGATAACTCCTTGGTCCATTGGCTGGATGAGTGAAGTTACGTTTGGAGGCAAGAACTTTACAAAAATATCTCCATCACATGACGAAATATCATCCGGATGGCATGGCGCATTGTCAATTAAAAGAACTGCTTTTTTGGGTAGACCTTTTTTTCGTAGCCACTCGCTCACTTGTGGTACAAATTTGTCATGAAACCACCTTCTAAACAAGTCGGTATCCATCCAAGATGATGATTGAGAATAATAATGAACAGGTATTTTGTTTTCAAAATTCTTCCCGAAAGATCTAGGATTTTTAGACTTTCCTATAACAAGGGGTTTCAACCTGAATGTTCCGGAGGCGTTTGCACAGCACATCACAGTTACTCTCTGCTTTGAAGTTTTAAAACCTGGAGTTTCTTTCTCTTCTTGGGATGCTAATGTTTTAGTTGGGAGGCATTTCCAGTACATACCGGTCTCATCAGCATTAAAAATTTGATCGAGAGACAATTCTTCTTTTTTCCTGTACTCATCAAATTCTTTAATAAATGAATCGGCAGCTGAATAATCTGCACTTAACTGTTCTCCTTTTAATTGTACTTCTCTAATACCATAACGTTTTTTAAACCGAGTCAGCCAACCTGAAGATGCATTAAATGGGGCTTCAATGCCTAAAGCCTTGTGAAAAAACAATGCTTTCTCTAAGCATATAGGACCAGAGATGGGAATGCCTTCTGATCGTTTTTGCTTCACCCACTGAATCATGCAAGCATCAAGGGTTTCAAAAGATGATTTTTTAACTGCTTTTCTTGTCGTTGAAGCTGCTCCACTATCACAATCACGAGTAAATTCCATCAATTTCTGCTTTTGTTTTCTGAAGTCTCGTACAGTCTGTATGCCAACATCTAACTCCAAAGCTAATTTTTGGACAGATTCTCCTTTTTCAAGCCTAGAAATTGCATCCAGTTTTTGTTTAATTGTTAAAACTCTTTTGCGCCGTTTCGGAGGCTGTGTAAATTCACTCATTCTGAAAAAGTTATTAAACACACGGAAAAAATAAACAGCTCTGACAACAGTCAATACAAAACACACTCTTAGTAACTGGCGATAAGAACACGAAATGGTTCATCCGGGGTTCGAAGAAACGAAAGAATGTATGGGGAGTGAAAAAAAAGGAGGGGGGAAAAAGGATTAAAACAAATCTCTTTTTCTTTATCAGCTTAGCAACTGTCACCTGTTACACGCTTGCACCTGCTACTGAAAGAGACCATTGCATTTGTTTGTCGCAAAAGAAACCCGTTTTGCTTTGTCCTTTTTCCCTTCCTAGATGCTAGTCTTACAAGGTAATCCAAAAACAGCGTTTAGAACAGAGGCGCCATTTCACATTTTTCTTGGGGGGGGGGGGGGGGGCAGACACCCTAAAATTCATGGTTTCTATGCATTTTTAGGCCACTTTGAGGGCTCACTATTGGTAAATTCTAAGAAATGAAATTTCTTGAGGGGGGGGGCATTTCCCCCCCAGCCACCCCCAAATGGCGCCCCTGATTTACAAAATTATTAAATCTCATTCCATCACGATCTGTCACGTTAAACGCAGTTTTTCTTTCTTTCTTTTTCTTTTCTTTTTTTTCGCTCCTGAATGAGAACAGGAAAAAACGAGAAAATTTAAATTTTTGGGCTGCACGGATAATCCGCAAAACGGATAATCCGCACACGGATAATCGGGAGTACAGTGTAGTTGGCAACTTTCTTCTCTCTCCTCCCTGATTTTCTTCCCAAATCAATTAAAAACAGAAATTGTATTAAATGAAACCTCTAGAATACTAGCTTAAGTCATGTGACTGTCATCAACAGTTCTGGGCTGACTACTTCATTCTTTATATGCAGGTGAACATTTTGGTACCTTAATGTTAGCTGAGCGCAGGTAATAAGTTACCAAATATTGTTCTTTCCATCATTTCATCTATATTATATAGTCATATATGACTGTCATGAACAATTACAGGCTGATGCCTTTGCTTTTCATATGTAAATTGGCTATTTTTAATCAAAATTATTTTCGAATTAAACTACATAAAAGTTGCCAAGATCACACAATTCTTGCTACTTTTATGTTAGCTGAAGACAAATTATGCCAATAGTATTTTTAAACTTTCCAATTAGATTTTTTTTTTTTTCATATAATAAAACAATGCTTCGATGCTGAAATTAAATGTGATGGTTTATGACATTATTTTTTTTTTTCCTTTTTTATTTTTTAAAGAAATAAATGAAAATTGTGTATTTTAAATGTTTGTTTGAATCTATTTCAAATAAAATGAAAGATTATTTTAAATGAAATAAACACAAAAAACATAACGAGAATGATCTTTTGCATCTAACTACTTGTGCCTGGCTAACATAAAAATAAAGTTCTTGATTTCTTTTTCAAAGTTTTCTGATTTGGTAAAAGACTAAGCAAATAAATTTTGAATAAAAGTAACATGATAAAATGCATAGTATGTATTTAAGGGAAACCAAACTGCTCACCAAGGGCAGCCAGTAAGTTGATAACCACTTGAAAAAAGAAACATTTCATAGAAAGTTTTTTTTTAAACTTAGTTATTTGAATTGAAAGAAGATTTAAAAAAAGGTTGATAAAGGTAAACTAATAGGCATTCAAATTTAAAAATATCTCCTTAAATAACTTCTTAGACTGGTATTGAACTAGTTTTTGTCATTTTATTTTTGCCGATTTCAATCTGTAAACAACTTAATCTCTAAACAAGCTTACTCATAAAATGCTTATTGGGATGATACATGGTTGGATGGCAGATTAGTCCATGCGTGCTTGGAGGCAAGTAATCTGTGTTATAAGTTGTACGAAATAATAATGAGTGTGCATAATTCCACTGTTGAGTTTCATCTTGATTTGCTTTGCATTTCGGATTTGGTTCGGAGCTGTATTCCTTGTGGCTGTTAATGAAGTCCGTATTGACCATTTTACCTCCAGAATTTTTTTCTAGCCATATCTTCCTAGGCTACAAACAGAGAAAAATTGCAAGTTGTTAACATTTTAACAATACAGTAGTGTTCACTCTAAAAACAAGAAGGGCACTATTAAAGCAGAAAAGGGCACAATTGTAAGAGAAAATATATTATCGCCTTTAGCAAAGGGGAAACAAAATCTGGGAAAATGTTTTTTTAAATATGATAAATAAAGTAACATCAATTTTTTGAATAATTTTATAATATAAAAATAAATGCAATTAAATTACAACATGATTGAATACTATCCTGTTTTTTCATAAAGTGATAAGAAAATTCTATCATTTTCGCAAGTTCTTGGTCACATAGATTTAGAAATACTATGGAATGAAGAAAACTTTTACTAGCAATCTCTAGTTAGAACTAGTGATGCATTTCACCAATTTTATAAAGGACAGGTTGCTGCACACCTTCAAAAATGTCCTAGAGGGAACACTATTATACAGGATGGTTCAAAAATATTGATCTTGGATTTCTTTTTTTCCTTAAATATTGATCATAAAGATTTATTTGAAATTACAAAGTTACATAAATAAGTACAGAATTTTATGTAATTGATCAAAATTTCAGCAGATTAAATTTTAAGAAATACAAAACTTAAATTTTAAAACATACAATTTCTTAGTGAACAAAATCTGCCCTTACTCTAGTAAGTTCATGTACAAAATTTCAGTTTTTTATTCTGAAACGTTGCAGAGATATTAATAAAATATATTACCATCAACTTGAACCATTTTTTGAGTGATAAAGAGTTCTCAAAGGGAAAAATATGTTGGATGATTACATTTCAGAAGTTGTATACAAATTATGCATGAAAACAATGATTGCATAAATAAATAGTTGTGCTATTTATTGGTATACAAGTATTTAAACTTTTGTTGGGTGTTTACTTTTTTCTCCTACTATACCTTTTGCAAAACATGATATGACTGCTTATGCAAGCTCTGCTAACCGCTGTCAGTTTCCTATTTTATTTTTTCTTCACATTTCTTGTGTATACAAGAGGTCTTTCTGAACTACAAGTATAGATAAATATTTTGGTTCTTTCTTAGAATTTTTTTTAAAATAGCTTGAGTTTTCTCAAGCTCTGATTCTGGTATAAAATGTAATCTTTCTTCCTTCCCCCTGTATACATGTCCCTTTTCTAAACAAAAACACTAACCATTTCAAAATTTGGAAGACCATACTACCAAGTGCCACAACATTTGAATGATATTTGCACCCTCTGATTGTAAGCAAGCGCTGGAAACTAAACCCCTTTTGTCATCTTTTCAAGAACAGAAAATTTCCTCTTTCAGAACTAAAAGAGGAAGAAGAAATTGTCACATTTTCAATGTTATAATAGAAAAGTTCATGACAGAGCTTCAGGGCAAAGGGTGATCAATTTACACCAGATGAAGCTTCCATTTAAATCATTGCAAATTTTTTATTCAAAATAAATTTATTTTTATGCATAATTTGTATTTAAATATTTACCAATTTAATGGCAATTTTATATATTAAACTAGATTATTGATAAATTCTCAATTATCTCGATATTTTATCTAATATAGGTTTGTCCCCAATTACATCGGATAATCAAGATTCTACTGCAAAACAAATAACTTTAATTGAAAAAAGATAGATACTTTTAAGATTGGAAGCATTTGATAAGTTGTCAAACATAGTTACAATTATTAATCACATGGTTTACATTTTGTTTAAAGTACAAATATGCTGTTCTTTTTATTTAAAACATCTACCTTTCAATTAAAAATGTTAAATACATTTAAAATTGTATTTTTCTCTCATTTCACTGTTAAACAAACAAGGTGGAACCCGTCGAAATTTGACGAAAGAAAATTAAGGAAGAACTGCTCTATTGATTTATAATAATTCTACAAAATTAGTTATAGTAAAAAATGCATCTTATATTGGTCAATCTAACTCTCAAACAAATATTATTTTAAGCTGAAATTAACAAAATACCATTTCTATAAAAGTCAGTTGTCCAAATTATTAAAATTGAACTTTAATCGCATATCTAATAATTAAAACATGATAAAGATAAGTCATTATGATGAAGTTATCAGTTGAGTTTTATGCTTGGTAAAAAGGAAAAAAAAAATAATAATCAAATTGACACGATCATAAAATTTCCTGTGAAATCTACACCCGTCTTTATTTTCAATTTCTCAAAATTTACATAAGAAATTTTAATTTCATTTTTTTTTTCAATTATAAGAGAAAGCGGCGCATTTCTGTTGCCACAATTACAAAATTCGCATAAAAACTAATATCTCAAAAATAAATTGAGATACAGCTTTCAAACAAATTGAATTTAAAATACATTTTTTCCTCTATACGCCGATGTAAAAATTGAGAATGTGCGGTGTTTAGATGTATAAAAATTGCAATAGCAAAAATGGCAAAACCGAATTGCATGGGAAACTGTTGCCATTCGCGAAATGACGTATGCGTTACGCACAGATACATTTGGCCTTTATAATATAGATATAAAAAATAAAACATTGCATTTCAACATCAAATCGTTGTTTTTAATTTATACATGAAAATATAAACTGTTATTGATAAAATTTGTGACAGATAAGTGTATATAGACATATTTTTTAAAAAAGTAAGCAGAATTTTAAGAGAACATTCTGCTATGGGGACGTGAGAATATTCATTGTTGCATAGCAAGGTCAAGCCAATGAAATTTTGATTTGCGCTGCTCTTATAAAACAGTATTCTGTAGGCATGCCAAGTGGAAGCTACCCTATCTTTTTAGGCAATGAATTTTTCACCTTGATAGCAAATTTTGAATGACGGTCAATAAAATCTCTTGCTAAATTCTGTCAATACTGACTGTGACAATGTCTGTCAATAATGACTATATTCATTTCTGTCAGGAAACTCTTAAAGAAATGAATAAAGTAATGAAATCATCATTATTTGTTACCATCCAAAAAAAGTTGCATTTATTTATTGAACTTCGAAGGTACTTGGAAAGAAAAGTTATAAAAGATAAAATCATAAAATCAAAGCAAATGTTACTGTATTCATTTTTAAAACTGTGCAATAATTAACTTATGTAATTAGCTTATGCTTTGGTACTTTAAATTTTATAATTTTTCCTAATGTGAAAAATAAATTTTAGTAGCATTGATACATTTTTTTAGCAATTAAAATCTAAATTTAAACATGACTTTCATTAAGAGACCACTTCTCGAAGCAACTAATTTTTATTTGAATGGAATGTGGTCACTTTAAGGAGGTTTTACTGCATATGTTAAATCAGATTTTTTCTACTAGAATGCTTGTTCTTTGCTAATTTCCTCCAGATACATCAAACTAAAGCATGATAGATCATTGTTCTATGTTTAGATGTATAGAGCATAAATCTAAAATTTGACTAGCATTTAGAATCGACCAATACTCAACACTTTTTTCTCCAGTGCCCCTTGCTTAAGCTTTTCTTTTATGATTATCTTCTTATTCTCATACCTTATTGCCCCCTCCCCTCCCCCCCCCAAAAAAAAAGTCTGTTATGATCATTTTAAAATTGCATATCTTAAGTTCTGTACCACTTATTTTGTTTGAGACACAGAACAGAAAGTCGCTCAAAACAATAAATTACTGTATACTAGCTTCTCATAAGAAAAACCCTTTGTGGGGTATTTACATAGGTTCTAAAACTCATTGGAAGGACAAGTTCTTCCTTAGCAGTGTAGTTACTATGTATGGTGCTATCTGTTGCATCATATTAAATAATCTAACATTTAAAATTTAAAATACCGAATTTTACATATTAAAGATCACGTTTAAAGATTGATTGATTTATTATTTTTAGTATTAATATTAAAAGTAAGAAATAGATGATATTTTGAATTGTATATTGTGTAAAACTTGTGATTTTAAAAGATCGTTATTTAAACTGATAAGACTTTGAGATATTGAATCCCTTTTTTTTTTTCTTTTTTTGTTATCAAATGTTATGAATTTTAGAGATAAAGTATTTGAAACATTAAGAAAGTTATTAAATTGTTATTTTGAAGAGCAACTATTTTCGAAGGATTGTTTTTAAAGACTTAAAATTTAAGTAATTTGATTTTTGAAAGATCGTTTTTTTTGCTGTATGAAATTTTGAAAAGGAATATTTTAATTAAATTTTGAACGGAAATAAATAAATGAAAATTTAATTTTAAGTATTTTAAATTTTAAATGTTAGATTATTTAATATGATGTAACACTATCCTTAAAGGCTTTTGAATTTTTGTTTCTCTTTAAAATTCTCATGTGTGAATATTTACTTGATAATAAGAAAAGATTTCAGATTTTAAGTAGAACTTAAGTTGTAAAATTTTCATATGAAATTTTGGGGAAAGGAGTGAACGTTTTTTGAGGTCGGAGAAAATTGTTATTAAAAATGTATTGATTCTTTTTCTTATAAATTCGACTTTTTTCGCAATATCACATTTGCCAAGTGTCTTGATTTTGGCAGGTGATTTTTGATCTTCACATGTTTTACCTCACTTTTGATTTTTGATACATTTTTTCTGATAGTTGTAAATTTCCAAGTGTTTGGAAAAGGTCTAGGCCAGATTTCAAGCCAGGGATGTATTGAATGAAGCCACCACACTCTTCTATTTGAGCCATCCTAGACAAATATTGGAGGACTAATTCCTCCAGTTAACCTTTAATGATCAGACAATGGTTTGATGTTTGAATCATCTCAACAGAATAAACAATCATTCTAACAGTAATTGTGTTAAAAAAAATAATCTCTTTAATAAAAGCCTTAGTCATGTGACTGTCATCCAGGTTGATCACTTTGCTTTTTGTATGCTATAAAGCCATTTTGATACTTGACACAGGTGATAAATCGCCAAATATTGTTTCATCACCATCATTTCATCTATATTATTATTGTTCAAGCCATGTGACTGTCATAAACAATTATGTTTTTCATCTGCTAGCCAGCCAATTTCAATTAAAATTATTTTTTTTTAAAAATAAAACTACATAAAAGTTACCATGATTGTAAATAATTCTTGATACTTTTATGTTGGTTGAAATTCTTACTAATAACATTTTTTAAGACACCAGTTAGCATTTTTTTTTCACATTATAAACAGGGCTGTAGCTAGAAGTTAACAATAGGGGGGGGGGGGGGGGCTCATAATTTTTCTCTCTCTCTCTGTGATGCAGAATGATAAATTAGTGCACATTCACATTGTAGGTACTATGTTTCTTATTAAATTGTTGCAATAACTTCATTTTATGCTAAGAAAAGTATAGGATGATGAACATTTTGAGTGTATAACTGGTGCACAATTAATCATCATGTTGGCTACATATGTACAAATAGGATGTGGCAGTGTTGAAAGACTTATTTTAGATACAATTTAGTAATTCTGCAAAACTATAAAAGAGTCTCAAAACTAAATTAGATTTTTAAACAATTTCATTTGAATTTATGGAATAGAAATTCTTTGAGTAACCTTGGAATCTTTTCCAGGGGGGGGGGGGGGCTGAGCCGCCCATAGTGCCTCCTTAGCTGCAGTCCTGATTGTAAATCGGTAAATTAAGACAATACTTTGGTGCGAAATTAAATGTCATGGTTTATGGTAGTATTTATTACTTTCCTTCCTTTCTTTCTTTAGTTTTTTTTATAAAAGAAATAAAAAAAAATTCATGAATTTTAAATGTTTCACTTTTAAATTAAAGTTGTGCATTTTAAATAAAATCAGTGAAAGGATTATATTTGAAATGAAAGCAATGGAAGTCAAAAAAAGCAACAGTAACAATGTTTGGCAGTTTATCCCCTGCGTTTGGCTAACATAAATATATATACCAAGATTTTGATTTCTCTGCCATAATCTACCGATTTGGCAAAGGATTGGCCAAATAAATTATGAATAAAAGTAATATGATTAAATGCTTAGCATTACATAAGGGAGATCAAACTTGTCGCCAATAATAGTTAGTCTAATATAATTACGTATGCAGCATTTACTGCATTCTCCCCTAAAAAAATAGGTTTATAATTGTGTTTGCCGTGCAATCAAAGGTATGAAATGATTGCACGGCAAACACAATGATAAACCTACGAGTCAACCACTGGTGGTATTATTTTTTGGCTTATGCACCACTTTGCTTTCGTCAGACAACGATACTTAGATTCCCCTATTACTACTCTTCCATAAAATAAAGGTTTTTTTTCTCCCCTTAATGCTCGATGCTTTAAGTTTTTAGCTCACAGGCTATCATAGCCTGAGAGCTTATGTGCCCGTCCGTTCTGTATGTATGTTCGTATGTTCGTTCGTGCGTAACGCGATAACTTATGATCAGGGATGCCACTTTTCCGCCTTTTGGCGGATTTCCGCTTTTTTTAATTTTTAAGAATTCGCGATTTTCATTAAGCGATCACGATATAAAATAACGATTTTTGTCGAACGATCGCGGAATAAAACAGCCTTTTCCATCAAACGATCGCGAAATACAACAGCCTTTTTCGTCAAGCGATCGCGAAATATAACATTGATTTTCGTTAAAAGATCGAAAAAACGGCTATTTTCATTAAACAATCGCGATATAAAACAGCAATTTTCATCAAACGGTCGCAATATAAAGCAGCAATTTTCATGAAACGATCGCGAAACGAAATGGCGATTTTCTTGAAACGATCGCAATGTGAAACGGCGATTTTCGTCAAATGATCGTGATATAAAACGCCGATTTTCGTCAAACGATCATGAAACAAAACGGCAATTTTTGTCAAAGGATCGCGATGTGAAGCGATGATTTTTGTCAAACGATCATGGTGTGAAACGGCGATTTTCGTCAAATGATCGCGATGTGGAACGACGATTTTCGTCAAGCGATCATGATGTGAAACGGCTATTTTCGTCAAACAATCGTAATGTAGAACGACAATTTTCGTCAAACGATCGCGATATGAAACGGCGATTTTCGTCAAACGATCTCGAAACGAAGCGGTGATTTTTCTGAAACGATCGCAATGTGGAACGATGATTTTCATCAAACGATCATGATGTGAAACGGCGATTTTCATCAAACGATCGCTAAATAAAACGGCGATTTTCGCCAAAAGATCATGAAATATAACAGTTATTTTTGTCAAATAAAAAAAACAACCTGCAAAATTTTTCTATTCACTCGTGGAATATTCATTGAATCTATTGCTGGGTTACTTGAACTGGTTTAAAATGATGCAATACATAAAAATCTTCACTGAACCTGTTGCTGGGTTACCTTAATTGATGTAAAATACAGTGAACTAAAGAAAAATCATTTTAACTTACTTTTATAAATTAAAAGTTTGCAACAAAAGAAAAGCTGTAATTCTTTATTTAGTTTATTATAAGCAATATAATTTTCAAAATTCACACATAAAGTTGTGAAAAATGTCGTAAATTTTACTCACGCATAATTTCCTCTTTTTTGCTATTTTCTGAGTGGCATCCCTGTATGATAAAAATATCGGATCCACTTGAAATTTTGTATATAGGTAAACCCTGATAAGGCGCTTCCCTGATTAGTTTTTGGAGTTCATTCGATATGTATAAGAGGGGGAACGGGGGGCTCATGCCCCTCCCCTTAATTGATATAAACGAGATTTTCATGCAGAATTAAGAGTTTTCGTTCAAAATTTAGATATAGGATCATTCTGATGAGGCGATTCCGTGACTGTTATTAGGTGTTCATTGAATAAGTATAAATAGGGGGAACGGGGGGCTCATGCCCCCCTCCCCTTAATTGATATAACCGGGATTTTCATGCAGGATTAACAGTTTTCGTTCAATATTTAGATATAGGATCATTCTGATGAGGTGAGTCCGTGGCTGTTATTAGGTGTTCATTGAATAAGTATAAACAGAGGGAACGGGGATTCTAATGCCCCTCCCCTAAACTTGTATAAATGGATTTTTCAGTCAGATTTCGTTCAAATCTCTGAATAGTTTTGGAAGTTTAATGGTTAAGTATAAAAGAGGGGAATAACTCCTCTTAAATTATATAAATGCTAAATGGGTTTTTATTAAGAATTGTCCGATTTGCTCTGAATTTTGGATATAGATTTTTTAATATGATAAAGCATATGTACTTGATAGTTTAGGAGGTTCAATGATTAAGGCCCTACATCAGTAACGCTCCGAGATAGAACGGCTAATGTTATTTCAATGGAAGAAATTTATTGCTTTCATTCCTTTGCATTTTGCTCAAATTTAATAATTTTTGTTGTTTTGAAAACCTGTAGGTTTAAACTTTGCACGTCATTTTGAAATTTTATTTCTTTTTTTAATTTTAAGGCAATACAAGTACGTTATTTTATAGTCTTTAAAATTCACCTTTAGTGTCTTATTATGAAAAATCTGTTTGACATTTTAAAATTTAGTAAAACAGCATGCAGAGTTTAATTATTTAGCTTTCAGAAAATATTTTTTATTTTGATTTTTAAAAAAATTTAATCTATGCTATTTGTATAAAAAGTTGAAACACTTTGATTTAAAATCGTCGAAACTGAGGTTTATTCCCGCCTTCAAAAGGGATACGCCTTAAAAGCAATTAGGGTGTAAGACGATAGGTCTTTACTCTGCAGGAAGTCCAGGGTGAAATTTCTTGCCTCTGGCTATTCGTAAAATGTTGCTTGCTTTATTGTATATAAATTGTTTTTCTTTTCTTTTTCCCTTTCAGAAAGATAAACGAATGATATTTAAAGTTCTTATACTATTTTAACTAAATAATACGCATATATTCCAAAGCCTGTCATAGTCTAACTGATCTAAATTTTAGAATAACGGTTTTTTCAGTCACGCGAAAAGACAAACTCAATTATACTAAATCTACGGAAGATTTTAATAAAGATAACATACTTTCATTCCAATTTTTAATTATTTTTTTCGGCATAGTATAGCTGACGATGGTTTGTATAAGGCCGCTTTTTACTTTTTTCGATACTGATTGTAGATTTTAAATATGAGGATAATATCACTTTTGAAAACGGTTCCGAAAATGAAACTGTCCTGTAAAGAAAATTAAAAAAAGTAGAAAAAAGGTCTTTGAAGAGATCGCTCTGAGCTATTAAAGGGGAAAATAAAATAAAAAAGAATATTGCCCATTTAAACTGATGGCATTGAGCTCACAGGCTACGCATACTAATTGTACATTACAGCCTTGAATTTTTGTTAATTCCGTTCGAAAAAAAAAAAATTAAGAAGGGGAAAGAGCTCTCCCCTTTCTCCTTTTTTATACTTAATCATTGAACCTCCTAAACTATCAAGTACATGCTTTATAATACAGTCGGACCTCGATTTAATGAATTGATTGGGACCCACAAATCCGTTCGTTAAATCGAAGCAATTCGTTAAATCGAATATCGATTTTTGTAGAGTATGGTATAAAAATATCAATACAAAATACTCTTTAGATATACAGATTTTAAAAAAGAATGATTATTGTTTGCTACGAGCTTAAAAATTATAAGTTAAAAGATCAACTTTTAAATTGTCAAAATTATTTAATGTTATTTGCTTTTAAAGTTTAAAACATAATACATACATACTAATTGTCACTTTGGAAAGAAATCCTTGATAGTGTTTTGTTTTGACTTCCCAAAGTTCTTTGATATTTTCTAACTCCGTAAGAACATCATTTACCTCGTGAGACAAAAAATAATTTTTAAAAATGTTGAAGCTGCAAATTGATTCTTGGAATATTTAATTGAATTTCCGTTTTTTCATCCTCTTGACTACTTTCAAAATCTTCATTCTCTTTCCGTTGTACATATTTGTCTACACCTTTGTCATGTTTCTAGTTCGTCAAAAAGGAAATAGACTGTCTTTTGAATCCACCAGAATTGAGGAAAAAAATGCAACACTTGTAATTTGGATGCGAAAGATTCAAAGTTTTATGTGCAAAAAATACAAAGTTTTAATTTTAGCTGCGAATCTGAATTTTTTTTCAGCGATTGTTGTTCGTTAAATCAAAGCTAAAAATTCGTTAAATCAGAGCATTTTAGCATTCTTTTTGTCGAGACAGAAAAAATATTCGTTAAATCGGAGAATTCGTTAAATCAAAGTACTTTAAATCGAAGTTCGACTGTATTAAAAAACCTATATCCAAAATTAAGAGCAAATCGGATAATTCTTAATAAAAACCCATTTAGCATTTATATAATTTAAGAGGAGTTATTCTCCTCTTTTATACTTAACCATTAAACTTCCAAAACTATTCAGAGATTTGAACGAAATCTGACAATTCTGATTGAAAAATCCATTTATACAAGTTAAGGGGAGGGGCATTAGAAGCCCCGTTCCCTCTGTTTATACATATTCAATGAACACCTAATAACAGCCACGGTATCGCCTCATCAGAATGATCCTATATCTAAATTTTGAACGAAAACTGTAAATTCTGCATGAAAATCCCGTTTATATCAATTAAGGGGAGGGGCATGAGTCCCCCCGCTCCCCCTGTTTATACTTATTCAATGAACACCTAATAACAGTCACGGAATCGCCTCATCAGAATGATCTTATATCTAAATTTTGAACGAAAACTGTTAATTCTGCATGAAAATCCCGTTTATATCAATTAAGGGGGGGGGGGCATGAGCCCCCCGTCCCCCCTGTTTAAATTCTTTCAATAAACACCTAATGACAGTCACGGAATCGCCTCATCAGAATGATCCTATATCTAAATTTCAAATGAAAACTCGTTCTGCAACGAATTCTGCATGAAAATCCCGTTTATATCAATTAAGGGGAGGGGCATGAGCCCCCCGTTCCCCCTGTTTATACTTATTCAATGAACACCTAATGACAGCCACGGTATCGCCTCATCAGAATGATCTTATATCTAAATTTTGAACGAAAACTGTTAATTCGGCATGAAAATCCCGTTTATATCAATTAAGAGGAGGGGCATGAGCCCCCCCCGTTCCCCCTCTTATACATATCGAATGAACTCCAAAAACTAATCAGGGAAGCGCCTTATCAGGATATACCTATATACAAAATTTCAAGTGAATCCGATATTTTTATCATGAGTTATCGCGTTACGCACGAACATACGAACGTACATACAGAACGGGCGGGCACATAAGCTCTCAGGCTATGATAGCCTGTGAGCTAAAAATATTAAAACGCAGACGAGATTTATTTATAAATTTCGACCGTTGGATTATCGCCGAAAGAATTATCATAAGCTAGTAAATTGTTTCGCTTGATTAAAGTTTTTTTTTCTTTTTTTATACCCGTAAAATAAATCGAAAAAATAGAAAATGGCCTATGTGCAAATCGATATCAACTAGGCAATGTAAAAAAAAAAAAAAAAAAAAAAAAAAAAAAACCTATAACTATTAAAACACAAGCGATAAACTTTTATAAATTTCTTTCATAGCATTAGCTTTAAAGCGAAGGCATTGTTTCGTTTAACTGCAGCAGCCTCTTTAAAATAAATGAAATCGTAAAAGCTATCCAATGTAAGAGAGAAAAAAAAATAAAGATAAAAATAAAAACTTTTTAAATGTAGGCGAGATATCTTTATAAATTTCTACAATGGGATTTCGCTTGACTGAAGTAAGTCACTTTAAAATACCTACATCGAAATCAAAAATTGTAATACGGCCTTTGTACAGAAAGATCTCAGCTGTTCAATATAAAAAAGATTATTAAAATATAGACGAGATATTTCTATAAATTTCTGTCATAGAATTTCGCTTCATTGAAGTAAGCCCCTTTAAAATACCCGTAAAAAATCGAAAAAAATATAAAACGGTCTTTGTACAGAAATATCTCAGCAATTCAATGCTAAAAAAATCATTTAAAAAAATTAAAATGTTGACGAGATATCTTTATAAATTTCTATAATGGGACTTCTCTCTATTCAAGTAAGCCACTTTAAAATACCCGTAAAAAATCGAAACTAGTCACTGGAGGCCACCGTAATACTTACCCATCATTTATATGCATATGAAAATAAAACATGTGAAAACTATTTATACAATGTATTTCAATTCCAAAACTAAATTTAAATGTTGTTAATACACATAGTAATACTCTATTAATGAATTGCTGATGCACCAATTTCAACAAATTATATAAAACGCCAAACTACTCAAGAAGAACCAAACTGCGTAAAAGAAACATCCTTATAACTCCAAAAATAATAATCATATTAACTAACAGTTTACTGCGTCGGATTAAGCGTCTCATTTCCAATTATAATATACCTTTGAATTGAAATTTGAATGAAATACAGGGTTATGAAAAATCGAAGAATGTGGAAAACAAGATTACAAATATCTCGGTAACTAATAATCCGATCGACTTCGTTCTATATGCAAAATGTGTGTTATTTTATTGCCTTTTACGCCATTCCTTAGAACAAAAAAATTCGAAAATTTTTATATACCTTTCATCAGAACGAATTTTTCGAAAGTCCGGAAAAAATAGTTCCGGATAATCGAGGTTGCTGGTATTAAATAGGGTTCGTCCCATTCTTACATACTAACTACATACAAAATTTCAAGTCTCTATCTCAATTTGTTCGGGAGATAGAGCGTTTACAGACAGACAGACAGACGTACGGCAAAATTTTTTTTCTAAAAATATGTTTTTCGGAATCTCCACTATCGAAAACGTGTAAATCCGTCAAAAAAAATTTTTCGATTTTCAAAACGATTGCAAGACTTACCCTATACTACGTATGATGGGTAAGTAAAAATGAAAAACGGTCTTTGTACAGAGAAATCTCCGATATCTAATACACCCCCCCCCCCTCGAAAAAAGTTTAAAGACAATGAAAATACAAAGGAGATATCTTTAAAAATTTCTAAAATGTGTTTTAGCTTTATTGAAGTAAGTCACTTTAAAATACCCGTAACAAAATCGAAAAGATATAAAACAGTCTTTGTACAGAAAGATCTAGTTATATAATGAAAAAAAAAAAATTACAAGTATTAAAATGTTGACTAGATATCTTTATAAATTTCTACCATGGGATTTTGCTTGATTGAGGTAATCATCAGTTTATATTTACTTGTAGACGAGATATATTTATAAATTTCTAACATTCAATGCTAAAAAAATCATTTAAAAATATTGTTACGAATTTTGTAAATATGTAAATAGTAATTAGTTCTTATTTATGTAAATTTTATTATTATTGTTATTATTTATTTATTTATTTATTTATTTATTTGTTTATTTATTTTAAGTGTTTTCCTCTAACTCAAGGATTGCACTGCCCGGGACGTGCAGTCTTTGAGGAGGGGGTAGTGTTACGAATTTTGTAAATAGTTAGTGTTTGTACTGTAAAATTATGTAAATAATCTTATTAAGCTCCATTCCTTTACTAATATTATGTTACATTGTCTCTGTTATCAAGCAAACTTGTCCATTATTTTCAGTGTATGTCTACGGCAGATTGGCGAAATAATGAAGATATCGCCAAGTTGGCGTCACTTTTGGCGACTAATTTTGGTCGCCAAATTTGGCGATATATCGCCAAGTTGGCGACAAACTTGGCGATTGTTGGCGATGGTAACCCATCCCTCTTAATGGTAACCCCCCTTAGATATACTGATACATTGTTTGTTGTTCCGTGGATTTTTCGAGTAGGTTCTAGAAACTTCGGCGCATGCTACGAGCCTATATATAAGGAGAGCGATACGAGCTGTTGTGGTTATTATTTACCAGTCAGTCATTGAGTGAGCTACTAGAGATTGTCCAAGCAAGTTTGCTTGATGTATTGAGTTTTATCTACGCTGTTTTGAATGTGATATAGTGTTGAGACATTGTATAAAGAGTCTCTGCGACCTATATTTGTATTTGTTCGATAGATTTAAACAGTTATTTTGGAATATCTTGTAATATTTGTGAGTTTCGAAGACTCTGTTGTTCTGAAGATCTGTAAATAAATTATTTTGTACTTTTCTAAGAGAAAAGAGTTTGAAGTTGTCTAACCATAAGATCGAAAGAACCCTATATTCGCTGCAACATTTGGTGTCAGGAGTCGGGATCTTATGGCGAAAACAAGAACAATGGACGGTCAACTGAAAGAACTGTTAGAAGCTATTAATGGAATAAAGGCAGAATTGACGAAAGGCCAAGAAGAGTTGGCGGTAAAGATGAATAAAGGCCAAGAAGAGTTGGCGGAAAAAATGAATAAAAACGAAGAAAGAATGGAACAGTTGACAAATAAAATTTATAAAGGCCAAGAAGAGTTGGCAGAAAAAATGAATAAAGGCCAAGAAGAGTTGGCGGAAAAGATGAATAAAGGCCAAGAAGAGTTGGCGGAAAAGATGAATAAAGGTCAAGAAGAGTTGGCGAAAAAAATGAATAAAAACGAAGAAAGAATGGAACAGTTGACAAATAAAATTGACAAATGCCAAGAAGATGTGACTGAAAAGATTAATAAAGGCCAAGAAGAAATGAAGAAAACTTTAGAAGAAAAGTTCTCGTCGGTAGAGAGAAGAATAGGCTCGGTAGAAGAGAAAATGGCGGAAGTAGAAGAGAAAATTCAGAATGAAGTTTGTAACTTTGAAGAGAAAATCAGTAACGTTGAAGAGAAAATCAGTAACGTTGAAGAGAAAATACTAGGTGAAGTAGATGAAAAGCTAAATAAAAAAGTACAAGATCTTGAGAAGAAACTTTCAGCGTCTAGTGGTAATTATGAAGAATTTAGGAATCCGCCTGCTTCTCCCGTGCACATTAAGCTGTCGACATACGATGGAAAGAGTTCCTGGCAAGTTTACAAGACCCAATTCACTATTGTAGCTGAAGCGAACAAATGGAGTGACGAGGTGAAAGCTTGTCAACTGGCAGCATCTTTAAGAGGAGAAGCCGCCGACGTGCTGCAAACATTGCCCGATATGACGCAACTCAATTTCGAGACTCTAAGTTGTGCACTTGAAATGAGATTCGGCGAAAAATTCTTCAAGGATTATACGAGAATACAAATGAAGAGCCGCCATCAAAAATCGAGTGAAACCCTTCAAGAGTTTGCCTCGGAAATTGAACGGCTTGCAAATTTAGCATTCATTGACTGTCCAACAAATGTACGGGAAATGCTCTCGCTGCAATATTTTGTAGACGGAATAAAAGATCCAGAAGTGCAGAGAGCGGTACGAATGGCAGATGTACAGGATTTAAAAGCTGCATTACTATATGCCTTAAAGTTGGAAGCAGCTACACAAGCCAGCCGAAGAGATCGTCATTCAGTCCGAGGGTCAACGGTGAACAAAAGCTCAGACACTGAGAGCGACGTCTTGAAAGAAATTAGGAAAATAAATCAAGAGCTGGAAGCTTTAAAATATGGAAGAACAAGCTCAAGAAGACAGAATCTCAGGTGCTGGGGATGCGGTGATACAGGACATCTCCGAAGAAACTGCCCCAAAGTCCACAAACGTGAGATGAATTCAAGACCAGAGAATAAAAAGCCCCACCTGAAGATCCTTCAAATATCGAAAATGAGTGGCGGCGATAATGAATTATATGTGATAGGCTTTATTAACGGAATTCAGTGCCGTATGATTGTCGATACAGGAGCCAATGTTACAATAATAAGAGAAGATTTGGCTCGAAAATTGAAATGTAAACTCATCTGGAATCCTCCATGCGTTACCCTGCAAACTGTGACCGGCGACAAAATAGGCATATATGGAAAGGCAAATTTAACTATCAACTTTGGAGGAACGAAATATTACCATACGGCATATGTGGCTGACATAACAGATCCTTGCTTAATCGGACTAGATTTTCTGAAGAAATTTGGCTTCAAACTTGATTTCAAAAATAATAAAATGCTCTCTAAATTTGAAGAAATAAGTCTTTTTGGATTAAATAACGAAATTGAATGTAAACAAATAGTAATAGCCAAAGAAGACATTAATCTAGATGCAAGAACAGAATGTTTGGTTCCTGCTGTAATTAAAAATAAAACTAATTATCGATTTGGCCATATAGATTATCCAGAAGACAATAGTACACAAGCAGGAGTATTGGTGGCTTCTTCTGTGGTAGACCTCTCGAAAAAGACCATTCCAGTCAGAATTGCTAACATCAGTGATAAGACGAGGACTATCAAGAAAGGAGAGGTGATAGCGTCATGTGCTCCTGTGACGTGCATAAGTCAAAATTCCAGTCACTCTGAGAAATCTTCAGATAATTTAGTCAAGGATTTGTTACAAAATACAGCCTTAAATCCAAAACAGTTGGAAGCTGCGGAAAATTTAATTAGAGAATTCCAAAGTTTATTTTCCCAAACATCTGAAGACTTTGGACGAACTAAAATGGCACAACACCGAATTGACACGGGAGATCACTCTCCTATTAAACAGCACCCTAGACGATTACCTTTTGCCAAGCAAGAAGAGGTGCAGAATTTAATTAAAGATATGGAAGAAAATGACGTCATCGAACCATCAACAAGTCCATGGGCGTCTCCCATTGTATTAGTAAGAAAGAAGGATGGTTCTACAAGATTTTGTGTAGACTACCGCCGACTGAATGACGTCACCAAAAAGGATAGTTACCCTCTGCCAAGGATTGACGACACTCTTGACACACTTGCGGGCAACACTTGGTTCTCGACTTTAGACTTGAAGAGTGGTTACTGGCAGGTAGAGATCCATCCCGACGACCGCGAGAAGACTGCCTTTACAACGGGACAAGGATTATGGCAGTTCAAGGTAATGCCTTTTGGTCTATGTAACGCACCTGCAACTTTTGAACGCCTTATGGAAACGGTTCTTCGGGGACTGTCATATGAGGCATGTCTTGTTTATTTAGACGATATCATAATCATAGGAAAATCTTTTGATGAACATCTGAACAGCCTCAGGCGGGTGCTACAAAAATTAAAGGAAGCTAATTTGAAGTTAAGCCCTTCGAAGTGCAGTTTGTTTCGTAATGAAGTCGCCTACCTTGGACACATCATTTCGGCGGAAGGAGTTAGGACTGATCCGGAGAAGATATCGGCCGTGAAAAATTGGAATCGTCCAGCAGATGTTCACCAGCTTCGAAGTTTTCTAGGATTATGCACCTATTACAGAAAATTCGTCAAAGGCTTCTCGATGATTGCAAGACCACTTCATAAATTAACAGAAGCCAATCAAAAATTTATGTGGACACAGGAATGTGACGCTGCTTTCGAAAAGCTTAAGGAGGCCTTGACATCCACTCCAATTCTGTCGTATCCTCAAATCGATAAACAGTTTATACTTGATACGGATGCAAGCAACGAAAGCATTGGCGCTGTACTGTCCCAGGAAATCGACGGCCAGGAGCGTGTTATCGCCTATTTCAGCAAGTGCTTGTCAAAGGCCGAGCGAAACTACTGCGTAACAAGAAAAGAGCTTCTTGCTGTAGTGAAAGCCATAGACCACTTTCATCACTATCTTTACGGTCGAAAGTTCCTGATCCGAACTGATCATGCTTCTCTAACTTGGCTATTGAATTTTAAGAACCCTGAAGGCCAGATAGCCAGGTGGATACAAAAGCTTCAAGAGTACGATATGGAGATACGCCATCGAAAAGGCTCATCACATGGAAATGCAGATGCTCTCTCAAGAAGACCCTGCTCAGAGAATTGTAGATACTGCGACCGGGCTAAGAAGAAATTTAATGTCAAAGGTCCTATAGTAAGACAAGTTACAACTGGGTCTACATCATCGCAAGATCCGTGGAGTGACGAGAGCCTGCGTAAAGATCAACTTGCTGATCCTGAAATTAAGCCAATTCTAGAGCTGAAAGAGGAGTCCAACAGGAAGCCCAGCTGGCAAGACATGGCCCATTACCATCCTACGACTAAACGTTATTGGGCTCTCTGGGATTCCTTACATTTGAAGAACGGCATCTTGTACCGAAAATGGGAGTCTGACGATGGAAAGACATGTAGATGGCAACTACTACTCCCTAAGTCTAGAATTTCTATGGTCCTTCAAGAACTGCATGGTAGTCCCACAGGAGGTCATTTTGGTGTAATGAAGACCCTGCAAAAGGTTCGAGAGCGTTTCTACTGGAATAATGTTCGCAGTGACGTGGAGAAGTGGTGTCGAACTTGTGACACCTGTGTAGCACGTAAAGGTCCTAAGATGCGAACCCGTGGGCGATTGCAACGTTATAATGTAGGAGCTCCATTCGAACGAATTGCTCTAGACATCCTGGGTCCACTTCCTAGAACATCTGATGGCAATAAGTACATCCTCGTTGTCATGGACTACTTCACTAAGTGGCCTGAAGCCTATGCCATTCCTAATCAAGAGGCGGTAACCGTAGCAGACATACTAGTTCAACACTGGGTTTCCAGATACGGAGTTCCTCTTCAAATCCATTCCGATCAAGGAAGAAACTTTGATTCGGCTGTGTTTAAGGAAATGTGCGGACTACTCGGCATGGACAAAACTCGAACTACACCTCTACATCCTCAATCGGACGGCATGGTGGAGCGGTTCAATCGTACCATCCTAAATAGCCTCTCTCTCCTGGTGTCTAGAGACCAACAGGACTGGGACAAGAAATTGCCTCTTTTCCTGTTTGCCTACAGGAGTGCCACACATGAGGCCACTGGTTACTCCCCTTCTCAAATGCTCTTTGGTCGTGATCTTCGTCTGCCTGCTGATCTTTTGTTTGGCCGTCCTCCTGATGCTCCTTCATCGCCTGAGGAATATGTCGATGAACTCCAGGCTCGGATTGAGGAGATTCATTGTCTAGCGAGGAACCGAATTGGACTGGCATCAGAAAAGATGAAGACACGGTACGACACAAAGGCAACTGGACATGAGTTCAACGAAGGTGACAAAGTTTGGTTGTGGAATCCGATACGTCGTAAGGGACTGTCGCCAAAACTACAAAGAAACTGGGACGGTCCTTACACAGTCTTCAACAGGCTGAATGACGTCGTCCTACGCATACGAAAATCGCCACACACCAAACCCAAGGTCGTACATTATAACCGGCTAGCCCCTTATTTTGGCCAAAGTGATTAAAAATTCAAAACTGGAATTTCAGACCATGGTCATGAAAGTCACTTTTTGTAAATATGTAAATAGTAATTAGTTCTTATTTATGTAAATTTTATTATTATTGTTATTATTTATTTATTTATTTATTTATTTATTTGTTTATTTATTTTAAGTGTTTTCCTCTAACTCAAGGATTGCACTGCCCGGGACGTGCAGTCTTTGAGGAGGGGGTAGTGTTACGAATTTTGTAAATAGTTAGTGTTTGTACTGTAAAATTATGTAAATAATCTTATTAAGCTCCATTCCTTTACTAATATTATGTTACATTGTCTCTGTTATCAAGCAAACTTGTCCATTATTTTCAGTGTATGTCTACGGCAGATTGGCGAAATAATGAAGATATCGCCAAGTTGGCGTCACTTTTGGCGACTAATTTTGGTCGCCAAATTTGGCGATATATCGCCAAGTTGGCGACAAACTTGGCGATTGTTGGCGATGGTAACCCATCCCTCTTAATGGTAACCCCCCTTAGATATACTGATACATTGTTTGTTGTTCCGTGGATTTTTCGAGTAGGTTCTAGAAACTTCGGCGCATGCTACGAGCCTATATATAAGGAGAGCGATACGAGCTGTTGTGGTTATTATTTACCAGTCAGTCATTGAGTGAGCTACTAGAGATTGTCCAAGCAAGTTTGCTTGATGTTTGCAGCACGTCGGCGGCTTCTCCTCTTAAAGATGCTGCCAGTTGACAAGCTTTCACCTCGTCACTCCATTTGTTCGCTTCAGCTACAATAGTGAATTGGGTCTTGTAAACTTGCCAGGAACTCTTTCCATCGTATGTCGACAGCTTAATGTGCACGGGAGAAGCAGGCGGATTCCTAAATTCTTCATAATTACCACTAGACGCTGAAAGTTTCTTCTCAAGATCTTGTACTTTTTTATTTAGCTTTTCATCTACTTCACCTAGTATTTTCTCTTCAACGTTACTGATTTTCTCTTCAACGTTACTGATTTTCTCTTCAAAGTTACAAACTTCATTCTGAATTTTCTCTTCTACTTCCGCCATTTTCTCTTCTACCGAGCCTATTCTTCTCTCTACCGACGAGAACTTTTCTTCTAAAGTTTTCTTCATTTCTTCTTGGCCTTTATTAATCTTTTCAGTCACATCTTCTTGGCATTTGTCAATTTTATTTGTCAACTGTTCCATTCTTTCTTCGTTTTTATTCATTTTTTTCGCCAACTCTTCTTGACCTTTATTCATCTTTTCCGCCAACTCTTCTTGGCCTTTATTCATCTTTTCCGCCAACTCTTCTTGGCCTTTATTCATTTTTTCTGCCAACTCTTCTTGGCCTTTATAAATTTTATTTGTCAACTGTTCCATTCTTTCTTCGTTTTTATTCATTTTTTCCGCCAACTCTTCTTGGCCTTTATTCATCTTTACCGCCAACTCTTCTTGGCCTTTCGTCAATTCTGCCTTTATTCCATTAATAGCTTCTAACAGTTCTTTCAGTTGACCGTCCATTGTTCTTGTTTTCGCCATAAGATCCCGACTCCTGACACCAAATGTTGCAGCGAATATAGGGTTCTTTCGATCTTATGGTTAGACAACTTCAAACTCTTTTCTCTTAGAAAAGTACAAAATAATTTATTTACAGATCTTCAGAACAACAGAGTCTTCGAAACTCACAAATATTACAAGATATTCCAAAATAACTGTTTAAATCTATCGAACAAATACAAATATAGGTCGCAGAGACTCTTTATACAATGTCTCAACACTATATCACATTCAAAACAGCGTAGATAAAACTCAATACATCAAGCAAACTTGCTTGGACAATCTCTAGTAGCTCACTCAATGACTGACTGGTAAATAATAACCACAACAGCTCGTATCGCTCTCCTTATATATAGGCTCGTAGCATGCGCCGAAGTTTCTAGAACCTACTCGAAAAATCCACGGAACAACAAACAATGTATCAGTATATCTAAGGAGGGTTACCATTAAGAGGGATGGGTTACCATCGCCAACAATCGCCAAGTTTGTCGCCAACTTGGCGATATATCGCCAAATTTGGCGACCAAAATTAGTCGCCAAAAGTGACGCCAACTTGGCGATATCTTCATTATTTCGCCAATCTGCCGTAGACATACACTGAAAATAATGGACAAGTTTGCTTGATAACAGAGACAATGTAACATAATATTAGTAAAGGAATGGAGCTTAATAAGATTATTTACATAATTTTACAGTACAAACACTAACTATTTACAAAATTCGTAACAATATTAAAATGTAGAAGAGAAAAAAATATATTTATATGAACTTCAAAACTTCATGGGATTTCGCTTGATTGAAGTAAGCCCCTTTAAAACCCCCATAACAAAATCGAAAAAATATAAAACGGTCTTTGTACCGAAAGATCTCAGATATCCAATGCCAAAAAATCATTTAAAAATATTTAAATGTAGAAAAGATATATTTATAAATTTCTACTATAGGATTTCGCTTGACTGAAGTAGCCTCTTTAAACACCTATAAACAAAGCCAAAAAAGTACAAAACGGTCTTCACACCGAAAGATCTCAGCTATCCAATGACAAAAAAATCATTTAAAAATATTGAAATCTAGAAGAGATATTTTTATAAATTTCTACCATTGGAATTCACTTGACTGAAGTAGCCTCATTAAAACACCTGTAAACAAAATCAAAAAACTACAAAACGGTCTTTGTACCGAAAAATTTCAGCTATCCAATGCCAAAAAATAATTTAAAAATATTAAAATGTAGAAAAGATATTTTTATGAATTTCTACCATTGGAATTCCCTTGACTGAAGTAGCCTCATTAAAACATCTGTAAACAAAATCAAAAAAGTACAAAACAGGTCTTTGTACCGAAAAATTTCAGCTATCCAATGCCAAAAAATCATTTAAAATATTAAAATGTAGAAGAGATATTTTTATAAATTTCTACAATTGTATTTCACTTGACTGAAATAGTTTTTTAAAATTCCCCTACACAAATGCGAAAAAGTACAAAACGGTCTTTGTACCGAAAGATCTGAGATATCGAATGCCAAAAAATAATTTAAAAATATTAAAATGTAGAAGAGATATTTGTATAAATTTCTACCATTCGATTTCACTTGAGAGAAGTAGCTTTTTTAAAATTCCCCTAATAAAAGTCTAAAAAGTACAAAACGGTCTTTGTACCGAAAGAACTCAGCTATCCAATGACAAAAAAATCATTTATTAAAATGTAGAAGAGATATTTTTATAAATTACTACCAATGGATTTCACTTGACTGAAATAGCCCCTTTAAAACACCTGTAAACAAAGTCGTAAAAGTACAAAACGGTCTTTGCACCGAAAGATCTTAGCTATCCAATGACAAAAAAAATCATTTAAAAATATTAAAATGTAGAAGAGATATTTTTATAAATTTCTACCATTGGATTTCACTTGACTGAAGTAGCTTTTTTAAAATCTCCCTAAAGAAAGTCGAAAAAGTACATAACGATTTTTGTACCGAAAGATATCAGCTATCCAATGATAAAAAAATCATTTAAAAATATTAAAATGTAGAAGAGATTTTTTTTTAAATTTCTATCATTGGATTTCACTGGACTGAAGTAGCTTTTTTAAAATTTCCCTAAAGAAAGTCCGAAAAGTACAAAACGATCTTTGTATCGAAAGATTTCAGCTATTCCATGACAAAAAAATCATTTAAAAATATTAAAATGTAGAAGAGATATTTTTATAAATTTCTACCATTGGATTTCACTTGACTGAAGTAGCTTTTTTTAAATTTCCCTAAACAAAGTCGAAAAAGTACAAAACGATCTTTGTACCGAAAGATATCATCTATCCAATGATTAAAAAAAACATTTAAAAATATTAAAATGTAGAAGAGATATTTTTATAAATTTCTATCATTGGATTTCACTTGATTGAAGTAGCTTTTTTTAAAATTTCCCTAAAGAAAGTCGAAAAAGTACAAAACGATCTTTGTATCGAAAGATCTCAGCTATTCCATGACAAAAAAATCATTTAAAAATATTAAAATGTAGAAGAGATATTTTTATAAATTTCTACCATTGGATTTCACTTGACTGAAGTACCTTTTTTGAAATTTCCCTAAAGAAAGTCGAAAAAGTACAAAACAATCTTTGTATCGAAAGATCTCAGCTATTCCATGACAAAAAAAAAAAAAAAAAAAAAAAAAAAAAAAAAAAAAATCATTTAAAAATATTAAAATGTAGGAGAGATATTTTTATAAATTTCTACCATTGGATTTCACATGACTGAAGTAGCTTTTTTAAAATTTCCCTAAATAAAGTCGAAAAAGTACAAAACGATCTTTGTACCGAAAGATATCAGCTATCCAATTATAAAAAAAATCATTTAAAAATATTAAAATGTAGAAGAGATATTTTTATAAATTTCTATCATTGGATTTCACTTGATTGGAGTAACTTTTTTTAAAATTTCCCCAAAGAAAGTCGAAAAAGTACAAAACGATCTTTGTATCGAAAGATCTCAGCTATTCCATGACAAAAAAATCATTTAAAAATATTAAAATGTAGAATGAAATATTTTTATAAATTTCTACCATTTGATTTCACTTGACTGAAGTAGCTTTTTTAAAATTTCCCTAAAGAAAGTCGAAAAAGTACAAAACGATCTTTGTACCGAACGATATCATCTATCCAATGATAAAAAAAATCATTTAAAAATATTAAAATGTAGAAGAGATATTCTTATAAATTTCTATCATTGGATTTCACTTGACTGAAGTACCTTTTTTGAAATTTCCCTAAAGAAAGTTGAAAAAGTTTAAAACGATCTTTGTATCGAAAGATTTCAGCTATTCCATGACAAAAAAATTATTTAAAAATATTAAAATGTAGGAGAGATATTTTTATAAATTTCTACAACTGGATTTCACTTGACTGAAGCAGCTTTTTTAAAATTTCCCTAAACGAAGTCGAAAAAGTACAAAACGATCTTTGTACCAAAAGATATCAGCTATCCAATGATAAAAAAAAATCATTTAAAAATATTAAAATGTAGAAGAGATATTTTTATAAATTTCTACCATTGGATTTCACTTGACTGAAGTAGCTTTTTTAAAATTTCCCTAAAGAAAGTCGAAAAAGTTTAAACCGATCTTTGTACCGAAAGATATCAGCTATCCAATGATAAAAAAATCATTCAAAAATATTAAAACGTAGAAGAGATATTTTTATAAATTTCTACCATTGGATTTAACATGACTGAAGATGCTTTTTTTAAATTCCCCTGAACAAAATCTAAAAACTACAAAACGGTCTTTGGGCCGAAAGATCTGAGATATCCAATGCCAAGAAATCATTGTTTGGTTTGAATATAGTAACCTCTTTAAAATAAACAAAATTGAAAAAGCAGAAAACGGTATCTGTATAGATCAACGTCAGATAGCCAATGCAAAAAAAAAAAAAAAAAAGTGATTTAAAAACATTGAAATGCAGATGAGATATCTTTATAAATTTAAATCATAAGGTTATGAAGGATTGGGTTGCTTCAGTTGAATGAATTAACCTCTTTAAAATATGTTAAAAAAAAAAAAAAAAAAAAAAAAAAAAAAAAAAAAAAAACGCAGACGAAAAACATTTAAATTATATCTTTCTTAACACTAAAATTATAGAGAAGGTGTTGTTTGATTTGAATGCAGTAACCTCTTTAAAATGAACAAAATTTAAAAATCCCTGTCGGCTGGGCCTATAGGCGGAGGTAGATTTCGAAGAGTGATCATTTCAACAAATATATATATACAGGGTGAGTCATAAATATCGAAACAATAGGCTATCTCCTTAAATATTGCCCCTAGACCCATACTTCCAATTGCAAAAATTCATAAAAAAAGGTGAAATTTTTGATAAGATAAGTTGCAACTCCATGGGGGGTCTATTTGAAAAAGTACGAAAATTAACTTTTTATACGGCCCCCGTAGGATAAAAATTCCAATTAGGGAAACTTTCCTTGTCCAGTCCTGAATAATACACAAAAAGTTGCATCGTCATATCTTAAAAATTCGCGGAGTTATAACCGTTTGAATAATTCATGAGGTTTTAAGGGATTAGACACAAATTGAAATGCGCGCAATTCAAAAGACAATGTTACTTTAACAGTTGTAGGAAACGCGTAAAAAATCTATCTTTTGAGTTAGAATTTTGATTTTTTTCCTTTTTTGTGATGGTTAGCCATATAATTTGCTAAGAAAATCACATGCTAAAATTTATCATAAAATTTAAAAAGTTTCATATTGTTAGTACTGGTTTCAATGTGATAGTTAAAAATCCTTATAACTCCAAACATTATTTATGGGATTTCAATTTCTTTCTATTTAACTAAAAATAAAAGTATGATTTTAGTTTTGTTTCGAGGTTTTTGTTTTTCAATATTTATTTTAGAGCTTTAAAAATATTTATTTAAAAAAAAAAAAAACTTTTAAAAAATCATATTTTCAAAAGTAAATAATTTTTCATTTTTTTAAACAAAACTAATGTAAAATAATTAAAAAATGACATGTTTCAAGTTTGTACTTTTTTTTCTTTAACAATTCTTAACTTTTAATAATTTAAAGACAAGAAGTAGTCGGAAAAAAAATTCATTATAGAGAAAAGCGAAATGTACTGTGTTACTGCCATTAGTTATTTAAAAGAATGCTTTTCTGAGATGCAGATTAAGTCCTTTTTAAAAAACTAGCTCTCTCAACTTCAAGCTTTTTATCGTCCGGTAGAGGCTGTTAAAAAATCTGTATTCTGGGCTCAAGTCAGATCAGGACCGTGACGTTACTTTTTTCTGAAGACTCGCCTATCCGGGTCTAATGTATTTTTCATACCGGAGGGGACTGCTTTCTTTTTCCTAGGCCCCACCAGTGGCCGAGAGGTTCTGACCTCAAACTGGTAGACGGTAGGTGCTGGGTTCGAACCCAATCGCGACCGTCGGCCTAACCGTTCGGCGTTTTCTGTGGTTTTCTTAGAACCTTGCGTAAATACGGGTTAGGTTCCCCTAGAAAGACCCCCACGGAGGGCATCCCACCCCTTAGGGCCTATATCCCATAGTGTAGATAATTGGCCGACATACATACAACAACAACAACAACCTTTTTCCTAGACTTGCACTGGGCGAAATTTTTAATCACGGTCTCGAACAATCCATAATTAAATCACAGAACTAATACGTACATAAAATAAGTAAAATTTGGTTTAATCAATATTTTTACGAAAACCACATAAATTTTAAAACCGCTTTTATTTTACAAAAAAAAAAAAAAAAAAAAAAAAAAATAATTTTTTTTTTTTTTATTTTTTTTTTATTTTTTTTTTTTTTTAAAGAATAGTATATTTAAATGCCAAAAAAATAAACAAAATAAAACCAGAGAAAAAAATCTGCCTATGACGGAATTCTGTCTTAAACAGAAAATGTGTTGAACCATGCAAAATAAATACAATAATACCTGAGAATATAATAAACTCCATTTAACCTTCATAGGAAATGCATTTGTCTATTACGTATTTTTTCTTTCCTATGTGATTCCGTCTTAAAAGGTTTTACTGTATAACATTTTTCAAATTCTTCAACGCACGGGATATGGATTAGCGATAATAAAATATAAGTGAAACATTTACATATAAACATAGATTTATAGATAAAATAAATATATCACAGGCTTTGGAGCCTCTTTAATAATATAAAGTATAAATATAAAAAACGAAATTCTATATTAAATATTTTTGGTCAGAACTCCTGCACGCAAAACAATTTTAAACTATACTGAAGTAAAAAACTATGTAGAAATTCACGGCTGAGCCGGCTATGGTTTAAGCTTTTTTTCCTGGCTGGTCGGATTATGATTTTAACATTATTTCATGCCGGGCTGAACTTCTTTCCCTATGGGTCGATCTAGGACCGGACCTAAATACTACGATTTATTCAGACTTTCAGTGCTAACGATCAACATGTTTTAGAAACAAGTTTCAATTTTAAATCAATACGCTGCTTTATTATGGCCAAATAAGAGGCACGGTTTTAAACCGATATATAACAACGTTACAATTTGTGGACAATCCCTTATTTGCTTTGAAAATTGATGAAAAACGCTTCGTTTAAAGTGGTGTAAGTCACGAATTTTTGAGAATTTTAGATTTTGATATCTCTGTCGGGTTTTCAGATAGGGAGATGAAATTTTTTTTGTTCAATTTAGGAATGGATAAGGAATAATTTCCTAATTGGGAATTTTGCTCTACGGGGGCCGTATAAAAATTTAATTTTCGTATTTTTTCAACTAGACCCCCCATGGAGTTGCAACTTATATTATCAGAAACTTCAACTTTTTTTATGAGTTTTTGCAATTGGAAGTATGGGTCTAGAGGCAATATTTAAGGAGATAGCCTATTGTTTCGATATTTATGACTCACCCTGTATATATATATGATTAGAGATAAACCCAGTTTAATAACTTCATTTGGCCTTTTATGAAAATTTTTTTATTTCATTTTTCTGCAAAAACTGGTTTTATCAGAATCATCTTAAGAAAAATCCAGCTCAAATGCCCATTTTAACAACATATTTTGAAATAGATTCTGAATTTATTAAAAAATCGACCAAAACAGTACATTATACAGTTCCTAAATAAGAAAAAACTGTCAGTTGAATGCATTTGAGAAAAAAATTGAATTTAAAAATGAGTCATAAAAAAACCGATTTGTTGTTTGAATACATCCTTAATTCTTTAATCATGATTGCTTCGGAAAATTTTGTGCGAAATACTCACTTTGACAGCATTTTTAAAAATATATTCTATCTTTATCAAAAAACTAGCCAATGCGTCACAGTATATAGTTCCTAAATAAGAGGATCTGTAAATTGGATGCGTTTGAGAGCGAAAATGGATTTTAAAACGAGTCATAAAAAACGCAATTTGCTATGTGAAAACTTCCTTAAATTTACAAATCACGAAGACTTCGGGAAATTCTGTTCAAAATACCCTTTTTGGTAGCCTTTTTCAAAATATATTCTGTCTTTATCAAAAAACCGATCAATGCATCACATTATATAGTTCCTAAATAAGAGGATCTGTAAATTGGATGCATTTGAGAGCAAAAATGGATTTAAAAACGAGTCAGAAAAAAAACGCAATTTCTTATTTGAACACTTCCTTAAATTTTTAGTCACGATGATTTCTGAAAATTCTGTTCAAAATACCCTTTTTGGTAGCCTTTTTTGATATATATTCCGTCTTTATCAAAAAACTGACCAATGCATCACATTATATAGTTCCTAAATAAGAGGATCTGTAAATTGGATGCGTTTCAGAACAAAAATATATTTAAAAACGAGTCAGAAAAAAAACACAATTTCTTATTTGAATACTTCCTTCAATTTCAGTCCCGATGACTTTCGGAAATTCTGTTCAAAATACCCTTTTTGGTAGCCTTTTTTGAAATATATTCTGTCTTTATCAGAAAATTGACCAATGCGTCACTTTATACAGTTTCTAAATAAGAGGATCTACCATTTGGATGCATTTAAAATCAAAAATGAATTTAAAAATAAGTCAGAATATAAGCAGTTTGGATTTGAGGTTTTTTCTCCAACTCCTATTTTTGTTTAATTTCTTTTTGCTATACGAATTGGTCCTATGAAAAACTTGCCAATGTAAAAGTTGTAGATATTTTTGAGAAGATGTAAAATAAATTTAATCAGATTTGATATCTTAAAAATTGACGGAGTTATGGATTTTTCTCTTTTTTCAGCGCCCTTTTTCTTTTCTTTTTTAATTTTTTTCATCGGTAAAAGTTGGTCCTATCAAAAACTTGTAAATACAAAAGTTTTAGATAATTTTAAGAACATTTACAAAAAATTTAGTTGGACTTGATAACTTCAAAATTGACGAAGTTATGAATTTTTTTCTCTCAAAATCCCTGTTTTTTTTTCCCCCTTGAGCTCACTTCTAAATTTATCAAAAATCTGTC
The DNA here is from genome assembly GCA_964019185.1 of Maratus speculifer. Classification (NCBI taxonomy): domain Eukaryota; kingdom Metazoa; phylum Arthropoda; class Arachnida; order Araneae; family Salticidae; genus Maratus; species Maratus speculifer. The sequence goes on along the minus strand of OZ025289.1, from coordinate 24,009,202 downwards.
ATGCATATACTTTTGGCCCATTTTTAAGAAGTAATATAAACTTTAAACCGATTCGATATCTACTTTAATTAAGAAGTTATGGTGTTTTTTCGGTTTTCACAAAAACGCCCCCTATTCTGACCCCCTTGGTCCGATTTTGCCCATTAACGAACTCATCCAAGATTTTATTCCCATTGATTTTATGTACAAGTTTGGTGGAGATTGGTGAAGAATTATAGAAGTTATCGTGTCCATAAAAAAGTGAGAGATATATATAGATAGATAGATAGATAGATATATAAACTGATGCGATTGCAATAGGTAGTATTTCTTACGAAATCTACCTAAAAGCAGAAAACGGTATCTGTACAGATCAATGTCAGATAGCCAATGCAAAAAAATAATTTAAAAACATTGAAATGCAGATGAGATATCTTTATAAATTTAAATCATAAGATTATGAACGATTGGGTTGCTTCAGTTTAATGAATTAGCCTCTTTAAAATATAAGTTAAAAATATCTGTGCAGATCAACATCAGATAGCCAATGCAAAAAAATGATTAAAAACATTGAAATGCAGATGAGATATCTTTATAAATTTAAATCATAAGATTATGAACGATTGGGTTGCTTCAGTTGAATGAATCAGCCTCTTTATAATATAAGTTTAAAAAACAAAGTGGAAAACGGCGTAAAAAAAATCAAAAATATTAAAACGCAGACCAGATATATTTATAAACTTCTAGAAAACCTTAGGATTATCATAAGCTAGTGAATTGTTTCGCTTGATTGAAGTATCCTTTTTAAAATATCCGTAAAATAAATCGAAAATGAAAAAAATGGCCTTTGTGCGAATCGACCTTGTCTATCTAATGTAAAATAATAATAATAATAATAATAATAATAATAATAATAATAAAATGTTGACGATATATGTATGTAAATTTTTGTCATAAGACTATCACTAGCAAAAGACCGCATCTACCCACTGCTGAAATAACATTTAAAAATATTAAAATGCAGACGAGATATCTTTATAAATTTCTTTCATACGATTAAGATTATCAAATGTATTGTTTCGCTTAACTGAAGTATAGCCTGTTTAAAATACCTGTAAAAAAAAAAAAAAAAAAATAAATAAATAAATAAAATAATAATAATAAATAGAAAATTGCCTTTATACAGATCGATTTCATCTATCCAATGCAAATATATATACATATTCATAAGTGTGTATATATATGTGCAAGTTAATATATATTTATTTATTTAAAAATATTAGAATGTCGACTATATACGTTTATAAATTTCTATTGTAAGACTACCACTTGCAAGTAGGTTGTTTTGCTCAGCGCCGAAACTAGCCTTTTTTGCGCCCGGGGCAAATATGGATTTTGGTGACCCCCCCCCCCCCACCCTCGACATATGCATTCTTTATATCAAACACACCAAACAAAATCTTAATTTGGCGCCCCCTTCAGCTTCTGTTCTGGTGGCACCCGGCGCACGTGTCCCCTCTGCCCCCCTCTAGTTTCGGCCCTGGTTTTGCTTGACTAAATAAGCCAATATCTAAACAAAAAATCAAAATTGTAGAAAACAGCCTTTGTGCTGATCGATCTCAAACATCCAATGCAAAATAAATAAACAAACAAACAAATAAGTAAATAAAAAAATTGAAATGCAATCGAGAAGAGGCTACTTCAGTAAACCGAAAAAGCCCATTCGCTAATGCTAATCTCATGGGAGAAATTTATACAGATACGTCGGCTCCATTGCTTTTTTTTTTTTTTTTTTTTTTCGTATGATAGCTGAGATAGATCTATACAAAAGCCATTTTCTACTGTTCCGATATTCATTTAAGAATTTTTTTATGGGGATGTTTTTACTTTCGAAACGGGAACCGAAAAAGAAAATGGCTCGAATAAAAATATCTGTAAATGAATGTCAAATGAGCAATAAATTGCTAACAGATCGATTTCAGCTATTCAATGAAAACAATCATTTAAAAATTTTGAAATGTAACTGAGAAGTGGCTGCTTCAGTCAAGTGAAAGAACCCATTTTTAATGATAATTTTATGGACGAAATTTATAAAGATATCGCAGTTGCATTTCAATATATATCTTTTTTTCCTCATTGGATTGGAGACCTTCATTTTTCGATACGGTTTTAAAAATTAATTTCCATAAAAATATTCTGCAATCAAAATCGAATAGGTAAAAAAATGGAAAAGTAAAAAACGGCCTTTATATAGAATTTTATTCTCTTTAATATTCTATTTGACAAATAGCAAGCTATGGCTACATGTCTCGAGATATTTAGGAATAATAATTAAAAAGTACAAAAATTTTGTAGGTTTTTTTTTTCTTTTTTGGAAGGGGGGGGGGGCACAGAAAACCAGGCTGCGGAGTCAGTAAAAAAAAAAAAAAAAAAAAAAAAAGACCGACTTCTACTTTAGAAATTTTAACTCCGACTCTGAAATGGCTAATTAATATACTAGTGTTGCTTTTGATTAAAATTATAAGGAACGCATGAAAAGGTAAGGCGAAATTTTCACCTTTTCGGTATTAATTCAGTTCTTAGGACTTTGAAAAAATTATACTTAAATTCCGTTTTACTATTTTTTAAATTCGCGTCCCACAAAACCAAAAAATTCAGCTATCGAAAGCTAAAGAATAAAATAAAATAGAAATTTTACGATTTTGTATCTTCGGTGGATTTGAAAAGTGGAAATTTTTACAATTTTGTTGTTAATTCGTATCCTCTAGAGCAAAAAAGTTTCCATGGAAAGAAAATAAATGATTAAAAAGTGAAAATTTTAGTAGCCCGGAAATAATTCGGGTTCTACATGAATTTTTCATTAAAAACGGTTTTCATCGAACGGTACGCCGGGCAGTATATGGGAAATCTTCAACTTGCATAGCAGGATAGAATCCAATAATAATAATAATAATAATTTTATGGATTTAAAATTATATGTAAATGGTTTAATTTCACTTCAAACTGTCTAATATATTAGATCGGAATCGACTTGTTTTAAAACGGATCCGACTGTTTTGGTGAAGAGCCTATCCTAAGGCCCTTTTTGCCAGAAGAACCTATCCAAATGTAAATAGCCTCGGGCCATCAGGACTGAAAAGGTGCGAGAATGTTGTATTTGCTAATGACTTTTTTCCAGATGGGGTATCAAATCCCCTTTATTTTTCGCCTAGAGGGAAAGGGTGACATGAGATGACCATTTTTCTTGTCAATTATAAGCCTCGGAAATATCATTGGTCTTTTAAAGTGTCAATCTTTGTGTTTGGGATACGCCTTGCGGTGGCAACTCGCATAGATTCGTGAGAGGATTTTGAGTTCCGGTTTGAGTGATGTATGCTCTTAAGTATGAAAAAGGAGAAAGGGGAGAGCTGTTTCCCCTTCTTAATTTTTTTTTTCGAACGGAATTGACGAAAATACAAGGCTGTAATGTACAATTAGTATGAGTAGCCTGTGAGCTCAATGCCATCAGTTAAACTGGGCAATATTCTTTTTGTGTTGTCGACTCTTAGACTAAAAGGACACTTTCAAAATGAAATCACACAACATTATTCAAAGGAGAGCAGCTTGTAACAACAAATTAGGTATCAATAATTAGGTTCACAAAATTTCCCTAACTTTATGTAAAGCCATTTGGACTCTCAAATAAATGTAAATTTTTTAAGACAAAACTCTACATTTTCGTATTTTGATTTTTAATCATCCTATTTTCATATACTACCAATTGGTCGTTACGTACTCCAGGTGGGGAATCACACTCCAACTTGATCTTTATTATTATTTCTACATACCTGTGTTTGTATGCCACAATAATCTGCTTGATAGCTGCTGGTGAGATCATATCGAGTATCACGTACCAAGGGGTTCAAATTATCTATATTCCACAGTGGTTTAGTAGGAGTGGTTTGCTGCACTAATTCCCGAGGCATTGGGCAGTAGACAGAGTGGGAATAGGGCTGCACTTCTGTCATGTGTGACCCTAAAAGAAATGGTGGTTTGGTTACAGACACAGGGGGAGGTTTGCAGCTTGAGAGTTTCTGTAGATTTGGCTGAGGTGTATATGCCGATTTTGCTGTCGATTCCGCTCTGAAGTGAGGTAGGATTCCGTCAGAAGAATCATATTCTTGTGGTTCATATTCTGGTTTACCCTGCGAAATAAAAATTGTTAAATCAGACGCATGCTACTAGGAAATTCTAAACATACGGACATGAAAGAATTCCGCCTGTTGGGGAAAGCAATTTCGGGCATTTTCTGAACTGTGCAAGAATTTAAGGAAAATATTAGAAATATACAAAGGGTAGTGGATGACTGGAAAATTTTAATACTAAAACATGTTGTTTATTTAAGAACTTGGAGTTTCTGAACTTCTATGGAAAGAATCAATCATGCAAATGAAATTGATTAAATTGTCTTTCCAGAGAATTTTTTTTATAGAAATTAAAAGTGAAAGGAAATTTGCATGAAGTTCTTTTTGGAATAGAATATTGTTACATTTATACAACACTATTGGGGAATTTTGATTATAAATTTTTGGAGATTAATTCTGGAGCAAACATTACTCTGATATATTACATATATTTAGCCTGGAGATCCCCCCCCCCCCTTGGAAAGGAAGAAGAATTTTTTTGTTTTGTTTTTAATATTTTCTATGCTACCAAAAGAAAATATCAATCATAAGTGCATTTATATTTTGTTTTATTGCATATCTGTTAAAATGGGTCTAAATTACGTGTCGCAATTGTATAGATGGGAAATGTTTTCCACCTTTCCACCTGTTTTTTGTTTTCATGCTATAAAAGGCAATAATAAAGTCAAGTGTGATCAAAAGATTACGGCGGGGAAGGCAGAATTCCATTTTTGCAACCAATTTTCGTGTTGGTGATTTTTTATGCATATGATAGATTAAATAGTGCAGATAACGAAACTGTTTAGTTTAATCAGCTAGTGCAGTAGCGGGAGATATTGCCATAGCAAAATTGCACAGAGTCCGTTGAAATGCGAAATGAATGGCAACCCGATTAATTATGCCACTCGGGGGGCATTAACAGTAATCGGACTTATTATTCATTTCAGATCGTAGTGTGCTGTGCGATGTTGATTGCGACAACAACAACAAAGCCTCTTTGAAATTACAGAGTTAAAATTCATATCTTGCAAAAATGCTACAAATGTGCGAAATTTCTGTTTTTGTAGAAATGTATTGTTATGTTGTAATTAGATTTTCCAAATTTATAACTATGATCTAGCTTAAGTTATCCTTGATTATGTTATATCTTATTTGCCTTACCTTGCTTGGCAGTCCAGCGGGAATAAAACGTTTCTTGAGTTCGTTCACTCCGTTTAAAATATCCCCGTTCTTGTATTCCTGCAAGATAACGAAAATTATTTCACCAATAATTTAATTTGCAGTATGACCGTATTTAAATGAAACAAGTATGCGACAGTCACAAAACCTTCTTTTATATAAATAGAATCATCTGCAACCAAAAATAAATATCTATTAATGTCAAGGACAAACAAAATATGAAATTTGTTGAAATTCAGTATATTAGTTCTTGCGATATAGCTATAATGAGAATCACGAAAATATGCATCATAACAGCACCACCGGTTGTGCGAGTTGCACTGAAATTTAGTCAGCGACTATTTATGTCACAATCTAACATAATATGAAGCTTGAAATGCCATGCATTAATTCTTGAGATATAACTATCGCAGAAATCGTGGAAAAAAAAAAAAAATACGGCGTAGTAGTGCTTTCTGTTGCGTGAAGTTGTACCTTTACTTCAACATTAGTAATCGTTTTTTAACGATAAACAAAATCGAAATTTTAAAGTACCGTTAATTTTCAAACTTCTGTAATGTTCCAGGAGTTGGGAATGATGTTTCCATAAAACGTTGATAGAGAATGAAGCTCGATTTCTGTCACATAGAATCTACCTGTAAAACCACTTTTCCCACGACGATAGTTCACATGCAGGAAAAAGGAAATTGATCTCTTTGCATTTCACACCGCCTCTTCTCTCGTTTGAAAGCTCCACACATCTGGCCAATTTTTTTACGAATACCCACAATCCAAAACCAAAACTAGTTTTCTTTTTATATATATATCTGGGCAAACATGTATTTTGGCGCCTTTCCCTGCGCAAATTAAATTTACAAAGGTAATTTTACTAAGTTTCAGATAGCTGACATTTAAAAAACAGTCATGAAATATGTTCTACTGAACTACGTAATAAGCTTTGTCAAATATGGAATTATTAAAACCCTGAAAACGGAATTGAAAAGAACCGAGAAACATTCCGCTTTATACAGGATCCTTATAATACTATACTATCCTTAATTTCTTCAATGCTATGGCATATTTCAGACATTATCGTACTAAATATACATGCGAGAAAAATCGACAAATAAAGTCTTTATTTGGCGCCCCCTTTGCCTGATGTCCGGGACACATGCCCCCTCTGCCCCTCCCCCCTTAATTTCGGCCCTGCCACAATCTTCTGTTTGATTTTATATACTGTTTGCTTGCAGATGGAAAGATTTTTGCCTTAATTAGTTTTGAAAATTAGATCCAAAAACGTTACTTGAGAGGCAGGGACTATATAAGCTTAACTTATTTAATGAAATTTCGATCTCTTTTAAGTTGTTAAAATCTATTTTGATCAGTTTTAAATAAAAACCAATTTTTACTACTTTCCCGGTGAAAATTAATTTTGACCGGCCAAAATTATCACACTGCTTATTGTCCAAGAGCCAACAGTACAAAAACCTATATTATTGCGCAAGAGTGAAAACCCTTTATTTTATGGAAGAGTAGAAATAGGGGAATCTAATGATCCATGTCTGTCGAAAGTAAAGTAGTGCATAAGTAAAAAAAAAAAAAAATATCACCAGTGGTTGACTTGTAGGTTTATCATTGTATTTGTCCTTCAATCAAAGGTATGAAAACATGGAGGACTAAGAGCAGGGAAACACAATGATAAAGCTACGTTGTCTGTTATCCATTCACCCTAATTTTCTTTTTTCAACATTATTTATATACATGGGGAAAAAAGTGTATCTTATAGAATATTTCGGATCTGAAGAAATTAATGCTAGTACTTAAGAATTACTTTAGAATCGGCAAGAGATGAACAAAAATCTTTACTAAACAGGTCTTCAAGACACTCTTTTAGTTCCATACATGCTTAATAAAGTGCTCTAATTGGATTTTAAAAAATGCCTTGTTACCTCTTGATATTCAGTTTCTCGAATAATCTTTTTCGGATGATCATAGGGCAATACCTGCAAAATACAACGTCACATTTTCACTATAATCATTAATAATGTTTTTATACAGGGTGTATCATAAAAGACGAGCAAAACTTTAAGACGTGATAGTGTACAACTAAACAAGCAACTTTCATCAAAGAATGCATGGTCGAAATTAAAACGTAAAGGTGCCAAAGGCTGCTGAAGGTTGTTATTATGCGAGGTGAAAATACACAAAGAACAATTAAGCAAGGTGGGATCCATTCTCCAGGCAATAGTTAAGGCCCAGAGTCATTTCCACTTGCAGTTCTGTAGATAAAATGCATTTCAAACTTTCCTTATTTGTGAAGGGCACAGGGCCGTAGCTAAAAGTGAACAATACGGGGGGGGGGGGGTGTTTATGCTTTTTTTTGTCTCTCTCTCTCTCTCTTTCTGACGCATAAAGTTGGTTGGTTGGTTGTATAGGGTTTAATGGCGCAAAATCCCTTCAGGGACATGCTGCGCCAAAACAAAGACTAAAAAAGCAAAATATAGAAATATCTGGATGGGGTATCCCATCCAGATACAGTCAAGCAATGGTAGAAAAGTAAAAAGTTAGGATGTATAATTAAAAGTAAATAAATAGAAAAGACAAACTGAGAAACAAAGTCATAAAATAAACATTAAAAGATCATATGTCAAAATAAAATCCAGCACTTTAAAAAAAAGTAAAGAGTGCCCCATGAGGTACTGACGCATAAAGATAAATTAGTGCATATTCGCATTGTAGGTACTATGTTTATTATTAAACTGTTGTAATAACTTCATTTTATGCTAAGAAAGTTATACGATGGTGAAAAATTCGAGTGTAACTAATGCAATATTAAACATCACGTTAACTTCTTATGTGCGAATAGGATGAGCAAATATTGAAACACTTATTATCGTTACAATTGAGTATTTTTTGCAAAACTGCGAAAAGTTCTCAAAACTAATTAGATTTTTGAACAGAATTTCATATGGATTTTCGAAGCATAAATTCATTTAGTGACCTTGAAATGTTTTGCAGGGGAAGGCTCAAAATCTTTTAGGGGTGGGGGGGATGAACCGCCTATAGCACCCCCCCCCCCTAGCTACGGCCCTGGAAGGGCAACATCTTCCGATATACATTTTTATCGCGATTGACAGTTGCCCAATTCGATCAGCAGTTTTTATGTATTAATTGACGCGAAATTTTGTATGCGCGTACTTCTTTTCCATATGCTATATTAGTGGCCCGTATCAGTATAGTTCTTTTCCCGATCACTCCCAATAGGAAAGGAACTTTAAGGGGCTACTTCAGTCAAATGAAATGACGCGTTCGCCTATGCCAATCGTATGGAAGAAATTAGATATCTCGGTGTCATTTCAATATTTTTAAATGAATTTTTTTTGCATTGGGTAGCTGAGATTTTTTTTTTACTTTTTCGATTTTGGTGGCAGATATTTTTTATAAGGGTGCTTTTGCTTCCAAATCGATTCCGAAAATGAAAGCGTCCTGTAAACATAATCAAAAAAGTAAAAAGACGGCCAGCATACAGATCGATCTCAGCTATGCAATGCATAAAAAATCATTTAAAAATATTAAAATGCAACCGATATATCTTTATAAATTTCTTCCATAGGATTAGTATTAGCGAACGGGTCTTATCATTTGAAGTAACCTCTTAACGTTCGCAGGGGCCAAGTTTCCAAATGCGCCAGCACCTTTTGCGTTTTATTTCCGATCATGAATTTTTTAAAAAATGAAAATTGCTTCTTTGGATGCGCACTATTACCTCTTACAGTTTTGCACATCGTTTATGAAACGCTCTGTATAGTTATTAAACTATAGTTGGAAGATTATTCAGGTTATTTTGCTGAAAATGTTACTTGCTGAGCAGGCAATTTTCAAGGAAAAAAAACTATATATATATATATTTAAATGCCCAGTTCATCATCACTCTTTTTCAGATTTATATAGGTGTCATTTTTTATTATTTAGTTCTTAATTTATTTTATCTTGATTTAATAGGTTATTTGATACTTACTTATTATCCACACATCCCCGCGCGTCTTCTATACTAACAACAGTAACTCTTGTTTTTACTTTCCACATTGTGATGGATTTTATGTTCTATATTTTAAACTGTAACCTGTGTTATTTGCCTTTCTACTTTTTAGGATTTCGTTCATCTGACGAAACCCTATTCGTCTCTGTCTCCTATCTGTCCGTCACAGAGTCCGAACGCAAAAACTGTAGTCGATGCATGTTTCAGAGAAAGAGAGAAAATATGAGCCCTTACCCCTCCCCATTATTCACTTCTTGCTACAGCTCTGGCTCCATCCCAAGTATTGGCGACAAACACAAGTGATGCTGATAAGAATGTGATTAAAAAATAAAAATAAAAAGCCGCTTATGATATTCTAGGGAAAAAAAAAACTTGTGAATGCAAAGTCAAATAGAAAATCTATCACTAGTAAGATATTCGCTTTTTGCCAAATGAAAAATCAGCCATAAGTTACAAGGATGAAATTCGTGATACTTTATCAAAGAATCATTAAAGTATACAAATTTTGTGTGGACCTCGATTATGGAGGATTCTAAATAAAGTATGAAATCGTTATTTAATACCTGAAACCGGAAATAACATTCTGCAATTGAGTCCACGTTCAAAAAGAGTATTTTAGTATAACAAAGTGGTTTTTGTAGCCAATGCTCAGTAGTTAATGTAATCCAAATTCACTTCATATCATATTTTTGTCAGAATCTTTAATCCTTGATGCTGTGATTATGGAAGAATAGTGCGGGACTTCGGTTGATCGAGTTGATCCGTGATCGAGTTGTTCACCAAGAACTAACGCATCACACAGAATGTAGTTTACAGTGACACCAATAAAACATGTACTAATATCAAAATGGTTACTAAAATATGACAATTGACGGTACTTACGTATTAATGCCACCGCAGTTACAGATTTGGCGATTTTTAATCTACACATAAATTTTTTGCGATAAATCATAAAATAAAACACTTTATTTAAAATTAAAACACTTTCAAAATTTAAAACACTATATTTAAAAACAAAATAACATATCGTATTTAGGTGGAAAATGGGCCGATATAGAGTCACTTCTGCTGCGGTGGCGTTAATACGTAAGTACCCAATTGACACACAATCCGATCACGGAAGAGTAACCGGAGAAGAGTTCCATATCCTGTTCTGATTTTTCTGACGAACTTTTTTTGGCATTAAATGAATCTATAAGGTTGCCTTTGGGGTTGCTTTTTTACTTACCCATCATACGTAGTATAGGGTAAGTCTTGCAATCGTTTTGAAAATCGAAAAAAATTTTTTGACGGATTTACACGTTTCAGATACTGGAGATTCCGAAAAACATATTTTTTGAAATTTTTTTTTGCCGTCTGTCTGTCTGTAAACGCTCTATCTCCCGAACAAATTGAGATAGAGACTTAAAATTTTGTAAGTATGTAAGAATGGGACGAAGCCTATTTAATATTATTCAGTAAACTCGATTATCCGGAACTATTTTTTTCGGACTCTCGAAAAATTCATTCTCATGAAAGATATATAAAAATTTTCGAATTTTTTTATTTTAAAGAGAGGATGTAAAAGGCAATAAAATAACACAAATTTTGCATAAAGAACGAAGTCGATCGAATTATTAGTTGCCGAGATATGTGTAGTCCTGTTTTCCGCATTCTTCGATTTTTCATGACGATGTATTTCAATCAAATTTCAATTCAAAGATATATTTTAATTGGAAATGAGATGCTTCATCCGACGCAGTAAATTGTTAGTTAATATTGTTCTTATTTTTGGAGTTATAAGGATGTTTCTTTTACGCAATCCGGTATTACTTGAGTATTTTGGCATTTTATATAATTTGTCGAATTTGGCTCATCAGCAATTCATTAATAAAGCATGACTATGTATATTAAAACTATTTAAATTTGCGTTTAAATTTTATTTTGGAATTGCAGTGCATTTTATAAATATTTTACACACGTTTTATTTTTATATTTTATATTATACATATCCATGATGGGTAAGTATTACGGTGACCCCCAACGACTAGTTACTACTGGATTGGACTTTAGCCAATTGATTGTTTTTGCATTTAGCATATTTTTTTCGGAAAAAATTTATGGCTTTTGTTTAAATTTGACACAGATAATAAATATATAACATACATAAAATTATAAAAAATTACGTAAGTATATAAAATATATTTATAGGTTTATATATTATGTATATATATCGGTATATATAATTACATATATATTGAAATACAGTCGACTCTCGTTAATTCGAATCTTCGCTTAATTCGAACTAAACATGAAGTCCCGAAATTTTCAATGGCAGAATAACATTAAAATTTTTCATTAATTCGAACTCACTTTCTTTTGACTTCGTTTAATTCGAACTAACTAGAATTCCGATTTTTCTTTTTTCTTTTTTTTTCTCACGGATTTCAGATCATTTGAATAATTTTCTTTCTTTGATTTTTCTGAAAATTGTTCCGAACGAGTATACATATCAATCAATGCTTTTGATATCCACTTTTTTAGTGTTCCATATGACTAGTGACCCTTTAAATTTTTCTTAAATTGTGCTTATTTATAATCTAATTAGTTTATGTATTTATACATTCTAATTTAATATTAAGTCATTTTCTAACGATAATAGAAGAAATTAATAATAATAATAAAAAAAACACTATAACAATAATTCCTTTGTAATAGTACCATATTAAGCATGTTTTCATTTCATATTTTTCATAATTCGAACTTCGGATAATTCGAACATTTCTTGTGGTCCTGATGAGTTCGAATTAACGAGAGCCGACTGTATATCGAAAATGCATATATTACAAATTTTAATTTTTTTTTCGCCAAAACTAACCTTTATACTATCTTAATTTTCGTATAATAATATTCCGTACTTACTTCAACTTATTAAATTTAAATCTTGTTTCTAGATCTAATCTGTTAATCTTTATGGAAACGATATAAATTCTTAATTCGCCTTAAAAAACATTATTTCCAGTATGCGTAAATTTAAAAAGATGGCTCTAAATTAAAAATATTCTTAATTAAACTTTATTTCTTAATATTCCAAATAAAACTCATTTTTTCTATGTTTTTATCAACCCTTTTTAAGAAAGTCTTGTTAAATTTATTCCTAAACCATACCTTTCAAAAATATCATTATTTTATTTTATCTATTTATTTATTTTCCCTCAGTCAACATTTGATAGTGTGCATATCAATAAATTCATTTCTTTTCTTTTTCTCTTAAAATTAATCGTCTATAAAAATCGTCTGCCTAAGATATTTCAAATTCTGAGTCGATTATAAATTGGTTAAATAATATATTTTTTAAAAATAAAATTGTTGTCTGTCAAGTGTTAATCTCGATTCTGGGTATGAGTTATGTTTACATAAAAGAATGATGGTTTGAGGCTAGAGAATGTTCTAGAATTTTCTTTTTAGATTTAAAAGAGGAAGCCTCGAGAGGTGGTAAGATGAAGAAGAAGGATTCTTGGGTGCTCCCTTGCATGAGTACGGCTGGATGTAGTAAATGAGGGAATATTTTTTTGGATGTTTCGGTAAAATATTGTCTGCAACAGGAGCTTTTCTCTCTATTATAGCTACAGTTTAATAAAATGAACTTGCAGCAGTCAAGGAGTGATTATTTGGACCTTCTACGTTTATTTATTTTGTTTTTTTCTCGCTGGCCATGACTTCTGTGTGGAGAAAGGGAAACCTGGCGATGATGTTTCTACCCCCCCCCCCCCCAACTTTAAATTGCCACATATATATATATATATAAATATTTACATAAACATATCGTATATATTTTTAACATGTGACCTACATAACATTTATTAATTAAATATATCTGTATAAACGGTACTTACGTATTAACACCACCGCAGCAGAAGTTGCGCTAATGCGCCAATTAAGAGTAATCTTGTAGTTCGCATGCGCACGCAGTTATCGTTTGGATTCCTTGTTGTTTGCTGTTTTTTGACGCTTGACGCCATTTTTTAGTGCTACGCAAATGCGTAATCGTGGATTTGTTAAAAACAGAGCAAGATGCAATTTAATCGCACCTTTTATTTTTTCAGGAGCAATGATACAGGAATTCCTTATATCGGCCCATTTCCCATCGAAATCCGATTGACTACTTTGTTTTTAAATAAAGTGCTTTGAATTTTGAAAATGTTTTAATTTTAAATAAAGTGTTTTATTTTATAATTTGTCGCAAAAATTTTAGGTGTAGATTGGCTGTACTTAAAAATTTTCAAAACTGTAGCTGCGGTGGCGTTAATACCTAAGTACCGTATAAACCATTTAAAAATCATGTTTTTCCACTATCTTGAGAAATCTGATAAGTTGCTAAAGTGGCTTTTTGTTGCCAATTTCGATTTTTTCGTCAATCGCGCCAACCAGAACAGGATATGAAACTCTTAGCACTAACCAAATCTGAAAATGAATATCGCCGAGTAGGAAGCACAGTTTTAATGCGATTGCACCTTTCAGTATCATATATTTTTAAAAATATTTTTTTCTTACCATTTTTTTGACACAATGTTGCAGATTTTCAGTAGTAAAATATATTTAGATTAATAAGTTATAAAGATAAGAAGAATAATTTAAAATAATAATAATTAACTGGTTTTCTTGATAAAATTGGAAATAGTGCAGAACGCAGATCTGGTTTTAAGAAAAAAATATTAATATTGACAAAACAAGAGGAAACTATTCTGGCATTCATTGCCACAAATCGAGATAATTTTATTATTTTATAATACTCTCGTTATTCATCTTTAATTGACCATGAGCATAATGCCGACGAGAATCCTGGTATTTATACCTCCGGAAATCTTCATTTGGCACAGATGTCATATACACACCACATTGGCGCGATTTTTTTTCTTTTTTTGCCAGTTTGGCAAAAATTTCGTTAGCAAATGTCAGTTACATATATTTTTTAATTATTTTCTTTTATTTTAAAAAGGAAATAATAATAAACTACAAAAGTTTAATTAATAACTATAAAACAAAACAATTTATATTAATTTATAAAAGAAAATATAAAGTAAATAAACAGTTTATTAATAATAAACAACAATAATCAGTTTACCATATGAGGCATAAAATCGCCATTTTGTTGCACTTGCGTAAATGTGGTGCGTATATGACATCTGTGCCCTTCATTTTTCAAACTGAAGTATTTAATTATTTTTTCAATTAATTATAATTAAATATGTATTCACCGATACTGGGTTTATTTGTGTCTCATGATACGTCACAGATTTGTGATATTCAAACTAAGGTATCTTTACAGGAGAGCACGACATTCGAGCAGTAAATATTGATTGGTTGAGCGGATTTTGACGACTCTTAAAATCTTTTCCTTTGCTATTCTTGTCTTTTTGATGATTGTTTAGCTTTTCGACCAGAATTCAATTCAGGGGGTGGCCCGGAAAGATATTCCTTCCCCTGGAGCAACAAGATACCCCCCTCGGAAGTTTTGAGATTTTTAGTTTTTAATGATAAAAAGGTGCAATCTTTTCCCGGATCTGTATAATTATATCCCCCCCCCCTCCCCTCGGAGTCACAGAAATCCCTTCCGGAGAAAAGTGTCTGAATTCAACATTTCTTTCGACTATCGATAAAAAGCACAGTTTAAGAATTAACAGCAGGGTTCATCGGACCCATTACACTATACGGTCAAAGGTAACCGGCCACTTGCGATTCTAGATATTTAGTTAAATATCTAGAGAAACACACGAGGAGTTATCCGGTAAACTCCAAGTGTGTAAACATAATAGTACAGGTCATACATTTCCGCGAATATTTTATCCCGAGACTCCATATGGGACCGTCAACAAATTGAAAAAGAACGAATATCTTTTGGACAACCCTGTCAAAACTAATGAAGCAAAAGCTTTCAAACTGTGGATTATGATTAAGTGGTTTATTGTAACAAACTGTGTTTATTTTTATGTAGATAGCATGCATACTCGTAGAAAAATTGAGATTTTTATAAAAACAGCCCGAAAATTTTCCAAGTTTTCTGCTTATAATTTACAGAGTTCTTGATATAAAATAAAGTTCTTTTCTGAAAATATGGCAAACAACATTGTACACAATATCCTGTAATCAGAATTAAGAAGAAATAAAAATTGTATGAAAAATGAGCAGGGTTACCAAATAATTTTTCATTGCGCATGCATGAAGGCTATCAAAATTTCATTTGCACATTGTGTTAACTAAATTTATAGAGCAACTTTTGTGAAAGTCTCAAAAACATAGCTTGAAAATTCTGAAAGTGATCGCCAATTGAATAAACTAAAAATCCGTTATTCCCAAAATAAAGCAAAAAGATGAGCGGCTGTATCCATTTATCCATTGATTAGTGTCAATGTAGCATACACGATATGGTACGTACAGCTAAAGTTGGATACAACTATATGTATGTTTAAAATCATGAAACATGATTTTAAAATCATATCTTCACAACATGGCGTGAAATTGTTGCACTAACTGCGGGAGTAGATCTCAGTTGCCTTTTTCAGCTTTGCGCACGACTAAGGTGTTACATGCGACGATTAGACTAACTCAATACCTCCAGCCACTGAGAAGACCGGCGGTATCGCACGGGTAGTTACCGAGATTTAAGCAAAATAAGATGTGCCGGGTTTTACCAACACCCCCTATAGTCATATGACTATAGGGGGTGTTGGTTTTACAGACCCAATCTCCAAGACGCTGGGTTAATTAAAAGTGCATAAATATAATATCTATTACGATTCTATAAGTATTAAATTCATTAATACGGAAATTATAGGACTCCATTTTAAATATGCTATGTCATCACCATTGCAACATAGAACCATAACCCACCTTGCAATATCATTGAATTACTTACGTAGGATATGATTTAATCGAAAGAAGTAAACTTGTATTAATATCTTTTTAAGTTTTGGTTCGATTGCAATGGCGGATCTAAGGGGGGGGGGGGCGATGGGGCGATCGCCCCCCCCCCCCTTGAGCCCAATAAAGGATCTGCAGAACGACATTAAATGTCCGCACGAAAAAGTTGTTGGTCCTAAACTCGAGACCGGCGCGACCCGAGTCGGGTCGCGGCAACTTTAACTTATTATTCTGGGATTGGGTCAGGTCTTCACACTTTCGGAACCGGGTCGGGTTGGGTCACGCCATCTTTAACTTATTATACTGGGACTGGGTCAGGTCTCACACTTTCGGAACAGGGTCGGGTCTTATATTTTCCTGCAGAGCTGGATTGAACCACATTCCAGGTCGGGTCTGGCGTAGACTTCCTTCCTACTGGAGGTATACACGGGCCAAAATTTTCAAACCCAGGTACGTCCGGTATAAAGACTATACGCTCGATCTAGGATTGACACAGTCCGTATGCTGTGGCGGTCCTAAGGGGCGAGGGGAGGGCGCGAATTAACCCCCCCCCCTCTTCGGCTAATAAAGGGTTTACAAAGTGACATTAAACATCCTCACGAGAAATAACTTGGGGCGAAACACGGCCTGGCACGGGTCGCGATGGTGTGAATCCACGAGATTTGGACTGGGTATAAGGTTTTTCACTCATTTTGAATCGGGTCATGTCCTGATCTTGCTTTTTTTTTTTGAGATTCGGGTGGGGACAGGCTTTTTCTTCCAGACCAATCCTGGTCTCGATTTCATTTTTCCTCGAAGTTTGCATTGGACAAAATTTTCAGGTCGTGGCGCGGCTCGGAATAAAAGCTAAATATTCGGTCCGTCTCTGATCTATATAGTATGATAAACATTATTGACTCGACTGCGACCCGTGCAGCTAAACGTTCGGTATGTCTCTAATCTGAATTTCTTCGAAGGATCACGTTCACGGATAAAACTAATTTTATTAAAGGATCTCGGAAAAACACAAATTTCGTCAAAGAATCGCAATCAAAACTGGGTCAACCATTCTCGCAAGCAAGGGCGTGTGAAGAGAAAACTGCGCCCAGGGCAACGTTTCAATTTGGCGCCTCCTCAGGGCCGTAGCTAAGGGGGTGCTATGGATGGCTCAGCCCCCCCTAAAATATTTTGAGCCCCCCCTGGAAAAGATTCCAAGGTCACTAAATGAATTTCTATTCCGAAAATTCAAATGAAATTCTGTTCAAAAATCTAATTTAGTTTTGAGAACCTTTCATAGTTTTGCAGGATTACTAAATTATATCTAAAATATAAGTGTTTCAACATTCCGTCGTCTTTGTACATAGGAAGCTAGCATGATGTTTAATTTTGATCAGCTATACACTCAAAATTTTCATCATCATATAATTTTCTTAGTATAAAATGAAGTTATTAGAACACTTTTTAATAAGAAACATAGTACCTAAAATGTGAATATGCATTACTTTATCTTTCTGTGGCAATGCGAGATAAAAAAAATTTGAGTCCCCCCCCCCCCCTGCTGTTCACTTCTAGCTACGGCCCTGCGCCTCCTCCCCGAATTTTTTCTTGTTTCAAGCCAAAAATGACGCTGGCAGTATAAAATTGGCACCCCCTAAATTTCCGCGCCCGTGGCGACCGCCCCTTTCGCTCGGCGTTGCTGGCAAGGGTAAAAACCGAATCTGTAAATGATTCAAATCCGAAATGTATGACAACTTATTCCGATGTGCTAAGCGCTGCTAAAAAGTAAAAGTCAACCCGACCAATAGCAAAATATAGTTGTTAACCGGATCCAGACCCGACCCGAAGCAAAAAATCAGAAATTAACTTGACCCGCAGCAAACAGTAGAAGTTAACCGGCTCCAAACGCGACCCACAACAAAAAGTAAAAATTAACCCGACCAGCAGCAAAAAAATTGAAGCGAACCGGACATCAAATTTTGTGAAATGATCGCGGAGAAAACCGAGAAAACACGAATTTCATCAAAGGATCGTGAAACAGATGTTTATTTTATCCTAAAATTGCGTAAAAGAACGAAAATTTTATCAAAGGATTCACCCCAATCATTTCGGATCAATCTGGACCCTTATCGCAAAAGTAAAAACCAAATCCTAAACTGCCACAAATCAGAACTGTATGTCAAACTGCTCCGAATGCGCTAAGCACAGCTGAATAGTAAAAGTGAACCCGACCAACAACAAAATGTAGTAGTCGATCGGACCCAAACCCAACCCAAAAGCAAAAAATCAGAAATTAACTCGAACCACAGCAAATAGAAGACAACCGGACCCAAACACGACCCAAGTAGAAATTAACCCGACCAGGAGCAAAAAAATGGAACCAACCGGACCCAAACCCGACCCATAACAAAAAAAAGAAATCAACCGGACCCAAACCCGACCCATAGCAAAAAAGTAAACGAAACACGACCTGCATTAAAAAATGAGTTCCGACCCGTGCGTCAGACTGGAGTTTCCAAATTTCTGAAATCGCCCCCCCCCCCCCCTTGAGGACTCTCCAGATCCGCCCTTGTTCGATTGTCATAAAATTTGAAATGACACGGCAAATTTCTACAACGATTCTATAGATTAAATTTCAAACTATTCGGTTGGATGATTTTTGCATATTTTTGGATGATTTTTGATTTTATAGGTGCTACATATTTATATAATGACGAACGCACCTAAAAACCGACTGGAAACGTTGGTAGCAAAAGGCACTTTGCGTTTTTTTATAAATGCCTCTTTAAACACAAAAATATATTAGTTTTATAGGAGTTTAAGTAAAACACATGGACCGGGAGGCGGCAGCACACGCTATCACTTCACTGGGTTCCGGATGAAAACCTAGGATTAGTTAAGGAGACGTTAAAATTTTTTTTTTACCTAATTTTCATCATAGCAATATGAAATTTTGTGCACATATACATTTCACCAAAAGCACATATAGAATATATTCAAAAAAATTTCCAATCTTATTAAAATTTTTTATTTAAAAAAAATTTAAATTTTTAAACGAAATTTTAAAATGTTCCTCGTGTTTTAATTTTTGAGATTATTTCTTGCTTTTGCATTGGTATCACTTAAAACTCTATTATAAAGAAATTTGTGTAAGATTTTTTTAATCTCTTGAATAGTTAATATTTTACAGATTTTTTTTTCTAAATTCCATATCTATTTCCATCAAAATTTTGCCTTTTAAAATGTAAAAAATCAAATTTGACTATCTTAATGAAGACGAATTTTAAAAAGCTTACACAATTTCTTTCTAAACAATATCTGGATACTTCCTTATCAATTTCATAAATATTGATCAGAAATTACGTCGCAAGGAATATTTCCAAAATCTAAAATCCTGAAAATTAGTTTTGAGAAAAACAGATTTAAAGTATAGAAATACATTTACCTATATTAATTACTTCTTAAAACCTTCATAAATGATATTTTAATAAGAAAAAACTCTTTTGGTACTATTATACTACAGAAATAGACCTTTTTTGCAACGACTTTGCTATAGACGATTTTGCTCGAATAAAGGTCCACTGTCCCCTTAAAGCTCAATTCACATATTAAAACGCAATTGGTTTGTCAAGTCCTATAACTTTGAGAAAAAAAAAAATCTAAAAACCCGATTTTAGTGGTTGATTCTTAGGTTTAACATTATATTTTCCTGCTCCCAGTCCTTCATGTTTTCATACTTTTGGGTACAGGAAAATATAATGGTAAACCTACGAGTCAATCGCTAAAATCGGATTTTTTTTTGTTTTCCCCCCAAGAGATATGACCTGGCAGACCGACTGCGTTTTAATATGCGAATCAACAATAAACAATGCTTCCTGTAGTGTGTGGCTGTATAAAACACGTTAAAGTTGTAATATATTTATCTTATTTGGTGATTAAATAACTGAATCTGAAGTTTGCTGGAAATCTGTGCATTAGTTCTTGAGATAGATTTTTTGAAAAATTCTTTTAAAATATACCATTGTTGCCCCCTTTATTAAGTGATTTACACCAAACTGTAAAACGAGTCAATTCATGTCAAGCACTAACAGAATCTGAAATTGAATAAAAAATCATTGCATTAGTCCTGGAGATAGAGCTATAGGAAAAATTGCACAAAATATAGCATAGCATCGCCACCTGTCGAGCGATTTACATCAAAAACTAATCAGCATATATCAATATTTGAGACTACTGAATGTATTTTTTTTATTGAATTCCTTGGAATAGTTCTTGAGATAAAGCTGTTGCTAAAATCGTGAAAAATGCAGCCTTTTAGCGCCAACTGTTTGGCTATTTACACCAAAATGAAAAAAAAAAAACCAAAAAAACCCGCCAATTCATGTCAATGACTAATTAAATCTAAAGTTTACATAAAATACGTGCATTAGTTCTGAAAATCGAGCGATTGCCGAAATCGTGAAAAATGGTGCATCGCAGCGCCACCTGTTGAGCGATTTACACTAAAAACTAATCAGCACCAGTTTATATCAGGGAATAACGGGATATATATATATATATATATATATATATATATACAGGGTGGTCATAAAAAAACTTTGCCGATTTATGGAACTCTAGCGGCCAGTCCGCTCAACCGATCGAGGTGAAATTTCAGATATAGCTATTCAGAGGTATGAGCTCGAGATTCTGCGAACGGCAAAAAAATGGCACTCACGGTTACGGTTATAGTTACCGAAACTGGAAAATTTCCAATGGCAACACCCATTTTTTTTTTCATCGCAAAATGCTCAGCGCATGCGAAAACCATAAAGAGCGTTGGAACCGTACGTGTATCGCAAGAAACCGACATGTTATGCACACACAAAAAACTGTTCTGCGAATCCCCCCCCCCCATAGAAAAAACTGGCTCAGTACCGATTTTACACATGGGGATGCAGGAATGGGGAAAGAAACAACATATAAGAGCCAAATGACTTGTAATTAAGAGAGGTTACCACATTGGCGCTTATTCGCTTCTTTCTGACAAACACTTTTTGGTGTACGGGCCCTGAAGAATGATAAAGACGAATGATAATTTTTTTCCTCATTAGACATCTGTTTTCGCACTCTTTCCTGTCCCAATGATTCTTCAATGTCATGGTCACTGGTCAGTTACCCTTTCGAGGGGAATTCAACATCCTGCTCTGTTTTCACAGTACATATCTATATAAAGAACCATTTTGTAGATATAGTTCCCATATGAAATATAACTAACCTGCGTAACGTTTTACAGCGTTAACGGGAATTATAATCCATTATGAATAACTTAAAAATATACGAAATGTATTACGTATAAATAAAATTACAAACATGCAAACATTTTTAGAACAATAGTTTTTTTTTTCACAACATTAATATTCTAAAATTCCATTAAGACGTTTAATCAATTAACTCCCCACCCCCTTATTAATGTTAAATGTATGGGAATAAAATGCATTCGTATAGTAAATTAGAAAGTTTAAGTGCTTAAAAGGATTTGCACATTCGTATATTTAAACAAGTTGGAAATTCCATGTAAAGCGTGGCAAATGAGGTGCTTTCGTATGATAACGATGTTTTAAAAATATTCAGATCTTGCTGCTAGTAGATAGTACTTCGGATAGAGTATAGTAGTGAAATATATATATATATATATATATATATTTTGTGTGTGTGTGTTCCTGTAAATATACAAGAAATAATTTTTATTACACCTCAGCGACGTATATCATACGCTATACTATCTACTTTCTTTTATACAGGAAATAACTTGTAGTATTCCTCAGCAATGTATATCAATCTCATGTTAAATAGTCAATATCAAATGTTAAATAGTCAATTACAATTATCGCACCAAAAAAAATGTTCTCCCTATACCATTATGTAATGGAATACTTTTGTGTGACCTTGTAAATCAATAAAAAATGCTTTTTGCACCACAGATTGTGCAAAATGTATATTATAATATGTATGTTCATAGAGGCATAACAATTTTATTGTGTTCGAATTAGTGTAGTCCATTAAAATGCATTTGAAACATTTTTCCCCATAGACCGTAATGTAACGGAATAATTTTGATTGCCCCTGTAATTGATCTATGCATCCGATTTTCATAAAATTTGAAATGATTCGACAAAATTATGTAATGATTATATATTTTAAATTTCAAACGATTAAAATGCATTTGAAACTTTTCATCTTATTCACCGTAATGTAACGGAATACTTTTGATTGTCCCTGTAATTGATCTATGCATCCGATTTTCATAAAATTTGAAATGACTCGACAAAATTATATAATAATTATATATTTTAAATTTCAAATAATTCGGTTGGGTAGTTTTTGCGTTGTTATATGCGGAAAAAGATCTCCCTAGAAAATTAACATTTTTGTCTTATTTATTTGTACTTTTCTTAAAGGATGTTTCAAAATTGTCAAAATATTTATAAAATATGTGTTTAATTAATATTTTATGCGTTAAAAGCTAATGATCGGTGATTAATATTTTAACCCTTCCAGATAAATTTCGACAAAAACATTTGCAACAATGAATTCCAAAAAATGGAGTGCATCTCACTATTTTTCGTTAAACGTTAGGTTCTCATATTTATCGCTTTTTAGGTGCGTTCGTAATTATGTAAATACGTAGCACCTATAGTGGTCGTTCAGTCCGTCCGTCTGTCCGCATATAACAACGCAAAAACAACCCAACCGAATCGTTTGAAATTTAAAATGCATAATTATTACATAATTTTGTCGAGTCATTTCAAATTTTATGAAAATCGGATGCGTAGATCAATTACAGGGCCAATCAAAAGTTTTTTATTACATTACAGTCAAAGGGGAAAAAAGTTTCAAATGCACTTTAATCGTTTGAAACTTAAAATACATAATTATTAAATAATTTTGTCGAGTTATTTCAATTTTTTTGATAATCGGGTGCATAGATCAATTACAAGAGCAATCAAAAGTATTCAATTACATTATGGTCAATGGGGAAAAAGTTTCAAATGTATTTTATACGTTTGAAATTTAAAATACATAATTATTACATAATTTTGTCGAGTCACTTCAAATTTTATGAAAATCGGATGCATAGATCGATTACAGGGACAATCAAAAATATTCCGTTACCTTACGGTCAATAATAGGTTAAAAATATTGATTTACTTTCGGAGATATTTTAAATATAAAAATGCATCAAACGTCTATATACTTAACCTTACGAAAGGGAATTCGGAAGCTGACTGACCAGCACCCTTAAACAATATTTTCCCTCTCCTGACTGTTTTAGTCCAGGCGAAATAAACATTTTACTTTTCAAAAATCGGGTGGAAGATTTTTTTTCTTCTGATTTTTTCATAATGATGCTAACATGGATAAAGCACGTTTTCGAATAAAAATTTCTCAAGGCTAAATTTTCTGTGGTCAAAGAACACAAAAAACACAAAAAATTTTGGGATTTTATTTTATTTTATTTATTTATTTTTTTAATATCTCGAGATTTGTTGCCATAGCAAAATATGTCAGTTACAATATTAAATAGGACAAAATTCTGTATAATATTTCTTATTTACAACTTTTTTATACTCTAAGTAGCAAGCGCAGTACGCCAAAATCCCCCCAAATACCATTCTATTTAAAATTAAAGAGTATAAATAAGAAAATTTGTTTGTGTTTGTATTTTTTGTATTGAGAAAAACTAATGCCTGAAAGTGAGGTACATCTAAAATTATAAATAATAAACGGGTATTAATAATATAATAATTCTATTAGGTAGAATTGTTAAAAAAAAAAAAAAAAAAAAAAAAAAAAAATTAATAATAATAATAATAATAAAGGACATTTTTTTCCCTTAAAAACCGTGAAAAAAGTAGTTAAGCCACGATTATTCAAATGTATTCATCGGATTTAACCGCGTGTGTATATATATATATATATATATATATATATATATATATATATATATAGAGAGAGAGAGAGAGAGAGAGAGAGAGAGAGAGATTGGTAGCAGTAAGTTATTTATTTCAAGGTTAATATTAGGCCTTTTTACTTACCCATCATACGTTGTATAGGGTAAGTCTTGCAATCGTTTTGAAAATCGAAAAAAAATTTTTGATGAATTTACACGTTTTAGATAGTGGAGATTCCAAAAAACATATTTTTAGAAAAAAAATTTTGCCGTCCGTCTGTCTGTCTGTCTGTCTGTCTGTCTGTCTGTAAACGCTCTATTTCCCGAAAAAATTGAGATAGAGACTTCAAATTTTGTATGTGGTTAGTATGTAAGAATGGGACGAACCCTATTTAATATCAGCAACCTCGATTATCCGGAACTATTTTTTTCGGACTCTCGAAAAATTCATTCTGATGAAAGGTACATAAAAATTTTCGAATTTTTTTGTTCTAATGAATGGACATAAAAGGCAATAAAATAGCACACATTTTGCATATAGAACGAAGTCGATCGGATTATTAGTTGCCGAGATATTTGTAATCGTGTTTTCCACATTCTTCGATTTTTCATGACCCTGTATTTCATCCAAATTGCAATTCAGAGGTATATTTTAATTGGAAATGAGATGCTTAATCCGACGCAGTTATTTGTTAATTAATAGAATTATTATTTTTGGAGTTATAAGGATGTTTCTTTTACACAGTTCGGTACTACTTGAGTAGTTTGGCGTTTTATATAATTTGTCGAAATCGGTACATCAGCAGTTCTTTAATATAGCATTACTATGTATATTAACAATATTTAAATTTTTTTTATGAATTGCAACGCATTGTTTAAATAGTTTTCAATTGTTTTATTTTCATATACATATCCATGATGGGTAAGTATTACGGTGGCCCCCAACGACTAGTTTGCATCCGTAGCAAACTCGGATTTTGGTGCCCGCTCTCCCTCTCTCGCCCCGTTCAAAAGAAAACTTATCATGAGAATATTAATAAATTTGTTATAGCCGGATTTGGGAAATCTTTAGTATGTAATCATTAAATACGTAATCAGCTTTGTTAAACATTGATTCAATAAAACTTTGAAAATTTAAACGAAAGGAATCGAAATATATCCAGTTTTATAAAGGGTTTCCATCTTAGCAGGCATAATTGTTCATATATTTTTTTTTCTTGAAATAATAATAACAATAATAACTAGTCGTTGGAGGCCACCGTAATACTTACCCATCATGGATATGCATAACATAATATATGAAATATATACCTTTCATCAGAACGAATTTTTCGAGAGTCCGAAAAAAATAGTTCCGGATAATCGAGGTTACTGATATTAAATAAGCTTCGTCCCATTCTTACATACTAAGCACATACAAAACTTCAAGTCTCTATCTCAATTTATTCGGGAGATAGAGCGGTTACAGACAGACAGACAGGCAGACACACAGACGGACGGACGGCAAAATTCTTTTTTTTTAAATATGTTTTTCAGAATTTCCAGTGTCCGAAACGTGTAAATCCGTCAAAAAAAATCGATTTTCAAAACGATTGCAAGACTTACCGAATACTACGTATGATGGGTAAATAATAATAATAATCATTCAATGGTAATTGAATAATTTCTAAATTTACAACTATGAGACTAAATTAGTCACCTGTAATATTAAACCTATTGAAGTGTTCATGTCGAATATCTTGCTTGCTTTTATTACTTTTAAATAAATAAATAAATATATATATATGTATATTTATATATATATATATATATGCATGAGATAATTGAGATCAATATCTAATGCTGTACTTTTTCGGGTTTAATTAATTAATTAATTTTTTAAATATTTCGGAAAATTGTTTGGAGAGTTTTCTGAAATTAAAGTAGCTTCATTAAAAAAATGCAACCAAATTTACAAAATTAAAAGTACGCAACGTTAGATAGCGACCTTAAATATCAAATGAACAACAACAAAATAATCATAAACTAGGACTTCCCTCAGAGGGATTAGTCTGAGCGATATTGCTTAGAACAGAGTTTTTAAAATAATATGCTAAAAGTGAAAAGAGATTCTATCTTTAATTGATTATGCATTGTCACAAATTGAAATAAAAAAGAGCAAGGTGAATGGTACATTTGCAAAATATTACATACAAATTCCTATACACGGTTAAAAAATGGGAAATCAAACTGTACAAAATAGTCACGCATAAGTATAAAATTTGAAGAATACAGCTAACAAAGCGCTAAAATATCTTGTATCGGAATTTAAACTCTTTGAAATGACGTAAAGAATATACACATTTATTTTAGTACTTAAAATTGGCGCAAATCATGATGGTTGAGTAGAATGAGGGATTTTTTTATATGGTGTGTAGTGCCCTTAAATGGATAGAACAAAATAATTAACATATATAATAATATAATATCTACATCTGTTTTCAATGTATGTGATGAAGTTTTCGATAAAAAAATTGGGGTATTCTCACTTAAAAAGATGCATAAAAATCCCTAAAACATCAACAAAGGAATACAATCTGTCGTTTCGAATGTGTTCCAGATATGCTCAATCTGATTTAAATGGATCGTGCATGCTGACCACTACATACGCTGATTTGTTTTCGTTTTAAACCCATTCCCATGAAATTGAGCTGTATTTCGCTTTAACATACGTAAAATAAAACGAATCGGCAATCATGAATGTAGTAGAGAGTTTACAGAGGTATACGCCGCATACTTTCTGGATTTTTTAAGAATCACCTTATCTCCCTCGCCCTCTTTCTCAAAAAGCCGCAGTACATACATTCTAGGATATATTCTATAACTTGAGCATATACTCTCTGCTTAGAGCGTATATTCTTTATTTTTTTACGATTATTCCACTGTTGGCAATGCCAATAGCATAAGATATGAACGAGATCTGAATATCTCGTCTGCCTAAGCTTTGAGCCGTCAAAGTGTCATCACAAGTGATTTTCAAATCTGAACATATTTTTTTTCAGCATAACATGCTGGCTCAAATACGAAAATGTGAACTCGATTACGCCGTTTTACCGGAAAAGGGTTATTATTTAAAAGGCCTGCTAGGGCTAAATTGAGAAAATGATTCTATGATAAAATTCCTAGATTAGTAAAGCTGAAAAGTTAATGTCCCACCCCTCATACTATTTTATAATGGAATTCTTTCGTGGTGACGTGTAAATGAATAATAAATATTTTTTGCGTGGCATGTTCTACAAAATATGTATTCTAGTGCTCTTCATAAATGCATATCGATTTCATTATGTTTCGATGGGTTTAACATCATTAAAAAGAGCTTGGAACTATTTCATCCCATCTGCCGTAATGTAACGGAATAATTTTGATTGTCCCTGTATTTGAATTTATCCGATTTTATTAAAATTTGCAACGACTCAACAAAATTCGGCAACAAATAGATATTTAAAATTTCAAACGATTCCGTAGGATGGTTTTTGTGCTGTTATATGTGGAGATACAGACGAGCGGATCAGACGCCGACTATAGTTACTAAATATTTTATATTAATTAGGGTCACACCTAAAAAAATAGTTAAATTTAAAAGCGCACGTCGAAATTGAAAACGCATTTCCAGAAATTATTGCTCAAAAACAGTATCATAACCGATTTCTTTTGTGTGTCCTTGTAATTGAATTAAAACTGCTATAAATATTCTGTTATAACTTAATTGTAATGAAATTCAGTGGTTTATATAAGTTTCGTAAATTTGCAATAGTGTAATTTCATTAAAATACTCTGCAAAGGATTTCCCCCAATAGACCATACTGTAATGAAAATCTTTTGGGTGCCCCTATAAATAAACTATTAATCCCACATACTTCATGTACAATATCAAACATGCCTAGGAGACCCTAAATAAGGTTTCCAATTGCATGTAAATCGGTGTATATTTACGGATGTTTGAGTGTGGACAGACGGATAGACAAGCTAAATGCATAAATATTTTTCAGCTTTGTTGGAAAGTGCAGAAAAAAGCAACCTCGCGGCTGAAGATCACAACCACATCGATATATTTAATGGCAAAAAAAGGCACTTCTTGGTTATCTTGTCGATCAAAAAACTATCGCCAAACTACAAGGTTACATGTCAATACTGAATGATAGTAAATGTTACTTTCACTTTTCATTAATTATGATACGCGTGCTTGTTACGTCATAAAGTGATTTTTAATTCAACTTTTAATGTGTATTTCTTATTGCATTTTAAAAATGTATTTATTCTTCTGTTATTTAAAATACAAATTAGGTCAATTTATGTAATTTGACAAACAGTTTGGCGATTTGTGTAGTTTGGCGCAATTGGTCTACAAAATAACCAAATATTACAAAAAAAAAAAAAAAAAAAAAAAAAAAAAGCTCGCCAAAAAAATTTAGAACAGGAAATGGAATTTTTCCATATAATTAGCGCCAAAATATCATTATTTACATTGTATGGTGATCTGGCTGTTGTTGTTTGTTTATTAATAAATTGCTTATTTTTTTCTATATTTACTAGGGGGGCCCCGCCCCCATGCTCGCTATGCTCGCCAACCCCCCGCGTAATCGCTTCGCGATTCCAAATTGTCTACCCCTGCTTGCTGCGCTCGCCAATAACCCATGGTATCAATAAGCAGTTGCAGACCTTTCAAATGATGTGTCACACAATTGGTGTTGTAAAGAAATTACAAAATGCGCCCCCTCTGAGGGCAGAGGGGGGGGTTACATACAAGGTATCCATAATATGAATAAGCAGTTGCAGACCTCTCAAATGATGTGTCACACAATTGGTGTTGTAAAGAAATTAAAAATGTCCCCCCCTGGGAAGCAGAGTGGGGGATGACACACAACACATCCATAATATGAATAAGCAGTTGCAGACCTTTCAAATGATGTGTCACTCAACTGGTGTTGTAAAAAAATTAAAAATGTGACCGCCCCCCCCCCCTGGGGAGAGCAGAGTGTGGGGGTGACACACAAGACATCCATAATATGAATAAGTAGTTGCAGACCTTTCAAATCTTGTGTAACACGACTGGTGTTGTAAAGAAAATAAAAATGTGTATGGGGGATAACACACAAGACATCCATTATATGAATAAGCAGTTGCAAACCTCTCAAATGATGTATCAAACGACTGGTGTTGTAAAGAAATTAAAAATTTGGCGAAATATTATAGTTATCACCAAGTTGGCGTCACTTTTGACAACTAATTTTGGTCGCCAAATTTGGCGATATATCGCCAAATTGGCGACAAACTTGGCGATTGTTGGCGATGGTAACCTTTCCTCTCTTTATGGTAACCCATATGGCGATGCATAGACGGAGCCCTTTCTTGATTGGTCTATTCGACTCATGGAAGGAGTGGACAACCCGGATTCGTTAGTTCCGGAAATCTTCCACATCAGCATCATTCCAGGAGTCATTCCTTTTAAGGCTAGTTTTTTTTTACTATAGAAGGATATAACCTAAATTTAATCGTGCTTTTTTTAATTGTTACTTGCTTTTTAAAATAATCGAAATTCATTCAAAAATGATTTTCGCGAAATTTGCGCCAAACCCGACGCGTATATGATATCTCTGCTCTAATTTCATGATACTTTTCAAATAATATCTTTACCTTGGCGTTTTTATAAATCATGGTCCAGATTGGGCTTCAAAAATTGATATTCCAAACCTGATGATCGTTTATGCTTATTTTTACTCGTAAATATGGCACAGATGTCATATTTATGAATAAAAATATAAGCTACATGTTAGCGCGATTTTTTTCCCGCCAAATTGATGAAAACACTGTTTTTGAATATTGCTATAAGTGTTTTACGATTTACGATTTATTGTGATATTCATATTTTTTATTGTATTTTTTATTATGTTTATTACTTATAACTGTTTATTCTTCGCTTCAACTATAGTTCCTTTTTTGATATTACTTGATTATCCTGTAGACCAAAAAATTATCGCCAAACAGTAAAATAAAATGCCAATCATGAATGATCGTGAATGTCTCATTAAACAATGTAAACAAGTGTTTAAAACGTCATCAAGTGATTTTTTATACCGCTTTTTATTTGCATTTTTATCAACGCTTCACTAATTTATTTCTTCTTTCGTTATTTAAAATAAAAAATATGTGAATATGTACAATTTGGCGAAATTGATCACGAGGTAACGAAGAAGTACCAATATTTTATTTCAGCACATATTTTATTTAAACACGACATAATTGTTTCCTATTTGCATGTGCGAAGCAAGGCTAACTTATCATAATATAATGATATGATATATACCTTATAATAATATGATATTATGATAAGGGGGCCTTGGTGCGAAGGTGCGAAATGTAAAAGATGCTAATGGCGGCTATTAAGTGCTATTATAAAAATTATCGCAAAATCTCAAATACTAATACTAAGTTACTAAGAATTAAGACTTTTTTCTTTTAAATTAACAACAAGAACAAAATTATTTTTCAGTTTGTTTCTTAAGTTTAAATATAATTAATTGTACTTAAAATTGTTTGCGTATTTTCCTTGCTCCATGTGCTTAAATTTGGGAATCGAAAATATACAACCGGTAAAAAGTGACGCACACAATATTTCTGTGACGTAAGCAAATGAATTGGGCTTTTTATCAGTTTTTTAAAAATAGTTTTAAAACTATTTGGAACTAATTTTTGAAAGTAGGTGCATCAGGGCCGTAACTACCGCCGGGGCAACCGGGGCACTGCCCCGGGGCCCCCAAGCCTGAGGGGCCCCAAACTGATGATTAAAAAACTATTGATTTTAGTTTCTAGGGTAAGTTCCTATAAAATGCCCAGCACATACCTAAAAGTTAGTAATAAATAAAAAAAAAATCAAAGTGCTAGAATAGATATTTTTGCTTGTCTGTCAATACACTCCTTACGCTTCGAATGCAAAAGTGGTTCTAGAGCAGACAGCAAAATGTTGAGTCGAATGTGTCATGTCGCGCCAGCATGTTTGCTGATCCCACCGAAGCTAGTATAAGGAAGAAAATATGGACTTCTAATCGACTGAATAATATAAAAAGCATCTAAAAATTTTTAGAAAATCTTTCTTCTTATCTATACTAAAAAGTTAACAAAACGCTCTGTTTGCGTATGTGTGTGTGAGTGTGTGACTGCGATGGTTAGCAAAATCTACCGCACATAGAAGTCTGAAATTTTAGGTGAAGATAGTCCAAGACGGGTCCTGATGCACCTGAGGCTTAGACTTTTAATATTTTAAGGGCCAGGGCCCTGGGCCCCTTACAATTTTTATGCGCCAAATTGTTAATAGTTTGACTCCTTTTTATCTAATCTTTTCCGTTTTGAGGTACCTTTCTCCTTTTAGGTATTTTCGCCTTTTTACTCTTCAGTTATGACCTTGGACTCTTGGAGCCCCTTTTAGTCTTTGTGAGAGTAAATTGTTAATAAATTGCTTCCATTAATTTCGATCTTTATTTTTGGGATACCTGTTCCATTTAGATATTTTCAAGTTTTTACATTCCATATAAGACACTGGGGCCCCCTAGATAATCATAGGGTCGTCCCAGGGCCCCTTGATCTTTTTGTGCGCTAAACATTTTTCACTCCCTAAAATTCTCACCTTCTTAGTGCAAATTTTTAAAGCTGAATCTTGGACTCTTAGGACTAACACCCTGATATTTTTATTCGGACCCTGGGTACCTTTTTTTAACGCTTACCCAAACAATTGGTGCATTTAAAAAAATATTATTCTTGCAAATAATTCATACTCTATGCTTAATTTTGACTAATTAAAGGTCTAAAGCGTTATGTACTAAAACAGTTTAACATGTTTTCATGTTAGGGCCCTGATTGTATTTGTCAATTGGCCCCTATGGGGCCCTCTATCATAGCTCCCCTAAAAATGGTCGGATTCACTAGCTTTTTTTAAACAACTTTTTAGGCCCTCCAACTACGACATGAAGAACAAAAAAAAAAATTTAGACTTCAGCTACCATTATTTATGAATATTAATCGCTTTCTTGGAGCCCCCTTGGTGCAGCTTCTTTAAAAATGATCCAAATTGCTTTCAATTTTATTCAACATAGTTTTAGCGTCTTCCCATTATTTTAATAACTACACAAATATTTTTATACCCAACTACATGCGAAATAATTTCCTGGCCCTTTGGGGCCCGGTACAGGCCCCCTTGAAGTTTTTGTAATAATAAATTTTTAATAAATTGCTTCCTTTTAATCTGATCTTCATTTTTAGAATTCTTTATTCATTTAGATATTTTAATGATTTGACATTCTATACAAGACACTGTGTTTCCCTGTGGAATCATAGGGTCCAGCCCAGGACCCCTCAACATTTTGTGAAATAAACATATTTCACTTCCTATATTTTTGATCTTCTTAGTGCAAAATTTTAAAGTTGCTTGGGACTCTTCTTTCAGGACCAATCCAGATAACCTGATGTTTTTATTCGGACCCTAGGGTCCCTTTTTAAACATTTGCCCAATCAGTTGGTGCGTTTAAAAAATTATATCATTCCAAAGAATAGTTCCTACTATATACTTAATTTTGACTAATTAAAGATCTAAAGCGCTATGTACTAAAATATTTTAACATGGTTTCATATTAGGGCTCTGGTTTTAACTGTCAGTTGGTTTACAGGGCACAGGGCCCCATATTATAGCTCCCTTAAAAATGGTCCAATTCACTAGCTTTTTTTTCTATAAATTTTTTATGTCCTCTCTCTACCTATTACATGAACGACAAAATAATTTCTCAGACTTCAGCTACCATTAATTTTGTTTGTCAATTGGTTTCTTGGGGCCCTTGATGCAGCTTCTTTAAATATGAACCAAATTACTTTCAATTTTATTTAACATAGTTATAGCGTCTTTCCATCATTTTAATAACTACAAAAAATATCTTTATACCCAACTACATGCAAAATAAATTCCTGGCCCCTTGGGGCCCGTTGAACTTTTTGTAATAATAAATTGTTAATAAATTGTTTCCTTTTAATCCGATCTTCATTTTTAGGATTCTTTATTCATTTAGATATTTCAATGTTTTGACATTCCATATAAGACACTTTGGCCTCCTGTGGAATCATAGGGCTCAATCTAGGGCCCCTGAACATTTTGTGAGGCAAACATAGTTCACTCTTTAAATTTATCCCCTTCTCAGTGCAAAATTTTTAAATTTGAGTCTTGGACTCTTCTTTCAGGAACAAGATTATCATATTTTCATCCGCGGCTAGGACTCTTTTTTAAGCATTTTCCGAATCAATTTGTGCATTTCGATAAAATATTATTAAAATGAATAATTCATACCCTATGATTAATTTTGACTAATTATAGATCTAAAGAGCTAAGTACTAAGATATTTTAACATGTTTTCCTGTTAGGGCCCTCTTTTTAACTGTCAGTTGTCCTTTTTGGGGCCCTTATTATAAATCCCTTTAAACTGGTTCAATTAACTCCTTTTTTTAAACAACTTCTTAAATCCATCAGCTACTAAGAAACCGCCATAGTCTAGCTACCACCAATTTTGAATATTAATCGCGTTCTTGGGGCCGTTGGTGCAATTTCTTTAAAAATGATCCGGATTGCTTGCAATTTTCTTTCACATTGCTTTAGCGTCCTCCCATTACTTTAATAACTACAAAAATATTTTATACCCAACTACATGCGAAATACGTTCCTAGCCCCTTGAAGGTTTTGTACCATAAATTGCTATTAAACTGCCCTCTCTTAATACAATATTCATTCTTGGAACTATTTTTTTCACTTAATTATTCCAATGTTCTTACATTCTATTTAAAAGCCTGAGACTCCCTATGGTCTCGGCTCAGGCACCTTGAAATTTTTGTTCTCCATGCATATTTCACCCACTTATTATCAAACCTTCTCCATGCATAAATTTAAAGTTGAATTTTGGACTCTTATTTCAGGACCTACACCCTGATGTTTTTATTGAGGTCCAAAGGCTTTTTTTAAAGCATTTACTCATTTTTTATGCATTTTTAAAAAAAATATTATTTAACAAATAATTGATATCCTTTGCTTAATTTTGACTAATTGTAGATCTAAAGTCTTAATTGTTTGCTTAAGGTTATCATAACGTGTCCCGGGCAATGCCGGATGGGTCAACTAGTCTATTAAGAAATACATAAAATGGAGAAAAAAAATTATCACAATCCATCTTTCCTAAGGTTTTTAAACAGAAACGCATGATTAAATTACATATACTCAAAAATGAACCTAAGTAAAATGCTCTTTAAAGTATTCAACCAATCAGAAGTCCGTATTTTCTTCCCTATGCTAACTTCAGTGGGATCGGCAAAAATGGCGTCGCCGCCAAGTGCCTGCCGAGTAGAGTTGTCCAATTCTACATTTTACTTACTCATCATACGTAGTATAGGGTAAATCTTGCAATCGTTTTGAAAATCGAAAAAAAAATTTGATGGATTTACACGTTTCAGATACGAGAGATTCCAAAAAACATTAAAAAAAAAAAAAAAATTGCCGTCCGTCCGTCTGTCTGTCTGTAAACGCTCTATCTCCCGAACAAATTGAGATAGAGACTTGAAATTTTGTATGTACTTAGTATGTAAGAATGGAACGAAGCCTATTTAATATCAGTAACCTCGCTTATCCGGAACTATTTTTTTCGGACTCTCGAAAAATTCATTCTGATGAAAGGTATGTAAAAATTTTCGAATTTTTTTATTTTAAAAAGTGGCTGTAAAAGGCAATAAAATAACACAAATTTTGCATAAAGAACGAAGTCGATCGAATTATTAGTTGCCGAGATATGTGTAATCCTGTTTTCCGCATTCTTTGATTTTTCACGGCCCTGTATTTCAATCAAATTTCAATTCAAAGATATATTTTAATTGGAAATGAGACGCTTCATCCGACGCAGTAAATTGTTAGTTAATATGGTTATTATTTTTAGAGTTATAAGGATGTTTCTTTGAAGCAATCCGATATTACTTGAGTATTTTGGCGTTTTATATAATTTGTCGAATTTGGCTCATCAGAAATTCATTAATAAAGCATGACTATGTATTTTAAAACTATTTAAATTTGCGTGTAAATTTTATTTTGGAATTGCAGTGCATTTTATAAATATTTTACACATGTTTTATTTTCATATTTTATATTATGCATATCCATGATGGGTAAGTATCACGGTGTCCCCCAACGACTATTTTAGTCATTTTTGGGCTTATCATACTATGTACATTTAAACAACGGTGTGCGAGAAAAGAAACTATGCCCGGGGCAAAGTTTCAATTTGCCCTCCCTGGGGGCCCTCTCTCGGAGGTTTTGCCCCGGAGCCCCCAAGTTTATAGTTACGGCCCTGAGGTGCATTCAGTAGGTTACTCTCATAGATACCGTTTGGTACAATCAGAGAGTTGTGCTTGACTTTTAATATCGTTACGTACTATGTATATTAGTCTCCGCTTCGTCAAGACAACTATTTACTCCATGCAGTGGCGTAGCTAGCGGGGGGCGGAGGGGGCGGTCCGCCCCGGGTGTCACCCTTTAAGGGGTGACACCCAATCTTTATTTGCAAATACATATATATATCATCTTATAAAATTTTGGGAAAGAATTCTGGAAAAAAAATGAAATTTACAGCTTATCACACAAAAAAAGATTATTTTTTTACATATAGGCACCACATTGATTTATGAGAAGTATGGGATGAATTATGAATTGCCCCTGTAATTTCTTATATGGGAGGTCTGAAGATAAACTGAAAAAGGTTTCGTCATTTCCCATGTTATAGATGCCATGCATTCATTCCTCCCCCCCCCCCTCCTTTTTTTTCTTAGAGATTAAACTCGCATACAATATAATCCATATTAAAAGATAATAATAATCTATACTTTAGTCTGTGTCAGCACCCTTGACTTCCAAAAATGCATAAACTTTAGGTTGTAAACTATATTGCGTCTCAAAAGTATATTGACAGGTAATTTTTTGAAATAATTGTTCAAAAATGAACCAATAATCACGGAAAAAACTAGTTGCATGTGTCAATCCCGAAACTTTCTTCTATCTCATAAGTACATTTTAATAATAATAATAATAATTAAAAAAAAAAAAAAAAAAAAAAAAAAAAAAAAAAAAACGTGGTGACCCCAAAGTTACTTACTATCGAATTTCCTCGAACATTTGACCTAGCCTAATGAGATTCTGGTATCCAAAAAGCCTAAAACACAAAATTTAATTAATATTCTGAGAAAATGAGCTTAGTAGTGCCTCATGTTGGGTAATTTATACTAAAACCTAAAAAGCATCATTGATGTCAAGACCTAACAGAAACTGAAATTTGATAGAATTTCGTCCGTTAGTTCTTCAGATATAGTTATAAAAAAATTTGCAAAACGTAGCACAGCAACACTATATCTTGGAAAATTTAATGCCAAAACGTAAAAAAGCGTCTAATTATGTTATGGTGTAAAAGAATCTGAAGTTTGATGATATTCTGTGCATTAGTTCTTGAGATATAGCTAGTTTAAAAAAAAAAGTGTAAAATATAGCACAGCAGCACCATCAATTGAAGGATTTATAACAAAACGTAATCATCGTGTAATTATGTTATATGTCATTTTGAACAAAATCTGAAGTTTGATGAAATTCTGTGCGTTGGTTGTTGAGATATAGCTATCGGAAAAATCGTACAAAATGCAGCAGAGCTACCCCACCTGTTGCAAGGTTAATACCAAAATGTAATCAGCGTCTAATTATGTTATATATTCTAGTGTAAAAGAAATTAAAATTTGATGAAGTTCTCTGCATTAGTTCTTGAGATATAGCTATCGCAAAAATCGTGCAAAATGTAGCATAGCAGTACCACCTATAGGACAGTTCACACCAAAACCTTATCAGCGGCTATGTATCTCAAGGTATCGCGGAATCTGAAGTTTGGTGAAATTCTGTGCATTAGTTCTTGAGATATAGCTATCATGAAAATCTTGAAAAACGTGGCATAGCAGCGCCACCTGCTGGCCATTTTACACCAAAACTTAATCAGCGTCTATGTATATCAAGGGGTCACAGAATCTGAAGTTTGGGGAAATTCTGTGCATTAGTTCTTGAGGTATAGCAATCTTGAAAATCATGAAAAACGTAGTATAACAGCGTACCTGTAGGTCAATTTTCACCAAAAATCGACAGGAACTAATTCATATCAAGGTTTAACTGAATATAAAATTGTATTAAATTTCGAGTATTAGTTCTTGAGATAGAGCGCCCACAAATTTTTTGTCACATACAGACAGACAGACTCGCAGACAGACGGACAGACTCACAGACAGACATTTTCTAATTAGTTGGATGTGTCAATCCCAAAACTTTCTTCTATCTCATAAGTACATTTTAATATTAAAAAAAAAAAAAAAAACGTGGTGACCCCAAAATTACCCACTATCGAATTTCCTCGAACATTTGACCTAGCCTACTGAGATTCTGGTATCCGAAAAGCCTAAAACGCAAAATTTAATTAATATTCTGAGAAAATAAGCTTAGTAGTTCCTCATGTTGGGTAATTTATACTAAAACCTAATAAGCATCTACTTATGTCAAGACCGAACAGAATCTGAAAGTTGATGGAATTTCGTCCATTAGTTCTTGAGATATAGTTATAACAAAAAATTTGCAAAACGTAGCACAGCAACACCATATCTTGAACAATTTACGCCAAAATGTAAAAAAGCGTCTAATTATGTTATGGTGTAAAAGAATCTGAAGTTTGATGAAATTCTGTGCATTAGTTCTAGAGATATAGCTAGTTTAAAAAAAACCGTGTAAAATATAGCACAGCAGCACCATCAGTTGAAGGATTTATAACAAAACGTAATCGTCGTGTAATTATGTTATATGTCATTTTGTAACAAAATCTGAAGTTTGATGGAATTCTGTGCGTTGGTTGTTGAGATATAGCTATCGGAAAAATCGTGCAAAATGCAGCATAGCTGCACCACCTGTTGCAAAGTTAATACCAAAATGTAATCAGCGTCTAATTATGTTATATATTCTAGTGTAACAGAATCTAAAATTTGATGAAGTTCTCTGCATTAGTTCTTGAGATATAGCTATCGCAAAAATCGTGCAAAATGTAGCATAGCAGCGCCACTTATAGGGCAGTTCACACCAAAACCTTATCAGCAGCTATGTATCTCAAGGTATCGCGGAATCTGAAGTTTGGTAAAATTCTGTGCATTAGTTCTTGAGATATAGCTATCACGAAAATCTTGAAAAACGTGGCATAGCAGCGCCATCTGCTGGCCAATTTACACCAAAATTTAATCAGCATCGATGTATATCAAGGGGTCACAGAATCTGAAATTTGGTGAAATTCTGTGCATTAGTTCTTGAGATATAGCAATCTTGAAAATCATGAAAAACGTAGTATAGCAGGGCCACCTGCAGGCCAATTTTCACCAAAAACCAATAGGCACTAATTCATATCAAGGTCTAACTGAATATAAAATTTTATTAAATTTCGAGCATTAGTTCTTGAGATAGAGCGCCCACAAATTTTTTGTCACATACAGACAGACTCACAGACAGACATTTTCTAAAAATAGTCAAAACGTGTTCAGGACCTTCTAAAACGTATAAATCCCTCGAAAACTGGAAGTGGAAAATTTTCATGAATCCAATACTTTCTTCTTGTAAAGATAGAAGAAAGTAAAAATAGTCAAAACGTGTTCAAGACCTTCTAAAACGCATAAATCCGTCGAAAACCGGAAGTCGAAAATTTTCATGAATCCAATACTTTCGTCTTGTAAAGATAGAAGAAAGTAAAAAGGGCAATGATAAGAATCGTAGCATAAGTTTATTCCGATAAAGAATACAGTAAAAGTTTACAGAAATTTTGTTAAAAAATCAAAATAGGCTTCCCTATAAATGTACGGATTTTTTTAGTTTTTTTTATTTTTAAATTATAATTTTGTATCCATTTCTTTGAATTATCTATAAAATCACATCAGGCATGTAAAAAATGTTGAAATTTTATTTGTAATAACGTAGAATTGTGATTGAAAAATATGGCGGATTTGGGGTGTGTGTGTGTGGGGGGGGGGTGACACCATTTACATCCGCCCCGGGTGTCACCCATCCTAGCTACGCCACTGACTCCATGCACTCTGATTCGGTTGTCTACAAAATTATCCAGCCGGTGGAAAATGACGCACACCAAGTTTCTGTGACGTATGCAAATAAATTGTGCTTTTTTATCAGTTTTTTAATATAACTTTTAAACTATTTGGAACTAATTTTTCTTATGTAGTGCATTCACCAGATTACTTTCATAGGTACCTATTGGTACAAACAGAATCAAAATCCGACAAGTACTTTTTGAGATTTGCTTGACGAAAGAATTTTTTTGACTTTTAATATCGTTACGTATCTCTGAGTATAAAGACTTCGCTTCGCTCAGACAATAATAATAATAAATAAAATAAACGTCAAAATTCGAGCTTGAATTCTAAAAAGAATGCTCCCATAGGTTTAACATTAGCATGCAAATGCTTTCGCGTGAAACTACACTAGTCATACGAACAAACTACAGTCACCGCAAAAAAAATCTTGACATTTGAGATTTTAGACGTTTTGTTGAATATCTAGAAATATACATGAGGAATTATTCTGAAACTTCAGGTGTGTAAACAATATAGCACAGGTCATATATTTTCGTGAAATTTTTTTGCCGAAGTCCCATAGGGGACCGTCAAAAAATTGAAAAAGAATGAATATCTTTTGGATGACCCTGTCAAAACTAATGTAGCAAAAGCATTCCAACTGCAGATTATCATTAAGTGACTTATTGTAATTATGTGTGTTCATTTTTATGCGGATAGCATGTATACCCGTAGAGAAATTAAGGTTTTTATAAAAACAGTCCCAATTTTTTTCAAGATTTTTGCTTATTATTTGCAGAGTTCTTAATATAAAATAAAGTTTTTTCCTGAACTTATGACAAACAATATTATAAATAATACCCTGCAACCAGAATTTAAAAAAAATAATAATTGTATGAATAATGAACAGGTTTACTAAATAAATTTTCATTGCGCATGCGTAAAAGTTATGCAAATTTTGATTGCATATTGTGTTAGCTAAAGGTATGGAGCAACTTTTGTAAAAGTCTCAGAATCGCAGCTTAAAAATGCTGAAAATTATCGCGGATGGAATCTGATGAAAATCCGTTGTTTCGAAAAAGACGCAAAAAGATAAGGGGTTGTATCCAAATATAGTAGTGAGCGCGATAGTATGTACTACATAATATTGCGCGCACTACTATATTTGGATACAACCCCTTATCTTTTTGCGTCTTTTTGGAAATAACGGATTTTCATCAGATTCCATCCGCGATAATTTTCAGCATTTTTAAGCTGCGATTCTGAGACTTTTACAAAAGTTGCTCCATACCTTTAGCTAACACAATATGCAATCAAAATTTGCATAACTTTTACGCATGCGCAATGAAAATTTATTTAGTAAACCTGTTCATTATTCATACAATTATTATTTTTTTTAAATTCTGGTTGCAGGGTATTATTTATAATATTGTTTGTCATAAGTTCAGGAAAAAACTTTATTTTATATTAAGAACTCTGCAAATAATAAGCAAAAATCTTGAAAAAAATTGGGACTGTTTTTATAAAAACCTTAATTTCTCTACTGGTATACATGCTATCCGCATAAAAATGAACACACATAATTACAATAAGTCACTTAATGATAATCTGCAGTTGGAATGCTTTTGCTACATTAGTTTTGACAGGGTCATCCAAAAGATATTCATTCTTTTTCAATTTTTTGACGGTCCCCTATGGGACTTCGGCAAAAAAATTTCACGAAAATATATGACCTGTGCTATATTGTTTACACACCTGAAGTTTCAGAATAATTCCTCATGTATATTTCTAGATATTCAACAAAACGTCTAAAATCTCAAATGTCAAGATTTTTTTTGCGGTGACTGTAGAACGCTAAACTTAAACCTATAGGAGCATTCTTTTTTTACAATTTCTCGCTTGTAATTTA
This sequence comes from Maratus speculifer, assembly GCA_964019185.1. NCBI lineage: Eukaryota > Metazoa > Arthropoda > Arachnida > Araneae > Salticidae > Maratus > Maratus speculifer. The sequence goes on along the minus strand of OZ025289.1, from coordinate 23,967,953 downwards.
ATAGTTTTAAAAGGTCTTTTTTCTGTTTGAGATTACAATTGCTGACGGACAATTGCGGATACAATTGCTGCTAGAATTCTAACGGGATTAGTGTTTACTTTAGTTTTCTATTTTGGCAGTGGCGCAGCCAGAATTCGGCTCTGGGGGGGGGGGGGGGGATAGAGTTGCTTCAGGGATGATTCTGGTTGAAATTTTTTTTCGGAAATCGGCGGGGGGGGGGGGGACAGCGAGTTACCCCCCGCGAGGGGTGTTTATCCGCGATTTTCAGACGAAATGGGCGTTTTCCTGCTACCTTCAGACGAAATCGGCGTTTTCCCGCGATCTTTTGACGAAATCGGCATTTTTCCGCGACCTCTAAACGAAATCAGCAATTTATCTGCGATATTTTAGCAAAATCGGTGATTTATTGCGATCTTTTGTCGAAATCGGCATTTTTTCGAAGATCTTTAGACAAATTTTGCAATTTTACGCGATCTTTTCTTGAAAACGGCGCTTTATCCTCCCGGTTTTTCGACGAAATCGGCATTTTTTCCGTGATCTTTTGATGAAAGCGACCTTTTCTTTCAATGATCTTTTGACAAAATATTTTTAAGCAATCTTTTATCGAAAACGGCGTTTTTTTCTCAATTTTTTAACGAAATCGGCATTATATCAGAAGTCTTTAGACGAAATCGACGTTTTCCCGCGGTCTTCAGACGAAATCAGCGTTTTACCTGCGATATTTGGTGAAATTGCCGTTTTCTCCGCGATCCGCACAGAAAATTCGCGTTTTTCGACGATCTTTTGACAAAGTTCGTTGACAAAAACATTGACGAAACAAATACGCCATTTTTTTTAATAATAAGTATAATAGTTAACGAGTTACAAGCGATTTTGATCGCATGGCAACCATTTTTTCTTCTTTTTGTTGCTACTACGTCGTAAATTCGTTTCAAATCATCCACTGTGAGAATCGTCTTCTGAAAGATCTTATCAAAGAATGAAGAACATTTCTCAGTTACATAGCTTTTTAATCATGATATCTACTTGCCTGAATCTAGGAAAAAGTGTTATCGGAAAAAAGTGACAAACTACAAAAGCGGAAAAAAATGACACGGAAAAAAAGTTACCGGGAAAAAAGGGACAAGATAAACATGTTACTGGGGAAAAAGTGACAAGGAATTGATTTCGGGGATTTATTTTTGATTTTGGAGATTTATTGGCAAAGCATGAAATGGGGGGGGGGGGGGGGGGTCGGGGGTCGGCTCTTAATTTAAGTGAATGACTTTTTTATGCTGAATTAACTGCTTTGGTTCAATTTTTGGATATACATTCATACTGAAAAGACGCTTGCCTGATTAGTTTTGGGAACGGATGATTACCTCCCCCCCCCTCCACCCTAAATAAGATGAATGGTTTTTTAAGCAGAATTATCCAACGTGTGTCAAATTTTGGATATAGGTTCTTTCTGATAAGGCTTATATATAGTATTGTGGTGTCGCGCCCTGAGTTTCTCTTTACTAAGTTGATTTATTTGTTAAGTTCATCAATAACACATTTTTAATTCCTCAAGTTCTTTATTAGAACCATAGATCAATTATTAAAAAAATAAATAAAACGACATTACAACTACATAGGAGCCACACTCAAATATTACATTTCGCTTAGCACGTCTAAGCCATCTTACATCAATGTATTTTCTTGTACATTACCAGCACATGTCTCTCTTCCAACTACCTTCCTTCCCTCTCGGTGCTCAATAATCCCATTGTCCCCCTCAGCTCATTGCCACTAGACCAGTGCAATTATTTTCTAGGTATGTCCCTTGAGGTTAATAGCATCTATTCTTCTCAGCTTTTGAATGAAGATATTTTCATCCCTGCATCCCTTTTCACAATAAGACTTCGCTATCTATCTTCTGCCACGATTAATGTTGTCAGTTAGTCGTCAGAGTATATAATGCCTGAAGAATATTGGGAGTTTAATGGTTAAGTATAGAGGGTGCATGGGGGGATAACCTCGCTTAAATTAAATAAATGGCTTTTTACGCAGAATTATCCGATTTGCTTCAAATTTTGAATGTAGGTTCATTAAGATAAGGGATATCCCTGATTAGTTATGGGATTCTTTTGCTAATTAAAAGGGGGCCACGATTATTCCCCCCTTAAATTAGATAAATTGTTTTTTATGCACAATTATCTGATGTATTTCAAATTTTGGCTATAGTTTCTTTCTCATAAAGTGAATCCCTGAATAGTTTTAAGGATTTGTTTATATATCCTGAATAGCTGTTTGAATTAAAAACTGTGAGTTATGTTTCTGCGTAGCATTTTTCAGTATTCTATAAACATCGTAACAAAGAAAAAAATATCCTGTTTTTCTTAAAATCGTTGTTTTTTTATTTAAATCCGTTTATTTTTTTAAGCGTTCAAACCTGAAGATCTATCAAGAACTACAGGTTTTTAAACAATTAACTTTCTAATTACTAACATAAGCTAGTAATAAAAAACTATTTTTATTACTACAAATTAATGAATTCACTAGTTCATTCGTTCGTGACATACAACATAGTTTGTACGTTAAAATTTTCTAACATATATTTTTAAAATGTTTTATATTATATTTTGTGATGTGTAATATGGGACATAAATTAGTAAAAATCAGTAAATGATAAATATTTGGCGTAAATTTAAAATGAAAATTACAACAAATAATTTAGTATATTACTTTTTTCACAAATAAAAAAAAAAATCAAATAAACCAGTTTTAAGTGCAAAATGAATGGAAATTAATCATTATCAGAAAAAAGGTAAAATGTGTTATAATGTTTTCTGACATAATAGTTTTCAATCATTAAATTAAAAAATAAAGAAATTTTTTTTTATTTGTTATTTGCTTTCAGTTGCATTCAACTCGTTTTTTTTTATGTTACTTGAGTATTTTTGCGGCAAACCTTTACCGGGAAATCCCCTGATCGACAAATTTCCTAAGAAACTAGCCACCTGCGATATCTACCGGACATCCCCCTCCGTCGAATGGGAAAAGCAATCTTCTTTCCCCGAAAAGGTTTCCTGAATGGACTGCTGCATTCCTCCCTATTTTAACTATATTCATTGGCTTAAACGCCTTACCATAATGAAACTACATCTAAAATTTGAAGCAAATCGGATAATTCTGCGTAAAAAGCCATTTATGTAATTTAAGTGGGGTTATCCCCAGTTCCCCCCTCTATACTTAGCCATTAAGCCCTTAAAATTATTTAGAGATCCACTTTATGAGAAAAAACTTATATCAAAAATTTGAAATACATCGGATAATTATGCATAAACAATTTATCTAATTTAAGGGGGGGGGGGATAATCGTCCGTTTCCCTATTTATACTTAGCAGAAGAACCTCATAACTAATCCGGGATACACCTTATCATAAAGAACCTATATCCAAAATTTGAATAGTAATACTTTAAATCGGATATTTCTGCATAAAAAGCTATTTATTTAATTTAAAGGGGGGGGGGGAGGGTTATCCTCTGTTTTTGCCTTTATACTTAGCCATTAAACCCTTAAAACTATTCAGGGATTCACCTTTTCAGATAGAACCTATATTTAAAATTTGAAATACATCAGATAATTCTGCATAAAAACCGATTTATCTAATTTGAGGGGGAAATAATTGCTTGTCCCCCCCTTTATAATAAGGAAAAGAACCCCGTAACCAATCAGAGATACGTTTTATCATAATGAACCTATGTCCAAAATTCGAAGCAAATCGGATAATTCTGCGTAAAAAGCCATTTTATTTAATTTACGAGGGATTATCTCCCATCCCCCTCCCTTTATACTTCGTCATTAAACTCTTAAAATTATTCAGAAATTCACCTTATCAGAAAGAATCTATATCTTAAATTTGAAATACATCGGATAATTTTGATCCGATCTATCTAATTTGTGGGGGGGGGGGGGAGTATTTGACCACCCTCCCTTTATAATAAGCAAAAGAACTCTATAACTAATCAGAGATACGTCTTATCATAATGATCTTATGTCCGAAATTCCAACCGAATCGGATAAATCTGCGTAAAAAACTATTAATTTAATTTGAGAAGTTATGGATGGGGGAGGGGGGGTATCATATATCCAAAAACTGAACCAAAACAGTTAATTCAGCACGAAAAACCCATTTACTTAAATTAAGAACCTCCTCCTGATACCCTTTAAATACTTAACCAATGAATCCTCAAAATCAATAATGAATTCCCAAAATCAATTCCTTGTCCCTTTTTTTTTCGGTAACTTCTTTTCCACTTTTGTAGTTTATGTCACTTTTTTCCGATAACTGTTTATCCGGTAACTTTTTTTCCGTTTACCTACTTGCCTATTTCGGGCATTTTTTAAATATGAATTAATATTAATTAAAAAAATTGTCTGAAAGTAGTCCCTTTAAAATAGTAGTAAGTAGAAAGTAATTAGAAATTTGGCACCCCCTAAATCCCTGCGACCGCCCTCTACTTCCCCCCTCCTTTCGCACGGCGCTGTTAATATCTTTCCAGAGACATAAATATAAACGAATTATATACTTTCCAAAAATACCTGGATTTTAAGAATGCTTGAAAGAATTCGAAAGATTTTAAAAAATGATCTCTTATATCCATCTTTTTCATAATTTTTTCACTGAATAGGATTTAATATCCATAGCGAAACGCACAATAAAGGAAACCTTAGCATTACAGCAACTAACAACAGAATGTTTGTGAAATTAAGCCTATCCTTCAAAGCATGCGTTTTTGTGTTTTTCCTGGAATTGGAGTGTCCAGTCCCGTTTCCAAAAAAAGAGCAAGAAACAGATGTAACTAATTAAGACCCCCCCTCAATGGTGCAGTATTGAAATACCCGAGACGGCATTGGCAGTGACAGGAAATGACCATTCCTTTTAGCCTTCGGCTGACTTCCAATAGTATAAATGAATGCCGGCCTTTTCCGAAATGAGTGACCAGTTTTCGATACTGATACCGTTACCATGTACTTTCCCCATTTTTAAAAGAAAATATATTACTGCCGCTTAAATGAGTCAAATTTTTAAATAAGATTTGATTCACTAAAGCGGCAGATTTCGAGAACAAAACAAATAAAATTCTAACTTTAGTTTTGTTTTTTATGATTCAGTTCATAAAAATGGAAATTTCTGTATTTTTGTCATGGCTCTGGGGGGGGGGGGGGGGGCACTGATTTTGGTTACTGTTTTTATTTGGAATAAAAAAGAAACATATAGTACAATATTTAAATATATTTCTGAGTAAAACTTGCTCTAAACATTTTTCAGATATTTTTTATAATCTTACTATGACTAGTGTCGGACGTTCCTCTCAGCCCGCACAACTTTGAAGAAAGTCCGTGGTAGTTATAGCTGCCACCACCGATATTATTAGGTGATATCGGTCACCCACTGTGAGGATTGTGTAAATGAACACTGACGCTGTCAATTAACTGAACTAACAGTTTATTTAGAATATATGTACACAATAAATATGCTATTTACAATTATATACAATTACCACTCGGATATAGATGATTCGGTTCAACATTAAATTAAATACCGTAAAAAGTTGGCTGTGTACTGTTCAAATTACACCTTCTCCTTCACACTCAATGCACATTAGATTCACTTTATCAGAGACCAATTTCGAATCTCCCAACACATATATACTCGGCCTATGCTATCCAGCCCAGAGCACTAAACACCAGGACCTCTGTGTCCCTTGCTCTCCAGATACGCACTGCTCACGCTCTACAACACAGAGCACTCTCTACTAGGACCTCTGTCCTATACACTCTCTAGGTACGAACCCCAGATACGAACTACTCAAATCTCAGACAAGACTTGCTTTTCTCAAATCACTGCTTTCCCCAATATAAGCCACCCTTTGGAGCTTAATCATTGGGCACATTCCACATTCCTTTCTTGATTAGTGACATGTTGCTTGTTTGCTCATTATTCACCTACATCACTGACAGATGAACACGCCTCTCAGCAGTCTCCTCTTTCTCTTATTCACCACCTGTACATGATACCTGTCAATTCTCACTTTAACAAAGAAAGAATGTCACCTTGAAAATTCCAGTACACAGCCGGTACAATACAAAAAATATTAAGATAGAGAAATAACGGAAATTCCAATCTTTAGCAGAGGTGGTCTCAGAACCTGACAACTAGAGTTAATCTTTTCAATATAAATTTACTAAAAAACCCCTAAAACTCAAAATACTAATACTCAAATGGTAATAACTTTTTCTAATCAAATATTTAATAAAATCAATGTAAATTCTATAATAAATGATAAAAACTGAAATTTTCCTATAAATAATATTCAAGTATCAAAAACTTCAAAGTATTCAATAACTATAGGAAGAAAGATATTTAACTATAATTCGTTCTTAAAAATACTTCTGATGATAGTACTTTCCCCTGCAAATGCAATCACCCCTCTCTACACAAATACATTAATAATGATCATGGGCATATTATTACTGGAAATCTAAATGCTGTATATGACTTAACTCTGTAAAAATTCATGAGTTATGGTACTAAGTATAGAATTACATTCAAATAAAACATTAATTCTGTAATAAAACAATTTACTTATGATATATATATATATATATATATATATATATATATATATATATATATATAGATATAGATATAAAATCGCAATATACTGTAACAAACCTATTGAATATTTCAATCAATGGAAAATTTTAGTTATTGATAAATTAACTAAGACTTTAAAATACAATATTTCACATCTGGATTATATAAATACAAAGCATCTTTTCCAGCAAATCACTAAATTACAACAAAACTGTAATAACTTATGTTGACAAATCTCCAAATAATTATGCAGTTATATATAAATCCTATTATCATCAACTGCTTAAATCTAGTATATCTTCTAATAACACATTCCAAAAAACTAATGTTAACATAATTGTAAACAATCGTAAAATTAAAGGCTTTTATGAATTATTAGACATTAACTCTACTAACTTTAAATATCTTTATCTAGTTCTTATACTCAAATTTGATAAGAATCCAGTTAAATTTAGAACAGTTACAATTGGTTGCAATACTTATAAAAATGCTGCTAACAAACTTCTATTAACAGTTCTTAATCAAATATATAAAATTACAAAAACCAGTGATAATAATAAATACTATAAAGAATAGTTATGAATCGGTCAATATTATGAAAAATCTTAAATGTATAAAAAATATAACTGCATATGACTTCAAAGATCTTTCTAATAATATCGATTTATTAGATTTACATAATATAATAAATGCACTTTTTAAAAAATATCAACATGATTTGGATCTATCAATGAACATTGAAACTGATTATTTTCTTACTTTAACTAATGTCATTATCTAAGGTACCTTGTGGTAATAACGCCACGTTAAAGGGGCTCAGAGGTTGAAAACTTTTCAAAAAATCGATTTTTTTTATGATCTAGTTTGATTATTCAATTAATTTCTCAATTATAAAAACCGCATAAAAATATTAGCATTTTTAACGGAGTTATAAGCATTTATGTATCAATACTTACATAGCCGCATCCATATAATTTCAACTTTAAGTCGTGTTTTCTTAAAACTTGATTTTTTGACGACTAACACCAAGATTTAAAAAAAACTATTTGATGGAATGGCTGAATTTTTTTTTTTTTTTTTTTTTTTTTTTTTTTTGCATGCATATAACATCATAATCTAGATTATGCATTAAGGGTGTTCTTAACTGATCTGCTCAACAAGCAAAAAACGTTTTGACACATTTACAAATTCATTTTTTAAGAGAAAGTTATAAAATTTTAATGCCTGACTATGAAAGCGATTTCGAATTGAACTTATTTTTCCATTTTATGATAATTAAATTACTTATCGAGTTATAAGCTATTTCGATGACGCAATCACCCGTTTTTCTCCTCCTTTTCTACCGGTTTTTCTGCTTTCGTCGGGAAATATGCTCAAAAGTGTTAACTTTGAAGGCTTGTTATGACAAATCTATTGTATTTTTTAAAAAACAAAAGAATGAGTGCTATTAGACAGTTTCTGAATAGCAACACCTGCAGTTTTCATGCATTTCCGAACAAAAATAAATTAATGCATGTATCATAAAGTTGCCCTTTTTGATTTAAGAACACCCTTAAGGTTCTACTAATTTTCACGGCTCAGTTTATTTTGTATTTTTCAAACAAATATATGATTTGATACAGCAACTTATTTACTATCTGTATATAAAAAATAATTTAACAGATATGTATTCATAAAATGTAATGGCGTGATTTCTTGACCAATGCTATTTGGCGTTATTACCCACCTATACGGGTAATAACGCCATGCAAACAAAACTATGAAATAAGATGGAATAATTGCATGTAGATTGCCCAATTCTAAAAATACAAACTCTAGAAATTTAGAAATAGACAAATTGCATTCTAAGCTATTGAAAATGTTCAATTTTTTTGTGAAAGTGTAAGAAAAATAAAGGTGTGGTGTGTGCGTGTGTGTGTGTGTGTGGGGGGGGGGGGGGGGGGTGAAGCGAAAGAATATCAGACCCTGACTTCTTTTTGCTTAAAAAGGACCGCTTAAATAGAATTATTAGAAACATTGCACAGTTTTAACTGTGCTTATATGAATCAGTATTTAGGATGTAGCTCGGCCACTGTAGGGAATCAACCGAGGTATTAATGCCAAGGATTGGCGTTATTACCCCATTATAGTTATTGTGCTGTATATTTTAAACTACAAATTATCTCGAGAAGATATCCAAAATCTTCAACAGCATTTTGAAAGTCCATGAAATGTATTACAAAGTTATGTAATTAACAAAGTATTTCCGGATAAAAAAAAAAAAATAATCTTCACATCACAAAACGTATCTCGCAAATTTTAGATCAAGCGTTAATTTTAGTTGCCTGTAAAAACAATAAGACCTAAAAATGATACAAACTATCTTGAAGCTGTTTTTTGCGATTTATATGACTCAAAACCCTTCTGCGCAGAGCACATGGGTGTCATTTACCAGATTATTTCATAATTATGCAAAATATTAGCACTTGGTTTTTACCCCGCCTGGCGTTATTACACCAAACCACCTTATAAAAATTTTATAATCCAAGATAACATAATATATATACAAAAAGTTGGTATACCACAAGGTGATTGTACATCTAGTATATTATCTGACTTATATCATCATTGTCAGGTTCTGAGTAAGCATCTGCTACAAATTGGAATTTCTATTATTTCTCTATCTTAATATTTTATGTATTGTACCGGCTGTGTACTGGAATTTTCAAGATGACATTCTTTCTTTGTTGAAGGGAGAATTGACAGGTGATCATGTACAGGTGGTGAGTGAGAAAGAGAATATTGCCGAGAGGCGTGTTCATCCGTCAGCGATGTATATGAATGATGAGCAAACAAGGAACATATCACGTATCAAGAAAGCCATGTGGAATGCGTCCAATGAAGAAGCTCCACAGGGGGGTGTACATTGGGGAAGGCAGTGATTTGTGAAGGTCAAATCTTGTCTGAGTTTTGAGTAGTTCGTAGCTGGCTGTAGTCACTGCTCGTACCTGGAGAGCAGTGTAGGACCGAGGTCCTTGTGTGCAGTTCGTATCTGAGATTCATACCTAGAGGAGTGTAGGACAGAGGTCCTAGTGTAGAGTTCGTAGCTGGGCTCGTACCGAGAGAGTAGTGTAAAACAGAGGTCCTTGTGCGTAGTACTCTGGGCCGGATAGCGTAGGCCGAGTATTCATGTGTTGGGAGATTCGAAATTGATCTCCGATAAAGTGAATCTAACGTGCATTGAGTGTGAGGGAGAAGGTGTAATTTGAACAGTACACAGCCAACCTTTACTGTATTTTATTTAATTTTGAACCGGATCACCTATATCCGAGTTGTGATTGCATATAATTGTAAATAGCGTATTTATTGTGTACATATAATCTAAATAAATTGTTAATTCAGTTAATTGACAGCGTCAGTGTTCATTTACACAATCCTCACAGTGGGTGACCGATATCATCTAATAATATCGGTGGTGGCAGCTATAACTAACACGGACTTTCTTCAAAGTTGTGCGGGCTGAGAGGAACGTCCGGCAATCATGAACGTAAATATTTTGATAATAAATTACATTTATATCGATATAATTGCGATCCATATATTGATGATATAATTTTAATTGATACTGATAATACCAGTATATCTCAATTCCCAGTTGATTATCCATCTAATCTAGAAATTACAAAACACCTGCTTTATAATAATGCCATTAACTTTTTAAATCTTAAAATTATATCAAAGGAAAACAAATTAACAAGTTGAATGTAGATACTGCCATTGCAGAATTCAGTTTCGCCTCCGATTAGAAAAAAAAAAAAAAAAAAAAAAAAAAAAAAAAAATCGATAGAGGTTTTTTTGAAGGGCGACCCCGTTTAGAATGCAATGAACTAACTTCATTTTTCTTGTGTTTATCAATATAATAGCAAACAGAACGGCGTGAAATATCCAGTTGATTAGCAATTTCTCTCTGAGACTTTGGAATTGCGGAATAATAAAGAGATACAATTTGACGTGCTACTTCTTCATTGACTAGATTCATCAAAAACGGATTTTTTCTGTAGTTTAAACGCTTTTTTTAGACTCTGGGATAAAGGAAATGCATTTTAAGAATAAAACGAGTGGAATCCCGTCGAATTCGACGAATGAAATGTTTAAAAGACCCGATCGATTTGGCTTAAATAAAGCAAAAGTAATTACATTATTTAATCAATATATAATAAATATATTTCCAAACTTAATGTCAAGTTTTCCAGTTACATTTTGCATGCAAATATTTGCACATCTTCAGTTAAAATTGTAATCTGAGTGCCGGCGAAATCCAGAAATTTTATTTTATATGCACTACAGAAAAATCGATTTATTAAAAAAATAAAAATAAAATAAAATAAAATAAAAAAATAAATAAATAAAATAATTTTATTTTTACTATGACATTATTTTTACTAACTGAAGTCATCTGAAAGTAAAATCTCAATCTCAATGTCCATAATGAAAAGAAATATTGAAATGTAATTTCGTTATGAGTAAAAATGCGATATTTTAAATAGTGACGTCATTTTCTCTTCAAATGTTTTTTAAAAGTTACTGTTATTAGTAATATGAAAAAGGCGCCCGTAACAATATTGTAAATTCATTTTATCTGGTTGCTGAATGCCATCATTTTCCTCATTTGAAATATTTCTTACTTTGCTTTAGACATTAATTTTTATCATAAATTATTTTCTGTTATTTTATTTACATTATTAATATTATTTCTCAGTATTTTTTTACCTCAATTAGTGCATAATTATATGCAATCATTTTATTGTGGTTAAATTTTACGAAAACAATTAACTTTTTCTTTTAAATGCGAGGACATGTTCACTGATGAAATAAAGTTTCTGACTTGTGGAAAGTAATAATGGAAAATAAATTTTTATTATCGAGAGAAAAGCTAAACTAAGTTGCCACCATTTTGAAGAAATATCGTAAAAAAGCAATTAAAAATAAAATATAAAAATGGAAATAAATTAAAAAATAGCTAAAATGGGCACAGCTACAAATAAATAGCTTTAATTTAAAAAAATAATTATCAAAATCGGTTCAGTAGAAAATTCAGGGCTGATGACACGACATTTTTAGCTTGTCTGAAAGAAATAGCATCGGAGGCTAATAACTGATATTTATGATAAACGGAATGAGTTTAATTTTAAAGTTAATACATTTACTAATTTTAAATCCTATCTTCATAATTCTGTATATCGTAATATAATTATTAATCATTTATATAGAATAAAATGTTTATGTTCTTCTCATTTAATTAATGCAAATGTTAAAAAGCTTGTTTATGATGCTATAAATAATGGTTTTCCTAAAAAATTCACTTATTCTTTAATTTACAATTAGTTATTACATGATTTAAAAATTAATTAACTTTTTGCGTAAAAATGAACCAAAAAATTAATAAAACATAAAAATAATAATAAAAAATTAAAAATGTAAAAAATATATAAAAAATGCATATAATAGGATGGTTAGGTGGGTAGATGTTAGAGTACGGAGGAGGGCGCTGTTGTCTGGATAAAACACAAAGGTTATTTTATATAAAAAAAAAATTGAGAGAGGGAAATACATTAATTAAATTGGAACAAAGTTTCTATGGAGTTTAAATAAACCAATGTATGGATTATTGTTTAGTTATATCAATTATATTAAAATAATTTTATTCATTTACATTATTAAATTGCACTTCACTTTTAATAAATGAAAGACCTATAATACTACTAAATGTATAGGGCACATATATTAATTATCTATTTTTTAATCTTTTATATCCTAAATTAAGATATTGGTTTTAGCTTAGCATAGTCAAATTAAATGTTATTGATTTAAATATTAATAGGGTAAACTATGGTGTAGGGTTTATTTTTTCTGTTATCACTTTACTCTGCTTTTAATTTATTTATTAATTTATTATTATCATGTCTACGATAATTATTTTTTTATTTTTTTCCCCTTTTCTGTTTTCATTTTTTTATCGAATTTAGTAATTTTGTTGTGCCTTGTTTTTAATGTTATTTTTTGATTGAATTTTGGTTTTATGTGGGTTGGTAGCCCCAAAATCGTATTATTTTGCTTTTTCATGGCTGATACGAAGATGAAACCACACACTTCATTTGTAGTTCCAAAGCATTTGGGGCTTGATTATTCTGCTTTGGTTCTACAAATTCCATTTGTATTCATTTTATTTATTTATTTAATTTTTTCTCATGTTCAATATGGTTTTTTTCTATTAAGCTCAAATGGTTCATATTATAATATAATTAATGGTTACATATACATACACATACGCATATATATATATATATATATATATATATATATATATATATATTAACCGAAAAAAATGTAAAATGCGTAAAATCTTTGAAAAGGAGAATTGTATTATTTAAAGCGGAATATATTTCGGTTCTTTTTCGGTTTTCAAGATTTTATTGAATCAATGTTTGACAAAGCTGATTATGTATTTATTGATAACACACTTAAAAATTTCAAGATCCGGCTATTACAGATTTATTTAAATTCTCATGGTAAATTTTCTTTTTAAGAGGAGGGGCAGAGAGCACCAAAACCCGTGATTGCCACGTGTGGAAAAAAGGCTAGTTTTGGTCCTGAAGCACATTATGTACTGCTACTAATATATTGAGGGTGACATACATGATTAAATCTGTGGGGAACATTTGAATAATCGAGGCAAAACTACATTTTTCACCGCTTTTAAGAAAATTGAAAAAATGTCCTATTTCTAAAATAGTGTACTGCTCTTGCTATTGAGTGTATAAAAAATTGTAAGCATGAAAGTTATAGAGAATTTTGTCCTGTTAAATATTGTAACTGGCAAATAATATGCTACGGCCACAGGTCTCAAAATATTTAAAATACGAGTATATATATATTTTTTAATTTATTGTTTTTCGACCACAGAAAATTTAGCCTTCAGAAATTTTGTTCGAAAAATTGTTTTTTCCATGTTGACATCATTATAAATAATTCAGAAAAAAATCATGTAAAATATAGCAGTGAGTTACATTATAAGAATGATGTGTAAGGTTTTTATTTATTTATTTATTTATTTATTTATTTTTTATTTAAATTGAGCTTGAGAGCTTGTGAAACAAATTCACGTCAATTTTAAGGCGGTTTTGGAAAAAAAATCCCTGTTCAATAATAAAAAAAATTTCGCACATTGGCATGCTTTGGAATATATTTTTTCCTATAAAGGAATTAAATCTGAAGTTATAAGTTACTGTTGTCTCACAACATTTTTAAAGCTGAAGCGTCCGGAAATTCTGTGCAAAATGTCATTCTAGATAAAATTCTGTTTTTAATTAATTCCCAGAAAAAAGAAAAAAAAACGAAGAATGGGAAAGCTATTCGATATCATGGTTTCTGACTAGCATCTGTTAGTCTCATGCGTTTCAGACCAAAAACAAATTCACAAATATATCAGATATTAGATCTTTTGGATTTCAGAACAATCTTAACACAGAATAATTTTAGCTTAATGTTCCAATTTTATTATTTTTAAATATTTATTTTTAATGTAATTCCGAGATTCAGAGTGAGAACAAACTTGCAATTTGACAAGTAGATAATTAAAAAAAATTCCATTACATCTCAAATTCTAAGTAATAGTATTTTATAATTAGCAATTTTTCTCGTTATAAAGGCATTACTACAATTCACAATAAATATCAATCAATTTTCATTTTATCATAAATTATGTTACAGATTATAGATATTACTTGTTTTTTAAAGTTTTCTTTTTCAATTTAAAATTTCATATGATAAAATAAAAACGCATGTTTAAACAGTTTAATGATTTCTAAATATTACTTTTTAATTCTTATTAGATTTTTTACTTTTTAAAAATATCTTGCAGGTCTTAAATGAAAATATTTTTCTTTAAAATAGCGTAGTCCGAAATCTGTGGGGTTTCTCTCTCTCCCTCTCTTTTAATCATTAAAAGTATTTCTCTAAAATATTCAATGTAATCATTTAAGTATACTGGAATTCATTTTAGTGCAAAATTAATAAGTCAAGATTCCATTTATTAGCACACTACTTTTAAATTAGATATCACAATTTTCCAGATTCATGTACAGTTTTTGACTCCTCTCACTCAAAGAAATGTTTTGGGGTAAAAGCGTCTGATAATAAAATGAAATACACATTGGAAATTAAAGTCTAGTTAATGTAACTCAACGCCTTAAGTGTACTTTTCTTATTTTCTCTGAAATTAAGATAAATTCTATAAATATTATGACATGTGAAATTACTTGGACGCAAGCTTAAAATCATTAAAACGTTTATATATAAAAATTTGATTCAATCCATAATGATTTATAGATTACAATGACATTTAGTATTCAGAAATTCATTCTAGGTTACTGGTGGGAATATGAGAAATCTTAAAGGAATCTATGCTGTAGTTTAAATTTTAATAGCTATTGCCAGTGTAGTTATTTTCAAGAAGCAAGAAGCAATAATTAATCTTAATAATAAATCCTAATTTCACTCAATTTTAATAATTATGTATAAAAATTATTTTAATAATAGATCCTAATTTCACTCAATTTTAATAATAACGTATAAAAATTATCTTAATATAATAATTTAAAAAAGATAAATTTACTTTTAAACAGAAAGTGGTTCAATTTCCACTCAGGTTTAAAGGACAGCATTTTAAGAGCTTTCCATAAAAAGCAAATACTGCAAAATAACAGATAAATGCAACACGTGCATTTTTGCGGGAGTTAAAACGATTATTTCTAGTTGCAAAAGCAAAGAGAACATGTGGCAATTACCATCAAGCCCATTACCCTTTAGCTGAAAAGGGACCATCTCTGGCAAAGAATTTGCGTAGAAGTAAAGAGGTCTCAACCTCTTTATAATTTCCGGCAACCATCTAGTTAATGAGATAGTTGACGCACCGTGTCACACCCTTGATTGATAGATGTGTAGATTTGGGACATTCCCAAAAAACTCGATTGGGGCGCAAGGAGGAAATTTGCATATGACACGGAGTCAGTACACTAATCTCTGATTACAATACAGATCGGAGAAATTAAAACTTTTATTTTGATTACACATTTTCCACATGGGTGCCATCACCATTAATTGCTTGTGATGACACCCATGTGGAAAATATGTAATCAAAATAAAAGTTTTAGTTTCTCCGATCTGTATTGTAATCAGACATTAGTGTACTGACTCTGTATCATATGCAAATTTCCTCCTTGCACCCCAATTGAGTTTTTTTATGGGGGGGAGGGAGGATTCGCAGAACGGTTTTTTGTGCTTGCATAACATGTCGGTTTCTTGCGATACACGTACGGTTCCAACGCTCTTTATGGTTTTCGCATGCGCTGAGCATTTTGCGATGAAAAAAAAATGGGTGTTGCCATTGGAAATTTTCCAGTTTCGGTAACTATAACCGTAACTGTGAGCGCCATTTTGTTGTCGTTCACAGAATCTCGAGCTCTTACCTCTGAATAGCTATATATTTCATTTCCATCGGTTGAGCGGACTGGCCGCTAGAGCTCCGTATATCGGCAAAGTTTTTTTCTGACCACCATGCAGGGTTGGGTTTCTGACGTCAGAAACTGGTTTTTGACATGACAAGTGTCAAAAACTGGTTTAAACCGTCAAAAACTGGTTTAAACCGTCAAAAACTGGCTTAAACCGTCAAAAACGTGTAATGCGCTTTAAACATTTTAAGAACAAGAGAGAAACATTGAGTAATTTTTTATTTAAAATTTATTATACTGTAATTTAATAATTACAAAAAAAATTAAATTACTTCAATTGCAATAAAACATTGTTTTTTAGAATGTTCAAACAGAAGAAAATTATTTTATACAGTTAATAATCTGGATCAATTTTACCCCACAGCATCCTATAGGATTTAACCAATTTAGCACATTTATTTACACCCAAATGGTTTATGAGTTTAGAGTGTAAGAAGCCTAAGTTACAAAATACTCTCTCAGTTGGTGTTGAGCTAGCAGGGCTTGATAGCAGAAGCATTGCTAGTTGAGCAAGTTTGGAGGCAGGCCAAATTTTCAGATTTTCGACATTTTTTTTTCATTTTAGGTGCATTCGTAATTATGTAAATACGTAGCACCTATTGTTGTCGCTCAGTCCGTCCGTCTGTTTGCATAGGCGTAACTAGAGAATTTTTCTAGGGGGGGGGCACGGCCCCATCTATTTGATAATTTTTAAACAATAATTGTAAAAACTATTATTGTTTGAAAAACCATAATAGTGTGACAATGTTGTTTTATAGTAAACTGTTTGATAATTTCCAAACAATAATAGTATTAGTAACTAGTCGTAAGTGGCAATACCTAAACTTTATTTTTCTGATTTATTTTAAGATTCCCTTTTGCTCTCAAACGCGCACCAAACTGGAAAATTTTCTTATTTAGAAACTATACTAGGTGCCTTGACTGCCGATTTTTTTATAAATGCAGAAAATATTACAAAAAATGCAGTCAAATTTCGTCTTTTGAACCGAATTTTTCAAAGCCGGACATGTGGGAACGAAAAAAAGGATCATGCTAAGTTAAGTAAATAATTGTCGATAAATCAAATTCTAATAAATTCAGCGAAAAATGAAGTAACACGGCATCTTATAACATCTCTTCTAAAATTATCTCAGCAAGTTTCATGTTTTTACTTTTAAAAATGAATCTGAAAATGTATGAGAAAATTTTGAGCTGCTGAGGGAGATAGAACATTTTTTCGAATACACCCTTAATGAGTCAAAATTTGCTACCACAGTGCCAAAATTAAATGGCAATTTATGATCATTGTGAAGATTCTAAAGACACAAAATTCCTTGCATTAGTTCTTAAAGTAATACTATTGCGGGAATTTGAAAAAAATTCAACATAAAAGCGCCACCTGTTGGGCTATGTATACCAAAACATAAACAGCAACAATATTTATCAAGCTATATCTGAATCTGAAACTTGATGAAGTTCGCTGATTAGCTCTTGAAATAGAGCTATTGCAGGAATTGAGAAAAAATCAACATAGCAGCGCCACGTATTGGGAGATTGACAACAAAACATGAACAAAACTAGTTCATTTCACGGATTTACTGAAGCTAAAGTTTGATGAATCGGTGTACCTGAGAACCTGAGATAGAGTTATTGCGCAAATCGTGAAAAATGCAACATAGCAGTGCCACCTGTTACACCAAAATGCAAACAGCATCGATTCATGTCGAAGACTAACTGAATCTGAAGTTTAATGGAAATCTGTGCATTAATTATCGATATATAGCTGTTGCATAAACCGTAAAAAATGCACCATAGCAGCGCACCTGTCGAGCGACTTGCACCAAAAACTAATCAATATCAATCTATATCAAGATTTACCTGATTATAATATTTAATTAAATTCCGTGCGATTGTTCTTGAGATAGAGCTATTGCAGAAATCGTGAAAAATGCAGCATACCAGCGCTATCTGTAAGCGATTTACACAGAAACGAATACAATATCAATTCATGTTAAGTAAAAACTGAAGTTTGGTTGATATTCATGCCTTAGTTTTTCAGATATAGATGTTGCGTTAATCGTAAAAAAAGCAGCGTAGAACCGCTATCTGTTGAGTGATTTGCAACAAAAACTAATCAGTATCAATTTGTATTAGGGACTCCCTGAATATAAATTTTTAAAACATTCCGTGCATTAGTTCTTGAGATAGAGCGTCCACAAAATTTATGTCACATATAGCCAGACTCACAGATTCACATATACACAGACAGACATTTTGTAAAAGCTTGTTCTTACTAAAAACTAGGATTCTCTGATCCCTAAAACAGGTAAATCCGTCAAAAACCGGAATTCGAAAATTTTCACGAATCCTATATTTTCTTCCGTAAAGATAGAAGAAAGTAAAAATAGTTTTGTTAAAATTGATAATACTCAATGGAAAGCTCATTTGTTAATAAATTCCTGAAAATGTGTAGTCTATCAAAGAAACTAATTGGATAAAACTTTTTTCTGTCTTAAGCTGCTATCAGATCCACAAACTTTAAGAGCAACAAACTTTGAGTCGATTTTAACCCGAACTTTTTCCCTTTCAAAGAGAGAAATGGTTATAATTATTTGCGAAAAAGTTGGAGAAAAAGCAGGAAAACCAGTTCTACTAGTACCAGCCGTTAATATTTATCGCCTATTCCTATAAATCGCTTAAGGGTTTTCTTAACTGATCCGCTCAACAAGCGAAAAAAGTTTTGACACATTTACAAATTCATTTTTTAACGGAAAGTTATAAAATTTTAATGCCTGGCTATGAAAGCGATTTCGAATTGAACTTATTTTTCCATTTTATGAAAATTAATTTACTTATCGAGTTATAAGCTATTTCGATGACGTAATCACCCGTTTTTCTCCTCCTTTTCGACCGGTTTTTCTGCTTTCGTCGGGAAATATGCTCAAAAGGGTCAACTTTGAAGGCTTGTTATGAAAAAGCTATTGTGTTTTTTAAAAAACAAAAGAATGAGTGCAATGAGACAGTTTCTGAATAACAACACCTGCTATTTTCATGCATTTCTGAACAAAAATAAATTAATGCATGTGTCACAAAGTTGCCCTTTTTGATTTAAGAACACCCTTAACTCTGATTCGTTGAAATGCTCGATGTTCGATGAAAAATCTCGACTAATGGAGATTTTTTTGGAACAGCAGAAAAAAGTTGGGGGACATTGCTGTTTGCTATCAACTGGGTGTTGTGAGGATATTTCGCGAAAAGTTGGAGAAAATCAAGTGTTGGCTCAAAAATCTTTCGAAATGTTGGTGAATCTGATAGCAGCTTTATACAGAGAGTTTTCGATTCAAAACAGTGGCTGGGAGAGAGGGAGAAAAATTTCTTAATGCATTTGGCGCAGCCAGAATTCGGCTCTGGAGGGAGCGGAATAGAATTGCTTATAAACAACAGAATCGCCAATTTTTCTTTAAATAAATAAATTAGTTAATGAGTTATAAGCAATTTTGATCGCATGACAACCATTTTTTCTCATTTTTGTCGCTAATGCGTCGTAAATTCGTTTCAGATCATCCACTGTGAGAATCGTCCCCTGAAAGATCTTATCAAAGAATGAAGAACATTTCTGAGTTACATAGCTTTTTAATCCTGAATCTAGAAAAAAAAAAGTTCACGGGAAAAAAGGACATAAACTACAAAAGCGAAAAAAAAGTGACACGGGAAAAAAGTTACCGGAAAAAAGGGACAAGGAAAAAAATTTGCCGTTTTTCATGCTGAATTAACTGTTTTGGTTCAATTTTTGGCTATACATTTCATACTGAAAAGACGCTTGCCTGATTAGAGGTTTGGGAACGGACGACAAACAAAGTAGAAGGATACAAGAACTCAGCTTCGAAAACACGTAACTAACACCATCTGATGGCACCTTTGTGCCTCCCTGCATAGCAGGAAAGCAAACAATACAGGATGAAGCATGAAGCAAAGAAAGTAGAAGGATACTAAGTACCTCCTCTAAGACCTTTGCGGACGATTACAACTCCCCCCTCCGCCCTAAATAAGAGGAATGGGTTTTTATGCAGAAGCATCCAACGTGTGTCAAATTTTCGATATAGGTTCTTTCTCATAAGGCTTTGTAATAACTTAGCCCTTAGTAGATTAAAATTCTAAGTGGTAGGTAGCGTGTGTGCCGCTCGGCAAATAATCCAGGCAAGAATATTTAATGGAGAATCTATTTATTATTTGTAGAACAAAAAGGATCCTCTGGAGTAAATATTTACAGCATAAAAATTATTATAGAACACGTAGGCTCTTATACCAACTAGCTTCAACTAAAGTTCTGTATGAGTTCCAAAAACACAAAGTTCGTGATAGTCGTAAAGTCTCTAAAAATTACGAATAACGTGAAGGTAAAATAGTTCACAGATTACGGCGTTATCAAACCACTCAAGACGAGAGTTATCGCTGTCTCTCCTGGCGAGAGAACACTCCGTGATGCTGCACGGGCGCTGAGATCAGAATCACTTTCTAAAATCCGCTGGCGGGATTTATCTTTCCAGCTCTCAAAACGGAGCTGCTTCACTTCGTTGAGAACGAGAGACCACTCCGAGCTAACCGCTCTGCTCTCTCTCTCCACTCTCTGCGAGAAAATCTCTCTCAGAATCCTCCTTGCCAGTCCCCTGGCTTCTCTTTTTCTTACGATTCCGGAGCTCCCCTAGACTTCCCTTTAGAGGTCACAAACCAATCATGAACCTTAATGGTCTTTTTCTCATTATATGATTAGTAAAATCGTGCTATTATTTGTACCTGAGATTTCACACCCACGGCGCCGGCCTGTCTGGCGTTCTCGACACCTTGGTACTTTCGCTTCGTACCTGAGCGACGTCAAAGGCATGATGCGAGCGATCGTCCATTCACCCTATTGTCACCCGCCTGTCGGTTCCGTTGATCGATAATGATGTAGTGATCCTATGATATCGCCGACATTCTCGCGAGGGTCACTTTGAGTTTGCAGCTTCATGGTGAAACCTCTTTCAGAAATAAATGCCTATTTCTGTTACTTTGCTTTAAAATCCTATGATGATTCTGAATTATCACAGCTTATATATAGTATTGTGGTGTCATGTCCTCCGTTACTCTTTACGCAGTTGGTTTATTTGTTAAGTTTATCAATAACACATTTTTAGTTCCTCAAGTTCTTCATTAGAACTATAGATCAATTAGTAAAAAAATAAATAAAAAGACATTAGAACTACATAGGAGCCACACTCCAATATTACATTTCGCTAAGCACGTCTAAGACACCTTAATCTACGTACTCTCTTGTATATTACCAGTACACGTCTCTCTTCCAACTGCTTTCCTTCATTCTCTACGCTCAATAATCCCAAGGCCCCCTCAGCTCATTGCCACTAGGCCAGTGCAATCATTTTCTAGGCATGTTCTTTGAGGTCAATAGCACGTATTATTCTCAGCTTTTGAATGAAGATACTTTCAACCCTGCATACCTTTTCACATTGGAACTTCGCTATCTATCTTCTTCCCGGATTAAAGTTGTCAGTACGTCATCGCAGTATATAATGCCTGAAGAATTTTGGGAGTTTAATGGTAAAATATAGAGGGGGGACGGTGGATAACCTCTCTTAAATTAAGTAAATGGCTTTTTACGCAGAATTATCCAATTTACTTAAAATTTTGAATGTAGGTTCATTATGGTAAGGGGTATCCCTGATTAGTTATGGGGTTCTTTTGTTAATTAAAAAGTGGGGAGAGGGCGATTATCCCCCCCCCTTAAATTAGATAAATTGTTTTTTCTGCACAATTATTCGATGTATTTCAAATTTTGGATATAATGTCTTTCTCATAAAGTGAATCTCTGAATAGTTTTAAGGATTTGTTTATTATCCCCAATAGTTGTTTGCATTTAAAACTGGGGTTTGTTTCTGCATAGCATTTTTCAGTATTCTATAAATATCCTAATAAAGAAAAAAAATACACTGTTAAAAATCTGCTGCATTTTGCTGCAACGCACTTCCTGCTTGTATAGAAAACGTTTACTTGGCCGTGAAATGGAGCTTTCTCATTGGTTGGAATAGAGATATTATATATAAGCGGTGGAGTGCGTTGCAGCAAAATGCAGCAGATGACAGTGTACCCTGTTTTTATTAAAATCGTTTTTTTTAATTTAAATTTGTTTTTTAAGCATTCAAACACTGAAGATCTATCAAGAAACAGGTTTTTAAACAATTAACTTTCTAATTACTAACATAAGCTAGTAATAAAAAACTACTATTATTACTTTAAATTAATGAATTCACAAATTTATTTGTTCGTGACATACAACATAGTTTGTACATTAAAATTTTTTAACATATATTTTTTAAATGTTTTATAGTATTATATTTTGTGATGTGTAATATGGGACATTAATTAGTAAAAATCCAGTTTTAAATGATAAATATTCGGCGCAAATTAAAATGACAATTACAACAAATGATTCAGCATATTACTTTTTAAAAAAATAATAAAATAAGTAAACCAGTTTTAAATGCAAAATGAATTGTAATTAATAATTAATAAGGAAAAGGGTAAAATGTGTTATATTTTCTGACATAATTGTTTTCAATCATTAAATTAAAAAATAAAGAAAATTTGTTTTTATTTGTTATTTGCGTTCAGTTGCATTCAACTCGTTTTTTTTTATTTTACTTGGGTATTTTTGCGGCAAACCTTTACCGAGAAATCCCCTGATCGACAAATTTCTTTAGAGACTAGCCGTCGCGATATCTACCGGACATCCCTCTCCGTCAACTGGGGAAAACAAGCTTCTTTCAATAATCGCCCGTTCCCCTATTTATACTTAGCAAAAGAACCTCATAACTAATCAGGGATACGCCTTATCATAATAAACCTACATCCAAAATTTGTAGCAAATCGGATAATTCTGCGGAAAAAAGCCATTTATTTAATTTAAGGGAGATTACCCTCTGTTTCTTCCTCTATGCTTAGCAATTAAACTTTTGAAACTATAAAAAAAACCTATATTTAAGATTTGAAATAAATAGGATAATTCTGCATAAAACCGATTTATCTACTTTGAGAGGGAGATAATTGCTCGCCCCCTCCTCTTTATAATAAGCAAAAGAACCTCCATAACTAATCAGAGATACGTCTTATCATAATGAACCTATGTCCAAAATTCGAGGTAAATCGGATAAATCTGCGTAAAAAGGCATTGATTTAACTTAAGAAGGATTATCTACCGTCCCCTCTTTATACTTAGCCATTAAACCCTTAAAACTATTCAGGAATTTACCTTATCAGAAATAATCTATATTTAAAATTTGAAATAAATAGGATAATTTTGCATAAAAACTGATTTATCTAATTTGAGGGGGAGATAATTGCCCGTCCCCTGTTTATAATAAGCAAAAGAGCCCCATAACTAATCAGAGATACGTCTTATCATAATAAACCCATGTCCAAAGTTCCAAGCAAATCGGATAATTCTGCGTAAAAAACTATTAATTTAATTTAAGAGAGGTTTCCCCCGTCCCCTTTTTTCTTAACCATTAAACTCCTAAAACTCTTCAGGCATTATATACTATATATAATCATTATCAGAAAGAACTTATATCCAAAAAAATGACACATGTTGGATAATTCTGAATAAAAACCCGTTTATCTTATTTAGAGCTGATGAGGTGTGTGTGTGTGTGTGTGGGGGGGGGGATAATCACATGTCCAAAAATTGAGCCAAAACAATTAGTTCAGCATGAAAAATACATTTACTTAAATTAAGAGCTTCCCCCAGATCCCCTCTACAGTGGTGACCATCCCCCCAAAACAAAATGACGCAAATCCCCCCTCCCCCCCAAAAAAATCTTCATACTTTAACATTGACCCCCTTAAACAGAATATCAATCTTAAAATATATTCTACTTATAATCTACTGTACATTCAAAAGATAGCGAGTTGAGCATAGCGAAATGAGTTCTTATTGCCATTTTTTAGAATTTAAAGAAAGAAAACACAGAAACATTTCTGAAAATTCAATGTTGGAAAATTTTAAAAGTGATATTAAAAGAATCAAGATTTACAAAAGATAGAGAGTTCAGTATAGCAGAATGAGTTCTTATTGCCCTTATCTAGAATTTAAAGAACGAAAACACAGGAACATTTCTGGAAATTAAATGTTGAAGAAATTTAAACGCGATATTAAAAAAAATCAAGATTAAAAAAAAAATCTGTTTAAAAAAATCAAGATTTTTTTTTTTTAACAGTAAAAAAAGGAAATATTAAGAATTTAAAAATCCCTCCCTCCCCAAAACTTAATTGTATGACGCATCTTGCGGCACCAAACCCCTTTCTGGGTACCCCTGCCCCCGTGTATACTTAACCAATGAATCCCCAAAATCTATAATGAAACCCCAAAATTAATTCCTTGTCACTTTTTTTCAGGTAACTTTTTTCCTTGTCCCTTTTTTCCGGTAACTTTTTTTCTGTGACCACTTTTTTCCGCTTTTGTAGTTTGTCACTTTTTTCCCGAATTTTCTTTTTTTTTCGTGCACTCACTTGCCTATTTCGTGCGTTTTTAAAAAAATATTAATATTAATTAAAAAAATTGTCTGAAAGTAGTAGAGGACCGTACGGGCCCGGGCTTGGCCCGTGGTCCGTACTTGGGAATCGTTTCGAATTTTCTAACGGGCCGGGCCGGCAAAAAAATTGAACGGGCTAAGCCGGGCCGATAAAAAAATTTTCGGGTCGGCCGGCGCGTTTTGAAGATTTAAGCAGAAACGATAAAATATGAGCTATTTTCAACGAAAATGGTTTTAACGAGAATAAGTATAAAGTGCGTCACGAGCCATACTAGTTTGACAGCATAAAAATAAAAATATACAGTGTAGAGATTGGCATCAGAGAGTTACATTGTGTGTAACCCGTTTTAATATTTTTTTAGCTGACTCATGCCGAGCCAAGATCAAGCTTGCATTATTTTTCGACATATAGACTGGCCGGACGGAACTAGACTTAACTGTTCTCAAGATCTGCAGGGCAGAAAACATGATTTGTAAAATTATTATGGGTGTATTCGAAAAAATGCTTTTCCATCTTCAACAGCTCGAAATTTTCCGATACAATTTCAGACATATTTTTAAAAGTAGAAACATGAAACTTGCTGAGGAGATTCTTCAAGGGGCGTATGAGGTGCCGTGTGATGTCTTTTTACGCTCAATTCATTAGAATTTGAGTTATAAACAATTATCTTATCTGTATGACCCTTTTTTCGTTCCCAGATCTCCCGCTAGGGGAAAATCGTTTCGAAATGCCGTTTTTGATTGCTTTTTTTTGCAATATTTTCTGCATTTATCAAAGAATCGACAATCACGGCACCTTGTGTACTTTCCAAATAAGAGATTTTGAAAGTTTGGTGTATTTGAGAGCAAAAATGAATTCAAAAATAAATCGGAAAATAAGCAGTTTGAATCGAAATACACCCTTAACAGCGATAAAGAACTTATGTTAGCGTAATCTTTGGATATATACTTCTTGATGGTTTTTAAATTAATTTCTCAATAATGCGAAAGTTTGACACATTTTCTGATTAATTTTAAATTGTAAAAGTATAAAATTTATAAGTTTAACTATTGAAGGGATTTGGAATCGAATAGCGTTTTTCTTTTTTGGTAAATAAAATACTTGTATAACCTTGTTGAGGTATAATAGTTTCTCAAATGACCGCAGGTTTTTCTCCCTTCCCTTGCTATTGCTTCCGGAAATTCTATTCAAAACGCTAATTATGACATTATTTTATTTGCTTGGAGTATTCTTAAATTGCTTATATCAAAAAATGAATAACGCCATTCGATTATATAGTTTCTGAATAAAGATACCTTCTAATCTTATGGGTTTCTGAGAAAAAAAAATGAATTTAGAATTGTATCAGAAAGGAGCTTCTTTGAATTTAAGAATGAATTTGGATTTAAAATCTTTAATAAAATGATATAGAAATGTTTTTATATGTCTTTTTTTGTTAAACAGCTATAAAAGTAACGATGTTTTTAGCTTTCCTCTTTTTTTCTTTATTTCTAAGCCATATTAAATTTTTAATGAATCTTTATTCGAATGTTGAAAGCCTAAGAATCTAAGTAATCATTAATGTTGTTAATGTGTATTTCCTCTAAAATATACTGTAAAATCCTTTCATAGATATGTATGTAGTATTCTTTAAAAAAATCTTAATTATATGGTAAAAATCTGAATTTTTCAGAAATCTTAGAAATTGTAATGGGCCGGGCCTGTTATCACTGATTTCTGTACTGGCCGGGCCGTCGCGAAATAAATTTCCTACGGTTCGGGCCGATCCCGGGGCTGGAAATTCCGGCCCGTGCAAACCTCTAGAAAGTAGTCCCTTTGGATTTGAGAACAAGCTTAACAAAAGGATAATATATGAAACTGTTATGTTTAAGTTAATATCTTTTTAGAAACATAAATATAAATGAATTTTATACTTTCCAAACATACCTGGATTTAATGAATGCTTAAATGAATTCGAAGATTTAAAAAAATGATCTCTTATATCCATCTTTTTCATAATTTTCTTCTCTGAAGAAGATTTAATATGAATCATAGCGAAACGCACACTAAAAGAAACTAATACCGTAATACCTTAGCACAACAGCAACTAACAGAATACTTGTAGAATTAAGTCTGCCCTTGAAAGCATGCTCGCATGCTTTGAAGCGAGAGTTTTTCCTGGAATTCAAGAATCCAGTCCCGTTTCCAAAAAAAAAAAAAAAACAAAAAAAAAACAAGAAACAGATGTAACTAATTAAGACCCCCCCCCCCCCAGTGGTGCCAGGACTATAGAATAACAGGGACTATAGAATATCTTCTATAGCCCTGCAGTGGTGCAGTCTTGAAAAACCCGAGACAGTGACAGGAAATGACCATTCCTTTTAGCCTGCGGCTGATTTCCAATAGTACAAATGAATGCCATCCTCTTTCAAAATGAGTGATCAGTTTTCGTTAAAAGCTGATACTGTTACCATGTGCTGTTGGGGCCGATCGATGAGTAAGAAATAATTGTAAAAAAGCGAGAAAAGACACTAAATCTGAAAAATATAGAGTAAAAAAGAAAAATGCAAAAAATAGAGAGTTTAGCGTCCCACACCGAGACATGTGTAATCTCTCAAAAAAATAAAATGTTTACGTTCTAACATTACCATAAGAGTTTAAAATTCTAGGGGGGGCACTGGCTTGTCTGGGGTGGGCCCGGCCCACCCGGCCCCCCCGCTAGTTACGCCTATGTCTGTTTGTCCGTCCGTCCGCATATAACAATGCAAAAACTACCCAACCGAATCATGTGAAATTTAAAATACATAATTATTACATAATTTTGTCGAGTCATTTCAAATTTTATGAAAATCGGATGGATAGATCAATTACAGGGACAATCAAAAGTATTCCGTTACATTACGATCAATGGGGAAAAAAGTTCCAAATGCATTTTAATGGTGATACACTCATTTGAACATAACAGAATTGACATGAATCTATGAAATATGTACTAAAAATACATTTTGTACAATCTGTGATGCAAAGAATATTTATTATTAAATTACAGGGCCACACAAATGTATTCCACTAAACAATGTTATACGGGGAAACTTTGTTTGAGGGGTGTTTTAATTATATTAAACTACTTCACATTTTATGAATAAGATGAAGTAGAATAAAAATTATTCCCTGCATATTTATAGGAACACAAAGATTTCGACCACTATACTGTATCCAAAGTACGCTCTACTATATCAGCAAGATCTGAATATTTTAAAACTTCGTTATCGTACGAACGCACCTCATTTGCTACGCTTCATGTGCAATTTCCAACTTGTTTTTCCGGAAATGATAATACACAATACAGTAAAAGTGAATTTTTAATATTACCGTATTTTTGGGTGTATATCCCGCACCCTATGTATAGCCCGTACTCTTAAATTGAGCAGTGCAGTAAAAAAGTTCATGTATAAGCAGCGGAGATGCATCGGTGTATAGTCCGCGGGCTATACACCATTTATGAACGTATATTTCGATCAGGGTTCGAAGTTAGAAGCCATTAAAGTATATACGCGCGTATAAGTCGAGAAATTTTAGACAAAAAAAGAATTTCAAAATTTAAGGGGGCAACTTTTACGGGAGACCTTAAAAAATATATATGAATAAAATATCGGAAAATAGTTTGCTAGCGAATTGGTGCTGCAGCATCCCTTTGTGTTTGTAGAGTACAAAATCCAAAATTTGGATCCTTTCCTATCTTGACAGTTTTTAATTTAAGATCATTTTTAGTTTATTTAAAAAAATAATAATAATCTACCCTGCCCTGTTGCAAAGAACAAAAAAAAAAAAAAAAAGTGTGATTTACGTCATTTTGGAACGATTCAGAGGAGTCGTTCTTTTTCGGAACGATTCCAAGAAATCCTTCCTTTTCAGAGTCGTTTCATTACGGAATGAGTCATAGAAATTGCTCCTTTTAGGAACAAGTCCGAGGAATCAAACCTTTTCGGAGTTGTTTAATTTCGGAACGAGTCCAAGGATTTTGCCCTTTTCAGAGTTTTGGACCGATTCCGTGATTTCGTTTCTTTTTTCAATCGTTCGTTTAGTTCCACTGCCGGAATCGCTCCTTTTGAATCGTTACTCAACAAATGACACATCTCTACTAAAAAACTGATTTCAGTTAGCGTTAAAACGACTTATTTCAGCAAAAAGTACGTTTAAAATAAGTAACATGTTATACTATTGTTTTTATTCTCTCAAATCAAGAGCAAATTGCTTTCGAGCGTCATTATTTCTCGCTGCCGGTTAGTGCAATATTGGCGATAGTTGCGACAGTTCTTCCAAACCCAAAAATAACTGCATTTAAACAATAATAATAATAAAAAATGCTTTTACAAACATGAGAGAACTCTCTATATTTCGCGGCATAGCGAAAAAAAA
Source organism: Maratus speculifer (assembly GCA_964019185.1). Classification (NCBI taxonomy): domain Eukaryota; kingdom Metazoa; phylum Arthropoda; class Arachnida; order Araneae; family Salticidae; genus Maratus; species Maratus speculifer. The sequence goes on along the minus strand of OZ025289.1, from coordinate 23,938,816 downwards.
TTACAAATTTCGATATTTTTTTTCAAATTTTTTGAGGTTTAAAAATTGTAGAAAAAATATAACGATTTCCAATTAAAAAAAAAAAATAGAAATCTTTGTGTAACCCGCACCGTGTATAAGCCGCAGCGGCTTTTTCGAAGGTTTTTTTTTCTTGTATAAGCCGCGGACTGTACACCCGAAAATACGGTACATCTAATATTGTATATTTGTGACAGATGTTTATTGGGAAATTTTACAGATCAGTGTAGTATTTGAGGTTTCTGACGAGGTTTTTGACAAGAGGTTTTAGCCATGACGGTTTAAACCACGGTTTTAACCGCATAAAACCGCACACTGTCAAAAACTTGCCAACCCTGCTACCATGTATATATATATATATATGGGATTTTAAGTGAATAACTTGTTATTTAAGCAAAACTAATATTTTTCAAAACATAAAAAGGTTTAATAGACATAAAATATATATGCAACATTCAAATATTACAGTAAAACCAAATAATATCCAGCATAAAGAAGCTTCCCTGAGCTTTGCATTCTAAATAGACCAAACTCCCATCGCTGAAAATCTATGGTACACCTCGTTCTCTTCACGCATCATCACATGAGTCTCGCTTGGGATATCACGTTCATTACATCATTGAGTTTATTATCTTTTACTGCTGAATACTTCATCCTTTATTCCCATATATATATATATATATATATATATATATATATATATATATATATATATATTAATTCTGTTCACTAGTTCTTAAGATAGGGCGCCCACAAAATTTGTGCCAGATACAGACAGACATTTTGTAAAAATGTGTTTTTTGGCATCTCTGACCACTAAAATGTGTAAATCTGTCAAAAACTGGAATTCGAAAATTTTCACGAATCCTATTTTGTAAAGATAGAAAAAGGTAAAGATAGAATAATACATACCATATATTTTGTTACATATATATATCATATATTTTGTTTTTATATACACAGTCCAATCATATTAAGGTGACCATTTTGAGATTTTAGTCGTTTTGTTAAATATCTAGACAAATACATGAGGAATTATTCTGAAACTCTAGGTTTGTAAACAGACTAGTACAGGTTATATATTTTTTTGAAGATGTTTTCCCGAAACCCCATAGGGGACCATTAACAATTTGAAAAAGAACGAATATCTTTTAATAACCCTGTCGAAACTAATGTAGTAAAAGTGTTCAAACTGTAGATCAGGCCTGTCCAACCTTTTAGTGACCAGGGGCGCATCTTAGCTTTTGGCACTCAATGAAGGGCGCCATTATTTACGTTACTGAAAATATGTGGCAATATTATTTCATAGTATTCGTAGTATACACACACGTATTAACATAATGCAAATGAATCTTACAGCGGTAAGCAAAAGACTTTTACAATACTGGAGTTACGCGTATTAAATTTAAAATTGTACATTTTTTTAATGAAAAGTCTGTATAAAAAATGTTTGTAGGGTAAGGCGCCAGAAACTTTAATCGCGTCTATAATAACAATATTAAGAAATAAATAAATATGAAAATCAGAGATATTGCTAGGTTTCTTTTAAAATGTAAAAATGCAATTTGATTTTTTTTTTTTTTTTTTTTTTTTGAAGGCATGGATTAGTTTTATGAAAAGTAATCAGAAAAGCATGATGGTGACCAAACTCTATGGGTAGTTTTAGAAGGATAGTCTGGAAGTGCTTTCAAATATTTTCTAAGCAAAATTATAGAAAAAAATAAAGGACCCTCTAAAATTTCAAAAGTCAAAAAAGAAAAATTAAGCCCTTTTATCCTTCATATAAAACCAGTGTAACAACAATAAAAAGAAAAAAAAATCTGAGCTTTAATGCACATGTATCTTCAAAACTGAAAGGCGCAGATGAAAACCTTTTATTTTTCTCTTACTTCTTAAGTATGAAAAAGAGCTATTTCCAACTATTAAGAACTTAACTATTATAACTACACTATATAAACAATAACTAAGAATTGCAGAAATATGCATGATTAAATATTCAGTGTATCTTTTTTGTATTTAATATACAACGGCAAGCGAACAACACGCCAAACACAGGTTTTAAAAATATATCTGATAAAATATTCATAATTTTAAAGAAAGCATTCTTTGTAATGGAGTTTTGCTTCTAAAATGTTTAATAACAGGAAATCTTTAAAAGGGCGCCAAGGAAGGATCCAAAGGACGCCATGGCGCCCGCGGTCGCCGCGTTGGACAGCCCTGCTGTAGATTATGATTAAATGGATTACTGTAATGAACTGTTTTCTTTTTTATGAAGATAGTATTTATATTAGTAGAGAAATTAAGGTTTTTAAAGAAACAGTCTCAAAAATTTCCAAGTTTTTTGCTTATAATTTGCAGAATTCTTAATATAAAATAACGTTCGTTTCAGAAAACATGACTAACAATATTGCACATAATATACTGTAATCAGATTTTAAAAATAATAAAAAATTGTATGAATAATGAGCAGATTTACTAAATAATTTTTCGCGTGAAAACAATCAAAATATAATATGCATAATGTGTTAGCTAAATGCATAGAACAACTTTTGTGAAAGTCTCAAAAACAGATCTTGAAAATTCTAAAAAATATCGTCGATAGAATAAGCTCAAAATCCGCTGTTTCGAAAAAGAAGCAAAAAGATGAGGGGCTGTATTCATATAACCCATTGATTAGTGTCAATACAGCATACATCATATTGCGCGTTATTTGGATGCAGCAAAAAGCTGATTTTTTTTTTTTTCGTACCATTTAAAATGTTGTTTCATTAGTAGTCCAAGAGCCGCCCGCACAAAACCCTAAGTCATCGAGCACAAGAGAAAATCCCTCAATTTATGGAGGATTAGTCTTAGGGGAATCTAATGCTCCATGTCTGCCGGAAGCGAAGGGGGTGCATAAGCCAAAAATGAATACCACTAGCGATTGGCTCGTAGGATTAGCATTGTGTTTTCCTGCACCCAGTTTCCCGTGTTTTCATACTATTGACCAGGGCTAGAGAAAAGAAGGGCTAAGTCATCGAGCCTCAGAGAGTGAAACAGGAAGTTGCCCGTGATGACGTATTCATTTTCACGCTGGCTGAAGGAGCCGGCACAAAGTAATGGGAGTTAAACGTATTGAGTTTATTTTGCATAAAAATATTAAAATGATACTTGAAATATTTATGTTTGTCACTATTTCGGACGTTGGGTTATGATGACTATTGACTTTCATGATCAATGTTATAGTCCGGGAGCCGACCGTCGATTTACCTATGTATCGACTAATAGGACAAGACTTACATCAAAATGTAGGTCTCAATGTGCACATTAAGAATATCACTGGCTGCCAGGTCCTATCCTGCCGGAACGCAAGGCAGACGCACTTTTATGACGTCAATTTTGAGTGTTTACCTATGTATCGAGTACAAGGACCAGACATACATCAAAACGTAGGTCTCAATGTGCACATTAAGAATATAACTGGCTGCCACATACATCAAAATGTAGGTTTCAATGTGCACATTAAGAATATCACTGGCTGCCAGGTCCTATCCTGCCGGAACCCGGTGGCAGCCGCACTTTTATGACGTCAAGTTTGAGTGTCTGCCTATGTATCGAGTAAAAGGACCAGACATACATCAAAACGTAGGTCTCAATGTGCACATTAAGAATATCACTGGCAGCCAAGTCCTATCCTGACGGAACCCGGTGGCAGCCGCACATTTATAACGTGAATTTTGAGTGTTTACCTATGTATCGAGTACAAGGCCAAGACATACATCAAAATGCAGGTCTCAATGTGCACATTAAGAATATCACTGGCTGCCAGGTCCTATCCTGCCGGAACCCGGTGGCAGCCGCACTTTTATGACGTCAATTTTGAGTGTTTGCCTATGTATCGAGTACAAGGCCAAGACATGCATCAAAATGTAGGTTTGAAAATGCATATTAAAAACTTAAGGGTCTACTTTGACCAATTTTACCGGAATCAGGTGGCAGCAACACTTTTATGACATCAATTTTGAATGTCTACCTATGTATCGAATTTAAAGACCATACATAAATAAATATGAAGGTTTAAAAGTGCACATTAACAATATCATGATCTGCCATGTCCAATTCTGCCGGAACCAAGTAGCAGACTCATTTTTTTCTTCAATTTTGAGTGTTTACCTATGTATCGGACCTGGCAGACAGTGATATTATTAATATGCACATTGAAACCTACATTTTGATGTATGTCCGGTCCTTGTACTAGATACATAGGCAAACACTCAAAATTGACGTCATAAAAGTGCGGCTGCCACCGGGGTCCGGCAGGATAGGACCTGGCAGCCAGTGATATTCTTAATGTGCACATTGAAACTTACATTTTGATGTATGTGGCAGCCAGTTATATTCTTAATGTGCACATTGAGACCTACGTTTTGATGTATGTCTGGTCCTTGTACTCGATACATAGGTAAACACTCAAACTTGACGTCATAAAAGTGCGGCTGCCACCGGGTTCCGGCAGGATAGGACCTGGCAGCCAGTGATATTCTTAATGTACACATTGAAACCTACATTTTGATGTATGTGGCAGCCAGTTATATTCTTAATGTGCACATTGAGACCTACGTTTTGATGTATGTCTGGTCCTTGTACTCGATACATAGGTAAACACTCAAAATTGACGTCATAAAAGTGCGGCTGCCTTGCGTTCCGGCAGGATAGGACCTGGCAGCCAGTGATATTCTTAATGTGCACATTGAGACCTACATTTTGATGTAAGTCTTGTCCTATTAGTCGATACATAGGTAAATCGACGGTCGGCTCCCGAACTATTACTCTTAAATTATTTAAAGGAAAAGAATATATAATAATGAAAATTATTTTTCATAAATACGTAACAACTTTTTTGGTATTTCACACTTTTTAAAATTAAAGAAACGAGGCGGAACTCGCCGAAATTCGACGAAAGAAAATCTTTTAGAAAGAATTAATTTATTGATTTATAATAAATCTACAAAATTAGTTACAGTAAAAATACATCTTATGTTGGTCAATCTAGAGGTCTGCACGGGTCGGAATTTCTAGGCCCGGGCCCGGCCCGGCCCGTACAAAAATCAGCGAAAACAGGCCCGGCCCGTTTTGGCCCGTTACAATATCTACGATTTTTAAAAAATTCAGATTTTTATCATATAACTAATATTCCTTTAAAGAATACTGAATACATATTTATGGAATGATTTTACAGTATATTTTACAGCAAATACACATTAACAACATTAATGATGACTTAGATTCTTAGGCTTTCAACATTCGAATAAAGATTCATTAAAAAATTAATATGGCTTAGAATAAAAGAAAAAAGAAAGAAAGCTAAAAACATCGTTAATTTTGAAGCTGTTTAATAAAAGAAAATTTATAAATATATCATTTTATTATAGATTTCAAATCCAAATTCATTCTTAAATTCAAAGAAGCTCCTTTCTGATACATTTCTAAATTCATTTTTTTTTCTCAGAAACGCATACGATTAGCAGATATCTTTATTTAGAAACTATAATCGAATGACGTTATCCATTTTTTTATACAAGCAATTTAAGAATACTGCAAAGAAATAAAATACTGTCAGAATTAGCGTTTTGAATAGAATTGCCGGAGGCAATAAGGGAGAAAAACCTGCAATCATTTGAGAAACTATTATATCTCAACAAGATTATACAAGTATTTATTTACCAAAAATGAAAAACGCTATTCGATTCCAAATCCCTTCAATAGTTAGGCTTATCACTTTTATACTTTTACAATTTAAAATTAATCAGAAAATGAGTCGAACTTTCGCATTATTGAAAAATTAATTTAAAAATCATCAAGAAGTATATATCCGAAGACTAAGCTAACATAAGTTCTTTATCGCTGTTAATAATTTTACAAATCATGTTTTCTGCCAATAATTAAGTCTAGTACCGGTCCGACCTGTCTATATGTAGAAAAATAATGCAAGCGTGATCTCGGACCGGCATGAGTCAGCTAAAAAAAGTATTAAAACGGGTTACACAAAATGTAATTCTCCGATGCCGATACACTGTGCATTTTTATATTGATGCTGTCAAACTAGTATGGCCACATTTATACTTATTCTCGTTAAAACCATTTTCGTTGAAAATAGCTCATATTTTATCGTTTCTGCTCAAATCTTCAGAATGGGCCGGCAGGCCCGAAAATTTTTTTATCGGCACGGCCCGGCCGGTCCGTTCAACTTTTTTTGCTGGCTCGGCCCGGCCCGCGGGTCGGGCCGGGTACGGGCCACGGGCCAAGCCCGGGCCCGTGCAGACCTCTACGTCAATCTAATTCTTAAACAAATATTATTTTAAGCTAAAATTAACAAAATACTATAAAACTTAATTATCCAAATTATTAAACGAAACAAAACTGAAATTCGCCGGATCTTATAACAAACGATATTTTAAAAATAGTATATGCATTTTAATGTCTAATTTTTTTTTTCAGTTTTAAGAGAAAATAGAGTGATTTTGTTGCCACAACTACAAAATTGGTACTAAAAACTATAAAAAAATTAATATCTCAAAAATAAATTAAGATATAGCTTTCAAACAAATTGCATTTGAAAGTTCATTTTTTTCTCCATACTATGGAGTAAAACTTTGAAAGGCACGGTGTTTAGAAGTATAAAATTTAGAGTAGCCAAAAATTGCAAAAGCGAAATTGCAAGGGAAAAGTGTTGACATTCGCAAAATGACGTATGCGTTACGCACAGATACGTTTGGCCTTTATAATATAGATATTTAAATGCTTGGATTTCAGTATTTAAATTTATACACAGTATTTAAATAGGATATTATACAGTATTTAAATTCCCATTAAGTTATTACGATACTATTTATTAACTCTCTTGGTCAATATTACTATTAAATAATTTAACAAAGTTTATTTAAATAAGGAGAAATATTGTTCTTAAATATGCAATAACACTTTTTGTATTTCATACTTATTAAAATTAGAGGAATATTTAAATGCTTGCATTTCACACATTTTTTGCTCTCTATTAAACTATTGCTTTGTTAAACAAAAAGAAATATTTTAAATTATGTAACAATAGCATAAAATTTCAGATAAGAAAAAAAATATATATATATATATTATCCAAATCAGATTTAAATTTGTTTAGTTTTTCAGACTTTATTATGATTGTAAGATTCGCACTATTTATACATATGAATAAAATGGCTGCAATAAGATTATTTTTAAAGAAATGAACTTAAATATATTAAGATTAATTACTTTCTAGCAATTATTTCCTATTTAGATAAATATAAAATTAAATTAGTTTTTTTTTTAATTATAAATATTCAATGTTCATCCGGAAAATCACATCTAGATTTTTTCCCCAAAAATCTTTTTTTTTTTTTTTTCTATAATATATTCACTTGGCATGAGCACCAAATTAACTCCATTATAAAAAAAACTGTGAATTTTTTTTTTTTTTTTTTTTTTTTTTTTTGCATTTTGCATTTTGCATTTTGCACAAAACGCAAACAAGTGGATTTATTAAAAGATACGTAATGTTTGTTCTGTTTGTTTTTTAAGATAGGGTAACTTGAAAGTTAAAAAAAAGCATTTTTTTGCTATATTTTAAAATTTGTAAACTGATTTATCAATGTATAATCGTAAATTAATTACTACTAGCTGCACCCGTCGAAACTCGACGGAAAAGAATATATGTTAAGTATGATATATATCAATCTTATATAGACAGTAAAATACTGAGCGAAATAAACAATTGCCACCTCTTAAAATAGCGATAACATAGCTTTTCATGATGAAGATACGCAAACTTCAGAAAATAACAAAAAATAAGGAAAACAACTCATAAATTATTATGTTGGACTTAGCTTCAGCTACAAATATTTTTTTTTTATGTGGTTTCTATACCTTAAATATTATTTAAATGCCAAATTATTTAGGAAGTTAATATTATACCCCGGAAGACGAATTAAAAAATATCTGCATAGTTTATTTTTTCTCCGTTTAAATATCGCTTGATAACTGTACAATAATTATAATATCAATGAAACATTTTAATTATAATAGAAACAGGGACTTACTAAACTGCCTAATCAACCCACTACATATTTACAGCACTTGCAATAAATTTAATTTATTTATTGGTTTGTATCCTCCATGAACTTGCAAAAAATAATTTTATTGTTATGAAAACGAAAAAAAAAACCGATATTTCTGTTATTAAAAAGAATAAAATTTTTCTATTTGTTGCTGAAATGCAGATTTTTTTTTTAAACAATAACTTAATACAATGAAATGAGTTTAATTATTTTTTGATATTATGTAAGATAGAAATATAGTAATACCGTCATATCACAGATTTTATTCTTTTTTTTCTAATATGACATCATTTACACCTTCAGAAATACTCATTTTTTCTTAAATAAAAGCGTGATTTATGCAGTTATTTAAGAATTCTTCAGTTTCATAAAATATTCATTATAATTAAAAAGAAATGGCGCAGTTTATAGAAATATTTTCATGTGTGCACACCACGGAGCTTTAAATTAATAGAAGTTCACTTTACTTAGATGCAGGAATTAAAGTCGGTGAATATGACATCATCACTGACACAGCTATAACAATGTATATTATATTCATGGAATAAATTTATCTGGTTTCTGTATGACGACATTTTCTCCATCGACAAAATTTCACTTTAGATATTTTATTAAAGTTTATCTTCTGTTATTTTATTTACATAATACTTAATAACATTACTCAGTAAATAATCTGTGTATTGCAGGAAATAACTATGTGCAATCATTTTATTCTGATTAAATCTTACGAAAACCTTTATTTATTTATTTATTTATTTTGAAATGAGATTATACATTCACCGATGAGATCAAGCTCCTGATTGGAGGAAAATAATGAAAGAAAATAAATTTTGAGAAAAGCTTAACCTGTTGCCACTGTTTTGAAGAAATGTAATGAAAAAGCTTTTAAAATTAAAAATAAAATATAAAAATAGAAATAAATTAAAAATTAGCCAGAATGGGCACATCTACACATAAACAGCTTTCATTAAAAAAAATAATTATCAAAATCGGGGCAGTAGAAAGCTCAGGGCTGATGACCAAAAAAACAGCCAGGTGTTTTAAATATATAGATTAAAATATTAGTTGATAAAAGAATATAAATTTTTAAATACTGCATTCTACATTTTTTATTTATATTTTTCTACATTTTAGCTATTAAAATGCTTCATTGATTCATTTTCTTTCATGCAGTTTCACAATAATGTAGCCTATTTTTGTGATCGTTTATTGGCCCATCATGAAATTCACTTTTGTTTCAGCTCTCGTATAATTGTACAGGTTACATCAGAGAATAATGGCGGTTGATAACCTCTGGCAAGCTAACAGGAAAGTGCCTTAAAATTAATATATTAATTTATAACAAATTTTTGAAAATATTAAAATGTTGTATAGTCATCAGAAATAAAACTGCGAGCGTAATTTGTATAATTCTAATTTATCTAGTTGATTAACAATCGATAACAAAATTCCATCTTTACGTACAAAAAACAAGTTGAATAAATAAAAGATTGTAAAAAAATACATGAATCGAAAACTTCGGTTTATAAATATATTTTGGAAAAGAGCGAGAAAAAAACTCAGAAGAAAAAAATTTTAATTTTTTTTTTCTTTTCAGTTAATCTCAATAATCTGTTTCAAACTTTCTTTGTAAATCGCTTAATAAAAATTATCACAGCATAACCTTGCGTTTTTTTTTTTTTTTTTTTTTTTTTTCTTTGAAAGTGGGGAGGGGTAATTATGTCTTTTTTGTTGCATCTTTGTATAATTTTTTTGTATAACTATACATTTTTCTGTGCCTGGAGAAAATTTTTCATTTGTGTTACGATACAATCGTGGTAAGATTACATCTTTTTTTTTTTTTTTTTTTTTCGTATTACGATGCATATTTTGGCATGTAACGACTGCATAAGATGCATATGTAAAAAATGATGTTTGCTTAGTATAAAAAATTAAAATATATCAGTTACAGACCAAATAAACTCAATATACTATGTGCTTTCTTGAAAAACGAAGTATAACTCAATGATCAGCGTGAAAATAGTGACGTCACAGAGTTTCCGGTCGGGAGGAAAGCTATAGTCACAAAGCGGCATAGATCGCCTCAAAGGGATGACCTAGCCCTTATATTCTCTAGCCCTGCTATTGACTGTATGTCAAACACAATGCTAAACCTATGAATTAACCACTAGTGGTATCAATTTTTGGCTTATGCACCCCTTCGCTTCCGGCAGACATGGATGATTAGATTCCCCTATGACTACTCTTCCATAATATAAAAGTTTTTTTCTTGTGCTCGCTGACTTAGTGTTTTGTGTGGTAGGCTCTTGGATTATAGTTAGAGCAATGGCGGATCTAAGGGGGGGGGGGGGGGATGGGGCGATCGCCTCCACCTTGAGCCCAGTAAAAGGTCTTAAAACGATTCCCGGGCGGAAAAAGGATTAGACTTGAACTCGAGACCGGCGCGGCCCGGGTCGGACCGCGCCATTTTTAAGTTACGGAACTGGGTCAGGTCTTTACACTTTCAGAACCGGGGCGGATCGAGTCTTACTTTTTCCTGTAGAGCGGGATCGGGCCACACTTTTCCTTTCAGGGCGGGCCTGGCGTGTATTTTGTTCTTCCTTGAGGTAAACGTTCGGTCTAAGATCAAATCAGACCATGAGGGAGGAGAAGCAATGGCGGATCTGAGGGGGGGGGGGGGGCGAAAGGGCGATCGCCCCCATTAGATCCGCCATTGGCGGATTCAAGGAAAATGCGCCTTGGCATTTTTCAAGGCGAAAGGGCGATCTTTCCCCCACCCCCCTTGGGCTAATAAAAGTTTCCTAAAAAGACATGCATACTCGCAGGAAATGAATTGAAGCCTAACTTGAGTCCGGGGCGGGCCGCTCCTTTTTAATTTCTCGAGGCTCGGGCTGGGTCAGGTCTTCTCGCTTTCAGAACCGGGCAGTATCGTGATCATTATTTTTCTGCAGATTTGGGTCGGGCCCAATGGCGGGTCTGAGGGGCCGATCGTCTTTACTTCTTGGGCAATAAACGTTTCCCAAAAATACATGCATCCTTGCAGTGGCGTAGCTAAGGGGGGCGTCCGCCCCGGGCGCCGAAGCCTAGGGGCGCCAAATTGAGAAAAATTGTTATATATCTATATTGGAGTGGGGGCGCAAAATTTCCTGCTGGCCCCGGGCGCCAAAAGACATAGCTACGCCACTGCATCCTTGCAAGAAATGAGTTAGATCCTAACTAGAATTCAGCGCCCCCCCCCCCCGGGCCGCGCTTTTTTAAGTTCGCGAGGCTTGAGCTGTGTCTGGTCTTACCGCATTCAGAACTCGGCCGTCGTTTATTTGATACTACACTGTACTCCCGATTATCCGTGCTAATTAATGCACGGGTGCACACGGATAATCGAAAAACACGGATAATCCGAAAATGATCAAACACGCAGAAGAGTGTGTATATTTGGAGGATATAAGTAAAGTACACAGTGGTATATAAAATACTTCGGGTTTAATTACGATACTCTGCTAATACAAAAAAGTAATACATTAAGTATTAGTAATGAAATATGTAATAAAATTTGCCATAACTTAATACACTTGTACTTACATATACCATTACATGTACTTAACACTTGTACTTACATAACTTGTACTTACATATTTACTGTCAGTTGCTTTTCTGGAAGAAGTCTGTTATATTTGTTTGTCTGCGAGCCAACGTGGCATTTTTCCTTATAATTTGGCGAACATTGCGCACAGATATGACATCATTGAATTCGAAATTAGTATTATGATGACCCATGTAGTCTAACAGTTGATCTACGCACTTCAGTGCTGTTTCGTGACTCACACTTGTTGCATCATGTTCATCTTCACTCTCTTCCTGTTCTTTGACTTCGCTTTGCTCGCCTGAAACTGCATCCACTATTCCTTGATCTGAAAGAATTTTATAGCCTTTTTCGTTTTCATCTTCGTTCATCCAATCTTCTACATTTTCTTCATCAACATTTTGAAATCCATCAAAATCAGAAATAATTTCAACAATTTCAGAAGCTTGTATTTTAGTATTTCTGTTTGCAGAATTATCTGCATGTATGACCCCAGGCATCAATTTTTTCCAAGCATGATGCAACGTCGAGTTTTGTATTTCATCCCAAGCTTCAGCAATAAGCTGCACTGCATCAAAAATCGTGAGCTTCTTCCAAAATTTAACGAGATTTTCATCTTCTTCCAATAGCAGTCTCAAAAGATTTCTTCTGTAGATGCGCTTCATTGTTGAGATAACTCCTTGGTCCATTGGCTGGATGAGTGAAGTTACGTTTGGAGGCAAGAACTTTACAAAAATATCTCCATCACATGACGAAATATCATCCGGATGGCATGGCGCATTGTCAATTAAAAGAACTGCTTTTTTGGGTAGACCTTTTTTTCGTAGCCACTCGCTCACTTGTGGTACAAATTTGTCATGAAACCACCTTCTAAACAAGTCGGTATCCATCCAAGATGATGATTGAGAATAATAATGAACAGGTATTTTGTTTTCAAAATTCTTCCCGAAAGATCTAGGATTTTTAGACTTTCCTATAACAAGGGGTTTCAACCTGAATGTTCCGGAGGCGTTTGCACAGCACATCACAGTTACTCTCTGCTTTGAAGTTTTAAAACCTGGAGTTTCTTTCTCTTCTTGGGATGCTAATGTTTTAGTTGGGAGGCATTTCCAGTACATACCGGTCTCATCAGCATTAAAAATTTGATCGAGAGACAATTCTTCTTTTTTCCTGTACTCATCAAATTCTTTAATAAATGAATCGGCAGCTGAATAATCTGCACTTAACTGTTCTCCTTTTAATTGTACTTCTCTAATACCATAACGTTTTTTAAACCGAGTCAGCCAACCTGAAGATGCATTAAATGGGGCTTCAATGCCTAAAGCCTTGTGAAAAAACAATGCTTTCTCTAAGCATATAGGACCAGAGATGGGAATGCCTTCTGATCGTTTTTGCTTCACCCACTGAATCATGCAAGCATCAAGGGTTTCAAAAGATGATTTTTTAACTGCTTTTCTTGTCGTTGAAGCTGCTCCACTATCACAATCACGAGTAAATTCCATCAATTTCTGCTTTTGTTTTCTGAAGTCTCGTACAGTCTGTATGCCAACATCTAACTCCAAAGCTAATTTTTGGACAGATTCTCCTTTTTCAAGCCTAGAAATTGCATCCAGTTTTTGTTTAATTGTTAAAACTCTTTTGCGCCGTTTCGGAGGCTGTGTAAATTCACTCATTCTGAAAAAGTTATTAAACACACGGAAAAAATAAACAGCTCTGACAACAGTCAATACAAAACACACTCTTAGTAACTGGCGATAAGAACACGAAATGGTTCATCCGGGGTTCGAAGAAACGAAAGAATGTATGGGGAGTGAAAAAAAAGGAGGGGGGAAAAAGGATTAAAACAAATCTCTTTTTCTTTATCAGCTTAGCAACTGTCACCTGTTACACGCTTGCACCTGCTACTGAAAGAGACCATTGCATTTGTTTGTCGCAAAAGAAACCCGTTTTGCTTTGTCCTTTTTCCCTTCCTAGATGCTAGTCTTACAAGGTAATCCAAAAACAGCGTTTAGAACAGAGGCGCCATTTCACATTTTTCTTGGGGGGGGGGGGGCAGACACCCTAAAATTCATGGTTTCTATGCATTTTTAGGCCACTTTGAGGGCTCACTATTGGTAAATTCTAAGAAATGAAATTTCTTGAGGGGGGGGGCATTTCCCCCCCAGCCACCCCCAAATGGCGCCCCTGATTTACAAAATTATTAAATCTCATTCCATCACGATCTGTCACGTTAAACGCAGTTTTTCTTTCTTTCTTTTTCTTTTCTTTTTTTTCGCTCCTGAATGAGAACAGGAAAAAACGAGAAAATTTAAATTTTTGGGCTGCACGGATAATCCGCAAAACGGATAATCCGCACACGGATAATCGGGAGTACAGTGTATCATGATCATTATTTTTCTGCTGATTTGGATTGGGTCTGAACTTTTTTTCCTCTTAAAAATTAGTACTTATTCCTTTTCAAATCAATGTCTTGCTATTTTGATTAAAAAAAAAAAAAAAAAAAAAAAAAAAAAAAGAGACACATTTTTTTTTTCTTTTTTTTTTTTAGTATTTAAATGCTATTAAAACAACAGCAACAAAACAATTAGATATATCTACATCTGTAGATTTATGTTCAAGGATTGCCGACGACCGCCGATCTGGCGGCTACGAAAAAAGGCGGGAATAATGAATTAGTGTTCGATTTTTGCTTGTGGCAGAGATTATTTTGCAATTGGATCTTTTATTATTATTATTATTATTTAGACATGCATAGCGAAAAGAATATTTTCTTTTGATTTTATTTTGCGGTTACCTACTAATTTAAATTTCTAGTGTATGCAACGTATACAAGTCGTAATCGCTTTTCATATGGAAATAACTGTAGTACAGTAGAACCCCGATAATTCGGATTAATTGGGACCAGACCTCATCCGGATTATCGAAAATCCGGATTATCCGGAGAATTAGAAAAAAATTAAATAAAATAAAACATTCCTACAGAAAATCACCTTTATGTTTAACTTATTGATTATTTACAGACAGAAAAAATGTTTACTTTGTAATAAAAAAGTTTGTAATTTTTTGCAGTGCCAGTTTTTTATAACTTTTGCGCGCCGTACGATCAAGCATTCGCTTAAGCATAAGTAGTTCGTTGGGTGTAGTTTAAATAAGAAAGTTTACGGTATTCTTCCCAAAAAGATTTCAGAAAACGTTTTTTTTTTATTCAGAATATGATGATGAAAGAAGTTAATGAAATGGAAATTAACCAAATTGCTTCTCAAACTTGAAAAAAAAAATGGCCAAACTGGTCCGGATTATCCGGAGATCCGGATTTACGGGGTCCGAATTTGCGGGGTTCTACTGTAATTATCATTTCTTTTGGGATCGCTGCTGATGCCGTAGCGGTAAGTAAATGTATTTACCATATTCTTGCGATCGAGTAGTGTTTCCTCTGTTCCTAAAAAAGTGTTGAACTTTAAAATTTTAAATTTGAGGTTATTTTTTGGGTCATGCTATAACGAAGGCTTGTTATGAAGAATTAAATGGTTATAGTTAAAAATGTGCATTTTTTACAGAAAATTTAAAAATGTTGTTCGATTTGACAGATAATAGACAGTATTTTCTACAGGTTCCATGCATTTATTCATGAAACACACTTCATTAACATGTCCATTGTCCCTAATATTTTTTTACTAAAACAGAGACAACATATGAGAATACTTTTATGCGTAAAGTATATTTTTATTTTACATCAAACTGTTCTTTTGATAATATTAAATTTAATTTTTCGTTTAACAGCCTTTTTTAAATATAAAAAATAGCTTTAAAATTATAATTACTTTTGGAACATTTTTTATAAGTATTATGCAATTTTTTCTACTGTATAATTTCATTAACGGGTTTTGCTCTTGATGCCGCAAAATGTTTCTGCCTCAGGCGGAACCGGGCTGTGGAATAATAGCCCAAATTTATCTCTAGTCCGCACTGACCAAAATTTCCCTGGTCGGGGTTCGGCTCGGAATGAAAGTTAAATTTCGGTCCGTGTCCGACCCAGCCTAGACGTATGCATGTGCCCGGGCCTGTCCGAGTCGGCGAAATGGTTCCGAATTTTCTAACGGGCCAGCAAAATTAGAATAATTTTTCCAACAGGCCGGGCCAATAAACAATAAACTGGGACGAGCCGACAAAAAAATTGAAGAGCCATATGGGCCGAGCCCATAAAAAAGAAAGAAAAAAAAATTGCGGGCTCACTGGCCTTTTGTAAAGATTTAAGCAGGAACGTTAAAATATGAGCTATTTTCAATTATATGGGTTTAATGAGAATAGGTATAAATGTGCGTCATCAGTCGAAACTAGTTTGGCAACATCAATTCAGAAATCTAACTTTTACAGTGTAGAGATCAGCATCGGAGAATTATATTGTGTGTAAACCGTTTTTTTTTTTTTTTTTTTTTTTTAGCAGGCTCGTATCGGCCCGAGATCAGGCTTGCATTGTTTTTCTACATATAGACGAGCCGGGCTAGAACTAGACTTAATTGTTCTCAAGATGTGTAGGACAGACAATATGCAGTGCTATGCGAAGGATGCGGTCGGCCCGGCCTTGAAATTTAGGGGGCGCCAAATTTATGCTACCAGCGTAATTTTTGGCCTGTTACAAGAAAAAGTTGGGTCGGAGGGGGGGGGGGCGCCACATTTTGCTTTGCCCCGAGCGCAGTTTTCTCTTCGCACGTCAAATGATTGCGGATTTTTCTACCTTCTCGTGCTGTGGCTTCCAGAAATTCTATTCAAAACGATAATTTTCACAGTATTTTCTTCTTTCCCTGCTTATCAAAAAATGGATTACGCCATAGTTTCTGAATAAAAACACCTGCTAATCCTGCTAATGTGATCCACAGCATAAACATTAATTAACCCGACCAGCAGCAAAAGAAAAGAAGTCAACCGGACCCAAACCCGACCCACAGAAAAAAACTACAAGTCAACCGGACCCAGACCCGACCCACAGCAAAAACTAGAAGTCAACCGGACCCAGACCCGATCCGCAGCAAAAAATAAAAGCAACATGACCCGCAGTGAAAAAATTAGCCCCGACCCACGCATTAAAGTCGAGCCTACAAATTTCTAAAATCGCCCCCCCCCCCCCTTGAGGATTCTCCAGATCCGCGCTTGAGTTAGAGAATAGACAGAATGACAGACAGATACACAAACTGAATTCATTTAAAACGGCTTGCTTATATCTTTAAGAAAACTTAATTTTAGTGAAGGAAAAAAGCTGATTAATTTATTTTTTCGTACCATTTAAAATGTTGTTTCATTAGTGACAGTAATATTTTTTAAACACATTAAAAGATCTCAAATACGTCTGTAAATCTATTTGGAATGTAATGAAATTTTTTTTTTGAAATTTTACAATTTTACTTGACTGAATTTTATCACGGTTTCTTGCCAATATTACTCAGGCGCTGCTATAATGAGGTTTTGGTTTTGTTTCGTTTATGACGGCCAATAATCTACGCTTGGGATGTAGGCCCTAACGTAATGGGTGGAATGCCCTCCGTGGGGGTCTTTCTAAAGGAACCTAACCCGTATTTAAGCAAGGAAATCCAAGGTTCAAAGAAAACCATGGAAAGCTCCGAACGATTAGGCTGACGGTCGCGATGGGCTCAAAACCCAGCACCTACCGTCTACCAGTTTCAAGGGCAGAACCTCGCGGCCCCCGGGGGGTTATAATGGGGAAGTATTTTTTATTTATTTATTTTATTTATTTTTTTTTTTTAGTGGTAAAGCGAAAAAAAAAATCATATTGATTAAGGGGACAGTGAACTTTTATTTGAGCAAAATTGTCTATAGCAAAATCGTCACAAAAAGGTCTATTTCTGTGGTGTAATACAGTAAAACCTCTAAATAACGGACAGCTTGGGAACGCAGAAATTGTCCGCTATTCGGAGGTGTCCGCTATTGGGAAAAGCTGAGAGATAGAAAAATTGCTTTTTATATGCCCTAAAACCTATATTATATGATTAACGAGAAATTAAAATAATTTTTAAAGAAATAAAACTGAAGTAAAATTGTGCATACCTTTATCCTTTGTTTATTACATTCTTACATATATATATATATATATTTTAAACAAAAGTTTGCTTTTACTTTAGATTACATGTAATTTGTTTTTCAATGTGAAGTTTTAATTCTGCCAGTAGTTTTAATCCTTTTAAATCATCTTTTTCAAAAAAAAAAAAAAAAAAAAAATGTATAACTGTTTACTGTATTTTTCTGCTTCTTAAAAGCATACAATCTCAAATCATCCGAGGGAGGAGGGGGGGGGGAGGTGATCACAGATAAATGTAGGGGGAGAGGGTGATCACAGATAATGTAGGAGGGATTTTCTACAGATCATCCCCACATTTATCTGTGATCACAAAATTTGTGACACATTTCCCTGATAAATTTAGAGGATTTCTATTTTTCCCTCTCGTTAAAAAATAATTTTTCATTCTTTTCTACCAAAATTACTGTCCGCTATTCGGAATGTCCGTTATTCAGAGGTTAAACATACAAAAATTTAAGTTTTTGGAGTGGGGATTTGAAAACTGTCCGTTAAATAGAGGTGTCCGCTATTCGGGAGTGTCCGTTATGGAGGTTTTACTGTAGTATCAAAACAGTTTTTTCTTATTAAAATATTATTTAGGAAGGTTTTAAGAAGTAAATAATAAAGGTAAGTGCATTTGTATACTTTAAATCTTTTTTTTTCTCAAAACTAATTTTTCAATTTTTTTAGATTTTCGAAATGTTTCTTGCGACCTAATTTTTGATCAACATTTATGAAATTGATAAGGAAGTATCCTGATGTTGTTTAGAAAGAAATTGTGTAAGCTTTTTAAAATTCGTCTTCATTAAGTTAGTCAAACCGGATTTTTTTACTTATTAAAAAAGCAAAATTTTGATGAAAATCGATATGGAATTTAGAAAAAAAAATCTGTAAAATATTAACTATTCAAGAAATTTTAAAAATCTTCTACAAATTTGTTTATAATAGAGTTTTAAGTGATAAAAATGCGAAAGCAAGAAAATATCACAAAAATTAAGACACGAGGAGCATTTTAAAATTTCGTTTAAAAATTTAAAAATTTTAATAAGATTGGAAATCTTTTTTGAAGGTGTTCTATATACTTTTCGTGAAATGTATATATGCAAAAAATTTCATATTGCTATAATAATAATAATAATAATAATAATTAATAATAATAATTATAACGTCGACTTTTTCCTTAAAAAGAAAATGTTTCTTGCGCTGAACACGGAATGGTTAGTTATACTTCAGTGATAGTATGAATAACAGATATGATTAAAGAATTGATATTTAAGCAATGTATTTTCCATAAAAGATGAAGAGTTTTCTTCTACAGTGGACTCTTTCTATTCTGATCACTCATGGGACCGACCCAAAAACATTGAGATTATGGGTCTATGGCGCTGCTCAACGACGCGCGTACACCCAGCCAATCAGCGCACAGCTTCTCTCTGAATCGAGAAGCGTCCAGAAAAAAGATGCGTCATCGAGGCAGTGTTGCCAGATTGGGGATTTTGTCCCCATTTTGGGGAATTTTGAACTTCTGGGGGAATTTTTTGGGGTCAAGTAAATCTTGGGGACATGTTTGGGGACTATGAACATATTTGGGGAAAAACTTGGGGAATTGTTATCACAATTTCAAGTTTTACTTTCAGACATTAACCAATACTGGATCTGTCTCGAATTCGATTTTGGTTTGGAAAACGAAAATAAAATACAGAAATAATAGATATAATCATTCTCGCGGTCGTGCTCACCGTTTACATGTACTACAGATTCATCATGATCTGCACTGAGCTATCCCTCCTCTGAATTTTCAGATAAGTGATTCAGATTTTCCTATCAATAGACCCCTTGCATTGACGTCACACCAACGGCTGATACTCTAATCTGGTGCACATCTGGAGAACAAACAAAACATCATAACTTCTCGTTTGCCGTTTACAACATGTGTAGTCTTTCTGTTTAATTTTGATTTTTCTTATTCTTGCATTAATTTTCTTAGTAATTAAAAAATGAAACGCAAATCATTATGTTTATAAATGTAAAAATGCCACATTTGCCTTGTGTTTGGGCGCCAGATGAAGCATGTGACGTCACGCGCAAGGGGTCTATACGGACAGAAACACCAGCGCAGAAATACATTTCATTTAATAGTATAGATTTATACAAAAAAAAAAAAAAAAAAAAAAAAACAATTTCATAACTTTTCTTTTTTGTTTTTAGCTTTGAACATGCATGAAAAATTCTGTTGGGATTAAATGTTTTTTTTTCCCATAAATGGGGAATTTTTTCAAAAAAATGCTTGATTTAGGGAAAATTTTGAGTTTAAATTTGTTAAAAAATTTTTATAACGGAAAATTGAAAATTGGGAACTTGCCTTTTTGAGTAGAAATTGCGTTGGGGACTTTTTCTGAAAAAAGCCCTGATTTGGGGAAATTTTCAGAAATTTTGGGGAAATTGGCTTTCAACAATCTGGCAACACTGCATCGAGGGGGTGCAAACGCCAAGATTTAGCGGGTAATTCGTACCAACGAATATTTCAGAATGTCGTGGAACATTCCGAGCCCCTATGAGTCACGTCCAGGCTCCTCGAAGAGGCAAGAAAAAAAAAATGGCGATGCTCAAAATTGAAAAATCAACGATCTTCATAAAAAAAAAAAAAAAAAAAATACAGAAATTAAGCTTAATTTTGAAATCGCATAAATTGCGAATTATACGATAAAAAGACCGTGCGATTACATTAAATATTAAAATAATTTGTATTTAAAAATAAGATTGATTAATATAGTTTTAAGAATGAATAATTAATAATAAAATAATTTAGAAAAATATTATTTTGTATATTGCTATTATATGTCAAATAGGGAAGTTGAGATGCTTAAACTGAAAATACTGGATTTATAAGATATATTAATGAAATTATGGAAAATTAAAATTACTTTATTTTGAAATGTCTATTAATTAATTAATTTTTCCTAAAATAATGATCTGAATTTTTGAGAATAAAAATATAATCTGTAAATCATCTACACATCCTAGCAAGGCTGTTTTTTTTTAACACATTGAAGACGAGCGACCGGTATATGTGCTGCTTAAGAAGCTCAGAATCCTCCATTATTCTCACCAGTAAACTTTTCTTGAAAATTTTGCCTTGTTTAATCCTGAGCATTTTTTTGATTCAATTAGGCAAAAATTTCTGCTTTAAAAAATCAGTCATAAAAAATTAAAAATTCTGTAATTGATACTCTCCTAAAAGGTTTAAAGGTATTTATTGCTATTAGATTTCCTTGTAGTAAAACTTACATATAAGAGTAAATAAATAAATATCTCTTTTTAAGGTAATCATAAAAAAAAATAATAATTAAAAAATCAATAACAGTTGTATCAATTATTTAAATAACATTAAAAAAAAGGGAACTTTTTTTAGTTTGCAGGTGTCTTCTTGAATAATAATAATGAAACATAAAAATTTGCAGAGCGAGCATTAGTAAAATTTAAAAATTCTATTACTATACTTTTCAAAAGTCGACCAATATAAATTTAAGTCTACGGTAAATCATATTTATTTAGACATTATAATTTCCCAGCATGACCAATTTGATCAAATGTTTTAACGAACACCGATTGATTTTCGATAGAAAGTTCTAATATATTGTATGTCTGTTAATGCAAAATTATTGGTCATTGGATTGATATTCTACTTTAATCATCTGTTTTCTAGGTGTGTTACAAAATATAAAATTACAGGATGCAACACAAAGAATAGAATGTTTGGTTTGTATTTATGTCGGCATAAAAAAGGGGGGGGGGAACATAGTCTTTTTTTAGTTTGCAAGTGTCTTCTTGAATAATAATAATGAAGCATAAAAATTTGCAGAGCGAGCATTAGTAGAATTTAAAAATTCTATTACTATACTTTTCGAAAGTCGACCAATATAAATTTGAAGTCTACGGTATGGGATATAGGCATCTATATCTACAGGAATATATCTACAATGTGGGATATAGGCCCTAAGGGGTGGGATGACCTCTGTGGGGATCTTTCTACGGGAACCTAACCCGTATTTATGCAAGGTTTGAAGAAAACCATGGAAAACTCTGAACGGTTAGGCCGACGGTCGCAATTGGGTTCGAACCCAGCACCTACCATCTACCATTCTGGAGGTCTGAACCTCGCGGCCACTGGTGGGACCCACAAAGAATATAATGTGCTCCTTTGGATATAAAGAACTAAACT
This sequence comes from Maratus speculifer, assembly GCA_964019185.1. Lineage (NCBI taxonomy): Eukaryota > Metazoa > Arthropoda > Arachnida > Araneae > Salticidae > Maratus > Maratus speculifer. The sequence continues at coordinate 23,916,815 of OZ025289.1, read as the reverse complement.
CAAAATTGACTTTAAATCTGATTATGAAAATACAATTGTTAGCATGTATGCATTTAGAACAGAAGTATCAAACCCTTGGCCTACTAATAACTTATTTTTGGCCTACCAAATCTTTGTCATTTTCGCTGTGTTTACTTCAGTTTATGTGTGATGCAAAAAATGCCCTTTGTATGAATACACTTGCACTAACCATGCTCTAACTTGTATGCCATGTTGCCATATCGGATGATTTGGCTACAGTTGAGGACTATTTTTATTCAAAATATCTACCACAATTTCAGAATAGTAATCTTTCATTTCTTTAATGACAGACATTTTGTAATTATATAAAAGGAAAATTAGCATTCATGAAATTTGTTAACTATTTTGAATGTTAAAAACATTTTTATTACTTAAAAAAAAATATATATATATATTAAAACTTGTGTAAAGATTTTGCTTAATATGCCCCAAGACCTTACAAGATACACACACACTCATTTTTAAGGGGAAGAAGATTATGACTAGAAGAGGAAACCATACGCTGAAAAAATAAAATAAAGCTACACATGTACTAGAAAAAAAGCCAATCTATTGCTCCAGAAAGAGGTGAAAAATGAGTGGAGAGAAATTAAGCCAAGTTTTCATATGTTGATCCTCTTGAAATACCTAGAATATTGAACTAAATCGCTGGAACTTTATAAGAAATGACATCATTGCATATAATACTATTTTTAATTAAAATCTTAGTGGTCAAATGGGTCATGGAAAAGCAGCAGTTGGATATTGGAACGATTATTTTAGCTTTATCGAAGTTTATTTCTATATATTTTTTCTCATGCAATCTAGACGAAGCTATTCTTGGTTTATTTAATTTGATATCACATAAATACTTTTTTAGCCTTTCTCTCAATTTCTGAGGTGTCATATCAACATAGGATAAATCTTTTTGATGTTCAGTGTTAAATGGAATTATGTAGACACCTATCTGCTTTATCACAATTTGGAATTGATCATTTTTTTCTATTAATCAAAAGCTTCCTTTAGCTTAGGTGGAAGTTTATCTATTAGATTGATATTCTATTTTAACAATACATATCTCAATCTCTCATAAAGTTACGGGATATAATCAAAGGTACAATAAATAACCTTATTTGTCTTGCCTCTTTAGTTTAATCGAACAATCTCTTAATATATTGAGAAGTGAAACAATTATGAACCTACAATTTTTTTAATTAATCTTTTTTCGTAGGTATTTATTTGTCAGTACAAACTTTAAATACATGCTTAACGTGAAACCTGTATGCAACAGTTTTATATGAAAATGGAGAATTACTGTCAAATGAAATAATAGTGATAGATCTGCATTGTTTTATAAGTATGAACATTATGCTCGAATTTATTTTCATATATTTCAATTTATAGGAAGCAATAGATAACTCAGCCTCCCTTCTGGCCTATTTATTTAATTGAGTAAAGTTTGAATAAGAAAGAAAAATTCAAATTTTAAATTTTTGTGCTGAAATAAATTTGACAATAGTAAATTATAATACCACATGGTACAATATTGAAAATAGCACAAAAATCGCGATTGCAGCCCTCTCTTCCGGCGGATTTTTTTCAAATTCAGGGAGGACCAACAAGCCATAGCCATACACTTATACAAAAAATTTGGTTCAGTTCGATGCATAACTTCATACACTTTTGGTCGGTACAATATTGAAAATGGCACAAAAATCGCGATTGCAGCGCCTCCTTTCGGCGGAATATTTCAAAATTAAAAGAGGACCTGCTTGCCACAGCCAAAAACATTCACAAAAAATTTGGTTCAATTCTATGTATATCTTCATACACTTTTTGATGGTAGAATGGCGACATACAGACACGGACACACACGCACACGGACTGACAGACATTTTCTAAAAACATGTTTTTTGAAATCGCTGACCGCTAAAACGTGTAAATCCGTCGAAAGAAAATTTCGATTAAAATACTTTCTTCTTTTGCAGATAGAAGAAAGTAGGAAAAAAAAAAAAAAAAAAAACTAGTTGGATGTGCCAATTCCAAAACTTTCTTCTATCTCATACGTGTATTTTAATATTTAAAAAGATAGCAGAACCCCCTTCCGGCGGATTTTTTTCAAATTCAGGAAGGACCAACTAGCCATAGCCATACACTTACACAAAAAATTGGTTCAATTCTATGCATAAGGCGACATACGAACATACACACAGACACACATAGACATACAGACAGACATTTTGTAAAAACATGTTTTTTGGAATCTGTTGCCCCTAAAACGTGTAAATCCGTAGAAAACCGGAAGCCGAAAAAAAATTTAGATTACAATACTTTCTTCTGTTGAAGATAGAAGAAAGTAATAAAAAACTCATCATTTGTATTTGTAGAAATCTATGTTAATTCCTAAAATGTGTTTTTCTACTTTATAAACCTATTAATAAAATATTCATTCTGTTTATATGAAATCTTATGAAAATGAGACGCAGATCGAAATTCCGTCATTTTTGACGGGGATTTATGCTAGTATATATATATAAGAGAATGCAACATAAAAATTTTAGAAAATACCAAGTTAGGATTCTGTTTTCAATTTGTTAAACAACTTCATAGCTTCGTTTTACCAAAGACATTTTTTTTACTTTCTTCTATCTTTACAAGAAGAAAGCATTGGATTCGTGAAAATTTTTAAATAACCTGTTTTCGACGGATTTACACGTTTTAGAAGTTCAGAGAACCTGAAAAACATGTTTTTACAAAATGTTTGTCAGTATGTGACAAAAACTTTGGGACACTCTATTTCAAGAGATAACGCATGGAATTTTACAAAACTTTAGAATTCTGTTAGACCTTGATATAAACTAGATCTGATTAGTATTTGGTGTATATCACTCAGCAGGTGGTCCTGCTATGCTGCATTACTTACAATTTCCACTATAGCCATATTTCAAGAACTAATGCACGGAGTTTCATAAAACTTAAGTTTTAGTTAGTATATGATGTCATTTGGTGCTGATTACTTTTTGGTACAAATCGCTCTAAAGGTAGCGCTGCTATGCTGCATTATTCGTGATTATCGCAATAGGTCTATCTCATGAATTAATGCACGAATTTTCATCAAACTTGAGGTTTCGTTAGTCCCTGATATAGTTTAGTATTGTTTAGATTTTTGTGTAAATCGCCTTTACAGGTGGCGTTGTTATTCTGCATTTTTTACGATTTTCAATAGCTGTATCTCAAGAATTAATGCATGGACTTTTCTCAAACACCAGATTTAGTTAGTACCTGGCGTAAATTTATCCTCATTAATTTTTGGTTTATGTCACCGGACAAATGGCGCTGTTATGCAGAATTTTTTAAGACTCCCGCAATAGCTATATCTCAAGAACTAATGCACAGATTTTCATCAAACTTCAGATTGAGTTAGAGGTTGACATGAGTTGTCGTTGACTCGATTTTGATGTAAATCATCCGACTAATGGTATAGCTATACTGCATTTTTCAAGACGTATTAACATGTATGAGAATTTTTTGATTGCCACATCTGAATAGGTCAACGATTACTTTGGTGATAGTGAGTTACTATGAAGCGTATTTCACCACATTACTGGCCATATTATGTACAGACCAAAGACAAATTACAGTTGTGTAACCTTTTTCTATAAAAAACAAATGAACAATGGAATAACTGTTTGTTACAAAGTTTGTTTATTACAAATTTTTAAGGATAAGGTTATTATTTGTAACATTTAATACATTCAATTTGTTCATTTTATTTTTATTCAACATAATGATAGTTGTCAAGAAATGCGTATTTTTGTTTGCTATTAGCTCTCAAAATATACTTTGCCCTATCTTATTATACATATCGATTATTGAATAAGGCGAGGAATAATTTCTATAAATATGTACTGATATTATTCCAAATCCGAAATTCTGCGTACATTGCATAGGCAGTAAATTGTGTTAAGAAATAGGAGGATAATGTTTGGGGCTCCACAAATATTAAATTTGTTTCTTCAAACGAATACGAACTACCATCCGTCTTATTTTTGCAAAGAATTGTCGTTCGCATTTTCTGGAATCCCGACTGCATTAGCAGATTTCATTACCGTTAGTATCTGTAAATAGACGATGTTATAGCCAATTCGAAATAAGTTATCGAAGTTTCCGGAAATCTTAAGCAGTATTACCAAGATATTTAAACTGAATTTATTTCACATTAGCTTTTATACTAGCTAATCTAATTTCATTTACCTAACAACAGAAGCAATACAGGTTTAATAAGTTCAATAAAATCCAAGATGGCGGCTACAAGAAATTCAAATTTCATAGCTTACATTAAAAACCCTAAACGACTGAAACGCAATATTAAACTGACTTCTGTTGATTAGATTTTGCTTTTGAGTTGCAGAAAACTTCTTTTACGTGACAGAACTTCGTTTAGGTGTATTTTTACTGAAAGTACAGAGTAAAATTAGTTTAATAAACATGAAATAGAGATAAACTGGAAAATATATGCGGGAATTTAAAAAAAAGGTCATGATTAAAAATGTTTATTTACTTTTCGCAGCTTTTTTATTGCCAAAAACTTTTATTATGAATTAGACATTCTTTTGAAATGCATCCCGTGAGGAAAATTATTATATATTTTAAACTTCACGTTTTAACGGAAATCGAACATGGTGGTTAATCTCGAGAGATGCTAATATCTTTCTGAATCTGGAAAGATTTAAATGTTTATTTACAAATATCCAGCATAAAATTTCATAAAAATAGGTATTAAATATATAAAAAAATACATTTTAGGCTATAATATATCAAAAATTGTGAAGTTTTAAGCATTTTATGATCGAATTTTGCCTACATGATTTGCAATGGTCAAAAATTAGTTATGATAAAATTACACAATTTTTTTAAATGTTTGAAGCTTTAAAAGTAATTTAAAATGAAAATTTTAAAAGTTAACCCTTTATAGAGCGAAAAACCGGTAAGTTACTTAAAATTTTTACAGCAAAAGGCAGGAAGTAACGAAATATGTAATTGCAACTTATGAAAAATGTAGTTACATCTTCGATTATTTTTCCAGCTAAGAAATCGACAGTTATCAGTAAAACAGAGCAAATAAAGAATGCAATTTGAATTTTTACGTTTTAAATATAAGAAATAATCTTAAATTCGTACGTTTTGTATAAAAAAACCCGATTAAATAGTTATTTTAATTGAACATCAACGCAGTCAATATACTATCTACATACATAATTTAATAAAACAAATATTTGTGAAAATAAAATAAAAGTGTTATATTTAATTAAATTTTATGCAACAGAATATCTATAAATCTCATTTGTGAAGAAAAAAATGATTTTTAATAGTATTTTTTGTTTTAACGTAATTTGGCGTATTTTAAAATTTGAATTTTGTCGCCATTCAATTCTGTTGGCATCATTTGTAAGCCTGTGACGTTACATTTTATGACGTAACACAACTGACAGCCAATCAGAATGTCCAAACGAGTCACATGATCAAAGCCTCCTATAAATAGACTGAAATTATTCCACTCTCAATCATTCCACAAAAATTTTTCTCGTTTGACGTTTGGAGGTTATTCAGTTACTTAGGATCGTAATTTCTATCGCCAAAGAGCTCCAGCCTTTCTCGACAAGTTAGCCCAATTGTAAGATATTTCGAATTCCTTTGTATTTTGTATTTATGATTAATTTCATGTTTTTACTTTGTAATTGTAAATAACTTTAATTTCTATCCGTCATATTTTAAAAAATTGGTAGGCATTATATTCACAAATAATTCTCATTTTATAATTTTTCAGCGAAATTAAATCGGGACAGGAAATGTAATTGAGCATTAAATTTGAGCAAAATTTCAGTGTATATTTTATGTAGCTCAATTGAAACAGAATAATAGTGAACGATATTTTTAAAAAAGTAATTGGATAATGGGTTTAATTGTGTAAAAAATCAATTGTTATTACTATTAGTATATATATATATATATATATTTTTTTTTTTCATTATGCGTAATGCACAAGCAGATTATTAAAATAAGTTTGGTAGTTGAAAAAAGTATTCTTTTCGTTTATTGCTATTAAATTTTTATCTGAATTTAGTTATTTTAAAATGAACGCATATTTACAGAATTTTAATTAAAAATATTGCGTGTCTATTAGAAAACTAGGTACTTGCGTATTACCTCCATCGCAGTTATGTTTTGGATTCCTTGTTGCCTTGTTTTTTGCTGATTTTTGACACCATTTTTTAGTGTCTTAGTGTTTTTTAGTGCATTTTTTGCTCATTTTTTCACGCTATTATTTTGCAACAAGATTGCTGTTTATTGGCGCATTAGCGGATGTTCTGCTGCATTGGCGTTAATACGAAGTACCGAAAACTAATATATCATTGTAGGTTTGCTATTCGATAATTCGATTTCAAATTCGTTTACTGTTTGTATAAGAATTAAATGTGAAGCGCTCTTTTAACTCCTGAGCCGCTTTTATTCATTTATTTATTGACAACATAAATAAAAAATAGGGGGTAAACACCATTTTTTCCATATTAAAATATTTGCCTTACTTAATCGAAAAATATCAGACAATCAATAAAGGTAAATTTACAGTTATAAATTAGTGGTATCAAAAAGCTTCTAGTAACGAAGCAAGCAAAGAATTTCTCGCAAGAGCCAGGCAACTCTGTTAGGGGGTTAGAGTTAGAAAGTTATTTAACTTGTTTGACATTCGGGAGTTGTTAACACGGGAAAAGAAGCATTTGAACATTTGAAAAACAACTTTGTTACTTTTTAGGGTGCATTCATAATTTGAATTAATGGCTATTTTTGGGGGGTACTAATTGGATATCCCGTCGACCAAAAAACCATCGCCAAACAATAAGATTAAATGTCAATAATGGATGTCACATTTAATGAGAGGTCACACTCAATGACATTAAATACGATACGCATCTTTAAAACGTCATTAAGTTATTTTTATTTCGACTTTTTATTTCTATTTTATATTATTATTCTACTAATTATTATAATTTTTTTTGTTATTTAAAATAAAAATTATGTCAATAGGTATAATTTGGCTATCAGTTTGGCGATTTGTATAATATGGCGAAATTGGCTGACGAGATAACCAAGTAGGACTTTTTTTTAATAAGTGTTAAATAGTTAATAGTTAAATTTTATGTTAATACATTTTCTTTTTTATTCTTTTAAAGTCACCATAGATGATGATGATATCCGATGGAACGCTTCGAGTGTTTTCTTTTTATACTCCGCTCAATATTTGATGATGTCAACACGACGATCATCAATTATTTGACTATGTATGGCTTCGGATATTTAGTTTTTTTTTTTTATAACTAGTGTTGTAAAGAAATTAAAAATGTGTCCCCCCTGGGGAGCAGAATGGGGGATAACACACAAGACATCCATTATATGAATAAGCAGTTGCAAACCTCTTAAATGATGTATCAAACGACTGGTGTTGTAAAGAAATTAAAAATTTGGCGAAATATTACAGTTATCGCCAAGTTGGCGTCACTTTTGACAACTAATTTTGGTCGCCAAATTTGGCGATATATCGCCAAGTTGACGACAAACTTGGCGATTGTTGGCGATGGTAACCTTTCCTCTCTTTATGGTAACCCATAAGGCGATGCATAGACGGAGCCCTTTCCTGATTGGTCTATTCGACTCATGGAAGGAGTGGACAACCCGGATTCGTTAGTTCCGGAAATCTTCCACATCAGCATCATTCCAGGAGTCATTCCTTTTAAGGCTAGTTTTTTTTTTACTATAGAAGGATAAAGAATTACATTAATTGATACTTCCTATTTACAGGTTCTTCGGATCTTATCAAAAATATAACCATTGGCTTAGTTTGGGCTTGAAAAAGAGAGATTTTTTGCCGTATGATATAAACAACTATGACCTGAAAGCTACTATTAATGTAGTAAAAGTATGAAATGTTGTGTCAAAAAATCGGTTCTAATTATACATATTATGTCTGCATAATAAAAGTATTATGGCTTTTTTATGCAAGTGCTTGCTGTATTAAATAATTTGTTGAATATTGAACCCATTGAGTATGACACTGACACAGTGAACGGGAAGAGTTTCATTTCCCCTGTTCCGGTTGACGCGACTGGCGAAAAAATTGAACTTAGTTTTCCATTCTATGATAATTAAATTACCTATCCAGTTCTAAGTAATTTTGATCACGTGATCACCCTTTTTTGCCTGCTTTTCGACCGGTTTTTCTGCTTTCGTCGGGAAATGTGCTCAAAAACGTCAACTTTGAAGGCTTGTTATAAAAGATCTATTGTGTTTTTAAAAAAACAGAAAACTGAGTGTAATTAGACAGTGTCTGAATAACAACCCCTGCTATTTTCATGCATTTCCGAACTAAAATAAATTAAAGGACATGTCACAAAGTTGCTCTTTTTGATTTAAGAACACCCTTAAGAAATAAAATTAGTGAAAGGTTTTTATTTTTAAGTGTTATTAATGCATCACTACTCACTGAGATTGGAAAATATTTGGTGAGTTATCGCCTTCTCCCGGTTTTTGCCAAAGCACCTATATAAAGGAAGTATCTATCAATATAAGATCTAAATTGAGTGTAGATGTCATTACGCATCACACTGGCGCGATTGCAACAAAATGGCGATTTTATGCTTCACATAGTTAACCTGGCTGTTGTTTCTTTATTAATAACTGTTTATTTATTTTTATTTTCTTTTTTAAAATGATGTAAATTGTTTTGTTATATAGCCATTAATTAATCTTTTTTAATTATTATTATTATTTTTTAAAAATAGAAAATAATTTAAAAATATATATGCAATTGAAGTTTTTGCCAAATTGGCATCAGAAAAAAAAAAATCGCGCCAAGGTGATGCGTATATGACATCTATGTCAGTATCATATGGTAGGTTTTGCCTACGTTTTCAATTTAGTGTCATATATATAGGAAAACGTTGTCTTTATTTAAAAATGTAAAATGTTCATCAATTCTATGAAGTAAATGCAATATGATAAAAATGCATCATTTTTAATCCATACCTTGCATTATATTTTGAATAAAATGTTTATTTGTTTTACATTGGAGTGTTTTTTCTGCTACTTACATTTCATTACACTATGAAAAACTGTGATTAACATGGAATTAAATTTTTGTACACATTATTTAATCATTTTTTAGGGAGAGTATGGGGATAATGTTCCGATATTGCGTATTAAACAATAATTATTTTCATCTACATTATAGAATTTCACGCATTTCACGATTGTTTAATTTTCTTTTAATTTACTAAAACTGATACATAAATTGCTAAGACCGCTATTTTACTACATATTCATTTTAGTACTGAATTCTTGTAGATAATGCTCATACTTTGGTTAATCTTCTATAATCGGGTCAAACATGAAGTAACGCTGGCGTATTAAAACTAGTGTTTTTTTGCGGCAATATATCCATCAACGTGCAATCCAAACCTCTTTATCACTAGCATTGCTTGTGATTGACACATAACATTCCTATGTGGCTCGATTATGGAAGATTAACTTCTTTTTTACAAATACTTAGGACTTTGATTACGATTATGGAAAATTAGGAGAAAATAATGCAATATTAAATCTCTCATATTTAATCTCTGTTCTGCAATACAATATTCTTGCACAAAATGGATACTATTTTTTTTTTTTAATCGAGGAGACATCAGAGTTTTTCTTGCAATATGGACTGCGGATAAGATGTGTTTATGTGAGAAGGGGGGGGGGGGGGCAAACAGACTTCGCAGGTTCATTTTTAATACTTACGCTCTATGCAAACCCGAATTTTTTTTTTGTTTATGATGTCCTCAAGCGTTAATCGCCAAGTGTCCGAAATATATCGCCAAATTATATGCAAATATAACGTCATAGCTATATATGGGTGTCTCGTTGCTTAGTAGCCCCCACTATTACAATCAAGCCAAGTTAAATTAATTTCGCCAAGTCCTCGTGAAGTGTAAACGTTGTGCACATTTTTAGTAAAGATATGAAGATAAATACTGTTGTATTAAATAATGTAATTTTTCATCTTAATAATAACTAGCAGGAGAGACCGAGCTAAGCTCGGTCAAAATTAACTTTGTGTTCAATTGGATATAGTATTATCACTGTATCATTCACTCTGTATTACTACTGTAAATTATGTTATTTACAATAATATTATTTTCAAAAACAATTAATAAGAAAACTATGTTTATATGCACATGTTCATAAATTTTACTTTATTTTAAAATTTACAACGAAAAGATATCGATCCAAATCAGTTTTTTAGCTTGACGCTGATTGGTTTAACCACGCATCTCGAATCCTATTACGAATGTATAAAAAAATTTTTCATATTGTGAAAGACAATATTTTTTTGCCAGATATAGCCAAATTTGGAGACATTTTTTAATTTGGCGACAAATATGTGTTTTGGCTTTCGTAATCTTAATAGTCTATTTTTCGGCCAAATGTCGCCTATATTTTGTCAAATATCGCCAACTTATTGACTGTTGCCATATTCTCGTAACTCTAACCCGTATTACCCAAAATGACCCACGAATCAAATTTAATCAAACAAGTGACTTAGCTCAATGGTCTTCAGGTAATTAAAAACAATAGAATGTGAAATTGAATAAAAACCGTTTAAGCCATTTCTTAGGTAAAATTATCTTGACAGCATTCAGCAATAAAGCGAAATGACCCACTAATATAATTTTGTTTAACATGCGACTCAGCCCAATAGTCTTCTCGTGACAAAAAACGTTTCGTTACAAAATTTAGGTAAAATTGAGGGCACAAGGAGGAAATTTGCATATGACACAGAGTCAGTACACTAATCTCTGATTACAATACAGATCGGAGAAACTAAAACTTTTATTTTGATTACACATTTTCCACATGGGTGTCATCACAGGCAATTAAGGGTGATGGCCCCATGTGGAAAATGTGTAATCAAAATAAAAGTTTTAATTTCTCCGATCTGTATTGTAATCAGAGATTAGTGAACTGACTGTGTGTCATATGCAAATTTCCTCCTTGCGCCCCAATCGAGTTTTTTCTATGGGGGAGAGGATTCGCAGAACAGTTTTTTGTGCGTGCATAATATGCCCGTTTCTTGCGATACACGTACGGTTCCAACGCTCTTTAGGGTTTTCGCATGCGTTGAGCATTTTGCGATGAAAAAAAAATGGGTGTTGCCATTGGAAATTTTCGAGTTTCTGTAACTATAACCGTAACCGTAAGCGCCATTTTGTTGCCGTTCACAGAATCTCGAGCTCATACCTCTGAATAGCTATATCTGAAATTTCACTTCGATCGGTTGAGCGGACTGGCCGCTAGAGCTCCATATATCGGCAAAGTTTTTTTTATGACCACCCTGTATAAGATATTTATGGTTTATTTTTCTACATTATCTAACTTTCTTATTGCGATACAACTGTCCAGTTTGCTGTTTCATTTTTGACACACATAGGTACTACTTTATTATATCGTCGACCAAATTATACAAATCTTCAAACTATACAAATCTGATTTAGTTTTTGACACTTTCCAACAAAGTTGAAAAGTGTTTATGCATTCGGTTTGTCTGGCCGTCTGTCCGCGTTCTAACTCCCATAAATATATTCGGATTGCTATGAAATTTTTGTATGTTATTGATGTTTAGCCTAGCACGAACCCTATTGAAAATGAAGTTTTTACCATGAATAGTTTATTTACAGGGATAGTCAAAAGTTTTCTGATACATTATGGAATATGGGAAAAAATCGTTTCAAATAAATTTTAAAGGTGTTACACCCGGTCAAACAAATTCAAATTTATATGGATTCGCAAAGTGCACTAAAATATGCTGTGAAAATAATAGTTATTATTCATTTACGGGGACGCAAAAGAATTCCATTATAGAATAATAAAGGGGGGATTGTTTGCAACATATTTTAATTATGCTAAATGATTTGAAGTATCATAAAATTTATATACGGCGCGGCGCTGAGATTCAATATTTCACACGTAATATGAAGTGCATTGCATTTACAGTGACACACAAAATGTTTAAAATCATATATTGCTTTAAAAAGTTTTATTTATTTATTTATTAAAAGATTTAATAAAACTAGTCCCGATTCCCAATATGGATATCTTATGTCCACATTGGAAGTACAGTAGGTGAATCTTCGGATTCACAAAAATAGAAAGCTAAACAAAACCAACTACATTATTTCATAATATTTTGTAGTAACTGAGGTGCTTTGCATCGGTCTTCGAAGACCCACAACCGAAAATGACCCCCGTTCTAAAGTGTATGTTCTGAAGATATTTACTGTGCCCTACCCTCCCTCGCGATACTTTAGGATATATATTTTTTTATTTCCTGTCCTCTAAAATTCCATAGCAGAGTGGCTCTTCCTTACACTCTGTGTTGTAAGTCAATATGGAGCCACCTGTCCATAATAGGGACTCTTGGTTCCTTATATGGATATTTGCAAACACTTTTTTTTAATCATTTAAATTAAACCGGAATAGTTACAAGGTCGCTAATTTTAATAATGATAGTCAAATGTCCAGGGATCATGGTCACATATTTTTGGCGTCCTATCACGTGTACATATAGGGGTGAAAAAAAAATTTCTTTAGGGTGTCCATATTAGGCACAGGTACCTTAGTTGATAACAGGGCTACAGGGGCTTGCAAACCTTACTGAATATGACGGTAATTTACTTAAAGATGGTTTTTAAATAAGTGATGCATTTTCACATTGAACTGCTTTCAGTTTACTAAGAAATGTTTGTAGAATATAAATAAAATGCTATACAGGATCACGCAAAGAGTTATCTACATGGTCACTTATGGATGATAATTTCTGGAAATGTGATTTAAGTAGTTTTAAAAGTGTTTGTATTTCAACTAAATTTTAACAAAATACTGGCGTATAATAAAGGTACTAGGTAAACAACAAAAGTATTGAAGTATTTTTCCATATCTATACTAATATTATAAAGAGGAAAGATTTGATTGTTTGTTTGTTTGAATTGAATAGGCTCCGAAACTACTTGACGGATTTGAAAAATTCTTTCACCGTTGGAAAGCTACACTATTTCCGGTGAACATAGGCTAATTTTTAATTGATTTATACAAATATTTTTCTTAATAATTCAAAATTTCATTATTTTTCATACAGAATCAATTAAAATTTTTCCGATAAAAAATAACCATTTTTCTTTCCCGTTGCCAAGAAAATGTAATCTGAAATAGTAATAATAAATAAATTAAGTCTTAGTAATTATGGAACAAAACAATTTGTATAATTTTAAAATAGAAAAGAAAAATAATGAAATAGTTTACTGATAAATAAACGACTATTACTGGATTACCACGTGAGGCATAAAATCGCAATTTTGTTGTAATCGTGCCAACGTGATCCGTAGATGACATCTGCACCTAAATATTATTGGCAATATTATTGTTTATATAATTTGTTTACATTATTTGGCAATATTGATCTCCCATCGACCAAAAAACTGTCGCCAAAGTATAAGTTTAAATGTCAATAATGGATGATCGTAAATATCACATTCTTTTGACATTAAATATGTTTTGCATAATTGTTACGTCGTCAACTAATTTTAATCCGATGTTTTATCTCTATTTCTATTAATATTTTAATAATTTTTTAATTCTTTGGTTATTTAAAATAAAAATTATATCCATTTGTATAATTTGGCGAAATTGATCGATGGAATAATCAAATGGTACCAATTGTTTCTTTACACTCTATCTGGAATTAGCGTACTTATTGAGCCTCCGCCAAGTCATATGCCAAGCAGTCATTAAATCTGAGTTTTAGCCTTACTATTATATCTTTTTCATCTGCAGTTATTTTACCATCACTAAAAAAGAAATTTTTTGAATGTGAAGGAAAAATCATTGTCATGAAAAAATATTTGCAATTAATTTATCATTCATTCTAATAAAAAAAAGGTACTACTAGGTTATCCCGTCGACCAAAAAATTATCCCCAAACTATCAGATTAAATGCTAATAATGGATGATCGTGAATGTCGCATTCAATGACATTAAATACGATTCACGTGTTTAAAATGTCATTAAATGGTTTTTATTTCGACTTTTTATTAATATTTTTCTTAAATTCTACTAATTATTTGTTTTTTTTCGTTATTTAAAATAAAAATTACGTCAATATGTATAATTGGGCTATTAGTTTGGCGATTTGTATAATTTGGCGAAATTGGTTGACGGGATAGCAAAGTAGTATAAAAAAAAGAAATAAAAAAGTGGATAAGTGTGATTGGCAATCGCACACAGGGATTCGTTTAATATCTTTTTCAAAACACTTTTTTTCATTAAATTAACAAATGAAAAATGGTTTTTCGGCGCTATTTTGGGATTTCTTCGCTAATCGCGCCAACCAGAACAAAATATTAACAGAATATTCCCCTAAATGTTGCCTTGATCGCATAGATTTGTTCATTTCTCTATCATAATCTGCAGATTTAGTAAAACTACACAAGTAAATAAAATTATGAATAAAAGTAAAATATTTCAAAGCTTAGCATAAATTTAAGGGAGACCAAATTGGTCACCAGAGGCGGATCTTAATTTAAATAAATAATCTATATATATAAAAGGAAGTTTGGATTTCGTATTAATCACAGCACAAAAAAATCTACCGAACCAAAAATCTTGAAAATTAGGGTAAAAATACGTCTAATAACATCGAGTGCCTCTAAGAAGGGATTTTCGAAAATTCCACCCCTAAGGGGGGTAAAAAAAAGAACGAACTTTTAAAAAATTCCTGAAAAATGGGCTTTTGAAGTTATTTTTCATCTGATAACATATTTTAGTGTATTTTCTCATGCTGAATCGAATGTTACTAAGTAAATTCTTTTAAATCCAGTAGTTCGTGAGCTACTTCATATTTTCCAAATTTGGCGATGACTTCGGCGCAAAAACCTGAAATTTTCAATCCTTATGTATATAGATCAGATTTTGTAGTTATTTTTTAACTGATACCATATTTTAGTGTATTTTTTCATGCTGCATCGAATGATATTAAGCAAATTCTTTTAAGTTCAGTAGTTCGTGAGATACCATATATTTTTTTGATTTGGCGATGTCTTCGGCGCAAAAAAGCGGTAATTTTCAACCTATATATATAAAAGAAAGTCTGGATTTCGTATTAATTATCGTACAAAAAAATCTATTGAACCTAAAATTTTGAAAGTGAGTTCTATAATCAGTTAACGTGATTATGTAAGCTACATTTAATTATCTCAATATATATAAAACGCAAAGTGAAATTTCACTCCGGACGCTTATAACTTAAGTTCTACTAGATAGATTTTAATGGAACTTACATTGTTAGTTGGATAATTATTCAGAAATTTTGTAACAAGTGAAATATAGCATTCTACGTTGTTTAATTGAATACTTATGGAGATGTTTTAAATCAGATGAACACAATTACAAAAGGTTGGTTTTAATTTAAAGGTTCCGCTGAATGAATTTTTATGTGATTAAAATTGTTAACATGTTGAGAGCTACGTCATTCATTGGTGACTAACACTGAACTTTCCGTTTAGATGACTTACTTTTCACCGATGACAGACAGTCTAAAATACGATATAAAACTAAAAATTACTATGATATAAAAATTTCGTTTGATTCAAAGTTTCTTTAAAAAAACTGACCAGCGTAGCGGGCGAAGGCTGCTAGTATTGTATAAATTGGTGAAATAGAAATTTTAACCTGTTAGGCGTTTTCTTGCTAAACTAAACTTCCGCATTATATAGTATGTATATCAACTGGCAGATCAAATACAGGTCTGTTCAAAAGTATTGAAATACATATTTGGCTATGGATATAGTAACACCTTATTTATCTAAATAACGAAGTTTTGTTAAAATTTTTAGGAAGTGTTGGAAAGTGTTTCATAATATATGCTTAACGCATGATTTTTCTTACTTGTTTTAAATAACTAAAAAAACAAATAAATTTGTAAAACTCTACTAAAAATACTAATGAAAAGTTGAATTAGAAATCATTTGATGACGTAACAAACGCGTGTATGGTGTTTAATTTCAAGTGATCATCCATTATTGGCATTTAATCTTATAAGTTTGACGATATCTTTTTGGTCGACGGGATAATCAAGTAGTACCAAATTTTACCAATATATTTATTCGTTCATTATTTAAAATAAAAATTGTCAGATTGTATAATTTGGCGAAATGTTTGGCAATTTGTATAACTTAGCGAAATAGTTCGACAAGATAATCAAGTAGTACCTTTTTTATGTTAGTTGATTACCTAAAAAAAATACATATTTATTTATTGTTAATGTGGATAAAGTTTGGTAAGAAAGTACGTTGCCAAGATTGAAATCAAACATTATCGATGTTAGGAACAAAGTGATGGCAGTTTGAAATATTGCAAAATTTATGAGATTAGTTACGTATCAAGAAACTTATTGCATGATTGCAAAAATTTATGAAATATGAACAGAATGTTTTAAAAACTCATTTATATTCATCCAGTCGGTTAATTTTACTAAATCAAATACCATAAAAAAAAAAAAAGAATCGGAAATTGTTACGTCAAACGTTGCAAATGAGGTGATATAACTCATTTTATAAATATTCAGATCTTGGTGCAATAACTGCTGTGCTCTTATGCAAAGAGGCATAAATATAAAGTTTATTATGATTCTATATACTATTACATTCAGTCATACGGCAATAATAGCACTCAATCTTAAATAGGACGTCATTACCACGGCACCGTAGAATCATGATCTGTCATGTGATATCATTGAATTAAGTATATGTGATAGGATTTAATAGAATGAAGAAAACTTGTATTAATATCGTTTGAAGTTTTGATTAGATTTTCTTAAAATTTAAAATGACTCGCCAAAATTCTGCAATGATTGTAGATATTAAATTTCAAATTCCTCGGTTTGGCACCTTATGCTTTATTAATGCGTTATTATATGCGGACAGACAGACGACGATTTTAGATGCTCCATATTTATATTGTTACAAACGTACCTAAAAGGTATGTCTTCCTATTTCACAACAAATTATAATATAACATAACGTAACAACTTTTACGCACTTGTATTCAACTAAACCTGTTAGCCTCTGATGCTATTTCTTTCAGACAAGCTAAAAGGTGTCATGTAAAAAATTGTGGCCCACTTTTACTTACCTATCATACGTAGTATAGGGTAAGTCTTGCAATCGTTTTGAACACATCGAAAATACAAATTTTTGATGGATTTACACGTTTCAGATACTAGAAATTCCGAAAAACATATTTTTAGAAAAAAAAAAAAAAAAAAAAAAAAAAAAATTGCCGTTCCTCTGTTTGTCTGTACACGCTTTATCTCACGAACAAATGGAGATAGAGACTTAAAATTTTGTATGTACTTAGTAAGTAGGAATAGTAGTAGCGAAGCCTATTTAATATCCGTAACCTCGATTATCTGGAACTATTTTTTTCGGACTCTCGAAAAATTCGTTCTGATGAAATGTCTATAAAAACTTTCGATTTTTTTTATTTTAAGGAAAGGGTGTAAAAAACAACAAAATAACACAAATTTTGCATCAAGAACGAAGTCGGTCGGATTAATAGTTGTCGAGATATTTGTAATCCTGTTTTCCACATTCTTCGATTTTTCATGACCTGTATTTTCTTCAAATTTCAATTCAAAGATATGTTTTTATTGGAAATGAGACTCTTAATCTGACGCAGTAAAATGTTAGTTAATATGATTATTGTTTTTGGAGTTATAAGGATGTTTCTTTTACGCAATCCGGTATTACTTGTGTAGTTTGGTATTTTACATAATTTGTCGAAATGGGTTCATCAGCAATTCATTAATGGAGCATTACTATGTATATTAAGAATATTTAAATGTACGTTTAAATTTTGTTTTGGAATGGCAATGCATTTTATAAATAGTTTTCACATATTATATTTTCACATATTATATTATGCATATCCATGATGGGTAAGTATTACGGTGGCCCCCAACTACTAGTTTCGTAATCTGGCCGTTAAAACGAGATATTCATACAATTTTATTGTTAAAATGCATTTCCTTTTTCTCAGAGTCTATAAAAAAGCGTTTAAACTAAAGAAATAATCCGATTTTGATGAATCTAGTCAATGAAAAAATAGCACGTCAAATTTTATCTCTTTATTATTCCGCAATTCCAATGTCTCAGAGAGACATTGCTAATCAATTGGTTATTTCACGCCGTTCTATTTGCTATTATATTGATAAACACAAGGAAAATGAAGTTAGTTCATTGCATTCTAAACGGGGTCGCCATTCTAAAAAAACCTCTATCGATTTTTTTTTTTTTTTTTTTTTTATCGGGGACGAAACTGAATTCTGCAATGGCAGAATCTACATTCAACTTGTTTTTTTTTTTTCTTTTTTCATGTAGAAATGAAATTTTATTCTCAAATCACTTAATGATTTAAAAAAGAATTATTATTATTTATTAGAGCTTTGAGGAGTAGGTTAGAGGTCTGCACGGGCCGGGCCGCGGCCCGAAGTCCGAGCCCAGCCCGGCCCGCGGGCCGGGTTCGGGCCGATTTCCAATAATGGCATTCGGGGCGGGCCGGGCTCGGGCCTTACTTCTGAAGACTCGGGCCGGGCCGGGTCGGGCCTAGTCACCAATCTTTCGGGCCGGGCCGGGCTCGGGCCTTAATTTTTTTGCTGGACGGGCCGGGCCTAACTTTTTTTTCCGTACGAAGCCGAGACTGATTCCATTCTTCCTAGTTTTCATGGACCAAAATAATCAGTTCCTATTGAATCTTCCTATATGAAAATCCTTTTCTCGACTTTTTATAAATCAGTAATATTTGGCTTTGTCCAAATATGTTTGCAAAAATGGCATATACTTTTAAGCCGTCATTATTCTACAATTAAACATTAGAATTTATTCCTTTTAAAGAATCGTAGATTACTAGGCGTTTTAAAATAGAATTAAACACACACACACACACACACACACACAAAAAAAAAAAAAAAAAAAAAAAAAAAAAACATGATTATGACGGAATTTTTTTTTTAAACTGAAAACTGAAAATTTCTTTTAAAATGTTCATCCATGCAAAATGAATACAACAATACGGAAGAAAAAAATACATTAAACATTTACATCTGTTAAGAAGGGAATGTATTTTTTTTTTTTTTTTTTTTTTCGTTCCAAAGCGATTTCGTCTTTGGAACTTTTATCATATATCGCTTTATCAACATTTTGTCTCCATTACAGGGAATATGGATTAATAATACTAGTGATAACTGAAACATTTACATACAGCAAACAAAGATTCATTTAAAAGCGTAAATATCGCAGACTAAGGCACTTCTGCATAAATGGAGATTATAAACATGAAAAAAAAAAGACTAATATATTTTTTTTTGGTCAGAACTCTTCCATAAGATTAAAGATCAATGTTCTGTAGAAATTCACTTGAGCCGGGCCGAGTTCGGGCCGAATTTTAAACTTTTTTCCGGACCGGGCCGAGCTCGGGCCGAAATTTTAACTTTCGGGCCGGGCCGGGTCGGGCCAATATTTTTTTCGTTCGGGCCGGGCCGGGCTCGGGCCGAAATTTTAATATTCGGGCCAATATTTCTTTCGTTCGGGCCGGGCCGGGCCCGGGCCGAAATTTTAACTTTCGGGCCGGGCTCGGGCCTGGAAATTTCGGCCCGTGCAGACCTCTAGAGTAGGTGCTGCAGCAAAAAAGTTTGTTGTTTTAAGTATAAATGACATTTTCAGTTATCATCTGCATACAATAAGTACTATAGACAATATTCCTGTGAGGTCACGGCGATTTTTATAATCTCGAATCGAAAGAAAGACGTTAATCGAAAGAAAACGTCTACATTGTTAAAATCGTTTTGCTGCAGCGTCACTCCATCGCTTTTATAGAAAACGGTTACTTTACAATGTTATGGAGCACTTTCATTGGTCATAAAAGAGATATTCTATAAAAGCGGTGAAGTGATGCTGCAGCAAATTGGTCAAATTTTTAACAGTGCATAGGTAATAAATTTCTGAATTCCTAAACTAGAATTTCTAGTTTCTTGTTTTCTGTGTGACGAAACTGTAATGAATCGGTTCAGTAGCGAGAAAATTATTGCTTGATTTTTTTTTTTTTTTTTTTTTTTTTTGAATAGGCTTTATAAACTATCATTATAGTTACTAAAACTAACCCCTTGTGCTCGGCTCTATTGGCAGAGATTTCGAAATAAGTTTGACCACGAGAATATAGGGAAACATTCTTGTCCACACACTTGTTCAGAGTGTTTTAGAGATGTACTACACCGTCAAAACCACTTGAAATATGATTGTTCAAAAAAAAAAAAAAAAAAAAAAAAAAAAGTTGGAAATTGCACGTGAACGTAGCAAATGAGGTGCGTTCGTACGATAACGAAGTTTTTAAAATATTCAGATCTTGCTGATATAGTAGAACGTACTTCGGATACAGTATAGTAGTCGAAATCTTTGTGTTTCTCTAAATATGCAGGAAGCATATACACCTCAGCAACGAATATCTTATTCATAAAATGTTAAATAGTTGAATATAATTAAAACACGCCCCAAACAATGTTTCCCCGTATAGCATTATGTAGTGGAATACTTTTGTGTGGCCCTGTAATTTAATAATAAAAATTATTTATATCACAGATTGTACGGAAAGCATATTTTAGTATATATTTCATAGATTCATGCTAATTATATTATGTTCGAATGAGTGTAACATCATTAAAATGCATTCGAAACTTTTTTCTCATTGACCGTAATGTAATGGAATACTTTTGATTGTCCCTGTAAATGATCTATGAATCCGACTTTCATAACATTTGAAATGACTCAACAAAATTACGTAATAATTATATGTTTTAAATTTCAAACGATTAAAATGCATTTGAAACTTTTTTCCCCATTGACCGTAATGTAACAGAATCCTTTTGATTGTCCCTGTAATTGATCTATCCATCTGATTTTCATAAAATATGAAATGACTCGACAAAATTATGTTATAATTATGTATTTTAAATTTCAAGCGATTCGGTTGGGTAGTTTTTGCGTTGTTATATGCGGACAGACAGACGGACGGACAGACGGACGGACTGAGCGACAGCAATAGGTGCTACGTATTTACATAATTACGAACGCACCTAAAAAAAGGCAAGGACTGGAGAAGTTTCCATGTCGAGCCGCAATTGTTTGGCCGAATTCTGACCCTAACTATTCCACGGTTGCAAATGCAGCTTCATGCCAAAACCACACATTTCATCTCTTTTTTTTTTTCTGGACTCTGTTGTTTGTTTGAAACGTATTTTAAGCTGATATGCGGAGTTGAGTTGCATGTGACGACGTCACTGATAGAGTCTATTCTTAATAGAAGATTTTAGAACTCTTTTGTAAAGGGAACTCGAATTGATAGGGATTACATGAAGCTATTTTTTTCCAGAGCCACAATTTAGAATCTGGATGCCAGAGACATATTTTTTTTTTCTTAGTGTAATATTAGGAAAATCACGCTCGCAATTCTATTTTAAGTGACAATACAATATTTTAAAAACTCACTTATAATTTCAATAATTATACATTACAATAGTACAATAATTTCAATGCATTTTTCTCCCTAGCCTGTTGCTAAGCATTTCGTGCCGTTGTATCCCACTTGAAAATAAAAATAAATTTAAGGATGCAACAAGTGTCACTTGCCAAAATAGGCTAAATAGCTATGAAACAGCATCACTGAAACGTTTCAAAAGTTTAAAAGTAGAAATGTTAAACAAAGTAAAGAATGCAATACTCGTTTTATCAATTTATAATTAGTTTATTGTTAATTGACT
The DNA here is from genome assembly GCA_964019185.1 of Maratus speculifer. NCBI lineage: Eukaryota > Metazoa > Arthropoda > Arachnida > Araneae > Salticidae > Maratus > Maratus speculifer. Next base: position 23,894,857 of record OZ025289.1, on the reverse strand, counting down.
GGCGATTATACGTTGAGAAATCAAAATCAAAATACTTAGAAAACAGTTTAAATAATGTTCTATATTTTTCTGCTGTCCAAACTCATAAAAAAACAGGGCAAAAAAGACCTATTTTAATAAACCCACTTATTTGTATTTTCTAAAAAACCTTTAAAAAAAAAAAAAAAAAAAAAAAAATCCTAAGGATTTTTTTTATAATAGAGTCCGGTGTGTATTATAAAGGAGATTTTTGGGAAAGAATAGGAATTGCAGGCAAAAAAAAAATTAGATGTGATTTTCCAGATGAACAGGAAATGTTAATAAAAGAGTATTTTAAAAATATATATACACAGTCCAGTCATATTAATTTGACCACCTTGAGATTTTAGTCATTATGTTAAATATCTGAACAAATACATGAAGAATTATTCGGAAACTCCACATGTGTAAGAAGATTTGTACAGGCCATAATTTTCCGTGAAAATTTTATCAAAATATAATTTGCATAATGTGTTAGCTAAGTGTATATAGAGCAATTTTTTTGGAAGTCTCAAAAACATAGCTTTAAAATTCTGAAAGTTATCATCGATTAAATAAGTTCAAAATCCATTATTTCCAAAACGAAGCAAAAGGATGAGGGGCTGTATCCATATATTCATTGATTAGTGCCAATAAAGCATTAGACAACATTGCACTTACTGCTATATTTGGATATATCTCTTCATCCTTTTTGCATCCTTTTGGGAAAAATGGATTTTGAGTGAATTCTATAGATGGTAATTTTCAGAATTTTAAAGCTGCGTTTTTGAGACTTTCACAAAAGTTGCTCTATACATTTAGCTAACACATTATGCAAATTATACTTTTATACTTGCTTTCACGCATGTGCAATGAAAAATTATTTAGTAAACCTGCTCACTATTCATACATTTTTTATTATTTTTTAATTCTTATTACATGCTGTTATGTGCAATGTCGTTTGTCATGTTTTTTGAAAAGAAAATTTCTTTATAAGAATTCGGCAAATTATAAGCAAAAAACTTGGCAAAATTCCGACTGCTTTTATGAAAACCTTGATTTCTCTACGACTATGCATACTATCCGCACAAAAATGAACACAACACATTACAATAAATCATTTAAACATAATCTATAGTTTGAACATCTTTGCTACATTAGTTTTGACAGGGTTATTCAAAAGATGTTCAATATTTTTTAATTTGTTGACGGTCCCCTATGGGATTTCAGGAAAAAAATTTCGCGTAAATTTATGATCTGTACTAATTTTCTTACACACCTGGAATTTCAGAATAATTCCTCATGTATTTGTACCGATATTTAACAAAATGACTAAAATCTCAAGATGGTCACATTAACATGACTGGATTGTGTATTATTAAAATAATAATAACTACTTACATCATATTCGTTGCGAACGTAAAACAATCTATATTTTAAGTGCGATTTATTTTATGATAATCTCGATAACAAGCGAAAGCAAACTAGATAATAGCAATGCGATTTATATTGTGCCAAACCGCATTCAGTAACATGCATACGCCAATTGGAAAAAGTCACACTCCCTGTTGGCGAAGACACTCGAAAGCTAATGCTAATCCTATGAGGCCTACAGGGAAACAGAAAGGATTTCATTACATGATGGCATAGGAGGAAACATTGTTTGGGCCGCTTTTTAATTATACTAAACTATTTCAGTTTTTATGAAATTGATATACATTACTAAGGTTTACGACAAGTTACTTCCTGTAGAATAGAAAGCAGATAGTACTGACAGGCACACACAAAAAATTTTAGCTACTATACTGTAATCGGAAGTACTATACCCTATTATGCCAAAATTTGAATATTTTTAAAACTTCATTATTGTATGAACGCACCTCATTTACTTCGCTTGACATGAAATTTCCGACATGTTGTTGCGGATGAGCGATATTACCTCTATAAATCATAAATCTCAATTTCACGATACACCAATCAAAAAGCGTTTGAACAACTCGCAAGGCGATAACATTTTGTTGATGGAAAGAAAAATAATAAGGTCAAAAATAAAACTTGGTCAGTACTGTGAAACATTTAAATAAATAAAAACAACGTTTAAAGCTGCAAAATATTTTATCTCTTGTTGCAAACTAGCTTCCGTATGCATTGCGTACCGTCATGATAAAAATAATCTTCTATAATAATAAAGAGACAAGTTTGTAAATGTGTCAGCGCTGTTCTGAAGAGACCGCTGCAAGTGGAAGGTACCTGTATACATGAAGTTTTGCACCTCGAAGCCCGATTTTTAATTTTTTCATTAGACTTTTAATTACATTTTTTTGGCGATTTTTAGTGTTCTTTTTATGTTTTGAGGCGATTTTTTTGCATTAGTGAAAGAAATATCGTTTCACTCTTTTAACTCAACATCTTTTAACTAATATAAGAAAGTTAATTCGGAATTCGCACAGTGATTTTTGAATTTTTGACGTATTTTTAATGCGATATTTTGTATGTTTTCGCATTTTACGGCTATTTTTTTTTACATTAATAAAAAGAAAACTGTTTCAAACTTTCAGCCTAATTTACCAAGTTTTGTCTGCTATGATTTTTGAATTTCGGCGACTTTCAACGCGATTTTCAATACGATTTTGGGTGTAATTTTTAATGATTTTTCGAGTGTTTTTTGCGTTTGACATCGAGTTTTTGTCGTTTTTGTAATTATTATAGATTTTTGTATGGATAATGGTCTTATTTATTTTTGAATTGCATGTAAAAAAGGCAAAAACCATAAAACTAATGAATCAACACTAAAGGAATTATTTAGAATATTCACAGTAATCTTCTATAATAATAAAGAGACAAGTTTGTGAGTGTGTCAGCGCTGTTCTGAAGAGACCGCTGCACGTAGAGTTACAAAATTTGAAGGGAAGGTACCTCTATACATGAAGCTTTGCACCTCGAAGCTCGATTTCTATTTTTTTATTAGTTTTTTATTATTTAATTTTTAGGTGATTTTTAGCTTTCTTTTTTTTATGTTTCGAGGCGATTTTTTCACATTAGTGAAAGTAATATGATAATAAAAAGTGAAAGTAATTAGTGAAAGTAATATGGTTTCATTCTTTTAAACGAATATAGTAAATTTAATTATCTTTTAATAAAGTTTATTCGGAATTCGTACAGGAATTTTTGAATTTTTAACGATTTTTTAATGCGATTTTTAGTTTTTTTCGCATTTTCCGGCTATTTTTTCGACATTAATAAAAAGAAAATTGTTTCAAGCTTTCAGCCAAATTTACTTAATTTTTCCTGTTACGATTTTTTAATTTAAGCGATTTTAAATGCGATTTTCTGTGCTATTTTCGATCTGATTTTTAACGATTTTTCGAGTTCTTGTGCGTTTAGCATCGATTTTTGTCAACATGAGAGATTTTTGTATGCATCATGATCTTATTAATTTTTAAATTGCATGTAAAAGAGGCAAAAACCATAAAATTAATGAATCAGCAAAAAAAGGAATTATTTAGAATATTCACAGTAATCGATACATATAAAATAAGATATGTCTGCCTGCTTGACCGCAAATAACGCCGAAATTATAACACCCAGGTCTCTAAAATTTTCTACATGTATGGATGCTAACACTAGAAAGAGCACTTCTCATTTTTAAATTTATATTTATATGTATTTTTTTTTTAATTAAAACTTACTGGGTAAGAGAACATTTGAAGCTTTCCACCAATCTATGGCAACGAAACAGCCAGGTTAGAGGGTATATGCAGCTAGCCACCAATCCGCGGCAAAGAATAAAACAGCCAGTGAGAGTAGGCGGTAAATATGAGATTTAACGATTGCATTTTACGGCTGAATTCTAGCTACAAATTGCACACGCATTTGTTCATTTTTCCTGTTTTGATGATTTTGTTTTTCTTGATTGATTTACAATCGATTTTCAAAGTTTATCCATGGCACCATCCAAAAAAAAAAGTAGTAAATTACGTAATTATTCCTTTTATGTTTTCTTAGGGTTTGTTCAGATGTGCAGCGCACGTCACGCACGTGCTCAGGAGATTTTGCATGGAGTAGATTTCATTGAAGAAAGGAATTTTAAAATAATTCAATTATTGCATTAGTTTTGTGGTTCAAAACAGCTAAAATCAACGACTATAGTTCTTTATCTTTCCAAGACATAGTTTTCGTAACAGAAAAACATACACGTGTCCACTCAGATGAAATTTAAATTATTCTAACATTTAAAATATTCTCCAGATTAAATTTTAATTTTCTTCTATTTTAGTATGAATGGCGAATTTAACTATTCACAATTTGTTTGAAAACATCTATGGTCCCAGGCAATGCCGGGCGAATCAGCTAGTAATCAATAAGAAAATAATTGATTAAAAGACATGTTATTGGCTAATAAGGCTTTATCACTAAAATCGCTTCTTCTACATATATTTCATGTCTGAGCCATCCTATTTTGCCCTGATGATGGTACATTATGGTTGCCGAAACGAACTTACAGCAAGAAATAAAGTGTTTTGATGTTTTAAAAGCTATTATTTATTTATATTGTATTGCGCCAAGTAATTCCTTATTGTAACTCTGTAATATAATTGCAGCAGTGTGTCCATCTGTACTCTTATAAATGTAAAATTGTCGAAATCTCTTTTTTTACAAACATTTTAAGCGTACACTGTGCAAGAAAAGATGTACAGGTACAAAACTAATTTTTGTAAAGCTACACAATTCTGCAACTTTACAAACGAATCTACTAAAATTACAGTTATCTTACTAAATTTTTATCTGAAACCTGGGTCGGAAATACATAATATATTCTAGGCATTCCATGTTTTCTAAAAAATTCTTAATAACTTTACAGATTTTTTGATTGTCAGTGCAAATCTGTATACATTACACGAATTATTACTGTTGTCATTACATAAAAATCCCTACAAATCCAAATTTCCTAGAAAACTTTTAGTAAGTTTACAGATTTTTTTTACTGTGTACATTAAATTTCTTTTTCTTTTTCAAGCTTTCATCCAAACATATTTTACCTTTTCAACTACGGAAGAATATCCAACCTATTTAGACGAAAGTTTAGCTAATGTAATAAACTTGTTTCAAAAAATGATAATGTGTATCAACCTCAGGTATCTGATATGTACACTATATATTAAAAAAAATTCCTGTAAATTTACCAAGCTCTTTCTAGGAAATTGGCATTCCAAGAACTTTTCATGTAATGGTAACAGCAAAATTTCATGTAACAGAATTGGTGACAGGAATTTTTGTTGTTACCTTTACATGAAAAGGTCTATGAATTCGAGTTTCCTCGGAAAAATCCAATAACTTTACAGATTTTTTTTCTTTCTTTTTTCTTTTTTTTTTTTTTAGTGTATGTATTATCATATAGATATAAAATGCTCTGAACCGGTTTTGGAAGTGACACTAACTTTATAAAAATACCTGTGACCAAAATCGGAAAATATCAAGGAGCGATCTTGATAGGGATCTCAGCTGTCTAATGCAAAAGAAAATTAAAGATGTTAAAATGTGAAAGAAAATTAGAAAAATCCCTCTCCTCAGGAAAAGCATTAGCTCGCGAGTATCTTCGTGGGAATCATTAAGAGTTAGCGATTAATAAACGACAAAAAAAAAAAAAAAAAAAAAAAAAAGCATCCCTATATACACATAGTCTGTTGCAATTTTCATTGATATATCTTTGTTATAGTTAAGAAGACGACAGCAGTTGTGAAATCCCGTGTAAAACAATTGATTATGATGCACCGTTCCTTCGAGAACTAGTGAAGGGGGTTTCAGTATTTTTTTGGGGAATTAAGTGAAGCGATTTCAACATTTCTGAAACTTGTAAATACGCTCAAATTAATATGTAAATTTTACACGTTATTTAGATTTAATCCGAGTATGATTGTTGTTAGGAACAATGAATGCAATAATGAAAAAAACATCAAAATTGACTATCGTTTCTATTCAATTTCTCTCTTGCCTTATAGGTTGGAAGTTTGAACTACAATCTGAATCAGGATGAAGACCTCCTTGTCTTTGTCCAGTTTTTTCTCCAGGAGCCACCATGTAAGTATGGTGGTAAGTCTCGGTAAGGCAGCTTCGTGGCCTGCCTATGATGGCGGGGACTTCATCCCGGCTCCAGAAGAAACCTGGGATGAAGAAATGGAAGAGGAAGAGTCTGTAGAAGACCGTCCTCTTTCCTCCCCGCCACCATTGCCAGGCAAGTGGTGGCAGAGAGCCTTGGCTTTCTGCTGCTGCTGCTACGAGCTTGATTATTAAATGCAAAGTGAAATTTAAGAAATAGAGTTTCTGGACTTTTTTAAATTTAGTATATTTAGCAATATATTTTTAATAGTTTAATTTGGCTATATATATATTTTTTCTTTTTTTTATTAAGTTTTCAAATTATTATATTCTATTCACATTTGCAATTTTTGAAAACAATATATACATCAGTCCACATACAGCTAACATTTATCAAAAATGTCAGAATTTGACAAAGTTCCAAATTTTTTGATTGAAATTTATTGAAAATTCAATCTTATTTTTAAATGTTTTAATGAAATTATGTAAATGTAGTAGCTTAAATTAGCGTTGATTAGTTTAGACAGTGAAACAAATTTTTATAAAAACCATTTAGTTGTTAACTGAAAATTTGTTAAAAAACGTCTAATTTTTTTTTCTTTTTTTTTAAGCAGTAAAAGAATATTTCTGCTTTTTTTTTTATCACTTTCTGTTTTAAGAAATAATTTTTTAAATTGTTTAAGATACGTAAAAGACAAATTGATATTTTTCGATTATATAGATGCCATTTTTCACATTGTACCAAATATTTAAAGTGATTTTTTTTTAAATTCACACAGTTAAGGGTGGTAATCATTTTATTTCTAGCTGTTTCTTTTTTAAGGGGACCTTGAAGATTTTAAAATGGTATTAGCGCATTTTAGGCTTTAAAAGTTCGATATGTTGCCAAACGGCTTGAAAGACAATGAAAAAGAAAAAGATAAAACAATGAATGCGGAAGTATTATATTTGTTTTGGTCTTTTTAAAATAACTTTGTTTCTAATTTTCTGTATACCAGATAAAATTCTTATTTTTGTTTATATTAGATATACATTTTTCTGAGTATGCATATTAAATAAACTATCTAAATTTTGAACAAAAATAATGTGCATATAAAACAGAGAATAGATTGCCCGACTTCTTATGCCAAAGCCATTTTCTTTATCTCGTAAGGTCTCTATGGAAAAAGAAGTTCATATTTCTCTGTGCGACTTAATATGCTGTGGCCTAATATGCATATAATTTTCTTTCGAGAATTACAAATATTTACATTTATTTTTAAAAAAATGTGCTAATTTTACGATGAATAAAACAGTAATTAATTTCTTTCATTTTTATGCGTCATTAAACTTATCTTTCCCAATATTTAGCTAGATCTGTACCAGAATTTTTTCTTAGTGCCAAGTGGCATCTTGATTGTCGAAAAGTACCATTATATTAGAGGCATGTTATTCGATCGTACAAACGAAAAAGGATAAGTAAATAATTTTTATTATTTAAAATTAATAATACAGACATTGTTTTAAATAAATGCTGTAAGTGGATACGAGTGTATTGTTTTGCTTTAGTTAATTAAATACTTTTCTTGCATTTAAAAATCAACTTCGTAATGTACGCTGCCTTATACTTCTTATATTTATTTATTTAGTATTATATATGTCTACTTTTCATATTATATTGATGTATGTATTTATGCATCGTAAAGTACCGAAAGTAAGCCCGCATTAGCAGACAGGAAATTCTAATAATTTTAAGGAACGGTTATAATTAGAACTTTAGTGAAATAGATAGGTAAAATTAGGAGGGTAGGGTGATACATTTGGAATTTATAAATTTCCCGGGAATTATATAGCTTGCAAAATATATTAAGAGGGGAGGGGGGCTTTTATTTGGAGGAGGCATACTTTCGGTACTTTACGATATTTTATTTCTCAATGCGGATTCCATTTCTGTATATATTTAAATTCTTTATTCTGTGTATAATGTATTGCAAATACAAAATAATTTATTCGGCAATTAACTAGCTTTCTAAATTAAAATTATATATATATGTAGTTTTTAAGACAACACAGCATTTTCTATTCGGCCTGATTTTAAATCTAAATTTACCACCCATAACAATAGATCAATTTAATAGTTTTCAATCAAAAGCATTAAAAAACACTCCAAAATAAAAAAAAACATAAAAATAAAATCAAAACAAAAACAAATACAAATTCAATAAAAACAAAAACAAAAACACAAATAAAAAAACATAAAAAGTCCCCAAAAATTTAAAAACAAACCAAAACACAAAAATACACTTAAAAAAGAAAATAAATTAAACACTAAACTAAACAAAAATCAATAGTGTTAAACTTCAGCTTTAAACTTCAAACAAATAGTTGCGATTTTTTCATGGTAGGCATCTGATAACATAACTTCCCTTGCGTGGCTTCTCTTCCTTCCCTAATCTGTGTTAGCACCGAATTCAATAGTTGTAGGTTAGGCACACCACAATGTTCTGGTAGTTTTCTCTGGCTGTCCCATTCTCTGGTAACACCTCTTCGCCCATAACATCGGGCAGCTGCTGGCTTGTCTTCTGTCTAAAATTTTGCCCAATAACACCGGGCTTTTTCCATTTCTCCAGTACATTTTTTAGGGGTAGGGGGTAAATCGATTTCCCATAGTTCAATTGTATTTATGGGAAATCGATTATCATAACATTATTTAGAAATTAAAGCAATTGGGTTTTATTGGGGGGGGGGGAAATGATAAGGCTATATTTAGCTCCGCGCGCGTATAAAAAGCAGAGCTGGACAATTCTTTTCCTTTTTCTTTTTATGATTTTGAGCAAGTTTTGAAGAAGCAACTTCGGTTTGAACTCTAATTAGCAGTTAGTTAGGACAAAGAGATTGAAACTGATTGTTATGTACGCATGGTCTACTGAAATTAGATTTTAATAAATTTTATTCAATTCGTGTTCGTTCTTTTAATTCGTATGAGATCTTAATGGTAATTATTTCGCATTAAAAAGAATTTAAACAATTTGCATAGCAATCGTTAAGAAAAAGAACAAAAAAAGTAATCTGTTTGTTACTATTTGACTTTATTAGCAAAGTTTAGAGAGTACTTTATATCAATGGAACATTAAATTGTACAACCAGATTTATAAGTTTTAAGCATGATTGCTGTATTATAAACTGTTTGCCTTGAGTTTAAAAATACTTTTTTTTGTCTATAAGCAAACAAATAGTAAAACTGCTTCAAATAAGCAATTGTCCAGCTCTGCTGCCTCATCGATGAGACTCCACCTTGACGTGGTGATGAGGCTTAAGTATGCCACTTCAATGCCATCTATGTATCTATTGCAGAAATTTAAAATGCCAGTGACATTAAAATATTTTTTTTACTTTTCTATATTTCCCCGGTTAAGGATATTTTAAGAAAGTGTTGAATAATGAGCATTTTTACCTCATTATTGCTTCATGATGAAAAAATAGAAAAATCACTTGTAATGAAAAATTGTTGGCATCTAAATGTACTTTAATATCTACAAATGTGATTTAATGTATTTGACAAAAAATAAACTATTAGAAATAAACAATTTTTGAATTGTACCTTTCAGAGAATTTGATGTAATAGAAATGAAGTGGCATTCGAACTAAGAGAGTCTCAAACATTTTTTTTTTTAAATATTCTTGCTATAATGCATTTGATAAAGCACCAGCTATTAAGCGAGTACCCGAGTCAAAACAGAACAAACACTCCTCACCATCGAAACTAAAACATCATTATATTAATTTTTCAATTCCCTCTCAGCATCTACCAAAGCAATTTTTATTTTTATTTTTATTTATTTATTTTTATTTATTTATTTTTTATTTTTTTATTTTTTGATGTTTTTAGTGATTTAGTCTTCAAATAAGAAAAATGTAAGCACCTTTAACGTGTTTTGTACTGCCACTCATTGCAAGAAGCATTGGATACTGGGGTAACACTTCTTTGTCAATTTTAATTTACAAGATTTCTAAAACTAATCTGTTAACTTTAAATCGTGAAAAAAAAAGTTAGCAATTGCCTTTTACAAGTCATGGTAACCACAAAATTTAGAAAAAGTCGATGTGCCACAAATGAAGAGGGCACAAGAAAAATTAGAATGTTATAAAAGCATATCGTTATAAAAACAAATGTTTTTAGCTCCCCCACCGTCATTACCTCCCCAAATGTATAACCTCAAACATAACCTGAATTTCTTCCGTGTTGAATTTATACTAATATTATAAAGAGGTTATGTTTATGTGTTTGTTGGTTTGTACAAGTAATTTTTGGAACTACCAAACTGATTTAAAACGTAATGGTAGCAAAATAGTGGTGATCATCCCTGCTTCAATATAGGCTATATTTTATGTCGGTAACCTGCATAAGTTATATTTTAGCCGTATTTGTATTTTATGTCGGCTCTTGAAGCCCAAAATCGGGCAGGATGCAAAAAACTTTCTGAAGTTCATATTTCTGTAAAATAATTATGGCTAGAAATTTGAAAATTAGTGCAGTGGTTACTTTTAAGATGTAAATACTTTCTATGAAGGACTTCTAGAAAATTCGAAATTCAAAAGGATTGTATTAAAATTTTCTAAAACTTTTAAAAATACGATTTATTTGGAGCTGTTGGGGTTAGAAACTTAAAATTTAGCATGGTTGTTACTTTAAGATAAAAATGCTCTCCCAAAGCTTTTTTTTTTTTTTTTTTTTTTTTTTATTATTATTATTATTATTATTATTATTATTATTATTATTATTAGTTAACAAGATGTGCTAGCAAAAAATATTCTAAAATTGCAATTTATTTGATACTGTTGTAATTTTGACTAATGTTTAATTTCAGATATAAATGTCGGTTTTTCAAACGGTTTTCGAAAAAATTCTATATTTAACAGAGTAGAATGAGTTGAAAGCGTTTTAAATTATGATTTACTCAGGACTTTTGAGACAAGAAACTCGAAATTTTTCATGGCTGTTTCTTTAGGGATATAAATGCTCGTTTACAAATGTTTTCTTTTATGAAAATGCGCTCTAAACTGTACAAGCAAAAAGCGTTCTAAAATTGTGATTTATGTGTTTCAGTTGTTATAGAAGATTGGAATTCAGCAGAGTGGTTACTTTTAAAATGTAAATGCTTCCAAAGAACAGTTCTAAAGGAATATTATTTAAAAAGGTAAAATGTGAGGAAAGACATTTTAAATTATGTTTAGTTGCAACTGTAAAAGCCAAAAACTTGAAATTTATTATTGCTGTTAGCTTATGGGCATATATGCTCGAGTAGAAAATTTTTCTGAAAATTTAAAATTTGTAAGGATGTGAAAGCAAAACCCCTTCTGAAATTGCGATATATATCTTACAGTTTGCACAGAAGCCTGGAATTTAGCATGGTGGTTACTTTTAAGATGTAATATGCTTGTTCATTGTATTAAAAAAAATCGAAGTTTAATCGAGAAATAGGAAAGCTCTAAATTGCTATTTAGTTGAATTTTTTTAATTACTATTTTTAAATTTAATTTAGTGATTATTTCAGGGTTTTCGCTGCCGCTCGCCATTGCGCCAAATTGCGACAAAATGCTTCATTTGGCGAGTAAACGAATAATCAGATTCGCCAAATCGCGAGTGCTCAATTCCTGATCTTTTATGTGTGTGGTTAAAGTTGAGATTTTTATCCACGTTGAGTTCGCTCTAAATCTTCAATCGCACCGTGCCATTTACATTATTATTTATAGAGGTACTTATTCATCACCAATCCAGTTTAAGAACAGCAAAAGACATAAAAAGGGTTATACATAAGTATTTCCCTGTTGTTAGTTTATCACTATGCCTGCGTCGGTAAAATCAGGAACAAAATTACTTGCATCAATCGCCAAATCGAGAAACTTTTTGCTGAAATCCGGCGTTAATTTTGCCATTTATCATACTGTATATGAATTGCATGCAAAATATCATTGCCCAGTCTCAATTTTTCTATCGGTTATAGTCACAATCTGATAGCAATTTACCGCTAAAAGAAAGTTTGAAACATTTATACATTTAAGAGACATTTAAAATGTACGTTTTTTAATTGTTTATGTAGCATTATATGAATTGTTATTTTCTAAGCGATGACAAAAAAAATTATGTTATTTCAGAACATAGTGTAAACAAGTTGGAAATTGCACGTGAAGCGCAGCAAATGAGGTGCGTTCATACGAGAACGAAGTTTTAAAAATATTACTCTCATATATCAATCTCATAAAATTGTAAATAGTGAATTACAATTAAAACGCGCATCAAACAATGTTCTCCCTATACCATTATGTAATGGAATACTTTTCTGTGGCCTTGTAAATCAATAACAAATGTTCTTTGCACCACAAATTATGTATCATGTATATTATAATATGTACTTTATAGTTGCATATAAATTTTATTAAGTTCGAATGAGTGTAACACCATTAAAACGCATTTTAAACATTTTCCGTCATTGACCGTAATGTAACGGAATACTTTTGATTGTCCCTGTAAGTGATCTATGCATCCGATTTTCATAAAATGTGAAATGACTCGACAAAATTATGTAATAATTATGCGTTTTAAATTTCAAACGTATAAAATACATTTGAAACATTTTCCCTATTGACCATAATGTAATTGAATACTTTTGATTGCTCCTGTAATTGATCTATGCGCCCGATTATCAAAAAATTTGAAATAACTCAACAAAATTATATAATAATTATGTATTTTAAATTTCAAACGATTAAAATGCATTTGAAACTTTTCCCCCTATTGACCGTAATGTAATGGAATACTTTTGATTGCCCCTGTAATTGATCTATGCATCCGATTTTCATAAAATTTGAAATGACTCGACAAAATAATGTAATATTTATGTATTTTAAATTTCAAACGATTCGGTTGGGTAGTTTTTGCATTGTTATATGCGGACAGACAGACGGATGGACGGACAGAAGGACGGACGGACAGACGGACGGACTGAGCGACCACTATAGGTGCTACGTATTTACATAATTACGAACGCACCTAAAAACGGATGCAATAAGGGGTTAAAGGTAGATTTTTCAGTGTTTCATGCCGAATCTAATTTGCTAAAAAATTTTTTTGATTTGGCTACTGTTTTTCATTTTTCATTCGCCAAAACTCTAATGTTGATCAAAAGCCAGCGAGAATCCTGTATTTATTTCAAGGTGCGGATGCACAGTATAAGTAGTATATATATATATATATATTTATATATACTACTATATATATATATACATACTACTATATACACTACTATACATACATACTATACATACTACTATACATACTACTATATATATATAATCTAAATTCAAAGTTGAAAAATGAGCAGGAAACGTGCCAAAAAAAGTTTATTTAAAGTGATAAGGATAGAAACTTAAAATTTGGCATGCATGATATATTTTATAACGTAAATGCTCTCACAGCACAGTTTTTCAATATTCGAAATTTAAAAAGGTGCAGATGAATAAAATTAGTTTCTATAAAACTGTGATTTTTAAGATAGTGCTGGGAACTTAAACATTAAAACATGAATTTTATTCCAAATCTTTCAATACTTATGCTAACCGTGCTAACTTTTACACTTTAAAACGAGTCCGTCGATGTATCAGAAATGTAAAATTTGGCATGTGTTATGAATGCCTCCTTGGTTTGTAAATCAATTTTTGTTACTTAATTGCTGTTGGCAACGACCTTTTTTTTTTTTTTTTTTTTTTTTTAAATTTGACAGACGATTGTTTATTTTTCTGTAGTAGAATGTTTTGAACCGAGTTGTTCGGCAAAAAATTGAACTCTCAATGAGAGACTCTCATTGAGAGTAATAATTAATATTCCTTTTTAACCGACTTCCAAAAAGGAGAGTAGGTTATCACTTCGACGCGTATGTATTTTTTTTTATGTATGTTCACCGATTACTCCGAAACTATGCATCCGATTAATTTGGTTTTGGTGTTAAATGAAAGAGCTTGCTCTCGAATTGGTACCACTTTCGTTTCATAGAAATTGGTTCCGTACTTTTTTAGTAATTAAGCAAAAACTAATATAATTAGTGGTTTTTCGCTAAATAAAAGTATTCAATAAGTTCTCTGAATACAGTGTCGACGGAATGGCCGAGCGGTCTAAGGCTCCAGATTAAGCTCTGGTTCTCGAAAGAGAGAGAGCAGGTTCGAACCCCACTCCTGACAGACATGTGTACAATAACCTTTTCCGTGTTATAATTTTTACATATACATTTTATAAATTAAATATTAATTTTTCTATTAAGAATATTTTGTATTTAACCGTTAGCACAGAGTATCAGAGAACTTTTATCAACTCAATACTTTATCAGTGAAAGAGTACTAAAATAATAGACTTGCGAAAAGTAACATGACCTTGAATAAGCTCGCCGAATAGATTGCAGTCAGGATAGCCTAGCGGTCTAAGGCGGATGATTTAAGCTTTGGTTCTCAGAAGAGAGCGTGGGTTCGAACCACACTCCTGACATACAGTGTTTCTTTTTTCGTGTTATAATTTTTTTAACCGACTTAAAAAAAGAAGAGAAGATTATGATCAATTCGACGCGTATTTATCTTTCGTTATGCTTGTTCACCGATTACACCAAAACCATCCAGCCGATTAAACTAGTATTTGTGTTAAATGAAAGAGGTTAGTCTCGAATTGGTACCACTTCCATTTCATCGAAATTGGCTAAGTACTTTTTTAGTAATTAGGCAAAAACTAATAAAATTAGTGATTTCTCGCAAATGAAAAGTAACATGGACGTTGAATAGGTTCAAAGACCGGAATGCAATCAGGATGGCCGAGAGGTCTAAGGAGCCTGATTTACACTCTGGTTCTGGAATGAAATCGTGGGTTCTTACCCCACCCCTGGCATACGTGTGCACGACAATCTTTTCCGTGTTATAATTTTAAACCGACTTCAAAAAAGGAGGAGGAGGAGGTTATCAATTTGACGCGTATGTATTTTTTTCTATGTATGTTCACCGATTACTGCGAAACTAACCAACCGATTAATTGGGTTTTTATGTTAAATGAAATAAGTTATTCTCGAATGGTACTACTTCCATTTCATCGAAATTGGCACAGTAATTTTTCAGTAATTAGACAAAAACTAATAAAATTAGTGATTTCTCATAAATTAAAAGTAACACGGGTGTTGAATAAGCTCGCCGAGTGGAGTACAGTCAGGAAGGCCGAGCGGTCTAAAGTCGCAGGCCCCACCAGTGGCCGCGAGGTTCTGACCTCCAAACTGATAGACGGTAGATGCTGGGTTCAAACCCAATCGCGACCGTCGACCTAACCGTTTGGAGTTTTCCATGGTTTTCTTCGAACCTTGCGTAAATACGGGTTAGGTTTCCTTAGAAAGACCTCCACGGAGGGCATCCCACCCCTTAGGGCCAATATCCCACAGTGTAGATAATTGTCCGACATAAATACAAAAAAACTAAAGTGCCAGATGTAAGCTTTGGATCTCAAAATGGGGTGTGGGTTCGAACCCCATTCCTGATATAATTTACATCTATGTACAATATTTTTTTCGTATTATAATTTTTATTAATTAACTTTAAAAAAAGAAGGAGGATATTATCAATTCGACGCGTATGTATATATTTTTTTATGTATGTTCACTGATTACTCCGAAATTATCCAACCGATTAATTTGATTTTTGTGTTGAATTAAAGAGGTTAATCGAATTGGAACCACTTCCATTTCATCGAAATTTGTTCAGTATTTTTCTAGTAATCAAGCAAAAACGAATAAAATTAAGAATTTCTTGCAAATTAAAAGTAACATGGATGTTGACTAAGCTCGCCGAGTGGAGTGCAGTCAGGAAGGTATACGTGCAGTCAGATGGCCGTGTGGTCTAAGGCGCAAGATTTAAACTCTGGTTTTTGAAAGAGAGCGTCGCGTCGGTCCGAACTCCTTCCTGACATACGTGTATAATTTACAATTTTTTTTCCGTATTTTAATTTTTTTAACCGACTTCAAAAAATCATTAACTTTTAACTAAAAAGAGAAAAATAAACTTTTCTACCAAAAATTGAACCGACTTCAAAAACAACTGCAAAGTGAAAAATATTTTTTTTAGATAATAGTAATAAGAAATTAAATTAAGAGCGTAGTATTTACCATGCGTATTATTATATTTATGTACATTAATTTGATTTTTTGGAGTCGGTGCCAGCCAAGTCAGTTTCAAAGTTAAAATTGAGTATCCAATGCAAATCGTAAAAGAATAAGGTTAATTTTTTAAACTAAATATTAAATCGTAAAAAAACTCTTAGATACTTGGATGTGTGGCGATTGAAAATTACATGTAACTTGGCTTGACTGGCACCGACTCCAAAAAATCAAATTAATGTACATAAATGTATTAATACGCATGGTAAATACTACGCTCTTAATTAAATTTCTTAATACTATTCTGTAAAAAAATTATTTTTCACTTTGCAGTAGCTTTTGAAGTCGGTTCAATTTTTGGTAGAAAAGTTTATA
The DNA here is from genome assembly GCA_964019185.1 of Maratus speculifer. Classification (NCBI taxonomy): domain Eukaryota; kingdom Metazoa; phylum Arthropoda; class Arachnida; order Araneae; family Salticidae; genus Maratus; species Maratus speculifer. Next base: position 23,878,235 of record OZ025289.1, on the reverse strand, counting down.
CAGACAGATTATATGTGACAGAAATTGCGCTTTATTCGTGATCAGCGTTTTATGGAAAACAATGTTCACAACTTCTGGAACATTATAGGATACTTTAAAATTTTGATTTTGTTTATCGTTTGAAAATGATTGCTAATGTTGAAGTAAAGGGACAGCTTCACCTAACAGAAACGTTGTTATGCCGTATTTTTTCATGATTTCCGCAATAGTTATATTTCAAGAACCTAATGCAAGGAATTTCAAACTTCCTATAATGTTAGATTTTGATATAAATAGATGTTTTCTAAGTTTGAGTGAAACTTTCACAACCGGTGGTGCTGTTCTGTGCATTATTTTTCGTGATTCTCGCTATTCGCAAGAACTAATGTACTGAATTTTCCCTTATTTCGTATTTTGTTTGTCCTTGACTTTAATAGGTACTTACTAGATTTGGGTATATCCGATCAATAGGTGTCGCTGCTAAGCTTTATTTTTTGCGCATTCCGCCATAACTGTATCTCAAGAACGAATAGATTATCGTTTGATTTTGGTTGCAAATGATTCGATTTATATAAAAGAAGGTTTTGTGATTGCCGCATACTTGCTTTATTTAAATACAGTCATACCACAAACTGAACTATTGGTGAAGTAATTATCGTTATCTTGCAGGAATACAACAAGAAAATAGATATTTTAAATGGAGTGAATGAATTCAAGAAACGTTTTATTACTGCTGGATTGCCAAGCAAGGTAAGGCAAATAAAATGTACCCATAATATGTAATTAATATTCCTTTTGTAAATAAATATATATATCTTTTTTTAATCTGAAGTTAATTTAATTGATTTAAGTACGATTCACTACGTCATTAGGATTTAATGCTTATGAACTTATATTTTGATTTGAACTTTATTCGACAATTTGCACATTATTCCAACGACTTACGCTTGCAATCTTCGATGTTATGAAGTGATATGCATCAGCATGTGATTATTTTTAAAATTTTAGTGACGATATGCTTTTTTAGAGCGGTTTAAAAACATCCGAAATTTAAAAGAGTGAAAATAAAGCAACAAACATTCTAAAGATCTTTTATGATTTATCTAAATTTTTTGAAATATGAACTTGAATTATAATATGATAGTTACTTTAAAGAAGTAAATGCAGTTATAGAACTGTAGCTAAAAATTTAGATTTTTTAAGGAACGTAAACTTAAAAAACAAACAAACAAACAAAAAAAAAAAAAAAAAACTGCAATCTACGTAATATAGTTGTTATAGACAAACTTCTGATTTTGCATGGCGGTTACTTTTAAGATGTAAACAGATTTTTAAAAAATCGAAATTTTAAATGACAAAAATCAGAAATCTTAAAATGATGACAATGTCTATTTTAAGATAGTTTTAAGACAAAGATTGTTTTGCAATTCTTTGTTAAATCAAAAACATAGCAATAAATATGAACTTTTGATAAATTTTCTTAATTGCGTTTTTAAGAAGCACAAAAAAACAGCAAATGTTTCATAATCGAGTTCGGGGCGGCCGCAAACTTAAGGGGCTGCATCAGTCGCTCTAAAAGACCCGGTCGCTAATTCTAATCCCATGTAATTTTTTTTGAATTCATTTCATTTGCATTTGCATTTCAATAACTTTAAATGATTTTTTTTTTTGCATTGGACAGCTGCGGTTCAGCTGTACCAACGCCATTTTTACTTTTCCGATTTTGCTCGCAGATTTTTATTAATGAGGACGCATTAACTTTCGGAGCCGGTTTCGAAAGTGAAAAGTATCGTAATTAAAAACACCTGAACGCATAATCAATAAAGTAAAAAAGATATAGAGATTGATCTCAGCTATCCATTGCGAAAAAAAAAAAAAATCATTTAAAAATATTAAAATGCAAATGCGGATACCTTAAAAAGTTTCTCTCATTGGATTAACTTTAGCGAACGGGTGACTGAAGTAGCCTCTTAATGCGTTGTTATGAAAATTTTGAGTAAAAAACAAGAATTGCAGAAAAAGAAATTAAGCGTGCTTTTCCAGAAAAATATTGAATGCATGAGCTTATTTTTATAAAACAATTTTTACTTTCTTCTATTTTTACAAATAGTAATTCAAATGTATTGGATTCTTGAAAATTTTCGAAATCCGGTTTTTGACGGATTTACATGTTTTAGAGGTCAGAGAACTCGAAAAACATGTTTTAACAAAATGTCTGTCTGTGTGTGACAAAAATTTTGTAGGCGCTCTATTTCAAGAACTATGCACGGAATTTAACAAAACTTTAGAGCCAAAAATTTTTAAGAATCCCGTACTTTCTTATTGTAAATATAAAAGTAAAAAAAAAAAAAAAATGTGCATCATAAAAAACCGGGATTTTTACCGTCTCGCGAGATGATCATGGAGGATCTTGGAGCTCCCTCATAAACTGGGAGACCTGGCAATACCAATTGAAAACTGCAATGCAAATTTACTAATTTCACTTTTTTTAGCTCACAGATTAGCAAAGCGTGTGATATGCCCGCAGATTCTGAATGTATTTAATGGATCGATGTACATAACGCAATAATTCTCATAGAAATATCAAATTGCTTCAATTTTTTTTCTAAGTTCATTCTGATAAGGCGCTTCCCTGTTTAGTTTTGGATGTTAATTGATCAAGTATAAACGGAGGACTAATACCCCTCTTAATTTAAATAAAAGGGTTTTTCATGCAGAATTATCGTATTTGCTTCGACTTGATATACTTTTTTTTTTTTTTTTTTTCAGATAAGGCGGTTCCCTGATTAGATTTGGAAACCCATTAGTTTAGTTTAGTGATGGGCAATTCTCAAGAATTTAACAAACGAGAAAAATCGTCATCTTAAAAATTCACAATCGATACAATCATCGATTATTTCCTAGAATCTACAATCGAGATGTTTCACAATCGATTGTAACACGGAACTGAATTTTTCGCCATTGGATCTATGTTATTTTTCCCGCTTAAACCGAATAAATTTCACGAATCTCCCCGCTTATTCGAATACCATCTGGGTGACTATGTTTAAAATTAGGCGCGAAAAACACTTTTTATCTTGAATTTTTCTTACCCTTTTGTCATTTTCGGCTCTTTTACACTGAAGACAAATTTTCAGTTCTTCCTGCAATGATTTCGGCCGGCAGCTGTGTAATGGGCAGATCAAATGATCTCCCTTCCTTTTTCTGCGAATGGGTGAAATAAATCGGCAAATATGGATTATTTTTGCGTTTTCTAAGTTTAGTCGCTTTTTAGTTAGGAAAGAGGCTTTGCTATGAATTTTAAATGGGAAGCTTTAAACCTTTTTGATAAACGACAGTTTTTAAAGTGTTAAATAAGAAAACAGAAGTCCAGGTAGCAAAAAGTTTTAACACGTTCGCAGCCGCTTACGTGAAGATGTGATGATAGTTAATGCCGCACTGTAGAAGTGGGTTTTTCCCAGAAGCCGATTTACTTTTTATAACAAAGAATCAGTGAAAGATTTTCCCGCGCCAGCGCGTGACTGGTTATTGGACATCACCTCACATCACGCGCTGGCGTGTGAATGGCCCCTTAACGTTGGCGCCATATCACGCGCACGCGCTGGCGCGTGATATGGCGTAAGGCCTTACATGTGTTAAGGCTGTAAAAAGGTCAAAAGGTCAATTTTCTGACATAAATTTTAATTTATTTTTGCTCGGAATTGTATGAAACTAGCAGGTATTGTTGTTCAGAAACTATCGAATAGTACTCAGTTTCCCGTTTTTTTATAACACAGCGGATTTTTCAGAAAATAGTGTCAAAGTGGACGTTTTAAACTAACTTTTCGCAGAAGAGAAGAAAAGCCAGTACAAATTGGAGTAAAAATCGCCTTCTCACGTGAGCACAAAAAGCTTATAACTCAATATGTAATGGATCAATCAAAAAGTAGAAAACTGAGTTAGATTCCAGATCTCTTCCATGGTCAGGTTTTGCATTCTGATATCTTTCCTTTAAAAATGAATTCTTAAATGTGTCAAAACGTTTTCGGCTTGTTGAGCAAAAGCCGTTGAGAACAGACTTAAAATATCGCAGACGTAAGTTTGCAATATGAAACGCAATGCCAAAATAATCCAAAAAGGACAGAGATAAAATGAAAATTTTGGATCAAAAGAGGGAACATAATCTCAATTTTTATAACATTGGTCAATATGCGCTGGAATGGGTTTAGCAAAAAAAAAAAAAAAAAAAAAAGTTGAATGTAGATTTTGCCATTGCAGAATTCAGTTTCGCCTCCGATTAGAAAAAAAAAAAAAAAAAAAAAGAAAGAAAAAGAAAAAAAAAAAAAAAAAAAAAGAAAAGAAAAGAAAAAACGATAGAGGATTTTTAGAAGGGCGACCGCGTTTAGATTGCAACGAAATAACTTCATTTTTCTTGTGTTTATCAATATAATAGCAAACATAACGGCGTGAAATACCCAAATGAATAGCAATTACTCTCTGAGACATTGTAATTGAGGAATAATAAAGAGATACAATTTGATGTGCTAGTTCTTCATTGACTAGATTCATCAAAAATGGATTTTTTCTTTAGTTTAAACGCTTTTTTATAGACTCTGAGTAAAAGGAAATGCAATTTAACAATAAAACGAGTGGAATCCCGTCGAATTCGACGAATGAAATGTTTAAAAGACCCGATCGATTTGGTTTAAAAAAAAGCAAAAGTAATTACATTATTGAATCAATATATAATAAATATATTTACAAACTAAATGTCAAGTTTGCTAGTTACAATTTTGCATGCAAATATTCGCACATCTTCAGTTAAAATTGTAATCCGAGTGCCGGCGAAATCCAGAAATTTTATTTTGTATGCACTCACTGAAAAATAGTTTTATTAAAAGAAAAAAACTAATTTCATTTTTACTGTGACATTATTTTCACTAACTGAAGTCATCTGAAAGCAAAATCTCAATCTCAGTGTCCATAATGAAATGAAATATTGAAATGTAATATCGGGTACTATTAGGTTATCCCGTCGACCAAAAAATTATCGTCAAACTATTAGATTAAATGCCAATAATGCATGATCGTGAATGTCACATTCAATGACATTAAATACGATTCATGTGTTTAAAATGTCATTAAGTGAATTTTATTTCGACTTTTTATTAATATTCTACTAATTATTTGTTTTTTCCGTTATTTAAAATAAAAATTATGTCAATATGTGTAATTTGGCTATTAGTCTGGCGATTTGTATAATTTGACAAAATTGGTCGACGAATAATCTAGGGGGCGCTGTTCATTATAGAGGGAGGATGGGAATGCATTGCTACTACTTCTATCTAGAGTAACCGAGCAGTAGTAGATCAAATAAGGCAGATGCTACGGGGTTTTTATTATATTTCATTCCTTTTTATAATTTTTGGAAGTAAAGCAACATTATTGTTACAACCCTTAATAAATGTCCTATCATGGGCAAAAATTAAATCTTCTGAAATTAAATAGCAACAAAATTGTAAGCAAATAGTTTCTTTGATTGCCATTTTTCCAAATAGTTGATAAATCGAAAAAAATCAGTTGAAAATTTCAAAATCAGTGTTGAATTCAGGGAGTGGTCTGAGGGGGGGGGAAACAATCCCCCTCCCGGGGGGCAATAAAATGCCTCCTCCGTCCCGAAATTTTGAGATTTTTGTTTTCAATGGTCAAAAACAGATATTTCCCTCCCGGAACTCGTTAATGTCTCCCCGGAGCCACAGAAATCCCTTCCGGAGAAAAATGTCTGAATTCAACACTGTTCCAAAATTTATCTTTAAAATAATCATGCTTAAACTATGATTAAGAATATTTTATACTAGCAAAAGCCATGCTTTGTTTGGATTCGCGAAGCATTATTTTATAAAACAGATATTTGAAAGTAACAATATTTTTTTATTATTATTTTTGCATCTTTATTAAACAAAAACGTTATTTTATGTTTTGGCGCATTTTAATTTTTTATTTATGGTGTAAAACTGGCATAATAAGATATTTTCGAAGCAAACTTTTACAATTTTTTTTTAAATTTTCAACTAAAAGCTCTTTTAAAGATGTTTTTACAATTTCAAGTAGCAACTGGTGTTTTTTAATTGTTTGAAATATGCATGTTTCCAATCTTTGTAATCAACATCCGATAATCTTTGATAGCTATTTTAGAATAATATATTTGAAGAAAGCTTGAAGAAAGTTACTTCTTCAAAATCCTATTTTCTGGAAAAAACATTTGAAATCTGCTTTCGTTGATACTATGAATTTTTAACTGTAAAACATTTTATTTTAATTTCTTCGTTTTTATACATGTTAGCGTATGAGAATTGCTGTAATTCTCTCCGCGTGGGAGACCTTTTTACTTTCTGCGAATGGCAACTCTATTAATGGAATTACCTTTTAACGAAGCGCTCTCTCATTCTCGCAGTGACGTTTTCACGAATAATTATTGTTGTGTTTGCGAACTCATTAAAGTCTTATTTTTCTATAAAATCCTTCTGATTTATGAGTCGATATTATTTAGCCACAATACGACCTTCGCAAAAATATTTATAAAGAGCTTGAACCAACAACTTCACACAGATCTTTTAATTTTTCATTTATATAACAAATTTAAGAATTAATTTTATTTGTTTACAATTATTTTGTTGCCAGTTTACAAAAAAAAAAAAAAAAAAATCCATAGTACAATTCTTTTAAAATGTTTAAGTGTCATCTGTGCAAACGATTTTGCGGGAAAATGAAAACATGTTTTAATAAATAAATTAATCATGATTCTATCTATAATTATTTACTCCATGATTTCAACTTTTTTTTTTCTGAAAATATACGCGTTTCATTTTTTATTTATTTGCTAAAATGCGTCCGTATTGGAAATGCATGTAAAATAAATTAATTAAAATAATAATTTTTTTAACGTTTTACTGTAAAAAAAATTATATTCTGCAAATCTAAAGATCATAATTTATTTTTGTGTTTAATTTGAAGTTAAAATATTGAATAGTTTTTTTGTAAAGCGTACGACAAATTGTAATTTGAGTGGACTAGTAGAGGATTCGCTTCGCTCATCCTAATAAAACTATTATTTGAAATATGTAAAGTAGAAGTGGATTATTTTAACTTACCATAATTGTCTCTAACTAATCAAAAATTAAATTAAAAAAAAAAAAGAGTAAAATGGCTTTTTTTACAGCAGGCAACTGACTACAATGTGACATCAGGTGCTCCAATATTTAACTGAAGATTTTATCTGAAGTAGTCAAACAAATCACGACTTCCAGTACATGCTAAAAATCTAGCAGCGATTTCGTCTGTTTATTTTTTAATCGAGTTTTTCTTTTTTTAACATTTTTATTTTTCTGTTACAGTTTCTCCGAATTTCCATTATGTGAATTCAAATTCAAATTGCAAATACATGTTCAGTTTTATAGAGACGTGGGGTAGAAATGGGGACCAAAAGTAGCGTTCATAATAGCGGGGTGTTTAGATTGGAGGGTGTTCAGAATACAGAGAGTTCATCTTTTGTTAAATATATGATGTTTCGCCGGGACCGTCGGATTGTGTTCCTAATACCGGAGTGTTCACATTAGAGAGTGTTGAGATAGAGAGAGTCCACTGTACTTCCATCTGACAAATCGCTATTGAATAATTTACATGGCGTCGCACTGCTTCATTTTTATTAATATTTTTTATTGGATTTTAAAACACATAAAAGACAACAGATGGCAGCACCGCTAGAATTAAATCAAATTATCAAACTAGATGGCAGCACTACAGTAATTTATTGCATTTTGTGGAATCTTTAGAACTCAATAAAAATCGTCCGAAAATTCGTTTTTGTTTCCGACCCAAAATGCGAGTTTCGTAAAAAATTCGCTTTCGGTGAAAATGCCGCGTAAAATTCGGTTAACCTGAAATTCGATCGAAACAATTTGTAGCTCAAAAATCTCGTTTCTTCCTTCGGAAATTTTCAAAATTACTCATCGATTTTTAAATTGCATCGCCTCAAATGAAGTATCAGAGTCGAAACTAGGGAAGAGGTTGGGGGGGGGGGGGGTTGCAGAGGGAGCTTGTGCACCAAATGATTTTTTTTGTCGTTTTATACAAAAATATGTATAGATATGAAATATAAAGTAACTTGCAAAAAACATTATAAAGTCACAGAAAAAGACCCGGATGATAATGTAAAGTCTATGGGGGCGCTCTTTTCAAATATCTCGCTCAAATTTTAATATTTGCACATGATTTTTTAGCACTTTCCAACAAAGTTGAAAAGTGCTTATGCATTCGGTTTGTCTGGCCGTCTGTCCGCGCTCTAACTCCCGTAAATATACTCGAATTGTTATGAAATTTTTATACGTTATTGGTGTTTACCCTAGCACGAACCCTACGGAAAATGAAGTTTCTACCATAATTAGTTTATTTACAGGGAGAATCAAAAGTTTTCCATTACATTACGGCCTATGGGGAAAAATCGTTCAAAAGAATTTTAAAGGTGTTACACGCTGTCAAACATTCTCAAATGTATATGGATTAACAAAGTGCACTAAAATATGAATTCTCTAATATCTGCAGTGAAAATATAGCTATTATTCATTTACAGGGCTGCATAAAAGAATTTCATTAGATAATGGTAAAGGTGGGAATTCTGTGCGATCTGTTTTAAGTATATTAAACTGTTCCATGTATAATAAAATAGATATATGTCACTGAAGCTTAATATAAATTATACGATAGTCTTGCATAATATGAAGTACATAGCAAACAGGGCCATACAAAAGGTTTCAAATAGTATATTCTTTCCGAAGTACTGTATATATATCCGATGATGGCTGATGGATGGATGAAATGCATTTTAATTATGATATGCGCGTTTAAGCTTCACTAAATATATGCACATTATATGGTGTGTATAAATGTTATAGTTGATATACAGGGCTACCAAAAGAGCTCACCAACGTTGCTGAGTATGAGCGTAAATTACTTAAACGTGGTTCTGAAATAAGATATGCATTTTTACGCTGAACTGAATTCAATTTACTGAGAAATGTTTGCAGAATATAGATAAAACTGATATACAGGGCTACCCAAAGAATTCGGTACATTGGCGCCTATGAATGATAATTTATGAGAATGTGATTTCAGTTTTTTAAAAAGTGTTTTAGTTTACAATAAATTTTAGCTTAATTCTGACGTGTAATAAAGGTACAAGGTAAACTACAGGGATGAACAAAAGTATTCAAGTATGTTTCCATCTATTAGTATAAATTGCTGAAAAAGAAGTTTCAAGCTACTAGGCATTTTCTTGCTAAAATAAATTTTCCCATTATATCAACTTACAGATGAAATACAAGGCTGTTCAAAAGTACTGGAATATATATTTGGATATATTTGGCTATATATTATTTCTCTAAATAACAAAGTTTTGTTAAAGATTTCATGAAGTGTAGGAAAGTGATCATAATCTATGCCTAACGCATGATTTTTCTTACTTGTTTTACCATAGGGTAGCTGAGGACGATTTACAACCGGGCTAGTTTTTACTTTTTCAATTTTGGTTTCAAATAAAAAAAAAAAAAAAATACTTTAACTTTCGAAAACGGTTAGAACCGGCTCTAAAATTGAAACTATTTTAATATTATAAAAAGTATATAACTAAATTCGAAAAAGTAAAAACTAGCGTAAATCGTTGTAAATCGTCCTCCGCTATCCTATGAAAAAAAAAAAAAGTCATGTGCAAATATTAAAATTTGAGCGAGTTATTTGAAAAGAACGCCGCCAGACTTAACATTATCTTTTTCAGTGATTAGTGTGATGCCTTAAGTGGTTTTTGTGAAATAAAGGAGGTGTGAATGCCAAAAGTGAAAGTGGTTTCAAAAAATACGAAATCTTCTCTCAAATATATTTGTAATATGCAATGTTTGCGAATTTATTAATTTTCGTACGTTGGAAGAAAGAGAGGGTATATATCCATGTGTGCACGGAGAAGTTCCATAAAAGTACGAAAACAAAATCATACAGGTTATTTATTCAACTTTAAATGGTATATATATATATATATTGTTTTTGTTTTTCTGCATTAGAAATAGTGCAAGAGCCGGCCAGCGAAATTTTAAAATGGAGGGCCAAAATCACATTACGTTGAAATCCAAACACCTCATTGGTCATTGAGTTGCGTCCTTTTCAGACAACAATCTCTTAGCGGTAGGTAGATGAAATGTCGCAAATTTGAGGTAAATCTTAACTGTTTTCATTTATAATCTAAATTTTTCACTCTCATTTTATAAAATGTCGTCAAAATACCTTAATTGAGTTAATTTTGATGGTTTATTGTAAATAAGAACAGACGGTAACAATCGCTTCAAAATTTACTTCAAAATTTACCCTTCACTCTTTTTTCAAATGGAGAAACATGTTCGTGATTTTCACCCTTACCACATGACCAATGAGGTGGCTGGATTTTATTTTACTGTGATTTTGGCCCTCCATTTTAGAATTTCGCTGCCGGTCGCACAAAACCCTATGTCATTGAGCACAAGAAAAAAAATCCTTTATATTACGGAAGAGTAGTTACAGGGGTATCTAATCATCCATGTCTGCCGGAAGCGAAGTGGTGCATAAGCCAAAAATGAATACCACTTGCGGCTCACTCTTAGGTTTAGCATTTTGTTTGCCGTACAATCAAAAGTATGAAAACACGGAAAACTGGGTGCAGGAAAACATAATGCTAAGTCTACGCGCAAAACAGGGAAACGGTTACTATGTATCACATTATAAATAATTTTAGTTAACGGTTAGTTTAGACGGTGGACGTTATTTTATTTTATTTTTTAATTTTCATCATAGCAATATGAAATTTTGTGCAAATATGCATTTCACCAAAAGCGTATAAAACACCATCAACATAATTTCCAATCTTATTAAAATTCTTAATTTTTTTAAAAAAATTAAAAAAAATTAAACGAAATTTTAAAAAGCTCCTCGTATCTTAATTTTGAGATATTTTCTTGTTTTTGCATTTTTATCACTTAAAACTCTATTATAAACAAATCTGTGTAAGATTTTTTAAATCTCTTGAATAGTTAATATTTTACAGAATATTTTCTAAATTCCATATCGATTTTCATCAAGATTTTGCCTTTTAATAAGTAAAAAAAAATGAAATTTGACTATCTTAAGGAAGACGAATTTTAAAAAGCTAGCACAATTTCTTTTTAAACAATATCAGGATACTTCCTGATCAATTTCATAAATGTTGATCAAAAATTAGGTCGCAAGAAGCATTTCAGAAATCTAAAAACGGTGAAAAATTAGTTTTGAGAAAAACAGATTTAAAGTATATAAATACACTTACCTTTATTATTTACTTCTTAAAACCTTCCTAAATGATATTTTAATAAGAAAAAACTGTTATACTGTGGTACTATTATACCACAGAAATAGATCTTTTTTTGCGACGATTTTGTTTAAAAAAAGGTCCACTGTCCCCTTAATGAAAATTAGTTGCAAATGAAAAGTAAAATTCTAGTGCTAAACTCAGCTTGATTTAAAATTAGTAAAAAATTAAATTCCATATAAAAGGTACAAATGAAATATAATTAAAATTGCTTGTAGGTGCATACATATAACATAAAATTATTTAAAATATCTTAAAAATCCATTAAAAGCCCAAGATATTTTCAGCGAATTCATAGAGCCATCTTCAATGATTATTTATTTGAAGTCTGCATGGGACTGACCTGGACCGATGACCGCAACTGGCCAGGCCGGCGGAATTAAGGCGTATTTTCAAACGGGCCGGGCAGAGATGATATAAAAAATTTAACGAATCATTAGTATTAATTAAAGGTATCTTAATTGCATGTTAAGAAAAATATAAATTCTTTTGTAGAAATTGTGTCGGGCCGGGCTCGAACCGAACTTTTAATTTTTACACTGGGTCGGGGCAAGAAGCCAAGATAACTTTCGTTTGGCTCGGGCCCACGCCTGGAAATTCAGGCTCGCGCAGACCTTTAATTTAAATATTGTTTTTTGCTTTTGCGCTTATTCATCTAGGAAAGACCATTATACTTTAACCTTTTCGGGTCTGGTGTACTACTAATAGTACATCATCTTTCAATTAACATATTTTCGCAGTATTTAGTAATTGTTTTCAAAGAGCTTCATATTCTATTTTAAAGACTCCTCTTGAAAGCGGGTATTTAATTTTTTTACTAAAAGATAGGCCAACAAGTCCAGGAGCACTCATTCAAGATGAATAAAAATTCGAATGCACTTCAAGCAGGGAATTCTTTTTGAATTTACTCTCATTATTGATATTATAAATAATTAGAATTATTATTTGAAATTATTTTTATAAAATAAGTTACTGTAGCTAATGTTTGATGTAATTTTTCTAATCAAAACCATTGAAAATTTATGATTTATCAATCTTTGAATATGTGTACTATTTGTAATACACTGGTCTTTAAAGGAACTAATTTTACTATAATGCACATTGTATTTGTCAATTTTTAGAAATGAAATTTGTAGAAACTTAAGTTGAATAGTTCTGTTTTATAACAATATTTCTCAATCCTTTTGTCATATAATATTGTTATGCAATATTATTAGCCTAAAATTTGCTAAAAGAAAAAAAAAAAAAAACAAGTTGAGTGTAGATTTTGCCATTGCAGAATTCAGTTTCGCCTCCGATTACAAAAAAAAAAAAAAAAAAAAAAAAAAAAAAAATCGATAGGAATTTTTAGAAGGGCGACCCCGTTTAGAATGCAACGAACTAACTTCATTTTTCTTGTGTTTATCAATATAATAGAAAACAGAACGGAGTGAAATACCCAAATGATTAGCAATTTCTCTCTGAGTCATTGGAATTGCGGAATAATAAAGAGATACAATTTGACGTGCTACTTCTTCATTGACTAGAATCATCAAAAACGGATTTTTTCTTTAGTTTAAACGCTTTTTTATAGACGCTGAGAAAAAGGAAATGCATTTTAACAATAAAACGAGTGGAATTACATCGAATTCGACGAATTAAATATTTAAAAGACCCGATTTGGTTTTTAAAAAAAGCAAAAGTAATTTCATTATTGAATCAATATATAATAAATATATTTCCAAACTTAATGTCAAGTTTGCCAATTACAATTTTGCATGCAAATATTCGCACATCTTCAGTTAAAATTGTAATCTGAGTGCCGGTGAAATCCAGAAATTTTATTTTATATGCACTCACAGAAAAATAGTTTTATTAAAAAAACTAATTTCATTTTTACTGTGACATCATTTTTACTAACTGAAGTCATCTGAAAGTAAAATCTCAATCTCAGTGTCCATTATGAAAAGAAATATTGAAATGTAATATCGTTATGAGTAAAAATGCGATGTTTTAAATAGTGGCATCATTTTCTCTTCAAATGTTTTTTAAAAGTTACCGTTATTAGTAATATGAAAAAGGCATCCGTAATAATATTCTAATTTCCATTTGTCTGGTTGCTGAATGACATCATTTTCCTCATTTGAAAATTTTCTTTAGACATTAATTTTTATCATAAATTATTTTCTGTTATTTTATTTACATTATTATTATTATTTCTCAGTAAATATATTTTTTTTTTACCTCAATTAGTGCATAATTATACGCAATCATTTTATTTTGGTTAAATTTTACGAAAACAATTGACTTTTTTCTTTTAAATGCAAGTACATGTTCACTGATGAAATAAAGCTTCTGACTCGTGGAAAGTGATAAAGGAAAATAAATTTTTATTATCGAGAGAAAAGCTAAACTGAGTTGCCACCATATTTAAGAAATATCGTAAAAAGCATTTAAAATTAAAAATAAAATATAAAAATGGAAATAAATTAAAAAATAGCTAAAATGGGCACAACTACAAATAAATAGCTTTCATTTAAAAAAATAATTATCAAAATCGGTTGAGTAGAAAATTTAGGGGTGACGACACGACATTTTTTAGCTTGTCTGAAAGAAATAGAATCGGAGGCTAAAAAAAGGTTGAAAATTAGGCGAAAGCGCTACTTTTCATAAAAAGAATATTACCGAGTTAAACTGATGGCATTGAGCTCACAGGCTACGCATACTAATTGTACATTAGAGCCTTGTACTTTCAAAGGTTAATTAAGTTCGAAAAAAAAAAAAAAAAATAAGAATGGGAAACAGCTTTCTCCATTCCCCCTTTTTTATACTTAATCATTGGACCTCCTAAACTATCAAGGACATGCTTTATCATACAAAAAATCTATATCCAAAATTCAGAGCAAATCGGATAATTCTTAATAAAAACACATTTAGCATGTATATAATTTAAGAGGAGCTATCCCCCTCTTTCTTTTATACTTAACCATTAAACTTCCAAAACTATTCAGAGATTTGAACGAAATCTGACAATGCTGCTTGAAAAACCCATTTATATAAATTAAGGGGAGGGGCATTAGAACCCCCGTTCCCCCTGTTTATACTTATTGAATGAACACCTAATAACAGTCACGGAATCGCCTCGTCAGAATGATCCTATATCTAAATTTTGAACGAAAATGTAATTCTGCATGGAAAACCCATTTATATCAATTAAGGGGAGGGGCATTAGCCCCCGTTCCTCCTCTTATACATATCGAATGAACTCCAAAAACTAATCAGGGAAGTGCCTTGTCAGGATATATCTATATACAAAATTTCAAGTAAATCTGATAATTTTACCATGAGTTATCGCGTTACGTACGAACGTACGCACATACATACAGAACGGGCGGGCACATAAGCTCTCAGGCTATGATAGCCTGTGAGCTAAAAACCAAACTACAATCTCCGAGAAACGTGGTCGTCCAAGTAATTCACCCACCATGGCTATTCCTTATAAAGAAAAATTGAAACCATTACTTCGCTCAATTGTGAATGTAAAATATGATAATACTGGTCATGTGACAGAGAGAAGCAAGGCGCAACAAAGGTGCAAATTAGGCAGATGTAACTTTAGAAAAGCATATTTTTCGGAAAAATGCAACGTCTACTTATGCTTCTATGGTGAGAAAAATTACTTCAAAACTTTTCATACCAAATAAGAGAATATACCAACAAATGAAAATATTATTTTTATTTTTATTTTTTTGCAATTTGTACCCGGTTTTATCTGTTTAGAAGTGTAAATTGCGTGTCAACTATTGCGAATTATATAATGATAATTGCATATTTTTAAGTAGAACTTTTGTATTTTTCATATGTCTTTCAAAATTTCGATTTGAAATTGCACTGCATTTATCTTTTTCAGCGTATTGTGCTAATAATAGAATGCTCGTAAATGACAACTTATTCCTCAAAAGTCCACTGCACTATTATAGTACATAATGTAATTCCTTAAATAATTATCATATTTTAATAAAATTTAATTTTTGCCTTTAAAAACAATACTTTTTCATGTTTAAACCAATTTTTTTTAACGTAAAAAAAAAAAAAAAAAAAAAAAAAAAAAAAAAAAAAAAAAAAAAGCGGATTTTAAAGGGTTAAGGGTGGTACGGAAGATTAGGTGACAGAAAAAGGTATTCGAATTTCTTACAAAACTAAGCCTTCGTCTATTATACTATAGTAATTCCTTCAAATCTCCATGGGTGTCATATGACAATGCAACGTTACAAAATATATCTTTATTAGAAATTATTTCAAGAGATTCTTTTATAATGACTTCCTGATGACTTCCTTACTTGTACGAAATATAATCTTGGATTTATTAAAATTTGTTTTTACCGGTTGAATTTTAGCTAATCCGGCTTACGCAGAATGGCACTTATTTAATCTGAAATCTGCTTCATGTTCTTTTATTTTATCTCGAAATTTGCTCATTTTGTCAACCTATATAAAGAAATGAAAAAATATCATAAATTTTCTTACAACAAGCGAACAAGCTAATGTTAGTTTGTCAACATCAATACCATCAACATAACATTTCCAGCATGGAAATTGGCATCTGATAGTTACATCGTGTTTGAGCCCGGGGTTGATTTTTTTTAGCAGATTTTGGCTAAGTCGGGATTAGGCTTACATTTCGTTTTCTAAATAGTTGAGCAGGCACGGAATCAGAACTGGACCTAATTGTTCTCAGAATCTGCTGGGAAGACAATATGTTTTGTAAAAAATATCAATAACGATAGGGAACTTCTACGATTCATTGGAAATATACTTCAATAAATTATAGACATATTTTCAAAAATTTATTTTTTATTATGTAGTTTCTTAATTTATGAGGTTTTTAACTCTATTTCATACTTTTATACTAAACAACATTAATTTGTTTAACGAATCTTTATTTGAATGTTGAAAAGTCTAAAGGGTCTGAGTAGTTTCTCTCTTGCGAACGCATAATAAGCTAAATTATAGAGTAGATTTTCCCCATAAATATGGGTGCAGCATTCTTTAAAATAATGTGAATTATATGTTATGAAAAATCGAATTTTTTTTTTATAGAAAATTAGTCGTATCGGGCTCAGCCTAATTTAATTAATTTTTGCACGGGACGATTCGGGCCCGTTTTCTCAAACTTTTTGTACTGGTCGGGCCACGTAAAATATGTATAACATACACGGGCTGGGTCGAACATTTAGTTTTTACAATGTTCCAAGATAGCTTTCGTTCAGGATAGAGCGGTCTTGGGCCTGGAATTTCAGGCACGTGCAGACCTTTACATCATGATTGTTTAAGAAATATCAAAATTCATTCAAAATTTAAAGCAGCTTTTTAAAAAAAGTAACTAGACTGTCACAATTTTTTAAAAAATTAATAAATGATTAAATGGCATTAAATGACAGCCGTCGCATTGTGTTTTATTTAATTTTGAGAAAGGGAACATGCTCGAGAACCCTTTTAAAGACTAAATTATTACTTGAAAAGCCTGAGCAACGGTTCAGAACTTCGCTATTAACGTGTTCTTGTTCCCATGTGAAGTCTTAAAGAATATGTATTTTTGCGATCTTTAACTCATGTGAATGTGGGTCTTGTTATGCAAAGCTCTATAAACCTAATACAATTACTGAGGTGCCAAGTTTCAATAAAAATTACCAGTAACCAGATTTCGAGGGAGGGGAGGGGGGGGATCCAAATTTTCAAAAGTTAGTTCTTTCGTTTTTTCCGCAATCATTTAACAAAATTCGTGCTTTTTAGCTTCTTTTGACGAAATTTTCTCATTTTCTTCAATTTTTTGGCAAAATTTGTGCATTTTCTGCGATTATTGACGAAATTTGTACGTTTTCTGTCATTTTTGACGAAATTTGCCCGTTTTCGCGATATTTTTGCTAAGCTTGCGCGCTTTTTGTGATGTTCTGACTAAATTCTTCTTTGCGTGAAACATTTGACGAAATTCGCATTTTTTTAAAACAAGCCTTGGATGAAATTCGCGATTTTTAAGTGATCTTTTGGACTAATTTTGCGCTTTTCCCCGATGCTTTGATTAATTTTACGTTTTTTGGCGATTCTTTGACGAAATGCGCGTTTTTTTAGACGATCTTTTGACGAAATTTTGTATTTTTCTGCGATTTTATGTCGAAATTCGCGTTTTTAAAGCGACCTTTTGACGAAATTCGCGATTTTTTTTTATCCGTAATTTTTCTCCGATGACCATAACGGCGTAACTTTTATTGCGTATCCTTATTAATTACGGATTAATCGTAATACTTGGCACCTCTGCAATTATCCAATACAAAACAACTTATATAATTTTCTCTCCACGATAATGTCTGTCCGTTGCTTTAAACTTTTTTTTTTTCTATTCCGAGCGTAATTCTGTAACTTATTATGTATATCTGTCCGATTATAAATCCGAAATAGTTTGCTTATGTTTTTAATTACTATCTGATGGTGATTTGACTATTTTTTTTTTTTTTTTTTTAGAAAATGTAACTCACTTAAAGCCGTTCTTTTTTTTTATATATATATCTTTTAAGTTGTATAGATTAGCTATCAAAATTCATCTGCATCTCTATCTTGCGCAATTCATTTTAAAATAATTTAAAAAGTTATCGTTCATACTTTTGGTGATGCAAAAAATAAAAAAATGGGCAAAAAAGAAAAAAAAAATTATGAGGATGAGAAGTGCATATTTATTCGCTATGTAGCCCGCTTAGATAAAGTTTCATCGTATCTCGTGCTGATACAAAAATTTAGCACGTGATTCATTAATATTTTCTTTTATTTTTCTTCTTTTATTAATATTATCCTGTTCAGAACAGAGATAGCGGCTTCGTCATACTTTGAATTTGAAGTGTGCATAAGTGATTGGTCATCATTGACAGAGAGGGATGCCCATGTCTAGATTGAACTGCCCGGAGTTTATTGGCCTTTTCTTCAGTTACAGTTTCGCGTCGAGTTCCATTTCATGCAGCTGTTATACTGTCACAAGATCACTCTTCAACCAACTAGCAATTTTTCATTTTCACCTGTGCCAAAATGTTTACGTAACGATGGAAATTCAACGCTTTATGATAATTATATTAAATAGCTGTGGCATATGTAGCTAGTAAATTTAATTTTGAACATTTTTTCTGTTTTCAGAGTAGGATTAACTTAATTTGCTTAAGAGCGTCTTCGAATCCGTAGAGACTACTTTCTGACGTATTTTAAAATTTATTTTGTTCGGAAACGCATGAAATTGGCAGTTGTTTTTAGTGAAAAACTTTTTAATCGAAACACTTTTTCTTCTGTAAAGGATGAAGATCTCTCAGAAAATATTATCAAAATGGGCATTTTGCACCGAATTCCCAGATAGCTCGAAAGAAGAGAAAAATAAATCGTTACGTGACCAAATATATTTCCAAATCGATAAATAATTTGTTTATCAAAAAACGAAAAAGTCATTTCGATTCAAAAACGCTCCAACAGTTAGGGCTGCCAATTTTATGCTTTGACTTTTAAAGATGAGTCAGAAAATATGTCAGGAAGAATCGTGTTGTTAAGCTTAGAGGTCTGTACAGGGCCGGGCCAGTGAAATGAGAGTGATTTTTCAAAAGGGTCGGCAAAATTAGGACAATTGTTTCAACATACTAGGCTTACAAACAAAATAAACGGACTGGGTTGGCAAAAAAAATTGAACGGGCTTGCAGGATCGGACCAGTAAAAAAATTAAGCGGGCCTTCCGCACCGATATAAATGTTTACTCAAAGCATATAAAATATGAGCCATTTTCAATGAATATGACTTAGCGTAGAATTTTTGTTTTGAAAGTTGTCTAAATATGCAAATAGCAACAAATTTTTAAAATTATCAATACTGACTCCTCGTTTTAGGATTCAGTGGTAAATTTTAACTTCGGGTATCAAATCGAATGGGAAGTCATTCGCCAAGAAGTTTAGGAATTATTCATAATCAAAGTTTGAAACTTCTAATGCTGAATTCATTTTTAGCTCACAGGCTATCATAGCCTGAGAGCTTATGTGCCCGTCCGTTCTGTATGTACGTTCGTATGTTCGTGCGTAACGCGATAACACGCGATAAAAATATCTCATCCGCTTGAAATTTTGTATATAGGTATATTTTGATAAGGCGCTTCCCTGATTAGTTTTTGGAGTTCATTCGATATGCATAAGAGGGGGAACGGGAGGGCTCATGCCCCTTCCCTTAATTGATATAAATGGGTTTTTCATGCAGAATTATCAGTTTTCTTTCAAAATTTAGATATAGGATCATTCTGATGAGACGCCTCCGTGATTGGTATTAGGTGTTCATTAGATAAGTATAAACAAGGGCAACGGGGGTTTTAATGCCCCTTCCCCTAATTTATATAAATGGGTTTTTCATGCAGCATTGTCAGATTTCGTTCAAATCTCTGAATAATTTTGGAAGTTTAAGGGTTAAGTATAAAAGAGGGTGATAATTTTTCTTAAATTATATAAATGGGTTTTTATTAAGAATTTTCCAATTTGCTCGGAATTTCGAATATAGATTTTTTTATATGATAAAGCATCTCCCTGATTAGTTTAGGGGGATTAATGATTAAGTATAAAAAGGGGAAATGGGGGGACTGTTTCCCCTCCTTAATTTGTTTTTCGAACGGAATTAACCCTTAAAAATGTAAGGCAACAATTAGTATCCATAGCCTGTGAGATCAATGCCATCAGTTTAACGGAACAATATTCTTTTTCTTTCTTCTTTTTTATCGTATCAAAATAGATCACAGTGCTAATGTTTTGGAAGCATAACGCAAAAACTACTTGGAAGATGAGTATACATCTTCCAAGCTAAGAAAAACCTTGTTTCTTATTTTAGTTTCATAGAAACAAGGTAAGATTTGTAGTTAAATCTACCCGTAAAGTAAACTGATAGACTACCAGTAGTCTACCAATAAGTCTACAAGTAAAAAACTTTTATTGTTTAAAAAAAAAAGTTTTTACTGTTTTTTTTTTCACAATAATAAAAAAAATTATTTTACAACAAAATGTACCTGCACCTCGGTCGCCAACAAAATTACAAGTTGCTATCTTTAAGAGTACCGTACAATTTATCAAGTCTGGGGGAAAATCGTGTTGTTATTGGCTACGTTGTGCATCTGGAATAAATTCGACCAAGAATTCGATTTTTATTAATCGAATTATTGCTTGAATCCGCTTTCACAGCATCAGTGCTTGTATTCGATTTCATAGTATGAGTGCTGCGAAAATTACTGCATAAAGTGCAGAAAAAAATCACAGTATTTTTTTTTTTTTTTTTTTTTTTTTTTTTTTTTACAGTGTATTAATTTTGTATTGGTATACTTGAAGCTAAAGACATTGATTTTTACTAAACATTTATAGCTTCAATTCATATTTGTTTCGAAATTTAATTTTGGAAAAATATATCTTTTAAAATTATTTTTCTAAAAAACATGATTTGTAATCTATGAATGTTATCTTAATTAAAAAAAGTTAATTAAACGTTAATTTGATTTTTAAACGAAATTCAAAATGTTTACTATGAAATAAAAAAATCACACGAAAAGATGTTTCTATTTATGTGTTTTTTATTTGTGTTAAACATATAAAAGATACAGATCATGTGTTTTACTTATAACCATCATATGTAGTATAGGGTAAATCTTGCAATCGCTTTGACAAAAACTTTGACCATCGATTTTTTTTTTTTTTTTTTTTTTTTTTTTTTTTTTTACGGATTTACACGTTTTAGATACTGGAGATGCCGAAAGAAATTTTTTTAGAAAAAAAACATGCCGTCTGTCTGTCTGTGTGTCTGTAAACGCCCTATCTCCCGAACAAATTGAGATAGAGACTTTAAATTTTTGTATGTACTTAGTATGTAAGAAGGGGGCGAAGCCTATTTAATATCAGTAGCCTCGATTACTCGGAGTTAGTTTTTTCGAGCCCTCGAAAAATTCGTGCTGATGAAAAGTATATAGAATTTTTTATTTTTTATTTTAAGGAGTGGACATAAAATAATACAAATTTTGAATAAAGAACGAAGTCGATCGGATTATTAGTTACCGAGATATTTGTAATCCTGTTTTCCGCATTCTTCAGTTTTTTATGATGTTGCATTTCACTCAAATTTCAATTCAAAGATATATTTTTATTGGAAACGAGACGCTTAATCCGACGCAGAAAACTGCTAATAGGATTATTATTTTTGGAATTATGTTTCTTTTACGCAATCTGGTACTACTTGAGTAGTTTTGTGTTTTATATAAGTTGTCGAAATTGGTTCATCAGCAGTTCATTAATAGAGCATTACTATGTATATTAAAAATATTTAAATATACGTTTAAATTTTGTTTTGAATTTGCAATGCATTTTATAAATAGTTTACACATGTTGTTTATTGTTGAAATTTCAGAATTTATAAGTTCCGTAAGAGGGCGTCGTGAACTCCCTTTGGTTGAAATGTGAAGTGAACTGAGTAGAGAAAAAATGTTTGTTTAGAGCATAGGTTCTCAACGGGGGCGGTACCGCCCCCCAGTGGGCGCTGGAGCCTTCCAGGGGGGCGGTAGCATGTTTAGAGAAAAATGGGGGGGCGTTGCGACCGTCAAGGGGGGCGGTCACGGCGTACCTACCTATTTAGGAGCTAATGTAAGGAAAGTAATTGATTTCCGTTGCATTGCCCAACCCGTGACAAAAACCTTAACTACACCTTTAAATAGAAATCTATAAAAATGAATATAGATCTGAGGGAGGGTGGGGGGATTTATTTTACTAATATCAAAAATTGCTGTAGAACACGCAGAAGGGCTAAAATCGCGAAGAACATTTTTTTCCCCATCAGGTTAAAAACATTGCAGCTGAATTCTTTCATGAATATCAAAATGTACCAGCGGAACAGGAAAAGTCGCTATGACTCGCCTTAAAAATCATTATGAAATCAAAAATTGTGATGTAGAAAATTTGCGATAACTGGCTGGGAAAAAGTTTTAAACATAATTATATTTTTATTAATCTGTATTTCGAAAAATTCTGAAGAATAACGGTACATGCCTGAACAGAAATTTTTAAACGAACCCGTGATTTGAATCAGTTCAAAAAAATTTTTATTCTTTGTGAAAGTGATAAAAATTATTATATCTATAAATTTGTCCAAAAGAAATTTATTTAAACTTAAATAGGGAAAAAATATGTATTTCAAAGTATCTTAATCGAAGAAGAAATACCGGCAGTACAGAATTGAGTATTTGAAATATGAATCTAGGCATTCTCCCACAAACCAATCGTTACTTATGTGCTTAATTACAGCTCTATCTCAAGAACTAACTCTCGGATTATTCACCAAACTTCAGATTTGGTTAGTTCTTGACATTGATATTTATACATGAACATACCGGGTTCATTTTTAGATCCATTCGCGAATGGAGATACAGCAGTATCATCATATTTGGAGGAAGAAATCGTGGAACTCACATCAAATGAGAATTAAGAGTAAAATTTAGAAATGGATACCAAGAGTTCTAATTTTAAAAGCCAATACAGCTCTCTAACCTAGATTGGTAGCGAATATACATAAAATTTTAATTGCTTTTTCTTCATCACATTTGGTTGAGAGTGGGTTCCGTGCAGTAGCTAATTTACTGTCTAAGAAAAGGAACAGACAATTTTGAACCTGACAATTTGTGACTGATGTTAAAGAAACTGAAATCCGACATGAGCAAATTGTTAAAACTCCATCTGCCCCAACTATTTCGTTATTTGTTTACAAATTTTTATTGCTTTTGTTTTTATCTTTAAATTTTTAATGAACAATTTTTGACTGCATTTGATGATCCTTTTAATTAACTTCTACTTTATGATTCTTAATAAATAGATAGACAGTTAAATGTAGATAAATATTCAACAATATTTAAAAATTTGCATAATTAACTATTGTGGGAAAAGGGGGGGGGGGCGTTGGCATTTTTTTTCACTTGTAAAGGGTGCGCTGATCCATAAAAGGTTGGGAACCTATGGTTTAGAGTATGTGAAAATAATGTCGACCAGAGTGTTCGCTGCTTATAGTTTGTGAAATAGAATGGCGACCAGTTTATACGCTGCTTATCGGTTGTGATTAAAATTTAAAGATACAGTTCTAACGTTAATTACTTATAACTGTGTTTAGTGTGTTTTAATTAGTAAAAATATACACATGTTTTATTTTCACATCTTATACTATGCATATCCATGATAGGGTAAGTATTACGGTGGCCTCCAAAGATTAGTTTTATATGTTTAGAATTTTTTTTACTCTGTTTCTTTTAAGCTTTCTGTATTACTTTGGTATGCGTGATAAAAATACAAATTAGAAGAATTTATATCTTTCGCTTTATCGACGCTCAGCCCCAAATTCTTTATCGTTTATCGGGATCAATTATTTATGAAAATGTGTTGCGACTATTTACATTGAATGGCTCGCTCGGAATTATGATAAAAAATTACAACAGGTTTCAGGCGAAACATACTTTTTTCCACGAAAACTGTAAATGAACTGAGTGGAATTTTGGAACACTGCAGAAAAAACAAGTTGGAAATTGCACGTGAAGCGTAGCAAATGAATTGCGTTCGTTCAATAACGAAGTTTTAAAAAGATCACTCTCATATATCAATCTCATAAAATTGTAAATAGTTAATTACAATTAAAATGCGCACCAAACATTGTTCTCCCTATACCATTATGTAATGGAATACTTTTGCGTGGCCTTGTAAATCTATAACAAATGTTCTTTGCACCACAGATTGTGCAAAATGTATATTACAATAAGTACTTTATAGATGCATATCAATTTTATTATGTTCGAATAAGTGTAACACCATTAAAATGCACTTGACACTTTTTTCCCCATTAACCGTAATGTAACGGAATACTTTTGATTGTTCCTGTAATTGAACTAAGCATCCGATTTTGATAAAATTTGAAATAACTCGACAAAATTATATAATAATTATGTAAAATTATGTATTTTAAATTTCAAATGATTGTAATGCATTTGAAACTTTTCCCCCCATTGACCGTAATGTAATGGAATACTTTTGATTGGGCCTGTAATTGATCTATGCATCCGATTTTCATAAAATTTGAAATGATTCGACAAAATTAGGTAATAATTATATATTTTAAATTTAAAACGATTTGGTTGGGTAGTTTTTGCGTTGTTATATGCGGACGGACGGACTGAACTACAACTATAGGTGCTACGTATTTATATAATTACGAATGCACCTAAAAATGATAAAAATAAAATAAATGGATGCGTCTTCTTCTGTTCGAGATTGGCAGTTTTTAAAATTTCTGCCGGATTTTTTTTTTTTTTTTCTAAGAGCACTCGTTAGCTGCGTTCATAATTATGTAAATACTTAGCCCCTATAATCATCGTTCATCCTGTCCGTCTGCCCGTTCGCCTGCCCGCATACACTGTAAAAAAAATTCACGAGGTTACTAAAATTTTTTTAGTAAATTTGTATTCCACAGACTTTTTTAGTAATCATTCCAAACTTTTTTTTTTTTGCAAGTGAAACAAACCTTTCTTTTGTAAACTGAACAAAAGAATTTTTTGTATAGCTAACTTAAAACTTTTTAGTATAAGCCAGTCAGCAAATTTTAGTAACATTTCCAAAATTATTTTTAGTAACCATTGCTCACGGATTCTTAGTAGCTAGCCCAAACGCAATTTTTGCAGCGGTAGATTTCCGGTAACGCCTCAATAGATGGCAGCATCAAACATTGCCACCTGCACAATTTTGATTTCACAACCCCTTTACTTAACGAATATTTACACTGCATAAACTCGGTACATCTTTGGTGGTGTCACTTCGAACCCGAGGCCTTTCAGTCTGGAGCTTTCTGCTATGATCACTAGGCTATCACGGCCACACCAAGCGAGTTTTAGTAATAGCTATTAAAAATATAAAACTAGTAACTCCATTCATTGCTAGCTTTTTTCTAGTAACTCTTACAGATTTTCTTGTAACTGAGTAAGATTACTAAAATTTTTTTAGTAATTACAAGGATCACTAAATTTTTTTTAGTAGATCGACCTCTTTTTATTACAGTGTATAACAGAACAAAAACAACCCAATGGAATTGTTTGAAATTAAAAAAAATAATTTTGCATAATTTTGTCGAGTCATTTAAAATTTTATGAAAATCGGATGCATAGTTTAATTACAGGGAGAATATTAATTAGAAACTAAAACATATTACATTTAGCATGAAAACAATATCATAATTTTTTTTTCCCTTATGTAACAAAATTGAAGATAAACTAATTGAAAACAGACACAATTTGCTTTTTACACTCTCAAAAAACAAAATTATGTGCTTAATTATCAAGCTTCCAAAAATTTTTGTGTTTCATACAACAAAATTATATACAGAATAGCTTGTTTTTATTGAAAAATTTGATCTTCTCTAATTTGTTGTGTAGTGTAAACCAAAATCATAAACAATTCTAATGAAGCATTAAACAACATTTTAGTTTATCTTTTTATTTGACAGTTTATCTTTCAATAGCTGTTTTAAGTAAATATTTATTGTTTGAACATTTTACTTTTAAAAATGTAGTTTCAAATATAAAACTTGGAAAAGATTTTTTAATGAGGGAGAGGAGAGGGATGTTCAGAAAGCTAAAAATAGTCAGTAAAAGTTCTTATTTGTAAAATGACACAATTAAAAATAGCTAAAAAATTTCCTTTACACTTGCTTTGACTGATAACATCGAAATATCATACGCAATACAGTAAACTCTGTCTAAGGCGGAATCGATCGGTACCATGAAAAATTTCCGTAGTAGTCAATATTCTGCCCTAGAAAATTTTTATTCTATGTCTATGGATTCGTGGGGACTTGATTTTTTCGAGTTAGATCGATTTCCGTTTTACACAGAGTCCGCCTTACAAAGAGTTTATTGTATTAAGAAATTTGGTTTCAAATATATAAAAATATCGAATTTATCAAACTTCATGATATTTCGAAAATAAATATTGGATACATATCGTGATATATAGCAAGATATATATCCGAAAACGGCGGGCACATTAGCTCTCAAGTTTTGATACCTGTGAGCTAAAAATTGTCCCAATTTTTGGTAACTGCAGTTTCGACAATCTATTTCTGTTCCTTGGGTGAGATTAGCTTGGTAAAAAGATGTAGTTTGTGTACTTTATCTTAAATTTTGATAGCCTAAGAGTTAAAAGTTTGAGAATGATAAGGTTAAATCTACGTGATAATCTTTCGCTTGTATCCAACATACAAAATCACCCGAATATATTTTTACTGTTTTAATGAAATTCAATGAATAGTCCAAAATATATTCCATGAATTATGATTCACATTAATTTTTGCATATGAGATTACGAGAAAAAATGCAAATACATAGAAATACGTAACAAATGTAAAAAGAATGTGTACCGTGAAAAACTAATCAAAATGTAAATTAATAAGTGTAAATTTATCGCTTAATGCAATCGGCATTTTTCGCGATGTAGAGGCGTTTTGCCTTTCGACAATCTAATCTTTATTGGAATCTTGTACTGTTATCAAGACATTGGTGATTTAATTACATTTAACAAAACCGTAGAAAACTATCAGAAAATTTGCATGGAATCTCTTTATTTTAAACATGTAGGTAAGTACAATCGAAAATCCCACAAACGGTTTCGTTTAACATTTCTGTCAAAACACTTTATCCTTTAACAAGGAAAACCCCTAGGATTTGCTCGCGTAATATTTGAAATATGCCAAATGATATTTGTATGTCAATTTTTTTTTTTTTTTAGAAGAAATTATATTTTTAGGAATAATTCAAAAATTATTAGTTAAACTTCATTATTACATTGCATTATACATTTACACTAGAGATGTCGTTCGTTCCTTTTAAGCAATCGTTCCAGCCGGATTCATTCACCAAAATGAACGAGTTCTTCGGATTCGTTCTGATTGAAATCGTTCTGAAAAAAGGAACGATTCCGTAAAAAAGGAACGAAACCGAGAAAAAGAGGAACGAAACGGGAAAAAAAGGAACGAATCCGAGAAAAACAGGAACAAATACGATAAAAAAGGATAGATTTTGAAAAAAAAAAAAAAAGATTCCAAGGAAAAAAACGCGTGAGAACGATTTTAAGAAAAAGGTAATGAATTCGGAGGCAGAGATGACCTCCGAATTCGGTCCTTTGCAATTTCAATGAACGACATGCAGTCTGTAACGTCTTAGCCCTCTTTAGATTATCACCTAAGAGGTTGGTAGCGTAGTGTGCCGCTCGGCGAATAATCAGACTAGGTTATTAAATGGAGAATCAATTTATTATCCGTAGAAACACAAAAGATCCTCTAAAATAATATACAGGGTGTCCCAAAAGGTCGTTTACAAACTTAACATGCTGGTCCGTCATATCATGATGAACAATATTAAATAGGAAACTAAGGGTCCCAAACGTCTTCCAAAGGAGATATGCGCCATTAAAGTTTAGGGTCCAAAAATTCAAATGATTATAAAAAATAGAAAAATTGGTCGATTCGTTTGCGGTTTTCACTAAAATTATTCTTTATGTCAGTATTATCTTGAAAATAAATTATAAAGATAAATTTCAAAAAATGTCGATAGAGGGCGCTTTAGACTTTGGAGTAACGATAAACTAGTTTTTACCATTATTTTTTGCATCTCATAAATTTTTTAGAAGCTTAGACATAAACTTAAATTTTGAGATGAAAATCTGAACCGTTGGGAGTGGTAAAGTAGCGCAAACTGAACTGTGTTCAATGGGGGTGGGGAGGTTCAAATTTCAAATGATTATAAAAAACGGAAAAATTGGTCGGTTTTCGCTAAAATTATTCTTTATGTCAATATTTCCTTGAAAATAAATTTTAAAGATAAATTTTAAAAAATCCGTTAGAGGGCCGTTAGAGGATCCGTTAGAAGAATCCGTTAGAATTATTTTTAACTTTTTTTTTTTTTTTCAATCTAATTAAATGCTTGCAAAAGTTTAGACTTAAATTTTGTGCTCAAAATCTAAATCGATAGGAGGGGTTAAGAAGCGCAAACTGAACTGTGTTCAGGCGTTGAAATGTTATCTTCCCCACCCCTCAAACGCAGTTCAATTTTTGGCTGCTTAATTACTCACAACGATGCAGATTTTGAGCACAAAATTTAAGTTTGAACTTTTACAAGCATTTTATTAGATATAAAAAATAAGGGTTAAAAATAGTTGTTGGTTACTATAAAGTTTAAGGCGCCCTCTGACGGAATTTTTTGAAAGATATCTGTAAAATTTATTTTCAAGAAAATATTGATATAAAGAATAGTTTTAGCGAAAACCGACCAATTTTCCCGTTTTTTATAATCATTTGAAATTTGAACCTCCCCACCTCCATTGAACACAGTTCAGTTTGCGCTACTTAACCACTCCCAACGATTCAGATTTTTATCTCAAAATTTAAGTTTATGTCTAAGCTTCTAAAAAAATTTTATGAGATGCAAGAAATAACGGAAAAAATAGTTGTTCGTTACTCCAAAGTCTAAAGTGCCCTCTGTCGGCATTTTTTGAATTTTATCTTTATAAATTATTTTCAAGATAATACTGACATAAAGAATAATTTTAGTGAAAATCGCAAATCAATTGAGCAATTTTTCCGTTTTTTATATTCATTTGAAATTTGAACCTCCCCCCCGCAATTCAGTTTGCGCTTTTTAACCACTTCCAACGATTTAGATTTTGAGCTCAAAATTTAAGTTTATGTCTAAGCTTCTAAAAAAATTTAATGAGATGCAAAAAAAAAAAAAAAAAAAAATGGTAAAAACTAGTTTATCGTTACTCCAAAGTCTAAAGCGCCCTCTATCGACATTTTTTGAAATTTATCTTTATAATTTATTTTCAAGAAAATACTGACATAAAGAATAGTTTTAGTGAGAACCGCAAACGAATCGGCCAATTTTTCTGTTTTTTATAATCATTTGAATTTTTGGACCCTAAACTTTAATGGCAACTTTAATCATCCTTTGGAAGATGTTTGGGACCCTTAGTTTCCTATTTAATATTGTTCATCATGATATGACTGACAAGCATGTTAAGTTTGTAAACGACCTTTTGGGACACCCTGTATACAGCATTTTAAATTATAATAAAGCACATAGGCTCTTTATCCATCAATATCTACCCGTTACTTTTGAAATCGCTTTGATACTTCCCGAGATTGAGTAGAAATCGCCATTAAGAACACTTTTAGAAAGTTTTTCGCGAATTTTCACCCCCTTTTAAATTAAAAAATTTTAAAGAAATGTTCTTAAAAATCATTTATATCTAATCAGTAACTCCCATGCCAAATTTCAGTAGCTAAGCATTCCGGTAACGCAAAAGTCACATTTTAGAACGTTTTTCACTCTGCACTACCTTTGATGCAGAGGCAAAGACACAAATACAGGGGCTGTCATGTTCGATTTGATACCATTGCTTCTGAAAATGGTTTGATGTTTCCTTGAGTAGAAATTACAATTTATTAGAACATTTTTTGAACGCTTTTCGCGCATTTTCACCGATTTAAATTTCGATTTTTTAAGAAACTGTTCATAGAGAACATTTACATCTTATAAATAACTACTATGCTAAATTTCGAAGAACTCGCCCCTGCTTTATCACAAAAGTCACAATTTAGAATGTTTTGTGCTTATGCAACCCCTAGGTGGTAGTGACACCGACATGAAATACAGCATATATTGGAGCAAGAGGTGTCACCATCAATTTCTAAGCATTATTTTTGAAATCAGTTTGGTACTTACACAGACTGCGTAGAAATCGTAATTTAGAACGTTTTTAGAACGCTTGTCGCTCCATTTTTAAGCACTTTTAAATTAAAAAAATTTAGGAAATGCTTGTAGAGATAATTTATATCGTATAAGTAACTATCATACCTAATTTCAATTTGCTAGCCCCTGCAGTATTACAAAAAACGCAATTTAGAAAGTTTTTTGCTTCTGCAACACCAGGTGATAAGTGGCATCGGTATAAAATACAGCCTATGTTAGAGCAAGGGCTATCAACATGAATTTTAAACCATTACTTTTGAAATAGATTTGATGCTTCCTGAGATAGCTTATAAATCGGCATTTAGAAAATTTTTAGAAGGCTTTTTAACGCGTTTTCACCACTTTTTAATTTCAAATTTTTTAGAAAATGTTATTAGAGATCATTTATATCTTATAAGTAACTACAACGCCAAATTTCATGTCTTTAAGCCCTACAGTAGCACAAAAATCGCATTTTTGGAATGATTTTTGCTCATGCACCACCACTGAGTTTGTGGCATCGACATAAGATATAACCTATGTTGAATAGAGGCTAACACAATAATTTTGATACCATTACTTTTGAAATCGGTTCGGTAGTTCCAGATTACTCTCAGTAATTAAACAAACAAACAACCTTTACTTCTCTAAAATATATTAGCACAGGTTAATAAAGATTTTATCTGGTTAATAATTGCATGATTTTTGAAGCTTTCTTTATTAGAAAAAAAAAGTAATTAAAGTTTCTTTTTTGAAATATTTGGATAAACAATTAACACATTTTCTATTATAACACTCTAAAGATTCTTTAAAAAGTGTGTAAACTATGTCTTTTATGAACTTACTTGATACAAGAAGCTCAAATAGAATGTCAAAAATGGGTGTTACTATTCTAAAAATCAAAATGCATAAAAGATGTTCCCATTAAAATTGTATTAATATTAGGAAAATAGACGTAATTCTTAATGGGCAATTTTTTTTACATCTTTATGACACAATTTAGTGTTAAAATACCATGATTGAGTAATTAATTATTTCTCCAGAATTCTACTACGATGCTATACAAATCAACTTTTTTTTAATTTTGGATCCCCTACCCTTTATGATATCATATGTTACCATTCTTTACCCCGTCCCCCTCTCCACCTGCCCTAATAATATCGTTATCAATGTCATTTTTTTTGGTGATATGCAGGTATGGTTATGAGTTTATTATTTGCTTACTTTAATGATTCAAAGGAAGATAAATCATTGCATTATCACTATTATATATGAAATAATTTTATATCGAAGAAATTTTAAAGAAATAGATACTATTTTTAAAAACATTTAATAATAGATTTTTATTAGATAGTGCATCAGTAATAATGACTTCTTGCATTTGGCCCCACACGGGATGGAAGGGAGCAATCAAAACTTTTTTATCAACAAAACAAGTGGACAACATTCTCTATTCTTTATTGTAAACACAAGCATAATTTCAAACACTTTTTTTTTAACCTGGTTTCTCGAACAGTGGATTATATAGGCATGCACGTTTGGCAGAAGAATAGGAATTCGAAAGAATAGGAAATAGGAGTTGAGGTATTCCATATTTTGAAATTAAATAATTTTATAATAATTTAATGATTTCACGAATAACTTTGTATTTTCATAAAAAATACGAGTAGATAAGAAATTAAAAACAGATTGCAGAATATTTTGAAGTAGACAAGTTATAAGTAAAAATAGAAAAAATTGATGTAAGGAATAAAATAACGAAATAAAGGGGAAATTTTTGGTATGATAAAACAATGATAACGATATTAAACGGCAACCCGCCCATTCCCAAGAGATATCGTTCAATATCATATGCCAGATCTGTCCCATTTTTTTCCTTAAAATGATTTTGTTACATATGCATAACCCTTTTTTTTATTTATTTTTTGATACGTTATAATTTCCTACAAATCAATATTGCAATAATTGTTGTATTTTCATTTTCAGAAAAAATTCCAGTTGTCAAAGTGTTAAAAAATTTTTCCCCGTTAAACAACAAAGACACAAAAGTGAAATAGATATCAGCTGAAAATTCGATTTCGTTTTCGTTTTCGGTTCAAAATCTGAGTTTTACTGAAAAAAAATTTCGGCGAAAATGTGGCTGAAAATATCGGACCGAAATTATCTACATTCCAAAAACATCTTTTCAACCTTCGGAAATTTTAAACATTGCTATTTATCAATTTTATTGATTTGCATCGACTCAAATGAGACTATTTATTGCTATGAACTTCATTGTTTATAATTATCCGTCATGACTGGCTCAAGACGTGAATACAAATTATAAAGTAAGCAATGCATATACGACTAAAATTTCCAAGCGCTCGTTAAAAACTTCAGTCTTAATAGTAATAGAAAATGTTTAGTTTGAAACCGCAGAAGTGTTTCAAATACTCTTTGAAAAATTCTAGCATAACAGATGATCATTTACAAAAATGATTAAAAAAGATAAATCGAAGTATGCATACCTAAAATATTTTTTAATTAGATGAAATTCGTGTAATTAAAAAATCTTTCTGTATCGTTGAGGAACTAATTACGTTTTATTTTATGAAAAAAAAATTTTTTTGAGTCTAAGGCACAGAGAGTCAATTTGGGTCACACTTAATAATTATGTATGTAGTAAAACCCCGGTTAATCAAAAAAAAAAAAAAAAAAAAAAAAAAAAACAAGGGACCAAAGCATTTTTAATTAGCTGGTGTTCAGAGTTGAATTCAGGGGGTGGCCCGGAAGGGGGGGGATTCCCCCGGAGCAGTGAAATGTCCTTCCCCGTGAAATTTGAGATTTTAGGTTTTTAATGGTCAAAATGGTCAAACTCTATAATGCCTCCTCCCTGGAGCCACAAAAGTCCCTCCCGGAGAAAAGTGGATTGAATTCAACACTGCTGGTGTTCCATAGCGATTTTCGGATAATCGAAGTTCCATAGGGATTTTCGAATAACCAGAAAGCTTATGGAGAAAACTTCTTTGAAGAAAAGCTGTGATCGTAATTTAGAATATCGTTGCAATAAAAATGTTGTGGTACCGTTTTCAAAGCATGGTATCAAACCAAAACTATAAGTCAATCCAACAGAGCCTGAAGGTTTTAAGAATGCCAAGATTACACACTGCGGCAATTCGATATAATATTGAAGTACAAGGAGATGAAACAGCATCAGATATGATGCAAAGTTGAAAAACAAAAGAAAATCACGACATATTTCGTAAAAAAAAATGAGGTGTCGTACTTGTTCATCTAATAAAGTGCTCGAAATTACCCAATGGACCAAATAAATAAGTTAACTCTGCTTACTTATTTCATAAAGAATATGCTTTTTTTAACACTATTTCTACCAGCGTCCAATAACACCTTTCTAAGTTTTGATTTTTACTTATTTTGCTTCCAATTTTTAGAGCTAATAAATATTAAAACAACTCTTCAATGTGTTAAAAAAGATTCGGAATTGCTTTGAACTTACAAATAAATAGCAATAATAAATAAAAACATGTTGAAAGGTGTCATTAGACATCGGTAAAAATAGTGTTGATATTAAAATTGTTCACACTTAAAAAAGATTTTAAGAAATTTTAAAGTGTTTCGGTTACGCCGATTTTCGGATAACTGGGATTCGTGTATAACCGGGGTTCTACTATATTTAATAAATGCATATAATAAATTAACAATCATGCATATTTAACAAATACATATAATTAATTAACAATTATGTATATTTAAGTATGCATTAATAGCTTAATTTTTTTTAAGAATTTTCGTTTTCGGCCGAAAATAGGATTATTAGTTACATTTTTGAACCTATAAAACGCTATCTCTTATTGGATGCTTAGACGAGTGTTTGATTCCTGACGTATATCCTCAGACTGAAACTGAATTATGAAACTTTGCCCAGCCGTATTCGGACGTCATTTTGACGAAAACTGCCCCGGTAGGAGCTATTTCCATCGATATCAGAAATGATATGATAGGATTGTCCAGAATAAAATCTCTGAAACAGCTGAGGGAAGTGACTGACTCAGTTTTTAAATTGCGAAATACTGCCAGGATGCTGAGCATATTAAGATCTGGAAACAAACGCACGTCACGATTTTGATTTTTTTTTTTTTTTTTTTTTTTTTAATCATACATTTAAAAATAGAAGTTTTCTAAGATGCACTTTTTCTGTATTTATAAATGGAATTTTTCGAATTTTATGAAATTTACTTGAATTTTTTTTATAAAATAAGCAGTTTTTTATAATAGACAGACGAGTTCAAATTCAATCTTTTTTTTTTCTACTTAAGTGTTGTTCTGAGAAATCATTTTAACCTACCAAACTGATCTTATAGATTTGCTAAGGTGCGTATATATATGCTTGAAATAAGCAGATATTTATCTATTCCTATTCTTTTTTGAAATTAAAAAAACGATGTGTCATTGTTAATCAAAATGTTGTCTTCTAAGCAATGATGATCAGAAAATATGCGCCTATTACATAACCCGATCCGAAATATCAAGGTCGAATATTTATTCCTATTCTTTTAACATAGTCTATTTTTTTCTTTTTTTTGGTACTACTCTGTTATCCCGTCGACTAAAATACTATCGCCGAATTATAAGATTAAATGCCAATAATGGATGATCGTGAATGTCACATTCAACGACATTAAATACGATACACGTGTTTAAAAGGTCATTAAGTGATTTTTATTTCGACTTTTTATTTGTATTTTTATTACTATTCTACTAATTGTTTTTTTATTATTATTTAAAATAAAAATTACGTCAATATATATAATCTGGCTATTATTTTGGTGATTTGTATAATTTGGCGAAATCGTTCGACAAGATAACAGAGTAATACCCCCCCCTTTTTTTGTCTGCATATTATATTGTCTTTAGGGTCTATCTGCCAAATTTCTATTATCTTGTCTGTCTGCTTTACAAGAATAATGAATAAAATAAATGTCTCACTGGTTCCTTGTAGAAATAGGGAAGATTTGCTTTTAAACAGGTTTGAAAATAACTTTAAAATTGAAAGGAGAAAGAATTTTAGAAATTTTTAAATAGAGAAAAGAATAAAATGACAGAACGTTAAAGTTAAAATTAGATGGATTGTTTGATCTAGAAAAAATGACGTTTAGTGTTATTAAATTTATTTAGAAATTTATCAATCAAAGAGGAATTACAATCACATGCAAAGGCAAAAGATTTGTGATGTTTAATTTCACTATTCAGAGCAAAAGAGTCGGAAAAAGTACGTAGCGCCCTAAAAATAAAAGTATTAAAAAAATGCCATTTTTTGTTGAGGAGGATAGTTTGAAAGATCACGAGGAGGGGGAGATATAGAGAAACTTTTTCTATAAACAAAGATAGAGAATCAATCTGGATGATTCGGAATCAAGACACCAAGGAAGGCAGTGGCGCCAACTTTTGAAAAATATTAGGTTGGTTCAAAAATATTGTGTGGGCTCAAAAATATCTTGGTAAAATGGTACGACAATTTATTTTTCTTTGAAGGTGGAAAATGGTGAAAGATGATAATTTTAAATCATCATGTTTTAATAAATTTGCATAAATATTTTATTAAATTATATTCTCATGCGTTTTTCCTTATAAAGACACTAATATTTATTGCAATTTCATCATGTCATGAACATGACTATAATTTGGAATAACAGAATGTTAAACATAAACATTTCAATCATTTCAGATTTATGGGTGAATTAAAACACATGATCATTGGCAAGATAAATTTTGTTCTATGAAGAAATATAATAATGAAATAGATAACTAAATAGAACAATGAAAATTGGGTATGCTAGGATTCAAAATTATTGGGTGGGCTCGGGCTCCATGGACCATATAAGTCGGCGCCACTGAAGGAAGGGAACGGCTCTCTTCGAATTCGAGTGCAAATTGAATACAAGGACCAATAAATTTAAAAAGTGACAGAAAATTAGAAAGATCTAGATCAGAGGGACTTATGTCTGACTTGGTCTGCGTGTTCTTTTGTTTTATAGTGATTCATACAAATTTGTATTACTTAACTTTGATTTATCGCCGATTTTTGAGTGCTATTTCAATAATATCTTTCAATCTTCTTAACTTATTAGTATTTTTGAAACAGAGCACATTGAGATGTGTTTAGAGGTCTGAACGGAGGTTGACGAGGGTAAATCTCAGAGGGCAGATCCTTCTAGTGTGGTAAAAAAATAATGAAACATAATTTTCAAATGAAGAGCGTTTGATTTAAAAGCAGCTGAATATATATAAAAATATTAAATTTAATTTTTATACGGCCTTCTTTTCTTTTAATTTACATTTTAAAAAATGCTGGTCTGTATCTAAGGACATGAAAAAAAAATCTCATTTCAAAACTTATCTAGTTATAAAAGTACGAATGTTATAAATTCTCAGGGTTTTCCGGCATTAAAAACACGCCGTTCTATTTTCAGAGCAACCTGATTTAAATTGACTCATTGTTTTCTTTCAAAAAAATCTATTTGAATATTCATGTACGTTCCGAAAGTGCATTTTTAAAAATAGGCCCACGTGGAGAATAACCATTTCATTTTGCTCTATAAATACTACTCAAAGCTCATTGTCGCGAGTGAATCCCTCCTAATCAGCTGTAAAAGTTTACAAACAGAGCCGAGTTCTGACTTTCCGCTGCTATTCCTATCATTTCGAAAATAATCCGAAATATTTGTGGGAGGAAATTCTTACGGGATGAGTGTTGTTTGCCAGTGTCCGTCGTAATCATGAAAAAAAAAAAAAAAAAAGAAGTTGCGCGAGAAATGTTTATTTACAGTAGGTGGTGTGGGGTGCATTTTCCAAATGCTTCCGAAATTAGCTGCGACCCCAAAAAGTTGAATGCGTCCCAGCCCAGTACTCTTCAATTCATTGCATGGGGGAATGATGATTATGACATTATGAGTCAAAGTAAATATCTTCACGTTTTATCACTGCTTAAGAATCTCTAATTTTGGATATTGTTTCACATCTTGGCTAACCTTGCACTCTTTACGATAAGAACTTAATTTCTATCCCCCTCCCCCCCCCCCCCCCAAAAAAAAAGAAAAAAAAATCGAAAATAGCCATTCGATTGGAAATTATGCCTTTATAATTTATGTTAAACAGATAAGTTTAAGTTGGTCGTCTTTATATTGAAATTGCATTAAAATATCGCTCCTGTTTTGCAATAAGGGCGTAAGGCACAAATGGTTAATTGTTCAGAAGAGCCAAAACAAAGAATTTTCCACCCTATAATTGCTTATTGTGTAAGCATCCTTGGTAGTAAAGTTTAAATTTTTAGATATATTTCACATCTTGTTTTTTCCTGCAAAAATTTATGATAGGTAATTAGGGCTCAAGTGACTCCTTAAGCCCTTAATTTCTTACATATAGGGATAGTACCTGTGCCTCAAGCCCTATTCAACTCTCTCATTATTATGTCGTACGCCTATGCGATAAAATATTGCTTCTTGACTTCATACAGGGTGCAATATGTTATCTATCCGACCTTTAATTTCTCAATCGTTGGGCGTAGACGTAATAGTTCCAATTAAAAAAAACCTTCAAATGAGGCAAATATTCATATTGTGGCATTGTTTAGTGTATAAAACCAATTTTATAAAAATAACGAAATCTAACTTTTTATACGGTCCCCCTTAGTCCCTATAGCTATATTTAGCAAAACTTTACGCATATCATAAGAGATACAATACAAAAAGTTTGACTCTGTTCTACAAAAATTGACAGTGTTATTAAATTTCAAAATTTGAGGTTTTTGCACATGACTTTGTCTTTTATTGAGAGAATAGTTAAGAAATGAATTTAAGTATTTAGAAATCGAAATGGAAATGCAATATCATTTTTACGGCGTAACCACCTTTAGCCGGTATCGCAAAATCAGGGTATCACCAAAGGGGATTATTTCATCTAGAAATTTTAGCTGAACTCTGTCCCTATTTGGTGATGTTCTGATTTGACGATACCGACTAATGGTGATTTCGCCGTAAAAAAAGACATTGCACCCTGATTTCGATTTCCAACTATTTTAATTCATTTCTTAACTCATCTCTCAATGAAAGACAAAATCATGTGTAAAAAATCTCAAACTTTGAAATTTAATAATTCTGTCAATTTTTGTAGTACAGAAGTCAAACTTTTTGTGCTGTATCTGTTATGATATGTGATGATATGATACCTGGAAAAATTTTACTAAATATAACTATAGGGACTGGGAGGACCGTATAAAAAGTTAGATTTCGTAATTTTTATAAAATTGATTTTTTACATTAAACAACGCCCCAACACGAATGTTTACCACATTTGAAACGTTTTTTGTAACTGGAAGCTTAAGTCTGCGACCAAAGACTGAGAAATTAAAGGTTGGCGATAGGTAACATATTGCATCCTCTTATATGCACTTACCACAATAAAAAAAAAAAAAATATCTATCTTATGCTTTTATTCCAAAACAGGGGTAATATGGAATTTTCAAGACGAACAAATCTTTTCGACATTATATTTGTAGATGTTTAAGATTAGTGGAGAAATTGTAAGGATGGCCAAATAAGAAAATTCATCTCCACAAACATATCTTAAAAAAAGAAAAAGAATAAAAAAGAATGAAATAAAGAAAATAGAAAAAGAAAGCATGTTGTTAGGTGGCCGTTGCTCGGAATTCGTTATTAAGAGGTTTTGTGTAATGTTATATCTATGGAAAAGATTCGGTTACACTAAAACATGACCGGTATTCGGAGGTTACCGTTGTTCGGAGTGACCGTTGTAGGAGTTTTTACTGTAATTATAATAATTCGCAAAATTAATTTATAAAGTTAAAATATTCAAGTATATGTTTGTAAAGTAGATAAATGAGCTAAAACAGTGCCTTTATAGCTTATCTTTTAGGTGATATAAAGGCGCTAATAAAAGTTCAACCACATATTTATAGGTGCTACAGGATAGTGTAAAGTCTGTAATGCATGTCTATTATGTAAACGTAGACATATGGACAGAGTCTAAACAAATTTTATAATAAAAGTTTTCAAATTAACAAAATCAGTTGTATTTTCAACTCTTTTGTATAGTAAATAGAAATGCATTTAAAGATTTTAAAAAAATTGTTTAGCATCGCACAAACTTTTGTGACTCTGTATTTTTGGATTTGATTGTACGTTGTCAAAAAAGAAAGGGGGAAAAAGACGTAGGGGGGCGAGGAACTCTTATACAGAACTCATACGCGCCTCCTATAAAGGAGGCCAACGCTATTTGATTTTGATCTCGAAATTTAAAACCTTGATCAGATGAATTGATCTTCACCTGTTTAGGCACTCCAGAGATATAATTCATAAGGAACTTGGAGGACTTTGGTGCAAGCATCAGATGCCATTAGCGTACATCGCAGCAATCAGTTATTGGTCAAGAAAAACAAGAGATGTTTTATATACCGATATTTCTTAGAAGCAGAAATCTGTTTAGTAAATAGACTGACGGATTTGATTTTCCAAAGCTTTTTAAAAACGAACTGCGTAAATCACTTTTTTAAAAATGTAACACAAACAAAAATGTAACTCTTAATTTTTCTTTC
This sequence comes from Maratus speculifer, assembly GCA_964019185.1. Taxonomy (NCBI): domain Eukaryota; kingdom Metazoa; phylum Arthropoda; class Arachnida; order Araneae; family Salticidae; genus Maratus; species Maratus speculifer. The sequence continues at coordinate 23,838,422 of OZ025289.1, read as the reverse complement.
TTGGCTGTCCGTTGGGGAATTTCTTTTTCTGTCGACAGGGAGGGGGTTTTATTTCCCTGTTATTTTACATGCTACGCAATATCATCGCAGCTTCTTGACATGCCAGTGAACCCTTTCGTTCCATCCAAGAATAGCGGTACGCTGCTTTGAATAGGCTGTGCAGGTAATTGGAAGCGAATTTGCATGACGTCAATACACTCGAAATAACCACATAAAATTGAGTTCAACTTTTGCATATTTCTTACTGCCTTATTTACCTAAGAATTCACTTTTGTTTTAATGATTTTTTCTTGTAAAATTAAGTTTTGGCCGATTACTCTTTATATCCTTTTACTTACAAGTATTAAAAATATCTAGACATTTGAAATTTGTTCAAGTGCTGTGATATTACAAAATTAATTTAGAGTAGATCTAGATATTTAATGTCAGAAGGGATAATTATGATTACTTTTTATATTTTCAACTTTGTTATTTTTTTTTTTACTTGTTTCTATTTGGAAGTGCTGTTTTAGTACATAGGAAGAAAATTTGACCCTTTAAGGGTGTACTCGAAAAAATACTTTTCCACCTTCAACAGTTCGAAATTTTCTGATACAATTTCAGATGCATTTTTAAAAGTAGAAAAATGAAACTTGCTGAGGGGATTTTTGAAAAGACGTATAAGGTGCCGTGTGATGTCATTTTGAGCTCAATTCATTAGAATTTGATTTATAAACAATTACCTTCTCTATATGACCTTTTTTCATCGTTCGCAGATCTCCTGCTTTGGAAAATTCGGATTAAAAGGTCAACTTTGACTGCATTTTTTTTGTAATATTTTCTGAATTTATAATAATAATAATAATAATAATAATAATAATAATAATAATAATAATAATAATAGCAGTTTGAATCGAAATACACCCTTAAGAACACTTCTTAAAAGTTTTAATTCCCATAGTCCTTTTTCTGTTTAAGTTAAAAGGATGGTTATAAGTACCCCTTTAAAAACTTACAATCATAAAAATTTGGGGGTAATCACAAAACCACTAATGGGGAAATTATGATCACTATATTTCCTCTTTATACTTGCCTACATTTATTTGTTTTGGGGTAATGAAGACCATTAGAACTCCAAACTGACAAATCTGTTAATTAAACATTTTGGTAGACTTTTTTCAAATTGCATTTTTGGATTTCAAAAATGCTTCAGACTAGTGATAAAAATGTCTAAGATGAAAAATACATTATGAGATTAATATTTAAGTGTGAAATAAAATTTTACTATACACAATTTTCTCCATTTTAGGGGTGGTCATAATTATAGAACTATTATAGGGTCCCCACCTGACCCTACTAAAAGAAGAACTAGATGTAATTAGAAAGATAGCAATAGAATATGCAATTCCACCACATTTTGTTGATAATATCACAAACAAGTTCGAAGTGAATGATTATGGAAGATAAAGCACAGTTCCAGACAAAAGATTTAAATTTTGTAAAGTTAACTACATCTCAAGGCGTTTTTAAATTATGAGGCATATACCTTTTTTAAATATGATGAAAAATTAATCGCACTCTTCCCCCGAAGTTAAAAGCAATGTTGAATAAAAGATGGGTCCAATCCAAGATGCCAAGAGATAAGAGGTACTAGAAAGGTATAGTATGTTATACCTTTCAAAAATACAATAAAAGTTTTCTTTAAATGGACCAGACAATGAAGAAATTTGGAGACAGAATAAATGTACATTTCAATAGGTCCAAAGTGATCTTTCGTATAAGTAATTACCAAGAATCCATTATATAAGAACTCATTGAAATAACTACCAATAAAGATATAGTCTGTATCAATGCACTGTTATATGACATCCGTAGAGTATGCTATATAGTAAAAATTGCTACATATTGCAGAATAGCTACCATTATCTCCATTGGTTACTCTATTAACTACAGCTAAATTCAAATCCTTCTGGAAATTATTTATAAAAAGCTGTCATTTCAATAAAATATAATTGTTCATGTAGTGTTCAAACAGAAAAATGACACATCTAAGATAACAAGTATTCTCAAGAAATTATTGCGAATAGCGATGTGAAAGTATTACATTATGTTTATGAAACTACAATACAGATATATTTATAGTATTAATAATCAAAAGATTGTTTGTTAAGATTGTTGAGCTATCAATGTTTCACTATGTAAGGAATTTTATTCATGAAATTAAGACATAGCTTTCATTGAAAATTTTATAACTTTACCCTCAACCATTTTTTTAATATATCTGACGAAATTATACTTCTGCTAAATTTGTGAATAACATATAAATTGCAGCAGCAGAAAAAAAAGTATATATATGCTTGAACTTTAATCAGCTTTTTCTCGAACAATTTTAATCGTAGGACTTCTTTTGTCTTACTTATTATTATTATTATACCGCAGACCAGGCCCCTGCCTGCCGGGCAATATGCCTAGCTTAACGAGTTTTTTTTTACCTGGCTGCGGGGCAGAACCCGCTTGATTGCACAAGCTGAGATCTACCTGAATGTAGCTGTATCGCTATTATTTAATATTAGTTATTATCCTGTCCTGTTCTAGGTTACTGTTAATTATCTGATTGGGTTCATTCGTACGATGTTGTAATTGGAAGGGAATAAAAAGAAAGGGGGTAACGCTAATTCTTCCACAGAGCTCATACGAGCTGCCTATACGACAACCGATACTCGAGTTTGATCTCGTAATTTAGAGCCTTGATCGGATGACGAGATCTTCACCTGACAAGGCACCCCCAGAGGTATAATTCACAGGTAACTTGGAGGACTTTGCACCCACGGCGGATTTTACATGCACCAGGTGCCGTAAGCGTACATGGTGGGTTTTTAGCTAGCGGTGAGGTCAGAGTAACAGGAAAATTTTACTAAATATAACTTATAGGATTGGAGGACCGTGAAAAAATTTAAATTTAGTATTTTTTTTTTCTGAATTCTTTCTATTGACCCAAGTCTTTTTAAAAATATTTCTTTAACTCATTCAAGTTCAAAACATTTTTGTATTGGAACTATGTCTATGAAATAAGCCATTGGACACCGCTAAGAGTGGTATACTCTGTATACTAAATGTAAAATATCTACTACACTTATGAATTAAAACAGTTTTTCATATACTTTGTACACGGGTACTATCTTCTATTTTCTCTGTACCTACCCCGTTAACTATTTTGTTAAACCTTGGTAAGTCGGTCACCTTTAACATGAGTATCTAGATAAAGTCAATAATTAACAATAATAATTCATTTTATAGTTTTAAAATTACATACAATAATTTAATTTCACCTTATAATGTCGTGACAAAAAAATCTGAAGTCGGAGTTGGCTTTCATTTAGCGACTTTGACTATTTTGCTCAAAAATGGGTCTGACTCCGACTCCGCAGCTCTGGATTTTAGCGTATACATCTTGTTCATTATAATAGGTTGTACCAAAAGTTTCTTCCTTTTTTTTTTCTTTTGCAAAAAATAAATCATGCAAATTTCGATAAAGGCAAATTTTATTGAAGAATGCTTTCTTGTACCAATATCTTTTCAACAAACTTTCTATCTTTCCGGTAGTCTAATAACACCTTCATTCCAAAATATTTTTGATTTGATGGCAAAATATTTACCGAAGTGATTTTTTATGTAATGCAAAGAGTTTTTTTTTCTTTTTGGTGACGAGAATTTTTGAGAGAAAGAAACAAATAGTAATCGGACGGAGTAATGTCCGAAGAGTAAAGAAGCTGGTTTTGCAGGTGCTACTTGATTATCTTATCGACACATTTCGACAAACTATATAAATCACCAAACGACTCATAAATTATACGAATTGGCGTAATTTTTATTTTAAATAACGAAAGAACAAGTAAATTAGTAATAGATTAATAAAAGTACTAATAAAACGTTAAATTAAAAATCACTTGATGGCATACAAACACAGGTGACGTGTTTAATATCGAGTGAATGTGACATTTACTGACATTTAATCTTATAGTTTGGGGATAGTTTTTTGGTCGAATAATTAGATAGTGAAAGAAACATCCTTATAACTCCAAACATGGCAAATCTATTAATTAACAATTTACAGTGTCGGATGAAGTGTCTCATTTCCAATTAACATATATATTTGAATTGAAATGTGAATGAAATAAAGGGTCATGAAAAATCGAAGAGTGTAGAAAATAGGATTACAAATATCTCGGCAACTAATTATTCAATCAACTTCATTTTTTATGAAAAATTTATGTTTTTACATTTTTTTACAGCTACTCTTTAAAAAAATGAAAATTTTTATATACCTTTCATCACAACGATTATTTCGAGAGTCCGGAAAAAAGTAGTTCCGGATAATCGAAATTACGGATAATCAATAGGTAGTGCACACTAAATTTCAAATACCTATCTCTATTCGGGAGATAGAGTGTTTACATATAGACATACAGACGAAAAGATGGATGGACAGACACACACGCAAACAAACGGACGGCATTAAATATATATATATATATATATATATATATATATATATATATATACATATATATATATGTCTGAAACATATAAATCCATCATTTTTTTCGATTGATCTACATATGATGTGTAAGTAAAAATGAAATTAAAAACTCGCAAAAAGTGGCCAGATAAAATCATTAAACTGAGTTTATCACTAATCTTGATTTAGTTTTTGTTCGTGGAATTAGTATCAGGGATGCAATGCGGATATATGCCGTATACCTTTTGGATTTTTTTGAAAGAGCACCGTATACCCTTTTTCTCTCAAGAATCTAAAGTTTATCAGTCTAGGGTATATGCTCTACCTTGAACGTATACCCTGTGCTTAGAACGTATACCGTCTGTTGTTTTTACAACTACACCACTGATTAGTATCTAATTTCGAAATCTATCTGTGGCAGTAGATAGAGTCAGCAGGTACTTTCTTTTTCTTTTTGAACGTCAGACATTTAAAGTTTAAGACTATTTCCAGCTCCTTTATTTATACTTCATAAAATTGATGAATCTTTTCTATATCGTTGAGCCGAGATATCCCCATAATGTCAATATTACGTGCAGACAATGCGGTGCCCATTCGCTCAAACAGGTCTATTTCGAGGTCTGCAGAAGTCTGAGGATTCACTTCTTTTAATATCATGAATTAACTTCCTAAGTGCAGTCGATTCTTTTTTGGATAATAATCATTTGGACATGACAAGTTATTAAAACAAATAGAATGATTATGATTATCTGGGCTTAAGGGTGTATTTCGATTCAAACTGCTTATTTTCCGATTTATTTTTGAATTCACTTTTGCTCTCAAACACATCAAACTCGCAGATTCTATTATTTAGAAACTTTATAAGGTACCGTGTCTGTCGATTTTTTTATAAATGCAGAAAATATCACAAAATGCAGAAAATATTACAAAATGCAGTCAAAGTTGACCTTTTGATCCGAATTTTTCCACGCGGGGGAAGGGGGGGGGGTCTGGGAACGAAAAAAAGGGTCATACTGAGAAGGTAATTGTTTATAAATCAAATTCTAATGAATTGAGCGAAAAATTACATTGTATTACTTATGCGTCTCTTCAAAAATCTCATTAGCAAGTTTCATGTTTCTACTTTAAAAAATGCGTCTGAAATTGCATCAGAAAATTTCGAGCTGTTGAAATTGGAGAAACATTTTTTCGAATACACCCTTAATAGCACCACTCTGTTTTTTAGCGATCATTTAAATAATCAGAATAGTAAAATTCTTCAGTTATTTAATACAGGTATTATTTTTAAGTAAGACATTAATTATTACTCGAAGTAATAGTCGCGGTCGCAGGACTACATTATCGATGACATCTTAAACAATGCAAGGAACAGTTCATAATAAAAAATTATCTATAACTCGGTATACTAAATAGAAGGTCTGCACGGCCCAGATCTACGAGAAGCAAAATCCAAAATGAAGTCAAACTTTGAAACGGGCTGGACTGAGCTTACAAAGAAAAATAAAAGTAAATAAAATATATAAATAGACCAGGTAAATCGACTTGCTCTATATAAAAATTCGAACGAAGCCGATAAAGTATCAACCGTTTTCAGTGGATATGACTTCCCCGAGAATGAGTATAAACGTGCGTCAGGAGTCGATGCTAGTTTGACAACATTAATACACTAATGTTACATATCCAACGTAGAGATTGGTATGGACCGTTATACTGTGTCTGAGACCTGGCTTAAATCCTTCAGTAAACTCATGCAAAATCAAGATTAAACTTTTTTTTTTTTCTGTAGTCGAGTCGGACCGGAACTGGGTTTAATTGTTCTCAGAATGTGTCGTGCAGGCAATACATTTGTAAAAATAATAATAGCGATAATAATTTCTCTTAACAGAATCAAATTGGAAATGCAATAATCCTTTAACATTCGCAAGTTTTGATTAATTTGCGAAATAGAAAATGCACAACATTTCACCATTCATACCACTTTTTTAAAGGAAAAATGTTTTACACGCGCGTTAAAAAAATTTGCAAGAAAAATATTGTAATTTTTCAAAATAGTGGTGAAAACATAATATTAAAATAGCACTTTTGCGGTCACGGTTTTGACATTCGCGAATTTTACCCTTACGAATGTTAAAGGATTACTGTATACCTTAAGGTGGTTTTCAGATTCCCTGCTCAACAACGCGAAATTTTCTGATCCATTTTCTGTCACATTTTTAACTGTAAAAGTATAAGATTTAAAGGTCTGACTACAGGTACGAGTTGCCCGTTCCATTTTACAATTAATAAATTAATAATGGAGTAATACGCGATTCTTATCACGTGACGGCAGGTTTTTCCCCCTTTCACGTAACATCGTGTCCGGAAATTTAATTCAAAGTGCCCACTTTGACAGTATTTTCTTATGGGTCTATTGTCTTTTTCAAAAAATGAAAAACGCTTTGCGATGAATAGTTCTTGAATAAAAACGCTTGCCAATTTTATGCATTTTCGGAAAAAAAAAGAATTCAGAAGTGTTTGAGAAAGTATCTTTTTAGGTGCGTTCGTAATTATGTAAATACGTAGCACCTATAGTGGTCGTTCAGTCCGTCCGTCTGTCTGTCCGTCCGTCTGTACGTCCGTCTGTCCGCATATAACAACGCAAAAACTACCCAACCGAATCGGTTGAAATTTAAAATACATAATTATTACATAATTTTGTCGAGTCATTTCAAATTTTATGAAAATCGGATGCATAGATCAATGACAGGGGAAATCAAAAGTATTCCATTACAATACGTTCAATGGGGAAAAAGTTTCAAATGCATTTTAATCGTTTGAAATTTAAAATACATAATTATTACATAATTTTGTAGAGTTATTTCAAATTTTTTGATAATCGGGTTCATAGATCAATTACAGGGGCAATAAAAAGTATTCAATTACATTATGGTCAATGGTGAAAATTTTTCAAATGTATTTTATACGGTTGAAATTTAAAATACATAATTATTACATCATTTTTTCGAGTCATTTCAAATTTCATGAAAATCGGATGTATAGATCAATTACAGGGACAATCAAAAGTATTCCGTTACATTACGGTCAGTGGGGGAAAATGTTTCAAATGCATTTTAATGGTGTTACACTCATTCGAACTTAATAAAATTTATATGCAACAATAAATAACGTATTATAACATACATTTACATAATTTGTGATGCAAAGAAAATATTTTATTGATTTACAAGGCCACACAAAAGTATTCCATTACATAATGGTATAGGGAGAACATTGTTTGATGAGCGTTTTAATTGTAATTCACTATTTAAAATTTTATGAGATTGATATATGAGAGTCATATTTTTAAAATTTCGTTATCGTACGAACACACCTCATTTGCTACGCTTCATGTGCAATTTCTAACTTGTTTAGATTAGGGAACAGTTTTAATACATTACAGAGATGCCTTTAAATATCAGCTTTTTACAGCTTCAAAATTCATGATGTTTTTAACCTTCTTTCTTCTATTTTATTCTAAACTGGATTCATTCATGAATCTTAATTTTGATGCTTAAAAATCCTAGAATCTAAGTAATTATTGATGCTGGTATTGTGTATTTTTAGGTGCGCTCGTAATTATATAAATATTACGTAGCACCTATAGTCGCCATTCAGTCCGTCCGTTTGTCCACATATACCAACGCAAGAACTACCCAACCAAATCATTTGAAGTTTAAAATATACAATTATTACATAATTTTGACGCGTCGTTTCAAATTTTATGAAAATCGAATGCATAGTTCTATTACAGGGACAATCAAAATTATTCCGTTACTGGGAAAAAAAATAGTTTCAAGTGTATTTTAATGACGTTAAACTCTTTCGAATATAATACAATCCATATGCATCTATGAAATATGTACTGAAATATAACAGTTTACACAACCTATATGGAGCAAAGAATATTTTTTTATTAATTTACAGGGCTACACAAAAGCATTCTATTGACTAATGGTATAGGGAAAAGCATTGTCTGAGATGCATTTTAATTACATCAAACTATTTCCTATTTTATGAAATTGGTATACGTTGTCGAGGTTCACTACAACTTAATTTCTGTAAAAAAGAAAGAATATATTATTTACAAAAGCTTTCGGATACTATACTTTATCCGAAGTAATGTATATTTTTAAAACATCGTTATAGTACGATGACACTTCATTTGCTATGTTTGATGGGGAATTTCTGACTTGCGAACACATAGTAATCAGCAATAAAGGGTCTCCCAGCTAAGATGTTACAAACTGCGAGAGGAGGTAGAGTACACCTAGACGACTCGGAATCACATAGTTTCGGAAACGCCTTCCTAGCCCAGTAAAGACATTGAAAAGGTTAGACCACACAAAGCTGATTCTCGGCCCTGGCAATGTTGCAAGTGGGCCACATTTTTAATTGAGATTCCTTCATTGGCACCACTTTTTAGGTGCATTCGTAATTATGTAAATACGTAGCATCTATACATTGAAAAAAAAATATAGTTCTGGCATCTAGAATCTAACTTGTGGCTCTAGAAAAAATAGTTCTATGTCATCCTTATAAATTCTAGATCTCTTTTGCAGAGATTCCTACTAGAATTCAAGAGCGTTTTCCCATGTTCTCATGATCAAACTTATTTAAGTATCTCTGCAAATAGATGCGAATACAAGGGGTTTGATTTAATAACTATAATTCTAGTTTATCAAACCGTTTCCGAAATCAAGTGATAATTTCTCGTTACAGAAACGATTCAATATCGTTTCGTCACCTAGAAAATAAGAGACTATAAATGCTAGGTCATTTCGTCTATTCAGCTCAGCTGTTTAACCTATTCGCATAGTTTGGTCATCTATAGTTCTAGTTTAGGGATTCAGAAAATGACTAAATATTCATTCTAGGTGAAGGCAATATATATATTTTTCTTAATGAAGTCGTCGTTCTGTCCGTCCATCTGTCTGCATATAACACGCAAAAACTACTCAACCGAATCGTTTGAAATTTAAAATACACAATTGTTACATAATTTTGTCGGGGCATTTCAAATTTTATGAAAATCGGATGCATAGATAAATTACAGGATCAATCAAAAGTATTCCGTTTACATTACGGTCAATGGGAAAAAATAGTTTCAAGTGCATTTTAATGATGTTACACTCTTTCGAACATAATAAAATTCATATGCATCTATGAAAGATGTACTGAAATATGCAGTCTACACAACCTATGGTGCAAAGAATATTTGTTTATTAATATACATGGCCACACAAAAGTATACCATTACATAATGATATAGGGGGGAACATTGTTTAGGGCGCATTTTAATTGTATTAAACTATTTCACATTTTATGAAATTGATATACGTTGCTGGGAGATTACTACAACTTAGAACCTGTATAATAGAAAGAAAAGAAAAAAAAAAGAAATCTTAATTTTATACAATTATGGAAAATAATCTACCATTATATTTGTAATCAATTTTATCTTCATTGCATAAAAATGAACTCATATATACTCAGTAATATTTAAGAATCTAGTTTTTTTTTTTTTTTTCATTTAAAAAAACATTCAAGAGTCTTTTAAAAAATCGTCGATCCGAACAATAATTTATGTACGCTGAAAAAAAAAAATCATATATATATATACAGTCGAGTCTCTATATAACGAAATCCATCGTTCCAGTAAAAAATTCGTTATATAGAGAAATTCGATGTATAGAAAGTGATGTTAAAAATCGTATTTAATGTGTAAGTTTTGAACAAATATTACTTTTGATGTTTTTCATTAAGAATTTGAAATGTTTAAAAGTAAATATTAAACTAACATTTTATTTCTTAATTATTTAGGCAATTTCAAAAAAGAGAACAGACATTTATTTGAGAGCTTAATGAAAATCAAATAAGGAAGACTTGAATTAATTTCAGACGAAAAAATCTGTAATTTTTATTGTTTTGAATCTAAAATTGTTACGCTCTCAAAAAAAAAAAAAAAAAAAAAAAAAAAAAAAAAAAAAAAAATCAAATTTTAGCAAGGAATGAAAAAATGTAGTTAATATTTTCCTCTATTTGAAGGCCTCTCTTATGTGCCTCTCATTGATTCCTCTCTTACATGTGTAACAATCCAATTGACTCTGTTTTGAAAAGGTTGTTTAAAGGTGTGTGGGAGGTGGGATGAATTCGTTAGATTTAAAGAACAAAGAGAGAAGTAATATTTTTAAAAAAATCAGCACTGAACGATAAATCAAAAATAAGTGATGGAAAATTGATTCCATATGATTTCGAAGCTTTTTTAAAACTGAATAAATTAAAACCAATTTATGAAAAAATTCGTTATATGGAGATAGATATTTCGCTATATAGAGTCTGTTTTTAATGTAATCCTGCGAAAAGGGGACCGTTCCTACAAAAAATTCGTTATATAGAGAAATTCGATGTATGGAGTTTCGTTATATAGAGACTCGACTGTATATATATATAAATCTACAAAACTAGTTTTCGTAAAGCTACATGAATCTGTAGATATAAGAATTTACTAAAATTGTAGAAATCTTACTAAAATTTTATCTGTAATTCGGACAGCCCCCAGTTACACAAAAAGTTCTAGACATACCAGATTTTAAAAAAATTCTTGGTAACCTTACACATTTTTTTATTTACAGTGCAAATGTATGTCTGTTGCATGTATTTTTGTTGTTATATACAAAATTCTACAATTAAAAAAACATAATAATTAAAAAACTGTAAACTTACTATAAGTTTTCTGGGAAATTGCGGTTCCTAGAACTTTTTATGTAACAGCAAAAATTTACGTATCAGATACAGATGTGTAAATAAAATCGAAAACTCTGTAAAGTTACTAAGAATTTTTTAGGGAGCTTGGATGCCTAGAATATATCATGTAATTGCGACCCAGGTTACAGATGAAATTTTAGGAAGGTAACGATTATTTTAGTAGATTCGCTTGTAAAAATACAGATTTCTGTACTTTTAGAAAAATTAGTTTTGCACATTTTTACATCTTTTCTTGTACAGTGTTCATATAAAGTGTTAGTAAACATACAGATTTCGGAAATTTCACATTTGTAGGATTATAGATTTTTTTTTTTCAGTGTACATTGTAAAAGAAAAAAAATCTGCAACCATAGTAATCTAAATTTACTGAAATATGTTCTGCTTACTAAAATTTTATATGTACACTGTACAAGAAATTGATTTAAATCTACAAAACTTGTAAGTATAACTAGGGACATCTGTAACTTTACAAAAGAATTTATTGAAAATTTGGTAACTTTACTAAAATTTTATCTGTTAATCCTCGTTACCGTTATTTAACAAGTTTTAAGAATCCGATTTTTCAAAAACTTTCTTAGCAACCTTAAAAATTTTTTGATTCAAAGTGCAAATCTGTATCTGTTACAAGAATTTTTGCTGTTGCCATTGCATAAAATGTTCCTGGAATATAATTCTACTAGAAAAAGTTTTGTAATTTTTCAAATCTTTTATTTTAGAGTGTAGGTATCCCATTTTCCAAGAAAATTTTTAGTAACTTTACAAACTTTTTTTGGTGTGTGTAATTCAAAACCAACACTATTCTGAAACATCTAAAGTCAACCCGATCCGAAGCGCAGTTTTGGGGAGATTTTGAATAAAATCTGGTTACCAGTTCTAAAGCAGGACACTAGAGGTCCTTTTAGAGACCAAAATCAACGTTTAAAAATTTCTCATAGATTTCAAGAGTAAAAAAAGCCATCTGTATTTTAAATCTCCTGTAATGCTTTCGAATCTTACGTCGGGGTCAATTACAGCTTTGCTCTTCGAGTGCTCGCAAAGCTTCATTTTTTCTGATAGATTGATACTTCACGGCGCATTCTCTCAGATCCCAAAGGCTGGAAATAGTAACAAGATAATGGATCACCAAGGACACATCGCTTTTGCCGATTAACAGCCGGGTAGTTGCCTATTGAAAGCTGACAAAAAACTAGATCACTGACAAAAATCTTTTCTTCCTGGGTTATGTAATCGGCTGAACGTGAAATTTTCTTATGCGTAACGCATTTTAGGTATATTTCATAGGAATACTACCTATTACAATTGTTATACACTGTGAAAGAAAATCTGTAATTTTAGTAATCTAAATTTACCGAAATATGTTATGCTTATTAAAATTTCATATGTACACTGTACAAAAAAATCTGCACTGAAAAAAAAAACTGTATTCCTACAGATGAAAAACTGCTGAAATCTGTATGCTTACTAACATTTTATCAGTGCACCTTGCAAAGAAATATGTAAATCTACAGAACTAATTTTTGTAAAGCTACAAAAATCAGTAGCTTTACAAACGAATCTACTAAAATTACAGTTATTTTACCAAAATTTTACCTGTAACCTGGATTGTAGTTACATAAAGATTTCTAGGAATTCCAGTTTCCTAAAAAATTCTTTAGTAACCTTACAAATTTTTTGATTTTCAGTGCAAATCTGTATCTGTTACATGAATTTTTATTGTTGCCATTGCATAAAAAGTTCTTGGAATATAGTTCTACTAGAAAATTTTTTGTAATTTTCCATTTTTTTTTCAGTGTATCATGGTGCGACTTTTGTAAAAGAAATGATCATAATTTTTTCTTATATGACATCAGGGTAACTCAAAATCACTCTTATAACAATAATATAATATTTATTGAAATTCACGTTACATGCCAATCCAATTACAGTGTTGCAAGAATATCATAAGATCATATTATACAGCCCAAGGGCGTGGAAATAGGGAGGGTTAAAATTTTCAAACCGTCATTATAATGCACATTTTGAAAAATTTCGGATCAAAACCATGTTATAATTTAGTTTAGGAATGTTGCCACTCCGTACAAAAATAATCCTTAATTTTTATGTAATGCCCTCTGTACTTAATTTCGAAATCTATCTGCGAATTTTTAATTGGGAACTTTTTATTTCGCTTTTTGTTTAGGTTATGCCGCAACACATAAATTAGTTGTTTAACACTTTATTGACCGACGGTACTTATAAGTGCCGTCTGATCTGATATCCGAATCAGCTCAACTGAATAAGCATCGAAGATTATTTTATGGAATTGCAGTTAATGCTGCGTACGTTATTATATTAATTTTTAACACAATTGTTCAGTGGGCAAATAAATCATAACAGTTGAAAATTTGCAAGTGGGTGAAAAAAGTGCGAATACATCCCTGGAATCCTGGCACAGACTTTTTTAATAAGGGATTTTGCTAGAATTGCCATGCCAAATTTTAATTCTAGATAGAAATGTTACATCAAATTTTAATTATGGCTAGAAATATCATATCAAATTTTTATTATGATTAGAAATATCATACAAATGCATTTCTACTTTCATAAAGTCAAACTTTTCACCATACATTGAGAAAATAGCTCACAGTTCTTGTAAGTTAGTATAAAACCGTTTGAAATGTTTTAAATTAAATAAAATTTTTGGTAAACAGATGGAATAATTGAATATAGAAATAAATAGACCTGAATCTGGACTATTAAATTTTATCTTTAAAATGAGGAAGTCATGAAATCAGATTTCTACTATATTGATTTTGTCAAATTTTTGATTGTATGTTCTGGTATCGATTATATTTGTTATCTAGAACAGGATTTCTGACATTTTATTTATTTTTTCTTTCTTCTATCTCATTTTTATATATTTATTTATTTTATTTTATACAGATAAGAAAGCCGCCTATAGTTGTGCAGTATTTCATATATTCATTATTCAACAAGCCTAGATAATTCAAACTGTCGTTCCATTCCATCTGCTACTCGAGTTGTCAATAATGCCGTCGTCGTACATGAATAATGGAAATTCTTCCGTACGTTTTGAGAATAACCCATCTATTGAATAATGATGACCTCGGCCTTATTGCTCGGCTACTTTCTCCATTTTTACCCTTTGCTACAAATAATATATCAATGGGTGAAAGTCGAATGCTTCTCTTCATGCTCTATATGCGAAATACTGGAGTAACAGATGGACAATGCTTTTGGACAATCTCTAACCATCTGTTGAGGAGATATTGAGTTTCGTTGTCCAGCTGCTTCTAGTTTCAGGGGGGGGGGGGGGGGGGGATAAAATACATGCCTTGGATGGAAGAGATGACAGATTAAGTTGTTTAATGCATAGTAACAAGCAAAGTAGGAACAGAAGGTGCATGGATTTAAGCTAATCCAAAAGGCAGTACATATTTCAAACAGCCGTAACTCTTGATATTTCGCGTTTTACCTTTTATCTACCGATGGTACTTATAAGTACCATTAAAATTACTTCTTATAAAATTCTTTTAATACGTCAATTAGTTGCAATACTGTTCAGAATGAGTTGCAGATGCATTACATTATCTTGTTCCAAAAGTATTATTGGTTACAAAAAAACAAAAATATTTTTAAAAAGATGATTTCATTTGTCTTTGTATCTTTTCAGCTTTCTTGGCGCTGAGAGAGGGGGGGATGGAGAATTTTCAATTCGGAAATATTTCATATTGTAAGAACATCCTATTTTTACATTTTATAGTTCTACAAAATACTAAGAAAACAATTTAAAATAAATATTTGAGTGTGGTTATAAATATTGCACAAAATCTCTTTAAATTCGAATTTAATGAATCCTTCTAATTTAATTAATTCTATTTTTTTTAAAGAAAAATACCAATTTAAAATAGACGTTATCAATAATTTATTGATATTAGAGCTACTGTATCTATAAATAGTACTAATAGCACTAATAGTACTAATATTACTATTTATTTGTAGCAGAATTAGTAGATAGTACAGATATAAAAAGGATTTTCTGAAACAGAATTGGTCATTTACCAACTTTTGAAAGGAACTTTATTTTGGCACATGAACTAAAGATCCGATGAATGCTTAAAAATAAAGTTGTTTTGCTATGTTTTGGGGTAAAAAAAAGGCGGGGGGGGGAGGGGTTAACTCAGGGAAGGGAAAATTCAAATTTTCTTAAGTAAGCCAAGAGTGAAATCGTTTTTTATATATTTTGTAATTCTGAATCGAATGACTCTATTCGCAAATCGATACAGTCATTCGTTACAATATTACAGCAGATTTTATGAATAAAAAAATCAAAAATTTTACTGAATGCAAGTAAAATAAGTTTTTACAGTAACAACAGATGGCTATACAAGAAAAATTTATTCGATTGCGATCGGAAATTTATCCTATTATATTATAAACTGTAGCATAATCTTAGTGACTTATTTTCTCAAGATATCCCAGGAGTTGCGCAGTTATGGCTGTATATATTTATGTACTAATTTATAACACAAAAGTTCATTGTATTCGCTGACCCCAACCTCGAGAGTACTTTGTGAGTTTAAAATTATTTAATTTAGATAAATACTTTCACTGGATAAAAAAACTAAATTTTTTTTATATTCCATTCAGAAATTTTTTTTATAATCTATGCCTGATGAAGGATTTTTCATTCTTGTTATACTATTTCAGTATATAGAAACAATTGTACATTTTTTAAAGATCAGACCGATTCTTCCATGATCCACCGGTATGTTTATATTCATGGCTTGGAACCGCTGAACAGCATTTTGCAATAACTGAAAATCGACATAAACAATTGTTTATATCAATTTTTACATCCATTTTACTGAGGCTGAAAATGAAGGTATCTAATCTTAAATACTTTATAACAGCAAAGCGATTTTCAGCTTCAATATTTCAAAATATTTCTATTAAACAAACTTTCATACATTTGTTTTTTTTATTCTTACATCTGTGGCTGTTAAATGCTGAAACAGTGTTTTTGAAAGTCATAACCCTCACGAGACTTTCTAGCCAAACGTCTGTAATAAAATTAATTTGACAGCAGAATAAAATTTGTCTTTTTTTTTTCGCGCTTGCATTTCACAATTGAATTTTCGCAATAATTTTTTATGTTCCTGGTCACTTATTCCGAATAAATTGTTTGATAAAATACAACCTTTTGTAAGAAAAGGTCATTACAGTTTTACAGACACTTTTT
This sequence comes from Maratus speculifer, assembly GCA_964019185.1. Classification (NCBI taxonomy): domain Eukaryota; kingdom Metazoa; phylum Arthropoda; class Arachnida; order Araneae; family Salticidae; genus Maratus; species Maratus speculifer. Next base: position 23,821,878 of record OZ025289.1, on the reverse strand, counting down.
AGCTCATGCAAACTGAAATGCTTTTGCGTAGGATGATTTGCTTTTTTTGATAATTTTATTTTCACCATTGTTTAGTCTGTATCTTTATATTCTTTTGACAGGTTTTACATAAATTGAAAATAAAATGAACAGGGAAAAAAATGATAACGAATTCAAGCGACTGTTTCCTGTTTCATGCTTTGCTTGAAATTCTACATTAAAAAATCTTACGCTGTTACAATGTTTATTTTTCTATTTACTTATTAAATGCTACACTGTAAAAAAAATCAGTAAAATTACTAAAGGTTTTCTAGGAAACTGGGATTCCTAGAACATTTTACGTAACGGCAACAGCAAAAATTAATGTAACATATAGATTTGCGCTGAAAATAAAAAAAATCTGCAAGGTTACTAAGAATTTTTTAGGAAACTGGGATTCCTACAATTCTTTATGAAACTACAACCCAGGTTACAGATAAAATTTTAGTAAAATAACTGTAATTTTAGTAGATTCGTTTGTAAAGCTACTGATTTTTGTAGATTTACATCTTTTCTTGTACGGTGTACAGATAAAATGTTAGTAAGCATACAGATTTCGACAACTTTACACCTGTAGGATTACAGTTTTTTTTACAGTGCAGTTTTCGTTATTTTAGCGAAATCAGTTTGACACTATAAACTGGGAAACATGTTTAGATTGTCATTTTTTTTATCCAAACTTACGAAAAATCCCACTCCTATATAGAAACCCATGTTCTAGATGAAAAAGCAACCAAAAAACGATTTTAAATCACAATTAAGTATTAAAACTTTTTATAATTTACCATAAAAATGTGTTTCGATCGGTAAATTTTAACAGTCCATCATCAGCCGAAGTAAACACGTACATACCATTATTTTAGAACTTGGAAATACTCTTCTAAACAACTGTGAACAGAAATAAATAAACATTGGCTTGAAAGTGAAGCAGGATAGCTTAATAGTCCAAGAGCCGACCGCACAAAACCCTAAGTTATCGAGCACAAGAAAAAATTCCTTTATTTTATGGAAGAGTAGTCATAGGGGAATCTAATGATCCGGAAGCGAAGTGGTGCATAAGCCAAAAATGAATACTACTAGTGGTTGAGTTGTAGGATTAGCATTGTGTTTTCCTGCTCCTAGTTTTCCATGTTTTCATACTTTTGATTGCACGACAAAAACAATGCTAAGCCTAAGAGTCAACCACTAGTGGTATTCATTTTTGGCTTATGTACCACTTCCCTTCCGGCAGACATGGATGATTAGATTCCCCATAAAACAAAGGAATTTTTCTTGTGCTGGATGACTTACAAGGAAGGTCTCCATACGGGCATACTCCGAAAAATCTGAAAAAAAAAAATACAGATTGTTCTTCTCATGAGGCTATATATGTTTATAAAAAAAATTTCGGCGGAACCTCCAAGCAGTGTCCGTAAAAAAATTAATGAAAATTTCGTTATTTGGCGATTTATCCCCGGTTGGCGACAGAATGCAATTTCAAAAAATACTTTTTCACATCAAATACATTTAAAGGGAAAAAAGTGTCATGCTGAACTTCTTTAGATAAATTTAATTTAAATAATTTGAGTTTTGCTAGTTTTAGTTTGATTTAAGTATAATTTTGTTATATCGATACTTATATGTATTTATATTCAACTTTAATCATCAAAATTTGCGATTTAAAACGAAATTCATAATTTAAATTAAGTAAAATTGTTTCAAGCTCAAAGTCCAATTGAACATTGTCAATCCGATTTTGTTGCCATGGAAACAGCTGACTTTTATTTTTGAATACGCTTGAATCTATGAAATTATTGTTTCTCAATATGAATTTTTCATTTATGAAAATAATTTTTTTCGAGAGATAAATTAAATAACTACAGCAATAAACAATATACATATGGATTACAATATATATATATATATATATATATATATAATACCATTAAAAGTAGACAAGATTCACCAATGGATTTTATCAATAAAACAATAAACCAAAACGAAGAATTAAATTGAATTATAGTAAACAATATTAACCATTTGAAATTAACCATTGAATTTAATAACTTATAGCACATTGAACATGGAAGGAAAAAAGAATAATATGAATACAAATGAAAATTGTAGAACCAAAGCAGAATCTTCAGGTCCCAAATACTTTGGAACTACAAATGGAGTGTGTGGTTTCATCTTCGTATTTGCCATGAAAAAGCAAAACAATACGAATTTGGGACTACCATCACACAAAAACCAAATTATTAAACAAGGAACAAAGATATTTTACAAAAAGGAGTTGAAAGTAAGTAAAAATAATAGTTATCCATAACAAGCAAAAAAGATAAAGCTGAATGGAAATATAATTGAACCGGAGAAAATAGTTAATAATCGATATTGACATAAAATTAAATTAATAAAATGATTAAAATTAGAATTAAGAGATAACATTCATATTAACATATAACTTAAAATACATTATTGTTACTTTAATCAGTAACATTTATTGTGACTTTACATGGTAAAAACTCATTATCTTAATATAGGATAATAAAAATTAAAAAAAAAATAAAAATAAAAGAATAAAAAAAAAATATTAATAGTAATAATATTATTAATAATAATACCAAAAATTGTATCAATAACATTAAAAATAATTTGATAATTAAAATATAGCTATTTAACTATAGATATAACTAGACAAATATCCATATATTGGTGTAAATTAAACAGTTTAAAAATTATGTTAAAATAAATAACCCACTCTCAATTTTTTTAATAAATAATTAACCTTTATATATATATATATATATAGAATATATTAAATTCTCTCATTGTTTATAGTTAAATTCCTTAAATACAATTTAAATGCATTTAAAAAATCTATTGAGAAACAATTTTCAGTTACATTAAAATCGTTTGCTTCTGGTGGGGAAAAGTGCTGTTCGCCAAATCGCGCGCCACTTGGTCTTTTCACGCCAAATATCTGAAAGTATTTTATTTTTTTTAATATTTCCTATTGTAATTCCGCCGCTAAATTTGATTGATCCTTTATTACCTACATGAGTAGTTTAATTAGTATTTTTTTCAAAAAATTCTGAGTATGCCAAGTATGGAGACCTTCCTTGTTAGGGTTTTGTGCGGTCGGCTCTTGGACTATTTTTTTTAACTTCTCATTTAATTAAAATTTGTTGCGCGTCTGTCATCACTTTTACTCATCATATGCCATGCAATATTTCTAGCATTGATCACATTTGGCATACAGCAGACAATTCTATATTAATATTTTTGACGGATCACTGTGTGTAACAAATAAATAAATTAATAAATAATAAAATATTAAATAAATAAATAAAAATCATGCAGAATATAATAACTTTTAAAAATTTAGAGCTTACCCTAATGCACTTCAGTCGCAGTCTCGCTGAGTAAAACATTCAATTGCATTCAGTGGCTTCAAAGACAGTTTTATTTCTAAGGAGAAAAGTACCGTTCTAATAATTTCCAGTAATAAAAACCGTAGTGTAGGTACCCACGTACGTTCTTCTTTCATATTTATAATATTCCATAAATCATTTGCAGTTTAAAGCAATTGCATTGTCAGCAAAACATATTTTTATATATTTTGACTATGTCTATAAGCATTTTTATTTTTGAACTGAGCAAAAACATTAAAATAAGGAATAGTGAATTTTTAGACAATCCTATTTGACAAGGATTTCTTTCCATCAACTAGCAAAACACAACACTGTTCCGCTGTTTTAGATGTATAATATTTATAAGTGCCGATCAGTTCCGAGTTTTAACTAATATTTAAATATTCACTAAAAATAAAGAAAGGCTAGAACTATGTTCCTTTTTGAGTTTCGACAAAAATTCAATACCGCATGCGATTAAGAAGTTAATCAATAAGAATATTTTACAAACAAGAACAAAAAGCAGTGAGTAAACATAACATTACCGCGAGTAAGAACAGTAGATATTATTGTGGTTAATTCTGATTCTGACATTCTTCGTCGTCGTTTGAAAATCATTGATCCAGAAAATCACTAAGTCTACACTTCAAAGCACTAGATAGAACTGTGTTCCTATATGCGCGAGAAGAACGAAAAAAAAAAAAAAGATAATTTAGGCTTTGGTTTTTTGGAAACGCTGTTCCACTGGGCTCCGGAGTGCAGTACTTATAGGCTCCTGCGAATTCCGAACAATTTTTAAATGTTCACTGAAAGCAAAGAAATTCCGTAGCTGAACTCCTTTCAGCTCCGTCACAAATTAAGCATTGGTAATGATGATAACTGCAGATAGACACACACACACAAACCTAACAGAATTTTCTTTTTTTTTTTTTTAAATCGAGTTAAAATGTATCAACTCTTAAAAAGAAAAAAAAAATGAACTGAAATCAAAGATAAAGACAACGAATGAACTTCATCCAATTTCATTCTTGCTATCATGAGTATATATTTATAGAAGATTGATTGAATGCAAATTCACTCTACACTTCTCCACGTACATAATTTATTGATAGTAGTTCCGCTATTAGAACCGTAAATTGACCAAGTAAAAGAGATAAAAAAGAGTATATCAGCGATGAAATCGACTTCTGAACTTCCAAGCAAAGTTGAGATTTTCTATAAAATGACTGCATTTATTTGAAAATGGAAAAAATTACTTTTCGATTACAAAAATTAAGACGTCTGGGGCATCAAATACAGTAAAACCTCTAAATAACGGACACCTTGGGAGCGCAGAAATTGTCCGCTATTGGGAGGTGTCCGCTATTGGGAAAACATCAGAGATAGAAAAATTGCCAATGAATGCTTAATGTTCCATTAGTCGATTTAAAAAATGTCCTAAAACCTCTATTATATGATTAAAACAGAAATTAAAATAATTTTTAAAGTAATAAAATTGAAATAAAATTGTTCATACCTTTATCCCTTGCTTATTACAATCTTACAAAAAAATTGTTACAAAAGTATGCTTTTACTTGCAATTACATGTAATTTGTTTTTCAAAGTGAAGTTTTAACTCTGTCATTAGTTTTAATTATTTTACATCATCCTTTTCTAAAAAAAAGTATAGTTGTTTATTGTATTTTTCTGCTTTTTAAAAGCATACAATCTCCAATCATCCGAGGGGGGGGGGGGTATGTAGGGGGGAGAGGGGATTTTCTCCAGCTCATACCCACATTTATCTGTGATCACAAAGTTTGTGATACATTGCCCTGATAAATTTAGAGGATTTTTATTTTTTTTTCCTCGTTAAAAAATTAATTTTTATTCTTTTTTGCCAAAATTACTGTCCGCTATTCGAATCTACGTTATTCAGAGGTTAAACATACAAAATTTAAAGTTTTGGGAGAGGGGATTTGAAAACTGTCCGTTAAATAGAGGTGTCCGCTATTCGGGAGTGTCCGTTATAGAGGTTTTACTGTACCTTCAAAATATCGATTTTTCAAATTGAGGCTTTAAAAATAGAGCAGGCTCTGAAGATTACAAACATATATGATTTATCCATTTTAATTTTCGAACACTGATTACTATTAGCTTAAAAATTTAAACAAACATTTAAATACCATTTTTTTAAATTGCTAGGAGCAGGCAACTCTGTTATAGTGATTTGAATACAAGCGTAGCTAAAGCATAACCTGTGTGTGCAACTGTACTTTTTCCGAGGTAATTTTTTTTTTGATTCCACAGTTTTACGCCTTAACTATAACTGTGAGGTAATTTTTTTTTTTTTTTGAGTCCACAGTTTTACGCCTTAACTATAACTGTGTGCAAATTTAGGTGCCGTTGTTCAGACTATAGGAGTATAATATTCGATTGAAAGTGCGATGCACTGGATTTTGGTCGTATGATTTGGTCCACTGATGAACGATTTCAGATGGGATGACTAAAATTGTTATTTAACATCAGTTTTCACTGGCATCTTAAAGGAGTGTTTAAAAGTCAGTTATTTAAAATCTTTTTAAAGTTCATGAAACTTCTTCTTCTTTTTTTTTTTTTTTTTTTTTTAACAAGACATAGTTTTCTGACACACGGCGAAATTGCTTACAATTTATTCATAAAATATTTTGTTGGGTAATTTCCAAGTTTTTATCTCCACAACATAAAGTAAAATAATAAAATATTTTCCCACCTATTTTTCCCCTTTAAACTCAGGCCTATTTGAAAAAAAAAAATCTGATATTAAAGTTATTTATTGAAATGAGCGTAGTCCTGATTTTAATCCAATTTGAACATTTTTTGGCTTGTAAGGAATGCTAAAATTACTAAAAAGAAACGGGCGATCAAGACTAAACTAAAGGAAAACATTATTAGTGTTTTGTACCATGAAATCGGTTATCATTACATCCAGTTGTTCATTTCTTCCATGTGGGACTCTTGCAAAGTTGTTAACTCCGCTCACAGAGAATCTAACAAGTATTAAAATGATCCTTTTACGTATGATCTCATCAACATCATTTCATGCAGCATGTCTTAGTTATGTGAAATTTACTTGATCATACCTACAATCATGTAACATGTCTTGGTTATGTGAAATTCACTATTATCTACTATATTTATGGTTAATACTTCGTTCTATGTGTTGATAAAATACTGCATTTTTCCTTATCAGAAGTTATTCTGCATAATTCTGAATCTCAAGAAACTAATTTGTACGACAAATAATACTACAAATTTATTTTAATGTAACAACTTTATCTTTACAGGAAACACAAAAATAAAACATATTTTCCGTTTTCTTCACAGGTGATGCATTTTTTTTTTCATCCATCAATGTAAGTTTTTTTTAAGGGGGGGGGGGGGACAAGTAGTTTAAATTTCTAAATTTAAACGAATGAAAAACATGTTTAAGACAAAAGCTTCAATAACAGCACATGGAGTTTTAAGTACTTTGTTATATCTATAAAAAGAGGAGAGGATTGTACTTTGTGCTTAAAAATAAAGATATAATAATTTAAAAAAAGTTTACATTAAAAGAGGGAAGCCAGGGAAGAGCCCCTTACAGTTCGCTGTTAATGGCGAAATAGTAATCAGCGTCGAGGAACAATTATGGAATCGATCTCACAGGCATATTTTCGTACTGATGAAAAAGTAACAGAGACTTTGAAACAGCAGCAGTTTCTATATGCATTAATTTCTAGTGTAACATTGTTTATAATTTCTTAATATTTAGTCATATAGTTTTAACATTTTCCAACATAGGTGAAAATTGTTTGTAAATTCGATTTATCTCCCTGTCAATACCTACCCTGTCTTCTATAAATAAACGTTCATTGCCATGTCATTTTTATAAATTATTGGTGTTTACTATAGAATGTTTAATATGAAAAATAAAGTGCGTAGAGTTTACAGGGACATACAAAATATTTACGTTACATTATAATGTATGGAGAAAAAATCGTTTTCGATGCCATTTAAAGATGTCACAATACTTCAAATATAACGAAATTGATATACATCACTGAAATGGGCAAAAATATGCTTTATCAAATGTAAGGAATAAAGAGCATTTATAGTTTGTTTAGAGGTACACACAAACGAATTCGATTACAAGTTCGGCCTATGATTGATTTAATTTGAAATAATGAAATTTCTTAATAATATTTCTTTAATGTTGGAAAATGCCTCATAATCTTTGCTTAATGCATGTTTTTTTTTATTCTTGTTTTTTTTTTATGTTGAAACGTAAATAAAGTAATAATAGTAAATATAAATGCATATATTATCATTACTGTATGTGAATTTCAACAATGTAGCTGTAAAAATCAGAATAATAATAATTAAAAAAATTATACTATTATTAGTATGCTAGACACAAAATAATTAATCTATACCTACATTATAAAGAGGTAAACTTTGTTTATTTGTAGGGGGGTAATCTCTGGAACTGCCGAACCGATTTCAAAAGTAATGGTACCAAAACTGATAATATTCGCTCTTGTTCAAAAATAGGCTATATCTTACGTCGATGCCACTGACCCAAAGGGGGTGCAGCAGGAAAAATGTCCTCAAAATGCATTTTTTTGTGTTACTGAAGGGCCTTTTTAACTTGAAGCTTGACATGATAATTACTTATCAGATATAAATTATCTGTAAGAGCATTTTTTTAAAAATCAAAATTTAAAATGGGTTAAAATAGGGAATCTCTATATATATTATGCTATTGTATGCGGCACAAAAATCGCGATTATTTGTTAATTGTTCAATGGCAACATCTGAATGAAACGCAAATCATCGGTTATTGTGTAAAAGTAATTTAGAAGGATTTAGACCAATGATTTATTTATAAGGTACCCTGGGGTAATAACGCCAGGCGGGGTAATAACGCCAAGTGCTTATATTTTGCATAATTATGAAATAATCAGGTAAATGACACCCATGTGCTCTGCGCAGAAGGGTTTTGAGTCATATAAATCGCAAAAAACAGCTTCAAGTTAATTTGTTTCATTTTTAGGTCTTATTGTTTTTACAAGCAACTAAAATTAACGCTTGATCTGAAATTTGCGAGATAAGGTTTTTGATCTGAAGACTATATTTTTTATCCAGAAATACTTTGTTTATTACATAAATTTGTAGTGTATTTCATGTACTTTCAAATTTTTGTAGAAGATTTTATATATCTTCTCGAGATAATTTGTAGTTTAGGATTTACTGCGCAATAAGTATCCAGGGGTAATAACGCCAGGGAATGGCGTTATTACCCCGGTTGATTCCCAACAGTGGCCGAACTATATCCGAAGGGGGTTTATATATTAATATGGGGCAGCATTATCATCATTGTTGAAATGGTAAGATTAAGGGGGGGGGTGCCCAATACTTAAAATTAATCTCTCTGTTTTATTTATTATTATATTATTATTATTTATTTATTTTTTACTAATGTAAAAAATAATTTTTAACTCTTCTAAATAAAACTATATCAAAATGTTTTCGAGATTCAAATTCGAACATCTTCAAAATCAGGTTTCTATTAAATTTCCACTGGATTGTTCAATTGGGTTCGAAATTTTAACTGTCCGCTTTCTCAGCGTTCGGTTTTTCAAAACTTTATAAATTTAACCTTTAACTGATGTGACAGAAATTGTAACGTATGAATGTGATGCCGTTTGTGAGACCACAAAATTGAAAGATGAATAAAAGGCGGGAATAACTCATAGGATTGTGTTTTTGTACTAAACTTTTTATATAAGAGTATTATACTTAATATTCACCTATTTAGTCTCTGGTGATAGTACTAAAATTCCAAATGAAACAAAATTTCGGTAGTGTTTACAGTTAAACTGAAAATTACAAATTAAACTAAAAAATTAAAAGAAAAATAGTGGTCTACGAGACCGGTAATATTAGTTAAAGATTAAAATGCGATCCATGATTAAAAATAATAGAATACTGTTCCTGCGCTAAACTTTTTGTACAGAATTAATTCTAATTAAATTTAATCTACTAAAATATTTCTAATAGTATTACGAGACCTCCAAACGAAAGAGAATTTCAGTTGTAATTATAGTTAAACTGGAAAATACAAGTTAAACGCTATTTTTTTTTTTTTGGGGGGGGGGGGAGGGAAGAGGATACAGTGTTCAGTCAGATTGCTAACAGCAGTTAAAGGTTAATTTTGTTGCTAATATAGAGATAATGATATATAACTATATGAATTATGTATAAAATTGAATAAGAGATCTCTTTGGGATAATATTTTTTAATCAAAAATTTTATTCAATTTATTAAAAATTTATTAAAGCATGCTCTTTAAAACATCGACAATTTAACTGTAGGTTTGGAGAATCTGCATTAGTGTGGAGTTATGGGTTAAAAACTATTTACTAGATTACTATAATAGTATTAACCCTTAATTGCTGTGACAAAAATTATCGCATAACTTACTGTAAGCGGCCTGTCAGACCGCTTAATCTAACGATGAATAAAATGTTAAATTAACTTTTAGAATATTATTTTTGTATTGAACCTTATATACAGCACTATTATAAATAAAATTCAGCTATTTAAAAGTCTCTAGAGATAATAATAGGACTCCAAATGAAACAAAAATTTCCCGGTATCTATAGTTAAACTAAAAATTGCAAGTTAAACTCTGAAACTTGAAAAACTCAGCGGTATGTGAGATGCTAACAGCAGTTAAGGTTTAACAAAAATATTTATTACATATAACTCTAGTTATTATAAAACTTCACATGATTAAAATATTGCATTATGAATGGCTAAAACCATGCAATGTTTCTTATAATTATATTTAAGCGGGACTTTTTAAGCAAAGAGAGACACAGGGTGTTATATTCTGTTGAAGCTCCCCCTCACTCCTTTTTCTTTCACTTTCACAAAAAAATCAATATTTTCTATCGCATAGAATGCATACATGGGAATATAAATACTGATTCAAATAATCCGTGCAAGGTTTCTAATAATTCTATTTAATTGGTCATTTTTAAGCAAAACGTAAATTAGAATCTGATATTATTTTGCTTCCTCCCCCCGCCACCACCACAGCTTTCTTTTTCTTTCAGAGTCACAAAAAAATTGTACATTTTCAGTAGCTTAGATTGAAATTTGTCAATTTCTAGAGCTGTAGAGTTTGTATTTTTAAGAATTGGGCATTTTACATGCCATTATTCCATCTTATTTTATAGTTTTGTTTGTATGGCGTTATTACCCATATAGATGGGTATTAACGCCAAATAGCATTGGTCAAGAAAAAACGCCATTACATTTTATGAATACATATCTGTTAAATTATTTTATTTTATATAGATAGTCAATGAGTTGCTGTATCAGATCCTATATTTGTTTGAAAAATACAATCTAAAACTAAGCTGTGAAAATTGATGGAACCTTAACGTGGCGTTATTACCCCAGGGTACCTTATTTTTCTCTTTCGTTGCAATCACGGAATTTTAAAATATTATTATTTTTAGTTTTCTTTTACTTAAAAAAACAAAAAAATACAAGTTATGAATTTTAAACGTTCCAGTTTAAAATTAAAGTTATGCATTATAAATTAATGAGTGAAAGGATTATATTTTAAATGCAATTAATGAAATACTAAAAGAAACCATGGGGAACATTGTTTGGTGAATTATCACATGTGCCCGGCCAGTATAAAAATGCCGAGTTTTTTAATTTACTTGCAGAATTTTCTAATTTGGCACATAATTGAGCAGATAAAACTAAATTATGAATAAACGTATTATGATATAATTTTTTTATGATGCAATGTTTATTGTAAATTTAAAGAGACCAAACTGGTCGCCAAGGGCGGCTAGTATTAGGAAATACCAGACCGATTTCAAAATTATTATTGGTAAATTAGTGGTAAAAGTCTGTTTCAACATAGGCTTTTTGTGTTGGTGCTGTTAGCCCTCGAGATGGCTGACCGTTGGACAAAAAGCTGGAAATTTGATATGATGATGTAAATGCATGCTAAGAAAATCGTTTCTAAAAAAATCAAAACTTGAAATAAACGTATGAATTGAGCATAAAAGTTTCAAAATATTTTCTGAATTATTATTTATTTAGAATTAGCTTTAGTTCTCATTTGTTTGAGTTTCATTTCCGCCTGATGCAGTGTAATAATAAAGTTAGTGTGTCTTAAATGGTAGTTTTAAAATTACTCCAAAAACTATAATTTCTTCTGATAAAAATCAAACATATAAATATCATTTGGCATACTTTTAATATTACTCAAAGAAAGCCTCGGGGTTTGCTAGTAGGTTTATTTGTATTTTTCTTTCAAAATAAGGAATTAACTTTTTTTTTTTTGCTAATATATATATATATATATATATATATTTTTTTTTTTTTTTTAATAAATGAAACATAGCTTTTGTAAAATTATTTGGAAAAAGGAAATCCATTTTACAATTTTTTTTACATGATATCCAATATAATGCTACCCAGTATATAATAATAGATAGCATTTTTATTTTCTGGCCTCTGACTGTATAATTACTAACTTTATAGGTACTTTTGTAACGCGAAATAGGATGTCGACTTATACAAATTGGTTGATTGATTGATTGATAACAGCTATCTGTATCCGAAGCTATCTTGTATCATTTATCAAGTGCTACTTTTACACGAGAGTCCGATACTGATAAAGATATTAGTGTGTTAAAATTTCAGGGTAAAATGTGTTAGCTCAATTTGTAACGATGTCGTTATTATGTAACTGTTTTTGATATAAACACAAGCCATTATGTTTGGATTTTTCTTCAATGTTTGTGTTCTTTTTATGCGAACAATTTTTTATTCTTTGGTATTAATAATGTAGTATTTTTTTTAGATGAGAAATAATTGGAAATGATGTATTACTGGAAATCAAAGCTTGCCATTTAACTAGTTTTTAAAAGTACTATGCGTTCAGATTATTAACTTTGTGTGTACTTGGCAAAAAGAAGACAAGGATGGTATAATTCTATTTTAAAAACATTTTTAAAATTAATATTTTACAATAAAAATAATGTTCCACATGCAATACTTTTTTAGTTGGAAAAGTAATAAAAAAATGATATTTTGTTGGAAAACAAAGCTTGTTATTTAAGGCTTTAGTTGAGAAAAAGTAAATAATGATAAATGATATTTTGTTAGAAAACAAAGCTTGCCATTTAAGACGTTTTTAAAAATACTATGTGTTCAAATAAATAACCTTGTTTGTGCTTGATAGAATGTAGACACGGATAGTACGACACTACTTTGCTTGCAAAAACCTTTATAGGCATCAGTATGTATTAAAAAAAAATAATAATAATCTATTTGTAATACCTTTTTATTGAAAAGTAATGAAAAGCGATATTTTATTGCCATTTAAGACATTTTTAAAAGTACTATGCATTCAAATAATTAACTTTGCTTGTGCTTGATAGAAAGTAGACAAGGATAGTATGGCAATATGTTTGCAAAAATATTTATAAGGGTTACTATTTCACAATAAAAATAATAATCCACTTGTAATAAATTGAACTTTTCTTTTGAAACTTTAAGGTTATTTTAATAATATTTATTCATAAATTTGTAAATACAAGGCCGATATAAAAATTAACCCGGGTAGCTTTATTTAACGCTAAAACTAAAATAATAAATAAAACACTGCTAAATTTTACCGCTAATTATTGTTATTATTATTTTATTATTATCTACATGTTAAATAAACACAAAACCTTACAAGTTGTTTAAGCTTAGTTACAATAATATCGGAGAAAGGTGCGATTTTCACATTCCACGAGAGCGTTCTTTGGGTGCTGAAAGTTTCCAGATAGATTACATCAGATGCCACGAAATGCTTTCAATATCTTGGCCACAAAAAGTGACAAACCAGGTCGATGTAGAAATTGAATAACAAAAAATCCTACAAAACGCCAGCGATGGTGCATGTCACATCTGACAAGACATTTTAACAGAACAAAAATGACCCTTAAACAGGATCCATAAATATCGATCGTTCAAATTCGGTGGAGGTGTAAAAAATAGCAATAGACGAGAATCTCACATAGGAATGTATGACTGCAAACGAACGCATTACGTTGTAGAAGACACTGTGTATCCCACAATTTCTGCTCACGAGCCCCTCTGACTGTAACAGCCAGCCATTGCTAGACAAGGTGACTTTGTAGAAGCAACATGAATCCGTATAGGTTCAATGAAATTGCAGGTATGTGTATTTAACTTACAGTGAAATAGCGAAAAGCGGTCGGAGAGCTGCGGAAATATATCCAGAAATCCACCACAGCCGGCGCAAACCTCCACATCAGATGTTCACCAACAGCTGAAAAGGAATGCAAACATATATCGTTCAGTATCCATCAAATAATTGAGTACGAAACACCAAAGCAGCGAGCAATACCTCGTGTGATGACACTTGTTTGTTCTACGACAGAGTGCAAGATAGCTTCCTCGATTGGAACTCTTTGTGCGATTGGTGGTCTCCTCTGTCATGGTAGGTTCTGGTAACCGGTACTTTTTCGCACCAGAGTGGCATAAGTAATGGTTTATACAATAAGAACGTTTTCGGAATATCAGTGTTGCAAATATGTTACTATTTCATTAAATTGTTTGAAAGTTACCTGTAAATAACGTATACAATATTTTATCATTAACGTCTCAAATAAATTTATGTAAAGTAATATTTATAAGTGATAGTTATATATTGTTACAGCATTATGTATACTGCGGTTGATCATTTATATACATTCTATGAAACTGTATACAGCTAAAGAAAATAAATTCGTTTTTCCTGCCTCAGACGTCTTTATTGTTAATGATTTAATAACACTATTATACATTTATATACAGGGTGTCCCTAAACTCATAGTATATACGCTAGGGGATGATAGAACACATCAAGACGAGTAATAGTAAATAGGAAACCAAGGGTCCCAAACGTTTTCCAAAGGAGATAGCCGCCAATAAAGTTTGGGGCCCAAAATTTCAAATACACATAAAAAACGGAAAAATTGGTCGATTGATTTGCGGTTTTCAAGAAAACACTGATTTAAAGAGTAGTTTTAGCAAAAACCGCAAACGAATCGACTAATTTTTCCGTTTTTTATAATCGTTTGAAATTTAAACCCTCTGAACACAGTTCAGTTTGTGCTACTTAACCACTCCCAACTATTCAGATTTTGAGCTCAAAATTTAAGTTTAAATCTAAGCCTATGAAACCATTTAATGAGATGCAAAAAATAACGGCAAAAAATAGTTGTTCATTAATCCAAAGTCTAAAGCGCCCTCTATCGGCATTTTTTGAAAATTATCTTTATAATTTATTTTCAATAAAATACCGACATAAAGAATAGTTTTAGTGAAAACCGCAAATCAATCGACCAATTTTTCCGTTTTTTTATGTTTATTTGAAATTTTGGGCCCCAAACTTTAATGGCGGATATCGCCTTTGGAAAACGTTTAGGACCCTTGGTTTCCTATTTACTATTACTTGTCTTGATGTGTTCTACCACCCCCTACCGTATGTACCATGAGTTTAGAAACACCCTGTATATGTGTGTGGAACTTATATTCTAAATGGATGTAATTTAACGTTTAATGGATTTGATAAATATAGAAGGAAATTTTGTTAAGGGCCATCGCATTTTAGTTTTCTTTTTTGATTTTTTTTTCTTTTTGATTTTTTCTTTTTTATTTGTAAAAAGTTGTCAGACATTTTTCTAAGAAATATGTTTGGTTCTGTAAAGTGAACATAATTTCAAGTGATACATTTTACTGAATTTTCAGTTTTTGTTTGATAAAAAAAAAAAAAAAAAAAAGGAAAAAGAAAAAGCAATATGACCAATGTGTAAAATTCAACAGCTTAAATGCGCCGAAGATAGATTAATCTGTCTGGTCTTCTTGCAAATGCTGCAAAATGTCTAGCCTAAGTCGTTTCATTTTCGCTATTTTTCTGATTTTACAATTTATTTCTATTTTCTGCAAAATAGATTTTTCGTATTTCCAGAATATGCTATCGGATTAAACATCAAAGAATAAAGTACACTGAAACTTTTTTTTTAAAACGATTGCGCATAAACCTGTAATCTTTTATTCATTTGTTTTTACAGTAAAGTTTCATTTTTGCATTTTTTGCAGTGACTAAAAATATAAAAACGAAGTGCAAAAATATGATTGTTCTAAATTACATCTTTAGTTTGCCATTATTTGTGATAAAATGTTAAACGTAGTTTGACGATAATGATTTCTTAGCTCTATCACAACATTAATGTTTTTATAAATACTACTAATTATTTTTTCCGTGTTTTTTCTTGCATCATTATTTTATTCTAATTTTTCATTTTCATTGTTCATTAATAATGATCCATGAAAACTTTATTAACTTGCAAATGTGACTGCAGTTGGCAAATATATTGCAGGAGGGTTATGTAAAATGTCAGTTTTTTTTTTTAAACTGCCGTTTCCAGTTTTAATTCTAAACAGCAAAGATAAATTGCGCCGAAAGCAATGGGTGTTAAATGGAGGCCAAAACCGAAATCACCCAGCAATGTTGTGAAGGATGAAGCTTAAATGTATGGAGTAGGTCCATTCGCCAATTCTAGTCTTATCCTTAAGGGTCCACCGGTTTTAGTCTCCACTGAGCGTCTGTTTTTCCATCTATTTAAAAAAAAAAAAATCTTGCCATTTGAACATAATTTTCACGAAAGATTTTTTTTTGACAGCTGTCTCTATTGCTACTTATTGAATTTTAAAAACAGTCAGTTGATTTTTAAGACACACGGTATGTATTGATAGAGTGGATATATAGGATCTATATAGGTATTTATGGCCACATACTTGCATGCAAGAGTTTCGAAATTATCTAGTCGAATATTAAAGGGACGTCGAAAGCAAAAAAAAAAAAAAAAAACCTTTCCTTTATTTATAAAAGAATGAACGAGTTAAAGCTGTGCATTTTATTACAGAGGTCACCGTTTAAGCCCACTCTTTTATGTGTCGCATCCCATTATTTAGAATGCTAGCCACAAAATGAGGAGCTTGGGCCGATATCTGGGAGTAGTAGAGAAATAAGTGTTCAAAATTAGAGTGAACTAAGCGAATGGTATGAAAGGTTTTGAGAATTTTCCTTGTACAAGGGCGGTAATTTGAGTCTCTTTCTTATTAAAACTTCCTTGAAGACACCTTCTTTTTTTTTCCTGCACACTGTAAAAAGAAATCTTTCAAATTGGCAGAAAAAATATCCAATTTTGTCATCAGTAAAAAACCATTTAATTAACAGAATATGCCTGCATTTTTTTTTTTTGTTTTGGTAAAAAATAGATTAGATTTTTTTCTGTAAAAGTCCTAAAATGATATTTTAATAGAAAAAAAAAACTGTTTTTTTTCTGTAAAATAATATTTTTTTCTGCTGTTTTGCTTCTTTTTACAGTGTAGCAATGTGATAAAAATTGGTCGATGCTGAACAAATTTCCTCACCTGTCTGTGGTGTACGATGCAGTTCACCCCTTGGATTTACAGGGGGGAAAAAAACTAAATGAGTAATCATTAAGAAAATAAGTTACAAGTATTTTTTCAGTTACTCTGTTGAGAAAAAAAAAACAGAAAGAAAGAAAAGGAAACACACAAATATATAAAACTAAAAATTTATTATCACTTCTTGGAATAAGCCATCAACATAACAAGCTCCTATGAAATTTTACAATGCCAATGAAAAGACACTTGTGCGTACACTACATCCATCCGTCTACTTGAAATCACGCTTCATTTACACACAACAGACACATTAGAGACAAAAACAATAAAAACATCGATCAGACCTTGTAACTTCGATAACGAAACAAAAAGAGTTAGGTAATGCATCGAACAGCAATTTCAGAAATTCTGTCATTCACATGATGGACCCAGGGGAAAAGAATCACGAGTGTACATTTTTCAATCTATACCGTTTAGCAGTGTTTTTACTATACTATAAGCATGTTTGGAGTAGAAGAAGACCATCTATCTATCCATGTATCTATTTACATACTTTCATGCATACAAATCATGTATCAAAAATTTCTCGTTAGTACGCAGCTCCAAGGGAGGCCATATTTTATCCGCACTAATCTTAGTCTGTATTAAAGGATGTAAACTTTTTGAAGGGTGTAATATAGTCCATTTTGTTGGATAAATTAAACTCAATGTTTGACAGAGATTAAATGGGTTATAAACTTAATGCTAAAATAAATTATTTTTTTTTAATTTTATACTCAGGATAAAAAATACAAAATAATCAAAGAAATTGTAGTACTTACATGATTAAACTTTAATTACAACAATCTCTCATTGTTCTTTTGCATTACTTAAACAAATGATCTTTTCACACCATCATTTTTAAGTTTCGCAAAATACTCGGAAATTTGGTCAGCTATGCTCTGATTTGTAATATTGGTTAACAGCCATTAGTCATTTTTGACCTGCTCACGTTTTTAGCAGCAAAAAGTTTTCTTATCTTTTTTATCATTATCGCCGATCATTTCTGAATCCCTGTATAATCAAATCTACATCAACGTAGCTTTTGAAGAAAATAAACGTACACATTGTTCGTGCGTATCGATGATTCGGGAGATTTTCGTTGTTTCGTACTAGAAATTTTGTAAAGTACTGGCCGCTATATCTGAAGATAGAATTCTTTATCACTAAATAAGGCAAATGTTTCTAAACAAAAATTCTGATAAAAATTCTTTTAAGGCCTCACACTAGTCACTGGAAAAGACACGGATGATAATATAAAGTCTATGGGGGCGTTCTATTCAAATATCTCGCTCAAACTTTAATATTTTGACATGATTTTTTTTTTTTTTTTTGCATAGGATAGCTGTGAATGATCTACAACCGAGCTAGTATTTACTTTATCGATTTTACTTACATATTATATATATTTTTTAATATTAGGATAGTTTCAATTTCAGGACCGGTTCAGACCGGTTTTGAAAGTTAACGTAATTAAAAACAAAAACTGAAACCCAAATTGAAAAAGTAAAAACTAGGCCGGTTGTGGATCGTCCTCAGCTATCCTTTCCAAAAAAAAAAAAAATCCTGTAAAAATATTAAAGTTTGTGCGAGATATTTGAAAAGAACGCCCCCATAGACTTTACATTATCATCCGTGTCTTTTTCTGTGACTAGTGTTGCATCTTAAAGTCCTTGAAGTGTACGAATACTGGTAAAAAATCAGCTCTGCTCAAAAATTTTTGTTCAGTTCTTCTCGGTCAGTCTATGAAAAAATGTGTCCACATTATACGATGAGTCGTACGCTTTAACTTCTTGGGGACGAGCGGCCGGTAGAATTCATTATTTTCACAAGTTATTTTTTACTGTAAAGATTAGTACTTTATTTAATCAGAGCATTTTTGCGATTCAATTACAGAAAATTTTCTGCTTTGAAAAAGCGGCAGTAAAAAAAAAATAAATAAATAAAAAATTAAGCAAAAGACTCGTCGCAAAGGGTGTAAAGCGATGCCGTTCACATTAACTGAAAATAGGAAATGATGGTTGCAACGAAATTATGTCTATTAACCAGAGATAGGTGTTAAGCTGAGGCGCATTAACAGAAGTCCATTGTACGTATACACACACATATATATATATGTATGTATGTATAGTCGTTGATAAGTACACGAATTTTAAATTCAGACTGTGATTTTCATCAAAATGTTTTTTAAAGCAGTCTTCTGATTCTCCTCTGGATCCTTCATATATTTCTTACAGAACAATCAGCATTAAACTTTTTTGAGAAATCTCATTTTCCTACTTTAGAAAATGAAATTAAAATGTTTAGAAATCATTTGCAAAAATCCTTTCTTGTGTAGAAATAGCTAAATTAACTTAAAAATAAGTTAGTTACAAATTCAAATATGTACCCTTTCTTTTGATTCAGAAAAAAGATATTTATCATTCTTGTATATAAACACAGAATTTCCGAATAGAAGTGTTATCAAATCAGAATATTCTTATTATTCAGGAATAAAATCGTTGTTTATACTGAATTCTGACATAAGTTTCTTGTAATTGCACAACAAAAACTTCAAAACTAACTGGCATCAAGTAATAAATAAGTAATAAAAAGTTTCGAAGGAAATCATTACAAAAGTAAATACAGACGAGTTTTTGAAATTCAAAATTCAGTCTGAAAAACATCGCAGTAAGCAGAGTCTGGGTCATATTGAACTTGAAAATACAGCCATACTTTTACAGAGTTTAAAACAAGTTTGATTTTATATTGTATTAAATACAATATAATTTTATATCTGTAATCTTATTTAAAATATTTTACAGTTCCAACAAATAAAATTTTGTTCATGAGCATAGAAAAGCAAGTTATTTTTAATTTTGATCTTTTAACAAAGTGTAATAAAGGCTGAACAAAATAGCAGAAAGAGCATGTATTGTATTAAGAGGTAACCACACCATTGTTAAGCATAAAATTTTTGAAAAAAGGCTCGAAACTAAAATCAATAATGAGAAAATAATCGATAATAATATTGTGAACTTGGTTGAATATTTTAATATACAACAATGTTATTCAATATTTTTAAATGCTTAAAAATAAAAACACAATAACATATTTATATTATAAAACATCATTTTCTGGAGGAAACAAATCACTTAATATACAGATCTTTTGAATGATTAAACAAATCAGAATAATGGTAAAAGAGAGTCAGCAATCTGGATATCATACTGTAGTCTTTAATCCGAAAAATTGACATTTTAACTTGTACACAAATTTTTATCTGTATACATAAAAATAAGAAAGTTGCATTCAAAAATATAAGTTCAGATTTGCATATTTATTTTAGCTTTACCCAAAATGCACGACAGGGCCACACTTAGAATAAGCAAATTCTATAAATAATTACACTTGTTTCATTTTGTACTTTTCGTCGGTATTAATTTTTTTTCACTGGAAATATAACAATTAAACACATTTTATTTATTCATAGAAGATATGTTACAAGCTATATTTAATGTGACGGTGAGTCAAAATAGTTTGTTCCAATTGGTGATAATTATGTATTTATGAATCAGTTGTTGAAAATTGATGGAAAAATGATAAAACGTCCATTTTGAAAGTGGGACATATATTTGACATCAAGGCCACAGCGGTTTGCCTGTTTTGAATTATCAAAAATGTCCCGTCATTTGTATACAGAGTCTATATTGAGTCAGTATTAAATTTATACAACTATATTGTATGTTATGTTGTTTAAATTTATACAACTTTAAAAGCTAAAGTTGGTTGATGTAAGTTTCTATATGTTTGATTTTTGAATTCAACTCTTCAGCGACAGAGAATGCGTTAAACTAAAAGTTATCAAGCAGAATGAGCTTTGAAAAAAATATATATAATTTTATAATCAGCAGGATGACGAATCAAATTGATGAATCCAAATTACTGACGCTCTTATTTGGGTCACAGAAACATCATTGTCATACTTCACTTTCGCTGGCACTGACAAAACGCACGCACGTGAAAGATTATAATTTATGTACAAAGATGAATAAAATTCAAAAATTTACATTTTCACAAAGCAACAGTATGAATCTTTTGCAACAGTTATAATTCGGTTTTAGGTGGAAGGCTTACACTTTTAAATTTATCTCGTTGTGTTTACTTAACATATTTACATACATTTACTTATTTTTAAATTAAACCAAGCATGAAAGTACAAAGAATATTTTTTTCATTTGTAGCACTACTACCTTTTTCCGAATAGAATATT
Source organism: Maratus speculifer (assembly GCA_964019185.1). Taxonomy (NCBI): domain Eukaryota; kingdom Metazoa; phylum Arthropoda; class Arachnida; order Araneae; family Salticidae; genus Maratus; species Maratus speculifer. The sequence goes on along the minus strand of OZ025289.1, from coordinate 23,800,659 downwards.
TAAAAAATGGATTAAATCCATAAAAACTCAACGAACTGAAACTTTATGGTTAAAATTAACTTCCCGCAATTTATTCAAACAGCTCGACACTATAATGCTTATTTTCCTTGAGAGGGCACTTATATTCAAAGATATACGATTTCTGTAAGTACTCCTTTAGATTGTTAAAAAAAAAAAAAAAAAAAAAAAAAAAAAAAAAAAAAAAAAAAGAATAAAAAAAAGAAGAAGAATAAAAAAAGAGACTAAATCACTTTTTAGACATGCGATAAGGTTACATTGGACGTGCATTTGTTTAAATATGGCAGTGATTAAGCATTCTATCAAAGAGGCAACATTTATCACTTAATCTCACTAGCGTAGAAAACTTTTCAATTAAGATCAGAAACATTATATTTTTTATTCATTTGTGGTCCAAACTGTACATATTGGTATATTATTAGTATAAATGTCTGAATGCATAAGTGCATAGTAAAAAATTATAGAACTTACAAAATGGGCGAGGGGAAAGGGCTAATCTAAAAACTATTTCTATAAAATGAATTGATTTTTCATTCTTTATTTTATAAATACTAAAATGCACACTTTTCACTTGTACTAATACTTAAAAATAAAATACACAAATAAATATATATAAAAGATACATAATAAAAGTTTGATATTTGAAATATTAGATTATCCCATAATGGGATGTTTTTCCTAATATCAAAATAAACAAAACGAAAACATATTTTTTCATACCTTTTTGAGGAACTAAATATGATATATTCAGTATAGAAAATGTACTTTTTAAATAGTATTTTATTATTAATTCTTTAGTTTATTATCTTTCTAATGTTTATTATTCGTATATTTATTCGTTTTATTCGAGGGGGAAAGAATCCGTCTTTCAGCTTCAACGCTCTCGGCTAGACTGATATGTTTACACCTTTTAATGTTTATAGCTCCATCATAGGAATAATTGAGAGTAATAGTTTTAAACACTAAAAGAAATTGTACTGCAAATTTTGTAAGCATAAAATAGTATGACATTATTTTGATACAATTAAGATATTAACTAAAAAATTTCAATGAAACAATAACTTGAGTAAAAACTTGAAAATAAATGCACCCGGTTGGACCAAACTCGCTATCCTTTTTTTTTTTTTTTTTTTTTTTTTTAAGTGTTCAAAATTATTAATCAATTATACCGAATATCTATCTCTCTGTCATTACCGATCAACAGTTCATCTAGGTAACAGATATTTTACTGTAATGTTTTGCAAAAAACAACAAAAATCAAGGTAAGACATTTGTAAGATGGAAAGTTCTTTGTGAATGTGAGAAATTATTTTTCTTATCGAAATGAATAATTAATCTATTGTTCCATTAACTTCTTGAATGTCAAAGCTGACAAAAAGAAAATTATACAAATTTTTAGGGCAGTTCAGCTGATTATGGAGCATATAAAAAACAGTTTCGAAAAGATAGGTCTAATGTACTGATTTCAGATAAACTGAGCATAGAACGACGAAGTAAATCGAGAATGAAGTTAAAATTCGTTTCGAAAAATTCTCAATTATGAGTTAGTGTATATTGCAGATTTTTTTCTTGCTAAAATCTTATGGCAGTTTGGACCACGTGTTTATCACATTAAATAATATCCTAAAATTTATAAAATGACTATCTTAAAGCATTATTATAAGCGGATATTCATAAAAAAGCTCATAAAACAGATATATTAACTAAACTTCCTTTAACTGGAATGATTACTTAATAGAAATGGGTTAAAAAGCCTCGTTATTTATAATACTGAAATTCACTGTGATAAAGTCTAAACCAAATATTTAAGGGAAAAAATTCTTTAAAAAAATATTCACACATACTTTGTTTATACATAAAAACACAAATCATTAATTAATTTTCGTTAATAATTAATAATAAAGTTTCATTTAAACAAAAAAAATAGCTATACAACCACGCATCTGTTACGATAAATCACCTAAATTTTAATTTAAAATTAATTAAAAATATTTGTGATTCATTCACGAAAATATGTAGTCTGATAATTCATTCTTTCTTGTAACTGACACCTGTCCTGTCTTCGGGTGGATGAAAAACATAAATAAGTTTTTTATCTTTTTTTCTTCAAAATTGATGAATCTCATAAAATAGTCTTCACTCGTAAAGAAATAAAACATGATAAACAGACAGTGTTTGTAAAATAAATAATCAGTGCATGTCTGAATGTTTTTGTGAGCTATTTCAAACAAAACGTGAAATGCAATACCAGATTGCAGTGATTGACATTTCACATACTTTTTGAATTTTTATAAATTCGTTAGCTTCAAAAATTGCCAAATAAATTTTTGAACAAAAGCAAATATCGAAGCTTGAATCTCTGCAACTGAAACTGCTACGGTGAGATCTAAGGGAAACATAATTTTTGCATTTTCTTTATCAAGGATGTGAAATACAACGTTCATCACCAGACTATTGTTTTTTTTTTTCTCTCATAATATTTCTGTCGCCGGCTTCTAGTTGTTTAAAATAGCAGGCCAACACGCAAGGAGGAACTGCTTAGTAATCAGTTATGCAGAGATTCACCGCAGAACTGCCGGGCTTTCGGAAGCAAGAGACCTTGCTTTACAATGAGTCCCCATGTGCGAAAAATAAAAGATCACAGTGAAATGGGCAAACCAAGTCTTTCGAAAGACATGTACTATAATTCAACACTCCCTGGTTGAGGGATATTACTATGAGCATCCGCATCTATCTACAACCATGCCCGGCAGCATGCCATAAATAATATTAAAATCTGCGTCAAAATATAACATTGATATTGAAGACATCTTCCGTGGTGCACAACAAGGTCCTGCTGAGCCCTGTGGATTTGCTTGTTGCACCAGATGCGTGTGTGGATATTTTTGTAGGAATACGTAAGGGCATTCTCCACTGCAGTAGTTAGCCTCGTATCTTTTTGGTGCTATTATCCAGTCCCATCCGAATTCTTCGAAATCTACGGTAAGAGGATAGCGGCAGCATCTCACTTCATCGGCATTTTCTTCGCAATTAAGACCAATCATTCGCCTTGACCTACGATGCTTCTGCTTTTCTACTTTAATTTCAATAAAAGGTTTCTGAAAAAGAAAAATAATAATTTCAATATAAACGAAAAACAAATTGTAGAAGATTTTATAAATGATAACATATGAATTTTATGAGTAAAATTTAATTGTCAGAAACTTTCATACTAACACACACACATTATAATACAGGCTATACTATAATTAACAGTTATAAGAATATGATTTAAATAACATCCGATGTGACAAACAATAACATTTGAAACATTTTTTGAAATTAGAACTATATTTTATTGTCAGAAACTCAATTTTTAAACTGTTAGTTTGAGAAGTATAGTTCTAAGTATAGAAAAATAATGTTCAGAAATGACGTGTGCATTTAAAAATGAAATAAAGGAAAAACAAATGCGATACATATTCACCGTTTGCTGCTTTCTATTTACAAAACTAGTAACATTTTAGAATTTTAACATAGAATTTTAAATTTAGTTATAAAATTCGTCAACATATACGCTGCGTGAAATCTGCGAGAACTGATGGGAAATACACTCTGTTAGAACTTTATTCTGTACTTTGTGAATCTTCTGCTAATATATGCCGCTCAGAGATTGCAAGTTATTGTGCAGAAATGTTTTATTCGTTAGAACAGCAGATATTTCATTGTCTTGACTTCGGTATTGCTGAAATGAGGCAAAGTGTTCAGAGGAAGATCAATGTCACCGTAGAGTAATAAAAGGAATAACAGTTGATTTATTTGAAATTCTCTAAGGGATTAGCGACGATAAAGCTGGAAAAAAACGAGTGCCTGCGTGCGGCAATTGCAGACGCGAATGTCGAAGTCGTTCAGCAAATGGACCGACATCGGTCCCGTGGGTTACCGTTAAACGTGTTGCAGTCCTGGTTTGACTATGATTCGCATCCGCGCATCGTATCATGTGCAACTGCCTCCACCTGTTTCGATATAAGACTGACAACGCTACAAGATCTTAGTATTGCTGCCATTGATGCATGTGAGACGTCCGAGAGCACTATGCAGCAGCAACAGCTGTATGTTGGCAAAATTGAAAAACCGATTTGATGCTTCGACAAAGCGAAATTTTTTCCCCATGACCAGCTTTGTCAATGAGCAGAATTGGTGCGTATGGGGAACAGAGAAGCCTCATGTTGCTATACCATCATACATGAATCTTCCAAAAGTCACGGTTTGAGCCACCATTTGCTTCAAAAGACTCATTGGACGATTCAGAACGACAAATGATTACTGTGGCGCTCACGTAGCTATTTTGCGTGGTATTGTAGCGGTGTGAAATATTTTGTAGTATCCTAGAAGGTTGATAGGTTGATGGTTTACGAAAGCGGTATTTGTCCATATCCAAAGCCTTATGTTTTTCATTTTCTCAAGAAAAATTAAGATGATCGTGTCATTGTCCTGGATTATTGTAAGTGCATACGCGAAGCGGCTTCGATTGGCTTTCGCATTTTCTAAATTTGTCACTCTGTGCTTTTGTTTTGTGTGTGTGTTGGTGTGGGTTTGGGGACACATGGAAGACGATTTGAATTACCATATTTTACAAACGACTGCAGAACTGAAACAGTAGATATCTGTTTCATGTGAGACCATTCCGGTTGCAACATTAATTCAGGTTTTGCAAATTTCGTTATCGGATTGCATCATGTTGTTCCTGAAAAAGGGATATATTAAAATTATTGCTTTTTAGTCTTTGCAGATTTCTTGGCAACTTCTTTATATAGCTTTTCAATTTTCCCACGTCGTTAAATTTTTCTACGTCTATTGGTAGACTTCGTAACTAAATTTGAAATCCTGTGTGATAGAAAATTTATTCGTTTCCGAAGTAAAATATCGCAAGCAGTTAGTTGTATCATTACTTTTCTTTATTTCCTTTTTCAAATGCACTTTTCATTTTTGGACACCCTGTGCGTCAATAATAATTATTTTTTTAAAGATATAAAATTAAATTTTTATGTAGTCCCTTAGTTCAATAAGATATCTTCAGATAATTTTTTTTAACAAGTAAAACAACAATACAAATTTCATATTTTGTATCACCAAAACAAACCAATTTATAAGACTGCAATTTTTATGTTTTTCAGCATTTTTCAGTTTAAAAAAATCGATTTTCCGTTGTTTCACATTGACTTCTATACCATCACAAAGGTATGGCTTATCATGCAACAAAAACTAGTATAACTACGAATATACTCCACGTAGTAAACTCATGGAATGGAACATAAAAAAGTTGTTTGCGGAAACCTGTGGGCTCAGCTAAGTCATTCTCGAGAATAATATTGGTAAAAATGATGAATTTCCATTTACCATATAATCCGGAATATAACGCGCAATTAAAATGTCAGACTTGATTTTTCTATTTTTAGCCATATTTGCTGCATAACGAGGATCTCCTTCTTTGCAAAGAAATCATCATACGCAACAGAAAAATAAAATAAAGATTATATTATAAGGGATGATAAATATTACTTATTAACTGTATCATGTAATTTCATAGAACATTTTATTTCTGTAAATAAATAATATTCATTAATTTAAAGGTTAATCCCCAACTTGTGACAAGGTACAATCTATTTCCCTATGGGGAAATTATTTTCATGGTGAAAAAAATGATGATAGTAACATTGTTTGGTTCATCTGTGTATATAAATAACCATTGACTACCGTTTGTTACACAAGGCCTACACTGAGTTCCAATAAAATTAGGAAGCTCTAAATTCTTAGCTGTTATGTTGTTTCTTTGGATCAAAATTTTTTCCAGGTGGTGTGAGTGTGGCCAAAATATTGAGGGAAAAGTTCACGTGGTTTTTTCAAAATTTTTGTCGTAGACAATCTTAAATATTACAAATCCACAGCAAAAGGAATTATCTAAAAAATTCTAAGTATAAAGAAAATTATCATTTAAAACACCAGTGCAGAGTTTACTTTAAAGTCTTTTTAAAAGTTACGTCTTGACAATGTTTCAAAATTATAGTAACATTTGTTACTTTTTAAAGTGTTTTATTTCGTATTTCATGCGCAACAGTAATATGACATTGAATGTTTTTGAAAATGATTTGTGGTTATTTTAGTATGTAAGATGATTCAAATGTTTAAAAGTACGCACGTGAACTCTAAAAGCATGTTCATTTCGACTTATGTTGCTGGAGTAACGCATGACAATATTTTTGTTTCATTTTGGAACAATTGTTTAAATCAGTTTAAACTATTATGACCTTGTTGAACTATCGACTGTTGTGATAGTAAAGGAAAACAGGGAAAGGGAAATTAAAACATAGAATTACCGTATCTTGGCTGTTTTCAGTAGAAGCTCCTAGAAGTTCTAGAATATCAGATCTAGAAGAACGAAGCACGAAACCCAGATTTTCTTTAGGATGTTTTATCCAATGGTTGACTGTTTTTTTCACATCGAATACTATCCAGTGTCCATGCTTGTTTTTCTTGTCCAAACTTTTTCGCTTTAACTGTAAAGATAAGATTATGACGTTTTCAGTCATTTTTCTAACACTAAAGTAAAATTTTAGAAATTAATTGAATAAAAAATGATTGTATACGGTTTCGGTTGGTAGAAAATATTAAAATAAATAAATAAATAAACGATGTTAAAAACAATTGTTGTTTTAAAAATAGATCACAGATTTCTACCTTTTTTTTTTATAACGAAATGCAAAAATGTTTAATTTTTGTATTCTTTTCTGTTGCACATGTTGAAATCTACTATACAAAATTAATAGAAAAATACATTAAATGGGTACACGCACACACACACATATAGATACAATAAAATCTCGTTATAGCGAATTTCACCTTAATAATAACAATATAATCCTAATTAAAAATAACCCTACTATCCATCTCTTTATAAAAATATTCACATTAATGAATTTTTCATTACAGCAAATCAAATCAGTGGATGAAAATCAGTGATTTGAAAAATTTATCGTTATTTCCTACATTTATATTATTTTAAAAGTAATTTTCAAGCATGATTTTTAAAAAACTTACTTCTATTGTGTGCTGATGATTACGTAAGATAAATCCGGTTGCATTCAAATTTTTATAATTAACTCAACGGTTATGTCTAACTTATACGACACAAAGAAATAAAAACATTAATATTTCAATAAATAAAATATTAAAATATTAACGGGGCACAAATATAAGACATATGATCAAGCTATGCGCTCAATCCACTAAAATTATTAGAAAATAAAAAGGCCTTTTTAAAATAGTGATATTTGGAGATTTCTTCTGCTGCCAAAATGACAGTTTACCTCAAAATTGGCAAAAAAGGAATTAAAAAAAAAATTAAATGGAAGTTTGTTTAAATGTGAAAATTTTGACACCTTATTTTTTACCCATACTGCAATTATATCGAGAGATTGTAAATTTTCTTAATACATCCACCACAACTACCTACTCCAATTAAAAATTTAAATGGCTTTTTCCCCATGTTCATATTTTATTCAATTTCATGTTTTCAAAATGCTAAGGCATTTTTTGTATTTGAGATGGAATTTTAAAATATTTTGTTGCTGTTCTTTATTATATGTGTGATATATCTTAGCATGGAATTACTCTTCAGTTTTTTTTTGAAATATTTTTAAAATGTAAAAGTATATGAAGATGCATTGGATTTTTTTGTTTTACACTATACATACATATATTAAGTCTAATATTAGGTGAAATTAAAACTTCATACGTAATCTTGTGTAATACACATTTGAGAATACATAGAAAAAAATGAGCAAAAATGTCAATATTTAAAAAAGTAACATGAATTTTAATAAAATTACTTTTTTAACTTAAAAATTTTTTAATTACATTTGTAGTTATTTTTTCTCTAAATGCACTTTTTGTTGAGCAGTGAAATGGATTACCATTTGAACCACATTTTATAAAACAAACATAACACACAGATATATATAACTATAAAAAAAATAATAATTAAATATTATATATATATATATATATATATATATATATATTTACATATATATGTAATTAAATAATAGCTTATTTAAAAAATCAATATTTATTAATAGTTATATTAAATTAATAAAAAAAATCAATTTTTATTAACAGTTATATTAAATAAATATTTATATCTAAATATTTTTTTATTTGTTATTGAATTTAATAATTAAAATGTGTTAAACAAATTAACATTAAGTTACGTAAATATTTTTTCATTTATTTTTTTAAAATAAATTATTATTGAAATTTAAGTTATTAATTTTTATAATTTATTAATATGCATTTAACGATTTATTTAATTTTTTAAACCATTTTGTATAGGTACTTTTATCAAATATAAGATTAAAAAATGATTTTTATATTGTTAATTGATTGTTGTTATTGATTATTATATTATTAAAAAATGAGTTATTAATTTTTTAAATAATTATTATGTATAAAACGATTTTTAAAAAAAGTATTTTATCTTAACTATCTTTAATTAAATAATATGTAAATATATATTATTTATGAATATTTTAAATAAATATATTTTTATTAAAAATAAGATTGTTATTAAAAATTGAGTTATTAATTTTTATGAATTATTATTATGTATTTAACGATTTATTTATTTTTAAAAGTATTTTATAATAATTATCTTCAATTAAATAATATGTAAATATATATTAATTACGAATATTTTAAATAAATATACTTTTAATAAAAACAAGACTGGTACTAAAAATTAAATTATTAATTTTTATAAATTATCATTATGTATTTAACGATTTATTTAATTTTAAAGTATTTTATATTAATTAACTTTAATTATATAATATGTAAAAATATATTATTTACAAATATTTTAAATAAATATACTTTTATAAAAAATAAGATTATTATTAAAATTTGAGTTGTTAATTTTATAAATTATATTATATATTTAACAATTTATTTAATTTTTCAAAGTAAATATTTTAAATAAATATACTTTTATTAAAAGTAAGATTGCTATTAAAAATTGAGTTATTAATTTATAAATTACATTATGTTTTTAACGATTTATTTAATTTTTTAAAGTGTTTTATATTAATTATCTTTAATTACATAATACCTAAATATATATTATTTACGAATATTTTAACTAAACATACTTTTATTAAAAATTAAGTTTTTAAATTTTATAAATTATTATTATGTATTTAACGATTTATTTAATTTTTAAAAGTATCTTTTATTAATTATCTTTAATTAAATAATATGTAAATATATATTATTTACGAATATTTCAAATAAATATACATTTATTAAAAATTGAGTTGTTAAATTTTATAAATTATTATCATGTATTTAACGATTTATTTAATTTTTAAAAGTATTTTATATTAATTATCTTTAATTAAATAATATGTAAATATATATTATTTACGAATATTTTAAATAAATATACATTTATTAAAAATAACATTGTTATTAAATATTATGTTATTAATTTTCATAAATTATTGTTATGTATTTAACGATTTATTTATTTTTTAAAGTATTTATATATTAATTATCTTTAATTAAACAATAATATGTAAGCATATATTATTTACGAATATTTTAAATAAATATACTTTTATTAAAAGTAAGATTGTTATTAAAAATTGAGTTATTAATTTTATAAACTACACTATGTATTTAACGATTTATTTAATTTTTAAAAGTATTTTATATTGATTATTTTTAATGAAATAATATGTAAATACATATTATTTACGAATATTTTAAACAAATATACATTTATTAAAAATAAGATTGTTATTAAATATTGTGTTATTAATTTTTATAAATTATTGTTATCTATTTAACGATTTATTTAATTTTTTTAAGTATTTATATATTAATTATCTTTAATTAAATAATATGTAAATATATATTATTTACAAATATTTTAAATAAATAGACTTTTATTAAAAGATTGCTATTAAAAATTGAGCTATTAGTTTTTATAAATTATTATTATGTATTTAACATAATAATACAAATAAAATCGTAATTTTTTTAAGTATTTTGTATTAATTATCTTTAATTAAATAAAATGTAAATACTTATTATTCCCGAATATTTTAAATATATATATTTTTTAAATATATGAAACAGGTTTAATATTATAAAGATACATAAAAATATGTACGATACATTTCCAATACGTATTAATTTTAATTACATTAATATACGTAAATTTAATATGTTTTGCAATATAAATTAAATAAAAGTAAAATTAAATTAATTATTGCTAATACTATAAATTGTAAAAAGTAACGTTAATTTCTATTAACAATATTAGTTATAGCAAAACACTTACTATTCATAGTACAACTACCTGTCAATGCCAAATTATTAATAATTTAAATTACCATTATCAAAATACTAAATAATATTAAGCTTAATATTGAACGTTAAATATAAACTATTTACATAATTTTAAATGATCTTAAAGAACCCTCCTTTCTATCTTAACCCTTCACTTCGATATTTTCTATTTTTGTGAAGAAAAAAAAATGATTTGAAATCTATAGATCGGTCTAATAACGGGAAAAATGTAAATAAAATGAAATAAAAGGAAAAAATAAATTTAAAATTTTCAGCTAAAAAAAATTATATTTAGAGGCGCGGGTCCTACATACAAAATTAGGAATTTTAAATATTGTATTGGTATTTTTTCAAATTAAATGAGCTTAAATTAATTAATTTTATCTGTTTAATACCCTGCCTTATATAAATATTTTTAAGTATATAGTAAAAATAATAAAAGTAAATTTTGCCTGAATAGCTTTATCGATTTTTATTTTACTTCCTTTTTTATTTATTTATTTTTGGTTTTCCGAAGAACATATTTTAATTTTCTGAAAATGCAGCCATCTGACCTGGAGTAATTAAGTATTCTTTAGAATGTTCTTGATGAGTTGCAGCTATTCTGTTTAGCCAAAGTCATGGCACATAATGAGAATTATAGTGTTTTTTAGATATGTGCCAGATGGGGCACACGGTGAGGGGAAGGATTAAATAACTTAAAATAACTTTTATAAAATTTTATTAGTCAAACATTTTATTTACTATAAAGTTTTTCTATGTGTAAGTATTTTTTTTTTGAAAAAAAAAAAAAAAAAAATCCATTCGTGCTTTTCCCTTAAATTTGTTATTGTTATAGTTTAGGAGTATCGAACACTTATTTTTTTAAGCTACGAAATTTCAATCTCCTAAATATAAACGATTGTGTATTCCTGCTTCCAATTGTTGTTAAAAATATTTATAAGACATCTCTAAAACAGTGGCTCGGACAGCTGTTGCCATTGGATCGCTGTGTATTTCCATAATAAACCTTTATTGGCACAAACGACCTTCAAACTCATTTTTTATTTATTAATTTTAAATTTCACTTTAAGTACTATTCAGCGACTACAAATACATGTCTGCGGCGCTCGGTGGGCCGCAACATACTTACAAAATGTTAGAAGGAAAAAGAATTATTAAATTAGTACGATAACATAGTATATCAAAGCAATATAACAGTTAACATTCATATTGAATGTTTGTTACAAAGGAAATATTCACAACAACAACAACAACAAAATAATAATGCCACTATTTTTGTTTTAAAATAGTGTGTAGAAAATTTTGGTGGCAATTTTTGCCGAGATGAATGTTCAAATCTGAAAAGCTTCATATAGCTTATATTATAATACAACCTCATTATTATAAGTGTAAATGTGAATGAGAATAAATGTGAAAAGAAGTTTTAACTAACAACATGCATTTAAGATGCTTTAACATATTTTTAAATTATTTATAAATAACAGGGTAAGCTTTTGTCTTCCCATGAAAACGCACAAAATAGCAATGAACCTCTGAAATACTTTTTATGCAGCTCTCAAGTAACTTCTTAGATATGGATTAATGATTAGGTGTCTCGAGTCGTCTAAAAAAGGTCGCTGGGAAACATGCGGTCCGCGGGCCACAGGTTGAGTATGGTTACCCTATGCGCATTCCGTTTCATTTAAAATCTTCAATATTTTTTATGACAGTTCGGTTTAAAAATACACATAAAACTGTACATAGTTTTTTGAAACTAAACACATATAACTGGAAAAATAGAAGATAACGCAGGAAGTTATATATAGAGGATATAAAGAATATAGAAATTAAACGCAGGTAATAGTAAGCAAAAATTCTGAAAATTTTGTAAAATTTTCACTTCTATATTCATATATAGAAAATTCGATGCACAGTTTTATTTGTACATGCAAGGCCAAACTGAAATAAAATATATTGGGGATTTTAACGGATTTGGAATATGCATTTAAAAAATTCTTCGTAATGCTTAAAATATTCAGAAAAATTCCTTATTTTTCTGAAAAATAATTGCAAAAATTTTGTTTTTCTTTTTCAATTAATTGTGTAATAAATATGTGTCATAATTCATACAGTCCTTCAAATAGTATTTAAAGTGTAATAAAAATATAATTAATAAATTTGAAGGTCACCAAAAATTGTTCATATAGAAAAGCACTCAATTAATAGATAAAAATTATTATAATTGGACTTGCTTCCTTCTTTCCTTTTTTAACCGACTTAATTCGCTTTCCGAAAGGGTTGTGCTTTTCACCTTTCACAGCGCTTCGAATTTCCCAATTTAGTTTCTCCTGAGAGCAAGCATTTTCCTTTTCGATTCTCTTTCCTGGATGATGTAACGGTGCAATGTAAGAAAAGTCCCCCTCAGGTGGGTACAAGTGTACTTTAGTTTTCCATTCAGACATGCCGACTCCGCGGCAGACACGCTTCCCTTGGCAACAGAGGCCTATTGACACACCACGATCTTTTGTCGCAGAGGATCAGTTGGTCGTGACTTTTATTTTTTTTCTTCTACACATTTCATTCACTTAGAAAAGAGTGGAGTGACTTTCGACAAAAGGCGAACGCATCGACGAACATTCTTGTTACATAAAAATTCTCCATCACCTTGAGTGACAAGGGCATTCACCCCCTTCTTAATTAAAAGTCAGATCATGAAAATTAGGAATAAAATACTTGAAGAGAAATCTTGTAAAAGATTGTTGAACCGAACTACTCGACTTAAATATTTGAAAAAGAAAAATCTAGTATAAGGTACTTTAGATTGGTTGTAAATTTATTTATCAAAGCAACAAATTAATATTGAAAATTTACTATTAAAACGAATGACAATAAATTTATAAATAAAAGATAGGGAATGATCAGTCTTCTTCGAATTCCTCTCTCTAATTTTATACCTATAGAAGTGATATGTATTCTTATTTTTAAAATAACTTCCCAGGAATTTTTTTATTTATTTTTTATTTATTTTATTTTTATTTGTGTGTGTGTGTGTGTGTGCATTCTTTTTAAAGGATGCACCTTATATTTTAGTCGTCAAATTAGTCCTAAAATATATGAAAATATGCCTTTACTTTAATATTTTATGTGCTAAAATATTAAAGTAAGATTAAAGTAAGCCAGCTGAGAGAAAAATTTAGCTCTTCGGATAAAATTAAGTATAGGTTTTAAAACTATTTTGACAACAAAAAAAGAGAAAAAAAAGAGAGATACTTTAGTTTCATGCTTAAAACTTTTTTACTTCATGAATTAATCAAGTTCGATTGTCACTACCTTCTACCACCTTATACGCATAGCAATCACTTATAAGTAATAAAATAAAGCAATTCACCACGTTTTTCGTTGTTGGTCATCGTTCAGCCATCGTTTAGAGCAACTTAACAAGTTTACTTCAAAATTGGTGAAAAACTCGATTTTCTTCTTTCAATATTAAACGAAAGCTTGTTTAATTGTGAATATTTCGACACTTCATTTTTACTCATAAAGTAATTAATATATCGCGAGATATTAGAGATTTTGTTAATACACTTAGCGCAATAACCCTTGCAAATTAAAACTTAATGGCTTTTTCTACAAAAATTTTTCCTATTTTCATCACTATCCTGATTTAAAAGTGCTAAGGTTTTATAAGAACTTGAGATAGAGATTCAAACTTTTTTGTGCATGTTCTTTATTATATATGTGATAAATCTGCGCATGGAATTAGCCTTTAGGGTTTTCGTCATTAAAAAAAAAAATAATAAAAGTATATTAAGATGTGTTAGATATCAATTTTTCCTTATATACACAGTGATTCATAAATATCGAAACAATAGGCTGTCTTTTTAAATATTGTCCCTAGGCACATACTTCTAATTGCAAAGTTTAAAAAAAAAGGTGCAAAATTTGATGAGATAAGGTGCAAATCCATGGGGGATTTATTTAAGAAAATAGAAAAATTAAATTCTTTTACGGTCCCCATAAAGTAAAATTTCTAATTAGGAAATATTTGCTTTCCATTCTTGAACTAAGCGAAAAAAAAAATCATCTCGATATTTGTAAACCTCACAGATATATTAAAATCTAAAATTCTCCAATATTCGTGACTTACACCACTTAACCAGGCCTCTGAATGATGAGGGGATCATCCACAAATTGCACATTATTAAAAATCGATTTAAGACAGTGCGTTTCCCATCTACATTAAATAACAGCATATAGATTTTATGTTAAACCTGCTTTCCAAATATGCTATTGGTCTGCACAGGTCGAAATATCTCGGTCCGATCCCGAACCGACTCATAGAGAAAACAGTTCAGTATAAATGTATATATACAAAGTTGTATACTATAAACGCACGCGCGCCGTGCGCGGTAAATTTTATGAATTTTGCAGAAAATTTTAAAAAAGAAACAATTTTTATTTTTGCAACTTTTTAATAGCAGAAAATTAAAAAAATTCAACAATTTTATGTACGAATTATTTATTGATAGCGCATAACTAAAAGCAGGATCGATTTTCGAATCTTCCGAAAATTTAAAGCATTTGATTCTAAAAACTTTAAAAATCAATCAATCCGAAATTTTGGACATCAAAAATAGCGGATTTTGACAATTGGTTGTCATAAAAAATCAATTTCGTCGATCGTTCGAAGAAAAAAATCTCCAGTTTCGTCAAATTATCACGGAAAGAATACAAAATTAGACAAAGTTTCTCGGAAAAGGCGCGAAATATCGTTGAAGGGTCACGAAAAAAATGTAAATTTCGTCAAAGGATCGTGAGAAAATGTGAATTTCGTCAAAAGACCTCCAAAAAATGCGATTTTCACCAAATAATCACGTGAAAATGCGAAATTCGTCCAAAGACAGCGCCAAAAATGCGAATTTCGTCTAAAGACCGCGTAAAAAATGCAAATATCGTTCAAAGACTGCGCAAAAAACGCGAATTTCATCCATGAATCGCGCAAAAACCTCAAATTTCGTCCAAATAATATGAAACGTAATTTTATTAAACATTGAATTGATTTGCAGAAAGTTCTTGACCCAATATTTACGTGCGCAGAAAGTTTTTGGTTTTATACAAGTTTGTGCACATACATATATGTAATATAATATCAGATATAGCTAAAAATCCATGAACAGTCTTGTATGATACACATATAAAAATCTTTTTTTTAAAGAAAAAAGGTACAAATATCAGTATTAAAAAAAATCTAAAATTTTAATTATATATGCTGCTTTTTTTTTTTTTTTTTTTTTGTTTTTTTTTTGTTTTTTTGAAAATTCACTGTTAATTGAACATTGAAGTATCGTACAAACACAGTGAGTCTTTTTAAAAATAAACAAAATTGTTGAAAAGGTAAATTGTCGCCTCAACAGTAAACAATCTTTTTCATAAAGAATTAAATGAGATAAAAAGAAATAAATTACAATACTCTTAAATAATTTATCCATATGAAATGGCACACAAAACTGCAGAATCTTGAAAAAAAAAAAAAAAAAAAAAAAAAAAAAAAATCAGTCTTTTGGAAATGAACTTATTTTTCTCCGAAGTACGGTCCCTAGTCTCACGGGTATCAGTTAAAAAACGGTAGCGCACCGTGTTAACAAGAGTGGCGTACATTTCAACAGAAGCCAATCGATGATAAACTACCTCTGAAGACGGAGGTACGTGACCTTTTGTTGCGTGAAGCTCGGAACACGCGACAATTCTGTCTTCTTGCAGTCCCTTTGGAAAAAAAAGTAATTTATTTCTTTTTTTCTCTGACATCATCGCATTCGGTTCACGTTCTGTTCTAAATTTGCTCATTGGGTCGAAAGAGAAAAGTCGCCTTTGTGACAGACTGATCGCCGAGGAAAAGATTTTGATAAAACCACATTGTAACAGTGATTTTGTAAAACGAAACAATGTCAATATTTGCATTGTAAAATGTGCAGTGACCAGCGTGACGTTAAAAGTGCAGTTTTATAACGATAGAGCAAGATATATCAAAAGTCACAATTAACTGGGTAAAATATCTTCGAATGCATAAAGAAATAATTTAAAAATTAAAAAAATAATAATGTATTAGAAAACAGCAAGCTTTTGTTACACAATCATTTTTTTGATAAGTCTCTTTTTTTATGTCAGGTACCAGCTTAAACTCTTTTTTGTTCAACTTTATATTTGTTCAGTTTACAAGAAGAACTTTTTATCTTTATTTTACTAAATAAATCGTATTTTATGTTTAAATTTATGCTTTGAAGGCAAACAAATAAAACAGTATTTGCAAATTGCTTTGGTCAAGGAAGGCGGAACTTTTCACATTCGCGTACCAATTTGTTTCAAACAGTGGTGACCATCCCCCCAAACTCAATGACGCCACCCCCCCCCCCCCCAAAAAAAAAAAAAAAAAAAAAAAAAAAATCTTCATACTTTAACATTGACCTCAGCTCTAAATAGAATATCAATTGTAAAATATATTCTACTTATAATCTATTGTACATTCAAAAGATAGCGAGTTGAGCATAGCGGAATGAGTTCTTATTGCCCTTATCTAGAATTTAGAGAAAGAAAACATAGGAACATTTCTGAAAATTCAATGTTGAAAAAATTTAAATGTGATATTAAAAGAATCAAGATTTACGAAAGATAGCGAGTTGAGCATAGCAGAATGAGTTCTTATTGCCCTTTCAAGAAAGAAAACACAGGAACATTTCTAGAAATTAAATGTTGAAAAAAGTCAAAAGTGATATAAATGATTTTTTTAACAGTAAATAAAGGGAAATATTAAGAATTTGAAAATCCCTCCCCAAAATGTACTTTTACTCAAATCCCCCCCCCCCCCCAAAAAAAAAACTAAATTGTATGACGCATCTTGCGTCACCAAAGCCGTCTCTGGGCACCCCTGGTTTCAAAAAATATTTTACGTGGTCATAATGTACCAAAAGCAAAAGAATCGAGTGGATTAAAATAAATGAATTAAAAGTGCTTGTAATTTTGTTTATACTTATTAAAAATAATGAAAATTATATGTTGGAAAGTAATAATAATATAAAAGTAAATGTGATTTCTTTTACTGCATCTTGGATGCCCAATAATTTATATCGGGTGCATGCTTAGTTACCTTTAATGGAATGCAAGTTGGTGCAAGGGATTTATCATCATTAATGTTTGAAATTTTTTTTTCGCAATTATAATTATAAGTACAGGGGAAAATTGTTGAAATCGCAAATTTTATATCGTAATTTTATCATAGGCGTCTTTACTTTATAATAACAGCTAAACCCGGTTAAAATATTCACAATTAATATCTCTCTCCTTTAAAAAAATTAAATTAATCATTACCTACGCCCGTAAGAAAACATAAAAATATAGCATTTAATATTTTAGTGGTTACTACTCAATGCTGCTTAATACGCGATATTATTTAGATCAATGAGGCAAAAAATTTCGCTAATTAAGCGAATTCGTAGAATTGCTCCCCTTTTCTCCAGTATTCCCAAGTAACAGGATATTTTTTATCTCTTGTTCTCAATAGTAATATTTGTTTTTTAAAATTACAAATTAATTAATACAATTGTTACAAATCGGAAACAGTGGTAGATATTTGAAAAGAAAAAAAAAAGCCCAGTAAATTAACAATATTTAAATTTTTCTTTGATTCCCTTGCTAATATTCTTTTGCCTTTTGCTTCGTATATGTTTCTACTTAATTAAAAATAAGGCAAATGAATTTTTGTCACTTTTTTTAATTTATTTTGTCTTCTTTCTGCGGTGTATGTTGTCTATTTCTCTTGCACACTGTAGGAAATAATGTAACGTTAGTATGATACACGTTTGTACTTTAAAACTTATTTGTAGATAAAGGATTTGTAGATAAAGTTCTTTCATTTTCAGTTCACTTTTTTCGTTACTTTCATTTCATGCCTATTTTATTTTCGATTATAATTTATTAGTTGATTAAAAAAAATCATACTTGAAACCATTTTTATTGTCAGCTATTATTCTAATAGTTCCAATAAAAATAAAGAATGAGTTACACTTAAATGTACTTAAGTTTTAGTCTAAATATGCACGAAAGACACAATTTTTGGTTGTAAACAGACGTGCATAATTGAAACCTCTAAAGTTCATTTTAAAAATCAAATATATAAATAAATTTAGATGCTATAACAAGCAAATCCCATTTAATGCAGGATCCTGCTTAATATACGGTTTTTGCCTAATTCTTTGACGGTTCAACTGTACCTAATAATTCTTCGTTTCGATATTCTTTAAATCTCTTAAAGAGGTCCGGGGCACATTTTAAAATAATTTTTATTTTAGTGGTTTAAAATTTATTTAGTTATTTATCTTCTTTTTTTAATCAGGCGATTTTATTTATCAAAACTTCTTCTGGAGTAATTTATAACACATTTTCGGATAATCTGGTGCTTTGTACATTAGGGAGAATTTATGACAGCGTTCTGTTGAAAATCGATAGAGTTTAAGAGACAGCATAATCAAATTTGAATGAATTTTCTTATCGTAAAAATGAAAAGTCAGTAAAATTAACTAAACGCGGAAGGAAAAGAAAAGCATATTTAACACACCTGAGCAAAATTTATGAAATGTTAATAAAAAGACTGTGCTATTCACTTAATAATCTATAAAAACTGAGAGTAAACATTTAAGATGTAGAATAGTTTAAGCGTCATTGAAGAAAGAAAAATACGTGCTATATAAGGAGATTATTTTTTAAAGTTTTCGCATACTTTCAAAAAGGTTTTAGTTAATATGAATTTAGTATTTTTGGTAACGAGATTTTAGCTAAAAATGTCTTCCAATTGCATGCAAGATTAAATTTAAAGATAAGAGAAATACTGATAGCGTTATTCATTTTCCATGCCTTTTGCTAACTAAGGGAGCATTTCCAACTGTTTGCCACGTTTTTTGTCAAATGTGGTTAACATGTTGAATGTCACGGTGATCGACACTGAACTTTCTGTTTAGGTTCCGTCAGTCACCGGTGACTGACAGCGTGAAATATGATATAAAACTTTTAAAAAAAATACGTCGTTTATTAAGTGATTGTTAAGAAAGTGTAATCCTGTAACAAATAAAAGTTGAATAAATCTTGAATAAATTTTCAGTAATTACTTAAAATAACATATTTTTTAAATTTTGTATAATATTTTTGACTGTCTGTGATCGGTGATTGACGTGACCCAAATGGAAACTTCAGTGTCAGTCATCGGTTGACTGACGTGGCACTCAACATGTTAAAGGTGGAAAGCTCTTACTGTGAAGATCAAGAAGAGCAGAGGAATTACCCTTTCGAATCCAACCACTCACGAGATATGAAACCATTTCTTCCTCAATTTAATAAATAAAGAATAATAATAATTTTAAAAAATTCGATTTCATGAAAA
The DNA here is from genome assembly GCA_964019185.1 of Maratus speculifer. NCBI lineage: Eukaryota > Metazoa > Arthropoda > Arachnida > Araneae > Salticidae > Maratus > Maratus speculifer. The sequence goes on along the minus strand of OZ025289.1, from coordinate 23,780,843 downwards.
GGGGTATCACTGCCATAAGAGTAAATGAAAAAGTGTAAAGAAAAAAGTGCAAGTGATTACCGCTAGAAAGGTCTTACTGAGAGATCAAGAACAGTATAGGAAATACTCGTTCGAATCCCACCGCTTGCGAGATAGGAAACCATTTCTTCCGTAATTTCATGGATAAAAAGTAAATACAAAAAGAAATTCGATTTTGTCAAAAACGGTATCTTTGGAAATATCGTTCCCCAAGAGTAAATGCAAAAATATAATCAGAAAAGTGTAAGTGGTTTTCCCTAGAAAGTTGTTAGTGGGAGGATGAAGAAGATCATAATAAATACGATTTCGTATACAACCGTTCACGAGATATGTGTTCATTTCTTTCGTGAAGTTATGCATAAAGGAGAAGCAAGAAGGTCTCGTTCATTAAAGTAATATGTCCTTTTTTATGAAACACTGTGTTCGTGTTTACATTTTAATTATTAATATCAATTAACTTCTTGCTTCGTTTTATCTTACATATCGATATAAACTGGGTGAGCTAGAGTACAGAAATATTATGCTGATTCCCAATAGATTAAAATCCAGCTTCTTAGGGAATATTATCGCTTGTTTCAATTAACTTTCCATATTAGCGATTACATGTGTTCAAAATAGTTTATGATTTACAGGTAAGAATATCATTTCTTCCATTCCAGTGACTCATTACTGTCTAGAAGATATCACATTTTTAATCTGCTCCAGTCAGTGCTGAACTTTAATTTCTATCTTATATGATAATCAGTCAGCAAAATATCAAAATGTTTCCAAGAAGGATTTTTTTAATTCTTTTTTTAGCAGCTGAGTAGTCGCTATTTCTTTCAAACAACTGTTGAAGTTTTGCTAACAACAGACATAGATCGTTTAATGTTTTCACATCATCTTAATTTCTCAATCGCTTGTAGAAATTTTGTGTTGCAATTTTTATTTTTTTAATCAAAAATATTAAAAATGTGCCTTATTCAAAATGTGCTTTTTCATTTGTGGTCCAGAATGTAAACTATATCTTTTTTTAAATTATTTTTTAAGTAGAAAAAATATTCATATGTAAAACACTTTTTTAAATAAAAATAATCCTTTTCCACCACGAAACGGGGAGGAATTGAGAATGAAGATAAAATTACCGAATCCTCTAAACCCTTGCCGCTACATGTTCATTGTTATGCTTTTTATGGTCACTTTTACAGCTGATATGAATGCTGTAGTTTTATGTTGACAGCAAAAACATGCAAATCTTTTTTTTGAAAATTTAATTTGTTTGAGTCGTGTTTTTTTTCTTTTTTTTTTATTATTGGTTGTGAAGGTGCATTTTGATCGTGTTTGTAAATAAACAGGATATTATATGCACTTTAATTAAAAATTATATGCACTTTGTATATTTTCATTATCACAGTTTAAGTGCGCTGGGGACGGAAAACTATTCATTCAAGTGTTCCTATAAAATTTAACTATATATTCTTCAACTGTGATAACTACGAATTCAAGTTCCCGTGACATAAAAAAAGATAAAACGAAAAGCTTGTAAAACTCTGCTTTCAGAGAGAAGAAAATTGCAATGATTATTTGAATGAAAATATAATAATATGATTATTAAAAAAAAAATTGTCTTTTAGTTAAAAAAAAAAAGTGCTTGATTAAAGCATGGGCCTCCTAGGACGTGGCCTTAAGATTTTTTTTTTTTTTTTTTTTTTTTTTTTTTTTTTTTTTTTTTTTCGGGGTGGGGTGGGGGAATTTTTTCAAGTTTTGTGAAGCTGATATTTTATAAATATTTTCAAGTACTGATTATATTTTGTACTTGTAAGGTAAAATATGATCAAAGATGAAAACATATACATTTGTATAAATATCGATTTATAATACATACCTATCTAAACTCTAAGACCTCAAATATGTTTAATTTTTGGTTAAAGTATAGAAAATTATAGCGGAGATGAATACGGGTGTTGGTCTCTTCTTCGGCTTGATCCGGCTGTACTGAAGCATTTTAAGAATTATTAATAACAAATTCTGCCTCGCCTAATCATTTTCAATGTCATCTTTATAGATTCATGAAGTAATTCGTTATGCTTGCTTGCCAAATACTGAAGTTACATATTTAATGACGTGTTATTTGAAATTGCAAAAATTTAAAATTCTACTTTATAAAGTGTTAATGACAAAAATTATGTCAGTTCACACTGAATGTGGAATGGATTATTTAGAAATCATAACATAAAAGTTAATAAAATTTTCATTGTTTTGAGTTGTACCATTGAAACAATTTTATTCCCACTAATTTTTTTAAAAAGAGATTCGATATTGTTTATACACTTTTTTTTGGTAAATATTTTACGATATCTTTTTTGAGTATATTAAATGTTTTTTAAGTTTATTTTAATAATATCATAAGAAAATAGACAATTCTTTTGGTGTAACTTTAAAAGTTAATTATTTTAAATATTTTTTTAATTAAAAAAGCTTTTTTTACCAAAGATATTGATATGTTGTATAAAAATACTGAATACAAAGGGAATTTTAGAGATTAAATTCATAAAAAACTAATTTGAAAAAATAAAATGTTCCAATTTGTAAAAATAGAAGTGTAAAAAATATTTATTTACTATTTTGATTTTTTTTTTATTAAATGCTTTACATTATTGCAAATTTTAGCTTTAATTCTATAAAACATAATTGAAAAATGGCAAATTAAATATATATATATATATATAGCTTAAAGTTTTAGCATTTTGACCATGCCAATATATTAAATCAATAAAAAAGATTTTTGTTTAATGAATTTAAACATTTTTACTTTACGTAAAAATTTAAAAAACATGGATCAAATAAAAATTCTTTTTCTCATTTTTATTATTCTGATGGACTTATTATGATGACTGGAATATTAAAAAAAATGAACATAATAGGATGGCTTGTAATAATAATAATTTTGTCTTTTTTTTCTACAAATAAGAATTACCTATTCCTCAAAAAGTACTTTTGAACACAAAATTCTACTTTAATTATTTACTGTCCGCTGAGCTGATCAGTTTATCTCAAATAAATCTCAAAATAAACAAATATGGGTTGGTGCACGGCCGTGTACACTAAAGGCTTCACAAATTAAAAGAATCGAGAATTAAGGGATTTTTTTTATTATTATTTCGAACCAAATTTAATTCAAATGATCAGAATCGTCGTTTTTTTTCAATAAAAACCAATTTGTTTGTTTTTACAAGTTGAATTTAATCATAGTAGTAACACAATTTATTGGAAGATTCTTCTTTTCACAAAATTGTCAAAAAAATCCTTTGTAAATGCGGAAAAAACATCAAAAACTCAGAAAAAATGTTAAAAAGTACAGAAAAAAATTACCATAATTAAAGAACTATACATATTTAATGATAGGTAATTGTACTGGTCTGAAATATCGAAATCGGATTCATTTTACAGTTGTCGAAAAATTACCATAAAACGCAAAAAACGTTAAAATCATTAAAATATATATATATATATATATTCGAGAAAATTTAAACACTGCTGAGGGTGAAAATTATTATATTAGGATAAAAGATTAAAACCAGATTCCTTTTACGAATGTCAAAAATTTATTTCAAAGCGCAAAGAATTCTAAAAATCGTATAAAAAATTCATGAAAAGTTATAAAAAGACAGTACAAAATAAGATTTACCGAAGTAATGTAAAAGATTCAGACCAGATTCCCAATACGAATGAAAATAAAATAAAAATAGCCGTGAAACGCAACCAAGTGTTGAAAATTGCATAACAAAATTCATAAAAAATTAAAAACTTTACCAATTAAAAGAGGGATAAAACTTATTTTATGGAACTAAAAGATTGAAACTGTATTCAATTTAATAATGTGGAAAAATCGACAGCAAAAGGAAAAAATCTCAAAAAATCTAAATTAAAAAAAAAAAAAATATATATTAACAAAAAAAGTTTCTTCAGAAAATTAAAAAAAAATTCGCACAAAACAACCAAAAACAACTTTAAAAAATGTAACTAAAATGTATTATAGAATGTTTCAATAAATTTATTTTTCATTGAAATTTAGATATATATATACAAATATGGAAAAAAAGGGAAAAATATATTTCGAGACAAATATATTAAATCCTGGAATAAGATGTGAGAACTATAAAGATAATATAACTAACGTGATAATATCTGTTAACAACTTTAAAAAAGTTCTATTTTTTTTTATCTAATTGTACTATTCGCTTTTATTTTTTTGAAACCTCATCAGATTTTTTTTTTATATCCCATTTTTAAGTAAAAACGGGATTTTTGTAATACAGCCCCATATCGTCTTTAGAAAAGGCTCTGCGGATTTATTGATCCCTTTTATTTTCTTCTTCTTTGACGTGTTCAATGAGAATTGTAATTGCTTTAATTACATCCAATTTTAACAGTCAAACAAACAAACAAAAAATCCCGTTTATATTTTTGAAGGGGGAAAAATGCACCTTTTTTATGCTATTGCATCATTAAATTATCGCAAAGAGGTGCGACTGGTATACTGGAAGTTATATCTGATTTCTGAATATTAATGCGATTTTTAAAATAGGGGCGAGTAGTAGGAAAAGGAGAGTACGGGGACAGCCGGAGGGGCAGAGGGGCCGTCCCTCCGTATCCCTCCGCACCCCGCCGCCCCCTCCGCATCCCTCCGCGTCCCGCCGCCCCCGCCGCAGCAAACCGTCCCTCCTGCGGTACCTCCTGCCCCCCTCCATGCATCCCCCTCCACAAACGCCCCCTAGTGGAAAAAAGGAACATTCTATTATAACAGGATAGGTGAACAACCTTCCCTAATTAAAAATATTATCAATCACATCTCAACTCGGAATCATACTATATGATGAAGATTAAATTTATATTTGAATTTTGAACAACCGTAATTTTAATGAGTATTATTAATTAAGTGAAACAATTAAAATCTCAGTTTTTAACCATTTTATTTAGATTTCTTCAACTACAAGATGAGATTATCAATTTAACACAAGAAAGTTAAACATATATTTGAATTTTGCTTGATAGACATCTTAATGAGTATCGTTAATTAAGTAAAAACAATAGAAAATATCCAGTTTTATAGAAAAATACTGATTTCTTACGATTTTTATCAATTACATGATCAATGTAACGACTTAAAAGTTGAAAGTTAAAGGTACATCCTAGTTTTTCAACTGCTATAACCTTAAAGAGTATCGTTAATTAAGTAAAAACAATTGAAAATATCAAGTTTTATAGAAAAAGACTGATTTCTTACGATTTTTATCAACTGCAACATCAGTGTATCGACTTACAAGTTGAAAGTTAAACATGCATTCTAGTTTTTCAACAGCTGTAATCTTAATGAGTATCGTTAATTAAGTAAAAAACAATGAAAAATATCACGTTTTATAGAAAAAGACTGATTTCTTACGATTTTTTCAACTCAAACTACAGACTATCAATTTGATAGAAAGAAATTTAAGCATGCATTCCAGTTTTGGACAACCATTTCCTTCATGAACATTATTAATTAAACAAAACAACAGAAAATATTAAATTTTTAACTGATTTCTTCATATTTATTTATTTATTTATTTATTTTTTTAATATAAAATCAGAATACACAACTTAAAATAGAAATTTAAACATATTTTTTAGTTTTTGAACACTCGTTACCTCAAAGAATTTCGATAATTGAACAATTAACAAAGGAAACTAATGATTTTTTAACGAAAAAAGGCGAATTAAACGAATTTGGTTAACTCTTACTCTAATTGGAAATTTCATCGTACTTTATATATACCAACTAAGTAGAATTTTAATACATAAACGAATAATTTAAAGAAATCCCCAACACACAAATGTGAACCTGCAGAGCATTTCTTATTACGTCATATCTAAACTAAAACTTTTTTCTGCAACCCCTCCATGCATGCATTCCAGGTAGGGGAACATAACAAAGAATTTTGACGTCACAACTTACAAAGGTATACAACAAAATGATTACGTTCAAGAAAAAGTATCACATAGAGAGAAAAAAAGAAGAGATTTAAGCTATTTATCCATTCTAGTTTTATAACAGTTACCACAACATCTCCAAATTAAAATTTGGAAGTCATAATGAGTGTAATTAATTAAGCAAAATAATAGAAATATTAGTTTTTCAGAGGAAAAAAGACGAATTTAAACAAATTTTATTAGTTTTACACTAGTTTAATAATAATTTTAAGAGGAAAAAAACGAATTTAAACTTTTTTTTTTTTTTTTTTTTTTTAGTTTTACACTATTTTTTCTCATTTCCAACACGGATATATCAATTTTAACAGAAGAATTAAACGTATATTTTAGTTTTTAACAACAAAATCTTAACAAGTATCATTAATTAAACAAAAATAAATATCAGTTTTAAAGAAAAGACGAATTTGAATAATTTTACACTAGTATTTTCAAAAGCAACATGGAAATATCAATACTTATTCACATATTTCACTTATTCACTGTATTCAATACTATATTTAATAAATTTGGATACACTTTAAGAATTTCCTAATCTATAATTATATATTAGCTATATATTTATTGTTACCCATGTTTTCAACATTAGTTCATAATCGTGAATTTTGTATTTTAAATACCATATATTCAGGTTCAGATTATTTTCACTTGAAATCATACAGAATTTTTTAACAGAGTTTACTTTTGAAATCATTGAAGCAACTGTATTTAATATTTTTAACACCAATTTTCTAACATTTTCTAACATTTTCCGATTATACATTCCTCATAAGTACATTTCTAAATGCTACAATCACTTTACATATCGAAAAGATATCATTGAAGCAACTGTATTTAATATTTTTAACACCAATTTTCTAAGATTTTTTAACATTTTCCGGTTATACATTCCTCAAAAGTATATATTCTAAACAATAGAAAATATTAATTTTAAGAATAAAAAGACGAATTTAAACAAATTTTATTAGTTTTACATTATTTTTTCTCATCTCCAACACGGATATATCAATTTTAACAGAATTAAACGCATATTTTAGTTTTTAAGAACAAAAATGTAATAAGTATCATTAATTAAACAAAAAATAAATATCAATTTTCAAGAAAAGACAATTTTTTACACAAATTTTCAACTTTGAAATACGTTTGTTTACATATATTGTTACAATATATTACTAAACTTAAACTTTTTTAAAAGTTTGAATGTCTTTACAAAGGGTTCATATTTATATTTTTCACGTCTTGACTGCATTCGAAATCTTACAACAAAAATATACTTTTATTATTTTTATTATTATTATTATTCTAGAAAACCTAAAAAGTCATTTCTTGCTGCTTTAAACACTTGACATATTAAAACTACTCTGAGATATTCTACCCATATAATTAATCAAATTAGGACATGATTCATCTTACACTTCAAAATTTCTGAATTTTTACAATACTTATTTTCATCAAACTTTATTCTTGATCCTATATATTTTAGGAGTACAGAATTTTAACATCTGTTTTTATCTACTTATCAGAAAATTATTAAAACACCCATCAATATTTTCCAAATATGAATATTATCTTTACAGTTTAATAATACAAAACATACACGAATACAAAGTTTAATTTTTACAAACATTTCATATTTCAAACCAAACTTTTCGAAATTTTCACATCATAAGAGCAAACATTAGACGAACTTTTTAACTTTTTAACTTTTTTTATTGTTTAGATCTTTTCATCATAACTTTTAATTATGATAATTATCCATTTTTAGGTTGATTGTCGAAACACTGTAACTGAAATTACATAAACTTAATGTAAAAAACCATGTTCTCACACAATTTCTTGAAATTCAACAAAGAATTGACTATTACTTATCTATTATTATTCTTATTAAATACTTATCTACATCAATATCGATTCTCGATAGTATATAGATATTTCATCATTACACACTTACAACTCTTTTCAAACGTTTATCAGAAAAATAAGTCAATCAAAGTCTAGTAGTTATCACACCTGTTCCTCAGAAATATTACTATCATATGAAACAGTAAAGAAAATTAATAGATATTTAATATTTAATAACGTCATACGTGAAATTACTGTCGAATGAGAATACTAATAATCTATAAAATCAACTGTTGAACAAAAAAATAGTACAGATTACCGAAAATTCAAATGTTTTTTCTGCAAAAGTTACAAAAATTAACAAATGAATGACAAGTTAGAGAAATAACTAAAAAAGTTAATGAACATATTTACAAATTTATTAAAATCACACCTTTTTCTGGATTGCAAACCACAATTTCTTGAAAAATTTAACACCGAATTTGTAAGATTTTAGTCCTAGTATTACATACACTCAATAAATATTCAAAATTAACAAAAATATAATTTTTTAGTCTCATCAATAAGCAGAAATTCTACATCAAAAGAATATTTTCATAGTAGTACTTATAAAAATGAGAGTTTACAAACTGATTTTCATAATTTTATCACATTTAAACTTAATATTTTACATAAAACATTATTTAATCAAATTTTATGCTTTCTAATTCAGTAAAATTCAATACGTTTTTAGTTTTTAAACCAATACCACAATATTTATTTACATCAAACTTGATTCTTCACCTTTTATATTTCCACATTACACACGTGAGATAAATACTAACTTGGATCAGGAGTTGAAGTCAATTGATTCCATTCGATTTTCATCATGTACGCATTGCTCCTACACGAAATTTCTTACTGCTATAATCATCTAATGTATTAAAACTAATCTACTCATATTTTTAATCAATTCATCAGATGTTTCATCTCGCACTTCTGAATTATCGTGTATCAAGTTGCTTAAAATATAAATACTATCTTTATAGTTTTAATGATATATAGTATACATGGTTTATCTTGAGTTAGCACTTCCATAGTATTAATCAAATTATATGTTTCATCTTGCACTTGATCTTAATGATTTCATCTTGAATCTGAATTATCGTCCATCGAGTTTTTTTTTTTTTTTTTAATAATAATATATTTATAGTTTTTGATTATACATAGCATGTACGAATACAATCTTTAATTTTAACATTTCATATTTCAAATAACCTATTTCCGAAACCAAGCTATGTGAATTTTACCACAATGCTTATTGTCATAGAATAATTTGTGTTTCACACTTTTCTAAAAATTATCAGATATGTACCCCTCAGAGAAATTACTATCATATGAATAAATGAAGAAAATTTAATTTATATTAAATGTACACGAAATTGATTGCAATATACATGTATTTAATAAAAATAAATAAATAAGCATTTTTATACATTAAATCTTTACTAAATATATATTTCTTTCATTATACAGATGTTTCAACAAGATGAACCAAAACAGCAGCAAATTTTTTTGAAAAAAATATTTTTGGAAGTTTTGGTTTTTGAAAAAAAAAAATTTTGTTGTAAATATTTTTTTCAAAAACTTTGTTATGAGTTTTTCACTTTGTGATTTTTGTTTTTACATTTGTGTTTTTTCTTTTCACTTTTGCAATTTTTTCATATTGTAAATAGTTTTTATTAATATTTCTAGAAAACAATGAAATTATTTTGTAAACTTGCATATTTTTTCATAAATCTGCTTATTTTTTGTATGTTCTTATGCATTTTTTAAGTTGTGAGAGTGTTATTTCACTTAAAATGTTATATATTTCATTAATGTAATAGGTATTAGAAAAATAAACACGACGATATATGCATATAAAAGAATATTTAACGTGAGCATTTAAAGAATACACTGCAAAATAATATCTATACATTCATACTGATTAGAAGAATCACAAAATTACTTTTCAGCAGTGTGTATGTCTTCCAAATTTTAAGTTTGAGATATTGTGGTAAGTGTTGTGAAAATATGATGGATAAATAGCCTAAATATCTTCCTTTATTTCTAAATTTTTCAAAAGTCTGACTAATTTTTGAATATCTTCGCTAAGTTTACATAAGGTACCCGGGGTAATAACGCCACGTTAAGGTTCGACCAATTTTCACGGCTCAGTTTTAGTTTGTATTTTTCAAACAAACATATATTTCGATACAGCAACTCATTGACTACATATATAAAAAAAATAATTTAACAGATATGTATTCATAAAACGTAATAGCGTGATTTCTTGACCAATGCTATTTGGCGTTATTACCCACCCATATGGGTAATAACGCCATGCAAACAAAACTATGAAATAAGATAGAATAATTGCATGTAGATTGCCCAATTCTAAAAATACAAACTCTACAAACTTAGAAATTGACAAATTGCATTCTAAGCTATTGAAAATGTTCATTTTTTTTGTGAAAATGTAAGAAAAATAAAGGTGTGGTGTGGGGGGGAGTATGAGGCAAAAGAATATCAGACTGTGAGCTTCTTTTTGCTTAAAAAAGACCGCTTAAATAGAATTATTAGAAACATTGCACAGTTTTAACTGTGTTTATTTGAATTAGTATTTAGGATGTAGCTCGGCCACTGTAGGGAATCAACCGGGATATTAATGCCAAGGATTGGCGTTATTACCCCGTTATAGTTATTGCGCTGTACATTTTAAATTACTAATTATATAGAGAAGATATCCAAAATCTTCAACACTATTTTGAAGTCCATGAAATGTACTACAAATTTATGTAATTAACAAAGTATTTCCGAATAAAAAAAGTAGTCTTCACATCACAAAACGTATCTCGCAAATTTTAGATCAAGCGTTAATTTTAGTTGCTTGTAAAATCAATAAGACCTAAAAATGAAACAAATTAACTTGAAGCTGTTTTTTGCGATTTATATGACTCAAAACCCTTCTGCGCAGAGCACATGGGTGTCATTTACCAGATTATTTCATAATTATGCAAAATATTAGCACTTGGCGTTATTACCCCGCCTGGCTTTATTACCCCGTACCACCTTATATCTGACGATGCTTTATATGATGATGTGTGCATTTTTGATTCACGTCTCCTTGAAAACAGCATTTATGGTAATCTTTCCAAGTGTAAGGTTTTTCACCTGTATAGATTTTTGTATGTTCTGTTAAATTCCATTTACTTAAGAAGTGTTTGTAGCAAATAGAGCACATCTGTAATAGAAATAAATGGACACAGTTAGGATTCTCTTCAATAATATAGGTAAAAAGCACTTGTTAAAGTGTAAGTAGTAAGACAAATCATTTTGTATTTACTCTAATTACGTTTCATATACGAATTCTAGTATTTCTCATATAAGTACTCACATACGTGTTATTCGTTAACGCTACATGTGCTAGGGATGAATCATTCGGATCATTAATTTCTGAAGTTTGCTGCTGTTTTGGTTCATCTTGTTGAAACATCTGTATAATGAAAGAAATATATATTTAGTAAAGATTTAATGTATAAAAGTGCTTATTTATTTATTTTTATTAAATACATGTATATTGCAATCAATTTCGTGTACATTTAATATAAATTAAATTTTCTTAATTTATTCATATGATAGTAATTTCTCTGAGGGGTACATATCTGATAATTTTTAGAAAAGTGTGAAACACAAATTATTCTATGATAATAAGCATTGTGGTAAAATTCACATAGCTTGGTTTCGGAAATAGGTTATTTGAAATATGAAATGTTAAAATTAAAGATTGTATTCGTACATGCTATGTATAATCAAAAACTATAAATATATTATTATTAAAAAAAACAAAAAAAAAAAACTCGATGGACGATAATTCAGATTCAAGATGAAATCATTAAGATCAAGTGCAAGATGAAACATATAATTTGATTAATACTATGGAAGTGCTAACTCAAGATAAACCATGTATACTATATATCATTAAAACTATAAAGATAGTATTTATATTTTAAGCAACTTGATACACGATAATTCAGAAGTGCGAGATGAAACATCTGATGAATTGATTAAAAATATGAGTAGATTAGTTTTAATACATTAGATGATTATAGCAGTAAGAAATTTCGTGTAGGAGCAATGCGTACATGATGAAAATCGAATGGAATCAATTGACTTCAACTCCTGATCCAAGTTAGTATTTATCTCACGTGTGTAATGTGGAAATATAAAAGGTGAAGAATCAAGTTTGATGTAAATAAATATTGTGGTATTGGTTTAAAAACTAAAAACGTATTGAATTTTACTGAATTAGAAAGCATAAAATTTGATTAAATAATGTTTTATGTAAAATATTAAGTTTAAATGTGATAAAATTATGAAAATCAATTTGTAAACTCTCATTTTTATAAGTACTACTATGAAAATATTCTTTTAATGTAGAATTTCTGCTTATTGATGAGACTAAAAAATTATATTTTTGTTAATTTTGAATATTTATTGAGTGTATGTAATACTAGGACTAAAATCTTACAAATTCGGTGTTAAATTTTTCAAGAAATTGTGGTTTGCAATCCAGAAAAAGGTGTGATTTTAATAAATTTGTAAATATGTTCATTAACTTTTTTAGTTATTTCTCTAACTTGTCATTCATTTGTTAATTTTTGTAACTTTTGCAGAAAAAGCATTTGAATTTTCGGTAATCTGTACTATTTTTTTGTTCAACAGTTGATTTTATAGATTATTAGTATTCTCATTCGACAGTAATTTCACGTATGACGTTATTAAATATTAAATATCTATTAATTTTCTTTACTGTTTCATATGATAGTAATATTTCTGAGGAACAGGTGTGATAACTACTAGACTTTGATTGACTTATTTTTCTGATAAACGTTTGAAAAGAGTTGTAAGTGTGTAATGATGAAATATCTATTAACTATCGAGAATCGATATTGATGTAGATAAGTATTTAATAAGAATAATAATAGATAAGTAATAGTCAATTCTTTGTTGAATTTCAAGAAATTGTGTGAGAACATGGTTTTTTACATTAAGTTTATGTAATTTCAGTTACAGTTTTTCGACAATCAACCTAAAAATGGATAATTATCATAATTAAAAGTTATGATGAAAAGATCTAAACAATAAAAAAAGTTAAAAAGTTAAAAAGTTCGTCTAATGTTTGCTCTTATGATGTGAAAATTTCGAAAAGTTTGGTTTGAAATATGAAATGTTTGTAAAAATTAAACTTTGTATTCGTGTATGTTTTGTATTATTAAACTGTAAAGATAATATTCATATTTGGAAAATATTGATGGGTGTTTTAATAATTTTCTGATAAGTAGATAAAAACAGATGTTAAAATTCTGTACTCCTAAAATATATAGGATCAAGAATAAAGTTTGATGAAAATAAGTATTGTAAAAATTCAGAAATTTTGAAGTGTAAGATGAATCATGTCCTAATTTGATTAATTATATGGGTAGAATATCTCAGAGTAGTTTTAATATGTCAAGTGTTTAAAGCAGCAAGAAATGACTTTTTAGGTTTTCTAGAATAATAATAATAATAAAAATAATAAAAGTATATTTTTGTTGTAAGATTTCGAATGCAGTCAAGACGTGAAAAATATAAATATGAACCCTTTGTAAAGACATTCAAACTTTTAAAAAAGTTTAAGTTTAGTAATATATTGTAACAATATATGTAAACAAACGTATTTCAAAGTTGAAAATTTGTGTAAAAAATTGTCTTTTCTTGAAAATTGATATTTATTTTTTGTTTAATTAATGATACTTATTACATTTTTGTTCTTAAAAACTAAAATATGCGTTTAATTCTGTTAAAATTGATATATCCGTGTTGGAGATGAGAAAAAATAATGTAAAACTAATAAAATTTGTTTAAATTCGTCTTTTTATTCTTAAAATTAATATTTTCTATTGTTTAGAATATATACTTTTGAGGAATGTATAACCGGAAAATGTTAAAAAATCTTAGAAAATTGGTGTTAAAAATATTAAATACAGTTGCTTCAATGATATCTTTTCGATATGTAAAGTGATTGTAGCATTTAGAAATGTACTTATGAGGAATGTATAATCGGAAAATGTTAGAAAATGTTAGAAAATTGGTGTTAAAAATATTAAATACAGTTGCTTCAATGATTTCAAAAGTAAACTCTGTTAAAAAATTCTGTATGATTTCAAGTGAAACTAATCTGAACCTGAATATATGGTATTTAAAATACAAAATTCACGATTATGAACTAATGTTGAAAACATGGGTAACAATAAATATATAGCTAATATATAATTATAGATTAGGAAGTTCTTAAAGTGTATCCAAATTTATTAAATATAGTATTGAATACAGTGAATAAGTGAAATATGTGAATAAGTATTGATATTTCCATGTTGCTTTTGAAAATACTAGTGTAAAATTATTCAAATTCGTCTTTTCTTTAAAACTGATATTTATTTTTGTTTAATTAATGATACTTGTTAAGATTTTGTTGTTAAAAACTAAAATATACGTTTAATTCTTCTGTTAAAATTGATATATCCGTGTTGGAAATGAGAAAAAATAGTGTAAAACTAAAAAAAAAAAAAAAAAAAAGTTTAAATTCGTTTTTTTCCTCTTAAAATTATTATTAAACTAGTGTAAAACTAATAAAATTTGTTTAAATTCGTCTTTTCCCCTCTGAAAAACTAATATTTCTATTATTTTGCTTAATTAATTACACTCATTATGACTTCCAAATTTTAATTTGGAGATGTTGTGGTAACTGTTATAAAACTAGAATGGATAAATAGCTTAAATCTCTTCTTTTTTTCTCTCTATGTGATACTTTTTCTTGAACGTAATCATTTTGTTGTATACCTTTGTAAGTTGTGACGTCAAAATTCTTTGTTATGTTCCCCTACCTGGAATGCATGCATGGAGGGGTTGCAGAAAAAAGTTTTAGTTTAGATATGACGTAATAAGAAATGCTCTGCAGGTTCACATTTGTGTGTTGGGGATTTCTTTAAATTATTCGTTTACGTATTAAAATTCTACTTAGTTGGTATATATAAAGTACGATGAAATTTCCAATTAGAGTAAGAGTTAACCAAATTCGTTTAATTCGCCTTTTTTCGTTAAAAGATCATTAGTTTCCTTTGTTAATTGTTCAATTATCGAAATTCTTTGAGGTAACGAGTGTTCAAAAACTAAAAAAATATGTTTAAATTTCTATTTTAAGTTGTGTATTCTGATTTTATATTAAAAAAAAAATAAATAAATAAATAAATATGAAGAAATCAGTTAAAAATTTAATATTTTCTGTTGTTTTGTTTAATTAATAATGTTCATGAAGGAAATGGTTGTCCAAAACTGGAATGCATGCTTAAATTTCTTTCTATCAAATTGATAGTCTGTAGTTTGAGTTGAAAAAATCGTAAGAAATCAGTCTTTTTCTATAAAACTTGATATTTTCCATTGTTTTTTACTTAATTAACGATACTCATTAAGATTATAGCTGTTGAAAAACTAGAATGCATGTTTAACTTTCAACTTGTAAGTCGATACACTGATGTTGCAGTTGATAAAAATCGTAAGAAATCAGTCTTTTTCTATAAAACTTGATATTTTCAATTGTTTTTACTTAATTAACGATACTCTTTAAGGTTATAGCAGTTGAAAAACTAGGATGTACCTTTAACTTTCAACTTTTAAGTCGTTACATTGATCATGTAATTGATAAAAATCGTAAGAAATCAGTATTTTTCTATAAAACTGGATATTTTCTATTGTTTTTACTTAATTAACGATACTCATTAAGATGTCTATCAAGCAAAATTCAAATATATGTTTAACTTTCTTGTGTTAAATTGATAATCTCATCTTGTAGTTGAAGAAATCTAAATAAAATGGTTAAAAACTGAGATTTTAATTGTTTCACTTAATTAATAATACTCATTAAAATTACGGTTGTTCAAAATTCAAATATAAATTTAATCTTCATCATATAGTATGATTCCGAGTTGAGATGTGATTGATAATATTTTTAATTAGGGAAGGTTGTTCACCTATCCTGTTATAATAGAATGTTCCTTTTTTCCACTAGGGGGCGTTTGTGGAGGGGGATGCATGGAGGGGGGCAGGAGGTACCGCAGGAGGGACGGTTTGCTGCGGCGGGGGCGGCGGGACGCGGAGGGATGCGGAGGGATGCGGAGGGACGGCCCCTCTGCCCCTCCGGCTGTCCCCGTACTCTCCTTTTCCTACTACTGGGGCGAAATATACATTAAAAATATCATTAGCTTAGTATTTTTAAAGGGTAACACACATTTTTGAAATACTGTTTTGAATTCCTGGGATCAAAGTAACCAGAAAAAAGGTATAATTTATAATTTTGTTTCTTAAATATTTTCAGAGTTAGAATAGTTTAAGTATGATGACGTTAACCTTATATTACCGTGGCTAACTTTAATTTATATTTTCCCATTCAAGCGTTTCGATTTTCTTTTCTTTTGTATATCATTATAATAATCACTAACAATACTCCTGGTTTTTTTTAAAATTCAAAATCATTTTTTTTTACTATAAGAAATGTTAATAAATTTATGACTAAAAAATTGTGAAGTATCTTCACTAATTTTGCATAAAACGAACCGCAATAATCAGGAACATGTTTGTGTACGTTAGGGATGGGCATTATTTATCGTATTAGGATAAATAACAGTGTTACTACGCTAGAACCTAATATTGCATTAATATGTTACTGAAAAGTCCCTGTTAAATAAATAACACATGGTTTTTAATGACAGCATCTTCCTTCACTTGTTTTAATCAAGATTTCATTTTTTGTACCTCTAAAATAATAATAATATTCATTAAAAACGTCCTTAATCGTTTCTTTTGAGACGTTTACCGAACAATGTTGAATGTCCGGGCTGGGTGCCCGGACAGCGCCCCCCCCCCTTCCTGCTTGCGCAGACCCATTCACAATTATTTAAGAAATTTGCGTCCCCCCCCCTTTATTAAAACATCCTTAAAAACACTTATTAAAAAAAATCTCACAATTATACACTCTAAAATAAAAAAAACCTGTCTAAAACGGAATTTAAAACTGTTTTAAAAGCTTCCGTTTTAGAAGGTTTTACCATATAAAATAAGATATTGTATGTATCTAGCAAGTACAGCCCGGACAGCCCCCCCCCTGCTTGCGCAGACCCATTCACAATTATTTAAAAAATTGCGTCCCCACCCCCTTATTAAAGCACCCTTAAAAACCCTTATTAAAAAAAATCTCACAATTATACACTCTAAGATAAAAACCTGTCTAAAACGGAATTTAAAACTGTTTTATAGGCTTCCGTTTTAGAAGGTTTTACTATATAAAATAAGATATTGTTTGTATCCAGCAAGTACAGCCCGGACAGCCCCCCCCCCCCTGCTTGCGCAGACCCATTCACAATTATTTAAAAAATTTGCGTCCCCCCCTTATTAAAACACCCTTAAAAACTCTTATTAAAAAATCTCACAATTATACACTCTAAGATAAAAACCTGTCTAAAACGGAATTTAAAACTGTGTTATAGGCTTCCGTTTTAGAAGGTTTTACTATATAAAATAAGATATTGTTTGTATCCAGCAAGTACAGCCCGGACAGCCCCCCCCCCCTGCTTGCGCAGACCCATTCACAATTATTTAAAAAATTTGCGTCCCCACCCCCTTATTAAAACACCCTTAAAAACCCTTATAAAAAAAATCTCACAATTATACACTCTAAGATAAAAAACTGTCTAAAACGGAATTTAAAACTGTTTTATAGTCTTCCGTTTTAGAAGGTTTTACTATATAAAATAATATATTGTTTGTATCCAGCAAGTACAACCCGGACAGCCCCCCCCCCTGCTTGCGCAGACCCATTCACAATTATTTAAAAAATTTGCGTCCCCCCCCCCTTATTAAAACACCCTTAAAAACCCTTATTAAAAAAATCTCACAATTATACACTCTAAGATAAAAAAAAAACTCTGTAAAACGGAATTTAAAACTGTATTATAGGCTTCCATTTTAGAAGGTTTTACTATATAAAATAAGATATTGTTTGTATCCAGCAAGTTCAGGTTAAAAATTCTGGGCACCCACCCGTTCAAAAAGCTGGTTACGCCTATGCAACCACAAAAGAAGTAACTCCTTAATATTCGCAAATTCAATAACTGTTAGATTTTTCACCAGTTTTTCAATTCAGTTCAGTTATGTAGTTCTTTTCTGTTAGATTTTCCACCCGTTTTTGAAAAAATGTAGTTTTTTACATTACAAAAGAACATTTTATCGCTTCGTAACTGTTGTTTATTTTCAAACGTTTTGTCTGAGGATAATGTTGTTATTGTTAACGACTTTTGATTTAAAGTTTCGTTTCCTGTTTGGTTTTCATTCGCGGTTGTTGAAGAAAGAGGATAAATAACAAATGATTTCGTCTCTTTTTTATTAAATATCAGAAAGACTGAATTTGAGATTTGTGGATTTGATTTCTAAAGGGCTCTTCTGGGGGGGGGGGGTTCCCTATAGGACCATTTTTTGGGAGGAGGGGCTGGGAGGGGTGTTTCTCATTTTTTGATGTAATATGTCTATCGAAAGCTTATGCATCGAAAGCTTATCATACATTACAAATCTAGCATAAAAAATTTTCTCCCGTTATTCTGGGTCACGTTACGGACCCATAATGGGTTGAAATTTAAATTTCTTAAACTTCTTCGAGGTTTTTTTGCCAAATCGGTATCAGAAAAAAATTGTGCCAACGTGATGTGTGTATGACATCTGCGCCATATAAATATTATTCAGTCTTTTTTTATTGCAATTTTTTTTATGTAAAACAATATGCATTATTTTTCATGCACAATTGCGCATTAAATGAAAAGTTTAATGCAATTTTCGTAGTAGTACTTTATAATAATGAATAAAAAAAACACATTATTTAAAAGTATTTCCTGCACAATAAAATGTTTCCTGACGATTACAAAAAAATATGTCCTGACAATTCAAAAAATAAAAACGTAAATGTCCAAGTTTTCACTTCTGTCGACACTCCAAAAATGTCACTTTTTTTAGGGGGGGGGGTGAAAATTTTGTGGAAATAAGTCTTATTTTTTATTTATGTATGGATCCATATAAAAAAGTATGAGCTAGTGAACTTTGGAACCATTTTAATACAACTCATATTCCAAATATTAAAATAATTGAGAAAAATTATTAAAAAACTATTTTCAATTTAATCATTTTTATACTAAGTAAATGCAATTAAATTTCTTAAATTGAATCTGGAATGTTTAGATAAGATTTTAATATTTACAAAATATAAAATACAGTACAATATATTAGGTTTACAGCTTTCTGAAAGACATAAAAATAGTAGGATAAAATTTAGATGAGTTCAAAGTATTAGAATATTTTATTTTGCGCAAAGTAGGGGAAAATTGAGAGTCCGGCCCCAGGAGGAGGAGCGAGGAGCGTGGTGGTGGTGGTGGGCTCCTCCTCCTCAATCCTCCTCCTCAAGCCTCCTCCTCAAGCCTCCTCCTCACACCTCCTCATTCCTCCTCCTCCTCATTCCTCCTCCTCCTCAATCCTCAAGGTTGTCTTGTAAGAGAAGGGGTTAAAAGGGGGATTAAATTTTTTCGTGAAATTTGAATATTTTATGCTATAAGAGAGGGGTAAAAGGGTGATTAATTTTTTAAGTATACTTCAGTACGAGCGGCTCTTTTGACTGTTGATTAAGAGATGAATGATTCATATTAAATTTAAAATAGTAATTAATTAAAAGGTAATTAAAAATAATAAGTGATAAATAATGAAGGGACTTAGAATTTTTCGAGCGGTATTTTTTAGTCAAGTGTAGTACGTAGTGGAATTTAAGAAGTGAATAACAGCAATTAACGATAATTAGTAATTAATAAAAAAGTAATTAAAAATATTGAGTAAAAATAATGAAGGGAATTTTTCGGTGAACTTTAGTTTCAGGATCTATTTTTTCGATTTTAAGCTGAAATTTTGAGTAGATTTTTTTTTTTTTTTTTCACCGTGTTTTAAATAAGGGGTTAAGCGGATATTTTGGGGGCATAGAATGTTTTTTTCTATACTATTGTACGAGTGGTTTTTAATTTTAATGTGGCAACTTAAAAATTTTCAGTTTGGTGTCATTTAAGAGTTTATTTTTTGATTTTAAGCAGAAATTTTGGGGAGTTTGATTTTTTTTTTTTCCACTGTACTCTTACATGATGAGTTAAGCGGGTATTTGTGTACACATAATGTTTTTTTCTATACTTTTGTATGAGTGGTTTTTAATTTTAATGTGGCGACTTAAAATTTTTCAGTTTGGTGTAATTTAAGAGTTTATTTTTTCGATTTTAAGTGGAAATTTGGGGAGATTGATTTTTTTTTTTCCACTGTACTCTTACATGATGAGTTAAGCGGATATTTTGGAGGAAATTATTATTTTAGACTAATAATTCACGAAGGATATTTTGCGGATATAAGTGTTTAATAGGAGGACTTTAATTTTTTTGCAATGAGATTGACGCGCGCTCGTCGACCTAACCGTACGGAGTTTTTTTCTTTAAATCATGTATGAATATTGGTTTAGAATTTCTTAGAATGACTTCCACCACTTTTATCCACCATTATCATAAATAACACATGCTGGTAATGGGAATAATAATTTTGAATATTTATTTAATGAAGGAACTTTAAAATTATTTCGAGTACTATTTGTAGTCAACTGTGTTATACACTTGATATTTTAGAATAGTTAAAAAATAACTTTAAAATTTGAATGAAAAAATATGTTTCAAAATGGGATTTTATGTGCTAGCATTGAATCGCACTCGTCGCCCTAACGGTTTGGAATATGTGGTTTCCTTCGAACCTTGGTGAAAATTTAATTGAAATGATTATTATTATTATTTTGTGTGTGTTGTATGTATGTGTATATATGTGTGTGTGTGTTGTATGCATGTATGTGTGTTGTATGCATGTATGTGTGTGTGTTGTATGCATGTGCGTGTGTTGTATGTATTGTATGTGTGTATGTGTGTGTCGTATGTTGTACGTATGTGCATGTGTTGTATATATGTATGAATGAAATAACACATGCTTGTAATGGGAATTTGGGAATAATAATTTTAAATATTAATTTAATGAAGGAACTTTAGAATTATTTCGAGTATTATTTTTAGTGAACTATGTTATACACTTGATATTTTAGAATAGTTAAAAAATAACTTTAAAATTTGAATGAAAAATATGTTTCAAAATTGAATTTTACGTACTAACATTTATTTACGCTCGTCGACCTAACTGTTCAAAGTCCTTGATTATCTTCGAGCAATGGAAAATTTAATTTTATTAATTTATTTATTTAGTTAGATTATTTTTTGATGATCCCGGTTTGAGGATGTTATTTTTGGATAATGAATAAATTTTAATGGTGGTACTTTATTTTTAAGGGGTGTCTTATGAAGCGACTTAGATTGTTTTCGAGTGGAAAATTTAGTCACATTTAATTTAAGAAATGATTAATTAAAGGAAAAAAGACAATTCAATTTAATTGGGTTCCTTTTTCGATAGATAAAAATAGGAATTAAAAATTTTATGAGAAATTTATTAATGAGGGCAATTGAAGCTTATTATGAGTGTGACTCTATTTTAAGTAAAGGTTAGAAGACAGTTTAAAAAATGGCACTAAAAAATAAATACATTCATAACACACATATATATATACATAGAATTAACTAGCAGTATTTTTAAACTAGAATAACAAACTGAACAATTTTCGTGAATATTATGAAAAAATAAATGCGCTTTAGAGAACGAAACTTTACTATTTGATTGTTATTTAATATTATAAAAATATTTAAATCTAAGCATTTCGTTTTAGGTAACAAACTTATTTTATTAGTTTAGTACATATTAATTTTCATCGTATAGTATTCAAATCACCTGTGTTCATGCAATACGGATTTACCTACTTATCGCATGCGAATGAGTAAAAGCATGATTCATTCTTATCTTAGATAAGGTTTTACCCCAGAGTCTTCAATTCAATCGACGTTATATTTTAACTTTGATTAACTAATGAAGATGCCAATTGGGTCGCAATAATGATTTTATTAATTCAGATTTTAAATTAATATCAAATTGGAAGTTTTTTTTCTTTTCTCACAGATTAACTTTAAATAAAACTTAAATATTTATATATTCATTTACTTTATTAGTAAAATAATGAATGTGTCACATTCATTTAGGATTTAACTATTTGAAGATTTAAACTAACCTTTTATTTAAACGATCACATAACTAAAACTATTATAAAATTAAGTGTTTAAAAATATAAACGAAGGGTTCATTTTAAAATGTACTCATACTTGGGGATAATTTACTTGGGGAATATTTCTTAGATGACTTATCATGAATAACTAAGTGTACACTCAGAAACAAGAACCAGTAAACATTTTTAACGAAAGGTTTTCATAAATATATACTAAGGTATATATATATATAGTAACATTTCATATAACATCAAATTTTAGCAAGTGCATGTATTGGAACACCCCCCTTTTTTTTCTATCATACTTTTTCTCTCTTTGTTGTACTACTTTGGTTGAGAAATGCGGTTCAAAAAACCCTATTTGACAAAACGGAGTATGATTAGGTAGTTTTTGAATACCTGCTTTACGAAAATAAATTTAAACTTTTGACATAAAGCTGTTCTTTAATAATTTAAAACAGAAATTATTTTTTATAATTAATCCTTAACAACTTTAGACATGATTTGATGAGTCATAAGGTCATTAAAAAGATTTTTAACGTATTAATTAATTTTCTTAATCAGTTCTTCAAAATATTAAAAACTTATTCATAAGAAAATCTTACCTGGCTAGGAAAATTCAACCTCCTTGTATGTTGGTCTCGCAAGGACTGACTGATAACATGCCTGCTTATCTACCGAACCATGTGATAAGTGACGTTAGAGATCACGTGACCCTCATTATCTGCTGATAAGATAAGCACTGACTTGGAATTATCTTAATTAATTATCAAACTTCTCATTTTTTAAAAACCACACTAAACATTGCTCCCATTAATTAATCATGTAAATATAATTTATATCGTTTATGATTATCAGTTTTATACTAACATTTAACACCTATACGTATGTGTTGTATTAATTCTGTTAGTTTAATTCATACAAATTTCAACTAAAGCATCCTATGCTAGTTTTCATATATTTATTATCACATCACGTGATACAATTTCTTGTGATGTTTTAGAAATAATAGATATTTAATTTTTTTAATTAGTTAAAAACATTAAAAAAATTTTATTGCTTTTTAGCATGAATATTTTAAGAAAAACATATTTTATTCTGAAATATCAAATTTAAAAACTAACTCTTAAGAATATGACTCGATGCAGTTTACTCATTTTAAACAAGTTAACTTTACTACTTGACAGAAATATATTCAAACGCAAAGCGATTTAACTTTCACATTTTTAAAGTTATTTATATAATATACTAACATTTAATTGTAATAGGTAAAATTTTATTAAAAATATTGAAGAAAATAAAATTTATACTATGTAAAAAATTAAAACACCATTTAAAAATATTAAACAACAACAACAAACTTGTAATTAAGAGATGAATAAATATAAAAATATATGAATCACACAATAATAAAAAGAAATACTTAATCATTCATAAAAATTCTTCCCTTGAACATTCCCATGTATGTTAGTAAAAATATTATACTAAAGTGTTCAAAAAGATTATAAGCGTTTGCAAATTAACAAAGAAAATTGAGTATTAAATATCAAATAATGGATATGCACTTTTTACACTCACAACTTACAATGTACTTAGTAACCAAATTTAATGATTTTTAAGCATGTCTTCTTAAATTTTTTTCAATGAAAGACTATCACAGTTGAATATTAAGCTTTCTCTTCATAACTTTATCGAGAAATATGTAATGCATACCACACGATTTCATTAAATGAATCACAATACATTTCAAACTTCTCATTTTCAATGTTTTATATATACTAGTGTTTATCAAATAGGTGTTTATTCTGAACAATCATTACTTAGTATATTGATGAAAAGTTTGTTTTGAACGGTTTTTAACTCAAATGGTGTGAGAGAAGGATATATTATGACAGAAGTTATTAAATATAGAGTCTTTAAAGTTTATACCCGTGCAAGAATTGGCATTTCAAGAAACAAAGTTGTGTCACATTTGAAAGCATTCTTTATATTCGAAACGCACACGTGATCACGATCACATCACTGAAGAGCATAGAGAAGCTGTTTATGTTGTATATAATTTGAATTTTCATTAACACAATATTATAACCGAAGTTTTTCGACAGTTTGAAAAATTATGATGTTCAACGTCTGCACACGTTAACACAGAATAAGATTAGCTTATGCCCTTTCGATGATAAGCGCTATTTGCAGGTAAGATGTATTAACATAACAAAATTTTCTTGGTAATTTTACTCGCAGATTTCGAAACCACAAACATCTGATCATACTTCTCATTTTTAACACGCGACACTAACCATTGGGCCATTAAAGCCCGTAATTTAGTAACTAAAAATTAAGAAAGATCATCGAAAATGATTACTTCACACATGCAAAAATAATTTTTATTGTGACTTATCAGTTAAAAATCACGAAGAAAAGAAAAATATCACATATGTTTTGGATTACTTTGAGATTTTATGAGTCACTTCATCAGTTAAATAGACATAACCACTTCTTATGAATCACTACTTATGCTTAAATTTTGAAACACTTGCTTATATGAAATGTATTATATTTTAGTTTATCAGTGATAGTGCGATTACTTGTTAATAATTTTAATGTTATTAAAAAAATTTAAAAAAATCAAATGTGAATAATTAATTAAAAAAACACAAGTCACTATTAAAGGTTTGAACAAATTATTAAAATTATTTTACAAAACTTTTCAAATTATTTAAAAATGTTTCACTAATATTTAGTAATCGTCAAATTTTAATGTCGATAATCATTTATGTGAGTCAGGTTTTCTGTTTTAACTGTTAAGTTATCAGATTCCCCCTTCAAGTACATCTCATTGATAAGTTTTAATCAACCAATCAACTATTTATTTACCCCAGCAACCAGCTATTTGTTTACCCTAGTAACCAAAAAGCTTTTGTCGACACATGAACAAAATTTTGAAGATGCAAGACTCTTCATTTTCACTCGAAAAAACAATGACTTATGTAATAAATTTTTTCTTTACTTAAATGAAACCTTCACATGTGTATGGTAAAACTTGGAAAATTTCATTTAATGCACAAATTTAAAGTTAACAGACAAGGTCTTCACACATCTTTTAGTATTTTACTAACACTTTGCCAAATATCTTTAGAAAACAACAACAGAATTTTAAATAATTATTTTAATAAAAATTCTCTTTTGTAAGTGACATTATTAAACTAACTTGAAAAATTAACTTGGCAAAGCAAGTTTTCACTATTCCAACTAAGTAATATTCATAAGTTTTATATGATAAACAACCTGTTTGGTTATGTCCCAGCATGGCTTTATAAAATGTATCTAAAATAACCTTTAATATCAATGTTTAAAAATATGCGAATAATTCAGTTAGTCTTTTATAGATGATTATTTTCCCTTCTATTATTTAAAAGACATTTTAAAATAAAATTATTACTGATGCCAGTTTATCCCAGTGTTATGAAATGTGTATGCAAAACTTTTAATTCTAATTTTCACATTTTATTATTTCAAATTATTGTTTTCAAGTTGTACTAAAATTTGGAAAAAAATATTTAATTTTCATGCATAATTAAATTGAAATACTTTAATAATAAAGACACATTTAACATTGTATACTCACCTAATCCAACACTTTCACAAATACACGTCCGACTCGCTCCAAGGTTTAGGAAGAAATGAGAGATTCAAAGTCCTTATCAGAAAATGTTATCAGATAGTCTTATCTTAAGATAAGTGACGTCAGAGAACATATGTCATCAACTGGTCACGTGATGTATATCACATGACCAGTGCTTTGTTAATTAATCTTATTAATTAATTATTAAGTATTAAATTATTAATTATTAATTTATTAATTATTAAGTATTAAATTAAATTATTTAATATTATTAATTCTTTGTTATTAAAAAATAATAACTATTTTTAATAAGATTAATTAATAATATTAAATAATTTAATTTAATACTTAATAATTAATAAATTAATAATTAATAATTTAATACTTAATAATTAATTAATAAGATTAATTAACAAAGCACTGGTCATGTGATATACATCACGTGACCAGTTGATGACATATGTTCTCTGACGTCACTTATCTTAAGATAAGACTATCTGATAACATTTTCTGATAAGGACTTTGAATCTCTCATTTCTTCCTAAACCTTGGAGCGAGTCGGACGTGTATTTGTGAAAGTGTTGGATTAGGTGAGTATACAATGTTAAATGTGTCTTTATTATTAAAGTATTTCAATTTAATTATGCATGAAAATTAAATATTTTTTTCCAAATTTTAGTACAACTTGAAAACAATAATTTGAAATAATAAAATGTGAAAATTAGAATTAAAAGTTTTGCATACACATTTCATAACACTGGGATAAACTGGCATCAGTAATAATTTTATTTTAAAATGTCTTTTAAATAATAGAAGGGAAAATAATCATCTATAAAAGACTAACTGAATTATTCGCATATTTTTAAACATTGATATTAAAGGTTATTTTAGATACATTTTATAAAGCCATGCTGGGACATAACCAAACAGGTTGTTTATCATATAAAACTTATGAATATTACTTAGTTGGAATAGTGAAAACTTGCTTTGCCAAGTTAATTTTTCAAGTTAGTTTAATAATGTCACTTACAAAAGAGAATTTTTATTAAAATAATTATTTAAAATTCTGTTGTTGTTTTCTAAAGATATTTGGCAAAGTGTTAGTAAAATACTAAAAGATGTGTGAAGACCTTGTCTGTTAACTTTAAATTTGTGCATTAAATGAAATTTTCCAAGTTTTACCATACACATGTGAAGGTTTCATTTAAGTAAAGAAAAAATTTATTACATAAGTCATTGTTTTTTCGAGTGAAAATGAAGAGTCTTGCATCTTCAAAATTTTGTTCATGTGTCGACAAAAGCTTTTTGGTTACTAGGGTAAACAAATAGCTGGTTGCTGGGGTAAATAAATAGTTGATTGGTTGATTAAAACTTATCAATGAGATGTACTTGAAGGGGGAATCTGATAACTTAACAGTTAAAACAGAAAACCTGACTCACATAAATGATTATCGACATTAAAATTTGACGATTACTAAATATTAGTGAAACATTTTTAAATAATTTGAAAAGTTTTGTAAAATAATTTTAATAATTTGTTCAAACCTTTAATAGTGACTTGTGTTTTTTTAATTAATTATTCACATTTGATTTTTTTAAATTTTTTTAATAACATTAAAATTATTAACAAGTAATCGCACTATCACTGATAAACTAAAATATAATACATTTCATATAAGCAAGTGTTTCAAAATTTAAGCATAAGTAGTGATTCATAAGAAGTGGTTATGTCTATTTAACTGATGAAGTGACTCATAAAATCTCAAAGTAATCCAAAACATATGTGATATTTTTCTTTTCTTCGTGATTTTTAACTGATAAGTCACAATAAAAATTATTTTTGCATGTGTGAAGTAATCATTTTCGATGATCTTTCTTAATTTTTAGTTACTAAATTACGGGCTTTAATGGCCCAATGGTTAGTGTCGCGTGTTAAAAATGAGAAGTATGATCAGATGTTTGTGGTTTCGAAATCTGCGAGTAAAATTACCAAGAAAATTTTGTTATGTTAATACATCTTACCTGCAAATAGCGCTTATCATCGAAAGGGCATAAGCTAATCTTATTCTGTGTTAACGTGTGCAGACGTTGAACATCATAATTTTTCAAACTGTCGAAAAACTTCGGTTATAATATTGTGTTAATGAAAATTCAAATTATATACAACATAAACAGCTTCTCTATGCTCTTCAGTGATGTGATCGTGATCACGTGTGCGTTTCGAATATAAAGAATGCTTTCAAATGTGACACAACTTTGTTTCTTGAAATGCCAATTCTTGCACGGGTATAAACTTTAAAGACTCTATATTTAATAACTTCTGTCATAATATATCCTTCTCTCACACCATTTGAGTTAAAAACCGTTCAAAACAAACTTTTCATCAATATACTAAGTAATGATTGTTCAGAATAAACACCTATTTGATAAACACTAGTATATATAAAACATTGAAAATGAGAAGTTTGAAATGTATTGTGATTCATTTAATGAAATCGTGTGGTATGCATTACATATTTCTCGATAAAGTTATGAAGAGAAAGCTTAATATTCAACTGTGATAGTCTTTCATTGAAAAAAATTTAAGAAGACATGCTTAAAAATCATTAAATTTGGTTACTAAGTACATTGTAAGTTGTGAGTGTAAAAAGTGCATATCCATTATTTGATATTTAATACTCAATTTTCTTTGTTAATTTGCAAACGCTTATAATCTTTTTGAACACTTTAGTATAATATTTTTACTAACATACATGGGAATGTTCAAGGGAAGAATTTTTATGAATGATTAAGTATTTCTTTTTATTATTGTGTGATTCATATATTTTTATATTTATTCATCTCTTAATTACAAGTTTGTTGTTGTTGTTTAATATTTTTAAATGGTGTTTTAATTTTTTACATAGTATAAATTTTATTTTCTTCAATATTTTTAATAAAATTTTACCTATTACAATTAAATGTTAGTATATTATATAAATAACTTTAAAAATGTGAAAGTTAAATCGCTTTGCGTTTGAATATATTTCTGTCAAGTAGTAAAGTTAACTTGTTTAAAATGAGTAAACTGCATCGAGTCATATTCTTAAGAGTTAGTTTTTAAATTTGATATTTCAGAATAAAATATGTTTTTCTTAAAATATTCATGCTAAAAAGCAATAAAATTTTTTTAATGTTTTTAACTAATTAAAAAAATTAAATATCTATTATTTCTAAAACATCACAAGAAATTGTATCACGTGATGTGATAATAAATATATGAAAACTAGCATAGGATGCTTTAGTTGAAATTTGTATGAATTAAACTAACAGAATTAATACAACACATACGTATAGGTGTTAAATGTTAGTATAAAACTGATAATCATAAACGATATAAATTATATTTACATGATTAATTAATGGGAGCAATGTTTAGTGTGGTTTTTAAAAAATGAGAAGTTTGATAATTAATTAAGATAATTCCAAGTCAGTGCTTATCTTATCAGCAGATAATGAGGGTCACGTGATCTCTAACGTCACTTATCACATGGTTCGGTAGATAAGCAGGCATGTTATCAGTCAGTCCTTGCGAGACCAACATACAAGGAGGTTGAATTTTCCTAGCCAGGTAAGATTTTCTTATGAATAAGTTTTTAATATTTTGAAGAACTGATTAAGAAAATTAATTAATACGTTAAAAATCTTTTTAATGACCTTATGACTCATCAAATCATGTCTAAAGTTGTTAAGGATTAATTATAAAAAATAATTTCTGTTTTAAATTATTAAAGAACAGCTTTATGTCAAAAGTTTAAATTTATTTTCGTAAAGCAGGTATTCAAAAACTACCTAATCATACTCCGTTTTGTCAAATAGGGTTTTTTGAACCGCATTTCTCAACCAAAGTAGTACAACAAAGAGAGAAAAAGTATGATAGAAAAAAAAGGGGGGTGTTCCAATACATGCACTTGCTAAAATTTGATGTTATATGAAATGTTACTATATATATATATACCTTAGTATATATTTATGAAAACCTTTCGTTAAAAATGTTTACTGGTTCTTGTTTCTGAGTGTACACTTAGTTATTCATGATAAGTCATCTAAGAAATATTCCCCAAGTAAATTATCCCCAAGTATGAGTACATTTTAAAATGAACCCTTCGTTTATATTTTTAAACACTTAATTTTATAATAGTTTTAGTTATGTGATCGTTTAAATAAAAGGTTAGTTTAAATCTTCAAATAGTTAAATCCTAAATGAATGTGACACATTCATTATTTTACTAATAAAGTAAATGAATATATAAATATTTAAGTTTTATTTAAAGTTAATCTGTGAGAAAAGAAAAAAAACTTCCAATTTGATATTAATTTAAAATCTGAATTAATAAAATCATTATTGCGACCCAATTGGCATCTTCATTAGTTAATCAAAGTTAAAATATAACGTCGATTGAATTGAAGACTCTGGGGTAAAACCTTATCTAAGATAAGAATGAATCATGCTTTTACTCATTCGCATGCGATAAGTAGGTAAATCCGTATTGCATGAACACAGGTGATTTGAATACTATACGATGAAAATTAATATGTACTAAACTAATAAAATAAGTTTGTTACCTAAAACGAAATGCTTAGATTTAAATATTTTTATAATATTAAATAACAATCAAATAGTAAAGTTTCGTTCTCTAAAGCGCATTTATTTTTTCATAATATTCACGAAAATTGTTCAGTTTGTTATTCTAGTTTAAAAATACTGCTAGTTAATTCTATGTATATATATATGTGTGTTATGAATGTATTTATTTTTTAGTGCCATTTTTTAAACTGTCTTCTAACCTTTACTTAAAATAGAGTCACACTCATAATAAGCTTCAATTGCCCTCATTAATAAATTTCTCATAAAATTTTTAATTCCTATTTTTATCTATCGAAAAAGGAACCCAATTAAATTGAATTGTCTTTTTTCCTTTAATTAATCATTTCTTAAATTAAATGTGACTAAATTTTCCACTCGAAAACAATCTAAGTCGCTTCATAAGACACCCCTTAAAAATAAAGTACCACCATTAAAATTTATTCATTATCCAAAAATAACATCCTCAAACCGGGATCATCAAAAAATAATCTAACTAAATAAATAAATTAATAAAATTAAATTTTCCATTGCTCGAAGATAATCAAGGACTTTGAACATTTAGGTCGACGAGCGTAAATAAATGTTAGTACGTAAAATTCAATTTTGAAACATATTTTTCATTCAAATTTTAAAGTTATTTTTTAACTATTCTAAAATATCAAGTGTATAACATAGTTCACTAAAAATAATACTCGAAATAATTCTAAAGTTCCTTCATTAAATTAATATTTAAAATTATTATTCCCAAATTCCCATTACAAGCATGTGTTATTTCATTCATACATATATACAACACATGCACATACGTACAACATACGACACACACATACACACATACAATACATACAACACACGCACATGCATACAACACACACACATACATGCATACAACACACATACATGCATACAACACACACACACATATATACACATACATACAACACACACAAAATAATAATAATAATCATTTCAATTAAATTTTCACCAAGGTTCGAAGGAAACCACATATTCCAAACCGTTAGGGCGACGAGTGCGATTCAATGCTAGCACATAAAATCCCATTTTGAAACATATTTTTTCATTCAAATTTTAAAGTTATTTTTTAACTATTCTAAAATATCAAGTGTATAACACAGTTGACTACAAATAGTACTCGAAATAATTTTAAAGTTCCTTCATTAAATAAATATTCAAAATTATTATTCCCATTACCAGCATGTGTTATTTATGATAATGGTGGATAAAAGTGGTGGAAGTCATTCTAAGAAATTCTAAACCAATATTCATACATGATTTAAAGAAAAAAACTCCGTACGGTTAGGTCGACGAGCGCGCGTCAATCTCATTGCAAAAAAATTAAAGTCCTCCTATTAAACACTTATATCCGCAAAATATCTTTCGTGAATTATTAGTCTAAAATAATAATTTCCTCCAAAATATCCGCTTAACTCATCATGTAAGAGTACAGTGGAAAAAAAAAAATCAATCTCCCCAAATTTCCACTTAAAATCGAAAAAATAAACTCTTAAATTACACCAAACTGAAAAATTTTAAGTCGCCACATTAAAATTAAAAACCACTCATACAAAAGTATAGAAAAAAACATTATGTGTACACAAATACCCGCTTAACTCATCATGTAAGAGTACAGTGGAAAAAAAAAAAATCAAACTCCCCAAAATTTCTGCTTAAAATCAAAAAATAAACTCTTAAATGACACCAAACTGAAAATTTTTAAGTTGCCACATTAAAATTAAAAACCACTCGTACAATAGTATAGAAAAAAACATTCTATGCCCCCAAAATATCCGCTTAACCCCTTATTTAAAACACGGTGAAAAAAAAAAAAAAAAAAAAAAAAAAATCTACTCAAAATTTCAGCTTAAAATCGAAAAAATAGATCCTGAAACTAAAGTTCACCGAAAAATTCCCTTCATTATTTTTACTCAATATTTTTAATTACTTTTTTATTAATTACTAATTATCGTTAATTGCTGTTATTCACTTCTTAAATTCCACTACGTACTACACTTGACTAAAAAATACCGCTCGAAAAATTCTAAGTCCCTTCATTATTTATCACTTATTATTTTTAATTACCTTTTAATTAATTACTATTTTAAATTTAATATGAATCATTCATCTCTTAATCAACAGTCAAAAGAGCCGCTCGTACTGAAGTATACTTAAAAAATTAATCACCCTTTTACCCCTCTCTTATAGCATAAAATATTCAAATTTCACGAAAAAATTTAATCCCCCTTTTAACCCCTTCTCTTACAAGACAACCTTGAGGATTGAGGAGGAGGAGGAATGAGGAGGAGGAGGAATGAGGAGGTGTGAGGAGGAGGCTTGAGGAGGAGGCTTGAGGAGGAGGATTGAGGAGGAGGAGCCCACCACCACCACCACGCTCCTCGCTCCTCCTCCTGGGGCCGGACTCTCAATTTTCCCCTACTGCGCAACAATATTACCTTATTAATATGAAGTAAATGGTAGTTATTTTTTTGTAGCACTCTCTTTTGCTTTCATAACAGCGTACAATCGATCTTGCATACTATACATATCTGCTATTAAGAAACTAGTAAAAAAAACTGAGTCTGGAAAAAATTTCATTCTCTACCTGTTCTATGGTCTGTTCTATCTCATAAGTTTCTTTGTCCTGTCAGTTAATATTTGTTTTATGTTTTGCAGCCGCTCTAGTAGTGGCAGCACGCGTTGACTTGCTGTACGAAAATTCAGTAATGCATTTCATCTCAAATTTTAAAACATCAACAGTGCTGATTGAGAAAACGCGGTATACGGAAAATGGATTTTTGAAAAATTCGTTTTCCTCTGTATGTTAAAGAAAGTTTTCTTAATATGTTTTCTTGTACTTTCTAATTTTCCTGCCTTTCTTATTTCCTATTGGATACATTATTTTATATTCAAAAATATATGTGCCTATAGATATTTTCTTTAATGTTGTTGCCCCACCAGTGGCTGAGAGATTCTGCCCTCAAAACTGGTAGACGGCAGGCGCTGGATTAGAACAAAACCCAATCGCGGTCGTCAGCCCAATCATTCGGAGTTTTCCGTGGTTTTCTTCGAACTTTGGATTTCCTTGCGTAAATACGGGTTGGGTTCCCTTAGAAAGACCCCCCTCCCTCCACGGAGGGCACCACCTTGGGGGCCCATGTGTTGTCCGTTTGGGAGCATATTTAGCAATTGTTTATAAATTGTTTATTGTATCCTGTTACAAAAATAACAGGATGTTGGAACCTGTTACCAGCGCTACTGTGGAATGGTGTAACCTGTTAACCAAAAATAACCATATTTCCCATCTCTAGTGTACGTTTACAGCTCTTTCAGGTGATTGGTTTTGAGATAGACAAATTTTATTCTGTGGGGACCTAAAACAATTTTTTTTCTATCAAATGATTAACCAAAAAAATTAAAAACGCAGGAACTTTTTTTTTTTTTTTTTTGGTTAATCATTTGATAGAAAAAAAATTGTTTTAGGTCCCCACAGAATAAAATTTATATCTCAGTTATCGCGTTTTACGGAAATGTCAATTTTTGATATAGTTTTGACTGTTTTTCTCTTAAAAAATTATTTCTGGTTAATTGCTAAAATTTTTATATTTATTTCAAAGTAAATGTCATTATAAAAAGTTTATAATAAGAGAAAATTAAAAAAAAAAAAAATCACTCCCGTAGGTGTGCGGATACCTTAAAATACCCAGCATTCGATTTTAGGAAATTTCATGAATTAACTAATTTCATGAAAGGATAAAATTCAGTTACCTGTAGGAAATCGAGTTCCCCGAATTCAAACTGTCGATCGACTTGATAGAGTGTTACATTCCTGTGAAGAGTGTGCCGTGTCGGTCTTAAGAAAATCCATAAGTGCGCTGATTGAATTTGGGAATTTTGGAGGTTGGATGAAAGTTTGAAGTAGAGGTGCTGATCTCCGTTCTCCACTTCAATTAACATAGGAGCTACAAAGAAACAAAAAAGATAATAGCATGAGCAATTTTTTTTAATGAGAAGTTTGAAATATAATTTGTGAGCTAATAATTTACATGTATTTTTTATTCGATTTTTAGCAGCTTTTTTTAACACTTCGTAGCTATTTTTCCACATTGGTTAAATGAATCCGATTTAAATCGTTTGCACTCATACGGTAAATTTTCTCTTTTTTTCAATAAAGTTTAGTCAAAATTCGTACAACGATTTTTCCATTTTTCGCGATTTTTGTGTGCGATGTTTAGAGTTTTCAAGCAATTTTTTGACATTTGTGTAGAAAGAATTCGTTTTCAAACGTTTAGTCTAATGTAATAAATTTTAAGACCTTTTAATTTTTAATTTTTTGCGATTTTCAATGTGATTTTAGCATTTTATCAATATTTATGGTGATTTTTGGACATTCGTTTTAGTGCTATACAGTAAATCTTGTCCTTCGTGAATTTTGATTTTCAGAGACATTTAATACGACCTTTAAAACGATTTTTAGTGGGGTTTTTTCTCCTTCTGTGGCGATTTTTGCACATTTGTGAAGACTTTTAGCTTAAAAAAACTTTTGGTCCATTATATTAAATTTTGTGCTATACGACGTTTTTAATTTTTAACAATTTTTAATGCAATTTTCAATACGTTTCTGAGAGTTTTTCTTCTTTCCGCGGCGAATTTTCGACATTCGTAAAAGAAATTCGATTCCACAAGTCTTAGCCTAATACACAAAATTCTGATCTCCGTGATTTTAAAAATCTTTGGAAATTTTCAGCCTGAAACAAGTTTTTGGCCTGAAATATTAAATATTATGCTATGCAATTGTTGAACTTTTAACGACTTTTTAATGCGTTATCAATGAGTTTCTTTGAACTTTTTTTTTTTTTTTAACGTTCCATGGTGAAGTTTTGACATTCGCAAAAAGAATTCGGTTTCACAGTCTTAGCCTAATATAGAAAATTCTTATCTCCGTGATATTTAATATTTGATATTTAATATTTGATTTTTTTTTTTTTTCATTTATCAATGTTTTACCTATTTTGCAGATGTTCTAACTATTCTGAGGATTGTGATTACAATGTCTTAGCCCACTCTAAAAAATTTGTTCTCTGCAGTTTTTTTTTTTTTTTTTTTTTTTTTTTTTACTATTTTAAGAATTTAGATTTAATATTTTAGATCAGTTTAATAAATTTCGTTCTCTTTTGCATAAAGTTTATTTGGAATTCTTACACTAATTTTTGAAGTTTTTATACTGTTTTTAGAGCTTTTCCACGTTTTGTGGCAATTTTTAGTAAAAGCATAGAAGGAATCCTGTTTTAATGTTTTAGCACAATGTAGTAAATTTTGTCTTCAGGAAATTTTGAGTATTAAGTGATTTTTTTGTCGATTTGCTGTGATTTTATTTTCACATTAATGAAAAGAATCATACT
Organism: Maratus speculifer; assembly: GCA_964019185.1. NCBI lineage: Eukaryota > Metazoa > Arthropoda > Arachnida > Araneae > Salticidae > Maratus > Maratus speculifer. Next base: position 23,744,982 of record OZ025289.1, on the reverse strand, counting down.
TTAATCTTCTAACTAATGCTATTAATTTTGTTCTCTTTTCTATAAAGTTCATTCGGAATTCATGCAGCGATTGTTAAGTTTTTCGCGATTTTTAGACCCTTTTTACACCATGGATATTCTTTGACGGCATCAGACAAAGTGGGGTTTGTAAGTAACTGAATATATTTCTAGTCTTACCTTCCTCGCCATATATATTTAAATATATAACCATTAATTGTATTACAATATATGAACCATTTAATTTAATAGAAAATTACCACATTGAAATATGGAAAAAAATGAATACAAATGGAATTTGCAGAACCGAAGCAGAATTGTCAAACCCCAAATATTTTGGAACTACAAATGAAGTGTGTGGTTTCATCTTCATATTACCCATGAAAAAGCAAAACAATACGAATTTGGGGCTACCAACAGACTAAAAACCAAAATTAAACGAAGGAAAAACATCAAAAACGAAACACAACAAAATTACTAAATTGGATAGAAAAAAAAGAGAGAGAGAGAGAGAAAGAGAAAGGAAATAAATAAAAAGTATAATAAATTAAAAGCGGAGTAATAAAAATCAATGACTGAGTCCACATGCACAGATTCTTATATATGCAACTTATGATTCTTATATATGATTCTTATATATAGTTGATTAATATTTAAACACGTGGTTATACTCAATGTAGAAATGTAATTATTGCATTCGCAATATGTTAACAGGAAAAATATACGACACACCATAGTTTACCCCATAATATAATAAGATGTAAAATAAAATCATTTAATTTGAGTGTGCTAAGCTAAACTCAATATCGTAATATAATATGAAATAAAAAATAAAAATAGATAATTAATGTATGCATTTATACATTTAGAAAATACTATTTTAAGTATCCAGTTTGTTAAAAGTTAGGTACAAGTGAATCATGGAAATTAATTAAATTAAATTAATAATTTAATTGATGTAATTATACAATTATACATAGACTAGTGTCAATTGAAATATGTTGTATAAAATGTTTTGCAATTTAGCAAATGCCTCTCCCCTTCACAGTTTTTTTTTAATATGTTAAATGACCATTGCGTATTATTCAGACAACACCGCCCTCCTCCGTATTCCAACATCTATCCACCAAGCCATCCTTTTATATATATTTTTTATATTTTTAATTTATTATTATTTTTTTATGTTTTAATGATTTTTATACATTTTTTATTCAACGTGTTAATTATTTTTAAGATAATGTAATAACTAATTGTATAAAAATATATGATTTTTTTAGGAAAACCATCATTTAGTGCATCATAAACTAGCTTTTTAATATTTGATTAATTAGAGGAGAAGTAAATGATTAAGGATTATATTACAATATACAGAATTATGAAGACAGGATTTAAAATTAGTAAATATATTAACTTTAAAATTAAATTCGTTCCTTTAGTCATATATATCAGTTATTAATTTGTTTTCTTTAAATATAATTTTAAGATCTAAAAAGTTAATGGTGCTGTTAGAAAGCAGGTTTTTTGTAATTTCTAAATCAGCAGAATAATCTACTGGAAATTGAGATTACAGGTATTATTAGTGTCAATAAAAATTATATCATCAATATATCGATATAAATGTATTTTATTATTAATATATTTATGTTCATAATGATATAAGTCTGATAATACACTAGATGTACAGTAGGGTGGGCCGAAAAAAACTTTTTTTCGATTTTCGATGATGGCGGGTGCGGAAAAGTGGCCACTGGTGGCACTCAGTTCACACAAAAAAATTGAGATTTTTTTGGACAATTCCTTACCCTGCCGCAAATGACTTAAAGTTTTGCCAAAATGCTGATTTTTGAATTTTTTTAACAAAAAAATTTTAAATATTAAATTAAGTTTTTTTTTTGGTTGTATTTAGTTGAAAAGATGTATTTAATGTGCCAAATGTTTAAATAACCTCTAATTATGTATTAGTTTAGTGCTAAGTTCTTTAAAAATGTACTTGATTTTAACTTGTTTCGCGTTCCGTACCAACGCGAAACAACCGAGAACTCCTCGCGTGGATGCAGCCGCACGCCGAGTTTTACTCACCTATAAAAATCGGCTAATTTAAAATGCTCATAGCAATTAAATAATGCATTATCAGAACTTATTTAAACATTAGATACGTCAAATATGTCTTTCCAAGTATATACAGCCAAAATAAATTTAATTTAATATTTAAAAAGTTTTTACGAAAAAAGTTCAAAAATCAGCATTTTGGCAAAATTTCAAGCCAATTGCGGCAGGGTAAGGAATTGTCCAAAAAATCTCAAATTTTTTGTGTGAACTGAGTGCCACCAGTGGCCACTTTTTCGCACCCGCCATTTTCGAAAATCGAAAAAAAGTTTTTTTCGGCCCACCCTAATGTACAGCCACCTTGTGGTATACCGACTTTTAGTATATATATTATGTATCTCGCATTATGAAATTATTATAGGTAATGAAATTTGTTAAAGTATGAAAATAATCAGTATTAATGTTCGTTGATATATTCAAATAATTTTGATATTTTTTAAATAGTGCGTTTATTATATCATGTAGGTATAATAAATCTATATTATATAAAAATCTTTGAAATCATATGCAGTTGTATTGTTTATTCATTTAAGATTATTCATAATATTGACCAGTTCATAGCTATTCTTTATACAATGTGTATTATCACTGATTTTTGTTATTGTATATATTTGATTAAGAATTTTTAATAGAAGCTTATTAGCTGTTTTATTATATCTATTGAAACCAATTATAACTGTTCTAAATTTAATTGGATTCTTATGAAATTTGAGTATAAGAACTAGATATTGATATTTTAAGTTAGTAGAGTTAATGTCTAATAATTTATAATAACCTCTAATTTTACGATTGTTTACAATTATGTCATTATTAGTTTTTTGGAACGAGTTATTAGAAGATATACTGGATTTAAGCAGTTGATGATAGAAGGATTTACATATAATTGCATAATTAGTTGGAGATTTGTCCACATAAGTGATTACAAAGTTTTGTTGCAATTTAGTGATTTGCTGGAAAAGATGCTTTGTATTAATATAAACCAGATGTGAAATATTATAGCTTAAAGCCTTAGTTAATTTATCAATAACCAAAATTTTCCATTGATTGAATATTCAATAGGTTTGTTGTAATATATTGCAATTTTATAAATAAATATATCCATCCTCACATGTAAATCGTTTTATTTAAAATTAATATTTAATTTGGATGGAATTCTATACTTAGTATCATAACCCATTAATTTTTTTAATGTATAATCATCTACAATATTTAGATTTCCAGTGATAATATGTCCATGATTATTATTAATGTATTTTTGTAGAGATCGGTCATTGCATTTACAGGGGAATGTGCTATCAGCAGAATTATTGTTTGAGAATGAATTATAGTTAAACATCTTTCTTCTTATAGTTATTAGTTATTTAAAAGTTTTTGATATATGAGTATTATTAATAGGAAAATTGTAGTTTCTGTCATTTATTATAGAATTTATATTGATTTTATTAAATATTTGATTAAAAAAAATTATCACCATTTGAGTATTAGTATTTTGAGTTTTAGGTTTTTTTTAGTAAATTTATATTGAAAAGATCAACTCTAGCCATAATAAGATGATAAAAAATGTCTGAGAAATGCTTGGACTAAGTTTTACTCAGAAATATATTTAAATATTGTACAATATGTTTCTTTTTAATTTATATATATACAGCTAACATATCGACTTTTGATACTTTCCTAAGCTAACAGAGAATATTTATTTCCCATTTTATAATTCACCTTTCAAAATGGATTTACAAATAAATGTTTTGTACAGAAGGGGGTATTGGGGATGTCTGCCGCATAAGTGCACTTTACGCATTGGCACCAACTTCACATGGGTGAAACAGGCAATCAGGCAAACTTAAACCACTAACTTTGAAAAGTTTTTTCTTTTAAGGAGTCTCAGGAGTCTTACTTTTAACCTGATGGTTAATTTAGTAATATGTCCCACTTATTTTTTTTTTCTTTAATCAGTCTATAAAACATAAATGCATTAAATATTTAATATAGACTACTTAATATCTCTTCTATTTAAAATATTTTTTTAATATTCTATATTGAAGTTTTACTTTATTTCTCTGTATGTTTAATTTTTATTAAAAAAATTTTTAAATCGTTTTTTGATTTGTATCCACTGCGCGCAAAATTGTAGTAAAACTATTGGTTCAAGAGCGTACCAAAATATTTTACTGTGCATAAATTTCACACAAGTTAGAAGAGTCTAAGATTTTTACCTCGCCGAAAAATTGTGATTTTCAGCGAAAAGCCCGATTAACTACTAAAGTAGTCTAGCAATTTCGATAAAAAAAATAAAAAAAAAAAAATTGTTGGTTGTACAGTATAAAGATAAGATCATTTGTAACAGACAGTTAAAAAAATTAGTAAATAATTAAAATAATAATTAGTTTCAGAATTTTTTTTCTGAAAAACAGAAAATTTCTCTAAAATATTTGTTGCCATTGCTCTAAAATAAAAAATTTTTGTCACAGAAATAAAGCATATAATCCAGTGAATATCGATTCCAAATTTCATCAAAATCGGGTAGTTTCCAAAAAAACGGGTCATAAAGCTCGCATACTTTCCATAGGATTGCACCAAGTTTTGATTTCCTTAAAAAGAAGTAAGAATAAGGAAAAGGAAAAAAGCAACTTCAATGAAAATTATTAACACTAATTAATTCTTTCAATAGTTTAATTACTGGATTTAGCAAAACGAATAATGCATAAGCAAACAGAAAATGCGTATTTTATAAATACATAGTATATACAGGTTTTTTTTTTTTTTTTTGTATTAATGCTCAATACAGTCTGTCACCCTTTAACTCTGTATGTGACAAAAATTTTGAGGGCGCTCTATCTCAAGAACTAATGCACGAAATTTAACAAAATTTTAGACTCTGTTAGGTCTTGATATAAACTGAAGCTGATTAGTTTTGTATATCCCTCAACATGTGGCGTTGCTATACTGCATTATTCGTGATTATCGCAATAGCTCTATCTCAAGAACTAATGCACGAATTTTTCTAAAACTTCAGAATGAGTTTGTTTGTTTGGAGGGGGGTTATTTGAGACTTATAGCGGCTGAGCTCTGTTGTCTCGAACCAGATTCAGTTAGTCGTTGATACAGATTCGTGTTATTTAGTTTTTGGCGTAAATGGTTCTGCAGATGATACAATTTAACAATATATGTATCTCAAGAACTAATGCATGGATTTTCATCAAATTTCAGATTCAGTTAGTATCTGTTAAAAAAACTTGATCCTGATTAGTTTTTGGTGTGCGTCACTCAACATGTAGACTGTTATTCAGCTTATCTTTTAATCTTCTGCAATAGCTGTATCTCAGAAACTAATGCACGGATTATCATCAAACTTCAGATTCAGTTATAAGTTGACATAAGTTGTAGTTAACTAAATTTTGGTGTAAACCACCTAACTGCTGATGCTGCTATGCTGCATTTTTCAGGAAGTATTAAGGAAGTATTAACGGGAAGTAAATGCATAAGATAGAAGAAACTGTTGGTATTGCCGCATTTGACTTGATTCATTTTGTTTTTAGTTTCAGAAAACGTCAAAATAAAATTCGATCTATCATAACTCGGTGAGCTTTAGTCATAACAAAATAGAATTTTTACTGCGTTTCTTGATAACGCATATAAAAGTTTTCTAAATACAACTTATAGGACACATAGATCGCATAAAAATTTCAATCTACTAAATTTTATCAAAATATTTTTTTGGCAGAATTGTTTTTTGATGTGTTGGCGAACGCTATTCGAAACATGTTTGCAATCGGTAAATGCATCTCTAAAACTAATGGTTTAAGTATTAACTATTTGTTTGATAGATATAAGTAAGGAGGGTATGTACGTACGTACAATAAAGAAAAAAAAAACGGGTTTGTTATTATTATTTTTTTCATATTCTACTTTTTATTTCTCAGTGAAATACATAATATAATTGAATGATTTAAAAAAAAATTAAAACAGACATGTAATATATTAAACTTCAAATCTTGCGGAAATTTTCAATGCAATGCAGTTAAATTTCCAAGGTGAAAGGAATTACCAGCAGAACATTATTTTATGTAATTTACATCTCGTCATTGGATGGCATTTAATAAGTCAAACTATTTGTTTCCAGATATCTGAAATTGTTATGGTTTAGATAGATTAAATCTTCGTAGTTTTAAAACCTATAAAATTTTATTCCATTTTGAACTTCAAAAATCTTCTGTTGCTATCAAAAGTCGATAATGCAGCTCAAAATTTCGTAAAGGATGTATTGCAAATAACATATTTTTAAGAGAGAATAACAAACAGTATTTAAATGATTAGAATGAAAGGTGAAATATGCACATTTACTTCCCTTTTTTATATAAGTGTAAAATAAAAAAATACAACTTCGAATTCTCAATATATACTTTTAATATATTGTGATAACGGTTTAGATAGTGACAGCAATCGATTATTATCTACGAAGATTAGATTATAAAAAGTCTATTTACTGCTAAGAACGAATTTATAAATTTTTTAATATTTAATTGTTTAAATTAGTTTTAACTTACATAGATTTTAATGTGACATTATGCATAGTTCCTTATAATGTAAATATTTCTCGTGAATCTATACATATATAATATATTTTATTATTATATTGCATAAACACACACTCATATACATGTATATACATGTGTGTGTTTGCTTTGTAAAATTTGGTTACTTTTATAAATTGACATTTAAATAAAGTTTAAAAATTAGACAGATAATTTCTAAGTTCCATTTTTTTTTAAGAAAAAAATGTTGATATAAACACAGAAAAAAAAAATTATGGAGACTATTTTAGTAACTATATTTTAATTTTTTTGTAAATCTTGTCATTTTAAAACTTTTAAATTTATATGTAATTAATAGAGTATGAATTTAAGTTGATTAGTGAGTTGAACACAGTAATAGAAACACAAGTTCTCTAAATTATAGAGCCCATTCGAAACAAGAAGACATAATTCTCCATTTAATAAAGAGGGCTTTATTTCAGAAATTATCAAACGTTTAATCAATTATCAGGATTCGCATGGTCTTTACTTTTGAATAATCATCGCCTTGTTTCACTCTTTCTACTTCTTTTTTTACAATCTTTTATTTATTTCATTTTTGTTTTTGTAACTAAAGATCGGAATTTGTAATTTTTTTTTCTCATTTCGTCATATGTTAGAATTATAAAATTTGTGCAAAAAAATGAATTTCCGATGACAAAACAAAATTGCTACAGGCGATCAGTCGTCCAACTTTTTATGGTTACAATCCATACGAGCTACAACAACAATGAGCTTAATAATGAATCAAACCACGTTCACACACACACACAAAAAAAAAAAGGATAAAACCTCCATTAACTGACACCTTAAGGATATTTTTTTCTTGTTGAAATTACCATTACAAAGTTTTGAATCTATTTTATACTTATATTTTATACCGAAAGTATACTAGCGATACATTAAAAAAATATCGTTCACAAAATTCCCAAAAGTAATATCATCTAATAGTAAATACTTTTTTTTAAACTTAGTATTCACCATATTTAATACTAGATAGTCATGAATATATTCAATGAAGAAATAACTTTTGAGAACACAAAGGACTTCTTTTGAAACAATCATCTTATTTCTTAAATTTAGGTAGTATCTCTTAATTATATATGTAAGCAATCTTTATATAGAAATTCTAAAAGTCACACAAGATAAATTGTAGAAATTAGTTAAAAGATGCTGCAATAAGATTATAAGGTCATGATTTATAGTTTAAAGTTACTTATTGTAGCTTAATGAAAAGGGGGAGGGATTATGTATTAGTTCCTAGAATATAATTTTACCAGGCTCAGGCACAAGGTTTAATTGGTTATATAAAAGAAAGTGTAAATCTAATATTTGAACTGTTTAAAAATGCATAAAAATGAATTAAATTTTTCATGGTGAATACCATTAAATAATTTTCTTGTTCTAACAGTATTTGACACCATATCTCAATTATTGGTTCATAAATGTCAGTTATGGGATATGTGCATGCCTAACAATTTAAAACGTGCTAAAAAAAAAGGACACATGCAAAAAAATCCCACACAAATTGTGCAAGAAATCACCCAAACTCATTTCAAAAAAGAACTTTCCTTTGCCATTAATTTCCGCATTGAGAATGATTTTTAAAGTAAACTAACGGCATCGAATTTGAAATTCTCTATTGAATTTTAGAAGCAACAAAAATTTCAGTATTTTATTGAAGTTATGAATAATACTATACGTTCTGTATAAGTAGAATTAATGTGCATATTACATGCAAGTAAGTAGTGTGGAATTCTTCGAAGTACACTGGTCCCTTTAAGACCTGAGTCACACAATTGTGTAGATAGTCATAAGGAAAAAGAAAAAACAATTTCATCTTTTTCTGTGATTTAAAGCGGAACCTGAATCTCACAATTGTGTGGATTTTTCCGACGTAACCCGATATCGGAAATTTTTTAAAATATTTATTTTCAATCAAATATGATCCAATTAATTAGGATTAAAAAAACAAGATTTTCAATTTCTACAAAAACTCTTCCCGCCTTAAAGAAACATATTCAAAGAAGGTCTCAGATTGGCAAATCACTTTTCAAAAACAGATAAAACAGACTAAATCTTGTAAACAAAATAAGAATAGCACCCCTACCAATTATACCCCATACCTACCACCCCAGAATTTTATAAATTCTATGGTATGGAAATTCTTTTTACAAGAAATCTTTACTCATGCATTTCACTACTTTTAAAATGAGCAGGATGCCCTTTTCTGATTTTAAAAAGTGCGGGGCATTGTGTCCTTAACACTTTCGCTGCCGCTTATGTGAAGATGTGATGATAGTTAATGCCGAACAGTAGAGGTGGTTTTTTTCCAGAAGCCGATTTACTTTTTATAACAAAGAATCAGTGAAAGATTTTCCCACGCCAGCGCGTGACTGGCTATTGGACATCATCCCACATCAACGCTGGCGCGTGAGTGGCCCCTTAACGTTAGCGCCATATCACGCGATGGTGCGTGAGCGGCAGCGAACGTGTTAAAAATTTCCTTGAGTTATAAATAACTTTTCGTCAATATTTGTAAGTAAAGTATCAGACACTGCTTCATTTTGAGCAAGTTATTGTATTTTCAAAATATGATTTATGTGTATTAGTGGTAGTATTGATACTATTTATGAAAAATAAATAATTTTTAATAATTAGCATGAGCGAAGCGAATCCTCTACTAGGCCACTCAAGTTACAGTTTGTCGTACACTTTATAAAAAATCTATTCAGTATTTTGACTTGAAATTAAACATAAGAATAAATTATGATATGTAGATTTGCAGAATCTTATTTTTTTTTTACGGAATAACCTTTAAAAAATATTATTTTAATAATTAATTTATTCTACATGTTTTTCTATTATGGACGCATTTTTGCAAATAAAAAATTGAACGCGTATCTTTTTATTTTCAGAATGAAAATAAACCACGGAGTTAGTAATTATAGATAGAATCATGATTAATTAATTAAATAAAATATATTTTCATTATTCCGCAAAATCGTTTGACAATAAAAAATTGAACCCGTATCTTTTTATTTTAAGAAGGAAAATAAACTATGGGGTTAGTAAGTAGTAGGAAAAGGAGAGTACGGGGACAAGCGCAGGCGGCACAGCGGCACCGTGCCGCCTGCTGTGCCGCCTGCGGTGCCTCCAGCTGTCCCTGCTCAGTCGCTGGGATGAAGGGACCGTCCCTGCTCCCACCATCTCACCGCCGCCCTCCTGCGCCCCCTAGTGGAAAAAAGGAACATTCTATTATAACATGAGAGGTGATCAACCCCATCTCCACTGAATAAGAACAATACAACCAATATAATTTTTAAAATTATATACTCAAATGATTATTTCAATAATTATATTTAAATACTTTTTATCATAATTTCTATGTATACATTTTTATTTCAATTAAATTTAAATACTTTTTATTATAATTTCTAAGTATACATTCCAATTCAATATCATATAAATGAAAATATTTATTCAAACACAATTCCTCTATTCTTTCATTAAAAAGTATAGTAAATTTGTTAATATTATTTAATTTTGTTTTAAAACTCACTAATATCATTTCTAAAATTGATTTTAGAAATTAAAAATATAATTGTTTAAATTTTACACATGAAAAGTAAATATTTTTTCTTTCTTTCATTAAAAATATTATTAATTAGCTAACATCATTTCTAAAACTGATTTTAGATATTTAAAATAGAATTTTTTTAATTTTACACATGAAAAGCAAATATGTTTTTCTTTCTTTCATTAAAAATATTATTAATTAGCTAGCATCATTTCTAAAGTTGATTTTAGAAAAAAAATAGAATTGTTTCAATTTTACACATAAAAAGTTTATCTCATAAATAAAAATATCATATATTTAATCTGTGTATTTTTTTCTCAAACGAATGTTGCTCAATCACATCTTCGCAAAAAAGAAAATAAAATCTCCCCCACTGCCAAGAGGCGAAGGATGTTCTTTTCCCCACGCAAACATCTGTTCTGAAATCACCTGTCCTCCGTAGGGTGATGAAAAAGAGGTCATTCACTTATTACGTCACTCCAGTTCATATATCCGGGTATGTGGTGAATTTTGGTTTGTGTTAGGGAAAGAAATCAAAACATGTCTAGAGTTTATTCTGCTTTCGTCTCGATAGCATAAAGACTTGCTTCTTTTTTCTGTTGAGTGAAGAGTTCTACGCTTATATTACGCAAAATGTCATCTCAATTGCACACCCAATCAGAGGTAAACTTTATTTTATATTTTTTCTACGTTTTCTTAAAAAGCTCTGTAACCATTTTTTTAAATGAAATTGAAAATAATTAGATATCTTAATTTATTTTTATTTATTTATAGGATGATATATTTTTTGATTTCGGTATTTCTTCTGAGGAATTAAAGAAAATTTGTTCTCAGATGGAAGAAGAGATTTCTTCAACGTCTACGCCATCTAAAAGAGTGAATGTAGAGGACTCTTCGGTAAGAGTTTTTCTTTAATATCTATATAGAAAACTAATTTGAAATTTTCTTTTAGTTACAATTTGTTGAAATAATTTTTTTTTGTTCTTTTTTTATCTCTTTTCAGGATTTTACCACACCACTTTCTAAGAAAAGGAAATTAGGAGATTCGGAAGGTGTTGCAGGATCCAGTGGATTAAATCTCATCAAAAATGAATATAAATATTTAGTAAGTTTTTTTTTTAATAGAAAAAGTAGTTTGAAAAAAAATTTCTTTTTAATTTGTGAAAATAGTGTTTTTTATGTGTTTTTTTCTTTTATCTATTTTTAGAGTTGCCCACTTTGTGTATGTCGTTTTGTACACAAACGTCATCTTTTAAGACACATCAGGTGGCACGACAACGAGGCATCTGATGAGGATATGCCTCAACACCCTGAAGTTAGTAAAGAAGATAGAACTATCCAGAGTCGCAGTGAAGTGGTGCAAGCTTCATCTCATGTAAGTATTTTTTTCAAAACCTATCTCTCTTTGGTGAGATTAGCTGGGGATAGTATTAGGAGAAGTTTATTCTGCTAGTACTGTTTTCTATTTCGAAGTTTACATCGAGGTATGACTGACCCAACAGTACTCTCGAGACACTTCAGCGCGTTAAGCCTAACTCACCTGAATTTCTCTCTGTTAGGTAGGAAATTTTTAGGGACACTCAAATTAGATTTTAAGTATTAAAAACAAGTACAAAAATTCTAAATTGTTAGTTAAAAAGTACACTACAAATGAATTTAAAAATAATTATATTAAAAAAATCAATATTCAAAAACACTTTTATTTCTAAATTAAAGAAAAAAAATCTAAAAATCAATTTAAAAAATATATTATCTATTTAAATATTCAAAAGCACTTTTATTTCTTGCAGAACTGTTCCATATACAATTAATTTAAAAAATAATCATGTTAAAAATACTCAATACTCAAAATCACTTTTATTCTTTCCAGGAATGTTCCATCTGCAACAAAACCTTTAACCATCGAGGTGTTTTAAACCGTCACATGAAGACTCACAAAAGTAAAAAATCGTTTAAATGTGAGCAATGTAACAAATCATTCACTAGAAAAGATGATTTGAATCGACATCTGAAAACACACACGAGTGAAAAACAGTTCAAGTGTAAAATCTGCAACGACTCCTTTAGCAGAAAAGATAATTTAAACCAACATCTAAAGATTCACAACAATGAAAAATCGTTTTCTTGTGAAGACTGCAAAATTACATTTACACGTAAAGCCGACCTTAGAAGACATCAAGAACAACACACAAATTCATCTGCTTCTCATGAATGTGAAGTATGTTCTAAATCATTTTGGCAGAAAAGTAACCTACGTCAACATCAACGTACCCACCACACAACGAAAAAAACAGTCCCCCCACAGAAAACGAAATCTGTTAAAACAAAAAAAAGAACCACTGAAAAAGCGTTAAATACATTTGAGAAAATTACGATTCCAGCTACAGAAGAAAACGCTTATGATATAGACATATTTAATAGTCAAATTATAGATGAAATCCAAAATCACATATTGAATTCTCTCATTACTTTGAAATCTCTTAAATGGCATCTTATTCACACCATCAAGTTTACTCGATTTAATGAAGATGACGAAGTTGAATCAATGTTAGGTTATTTTAGGTCTGATCCCTGTCCAGAACATATTGAAGAAACAGTCAGAAACCACATCATCGAGAATTTAGAAAAAATTAAGACCCATTTTGAAGAATTTGTTCAACTCGGATCGGGCTGGGTGCTAGAAAAAATATTACACACAGACCTATACATAGCTCATTACAAGCCACTAACTGGAAGCAGTTATATTGAAACTCCTGAAAAATTAAAAAGAAAAGAAGCACTTATTAATATTCAAAATTTTACTGATAATAAATGTCTTATTTGGTGCCTACTAGCTCATAAAAAGAAAATTGAAATTCACCCTGAACGTGTTTCCAACTACACACCTTTCGAACATGAAATAATCATTGATGATATTCCTTGCCCTGTCCCCTACCATAAAATTAAAGATGTTGAAGAAAAAAACAATTTAAGAATTAATGTATATTCATATGACGAGGAAGAAGATGAATTCGGAATGCTTCACATCTCAAATCGAACCCATCAAGAAGCGATTAATTTATTGTTAATTGGGGATGAAGATAAGAACACTCACTATATATACATAAAAAATATGTCAAGACTCTTTTCACATCTCACAAATCATAACGGAGAAGTCTATTTTTGTTATCGATGTCTCCATCGCTTTAAGACCCAGACACTTCTAGACAATCACCTTCCATATTGCTCAGAACACGCTCCTCAACACATCAAGATGCCTGATCCAGAGAAAAATATTTTAAAATTTAACGGATATCATTTCCAACACTTAACACCTTACATCATCATAGCCGATTTTGAAAGTCTTGTCGTCCCAATTCACACTACAGAACCTAATCCTAGCACTTCTTACACTATCCCTACACAAAAACATATCCCTTGCGGTTATGCTTACATAATAATTGATCAAGATGGGAAAACACATAAGAAGATGAAAACGTATCGGGGAGAAGATGCCGTATCAGATTTTTTGAAGAATATTTTTCAAGAGAGAGATGAGTTAGCCGAAACATTAATCACCATCAAACCTCTGAAACCATCCAAAGAACAAGAAAAAGCCTTTAGAGAAGCGACTGTGTGCTGCATCTGCGATCAACCCTTAGGCAACAAGCGATGCCGAGAACATGATCATATAACAGGTGCATACCGTGGTGCTGCCCATATGAACTGTAATTTACAATATAAACAGCCTAAAGTTATCCCAGTTATTTTTCACAATCTAAAACATTACGACGGTCACCATCTGATGACGGAATTAGGAAATTTTAAAAGTTACAATATAGATGTCATCGCAAATACAATGGAAAAATACATATCATTTACTATCAAAAAACAAGACTGTCCAATAAAACTTAGATTTCTCGACTCATTCCAATTTTTACCTACATCTCTTGAAAAATTAACAGCTAATCTGCAACCAACAGACTTTCACCTCCTTAAAGCTAATTTCCCTAAAGATACAGACCTCTCACTCCTTACTCGAAAAGGGATATACCCATATAGCTATTTTACAGACTTCCAAAAATTTGATGAAACACAACTCCCTCCACCTTCATCATTTCATAACGATTTAACAGATGAACCCATTTCCATAGAAGATTATGAACATGCTCAAAATGTTTGGGAAACTTTTAACATTCAAAATCTCGGTGAATATCACGATTTATATGTTAAATGCGACGTCCTACTTCTAGCTGACATCTTCCAAAACTTCAGAAAACTTTGCCTACAATATTACAAAATTGATCCTACACACATGTTCACATCTCCAGGACTCGCATGGCAAGCTTGTCTTAGAATGACTCAGGTACAATTGGAACTTCTCACAGACATTGACATGCTCTTGTTTTTTGAGAAGGGTGTAAGAGGTGGGGTGAGTGCTATCACCAAACGATATGCAAAAGCGAACAATCCCAATGTCCCTAATTATAACAAAAATAATAAAACAAGTCATATCATGTACTGGGACGCTAACAACTTATATGGCTGGGCTATGTCCGAATACTTACCTGTTGGTGAGTTTCACTGGATTCAACCATCTGAAACCGATATAAACAGCATCCTTTCCCATCCAGATAATGCAGATTACGGCTATGTCCTGGAGGTGGACTTGCGTTATCCCCCTGAACTTCATCTACTCCACAACGAATACCCACTTGCTCCGGAAAACATTCACATCACTGAAGACATGTTATCTCCTTACACAAAATCTTTATTAAACAACAGACCCTACAAAGGAAGTTGGAAGCTCTCACCGAATTTAAAAGACAAAGAACACTACATCGTCCACTACAGAAACTTGAAACTCTATCTCCAACTTGGTCTCGAACTCATTAACATTCACAGAATAATTAAATTCAGACAAGCACCTTGGCTAAAGCCCTACATAGAATTCAACACCGATAAGAGGAAACAAGCTACCAGTTCTTTCGAGAAAGACTTCTTCAAATTGTCGAACAATTCAGTTTTTGGTAAAACAATGGAGAATCTCCGCTTGAGACGGAATATTGAGTTGTGTAACAACGAGAAGAGGTAAAAAAAACTTGTCGCATCTCCAGCATTTAACAACTTCAAGATTTTCAATGAGGGACTGGTAGCCGTGGAACGAGTCAAAACCACTCTGACTATGAATCGTCCAATCTATGTAGGGTTCGCTATTCTAGATCTCGCAAAATTACATATGTACAAATTCCATTACAACATAATTAAGAAACACTATCAAGATCGTGCTCAACTGCTTTTCACTGACACTGACTCACTCACCTACCACATCCAAACAGATAATATACTACAAGATATGCAAGAACATCAAGACGAATTCGACTTCTCCGATTATCCTAAGAACCACCCCCTCTACTCTGAAAAAAATAAGAAAACAATAGGTAAATTTAAGGATGAGATGAATGGAAAAACTATTTTTGAATTTGTGGGTCTTAAAGCGAAAATGTACAGCATCCTATCAGAAGATAGAGAGAAAAAAAGAGCGAAAGGAGTACCTACATCTATCGTTCGAAAGAAAATAAAACACTCACAATATTCCGAATGCATACATCATCTGAAAACACTCTGTACAATAAACAAAAGAATTCAGCAAGATCACCATCAATTGTACACTATACAGCAACAGAAGCTAGCACTCAGCCCGTTTGACGACAAACGATTTATTCTAGATGATGGTATAACAAGTCTCGCTTATGGTCATCATCAAATTTAAAACAGGAAAATTAAATTAAAAAACAGAAAAAGAAAAAAAAATGAAGAAAAGAAAATGAGGATATGGATAAAAAAAGTGGGGCGCCACATAAGGAGATGTGGCGGGAGGCGGAGGGACCCCATAAAAAAAATATATTTTCTTTTTAAACATACATTTCATTTTTAAATTCAGGGTTGAAAAGAAGATTATTTCTAAATAAAAATCTAGTTTTATTAATTTAATTAAGAGTTTTTGTATTCGCATTCAGAAAATTAATTTTTCTGTCATGAAATTTTCTAGTTTGTTTACAGTTTTAAAGATTAAAATTTCGGTTACAGAACATGTTTTCAAGGTTGGCTCATAAAACTGCAAGAAGCAGATGTTGTTTTTAAATAGAAAGTATTTTACGATTCATGTCAACACCAGGTGTAGAAAACTTAAAGTAAAAAAAAAAAAAAAAAAAAAAATTAGTTCGAATATGACGTCACAAGAAGCAGGTGTTGTTTTCAAAAACCGTGAGAAAGAATTTTTCGGTTTGTGTCAACACCAGGTGCACAAAATATGAACTAAAATATTGGTTTGAATATGACGTCACAGAAGTTATGTGTGAGTTCGAATTTGTGCGTGGCAACATAACTCTGTTATATTTTGTTGGGGAAAGTCGCATCAATTTTTCTCTTGGAAAAAATGAAACGATCTAATAATTCTTCTCAGAATGGTTGCGAGAAAAAATCGAAAAATGAATGTGAATTAGAATATGTTTTTGATAATTTGGATGATGTGTTTCAAAGCATCGATTTTAATAAACTAATTATGAATTTATCTGATGAACCCCCCTCTCCGGCTGCAGCTGAGTCTTCATCTGATAAACCCACTTCTTTAACTGCATTCCAGACTTCATCTGCGCCAATCGCCGATGCAATTCCTACATTATCTAGCGGAAATGAGAAAAGCTCTCAATCTATGGATATGAACGATGGCTATTCCAATCAGCGGATCTGTTTAAAAGAACTTGGAAATAGTATCTATTTAACCTGTGAGCTGTTCAAAGGTTCTGTCATTATCCACATTCGAAAATTTCTTCGATCTTCTGAAACTCAACCACTAACTCCTACAAAAAATGGTGTTTCCATGAATTTAAAATCATGTTATCATTTCGTTCAGAAAATATTTGACTTTAATTTAATTTATACAACATCATCTTTCATTGCAAACAACTCCATCCTCATATTATCTAACGATGGTATCGCTGAAATCAGCAGCATTCAGAAAGGTTGTTGCATCAGGTTAGATGAATACCAACTTGAGAACTTAAAACATCATCTAAGTTCCTTCAATGAAACAGTGCTCACATATCTGTATGAAAATCATTTACCAACTCTAATTGCTCATAAACTCTTACCTTCGGAAACATGCGCTGTAGAATTTACAACATTAGAACTACGCTTAGTAGCACTGATAGAAGTAGAACTGCAAAAAGTTTTTAAATCAGAGTATGAATGTCTTGGATGTGTCTACAATTCACCCGCACAACTTCGCCATGCTTGTATGACTTCCAGTGACTTAGAAAAATTTTTAAGCTTAGGTGAATTATCTCTCTGTACAATCGACTTTAAAGCATTATCAGAACTTTTTGTCAAGGAAACACAGATTGTTTCACATTATTTCCTTCAAAATGTAAATTACAAAGTGTTAGCTGGTGTTCTGTTTAAAACACTTGACGATTTGTAAATTTTAGAAAAAATAAACTGATGTGTCTCAAAATGGTGTAATTAATGTGTTAAAATAATTTATACTTTTTCTTTCAGAAAAAAAGAAGTTTCTTTTTCAGAAAAATCAACTCTACATTAAAATCTTTGAACAGATTTTGAATAAAAATTTTTTCAAAGATTAACTTTCACTTTCCGAAGAAAAATTGTAAAGTGAAAAAAAAATTTCAAATGAAAAAAAAAAAAAACACATTTCAAATAAAAAAAAAAATTTCAAAGTGAAAAAAATTTCAAAGTGAGAAAAAAAATTTCAAAGTAAAAAAAAAAAAAAAAAAAAAAAAAAAAAAAAAAAAAAAATTCGAAATGAAAAAAAAATTTCAGAGTGAAAAAAAATATTTCAAATGAAAAAAAAAAAGTTTTGTTTAAAAATATTAGATGAGGAAAAAATGTTTGTTTACGTATAAGAAAGTGGGTGTTTAAGAAAGAAAGATGACACATGATAAATTTAGTGAAAAAATATATTTATTTATATAATTTCTGCCAACGTATTACAGGGGACTTAAGAGTCTTTTTAGCTTTAACAATCGATTTAACATTTTTTATAGGTGAATACATATTATCATCTACAGTTAAATATTTGTTCTTGAAGAAAAGCTTGGGAGTATTCATAGAACTCAACGCTTTTAAAAATTCTTCTCTCCCAGATAAATGTTTATAAGATTTTCTCTGAGTGAGTATTAAACCAATCAAATCAGTTAGATTTGACTTAGGGATTAATTGGTTTTTATAAATAATCTCTCCTCGTTCATTCCAACGTAAAATATTTGGATACGTTTTCAAATATTGCAAGAGTTGTTCACCTTGTTTTTGAACACCTGTTGGAATCATTTTTAAAATGTTGTCTTCGGAATTTGCAGGATTTTGCATAGTTTCATCTTCAGCCGGTTTTGGAGGTTCATCCTTTTCTGTAACATCCATTTTGAATGGTGGGTTAAAATCTTCTAAATTCATTTTTCTTTTTAACAAGTCGTAGTATAATTGCAGTTTTTCAAAATCTTGTAATTTACTATTCAAAATTTTCTGCATTTCTTTATCAAACTCACTTAGTTGCCTTTGAGAAGGTGTATGTTTAGAAAAATCACTCTCAGGGACTAAAACAAACTTTTTGCTAAACTCCATTTATAAGCGCTGACAAAGCTGTAACAGCAGCTGGTATCAAAATATTTAAAAAACCTCCTTTTTGAATAATTAAACGTTTTTTCTGGTAAAGACTACCTTTTTTAGAGGCTAATTTTCTTAGAAGATATTTGTGTTTTCCAAGCTGCTTCTTCTGATAATGTGAAATTGGTATATTTCCTTTTAACACGTTTAAAGAACATTCACAGATGGTTTTAACCACTTTTGAAGGTAGCTTTTTCAGTAACTGCTTGCGCAATGCTTTTGGACATGAGTGAATTAGCTGTAAATCCTTGACCTGTTTACGGGTCGGTGACATTTTATGGAATGATGAGTCTATCGTTTTTCGCAATTATTTATATTTCAGAGTGTAATAATACTGATTTTGATTCGGTAAGATTTGTGTTCTTAACCGATATTCTTCATCTGTTTCATTTTTCAAATCAATTAATAAGTAGGTAAATGGTTTTTGAGTAGCATCTGCGTAAACTTCTTGGAAAAATTTATGATTTCGTGGGTATAATTGTCTTCCTAAACATGTGATTTGATTTAAATCACGTCTGTTTTTAAATAGGAAAAGATAGTCAGCATTCAATCGAAGATCTTTCGTTCCTTTATGAAAAAAATTTTGTGTGATAAAAAAAATACTTAAATTGTGGTGATGACTCCCCTTGGTAAATAAATTTGTAAGTCGACGATCGCCGCCAACTTCACACATAAGATCATCTATAATGAACAGTGTATTGGTTCCTAAATATTCTTCATAATTAGTTGGGAAACCTTCAATGAACGTAACGTCAGATATTTCATCATATAAATTTTGGTAGATGCCGTAAAACCAAACAATTTTATCGGGTGTAGGTTTTATCATATATGTTTTAAAGTAGATGAAATCTTTTATAAAAAAAGATTTCCCACTTTTCGAAGGTCCTGCTAAAACAGCTGTGAAGGGGTGTTGAAGGCTTGGGAAATCCATAACAAATAAAAACAGACACAAAAGATATGGTATTTTATAAGACTTTTTATTGATAAAAATTCACATACACATGAAATCGTTTGGCAACAAAATTATACACTCTTTGGTCATTACATAAGTTTTCAGATACAAACTGCGACAAAAACTTTTTCAGAGATTCACCTCTACATCTACAGAAGAGGAAAAAAATTGTATATTGACCACAAACAGCTGTAACATTTGTTTGTAATGTTAAAGGGTTAAAAATCACTTGAGAGAATTTTAAAGTAAAGTCTAAAATAGGTCCTTGATAAAAGTCTGGAGTATTTCCGTAAGAATCAAAGAATTCTATTCTTCTAGGTGAAGTTATGTAGAAAGCAAGCCAATGACTACCGGGTTGATCAGATGAATCGACGTTGCATACGAAACAGCAGGGGTATTGCTTAATTGTGTTAGGGAGCATATCGCTGGGAAACACATCTAAAAAATATTTCTTAGTGTATTTGTTATGAGATAAAATGTCTTTAATCTGTTGAGAGTTCATCTTTGTCTAGTTTGGAAAGTCACACAACACATGCCTTGATTTAGAAATT
This sequence comes from Maratus speculifer, assembly GCA_964019185.1. Lineage (NCBI taxonomy): Eukaryota > Metazoa > Arthropoda > Arachnida > Araneae > Salticidae > Maratus > Maratus speculifer. Next base: position 23,724,564 of record OZ025289.1, on the reverse strand, counting down.
TCGATAATGTTTTCAAATTCTGCATAGATCAGAACGGAAATAGTTGATGAAAGTGCTGAAGAAAACTTAATTTCAACTCTTAAATTTCCTTGATGTTGTAAATTCAAGTGTGGACCATCACATAAATCCGGACTTAAATCGAATGCATATAGAGTGTGTCCTTTAGCATAATCTTCTCGAGATAGATAATTTCCATTATCTCGGTTAAAGCCGGGAAACAATCGATGGTAGGCTGCAATATAATTTCCTTCGTTAAAATTTAATTCTAATGGTTTAGATGGTATTGGTTGTCCGTCAATGTAAATACTTAAAAAGTTGACGTTGTAGTGGTTAAAGAAAAACGGATTAAGGTCATACTGTCCGTTAATAGCTGAATTTTCTAATAATCCTATAATTACACGTTTAGGCATAGATCCTAAGAATACGTTATCTTGCATAAAAGACCAGCTTCCACTCGATATTGAGTATGTTTTACACAAAACTCTATCGATAGGATATTTAGCATTACTTTTCTCTAACGCTTTAGCGTGTCCGATAGAAACACCTGGACTAACTTTCACCTTTCGAATAAACAAAGAGGCGTGTTGTAACACCACTTTATAATCAGGTGTTTTATCTCCGACTTTATCAGCCATCAAACAAAAATTGGGTTTGCTACGTGTCATTTTAATTTTCAAATCTACCATATTCAATAAAAGTCTATTTTGTTGAAAAATATCACAATGTAGTGGGCCTATCATATCCAAAACTTTACTTTTTGAAGTTAATTCATATCTTTTATGAAGTCCTGGGTTATCGGTAAGTGTAGGATTGACTGTATCCAAACATTCATCTTTGAAAAAACATTCACAAGAAAGTAAACTTTTCTTAGCATCTTCTCCATAATTCAGTAAAGTCTCGATGTAAGCACGATACGGGTAAGTATTACTAGAAGAGGAAATCACTCTTTCGTTCAAACTCACATCTACTTGAGAAAACAATGCTTGTAAAAATAAATTAACAGGTGCTACAGGTGTCTTGTCGGGTAAGGGGGTTCCATCAGCGTTAGTTAGTTTTACTTTCACGTAAAGGTAAGATGCTGATAAATCAATATAATCTTCACTATTGCCTGTAATGTTAAACTCAACTGGTCCACTCTCAGATATAGTAGCCAGTGGATGATATTCTACAAAGTGACCTTTTTCTATAGCTGTTTGCGTAGGTGGAATCATAAACAAGTCTAGTTCAGATTTGACGCAAACGGGAGAATCTTTATGAATAAGACCAGACATCTTTAAGCAAAAATATCGCGTGCTTTCACTTTCTTGGCTTTAGGGCGACTGAGAGAACTTTGAGGTCTCTTTCGTTTTTTATTCCTTTGACCTGATCCAATCATAGATTTCACTTTAACTGCTGCTTTGTCTGTCAGATTTTTCCCGGCTTCCTTAAATCGTCGTTTAGCCGCTGTTTTAATATTATCACCTTGAGAAATATCATATAGCACATCTACACCGGTATGAAATAACTGCTTTCCAACTGCTTTAGAGCCCGATTTAAATAAAGGTACAGCTGCACGAAAAAGTGAACGGAAAAGTCCTCCGAAACCATAACCTTTCTGGAAAGAATTTCCTTGATAATAGTTCAATCCGCTACCTGTTTGATGTGTATAATAATCTTCAAAAGATTGATTACAGCATTGGTAAGGAACAAGCATTATGAAAGATATTTCTGACGGAAATGTAGTTTCACAATCAACTTCCCGCGATCAAATGACACTAAACGTCCTGTGTGTGTTCTTATAACAGTTTCAATCGTTTGAAAATTTTTTCGAGTCACTGGTATGTAATGAGGTCTGTCAAACACTTCATGAATCATATCTCCGTCTTCCCCTTTAACAGGAATCACTCGCAATAAGGGTGCCACTGTATCTCCAACAATCTGAGGTTCTACAATATCACTATACAAGTAGAGCAATTTAAAATCTGCGTGTGGGTCAGCTATAAAGGGACTTTCAAAAGATAATGAGGGAGTCGAAACATTTGAGATTACTTCACCTGGTAAGAATCCTAAACATTCAGCTAAACCGGATAAAAATTTCAATTGTGCATATTTCTTCAAAGAAACTTTCACTTTTTTAGTGTGTTTGTTGTAGCTAACCGAAATTCTATCACCAAATTTTTGATAATTTATCACTTTAATGATGTCGTTAGGAGATTCATAATATCCTGATGGGATTCGAATTTTTTTCGTGTCACTATCATCCTGTTCATATTCATTACCGTTTCTAGGTCTTCCATCTGGTAATTCTAAACTGTTACCTAACACATATTCATACTCGTTACCATATTCAGTAATATTACGCCATGTATGAGGATAAATCAATTCAGTTAAACCGACTTCCCATTCACCTTTTAAATCTAAAGGCATAGGTAATCTTGTAAAATAATGTGAAATTTTGTTTTCTGGAAAATAGTTCATTGAACTGTCAGAAGGTAGCGTCACGTAGAATGACATGATTGTGAATGATCATTCGTTGTAAAAAATGGGTGTTTTATAGAGAAAATAAATCTGAAGAAGGTATCCACTGATTAAATTTAGAAGGATAACCTTTAAACTTAACTTGATATTCAAGTTGCCCTTTTCTTTTACGTTTTTTCAGAATCTTTTCAACGTCAAAGTGGTTTTTCGGTTGTACTTTTTGTAATTCTTCTGCATAAAAAGTTCCTTCAATAGGTTCGTCTAATAAATCTTTGATTTTGTAAACTGGAGGAATTCTCGTGACACATTCTGTTACTAAAAATAATTCTTCCGTCCAATTTGTTTCATATCCTTTTTCGAAAGTCATTTTATGTTTAGAAACACGTACTAAGTCCCCTGAATTAAAAACACAGGGTTTCCTTTTCAGTTTTGACATATTACCGTAAATAGAAAACCACACTTCACTTTCATTATCCTTATTCACTTCACTTGGGGGTCTCTTAATAGTGCTGTGGTAGGTGTGATTATAACTATCTAAAAATTGATCCAATACATCAATATATCGATAAGTGTGATGCGTTGTAAAATATTTCCACATTTTAGTTTTCAGAGTGCGGTTAAATCTTTCCACTACACAAGCTTTCGTATTGTTAAAAGTCCTAAAAAATCGAACACCTTGTTGCTTCAGAAACTTCTGTAAACGAGAATTTAAAAATTCTTTACCGGCGTCAGTATTCAAGTACTTTGGTTTCCTTGTTCGAAAAATGGATTCAAACACCGCTACTATATCTTCAGCACGTTTCGATTTCAAAGGGTAGGCCCATGCATACTTAGATAAAATATCAATGCATGTTAAAATGTAACGAAATCCGTCATTAAATTTCTGTAAAGAAGTTAAATCTACCAAATCCGCTTGCCACTGCTGATCTATAGAATACACAATCACTCGATTTGTTTGAAATTTTCTGCGTACAGGTTTATGAAGAGTGTAAGCATCAACCCCTTCTAACCAAGATTTAATTTTTTTCTTAGATACCTTACCGTGAACTGCTCGATGAAGAGCGTCCACTCCTCCAAAACTAGCAATTTGACTTGGATCCTGATAACTTTTCTCCATAATATGATATTTTCTGTATCGTTAAAATTTATCGGGAAAATATATAATATCCAGAAAATTCTCTGTATCGTTAAAATTTAATATAAAATCTACTGCTAGTCTATCAACTTTAGTAAAAATATAAACAAGTGAAAAAACGGCACACATCAATATGTAAACACATAAAGCACTAATCACTTCGATGTTTAACATCCTTTTAAAAATAATATCGAAAAACATAGATTTATATAGCTTTAGAAATGATTGTTTACAAGGTAATGACCGTTTCAGGGAGGAAATGGTCGTTTAGGAGAGGAAATGTCAGTTAAAGAGAGGTATTGTCCGAGTTGAGATGTGATTGATAATATTTTTTGAATAGGGAAGGTCGATGACCTCTCCTGTTAGAATAGAATGTTCCTTTTTTCCACTAGGGGGCGCAGGAGGGCGGCGGTGAGATGGTGGGAGCAGGGACGGTCCCTTCATCCCAGCGACTGAGCAGGGACAGCTGGAGGCACCGCAGGCGGCACAGCAGGCGGCACGGTGCCGCAGTGCCGCCTGCGCTTGTCCCCGTACTCTCCTTTTCCTACTACTTTAGTAATAGATAGAATCATGATTAATATATTAAATAAAATATATTTTCATTATTCTGCCAAAATTATTTACGCAGTTTATACTTACGGATTTTAAAAGAATTACATTATGATTTATTTATTTAGGTATTTACTTTGGTAAAGTGGCAACAAAAAGAATCGTAAACAAGTAAAATTAATTCTTATGTTTGGTATTTAAAGTGAATATTTTGTTAAATTTGGTAAGTTTCTTAAGTCTGGTATTCGAAATGAAAGATTAAAGAATAATTAAAGAATATTTTAATTGATTGAAGAATAATTTAATTCAACCAAATTAAATATATTAACTACGTTTATAAATAATTTCTGGAATGTATTAGTAATTTAAAAATGTCGAGAAAAAGAACACTTATTGGCCAGAACGAAAGCTGTTACTGGCCATTGGAAAATGTAAAAACATCTTTAAAACTTTTAGTTAAAAATTAAAAAAAAAAATATTTTGTAAAATTCTGCTTAGAAAATACTTTTATTTATACCAGCCTTATATCATAAATAAAAAATTCCGAGGAAATTCTTAGTTATTTGGCTGAATTTACATTTCTAAAATTTAAATGCGTCAAAACATGAGATAAAGTGTTTGCTTAATAAAGATGCAAAAATAATATAAAAAAGTAATGTTCCTTTCAAATATTTGTCTTATGAAATCAGTGTTCTCGCTGTCGCTCGCCATTGCGCCAAATTGAGACTAAATTCTTTATTTGGCGAGTCAACAAGCGATTAGATTCGCCTAATTGCTAGCGCACAATTTTTGCTTTTTCTTTCTTTTCTTTTTCGTTTTCCATACATATGTATGCATGCATTTTTTAAATATATTTGTAGCGGATAGTTGAAATTAGATTAATAACAATCGTTGTTGCAGTTATAAAAACGTAGATTATTTCAGAACATATTGGAAAAAAAAGGGGGTACATTAAAGGATTAAAGATAATATTTTTTTTGTCCTACACGGCGAGTCTATTTGGCTAATACTTTTTTCATTTGGCGAATGTTTTTTATTTTTAATTAGCCAAATTACTAACGTTGATCAAATGCCAGCGAGAACACTGTAGGAAATAATGCTTCGCGAATCCAAACAAAGCACGGCTTTTGCTAGTAAAATATATAATTTTACAAAATTTTGCTGGAAATAATTTTTTTTTTTTATGTCTACCACCCTTCAGAAACAAAAATATGTGGAAAATAGATTTAAAACTTTGTAATAGTGATTTGAAAAGAAAGAATCCTTAAGGTATACTGGGAGGTTTCACATTATTTCATAACAATTATTTCACAATAAAAATAAAAATTCGGGGAATTGATCGAAAATTGTCTTTATAAATTTATCTTGGAAAGGAGAAAGGGGGCGGAAAAACATAACTTATGCTTGTCTTTTGTGAAGAAAAAAAAAATCATAGCTTCGGCCCTGCGATTGTATCCTTTTAAATTCTTAGTCCCAATTTTTTCCCACAGTTGATGAACTGTGCACTAAGCGATGTATCCACTGAATCTATCATTTATTCTCAACTTATCAATTTCGGAGAGTGTTAAAAAAATCATTCCTATCAAAATTTATCACTAAAATCTCAATCTACGAGGGTCAACAGCCACGTTGGTTTCGGCAGGTCGTTGGCATTTTTAGGGCCTGATGTATCTCTGAACAGGATGATTAAAATAGATCACATTTCACACACATTGTTAACATTGTATTTCACAAGAGCAGCGACAACAATTAATTCTTTAATGCAAACCTGTCATATTTTAACGCGATTAAAAAAAAGCGAGTTACTCTCGTTATCAGAAGGGATCAAAGTCAAACAATGCTCTTTCAAAGAAGATGTATACCTTTAGCAGTGACTTAGATATGGAAATCTAATCTTAAATAATTAAAATCTTAAAAGAATTATATAGGAGGATTACTTTGCATGTTTCTGGTCTTTTTATTTTTATCTTCTTGTGGGTCTGATTTTTTTTCAATTTTTTGAAAAAAATTGCCATTTTTTAACTACTATGATTAATACATTTTTAATGCAAAAATTAATTTTGCATTAAAAAGCAAACTTTTATAAATATTATGATTAATAAACATTCCAAAACATAAATGAGATCATAATAATAAATGCTTTATGAATTATGGCATTTATACACACCATATATTATGTATAAATATAGTGCAGCATAAAAGCGCGTATCGTAATTAAAAATGCATTCCCAGTGATCTTCGCTAACATACAGTACTTCGGTTACATTCTAGCAGCTGGAATATTTTATGTGTCCTAATGGATATGCATTTCATATTATACATGAAATAACGTATAGTAAATCTTAGCGACATATCAATTTCATTATACCGGGTGATCCAAAAGTCAGGACGAACTTTAAAAACGAATAATTCAAAAACGAATCGAGATACAAAGATACGGTTTGCACCAAACGGATGAAAAAAAAACGGCTTTTGTGTGGCTACGAAAAAAATAGTTCTATTGGTAACCAACAGATGGCGCTGTCGTATTTCTGAATTCCAAGCGCAACAGGCACTCCAAACAGTCACCTTTATGCAAGATGGAGCACCACCCCATATTGCTCTGCTTGTATAACGCCTGCTACGCATAATATTTGGAGGGGGAGTCGCTATTTTCATCACACATGGCCTCCAAGATCTCCTGATCTGACATCATGAGATTTTCGACTGAGGGGGATTATTGAAGTCAAAAGTGTACCGCGACCAACCGGCATCACTAGCAGCATTGAAAGATGCCATCTGCCAAAATGTTACCGCCGTAACGCAAGAAATGCTACTCTATGCTGTGAACGGTGAGGTGCCTTGTTTCATAGCTGTACTTCTGAATGATGGACAGTACATTGAACATTTACTGTAGTTCTAATTAACTATAATTAAGCTGACTTGTAAGTTGGCAACATTTTTTTCATTTGTAAATCATCTTTTGGTGCATTAAATCTCTATAGCACCATCAGTTGTTCGCCAACAGAACTATTTCTTTTCCTTGCCTCACAAAACCCGGTTTCTTTAACATCCGTTTGTTGCAAACCGTATCTTTGTATCTTGATTCGTTTTCGAATCATTCATTTTTAAAGCTCGTCTTGACTTTTGGATCACCCGGTATATGAAATAGTTTAACATAATTAAAATATGCCACAAATAGTGACTATATCAATTTCATTATATGTGAAATAGTTTAACATAATTAAAATACGCCACAGTAAATCTCAGCGACATATATCAATTTCATTACATAGGAAACATTTTAACATAATTAAAATATGCTGCAAACAACCCCCCCCCATATCATTATGTAATGGAATTCTTTTGTGTGGCTCTGTAAACAAATAATAATAACTATTCTTTGCATTATTATTCCACAAAATGCATAATTTATTACATGTCATAATTCCATATCAGTTTTACTATGTTTGAAAGTGTGTGTAAGATAATTAAAAATCATTTGAAATAATTTTTTCCTTCAGGCCTGTAATTTAGCGTAATGCTTTTCACTGTCTCTGCAAGGAATTAAACATTCTTCAAACTTCATTTGAAATAGAGATCGTGCTATGATAAGCGTTAATATCATCTAAAATTTTTAAGGCAATCCGACGATATTTACGAGAGTTAGAGTCCTGGAAGACGGACAGACACACTGAAGTTATAAACACTTTTCAATTTTGTTTGTAAGTATTAAAAAGCTTTTACATACATTTATATAAGATTTTAATGCTTAATTTCAATATAAAGTTGAATCACGTATTACTCAGATTAATTAGTTTATTCAAAACTATAAGGATAAAAAAGCATTGATTACGATAATTTTCTACATCATTTAAAGGATATACAATGTAAGAAAAAAAACCCGGCAAATATTAGAACAAAATTAGCTGGTACCCAACTTGCCAGCATTTTTTCTATAAATTAACAACAAAATAGACTTAAAATGTATTTATTTTTATTAGTTAACTCCAAAAAGGGTTGTAATTATGGTAAATTTCATTGCAAAAAATGTTGGTAATGCGGGTTCTAAATACTGTCATACTTTTCTTTTATGGTAGCACCTGATTTGTGTGAATGAAAGTTGCGTTTATAAAAGCTAATTAAAAAAACTACCTAAAGGAAAAACATATATAATGATATTTATAGTTTATGTGCAACATCATATTCATTCATGTTAATACAGAAGATATGCTTAGATTAAATAAATGTGCGTAGAAAAAAATAAGAAAATAACTTAGTGATTATTAAAAATTAAATTTATTTCAAAATAATCCCAGTAAACTTTTATTCATTATGCAGACAGTAAGCCATCTAAAATGCACTGATATGAATATGAATTCCCTTATGTTTTTGAAAATTAATTTATTAAGTTAAAAAAAAAAAAAAGATTATAAACACAATTGCGTTTACAGACTAGAATAGAATGTAAGTCGTTACTTTTCACAAAATTTGGAAAAGCGAATAATTTTTTTTTATTTTGCCTTTATATGAAAACAACAGGAAATAGGAATATAAGTGTTCTGCGCAAAACAGAATAATAAAAAACTCACAAAACAAAATATATTTGGCATACAACAAATACTTGCCTCTTTTTTCTGAGTCTGTGATAAATACTTTACATTAAAATAGAGGTTTTACAACTTCTTTTTTCCCCAAGCTTTAGCCCAGTCCCTCAAAAATAATGATGTTCCCTTTGTAACAAATAAATATTATTGTTTAACGAATGAAGACCAGTCGCTTCATATTTTTGAAACAAATGTAACAGACATGCACATTTTTTTGTCACAAATATATTTTTTGCGTAACTTTATACGCGGAACGAAGTTCACATGTTAGTCCACACCAAGAAGAATTTGTTGTTGTTCTCCAAATTTATGTTAATGTGAAATCGAAATTACAGGATCTGTATTTTAATTTTAACAATATTTCTAGGAACTAAACACTCCATGTCAATAAGTGTTAATTTTGATATCATTGGTATCTCTTCCAATCGATTTCAGTATCCCATAGGAAAGAGGAATGTTTTTAGTCAGTAAGATTTTACTATGAATAACCGCAACGCGCAAAAAACATTTCTCCATTCTCATCTCGTGGCCATTTAATTTTTCAATCATTACCTTTTTAACTGTTAAAGCTCCTTCCACCATTATCGCCAGCTGATCACCATATGAACACCGATTTAATTTTTTTTAATTTTAAGTGTATATGTAATAATGTACAGGGTATCTAAAAAGTATCTTTACAATTTCAAACTTTTGTTTTAGCCACAAATAAACTGGTACATTTGTGAAACGTAGTAAAATACTAAGAATACTTATCCTTTTGCATTAATTAATAAATCTCTATATGTGCACCATTGATTGCACGAATCATGTTAATGCGATAATCTGAGATAAATTACTCTTATGTTCTTTTCCATTCATTCCTTCTTTTATTCAGTACCGATTCAGGACTTTATGAATTTCTTCTGCCAACTCAAAAAAGAGAAAATGAGGCAAATGTCAAGGATTACCGCCTCGACGTGTTTGTGCAAGCTATGGTGCACATATAGAGATTTATTAATGGATAATAACAACAAGAACAAACAAACAAACAAAAAAATCCTTCAATATATACTATTAATATTGTATCCGTTCATTTTGTGATTGTAGCAAAAGCCTGAAATTCTAAGGAGACTTTGCGGTTACTATATATCTTTATGTAAGACTGTGCGAGTCTCGCAATAGAAGCATAAGAAATTTGCATTTAACTAATTTCTTTCTGAGGCCTTCAGTAAATTTCTAAGATCGGTAGTATTTACTTTTTAAGTCAAAAAAAAAAAAAAAAATTACCTTAAATATTTCAAGATAGTCAATTGTAGATAGATTCTTAACTAGTTTCAAAGGCAAAAATGATTGCAGAATGAACAGGAACACAAGTTGTATTCAATAACACATGCAAACTACTGTGTAATGCTTATTAAAATTTGCTTTATGAAAAAATATGAGAATAAACTTATTCATTTTATGATATCAAGGCTTTAAAGCCCTTCAAAGATGAAAATCCTAGATGCGACACTAAGTAATCTCATGTTGTTTGGCCAGTGTTTCAGAATGAAATATTTTACATCTAAGTTTTGTAAATTTTTAGAAGTCCTAAACAATAATTTGTAAGCTATAATTCTTAATGTTTAAATTCATTGTTTACCATTTATATCTAAATAATTGACAAAGCATACTTGTTTTTTAAAAATAAGGGAAATTACGAAAATTGTTTATCATTATTATAATTTAAATCATATTAATTACAGGCACGGATGAAATAAAATGCTTCATATTTTAGAATGTTCAATTTTCTGCTTAAAAAGTAAAAAAGGCACAGACAATTCCAAAAATAAACAATTTTTATTGTGTCGCAATATATGTAAACATCTAAACAGAGCTATTAAATTGTAAACAAACAAACAATGTCAAGATGTGTAAACAATTATTTTCACTTTCGCAGACAGCGATTTTATTTTATTTTTGTTTTTATATATATGTACGTATATATAAGATCGCGTGTAGGAAAATTGTTGTGCTTTACGAGATTTGGGAGTTGGTTTTTTTGCCGCGGGCATGCTGCATAATTGTGAATTGTATTTGCTGTGAATATATATATATATACAAAATATGCAGTGGAACTTGCATAATGTGACCACCTTTGGGACAGGCTAAAATGGTCACTATATAGAGGTAGTCACTTTATGGAGTGTCTTTCAAAATGACATATTAAAATATTGTCATCTCAAAAAATAAAATATAAATAATGAAAAATGCACTTTATTAAGTAATTAACTGATTAATCTATATTAATAAAATCCGTGCGCCTCTGTCTGACTGTCTGCTTGAAGCCGATTACAGTTCGCAACGCGGGCGAGTTGGAAGTCGCGAGAGGTGTCTTTCGATTCGAAAAATTCCGAGAAAGTCATTTCGGGCATTTTCGAGACCGTGGGGCCAAAATTAAAAAAGTTATGAATTAAAAACCGGTCGAGAATCGGAACGGAAAACGTCTAATTTCCCAAACGGGGCTCAAACGGAGCTCTGGGGCAGAACACTGCGCCACCTTGCGGTGAAGAACCTGAACTTTCCCCCTTTGGCTAAAAGAAGAAGCAACCGAAAACCTCTTTTTTCTCCTGGGAAAACGACTTTTTCTTTCGTTTCGGTTCTTTGAAAAAGAATTAATTAATTGGTAAAAAATGTTAAACACGGTTTATTTTCATACTTTTTCTTTTTGGTAGCATACACGAATATTGTGTAACCTAAGATTTACGCGATTAATACTAATTTCTGTTAGTACAAACGGAAAACGAGCTGCCAAAATTATTTGTTAGTTATGTTGTTTGTGATATTAATGAAATTACTTATTTCTTTTTAATAGTAGTCTTTTGCAGTTTTTAATACCGAAAACTTTTTTTTGCGCGTTTTTTCTTAAACCATCATGCAGACAGTTTTAAAGTAGAAAAAAACTAGTTTTTAAAGTAGAAAAAAACTGATTACATATTCAAAATCTGCGTAAAAGTCTGCTTCTGATGAACCAAAAAACACGAGAAAATGTCTTATGGGCGTGCAGCGTCAACCGTGCAAAACCAAATATTTTTAATGGGACGATGGCGACCATGGCGCGTAGCGCCGGTGGGTGGTAGGCTTGTGGGCCGGCTTCGCACGGTGGGCGCGTAGCGCCCACTGTGCGAAATCACATATTTTTAACGGGATAATGGGCGCATAACAACCATAGCTCTTTAATTTACTTTTTTTTGTGCTTGAGGATTCGAACACCAAGACTTGCTTATTAAATGAATTTTTTTGCTTATTATATACTGCTTAATATCGAGGTTCGTTTGGAAAAAGTGGCCCAGCTAGCGGGCGTAGCTCGCTAGTTAACAATAATAACTGATTTATTAATTTAAAATATGCGAAATAAAGGTTAATTAACTTAAAACTCACAATATTTCTTTTGAATACAGTTAAATTCTGTAGTAATTGATTTAAATAATTCATACCGACAAGATACTCAGTAATTTATATGCAGTTTTATTTTCATTGTAATTGCATAAAAGTAATGTTTCTATGACAGGCAAAATAAAATTTCCAGTAAAAATCCCCTTAGACAAGTGCAGATATCATTACAACAAGAGACAAATCGATCTCTTTATTCATTAAGCAAATAGTAATTTTAAGAGATAAATTCTTGTACTTCTTTAATGGATCAAAATAAAATTTCAGAAAATTACCACTTTAGACTTTTTAGTTTGAAAATTTTCAGCATGCAGAAAAATGGATGGTCACATTTTACAGGTTCAAATAACATTAACAGAAACAGGCTAACTGGTCACTTTACACAGGTAGACACATTAGGGTGGTCACATTACGGGACAATTCTCATATTATTTTATATGAACGCAAGTAAAATTTTCGAAAAACGGTCACTTTAGCCAGGTGGCCACTTTACCAAGGTGGTCTCTTTAGCAGGTTCCACTGTATATATATATATATATATATATATATATATATATATATATATATATATATATATATATATATATATATACATATATATAAAATTATAACGGATATAGAGTTGAAAATTTCCATGGCATAGCGAATTTGTTTCTTTAGAACTCTTTTGAAAGTAATTATTATATTTCAAAAGATAGTGAGGGATATGTATATTCATTTGTTTTCTGAATGTTTGAGTTTTTTAATCTATTCTTCTTATAAATGAAATATTTTTTTATAAATAAATGATATGCTTGTAACTAACATGTAGCATTTAAAAAAGTTATCTTTTCTTTTTCTTTTTTTTTTTTTTTTTTAGAAAATTGCATTTTATTAACTTATTATCTTAAGGAGTTAAGTAAAAATCAAAACACGCGTTTAGTAAAAATATGCATGTATTAAGTATTTTTTATGTTATATATAAACAAAAAATGTTTATTGTAAGTGATAAAAATATTTTAACATTTTATCTTAACAAACAAATTAAATGGTTTTAAATATTATGCTAAATCATTTTCATTCAAGGCCTGAAGATGTGATCTGTACCGTTAAGCAGCTTGCGAAAGAAAAAAAGCAATGATAGGTTATTATCGGAAGCATAAAATAAAGAAGTAGTAGTACGTAAAACCTACCCCTTCTTAAAAATATAGATACATGCATTTAAAATTCATTTATAAACATATTTATTTTCCCACATCTTTATTAAGACTGAAAAAAAGCCTGGGTGTTTATATCTTAAGAAATAATAATTGCGTAAAACAGCAATATTAATTACATTTACAAGCCAAATCCTCCAAATTTAATGTTAACGTATGAGACTGAATTATAATCTCTCGAATGAGGATACATTGCATGTGGAAATAGCTAGCAATGGGGCAATTTTCAAACTCATAGTGAGTACTACCACTTATGAGGTTACTATGAGAAATATCCCTACTTTATAAAAAAATAATAATAATAAATCATATCTAAGGTATGTTAGTACAGTAAGATTCATTTATTTTTTAAAAAAATTAATTATTTCTACAATCTTTGGGATTTCTAAAAATTAAAAGCATGCTTTGAACAAGAAAATTTATTTTCAAAGATGTGCCTTGCTTTTATACAGTAATAATTTGTAATCATCTTGATTTTACTAATAAGTAAAATTTTTAATTCAGATATGTTTATGTAAATCAAGTCTCCCAATAAATAAATAAATAAATAAAAAGAGAATTGGAGGCATGATATTAGAATTTCGAACATGTTAAACCGTTGCACTCGACAGCATCGTTGACTCCTCACCTGTTGAGTAATAAAAAAAATTTTTCTGAAAATAATCTCTGTTATTCACCAGTCATAATAGGATATTTTCTAGGGAAATCTACTCGAAAGAAAATGTTTTATAAATTGTGGTAACATTGAAGATAAAAAAAGAAAAAAGTTGACAAACCTTGTCTGTCATCAAAGAGAAAATTGTGTCATTCACAGTAATGTGTAAAAGTGTAACGACGATAAAACAGTTTGCTGTTTCTTACTCTTATTTCAGCTACCGTTTAATAAAGAAGTAGTAGCACGTCAACCTACTAAATGTTGGTTATATGCATTTCTGTATTATAATACCTTAGACAATTAAAAATATCTAACACGTTTGCATGACAAAAATAACCAAGTATCTAATTTAAAGATGATATGTAAAAATACTTTACACTTTAGTAATATTTTACTTTTAATATATATATATACATGTAAAAACATCTTAATAAAAATAATCTACTAGATGATACAATCCGGACATCCCGGCTTAGATAAAAATCACGTGCTCGTGACGTCTTAATTTACTTTTATATTTCAACAGAATAATAGGTTTACTATAATTTGTGACTCGTGTTAGCCAATATGCACGTCAAGATACATTGCCATTATAGTTATCCTTTTACGCAAATAACTATGTTTTACCATGGTACTCCATTGTAAAATTTGGTATTTTTTTTAATTTAATGCTTGAAAAATGGCACAGTAATTAGATTTGAAATTTATATCTAGAAAAATACAATTTTTTACCTTTGTAACGCGGTTAGTCAAAGAATTTTCTGGCAAATATTTTTAAATACTTTTCGAGCTATTAATTTTTTTAACAACTTGAAATGTTTCATTTTCTGAGATAAATCTGGGCCAACGATTAACGAGAAAACAAGTTGTCAGTGACGCATAACTTTATAGTAACAAAGGCTAAGGAAATCTCAATATGTTAAGAATCATAGACATTTTAAAGAACACCACCAACAGCATCAAAATTCAACAAAAAGGATTTAATCATTAAATGGAACAAAATGGAATAAAGAAGTATTGTGACGGAAAATTAAAAAGAAGGCAACGTATGATTGTTTAAATGTCAACACATGCACACAACACAACACATGCACAAAACACATGCACATGTCGCAAAAAATGCATTATTTCTTATAACAGACTAGCAAATTTTGCGCTATAATCAGGTTTCATACGAGTCAGGGAACTTACAGACCAGAAAATTCTTCGGTACTAGTAGTATTTTCTTATAAAAAGTACATCCTAAAATAAGGTGAAAGTTTGCACGTCCAACTGAAATTTATTTTTGTATAAAGAAAATACTGATATTTAAGAAAGAAAATTCACTGAAGCGTAAGGATAATGCATTGGATTAATTTAAAATGGTTTTATAAATTAAAGAAAATACAATAACATTAAAAGAAAAAATGCATTCATAATATTTGAGAAAAATTGATATGCTAATTTAAAAGCTGTAGTGCAATCTCATATAAGAGACGAAACAAACATTCAAAATGTTTAATTGTTACAGTTACAGTAAAGATTTAATGCAGACAATTACGTGATTTATAGAAATTGAATAAAATATAAAAAGAAAAATTAAGTATAATTATGTTTATTTAATTTAATGACAGTCTATTTGAAAAAAAAAAATTATGCTTTAAAGTTTAAAGGCGATATGGCATCAATATTCTATATACAGGGTGAGTCATAAATATCGAAACAATAGGCTATCTCCTTAAATATTGCCTCTAGATCCATACTTCCAATTGCAAAAATTCTTAAAAAAAGGTGTATTTTCTGATAAGATACTTTGCAACTCCATGGTGGGTCTATTTGAAAAAATACGAAAATTAAATTTTTACACGGCCCCCGTAGAGCAAAATTCCCAATTAGGAATCTATTCCTTATCCATTCCTAAATTGAACAAAAAAATTTCATCTCCGTATCTGAAAATCTGACAGAGATATTAAAATCCAAAATTCTCCAAAATTCGTGACTTAAGCACTTTAACATGCCTATAAACGAAGAATGTTTGACCCAATTTCAAAGCAAATGAGGGAACGTCCACAAATTGTCCGTATTAAATATCGATTCAAGACCGTGCCTCTTATTTGGACATAATAAAGCAGCGTATTGATTTAAGTCAAAACTTGTTTTCAAAATATATAGATCGTTAGTATTGGAGGTCTGCATGGATCGAAATACCTAGGTCCGGCCCCAAACCGACCCATAGGGAAAAAAAATTCTGCCAGGCATGGGAAAATGTTAAAATCATAATCCGGACCAGCCTGGAAAACAGTTTAAATCATAGCCCGGCTCAGCCGCGAATTTCTACATAGTTTTTTACTTCAGTGTAGTTAAAAATTGTTTAGATGGGAGGAGTTCTGACCAAAAATATTTATAGCTTTTCGTTTTTTATATTTATACTTTTTATTATTAAAAGAACCGCCAAAGGCTGTGATACATTTATTTTATCAAGTCAACCTCTGTTTATATCTAAATGTTTCAGTAATATTTTAATATCGCTAATCCATATCCCGTGCGTTGGAGACTTTGAAAAATGTTATACAGTAAAAACTTTTAAGACGGAATCACATAGGAAAGAAAAAATACGTAATAGACAAATGCCCTTCCTAGGAGGGTTAAATTGAGTTTGTTTTTTCTCAGGTGTTATTGTATTCATTTTGCATGGATCAACACATTTTCTGTTTAAGACAGAATTCCGTCATAGGCAGTTTTTTTTTAGGTTTTATTGTGTTTAATTTTTTAGCATTTAAATATACTATTCTTAAAAAAATAAATTTTGAAGTTTTTTTTTTTTTTTTGGTAAAATAAAAGCAATTTCAAAATCTATGTGGTTTTCGTAAAAATTTTGATTGAACCAAATTTTATTTATTTTATGCACGATTAGGTCAGTCAGAGACAGTGATTTTAATATGGGTTGTTCGAAACCGGGATTGAAAATTTCGTCAAGTGCAGACCTTATTAAAAGTTAAGAATTGTTAAAGAAAAAAGTACAAACTTGAATTATGTCATTTTTAACTATTTTACATTAGTTTTGTTTCGGGAAAAATGGAAAAATTATTTACTTTTGAAAATAAGATTTTTTTTTAAAGTTATATTATTTTTTTAACAAATATTTTTAATAGTTCTAAAATTAATATTGAAAAACAAAAACCCCGAAACAAAAATAAAATCAAATTTTCATCTTTAATTAAATGGGAAGAAAGTGAAATCCGATAAATAATGTTTGGAGAAATAACGATTTTATATTATCCCATCTAAAGCAGTACTAACCATATGAGATTTTAATAAATTTCATGAGAAATTTTAGGATGTGATTTTCTTAGCAAATTATATGGCTAATCATCACAAAAAAAGAAAAAAAAATCAAAATTCAACCCAAAAGATAAATTTTTTACACGTTTCCTAGATCAGTTAAAGTAACATTGTCTTTTGAATTGCGCGCATTTCAATTTGCTTCTAATCCCTTAAAACCTGATGAAATATTCAAACGGCTATAACTTTGAGTGTTTTGAAGATATGAAGATGCAGCTTTTTGTGTATTATTCAGGACTGGATAAGGAAAGTTTTCCTAATTGGAATTTTTATCCTACAGGGGCCGTATAAAAAGTTAATTTTCGTACTTTTTCAAATAGACCCCCAATGAAGTTGTAACTTATCTTATTAAAAAGTTTACCTTTTTTAATGAATTTTTGCAGTTGGAACTATGGGTCTAGGGGCAATATTTAAGGAGATAGCCTATTGTGTCGATATTTATGACTCACCCTGTATATAAATTTAATTGAACATTATTACACTGTTTTTCTTAAATCCATGGATATATAAGTAGTTTTATACTTAAATTATTTCTGGTAACATGTGGAAATGATTTCTAGCACCTTTTAAAATTTGTTGTGTCATTACTGATTTTATTAATTATTCAAGAGTTAAATGCTTCCTTTAATGATTTTTTTAAATCTCTTGTTATTTTTGGCTCCTTTTTTCTGGGTTCACTGTGTGAGACAGTTTAAATTCTGTAATTTTTAGCTTGTAGCCAAAGCAAGGATGAAATCGTAGATGTTATTGCGGAGCTTAAGGTAATTTGGGCTTGACAATTTTGCCTTGGTTCCACAAATATTTTTAAAAATTCTTTGATATACAGATATACAGTGTTTTACTGTATTTTGAATTTCTTGTTTTTCTTTATATAATAATGCGTTTTGAAACGTTTATAAAAGATTCTAATTTTTTATATGCATTTTAGCAATTTTAAATGATCACTTGTGTTAATTTATAATGGTTGTATGCATACATATATGTACAGCTCAATTCTATTGTAACATTTGATAATCGATTATTGTTTTCTAAATTATGTAGAAAAATTACTATTAAAGCTAAAACAAATTTGTAAAATCTAAATTATTTCGTTTTAAGCTCTTAATACTCAAATATCTGCAGATTATTTCAATTCCTACTTTACTCACAAAATTGCATTCCAAAATTCTGCAATTGATTTAACAAGCATATTTTCTGTCTTCGTTGAAGTGTAAAATTTATCAAAACGATCATTTATAAAAAAAAGTAATTTTGTGTTCTTAACAACACTAAGCAATGAAAAATAATAATAATAATTTTTTAATTAATTTCTGAAATAGAAAAAACAAAAAAAAGGGCATTTTCATATGTAATTGACGTAACTTTTATTGCATAACTGATGTAACATTATCACTTTACAAAGAAAATAATAGTTGTTAACTTAGTTTGGAAAAGCAATTTACAATGCCTTCTAATTAGTATTTATTTATTTATTTATTTATTATTATTTTTTTACAGAACATAAAAAAAATCAAGCTTTCCAATCATAACCATTAAATTAAATACATTATTAATATTATTTTTCTCTCTGAAATGAGACTTTTTCTGTGAAATTGCCGTATGCTATACATTCTGGCGTATAGCGCATACCTACATTTTAAGTAGATATATTTTAGATATATTCCCCCCCCCCTTTTTATTTTTATTTTTATTCTTTTATTTTATTTTATTTATTTATTTTTTTTTTTTTTTTGGCAAAGGAACTTTCATGAGTCTGTAGCACAAAAAATACTAAAGAATAATGAAAAGTAAACTAACAAGTATTTTTTATATTATATGATAGGAGACGCTATTTGTTAAAATGATCAACGTGCATTTTAATTATAATGTAGAAGTTCTAGTTTTTAAAAATATGTTTATTTATTTATCAATATTATTATTATTTTAATCCTGCGTTAGGTGCGAGAATATTTGCTATGTATTTAGTCGCGCGGTATGCATATGTCATCCATTTTTAATCTGTTGTTTTCGCATTTTTTAAAAAGAATAGTACTGAAGCAATATTCCAAAACAACGAAATACTCATTCAAAATTCATATTTTAAAGTTACAACTTTTACGAAGAATAAAATTATGAAGAAGAGGAAGGGGATAAATACTACAACCTTTTACAAATTTTTAAACAATTACGCGAAAAGTTTATAATCGTTAAATAATAACAAGAAAAGTTATTTTACAAATATTTTTTTTTTGTAAAGATTTTTCTTATTATTTGGCGTGCGTCACTTGCGCCCAACCCTACATTATATTTAATTTAGCGTAGATTTTAATGTAATTTCATTTAAATAACTAGCGATAACGCGAAAATTCATTTAAATAACTATCATATAACGCGCACTTGTAAATTTCGACCCATTACAAGCCAGACGAAAATCTATTTCTTAAAAACAGCAAACTCGCATGTCTTGAAGTTCGATACATCGTTTTATTTCATTGATTTTCAAAGAGAAATAATTTAAGAATGAATAAAAAAAAATATATTCTTGTAATGAATTTTAGCATAGTTTAAAAAAATTATGCATGTGAAATGCCGCTTAATGGAAGGCACACATACACGCAAGTACACACTCAAGCAATCAATTTTATGCGTTTTCAGTCACTGGCAAACATCTAAATTTGGTTTTTAAATACTCACTCAATTAAAAAAAAATCTAAACTTATCCTATCTTTTATTCATTATAAAAACACACAAGCTGTCAAATGTAACACGCAAGGGATATTTAAACTTAATGAAGATAATTAGGATTATGTTACGCTGAATTTAAGAAAAAAAAGATCTTGTCATCCTCCATTCATTAAACTCGGATAAATTCTCTTCTGTATTTCAGCCGTTACAAAGCCGTTGACGTATACGTCATTGGATGAAAACTTTGTTAATGTTATGTAATGTTATTAAAACAGTTTTTATAATTTCTTTTTTTTTCCTTGGACAATTTGATTTTTTGCGATGTGTAATGTCTGACATTTCTCAAGCGTAAAAGAAAAATCGTTAGCAATAGGAGTCAGGTTGTTGAAGTCATGTTTAGCTCGTTATGACTGCATATTTTAATATTCACAGCATAGAAATTTAATTACATGTATTATACCTATACAAACAGTTTAAAGTATGGATTTTTCAAGATACTTTTTTCATGCATTTTATAAAATTAGTCGATAAAAATGAATACAGATGTTTGTGTGCTTGTCAGCTATTTTTGGATGAGGCTGTGCAAAGCAGAGCTATACGATTTTGCTGGAAGTTAAGTACTTGTATGTCGGACATTATGTACCTCAAAGACAATTTTTAAATATTTGTATTATGTTTCTTAAACTAAATTTTTATGCGATTTTTCTTCTTTCTTATGACATTTTTGCAGTGATTTTTTTTTCATATTAGTCATAGAAATCCTATTTCAGTCTTTCAACCCATTATAGCAAATTTTGTGATATTCTTAACAAAATTCACTTACATCCCTATGCTTTATATCTTTATTTTGTATCTCTATATTTTAAATCATGTATGGTAGAAAACTTCGACAATCGTTCAAAATTTTAGAAAACAACAACAAAAAAAAATTGCCAAATAATAATAATAACAATAATGATAATAATAATAATCATCTTCGATGCATTGTTTCGGAAAAGGAACCGCTATCTTAAAGTAAAATTTTTACTTCCATGAATTGGAATTACGCTAAATTGCTTTGTATAGCGAGGAGGCAAGGTTGCTTTTTCAACTTTTCAACTTTATTTTTCGGATGCGAACTGATAGTTTGATTTATACTTTTATGTTAATCTACCTGATTCGAAAGAAGTAAAAATTTTGCTCTGGTGCCACGAGACGAAATATGCTTGGCGTTAAAAATAAAAAATATCGCTAATTTTAAATTGTGAGTTAAAAATATGAAATTCTAATAAATCGAAAACTAATTGCCCGATTTCAATAAAGGCTTTTAATCTTTTTTTTTTTTTTTTTTTTTTTTTTTTTTTTTTTTTTTTTTTTTTATATATAAAGAAGATAAGAATGATAAGGTTACATAAAGCACACAGTAGAGAGTGCTATTTTTCAATTATTTATGTTTTCCCCAGCAACTATTGATCAAAAATTAAAGTGTAATATAAATTAAAGTGTAATATAGCTAAATGTTGGAAATTAAATCGTTAATACAGTAATTACTATAATTAGAGTTCCTTGCATTTTCTGTGTGGTGCTACAAACCTTGCGTCATGAAGCGCCTCTAATTATATTATTTTTTCTTTATATGCATTTAAAAATTAAAACATTCAGCTAAACTAAATTTTTTTAAAAGATATATTTGAGAAATATAAAAACTTTAAGCCATATTATTTAATATACTCTATTTATATTAAGAACAAGAAAACTATCTACGACTGTACAATATATTTTTTCAACGACAATTATTGAAAGATACCCATCTTTGTTAGTCTCTTGCTAAAGTATTAATAAATTTATTTATTTCATATGTTTGATGATGGTAATTTAGGATGAGATTTAGAGCATGGATAACAACGGGTGTATAGCATAATATGCATACGATAATATTTTAAAGGATTTTTTTTTAATATTAAAAAAGGAAGTATGAAATTTGGAAAATCTAAATCAAAAATTAAAAAATAACCTCATTGCTTGTTCTTGAACCTCTCATTGGAGATTACCTATAGAAGAATACCTTTGTGTGAAATTTTGAGACGTATACTTCTCTTCTTTGAACCACTTTGCTTATAGTCACATGAAATGAACTCTTTTATTATTGTAAACGTGTAAAAAAATTAATAATTTCTTTAAAAATTCATCGATCTTAAAAATAATTATTTTTGTAAAGATTCAGAATTGATACTCTGCTCTGAATTAAATCCATAAAATACAAAGTAAGCTTTTTTTTATTAAATGGATAACATAAACATATGAGATATCTGCACAAATATCTTATCTAAAAATAAAGAAAGAAAGAGCCATGTAGTATTAAATAAAGAAGATAATTATTTAAAAATAATTCAATTTTAACTTGAAACTTGATCTGAATTCAGTTTAATATTGGTGATGTAAAACTTTTTTTTTTTTAAATGAAAGATTAAATTGAAAAGTTAATTATTTTTTAATTTCAAGTATATTTATCTTATATATGTATAAATATTGCTTACTATAAACTTACAGTTGTTCAATAAATATGAAAAGAAAAGCCAATTTGCTATTTTAAAAAATCGTTTCAACGTTAATCACAATAGTGGAATTTTCAAGACAAAGATTCTGTTTAGATTTAGATTTGTTTTTGAAAATGCATGACAAATTTTCGAGATTTGAAAAATGTTGTACGTTAAAAAGGAATGGATGTATTTTTATTGGGATAGGGAATGTTACTTGGAATACATTCTGTAACTTTCTTTATAGCATTTGCTATTAAGTCCTTGATGAATATCCGTCAGATATCTTGATTATGCTTTTGGCAATTTTTCGGTGGCACCATTAGTAAACAAAGATTCGTACATCCTTCCATTATCATTTATGAATCTCCGAATACCCTGTGACCTACATTGATAATAAGCATACGACCAAAGGGTTTATTCAAAGCAGCAGCTATAACTTCCTGAAAGTTCACCTCAATCCATCAGCGACATTTAATGTGGACTAGTTAATTTATCCCTTCTATCTGTTACGCTACATACATCTGAAAATTGATTCTCATTTTTTAAAAAGTAAAAAAAAAAAAAAAAAAAAAAAAAAGCGAAACGAAAGAAATGCAGGAGGATTTGCAAAGCAGAACTCCCAAACGCCAAATCAACACTATTATGTGCTGAAAAATAATTTTCCAGTGAAAGAAAATATAGATATTGGTTTTTCTTTCTATTTCAGAATCACCTGTCTCTGTAAAATGTTTGTCATTGGTGCATTTGAAATAAATTCGAATATGTCTGTTTGATAAAAGTTAATAAGAAATTATCACAAAATTGTGGATTTCTACAAATCATGGCAATGTTCAATATCATCGTTGCTTACATTTCAAAATTCTTTATCCCAAGTCTATGAGATGAAAGCCATTGTCTTATGTTCCAGACTTATTTAGTTAGTCGGAACTTGTCACAGCGAATGGCAGTTGAAAGATTTGGGCCATTCACATTAAAGTTGTACGGAACACAAAAATCTTTTTATAAAATAATTTTTAAAAAATCACCCTTTTTTTAACCTTTTTAGTTAAAAAAATACTTTATGGTTTTAGAATAGATTGAAATAACCCATTAATTTATGAAAAGATAAATCGCTTTTTTATGTTATACTGTTTACGCTTAGAATGTCTTATAGGAGCTAAATGCATTTGATGAATGACTTCAGAAGATTTGTTTTTTTTTTTTTTTTTTCAAGATTTTTCATAATGGATACATGTTAACTTTATATGAAAGATAAATATACTAGACTTTGTAAAATGTTTTTCATTTACATATTTTTTCAATTGCTTTCTGGATTTTTAATTTTAAGAGAAAATTTTAAAAATATGTATCTTGTAAGTAAAAGTATTCACAAATGAAAAAAAATTTTTTTTAATAGATATTTTTTAACACCCTAGGCAGATTAACCTTTTTTTCCTTATATATTATTGCTAAAATAATCTGGGGGACAAGTTGTAGAGCTTTCGTAACATGCCTAAGCTTCATCTAGATTTCTGTGAAAATACAAGTGTTTGACACGAATTTACAAGTGTAATCAAAAGAGGTAAAATTATATTATTGAAAACAAAACCATCATAAATCAAAATTTTCAATGAAATTAAATTAATCAAAGGTAATGTAATAAGAAAATATTTCAAAAGCGAAAAAATTAGATAAACAAAAAGTAATTTCAAAATCATTAATAAGGAAATGAATGAAGAAAACAATAATAATAATGAAGAAAGATTAAAAATTGTACAACAATAAATGGCACCGAAAACAACACGATTAAAAAGTATGAATGTAATGTACATAAATAGACAGCAGAAGATTGTTTTCACATTATTTTAAGCAAAAGCTTTATAGAAGTTTTCAAATCATATCAAATCTCGCACATTGTTAGATTTTCTTTGAAATCAATAAATCATTTCCCGCTATTTCAGCACGAATTACAAATTTTGGAAAAAGAAAAAAAAGAACAAAAAATCACCCCTTTCTTGTTCAAAAGAGAGAAAACTCTAAGAAACCCACAGCATACAATTGCTGATCTAGTACTTAAAAAAAAAAAAAAAATAATGATAATAAATAAAATAAAAGAGCAGAACAGGGAAAGTGAATCTGTTTTCGTGATTTGCATTTTCTTTATTATCTAAACTGTTTGCGAAGAAATACTATACCAGCACAAATTTAAGTAACGAGTTTTTAGTTTTGGTGTAGCTTGGGGATTTCAGCTAAATAAAAGTTTCAAATTTGCTAATTTTACACTATTATAATATCTATATCAATTTAAAGAAATGTTTTTTGTTTCTTTCTGTGTATCTGCCTCTCCGTTTGTTGGCAATGAAATAGGAAAATCAACCGCACTCTGTAAATTTCATTTTGATGGATAAACTAAGACAAATTCCACTAAACTCGAAGCTCATATTTTTGATTTTTTTTTTAATTCGAATATATATATATTTTTTTATTCCGTTCAATGGAACAGTGATTATATTTCCCGATCTTCCAAATTCTTCGGACCCTCTCAGAAAAGTGATTAAAATCCTTTTTGCCTGACATAGAAAATTGTATGCCCTTTTCAATAAAATTTATTTGGGATTTCTTAACAGTGATTTTTGAATTTCAGTCGATCATTTAAGCCTATAATTTGCCAAAAATGAAGCGTTTGTTTTCATCAATTTCTATTTGATACTTTATCCATCCCATTTTCTATTTTATACTCCCGAAAGCAGTAGACTTGTTTTTTGGGATCAATTAAAAATATATATGTATATAGGAATAATCTTTTTTAATCAATTATTATAGATAACAAGGCTATTGATTTTATCCTTGAAACAGAGTGAAGAAAGAGAGGAAAATAATTCCAGCATGATTTCCTAAATGACTTTCTTTACAAAAACTGCTACCATAAAAACGCACGTGAACTCGCGATCGGAATTTTATTATCATTATCATTATTAATCGACGCGTGGAAAAAAGCGATGTTCATTTGGAACAACTCACTAGCGAAGCGAAATATATTTAACGTAAATCACAGAAAACAGTATGGTTAGCTGAAGTGATGAATTCAGACACTTTTCTCAGGGTGACACATAGACATTATGGAGTTCCGGGGAGAAAACTGCACTCTGACCATTGAATGCACAAAATCTCAAATCTTCGAGGGGAGGGGAATTGTCTCCGGGCCACATTCTAAATTGATCATTACTTAGTTGGTCTGAATCGAGAAACGGTAGGTTGGTTTGTGTTTTCAATTCATCGCTGGAAAGAGAAGTCTTGAGATTTAATGCTTTTTAATGCTCTAGATGTGAAATCTCCCCCCGGAACAACACAGTTCTTGCTTCCCCACCTCCGGAGTTCCAGAAATCCCTTTTTGAAGAAAATATGTAAATTTAAAATTGAATTTACGAACATTTACAATTATTTTCTCGGGTCTGGGAAACGCCTTAATAGATCCACCAACTGAAAGCAGATTAACCCATTAACGCCCAAATTATTTTCTACATTAAAAATGAAATTTTGGGTTTCTCACCACTTTTAAAAGTAAATTAACTTTTATCTTAATTTATTGAGAAATTTGTCTCGTGAAAAATAATGTTTATTTATCTTCCAATTTACTGGTGTGAAAAGCTTTATTGCCTTTTTTATAATCGTCCCTAAAAAGGGACGCTAGGCACTAATGGGTTAAGAATACGATGATTTCACAAAATTCACTCTGAAATCAAAACTACATAAAATTTAAACTCAAAGCAAAATTATATTCTTCATTTATTGTGTAAATAAGAAATAGTTTAATAGAAAATTCATTAAAATGAACTATTAAAATGTATTAAAGTGTACTATTCTAGAATAAATAATTAGTTTATATGAAGATGATGCCAAGATATTTAAAAAATATATCCCTTTTAATGGAGCCTCATTGAAAATATTAACGTTTCATTTTTAGAAATAAAAGACAGTGTAGACATTTTTTTTTTCAGAAAGCTTTGAAATATCCGGTTTATCATTAAGATATTTTCTGAGTAATTCCAACTAACTTGTAACGCAAAACTATAAAATAAAAAAGGTTTTTTTTTAAAAAAAGGCCGAGAGAAAAAATCACACAGAAAATTTCATTTTAACCTAAACTTATTAATATCATTATTGTTATTATTCGAAAGCCTAGCACTTGACATTATCACTTTTAAATGTTTTCGGACATTCAGATAATAATAAGTACTATTCTTGACTTATTGAAAACAAAGTTTGGCGATAAATTGATTTTGGGAAATAAAGTTGCTCAATCGGCATCCAAAGTCGTGCAATTTAACTAACTCTGCCTAATTCAAAGGTACTAAATGTATAATGGTAATGCAACGGTTTTCAGCCAGTGTGACGCCACACGCCAGTATGATTTAAAAAAAAAAAAAAAAAAAAAAAAAAAAAAAAAAAAAAAAAAAACCCTTAGACGTAACGCAAAATTTGTCAGTTAAGTTGAAACATGATTTCACAAATTAACACCAGTATCGTTACTTTAGCATTCAAGATTACATATTATGCAATTACTTTGTAATGAGATTTAATGTCACAAAGTTGCATGGCTATTTTCTTGTGAGTTACATATATGTATAAGAAGTATATAGACTTCTTATAGAAAAAAGCCTGACATCTTTGGATAAATTAATACGTTTAGAGAAAAAAACATCAATATTTATCTGATGAACAAGTTTGCAATATAAAACATAATAGAAGTGTCTGAGCATGTGATGTGATGCAGTCAAGATAAAAATTCTTAATATAAATTTTACAAACTCTACATTTATGTTTCTTCATAATCATAATTCTAATTATTTAACCATGGGTTTAAGTATGCCATAAGGTAAGAAATATTGAGTGTGTCAACCAACTGAGTGTGTTATTCGAGAAATGGACCCAGCAGTGACGCAAAATTGGACAACTGGAATGCACTGCATCATTAGAAAGGTTTTTTTTTTCCGAAATCAATTTAAAATAAATTGATCTAATAAATAATTTAAAAAAATGGCCATAAATTGATCTTTCATCTCAATAATAATAATAATAATAATAATAAAATTAAAAATACAAATTAAAATAATAATAATAAATAAATAAATAGAAAAAAATAAAAAAATAAAACCATTTTCAAAATAGTTTTAAAATGGTATTTAACAAATTACAACAACCATTTGGAAAATGATTTTTTCAAAGACTAAAATTTTAGACTTATAAAAAAGTTCTCTCTATATATAATACATAAAATCCTCTCTTTTTGTATCCAGGACATGTTTATTTTACAGTTATAATTATATAAATGTGAAGAGGTTAGCATTTGATCAAATGATAAAATGATCAAATTTGATCAAATGATAATCTCGAAGAGATTGTCATTTATACAGTCATTTTCATCCTAAAGGATTTATTATTTTTTGTAAAAACAAAATAAAGAGGTGATAGTATTTCTTCCTTTCTGAATTCAATCGATTTCTAAAGTAGTTATATCTACCCTATCTATATTATAAAAAAGAAACATATCTGTGCGTAACACGCACGTCCTTATGCGAATGGCAACACTTTAAAATTTTAAATGAAATTTCCACTTTACAATTTTCGGTATTTTACTTCTAAGCTTCGCACATTTGCAATTTTTAAAGTATCGTAAAGGGAGAAAACATACTTTTTAATGCAATTTGTTTGAAAGCTGTATCTCAATTTATTTTTTTTGAGTTATTATTATTATTATTTTGTTATTTATTTGCCATCGTGGCAACAGAAGTATCCCATTTCGGTTGTAAGTAAAAGGAAAACTGTAGATTATCGTATCTTTTTATTGACAAAATAAATAAATAAATAAAATGCGGATACCATTACTCCTCCCTTCCCCAATTTTTTTTTTTTTTTTTTTTTTTTTTTTTTTTTTTTTTTTTAGCATTGTGAGTTGCATGGGGCTTTAACATTGTCTTTGTTTAATATGTGGGAGATATTATACAGTTTTATTTTTTATTACTAAGATACATAAAGAAAAATCACTATGATTTTTCTACCGTGATCTTAAAAATCATACGAGCTTATCTAAAAAAAATAACATTTATGGTTTTTTTTTTTTTACATTTATGTATATATATATTTAAAGCTATTTATAATTTTGATTGGTCTAATTAACCGTTTATCTATTTCTGCATTTTTTTTATTTACAGTTAGAGGAATGGTAATAATTTTTTTAATAAGAATGCTAATAGGTCGTAAATTTAGCAATAAGCAACCATCATCAAATACAGATTTCAGTCAAGCTACATCATAAAAAATTTGGAGTATAACTTCGCTCGAGTTCTCATTTTTTCCCTTTTCAGAATACTGTTTCTTTAAAATAAATAAAATCTTAGATCCTATTTTTACAACAGTTAAATATTTTCATATTTGACAATGACCTCACGTTTTAAAAGGGCACAAAATCTGTCATCCCAGTGATGACACATGAAGTTTTACAATCCACTAGATTTATGAAAAAAAGGTAAATGCCCAGGAGAAGAGGGAATTACAATTGACCTTATCAAAGAAGCAGGAGAAGAATTTGAAAAAAGGCTATCCTTACTGTTTTCCAAATATCTCAAGAAGTCAGATGTATCAGAAGATTGGAATAATGCTGTGATGGTGCTACTTTATAAGAAAGGGAAGAAGGAAAACATTAAAAATTGCGTCTAATTTTCACCAAAGTTTTAACGTCAATACTTGAATCAGCTCTGGACGCAGCTCAACCTAGAGAACAAGCAGGATTCCGAAGTTTACTCAGCACAATGGATCATATCCAAACAGTAAAAGAGCTCATAGAAAAACATAAAGAATGTGATTTATCTCTGTGCCTTGCCTTTATTGATTATGAAAAAGCATTTGATTCCGTCTATATATCATCAGTAGTAGAATCTCTGGAGGACATTGGTATAGACAAACCTTACATCAATATCATAAAGAAGATATACAAGAAAGTAACAGCAACCATCCGTTTAGATAAAGTAATCAAAGATCAAGCTCGGAAGAGGAGTAAAAAATGGAGGCACCATTTCACCTAAGCTTTTGAGTGCTGCCTTAGAAAATATTTTCAAAAAGCTAGATTTTGAAAACAAAGGAATTCGAATAAATGAAGTCACCTCGGTCATTTAAGACACCTCGCTGACGACAATGGTAATTTTCAGCAACAGCTCTAAAGAATTGTAAAATATGCTAAAAGATCTTGCAGAAGCTAGCATTAATGTGGGATTACAAATAAATTTGGAAAAGACTAAGGTGATGTTCAATTCATTTACATGAAAGAAGAAAATTGTCTATAAGAATACTGAGATTAAAGAAGTGCAAAATTATGTGTACCTTGGACAGGAAATATCACCGAATAATAGTATCATGAATGGAATCAATAGAAGAATAAGAAATGGGTGGAGTGCTTTTGGGAAGAACAATATTATTCTGAAGAGTAATATGCCTCTTTGTTTGAAAAGAAAGGTGTTTTATAAATGTGTTTTGCTGCACTAATTTACGGGGCAGAAACATGGACACTAACAAAACGGATGATACGAAGACTACAAACAACACAGAGAAATATGGAAAGATGTATGCTAGGTATAACTAGAAGAGACAGAAAGAGGATAACCTGGATAAGAAATCAGACTAAAGTTTTGACATCATTGAAAGAATTAAACAGCTAAAACGGAAATGGGTGGGCACACTGCAAGAAGACAAGACAACAGATGGAGTACAAATATCCTACAGTGGTATCCCAGAGATGTAAAACGACAAAAAATACGACCTCAAGTAAGGTGGACTGAAGAAATCAGAAAATTGGCCAGTGTAAAATGGATGACGAAAACACTAAACAGGAAACATTGGGAAAATCTGGGGGAGACCTACATCCAGCAGTGGATTGAAAACGGTTGATTGTAATGATGATGATGTGATATAGACAAATATATAAAACCATTATAAACTAATACAAATTATCAACAACTAATGTGAATGTAATGAATGTATAAACATAATATAAATGATAAGGGAATTTATTCAAAGATATTACTTATAAGTTATGTTTGAAATTCTTAAATGATAGTTTTAGGTGATAATATTGTAGCTTCTAATGGAATTTCTTATGGATAGATATAAGATGACTACAAAAGTAGAAATCATATTGATAATACACTTAGATATTACGCAGCTGCAGCAATGAACAAAGTATATAAATATTTATAAGATTGTGAAATACATTAAGCTACCATTGTTATATATTTAAAAATATATGTAAGATACCATTAATGATAAGAAAAAACAGTTCAAAAAGAATTTTCGACATTCAGAATAAAAAGATACGAAAGTATGTCAAACAAAATTGTATTCATAATTAAATGCGCTTACGCAGCATAAAAAATTAAATGCTAATGTATAAACCATTGTAAACTAATAGAAATAATTAACGACTAATGTGAATGTGTAAATAATAAAGGAATTTATTCAAAGATATTAATTATAAATTATGTTTTGAATTTTTAAATGATACATTGATATGATAATATTGCAGCTTCTAATGAAATTTCTTATGAATAGGTATCAGATGA
The DNA here is from genome assembly GCA_964019185.1 of Maratus speculifer. NCBI lineage: Eukaryota > Metazoa > Arthropoda > Arachnida > Araneae > Salticidae > Maratus > Maratus speculifer. The sequence goes on along the minus strand of OZ025289.1, from coordinate 23,693,480 downwards.
TTACAAAAGAAGACATATACATATAGTATATATCTTTGAATAATAAAAATATTACAAATTTATTATTTAGCAAAAATGACAGTAGCAAAATGTAATTCTTATTAGTGTAGAAAAATTTAATTCTTATAGTAAAAAGGATATATATATATATATATATATATATATATATATATATATATATATATATATATATAATGAAACTAATAAATAAACCTAACAACGAATCTCAGTATGTTAAAAATCATAAGTATTTTTACAAGTTTGATAAAACTTACTAATAAATAAAATGTTAAAGTTTTAATCCAAAACAAATGTAGCAAAATAAAATTTTATATGATTAATTGAATCAAAACTGGAATACATATTTGCATCAAACGGTGATGGAAAAGTAAAAATCTACAAGGAAGTATCAAATCTTCAGCCAGCAAAATACCCATGCTTAAAAAAAAAAAAAAAAAAAAAAAAAAAAAAACACCACTTTATATGAAATACAGAATTCGGCGATGATTTTTATGTAGAATATATATATTAGTTAAACTTAAATAAATAATAAATGAATGAAGCACTAAACAAATATTTGTATATGAACTTATTCGAGTATTACCCCCAACATAAAAAGAACTTTGAATGCCTCGAAGTCAACTTACATTAAATAAATACCGGGCGAAATATACAAATTAATAAATGAATAACATAGAAAAAGTAAATGCTGAATCGCAAAATAATAATCATAATAATAATATTTTTTAGATGAATAGAAAATAGAAAAAGCAAAAAAATAAAGGTATGTATAACCGCTATGTATCACTAAAAAATAATAAAAATAAGGTCAAAGATACAAAGAGTAACCTCACCAAGGGTTTAGTAAAGTCAATCTTGCTACTGCTTTCAAAGCTGTAGCACGTCTGATTTGTGTTTGATGAAGAAAGATAACTTTTTTTCGAAAACTATTGCACATTTCTTATTTTTATTAATATATTTTTTTATGTAAACTAAATTCATTAGAAAATCAAAAACTGTTATTTAGAGTTACACTTTTTTTTTTTTTTTTTTTTTAGTTTTTAGTTTTACGTAAGAATAATCCATTTTCTAAAGAATGGAATATATTTAATAAATTTTTCTTTCAACACACCATTGAAGATAATTAAAACATCTTTACTTAGCCGCAGAGATCTATAAATATCTGAAAGATGTTTTAAACAAGATCAAATTCTGCAATAAATTCTAAACAATATCATATAGTTACGAGAATTTAAAAGCCATACTATTTACTCCTTTGTATAACATTTGATGATTATTGAATGAGTGTCTAGAAAAAGGTTACTCGTTTAAAATTTTTGCAAAAATTAGGAAAAAAGTATTAATATCACCTATGAGCGATGTCCTGATCATCTAGTGGAATCCAGGCCCTTTTGCAGACCTTAAAAACACTTGACATTTTCCTTTATGCTGAGCATTGGTGAGTCGTGAAAAATTATTTAGGTGGGTAAGGAAAATACTAAGATTACTTTTAGCTTATGGTTTTTTTTTATTTAAAATAAATAAACAGTACATTATGAAATTGCAACTTTTAACTTATGGGTCATCATGAATCGTTCCATGTTGGCCGTTTTCCAACAAGAAAAACCAACTTTCCTAAATTTGTAATACATTCTTTTCTTGTAGATAAACATTCAATTGTTTAGTAACAATCGGTATTCGTTAAGGAATATTACTCCAATATTTAATGTCTTCCCATTTTTTGAGAATGATCCGTTACTAATTCTGCGTCTAAAAATTTTTAGCACAGGCCCTCCTTACAGGCGAATATACCTTGAAATAGAAAACTGAAGTCTGGACTTTTAGATTCAAATCATACGCTAGAATATACGTTAATTATTAAAATACACATACACAACTTAACAACGCCTGCATAAGGTGCATACAAATATTCTAAAGGCAAGCACTAAATACAATAAACCCAACTGGAGTGAAAAATTAGCCAGAGCCAGGAATCGAACCTGGAACCACAGTGTACCAGAATGTTGCTCTAACCACTGAGAAACTCCGTCTGATTCCTCGGTGTGCAATTTTTCACTAATAAACCATGATGTGGAAAGTCATCAGCCATCTATTAGACAGCCTTCAATGACAGCACAACGAGGGATAGATTTTAGAATTCCATCGATTTACAATATGTATTATATTAAAATACACATGCAACAATTCATATTTGCCCCCAAAAGGGTTTATTAGTGAAACATTTTTTTAAGACCCAATTATCGGTCAAAAAGGCTCAGTAGTTAGAGCAACAGTCTGATAAGCTGTAGACCCAGGTTTGATTCTTGACTATGGCTAATTTATCACTCCATACGCGTTTAATGTATTTATTGTATGCATGTCTGTAGAATATTTTCATACATCTTTTATATCCTATTTTATCAGTAACTGTTCGATTCCAAATCTCCTCAATAATCATCTCTGTACATATCAAAATATGTCTATAAATGTGCCAGAAAGGTTCGTTTGTTGCTCCAGTACATTTTTTTGAGACCCACCTTAAGTGAATGTCAGAAACTGTCCAATATTTTATGCATTTTTTCTTTTCGTTAATTTTTCTTAGAAGACCTATATTTTTCATTCTGTAATTTAACAAACTAATAGCATTACTATAACTAATACTATAACTACTACAACTAATTTAATACTTTTATAAATATTTTTGTATGGTTATTCTATAATGGAGAATAATGTGAGTACGAAATTAATAGAAATAATTATTCCACAGGAGAGCAGAACAGTCTTGTCTCGAAAGAAAAAAAGAGAATCTGAATTCTTCAAATCTTTCCCACGAGTGGACAAATTGCTAAAAATAAATAAAACAAAAGACATGACTGACATGGCTTATCTTTGTTTACTAAATACATTCATTTTCTTTTTTCTTTTTGAGAATCGATGAGATATAAATGTCGATATCAAGATCTAGCAAAAAAGAGCGATTAAGTGGAAAGTGCTAACATCCTATATTCTGTGCTAGCACCTATTTAAAGTAACAAGAGTGAAAAGATGAGAGATTATACTGACAGTAATGGAAAATAATTTGACATTAAATTAAATTAATATAATGATTCTGCATATAATTATTTTCTCCATCAAATCATTACATATTGAAATCGTATATATAAAAAAGATAAGTAATAAAATAGATTTTAGATTTAACAAAATAGTTTCAAGGTATTTGAGATATAAAATTCCTCTAAAACAGTTTATTTAGAATGGGTCTTTGCAGTATTTTGTGTTTTATACATTTTATTGGGCTTATGTGCAAAGACTTTTCGTTATTATCGTATAGCTGAAATGCACCTTATTTGATTATGATGACAAGATTTAAAAAAAGTAAACCTCCTACATTGAAAAGAATCTCAGGATGCAGTTAAACAATTTTACATTAATAATTGTAATAATAATTATATATGTATATATACCTTTATAAATATAACCAAAATAACTCAGATATTACCATAACAATAAGCCAATGAAACCAGTATTTTTACAATCATCATATTAAATTATTTGAAGTGATATAGAAGGCAGATTACAAAAATTATGATATATGTATAGCTGATTTGTAGTATTATCTAATGGTTCTATATATATATATATATATATAATGTCAGTTTTTATGTTTTACACATGAACACTTCATATGTATGAGAAAAAAAACGTCTATATTATATTTTAAAACGTTTCTAATTAGTAATAAAAGATTTTTATGATAAATGAACTTGCTCCCTTTAAAGCATTCAACTTCAAAATAAGCTTTTGTTTTAGAGAATATATTGACATAAAAATTTTGCTAATTCAATTTCTGCTATATATTTTCTACTAATAAATTCCAGGATTGTGTTCTCGTCCCTGAGTTATGAATCCGATCTGTTATTACATTAGACTATTAGCTGGCAGGATGCGTAATTAAAGGGATTTAAAAAAAAGATTATCAGATAAATATTTATCCTTGATCCTCTGATAAAGATTTTTTTCTTAAGATGTTTCACTGTTTTAAGGGGACAATTTACCTTTTAAAAATTTTGTTTATTTTTTAAAGTATGATTTAAATAGTAAACACATTGTATTTAAACGTTTGACTAAAAGAGAAGTTCGAAAAAAAATTAATGGCATATTTAATTAACATTTTATTTATTTATTTATTTATTTTTTTTTACAAATTACATTTTTAAAAATCCCTAAAAGTTTTTCTAATCTTGTTGTTTTCGCCCCATTTTTTTTTTTCTTTAAAAGTTTTTCAGATATATTAAAAATTATGTAGGTTTAGGTGCACAAAAATGCACCTGGATATTTAGATACGTATAATATCACATTTACTGTATTTTTTTTAATGAAATATATAGTGAAAAACGTTTAAATCTAATATATCTTCATGTACTTTTATTTAAAAAAAAAATTCCTTGAAGGTTAATTCTGTGCGCAGATTTATGACATATATAATATCACATACGAAAAAGCTTTAATGTCTATCTCAAATATAGAAAAAGGCCTTAGCATTTTTAATGTAGGAAAGTGACGAAAATAGGGACAAGGGAAAAAAGCCATTTTTAAAGTTTTAATTTGTATGGATAGTAAAATAATTGCTCTGGATATATTAACAAAATTTACAATATCTCGTGATATAAATTCCGCATTGGTACAAACGAGAAATCAAATATTCATGATTAAAAAAGCATTCATTAATATAAAGAAAGGGAAGAAAAAGAAAATCCACTTTTTGACCAATTTTGAGGCAAACTTTCTCCTTTATATAATTTATTACTGTCTAAATTTATCTTCGGCCCGGAACATTGTAAAAGCTTACTAAGAGATGTTTCTAAAAATTACGAGCATCTAATAAGAATTTATTTTTATATACTCTTTAAATTTTAAAAATAAATATTTTTTGGGGGTTTCTAAAGATAAAGGAACATTTTTCAGAATCTTTAGGTGATATTATCATTATACATTTGTGTGATTATTATGCATTTTTGTATAGATTAAGAAACATTTGCCCTTTTTTTTACAGTGCAAGTGTAAAAATGGTAATGCATTTTTCAAAATCGAGGGTCATGCCTACACCAAATTATTATAGTGTTACGGGCATATGCATCTTACAAAGAAAAAAAAAAAAAAAAAAAAAAAACAGAAGAAAGAAAGAAAGAAAATGGAATTGACATCCAAAAATTAGGGGTGATTTTTAAATTGAACATTGAATGATTATGGAAGAGGGTTGAAAAAAAAAAAACTATTTTTACTTTTACAGCTATTTTATATGTTTTACATAATTTTTATTTATTTACATAAGCGAAAACTATACTAAAACTGTGAAGTAAATCTGATCTATTTGAAATGCATTAAAATTTCTTAAAATATTTCTGATCGTAGGTATAATAAATTTAAAAGATCTTCGAACAAAGAACAATCAACATTAACAGTAAAAATTGAACCTTAACCCTTTGCACTCCACAGCTCTATTGTGCCCTCGCTCATTTCACACAACCTCGATTTGCGATTTTATAAGTTCAACTGCATATACTTTTTCTGGCAATATCGGGATATATATATATATATATATATAATGTAACATATGATTACTATTCGTAATTTAAAGAGGAATTGAAATGAAATGTTTATATTGCCAATGAAAAATACAAATGAATGAAAGCATTTTTCAGTTGAACAAACTAATAAAATAATCAAATGACGATTTATCTTACTGGTGAAAGTGGTCATTTGTATGACCACATTCCAACCTTTTGTAAAACCTGAACTGGGAAATTGATCAATTTTAATGAAAAATATATCAGAAAAAATATTAAAAGTGACGTGGGTGTCATTTTTACCAGATCAACTAACAATAGCTAAGTAACACAAATATCGTAATAAATTTCTTTGAAAAACTTGAAAAGAGCAAAAATCAAATGAAATATTTCAAACAAGATTTAGAGCTATAAATCGGGATGATTTTATGCTAATTATTACTAGAAAAGAAATATTGATATCATGATCATTTTTACATATTATTAAATTATTTTTGATACTGATGTATGATTTATGAATGTACAATATTATGAATGATATTTATTATTGGAGAAAAAAAAAATTACACGAAAGTTTCCTATTTAGTAGTTAGATCTTATGACATCAACTTAGATATATATATATAGTATCTACATTTCATCTCTAATGTCAAAATGCATTTAAAGATTTTTAAGAAATAGGTAAGGGTGAAATATCAAATATAATAATTTCGGAAAATAGTAAATTGCTTGTGCGATGTATAAAAACAGTCTGATTTACTTTTGCAATGCTATACTTTGCACACACATGCTCGGATTTTGAACACTCTATCCAGTACGGAAATGAGAGAGAGAGAAAGTTACTCACGAGTATGTGCGAAGGCCAAAACTTTCTCGGCGGCTATGTAGAAGTCGTCTTCGTCACCGTATTCCGGGCCGGGCACGAAGTGGGGTGCATCGGCCTGCATGCTGTACCGGTCGAGCAGGTGGTTGAGCGGTGGGATGTGCGGGAGGTTCTTATCCGTGATGTTGGGCGCCTCCCGCATCCCCAGCTGATTCAGGATCTGGATCCTGATGCTCTGGAGCCTGTGCTCCCGGCGCTCTCGGTTCTCGCTGCACCGGCTGCAATTGCTCGTGCCGGTGTGCTGCCTCTCCGCCGCCTCCGGAGAAGTGATCAAGTCCTCTTCCTCGTCATACAACAGAGGGTCCTCCTGGTGGTGGGCGGCGTACAACGAACTGCACCGGACAATGCACGGTAGGAGGAACATGTGCAACAGAAGCAGCGGTATCCGGGCCATTTACGGGCAAAGGGAAAAAGGTGGAAAATTAAACGAAAGGGAAGATGGGGACGAAACAAAAAAAGAAATGGTGTGGTGCGAGAAAAGATGAAGAGAAAAAATTGGCCAAGTTTTTGGCTTATCACCCTTGAAGTGATGGTTCACGACTGTGTAGTAGAGCATGGCATTCACTTCCTGGCCTTTTTATAGAGCGCTCTCGGCACTCGCTACGAAGACACGCCCCGCACCCCCACTGATTGGCAGAGGGCACTCTGGTTGCCCGGGAATCCAGCCAGCTGACCCCTCCTCTCGCAAACCAATAGGTACGTGGAGCGACGCACACAAAAACGCGCGGTTTTTTATCGGCTAAAATCGCCTTCACGCCGCAATTTTATTTATCCGAACGGCTGATGGAGTGGGCACGTGCTGCAGTGAAAACACTTTTCCTACCGAAAAGGTTTTTTCTCCCGTCCCTCTCAAATGCAGAACAGTCGGATGCGAGAGATAACGAAGAGTTTTCCAATCTATTGCTTCCCTTGACAATTAATTACTTGTTTTAAAAACTCATACAACCAATCCAGCTAGAGGTAAAGGGGGGGGGGGGAAGGAATATTTACAAAAATTAATTTGTATAAGAAAAAAAACTTGCAAGCATTCAATTTGTTAGTGGAATTTTTCGTTATAAAGGAACATAGTTAAAATGTGACAAAAAAAAATTTATTAACACTAAATAGCATGACTTTATGCAAAATAAATATAATTAGAATTTTCTCTGTGAGCTTTAAGTAGGAATACAAATCTTGGAACAGGAAGCACACAGTTTACCATGATCGAATGGAGGTGAGTTCGATTGAAGGAAAGAGGGTTTGTTTAAAACCCCTCCCACAGATTTTAAAATCTGATAAGATACGCATACAAAACTTCTTGTGTTAAGAAAAAAAAAACTATTATCTGTGAAAAACGGAAATAAAAATAAATAAAATCGTAAGCAGTATAATATTTTTACTATTTGTGTGTTACGTATTTCATAGGAGCCTCTATTTAAACTCAAAATCAAGGAAATAAAAAATTACGCAATAACAAGAAAGTAATACATCTGTTACTGCGACTTCTCTTGCTCCCATATTCATTTCCCTTCTACAGATTAAAAGGAGATGTTGTTTTGTGAATTTGCTGAGCTTTTCTTTATATCGGGTTTTATGTACGGCATATTTACTAAACCACAATCTTATGATCGTACAACACAACGAAATTGTCCGTTTTATGAATAGAAATATATATAGTCGAGTCTCTCTATAACGAAACTCCTTCCAACAAATTTCTCTATTTAACGAATTTTTTATAGGAATGATTAATTTTTTTTTTATGATTACATTAAAAATAATCTCCATATAGCGAAATATATATCTTCATTTAACGAATTTTTTCGAAAATGTTCTATCATAAGTTCAGAAAACACTTCAAATTATTTGTAGAATAATTTTTTTTGTTGATTTCTGGTTTATATTTCATAGCTAAATTCCTTTACCTTATTCCTCATGTCCAAAAGAGGCATTCAACTCCCTTCTCCCCTAGAAAAACATCTTTTTGCATGGTTACACTTGACTTTATTTCAGCTAAACTGAACATGCGTTTTTGGAAAAGATTGAAACATTTGCTTGCTAGTGGGGCGATTTGCAATCACAAAGCATCCTAAAAGATTAAACTATTCCATTATTGACTTGAAAATGGTGTTTATTTCTTGGTTTGGATAGTAAGGCAGGAATAAGGAAGGGATAAAGTGGAATTGCAGAAAAGGTCGCTTTTCAGCAGGTTTTCTTCTACCTAAATTAACTCTCATTACTTTTAGAGTTTAGAGAGGATGTTTGTTGTTTGTGGCGATTCGGAGCATTTTTTGTTGTGAGAGATCATTTGAATGAAGTATTATTACTAAATGTCATCTTTGCTGGTGTTATTTTCTACTGCATTTGTATAAAATCGTTTCTAGTTTAAACATAACTCTCTGATGAAGTAATAATTTTGAAAATAATCAATAAGACTCTAGAGAAAAAAGAAAGTGGCGAAAACGTTTGAGATTCTGAAAAAAAAAAAACTCCATTAAATATTTCAAAAACTTATTTAAACACCTCAAAAACAATTCTGTTTCAAAATTTAAACATTAAATGAACAATTTTTTGTCCTTCTCTATTCAACGAATTTTTCTATATAACGAATTATTTGCCAAAACGATGGATTTCGTTATATAGAGATTCGAATGTAGTTCAAAACCCCACCCAGGTCAGGATACTGGGTAAATCACTCGTTATTATACAGTTTATACTGATTACACTATTTTTGTACAATGTTACAGGGGATTAATCTTTTTTCGTCTTCCCCCCCTTTTTTTTTTCTTCTGCTGATTGAAGACGATGCTCTTTTATAAATCTATTAAATATTTAAGTGTTAGCTCAGCGGTAATTGATGGTGATTTTTAATAGACCGGTTTTTATATGCCACGTATTTTATAAACACTACCTCTTGGACATCTAGCAAAATTGTTCAGTTTATGAGTAACACTGGTTCAAAAACTCTTCCAGGCGAAGATCTTGAAGCTGCACCACTGGATTTATGATAGCAAGCATTGTAAAAAGTGTTGTTATTCTGTGACAAAATATTTTTATCTCAGAATAGCAACACTTTTTACAATAAAATCACCTTTTACAATAAAATGACTTTTTACAATAAATCCTATTTTACACCACCTTGCACATAAATTAATTTTACAAAAACTTTTTTGATAACATAATAGTCACTCACGACATGTGTAAATAATTGTCACATAATAATACGATTATAAAATAAACACCAGCACAGTCAAAATTACGAGTTTTTGTGATTTATGAAATCTGGCATGAGTTTTTGCAATCATCATATAAGAAAAGGTATTCCATGAATAACGGATTAAATGTCCCGCACGTAACGGTTTACATAAATACCTATATTTATTAACATATAAGTTGTTAAAGTAAAAATTATGCATTAAAATGTACAAAAAACCTACATTTGCGTATTAGCACAATTGTTTTAATTTGAGGATACAACAGCATTGTTGAAATAACAGTATATATTAAAAAGCTGCTCCACTCGTGATATAAAATGGTCATTTAATATGGTTAAGAATTTCCACATTTTAAACCCTTATAACTTAGTGAGCTGCCTGTTTTTAAGACTAGAAAAAAATAATAAAAATAATAGATAATAAAAATATTCTCATTTTAAATCCTAGACCTAAGTAATCTGCCCATTTCAGAGCCGTTCCATGGAAAACTGACAAAATGTCCTGCGTGAGTCATTTATATACCTATAATTGTTATAGTACATTGACTTATAAGTTGTTAAATCATAAAGTACACATTAAAAGTATTTTTTTTTAAATCTAAATTTCCATATTAGCATGGTTGTTTTAATTTGTGGATATAATACCATAGTTGAAATAGAAATATATAGCAAGAAAAGTTGTTCCATACGTAACATGGAATGATCCTAAAACACATTTTTTGTTTGGAATTCTTAAAAAGCTACACACAAAAGGAAAATTATATCTAAGAAGTTAAAAGTAAAGAAAGTATTTTGTCGCTTACACTGACAAAAGGTTTAAATTTTCAATTAAATGATATAGTATTAAAATTTTTTATGTGATGTTATAAAATTGCATGTAAATATAGCTACCATTTACAAAAAAGAAAATAATGCTTTCTATTTTATAGGTGTCAAGAAACAGTTGAAAATATTGAAAAACATTATACAGAGAGACAGATAAAATGTTTCAAAACTAAAACATGAAATGTGATACATCAAGTTGTTGCAAATTATAGGTAGGTGCACTGTTAAAAATTCGAAACTTTTGCTGTGCATCGACACTTCACTGCTTTTATAGAAAACGATTACTTCACTGTATTATGCAGCATTCTTATAGGTCAAAATAGTGATATTCTATAAAAGTTGAGGAGCGGGGATGCAGCAAGAGTTTCAAATTTTTGAGTGTGTTAGCATGCAGTACATTTATGTGAAAACATACAACTGTATTGGATAAAATCCTAAATTTCTCTGTAATCGGATATTTAGCGCAATGTTTAGAAATTTTGGGCAAAAGTTGAATCGTATTATGCTTTTTTCGGAGTTTTCATGAGAACATTCTAATAAACAAAATGGTGAGTTGCATTGCAACGCTAGAAAAAAAGGAGAAATTTTTTTTCGATCTAGAGAAGAGGTTTAAAGTACATAATAGAACATCTTTAAAGTTACTTTTGGTTCCGAAAACAGTTACTTTATCTTGAGAAACTTGTAGATTTCAGAAATTTAATAAAGTATTTTTGAAATGTTTTTCTACTTAGGGATTTTTGAAAGCGTACGAAGTAGTTATTACAGCTTATTAACTAGTTTTTTCAATTAAATGTAAATATTATTTTTCTGGAATTACTAATTCTCAAGTGAAAATTTTCATTTGAAAAATTTTCAATTGAATTTTTCAAAAATTTTAAAACAATCAAAAATGATGAATTGAGGAGGTAAAACGAGCATTATTTAGTTTTTCTTGTAATTTTGTTATTCACCTAAAAATGTTTACTTGAGAAATGATAGCACCCGAAAAATTGATATTTCTTCTGATATCGGGTTTAGAAAACCGATAGTACTATAAAAGCTATTCGGAAACGTTTCTGAAAACTATGGTGGCAAAAGAAAATTTTATTTGAGAAACGCTAATTTAAGGAGACAACGTATCATTAAAAATTCTTCCAATTTTTAATAGGAAGCTCAAATGGTTTTAGTCAAAATTTGGTGTTAAAATAATAAAATGTTTTTAAATTATTCTATATATTTATTTGCTTTTTAACGAATGACCGATTTTTACTTACCCACTATACGTAGTATAAGAATAAGTCTTGCAATCGTTTTGAAAATCGAAAAAATCTTTTTTGACGGATTTACACGTTTTAGACACTGGGGATTCCAAAAACATATTTTTAAGAAAAAAAAATTGCCGTCCGTCTGTCTGTTAGTAAACGATCTAGCTCCCAAACAATTGAAATAGAGACTTGAAATTTTGTATTCAATTAGAATGTAAAAGACGGACGAAGCCTATTTAATATCAGTAACCTCGATTATTCGAAATTAATTTTTTTCGGACTCTTGAAATATTCGTTCTAATGAAAGGTATACAAAAATTTTCGAATTTTTTTATTTTAGGGAATGGATGTAAAAGACAAAATAAAAAAAAAATAAAAAAAAAAATAAAAAAATAACGCAAATTTTGAATGACGAACAAAGTCGATCGGATTATTAGTTGCCGAGATACTTGTAATCCTTTTTTCCGCACTCTTTGACTTTTCATGACCCTGTATTTCCTTCAGATTTCAACTCAAAGATATATTTTTATTGGAAATGAGACACTTAATTCGACGCAGTAAACTGTTAGATTATATTATTATTATTTTTGGAGTTATAAAGATGTTTTATTTACGTAATTCGGTACTACTTGAGTAGTTTGGTGTTCTACGTAATTTGTCGAAATTGGTTCATCAGAAATTCATTAATAGAACATTCTTATGCATATTGAAAATATTTAAATATATGTTTCAATTTCATTTTGGAATTGTGATGCATTTTATAAATAGTTTACACATTCTTTTTCATATTTTGTATTATGTATATCCATGATTAGTAAGTATTGCGGTGGCCCCCAACGACTAGTTTTTTAAATATGTCTTTTGCTCATTTATTTAGTTATTTAGGCGATTATTACAATGAAAATTCGTAAATTCCACTCATATTTTCTATTTATGAATTCATGGACATAAATTATAAAAGTTTGTTGAATGTATAAACAGAAAAAATATACATTATATAACTCTGCTTTAATTTTTTTTTCTAAAAAAGTTATATATACGAAGTGAAAATTATATAAAAAGAAATTCAAAGTAAAGGAAATATTTTGTCGTCTGCACCGACAGATTATTTAGATTTTAATTAGATGACAACGAATTAAAATTTATATGTTCTTATAAAATGACATACAATTATGGTGACCATTTACAAAAGATAGAATAAATTAGTGTTTTTTTCATCTGACGAAACCCTATTCGTCTCTGTCCTCTGTTTATCTGTTCGACTCAGAGTCATTGCCGCAAAACTTTCAGAGCGTTCAAATTTTGTGTACTTACAGCTAAATACCTCATGTCACACGAAAATTCATAAAATTTTGAAAAAGTTTTTTATTTTCAGAAATTTATTATCTATTCCTATTATTCAATCAATTTTATCAATGTCATCCGCTTGTTTTTGCGATTTAAAATTTTAAAAGAGTAACTTAATTTGAACGTTTTGACTGTAGTTCGAATCTCGATGCTTTAGCTTGAAATTTTTATATTAAGATGGGTTTAATAGGAAGAAATTTAGTATATTTGATCAATTTAAGTGTTATTATTATGGTTTCGTTCAGTTGAGATTCTTAATAATTTTTGTAATTTAATTTTCTTTCTATTTTAAAAAAACTTAAGTAGCGAAAAGTATTAACTATTATGACTTTAAAACTGCAATTTACTAATAATTCATAATTTTTAATTTAATTTTAAATAAATTTTTGGTTTTAGAAATTTAAAATTTTATTTGTAATTTTTTTTTAATTTCGGATTTTTAAATAATTTAGAATTTTGGAATTTATTTAAATAGCTATATTTGTACATTTTTAATGTGATCAAAATAAGTAACTTCTTTTTATTTTTAAAATTAAATTTATTAATCCTATCATCTGTGCAAGAATTTAATAATTAAAAATTAATAATTTGGATTTATAGTTTAAATTTTATTTATTGATTTATTGATTAAAGAGTAAGTTATTTTAAAAGAAATATTAAACAAAACCCTCTAATGTGATCTGTGATCACATTTAGCCAATTGTTTTAACAATGTCAAGGTGAGTTTAAAAATATTGAAAAGTTATTCAGAGAGAGCAATAAAATGTTTCAAAACTAAAACACCAACCTATGCACATGATGCATGCACGTTGATGCAAATTATATGTGCATGTGTATATAGTGTGCTATATAGTATGCATTTGAAAACATAGATGAATTCATATAAATTTCTTTAAAATTGAAATATTTTGCCTCCGGTCGCACAGTGACGCAATTTTGAGGTACCTTGGTCAGTATATTTTTATATGCATACATAAATTTCGACACTAAAATGTGCCTGAAATGCGGCTTTTTTAAGCTAACATTTATACATTGTATACAAGATATACAACATCAATTTCAAAATAATCTAATAATTAGGAATGCACAGGAAACATTTCAATGTCAGAAATGTGCAAAATTTTCAATTTCGAGAAATTCGCACTTTAAGTTTTAAAAAACTGTACAAATATATATAGTTTTTACAAATATAAAAGCGTATATTTCTGCAAAAAAAAAAACGTCAAAATTAAAAAACTTTTTCCATCAGATAAATTTGAGTATCTATTTTCATAATTCTCCACATAATAAAAAAAAGAAAGAATAATTTTTTAGTTGAATTTCGTGATTTTGAAAGCTAATTTTCCTCTTAAGAAGTGTACTCAAATCTAAACTCTTATTTTCTGACTTATTTTGAAATTCACTTTTGCTCTCAAACTCATCCAAGTGCTAGGTTCTCTTATTCACAAACTATATAATGTATCGTATGGGCTATTTTTTCGATAATGAAAGAATATATTTCAAAATATGCTGTCAAAATGGGCATTTTGAATCGAATTTCTCGAAGAGATAGTGCGGGAAAAGAAAAAAAAAAGAAAAAAAACATGATCGTACTGAGAAAACAATTATTTGAAATCATATTCCTTTTAATTGAAAGTTAAAAAAAATAATAGATTAATTTAACAAAAAATTACGTCAGCAAGTTTAATGTTTTTACTTTTAAAAATGAATCTGAAAATGTGTCAGAAAATTTCGAGCTGTGGAGCATGAAAAAATATTTTTTTGAGTACCACTTTAAACAGGATTTATACGTTTCAAGACCTTTCAAGCATCTTTTATCAGAGTTTTTGCAAAAGAATGTTTTCCTTTTTAATGAAAAAAATATTTTTTCACATATAGCGATGAGTACTTCAAAAAATTTTTGGAATAAAATACAGTAAAACCTCCATAACGGACACTCCTGAATAGCGGACACCTCTATTTAACGGACAGTTTACCAATCCCCACTCCCAAAACCTAAATGTTTGTATGTTTAACCTCTGAATAACGGACATTCCAAATAGCGGACATTTTATTCGGCGATAAAGGATGAAAAAGTATGTTTTAAAGTAAAAAAAAAATGAAAAAGCAAAAAAGGCCTCTGAATTCGTGCCAACGTGTCACAAATTTTGTGATCACGTATAAAAGCACACAAAGAGCTGGGGAAAATCTCCCCTTCCCCCCACGTTCAGTGCTAAACTCAGGGTGTTGCTCGGGAGGAAAATCTTCCAGAGCATTGAAATGTTAACTAAGAATATTTTGAGATTTTATGCTTTTAAAGGTTAAAAAGTGCAATCCTTCCCTTCCTGCCCGGAACTCTACAATGTCCAATAACGTCACATAGAAAAACAAATTACATGAAATCGCAAGCAAAAGTAAACTTTTGTAACCGATTGTTTCATGAGAATATAATAAACAGTGGATAAAATTGGCCCAAATTTATTTCAATTTTATTGATTAGAAAATATTTTAAATTTCTGATTAATTATATAATAGAGGTTTTTGGACATACAGCTCATATTCAAAATATTAGAATAATTACCTTTTTTTTAGAAATTGAAAATATCGTTTGGTAATTTAATGTCTTTTAATGAAAATATGCAAACGATATTTTTATTAAGAACTTATTGTTGATTAAACTTACTTGTTACCTTAAATTTAATATCATTTTTGAAAAGATTAATTGCAAAAAAAATTATTTTGAAAAGTCAAAATATTAGAATATTTATTCAAGTGGTTCAAAATATTAGAATATTTCACATTAATTCTCCTTTAATTATTACCAATTCTTAACTGGTGGCATCATTGATTAAATTCAGACTATTTTATTTAAAATCAGTATTCTTTTTTGCAGTTTGTTTCTTTTTCGTCTTAAAATGGGCCGTGTGAGTGATATTCCTGAATCTACTAAACTTCGTATGGTTGATTTGTATCGGCACGGTAAAAATCAATGTTTTATAGCGAATTATTTACATTGTTCGCAATCGAGCGTTAGTAAAATACTAACACAATATTCAAAAATTGGAAAATTTCAAAATAATCGCCGAAATGGTGGCCGAAAACCAAAAACATCTGCTAGAGATGACAGGAAACTGAAGCGTATAGTTAAGAAAAACCGTTTTAAAAGTGTGCGATTCTTGCACCGAAAATGGAAAGAAGAAGGAGTTGAAGTTTCTACATCGACAACATTAAGACGTCTCCATAAATTTAAATTTGAATCTCGTGTACCGAAAACAAAACCTCTCATGACTGCAAGACAAAAGCGTATAAGATTGAATTGGTGTAAATCAAGACGTTTATGGAGCAATGAAGATTGGAAAAATATATTATTTAGTGATGAAAGTATGTTTTGTGTTTCATATGGTAATCAAGGTATTCGAGTTTGGAGAATGAAGCAAGAAGCATTTGATAAAGAATGCCTTAAACGTTCCGTAAAATTTGCTGCTAGTGTCATGGTTTGGGGTTGTATGAGTGCAGAAGGACCTGGAAAGTTATGCATCGTCTACGAAAAGGTTAACTCTCTGATATATCAAGAAATTTTAGAATATTACATGATTCCATCATCAGAAGACTTATTTGAAGATGATTTCATCTTTCAACAAGATTTAGCGTCCCCGCATACCTCGGTGTCAACTAAGAATTGGTTCCGCCAACGCAACATTAAGGTACTTCTTTGGCCAATAAATTCACCAGATCTTAATCCCATCGAAAACTTATGGTGTATAATGAAGAAAAAACTTCAAGAAAATCCTCCTTCAAGTAAAACTGAGTTAGTGGCACGTATAAAGTCTATTTGGGCTAATATTGATAGAAATGTTTGTAAACACCTTGTATATAGTATGCATGATCGATTGTACGCTGTTATGAAAGCTAAAGGGGATGCTACAAAATATTAACTACCATTTACTTTATATTCATAAGGTAATATTGTTCCGTAAAATAAAATATTCTAATATTTTGAACCAATCTAAATTTTATTCTAATATTCTGGTGTGTTTAAGGAAGCTGTATACCTAATTTATTGTGCTGTATTTTATATTTTATAAATGTTAAAATCTTATCTAAACATTCCAGATTTAATTTATAAGAAATTTAATTGCATTTACTTAGTATAAAAAATAAATAAATGACAAATAATTTTTTCTTATTACTTTTTCTCAATTATTCTAATATTTTGAATATGAGCTGTATAAGAGAAAATTAATGAAACATTAAGCATTTCTTAGCGATTTTTGAATCTCTGAGGTTTTCCCAATAGCGGACACTTCCGAATAGCGGGCAATTTCTGCGTTCCCGAGGTGTCCGTTATTTAGAGGTTTTACTGTACTTAAAATTCCCTTAATCCCTTGATGCGTTACGAACTCTGTTAACCGATTGATTTTTAGTGTTCCGTGTTGATTTTTTCTTGTTATTCATGCAGTATTTCTGATTACAATGTTTTCCTCTTTAATAATAATTTTTTTCAGCAGTGAGTTTCAAATATTTTGCGATTTTTAATGCAATTTTTAGCGTGATTTTCAACTATTCTTTGAGTTCTATGGTGATTTTTTGAAATTCGGAAGCTGATTTCGATTTGAAACTTTTTGCCTTACAGTAAATTTTTCGATTCTAATGTTTTATCCTTTAATAATAATTCTTATGCTTGCGGTTTCTTAATATTTGCGATTTTTCGGTTTTCACAACGGTTTTTTGACATAAAAAAAAATCTATTTCAGGCTGTTAGCCTAATACGAATTTGGTTTCAAACATTTAGCCTATTATGGTTAATGTTCTAAACTGCAAACTGCTACTTTTGAACTGTAATAATTTTTAGTGCGATTTTTAATGTCATTTTGTAGCCTTTTTTTTTTTTTTTTTTTTTTTTTTTTTTTTTTTAGAATTTGCGTTAAATTTTGGAAATACGGCAAAAGGAATTTCGGTTACCAACTTTTGGCCTAATATAATAAATTTTCTTCTGTGCGATTTTTTATATTTAACCGCTTTTATAGCAATTTTTAGCCTTCATGGCTTGATATTCATCAACGGGGTTGATTTGAAACTTTCATCCAGTTATAGAAAATGTTGCCTTTCGTGATATTTTAATCGTTTGCTCTTTTTAATGCGATTTTTAGGTTTCTTCACGATATGCAACGAGTTTTTGACTTTCAGTGCTTGATCTAAAATAAATTTTGTCCCTTTTCAATATAAAGTTTATTTTTTATGGTAATCTTCGAATTTTTCGTGAACTTTTAAAATGTTTTTTAGTATGTTTTCGTGATTTGCAAGCTTTTTCCCTCATTAATAAAAAGAATCCGCTTTCAAGCTTTTAGACCAGTGTAGTAATTGTTTCCTTCTTTCGATAAAATTTATTTGAAATTTGTGCAATGAATTAATATTTTTTTGCGATATTTTATTGTGATTTTTAAAACTTTTTCGTAATTTGTGCTTTTTTTTTTTTTTTTTCAAAAACTAGTAATTTAGAAGAGAACCACTGATTACTTTCAATCATAAGATTAACTCTTTTTTTTTTTAATTATTTGTTACATATCACCTTTATCATCTAAGGTTTTCTAATAATGATAATTTAAAATGATCATCTGAGATAGTTTCATTTTCATTTTCAGTCTAACACTGAAATATTACCGAAATTCGATTTCATACTGGGATTTTGTTTCGGTTAAGGAAGCCGCGAACTTTCGTTTCAGGAAAATTCGATCTAAAAATAGGAAAATATTGTTGCACAGATTATTATTCCCTAGTTTTTTCTTAACTATTTGCGAAAAACAGAGTGCAGGCGCGATTATTTTTCCAAAGTTACAAGCGTCTAATATTTATACACAAACATTTTTTTTTTAAATCTTTAATATACTTTAAATTATTTTTTCTAAAAACGGATTTTTGAACGTTTTCAGTTTTTTGAAATGCTCTATGCGTTTTAATTTTTGATGAAAATTCATAAATTCAAAAGAAAGAATTCTAGTAGTACTTATATAGAAATGTGTTTTCGTTTTAAAATTCGACGTCATTAAGATAATAAAATTTTATTTTTAGCTTATTAAAAGCCAAAACTTTGATAAATATCGATTATGGAATTGAGAAAAAAGATCTCTAAAAAGTTAACTATTCAACGGATTAAAAAAACCAATACACAGATTTATTTTCAATAGATTTTAAATGATTAAAATGCAAAATTGAAAAAAAAAATCTCAAGAATTAAGACGAATCAAAACGAATTATAAAATTTGAGGGTTTTTTTTTAATTTTAATTTTTAATTTTTAAATTACATTAAGGTTAGAAATCTCTTAAAGTGTTCTATATACTTAAAGTAAAATCTATATTTCACAAAATTTCATATCTCTATGATAAAAATTAAAAGAGAAATATTTTATCGTCCTCCTTTCCCTCAAAAACTATAACTCTTCTTATTTTTTTCAATGGCTCAGTTATATTGCTTCTTCTTATATGTCGTGCTTTTTCTTGAATTCTGAGAAGCGCGATACAGCTAAGAGCAACTGTATTTATAGTATATCTGAAAATTTTAAAAAAGTCTTTTACAAAAAAGAAATTTTGCTGGCAAGGATGGCCAATTCTAACTCAGCTTTCGCTTTAGAGTGTAAGTGCAATCTTGAGGAACGGAAATTCTGCAGACAATTTCCAAATTAGTGTAACGAGATTAATGCATTTGAAAATTTTAAATATAATAAAAGGGTACAGAATTACGCACATTCTTTATGTGTGTGTGTGTTTTTTAAGGAGCCTAAATTTTCTTCCAAAATTTTCACGATTGAAATTGCCTTTATTTAATTTTAAAATTAAGAATTTGACATTTTTATATGAATTACCTCCTCAATATGAAGTGAACTATGAATTTGAATAAAAAAAATTTTCGAAAAATTCTTTAACTAAAGCTCTCAGTTCTGGTGAATCCGATTTTATTAACAGCAGAATAAAGAAAGATAAATATTGACAGCAAGATAAATGAATATAATAACTAAAACTAAAGACTATCCCACAATTACATATTTATTTCCTGTTTGCACCAGTAAAAGTTTAATTCCTTCCTTTGCGCTTGACATCTCAATTGCATTTACGTTTTATTTCAAGCTATACACTATATACATTATACACCGTGGATACGCTGCATACAGTCACGTTTTGCTATTCTAACGAATCAAAAGAAGAAAATAGTTTTCTTTATCTTGCAAACTCGAACAGAGGCAACAGTCGTGAACTCGGATGCCTCCTAACATAACTTACTCGAGATAACGCATGGACGACCGTTATATTTTTCTTGTAGACCTACACCTTTTTTCATTGTTATTTTTATGAAGTAAATTGAATACGCACGTGGAAAGCTTGTACAATAAATTAGAAGACTGTAAATTTCGCAATTTTTTTTTCGAAAAGTCTTCAGCTTAATACTGTTTATATGGTTATCAAAATGGTATAACTTTGTAACCGCAAGTAAAAAAAAAAAAATATATATATATATATATATATATATGGGTGATTCTCAAAATAGGGGACGATTTCAAAAATGAAATCATAAAAAAATTACTGTTAGCAAAATTTCTGAAAAAAATAGGTGTTGTTAATATAGTATTAGGTATACTTTCCATGTAGTCAGCAGAGCTAAATATTTAAAAATTAACTTTAAAAAAAGTTATTATTTTTTGAGCCATGCTAATGACAAAACAAATTGCATGAAATAAATATACTTATGAAATTTTTATTTTCTTCCTGTTTAAATATTTTTTTTATATTTATTAGCCTTCCTTTTCAGCAAATGGTTTTCATTTTTACATATATACATATAAGGAGAATAAAAACATTACCAAAGAGCAAACTTTGTTACATGAGCAACATTCTGACACTAACAATGTAAGAAGCTGTCTTAGTGATTTTCCTACAGATTTAATGTATATTTTAGGGATAATAAATGTAATATCTAAATTTATACGTAAAATTAAACTTTATAAAGGATACAATGTAAGCACTGGTTACATTTATGTACATAGGAGTCTTTAGCATGGACAGAAAAACCATGCTAATGACACTGATATCTGTCCATGCTAATGACAAATTTTAATTTAAATAAGATTATGAGCCATAATATAATCACAATGCAATAGTCCTTTCTGGGGCTTTTTAAAACACAAAAGTTCTATGCAAATAAATAAAATAAAAATTTTAACTATAAAATAAACATGATAATTATTATCCATTCTAATGACATACAATTGATGTACGCCCCTAATATTCAACTTCTATTCTTAAAGTACAATGCATGCTTCTATTTTCTGGATGGGATAAAATGGCTACTTGTTGCCATGGATAAACTTTATATTTTCAAACTATTGTCATATGTGAAAAAGAAATTTTGATTAATAACCAGCTGTTTTAGTATGACCTTGTTTTGAAAATCGAATATGGAGGACAAACATTAATTCTTTTTTTATGCACTATAATTTTATTTTTAAAAATAAATTTATTGGATAAATCCTCTCCTTGATTAATATAAAGAAAGAATAACATTTGTTTATTTTATAAACATGATATTAACTTTTGAAAAATGCTAGTATACACAAGGCACAGCTGCTGTGGACATCCATGCTAATGACATTTTGAATCTTTATTCTGTTATTTTAAGGTGTTTTTAACTAAAAAGTGAGTAATTCTTGAGTGCAAATAATGAATAATATTAAGAAAAACATATCTTTATATATAAAAATCTTCTGTGCGTGTGTATGTAACTGAACTCCTCCTAAACGACTGGACCGATTTTGATGCAATTTTGTGTGTGCGTTCCAGTAGTTTCGAGAATGGTTTAGATTCACATTTCGTCGAAATTGATTCAGTACTTTTTTAGTAATTAGGCAAAAACTAATAGTTAGTGATTTTTCGCCAATTAAAAGCGCTATATATATTGAAGGAAGTCAGGATTTCGTATTAATCATAGCACAAAAAAATCTACCATACCAAAAATCTTGAAAATTGGGGTAAAAGTACTTCTTATAACATCGAGTGCCGCTAAAAATGGATTTTCGAAAATTCCACCCCTACGATGAGTAGAAAAAAGAACGAACTTTAAAAAATTTCCTTAAAAAAAAGCTTTTGTGGTAATTTTTCAACTGATAACATATTTTAGTGCATTTTTTCATTCTGAATCGAATGGTACTAACCAAATTCTTTAAATCCAGTAGTTTGTGAGATAATTCACATTTTCCTAATTTGGCGATGTCTTCGGCGCAAAAACCTGAAATTTTCAATGCTTATCTTTATATATAAAAATCTTTTGTGCGTATGTATGTAATTGAACTCCTCCTAAACGACTGGACCGATTTCCATGAAATTTTGTGTGTGCGTTCCAGTGGATTCGAGAATGGTTTAGATTCACATTTCGTCGAAATTGATTCAGTACTATTTTAGTAATTAGGCAAAAACTAATAGTTAGTGATTTTTCGCTAATTGAAAGTGTTGATTAAGTTCGACGAATAGAGTGCGGACTGAATGTCCGAGCGGTCTAAGGCGGCAGATTCAAGCTCTGCTTCTTGAAGAAAGAGATCACGTGTTCGAATCCCGTTCCTGACAAACGTGTATGCTTTACAATAATATTTCTTGTAATATTTTGTTTATTAACTGACTTAAGAAAATCGTTAACTTTTAACTAAAAAGAGAAAAATGCGCTTTTCTGTCAAAAATTGCACCTTAAAAAAATACTGTAGAGTGAAAAATAATTTCCTTACATAATTGTAATAAGAAATTAAATGAAGAGCGTAGTGTTTATCGCCCGTATTACTATATATTTACGTACATTTATTTGATTTTCTGGAGTCGGTGCCAAGAGGACAACGTCTGTCGGTGACAGGACAACGTCTGTCGGGTCTGCTAGTCTAAATATAAAAACATGACAGAAAACTTCTCAATTTTTTTTGTATGCCAAAAAACATAAATTGTCCCCTATTTTGAGAATCACCCATATATATATATATATATATAACAGATGTTAACCTAATTTAATATCTAATAAAAAAAATTATTACTGAAAATTTATTACAGCACACTCATAATCAATGTTAAAATAATTTTATAACAATGTCGTGATGTTAATTATTTCCAACGTGGCTGAGAAATTTTTTATTTAAGTGAGTTATTAAATTATTAAAATAAGTACATTTATGTTGCTGTACATATATACATAACCATTATATAATACTACAAATTGACAACAATTTGTAGTATTATAACAATCGATCTCGAACACAATTCACAACTGAGTGTCGTATCTGATGCAAACAGTTTATATTAAATCCGGAACAATACTCATTAATAAAAAGTTTATTAAATCCAATTGATTTTTTAAATCACCAGATTTTAAAACATTCACCTTTTATATAAACATTTTAATAACAATTTTTAATTTTACTGAAGAAAGGTGTTATGATAAAAATAAATGACATTGACATGTTTCGGAACTGTCAAATAAGTTCCATAATCATAATATAAATAAAAATAAAATTTTAAAATCTTTCTCGGTCAATACAAATGACACGCGACAATGAGATATAAATAACAAAACACACAAAAAACACGCGCTCTATTGTAAAAAATTAAAATAAAATATAGACCATGGTCTAAAATATAAATAAAAATAAAATTTCAAAATATTTCACGGTCAATAAATTCACGGTATCTCTTTGTCGCGTGTCATTTGTGACAATTTTGTGACAGTGAAATATTTTGAAATTTTTTTTAATTTATATTTTAGATCATGGTCTATATTTTATTTTAATTTTTTACAATAGAGCGCGTGTTTTTGTGTGTTTTGTTATTTATATCTCATTGTTGCGTGTCATTTGTATTGACCGTGAAATATTTTGAATTTTTATTTTTATTTATATTATGATTATGGAACTTATTTGACGGTTCCGAAACATGTCAATGTTATTTATTTTTATTATAGCACCTTTCTTAAAATAAAATTAAATTTTTTTATTAAAATACTCATTAAGTAATTAATATATATATATATATATATATATTCCACATTTTGATGTTGATTTTGTAGTATTATCTAATGGTTCTA
The DNA here is from genome assembly GCA_964019185.1 of Maratus speculifer. Classification (NCBI taxonomy): domain Eukaryota; kingdom Metazoa; phylum Arthropoda; class Arachnida; order Araneae; family Salticidae; genus Maratus; species Maratus speculifer. The sequence goes on along the minus strand of OZ025289.1, from coordinate 23,669,340 downwards.
CACACACATATATATATATATATAATTATTAAACATTAATAAGTGAAAAATAGACTATAAATAAATATACATTTATTATTCTATACCATTCTATGTTAGATAATTCTAAGTTCTAATTTATTAAGTCTAAGAAATAAAACCTTTAGAAGAAAAAATTCGAAAAATAATAAAAAGAAAAATCTAACGAAAATCACAGATGCATACCCCTCCCCCCCCCCCTATGGGAGAGAAGGGGTTACGACTTAGTTCAGAAAAAAATGCAACTTTCAGAAAAAAAAATTAAGTTCAGAAAAAAATGAAAAAAAAAAAAACCATATATATATACATATATATATAATTTAGGAAAAATTAGATTTAAAACATAAGAAAGGAAGTTGCCTATTACTCTTAAACAGCCGACATTTCCCAGGATATGCGCAAACTTAATATTGAAATTAGAATATTAACTAATAGTAGATTGAACAACTATGATGCTAATATGATGGTTGTATGTATTGAGTAATGTAACATCGAAGCCGAAAAAGTAGAAATGTCGCCATTCTTATTGATCATTTGGGGTACTCTACTTTAATTTTTACTGTCTTTTGAAACATTTCGCCTTTAATACATTTTGAGATTTTCTAAGATAATATTTCTATAAAAAATTAAATATTTCAGCATGGTTAAAATTTTGCGGCAAACTGACTAGTCATTCGACCGCTTTTATAGAAAACGGTTACATAACCGTAATTTAACTTTATTCTGGCGTTATTATTGTCCCTATTATGGTCAGTATAAAGTTAAATTACGTCTGTGATAACCGTTTTCTATCAAAACGGTCGAATGACAAGTCAGTTTGCCGCAAATTTTAAACTGTGATGGTAAAAAAGAAATTCAGAATTTTAAATATTTATTTGGTACATGCATACGTATAAAAATGAAATGTAAATATCCTAATGAATGACTAAAATTATAATAAACATACTTAATTGATTCAAATTACATAAAAAGCACCTATCGGCTGACTCGATAGCCTGCCACAAACTTTGTTGAAAAGAACCTTTTTGCTAAACTAGAAAAAAAAAATTGAACATATATGTAAATAAAGAAAGAAGAGACATCACGTTGCTTGGAATGCGAGGAATTCCAGAAAAGCAGATTTCAAAACTATGAGAGCAATGCAAACCATTAAATGATGCTCGAAACATGACAGAGATAAGACGACGACAAGATGGCTTGTTGTCATAATAAGCGTTTACATTTACTTGTGGGGTCTATTGAGTTTAGATTTTCTGTTTATAGAACGTTTGTTAGACTTATGGGATTATACACTATATGGCCAAAGGTGACCTGCCACTTGCGATTTTTGACGTTTTATTAAAATAATAATAATAATAATAATAATAATAAACATGTGGAATTGTCCTAAAACTTCTTGTATGTAAACACAGTATACAGGTCATATATTTTCGCGAAGATTTTTTCACGAAACCTTATAGGGGAATTCAACAAATTAAAGAAGAATGAATATCTTTTGGATTACCCTATCAAAACTAATATAGAAAAAGCGTGCTAACTCAGTTAAGTGGCTTTTTTGTAATAAACTATGTTTATTTTTATAAGGATAGCATGCATACTCGTAGAGAAATTAAGATTTTTATAAAACAGAACTAAATTTTGCCAAATTTTTGCTTATAACTTCCAGAATTCTTAATATAAAAAAATGTTTTTTTCAGAAAACGTGAAAACCAACATTATACAAAATATCCTGTAGGCAAAATTAAAAATAGTAAAAATCATATGAAAATGAGCAGGTTAACTAAATAAATTTTCAATGCGCATGCGTGAAAGCAATCAAAATATTATTTGCATATTGCTAGCTAAATGTTATCTAAATGTATAGAACAACTTTTGCAAAAGTCTCAGAAACATAACTTGAGAATTCTAAAAAATATCGTTGATAGAATAAGCTCAAAATTTTTTCTTAAAAAGAAGCAAAAAAAGTGAGGGGCTGTATCCATATATCCATTGATTAATGTCAAAACTGCACTTATAATACTGCACATACTATTATATATGAATACAGCCCGTAATCATTTTACTTCCTTTTGAGATCAACAGATTTTGAGCTTATTCTATTGACGGTAATTTTCAGAATTTCCAAGTTATGTTTTTCAAACTTTCACAAAAGTTGCTCTATACATTTAGCAAGCACATTATGCAAATTATATTTCAATTGCTTTCACGTATGTGCAACGCAAAATTATTTATAAAAACTGCTCGTTATTCATGCAATTATTATTATTATTAATTTTTGATTGCAAGGTATAGTGTACAATGTTGTTTTATATATTTTCTGATAAGAACATTTTTTTACATTTAGAACTTTGCAAATTATAAGGAAAAACTTTGCAAAATTTGGGACTGTTTTTATGAAAATCTTAATTTTTCTACGGGTATACATGCTATCCACATAAACATAAACATAGTTTATTAGGAAAAGCCCCTTAATCATATTCAACAGTTTGAATGTTTTTGTTATATTTGTTTTGACAGGGTTGTCCAAAAGATATTCGTTCTTTAAAAATTTGTTGACAATCCCCTATGGGGTTTAAGGAAAAAATCTTCGCGGAAATGTATGACTTGTGCTTTTTTGTTTACACACCTTTAGTTTCAGGATAATTCCTCATGTATTTTTCTAGATATGTAACAAAACATAAAAAATCGTAAGTGGGCGGTCACTCTTGGCAACTTTTAGTTAGTTTGAAGATATATTATGTATAGTGTATCTTCGGTACCATGTCAAACTATCCAAATTATAAACAGTGCTGATAGTCGGCTGCTTTTTGTTAAATTCAAATTTCTTGATTGACACCACTTACCTGAAATAATAAAATTCCACATGTTTTCGCCTTAATTAAAAAGTCATTAAATAAGGCAAATTTTGCTATTTTCCAAAAGTGGTGCTAATCAAGAAATCCGGATTTAAAAACTGTAGTCCTTTGGCAAGACTGTTTTCATACTGGATGGTTTGGCATGGTACCGACGATATAAAATTGTTTTACTTTTCATCTCCCTTTATCAATTACTGAACTTGTGATGTAACTATACACCAAAATCTCATTAAAATTATCGCTTATTTAACGTCCCCAAAAATTTCCTACTGAAGTTACCGCTTTTAATTTATAAGGTATTTAAGGTATTCAATGTTAACCGAAACAATTGCTTAAATAAAATAATTTTCATGTATTAATTAAGCTGAAGTTTCTAGCATTTAAAGTTTTAAATATTTCAATTTTTTGGATGATATAAAATAAAGTGAGCAATTGTTACACTATTTGCTTTTAGAAGAGACTTATACAGCTATTCTTCGTTATAATTTTTTGGAATGTTAAAATCGAGAAAAATATTAAAAGGTGATTATGAGCGACAGAAAGATGAATCAAATTATACTCATTCGTGGTCTACGGGTGATTTAAATTTGCTTTCATATCAAAAAACAACAACAAAAAATATCATATAAGAATTGTATTTTTAAAATTCCTTAACACTATTCAATAAAACGTTATTATTTCAGAGACATTTCTAAATTATGAACATAATAAAATATTTTAATCCAAAAGCTCAAATTTAACTTTATTTAGAGTTTATTGTAAAAGTTGCAATACGACCAAGCAGATAAGCATACAGAAAATAGTGAATATTTTCCAATAGGAGTCAAAATGTTCAACAATTTATTCAATCACATTGGAGAGAGATTGTAATTTTTTTTAAAGTTACTTTACATAAAATTCCAAATGGATTTATTATTTATAAAAATAAAAATGATACTCCTAAAAAATAAAATATATGAGGGAAAAAAAGCTGTATGAACTTTTATTTCTGCTATTTATCATTAGTTCGCTAGTTTTGATTGAATGTTTTCAATTAAAATAATACCTAACTTTTCTGCATTCATATTTGAATGCAGATAACTTTTAACTAGTTTTCGCAAAATATACATTTATTGTGGGGTTTCAATATTTCGATTATTTTCAATAAATTATAAATCTTAATATTTTACTGTAGTGACAAATTCCGTTGTTTTACCACTGAAGATGATTTTTTTTTCATTCTCTCTGATTATAACATTTTATTTTACAAAAAAAAAAAAAAAAAAAAAAAAAAAAAATTTACAGATGTAAAGTTATAGAAATCTGTTTGGTTATTGAAATTTTATCTGTACAATGTAGAAATAAATAAATAAATAAAATAACAAAAAGTATAAATCTACAAAACTAGTTTTTGTAAATATACAGAAGTCTATAGCTTTGCAAAAGAATCTATTAAAATTACCTCACACATTTTTTGATTTACAGTGCAAATGTGTACCTCTTATATGAATTTTTGTTGTTGCTATTAACAAAACGTTCTTGGAATCCCAGTTTCCCAGAAAAAGTTTAGTAATTCTGAAGATTTTTTTCACGGTGTACAATTTATTTCCATTGATATTAAGGTACCCTGGGGTAATAACGCCAGGCGGGGTAATAAAGCCAAATGCTTATATTTTGCATAATTATGAAATAATCAGGTAAATGACACCCATGTGCTCTGCGCAGAAGGGTTTTGAGTCATATAAATCGCAAAAAACAGCTTCAAGTTAATTTGTTTCATTTTTAGGTCTTATTGTTTTTACAAGTAACTAAAATTAACGCTTGATCTAAAATTTGCGAGATAAGGTTTTTGATCTGAAGACTATATTTTTTATCCAGAAATACTTTTTTTATTACATAAATTTGTAGTACATTTCACGTACTTTCAAATTGTTGTAGAAGATTTTGGATATCTTCTCGAGATAATTTGTAGTTTAGGATTTACTGCGCAATAAGTATCCAGGGGTAATAACGCCAGGGATTGGCGTTATTACCCCGGTTGATTCACAACAGTGGCCGAACTATATCCGAAGGAGGTTTATATATTAATATGGGACAGCATTATCATCATTGTTGAAATGGTAAGATTAAGGGGGGGGGGGTGCCCAATACTTAAAAGTAATCTCTCTATTTTATTTTTTATTATATTATTATTATTTTTTTTTACTAATGTAAAAAATAATTTTTAACTCTTGTAAATAAAACTATATCAAAATGTTTTCGAGATTAAATTTCGAACATCTTCAAAATCAGGTTTCTATTAAATTTCCACTGGATTGTTCAATTGAGTTCGAAATTTTAACTGTCCGCTTTCTCAGCGTTCGGTTTTTCAAAACTTTATAAATTTAACCTTTAACTGATGTGACAGAAATTGTAACGTATGAATATGATGCGGTTTGTGAGACCACAAAATTCAAAGATGAATAAAAGGCGGGAATAACTCATAGGATTGTGTTTTTGTACTAAACTTTTTTATACAAGAGTATTATACTTAATATTCATCTATTTAGTCTCTGGTGATAGTACTAAAATTCCAAATGAAACAAAATTTCGGTAGTGTTTGCAGTTAAACTGAAAATTACAAGTTAAACTAAAAAATTAAAAGAAAAATAGTGGTCTACGAGACCGGTAACATTAGTTAAAGGTTAAAAGGCGATCCATGATTAAAAATCATAGAATACTGTTCCTGCGCTAAACTTTTTGTACAGAATTAATTCTAATTAAATTTAATGTATTCAAATATTTCTAACAATATTACGAGAACTCCAAACGAAAGAGAATTTCAGTTGTAACTATAGATAAACTGGAAAATACAAGTTAAACACTATTTTTTTTTTTTTTTTGGGGGGGGAGGGGGTACAGTGTTCAGTCAGATTGCTAACAGCAGTTAAAGGTTAATTTTGTTGCTAATATAGAGATAATGATACATAACCATATGAATTGTGTATAAAATTGAATAAGAGATCTCTTTGGGATAATATTTTTTAATAAAAAAATTTTATTCAATTTATTAAAAATTTATTAAAGCATGCTCTTTAAAACGTCGACAATTTAACTGTAGGTTTGGAGAATCTGCATTAGTGTGGAGTTATGGGTTAAAAACTATTTACTAGATTACTATAATAGTATTAACCCTTAACTGCTGTGACAAAAATTGTCGCATAACTTACTGTGAGCTGCCTGTTAGACCGCTTAATCTAACGATGAATAAAATGTTAAATTAACTTTTAGAATATTATTTTTGCATTGAACCTTATATACAGGACTATTATAAATAAAATTCAGCTATTCAAAAGTTTCTAGAGTTAGTAATAGGACTCCAAATGAAACAAAATTTTCCCGATATCTATAGTTAAACTAAAAATTGCAAGTTAAACTCTGAAACTTGAAAACTCAGCGGTATGTGAGACGCTAACACCAGATAAGGTTTAACAAAAATATTTATTCCATATAACTCTAGGTATTATAAATTTTCACATGATTAAAATATTACATTATGAACGGTTAAAACCATGCAATGTTTCTTATAATCATATTTAAGCGGGACTTTTTAAGCAAAGAGAGACACAGGGTGTTATATTCTGTTGAAGCTCCTCCTCACTCCTTTTTCTTTCACTTTCACAAAAAAATCAATATTTTCTATCGCATAGAATGCATACATGGGAATATAAATACTGATTCAAATAATCCGTGCAATGTTTCTAATAATTCTATTTAAATGGTCATTTTTAAGCAAAACGTAGCTTAGAATCTGATATTCTTTTGTCTCCTCCCCCCGCCACCACCACAGCTTTCTTTTTCTTTCAGAGTCACAAAAAAATTGTACATTTTCAATAGCTTAGATTGCAATTTGTCAATTTCTAGAGCTGTAGAGTTTGTATTTTTAGAATTGGGCAATCTACATGCCATTATTCCATCTTATTTTATAGTTTTGTTTGCATGGCGTTATTACACATATAGGTGGATAATAACGCCAAATAGCATTGGTCAAGAAAAAACGCCATTACATTTTATGAATACATATCTGTTAAATTATTTTATTTTATATAGATAGTCAATGAGTTGCTGTATCAGATCCTATATTTGTTTGAAAAATACAATCTAAAACTAAGCCGTGAAAATTGTTAGAACCTTAACGTGGCGTTATTACCCCAGGGTACCTTACTTCCAAAAAACGAAAAAAACTAATTCGGTAAAGAATTTAAAATCATTCAATTTTAGAAGCAGAATCCTAGAAAGATTTATTTATTTTAAATACAATGTATTTTATAATGAATCAACAGTTACTTTTCTAGAACGCCGTTGCTTTGATACAATTGATTTTTCACGGCAAGGTAAACTATTTTGTGTGTTTCATTCAGGCTACTGAAATGTCTAAGATATGCCCCATGCGATTTGTCCGTTTCTTAGAAAACTATTTTTTTCCCTACAATGTATTTTAGAACAAAAAAGAATTTCTACAAAAATACTTTAATATACGTTACATAAAAAGTTAAATTGAAAAATTATGTAAGTGCACTTTTTCGCAAACGAATAAGTTTATTTCTAAGCTTTGAAAATTGTGTACTTTTTAATTTATTATTATATCTATTCCGCGTTACAGTAAACTCTGTCTAAGGCGGAATCGATCGGGACTGAGAAAATTTCCTGTAGTAGGTAATACAGTAGTACATTGTAGTACGTAGCTTAGACAAATTTTACTCAATGTCTATGGATTCGCATAGGGCTTAAAAATCTTTCCAAATTAGACAGATTTCTATCTTACATAGAGTCCACCTTACAGAAAGTTTGCTTTATGTAACATTTACACTGTTAAAAATAAAGGATTAACGTTTCACTATAAAACTGGATAAAGCAAGAGACTTTTAGAGAATGAACCAAGATCGTTGTTAAACTAGGAAAGAGAATTTTGCACTACACACAATAAATCCACTTTATTGGTTCAAGCTTTGTTCTCGTTGTGTGGCAACGGTGAGCTAAACTTTAATGGCGGCTGGCGTGTTACCAGTTTGGATGTGAGCAGCTGTTATAACGGAAGAAGGAGCTATATATATCCAGTCCAGCTTTGGTTTATTTTCTCGTCAATAAATAAAATATTCGAGTGAGTACATTAGTGATTATTATTTATTTTATTTTTATGCATATTATAATGTTTTGCTGAAAGTCTCGTATGCAAAATTTATACTTCTTATACCAGTATTTTGCCTAAGCCTAAAACTGTCCCCTCCTACCTCACTTTGTATTCACAGCGAAATAAACCACTATTTTTAAGCTGTTAATAGCTTAATAATTTAGCTCATTATATGTTTTATACAAGCGAAATTATTTTTCAAGTTATAATTATTTCTGTTTGCAGAAAATTTCAATTTATAATTAAGCTTCCCTAAATTTACTGTTATATGTAAAAAATTCCTAATACTGCCGTAAAATAAACATATATATTAAAAAAACTGAATTCTTCACATTACTTATAAGATGTTTACCGAATTTTATGTGGCTAAATTAAATATAAAAACAATATCACACGATTTTTTAAACTTTTCATTTTTCTAAATTAAATAATATTAACGCATGGAAATTTTTCCAGAGAGAAAATTCACCTTGAAGATAACATTTCAAATGAAAATCAAATTTTGAATTGCTTAAAAGGCGCAAATGCCAACCTAGTGAAAAAAATTCCATGCCGGATATCTAACCCGGGCCATCAGTATAGCGCACTGACGTTCTACCGACTAAACCACATGGAACGACACCCAGCAAGGCACTTATCACTATTACATGTTGGCAAGGCTACAAACGCAGCACAAGATGGAATACAATCCGCGAGCCACCGATCTGGGGCAATCAGGAAACTCAAGATCGGTGACTCGCGGATTGTATTCCATCTTATGCTGCGTTTGTAGCCTTGCCAACATGTAATAGTGATATGTTCCTTGCTGGGTGTCGTTTAGGGATGGGCATTATTTATCGTATTAGGATAAATAACAGCGTTACTACGCTAGAACCTAATATTGCATTAATATGTTACTGAAAAGTCCCTGTTAAATAAATAACACATGGTTCTGAATGACAGCATCTTCCTTCACTTGTTTTAATCAAGATTTCATTTTTTGTACCTCTAAAATAATAATAATATTCATTAAAAACGTCCTTAATCGTTTTTTTTTAGACGTTTGCCGAACAATGTTGAATGTCCGGGCTGTGTGCCCGGACAGCGCCCCCTCCCCTTCCTGCTTGCGCAGACCCATTCACAATTATTTAAAAAATTTGCGTCCCCCCCCCCCTTATTAAAACATCCTTAAAAACCCTTATTAAAAAAATCTCACAATTATACACTCTAAGATAAAAAAAAAACCTGTCTAAAACAGAATTTAAAACTGTTTTAAAAGCTTCCGTTTTAGAAGGTTTTACTATATAAAATAAGATATTGTATGTATCCAGCAAGTACAGCCCGGACAGTCCCCCCTCCTGCTTGCGCAGACCCATTCACAATTATTTAAAAAATTTGCGTCCCCCCTTATTAAAACACCCTTAAAAACCCTTATTAAAAAAAATCTCACAATTATACACTCTAAGATAAAAAAAACTGTCTAAAACGGAATTTAAAACTGTTTTATAGGCTTCCGTTTTAGAAGGTTTTACTATATAAAATAAGATATTGTTTGTATCCAGCAAGTACAGCCCGGACAGCCCCCCCCCCCCCGCGCAGACCCATTTACAATTATTTAAAAAATTTGCGTCCCCCCCCCCTTATTAAAACACCCTTAAAAACCCTTATTAAAAAAAATCTCACAATTATACACTCTAAGATAAAAAACTGTCTAAAACGGAATTTAAAACTGTTTTATAGGCTTCCGTTTTAGAAGGTTTTATTATATAAAATAAGATATTGTTTGTATCCAGCAAGTACAGCCCGGACAGCCCCTCCCCTGCTTGCGCAGACCCATTCACAATTATTTAAAAAATTTGCGTCCCCCCTAGAGGTCTGCATGGGCCGGAATTTCCGGGCCCGGACCGGCCCGGCCCGTAGGAAAAAATTTTCGGCCCGACCCGGCCCGTTGTAAAACTTAAAAATTCGGCCCGGGCCCGGCCCGGCCCGTACAGAAATCAGTGAAAACAGGCCCGGCCCGGCCCATTTTGTCCCGTTACAATTTCTACGATTTCTAAAAAATTCAGATTTTTTTCATATTATTAAGATTTTTTTAAAGAATACTGCATACATATCTATGGAATGATTTTACAGTATATTTTACAGGAAATACACATTAGCAACATTAGTGATTACTAAGATTCTTAGGCTTTCAACAATCAAATAAAGATTCATCAAAAAATTAATATGGCTTAGAATAAAAGAAAAAAGAAAGAAAGTTAAAAACATCGTAACTTTTGAAGCTGTTTAATAAAAGAAGATTTATAAAAATATTTCTATGTAATTTTATTAAAGATTTTAAATCCAAATTCATTCGTTAACTCAAATATACGCCTTTCTGATACATTTCTAAATTCATTTTTTTCTCAGAAACGCACTGCAGGTATCTTTATTCAGAAACTATATAATCAAGTGGCATTAACCGTTTTTTGATACAAGCAATTTAAGAATACTGAAAGGAAATAAATTATTGTTATAGTCAGCATTTTCAATAGAATTTCCGGAAGCGATAGCATGGGAAGGGAGAAAAACCTGCAACCATTTGAGAAATTATTGTATCTGAACAAATTTATGCAAGTATTTTATTCATCAAAAATGAAAAATGCTATTCGATTCCAAATGCCTTCAATAGTCAGGCTTATCACTTTTATGTTTTTACAATTAAAAATTAATCTGAAAATGTGTCAAACTTTTGCGTTATTGAGAAATTAATTTAAAAACCATCAAGAAGTATATATCCAAAGATTAATCTAACATAAGTTCTTTATCGCTGTTAATAATTTTACAAATCATGTTGTCTGCCCTACAGATCTTGAGAACAATTAAGTCTTGTTCCGGTCCGGCAAGTCTATATGTAGAAAAATGATGCAAGCTTGATCTCGGCCCGGTATGAGTCAGCTAAAAAAATATTAAAACGGGTTACACACAATTTAATTGTCCGATGCCGATCTCACACTGTACAAGTTACATTTTTATATTGATGCTGTCAAACTAGTATGGCTCGTGACGCACATTTATATTTATTCTCGTTAAAACCATTTGCATTGAAAATAGATCATATTTTATCGTTTCTGCTTAAATCTTCAGAATGGGCCGGCAGGCCCGAAAATTTTTTTATCGGCCCGGCCCGGCCCGTTGAGAAAACTATTCTGATTCTGCCGGCCCGGCCTGGCCCGTTGAGAAAACTATTCTGATTCTGCCGGCCCGGCCTGGCCCGTTAGAAAATTTGAAACGATTCCGCCGGCCCGGCCGGGCCCGTGCAGACCTCTAGCCCCCCCCCCTTATTAAAACACCCTTAAAAACCCTTATTAAAAAAATCTCACAATTATACACTCTAAGATAAAAAACTGTCTAAAACGGAATTTAAAACTGTTTTATAGGCTTCCGTTTTAGAAGGTTTTACTATATAAAATAAGACATTGTTTGTATCCAGCAAGTACAGCCCGGACAGCCCCCCCCCCTCCTTGCGCAGACCCATTCACAGTTATTTAAAAAATTTGCGTCCCCCCCCCCTTATTAAAACACCCTTAAAAACCCTTATTAAAAAAAATCTCACAATTATACACTCTAAGATTAAAAAAACTGTCTAAAACGGAATTTTAAACTGTTTTATAGGCTTCCGTTTTAGAAGGTTTTACTTGAAGGTTTTTCAAACGTTTTGTCTGAGGATAATGTTGTTATCGTTAACGACTTTTGATTTAAAGTTTCGTTTCCTGTTTGGTTTTCATTCGCGGTTGTTGAAGAAAGAGGATACATAAAAAATGATTTCGTCTCTTTTTTATTAAATATCAGAAAGACTGAATTTGAGATTTGTTGATTTGATTTCTAAAGGGCTCTTCTGGGGGGGGGGGGATTCACCCCCCAAACATACACCTTCAAATTTCGCTTATTTAGTTCTCTACCAATTTTAACATGACACCCCCCCCCTTTCGGTGACTCACCTAATTTTGCTCATTTCTTCACTTTATTTATATCTTTAAAAGGCTATAACTTTGCTTCTATGGGAGCTAAAGCGGAGAAAAAAATTCTAGCATAGCTAACTTTTACTTGCCATTCTTTTTGCTATTTCAATTTTCCGGTTTTTCCCTATAGGACCATTTTTTGGGAGGGGGGGCTGGGGGGGGGGCGTTTCTCATTTTTTGATGTAATATGTCTATCGAAAACTTATGCTTCATACATTACAAATCTAGCATAAAAAATTTTCTCCCGTTATTCTGGGTCACGTTACGGACCCATAATGTGTTGAAATTTAAATTTCTTAAACTTCTTCGAGGTTTTTTGCCAAATCGGTATCAGAAAAAAATTGTGCCAACGTGATGTGTGTATGAAATCTGCGCCATATAAATATTATTCAGTCTTTTTTTATTGCAATTTTTTTATGTAAAACAATATGCATTATTTTTCATGCACAATTGCGCATTAAATGAAAATTGTAATGCAATTTTTGTAGTAGTACTTTATAATAATGAATAAAAAAAAACACATGATTTAAAAGTATTTCCTGCACAATAAAATGTTTCCTGACGATTACAAAAAATATGTCCTGACAATTCAAAAAATAAAACGTAATTGTCCAAGTTTTCACTTCTGTCGGCACTCCAAAAATGTCACTTTTTTAGGGGGGGGGGGAGGGAAATTTTGTGGAAATAAGTCTTATTTTTTATTTATGTATGGATCCATATAGAAAAGTATGAGCTAGTGACTTTGGAACCATTTTAATACAACTCATATTCCAAATATTAAAATAATTGAGAAAAATTATTAAAAAATTATTTTCAATTTAATCATTTTTATACTAAGTAAATGCAATTAAATTTCTTATAAATTGAATCTGGAATGTTTAGATAAGATTTTAATATTTACAAAATATAAAATACAGTACAATATATTAAGTTTACACTAGGGATGGGACGAATAGTGATTTGGCCGAATAGCCGAATACCGAATATTCGGCCAAATTTTAGGCCGAATACTGAATATTCGGCCGGCCGAATAGTAAAATTTTTTTTCCAATAAAGAAAATAAATTTTAATTATATAGAATTTAAAAAATAGGAGCTCATTAATAATTATTACTCTTAAATGTGCTTTTAAATGTATTTTTAAATTTGAAAAACTTATTTTAACACAAAAAAATTATGAAATTGCATTATATCCTTTATTCTAATGTACATCAAACTGATTTTCAGTAAGTCAAGATGGGAATATATTTCCATTAAAATATGAAGAATGTACTTCATTTTTACTATCAATTGATACTTCTTGCATCCAAAATCAATAATATTTTTAATCTCTCTTTCTCTGTCAGAACTCACAAGGACATATTTTTCTGAAATAACCTTTAATAAAGTAAATTTGATCATTTAGAGTTTGTGTCCCTAGTGATAAGCAAATTTGTAAGAATGAGGCTGTTCTGAAATCAGATGCCAAGCTTTAAATTACAAATTATGTTAAAGCAAAAGGTTATGATTAAAGTAGAATGCATATGTTAACAAAATCTTTGACATTTGAATCGGCACATGCAATGTTCAACTTCAATATTCCACTTATTCAACAAGCATTAAAAGGATAAACAGAAATTGATAACAACTTGAAGGAAGGAAGATTAAATTAAAAATATATACATAATGTTATATATTTAAGTCAGTAATTATGCAAATAATTATTTAAATGTAAAAACTATAGAATGAAAAAATTATTATGTTGAGTATTTAGAATTTATATTAAAATATTTATAAAACCATCTTCATAAAGCAAGTTGTGTCATCTAATGTGTATAGAGTTTGGACACCAGTTCTGCTTTCAGATGTACCATTGTATTTGGAATGGTGATATATTATATTTAATTTTGAAAATGAATCTTCGTTAACACACCTAGTGAATAAATTTTTTTCATTTCTTACTTTATAGAAAATAAGTTATGAATTTCATAAGAGCCTTTTTTATATGTGCATGGAATTTGCAGACATTAATAAATATTCGAGCGTTTTAGAATAAGGCAGTGTTTTTATATCTTGAATTGTAATATATCATTCTCTAATGATGACATTTCCCGTACAATTAAATCTCCAACTTGGGCAGCATTTTCTAGAATATCACTAACTTTTATAGAAAATACAGAAAGGCTGTATATTTTTTAGTATCTGAATAACTCGATATTTTGTAAGTAAGAGTGAGAATGACTTCATAAATGTAGTAGCCAATTTGGATTAGAGAAAAAAAAAATTTCAAGAATGAAATTCTTTAAATCCAAAATTTATTTGGCAAGATATCTTTCACTATTCGGTGAGATTTTAGCAGTATTCGGCAAGATATCTCTAAATATTCGGCTACAGGTATTCGGCCGAAGTATTCGGTCAACAAGCCTTCAATATTCGGCCAACCGAATATTCGGCAAAAGGGCCGAACAGGCCGAATACCGAATAGTGGCCGAATATTCGTCCCATCCCTAGTTTACACCTTTCTGAAAGACATAAAAATAGTAGGATAAAATTTAGATGAGTTCAAAGTATTAGAATATTTTATTTTGCGCAACAATATTACCTTATTAATATGAAGTAAATGGTAGTTAATTTTTTGTAGCACCCTCTTTTGCTTTCATAATAGCGTACAATCGATCTTGCATACTATACATATCTGCTATTAAGAAACTAGTAAAAAAAAACTGAGTCTGGAAAAAATTTCATTCTCTACCATCTGTCCTATCTCACAAGTTTCTTTGTCCTATCAGTTAATATTTGTTTTATGTTTTGCAGCCGCTCTAGTAGTGGCAGCACGCCTTGACTTGCTGTACGAAAATTCAGTAATGCATTTCATCTCAGATTTTAAAACATCAACAGTGCTGATTGAGAAAACGCTGTATACGGAAAATGGATTTTTGAAAAATTCGTTTTCCTCTGTATGTTAAAGAAAGTTTTCTTAATATGTTTTCTTGTACTTTCTAATTTTCCTGCTTTTCGTATTTCCTATTGGATACAATTTAATCATTCACATATATTTTATATTCAAAAATATATGTGCCTATAGATATTTTCTTAAATGTTGTTACCCCACCAGTGGCTGAAAGATTCTGCCCTCAAAACTGGTAGACGGCAGGCGCTGGATTAGAACAAAACCCAATCGCGGTCGTCAGCCCAATCATTCGGAGTTTTCCGTGGTTTTCTTCGAACTTTGGATTTCCTTGCGTAAATACGGGTTGGGTTCCCTTAGAAAGACCCCCCCCCTCCCTCCACGGGGGGCCCATATCCCATGTGTTGTCCGTTTGGGAGCATATTTAGCAATTGTTTATAAATTGTTTATTGTATCCTGTTACAAAAATAACAGGATGTAGGAACCTGTTACCAGCGCTACTGTGGAATGATGTAACTTGTTAACCAAAAATAACCATATTTCCCATCTCTAGTGTCGTTCCATGTGGTTTAGTCGGTAGAACGTCAGTGCGCTATACTGATGGCCCGGGTTAGATTCCCGGCATGGGATCTTTTTCACTAGGTTGGCATTTGCGCCTTTTAAGCAATTCAAAATTTGACTTTCATTTGAAATAAATAATATTATTTGAGTAGTGGTAACTGTTTTAAAAATAAGAGCTTAGAAAATAAACAATAAAGCTATAGTAAATTCCAACTGTATTACGATTATTTTGATATTTTAAAAACATAAAATTGGATAAAAAAAAAATATAAAGTGAAACACAAATTCTGATTTCTGTAGTGTACTTTACTTCATACTTTAACAAAATCCTGATGTATTTCTATATCACTGTGCTATTTCCATTGATAAATTATGTTTCATAATGCACTATAAATAGCTGTATGGTAAAAAGCTTTATATGATTAAAATAATATTATGAAGTTTAAATAAATTTTAATTTTTCATTTTAAAATTACATCTCTGAATTATTAAACACTTATATATGTAGATCACTATTTGGATATCATACATGTTTGAATCATCTTATATAAACAAAGTATTGAATAAATGAGCTTATATGATTTTTAAACTTTATTTTAAAATTTACCGCTCAAATCAAAATTATCGTTTTATTTCTTTTCTTTTATTTGTGTTGTGTATGATTTTATATATCTACATCCATGAGTAATTTTAATTTGTAAATGACACAAGGGATGCATTTTGAAATAATTCTGCCTCTTAAACGAATTTGAAAACATTTTAACAGGATTAATAATATATGTACAAAAAGTGAAATGTATACAACCATCAGATTTTGTGTTTTCAAAAAATGCCACTAAATTATTAAACACTTATATATGTAGATATCTATTTAAGTATATTACATGTTGAATAATCTTATATAAACAAAATGGTGAATAAAAGAGCTTATATGATTTTTAAACTTTATTTTAAAATTTACCGCTCAAATCAAAATTGTCGTTTTATTTATTTTCTTTTATTTGTGTTGTGTATGATTTTATATCCCTAAATTCATGAGTAATTTTAATTTGTAAATGACACAAGGGATGCATTTTGAAATAATTCTGCCTCTTAAACGAATTTGAAAACATTTTAACAGGATTAATAATATATGTACAAAAAGTGAAATGTATACAACCATCAGATTTTGTGTTTTCAAAAAATGCCACTAAATTATTAAACACTTATATATGTAGATATCTATTTAAGTATATTACATGTTGAATAATCTTATATAAACAAAATGGTGAATAAAAGAGCTTATATGATTTTTAAACTTTATTTTAAAATTTACCGCTCAAATCAAAATTGTCGTTTTATTTATTTTCTTTTATTTGTGTTGTGTATGATTTTATATCCCTAAATTCATGAGTAATTTTAATTTGTAAATGACACAAGGGATGCATTTTGAAATAATTCTGCCTCTTAAACGAATTTGAAAACATTTTAACAGGATTAATAATATATGTACAAAAAGTGAAATGTATACAACCATCAGATTTTGTGTTTTCAAAAAATGCCACTAAATTATTAAACACTTATATATGTAGATATCTATTTAAGTATATTACATGTTGAATAATCTTATATAAACAAAATGGTGAATAAAAGAGCTTATATGATTTTTAAACTTTATTTTAAAATTTACCGCTCAAATCAAAATTGTCGTTTTATTTATTTTCTTTTATTTGTGTTGTGTATGATTTTATATCCCTAAATTCATGAGTAATTTTAATTTGTAAATGACACAAGGGATGCATTTTGAAATAATTCTGCCTCTTAAACGAATTTGAAAACATTTTAACAGGATTAATAATATATGCACAAAAAGTGAAATGTATACAACCATCAGATTTTGTGTTTTCAAAAAATGCCACTAAATTATTAAACACTTATATATGTAGATATCTATTTAAGTATATTACATGTTGAATAATCTTATATAAACAAAATGGTGAATAAAAGAGCTTATATGATTTTTAAACTTTATTTTAAAATTTACCGCTCAAATCAAAATTGTCGTTTTATTTATTTTCTTTTATTTGTGTTGTGTATGATTTTATATCCCTAAATTCATGAGTAATTTTAATTTGTAAATGACACAAGGGATGCATTTTGAAATAATTCTGCCTCTTAAACGAATTTGAAAACATTTTAACAGGATTAATAATATATGTACAAAAAGTGAAATGTATACAACCATCAGATTTTGTGTTTTCAAAAAATGCCACTAAATTATTAAACACTTATATATGTAGATATCTATTTAAGTATATTACATGTTGAATAATCTTATATAAACAAAATGGTGAATAAAAGAGCTTATATGATTTTTAAACTTTATTTTAAAATTTACCGCTCAAATCAAAATTGTCGTTTTATTTATTTTCTTTTATTTGTGTTGTGTATGATTTTATATCCCTAAATTCATGAGTAATTTTAATTTGTAAATGACACAAGGGATGCATTTTGAAATAATTCTGCCTCTTAAACGAATTTGAAAACATTTTAACAGGATTAATAATATATGTACAAAAAGTGAAATGTATACAACCATCAGATTTTGTGTTTTCAAAAAATGCCACTAAATTATTAAACACTTATATATGTAGATATCTATTTAAGTGTATTACATGTTGAATAATCTTATATAAACAAAATGGTGAATAAAAGAGCTTATATGATTTTTAAACTTTATTTTAAAATTTACCGCTCAAATCAAAATTGTCGTTTTATTTATTTTCTTTTATTTGTGTTGTGTATGATTTTATATCCCTAAATTCATGAGTAATTTTAATTTGTAAATGACACAAGGGATGCATTTTGAAATAATTCTGCCTCTTAAACGAATTTGAAAACATTTTAACAGGATTAATAATATATGTACAAAAAGTGAAATGTATACAACCATCAGATTTTGTGTTTTCAAAAAATGCCACTAAATTATTAAACACTTATATATGTAGATATCTATTTAAGTGTATTACATGTTGAATAATCTTATATAAACAAAATGGTGAATAAAAGAGCTTATATGATTTTTAAACTTTATTTTAAAATTTACCGCTCAAATCAAAATTGTCGTTTTATTTATTTTCTTTTATTTGTGTTGTGTATGATTTTATATCCCTAAATTCATGAGTAATTTTAATTTGTAAATGACACAAGGGATGCATTTTGAAATAATTCTGCCTCTTAAACGAATTTGAAAACATTTTAACAGGATTAATAATATATGTACAAAAAGTGAAATGTATACAACCATCAGATTTTGTGTTTTCAAAAAATGCCACTAAATTATTAAACACTTATATATGTAGATATCTATTTAAGTATATTACATGTTGAATAATCTTATATAAACAAAATGGTGAATAAAAGAGCTTATATGATTTTTAAACTTTATTTTAAAATTTACCGCTCAAATCAAAATTGTCGTTTTATTTATTTTCTTTTATTTGTGTTGTGTATGATTTTATATCCCTAAATTCATGAGTAATTTTAATTTGTAAATGACACAAGGGATGCATTTTGAAATAATTCTGCCTCTTAAACGAATTTGAAAACATTTTAACAGGATTAATAATATATGTACAAAAAGTGAAATGTATACAACCATCAGATTTTGTGTTTTCAAAATATGTCACTAAATTATTAAACACTTATATATGTAGATATCTATTTAGGTATATTACATGTTGAATCATCTTATATAAGCAAAATACTAAATAAAAAAGCTTATATGATTTTTAAACTATTTTTTAAAATTTACCGCTCAAATCAAAATTGTCGTTTTATTTATTTTCTTTTATTTGTGTTGTGTATGATTTTATATCCCTAAATTCATGAGTAATTTTAATTTGTAAATGACACAAGGGATGCATTTTGAAATAATTCTGCCTCTTAAACGAATTTGAAAACATTTTAACAGGATTAATAATATATGTACAAAAAGTGAAATGTATACAACCATCAGATTTTGTGTTTTCAAAATATGTCACTAAATTATTAAACACTTATATATGTAGATATCTATTTAGGTATATTACATGTTGAATCATCTTATATAAGCAAAATACTAAATAAAAAAGCTTATATGATTTTTAAACTATTTTTTAAAATTTACCGCTCAAATCAAAATTGTCGTTTTATTTATTTTCTTTTATTTGTGTTGTGTATGATTTTATATCCCTAAATTCATGAGTAATTTTAATTTGTAAATGACACAAGGGATGCATTTTGAAATAATTCTGCCTCTTAAACGAATTTGAAAACATTTTAACAGGATTAATAATATATGTACAAAAAGTGAAATGTATACAACCATCAGATTTTGTGTTTTCAAAATATGTCACTAAATTATTAAACACTTATATATGTAGATATCTATTTAGGTATATTACATGTTGAATCATCTTATATAAGCAAAATACTAAATAAAAAAGCTTATATGATTTTTAAACTATTTTTTAAAATTTACCGCTGAAATCAAAATTGTCGTTTTATTTATTTTCTTTTATTTGTGAATTGTTGAATAATATTATTTTGTGAATGACTCAAGGCATGCCTTAAAATATTATTGCCTCTTAAATGAATTTGAAATCATTTTAACAGGATTAATAATATATGTACCAAAAATTGAAAATTATCTGTCAATATAATTTACATGGACATGAACCTGATCCAAATCTAAAATAGTTTTTTGTTTTTAAAATACAAAATGTGAACTGGACAAAAATATTCCAAAGAAGCTTAACCTGATTTGAACAAGACAAAATAATTTCCGTTGACATAAACCTAATCCGAACCTAAAATATTTGTTTGAAAATCCCCCGAAATATGACCAAAACAAAATCTGAAACCAAATACGACAAAAATATTCTTGAGAAACATACCCTTATCTGAGTTAGATAAGATTTCCATGCACATGAACCCAACCCAAACCTGAAAATTTTCTTAGAAATCAACCTAATGATTTTTGTAACTGACAAAAATATTCCAAATAGCCATAACCTGATCTAAACAAGACAAGATATTTCTGTGGGTATGAACCTGATTAGATCCTAAAAATTCCATTTTATAAAAATGCAAAATATGACTTGAGCGAAATCTGAATCCAACAAAATTTCCAATAAGCCTTTATTTTATCCAAGCAAGAAGAAATAATTTCTGTGCACATGTACCCGACCCAAATCTAAAAATTTTGCTACAAAAAAAAAAAAAAAAAAAAAAAAAAAAAACCTAACAAAAAAAAAAAAAAAAAAAAAAAAAAACTAACAAAAAAAAAAAAAAAAAAAAAAAAAAATTACAAAGAATCATAACCAGATTCAAGCAAAACAAATAATAATTTCTGTGGCTATGAACCTGGCCCGAACACCTGAATATTCCATTTGCAAAAAAAAAAAAAAAAAAAAAAAAAAAAATCTGTTTTGAACCAAATCCGATTCCGTGAACAATATTCCAAAGAACCATAACCGGATCTGAGAGAAGAAATAATTTCTGTTGATAAAATCTAAACTGGACAAACGTCAAAAATAATAATAATAATAATAATAATAATAAAAATAAAAATAAATGAAGTTTTTTTTTTTGTTGTGGTGTGTCCATAGAAATATATTAAATATTTTTATTTTTTGTTTTTTTTAGGGGGTGGGGGGGAGGAGGATGTTTATGTTAATAAGCTGCAACCTTCTACCCAAATGCCACACTGGTTCTAATTACCTTGTTTTTCTGCGACACATTCTCTAGATTTTGTTTCAAACAAAAAACTGTACCTGATGAATTTAATCAGTTTGCAGTATATTCGTTTTACAAATGCTAAAGCTTTTCCTTATAAAAGAGAATTTTAATGATATGCTTTTTTAAAAGTTTGATTGTTTTTCCTATGTGAAAT
Source organism: Maratus speculifer (assembly GCA_964019185.1). NCBI lineage: Eukaryota > Metazoa > Arthropoda > Arachnida > Araneae > Salticidae > Maratus > Maratus speculifer. Next base: position 23,647,977 of record OZ025289.1, on the reverse strand, counting down.
TTAATTTTTATATTTCTACATATAAAACTAACATTGTTATGTCTGTGCAAAATACAATTTTATATCTTAATAATTTTACTCTTTCATTTAAAACAGGTGGAGAAATGATCCTGATGCTTGAAGCTTTTCTATTTTACCTGACTTGAAATCCTGATTCAGAATATACGAAACTTCAGAAATTCTTTATATTTGATGGCTTTGTCATATTCATGATCCTCATTTGGGCAAGCAAGAGGCTATTTTTTATATGAATGGTCAGACTGCAGTATTCTCTTAAAATTATATGATAGAAACTCTCTATGTAAAATGGCATTACAGTTGTAAATATTAGTCTGATATATATATATTTCACATATTTTAATGATTATATAATTTGTATCTTCAATAAATGGAGCGGCATACCGCAAACCAACTGATTGATGTTGCTATTTTATTTTGTCTGCATTTTTTCCCCCAGCGATTGCAAGGTTCCTGTTAATAAATGTTTTTCTTTTATGCTTCTGTTATTACCAAAAAAAAAAAAAAAAAAAAAAAAAAAATACAAATCTTTGTCATATTATTATCTTTTAGGAATACTGAAAAATATAGTCACTTATGACGACACTACTCTTATTAAATTAACCCTGCAATTTGGTATAACCACGGAGACTCCTTTTGTATTTAAAAAAAGGGGGGGGGGCTTTCAAATTTCTTTTGTATTGGCTGATACCAGAGGTTAAATGAAGGATTCTGATACTTATTTATATAAAAAAAACTCAAATTATCATTTAGGAATACCGAAAAAATACATATATGTAAGAAATTATAAAAATCAGACCTATTAATTAGTTTTTTAATAAATCGCCCCTCAATTTGGATTCGGGCCCCATGACTAATAGTCACGGATTTTATAGGGTAGCTAGAAACTTAAGTTTATCGTGTTAATTTAACTATAACACATGGCCCTTTTTAACTGGTAACCCTATGGAGATGAGAAATTTCAAATGTACATCTATGTACTTGCTCTCGAGAAGCCATGCTGTAAGAACCTGTGAAAGTTTTTTCCTATGTTTTAGAATGTTTAAATAAATCTCAAAATTAATGCAAATCCCTTGAAGTCTGTCGTTTTATGAAAATGCGACATATATACATACAAGTAATAATAAATAGTTATTTGTGGCAACACTGCTTTTGAATTAACTCTGCTAAGTATTTGATATATCATGGAAATTCATTGTGTGGTTAGAAAAGCAAAAGAAAAAAAAACTTTAAAATTTCTGTAAAGTTTTTTTTTTTTTTTTTTTTTTTTTTTTTTTTTTTTTTTTTAATTTTAGCTGATACTAGAGGTTAAACCAAGGATTCTGCTATTTACAGATGCAATTTTTATGCTCTCTATTTCAGTGTTTTTAAGCAGGTACTTTGATTATGTATGCATTATATTTGTCTTTTATTTACTTATTGAAAATTGTTGAATGTTGGGCAGAAACAAATAATGAACTTTCTATTTTACATTCACATTGGTTAACTTTGCATTATTTTTAATTATAGAAAAATAAATTGTGGTTGTAATTAAATTTAGGGTAAAAAATAAATGGTTTGCATTAATTATTTCTACTGTTCATATGTGTCAGTAATAGTAGAAAAATTATTATTTGATGCTAACTTAAAATAAATGCATAGTACAAGACTTTTTCAGAATTGGGATTTTGGACAAGACATGTCAATTTTACTATTCAAAAGTCTAAAAAATGTGCTAATCAAATGTGTATGACCTAAAATAGTGAAAATATGAGACATTTTCATGTATTGTATCCTTACATTAACTATACGAGGAAATATCTAAAAATATGTTTTTCTAATTATTTTTTTTCCCCTTGCAAAAAGAAGATAAAAATTTTAAAAGTGTATAATATCAAAATTTCAGCATCTATAAATTCTCAACAATTAAAAAAATTCTACAGATTATAAATGTAACAGCTGATTACATTATAGAAATTTTTTTTTAAACCTGTAAAAAATAATTTTGTTTAAAGAGATGTTTAATATAAAGATTTTTTATTTCCTGGATTTTAAAATACAGAAGTATAAAAGATCTTTCTTAGATTTAAATCTAAGAAAGTTATTATAAATAATTTTCATTATGAATGGTTTGTGAATAAGCAAACACAAAATCGATTATAAGTATAACTAAGAGTGCAATTTTCCAAAATGTACAAGTACATAATGATTTGTGGAAAAAAATGCAATTATATTGTGAAATCTGGGTTACATTTTTTTAATATGTATATTCCAAAAATCACAGAATCAAAAATTAAAGTTTTAATAATTTTCAGTTTAATGTTAACAAAAAAAATATGCCATATTAATATTATGCTATTTTTAAAATTATGCTATTATAATATTATGCTATTATTAAAATTATACTTTTGCAACCTAATCTGAAATTTTGCTTTTTTTTATTACACCATAAAATGAAAAATTGAAAACCAAATTCTTGGTTAAACATTCCAATATGAGGGGGAAAAAAAGAAACTAGAATTTGCTGTAACCAACTCCTATAAAATTAACTGAAAGAAAAACCTGAATCACAGTTCAATGTTTCACAATATAACTGGATTAGAAAAAAAAACCTGAATCATGGTTCAATCTTTTACCAGAAAATTGAAATAAAGAAAATCTTGTATTATTGTTTAACCTTTCACCAGAAAATTTGACTAGAAAAAATCCTCAATCCTGGTTCAACCTATCACCACTAAGTGTTATAAAAAAAACACTAAACCATGGTTCAACCTTTAACCAGAAAATTGGATTAAAATGAACCCTGATTTATGGTTCAACTTTTCACCAGAAAAATGGATTAAAAAAGTCCCTGAATCGTGGTTCAACCTTTCACCAGAAAATTGGATATATAAAAATCCTGTATCCTGGTTTCAACATTTCACTAACATAATGGCATTTGTGAAAGCATCAATAAACTGGTGAAACTTATTACCACTATCTTGGTTATAGCTAAATTTTAGCTACTTTTCACCATTTTCTTGGTGAAACCTCGAACTTTATTTTTAACAGTGTATGTTCAAAAAATTTTTTAGGTTCTGTAATTATTAAATAGGTCTTCGTGGACAAATTGTTTATGAATTTTGTTATTTTCAACTTTTAACTTGTATACCGGATGATCCAGAAGTTCCGGGAGTTTTGAAATGCTAATAATAAGCAAACTATAAACAATAGATATATGCGGTTTTTACAGAAATGCTTAGTAACTTATGGGATTCGTTTTTTCGAGGAAACAAAGATATTATGTTAGTTAAATATTTTGCCAACAGGTGGCTCTAAAGTTGATAGTATTATTTTTTATGGCATGATACAGTTCACTAAAAAGAAAGAATCAGTGTCCAAGGTTTATAAATTTTCATTATGATGCACATAGCTTATAAGTACCCCCATGACCCGATGCAAAAAAGCGTGCACAGTATTCTCAGAGCAGAAAGAAATTCCAGAAGAAATTTTAGTCTATCGTGATATAACAATTGTACTGAACTCACCATAAGCTGATGATTTCCACTGAATATTGACATCAAATTCTACATCATTTTACGATTGCAACAGACATTTGGGATCTCCTGCTTCTATTACGATCTTCCAATGAGCCCTTTTCTCAAACCTTGCTTACCATAACATTTCACATTTGTAATGGCCATCGAATCTTTTTCAGTTTTAACTTCACGTTTTGTACGATCAGAACACAACTCGAAATGCAAAGAAAGCATGTCTGAACACAGTAGTTACTCATCAAATTTTGTATTAAAATTCCCTTTCAATGCAATTTTAATTTATTTTAGAAAAAAAGTATTTGAAAATAAACCACCCTTAACACGAAATCTCATCAGTATCCTAGAAAAGATGTTTCGCAATGAACTCGTGTGTCTATACAACGCATGATATAAGTACATTCAGTCTTGTAAAGCAGTGCCACAAGTTGCTAAAAACTGTAACTATATATATATATATAATCATTCTAAACAAAAATTCCACATGTTTCTGAGCACATATCTGAAAACCAGACCTGACCTTTGTATTGTACATAGTTTCCTAATTATTAACATTTCAAAACTCCCGAAACTTCTGGATCACTCGGTACTTCAAAAGATTTTTTTAATAAATGAAGCAAGAATATTAATTAATCAAAACTATTGTACAGTAAAGCTATAGAGCAAATATTCTTAACCCTTTACCCTCTGTTATTAAGTTCGATCATAATAAATGCACATATAATATTTAAGTTATTTATATACCCACCACTATTTTTCAATTAAAAATTTGGCCGTACTCAAAGACATTATAATTTTAAGGTCATATAAGGCAGAAATAATCTTTCAGATTTTGTGTTGCTAAACGATACTACGTTCAGCTAAAAAGTTGAAAATTTCAACCTTATAGTATTAGCGGTTAATAGGTTAAATTCTCAATCTCACTCCACTTTTTTTTGTACTTATTTTTAATTAATATAATCTAAATTTTTAATTTTTTTCCTGCTAAATAGTGTTTAATTTACCTCTTTAAATTTGAAAGCATGTGTAAGATATACTACTATTACAAATTATTTTGTTTGTTTTGATTTCATCTGTTTGATTAAGCTATACTACAACTGCCGTTCAAATTCAGCTGTTACCCACTACACGGTAAAAAAAAAAAAAAAAAAAAAAACTGCAAACTTACTAAGATTTTTCCTGTAGATTTGTATTCCAAGAACTTTTCAGATAACGGTAAGAGAAAAAACTCATGTAACCTTCCTCAGTTACGTAAAATTTCGCTGTTATCGTAATTTGAAAAGTTTTTGGAATACAAATATACTAGAAAAATCTTAGTAACTTTGCAGATTTTTTTTACAGTGTAACGTATCCCGCAATCGACGCAACTCGACTAAAGTTCATAAAAGATGAAAAATAATTTATTTAAGTACATTTTTCTAAAGTTTTTATTTTATCAAAAAATGTTGAATTTTTTTTTATTATAAACTTAACTATACAAATATCAATGTTACTTTTAATTGGTTGGTTTGAGATGAGCTATCTAATTTAAAGACTGGCCGTGTCAGTGTAGATGTGTATTGTTTATTGTTTCATGATCTGCTTTGAAACAGACACTTTATGGTAATGTATTCAAATAATATTAGTCTGAAGTTATGTTATGAAATGATCTTCATGTACTTCATTTATATTTGTGTGTGTCACAAATATGTTATATTCATGATTTTTTTTTCTTGTATGTTTTCTGACGAAATTAACTCTTTTCTCTTTAATGCTCGTTGTCAGAGATCCCCCCCCCCAAAAAAAAAAGGTTCAAGGTTTTATTCATCTTTTGTAAGCACACTGTAAAAAAAAATCTGTGAAGGTACTAAACATTTTCTAGGAAACTGGGATTCCAAGAACTTTTCATGTAACGATAACAGGAAAAATTCATGTAATCGATTCTGAAACTTGAATTTTTGCTGATACCGTTACAGGAAAAGTTCTTGGAATCCCAGTTTCCTAGAAAACGTTTAGTACCTTTGCAGATTTTTTTTTTTTTTTTTTTTTTTTTTTTTTTTTTTTTTTACAGTGCAGGGGAAGGTGTTGTACTTCTGATTATGTTGTACCTTTGACCACTTAATCTGTAGCGCCATTTATATATTTTTTATGAATTTCGATGTATTTAGTGCATAGTTCCTTCCCTAGACGGCTTATGCAACCTTCTGTAGATTATTAAAGTCAGAAAGCGTTCTTATCGCAAAAAAGTATTATTATGCAAAACATTAACAAATAAATACTTACATTTTTATGATGGAAATAGATTATTAATATTCATATATGAATATTAATAATCCATTTCCATCATAAAAATATGTAAGTATTTATTTGTTAATGTTTTGCATAATAATATTTTTTGTGCTACACTGTAAAAAAAAATCTGTAAAGGTACTACACTTTATCTAGGAAACTGGGATTCCAAGAACTTTTCCTGTAACGGTAACAACAAAAACTCAAGTTTTAGAATCGGTTACATGGATTTTTCCTGCTATCGTTACATGAAAAGTTCTTGGAATCCCAGTTTCCTAGATAAAGTGTAGTACCTTTACAGATTTTTTTTTACAGTGTATGTTTTTTTTTTTTTTTTTTTTTTGATAGAATTAATTTAATATAGTAGCTACAGACTTTTATAAATATGGTCGGGCTCGTGAAAATGATTATCCTAACCCTTAAACTGTAGTGTGCTTTGTAATTTGCAATAGCAAGGTTTGTACCTCTGACTATATATGATGAGTTGTTCCTTTGACCAGGTCAAAGGTACAACATTCTTAAAAGTTTTTTTAAACAATTCAACTTTTATGATTTACTTACTACAACTATCTTGAAATAGTTAACGATATTTTTTACTTCAGTTGTTCATAAATAATAAAAAATAGGCGCAGTTGACTTCTTAAAATTAGCACAGCTTGTTATCAGAAGTTGTGCGGATTTCTGGTCATTACTTTATTGACTTATTTGAATGTAATAATGCAATTAAAATTATAATAAATGCATGCCGTATATTAAAGAATAACGTATAATAAAAATCTAAAATTATTAAAAGTAAGATAATTTAACTAAAGGATTAAATTACAAAAAATAAAGGACAAGTAAATAAGAATTTATATATTTTCCTTGAATTATTCAATGAAACTTTCTCCATAAAGGTATCCTATTCATTCTCATCAAAATCATAAAGTAAGGACGTTATTTCACGTTTAGCCAGTTTTAATAACCAAAAAAGCTTAAATATGTTTGGTAAAAGGATTGTGTTTATCAGTAATATCAGCAATATTTTGATTATTTTCATAAATAAAAGGCATAGACGGATAAGCATTGAAAACATACCTTTCGGTCTTAATTTTGGTCTTAAAAACTTGAGAAACTTAAAAATTAATTTATTTTTAACGCAATTTCTCGTTAGATTATTTGCCTGGTCAGAGATATAAATATCCATGGTCAAAGGTACAACATGTTGTTGTACCTTGGACATTATTTTAAAAAAATGGAATAAAACATATTAAAAATAAACTAGAACCTTGAAAAAATTAAAGATGATAAACAAGATGATATACTGATTACGATAAAACTAAGAAATTGAATTTAATCTTAATAGTTAAAACTCGCAGATTCTCTTATTTAGAAACTACACAAGGTGCCGTGACTGTCGATTCTTTGATAAATGCAGAAAATATTGCAAAAAAAGCAATCAAAAACGGCATTTTGAACAGATTTTTCTGAAGCGGGAGATTTGGGGACGAAAAAAAGTGTCATGCTGAGTAGATAATTGTTCAAATTCTAATGAATGGAGCGTAAAATGACATCACACGGCACCTTGTACGTCTCTTCGAAATTCCCCTCAACAAGTTTCATGTTTCTACTTTTAAAAATGAGTCTGAAAATGTATCGGAAAATTTCGAGCTGTTGAAGGTGGAAAAGCGTTTTTTTCGAATACACCCTTAAAAATGAAATATTAAAGAAGTATTCTAATAAAGAGCTGCGTAAATGAATAAAACGAGAAGCAAACTTCAATTATATACCGTAGGAGAAAAATAAACTTAGATTTAACAGAAAACTTAAAACGTAAAATTTGGTCGCGCACCAAAGGTCTTGTTTCAGGCAGAGTTAGGAAAAGTTGTAATTGCAATTATTATAATTTACTTGTGTACAGAGGGAGTCATATATACTGAACAATGAGGCTATCTTCTTAAATATTACCCCTAGGTAATTACTTCCTATTGCAAAGTTTCATAAAAATTGTGGAATTTTTTATAAGATAAGCTGCAACTCCTTGGGGGAAAAAATAAGAAAATTAAATTTTTATATCGCCTCCTAGGATAAAAATTCCAATTAGGAAAACTTCCCTTATCCAGTTCTGAATTAGACACAAAAAAATTCATCTTCATATCTGCAAAACTCGCAGAGGTATACCGTTTAAATAGTTTATGAGTTTTTAAAGAATTAGAACAAATTGAAATGTGCGCAATTCAGGAAACAACGTTACTGTAAGAGTTTAGGAAACATGTAAAAATGTATCTTTTAAGTTAGAATTTTAATTTTTCTTCTTTTTTTTTTTTTTGTCATGGTTATCTATATAATTTTCTAACAAAACCACATCCTAAAATTTTCCAGAAAATTTATAAAAATTTCAAATTATTACTATCGTTTTAAATATAATAACTTAAAATCGTTATAGCTCGAAACAATATTTATCGGATTTCAATTTTTTCCCATTTAATTAAACAGGAAAATCTGATTTTAGTTTTTTCCCAAGGTTTTTTTTTTTCAATATTAATTTTAAAACTGTTAAAAATATTTATTTAAAAAATGATTTTTTTATTCTTTTAAAAAAAGTAAATATATTTTTTTAAATTTTTAGAAACAAAGCTAATGTAAAATAATCAAAACAGACATGTTTCAAGTTTGCACTTTTTTCTTTAAAGATTCTTGACTTTTAATAACTTAAAGACGAGAAATAGTAGAAAAAAACTCATCATAGAGATAAAAGCATTTAAAGTTTTAAACAAAGTTTTGATTCTAATAAAATGTTTAAATGTTTAAAAAAATTAAAGTATAAAGTTACTCTTTTCTGTATCTCAAACTTTTGATTCAGTTAAATTTTTCCCATTTCCATCTCCTATATGTACTGTTTCAATACCCATCAGTTATTTAAAGCAATGCTTTTTCTAATATGCGGATTAAGGGCTTTTCATAAATTTAGCTCTCGACACTTCAGGCCGTTTATCGTCATGTGAAAAAAATCTATATTCTGGGCCCAGGCCGGGCCAGGACCCAAACGTTACTTTTTTCTGAAGACTCGCCTAGCCGGGCCTAACGTATTTTTCATACCGAACAGGACTGCTTCCTTCTGCCTAGGTCGGCACGAGACGAAATTTTCAGTTCCGGTCTCGACGCAACTCGTAGTAAAATCAATATCTCTGACTGACCTAATGCATGGCATAAAATAAGTAAAATTTGTCTCAATCAAAACTTGCACGAAAAACACATAGATTTTGAAATCGCCTTTATTTTACAAATTAAAATTCATTTTTTTTAAAGAATAGTACATTCAAAGGCAAAATAATTAAATACAATAAAACTAGTGAAAAAAAATCAACCTATGACGGAATCCTGTCTTAAACGGATAATGCTTTGATCCATGCCAGCAGTTTTTGCCATAAAAATTGCAGTATAAAAAATTTACATCAAATTTTACTGTAATTTTTAGAGCAAAAACTGCTGACAACATTGCTGCCAGCAGTTTTTGCCGTAAATTTAAGGGATTTTCTTTACAGTGTAAAAGGGAATTTGTCTATAACGTATTTTTTCTTTCCTTTTTGATTACGTTTTAAAAGATTTCATTGTAAAACATTTTTCAAAGTCTCCAATATATGGAATATGGATTAACGATATTAAAGTATAAGTGAGACATTTACATATAAATTGAGATTCATTGATAAAATAAATGTATCGCAGCCTTTGTCACTTCTTTAATAATATAAAAAAAGTATAAATATGAAAAAAAGAAAAGCTATAATAAGTATTTTTGGTCAGAACTCTTTCCATATGAAACAATTTTAACGAAGTAAAAAACTATGTAGAAATTCTCGGCTGGACTGGTCTATAATTTAAACTTTTTTCAGGCCGGGACGGGTTATTATTTTAACATTTTTCTATGTCAGACCAATCATTTTCCTCATGGATTTATTCGGAACCGGAACTAGATATTTCAACCCATGCAGACTTTTAGTGCAGACTATCACCATACAGCAGGTTTAGCGTTAATTTTGTATGCTACTTTTTTATCCAAATGAGAGGCACTGTCTTAAATCAGTATTTAATAACGGAAAATTTCTGGATGATCTCTAACTTGCTTTCAAAATGAGTAAAAAGCACTTCGTTTAGAGGTATGGTTAAGTGATGTAAGTCAAAAATTTTGGAGAATTTTGGATTTTAATATCTCAGTGAGATTTTTAGATATGGAGATGAAATATTTTTTGTTCAATTCAGGAATGGATAAGGAATATTTTCCTAATTGGGAATTTTGCCCTACAGGGGCCATACCAAAATTTAATTTTCACATTTTTCAAATAGACATCATATGGAGTTGCAGCATGTCTCATCAAATTTTACTTCTTTTTTATGAAACTTTTCAATTAGAAATATGTGCCTAAGAGCAATATTTAAGAAGATAACCTATTTTTTCGCTATTTATGATTCACCCTGTATAATAAGTTATAGTTAAAATTATGTACCGTAAAAAGTTTTTGCAACATTGCATCGACTCTGCAGCTCCAGAGAGTCGAAAAACTTGTCACAGAACAGAATTGCTTTTTTTCTTTCCAACCGATGACCAGGCCCTTACCTGCCGAGTTACATCAGCTTAACCTCAGTTTACCTCAGCTTAACCTCAGTTTACCTCAGCTATAATCCAACCCTGTGCTGTTACCCCATTTTGCTGCTTTCAATATAGCCAGCTGTTCGGCTTGAAAGAACTGTTGAACTTCCTTAGAGGTGCTGACCATGTATGAATTTTTTCGTCATTTCTAAAAGCTACAAATGCCGAACCCGTAGCGCTTGATTCCAATTTTGAGCCATCTGTGTATATATTTATGTCTTTTTGGGTTATTTCCTAATCTTGGTTCAACTGCGTCTGATGGGTTTATGGTCCACGTGTTTATTTTTTTTGCGTAGTCTGTGTGGCTGATTATTGACCCGCATAAGTTAACTGATTCCCTCAGTCTTGATACTGTACCATATGTAGCCTCGTATTGTACTTGTAGATAGATTGGAATCAGGTCCGCTAGTACCTGAAGGGTCGCGGTGGGGTCAATTTTATATGCCTTAACAATCGGCAGCAGGAAGTGTCTTTGGCAAGAGGACAGCACCTCCTTGCTCCTTGTCTTTAGATTGTGACCCCAGATTGGGGCAGCATAAGTTAGTGTCTTTTCAACTACCGTCCTATACCAAATCTTGATAATTTCTGGTTTAAGTCCCCAGCTCCTCGAGGCCATTTGTCTCATCAAGTTAAATGATTTTCTTATTTTAGTTGCTTGTGTTTCACAGTGTGCTAGCCAATTTAGATTTTTATGTATTATGAGTCCTAGATATTTTATTTGCTCTTTTCCTTCTAGTTCTTTTTCGTTAATTTTTATTACTTCTATTTTATAAGAGTCCTCTGTTGGTAGGTTCCTAGTGTGTGTTTTGTTTAGGTACAGAAGCTCTGTCTTGTCCCAGTTGAGTGATAGTTTGTTTTCTGTGATCCAGTTGTTAAATTCATTGATGATCTTATTGGCTAATTTAATAAGTTTGGTTTTAGTTAGAGCTCTTAATATTATGATGAAGTCGTCCGCAAATGCCTGTATTCTGACATTTTTACCCCATTCTTTTTTTAGCGCTGTGCCTGCTATTATGAGCCATAGCAAGGGTCCGAGGCAGCTTCCTTGTGGACAGCCACCGAATGTTTGTTTAGTTGTATTTATTCCGTTTTCTTCTATTGTGACATACCTATCAGTAAGAAAACTCAATATCCAGTTCGTTAAATATGTGGGATTTGGTGAACGCTTTAAGTTTTCTGAGATTATTGGCCATCTGATGTTGTCAAATGCACCCTTGGTGTTCATAGATATTAGTAATGTTTGGTACCCATCTATTTTATCCTGTTTTATTGTTTTTATGAGATTATTTAGCGCATGTTCACATGAAATTCCTTTTTTGAAACCATATTGTTTATCGCTCCAGTATTTATTGACAGTTAAATGATGAGATATTCTACCATGTATTATTCTTTCTAAGATTGTACTAAACGCTGGAAATAAGCTAATTGGTCTATAATTTTTAGGATCTTTAGGGTCTTTACCCTCCTTGTGGAACAGAACCACTGTACCGATTTTTAATGATTTTGGAAAGTAGTTATAATTTAGGCAGGTCTTGTATAATGTTAATAGAAGTTGTGGGGCTGCATTGTGGATTCTTTTTATTAAATTATAATCAATGTAGTCAAAACCCGGCGCTTTGTTTTGTTTTATGTTTTTAATTATTTTACTTAATTCTTGTTTCGTTATTAGAAGTGGGAAATCTTTTTTTTTTTTTTTTTTTTTTTTTTTTTTTTTTTTTTTTGTGTGTGTGTTCTATTGTTGGGTCTGTTAGGTAGAGGTTGTCAATAAAATGGTTTAATGTGTTTTTGATTGTGACTTCTTTGTCATCCGGCATAATATTGACTAGCCTTGAAGGGCTTGTTTTTTTTTTTTTTTTTTTTCCTGAAGCTATCTTGTATTGTAAGCCGCAAGTGTCATTGATTTCGCTGCAGAATGTATTCCAAGAATCTCGTTTTGCTTTTTGTACTATTTTTTTTAAGTTTTGCCCTTTCTTTTTTATATTCTATGTGTAATTTCTGTTTCGTTTCCCCGTCTTCTTGTTTTTGGAATATTCTCCTAAACGCTCTGACCCTGTTCCTTGCTATTTTAATCTCTTGAGTCCACCATTGTGGTGCAGTTATAAGCGGTGTTTTCTTTTGTTTGTAATATTTAAGAGCGATTGTTTTAATTTCCTTTTGGAGTCGTAAGGTTATGCTATCTAGCTGGTCTGTGTTGGTTATTCTTTTAAGTTCTTTAATGTATTTGTTTTTTATTTGTTTTATTGCTTTCTCAAATTTTGCATGTTTTCCATAAGTGGTTTCTAGTCTGTGTCTTTGGTAGTGGGTGTTGTCGTATTTGATTTTAAATTTAATAAATTTATGGTCGCTGCCCGATTTATCATCACTCACTTCCCAGTCCGTTATTTTAGATCTTAACTCTGTTGTCGCTATCGTTAAATCAGGCCATCCTTCTATTTTCTTTTTATTTCTTACTGTGCTGAATGATGCTGGTGCTTTTAGTGGATTCTGGACGAATAGCGAGTTTAGGAGAAGAAAGTCTGTAAGTTTTTGGCCTCTGTGATCTATGTTCACATAACCCCATTGTTGTGAATGTGCGTTGAAGTCTCCCGCCAGTAGAATTTCGTCCTTTGCTAATTTCAGGACATCTTCCACTTCCTGAAGTACTATTGCGAAATCTGCTGAGGGGGGAGCGTATACGTTTATGATTGTTATTGTTTCTTTTTTACTTTGTAATTCTATTGCTGTTGTAAATTCTTTTTCTGCGATTGTTATTGGATTTGTACCTATCCCTCATAGCATGCATGTTCACAGTGACGTCACAATGACGTCACTGTGAGTCACGTTGGTCACATCACATCTGTGACGAAAATGCCACCACTCAGTGACGTCACAATGTGACTAAGATGTGACTTTCTAAAAAAATTTCCACAGTTCGTCACAATGTTAATGTCAAAGTAGTTACAAATGACACACTTTTCACAAATTGGTCACATTGTGACGTCACAAAGTGGTCACAATGTGACGTCACAAAAAAGCTCTAAAACGGCCATAACGACTTCACATTTTAGTCACTGTGACTTCACATCGACATCGCGTGACGTCACATCGACAATCGATGGTCACAAAGTCACAATATGACTTCACAACGACGTTGCAGTGACGTCACCATGTCTTACGGGATGTTTGTTATTATTGCTGATCTATTGTTTTTGGTTTAATTACTTTCCATGTGCTATTTTTGTTACTGAATGCTGTTATTTTGCCTGTTCTTTTATTTTGGTAAAAATCTTGAATTAGTGCTAAATTAATCTTATTTTCTCCCATATAACCTTTTAGTGAGTTTGTGGCGTTACAACTATTGTGTAAGTTAATTTGTATAAGACTGATGTTAATTTTCTCTTGCACGTTTTCTTTTACATTAGTGCTTGCTGTGTGTATTTTTCTATTTTTACTGTTTTGTGTGTTTGATACTTGGGTGCCTGTTTGGCACGCATCTTTTTTAGTGTCGTTTTGGAACATATTGTACTCTATTTAATTCGCGTACTCTTCGTTCTTGTTCCTTTATTTCTGCTTTACTACGCCTGTACACCCGTTGGACACCTCTGAACGTGTTGATAGTTACTATATCTTATAGTACTTCTTTTATCTGTTGTTAGCTTTGTTTTTCCGGATTCTAATTCTAACTGCCTGATTAACATTAGCTTTCTGTAGATCTTGCACCTCCCGTCGTGAGCCGTGTGGTCCACTGGTATGTTCGCTGTCAAGTGAGCTTTGTTCCACTCATTGTATGTTGCACACATGATGCACCGCTTGGTTCTCTTAGGGCAATCTTCATATTTGTGGTTGCCGGAACAGGTTGGGCAATACTCGTCTTCTTGTGTGCACTGGCTAGCTAGGTGATCAAATCCCTGGCATCGATGACAGCGTATGATTGTAACGCAATGTTTTATTGGGCACTCCCTGAGCTCCAAGCATATTGTTCTTTCTTTGAGCGTGTGATTTGCCAGAGGCTCGGGGAGTGATACCGGTATGTGTACTTGCCCCGCTGCTGCCCGTAGATGCCTGAGTATCCGAATCCTGTGCAAGTTTGCTTCTGGATCAATGCCTAACTTCTTACATATTTTTGTTTTCACAATTACTTCATCAATTACTTCAGGTGCATGGAATATTATTATTCGTTTCATCTTCATGTTGGCGGTCTTGATTTTTAAACTACTACTGTTTTCCTCTTCTTCTGTCAGTACTTCCTTTATTCTTGCAGCTTGCTCCGCTGATTCACAGATAGTTTTCATGCCGCTCCGAATTTCCTTCACATTTTTCACCCCGTCTTGGTTTTGCACTTTACTTTCTACTTGTCTTTCAACGTCTTCTGCAGTTCTGTCTTCTTTCGCTTGTATTATAACTGTTGAAGTGGCTTCTTGTATTGCTCTTCCGTATGTCTTTACAATTGATGATTTTTTATAGTCTTCCTCTTTGGCCGTTGTTTCTTCGCCTGTTTGTGATCTCATAACTTGTGCATGTTCCATTACTTCTACCCTGACCTCGGCATGCAGAGCCCTTGTCTCCATTTCCAGTAGTGAACATATCACTATTTGTAATGCTTTCTCCACTGCTGTGCGCCTTGTGGCTGTTACCTTTGTTGCTTTCCCTGTAATGGTTTTTATATAACTAATAGCCAACATCGCCCTTTCAATTTCTACTGATCTGCTTTTGTTTGTTTCATTGTGATTGATGAGTTCCTTCTTCAGCCTCTCTTCTTCTACATTTTCCGTCTTAGAGGTATTTTCGGAATTATCTGTATCTGAATCATAATCTTCTGATTCTTCGTTACTCAAATCAAAGTGTTTTTCGATGCTCTTGAATGTAACCGTCGTCTTTTCTGGCAGCTCTTCGTTTTTTGTCACATTCTTCGGTTTACGACCCGTTGGCTCTGTCCGGGCGGTGCCTGATCCACCTGCTGCATGTGATCTCGTCTTTTGGATTGAGTGTGGTTGGTTTTGATGTTATTTTTGCTTGTTTGCTTATATCTGGTGGTGATAATGTTCTGCTACTTAAATTGGATGTAGAGCGTGTTGAGTGCTTCATGTTACTTTTGTTGTGAGGCTTTGGAGTACTGTTTTTATCTATTTATTATGTTTTACTACCCAGCGGATATGTAGGAGGGGCACAAATGCATTGGCATAGTTAACATTACACAATAGACCAGAATTTCTGATAACTCGACAGGTAGTTTAATTGTTTAAAAAAAGGAATTTTTTTGAAAAAAGGCATTTTTTGAAATACTTTCTGCTTTTATCAAACCTCGGCCTATACGATACATTATTAGAAAAGTTGCCAAATGGGTGCATTTAAGAGCAAAATTTAAAATAAAATGAATATTAAAGTAAGTAGTTTGGTTTTGAATTAACCCTTACATACACAATTTTATCTTCAGCCCCTGTTATTTTTTAATTTGTGTTTACTGTAAGAGTTCGTCCTATCAAAAACTTACCGTTCTAAAAGTTGTAGATAATATTAAGAAGACTTATAATAAATTTAAGCGAATTATATATCTCGTAAATTGACGAAGTTGTGTTTTTTTTTCTCCTGAACTCCCTAACCGAGTTATCTTTGCCCGTTATTATTATTATTATTATTATTATTATTATTATTATTATTATTATTATTATTATTATTATTATTATTATTTTCAATAAGAGTTGAACCTATAAAAAGGTGTCATATAAATGTTGAAAATAGTATTAAGAAGATTTAAAATAAGTTTTATTGAATTTGATGGCTTAAGAATTGACGAAGTTATACATTTTTTTTCTCCCTAAAATTCGATTTTTTTTTTTCGCCACTTGAGCGCATTTCAAATTTTATCGAAAATCTGTGATAGATAATTTTTTGGCCTTTTTCCTAGAAATAAAAATAACTTTAAACTTATCTAATCTGTATCATAATTAAAAAGTTATGGAACTATGTGGAACTATATGGATATATATATATATATATAATTTTTTTAGTGTGGCTGGTTTGGGGTTCCGGTGGTTATATAATAAAAAGTTTAGCATGAATTTTTCAAAGTCGCACCATGGTATGACTACAGTAGATAATATTTCATACGAAATCTACCTAAATATCAAATGCACGTTTTCAGAACTCTAAGAAATTAAAATTTATTTTATGCTTAGAAATGTCACTCACTTATTAAAAAAAATAAAAACTTCCAGATGATACAAAGTTTTAGTTGGTAAATGTTCAGTCTTTTGGCAGAGCGTATCACAGAATAATAACTACTTGGTTTGTGCTTATCTGCAAATTGGCATTGTGAACTGCATAATGAACAGTTAAAATACTATCTTTAAAAATCCAAAAGGTCATAACTAACCACTCTTAAAAAAGGAATAATTCAAGCAAGAAACCCTCAGAAAACGCCATGAAGAGAATACACGCAAAAATTATTTGTATTTTTTTTAAATAATGAACTGTATACAGTCAAATTATTCTTTTAGTATTGTTTACTAATTTTAATTAAAATTTTGGAGTAAAAAAATGTTTAGCTTTTATTAATTCAAAAGAAAAGAAAAGAAACAAAATCGGTGTTGAATTCAGGGGATGGCCCGGGGGAGGTGGACATTTCCCCGGAGCTATGAAATGTCTCTCCCGGAAATTTTGAGATTTTATCTTTACAATGGTCAAAAAGTGGTCAAAAATTCCCCCCTCCCCAGAATTTTATAATGTTCTTCCACGGAGACACAAAAGTCTAAAAATGAATTCAATACTGAAGAAAATAATAATTTAACTGCTGTTAGCTTGTGGAAATTATTCAAACGCTATAGAAATATATATACATGAATAGGGAAGAAATAAAAAATAAAGTAATCTGCCAAAGATTTTTATTACAGCACTGTTCCAGAAAAATAAATAAATAAAAACAAATAAAAATAAATAAAAATAGTTATTCAACTGGGGATTATATCTTTAAAAATAAAAAAGAAAGAAAGAAAGAAAAAAGATTTAAGGGACGACGCAACTGTGACGCGAAGCCCACTCTCATTAATTTTACAGTAACATGGTACACTCATTAATTATATATTACTCCATATTATCTAAGTGCTTATATAAACTGTTCAAGAACTTCTCACAAGTTAGAAATATCTATGTTTTTTATCCCTCCGAAAAGTTATACTTTTAAGCTAAAAAAAACCATTAACCCCTAAAGTACTCGAGCGATTTCGATAAATATAATTTTTAGTGCTAGTGTATAAATATAAGCTCTTAGTTAAAAAAAATTAATTAGTTTCTAGCAGTTAAAAAAATTAATTAGTTTCAGATTTCTTTTTTCTTATTCTTCTTTTTTTCCGCCTGATGAATGAAAAATTTCTGAAAAAGTGCCTCTACTCTAAAGTAAAAAGGTTTTACTCGCAGAAAAAAACTGTCTACACTGTAAAAAAATTTGCAAAGTTACTAAAAGTTTTCTAGGAAACTAGGATTCCTAGAACAGTTTATGTAACGGCAACAGCAAAAATTAAAGTAACAGATACAGATTTGCACTGAAAATAAAAAAAATCTGTATGGTTACTAAGAATTTTCTATGAAATTGGGATTCCAAGAACTTTTATGTCACTGCAACCCAGGTTACAGATAAAATTTTTGTAAGTTAATTGTAATTTTAGTAGACTCATTTGTAAAGTTACAGATTTCTGTAGCTTTACAAAAATTAGTTTTGTAGATTTACATTTTTTCTTGTATAATGTACACATAAAATGTTAATAACCATGCAGATTTCCGCAACTTTATTTTTTTTTTTACAGTATACCATAACTCTTGAGCACAATCCAGTAAATATGGATCCCAAATGTCATCAAAAACGGTCGGGTGGTTTTCAAGGAAGTGGGTTTTAAAACCCTCATATTTCCCACACGATTGCACCCAGTCTTTCCCCAAAGGATCGTCTCCCTGCTGAAATTGTATCAAACAGCTCTGAAATCTTCAATACGAATATCTAATTTTGACAGCCTATTTCACTTTTTTTGGTATTTTTTACCTTAAAATACCAATCGGACAGTCATTCGTTTAAGTGATATAGCAATAAGGGTGTAATGTTTGGAACTCTTGCTGTTAACTGTTTATGTCACCTCGTTGCATTTCTGCAACATATCCAAAATTCAATGTTACAGTGTTCTTTAAAAGAAGAATTTATATGTGTTTTCAATCAACTAACACAGCCATTAATATAAATTGTTCATAGATTTCTCAACAGACGACGATACGGAATTATTTTTTTAGGTCAAATTTGGCTTTGGTCAACAAATATGCAAGCTTTGGCTTTTTATTTTTTCATTTTGCCATTATTTTATACGAAAAAAAATAATATATTGAGTTATAAAAACAAATTTATGTAATACTGAAACTATAATATTATAAATATGCTATATTTTTGTTCTTTTGTAATAAAAATAATGTTATTTTAGTATTAATAATTTTAAAAAGTAAAATGAAACTATGAAAATTCATTAAATTTAACTAAGAAATATATTTATTAAAAGACTTTTAATTGATAATACTCGATGAACAAGGAGTACACATTCTCAATTCTCATAACATTCATAGCAACAATTCTTTGTTGCTATCCGTGTTGCAACATAATCATAAGTCAATGGTTTATATAGCGAGCTTCAAAAGAAAAATTTAAGTGATTTCTGCTATCTCCCAACGCAAGAATTAATATAAATTGCTCCTAGAATTCTTAACAAACAACGATACGGAGTTAATTTTTCACGCCAAAGTTTTATTTATCATTTGAGCGATTTTGTATCGTTATTAATAACGAATTTTACAAATTTAGTAAAATTAAGAAAGACTGAAGACGACCCAAAATAGGTTTTTACAAAGATATCTTCGTATATTTTACAATTTTGTATTAGAAAATTGACACTATTTACGATAAGTATGTACTTTTATTTTTTATTGCAGATGTAAAAATAAAGTAACTTTTAGTCAATGTAAAATGGGTGATTGGTTTTAACGAATCAAATTTAATCCGCTCTTAAACAATGTTTGATCATCGAATTGTTCGTTAATTATATATTAAATATATATATATATATATATTTTTTTAGTTTAGTTTAGTTTGTGGGGCAAGAAGTATCTATCCAAAGTCGGTGTTTGCTTTTTTCTCTTCTTTAGGATGCTTCTGAAGTGAATAATAGTATTTTCCTACCAATATCAGCCTGTTTTGAGGCCGAGGTCCTGAGGGTTTTTTCACTCTTTTTATTGCATTTTAATTTTTTTGCCTTTAAATCTTATATTCTTCAAAAAATAAATTTAAAAAGTGTCTTTTTTTAGTAAAATAAAGGGGATTTTAAAATAGAAGCGTTTTTTATGAAAATTTTTGGACGGAACCAAATTTTACTTATTTTATGCACGGATTACGTAAGTCAGAGATAATGATTTTAATACGGATTGTGACAAGACCGGGGTTGAAAATTTTGTTCCCTGCAGACCTAGGAAGAAGGAAGCCAGTTCCGGTACGGTATATATATATATATATATATATATATAAAATTAGGCCCTGCTTGGCTGAGTCTTCAAAAAAAAGAATAAATAAATAAATAAAATAAATAAATAAATAAATAATAATAATAACGTCTGGGTCTGACCTGTCCTTGTCCCAAAATACAGACTTTTTTAACAGCCTCGTTGGGGCGATAAATAGCCTGAAGTTGTGAAATCTAAAATTATGAAAATCTCTGAATACGCATGTTAAAAAATATTGTTTTAAATAACTGACGGACTTTTAAAAGGATTCTAAATGGACATTTAAAAGGATAATAAAAAGAAGGAGGTGGAAACACCAAAAGTTAAATTGAATCGGAAATTTAAGTTACAGTAAGGAGTTACTTTTCGCTCGCAATTTTAAAAAAAAGCATATAAACGTTTTATTAATAGTCAATCTTTGTTTAAAATTTTAAATGCGTTTTCTGCATGATTTTTTTTTCATAACTTCTCGTCTTTAAATTAAAGTAAAGAAGCGTTAAAGAAAAAACTGCAAACTTTAAATGTGTATTTTATGATTTTTTTACATTAATTTTGTTTCCGAAATTAAAAAAAAATATTTACTTTTGAAAATATGATTTTTAAAAGAAAATAAGATACATCAATTTTTAAATAAATATTTTCTATATTTTTAAAATTAATATTTTTAAAAGAAAACATGAAACAAAACTGAAATTATATTTTCCTCTTTATTTAAAAGAAAAAAATTAAATCCGATGAATAATGTTTCGAGTTATAACGATTTTAAACTATCCCACTTAAAAAAAATACTAATCATTTGAAATTTTTATAAACTTTGTGAAAAATTTTAGGATGTGATTTTTTTGCAAATTATATTGTTAACCACCACAAAAAAGAAAGAAAAAATCGAAATTTTAACTCAATAAATATTTTTTTTACTGGTTTTCTAGAACTGTTAAAGTAATGTTGTTCCTTTCCTTAAATTACGCGCATTTCAATTTGTGTCTAATCCCTTAAAATCTGATGAATTATTTAAACGGCCATAATTTTGTAAGTTTTGCAAATATAAAAATGCCTTTTTTTTTTTTTTTTTTTTTAATGTTTAATTCAGGACTGAATAAAGAAAGTTTTCTAGTTGGAATTATTACCCTACGGGAACCATATAAAAGTTTGATTTTCTTATTTGTTAAATAGACCCCCCCCCCCTCCCTAGAGTTGAAACTTATGTCATCGTAATTTGCACCTTTTTTTCATGAAATTTTATAGTTTGAAGTATGGGTCTTGAAGTAATATTTAAGGAAATAGCTTATTGTTACGATATTTATGACTCATCCTGTATATTTATTTTAATGTTTTTTCTTCTTCTTCTTTTAATTTTCTCACGGCTTAAAAAGATCTATATTTACATTTCAATGAATATTTTTAAAAAATAGAGTTGCTGAGTTAACCATAAAGAGTTAAATTCATTTGCAATCTTTTCAAATTAGATTGCAATGCAGGTAGTTTATTAAGAATAATTCAAAAACTACTTCGCAGAATGATGTGTCATTTTGGTTCCACCTATTCGAAACATCTAGAAATCTATTTCCAATTGAAAATGCATCAGTTACAATTTACATTTTTTTATAAAACATATTTTTAAAAACTATTTTCCTAAAAAAAAAAATGTGAATTGTAACTTGTGATTTTAGGTAGATTTCGTAAGAAATACTACCTATTGCAATCGCACCAGTCGTTTTGGTTTATTGTTTTATTGATAAAATCCTTTGGTGAATCTTGTCTACTTTTAATGGTATTATATCTATATATATATATATATATATATATATATATATATATATATATATATATATATATATATATATATATATATATATCACTTTTTTATGGACACGATAACTTCTATAATTCTTCACCAATCTCCACCAAACGTGTACATAAAATCAAAGGGGATAAAATCTTGGCTAAGTTCGTTAATGGACAAAATCGGACCATGGGGGTCGGAATAGGGGGCGTTTTTGTGAAAACCGAAAAAACGCCATAACTTCTTAATTAAAGTAGATATCGAATCGGTTTAAAGTTTATATTACTTCTTAAAAATGGGCCAAAAGTATATGCATGACAGATTTTTGATAAATTTAGAAGTGGGCTCAAGGAGCGAAAAAAACAGGGATTTTGAGAGAAAAAAATTTATAACTTCGTCAATTTTCAAGATATCAAGTTCAACTAAATTTTTTGTAAATGTTCTTAAAATTATCTAAAACTTTTGTATTTACAAGTTTTTGATAGGACCAAGTTTTATCGATGAAAAAATTAAAAACGAAAAGAAAAAGGGGGCTGAAAAAAGAGAAAAATCCATAACTCCGTCAATTTTTAAGATATCAAATCTGATTAAATTTATTTTGCATCTTCTCAATAATATCTACAATTTTATATTGACAAGTTTTTTATAGGACTAACTCGTATAGCAAAAAGGAATTAAACAAAAATAGGAGTTGGAGAAAAAAAATCTCAAATCCAAACTGCTTATATTCTGACTCATTTTTAAATTCATTTTTGATTTTAAACGCATCTAAATGGTAGATCCTCTTATTTAGAAACTGTATAAAGTGACGCATTGGTCAATTTTCTGATAAAGACAGAATATATTTCAAAAAAGGCTACCAAAAAGGGTATTTTGAACAGAATTTCCGAAAGTCATCGGGACTGAAAATTGAAGCAAGTATTCAAATAAGAAATCGCGTTTTTTTCCAACTCGTTTTTAAATCCATTTTTGTTCTCAAACGCTTCCAATTTACAGATCTTCTTTTTTAGGAACTATATAATGTGATACATTGGTCAGTTTTTTTTATAAAGACTGAATATATTTTTAAAAAGGCTACCAAAAAGGGTATTTTGAACAGAATTTTCAGAAATCATCGGGGCTGAAAATTGAAGGAAGTATTCAAATAAGAAATTGCGTTTTTTTTTTACTCGTTTTTAAATCCATTTTTGTTCTCAAACGCATCCAATTTACAGATCCTCTTATTTAGGAACTATATAATGTGATGCATTGGTCAGTGTTTTGATAAAGACGGAATATATTTCAAAAAGGGCTACCAAAAAGGGTATTTTGAACAGAATTTTCAGAAATCATCTGTGACTGAAAATTTAATGAATTGTTCAAATAAGAAATTGCGTTTTTTTCTGACTCGTTTTTAAATCCATTTTGGATCTCAAATGCATCCAATTTACAGATCCTCTTATTTAGGAACTATATAATGTGATGCATTGATCGATTTTTTGATAAAGACAGAATATATTTTGAAAAAGGCTACCAAAAAGGGTATTTTGAACAGAATTTCCCGAAGTCTTCGTGATTTGAAAATGTTAAGGAGAAGTTGAAAAGAAAGTTTTCACATAGCAAACTGCGTTTTTTTATGACTCGTTTTAAAATCCATTTTCGCTTTCAAACGCATCCAATTTACAGATCCTCTTATTTAGGATCTATATACTGTGTCGCATTGGCCAGTTTTTTGATAAAGATAGAATATATTTTTTAAAATGCTGTCAAATTGAGTATTTCGCACAAAATTTTCCGAAGCAATCATGATTAAAGAATTAAGGATGTATTCAAACAACAAATCGGTTATTTTATGACTCATTTTTAAATTCAATTTTTTTTCTCAAATGCATTCAACTGACAGTTTTTTGTTATTTAGGAACTGTATAATGTACTGTTTTGGTCGATTTTTTAATAAATTCAGAATCTATTTCAAAATATATTGTCAAAATGGGCATTTGAGCTTAATTTTTCTTAAGATGATTCTGATAAAACCAGTTTTTGCAGAAAAATGAAATTAAAAATTTTTCATAAACGGCCAAATGAAGTTATTAAACTGGGTTTATCTCTTATCATATTTTTTTTTTTTTTTTGTTGTCGTTGTTGTTGAAATGAGCACTCTTCGAAATCTACCTCCGCCTATAGGCCCAGCCGACAGGGATTTTTTTAAATAGATGTCTATTTTTAAATGTTTCAAATATACGAATCGAAAATGACAGTTTAAATGCGGATGAAATTTTGCTACATTTATTGGCATGCTGAATTTAATGAAATTATGGCGGTAATACGGAAATTTTAAAATTTAAATTTAAAAAGCAGATGATTATAAAATAAATCATAACTGTTATGAAGTCTACAAGTTTAAATAACATTTTTTTTCTTTCTTTTTTTTCATTATTAACTAAAAGGTGAAGTTATGGACAGATCTCGTTTTTTTTTTTTTTTTTTTTTTTTTTTTTTTTTTTTTTTTCTACAATCAAACTGTTTTTATGTACACAAAGATATGTTGCGATTTAGTCAATTTATGTAAAACTAGTTATTAACATTGGATTTGTAAATTCCATTTTTTTTAGTATTCTAAATTTTTTAAAAATGTATGTAGATAAATAACTGAAAATATAAAAACCTTTCAAAAACATGAAACAAAATCGTATTTAACGGGAAAACATAGTTAAGCAAATCGAATGAATTTGTCAAATTTTTCCGAATTTATGCAAAAAAAAAAAATGTTAATAGTTAGCACCATGGATAGTAATACCACCAGAAATGCGTTAAAATATTGACCAGAAGTATATGGTATGTTATTTGAGTAAACAAAAAGAAAGATATTTATGATTTTGTGAAATCTAATACTATTTGCTAACAAGTGATGCCAATAAAATGTTTTTATAAGATATTTTAGTAAATAAACGCATAGATGCCAAATTTGTGTAGTTTTGTACAATATGTGGGTTAAATCTTACAATGTTTTGTTGTTTCCTGTTATAATAAATTATCACATGAAAAAAACTAATTATTTTGTCCTTTTCAAATTGTTAGTTTCTTTCACTTTTATTTCCTACAACCATACTAAATTACTTATTCTATGGTGAAAGCTTTCAATAGCACATTCTAGCAATATATATCATAAAAATGAAATCACAAATATGAAAATACAATTGCAAAGGCAATAGGAAAACGAGAAATACAAAAACCACGAAACTATGAACAGCCTACAAATTTGTGAGAAGACCTACACAAGCTTAATTCATAGTAAAGATATATTTTATTTCTTCGAATATTATCTACAGTATGTCTAAAATGACAATATTTAGCTCCATATCACACATCGGAAAACCCAAACAATTGAAAGAAACAATGAGATCCAAAGAAAAAGAATACATAATACATAAGAGATCTTTTAAAATGTTGGATTGATTGAATGACACGAAAAAATGTATTTAATAATAAGGGTTTTTTTTTTAAATACCTTATAAAAACAATATTTTATCCTAAAATTCTGGTGCCTTTCTTGGGTTTTGGGGATGAAAATAAAGTGATAAATAATGCCTTTCAAGAGGTTAAAGATAATATAGATAAAGATTTTCGTTAAATTTTTCTCTTGTAACAAGCCATTCTTATTAAAATACGCCTTCAAATGTTTGGTCACTCACCTTTAATTTGAATTAATTAAAAAAATGCTTCTGATTAAATAAATCCTTTCTGACGCTCAGTTAGCTATAAATTTTGTACGTTTACTAAGGAAAGTATAAAAAAGAATAAAAGCAAGCATTAGATTATTTCATTTCATATCAAATTATGCTATTCTACGCGACCGAGGTGCCTGAAACATCACTGTAACTTGCTTTCGTTATCCTTTTTAGAAGTGTGACTTCGAATCTGGCTTTTCCGCCCTATCCTTCACACGGCAGGGAAAAGATATTGCCGTGAAACTGGAACGGTACCTGCCAATGGTTCACGGATGGCGAAATTTTCACATTCGTGTGCCATTTTTTCTTCCAGAAATATTTTGCGCCACCATGACATGCCCACAACCAACACATTTTTGGATCAAATAATTATGTATTGAAATGACTTGAGAGATTTTTAGGATTTAAAAATAACTGAGCAACAAAGGGTGTTACATTTTAGAAAACGAATAAATGAAAAGTACAACAATTCTTTTTGCTGCGCCTTCAGAGTTCAAGGGACCTTCAAATTTGTTTTTTATGTTTTTTATTCTTTTCTTTTCTTTTTTCTTTTTTTACTTACACCTTAAATATTATTCAATGATACACTACATAAAATGTGACTTATAATCCCTTTTTACTTAAAAAATAAATAAATAAAAGGAACTTTCCTGGATATTTCAAGTATTAGGAAGAACTTTTCAAAATGCTCATATGCGTATTCCATATCTATTATAATTTCATATATATATATTTTTAATGTCAGTTTAGGTTAAATATACAAATAAAACTAAGCACAGTTTTTTTTTTTTTTTCAACTAAATATAATTGGAAAAGTTAAAAGTACTTAAGTGCCGAAAAAACTATGAAAAATTGGAAAATTTCATAAAATTAATATATATATATATATATACATATATATATATATATATATATATTTAACTTTATAAGCAAACATACAAAATTCAATTTAGTTTTATTTGTATATAAAAACAAAACTGGCATAAAAAATATTGAGGATTTTAATGAATATAGAATGCACATGGGGGATTTTGAAAAGATCTTCGTAATACTTAAAATATTCAGGATTTTTTTTTCACTCATTTTTCTTTTAATTTCTTGTGTGATACATATATGCCATAATTCATAGAGTGGGCCCTTGAAGAATATTTAAAGTGCAATTAAAGAAATAATAATGAAATGAGTTTCAATGTCTCTTGCTCTTTTTAATTAAAAAAAAATAAATTATGCTTATAATTAGTTATTTTTATGAGTTTGCAAGTTAAATGGTATACTCCCGATAAAAGTTTCTACTTAAATTTTATATAAAATATTGACGCGCAAGAAAAAATTGACACTGTAGTTAAGCGCCAGACTGTTTAAAAAGATTTAACTTTTGGAATTGAATTTCAATTTTATCATCGAGATTTTTGCTTTTAAAGCTTGTTTATTTTCCTTTGCCTTTACCAAATGCTGGTATAATTTGGAACAAAAAGTTTGAGCTTGAAAATGTTGTACAACACTGGAAACTGTTAACTTAATTTTCAATTTCTTTAATTTCCAACGAAATGAACACAGACGAACTTTTTAGATTAATTTGTATATCTTGTACAGTTATGAGTTATAACCTGATTCATATAATATTTTTGCGCGTGCCATATAATGTACGAATTTTGGACATTTCTTTTTTAAAATATTGAGATTTTTTCTCATAAAACCGTAATCAATTTATAAATAAAATTTTGCGTAAATTTTTTTAAAAAGTTTCTATGCTTATTAGAAGTTTTAAAACAACTTTAATAATTTTCTTTTCTCTTTGTTAAGAATTACAGGTATAGTTTTTAAGCTTGAGGAAGGTTCTAAAAAACATTTTTGGGTGAAATACGTGTATCTTTATCGCGACTGTTTCAAAACAAGCAAACAATCAAACAACCAAAATATATATCAGTTTTTATTATACAATTATTTTAATTCTAAAAAAAAAAAAAAAAAAAAAAAAAAAAGAGAGAGAGAAATTAAAAATTCCTATTTTTGGACTTTTAATTAAAAAATCACCTGCTATTAATTTACAAAAAGTTTAAAAACATTCGCAATAGAAGGTTTAAAACATTAATTTTTTAATATTCTCACGTATGCTGAACAGATAAACCAAAGGCAAAACAAATATGTAATCTAGAAACGTAGTTATCCACTATCGCGCTTGCTAATAATGATGAGTTGTTTTTTTTTTTTTTTTTAATGCGAAACCATCTCCGCACAACCCTTTATTAACTTCGCCCATGTTAAACCAATAGCGATGATTTACTCTTGAAAAGACGATTATTAAAGTGCGTACTAACAATGAGTGAAGTCGCTATTAATCTTTCCGGTAATGGAGGATGCCAGTGGCGCTGGCATAAATCAGGCGGGTGTGTGCGTGGCTAAATAGCGTCGATATATAAATTGGAGCTAATTACAAAACCACCTAATGTTCGGCCCATTGGGGAAACTTCTCATTAGCGACCTATAAAAGCCAGCTCGCTGCCGAGCGATGGCAGAGTGGCGCCCAGCTGACAGGTTACGCGATTAACTACCCGAAAAAGAAATACAACAAAAAAGAAACATACAAGCGATCTCTCCGAAATTTCAGAATACGTGTTCCACGCTCTCGGCAGCAAGCTGCGGCCATTTATGGTCGTAGCTGAAGAACACGAATTAAGCAGAATTTAATGGGGTATATGTTTCGAAAAAATTTTCCCAAATCTTAAAACGTGAGAGAATTTCACGGAACTAAACATTTAAAATTATTGATAATTCCTTTTTACATTACTTTGATAATGATTAAAAGAAGATGTACGTTGTATAGAAACTTTCTCTCATCGTATGTTTCTGTCTTTAAATTTAGTGGGATTGTTATTTACATTTACTAAGTATTTCATATATCTTTACAAGGAATTGTGCTTCTGAAGTTCTTCTGAAAATTTCCCAACACATTCACTTTTTTTTTGTTTATTTTGATGTCGCACTTTTTAATAAATATAGTTTTTTTCATGTATGCTAATATATGTAATTAATTTGATTTTAACTATGCATATGTGTGTGTGTGTGAAGAGAAAGTATTTAGACGCGTGCAAATGCACAAGGATGGCAAAATTTTAAAAGTCGAAACATTTTATGAGTTCGAAATTTTTTTAAGTTTGCCAAAATATTGCTAATACTAAAAAGAGATGAATATTTTTATCTCTTTTTGCTTATGAAATTCGATGTAGATCAGCAACTTTGTATTAAGATAATGGTTAATGCACCATTTCCGTGGTATCATTTCGGTACCTCTTCAGGCAACTAGTGTAAAAGACTGTCTATTTACGAGCATCAAAAATCCACAAAATCTGCGGAATATGACTACTTACTATGAAATATTACTGCTACATTCGATTACGATTACTGTTATATTCGGTTTACATTATTTACGGCAGCATTTCTTTCTGGGACAAATTACTTCGGTTGCTAAAATTTTTAAATGATTGAATGACACCTTTTCTTCGCGTACATACAAACGCAGGTGTTTGGCTCTGTGAAAGTAGTAGTTGAACCTGTAGAGGGAGTGTTGAGGTAGGACCTCATCAGCCTCTACAAATTACTGGTAAATATTAAAAAATATTAATTATTACTGATTTGTAAGTATTTAGGTATAGTTAAAGCCCACTAAGTCTAATCTCAATTCAGATAATGGTAAAAAAATAAATGGGCATTTTGTTAAGTTTATTCATCCCCTTACACTCACTCCCTCGGAACTCTTTTTTTTTTTTGGCCTACTTGGAAAGAATCACCCTTGTATGTTAATTTTATGCAATTAACAGTCATGTATGAAATGTTAATTTTATGTTTTATTATACATGTTTTGAATGTATTATTTTAAGGGTTTTTAATGTATCATTTTAATGGTTTTTAACGTATTTTAAGAATTGTTAATGTATCTTAAATAAATTTATATTATATGTATACACTTGAAAGTAACTACAGTATATTTATTTGTACTTTGTATACGAATTTTGAAGTCTAATGATATCTGACCAAATCGGTACAATGTTCTGAAGTTTTATAATTTTGCAAAACAATATGGAAAGATCACTTTCCATTTTAAAATAAATGAGAACTATTTGCGGACAGCAAATTATCAGTAACAACTAGAGTATTTGCCATGAAAACAGACATCACCAGTTTTGAATTCAGGGGGTAGCCCGGGTGAAGGACACCCCTACTCCGGAGAATTAAAATTCGGAAGGACCCCAACCTTAGGAAGACCCCAACCGTGGGCACCCCACCTCCTTAAGGATCTATATACCTCGTGTAGATAATCGGCCGTCATAAAAAAAAAAAAAAATAATAATAAAAAAAAAATGCAAAAGTGCGAAGAATTTTTTTTCTTTCTTTAGAAGTTCTGAAAGTATTGCAATATTACTGCTGAATATTACAGTTTGTAAAATTTATTTTTCTCATTAATTTAGATATTTCCATGATATATATTTTTAAATATGGAGTATTAAACTTTAGAGAATTTTTTATGTGTATTTCTACGATACATTCTGTTTATTAAAATGGAGGTTTGAGGGATTTTTACTCGTTTTATTAAAAATGAAATTATATTTTCTGTGATTATTATGATATATATTAGAGTAAACAAAAATAGGCTTTAGGGAAATATTTTAAAAGAGCTAATTGTACTAGTATTTTCTGCGACTTACGATTTATTTATTTATTTATTTATTCAAGTATGAATATTTTGCAGAATATAATTTTAACTTGCATGCTTGTTTTATGCTTAATGTGTTCAGTTAAATTTAAATGTTTTATAGAGCTTATGATTTAAGACAGCCACATGAAACCATGCATTATTTTACGAAGTCAGTGAATACATCACACTGAAATTATTATAGAATTGTAAAATATATATGTAAATTAAAATCACTTCACATTTGCTCTACTTTTGTTTTTCGTTACAAGTGAACACAGCGGTATTAATTTACACTATTAATAATTATACTAAAACAAAGCATAAGTCATATTAAAATAGACATTGAAGAAATATTAATTATATAGCATTTAAAGAGTTTTCAAAAAATATTTTTCTTTGTTCAACAACGCGTATGTGCGGACACTTTGACATGAAAAAAAATATATATATATATACATAAAGGCATGATCATTAAAGTGATTTGGAATTAGGGAGTTTTTCTTTTTATTATAAATTAATAATACCTTGAATTATAAAAGATTGTTCTCTCACGATAGCAATTTTTCCTTTTCCATGCTGTCACATTTGAAAATTCGGATAAAAAAACCCCACTTTGATAACATTTTCTGAACAATCATCTGCTTCTATAGAAAAACACGACAAAAAGTGTGCGATTAATACTTTCTACCTGTCGACATTTGCTAACAAAAATGGAATCTGAAAAATCTCAAAAAGTTACTAGTTTGGATTTGAGAACAGCCTTAAAAAATAAAAGTAATAAAAAAAAGAAAAATTTTCAAAGCAAATCCGTAATTAAAAAAAATATATATATTAACGAATGGAACAGTGGATTGTTTCTGGAGAAAAAAAAATCCGTGTGTGATAGTGGACTTAAATGGCGATTCTACCTGACCGGTTTATAGTATATGGTGAGAAGCGGTAACGGCTGCTGTTACTAGGCGGTTCATGGTGGTGCACGCAACACGTAATGGCGTGATTGAATGTTGAATTTAGCTCGATTAATCGTTCATTGCGGTGACAAGTGTGGTGGCTAAATGATATATAACTGACACTTGCTCTTGGATCTCTTATTTCTTTAACGACTCAAGTACAATTTACAGTAGCCATGTGTTGCATTTATTATTGGCTTCTGTAGAATACAAATATATCATTTCTCTCTCTTGACACCTTTTTTATATTTCTTCATTTTTAAAGTTTTTTTTTTCTTTTTCTGTGCAAGAATAATTTTATTTCTCTAAATCAGATTATACTTAATGTATTAAAACCAATTCTTTAAATGTGATGAAACATTTATTCAAGATAAAAAAATAAAAAAATAAAAAATAAAAAAAATAAATAAATATCTGTACAATTTTAGTTTTTAATGTTTGTTTTAGAATTTTATTTTTTATATACAGGCATATTATCAGGTATTAAAAATGAAGTAAAAGCATTTAAAAATTAAAACTGAAGATGCTCTAATTGAAGCGAAAACATTTTTTTTTTTTTTTTTTTTTTTTTTTTTTTTTTTTTTTAATTAAGGTAAGCTGGGATAATTGGAACCCGGTTGGTAAATGAGCCATAGGATATTTTATAAAAAACCGCTGAAGTCTTTTAAGTTTTTACTTTTGTCAACATTGCACCCTCATCTTTACAAGAATGTGTGTGAACTCAATCTAAATGCTGTCTTTGCTGCGGTAGATTGCCAAATATTTTGGTTTCAGTTTTTACAAACAACGTCCATTTGGTTAAATTTTCTCGCTTTTTTTTTTTTTTTTTTTTTTTTTTTTTTTTAATATGGTAAATGCTTTTATTAAACACATTGTATAAATGCATTAATATTATTAGGTATTAATTAGGTAATATTTACTTCATGCTAGGTATTATTAGGTAATAATTACTTCATGTTTGAAATGTAAGGACGGTATTCCAAGTACCCCAATAGTTATAAATATTTTTTTCTAATTTCTGTTGCTATGGAAAATTAATTTCTAAAATTGTCTTTTTACTTACAAAAAAAAAAAAAAAAAAAACCTAACGTGTTATACTATATTAAAATTTCAAAACAAATTTTTTGAAAAGAATATAGGTGGAATTCAAATGAAATTACTTAAGTGAGATAGCTAAACCTCGAAACTTTACAATAAGGATGAAGAGGCGTACAAAAGATAAAGTGACATTATTAGAAAATTATTGAAACCAATAAAAAAGAGTTCTGTTCGAATATAAACTTGGTACCTTCTCCACAGATTCATTTGACTTATCGAACTTTCACTGATGTAAATAAATAAATAAATAAATAAATAAATAAATAAATAAAAACAGAATGAGGGAATAAGTTAATTAAGTACTTACGTGCCAGTTTCTTCATAGATTTATCTTGCTTATTTTTTTTTTCATAAAATGCACATGCAACTTTTATACTTATTATCTATACTTTAGTACTATTTAATCTTTATGTTTCTTATATAAACGAATGTAGTAATTTCCCATTTGGTCCTTTTTTTAGACACTTTGTCAGAAAAGGTTACCCTTACAACACTTTAATTGATATATAAACCCCATGATCTGCCTAATTTAAATTTTTATAAGTTATTTATACTTTTTCAAACAGGATCTGACGCCCCATATTTAAAAACACGTGTGGAGCACAAATAGATCTAGTCCAGTTGCCGATTTTTTGTAAGACTTAATGTAGTTTTGAAAATTTTTGTCTGTTACAATGAATCTAATGATATATGAAGAGATTTATAAAAGTTCACATTTTAATTTAATCCTACAGAAAAAAATTCTATTCGTAAAATGCTGAAATGATTCACTGGTCCCGGAATTTACAAACGACTTTTTAAAAAATTAAAAACTTGTTCCTTTAAACTTTCATTGTAAAAGTAAATTTTTATTAAAATATTATTGGTACCGTTTGAAAGTTTGAAATAAAAATTAGGTGGACCTGGCATGGGACCACTACGATAGAAACGGTTAAATTAACATTAACCTTTGATAGCTCAATTGCCAAAATCTTCATAATCACATTATAAAATCATTGGTCGAGTTGCCCCACTAAACTTATAATATTACGTGTACTATTTTTGTACATAAGACACTTTAATATATTTTAATAACAAAAACTTTTTCTAAGGCTAACTGATTATCTTACTGATAATGAAGTTTGCAAATTTACGAAAGCAAATTAATTGTTTAAGCTTTTGCAAGCATTTAATTAGATACATAATATAACGGTTAAAAATAGTTGTTGGTTACTCAAAAAGTTTAAGGCGCCATCTAACGGAATTTTTAGAAATTTATCTTTAAAATTTATTTTTAAAGAAATACTGACATAAAGAATAGTTTTAGCGAAAATCTCAAACGAATCGACCAATTTTTCCGTTTTTTATAATCATTTGAAATTTGAGCCTTCCCCACCCCCTTTGAACACAGTTCAATTTTCGGTACTTAACCACTCCCAACGATTCAGATTTTTAGCTCAAAATTTAAGTTTATGTCTAAGCTTCTAAAAAAAATTAATGAGATGCAAAAAATAATGGTAAAAAATAGTAGTTCGTTACTCCAAAGTCTAAAGCGCCCTCTATCGGAATTTTTTAAAATTTGTCTTTATAATTTTTTTTTTTTTTTTTTTTTTTTTTTTTTTTTTTTTTTAAGAAAATGCTGACATAAGGAATAGTTTTAGTGAAAACCGCAAATTAATCGACCAAATTTTCTGTTTTTTATGATTATTTGAAATTTTGGACCTTAAACATTAATGGCGGCTATCTCCTTCGGAAAACGTTTGGGACCCTTGGACTCCCCGTTTGGACTCCTATTTAATATTGTTTGTCTTGATGTGTACTATAACCCCTTAAAGTTTTGCCCAAGATTTTAGATACACCCTGTATAGCGCAATGCAAATAGGCCCCTAGGAACCACAATTCGATAATATAAATTCTTGATGCAAAATAAAAAATCTCAGATCACAAAAACATTTTTTTTTTTTTTTTTTAATCATCCGCTATCAGTTATTGCCAAAGATGAAGAAGAATATGTGTAAGTATAGTGAATTCCTATTAGCAGGACTATAGACATAAACCGCGGGCCTGAACAGTAATTCGAATTTACTCCATCTCTTCTCCCCTCTACACCGTAATAAAATATCGTACTATAAAACCTTGTGATTCAGAAATAAACACCAGTGCGAAATAATTTTTAGATCGATTGTTTCATCATTACAGTTATAATTGCATGATATTATTTTTAGCGGAATCGCGAAAACTTTCCGTTTAAAGCAGGATTCCGTTATAGGTTTGCTTTAGAAAATAAATTTACTAGGGCTTTTTAAAAGAACTGCTAAATATATTATCTTACAGTTTTATTTCTTTTTCTTTTTTTTTTTTTTTTTTTTTTTTTTTTTTGCATTATTAGAATCTACGATATATTTTCGTAATTCTACCACTGTTACTTTTAAAATAAAATGTGTTACGCAGGTCAAATTTTGCATTTTCTGTGATTAGTAAAGATATACTGACCTCTAAAAAGCAATAAATATAAAAAATACTTTTTTTTTTTCAAATTTTAAACAGGTTGGTCTAAAATTTTAAAGTTAACAATCTTGAATTATTTACTACGTTTGTGTACCTGATTTTTTAATAAAAACTACTGTTTTTCGAACGTGAAACACTAAATTTTCAAATATATTATGCATATGCATGCACAAGAGTAGAAACCCCGATCACGAGTCTCCTCACTAAGCCGTTAAGATCTTCTAGCAAATTGCGATTTTAATTTTATTATTTGTTTGATTTTTTAACTTAAAAAATTATGTAAAGAAGAAAGTGTATAGAATATTTTGCAGTATTATTTAAAAAATCAAGACCGAAATCGAGCCCCTTCGGAAAATTGGTCCCTGATGATTTGTACCGGCTCTACTTACCTCCCCCCCCCCCAACCCGGTCCCCTAGCACGGACCTGCCCGTAATGCGACCTTTTAAGAGAGAGTGTTTTTCAACCGTATTACCGAAATGCGCATTTGTAATATGTAAAATAATCCCATATGCTGAATACTTTCGTTTTAATTCTTAATAAAAATTAGACTAAATACTAACCTTATAGTAGAATCAATAACTTTTTTTTAATAGTTTTAATTAAAAAATATATATATTTATACATTAATGTCAATTTGTTGATAGAAAAGAAGGAACTTATCTGGACAAACAAAATATGCTAAAGTAGTACCTTACGTACATAATTTAATTTTAATTAGAGTAATATCTCACTTTTCTTTGAGATAGTTGAACAAATAATGTATCGTTTTATCGTATCGTTTCCCAATTTCGCGACACATTCCAAAATACAATAGATTGGATTCATTCTTGATTTGGTGATCCCGGTAATCAGCAATTAGTAATTTTTGAACGGCTCAAGTTTTTAGAAGTAAAATGATTTTTTTTACTCTTAATAGCCTCGCTTACAATTCCGAGTTATCTTGAGTTCTTATAAATCACAATTATTATCCCGAGAATACACGGGCTTGACATAATTGGTCATTACGATTTCTTTTATCACGTTTTTAATAGACTTGAAATTATGTATAATTAAATAATAAAATTTGATTCATAGTTACCAGAATTTGTGATATGAAATGCAAATGATGAAATATAATGATACTACAAAAAAATGTATGGCTTTTTTTTTTTTCTTCTTCTAAGTTGGCAAGGGAAATGGTTAATCACTGAATCCGCATCAATAATTCTTGATCTCTCAATAACAAAAGTTACATTAAAATTCCTTCAAAATTGCATAAAATTTGCAAACTGTATATTTTTTTTTTTTTTTTTTTTTTTTTTTTTTTTTTTTATGGAGCGAAAGATGCACCTTTACTGTGTAGCCTGTTATCTTGATTTATTCATCACTTTTTATTTTGAAAGATGATTTGTCTTAATAATGCGTATCAAAAGTTTTTCGATAGTTCGGAAAACATTAATCTCCTAATATTTGAAGCGGTATATCCGTTGTCCCGAGACACAGGTTTTTGTTTGTTTGTTTATTGAACAACATACATCTGACTTGTGTGCTCGACATGAAGCCTGCTTATAAGCCATCGTCAATATACAGGGACGAGATAGCACACAAGGAAATATTACAACACAAGAGAAGTACAACCAGGAGCTCCACACAAAGAGTGTGTGCAATGGAGCCAGTGGGATTCGAACCCACAACCTCACGATCAGCGGCGTGATGTCTTAACCACTCAGCCACGGAGGCCCGACACAGGTTTAAGACCCCTAATATGGGAATTTCGAGAAATCTTCTCTTTGAAAGAAAACAAGTTGGAAATTGCACGTGAAGCGTAGCAAATGAGGTGCGTTCGTACGATAACGAAGTTTTAAAAATATTCAGATCTTGCTGATATAGTAGAGCGTACTTCGGATACAGTATAGTAGTCGAAATCTTTGTGTTTCTGTAAATATGTAGGGAGTAATTTTTATTACACCTCAGCAACGTATATCTTATTCATAAAATGTGAAATAGTTGAATATAATTAAAACATGCCCCAAACAATGTTTCCCCGTATAGCATTATGTAGTGGAATACTTTTGTGTGGCCCTGTGATTTAATAATAAAAATTCTTTGCATCACAGATTGTACAGAATGCATATTTTAGTATTTACTTCATAGATTCAAGCCAATTCTATTATGTTCGAATGAGTGCATGAATGCATTAAAATGCATTTGAAACTTTTTTCCCATTGACCGTAATGTAATGGGATACTTTTGATTGTCCCTGTAAATGATCTATGCATCTGACTTTCATAACATTTGAAATGACTCGACAAAATTACGTAATAATTATATGTTTTAAATTTCAAACGATTAAAATGCATTTGAAACTTTTTTCCCCATTGACCGTAATGTAACGGTATCCTTTTGATTTTCCCTGTAATTGATCTATGCATCCGATTTTCATAAAATTTGAAATGACTCGACAAAATTATGTTATAATTATATATTTTAAATTTCAAACGATTCGGTTGGGTAGTTTTTGCGTTGTTATATGCTCACAGACAGACAGACGGACAGACAGACAGACAGACAGACGGACGGGCTGAGTGACAACAATAGGTGCTACGTATTTACATAATTACGAACGCACCTAAAAAACACAGCATATGCAATATCTCCAAGATGTTATATAAAATCACATAGAATTCGATCTACAAAAACATTGCAAAGTGTACCGTTCCATGGATTAGTTATTATCTTAATATTATTTTACATAGATATGCGAAATTATTAATTAAAAGCTAATGTGACTTAAAAAGTAACATTAATTGAAATTGTTTAATTCAAACGTAAGAACATATAAATCAATTTTTTTAAATTCATATTGTTTAAAATTACTTCTTTGTACATAAATATAAAAAAGTCTTCTAAATTTTGCCAGCTGCTATGAAGTCGCTTTTCTGCATTTCTGCCTAAAAAAGAATTGTGCCGTTTTGCATTAAGGAGATTCGGGGTACATTTTAAAATAATTTTATTTATTGATTCAAATTTTTGAATTTTTTTTGTGATGGTAAACCATATTATTTGTAAACAAAATCACATGATAGAACTTCTCACAT
The DNA here is from genome assembly GCA_964019185.1 of Maratus speculifer. Lineage (NCBI taxonomy): Eukaryota > Metazoa > Arthropoda > Arachnida > Araneae > Salticidae > Maratus > Maratus speculifer. Next base: position 23,610,252 of record OZ025289.1, on the reverse strand, counting down.
TTTTTTTATTATTATTATTTAATTTAAAAACTACAGTGCTCAGCAAAAATTTAGACACTGGTGTTATTTAACCTTTAAATAAAAAACGCGCACTCTTGAGTTTTACAAATGGCTATGCTTATTTTTAAATATATTTTAAACATTTTAGGATAAAAATAATGGTTATAATATAAGATAATATTTAATTTAACTGAAAAAAGTAAAATTGGCATATTGCAAAAGTTTACACACTTTTTTGATTTTTTGACAACTGTTCATAGAAAAATGCAAATTTCTAAATTATGATGTCACATGTCTGCAGTATTTAAGTATACCTCGATATAGCATCAGTTAGTGAAGATGCCGCGAGCTAAAAATATTCAATTAGATGAAGTAATTGAAGTTGGAAAGCTGAAATGGAAAGGGAAGACTGTTGCAGAAATTTCAGCAGCATTCAATCGTCCAAAGGGGTCTGTCTATGAAGTATAGTCTAAGGGTGACTCCTTCAAAACAAAACATAAATCTGGACGATCTTGTGTGGCCAGAAAATGAGATGACAAAAGGGTCCATAAACTGGCATTTACACAAATGATGATTGCTACTCACATTAAAACTAAGCCAGGACTGTCTGTGTCGACGGATAAGATTCGTAGATGAATTAAAGAAAGAAGTAAATCAATTTATAAGAAAATTATAAAATAATCACCTTTAAAATCTCGCTACAAATTAGCGCGAATGCAAGGAACTTGCAAGCAAACGTCATATGGACACATATGGTACGCTATGATGTTCAGAAACGAAAAAAAGTGAAATTTGAATAGCCCAAACAGGTGCGCATACTATTGTCACGACTTGCGTAAAGAGCCTGGGACTTTCTTAAGTCGACAACAAGGATGTGACTTTTTAATGATTTGGACCTCACTTTGCTTTAATGCTCGAGTATCTCTGGAGTTATTCAACGGTTGATAAGCAACACAGGACTATGTACATACGTTGGAGATCAATTTTCAGTCATTTGAGGAACTTTTAACTGGTATAAAGTATGGATTTTAGCAGGATAATGCGTCCATTCATGTTGCATACAAAACAAGAACTTCGTTTAACTCTGAAAATACTACTAATCTCAACTGGCCGGCGTGTCTTGATACAATCGAAAACATTTGTAACATCATATGTCGTCAGGTTTATGCAAATTTTTGCTATACTTTTCTGTTAATGAGCTTCGAGCTGCTGTTGAACATCTTTAGTACAAAATAGACTCCCCAAGTGATGCAGCATTTAGTTTCTTAGATGAAAAGTAACATTCTTGCACTAACTGCAGACAATGTAGGTGCAACTCGATTTTAATTTATAGTTATTTTTCTGTAAAAATATAAGTTGTCTATACTTTTGCTACAATGTTAATTTGGTTTTTTTGTCATTATATATTATATAAAAAGGTAAAATTTAAAATGTATTGTTTGTGAAGAAAGGATAAATGACAATGTATGACAGATGAATTACAAAAATTCGGTACATACTTCTGAATACAGAAGCGTAATCTATCATTGTCATAACTTTTGCTGAACACTGTATTAAGTAAGTGGACTCATTTAAAATCGTTATAACTCAAAATATGATTAATAAAATTTAATTTTTTTTTTTTTTTTTTTTTTTTTTTTTACATTTAAATAAACAAAAATATCTAAATTTTAATTTTGACTAAGCATTTTTAAAAATGTTATTTAAAAAAAGTTAAAAATACTTAACGTAAAATTTCGAAATAAAAATTATGTAATTTTTATTAAAAAACCATATTTTCAAAGTAAATATTTCTTTCAAATTTGATAAATCAAATTTAAGTTAAAACAATCAAAAAAGACATGCTACAAGTTTGAAGCATTTATCTTTAACAGATCACAAGTTAAAACAATTTGAATCCGAGAAAAAATGTGAAAAACTCATTAAGAAAAAAATCGCATTTTCACTAGAAGTCATTTCTATGCAACCATTGCTTAAAATCTTCTCAGCTCAGGCAGGACATGTCAATTCACCATCCCAGATTTAAAAAAAAAAACAGTAGTTACAACTAAGTAAAACACAAAATTTCCCAAAAGGATTTTTTCCAAAAAAATTTTTTTTTCTCCAGTTACAGCACTTTCAAGTTTGTGATAAAAATGACAATTTTCAGAAAAACTGAAAAATGCTTCATTTTGAAATGAACACAGTATCAAACATATTCAACATATTCAGTCAACTTATTTTTTAAAAATAGTTATTAAACTGAATTTTACTTTAGCACAGTTTAAAAAAATATAGTGACATTTTTACTTCATTAAAAAAAAATTTGTTTTTAAGTCCAAAAATATAATTATTACTGGCTATTTCCATGAGTACTTGTAGTGTAAGTCACAGGCTACAATTTTTGGCTACCAGTATTATAGAACGAAAAAAAATGTGATTAATTTTATTGGCACATTCTCATTAATTGAATAAGGCCAAGCAGACTTTTCGAAAATAACGGTGGCTTACAAGTATAGCAATTAATAAGTTATGTGACTTACACTACAGAACCCATGGAATTAGCCTACTGAATTTAAGATTTTTTTTTTCAGAGTGAAAAAAATATTTTAAAGCTAAACATTGATGGCAATTGTGGTGGCAAAATACGAAATAAAAGGCCACCTTTTTTGTGTTAGGCCGAGATCGCAGTACTATATTGTGATGAACACCAGGTCGATATTTACATTTTTTCTGGAGTTAAACAATGAAGACATTTTCATCAAGGAAAAATCAGTTCTCAGAGAAATTCTTGACTATTTCTTTATTTTCAAAACACAAGAAACTGAACACCTGTAGACATCGAGAATGCAGCACGCTAATATAAAATGCCTTCGAACTTTATATAGAAAACATTAGTCATCGTTAACAACAGAGAGCGTGCATCTTTACTTCACCATGACAAAACGCAAAACTCACAAAAATTTCACATTTCACAAACGCCAAAAAAAGTCTTTTGGCATAGAATAAATTCCCAATCCGAGCAAAAATGTACAGGTAAAAAGGACCGTTATATGATAAGCAAAGGGGAAATTTTAAAAATGAGTGTTGTCACGAATACAGCAATTATCGCACGTGGCGAAAAAGCGCGCAACACACAGCAACCCTAAACAAAATTACACAACCGGTAACAAATTAAGTTCTTTATACAAGACAAAATGAAATGATTGGGAAATAAAAATAGCAGTTATTTAAAACAGTCGTTTGATATTTAATCAACTGAAGAACAAGAAAGAAAAATCTAGAAATGGAATGATATTTTAAAACTAATTTATTATTTGTTTTTTTATTTATTATTATTATTTTATATGCACTTGGAGACGAACACACAATAGCAATAACTATTAAAAATGCTTTTCTTTTAAAATTAAATTTTAAAAGAGGGGGGGGGTAAACTAACATTTGAAAAATTAATAGAAATATATATAATAGAATATGTGTTACATCACAGCAATCCAAAGACCTTTAATGGCAATTTTAGATCAAATTTTATTTTAACCCTAATGTGCATACAACTTTTGTAATTCAATTTTAAATTATGCAAAATTTTGTAAAATCGCTACTTTTGAAGTGCAATTTCTCAAAAACACCATTTTTTAAATATCTGATAATATGCTCAATAGATACCTTATTAGTTTCTAATAAATACCTTACAAGAAAATCGTGTGTTTTTGCTTAGAAAATTTTATATGATTTTTTAAACATAACATATGTTGTGGTTTTTTTTTTTTCCAAAAACACCAGAAAGTCAAGATTTTTCTTATTTAACCAAATTTATAATGTAATTAATATTTTAAACTAAAAAATACAACACTGGTACATAAATATCACTGTTAAATTATAGCTAACCATTTGCTTAAGTTTAAAATTGTTTAAAATACAGCCACTAGTAGAACTAGGATGGATCATATGTCATTTCATTCCATACTCATAAATGTATCAAGTTCACCTACAGCATGTTAAATATTTTGTTATATAGTATTGATATGATATATTAATATGGAGATACATACATTACAGAAGAATTAGGTACTTAAAATTTCTTGGATTAACTTCAAATCCTTATCATCGAAAGTGTGATGGCGCGCAGATTGTCCTATTGGAACCAGTTTTTCTATTTTTAGAAGCACATTTTCCAATGGTAATGCACATTCATCTTTCTTCTTTCCAGATTCTTCTGGCCACTGGAATTCTTTAGCTGGACCATGGGGGTACATGAATGACACTTTAATGTCATCTAGTTCTCATGATATACCATTGATTTGTCCTATCCACCAATTATTTTCATAAATACATCCAATGAAATCACCAATTTGAAAATCATGTATTGAATTTTTTTTTTTTTTTTTTTTTTTTTTTTTTTTTTTTTTTTTTTTGACTGGAGGTTTTAACTTTTGTTAATTCATATTTAATTGTTCATCCCATGTAACCTTCATTATTTACAATCACCCAATAATGTTTATATTGTATACCAACAATAGATCTTACATTGGCATATTCTTTCTCTTTATTAACTTTATAAACTTGAATAACTTTTTTTATCTAGATGTAGCAGAATGATATTTTTTAACAAAGAGGAAAGTTCAGCAACAAGTGAGACAGAATCTCGGATAGATCTTATTGGCTCATTGGAGATTAAATTTCGTTGCATAATACTTGCATACCCGCCCCCCCCCCTCCTATTACGTCACTTCCACTTTTACCATGGCCAGTAGCTGAAAAAATCCATTTTTGTAGTACAACTTCATTATTTTTGTGCAATTGATAAAACTGATATTTGTTTTTAAGATGTGCTCAGCCTCATCTGATCAATACACAGTTGATTCCAGTGTTTGGATTTGGCACAACTTAAATAATTGGTCTTTTATTTTTTCTATGGCATAAACTGCATGAGCTGTTTATGCTGTTATGAGTTATATGGGATGAACAATTAAAAATGAATTAACAAAAATTGAAACTTCCAGCCAAATAAAAAAACAATATTCAATACATGATTTCCAAATTGGCGATTTCATTGGACGCATTTATGAAAATTATTGGTGGATAGGACAAATCAATGGTATATCATGAGAACTAGATGACATTAAAGTGTCATTCATGTCCCCCATGGTCCAGCTAAAGAATTCCAGTGGCCAGAAGAATCTAGAAAGAAAAAAGATGAATGTGCATATTACCATTGGAAAATGTGCTTCTAAAAATAGAAAAACTAGTTCCAATAGGACAATCTGCACGACTTCACACTTTCGATGATAAGGATTTGAAATTAATTTAAGAAATTTTCAGTACCTAATTCTTCTGTAATGTATATATCTGCATATTAATATATCATATCAATACTATATAACAAAATATTTAACACGCTGTAGGTGAATTTGATACATTTATGAGTATGGAATGAAATGACATATGATCCATCCTAATTCTACTAGTGGCTGTATTTTAAACAATTTTAAACTTAAGCAAATGGTTAGCTATAATTTAACAGTGATATTTATGTAGCAGTGTTGTATTTTTTTAGTTTGAAATATTAATTACATTATAAATTCGGAAGAAAGATCTTGACTTTCTGGTTTTTTGAAAAAAACACACAACATGTTATTTTCAAAAAATCATATAAAATTTTCTAAGCAAAAACACACGATTTGCTTGTAAGGTATTTATGAGAAACTAATAAGGTATCTATTGGGCATATTATCAGAATTTTAAAAAATGGTGTTTTTGAGAAATTGCACTTCAATAGTAGCGATTTTACAAAATTTTGCATTATTTAAAATTGAATTACAAAAGTTGTATGCACTTTAGGGTTAAAATAACATTTGATCTAAAACTGCCATTAAAGGTCTTTGGATTGCCATCAATGTTTAGCTTTTAAATATTTTTTTCATTCTGAAAAAAAAATTTGAAATTCAGTAATAATTATATTTTTTGGCCTTAAAAACCAATTTTTTTTTTAATCAAGTAAAAATGCCACTATATTTTTTAAAGCTGTGCTAAAGTAAAATTCAGTTTAATAACTATTTGTTAAAAAATAAATCGACTCGAATACGTTTAAAATGTTTGGTAGTGTTCGTTTCAAAATGAAGCGTTTTTCAGTTTTTCTAAAAATTTTCAATTTTATCACAAACTTGAAAGTGCTATAACTGGAGAAAAAAAAAAATTGAAAAAAATCCTTTTGGGAAATTTTGTGTTTTACTTATTTGTAACTACTGTTTTTTTTTTTTTTTTTTTTTTGAAAAATAAATTTGTGATGGTGAATTGACGCATATCAATACTGCCTGCCTGAATTGAAATGGAATAGCTCACAAATGAAACTAAAAAAAATTTAATATTTCCTCTTCAAAGTAAGATAGAAACATGATTTAAACGTCATTTTAAACATTTAAAATATGAAGTTTTTAATATACATAACATAAAAACAAATAAAAAAAAATAATGTAATAATTTTTTATTGAAAATTTGAAGTTTTTTGTGTCTTGGACCACCCTTAATTTATTAATTCCTTAATTTTGACGCACTTCACTAAATTTTGATCTAATCTCCATCCCAGTATCTGACAAAATAGCGATTTTGGTTATTCTAATCCGATTCTACTTTTTTCTAAAGACCTAGTTACTTGATTATCAATCTACCTAAAGTGGGTTGATAAAATATCATTAAACATCACAGCACGTCTCGCAGAGGACTCTTACTCGTGTTGTTTACATTTTTATGCTTTTAAAAAAGAAAACTTTCAGGATCACAACTGTCATATTACTGTGTTCAGTAAGACCTTAAATAAATAAAGAATCTGTGTGTTTTCTTTTCGTGCGGTCTGACATTATCAATAGAGAAAAAGTAACACTCTATCTAAAATAGACGTGATAAGGTGTATCGAAGAATAAAATATGAAACAATGTTTCATGGGCTTTGATGTGATTGATAAGATAAAACAAATTTGTGTCAAAAAATATATATATACTTGTTTTAGAAGGTTACAAAACAGAAATCGATATATTTAACTATAAAATATGACTCTGATAAAAAGTTTTGGGGAAAAAAAATGTGTCTAAATAAATATCTGTAAATGTTTCACTTTTTAAGTTTCGTGGCATTTTAGTTATGAAATTTAAATTGTGTTTCACTTTAATTGATTTACATTTTTAAATTTAAAAAATATATATAAAAGAAGTTATAAGGTCAGCAAGGTGTTAAATTAATTCAAAGAGATTGAATCCTACATGTTTATTATTTTTTAATTTACATAATAGCATTGTTTAAGATTCTTATTCAATAATCTAGTACATGATTATTAAATGAAATGGATATTCCATGTTTGATGATAATTCATTAAATATTCATCAATAGTTTCACCTAAATCTTAAAAGAAAATTGTAGAATTTGATGGCACGTCGGAAAAAAAAGAAAGAAAGGAACGGATAAAAAATAAGTCTTGCTTCATTTGTCAACAGTTACACTTAAGTTTAATAGATAAGCATTTATTTTAAAGAATAAACTGTATTCCTATCTTAAATCATCAATATCTCTAAATTCTAAATTTAGTTTAATGTTCAGAACTATTTGTTGAACTATCGGTTCTGATAATAAAAATAATGATTTCTTACTACAATCTGAAAGTATTTTTAGAACTGAATTGTCAAATTGACTGCCTCCACAAATGTATGTCTTAAAATAAAAGGTCGGATCATTGAAACTTTTATTTTTTATCAAGCCTTGAAAAAAAAAAACACTACAATTATTTTTAGGCATCAATATCATTTTTATAATTAGGTTTAAAACCACTAAACATATATTTAATTCGCCGTGAACACATTTATCTTTACAATTAATTATTTTATTATAATTAATATCATTTTTATTATAATCATTCTTCGCCGAAATGCTATATTCCTCACATTACATATTTTTATTTCAGATGAAATGAGTAAAACTGGTTAACAGAAATAAAGAAATGCATACAAATGTAGATGCAGATAAAAGAGGGTGAAGAAGTGAGTGTTCACGTGCGAAATGATAGAGCGCCGATAAGGCTTCCTTTGTGGTACATAAATTTTATCAGTGGTGAAAAAAAGAAAAGAAAGCATTAAAATAAAATGGATGCAACTCACCCTTGCGCTGCTGTGCATGATGCATCAAAGATTCCCGATAGGGCGCGAAGTAGACAAGTCTGAATGAGATGAAGTCTGATGCCATCGTCTTATATACATCCGGGCTTTTAAAATCAGTATGTCGTTGACCTCATCTCATCTTCTGCGTCTAGGAGAATCAACCAGTCTGCCTCTCTCCGAATGCATCATTTCCACTCAATCACATCACCACGAAATGCATCATTTCAGTCACACATTCAGGATGTGATTCCTAATCAGAATTTCTTTTTTTAAGCGTAGATACGGTCTCCTTTACTAATCAATGAGGACTCACCTATGAAAATAATGAATAAATATGTCGAAGTCAAAAAATAGTTCTCGGTCTCATCCAGGGAAGGATTGCATCCAGCCCTCCATTTAGAAAGGGGTCAAGTATTTAATTACTTTCTTTGAGGGAGGAGCGAGTCACATAAGCAGTTTTCATATTTTAAGGCTTCTAGTCATTCAGCCACCGAATTCTTCTCAACAATGTAAAGTCTATAGTTGTTTGATGCATTCTTATATTTAAAATATATCCAAGATAAATTAATATTTTTAACCACTTTTTTCCGTGTACATTTTTAAAAGGATCTCTCTCTTTTCTTAGTTTTCAAAATATTTTTCAAATCCATACTTAATTTTATATGAAATGTTAAAAACTTGCTTACATTTTGTCAGTTTTTAACATTTTATATAAAATTAAGCATACATTTTAGAAATATTTTGAAAACTAAGGAAAGAGAGAGATCCTTTAAAAAATGTACACGGAAGAAAAGACATACAAAAAAGGAGTTTAAAAAATGCCAGTTTTAAGTATACGAATGCATTCTACGCCCACAAACTAAGAGCCATCGAGGAAGCTGAGTGACAAACAGCTTTAAATTTGTCCACATCTCCAAACTATGTCTGCTTTATCACGAAGTTATTTTCATTCATAAATCTATAAAATTCGAACGAATGAAAGTGTAAAATTACATGACAATGTGTCCATTTTCATATCAAGGCGAAGGTTCATTTAAAAAAAATTATATTCAATTAAAAGACGATTTTTGGGCATCGACTTACAGAAAAATACCACGAGGGTTAAATTTATTCAAACTAAAACTGTATCATATATATAAGATAATTCAAAACGTTGCTCGTTATTTTAGCGCATAATGTCTGCAAATTTCACGCATTTCCGGTTTAAATTGCTTCGTGTGTGCCAGAAAAAATTGTAAGGAGGTACTTTTTTTTAAACATCTTTCATATGTATTTACCTTTAAAAATGTATTATTATAAAAACTTCCCCCGTTTAGATGAGGACATGAGTGTGGAGATCTTCCTTTGCAGTTTGGATACATCCTTGGTTCACACATAGCTTAAGGAGGTTAGTTAATCAGCTCAACAATTTCCCTCGTCGATATTAGACCTATGGGTGTGGAATGCATTGGTATTATTAAAAAATTCTCGTCGGGAAATTAAAAATTTTAACTTCTTTTTTTATATACATTTTAAGTTAATATTTTATAAGCTCTATGTATTAGACAGATGACAAGCTGTGCATAAGATTTTAACACTTCAAATAAAACTAAATATATATTTTTAGAATTATTTGACATCTAGGAAAAAAAAAGTTTAAAATGTTAATTCCCTGAGGAAATATTTTAAATATACAAATCTATAAAGTTGAAAACTAACGAGCGGAATTTGGAAAGATTGACTAACAGCCTTCCTTATCAATCAGATCGCAAATTCCCCCACTCTAATTTTAAACCTATAGGCATAGAGATCTGTAGTCATTCGTATAACTAAAATATATCGTTAGTGAATTAAAATTTTAAACTTTTCTTTTTCTTTGTATTCTTCCTAAGCTATGCATGCCTTCAGATTTTTTTTTTTTTTTTTTTTTTTTTTTTTTTTTTTACATTATTTTTGTAAATTAAATATGTAACATTACTAATTATTTATAAAAAATGTGACGTAAATATAGAAATAGTAGAAAAATGAATAAATTGGGCAGTGAGGGCAAAGTGGCCTTTTGAGTTTTGTCCACTGTAGAGCACCCCACAATGCAGGAACTGGACGAAACACTCGTCATAGATACTGGTATTGTTTGCGACTATAAAGCAGTAAAATGCAATTTTTTTTTTTTTTTTTTTTTTTTTTTTTTTTTTTTTTTTTAGTTTTGAGCTTATTTTATTGTTTTTTCTTGCTCATTTTTCCTTTTAGGCAACTGCTACCTTTTTTTTTATTATAGCTAAATACTATGTAGTGTTATAATATAATTATTTGCTCTTATCCAATGGATCAATATGAAATAAACTTTTAAATAATGTTGTTTGAAACGCTAAATTTTTTAGATTAGAGGCAAAGCCACAATTTTTGTAATGGTGCTATTCTGAGAAGTGGTCACAAAGAGATTGGGAAAAATGACCAGATGGCTATTTTGCCATTAAACGATTTTTTATTCATTGTTCATAAAAAAGTACTATCAAAAAGTATTTCCTTTGAAGGAAAAAAAGACAGGTCGGCAGTGGCCTACCGGGTTTGGCTCTCCCGGAATGAAGAAATGGTTTGCTGAATCATGGATACTACAGTAAAAACGGCTGAAAATGGAATCACAAAGAACCTATGAAAAATTCCGTTTTAGAACATATAATTAAAAAATATGTTTTTCGCCGGGACTATGAACTTTTCCGTTTTGAACAAGCTTTTGGATACAAAAATCTTCAATTTTTTTGCAGGAACATGCTTGACTAGATTGTGATGGGCAGCGTCCAATTATTATTATTATTAAGGTACCCTGGGGTAATAATGCCACGTTAAGGTTCTACCAATTTTCACGGCTTAGTTTTACATTGTATTTTTCAAAAAAATATAGGATTTGATAGAGCAACTCATTGACTATCGATATAAAATAAAATAATTTAGCAGATATGTATTCATAAAATGTAATGGCGTTATTTCTTGACCAATGCTATTTGGCGTTATTACCCACCTATATGGGTATTAGCGCCATGAAAGTAAAACTATAAAATAAGATGGAATAATGGCATGTAGATTGCCCAATCCTAAAAATACAAACTCTACGGCTCTAGAAATTGACAAAAAGCATTCTAAGCTATTAAAAATGTTAAATTTTTTTTTTTTTTTTTTTTTTTTTTTTTTTTTTTTTGACAGTGTAAGAAAAAGGAAGGTGTGGTGGTGGAGAGGGAGGGAGGAGGCAAAAGAATATCAGATTCTAAGCTACGTTTTGCTTAAAAAGGACCGTTTAAATAGAATTATTAGAAATATTATACGGTTTATAATTGTATTTATTTGAATCAGTATTTATATTCTCATGTATGCATTCTATGAGATAGAAAATATTCAATTTTTTGTGAAAGTGAAAGAAAAAGGAGTGAAGGGGAGCTTGAACAGAATATAACACTCTGTGTCTCTCTTTGCTTAAAAAGTCCCGCTTAAATATGATTATAAGAAACATTGCATGGTTTTAATCATTTATAATGTAATATTTTAATCATGTGAAGTTTTATAAAAACTAGAGTTATATGTTATAAATATTTTTGTTAATCCTTAACTGCTGTTAGCGGTCTCACAGACCGCTGAGTTCTTCAAGTTTCAGAGTTTAACTTGCAATTTTTAGTTTAATTATAGATACCGGGCAAATTCTGTTTCATTTGGAGTCCTATTACTACCTCTAGAGACTTTTGAATAGCTGGATTTTATTTATAATAGCTCTGTATATAAAGTTCAATACAAAAGTGATATTCTAAGAGTTAATTTAACATTTTATTCATCTTTAGATTAAGCGGTCTGACAGACCGCTCACAGTAGTTATGCGACAATTTTTTCACAGCATTTAAGGATTAATACTATTATAATAGTCTTGTAAATAGTTTATAACCCATAACTCCACACTAATACGGATTCTCCAAATTCAAAGTTAAATTGTCGGCGTTATAAAGAACATGCTTTAATAAATTTTTAATGAATTAAAGAAGATTTTTGATAAAAAAAAATATTATCTCAATGAGATCTCTTATTCAACTTTATACATGATTCATATATGGTTATATATCATTATCTCTATAATAGCAACAAAATTAACCTTTAACTCCTGTTAGGAATCTGACTGAACACTGTCCCCCCCCCCCCCCCAAAAAAAAAGAAAAAGAAAAATAGCGTTTAACTTATATTTTCCAGTTTAACTAGCTACAACTGAAATTTTCTTTCGTTTGGAGCTCTCGTACTATTGTTAGAAATATTTGAATAGATTAAATTTAATTACAATTAATTCTGTACAAAACGTTTAGCGCAGGAACAGTATTCTATGATTTTTAATCATGGATCGCCTTTTAACTTTTAACTAATGTTACCGGTCTCATAGACCACTATTTTTCTTTTAATTTTTAGTTTAACTTGTAATTTTCAGTTTAACTACAAACACAACCGAAATTTTGTTTCATTTAGAATTTTAGTACTATCACCAGAGATTTTTAAATAGGTGAATATTAAGTATAATAGTCTTGTATAAAAAGTTTAGTACAAAAACACAATCCTATGAGTTATTCCCGCCTTTTATTCATCTTTCAATCTTGCGGTCTCACAAACCCCTTCACATAATTACGTTACAATTTCTGTCACATCGGTTAAAGTTTAAATTTATAAAGATTTGAAAAAAAAAAAAAAAACGAATGCTGAGAAAACGGGCAGTTAAAATTTCAAACTCAATTGAACAATCCAGTGGAAATTTAATAGAAACCTGATTTTGAAGGTGTTCGAATTTGAATATGGAAAACATTTAAGTTTTATTTATAGGAGTTTAAAATTATTTTTTACATTAGCAAAAAAAAAAAAAAAATATAATAAAAAAAAATAGATTAGTTTAGGTATTAGACCCTCCCCCTTAATCTTACCATTTCAACAATGATGATAATGCTGTCCAATATTAATATACAAACCCCCTTCGGATATAGTACGGCCACTGTTGGGAATCAAACGGGGTAATAACGCCAATCCTTGGCGTTATTACCCCGGTATATTTATTGCGCAGTAAATTTTAAACTACAAATTATCTCGAGAAGATATCCAAAATCTTCTACAATAGTTTGAAAGTACATGAAATACACTATAAATTTATGTAATAAGCAAAGTATTTCAGGATAAGAAATATAGTCTTCACATCAAAAAACTTATCTCGCAAATTTTAGATTAAGCGTTAATTTTAGTTGCTTGTAAAAGCAATATGATCTACAAATGAAACAAATTAACTTTAAGCTGTTTTTTGCGATTTATATGACTCAAAACCCTTCTGCGCAGAGCACATGGGTGTCATTTACCCGATTATTTCATAATTATGCAAAATACTGGCACTTGGCGTTATTACCCCGCCTGGCGTTATTACACCAGAACACCTTATTATTGCCTAATTTTGTAAATTGGGTTCTTTTTCAATTTTTATTTCAAATCTCATTATTTGGCTTGAAATTTTTATCATGGTTTGAAATAGTTGTTTAATTTGTAGAAACTTCAAATATGCGAATCCAAAATTATATCTCATTATTCTAAGTAATTATTCAATTATATTTATGAAATGCCTTCATTACAATAACTTTCAACAATTAAATTAACATTAGGACTTAAACAATTTAATATTTCATAATTCCTTAACTACTTGACAGAACAAGTTTCCGATTCGTACCTAACACTTAAGATCAATTTTACCAAAGTATCCGAATATTGTGTAAAAATTAGACATTAGTATTAAAAATTTTAACGTTTAAAAAAATTATATAAGGTACCCTGCGGTAATAACGCCAGGCGGGGTAATAACGCCAAGTGCTAATATTATGCATAATTATGAAATAATCTGGTAAATGACACCCATGTGCTCTACGCAGAAGGGTTTTGAGTCATAGAAATCGCAAAAAACAGCTTCAAGTTAATTTGTTTCATTTTTAGGTCTTATTGTTTTCACAAGCAGCTAAAATTAACGCTTGATCTAAAATTTGCGAGATACGTTTTGTGATGTGATGACTATTTTTTTCATCCGGAAATACTTCCTTAATTACATAAATTTGTAGTACATTTCATGGACTTTCAAAATGTTGTTGAAGATTTTGGATAGCTTCTCGAGATAATTTGTAATTTAAAATGTACAGCGTAATAACTATAACGGGGTAATAACGCCAACCCTTGGCATTAATACCCCGGTTGATTCCCTACAGTGGCCGAGCTACATCCTAAATACTGATTCAAATAAACACAGTTAAAACTGTGCAATGTTTCTAATAATTCTATTTAAGCGGTCCTTTTTAAGCAAAAAGAAGCGCACAGTCTGATATTCTTTTGCCTTATTCTCCCCACACACACACACACCACACCTTTATTTTCCTTACACTTTCACAAAAAATTGAACATTTTAAATAGCTTAGAATGCAATTTGTCAATTTCTAAGTTTGTAGAGTTTGTATTTTTAGAATTGGACAATCTACATGCAATTATTCCATCTTATTTCATAGTTTTGTTTGCATGGCGTTGTTATCCATATACGTGGGTAATAACGCCAAATAGCATTGGTCAAGAAATCACGCCATTACATTTTATGAATACATATTTGTTAATTTTTTTTTTTTTTATATATAGATAGTCAATGAGTTGCTTTATCAAATTATACATTTGTTTGAAAAATACCAACTAAAACTGAGCCGTGAAAATTGATAGAACCTTAACGTGGCGTTATTACCCCAGGGTACCTTATATAGACGATCATTTAGCAAAATTTAAGTGTAGCATTGATGTGCAACACTAGTCACAGAAAAAGACCCGGATGATAATGTAAAGTCTATGAGAGCGTTCTTTTTAGATATATCGCTCAAATTTTAATATTTTTACATGATTTTTTTTAATAGGATAGCTGAGAACGATCCACAGCTTGGCTAGTTTTTACGTTTTCAATTTTGGTTATATATTTTTTATATTATAATAGTTTCAATTTCAGTGCCGGTTCTAACAGGTTTCGAAAGTTAAAGTAATTAAAAAAAAATCTAAAAGCAAAATTGAAAAAAAAATAATAAAAACTAGCCCGGTTGTAAATCGTTCTTGGCTATCCTATGTAAAAAAAAAAATAATAATAATAATAATAATAATCACGTAAAAATATTAAAATTTGAGCGAGATGTTTTAAAAGAACGCCCCAAAGACTTAACACTATCATCCGGGTCTCTTTCAATCAGTAGTGTGGGCTCTTAACAGTGATAAATCAGTAACATATATTGAAGCTAATCCACGTACCAAAATCTGGAGTTTATAGCTGAACTTGGAAAATGAATGCTCTAAAACTGTTTCGAACCATCTGAAAATAATTGGTTGGACAGTACCATAATAGAAACTACCATTTTTGTTTACACATTCTACTACTTCCAAAAAAGCTCTAATCCACCACAAATAAATTTGATTTAAAAATACTAGACGGTTGCCCGCCCTCAGTAGCCCGAAGACTATCTGAATGCCAGTTCTACAACCCCACACATTCACGTTTCTGTGCCATGTCTCGTCAGTTTCCGGCAGATATGTTTGAAAATATTTATTAATTAGATTTCTTCTCGGTGTTCTGGGGTTTCGTTTGCATATCTTTTTTTATTGTTAATGAAGAGGTCTTCCATTTGTTCTTCCATCTGTTCTTCTTTCTGTTCTTCCATCTGTTCTTCCATTTGTTCTTCCATTTGTTCTTCCATTTGTTCTTCCATTTGTTCTTCAATTATATTCGACGATTCACTGTTTGAGAGCCTATCTGTCCTTTTATTTATAGAAGTTCAAAATGAAAAAAGATTTTCTTAGCAGACGATTTTTTGTATCTGTGCCTCAATTAATTAATTATTTAATTATTTAATTATCCTCAGAATTCCTTTTATTTATAGAGATTTTAATTTCCTTAAAAAATTAAAGAAACAATCCCTCCGAAACAATTGTTAGATCGGATATGGTATCAAAATTGGTGATACATGAAATGTAAGATCCCAAAAGAATTATGGCTGTTTTATACAATTGTAACAAAACTATTTTTTTCCAGCATGAATTATTATGTGATGCTTGTATTCCTTACATTAGGTAGTTTCTGTAGCCCAAATTGCGAAATCTTTTTCTTAACTTTATTTTTTAAAAAATACTCATGAGTAATTAACGGCTCACGCGATTGACACTTATGTAAAATCTCTATTCAATTTTTATCCAATATCTATTATAGTATAAGTTCGTAATTCAAGAGCCAATTCTGATTCCATTAGTGGTGATAAAACAGATACTAAAACTGGAGATACTTTTAGCAATATCGAGAATTTCCAAGAACCGACAAAATAGAATAAGTAATATTATTGAAAAACACCGTAATCACTGGTGATAAATTGATAAATAAGCTAAAAAACTTTGTAAAATCACCATAAAAAGAAAATTAATCAGGACGCGTTTCGAGCTACAACAATGCAGCTCGTCATCAGCTAATACAACACGTGTCACAAGGGACAGAGTACTCACGTGTCACAAGGGACTCTGTCCCTTGCACTCTAAATAAAAAGAAGTGAATAGTCACTCCAGAATAGTGAATAGTCACTCCAGAATAGTGAATACTCACTCTATCGCAGACTCAAAATATGCCCAACCTCTTTAGAGTGACTATTCACTTTGAGCAAAAGTGGAATCATTGACTCTTTGAAAGAATAAATACTCACTCCTAGGAAGTGAATATTCACTCTACACAGAGGTCAATAATCACTATTTCTGAGGAGTGACTATTCACTTTTGCTAAAGGAGTGCGTTTTTTCACTCCTAGTAGGAGTAAGTAGTCACTTTTTCATAGGAGTGAATGCTCTTTTTTTTATTATTACTTTTTTTTTGCAATGAATTCCCTTTTTTTATTGCTATTATGTGCATTTTAAAAGAATCGTGTCTTTTAGAACATACAATGAAAATAAATACAAATGTGGTAAAGATTGGAATAAAATACTATAATGAATACTATAATACCTTAAGCGCAAGTTATTAAACAGTTTTAAAATATTAAACATACATTTTTTTTCAGATACCCATTAAGTTTTACATATTATTTAAATAAATCCATAATACACGTTATCTATGTTTTTTTATGCGTGATTAAAATCTTATTTCTGAAAAATATATATTAATACAAGCCGTATTTATGAAATAACATGGTAAGTCATTTTTAATTTCAATTTTTTATTCCCGTATATAGAGTAGATGTTCATGTAGTACCTGCCGGCTAAGACACTCACGAGCTAATGCTAATCCTATGGGGAGAGATTTTTCTAATATCTCGTTTGCATTTTGACATTTTATTTATTTATTTTGCATTGAATAGCTGAAGTTCGTCTCTATATCGCATCTTTTTTACTTTTTCGATTACGGTCGCAGATATTTTTACAAAGTTTCTTTTACTTTCAAAACCGGTACCAAAAATGAAAGTGTTATTTAAAAAAATATCTGCAGACGAAATTGAAAAAGTAAAAATAAACAAATATTTAAGAGAGAAAATGTGTTTTTGACGACTTCTGTAACTTAAGTGTTTTTATTTAAATGGTGAACGATTAAGTCCTATAAACCCCTCTTTGACTGTGCCCTTAAAAAAAAAAATTCGGCTTCATGAGTGGTTTGATTGCCAGATTATAAAATAGGCAAAACATAGTTAAATTCATTTTTAAAAAATAATAATAATAAAATGAAGAAGATATTGAAATTTTATAAATCACATTAATATAACTTAAAAACAACTATTTATAAAAATTTTGGTGTCATTACATTTTGGTAAGTGCAATTTAAAAATTAAAATTGATTACTTAAGTTTTTAATTAAATCAAAATATTTTATGCACTATAAACATTACCATAATTGCTTTTTTAACAGTGCCTATATGAGGTGTACATTACTGGAAAATGACTACTTAAGTATTCCAGTAATGGACACTCCTCTCAAAACCTTAAAAATTAATGAAATTTTATAAACGACATTAAATACATAAAACTCGAAGCTTTTTTCAGCTACAAAAACAAAAAATTGCAAATTTTGCAATAAAATAAGGAATACATAAATTTATTAAATGAAGCCAGCTCTAAGTATGATTTTCAATGAAAACACGATTTTCAATGAAAAACAGTGAAACTTAAAAACATTATTTTATGCTTCCTGATTGGTTTAATTAAGAGTGTCAACAATAACGCTAAATTATAAAATATGCAAGGCCGAGTTACGAAAAAAAAAATAAATAAATAAAAGCTAAATTTTTATTAGTTATTTTTCTTTTATAAACCAAAAACATTCAGGTGTGTACATTACTGCTACATCTACCCTATAGTATTCTATGAATGTGAGTTAAAGTTTTATAAAAAATATACTCATGTAGGAAAAAGAAAAATGAAGAAAATATAAAATAAAAGAAATAACTACATAAGTGTTGAATTAAGACATTTTTCTCCGGGAGGTATATTTCTGGCTCCGGGGGGGGGGAGGCATTATGGAGCTCCGGGGAGGGAAATTGCCTATTTTGACCATTGAACACACAAAATCTCAAAATGTTCGGGGGGCATTTCAATGGAAATCCGGGGGGGGAATACCTCCCCCGGGACACCCTCTGAATTCAACACTGCTACATATGTTTTGTTCTTACTGTTGGAAAAACAGTTTTAATGAGTTATTTATCTCTAATAAATAAATGTCATCTAATATAAGTCATACTGCAAACTTTTAAAATTACTAAAGCGTTTTATTCTGTTAACACCAGACATAAAATACCAATCTTTGCGTCAGCGATTTTTCTATTCTTTTTTTTCCTCCGAGCACATAGAGATAGAAGACAACTTCCTGTGTAAAGTAAAACTTTTAACTCAACATTCTAGAATTTACTTTCGGAAAATAAAAAGTTGAAAATAAAATTGGCTTACCGTTTCTTATGTTAAATATTATCCCTTGTTTGATGAATAATAATCCTTTGTTTGATAAATAAGATATGAGCAGTGCAACATCTTCGTCACTGAGTATTAATGGAGTATTATTGCTTTTTACTGAATTATTTGTTCTCCATTTTGACTCCAGATCAAGAAACTTAATCTATGTGGATCATTTTGAATCATAAGATATCGGAGTATATCATTCCAAGATCGAAATTTAAACTACTTTTCAGTATTAATAATACAAATTAAAGATCCACATTTGTAGACTGAGGAAACGAAAGTGGGACACATAACGGACACGATAAAATGGCGGAAACATTTTTATCATCACAGCTGAGAAGACGATTTCTGATTGGCTGATGCGTAATACATATCTAAGTCACTTTTTATGAGTGACCGTTGACTCTTTCGAAGGAGTGACACTCATTTTTGAAAACGAGTGCGTTTAAATAGCAAATAAGCGTAATTTTATAGGTTATATTATAAAATGTAGTTTTTGAAAAGTAAGAACTGACATATTTTTGTACTTTTCATTGTTTTACTCCATATATTGGTTCAAAGTTGAGCGGATATTTTTTTTCAAGTGTATAATGCCGGGCTTTCACTCTCGTTAACGGAGTGAGATTTTTCACTCTCGACCATGGAGTGAGATATTTCACTCTCGACAACGGAGTGAGATATTTCACTCCTTTTTAGGGAGTCGGAAATTCCACTCTTTAAAGAGTGTATTTGTATAAAGTTCACTCTAAATAGATTGAAAACGCAAATCACTCCGACAAAAAGTGAGCTTTTCACTCCTCCCTGTTTTAGAATGTGTGACACGTGTTGTATTAGCTGATGACGAGCTGTATTGTTGTAGCTCGAAACGCGTCCTGATTAATTTTCTTTTTATGGTGATTTTACAAAGTTTTTTTTAGCTTATTTAGAATAAATAGTTGCTTTTTTTTTGTAAGAATGTGATAAACATCAGATATTATTAGCACCTTATTTCAGTTTTATTTCTTAAAAGAAATAATTTAAATTTCTCATTAATCATATTATAGAGGTCTTAGGACATATAAAAATCAATTGATGAAATATTAAATATTTCATAGCAATTTTTGACTCTTAAGATTTTTCCAATAGCGGGCAATTTTCGTACTCCCGATAGAGGTCTGCACGGGCCGGATTTTCCAGGCCCGGCCCGGCCCGGCCCGTAGGAAAAAAATTTCGGCCCGACCCGGCCCGTTGTAAAACTTAAAAGTTAGGCCCGGGCCCGGCCCGGCCCGTTTAAATTTTTATATTTTAGGCCCGGCCCGGCCCGTACAGAAATCAGTGAAAACAGGCCCGGCCCGGCCCGGCCCGTTTTGGCCCGTTACAATTTTTACGATTTCTAAAAAATTCAGATTTTTTTCATATAATTAAGATTTTTTTTTAAAGAATACTGCATACATATCTATGGAATGATTTTACAGTATATTTTACACATTAGCAACATTAGTGATTACTAAGATTCTTAGGCTTTCAACAATCAAATAAAGATTCATCAAAAAATTAATATGGCTTAGAACAAAAGAAAAAAGAAAGAAAGTTAAAAACATCGTAACTTTTGAGGCTGTTTAATAAAAGAAGATTTATAAAAATATTTCTGTATCATTTTATTAAAGATTTTAAATACAAATTCATTCGTTAATTCAAATATGCGCCTTTCTGATACATTTCTAAATTCATTTTTTTCTCAGAAACGCATAGCAAGTATCTTTATTCAGAAACTATATAATAAAATGGCATTAACCATTTTTTGATACAAGCAATTTAAGAATACTGAAAGGAAATAAATTATTATTATAGTTAGCGTTTTCAATAGAATTTCCGGAAGCGATAGCATGGGAAGGGAGAAAAACCTGCAACCATTTGAGAAACTATTGTATCTGAACAAGGTTATGCAAGTATTTTATTCATCAAAAATGAAAAATGCTATTCGATTCCAAATGCCTTCAATAGTCAGGCTTATCACTTTTATAATTTTACAATTAAAAATTAATCTGAAAATGCGTCAAACTTTCGCGTTATTGAGAAATTAATTTAAAAACCATCAAACTTTCGCGTTATTGAGAAATTAATTTAAAAACCATCAAGAAGTATATATATCCAAAGACTAATCTAACATAAGTTCTTTATCGCTGTTAATAATTTTACAAATCATGTTGTCTGCCCTACAGATCTTGAGAACAATTAAATCTTGTTTCGGTCCGACAAGTCTATATGTAGAAAAATAATACAAGCTTGATCTCGGCCCGGTATGAGTCAGCTAAAAAATATTAAAACGGGTTACACACAATTTAACTGTCCGATGCTGATCTCACACTGTACAAGTTACATTTTTATATTGATACTGTCAAACTAGTATGGTTCGTGACGCACATTTATATTTATTCTCGTTAAAACCATTTGCGTTGAAAATAGATCATATTTTATCGTTTCTGCTTAAATCTTCAGAACGGGCCGGCAGGCCCGAAAATTTTTTTATCGGCCCGGCCCGGCCCGTATGGCCCGTTCAATTTTTTTGCCGGCCCGGCCCGGCCCGTTAGAAAATTTGAAACGATTCCGCCGGCCCGGCCCGGCCCGCGGGCCGGGCCGGGTACGGGCCACGGGCCAGGCCCGGGCCCGTGCAGACCTCTAACTCCCGAGGTGTCCGTTATTTAGAGGTTTTACTGTTGTTTTTAAATAAATAAATGATAAGTTATTTATGTAAACAAATTGTAGTTGAAATAATTTTGAATTGTTATCAATAAGTGTGTTCAATAAAAATAATTTATTTTTTCATAATTTTTTGATTTAACAATATAGTTGCCTCAAACAACAACTGCAAGCGCCGAAATGGCTTATGAACCGAAATATCCATGCTTCTTTTGTCATCTATCTTATTAGAGAAAACAATTTAGAAACTTTTTTTTTAAAATAATTAATGCGCGGCTTTAAATAAAAAGTGGCAATTTTGAATAGTTAGTTTTTCTAAATTATCATCCAAGATAATGTATGAAAATGGGAACTCGGTTTTTCCTAATTCTGATTTTATCTATAAAATAGTAATTTTTGAAAAGTTTTTGGCTAAACTAGTAGTCGGGGTCATCTGATGCTGAAAATAGTCTATTTTAGTAGCGAATCGATAGCGAGTGTCCGATATCTCAATTAAGACTTTCTGCACACGACTAAACTTCAAAAGTTGCCACTTTAAATATTTTTCCGAACAAAATTGAGTTATTCCGCAGAGCTTATAAATTATCAGTAGTGATCACTCAAAATCCTGTAATATACGCCTATCTGTTTCAGTTGCGGACCGTTTGAATTCTTGCAGAAAATATTAAACAAAGACAAAAAGCTAGAAATTTCATCTGTTAATAAAATTTTATTCTCATTTTATCATCGTTTTATTATCAAAAAAGCATTTGTTATTATATTAATGAGTTACACTGCAAACTTATATCAAAAGTTCTCAAAAAGTAAGACTCTAAAAAGTTTTAAAAATTAAACTCTGTAACATGGCACATTTCCATAACCTTAAGCTCTAATCACAGCTCTGTGATTAGAGTTTAACCATAAGCTCTAATCACAGAACTTTATTGCAATTAAATCCTAATGGGTAGATGGAATATTAATCGCAGCATTGTGTAGTAAATCAAACAAGGCTTGGTTGACTCAAAGCCCCTTTACAAAGACTTTATACACTATATTGCCATTGATTATGGGACACTTGCGATTTTAGACATTTTACTAAATATCTAGAAAAATACATGAGGAATCATCTCGAAACTCTTAGTGTATAAATATAATAGTATACGTCATACATCTCCGTAAAGAATTTTTACCGAAACTCCATAGGGGACTGTCAACAAATTAAAAAAGAATGAATATCTTTTGAATAACCCTGTCAAAACTAATGTAGCAAAAGCGCTCAAACTCTAGATTATGATTGAACGCCTTATTGTAATACACTGTGTTCATTTTTATGCAACTAGCATGCATACTCGCAGAGTAATTAAGGTTTTTATAAAAATGGTCCCAAATTTTTCCAAGTTTTTTCCTTATAATTTTCAGAGTTCTTAATATAAAATAATATTTTTTTCAGAAAATATGACAAACAACATTGCACACAGTACCCTGTAATCAGAATTAAAAAATAATGAAAATTGTATACAAA
Organism: Maratus speculifer; assembly: GCA_964019185.1. Taxonomy (NCBI): domain Eukaryota; kingdom Metazoa; phylum Arthropoda; class Arachnida; order Araneae; family Salticidae; genus Maratus; species Maratus speculifer. The sequence goes on along the minus strand of OZ025289.1, from coordinate 23,586,988 downwards.
ATGAGTTGGTTTACTAAATAATTTTTTACTGCGCATGCGTCAACGATATCAAAATTTCATTTGCATATCATGTTAGCTAAATGTATAGAGCAACTTTTGTGAAAGTCACAAAATCATAACTTGAAAATTCTGAAAATAATCGTCAATTGAATAAGTTGAAAATCCGTTATTCTCAAAATGAAGCAAAAACAAGAGGGGTTGTATCCATATATTCATTGATTAGTGTCAGTATAGAATACACAATACGGGATGTTACGACTACTTTTGGATAAAATCCCTCATTTTTTTGCTTCATTTTGGAAACAACGGATTTTGTCTTTTTTCTATAGACGATTACTTTCAGAATTTTCAAGCTATAATTTTGAGACTTTTACAAAAGTTGCTCTATACATTTAGCTAACATAATATGCAAATGAAATTTTGATATCTTTGACGCATGCGCAGTAAAAAATTATTTAGTAAACCTACTCATTTTTCATACAATTTTTATTATTTTTTAATTCTGATTTCAGGGTACTGTGTGCAATGTTGTTTGTCATATTTTCTGAAAAAAATATTATTTTTATTAAGAACTCTGAAAATTATAAGCGAAAAACTTAGAAAAATTTGGGGCCATTTTTATAAAAACCTTAATTACTCTGCGAGTATGCATGCTATTTGCATAAAAATGAACACAGTGTATTACAATAAGGCATTCAATCATAATCTAGAGTTTGAGCGCTTTTGCTACATTAGTTTTGACAGGGTTATTCAAAAGATATTCATTCTTTTTTAATTTGTTGACGGTCTCCTATGGAGTTTCTGTAAAAAATCTTCACGGAGATGTATGACGTATACTATTATATTTATACACTAAGAGTTTCGAGATGATTCCTCATGTATTTTTCTAGATATTTAGTAAAATGTCTAAAATCGCAAGTGTCCCATAATCAATGGCAATATAGTGTATACCTCGAAGGAAAAATATTAAGCCTATTCGTTGACTCCAGAATAAGCGGGGGATTTTTCTCTTTTCAAATAATTGCTTTGTCTACCACTGTTTCCGAATAGTAATCATTGACTTACTTTTCTGCTTTTAAAAGAATGCAAATTTACTAAAATGTTTTGTTTCCTTTTAAAATAAGGTCGTTATATGGAACTAACATTTAGGAAAGATGCTGATCGTTGGCCATTCTATTTGTGGCGTCAAATATCAAGTGAAGTTCATTTTCTGACAGCTATCTGATAACAACCTCATCGAACCATTCCAACGTAATCTTCATTATTTCGGATCTTGATGCAAAAATTTTGAGCATTTCGAAGCAATTTTCGGTGTTTCTTCTCAAGGTTCATTAAAAGCTTTTGCACCTTCATCAGTTATTCATAAGAAAATGGCCCTCTGAATCTAATTTTACTAATCGGGTGTCTCACTCCGTTCGAAACATCGCCGCACCTTGTTTTGGGATTTTAACTTTTGACGGAACTGCCCACTACTGGTCATGGAGATACAGTAGAACCCTGATAATTCGGATTAATTGGGACCGGACCCAATCCGGATTATCAAAAATCCGGATTATCCGGAGAATTAGGAAAAAATGAAATAAAATAAAACATACTTACCGAAAATCACCTTTATGTTAAACTTATTGAATATTTACAGACAGTAAAAATGTTTACTTTGCTTAATTCTTCCAAAAAGATTTCGGAAAAAGTTTTTTTTATTCAGAATACGATGATGAAACAAGTTAATGTTATGAAAATAGCCAATCGCCTCTCAAAATTGAAAGAAAAAATGACAAAACCGATCCGGATTAACGGGGTCCGAATTTGCGGGGTACTACTGTCTACCAGTAGTGGGCACTAGAAAACTGCATGACATTAATGCGAAATAAGCACAATATATGAAGCCTTCACATTTTTGGCGAAGTCTTGTCAATGCTCATCACAAGAAATCGGTCAGAAGCCAAGACAAACCGAATTCACAAATACTTTTCAGTCATGTTGGAAAGTGTTAATAAGTTTGTTCGTGATTTTTTTTTCTCAGTGTCACAATAAAACTGCTCAATAAAACTTCTATATACTTCGTGTTTCAGAAGAAATGGAGTACACTTGGACGATGGAAAATCACACAGCAATGCATGTTTGAAAACGCTTGCCTGGCGTGGAAACAACACATAACACCAGAAAAGAAACTCACGAGCAACATGAGAAAACATATTTATTAGCTTCAGTACAGTAAAATACTGAGAAATAAGAGCAAAAGGAGAGACAACGGTTTCCATTAAAAGACCACTCGAGTCAGACAAAAAGACCCAGATGAAATTGTAAGTCTATGGGGTAGGGAGGGGGGAGGTTATTTTCAAATATTTCGCTTAAATTGAAATGTTTTTACATGATTTATTTTTGCACAGGATAGCTGAGGACGATCTACAATCGTGCTGCTTTTACTTTTTCAATTTTGGCTTCATTTTTATTTATTATTATTTTTTTTCATGATAGTTTCAGTTTCAGAACGAATTCCAACTGGTTCCGAAAGTTAAATTAATTTTTGTAAGAAAATCTGCATGTAGACTGTGTATAATATGCAGAATGTCTTTGTAGAACCTGCAAAATAGTTGTAAAAAATAGAAAAGAAGGCTATTAGAAAGACATGTATTCAATTATTTGAGAAAAATTAAATCATTTCAGTTGTAAAGGGGCTTTAAAAAATTGAAATCGCTTGTCAAAAGAAAAATAAATTCCAATGTCATAGAATTAAAAAATACACTAATTTAAAAAAATGTTTACATGCATTTATTTATTTATTTTTCCCCATTTTGGTTATTTCTAAAATTTGTTATGCGTGTTCCAGACAACCAACTCAATTTATTTTTGCGGATTAGAATTTAACTTCTCTAGCACAGTTTAATTAGCTTGCGTAAACAGCTTTGTGAAAACGACTTTAAAACATTACATGCATTTTTTCATCCCTAAATGTGATTCTTATAATAAAATTTAATCTTTTGAGTGTGTAGAAAGAGCAATCGCCCGACAATCTTACAATCGTTATTCATCGGCTATCAAAACTAAAACCATTTCCTTTCCGAGACTAATATTCTTAGAAAAAATTAGAGTTTTAAAAAAATGGAAATCTACAATTGTATTGAAAAGTTAAAAACTTGTTTTGTTTTTGTTATGAATAGAAAACATTTCAGTGGCCGGTCTTTTTTAGTTCGTATTAATGATATTTCGCGTTAAATATGTTCATTTTAAAAGGACTAAAATTATTGTAATAGCTTATACAACTTGACGAAACAACTTGGAAAGGTGTTAAGTGTATTAGTGTGAACGAGGTTCGACTGCTTTCTCTAATTTGATTCATTTTGCTTTGAACTAGGCCGATTTTTATATTAGCGGCCTTCTAGGAAAAGCCAACATAAAATTTTATTAACAAATTCTTTCAAGATATTACTTAAAAAATCAATACAACGTCCAAATTACGTTTGAACTTTCAACATTTTGAACTTTATCAAAATAAACCTGAAACATTTATGATGGTAACTGTACTTGGATCTGCCCTAGCTGGGAAACGAACAGTATATACTCCTGTGCAGCATGTGTCGCGTTTCGCTGCCACTCGCTGTAAATAATCACCATCTCGCAATATTCAAAGCTCGCCATTCTCACGCAGCTCCCAAATTCTAACTCCAAACTCTAAGAAAAGATCTAAGAAGAAATTATTTTAAGAAATGTACCTTTTGTAGTATTCCATCCGCTTAGGATCATTAAGAATTCCGTATATTTTGTCGCTCTTAAAAAAGAACACATATTTTTCAACTCGTCGCTGAGCATAAGAATACAGAAAATAAAAGTTTTAAAATAAAAGTTCTCACGCGTACAAATTAAAATTATCTTCTGCCATCGATATGTTTATGCTATGAGATTATGCTGTTTGTATCAAGCGAGCCCCACCATTAATTTTAAAGCATTGGAAATTAAAGTTTTACGGATATTTCAGTACAAAGCGATTCTTATGTGATGCACGGGACATTTGCATGCTTTTAAACAATTAAATTTTACCAAAATTAAAGTCATTAAATTCTTTGATAATTATGAGGTATAAGACCCTAACTTCTACTTCAGAAAGACATGCAGGTTTTGTTCCTCATTTAAAAATTAAGTGAACAAGAAATTTAAATATAAGCGTGATGCCCGGCACTCGAAAAAATTAAAATGGAACACCATATGGTATGAATGTTGATTTCTGTGATACTTCATGGACTTATTGATTATAGTTTTTTTGCAATGACAGAACATTTAATAGATTGTTCTGGTGCAATATTGAGTTAATTTTAAAAATTGATTAATAAAGTTATCTAGATTTTATGAACGTGATGCACGGGACAAGTCCGATTTGTTTGCATATCATTTGAGATTTATGACATTTCTCAATATATTAGGTTGCGAAATTGTGAGAATCCATGATGGATAAGATACTAATCATGTATTCCATATGATGCAGATATTAATTAGGTACTTAAGGAGTTAGAGATAGTCAACTCCATAAAAAAATTAAAAATTTTAATTTTTTTTTTTTCGTCAGTAACTTATATTATTAAATGAAAATAATAATATGATATGATTACGTTATGTTTTGACTCGATTTTACAAAAATTTGAAAAAAAAAATAATAATTTAAAGAATTATTGATGTTTGTGTTGGACTTTGTTTCATAAGGAGTGCCTTGCTTTGACCATCAGAAATCCTAGGATATTCATCTAAAATCATTAGGATAAGAATAATTAGTTATTTTAATAGATAATCTAGTGCCTGATCGAAGATTTGTTTTTCTTTATAAAAAAAATGGCGGGTTTAGGACATTTATTTTCAGATTTTCGAAAAAACACCAACAGTTAATTGTTTATAAAAATCGAAATTAAAAAAAAAAATCCTTCGATCAGGCATTAGTTTTTTATGTTTTAAAAAAAAAAATTATAAATTGTATTAATTTCATTGAAATCTACTGAGCGATTTTTGAGTTAGAGTGGTCACCAGCTCAAAAAACATAGTTTCGAGAAAAATGCATTTGAAATTTTACATTCGATTTATGTAGAGTAATACGAACTATTTAATTACATACACCCAGTCATCTATTCCTTTGTCATATAATAGTTCTTCAGCCGTTGTAGAAGATTCTAAAATATTGATTTGCTGTTGTCTACGTCACATTCTATCGTATCGAGTGTTAGCGTTAGTTCGCTTATTTGCCACCTTTGTGATGACTGATGATGTTTTTTTTTTTTTTTTTTTTTTTTTTTTGTTTTGTTTTGTTTTGTTTTATTCAACGGCGCCGCTTCTTTACGTCACGTGACGAGCGGACGGAGAGAGAGAGGGTGTGAGGAGAGGAAGAGGTACGAAAAATGAGAGGTGTGTGTGCCGTAGGTAATAGGAGGACCTGCGAATGTTTTGATGCAGGTAAAAAGAATTTTAAATATTATCCGGCAATTGGGATATGTATGTGCTAAGTGCACGGTGTTTATATGTTAGTGAAAGAAGATTAGTTAGAAGTTCTTGAAAGAAATAGGAAATCCGGATATATACATATATATATTTAATTGTGTGTGTGATCCCACTTCTGTTTTGTGACGTCTTTGTGTGCTATATGTTCTAATTAAACTTTTGTTTTCGCCGAAACCTCTTGGATTATTTATTTTTCTTGGATTATTTCGCCATACACAGGTGTTCCGCAGAATCGTATGAAGAAACAGCAATAGCGTGTATGACACGCTCTCTTACGGCAAGAACAAGAGAAGTAAGTGGAATTATTTTTTATAGTTCTGGAATCAAGTTTAAAAGAAAAGATAATTTAGGATATTTTAATAAAGAAGATAATAAAGTTGAAAAATATAACTTTTGTGAGTACAATCATGAATATTAGATTAATGAATATGTTACAATGATTCTAAAGAGATAATCATATTAGAATTGAAAGAAAATATTGTTCTATATATAGTGTATGAGTATAGTGATTATAGTATTTAGTGATTATAATTATTGATAAAAATAGAAACATTTGAGTAAAACGAGATGTTTACTGTTAAAGGGTTAAAGAAAGAGGAATTATTGTGGCTACAGAATTAGGCTTAAAAGTAGAGCCAGATCACAGAATTGTCGACTTAAAGGCATTAATCGAAGGGAGTGAACAATATGATAAAGATTTTGACTTTGTCAAGGAATTTCTCGTAACAACGGTATCAGACCGCATTCAAAAAGAGAAACAGGAGGCAGAGGCCCTCAAAAATGAAAAAGAATATATTAATTCTGAACAGAAAACAGCTTTAGAATTAGAAAAAACGAAACTAGAAGTAATGAAACATCAATTAGAAATAGCTAAACTGCAGGCGGAGAACAAAAATTCCGATAGTGGGGGGGATGGACAAAATCCCAAAACTAATTCGCTAGAAGCTCTAATTAAAAGCGTTAAAACTTTAACTATTGCGATTCCTACCAAACCTGAATCGTGGAATTTATTTTTTTCTTCGCTCGAAAGCCGTTTGAATTAAAGAATGTCGCGGAAGATTTGAAAGTTGAAATACTGATTAATTTAGTAGGGGGAAAAGCTGCGCATTTATTAGTATATGCAAATGCAGATGAAATGAAGGATTATGAAAAGGTTAAAACTTTAATTTTAAAAGAATTTCAACCCACTCCTGAAGCTTGTCTTCAAAATTTTCTTTCGGCGAAGAGGGCGAAAAATGAGAACCATATGCAATTTGCATCTAGGTTAAGGGCGAATTGGGATTTTTATTGCGAGCTTAGAAAGATAAATGATTTTGAAACGCTTAATGAATTAATAGTTAGTGATAGATTAATGGACGCGTTAGACGCAGAAGCGCGAAGTTATGTCAAAATAAAACAATTAGATAATTGGCTGAAAGCGCGGGAGATTGCGGAATTATGCGATAATTGGTTTAGTTCGAAAGGTAGAACATTTTCTGAGTTATATGATAAATCGACAAATTATCGCGGTTCTGATGATTCTGTATCTGGCAAATATATACCACCGCATCTAAGAAATAATTTTAATTTGCGTAATGATAGGAAAAAGTCTGTTTGTAAATTGTGCCGTCAAATCGTTCATTTACGGTTTTGCCCTAATAACAAAAAAAAGGGAAATTATCATTATCAAATGAAAAAAGATTCTACCGGAAAGAATAAAGACGAAAGATTGATTGCGAAAGTGACAGCTTTATGTTTTGAAAATGACGCAATAAGTACTCAACCGTTGCAATACGATGAAATTTGGGTAGGGAAACAAAAAATAAAAACATTAATTGATAGCGCCGCTGATATTCCTGTTCTTAATTCGAATGAAATACCAGAATTATTTAAAAATAATGAAAATTCAAAAATTCAGTTGATTTCAGCTTTTGGTGAGCAAATTACGGCTGATCTTTTAACATTACCGGTATCTCTAAACATGAGTGAATCAAATTGTTTATTTAATAGTGTGGATGTATTATTTGCAGTGACAAATAAATTATGTGGATCATGTATTATTATTCCAAAGGTTTATGAATTATTACAATCGGTGCAAATTGGATAAGGGAAAAGATTAGCCGACTGTGTGGCACCAACGAATGGGTTGGAATTAGAGAAGGGGGGGGGTGAGAATATTTGTAAAAATCGAGGGAGGAAGTAGAACAGAATACGAGTGATAAAGATTTATGTTTGCGGGTTGAAAATAAAGCGTTTGAAGAGAATTTAATTATTAATTGCATTGGAACGAAAAATGATTGTGAGGATTTAAATTCGAATCAGTATTCGGAAACGACCATTTACAGGGAGCAACAAAGGAATTGCGAATCTTTACAGGGGGCATTTAAAGATGCTAAACAAGGGAAAAATGGATTTGTTATGGTGGATAATTTACTTTATCATAGGGAAAAGGTTTCCGGAGATCAAGTCATGCAATTAGTAGTGCCTAAAATTAGGAGAGAGGAAATTTTAAGGGTTGCACATGAATCAATTTTTGCGAACCATCTCGGTATAAGGAAAACGAAAGAAAGAGTTCGGTATTCATTTTTTTGGCCAGGCGTGTCACGGGATGTAGAGGAATACTGTAAATCGTGCAAGGACTGCCAATTACGAAGCCAGGAGAGGGCCAGTGATCAGATACCTATTCTTCCGATTGAAAGACCGGAACTCCCATTTGACGTAGTGAATATTAATATAATTGGAAAAATTGAACCACCTTCAGCGCGTAGACATCAATATGTACTTACTTTGGTTGACCAACACAGTAGGTGGCCCGAAGCGGTTCCGTTAAGAACAATTTTGGCTAAAGCTATTTATGATGCGCTGTTAGAAATATTTATGCGGACAGGGATACCCCGCGTAATAGCAGGTGATCAGGGAGGAAATTTTGTATCAGGCTTAATGCAGGAATTTCATGCTAGGCTAGGGGCGGCTCCTAGATTTGCAACACCGAGACATCCACAAAGTTCGGGATTGGTTGAACGGTATAATCAGGTATTGAAACGCATGTTGCACCATACCATTTGGAGCGATCCTAAAAATTGGGATAAACACATCCCTTATTTATTATTTGCGTATAGAGAGATTCCTAATTGTACGACGGGGGTGTCGCCATTTAAGTTGATGTATGGAAGGGAGGCCAGGGGGCCATTGGCGGTATTAAAATCTACATGGTCGGGCGAAATTCCACTACCTATAAATCTCGGAAAAAGTGCCACCGAATACCTTCAGGATTTAAAAATTAACTTGGAAAAAGCGGCGGAACAAGCTTCACTAGTAGCGGAGGTCAAACAGGGAGCATATGCGAAGTATGCGAATCGAAGAGCAATTTATAAGGAATTTAGACCGGGGGAGCAGGTATATTTATTAATCCCAGACTCTAGTAATAAACTTTACGCTAGATGGACAGGGCCAGCCGAAATAGTGGCGATGTGTAATCCTGATTCTTACAAAGTCAGGTTAACGAACGGAAACATTAAAAATGTTCACGTGAATAAGATCAGGAAATTTACTCCTAGGGTACAAGCAGTGGGGGTAATTTTTGAGAATGAAGAAGAATTAGGGGAAGTCCATCCCACCCCTAGTACAAAGGATAACTCGAACTATTTCAACATCGAAGAAGTAAATTTAAATCATTTAGAAAACGTAGAAAGAGAAAAGATGTTAGATTTATTGTTTAGATATAAAGAATTATTTTCAAATAAATACAAATAGCAAAAGTTGGTGCACACAAAATAAGGTTAAATGATAATGAGAAGAAGAAACCTTATGTTTATCGAATTCCAGAGGCCCTAAAACCTCAAGTAGACAAACAAATTCAAGAATTACTAGAATTAGGTTTGATTGAGGAAAGTGATGAAGAAGCACCGCATCTGGTAGTGTGCATGATGAAGAAAAATGGTACTCTACGTCTGTGCGTAGACTTTCGGGCATTGAACGCAATCACCAAGGTCATTGACTTTCCTATGGAAAATTCTACTGACCTATTATTTAATATTGGCAGGGCGAATGTTATTTCAACCTTAGACTTACTCAAAGGCTATTGGGCCATACCATTAGAAGAAGAGAGTCAAAAGTTAGCCTGTTTTAAGATGCACAGAGCTCAATATCGCTTCAAGGTCATGGCTTTTGGGCTCAGGAATGCTGCTGCGACGTTTCAACGAGACATCAACAGAGCGCTTTCCGAATACCAGGACTTTGCAAGAGCTTATATTGACGATATAGCAGGGTTTTCCGAAACGTTCGCGGAACACCTGGTGCCTTTAGAGAAGGTATTTTCCAAACTATCACAGTTACAATTTTCAGTTAATTTGAAAAAATGTGAATTTGCAAAACCCCAAATAAAATATTTAGGTCATATCATTGGGTCCGGCAGCCATCGGACTGATCCGGAAAAAGTGGAGGCCATTCGTAAGTTAGCTGTGCCTCAAACCAAGAAGCAACTAAAAAGTGTCTTAGGATTGTGCAACTACTACAGAGACTACATACCAAAATATGCTGAAACAGCACATCCCTTCACTGAACTGACAAAAAAGGACAGCCCAGAGAATTTGTGCTGGTCAGTAGAGCATGACCAAGCGTTCAACGAGTTAAAAAGAGGTCTCATTGAAGCGCCCAGTTTGCATACTCCCGTTATTGGGTTACCTTTCATCATAGAGTGTGATGCATCTGCAATTGGCATCGGAGCTTGTTTATCGCAGAGAAGAGATGGAGTAGTGTATCCGGTAAGTTATGCCAGTCAAAAACTCACCAAAACTCAGCAGGCATGGCCAATAATTGAAAGGGAGGCCTATGCAGTGATCTGGAGTTTGAAAAAATTTGAAACTTGGATTTTCGGTTCACCTGTGGAACTTATTACTGACCTTAATCCATTAACTTTTATCACCAAAAATGCCCCTCAATCTTCAAAGCTGCAGCGATGGGCATTAGCGTTACAAAAGTATGACATTACGATTTCGCAACGCCCCGGGTGCTAAACTAATTAATGCTGATGTATTATCTCGCATGGACACAATATAGAACATTCATGAACTTTTGAAGCACCCAGTGATTGAACATTCATTGGACATTGTTGAACTATATATATACTTTTTTTCAGCAGCTATTAGTGTCTTGTTTAATGTTTATTAAGTATTTGTGTATTTCCTTTTGTTAATTGTATGTTATATTGTGTATATGAAGTATTAATTTAATTCTATTTTATATTAGCAGATAGGAAGAACCCCGGAAGATGTGTCTTTTCCGGATACGTTCGTATTTGGTGTATTATTTTATATATATATATATTATAATTTGGGTAACCATTAATAAATAGTGTAACATCATCAGTCGAATTTCAGATTAAAAATAAGTGTGTACCGTATTTTCAATCTTGCGTGGGGGGTGTGATGACTGATGATGGGGGTTTTTTGTTTTATTCAACGGCGCCGCTTCTTTACGTCACGTGACGAGCGGACGGAGAGAGAGAGAGTGTGAGGAGAGGAAGGGGTACGAAAAATGAGAGGTGTGTGTGCCGTAGGTAATAGAAGGTCCTGCGAATGTTTTGATGCCGGTAAAAAGAATTTAAAATATTATCCGGCAATTGGGGTATGTATGTGCTAAGGGCACGGTGTTTATATGTTAGTGAAAGAAGATTAGTTAGAAGTTCTTGAAAGAAATAGGAAATCCGGATATATACATATATATATATTTAATTGTGTGTGTGATCCCACTTCTGTTTTGTGACGTCTTTGTGTGCTATATGTTCTAATTAAACTTTTGTTTTCGTCGAAACCTCTTGGATTATTTATTTTTCTTGGATTATTTCGCCATACACAGGTGTTCCGCAGAATCGTGTGAAGAAACAGCAATAGCGTGTATGACAACCTTCACATGTGCAACATCCATTTTTTCAGCATTCCGATGAGAATTATGTCCCAGTATATTCATTATTATCAATAATGAATGTATACCTGCATTGAATATGCCAGTATCTATGTATGCATCAATTTGTACGATAGTATAACTTTTATTTATGGTTTTGGGCATATTTTCCCCCACTAGTTGATTGAAGCTCTCATTATTATTCTGATTGAATCCACGCACACATCTTGAAATTAAATTGGCATTACTCAGATCTTCATAAATTGTCTTGATAGGTTCTAAAACATCAGGAGCTGTGCATGCAGCCTTTTCGCTACACTGTTAATAATCTGCTGCATTTTGTTGCAACGCACTCCACCGCTTGTATATAATATCTCTATTCCAACCAATGAGAAAGCTCTATTTCACGGCCAAGTAACCACTTTCTATACAAGTAGCGTTGCAAAGGTTAGAAAAAACCCGGTTTAAACCCGGGAATAAACCGAATTTTTAGGAATAAACCTGGAAAAAACCCGGGATTTTTTGGAATAATTCGGTTTTTTGGGAATAAACCTGGGAATAAACCTGGTCTTTTGGAAATAAACCCGGGAATAAACCGACTTTTTGCAACTCTATATACAAGCAGGGGAGTGCGTTGCAACAAAATGCAGCAGATTTTTAATAGTGTAGCTACGTGTTCCGGAGCGTTCTCGAGAGTCCGAGAACCCTTTGTTAGTTGCCGAATAACTTGAAAAGTACTTGTCGGACGAACTTCAATTTTCAAAAGTATATTTTTAAGATAGTATGCTTTCAAAACATGCAAAAATAAAAAAAAAATCTATTTTTCGAAAAATCTGACAACACCTAACCTCTTAAAATAACTGGTAGTAGATGGCACCAGTGTATTCATAATTTGAAATTTTTTAACAAAAAAATTTTCTAGATGTTTTACATTTTTTAAAAGTTTTTGACACTTATTGATCAATGCAAATGTATGATTTGTGATACTTTGGAAAGAAAGTTAAAATGTCTTAAGATTATTGCATGATTTTAAAATATTTTGGGATGAAACATGTAATACTACTAACAATTCTTTCCTTTGACAAAATGTTTGTACTGATTGTTTTTATGGACAAAATATTGAAAATAATGACATTGTTTTAAATGAAATTATAATCACATGGAAACAATATGGAAAATACAGAGGTAATTTAAGATGTAAGAAGTTAAAAATAATCTGTACTGGCATTTTGCATCAATCTTAAGAGAAATATTTTATTTAGTCATTACCATTTATATATCAAGGGAATTCAAAATGAATTTCAGATTGATAAAAAAGACCCCAATGTAAAAGTTCTTTGCTAGAATTTGTTATAAATCACAACTGTGAATAAAAAAAAAAAAAAAAAAAAAAAAGAAAAGAAAAAAGAAAAAAAAAGAAAAAGAAAAGAAAAAGAAATTCAGAGTGCTCTTTGGTCTAGAAGTTGTGTGGATTTATTCACAGCAGCTATATTCTCTTATGATATTTGTTTAACATTTTTAATTTGTTCAGCTGTGAAAAAGAAGGGGGAAAATACAGCCAGAACTTTTATTGAATTACTTTACTATTCTGATCCAGAAATCCGTTTTCGATGAAAATAAAAATTTGAAAGAAATGATTTGGACAGACGAATCACCATCTAAATTCAAAGATAAATATATGGCTCTTTTTTGCAAGAACTTAACTGAAAATATATAGAAAAGTTTAAACTGGAAATATTTTGCCACTTCACCTGATAAAGTTGATGTAGTTTGTAGATGGAATAGGTGGAAGGTGGAAGAACAAAATCACTAGCTCGAAATAAAATTATGAGCAAACAAATTTCTCAAATTGCACATTTTGCTTTTAATTTTTACAAACTTCTAAAGATTTTAATACAAGCAACAAAACTTTCATTATTTAAAGAGAGAAACATTCAACGAAATAATGATGTATAGACTAATGCTAAATCCTATTTTGAGCATTTTCAGATTACACGGAATGAAATATATGTCAATGCCAAATAATGGACTACATATTACAGATTTTAAAACCAACATTTTTGCATTTTCTATTATTTAGCAAAAAACTACGCTACACTTTTAAATTTTTAAATTTGACTTTTTTTTTTTACAACATTTATTTCAACATAAATGATGTGCAGGATATTGGTGCATGATGCACGGGACAAATTTAAAACGCTTATAATTTGAAAAATTATTAACATATGTTTATTTTAACGGTGTATCTATTTTTCTTTTTAAAAGTATAAAGTAAATTAGAAATGGTTTCCATCAAAAATAAATATTACTACTTATAATGAAACTTACAGCTGTTTTAATGTGATGCACGGGACATCTGTTTAAGGTATTTTAAATCTCAATCAAAAGTTGAAAAAAAAATTAAAATGAAAGTTACTTTTTATAAAATTAAATAGGAATATACCTGCAGCTACTTTGAAAATCCAAAAATTGAATAAAAGTGCAATATTTTTATTTGTAGAGATTAACAAATTATAGGTGTATGACTGCATGTGATTTTAGTATTGTAAACATCAGTTTTGATATCCATATACATATAGAAATAACTTATGTAAAAAAAAAAAAAGAAAAAGAAAGAAAAAAAAATACATGAATTAAATACTTCATACAATGTACTTTAATTAGCCACAAATAAAAAAGAAATATTTTATATTTTATTTTTTGAGGGTATGGTTCACTTTTGGGAGAATCGCCCTACAGTCCAACGTCAAATCTTCAATGGCTGCTACATTTCCGAGATGGGAATATGCAGCGTAGAATCGTCTCGCATCAATTCCAGGCATTTTTTATTACACAAGTGACGATTTATCTTATCCGTATGAACCAATGCCGTTACTAAATAATTAATTAATGCTCTAAAACTTTCTAACTGGAAATTTTCCTCTGTCTTTTCGTTTTCGATTTAAAAATCGAAAAATGGCTATCTCGGAAATTTTGCCTCTAGGGGGTGCTTCTGTCGTTTGGATTAAATCGGCCGTAGTCACTTTAATATACCTTTATCTCACTGTTACCTAAAATTGAAATTACAAATATAAAAATAAAAATAAAATAGGAAAATAATAAAATAACAGGATAAACAAAAATGCAGGGACTGTGAGTACCATACAGGTTCTTCAGACGTGCTAATCATGCTGATTCATATAGTCCGGGAGCCGACCGTCGATTTACCTATGTATCGAGTAAAAGGACCGGACATACATCAAAATGTAGGTCTCAATGTGCACATTAAGAATATCACTGTCTTCCAGGTCCTATCCTGCCAGAACGCAAGGCAGCCGCACTTTTATGACGTCAATTTTGAGTGTTTACCTATGTATCGAGTACAAGGGCCAGACATACATCAAAACGTAGGTCTCAATGTGCACATTAAGAATATAACTGGCTGCCACATACATCAAAATGTAGGTTTCAATGTGCACATTAAGAATATCACTCGCTGCCAGGTCCTATCCTCTCCGAACCCGGTGGCAGCCGCACTTTAATGACGTCGAGTTTGAGTGTTTACCTATGTATCGAGTAAAAGGACCAGACATACATCAAAATGACATCAAAATGTAGGTTTCAATGTGCACATTAAGAATATCACTGGCTGCCACAAACATCAAAATGTAGGTTTCAATGTGCACATTAAGAATATCACTGGCTGCCACAAACATCAAAATGTAGGTTTCAATGTGCACATTAAGAATATCACTGGCTGCCAGGTCCTATCCTGCCGGAACCCGGTGGCAGCCACACTTTTATGACGTCAATTTTGAGTGTTTGCCTATGTATAGAGAACAAGGACCCGACATACCTCAAAATGTAGGTCTCAATGTGCACATTAAGAATATCACTAGCAGCCAGGTCCTATCCTGCCGGAACCCGGTGGCAGCCGCGCATTTATGACGTCAACTTTGAGTGTTTGCCTATGTATCGAGTACAAAGACCGCACATACATCAAAATGTAGGTCTCAATGTGCACATTAAGAATATCACTGTCTGCCAAGTCCTATCCTGCCGGAACCCGGTGGCAGCCGCACATTTATGACGTCAACTTTGAGTGTTTGCCTATGTATCGAGTACAAGGACCGGACATACATCAAAATGTAGGTCTCAATGTGCACATTAAGAATATCACTGTCTGCCAAGTCCTATCCTGCCGGAACCCGGTGGCAGCCGCACTTTTATGACATCAATTTTGTGTGCTTACCTATGTATCGAGTACAAGGCCAAGGCATGCATCAAAATGTAGGTCTCAATGTGCACATTAAGAATATCACTGGCTGCAACAAACATCAAAATGTAGGTTTCAATGTGTACATTAAGAATATCACTGGCTGCCAGGTCCTATCCTGCCGGAACCCGGTGGCAGTCACACTTTTATGACATCAATTTTGTGTGCTTACCTATGTATCGAGTACAAGGCCAAGGCATGCATCAAAATGTAGGTCTCAATGTGCACATTAAGAATATCACTGGCTGCAACAAACATCAAAATGTAGGTTTCAATGTGTACATTAAGAATATCACTGGCTGCCAGGTCCTATCCTGCCGGAACCCGGTGGCAGCCACACTTCTATGACGTCAATTTTGAGTGTCTGCCTATGTATCGAGTACAAGGACCGGACATACATCAAAATGTAGGTCTCAATGTGCACATTAAGAATATCACTGTCTGCCAAGTCCTATCCTGCCGGAACCCGGTGGCAGCCGCACTTTTATGACATCAATTTTGTGTGCTTACCTATGTATCGAGTACAAGGCCAAGGCATGCATCAAAATGTAGGTCTCAATGTGCACATTAAGAATATCACTGGCTGCAACAAACATCAAAATGTAGGTTTCAATGTATACATTAAGAATATCACTGGCTGCCAGGTCCTATCCTGCCGGAACCCGGTGGCAGCCACACTTTTATGACGTCAATTTTGAGTGTTTGCCTATGTATCGAGAACAAGGACCCGACATACATCAAAATGTAGGTCACAATGTGCACATTAAAATTATCACTGGCAGCCAGGTCCTATCCAGCCGGAACCTGGTGGCAGCCGCGCATTTATGACGTCAACTTTGAGTGTTTGCCTATGTATCGAGTACAAGGACCGGACATACATCAAAATGTAGGTCTCAATGTGCACATTAAGAATATCACTGGCTATGTGCACATTGAGACCTACGTTTTGATGTATGTCTGGTCCTTGTACTCGATACATAGGTAAACACTCAAACTTGACGTCATAAAAGTGCGGCTGCCACCGGGTTCCGGCAGGATAGGACTTGGCAGCGAGCGATATTCTTAATGTGCACATTGAGACCTACGTTTTGATGTATGTCTGGTCCTTGTACTCGATACATAGGTAAACACTCAAAATTCACGTCATAAAAGTGGGGCTGCCTTGCGTTCCGGCAGGATAGGACCTGGCAGACAGTGATATTCTTAATGTGCACATTGAGACCTACATTTTGATGTATGTCCGGTCCTTTTACTCGATACATAGGTAAATCGACGGTCGGCTCCCGGACTAATAGAAAATATGTGCTATTTCGTCAAATTTTGTCAAAAATATGCATGAAAAGACAAAATTTAGCACATTATAACATATTTGAATAGCCAAAACAGTTGAAAAACATTGCAGAAAAAAGAAAATAAATAAATTAATTAATGAATTAATGAACAAATGAAATGAAAATAAAAATCCAAGACTGAAAACTCACAAAAAAACTTATGTCATCCTTCGGATTTAGGGAATAATTATACACTAGAAATAAGATTGACATCTAGCATAAACCATCAAGAGTCAGCAAAATAAAATAAACGAAAAACGACGAATACGAAATTGTAGTGCTGCACTCGGGGGAGAGAAGACAGAATTCTGGATCTGCCATTTAAAACATAGAATATTGCAACCAACTATTCTTTTGTTTTAAAATTTAGGGAAAATGCATAAAAAGCAGATTACATAAAATCCATATCAAAGATTTGTTGAAATTTAACAACATGTGAAAAAAAAAAGTCAAGCTGTAATTAAGAAAGAAACGAAAAAATAAAATGAAAGAGTGTGGGACAGTGGCGTAGCCAAGGGGGGGGGGTCCAGGGGGTCCGGACCCCCCCCCCCCGAAACTCGAACGAAGACCTGGTTTATTGAATCATGGATACAACAGTAAAAATGGATAAAACGGTCACACAAGACTTATGAAAAAGTCCGCTTTATCTTAGAATATATAACTCGAAATTGTCTTTTGCCGGGACAGTAAACTTTTCCGTTTTAGACAGGTTTTTATTATAAAGCCTTTCCGTTTTCTAAACATACGTTTGCTACGTACTCTAAAACGTGCTTACTCTATAGTACACCTGTGAAGACTAATACATTAATGAATTAAAATAAACCTGTGAAAATGACTTATCTCAAAGAAAAACAATCAAGATTAGGCGAAAACAGCACTATATAATTATGCTTGCTAACGTTTGAAATAGATTTAAAATGGAAATTATTCCAATTGTGACCTGTTTTTGAAAGGTTTTCTGTGAACACAGAATCCTCTTGTAAACGAAAATATCTTAATCTTCCGAGACGGAAGGATAACTATGGATGTATATCCGCTATTTCGTTTACACAAATTTACTGAAACCAGATTAAACGTAAAACTTCTTTCGCTGGACTTCGATGGGACCAACGACACCAACACTTAACCCCTTGGGGACGAGCGACACGTATACGTGCCGCAAAAAGGCTTAAGAATCCTTGTTTATTCCCACTGATAAAATTATACTGTAAAATTTGGCTTATTCATTCGGAGCATTTTCCCGATTTAAGTAAGAACAAATTTCTGTTTTTTAAAATTATTAAGTTATTTTGTCAAATGATTTCGAAAAAAAATTGCGAATTTCAACAAAGAATCGCGTAAAAAACGCTCATTTCAACAAAAGTCCGCGTAAAAAACTGTTATTTCGACAAAGGATCACGCGAAAAAAACAGATTTTGATTAAGGATCACACGGAAATCACGAATTTTGATAAAGAATCGCACAAAAAACGAGAATTTCTTCCAAAGTCAACACAAAAAAATGCGAATGCCATCAATGAATCCCGCGAAAAACGCGATTGTCGTTTATGAAATCTGTAAAAGCTGCGAATTTCGCCCATGAATCCTGTAAATCTGCGAATTTTGTCCATGAAATGTGTAAAAACTACGAATTTTGTCCATGAGATCTATAAAAATTACGAATTTCGTCCATGAATCCTGTAAATCTGCAAATTTCGTCCATGAATCGCGTAAAAAACACAAATTTCCTCTATGAATTACTTTAAAAACTTTAATTACGTCCACAATCACGTAAAAAACACGTCCATTTCAAAATAATATAACACGTAAATTTATTAAACATTAAATTAATTTGCAGAAAGTTTTTGACCCAATTTTTATGTACGCAGAAGGTTTTTGGTTTTATACAAGTCTGTCTAAAATAATTATGGTTGTTTTAGACAATCGTAAGACAGCTATTTTTTTTTTCAGCATGAACTATGATATATGATGCGTTTGCTTCTTACATCAATAATTTCTGTAGCTGAAATTGCAAAATTTTTATCTTAAAAATTAAAACCTTAAAACTCAAAAATTCTATTGCAGAATTAACAGTCCATGCGATTCACACTTATGTGAAATCATTACCCAATATTTATTACAGCACAAGTTCTTAATTCAATGACAAGACATTAAACATGAAAATTGCTATTTTAAACTTAACCACTCGATCTTTGCTTTATTGTTGCCAAATATTACGTAATATGAAATTGTATATAAATAAATTTAACTCTTCAGTACGCGCTTAGATTTTTACATCATAATGTGTGTAGTACCTTTTTGACAGTCCTTAGTAAATATTAATGTAACTTTAACGTAATATCAGTTATAAAGATTAACCTTACATTTTTTTTATTATTCATACTTTCTTTAGAAAATTAAATAAAAATAAAAATAAATTCTTAAAGTTGTTCAAAATACTTATTTTATACATGCGCAATCAATACTGTCAAGACGTGATCGCAAAGGAACTAGAAAAAAAGTCCATTTTAGACAGGCTTCCGCTTAAAGTAATGCAATTAGTTATACTTCTAACATGCGTTTAAAGTTATGCAATTAGTTATATTTCCAAGATACGCTACTTTAGTAAGATGTATTGTTCGTTTCGTCGGGATCCTGAAATTCCTTGAGACAGAATTCTGTTACAGAAACAGTCCGCCTTCATAGATTTTATGGTGTTTTATTAAAAAGCTGTGAAAATCCTCTTTCAGACAAAATTCTTGCAAATTAAGTTATATAAGAATTGATATTAAGACCATGTAACACTTTTGTTTAAGGCAGGATTCTGTTATACATAATTACTATTTTAACAGATTTTACTATTCATATAACATAAATATGCATACTTATATAGAAACACATTCTTGAAACCTGCCTATTACGGAATTCTTAGTTAAACGGAAATGTTCCACAAAGCTTCCAAAGAAAGAGTACTATATTATTACACTCGCTAACAGGAAAATCTGTGTAAAACGGAATGTTTAATCAACACTTGCTATTTTATGCTGACATGTTTTACTAGATATATATAAGCCAAAAGAAAATTTTTGGCCCCCTCCGAAACAAAATCCTGGCTACGCCACTGGTGTGGGACAAGTTATAGAAAAGCAAATAAGAATAACTCCAGTAGAGTACACCATAACCATGCACAAGGATACGATAAGTGAAAGGTATGATGCTAAATACATGTATTAAATGCAGAAACCCATATTATATAAACGTTTATAAATATACATATACTTGAAATTATTTTGCAATTTTTTTCAATAATTTTTTTAGCAATCCGCTACCCAACCTTTCATAATAGTGTTTTCGATTTTATAATATATATATATATATATATATATATATATATATATATATATATATATATATATATATAAATCCATTGGTGAATATTGTCTACTTTTAATGGTCGCTTTTATGGCTCGCTCCTATATATATATATATATATATATATATAGGAGCGAGTGTTGTACCTTGGGACAGTCTTCACATTTTAATTTTTTACTTCAATGATTATAATCTGATTTAAAATTTGAAGGCAACATTTTAACACACCAACATTTATCTCTATAATATACTTTTAGACATTCAGGCAGTTTGAAAATAAATAAAAAGAATATTGCCCAGTTAAACTGATGGCATTGAGCTCACAGGCTACGCATACTAATTGTACATTACAGCCTTATATTTTCAAGGGTTAATTCTGTTCGAAAAACAAATTAAGTAGGGAAACAGCTCTCCTTTTTCTCCTTTTTTATACTTAATCATTGAACCTCCTAAACTATCAAAGACAAGCTTTATCATAAAAAAAATCTATATCCAAAATTAATTTCATGAAATCGGATAATTCTTAATAAAAACCGATTTAGCATTTATATAATTTAAGAGGAGTTATTCCCCTCTTTTATATTTAACCATTAAACTTCCAAAACTATTCGGAGATTTGAACGAAATCTGACAATTCTGCTTGACAAATCCATTTATGCAAGTTAAGGGGAGGGGCATTAGAACCCCCGTTCCCCTTGTTTATACTTATTCAATGAACACCTAATAACAGCCACGGACTCGCCTCATCAGAATGATCTTATATCTAAATTTTGAACGAAAACTGTTAATTCTGCATGAAAATCCCGTTTATTTCAATTAAGGGGAGGGGCATGAACCCCCCCCCCCCGTTCCCCCTGTTGATACTTATTCAATGAACACCTAATAACAGTCACGGAATCGCCTCATCAGAATGATCCTATATCTAAATTTTGAACGAAAACTGTTAATTCTGCATGAAAATCCCGTTTATATCAATTAGGGGGAGGGGCATGAGCCCCTCCCCTATGCCCTCAGGCTATGGTAGCCTGTGAGCTAAAAAATGCCACTCATTTAAAGTAAGGAAGGCAAACTGTCCCAAGGTACAACAGGATGTTGTACCTTGGGACACACTATGTTGTGCCTTGGGACATACTGCATTATTTAGGCAATAGATATATAACTAATTTATATTTTTGCACAATAATACAATTATTTGTAGAATAACAATAACAATTTTGTACCAACGAAACTTTTTTTTTAGGGAATTAGGAAATAAAACTAAAGTTTTCATCATTGGCAAGGACATTAACTAGCTTTAGATACATAGAACAGTAGAAGAGAACAAAAATTTCCCTGATATTATTGCAAGAAAGTAAGCTATTTTCTTGTTTTATTATTTCTATTACATCTGTAGTATGATTATAATCAATATTGTCACCATCTTTAGTACTAGATAAAACGAGTTTATCATTAACAGATATGAAACTGCTATTTTGTTCAAGAGGCGATCTTTTCTTTTTTCTTGCTACAGCAGGCTTCTGCTTGGCAATTTCAACTTTTACTAAAGATGCTCTTAAAATGCGAGATTTTCCTTTTCTTCTACACACATTGCTTTTAAAAGCTGCCGCTATGAAAAATGACAATATCATTCCTCGGGGTTTGATATTTTGAGAATGTGAAGATAAACTTGTTATGCATGCATCTGATAACACATTTGATGTTGTAAATTCAGCTGTTTTATTCAACATTTCAGTTGAAAAAGTTTTTAAAATGCATTTCCAATAATTTCTACTACAACATATATTGTAATTGGCTGTTCAGGATGTGAAATCGCCTATTCATTACCATAAGACTTGTAGTATGTTTCTTCGTCCCAAAGACAGTACAGCCAAGTGGCTATAGTTTAGGGGAAGAATAGATAGGAATTGTAATCAAAATAATTTCAACTTCCTCGCATTCTCTATTCTAATAATGACACTATGGCTGTTATTTTATCCATGATTAACGACAAAGTACAATACATAAATGTACCTTTAAAATTAATTCGAAACCCAGAAAAATACATCAGAACATGTACCCTTTAGATCATTGCATTACATGAAAAGAAAAAGGTTTATTGAGAGTTACCAAATTCATATTTCCAAAGTCAGTCATTATAAAAATCTATCCAAAATAAAGTTGAGTTATTTTCTTTACTGTATGTAACATATTTTGTGGAATTTGCTTTAAAAAAAGTAGTAAAAATACGTTTATTTATGCAAATTATTACAAACTACACATTTGTTACAATGTCCCAAGACACAATCATCACATGGTTTAATTAAAATCAAAATGATGGTAAATTTAGAAGCACTATCAGTATTTTCTCACTGCCAAAACATTTTAAAACATTTATTCTCTTTTATAAAAAAAATAAGTTGCAATTGACTTCTTGTAAAAGTACATAGTCAAAAAATGAAATTTGAATGGAGGAAAATATTTACTTTGAACTAGTGATTTTTTTTTTACCTCAATTTGTGATTCTAGGTAGATTTCGTATGAAATACTACCTATTGCGATCGCTCCCATGTTGGAACTTCTGAAAAATTTTTGCAGATCTACATCGATCACGACCCCCCCCCCCCCGACCCCAAAACTACCATTAGTAAAAAAGTTTATATACTACCTCTGACAATAAAGTTCGGTGAATAGTCCTGTAACATTAATGTAGATGAAATATTAACGAAAGTTACCATACCATGCTTCGAAATAGTCATCTCCCATAACTATGCACCGCTGAAACCTGTTATACATGTCCTGGGAAATTCGCAAGAAGTCTTCTTTTGGGATGAAGTTCAAAAGCTTCGTCACGTTTCGTTGGATGTCAGCAATATGATCAAATCTCTTTCAAAGAGTGTTTGGTTGGTGAAAATAGGAAGAAGTTTGGAGGATTGAGATCTGGAGAGTATAGTGGATGTTCAATTTTCACCACCCCTCATGAATTTCTTTCGGTGTCTTGCAAAGCTTAAAAGCAAACTTTAAACTAACTAACTTTCTTTTGTTCGTTCATTTTCCTGTTCTCACTTAAGAACCAACACACTGAACAAGCACTTAGTAAAGCACGTCTTACACAGAACATAAACGATGCTCAACTGAACAACGGTGGGGGAAGATGGTCAACACTTGCCTCTATGCTGGTGCAGCGTTTTGTTTTCCCAGTGTTGCCAGATCGGTCGTTCTGAATTCATTCACCGAACTTTATTGTCAAAGGTAGCATATATATATATATATATATATATATATATATATATATATATATATAGGTCTATCTATCTATCTGTATAACGGAGGAGGGCGGTGTTGTCTGGATAATACGCAAAGGTTAATTTAATAATTTAAAAAAATGAGAGGGAAATTTATATGTTAGTTTGGTACAAAATTTCTATGGAGTTTGATTGACACCAATGTATGGATAATTGTTTAGTTAATCTATTATATATAAAAATAATTTTTATCATTTACATTATTACATTGCACTTTATAGTCTAAGAGCTAGCAACGTTTTCGTCACCTGATTTTATCAAGGCTAATTTTTTAATATGTTTTTCCATTTTATGATAGAATATGTTTGCTAGCGGTCTGGCAGTCGGGAGACGTTGCGTTTATCTGTGGCAGAAGGGGTTATGCAGGTCAAAAAGCTTCAAAATCACGTCATTTTATCAAGGCTCATTTTCTTATATGTTTTTCCCCTTTATGGTAGAATACGTTTGCAAGCGGTCTGGCAGTCGGGAGACGTTGCATTTACCTGTGGCAGAAGGGGTTGTGCAGGTCAAAAAGCTTCAAAATCACGTCTTTTTATCAAGGCCCATTTTTTAATATGTTTTTCCCTTTTATGGTAGAATACGTTTACAAACGGTCTGGCAGTCGGATGACGTTGCGTTTACCTGTGGCAGAAGGGGTTATGCAGGTCAAAAAACTTCAAAAATCTGCCATTTTATAAAGGCTCACTTTCTTATATGTTTTTATCAAGCTTAAAAATTACAAGATATTACTCTTTGGTCAGCAGACAACCTATAATTAATTTTCCAGACACAAATTCGGTTGCAAAGTTAATGCCAGACGTCTTTAAATATGGCAACGAAAGTGCCTGTTCCAAGAGTGATTTATAATTTTAATTTTATAAGACCTCTTTACGTCATTTTATCAAGCTTAAAAATTACAAGATATTACTCTTTGGATAGCAGACAACCTATAATTAATTTGCCAGACACAAATTCGTTAGCAAAGTTAATGCCAGACGGCTTTGAATATGGCAACGAAAGTGCCTGTTCCAAGAGCGGTTTATAATTTAAAAATTATAAGACCTCTTTACGTCATTTTATCAAGCTTAAAAATTACAAGATATTACTCTATGGTGGGCAGACAACCTATAATTAATTTGCTAGACACAAATTCGGTTGCAAAGTTAAAGCCAGACGGCTTTAAATATGGCAACGAAAGTGTCTGTTCCTGGAGTAGTTTATAATCTAAAAATTATAAGACCTCTTTCCGTCATTTTATCAAGCTTAAAAATTACAGGATATTACTTTTTGGATAGAAGATAACCTATAATTAATTTGCCAGACACAAGTTCGGTTGCAAAGTTAATGCCAGACGGCTTTAAATATGGCAACGAGAGTGCCTATTCCAAGAGTTGTTAATATTTCAAAAAATTATAAGACCTCTTTACGTCATTTTATCAAACTTAAAAATTGCAAGATATTAAACATTGGATAGCAGACAACCTATAATTAATTATCCAGACACAAATTCGGTTGCAAAGTTAATGGCAGACGGCTTTAAATATGGCAACGAAAGTGCATGTTCCAAGAGCGGTTTATAATTTAAAATTTATAAGACCTCTTTACGTCATTTTATCAAGCTTAAAAAATGCAAGAGGTTACACATTGGATAGCAGACAACCTATAATTAATTTGCCAGACACAAGTTCGGTTGCAAAGTTAATGCCAGACGGCTTTAAATATGGCAAGGAAAATGCCAGTTCCAAGAGTTGTTTATAATTCAAAAAATTATAAGAACTCTTTACGTCATTTTATCAAGCTAAAAAATTACACGGTTTTAGTCTTTTGTAGGCAGACAACCTATAATTAATTTGCCAGACACAAATTCGGTTGCAAAGATAATGCTAGATGTCTTTAAATATGGCAACGAAAGTGCCTGTTCCATAAGAGGTTTATAATTTAAAAATTATAAGACCTCTTTACGTCATTTTATCAAGCTTAAAAATTACAAGATATTACCCATTGGGTAGCAGACAACCTATGATTAATTTGCCAGACACAAAGTCGGTTGCAAAGTTAATGCCAGATGGCTTTAAATATGGCAACAAAAATGCCTGTTCCAAGAGTTGTTTATAATTCAAAAAATTATAAGACCTCTTTACGTCATTTTATAAGCTTAAAAATTACAAGATATTACTCTTTGGATAGCAAACAATCTATAATTAATTTGCCAGACACAAATTCGGCTGCATTCGGCAAATTCGGCAAAAAAAATTTTCAATATAAAGTTTACTTAAAAATGCTCTTGTTTATCAATATATAAGTTTCTTTTTTTAAATATTAGGGTGGGTGCCAGGTTTTGGCCACACTGGAATTTATTTGTCCAATATTTAAGCTGTGAGTTGATGTTAACAAATTATATGAATTCTTACACCTTAACCTTTCTAAGGGTGCACAAATTTTCATCACATGAAAAGGCTTGTCGGTAAGACTTAACAAAAAATGCAACTTCCGTCAATCAAGCACAAAGTATCACAAATTTACTCAATCAGGCTCTCAAAAAGTGTCGTGCAAAAAATCAGGTGCAGAAAAATAGTGAATCTAATCAATAAGACTCAGAAAAATCCAGGGTTTCAAATTCGGTTCAATGACGTAAAGAGGTCTTATAATTTGTTGAATTATAAACCGCTCTTGGAACAGGTACTTTCGTTGCCATATTTAAAGCCGTCTTGAATTAACTTTGCAACCGAGTATGTGTTTGGCAAATTAATTACAGGTTGTCTTCTATCCATAAAGTAATATCTTGTAATTTTTAAGCTTGATAAATGACGTAAAGAGGTCTTATAATTTTTAAATTATAAACAACTCTTGGAACAGGTACTTTCGTTGCCATTTTTAAAGCGGTCTGGCATTAACTTTGCAACCGGATTTATGTCTGGCAAATTAATTATAGGTTGTCTTCTATTCAAAGGGTAATATCTTGCAATTTTTAAGCTTGATAAAATGACGTAAAGAGGTCTTATAAAATTTAAATTATAAACCACTCTTGGAACAGGCACTTTCGTTGCCATATTTAAAGCCGTCTGGCATTAACTTTGCAACCGAATTTGTGTCTGGTAAATTAATTATAGGTTGTCTGCTATCCAAAGAGTAATATCTTGCATTTTTTAAGCTTGATAAAATGACGTAAAGAGGTCTTATATTTTTTTGAAATATAAACAATTCTTGGAACAGGCACTTTCGTTGCCATTTTTAAAGCCGTCTGGCATTAACTTTGCAATCGAATTTGTGTCTGGCAAATTAATTATAGGTTATATGCTATCCAAAGAGTAATATCTTGTGATTTTTAAGCTTGATAAAATGACGTAAATATGTCTTATAAAATTTAAATTATAAACCACTCTTAGAACAGGCACTTTCGTTGCCATATTTAAAGCCGTCTGGCATTAACTTTGCAACTGAATTTGTGTCTGGTAAATTAATTATAGGTTGTCTGCTATCCAAAGAGTAATATCTTGCATTTTTTAAGCTTGATAAAATGACGTAAACAGGTCTTATATATATATATATATATATATATTTTTTTGAAATATAAACAACTCTTGGAACAGGTACTTTCTTTGAAATATTTAAAGCCGCCTGGCATTAACTTTGCAAACGAATTTGTGTCAGGCAAATTAATTATAGGTCGTCTGCTATCTAATGTGTAATATCCTGCAATTTTTAAGCTTGATAAAATGACGTAAAGAGGTCGTATAATTTTTTCAAATATAAACAACTCTTGGAACAGGCACTTTCGTTGCCATATTTAAAGCCGTCTGGCATTAACTTTGCAACCGAATTTGTGTCTGGCAAATTAATTATAGGTTGTCTGCTATCCAAATAGTAATATCTTGTTATTTTTAAGCTTGATAAAATGACGTAAAGATGTCTTATAAAATTTAAATTATAAACCACTCTTGGAACAGGCACTTTCGTTGCCATTTTTAAAGCAGTCTGGCATTAACTTTGCAAACGAATTTGTGTTTGGCAAATTAATTATAGGTTGTCTGCTATCCAAAGAATAATATCTTGTGATTTTTAAGCTTGATAAAATGACGTAAAGATGTCTTATAAAATTTAAATTATAAACCACTCTTGAAACAGGCACTTTCGTTGCCATTTTTAAAGCCGTCTGGCATTAGCTTTGCAACCGAATTTGTGTCTGGAAAATTAATTATAGTTTGTCTGCTATCCAAAGAGTAATATCTTGCAATTTTTAAGCTTCATAAAAACATATAAGAAAATGAGCCTTTATAAAATGGCGGATTTTTGAAGTTTTTTCACCTGCATAACCCCTTCTGCCACAGGTAAACGCAACGTCACCCAACTGCCAGACCGCTTGCAAACGTATTCTACCATAAAAGGGAAAAACATATTAAAAAATGGGCCTTGATAAAATGACGTGATTTTGAAGCTTTTTGACCTGCACAACCCCTTCTGCCACAGGTAAACGCAACGTCTCCCGACTGCCAGACCGCTTGCAAACGTATTCTACCATAAAAGGGAAAAACATATTAAAAAATGAGCCTTGATAAAATGACGTGATTTTGAAGCTTTTTGACCTGCATAACCCCTTCTGCCACAGGTAAAAGCAACGTCTCCCGACTGCCAGACCGCTTGTAAACGTATTCTACCATAAAAGGGAAAAACATATAAAAAAATGAGCCTTGATAAAATGACGTGATTTTTGACGTTGCTAGCTCTTAGACTATTACTTTTAATAAATGAGAATACTATATCATTACTATTCTGTCATATGATATATGAAGACATCATGTTTTAATTTACCACGTGCGATATCAGGGTTAAGGACGTGCATTTGGGACTCCTTCTAATTTATAGTTCATAACTGTTTTATTTTCTCCATATCCAATATAGATTACTTTGTATTTCTTTAATTCATTTTGGTTTTATGCGTGTTGGTAGCTCCAAATTCGTATTATTTTACTTTTTCATGGCTAATACGAAGGTGAAACCACACACTTCATTTGTAGTTCCAAAGTATTTGGGGCTTGACAATTCTGCTTTGGTTCTACAAATTTCTAATATATTCATTTTATTTATTTATTTAATTTTTCCTCATGTTCAACATGGTTTTTTTTCTATAAAATTCAAATGGTTCATATTGTTTACAACTAATGGTCTTATATATACATATATATATATATATATATATATATATTTAAATTTTTTTTCGCCAAAACTAACCTTTATACTATCTTAATTTTCTTATAATAATATTCCGTACTTACTTCAAATTATTAAATTAAAATCTTGTTTCTAAATCTAATCTGTTAATCTTTATGCAGATGATATAAATTCTTAATTTGCCTTAAAAAACATTATTTCAGTAGGCGTAACCTTAAAAAGATGGCTCTAAATTAAAAATATTCTTAATTAAACTTTATTTCTTAATATTCCAAATAAAACTAATTTAATCTATGTTTTTATCAACCCTTTTTAAGACAGTCTTATTAAATTTATTCCAAACCCATACCTTTCAAAAAATATCATTATTTTATTTTATCTATTTATTTATTTTTCCTCAGTCAACCTTTGATAGTGTGCATAGCAATAAATTCATTTCTTTTCTTTTTCTCTTAAAATTAAGTCTATAAAAATCGTCTGCCTAAGATATTTAAAAACCGAGTCGATTATAAATTGGTTAAATAATATTTAAAAAAAAAAAAAAAATTATCGTCTGTGGAAAATAGTCTCGTAGCTGGACAAGAATTCTGTTTACATAAAAGAATGATGGTTTGAGGTTACAGAATGTTCTGGAATTTTCTTTTGAGATTTAAGAGGGAAAGTATCGAGCTGAGAAGGAAGATTCTTGGGTTTTTCCTTCGATGAGTACGGCTCGCTGAAATAATGATGGAATGTTTCGGTAAAAGACAGTTTGCAAAGGGAGCTTTTCCCTTTCTCATGATTACGGATTAAATAAATGAACTTACAGCAGCCAATGAGTAATTATTTGGATTCTCTACATCTATTTAGTTATTTTCCTCGGTGGCCATGACTTCTCTGCGGTGAAAGGGAAACCCGGCGTTGATGTCTCTGGCTCCTAACTTTTAAATCGTCACAATAAACTCTAAAGTCCGACAGGATTATTTATCTGTGCTGCCTTTTTCGGATATTTAAATAAAATTGCGATGGAGCAAAGTAGAACATGCTATCGCCGAAGTTCGATTGAATTGTATGTTCTAAAGGACATTTTATATGGTAGTTTCGGCTTGCTAATGAAATCGGCTGTGGAACGAAAGGATGATAGGTTTGTGAATCGCCGATAATCGACTTTTCGTGAATGTTTTTGTGCCAAAATCGCCGTAATTTCTGCTATGCTTGGAAAGATGCTAATCTGAAATAATTAGTGCTTGCTTTGAGTTTGCTTGTGTGTTCCATGACGATTGAAATTCATTCTTTCATAGTCGAGAAAAAGTAGTCCTCGTGGTGATGAAAAAGAAGAAAAAAAAATAATAATTACAAGACCATTTCTTGTAAATTGGTGAATAGACAAATATTTTTCGAGATAGTTGAGCCCAATAGGATTTCGGTGAGATTTTTTTTTCGTAGTGTTTTGATTATTATTATTTGTATACTTTTTATGTATTTATTTAAATTAATTATTCTCTGTTTGTCAGGTTTATTTATTTGATTATTTGTCTGTGAATTTTATTTACTTGCCTATTTATGAGTATTATTATTATCATTATTATGTGTTGGAGATTGAAACATTCTTGTTCTTAAGGATTAAATTGAAGAGTATGATATTCTTAGACAATTACTGTTGCATATTAAAGATTATTATGATATTTTTATGCACGTTTAAAGATAAGTTCGTAATAATAATGAAGTATAAAAGAACTTAGAAGCTCAAGTTATTTTTTAAAAAGTACATTTTCTATATTATTGATATTTGTTTGTTATCAAGAACTATTCTCAGAATACAGTATTTTCATGATAATGTTCCTACAACTAAACATTTGAGCTGAAAATTAAGTTAACATTTATGTTTTTCCTTTTATTTGTTAGAATTTCTGATTACAGTGAGCTTTTGTTCCCGGATTCTTATAATTTATTTAAATTCAGTAAGAAAGATGGAACTGTGCAAGGCTGTTGCTAGAATTTTGACTGATAAATATGATTAATTTTTTAAGTAATTTTTGTGATTTTAAGTAAGAAATTACCTATAATTAAAATTTTTTTGAATCTGTTTATGATCTATAAAATAATAGAATTAAAAGTTGATCCCAATTTAAGGTATATCTATGATATTTACAATTTCTGTTTTATTAGATAAAATTTCTGGTTAAAGTTAGCAGCTAAATATAGTAATTTTGAAAAATATGTAAGTGATAGAAATCATTAACTTTGAAATTTATTGCGAATGATCTTACGATCAGGATTTAATAAAGAAAATAGAAGTGCTTCATTTATTCTAATGAGTAAGAATAAAAAAATCATGGAAGATCCTAAATTCGTACCGTTTGACCCGAGTTCTGGAATGAACATTTTGTCTTGGTTAACTTTTTTTTGATAAAACATGTGATAGGGAACAGAAAAATCTAGAATGGAAATTTAATTTTATTGCGCAATATTTGAAAGGGGAAGCGCGAAAAATTTATATCAATGACCGCTTAAATTGTACGGATTATGAACAAATTAAGAAAATTTTGATAGAAAGACTCATTGAATTAGACTTCCCGAGTTTTTCTGATTTTTCAAATCTGAAATTAGATAATTTAGACAATTTAAAAACTTATTTTCGTAAAAAAGTGGAAATTGGTGGGAAATTACATCTTAGTGAAAATATACTATTACAAGGTTTAACTGATGGTTTAAAACCAGAATTCAAAAACAGCATTATTATAAATCCTCCTAGTAGTACCACAGAATGGTACCGGGTTGTCAAACAATTCGTGGAAGTTTCCACCCCACTAGTTTCAAACCAAGTAATAAATCAACCCTCAGCTAGACAAAATTTTCAACCTTTTCAACCAACTAGGCCCTGGATTCAGCCAATTAGGCCCAATAATACACCTAGGAATTGGATTCCCCAAAGGCTATCTCAAAGGCCCAGAATTTGTCAAAATAATTATATTGAGAATTCATATCCTTCAAGACCTTGTAGGATACGCACAAATAGGGGTGTGAGTAATGCTTTTCATTGGGAAAGAGAATGTATTTTTAGGAATGAGGTACCATCCTCTGATACTCTTCCAAATATCTCACAAAATAATTCTCATAATGTTTGGCAATTAACTGTGTATGGATGTACAAATAATTATAATTTGCCAAGTGTTGTAGATACTGGCTCAACTATTGCAATATTGCCACTTAAATTTGTTAAAAAACTTAATGCTAAAATTGAGACTATACCCTCAGTTACCATTGGTCAGGCAAAAGGATTTTTACATATAAATAAAAAATGTAGTGTTCTTCTAAAAGTGGGTAAAATTAAAAAATATGTTAACTTTTTAGTATGCGATACAAATTTGGATTATGCTATTTTGGGGTTAAAAGAATGTTCTAAATTTAAATTAACCATAGAATGTAAAAATTGTATTGTAAGGCAGGGAAGGAAAATTATAACTAACAGTATATCCATACATAATGAGAGATCCCTTCATTTCAATACAGTAAATATGGACCAAGTACAACAAAACAGGGATCAATCTAATGAATTTGTAACCTCAGAATATAAAAAAAATATTAAATTAAATACTGGTAATAATGTAGCAATAGATAATTATGATAATGAAACACTGAATGCAAGTAATCATGATATAGAGTTACAATCTACTTGTGGAAATATTATGAAAAATGAAGACTGTGTTGAATATGATCACGAAATTAATGTGCATCCTGATTATAGAGGTTCCATGACTCTTCAAAATTTTCGCGATAATTGGGATTCAGATTTAACTGGGGAAATAAATTTAATTCAAGATGTAAATTTAAGGGAATTAGTTCATATTTATAGTGATATTTTTGCAAAGCATAAATATGATGTGGGTAGGATAAATATTGAACCACAACGCGTTATACTAAACTCAGACCTACCTATATCTTTGAGGCCCTACCGAACATCTCCCCTAGAAGAAATAGAAATAAAAACCAAATTCAATCATTGTTAGCAGCCGGACTGATAAAGGAAAGTAATAGCCCCTATTCTGCCCCTGTTACACTAGTTATGAAAAGAGAGGAAGGTAAAAAAACGTGATTATATATAGACTATAGAAAATTAAACGCAATAATTAAAAACGATGCAGAACCCTTGCCCCGTATCGATGGAATTTTAGATAAATTGAGTAGTGCTCAGTATTTTTCAACTTTGGATTTAGCCTCTGGCTATTGGCACATACCAATACATCCATCCGATACAGAAAAATTAGCATTTGCAACCAATTTTGGACTTTTTGAATGGCTCGTGCTCCCTTTTGGCATAAAAACTGGCCCTCCCATATTCAATAGAACCATTCGAAGGATCCTTAATAAATATAAAATCGACTTTGCGTGCCACTATTTTGATGATATTATAATTTTCTCTTCCTCTTTAGAAGAACATTTAAACCATTTAGCTCAAATTTTTGACATTTGCAAACAAGAAAACATTAAACTTAAACTTTCTAAATGTAAATTAGGCCAAAATAAAATCAATTTCTTAGGTTATGAAATCACTAATGGAATTATAACACCAGCAAATGCCAATATTGAAACCATCAAAAATTTAAAACCTCCTTCCAATGTGAAAGAGTTACAACGATTTCTAGGTTCCATTAATGTTTACCATAAATTCATAAATAAATATGCTGAAATTAGATATCCTCTAAGTCGATTACTTAAAAAAGATACAATATGGGAATGGAACTCAGAGTGCCAGGACTCTTTTGAAAAATTAAAAAATTCTTTAATTGCAAAACCCATCCTCAAAATTTATGATCCTAAATTACCTTTACATATGTTTGTAGATGCCTCTCAGATAGCAGTAAGTGCCATTCTAAAACAACCTGATAAAGATAATTTCTTACATCCTATTGCTTATCATTCTAGAATTTTGAAGAGTTATGAGCAAAATTATTTCATAACTGAATCAGAAAATTTAGCTATTATAGATACTCTTGACAAATTCTATCATTACTTTCATGGTGTCAAGTTTACAATTCATACGGACCACGCATCTCTAGTATGGTTAAAGAGTGTTAAAGACGTAAAAGGTAGGCTTTTTAGATGGTCACTCAAACTTAGTATGTTTGATTATGAGATAAAATATGAAAAGGATTCAACAAATGTCGAAACAGACATGTTGTCACGAAATCCTGTTTGTCATTTTAATCAACATATTAGTTCATTGCTAGATATGAAAGAAATTATAGAGATGCAAGACAAAGACAATGTTTGTGACAAAAAATATAAAAAAGAGAATGGAATTATTATAGTTCAGAAAAAGGGATTCAAAAAAATTGTTGTACCAATGTCATTAAGAAAAAAATTACTCCATATTGCTCATGATAATTTTGGACATTTAGGGATTCAAAAAATGCTTAATTTAATATCTCCCAACTATTATTGGCCTAATATGACAATAGACATTACAGAATTTGTTAAACATTGCGATACCTGTCAGAAAAATAAAAAACCAAAACAGAAAAGATTCGGCTTATTACAAGCTATGCCAGCCACAGATCAACCTTTTGAATGTCTTTCTATTGATACTGTTGGTGGATTTAACTATTACAACTCAACAAAAAAATTCTTGCACATAATGATAGATCATGCAACTAACTAGGTTTGTTTGGGCTTTTCCCTCCAAAAATGTTACCACTGAAACATACACTAACTGTTTAAAACAAATTTTCAATATCAAAGCACCTCAAAAAATACTTAGTGACAGGCATAAATCTTTCAGATCTCCAAGATTTAAGAAATTTCTTAGAAATCATCATGTTCAACAGCGTTTTACATCCGCACATCATCCTTAAACCAATGGAAAAGTAGAGCGCGTTAATCAGACTATAGTTACCAGGCTTAAATGTAAAGTTAATTCCACTTCTTCTAAAATACCTTGGACTAGATTATTAAACCAAGTCATCGAAGAATACAACAATACGCCCCATTCTATCACCAAATTCCCACCTGCCTATTTATTTTATGGTCAATTGCCTTATGAATCTCCTTTAAAACAAAACTATTACCCTCCAGTAGACAAAGCCCTCAAGATTGCGAAAGCGCGAACTCGTGAATTTCACCTTAAAAGTAAAAGACTCTATGATCGAAATTTTGTCGAATGCCCATTAAAAATACAAGACTCTATAATTTATGAAGAATTTAAATACCCTAACACTCAAAAATTAGAACCTACTTTCTCTGGACCATATAAAATTATTAATAAACTTTCTGATGTAACTTATGAAATAGATAAATTTAATTATGAGACAAGACAGAATTCCGTTATTGTGCATGTTTCTAAATTAAGACCCTATTTTTCACCAGAAGATTTTAAACTGTTTCATGAGCAACCCAAAAAACCAACAAAACCTCAGATACAATCACAATCAAAGACAGTAGATTAAATTTTAGTTTTTATTCTCTAAATATTTTATCACCATAATTTTCAACATTAGCAGGTATGTTCTTGGAGCACTACAAGAATATTACTTGTTTTTGGGAGTTTTTTGGGGTTAAATTGGGCTCCTTATGCAGGCATAAGGTGTACACTTTGATTGTAAAAGCTTTCAAATTGATGTTGATAAATTAATTTTAAGTGTATTTAAGTCTAACTATATTTACTCATTTATTGACATTAGTATTATTTTATTTATTCAACAGATATTAGGTGATAATAGTTATAAAATTTGATGACTTTACTCAAACCTATAACTTAATATGTGATTTTCAGTGATTGTGAAAACTACAGATGTTAAGAGTTTTTCAAAAAAGCACACTATTTTCATTTCCATTTCTCAATTAAGAATGACACCTTTTATTCCTATTTGTATTTTATTATTAAAGTTTATAAACCATGTGTAGATAAAACATTATTCTACATTTGGCATTTGAAAACTTATAACCAAATTTGACAATTTTGTAAAAGAGTATCAGAGAGGAATTATTGTAAGGAAATACTGGTTGAGAGTCCATTTTCTAAATAGTTAGATTTAATTTTATTTGGATTTTGGAATTATTATGATTTTTTTTTATTTATACTTTCGGCTAGCAAAAGATACTTTCTTATGCTATTAGAAGATAAGAAAATTATTTAGTTGCTATGTAATTATTTTTATCCTCAACCAATATTTTCCCTATCAATAATAAACAAATAGTGATATTTTCTTTTGATTGTACTCTTGTTTTACTATTATTATTATTATTATGATTTCTATAATGAAGTTTAGTATTAATTATACTCTTATTGAGAAATATTAGGATATGGAGTCTTATTATACTATTACTTATTATTGTTGTTATTGTTATTATTTAAATTTTACTATATTATTTATTATTGATATTGAGAGTGATGCTATTTATTATTGAAAAATTGATATATTATTGAAAGATGTTGATTCCTACGTAAGATTAAAACCAAAGATTAAAACTAGATTTACAAAAAATATACAATTTACTAGTGAACTAACTACATTGAAGAATTGCATTAAAGAAAAAAAAAAAACTATTAGAGACTTTTGATTTGAATGACTGTATGTAGTCAACTAAGTTTGAGAAGAACGTTTATTGTAGCCTTTAAAGACTATGTTTACTAAAAGGACTATACTAACAAATTTAATTTCTGAACTGAAATTACTACTAATTAAGTCACTGAAATTCTATAAACTCTCATGAAAGAGAGTTTTTATTGTTTTTATTATATTTTTTGTCTCTTACTTATTAATATTTATAACTTATTTACTTTTATTGTATGTATTATCTCCTATGCATTTACAAATAGTAAGTGATATTGTAACATTATTGTATTTCTTTCAGGGAAATGCTCCTACCTAAATTTAATTCACATTAATTTTCTCTTAACTATTTTATTTTAATCGCTAATTTTTTTATATTGCGTTAATTTTCTTTTCTTCCATCTCTTGGCTTCCTGAGTTTGACAGTTTTATTCCAAAATTTAACTTTTCTAAATTATTATATTTCTGTTGTCTGAACTTGTAGTTTTATTTAACTATCAATTTCATACAAATTTTCGGGGAGGGGGGGGGGGATAATATTACAAATTTTAAATTTTTTTTTCGCCAAAACTAACCTTTATGCTATCTTAATTTTCTTATTCCGTACTTACTTCAAATTATTAAATTAAAATCTTGTTTCTAAATCTAATCTGTTAATCTTTATGCAGACGATATAAATTCTTAATTTGCCTTAAAAAACATTATTCCAGTATGCGTGAACTTAAAAAAATGGCTCTAAATTAAAAATATTCTTAATTAAACTTTATTTCTTAATATTCCAAATAAAACTAATTTCTTCTATGTTTTTATCAACCCTTTTTAAGACAGTCTTATTAAATTTATTCCAAACCCATACCTTTCAAAAAATATCATTATTTTATTTTATCTATTTATTTATTTTTCCTCAGTCAACCTTTGATAGTGTGCATAGCAATAAATTCATTTCTTTTCTTTTTCTCTTAAAATTAATAGTCTATAAAAATCGTCTGCCTAAGATATTTAAAATCCTGAGTCGATTATAAATTGGTTAAATAATATTTTTTAAAAAATAAATTTATCGTCTGTGGAAAATAGTCTCGTAGCTGGACAAGAATTCTGTTTACATAAAAGAATGATGGTTTGAGGTTACAGAATGTTCTGGAATTTTCTTTTGAGATTTAAGAGGGAAAGTCTCGAGCTGAGAAGGAGGATTCTTGGGTTTTTTCTTCGATGAGTACGGCTCGCTGAAATAATGATAGAAT
Source organism: Maratus speculifer (assembly GCA_964019185.1). Taxonomy (NCBI): domain Eukaryota; kingdom Metazoa; phylum Arthropoda; class Arachnida; order Araneae; family Salticidae; genus Maratus; species Maratus speculifer. The sequence goes on along the minus strand of OZ025289.1, from coordinate 23,549,492 downwards.
GTTTCGGTAAAAGACAGTTTGCAAAAGGAGCTTTTCCCTTTCTCATGATTACGGATTAAATAAATGAACTTACAGCAGCCAATGAATAATTATTTGGATTCTGTACATCTATTTAGTTATTTTCCTCGGTGGCCATGACTTCTCTGCGGTGAAAGGGAAACCTGGCGTTGATGTCTCTGGCTCCTAACTTTTAAATCGTCACATATATATTTCACTTTTTATGGACACGATAACTTCTTTATTTCTGCTCAGATCTTTTCCAAACTGATACATACGAAAATGGGCATAAAATCTTAGTCGAGTTCGTTAATGGGCAAAATCGGACCAAGGGGTTTGAAATAGGGAAAGTTTTTGTGAAAACCAAAAAAAAAAAAAAAAAAAAAAAAAACCATAATTTTTTTATTAAATAGATATCGAATCAGTTCAACGTTTACATTACTTCTTAAAAACAGGCCAAAAGTTTCTGCATGACGAAGTTTTGATAAAATTAAAAATGGGCTCAATAGGCGCAAAAAATAGGGTTTTCAGTAGTTTAAAATTCATAACTTTGTCAATTCTCAAGATATCAAATCCAACTAATTTTTTTATAAATGCTCTTAAAATTATCTAAAACTTTTGCAGTGACAAGTTTTTGATAGGAACAACTCTTATTGCAGAAAAAAATAGAAAACAAAAACAAAAAGGGGGGGGTGGAAGAAGAAGAAAATCCATAACTTCGTTAATTCTTAAGATATCAAATCCGATTAAATTTATCATACATCTTCTCAATAATACTACAACTTTTATACTGACAAGTTTTTCATGGGACCAATTCTTATATCAAAAATTAATTAAACAATAATAGGAGTTATAGAAAAAAAATATCAATTCAAAACTGCTTATATTCTCACTTATTTTCCTCTCAAACTCATCCAATTGGCAGGTTCTCCTATTTAGGAACTATATAATGTGTTATATTGCTCAGTTTTGTGATAAAGGTAGAATATATTTCAAAAAATGCCGTTAAAATTGCATTGTGAACAGTTTCTTGAAGCGATCGTGATTGAAAAATTGAAGAAGTATTCAAATAACAAAAAATGCTTACTTTATTAGTCATTTTTAAATCCATTTTTTCTCTCAAACTCTTTAAATTCACAGATTCTCTTATTCAGGAACTGTATAATGTGCCTTATTGTCCAAGTTTTTGATAAAAGCAGAATATATTTTTTAAAAAGCTGTGAAAGTGGGCAATTCGAACAAAATTTACCGATTCGATCGAGACTGCAGAATTGAGGATGCACTCAAATAAAAAATTGCTTTTTTTATGATTTATTTATAAATTCAATTTTACTCTCAAATGAATTCAACTGACATTTTCTCCTATTTAGGAACTATATAATGTACCTTATTGGTATATTTTTCCATAAAGTCAGAATATATTTCAAAAAACGCTGTCAAAATGGTCATTTGTACCGAAAATCGCTTAAGATGATTCTGATAGAAGCAGCTGTTACAGAAACTAGTCGTTGGGGGCCACCGTAATACTTACCCATCATGGATATGTATATGAAAATAAAACATGTGAAAACTATTTATACAATGCATTGTAATTCATAAACAAAATTTAAATATTGTTAATATACATAGTAATGCTATATTAAAGAACTGCTGATGTACCAATTTCGACAAATTATATAAAACGCCAAACTATTCAAGTAGTACCGAACTGCGTAAAAGAAACATCCTTATAACTCCAAAAATAATAATTCTATTAACTAACAATTAACTGTGTCGGATTAACCGTCTCATTTCCAATTAAAATATACCTCTGAATTGAAATTTGAATGAAATACAGAGTCATGAAAAATCGAAGAATGTGGAAAACAGGATTACAAATATCTCGGCAACTAATAATCCGATCGACTTCGTTCTATAGACAAAATGTGTGTTATTTTATTGCCTTTTACGTCCATTCCTTAGAACAAAAAATTCGAAAATTTTTATGCATCTTTCATCAGAACGAATTTTTCGAGAGTCCGAAAAAAATAGTTCCGGATAATCGAGGTTGCTGATATTAAATAGGCTTCGTCCCATTTTTACATACTAACTAAATACAAAATTTCAAGCCTCTATCTCAATTTGTTCGGGAGATAGAGCGTTTACAGACAGACAGACAGACGGACGGCAAATTTTTTTTTTTCTAAAAACATGTTTTTCGGAATCTCCAGTGTCCAAAACGTGTAAATCCGTCAAAAATTTTTTTTCGATTTTCAAAACGATTGCAAGACTTACCCTATACTACGTATGATGGGTAAGTAAAATGAAATTAAAAGTTTTTCAAAAGCGGTCAAATAAAGTGGTTAAACAGGGTTTATCTCTAATCATATTTTATTTTTTGTTGTCGAGGCACGTAACTTCGAAATCTACCTCCGCTTACAGGCCAAGCTGGCAGGGATTTTTTTATTTTTTTTTATTTTTTTTATTTTTTATTTTTTTTTTTTTTTTTGTATGGAAATTACAACACAGCAGTTTGCATTTTAATTTTTAACTCAGCATCCCGTGGCTGTCCCAAAATGACATGTTCAGATATGATAGAAATAAAGTACATAAATAACATATATTTAAAAAAAAATTAAGATGTCCGGTTTTGAGATATGAAAAATCAAAGGCCAAATTGTTTGACCTTGAAGTTAAAAATTTAAATACCTGCATGTGATATACCATATAAAAGCCCAATTCAAACACTTTCCAAAGACATAAAAAGTAAATCTTTATGATAATTAGAAAACAAATTATGGCTAAATTTGTATGGCATGAAATGCAAAAATTTACGTTTTTCGTCCATATTTGAAGCTAATTATCTCGGAAGCCAAATGAGACAGAGATTTATTATTGGGTATTTATTAATCTCTCTATGAACCTAACAGATGAGCTAAATATCATAAAATTCTGAGGGGAGTCAGGTAGAAAATGTCCCTTTTTTGTGTTGATTTGACTTGGAATGAACCATTATTGAATAAATCTTTGAAATCCAAAGTGATAACATTAGTGACATTAGATAGACTCTTTAATTTATCTACTAAAGCAAAACTATTTTTTATGCAATGAAGGTTGTCTTTGTTAAAAGATAAATTATAAATTTGCATAAGAATATTTAAAAATAGCACATGCATTTATCCTAAAGTTACAGTATATACGTAATGTTAATGGATATTTGCGAAACTTTGTAATAATAACAATATAAGGCTGATTTAAGTTGTTATTTTTTAAAACTAATAATTTATGATAGCTTAGAATATGAATATTATCTTCATCTAATGGATCATGTTGAATTTCAAACATATTATTAAAAGTAACTGTATAAGTTAGAAGATGGTGATAATAATGTTTATAAATTACAGCATAGTTATCGGCTGATTATGAACACATATAAGATGAAGTTGCTTTGAAGATCTTGAATATGTGGTTTGAGAGTGGAGAAAGATACTGAACTTTTAACAATATTTAATTTGAGTAATTGTTGTTTCAAAAGAAATATAACACAATACTTCCAATCTACAAAGTATTGGGTTTGTTGTAGTTTATAGCAATTTTTTATATAAAGAAATCTAAATCATTTGTGAATTGTTTAAGAATAAACTGTAGGTCTGATGCACATTTATCAGTGTGTTTATTAATTTTTTGAAAATCCATTATACTTGAAAATTTTACGCCATAAACCTTACAAGGTTATTTGAAAGTACTTTTAACATTAATACTATGCAGTGGAAATTTACAAATTTCATTATTAAATATATCATTAAGTTTTATTTTATTAAAAATTGGATTGGTGAAAGTGATAATTAAGTGTGAATTACTTTTATTTAAATTCTTAGTTTTGTTGTTATTATTAACATTAAGAGCATATAGTTTGAAATGAAGTAAATAAAAAAATGTATCACTATAATGGGTATAAAATGTGTTAAAGTGCTATCGTTATAAAAATTTCAAGCGACAAAAATCGCCTACATTTTTTCATTTTCTAAGCATTTCATTAGCGTTCGAGAAAAGGCAATTCCATCATCTGGATTTCCAATATGGATTCCATTTTTTGGATTCCATCATCTGGATTTCCAATCTAGATTTCATTTTTTGGATTCCATCATCTGGATTCCATTTTATTGGCTGTTACTGGAGACTCTCTTGGTTTCAGGCGTCAAAGATGCTTCGACACAAAATAGCTTACTTGCTTTCTGAGCGACTACCCTGGCACCATACGATAACAAGGAGAAGCCTGGATTTTAAGCGACTTTGACCCTTCGTGTAACAGCACTTTTAGAAGTGAAGGTCTTATTCGATTTATATTTAACTCTGGAACTGCAAAAATGAATTTATGAAGAAGTATCCAGTTAAAATTACTGCAAAATGAAGATTGTTTAGGTGTTTTAATGAGTTTTTAATTTGAATATTAGTTAAAATAGAAGTTGTTTTTTGGCTGTGGATGATTGTCCTCTTTTAGTAGAAGTAGTGTGTATATATATATATATATATATATATTTATATATATTTATATATATATATATATAGGATATTTCAAAATTATGCGTCAGAAATGTAAAAGCAGGTAGAAGGTATCTAAATAATCAGAATTTCGTACAGGAATGTGGGTGCGAAAATGGAGCGTTGAGAGAGTAGAGGGCCCTGCTGAGATCGGCAGATGAAAATACTTTGCTGACTTGAATCGTCATTCTCTGCACGGATTGCGAGCAACATGCATTGTTAAAAAAATGCGGAGCTTGTCGGCATGCATTTAATGCATGGGGTTAGTAAGTAAAGTAAATGGTTCACTCCCACCAAATTCACGTCCAACAGCTGTCGAATTTGTCGAAGGATTATCCCCTACTATGCACAATGCTGCTGCTCCCTTTGCAGAAACTAAGCGATAGTTTTTAGAGCCCGTAACACACCTCGAAGCATAAAATGATCTTCGTGCATGACATCCCAGGAAGACATTGATATGTTCGGTTATCCGACTGATTCCTACCTGGAAATCGTTCCATGTACATTCTTTGAATAGCTGTTCCATTTCCTTTGCAATATTTCGATTTGTGAAGAAATCAATGTAAAAATCTTTAGATTAGTATACTTTTAATCAAATATTTTATTTTTAATAATAAAAAACTAATGAAAATTTCTTTTTATAAAATAATTTTGGAAAGTATGGAAGCGAGGGGAGACACTAAAATTATTTCTTGGACCGGGTTCAAATATTCATAGTTCGAAAATTGCATCGTAAAAAAAATATATAATCAACATAAATGCACGAGAAAAGTCTCTTTTGTGCCCATTACGGAGAAAGCATTGTCTTGACGTCATTCTTAAAGCGCTGTTCAACACGACTAAAGCGGAAAAAAAAATAAAATAAAGCGGATTTAGTCACATTTACGAAAATTGGTGAAACGGCCTCCAAGAAACTCGGCCGATGAGATGGCAAGGTGACGACAAAACCATTTGCAACAATGTTGTTAACATCTTTCGATAAACTCGCGACCCATCGCTGAAAAAAAAGAGCTAATCTGTTACAGAGTGCGCTCATAAGTTGTCGGGAACTGAGCGAGTGATTGACGATCGTTGTCGAGCTGCCGATTCTCTTCGCGTTGTCATTTGGCGCCAGCCAGTGCTGCAATTAAGCGACTTCATTTAATGCTCGTTTCCATTTTGTTTTATAGCTCGCAGGGTAGCCCAATGCGGAACAATCGAAACACACTTGTCAGATTTTTCCGCATACGCAGTTTTATTTTTCGTCGCTTTTTTCTTACTTTTAAGCTCAACACTTGGCACCAAAATACGTGCACAGAATTTATACAACAGGAGGCAATAAAATTTTTTCAAAAAATGAAGAATTTAAAAGAGAAATTTAAAAAGTCACCGAGGAAGCTATTTTGTTGGAAATTTCAGAGATAAATGTGACCCGAAAGTCTCAGCCTTGGTTAATCGCAGATTATCGCATTCAGAGATAGCAATTTTTTTTTTTTTTTTCAGTTTTCAATGCATCGCTTTGCAAGCTACATAAAAAAAAATATTTAATATTTATGGCATATTTGTAATCTTGACTGTTACATTTATGATATGAAATAATTTCTATTAAAGTTTTTAGAAACTGTGATTTTTTTTTTTCTTTTAATGCACATAATTTTGAGAAATAACCATCCGATATTTGGAAATAAAATAGGTGGATATTTTTCGCCAATAAGGCGCCATCATTTATTGACTATTCAGTGTGGCTCTATTTGAAAGAAACATTCTTCGTCTTATCTAACTGCAGAATTTTCAACGATTAATCAATACGAAAATAAGTGTATAAAATTTGTGGTGTCCAGAGCAACTGAACTCTCCTGGTTACGTTAGATGCATTTCTTAGTTATGTCATGCAAATTTCGTTGTCTTTTGACCCCTCTTTTTCTTTATGTCACAGGCTGTCACATTCAAGTGATCCCCTATTGTTACGTCGTTTTTTTTTTCAAGTGTTATTTACAGTTAATTTCGATTAAAATAACATTTCTTTTTGCTATATGCAACCTATTATACCTACTGAGATGATTTTGAGCTTCAACCTACCTTCAAAATGTTACAATGCCAACAAAATATATAAGTACCTCCTAAATAGAAATACGCGTATTATTTCATTAACTTAATTTAAACTTGTTCCTGACAATCAATGCCTGATTGTTTCTTATATCATACATGTGACGGAATTATTTATTTGTAGCAAGCCGCTCCCTTCTACTGTCACACTTTATGGATCCACACACACTCACTTAAAGTGGGATGTAATAATAGGTGAATTGTTTTCATGTCATTTTCGAGATAATTAAACATAGAATTGCCCACAAAACATTGCAGAATAATAAAAGGTAATATAGACCGGGTTCCTAGAAATTAGGATTATTCCCCAACTTTAAGTCAGGTAAACACTAATATTTTCTCTGCATTCGGTTTGTCTGTCCGCACTCTAACTCCCGTAAATACCCTCGGATTGCCCTGAAATTTTTGGACGTTATTGACGTTTAGCCTTGCACGAACCATATTGAAAATGAAGTTTCTACCATGGTTAGTCTATTTACAGGGAAAGTCAAAAGTTTTCCATTATATTGTGGCACACAGGGAAAAATCGTTTCAAAGGAATTTTAAAGATGTTACACCCTGTCAAACACATTAAAATTTATATGCATTTACGAGATGCTTTACATTATGCATTCTATAAAATATGCAGTGAAAATATAGCTATTATTCATATATAGGGCCACACAAAAATATTCCATTAGATAATGGTAAAGGGGGAAATTGTATGCGACATATTTTAACTATATTAAACTGTTTCATATATAATAAAATTGATATATGTCACTGAGGCTTAATATAAATATCTATGGGATGATTTTAAAGTATAATTTACAGGAAATACACATTAGCAACATTAATGATTACTTAGATTCTTAGACTTTTAACATTCAAATAAAGATTCATTAAAAATTTAATATACTTCAGAATAAAAGGGAAAAAAAGAAATTTAAAAACATCGTATCTTTTTTTTTTATAAAGAAGTATATACATACACGCACACATACAAGTTTTGCTCATATTGTAACATAAATTGGCGCTGAGAAGTTTAAGCTGCATTTGTGTCAATCTTAAAAAATAGTAAAAAAAGTCATTTAAGTAATAAATACAAAACAATTAAATGTATTTTATCAACATTTCATGTTGGGGGTTAACCTTCAGAGTTATAAAAAATTCGAAAAAAAATACATATATATATAAATTTATTTTTAAAATATTGAACGCCTTTAAAGGCCTTTATTCTGACTTTTAACTATGGCCATTAATATTATTCTGAATGTTAAATTAATAGTAAAAATTATATTACATTAACAATTAATTCAATGCATTCATAAAAAATATTTTATACAATAGAAAGTAATTTAAAATAATTTCGTTATTTTTTTTTCATTGTTAAAAAAATATTAAAATAAATGCAACTGAAAAAAAGCAAATTTGTCCTACCAGATTGCATTATATTCAATATTTTTCGTGCAGATTATAGCAGGGTTCTATTTTTGTTCCGGATTTTTATTGGTTTGACTTTTGCGGAATTTTGAAGTTCTTTATTTTCATCATTGTGTTTACATTAAATTATTTTCCTGGCATTTACAGAAAAATTAGATTAATATAAAATTTAGATTAATATAGAATTTAAAATATATAATAAAGTTAAATTTTAGGAAATGTATACATTAATTTTAAGAATTTTAGATAGTTCCAGATTCTAATTTTATCACTATCATCATTTTCCAGCTAAGTAAATGACAGGATAATGACAGTTAACTAAGATAATGATTCTTGCTATTTATTTAAATGTAATTAGAATAAATATAAGTTAAAAGTATAAAGTCCCTAACATATTGTAATTAAATTTGGAATTTTTATTTTTATTTGTATTTCAGTAATTTATCATAAATCAATGCATTTATTAAAACATTATATACTACATCAATAAAAATATTAATATTCATAATAATTATGTTACTATTAATGTCTTTAATTAGGCTTTAGTTCTCAATATTTTTTACGTAATATATTTTAAATAGTATTAATGATTTTATAGTATTAAAATTACTTTATTAGCGAACTCATGTACTTTTGATAGTTTAATTTAATTGTAGTCTAAGTTAGGTTTCAATAATTTATCGTAAATTTATTTATTTATTTATTTACAACAATCTATTTCATCATTATTTTCAACAAACAAATTCAGATCCAAATATTAAATTAACTTTTAGTCCTCAGTGTATCTTACGAATATATTTTAATTAATTAGCAGTAATTTTTAAAGCTGTTGAATTTCATTTTTGGCAGAGCTCATGCATTAAATTTTTATTCTTAAAGATTGTTCCTTTGATTCCGGTTTTATAAGATTTTTGGAATGGGAAGATTAATCCCTAAAGTCTCTTCCCTTTGGATACTTTTATTCAATTTGATTGATATAATATGCAGTAAAATTCTATAATAACAACTTCTTGAAACAGTAAAATTTTAATGATCATCTTAAAACTGATAAAGTACACTTATAAAGAAACATATACCACTCAAAAACAGGATTTATTTCTTTATTATTCAATAATTAATGGTAGGAAAGTATAATTACTTGTAACTTCCTAAAATATTAAAAACCCAGAAAAAACCTAATAAGGATTATTATTATTATTATTATTATTATTATTATTTTAAAAAAGTAGAGAGAAAATTCTACATGCTATTTCCAGAACAAAACAAATTATAGAAGCTGGCATATTCTGTTGAACTTTCAAAGTTAATCTAGATGTTTTTTAAAGAGATAACTTAATTATGTTTACGATAATGTAATATAATCAATTTTCTATTCATCTAGTTTTTTTTCTGTAGATGCCAAGAAAATTATTCAAACTGAACATAACTCTAAATACAAAGACCTCCAAAATTATTACAAAAGTGAAAATGTAAATTGAGAATAACTATTTACTCAGCAGAAAATACTAAAGTAATAAAAGTTCTTGCAATAGGCTAAAAAAGAACCTTTCTTGCATTTGTAAGAAGAAAATTGCATATAATGGAGTTACCAGAACAATGATATTTTTTTCAGTGATAAACATTTTAATATTTTTTTAAATATGCAAAAATAAAAAAAATATTTTGATTTGTATAAAACGCTTTATTATGCACGCATTAAAATAATTGTTATTGGAAAACAGTTTCCCTTATTTTAAGATCCAAAAAATAAATATCTCCCTCCTCTCCTCATTCCCTAATTTCGTTTTTCTATTTTATTTACTTATTTTTGCTGTTATTTAAATTAAAATTAATACATACATTCTACTAAACAAATCTGTAAAATGGTTCTGAAATTTACTTTCACCATTTTTGTCTTTTGAGATTTCGAAAATATTTTTTCCTACTCACAATAAACAATTTTATGCTAAGTTTTTTTTTTATATACAAGCTAAATAATAACAAAAATATATTTATCATGCGTTTATAGTGTCTTTTAAACAAAATGTTTTAATTTTAGAAAATTGTCTGTTTTGGATGAACGACAATTAAATAAAACTAGCAGTCATAATAATGTAAATATTTATCTTTTAAAAAATATATTAATTAAATATTCATTTTTTCAAAAATAAATTTTTTTTACATATGTTAAAACATTTTATTTATATTTTGTTTATATATTATTTATATATACTTTTTGGAATCCAATCCATACAATTGTGTAACAGACTTCTTAGAAAAATATGAATTTTGTTCTTTAAAATGCTCTTATTTTCCTTTTTTTATTTATTTTATTTTATTTTTTATTTATTTACTTTATTTATTTATTTTATTATTATTATTTTGTTACTTTTAAAACAACATTTTCGCTTGTTTAAATTATTTTTCTTAATAAAACTATTTATAATGTGTCACTAAAATATTATAAAGTATTTAAAAAAAAGAAAAGTTCAAAAGGAAACAAGTCCTTAAATAACATTAAAAAAAATTATGAGACATAAGCTTTAATTTTTTTTTTTTTTTTTTTTTGGGGGGGGGGGCAAAAGGAATATATCCTTTAGAAATATAGCGTCAAAGTAGGCGTTTTAAACCAAATTACCGCACGAAAGATGAATAAACACTGAAAAACGTGTTTCTCACATGATCAAAATAGTTTATAATTCAATAAGTAATTTATTGAACAAAAAAATAGAAAATACTCTTCGACTCCAAATCGCTGATATAGTCAGGTTTTTCAATTTTATATCTTTCCGTTAAAAAATGCATTTGTGAGTCAAAACGTTTTCGCTCGTTGAGCAGAGCAGTTGAGAACAGCCTTAAAGTAAATATAATGTCTTTAATGTAATACACCTCTCATTCATTCTACAGATCTTTTAAAAGTCTTCCTCCCTATCCCCTTTTCTTCTTTCATCATCCACCCAACTCATCCTTATGGCCTCATGAAATGCACTAAACAAAGTCGCGACAAGTTTGCTGTCTCAGACTTACATGTATCATATTTTGTATGCATCAAATAGGTAATTTAAAAAAAATAAAAATAAAAAAAAGGATGATTTTACGGAAATTGTACTGGTAATCGGGATGCCAGTACAATTTACTGTTTTTAACGGTAAACTTTCAATTTCTGGTTCATATGATGAAGAAATGCATTGTTTTTATTATTAGTATTTTATGTAATACTTAAAACGCAAAAAATATAATTCAAATAAGAAATGTACTGATTTAAAAAAAAAAAAAAAAAAAAAAAAAAAATTCAAATGTGCCCTTTTCTCCTCTCTCTCTCTCTATATTTTTTTAAACTATGAATCACACACAAATACAAAATTCATTGCTTTATTTATTTTTTGTTTTTTCCACACACACCCATGCACAATTCCAATTTGGTCTTAAATGATATACAAATACATATTAAATCGTAACTTTTGATTCATCATTTTTTTAACAATTCAATTTTTGTCTTCTTCATTAGTTTTTACGTTTTCAGACATATACGAAAAGGATTTATATAAATGATTATATGTTGCATTGTAAGTTATATTAAGTATTAAATGCATCTGAGTATTTTATATAGATTATATTTTCCATTGAAATTCAAAAGAAATCTTGCTTGACAAAAACAAAATAAAATGAAACTGAATGTCACATGATATGAGACACACATAAACCTTAAATTGTGTCAAACCAGTTGCATAGCATAGCGAATAATTATTCAAAATGAAAAAAAAAAATAGAAGTACCAAAACATTGTTCTGCAAAAAGCTGAGCATAAAAAACCGTAACAGCCAATAAAGAGAGAGCGCAATATTTTAAATTGCCTCTTGTACTCAAAGCCCATTATAAAACGTTGAGTCGGGTAAAATTCATTTAATATTCTCAGCTAAAATAGTGATTTTGCTATCGAGAATTTAAAGATCTTTGCATTATTATCCCATTGAAACTTATCACATGACATTTTTTTAAAAATTATTGTTACAAGTATTTAATATAGAAAAAATCTTCTAAACCTAAGACATAGTATCTCAATATTGAACCATTATTGCGTAAAAACAAATTATGTATATTACGTATTTACAGTGTCTCACAAAAGTGATGGGACACTTGTGCTTTATAAAAAGAAACTGCAATAAAATAAATAAACAAACATGTGCAAAAATATTTTGGGTGTGTTTCATATTTAAAGTTAGAAACAATTATTACATAACATACATTTTGTCAAAATATTAAAATATTAATTTAGTAAAAATACAATTGTTCAGAACGGAGCAAAAAATGACTCACATAAGTGATGGGACACTTACTTTTCCATCAAAAATTTTACTTTTTAAAAGGTTTTAATATTTTGTTGGATTTCCTTTTACTTTTAAAACATGATTTAATCTTTTAGGAATTTATTCGACTAATTTTTTTTGTGATTTCTGGAGTGATTTTACCCCATTCTTCTTGAAGCACCGATTTTAGTTGTTGTTTTGAAGAAATGGTGTGTTTGCGAATTCTTGATTCCAATTCTTGCCAAATATTCTCTATGGGATTGAAATCTGGAGATTGTGGTGGTGTTTTTATTATTTCAGGACAGTTATATAGCAGCCAGAGTCTAACGTTCAGAGCAGTGTGCTTGGGGTCATTGTACTGGTAGAATTTAAAATCGTTATGAAGGTTCAATTTTCGTGCTGAAGATTTCAAATTTTGCTTTAAAATATCAATATACTTGTACTGATCCATTATACTGTCAATAAAAACAAGATTACCAACTCCAGCGGACGACATACACCCCCATACCATAACTCCTCCTTCACCATGTTTTACTGTTGGTACCAAGTTCTGTTTGCGAAATTCTTCCCTAGGTTTTCTCCACACCAAGATTCTACCGTCAGAACCAAATATATTAAATTTACTCTCATCAACAAATATAACTTTATTCCAGTAATCAGAATTCTTATTTATGTTGGATTTTGCGAAAGCTAGTCTGAGTTTTCTATTCTTTTCACTTACGAAGAATTTTTTCTTGGCTACTCTGCCGTGATACCCAGCAGATCGAATTACCCTTCTAATAGTCCCAGGATTAACAATTATTCCATATAATGCTTGTAAATCAGCAGCAACTTTTGAAGCACTATTTCTTGGATTTTTTTTAATATTTCGAACGATAATTCGCTTTATTCCACTGGATAGCTTTGATGGTCGGCCAGGTCTTCTTTTATCCTGAATCATATGATTCTTTTTATATCATTTAATGATATTGAAAACTGTTGAACGACTCAAGTTAACTGTTTCAGCAGTTTTTCTAATAGATTTTCCACGCTCAATATGCAAATTAATAACTAATTTTCGAATTTCAGGCGAAGTTTCTTTTCGTTTAGCATTCATGGCTACACAGAGCTAAAAAACACAAAAATTCCAAAACAAACTGGAGAGAAATACTGCAGATGATTTTATAAATTATTGCCAATTGCTTTTAAGTAAAAATAAAACCCCAAAAAATATTTTTATTGCTTATTTCAGACGATTTTTGTTGCATATATAATGGTGTCCCATCACTTATGTGAGCTATTTTTTGCTCCGTTCTAAACATTTGTATTTTTATTAAATTAATATTTTAATATTTTGACAAAATGTATGTTATGTAATAATCTTTACTAAATTTAAGTATGAAACACACCCACAAAAAAATGTGTACATGTTTTTTTAATTTATTTGATTATTTTCCTTTTGTAAAGCACAAGTGTCCCATCACTTATGTGAGACACTATATAAAAGACATGTCTTTCACTGACTTTAATGTAATCTAAATCTCCAAAATGGGGGGTTTTGTATTACCTTCCAAGAATTCTAGCAATGTAATACATGGTAGCAGTATCCCGTAAACAAATCTAAATTTACGATAAGTGCTGCTTAGGCTTATGATGGCCGTATAAAGGCATGTTCATTATTTTGTTCAAAGCCCCTGTTCCATCACAAGAGGTAAACAAACTGTTCTCACCGATACAGTGTAGCTGCTCTACCTATCTGGATGATGGGTCCCAAAAAAGGTCATTCGAATTTCCTGAATTCCTGCGCCTCGCTCGTATCAGGGAGCGCATTACCGAAAACGAAGATGTGTCCCGCAGGCAGGAGCAAATATATAGATTACGGGCATCTCGGTTGCTCTTCTTTATCATCGGGCAATAAATCTCCCAAGGTCACACAGCTCCAAGGACTCTCTCGTCCTCAGCCTGGGCCAATGAACCTCTTTCTTTCTCTCTCTCGGACTCGGGCAATCCGATACCTACACGTAATTAACATTAAATAAACGTTCATCACATCGAAGGGCGGACGGAGATGCTTCGCAAAAATTTTGGAAGTCATGGCCGAAATAAAAATTAGAATAAAAATTGGACGTTTCTAGTGCAAATGTAAATCATTTTGTCACTAGGCTTAATACTGTAGAACAAAAGGCAGAAATTCGCATTGCATACTTATGAACATTAGCTCAACTTAAGGGTGTATTCGAAAAAATATTTTGTCACCTTCAATTGCCTGAAATTTTCCAATACAATTTCAGACACATTTTTAAAAGTAGAAACATGAAATTTGTTGAGGGGATTCTTGAAGGGACGTATGAGGTGCCGTGTGATGTCTTTTTATGCTCAATTCATTAGAATTTGAGTTATAAACAATTATCTTCTCAGTATGACCCTTTTTTTTTCGTTCCCAAATCTCCCGCTTGGGAAAAATCGGTTCGAAATGCCGTTTTTGATTGCTTTTTTTGCAATATCTTCTGCATTTATCAAAGAATCGACAATCACGGCACCTTATGTACTTTCCAAATAAGAGATTTTGAAAGTTTGGTGTATTTGAGAGCAAAAATAAATTCAAAAATAAATCGGAAAATAAGCAGTTTGAATCGAAATACACCCTTAAATCAAGTTAGCATTCTACCCATAATACCTAAAAAATAGTAAGATAAAAAGAAAATTTCGGTTAATGAATACAGGCAGTGTAAATTCCAATAAATTTAGTATATAACTGTTGAAAAGCTTCATAAAAGAGCCACTTCTTCCCTACAAAATAAGCAGCATATGTGATTGTTAACTGAGACTTTGTAGCATACAAATCATCTTATTTTCGTTAACTGAATTGCGAATCACAAAGAAAAGGAATGAAAAGATTATATACACATATGCAACAATGTAATTCAACCCTTCTGCAATTTTGCATACACATATGCAATACTGATTATTTATTTTTATTTTCCTTTATTTATTTCTAAATTCATTTGTTTGTTTTGTATAAACATCTCCCACATATGTTTTAAGTTTTTTGCATTTACTGTATATATTAAATACATAGATAAGGATGTTTCATTTCAAAAACTCAAGAACATAAAAATTTTTAATCTTTTACATGTTTTTTTTTTTTTTTTTTTTTTTTTTTTTTTTTTTAAATGCTGGAAAGTTTTAAAACCTCTTAAAATTGCCCTTCTTACCCTCCTCTACATAACTCAGTGGGATTTGGTTCGTAAAAAATTGAATTTTTTACTGCTTTGCTAGTAGAACAGGAAGAATTTTTTTCTAAATGCAACTTACAAGAGTCAAAAAACAAATAAAAATTTTAAAAGTGTAAATTTTTTCATCAACATGCTCTTAATATTCCTACTTTATTTTGAACACGTTTGCAATTTATATTACCTACGTATCTTCAATGTATGTGTAGTACTGTATGTATTTCTTAGAAATATTTGAAATCTTTTGTCGATAAATCATGCTACGATTTTCAATACCAGAATTCAATAAAGTGTCAAACTTAATTTATAAACCTTTTTTCAGGAAGGTGTAGTAAAATGATTGAAGTTTAGATTTATAGTTGTCATTTTCAAGTTTATATATTAAAAAAATGTAATTTTTATTTTTATTTTTGAATTGGATTACAAAATATTTAAAGCTATTTTAATAACATTTTAAATTTTAATTGCTTCAACGGTGTACAGCCAACAGAGTGAAAAAGTGTACAAGCAGGGAATTGAACCCGAGCCACCGTTATAGCGCCCGGACGGTTTACCAACTAAACCCCTTGGAACGATACCCAGCCTGATACTATTTGTTGGAAAGGCTACAGCCTCAGCACACCTCGTATATAGCCTTGCCAACACATAATAGTGAGAAAAGCCAAACTGGGTATCGTCCCAAAGGATGCAGTTGGTAGAACGTTGTGTGCCATGCCGGTTACACGATTTCGATTCCCGACATGAACACTTTTTTCACTCTGTACGCCTTCTAAGCAATTAAAATTTGATAGATATATTCAATTTCGTCGAAGCTGGACTTTCTACCGCTTCGTGTTTACACCAGAGTTGGTGGAAACGAGCTACGAAGTAATGTTCCATCTTGTGCTGCGGTTTTAACCTTGCCAACATATGATAGTGAGAAGTTCCAGGTTGAATAACCTCTACACTGTTAAAACTGATGGTGACACTTTGCACCTTTTAGGAGTGAAAGGCTTGTCTCACTGATGACACCCCTAGGGGAGCCAGAATGGCACCTTTAATTAGGGTGAAAAGATGGCACCCTTAATCCAGTCCCAGTGTGCCCTATAATAAAAAATTAAAAAATATATAAATCGACTTTTGGCCCTCGAAGGATTCGAACCCACAACGTCTGATTGCAAGCTCAGCACTCTAACCGCTCGGCCATCGAGCTTACTTTCAAAGTTTTCCTGAAATGTTCAAATTTCCTGAAATTCAAAGGTTGCTTTATATAAAAAAGCTCGCCAAAAGTTAGCCAACCAAAGTTCTAAACGAAATCGGGATAGTGCATAGCGGTGATAGTCATCGTTGGGAGAAATTGCTGTTTTGATCCACCAGTGACGGCGAGTTGAAGGGGAAGGATACACGTCACAGAGTATGCGTAAATGACTAAGGGGTCAAAATCTTCCAACGGTATGCATTGCGCGGCACCGTAATTAGCGTCAATCCCCCCATTGAGAGATCAAACGGCACCCCAAATACATTTTCAAGTCCGCGGGTGTCAAATGGTTACTCCTTTTCACCCCTGGGCGCCAAATGCAACTGGTTTGTCACCTTTATTTTTAACAGTGTAAGTGCTCGGTTGGTACTTGTTATTATCATTTGTTGGCAAGGCACCACAGCGCAACCCTTATGTAAAATAACCCTCAGTAGTTTATATAGAACGTCGGTGCATGATACCGGTGATCCGGGTTCGATTCCCGGTTTGGATATTTTTTCACTCTGTTAGCTGTACGTCTTTTAAGGGAAAAAATGAAATATTAATAAATGCCAGGCGTGATAAATTTTCTACTGAAAAAATTTCAAAACTAATATAGACGCTTTTAATATTTTTTTAACTCTATAAAACCATTCTCGTATAATTAATATGCGAATGATAAAAATGCATTTAATCCAAATAATATATGTATTTGGATATTCCCGTTAATTTTATTTTGTATTAATATAGTTTTAATTCTAAGACTTGAGTCATCCTAAAAAGAAATACCAATTTTCATACTTTTTCTCATCTTTTGCTATTAAATTATATCTGCGTCTTTGATAAAAGTAGCCCCTCCTCTTATCCGCAACGCATACACGTACCTTCTTTTTAAAAACATAAAGAATGAATATTTCTGCATATACTACCTTGAACCTATAAAAACAAGTGGAATAATGGAATTAAAACAAATGGACTTTGAAAACAAGAAATAAATTAATTTTACTCCTCGAGATATAATAGGAAAAGTACGATGAACTGTTGTAAACTAATCCCTTAACTGCCGTCGTCGTGAAATTTTTGTACGCAATTAATGTCATGTTTTTTTTTTTTTTTTTTTTTTTTTTTTTTTTTTGTTCTCATCTGATATTCTAACATTAAAGAAAAAAAAAATAGAATTTTTGCATAAAAAAATAATAGTATGTTACAAGACTGTATTTCATGTGAATAAACCAGTAAGACTGTCACTTATATATTTTATTATTTTTATCTGAATCTGACTGATTGATGAAGAAATTGCACGAATAGAAAATTATGTGTGGACTCAAAAGCGCCATAATGACAATCAAGATTGTGAGTAAGTCAGCTCCACCATTGCATTTGTTAATTGAAAAGCTATAAAAATCAATTTAGGAATGAGGAGCTTTTTCCTTCAGGGAGTTAGTCTAACAGCTCCTAATTTCGCTTGATAAATTTAAAATTATAGATTATATTTAAAATATCTCAGGATTAAAATATTCAGGAAAATAGTATTTTTAATTTCTTTTTTCTTTATACTCTTCTTAAGGGGACAGTGGACCTTTGTTTGAGCAAAATCGTCTGTAGCAAAATTGTCGCAAAAAAAAGATCTATTTCGGTGGTATAATAGTACCAAAACAGTTTTTTTCTTATTAAAATATAATTTATGAATTTTTTAAGAAATAAGTAAAAAAGGTAAGCGCATTTACATTATACTTTAAATCTGTTTTTCTCAAAACTAATTTTTCGGCGTTTTTAGATTTTTGAAATGTTCCTTGCGACGTAATTGTTTATCAATATTTATGAAATAATAAGGAAGTATCCTGATATTGTTTAGAAAGAAATTGTGCAAGCTTTTTAAAATTCGTCTTTATTAAAATAAGCAAATTTGATTTTTTACTTATTAAAAGGCAAAATTTTGATGAAAATCGATATGGAATTTAGAAAAAAATCTGTAAAATATTAACTATTCAAGAGATTAAAAAAAACTTACACAAATTTGTTTATAATACAGTTTTAATTGACAAAAATGCAAAAGCAAGAAATTATCTCAAAATTAACACACGAGGAGCATTTTAAATTTTCGTTTAAAAATTAAAAAATTTTAATAAGTTTGGAAATTTTTTGAAGGTGTGTGAGGGAGTGTCCTTTGTGAAAAAGGCATTCAAGCATTTTAGTGAGATCGTGACGTCAGTGTTTTAACATGTGTAGCGTGAAAGTGACTTCTATCCTTTATTTTACTTTAACTTTCCAGAGCGTGTGTGTCACCTCGGTTCTACAGTTATGTCGCGGTTAGAAGTAATATGCAAATTTATAGTATCGACTTCAGTTTGCAACGTATAAAAGCTTTGAGTTGGTGTGTGGTAGTGAGGAGAAGTATGCGGTGTGTGAGGAGAAGTGTGCGGTGTGTGAGGAGAAGGCGGCGAAAGCCAGCCAGGCGATTTGGATTGCGCTGTAGCGAGTTATTATTAGCCTCCAGTGAATTGGCTAGGAGTTTTAAAGTGAGATAGCCATCAGCGTTTGCCGAGTGAGTTTATCACCAGCGGAGCTATCCAGGGAGAGTGCCGGTGGTAAGAGATAGTTTAATTACGTTGAGTATTCTTTATAATAAAGAGAGTGTTTACAGCCACGGGCTGTCTTATACAGATTTTATCTAGCATCTGGCTGAAGCCTGAACGAGAAGTTAGTTTGAAGTGCCCCGACTGAGTCTAGTGCCGGAGTTGTGAGTATAGTTATGAGCTTAATCTTTTAGTATTGTGACTAGTCGTTGAAATTATCGAACTGGCGCTCCATTTTCCATGAGTCCTAGCAGTTTAAATAAACTGTGGTTTTAACTTATATCTCGAATTATGTCTTCCTTTCATCACCCACACAACCACCCACACGTTACAAATGACACTCAGTCTGTGTACCCGACCGTTACAAATGGCGTCCAACAGAAAGTCAGACATTGTGAGCTTGTGCCACGAGTTTTATTTTACTGGTGAAGGTGACATTAATGAGTTTTTAGTGCAATTAGAGGATTATATTGTATTTAATAATATACCTAAGAAGAATAAATATATAGTGCTTAAATGCTCACTTAAGGGCGAAGCACTTTTATGGTTGGAAAATATAGGAAAATTTTTGGTTAATGATGAAACTAAACGATTTGAGCAGACTGTTATTGAGCTAAAGAAAGCATTTCCTCTGGTTAAAGATAAAAGTATTTTAAGGAAAGAATTTTATTGTAATAAGCAGAAAATATATGAATCAGCGTCAAAGTTTTACCTACGTAAGCTTGAATTAAAAAATAAATTAGATTTAGATATCACATTTGAGGAATTGTTGGACATAGTTCTTCCTCTGTTTAATACGAATGTCCAGGACTATATTGAGATTAGAGCACCTAAGAACTCTTCAGAAATGCACCAAATTTTACTGAAGTGTGAGGTTCGGCATAGCACGGATCAATGGGATTCGCGTAGCCCTCGACAGAGACCTATCACGGAAAACAATTTGAGAAATGAGGGGGAGAGGAATTTTTTGAGAGGGGGACAGCGATTTATGAATAATAATTTGAGTAATGGTATTTATGGATTTAATAGAAATGTGTCGAATACTGGTAATGGTAACAGGAATTTTGGTGGTGTTAGTAATTTTAGAAGTGGTGACAGATATATGGATAGAAATAGGTGGAATAGTGATTATAGTCCTAGAGGGGGTGGATATGACAGGAATGTTTCATCACGAGTAAGGAAATTAACTTTGGATGAGAATTCTGGGGGTAGGTCAATGCAAAGGAGATGTGTTAAGAGGTCGGATCAGTTAAACTGGTAGGTGGCTGTATTTCGGAAGGTATGCAGTCACAGGTTAAAGCAAGGGCGGATCTGGAGGGTCCTCAAGGGGGGGGGGGCGATCTTATAAATTTGGAGACTCGGCTTTAATGCGTGGGTCGGGGCTAATTTTTTCACTGCGGGTCATGTTGCTTTTATTTTTTGCTGCGGGTCGGGTCTGGGTCCGGTTGACTTCTAGTTTTTGCTGTGGGTCGGGTTTGGGTCCGGTTGACCTCCTTTTTTGCTGCTGATCGGGTTAACTAATGTTTATGTTGTGGATCGCATTAGCAGGATTAGTACGTGTTTTTATTCAGAAACTATGGCGTTATCCATTTTTTAATACAAGCAGTTTAAGGAAATACTGTGAAAATTATCATTTTGAATAGAATTTCTGGAAGCGACAACATAAGAAGGCAGAAAAATTTTCAATCATTTGGCGTGCGAAGAGAAAACTGCGCCCGGGGCAAAGCAAAATTTGGCGCCAACCCCCTCCCCGCCCCCGACCCAACTTTTTCTTGTAACAGGCCAAAAATTACGCTGGTAGAATAAATTTGGCGCCCCCTAAATTTCCATCCCAGGGGCGATCGCACCCTTCGTCCCCTCTTTCGTACGGCGCTGCATATTGTCTGTCCTACACATCTTGAGAACAATTAAGTCTAGTTCCAGCCCGGCTCGTCTATATGTAGAAAAACAATGCAAGCCTGATCTCGGGACGGTATGAGCCTGCTAAAAAAATATTAAACCCGGGTTACACACAATATAATTCTCCGATGCTGATCTCTACACTGTAAAAGTTACATTTCTGTATTGATGTTGCCAAACTAGTATTGTCTGGTGACGCACATTTATACTTATTCTCATTAAACCCATATAATTGAAAATAGCTCATATTTTAACGTTCCTGCTTAAATCTTTATAAAGGGCCAGTAGGCCCGCTAATTTTTTTTTTTATCGGCTCGGCCCATATGGCCCTTCAATTTTTTTTCCGGTTCGGCCCGTTTATTTTGTTTGTTGGCCCGCCCTTTAGGAATAATTATTCTAATTTGGCTCACCCATTCGAAAATTCGGAAGCATTTCGCCGACTCGCCCATGCCCGAGCACGTGCATACGTCTAGGCCGGGTCGGACATGGACCGAAATTTAACTTTCATTCCGAGTCAAACTCCGACCAGGAAAATTTTGGTCAGTGCGGACTAGAGATAAATTCGGGCTCTCATTTCACAGCCCGGTCCCGCCTGTGTTAGAAACATTTTGCGGCATCAAGAGCAAAAGCCCGATAATGAAATTATACAGTAGAAAAAATTGCATAATACTTATAAAAATGTTCCAAAAGTAATTATAATTTTAAACCTATTTTTTATATAAAAAAGACTGTTAAACGAAAAATTAAATTTAATATTATCAAAAGAACAGTTTGGTATAAAATAAAAATATACTTTACGCATAACAGGATTCTCATATTTTACTACATAGTTACTACAGTTATTTCCATATGAAAAGCGATTACGACTTGTATACGTTGCATATACTAGAAATTTAAATTATTCTGTAACCGCAAACTAAAATTAAAAAAAATATTCTTTTCGAGTTAGATGTCTAAATAATAATAATAATGAACGATCCAATTGCAAAATAATCTCTGCCACAAATAAAAAGTTGAACTAAAGACAAATTCATTATTCCCGCCTTTTTTCGAAGGCGCCGGATAGTCGGTCGCCGGCAATGCTTGAACATAAATCTACAGATGTAAATATGACTAATTGTTTTTTTTTAATAGCATTGAAATATTAAAATAGAAAAACAAAAATTGTCCTTCACTTTCATTTTCATCAAAATAGCAAGACATTAATTTGAAAAGGCATAAGCACTAATTTTTAAGGGGAAAAAAGTTTTTTACATTTTTCTATTCATCGATGATAAATAAAATTTTCCGATTTCAGAAAAAATGAGTCCGAATCCGTAGACCAGCATAAAAACAGAACACGATCTCGTAACGGATACGGGCTAAGTCTGAACCTGTGTCATCTCTAATGCAGGCATCTAAGAAGAATGACTCCAGGTCAGACTCGATTTGGAAGAAAAATAAGTCAGGCCAATCCAAATCTGCAGAAAAATAATGATCATGATAGTATCAAATAAATGACGACCGAGTTCTGAGAGCGGTAAGACCAGACACAGTCCGAGCCTCGTGAACTTAAAAAGGTGCGGCCCGGGGGGGGGGGCGGATTCTAGTTAGTATTTCTCATTTCTTGTACTCATAGTACATCTAGTACTCATTTCTTGCAAAAATGCATGTATTTTTGGGAAACTTTTATTAGCCCAAAAAGTGAAGACGATCGTCCCTCAGACACACCATTGGGCCCGACCCAAATCTGCAGAAAAATAATGATCACAATATAGCCCTGTTCTGAAAGCGAGAAGACCTGACCCAGCCCAAGGCTCGCGAATTTAGAAAGGCGCAGCCCGGGGCGGGCCGCGCCGGAGTAGATTAGGCTTCAATTCATTTCCCGCGAGGATGCATGTCTTTTTAGGAAACTTTTATTAGCCCAAGGGAGGGGGGTCGATTGCATTTTCGCCCCCCCCCCCTAGACACGCCATTGCTTCTCCCCCGATTATGGGTCGATCCCAGACCGAGCGTTTATCTCAAGGAAGAACGAGATCCACGCCAGGCCCGCCCTGAAAAGAAAAGTGTGGCTCGATCCCGCTCTACAGAAGAAAGTAAGACTCGACCCTCCCCAGTTCTGAAAGTGTAAAGACCTGACCCAGTTTCGTGACTTAAAAATGGCGCGGCCCGACCCGGGCCGCGCTGGTCTCAAGTTTAAGGCTAATCCTTTATCCGTGCGGGCATCTATTATCGTTTCTCAGACCCTTTATTGGGCTCAAGAGGGGGGGAGGCGATCGCCCCATCGCCCCCCCCTTAGATCCGCCACTAGGGTTAAAGTGGAAAAGCCTTCTGTAAATTTGAATAAAGTGACTATTAATCCGGTGGAGTTAGCTGAAGTGTTGTGTTAGATGGTATTGTCGTTAAGAGTGTCTTCGATACAGGGGCAGATAAGTTTTTTATTTCATATGATTGTTATCGTAAATATTTTTCGTATAAAAAGTTGAAGAGTTCAAGTGTGGTGGTTCAGTCGGCGCAAGGAGTAGCATGTGATAATAAGGATTCGGTGGATTTAGAAGTTGAAATTCGTTCGCTTAAGACAGGTTGGGAGTTTTGTGTGTTAGATGGTTTAACAGTGCATTGTATAATTGGAGTGGATTATATGAAAGATAGAGGAATTAGCCTGGATTTCTTTAAAAAGTCTTTGACCGTAAATAATGATGAGAATGTCAGCAGGAAAGAGTCAGTTTCAGTGTCATT
Organism: Maratus speculifer; assembly: GCA_964019185.1. Lineage (NCBI taxonomy): Eukaryota > Metazoa > Arthropoda > Arachnida > Araneae > Salticidae > Maratus > Maratus speculifer. Next base: position 23,525,560 of record OZ025289.1, on the reverse strand, counting down.
GATTTGGGGGAGTCTGGTTTAAGTGAAGTTGAGAAAGAGGAATTTAACAAGATTTTGAATGATTTTGGTGAAGTTTTTTCAGATAAACCGGGTTTAACGCAAATTGATACTAGTTTGTCTGCACCTGTTACTAGTAAACCATATCGTTATGACAGGGTTAAACAAGGTATAATTGATTATCATATTCAAAAAAAGCTTGCAGACGGTATTATAATGCCAAATGAGTCTCCTTTTGCATCGACGGTAGTGTTATGTCGTAAGAATAATGGGAAAAATTTAGATAATCCAGAGACATGGAGGTTTGCAGTAGATTATAAAAAGTTAAATGCAATAACGCTCACAAGGAAGGTCTCCATTGGAGGCATACTCCGAATTTTTTGAAAAAATATGAATTAAACTACTCATGTAGGTAATAAAGGATCAGTGAAAATTAGCGGCGGAATTACATTATAAAATATGTAAAAAAATAAAATAGTTTGGAATAATTGGCGTGAAAAGCTGAAAGCGACGCGGGATTTGGCGAGCAGTGCATTTTCTCGCCAAAAGCAGACTATTTTAACGAATCTGAAAATTGATTTTAATTGACTTCACTGTTAAAAATCTGCAGCATTTACTGCAAGGTCATTCCACTACTTTTATAGAATATCTCTCTTCTGACCAATGAGAATGCTCCATAGCACGGTGAATTGACCGTTGGTATTGTAGCTTGTGTAACACTGTTAAAAATCTGCTGCATTTTGCTGCAACGCACTCCACCGCTTGTATATAATATCTCTATTCCAACCAATGAGAAAGCCCCATTTCACGGCCAAGTAACCGTTTTCTGTACAAGCGAGGGAGTGCGTTGCAACAAAATGGGGCAGATTTTTAACAGAGTATTTTTCAATTTAGAACAATTTTAATCAATTTAAATTGTGCTTTAAATGATAAAATATATTAATTTCATTTTGTTATAAGTACATATAAACGTATATGACAAAATTACACTTAAAGTAAAGTAAAAATGCAAAACTAAAATTACTTAAACTAAACTTATTTAAATAAATTGAGCATAGAAAGTTTTTTCTTTAAAAAGTATTCGAAGCGTAAAAGCGTATTTTTCAAAATTTCGTTTTTTCGCCAACCGGAGATAAATCGCCAAATAAACGAAATTTTTGTTATTTTTTTACGGACGTTATAAGGAGGTTTCGCCGAAATTTTTTTTATAAACATATATAACTATATGAGAAGAACATTCTGTAATTTTTTCAGATTTTTCTGAGTATGCCCGTATGGAGACCTTCCTTGTCAGTAACCTATTCCAGTAATTGATGAAATTTTGGTTAATATAACGAGTACGAATTATATGTCAACATTAGATCTTACGTCAGGTTATTTTCAAATAAAGCAATAAAGCCGGAGGATATAGCTAAAACTGCGTTTATTACTCGGGACGGTTGTTTCGCTTTTAAGTTAATGAGTTTTGGTTTATCGGGAGCACCGGCAACGTTCCAGAAGGCCATGAATAATATCCTTAAACCTTTGCTTGATAAGGGTGTCTTGGTCTACCTGGACGATATAATTATAATGGCAGCTACTTTTTAGGAGCATTTAAGATTATTGAGGGAAGTATTTACGTTATTAAGAGACGCTGGGTAGAGGTCTGCACGGGCCGAAATTTCCAGGCCCGGGCCCGGCCCGAAAGTTAAAATTTTGGCCCGGGCTCGGCCCGGCCCGAACGAAAGAAATATTGGCCCGACCCGGCCCGGCCCGAAAGTTAAAAATTCGGCCCGAGCCCGGCCCGGCCCGAACGAAAAAAATAATGGCCCGACCCGGCCCGGCCCGAAAGTTAAAATTTCGGCCCGAACTCGGCCCGGTCCGGAAAAAATTTTAAATTTCGGCCCGAACCCGGCCCGGCTCGTGTGAATTTCTACAGAACATTGATCTTTAATCTTATGGAAGAGTTCTGACCAAAAAATATTATATTAGTCTTTTTTTTTCATGTTTATAATCTCCATTTATGCAGAAGTGCCGTAGGCTGCGATATTTATGCTTTTAAATGAATCTTTGTTTGTTGTATGTAAATGTTTCAGTTATCAATAGTATTATTAATCCATATTCCCTTTAATGGGGACAAAAAATCGAAAAAGCGGTATATGGTAAAATTTCCAAAGACGAAATTGCTTTGGAACGAAAAAAAATGCCCTCCTTAACAGATGTAAATGTTTAATATATTTTTTTTTCTCCCGTATTGTTGTATTCATTTTGCATGGATGAACATTTTAAAAGAAACTTTCAGTTTTCAGTTTTTAAAAAAATTCCGTCATAATCATGTTTTTTTTTTTTTTTTTTTTTTTTTTTTGTGTGTGTGTGTGTGTGTGTGTGTGTGTGTGTGTTTAATTCTATTTTAAAACGCCTAGTAATCTACGATTCTTTAAAAGGAATAAATTCTAATGTTTAATTGTAGAATAATGACGGCTTAAAAGTATATGCTTTTTTTGCAGAAATTTTTGGACAAAGCCAAATATTACTGATTTATAAAAAGTCGAGAAAAGGATTTTCATATAAAAAGATTCAATAGGAACTGATTATTTTGGTCCATGAAAACTAGGAAGAATGGAATCAGTCTCGGCTTCGTACGGAAAAAAAAGTTAGGCCCGGCCCGATACTCCAGCAAAAAAATTAAGGCCCGAGCCCAGCCCGGCCCGAAAAGATTAGTGACTAGGCCCGGCCCGGCCCGGCCCGGCCCGGCCCGAACGGATTAGTGACTAGGCCCGGCCCGAGTCTTCAGAAGTAAGGCCCGAGCCCGGCCCGGCCCGGCCCGAATGCCATTATTGGAAATCGGCCCGTGCAGACCTCTAACGCTGGGTTAACAGTTAAGTTGGAAAAATGTAAATTTTTTCGAAAAGAGATAAAGTATTTAGGAGTAAAAATTACGCGTGATGGTATTAATATAGATAATGAGAAGATTGAGGCGATTACGGCAATGAATCCCCCCAAAAATAGTAAGGAAGTAGCGACATTTTTAGGGATGGTTGCTTGGTTTGCCAAGTTCATTCCGCGTTTTTCAGAATTATGAGAGCCATTGTATAACTTAAAAAGGAAAAGGGTGAAGTTTACATGGTCGTCAGTGGCTCAGAGGTCTTTTGAGTTATTAAAAGAGGCAGTAGTTTCTTCTCCTGTTTTGGCTCATCCCGATTATATTTCTCAGTTTGAAGTTTATTGCGATGCGAGTGCAGTGCGGGTTGGAGCAATGTTAGCACAGAAAGGTCGACCTATAGCGTTTGCTTCGAGAATTTTAAATGCAGCTGAAAGGATTTATTCGATTACAGAAAGGGAGTGTCTTGCAGTAATTTGGGCTTTGAATAAATTTTGTTGTTTTTTTCACTAATATACCCGTTAAAGTCATTAGGGATCATTCAGCTTTGACGAAGTTAACTAATGGAAAGGGTTTATCTTCTCGTATGGTGAGATGGTGTTTGAAGTTGGCGGAGTATAATGTTGTTATAGAACATAGGGCAGGTAAGGAAAATGCGGTACCGGACGCTTTGTCTCGGAACCCGCATGGTGGTTTAGAGGTCGTGGAAAAAGTTAAGTGTTGTGCATTGTCTTCGTTAATGTTGAGGTCACGAGAGCAGTTAATAAGGGAACAGAAGTAAGATGAGGAGTTTGGTAGTTTGTATCGTTATTTGGAAAATCCTGATGATGTCCCGAGCGCAAATGTGCCTATGTTTGAGAAATGGTCCCAATCTTTTAAGCTTGTCGATGGTCTTCTTTTCTATTATAAAATTGTAAATTTACGTGGTGAATTAAGAATTATTATTCCGGCTAGTCTTCGTAAGGCCATCTTGAAAGAATTTCATGATAATCCATTAGCAGGTCACTTAGGAATCAGAAAAACGTATGCTCGAATTTGTGAATCCTGCTACTTCCCTAAAATGCGGGAAGCAGTGTGCGCTTATGTCTCCAGCTGTAGCACATGCCAACGTTATAATTATAAAAATGTAAGTCCAGCTGTCAAATTAATTCCTATTAAAGTAAATTTTCCTAATGAATGTGTAGGTGTAGATTTAATTGGTCCTTATCCATTATCTAACCCTAAAAGATATAGATTCGTATTAGTAATAGTTGATTATTTTAGTAAATGGGTGGAGTTAGTCCCCCTCAGGAAGGCTTCAGCACTTGCAGTTGCCGATGCATTTTTCGATAATTATATTTCTAAATATGGTGCACCAATTAGGGTAGTTAGTGATCATGGCCCTTGTTTTATATCAGATATATTTAAGGCTCTGTGTGAGAAGCTGGAGGTCGATCATTCTTTTACTGTGCCTTATCGTCCGCAATCTATTATGGCTGAACGTGTAAATTGTACATTAATTCAAATGATTTCTTCTTATGTTGGTTCGCATCATTCAAATTGGGACCAGTTTCTCCAGCATTTTGCGTACGCACTTCGTACGGCAGTTCATGAGTAGACGGGGAAAACGCCTGCTGAGTTATATTTGGGTAGAAAAGTCATTACTCCATTTCAAAAGTTTATTATGGTATCGGATGCGGAAAGTCAGTTTATGTGTCAGGATATTCAGAGGTCGGTTAAGGAGGCACAAGTTCAGATGGGAAAAGAGCAGGAGAAGCAGGCTCAGTATTATGATATGCGTAGAAGGGAGTTGGAAGTTAAGGTTGGAGATTTTGTTTTAGTAGAAAAGCATTGGTTGAGTTCAAGTCGTGAGAAGAGGGTAGCTAAGTTTGGTCCAAAGTTTGGGGTCCTTTTGAAGTTTTGGAAGTTCGAAATAATAATTTGGTTGTTAATGTAAATGGTGACAGAATGACGGTTAATCTGGATCAAGTTCGAGTTTATAAGTTTAGAGAAAATGGTAGTGAAGCTTCTCAGGTGTCGAGTGGTGTTTCGCAAAATTCTCGATCCAATGAGTGTCCCGAGTCCAGCACTTCTTCATCTAATTCTTATCATCGATATTCAAAACGAAAATCTAGTCAGACAGTGCCAAAAACTGTTGTGGAAAGTAAAAAGTTTGTTCAACCTGGAGCAAAGTATGATAATAAAAATAAGAGAACAATGTCAAATACGTCAGACTCAGTATGCCATAAAAAGCAAAAGATCATAAACCGACCCGTTCCTCCACTAGTTCGACAGCAACCTCAAAAACATAAACTGTCCAATAGTTCGACGTTAATTTTGAACCCATCTCTTGAGTAGAGCAAAAAAGACCTACATTTGACACACTCATTTATAAATCGAGATGTACCATTTATTGCAAAATTATAAATCTTGTTCGATTTTTAATTCTCAAATAATAACGTCTGCAAAATTTATGTATTCACACATAAGAATGGCTTCGTGAACGGTTCAGGAAATTTTAGGTTGTTGAGTGGGAGTGATAAAAAATTTTGAGAACACCATTTAACTTAATTGTTTATCTACTCGTGATACTTATAAGTACCATTAAAATAATTTATTATAAAATTCATTTAAAACATCGATGAGTTGTAATACAGTTTAGAATGATTTATAGATGCATTACCATATCTTGTTCCGAAAGCATTAGTGGTTGCATAAAACAAAAATATTTTTAAAATATCGATTACTTTTGCCTTTGCATCTTTCCTGCTTTCTTGGTGTTGGTGGATTGGAATGGGGAGGATTTTTCAATTCGGAAATCTATATACATAAAATAAGAGATGTCTGTCTGCCTACCTACCTGCTTGTCTTCCTGACCGCGGATAACGCCGGAATTATAGCACCCAGATCACTGAAATTTTTAACACCGGATAGTGCACATCGCAGCCGGATTTTTAAATTTCAATTTAGATTTTTTTCTCATTAAAACTTACTGGGTAAGAGAATATTTGTAGCTTTCCAACAATCGACGGCAACAAAGGAGCCAGGTTAGAGGCTATTTGCAGCTCGCCAACAATCCGCAGCTACCTAGAAGCCGATCAATGAGAGCAGGTGGTAAATATGAGATTTAACTACTGCATTTCATGGCTGAATGCTAGCAACAAATTACACACGCATTTGTGAATTTTTCCTGTTTTGATGATTTTGTTTTTCCTGATTGATGTACAATCGATTTTCAAAATCCATCCATGACACCATCCAAAAAAAAGTAGTAAATTAGGTAATTACTCCTTTTATGTTTTTCTAGGGTTTGTTCAGATGTGCAGCGCATGTCGCGCGTGTGCTCAGAAGATTTTACATGTAGTAGGTCTCATTAAAGAAAGGAATTTTTTTAAGTCAATTATTAGATTATTTTTATGGTTCAAAACAGCTAAGATCAACGACTATATTCCTTTATCCATCCAAAACATTGTTTTCGTAACAGAAATATATGACTGTGTTCACTCAGATAAAATTTAAAATGTTCTTCAGATAAAATTATATATTTTTTTCTATTTTAGTATGAATGGAGATTTTAAATTTTCGCAATTTGTTTGAAAACATCTATGGTTCCAAGCAACGCCGGGCGCGACAGCTAGTATTTCTATTATATTAACATCATGTTTGTACATTTCCTTATCCTACTAAATACTAAGAAAAAAAATTAAAGGTTTGAGTGAGGTTATAAATATTGCTCAAAACCCCTATTCAAATGTAATTAATCCTTCTAAATCCTCCAATCCTTCTAAAATTTTCTAAAATTTATTAAAAAAATTGTGTAAATTTTCTAATACAGTTTAAACAACTCTTGAAAAATATCTTAAAAGATAAAATTTTCATGGATTCATAATTCAGTAGATAAAGGATTAAATGATGGAAATTCTTTGGAAAAAATACAGTTAACGATCGGTATAAAAAGCGAAAACATTGAAAGTAGACGCCCATAAAAAAAATAACGATGAATAACTATCATTTTACTATTTGTGACTATCATACTTTTTTCCCTTTAACTCTTCATTTTATAAATTTTGAGAATTTGCTAACAAGGGAAAGTGGAAATTTAGAATTTGCAATATACCTTCATGCGAATTAAATATAATTAAGGATGAAAGGACATTCATAAAAAAAAAATGATGAATAACCATCGTCCAATTATCTGTGATTAATGCTCTTTTTTTTCCTTTGAAATGATGAGTCATTTCATGATTTTTTTATATTTTCGAAGAAAAAAAGAGGAAGAAGGATGTTATTCTCAAGTCATCCCTATGCAAATTAAAGGTCATTAACGATTAAAGGACACTCATAAAACAAACAAAAATGAATAACTATCAGTGATAATCTTCCTTTTCCTCTTTGACTCTCCTTTTCCTAAATTTTCATTGTTTACGAATATACGGAAAAACAAGAATGGAATTCTCAAATAGTTCTTATGCAAATTAAATGGTATTCATGATGAAAGGATGCTCCTAATAGAAAGAATGTTGAATAATTACTATCTAACTATCAACTGCTGCGTAATCTTTTTTCCCCCTTGATTGTAACCGTTATTTTTCAATGTTTATGAATATAAGGAGGAAGAAGAATGAAATTCTCCATTCGCCCTCATGAAAATTAAGAGTCACTAATGATTAAAAGGACCTCATAAAAAACAACAATAAATAACTATCATCAATCAATACAATTCATAATTTTTTAGCGTTTACGTACAAAGTGAGGAAGAAGGATGAAATTCTCAAGTCACCCCCATGCAAATTAAAGGTCGCTAATGATTAAATGGCACTCATAAAAGAAAAGGGCGACAAATAACTGTCATCAATCAATATAAATTTCAGATTTTTAGTGTTTACGTAACAAAGGAAGGAAGGAGGATGAAATTCTCAAGTCGCACTCATGCAAATTACATGACACACTTGAAAATCAGTGTTTCCCAACAACGCTTGACGCAAAATTGTTTCAGCCAGATGTCCCTGAGCGTCCTTGCGATCTGAGACGTGCTCCGCATCGGGAAGAGGCGTATGTGCGATGCGTGCTGGCATGACAAACACCGATCGAAAGTAAGAGTTGCATAAGCCTCAAGAAAGAACCTACCTCCTATTCTTATCGAATTTTGACTGTCTATTTATGTGAGGTATGTGTAATCAACATCCTGTTCCAGATGCCGGGAATGCCGGCTCCAAAAATGTTTTCGAAACCGTCGATAGTCTTTCTCTCTCCCTCTAACTGCCAATAAATTAGTAAATGTGCTACAGTTAAAGATCTCTTTCTTTATCTGCCCCATGATTTGAAGAAAATTTGTCAGAACGCAAGAAGTATGTCTCCACAATGTGACGTATCAAAAGTAGGGACATGCCTCCGCCACGGGATGGTTTCTGTTTTGTAGATTACGGCAATCTGTTTTAACGGAGATCACTTTTATGAGAGGATCTTTCAATCAAAAATATCTTAAGGTGACGGAAAGTTGCAGTATGGCACTTTCATATCTTAAATACCAATGTGAATTTGACCACATCCTGAAAGAACTTTTTAAGTCTGAAAGGCGAGGCAATGAATTGCAGATTTTTATCACTTTGGCAGTTTTGTTCAATTTTTCTCGTACAGGTTTTAAGATGTTTCAACCACACATATTTCTTTTATCTTTTTTCACTTTTATAAATTAATAGAGTTTTTTTTTTTTTTTTTCATTGTGCACATGAGGATACAGAAAAAAAAATTGCATAGTAAAAAAATTTTAGAAACGTTTCTGATGGTATCGGTGATATCTGTTACTAACGGAAAGGTTTCTAATTCGAGCAAAAAATTGTTTTGGTTTCATTCCACTGCGGAAATTAAGCCGAAAAATTCAAAAAGGTTTTCGGTGGTTTCAGAAAGTAAAAATAACTCTCATCCGATGATATCCGTTTCTGTTAGAATACTACACTATGACCCCAATTTTTTACACTGTAGAAAAAAAGTCTCGCCAAAAATTGGAATGAAAAATTCTAATTGATCAAAGTTTAAATGTTTTTATATAAAAATTGAATAGCCTTGATATCTCGTCAGCAGTGTCTTGGTAGTGATTAATTCACTTGTTGTGCAAGCTGAACATCTTTCATCTCGACTTTTATTAAAGAATGACATTTTTTATCCTTCTTTAGGTGTTTTCTGTATTGTGGAGGGGAGTTATTAACAATAAAATTAAATACAATGGTGTCTACTACATTTCAAAATTATAATATTTTATCTGAAGTCAATATTTATGCTATAGTTCCAATTAAACATGTTTAAAAAATACTATTTTATCCAGATTTTTGCAAATAATAGGATTTTTATTACAGTGTCTGATTATTTACTAAAATACAATACATATTGCTGAAAAACAACACTATACGTCAAAACTCTACGGCCATACTATACGTGGTATGAGACAGATCACTTTCGAAATACCAGAGATTCAGGTTGTAAATGTGGCATTCAGAAAATACATGGATTTATGCTAGCTCAATTTGCCTGAATTGATTTATTTGATTGGTTGTCGTTATCATATATATTGAAGAAACTGAGATTCAGTTTGATAAATCTAAGGATAACTCAAATTATTGACTTAAAATTCTTTTTAGATTAAGATGCGTCTCTCAAATAAATATTTCCGCCATTCAATCCCCCGAAACTTTCTCACACATCTACGGACTCATTTTTAAATGCAAGTTCATGATGACACTTGCAGTCCTGACTATTAAATCTATTTGGAATCAAATAGTGCTTTCCTTTTTTTGATAAATTAATAACTTATAGAGCTATAAGCGGTTGATGTCACTTGAAGACATTTTTTTTTTCTCTTTTCCTGAGTTGTCAGAAATTCAGTTCAAAAGGACAATTTTGAAGGTATTTTCTATAATATCCTTGACCTTTACGAAAAATTCAAAACATTATTCGACGACACAGTTTTGGAACAAGAACACCTGCAAATTTTATGCGTTTCCGAATAAAAATGAAACGGAAATGTGTCAGGAAGTAACTCTTTTGGATTTCAGAACAGCATTGAAAAAGGAAATACAAGGTATTTATAAACAAAAATCTCAATCATAAAATTATCATAACTTGGAATTCAATTCCAAAAACGAAACAATATTAAAAGAAATTGGCGCTTGTCCTTTTGAGAAAAAAAAATCTGTAAATCATTATTTTCAGAAATCCACAATATGAAAAACTCAAGTCCAATGACTTTATCTCTTTATCTACAGACGGTACTTATAAGTGCCATAAAAATTACTTATTATAAAATTCTTTTAATACGTTAATTAGTTGTAATACTGTTTAGAAAGAGTTAAAGATACATTACTTTATTTTGTTCCAAAAGCATTATTGGTTACTCTAAACAAAAATATTTTTAAAAGGATGATTTCTTTTGCTTTTGTATCTTTTCAGCTTTCTTGGCGCTGAGAGAGGGGGATGGAGAATTTTCAATTCGGAAATATTTCATATTGTAAGAATATAATATTTGTACATTTTATAATTCTACAAAATACTAAGAAAACAATTTAAAGTAAAAGATTTGAGTGGGGTTATAAATATTGCACAAAATCTCTGTAAATTCAACTTTAATTAATCCTTCTAAATCCTTCAATCCTTCAAAAATGTAGTAAATGATTATACAATTCTTTTAATTTAGTTTAAAAATTTTACGTAAAATGCTTTAAAATGTAAAGTTTTCATGAATTCATATTGCTGTAGATAAAGGGTTAAGTTGCTGTTGCGTTCACTCAAAAATAACTAACAAGGAAGGTCTCCATACGGGCATACTCAGAAAAATCTGAAAAAATTGCAGAATGTTCTTCTCTTATAGTTATATATGTTTATAAAAAAAATTTCGGCGGAACCTCCTTATAACGTCCGTAAAAAAATAATAAAAATTTCGTTTATTTGGCGATTTATCTCCGGTTGGCGAAAAAAGAAATTTTGAAAAATACGCTTTTACGCTTCGAATACTTTTTAAAGAAAAAACTTTCTATGCTCAATTTATTTAAATAAGTTTAGTTTAAGTAATTTTAGTTTTGCATTTTTACTTTACTTTAAGTGTAATTTTGTCATATACGTTTATATGTACTTATAACAAAATGAAATTAATATATTTTATCATTTAAAACACAATTTAAATTGATTAAAATTGTTCCAAATTGAAAAATACACTGTTAAAAATCTGCGGCATTTTGTTGCAGCGCGCTCCCTTGCTTGTACAGAAAACGGTTACTTGGCCGTGAAATGGAGCTGTCTCATTGGTCGGAATAGAGATATTATATACAAGCGGTGGAGTGCGTTGCAACAAAATGCAGCAGATTTTTAACAGTGTATGGCACGGTCAATTCTCCGTGCTATGGAGCATTCTCATTGGTCAGAAGAGAGACATTCTATAAAAGTAGTGGAGTGACGTTGCAGTAAATGCTGCAGATTTTTAACAGTGAAGTCAATTAAAATCAATTTTCAGATTCGTTAAAATCGTCTGCTTTTGGCGAGGAAATGCACTGTTCGCCAAATCCCGCGTCGCTTTCAGCTTTTCACGCCAATTATTCCAAACTATTTTATTTTTTTACATATCTAATAATGTAATTCCGCCGATAATTTTCACTGATCCTTTATTACCTACATGAGTAGTTTAATTCGTATTTTTTTCAAAAAATTCTGAGTATGCCCCCAATGGAGACCTTCCTTGTAAGTATGAAACTGATATCAACTATTTCACACCAAAGATGTAACAACAGGAATAGCATTTTTACTTTCTTCTATCTAGAAAAATATATATATATTGGATTCCTGAAAATTTCGACTTATGGTTTTTGATGTATTTATCATGTATTCACCGTACTGTTTTATAATGTTCTGAACACGATTGATTGTTTTTGCAAAATGTCTGTCAGTTTGTCTCTATGTATGTGACAAAAATTTTGTGAGCACTCTATCTCAAGAACTAATCCACAGAATTTAATCAACATTATATTGTGTTAGGCATTGACATAAACTAGTGTTGCTGAGTAGGTTTTGGAGTAAATTGCACAATAGGTGTCGATACTATGTTCTGTTTTTCATGATTTTCACGATAGCTATAAACTGAAGAACAAATAGATTGTCATTTGATTTTGGTTGCAGATGATTTGATTTATAACAGAAAAAAGGTTTTGTGATACCGGAACATACTAGTTCTAATGGGTCAGTTTACAATTTCAAAATTTTTCTTTATTTAATAAAAAAAAAGTGGTTTAAATGGGGAACTTACTGCACTGTTAAAAGTGTGCAACAAGTTGTCCAATCATTCAACTATTGTTATAGACAACGGTTAAATAATCGGAATTTAATTCCATTCTGACCATAAAACTAGAAATAATATGATCATAATTACGGTTATTGAACTGTTTTCTATAAAATCGATAAAATGACAAAACATAGTTTGCCGTTCATTTTTAACAGTGTGCTTTTCAATGTTCAACTAAAAATACGTTTAAAAATACCTACATATTTCATTAAAATTTAACCAAAAACTATTTTTTTTTTTTCAAGAATTTGCTATGCCCAATTTTTAAAAAAGATTTCCATGATTACCAAATTAGTATTACACAACACTAGGCATGACTTTTTAGATATATCTAATATTACATTTAAGGCAATTTTTTTACTGATATATATGGGTGATTCTACGATAAGAGGTAATTTGTACGGCAATCCCTTTAAAAGAGATTTTTTATTCTATATGTTGCTATTTTTTGCAATGAATCGCATCATCTTAATATACTTTATTAAGTAACATCACGATTGAATGCCTAATTAAAACACTTTTTTCTGAAATTTCTTACAAAGTCTAAAAAGTCCCCTCCCCTGGCATGTCCCCTTGACGGTTTCAATTTAACTTTCAAACAATACATATATTTTTTCCGCCAGATGCTTAGCTAAAGTATGTTTAATTGGAATTTAAGTAATTATACTTACGTATTATAAAATAAAAAATAAAATAATTTTGTTAATTTCAAATAATTTTTGAAATTAACTTTTGTCCCGCTTTTTTTGTGTCTCTCCCCTGTCACATTTCGTTCCGCTGAAACAAATATAAATTCAAGGATGGCTATATTGGAAGTAGTGCTTAAGGACATCTATTGGCTTGAAGTTAGCAATACTAAACGCACAAGTCATTTAAGCGTCACCATTTTTAGTTGTTGCGACGCGACCGTGTTTTGTAGTGGTTTCGCACAGTGATTGTGTATCTCCCCTGGTAAGTCATAAAACTTATAATATTCATTTAATTCAATTGCATTTATTGCCATAATTAAACAATACGGTAATACTTAAGGTGAAATACACAATTAACCGAAAAACTAATTCAGTCAGTTAAAAAGTTTGAATTTACACGAAAATGTCTCTCCCCTGCCGTATTTCCCCTGGCACGATAACTGCCAGGGGAGCGAGTCACTGACCAGAAAAAGTTATAAAATATGTACAAAGTGACTTGCCCATATATGAAAAGATAAATAAACGGGACAAAAATCATAATTTAAAGGTTTTTGATCAAACTCAAACTTTTCTTTTTGGCCGAATTCTCCATGTTTTTGAACCTCTTATCGTAGAATTGCCCATATAGCATAAAATGATGAGATCTAACACACCTTCATATACTTTTACTTTTTAAAAAGCAGCAAAATAATCCTGGAGACTAATACCATGCGCAAATTTACCACATATATAATAAAGAACATACAAAAAAGTTAAAATTTCTTTTATCAAATACAAAGAAGGTCTTGGCATTTTTTTTAAAATGAAACAGACGAAAATAGAAACATCAAGAAAAAGACCTTTAATGATTTAATTTGTATGAATAATTGCGCTGAGTGTATTAACAAAATTTACAACATCTCGCAATATAATTACAATATGGGTAATAATGTACTTCACAATATTCACAATTAAAGAGGCTTTCATTAAATATTAAAAAAGGAAAATCGATTTTTTGACCAATTTTAAGGTAAACCATTAATTACTTTCTGAAATATAATTCCAAATGTTGCCCCTATATATATATATATATATATATATATATATATATATATATATATATATATATATACTTTTTTTCTTTTTTTTTGTTAATCCTAGAAACAACATTTTAAGAAAATATTACTCATTATTATTTGATCTACTGACTGTTTTGGTAATTGGTCCCGCATGATCATGTAATATAATTTTTAGAAACATTTTGCACATGAATGTGACATACTCAAACCTTTAGTTGTATATTGTGTAGTTAATAATATCAGTAGGATTAAAAGTTTGTCGCAGAAAAAAATATTACGAAAAATTTGTAACACATCTATTTTCAAACAACGGAATTTATAGTAGGTTTCTTAAATGCGCCATTAAGTTTGTTGTTTCAAAATAGTAGTTTAATAATTCTGTGGTGCAAAAAATGTTCAACTTTAAAATCCAGTATTAGCTCTATATTCATATATTATTATCTTTGTTGACGATATCAGTTTTTTTTCCAACTATTATGCAGGGTATAACGATTAATATGGTGTCGCCGGATAGGACTTTTTGTCCACATCGGACATTGCTTATAGTCCAAGATCCCAGAGCCCCCAGACGTTACTTATTTTCTCACAAGTAAAATGTATAGGATAAAGTAGTGCTACACTGTAAAAAAATTTTGTAAAATTCCAGTAGATATACCGTAAATTTCACGGTACTACTACCATTTTCACTCTTTACGGTATGAATACCGTATTTCTAAGTTATATTGAGCGTAAAAAAATAGATTTTGTTCCCTTTCGATTGAAAACGGTATTTACACAGTAAAATGACTGTTTCTCAGTAAAAACTCGGTATTTATACCGTAAAATAATTATTTTTCAGTAAGATAAATGACATTCTATACATTTTTGTAGCATTTCAATAGGTGTACCTAAATTTTGCTGTGCTTCTACTGCTTTCATTCTTTACGATATGAGTACCGTATTTTTAAGGTATATTAGGAATAAAAAAAATCCAGTATCTATGCTATTTCGATTATAAACAGTATTTGTACCATAAAATAATGTTTTTTCATTGAAAACGCCATTTATACTGTAAAATACTTATATTTCAGTAAGGGAAAAAATTGTATTCTCGCCTCGGTGTACGGCAACCTATCAAATGATGTTCTTGCTGCTTAACGAGTACAGATCTGAGGAGAGAAGGGGGGGGGGGGGGGGTTCAGCCGGTAAATTGTTTGGAGGACCAAGAAGCTCAAAGGAGCCCAATAGTTACAATACACATTGTACATTATAATTTTTACGTATACCATAACGTAACAACAAAAAAGAAAAGGTCTATAATTACTTTGTTAAATAGTATTAATACCTAATTAGTATCTTTAAATTCAGGAAAATAAATAATTAAATTTATGAGAGGTGAACAGAGTAGTCTTGAAAGTCGAGGAGGTATTATTAAAGATTCACATGCTTTTTATGTATCTTCAGAGTCTGTATAAGAGGGAAGGGGATGTGTGACTGATCCTGGGCACGTCACGGCTCTCGACGGCCTGGATAGATGTCGTTTTTCTAGTGTGAAATTTCAATCTAATGAATGAGTTCAACCAATCCTTAATTTTTATTGAAGAATTATAGCATTCGTAGACGTGAAACTCTAGGATTTTAAACTAGCGTAATTAATCAGTTATTCAAAGTCATGTAATAAAAATTATAATATTGTGTACCATTGAATATACGGGGTGTTCTAAATTCATGGTACAAACTTTAATGGGTGATAGTATGCATCAAGACAAAAAATATTAAATGGGAAACTAAGGGTCCCAAACGTCTTCCGAAGAAGATAGGCGCCATTAAAGTTTAGGGTCCAAAAATTCAAATGATTATAAAAAACAGAAAAATCGGTCGATTCGTTTGCGGTTTTCACTAAAACTATTCTTTATGTCAGTGTTGCCTTGAAAATAAATTATAACGATAAATTTCAAAAAATGCCGATAGAGGGCGCTTCAAACTTTGCAGTAACGAACAACTATTTTTTACCGTTATTTTTTGCATTTCATTAAATTTTTTTAGAAGCTTAGACATAAACGTAAATTTTGAGCTCAATATCTAAATCGTTGGGAGTGGTGAAACAGCGCAAACTGAACTGTGGGGGGAGTTTCAAATTCCAAATGGTTATTAAAAACGGAAAAATTGGTCAATTGATTTGCGATTTTCATTAAAATTATTCTTTATGTCAGTATTATCTTGAAAGTAAGTTATAAAGATAAAATTCAAAAACTGCCGATAGAGGGCGCTTTAGACTTTGGAGTAACGTACAACTATTTTTTACCGTTATTTTTTGCATCTCATGATTTTTTTTAGAAGGTTAGACATAAACTTAAATTTTGAGATTAAAATCTGAATCGTTGGGAGTGGTTAAGTAGCGCAAACTGAACTGTGTTCAATGGGGGTGGGGAGGTTCAAGTTTCAAATGATTATAAAAAACGAAAAATTGGTCGATTCGTTTGCCGTTTTCGCTAAAACTATTCTTTATGTCAATATTTAATTGAAAATAAATTTTAAAGATTAATTTCAAAAAATACCGTTAGACGGCGCCTTAAGCTTTAAAGTAACCAACAACTATTTTTAACCGTTATTTTTTGTATCTAATTAAATGCTTGTAAATGTTCCAAGTTAAATATTGATCCCAAAATCTGCATCGTTGTGAGTAATTAAGTAGCGGATAATTGAAATGTGTTCGAGGGGTGGGGAGGGTAACATTTCATCTCCTGAACACATTTCAGTTTGCGCTTCTTAACCTCTTCCATCGATTTAGAATTTGAGCTCAAAATTTAAATCTAAGCATTTGCAAGCATTTAACTAGATACAAAAATTAACGGTTAAAAATAGTTGTTGGTTACTCTAAATTTTAAATCGCCCTCTAATGGTATTTTTTGAAATTAACCTTTAAAATTTATTTTCAAGGAAATATTGACATAAAGAATAGTTTTAGCGAAAACGGCAAATGAATCGACCAATTTTTCCGTTTTTTAAAATCATTTGAAATTTGGACCTTCCCACGCCCATTGAACACAGTTCAGTTTGCGCTACTTAACCACTCCCAACGATTCAGATTTTCATCTCAAAATTTAAGTTTATGTCTAAGCTTCTAAAAAAAATTATGAGATGCAAAAAATAACGGTAAAAAAATAGTTGTACGTTACTCCAAAGTCTAAAGTGCCCTCTATTGGCATTTTTTGAATTTTATCTTTATAATTTATTTTCACAATAATACTGACATAAAGAATACTTTTGGTGAAAATTACAAATCAATTGACCAATTTTTCCGTTTTTTATAATCATTTGAAATTTGAACCTCTGCCTACAGTTCAGTTTGCGCTACTTAACCACTCCCAGAGATTTAGATTTTGAGCTCAAAGTTCAAGTTTATGTCTAAGCTTCTAAAAAAATTAATGAGATGCAAAAAATAACGGTAAAAAATAGTTGTTCGTTACTCCAAAGTCTAAAGCACCCTCTATCGACAATTTTTGAAATTTAAATTTATGATTTATTTTCAAAACAATACTGACATAAAAAATAATTTTAGTGAAAACCGCAAACAAATCGACCAATTTTTCTGTTTTTTATAATCATTTGATTTTTTGGACCCTAAACTTTAATGGCGCCTATCTCCTTCGGAAGACGTTTGGGACCCTTAGTTTCCTATTTAATATTGTTTGTCTTGATGTGTACTATCACCCCTTAAAGTTTGTACCATGAATTTAGAAACACCCTGTATACCAGTGACATACGTTAAAAGGATTTATTCATCTTTGTATGCTCTTTGTGTTTCATTCAGTTGGATCCTTTTACCGAACGTGCGAGACAAAGAAGTATGTAACATTTTAATTATTTTTAAGTTAATGTAATTAGTATGTAAGTATTTTTATTACCGTAATTTCGGGTGTATAAGCAGCGGATCAAACAATTCTTTTTCGACCCAGAAATTTTTAAGAAACAAATGTAACTACTTAGATCGACGTAAGTATTTGTCTTCAACCACTAAATATGATTTCTGGGTCCAAAAAGAATTGTTTGATCCGCGGCTTATACACCCGAAATTACGGTACATTTTTAACTTGCATAAATTCTTAATAAAGTTCTTCTTAATAAAGTTATTCAGGGTGTTATATATCTGTCTTATTAACTTTTTTTTAACTCTAAAAAAACATTTTTTTAAAAGTATGACAAATAAGAAATTTGCCTGCTAAAAATTACTTAAAATTCAAAATTCATTGAAAAAAGCTAATAATACAATGTTAAAAAGTTCCGTTCAAAGTTGAGTTAATCCATGAAGCAACATAAAGAGAAGCACCGAAATATGGTATTTCTTATTTTTCGAAAATTTCAAGCTGGGCAGCACGATCTGTTTTACCATTTCTTTTTTCCGTGTTCAGCAACACAATTTCTTAACGTTCCTTACAATACTAATGCATCGAAAGTCGCATCGCTCAAATATTGAAGAGATTGGCGTCTAGTACGTTGCCTGCTTAAGAAAAAACGAAATGGTATAACGTATCGTGTGTGCGAAGATGGGGAAATTTTGGAGACTATAAATACACCCCCCCCCCCCACCCGTGAATCACCCCCTTTCAAAATTTAGACAAAATTATCATAAAAGTAGAAAAAAATACAAGCTTATTAGAAAAATATAATAAAATACCAAACAGTCAGTTGGCTTAGATTTACGGATAATCCATCGGTAAAACTACAAACACCGGTCCCTTTTCCTCTACCAATCTCATAAATAACTAAAATTCAAAAATCTTTTTCGCATACGTTGTTGGAATTTTAATGACCTCAGACCACAATCTTGATGAGCTCATAGATTTAGTAATTAACAATCCTTTTGTTCTAATTTTTAAAAATGCGGTAAAGTTCAAAATCTCTAAAAATTTTAAATCAAAATTTTAGAACCTAATATCTCACTCGACGTACTGACAATAACGCTATTTCGCCATACGGCGCATTGTTGAATTCAGACATTTTTCTTCGAGAGGGACTTCTGTGGCTCCGTGGGGGGGGACATTATAGAATACCGGGGGGAATGACACTTTTTCACCAGTGAAAACACAAAAACTATTTTTCTGGGGGGGGGGGGGGGTGCATTTCATTGTTTAGGGGGGTGGGAGTTTACCCCGGGCCAACCCATGAATTCAACACTGATATGGTAAGGCTGCTATTTTTGTTAATAGAAGGGTCTCTCGTTAATCGAATTTGCCCTCCGAACGAAGGGGGCGGGGGGAGACGTAGAAATTCTTATCAACAGAACAAGTGGACAACATTTTTTCTCTTTTATTTATTAGAAAATACAAGCTGTATTTCAAATAAATTCACATAAGGTTTCTCGATACATGATTATACATATATGCATACACATATGAAGATGAATAGGAATGTCAAAAGTTGGGGTATACGATATTTTAGAATTAGATAATTTCATTATAATTTAGGGATTTTAATGATAGCTTTGTATTTTCGCGAAAATAGATAGCTGAATAAGAAAAAAACGTAATGTACTATTTTGAACAAAAAACCATGTTACAAAGAAAGAGATAATATTTATTGGGTCAAAAATGATATTGATATCAAAAGGCAAATCCCCCCTCCCCCTAGAGATATCTTATGATATCATGTGTCAGACAACCCCTCATTCCTAAAATGATAATGTTATATATGCGCCTAATAAAAAAAATTATCATTCTTGTTTCTATAGTAAAACCATCGTAATTATTGACTAATCAAAACATTTTCCTTGAAAATGTCTAAATTATCGGTAAGATAATGCAGCACATAAAAGTTATTTTCGACGGAAGTAATGGTGTTAGATTTTCGGGACCATAGCCGGGGTAGTAGCATAAGTTTCAGTATTTGCCAACCAACCAATCTATGACGTCAAACTGCTGATGTTGGCAATGGAGGAACTCGCGATTCCACTTAATCAAACTAAAGTGAGTTATTGGGTTATATTTCATGTTTTCCTTTAACTTACATAGTTAGATAAATAATTTGAACTGTATATATTTTAAATTTCTTTGTCTTAAAAGTATGTAATTCATTTGTTTGTCTACATTACCTAAGAATTAAAACATAAATCACTTAGTTTATAAAAAGTGCGCGTTGGATTAGATTTTGTTAAAAATAGGCAACTGACTTCTGTAAGTTTTAGAATATTTTCTATTCAACATTTCAACTATTTCTGTTTAAATTTAATCTTTTTTATTAGAATATTTGAATAGTATTAGTAATTTACATATATCTTATTCAAAAGAAGGAATTCGACTTATTTCATTACTCCTTTTGCTAGCTTGTCCCATTTCTCCCCTTATCTTATTTTATGTTAAACTGCTTATATAAACAACAGTGCTGCTTTTAAGTTTAGTTTAAATTATGGATAATATATAATATTAGGTTTTCTAAATAGGGAAACTATTACATACACACGTAAAAAAGTCATTAATATACAGCAAAAACATTAAATTATATGAAGCAATTTTTTTTTTTTAATAAACAATTTTTTTATACAAATCTAAGTTTATGCTGATCAGCAACTTTTTTCAACAGAAGATTTGGTTGCTCCATCTCGGTGGCGTAGCTAGGATGGGTGACACCCGGGGCGGATGTAAATTGTGTTACCCCCAGCCCCCATGGTGTCATTCCTCCCCCGTGCCTATCCGTTATATTTTCCTTTTACAATTGTACGCTATTATAACAAATGACCACATCATTCCTCATTTACCTTTTGCTCTGCGTTAAGGAGAAAAAAAAAAAAAAAAAAAAAAAAAAAAAAAAAAAAACAGAGGAGCGATTTTTTATTTAACCCATAATCCGCATAAATCAATGTGGTGTCTCTATCTAGAAGATTCTCTCTTTCTTTTAAAGTTTACTTTTGATACCCACTCTTTGGATAGGTTAATTTTTGTTCCGTGGTGCATCTTATTTAAACACACCAGTCTGCATAAAATTTCGACTTCTCTAAGAAAATTAACTCTGTTTCGTCGTTACGCTAGAAATTAATTTTATTTCAGAATTCTTTTCCAAAATTGTATTAGATTATTATATATCTATTTGGAAATAAATATTGGGTGATACCCGGGGCGGACCGCTCCCTCCGCCCCCAACTAGCTACATCACTGCGTCCATCTAGTATGTGATTGATGTTTAGAATAATACGTAACGAGGAAAATTTTCTGTCCCATTCCATCCCATTCTCCCTTACTTACTAATACTGTAATAAATTTTAGTACTAATACAGTGAAACCTCCAAATAAGGGACACTCCGAATAAGGGACACCTCTATTTAAGGGACAAAAGTTGCGGTCCCAAAAATGTCCCTTATTTGGAGGTTTCACTGTATATGAACTAGTACTAACTAATATATCCCGTACTACTAATAACAATAATTAAAACTTGAAAACATAGTATATTAACACGCAAAAAAAATCATAAAGCCCGATTTAAATAAAAATAATCCGATTTAAATAAAAATATACATATATATTTTTAAAACCATGACTGTTTTACACTTTAGTTGCCATTTAAAAGCGTGCTTATTCATGTACCGGGTGTCCAGTAAATGACTGTCCCATTTTGAATGTAAATAAAAAAAAACTATTTGAGATAAAAATGCGCGGCTTGCTGTATTGTTATTAGAATATAAATAAATTTTAAAATATGAACTTTGTTAATGTAATATAAAAATATTTAAAATAATATCTCAGTCTCAAGACTGAGGAGGGGAAATGAGGGGGGTGGTTCAATCACAAATATTATTTTAAATCACTTTCCAACCAACGTACCCTATTTCTGAAGCTGATTCGAGAGTCGATACAACATAAAGATTCAGATTCCACAACATATAGATTCAGATCCAGCCGAAAATCCCATATTTATGAAATTTAGAGTCATGTCTGTATTCAAACAGCCTGTTACCGCCAGTGCAATATTTTTTTCCGAAATTTGAACTGTATTAACAATGTACATGTTTAAAAATTTATTGATTTTCTAATAACAATACCGCAAACCGCGCATTATTATCTCCAACCGTTTGTTATTTAAGTTCAAAATGAGTCAGTTATTTACTGGACACCTGGTTTATGCCATTCATAATACTGGTTCTATAAAGAGTGAGAAATGGTTTTTATATTAAGACTTTCTTTGGTTTTAAATATTTCTAATATATAAAATAAGACTTGTACATTAATTGCTCTGAAAAATAGAGTAATCGTCACGTTTAATTTTATTAAACACAGAAAAAAAGGGGAGGGGTGGATTTAATTCAACGCAAATAAGGATAAACCAATTCCTATGGCTCTTTTAAAATTCAGCTGGCATATTTGCAATTCTGATTGGGAATCTCTAGCAGTTCATATCTACGTGTTATTATAGCACTTATGTTTTCACTAGTTAGAAACAGGGTTATTTATTAAATTCTAAGGCAATTAAATCTCATTAAAACTAGTGTTTGACTAAATAGTCGATCCGGTATTTTGTGATTCGGCATGTTATACGAATATAAGTGTCATTAAATCAATAAAAAAACTTAAAAATTTCTAACTTATAATTCAAATACTTCGCTGAATAAATGCGAATTTCGGCCAATTTTGACCCCCTCCCCTCCTCTCTAGAAAAAAAAAGCAGCCAGTTAAAGTCAAATTACTGGAGTAATATTTTTTTTAATTTGTCTTTTTTGCATAAATAGAGAGTTTATTGAATCGGATTATCGGTTTATTAAATCGGTCTTTGTGTTAAAGTTTTTTTTTTTTTTTTTTTTTTTAAATTGAGATGGTAAAAATAATGAAGTGACTGATTTTGTGAAGGGGCCTATTATTAAATAATTTTTTTTAAATAGGCCCCAAATGTTGCTTTGAATGAGCCTGATTGCGTAACTTTACACTCAAAATTTAGTTTTATACATATAGATCCTAAACCGGGGGCGCAAAAATCTACGCACCAGCGTTAGCGGTCACTCACCACTAAAATTTAATAGCATTCTAGCAAGAAATTTATACAAATTATTAGATGATACGAAACGAACTTAGGCGCAACTGGAGAGAAGAAACTGGCGCAAAGACTTTTGCACCCCTGTCATAAACCAAAGAGGTTTACATTTCAATCCATATTTTATCACATGTTCTCAATATTAGAACTTTTACGGGAAGTGTAAATTATAATTATCATCTATTTGACATCTTCGAAATCAGCCTGCGTAATTTAAGTGATAAATATCAATACCTGTAAAAAACATTGATTTACAGCATAACTATTTAGTTTCTTACAAGTCAAAACCTTGTGTGATATTTATTTTTTTCAAATTGATTATTTAGAGAATTTAAAAAATATGGTTTTTATATTTTCGTTTTTTATGAAAATACATTTGCTTTTCGATGATGAGTAATTATAATATGACGGAAAAGGGAGGGGTCTTCATCTGTTATTTTATTTATTTATTTATTTATTTTTCTTTTCATAGTCATTATCGCCCAAACTCTTCAAAATGTTTTGAATTTAAACATGTTTTCACAGTTTTTGACAAGCAATCCAGAAGAAATATTGATATTTGCTAATAAAATGGCTGGTATGGTAAAATCCACAGTAATTGGCACGCACCAGTGATTGGCACATCCTACAAACATGTCCTAAAATAAGATTTATATCCAGTCTTTTAAAAATGCAAGACCATATACCAGTTATATGATCATTTATGCTAAATATTATAATTTTGATTTATGCTACTAGATGACAATAGTACCTAGGAAAGAGAAACAATTATGGCTTGTATGAAATTAGCCATTTTTGTTGCAAATGCTTCTTCTTTGGCTTAAGGAAGACATGCTTTTCAATTCATTAATATCTGATTTATAATATATTTTAAATTTTAATTGACAATAGTTTTGTTTGGTTAAAAAGGGTTACTTTAATTGTGTAAAAGTATTTTCGACACAAATATTTTGATTTCTGAATTAATGATAGATGCCAATTAATGGTGCTTCAATTTTGCTAGTTCCAAGTAATTGACACCTATTCCACTTACAAAGTATTCACAAGGAATTTGAGATTAAACCACTTATTTTGGAAGTACTTTTAAAGTTATAGACTAATTTTGTTTAACATTTGTTTTTATTTGAAAATATGAAGTATTATCAGTAATTGGAATCCATTAAAGCTTCATATGACAATTACTGGGGACAGCATGACAATCACTGGGTATTAATATAAGTATATTGTATTGTTTTAAAGTGTTCACATTTCAGACTAATATGCTGATTTCTTACTCTCAAAAACCTGGAATATGGCATCTTCATCTATAGTAAATTCATTTAAAGCGATTAAACCCAATTCAAAGTGTAATTTTTTTTTTTTTTTTTTTTTTTTTTTTTTTTTTTTTTTTTTGTAACATAAACTTGTGCCAATTACTGAATCACAAGGTGTCATACATTGGTGTTCTAGGCGCCAATTACTGGTGATTTCAGCAAGTTTTTATAAATATATTTTTAGAAAAATATTTTTTCAAATTTGTTTGCTTTTAGTGGGCAAAATAGATGCACAGATATGCATTCTTTGATTTAAAAATATTTCCAAGTAAATATCTTGTTTCTTTGAAATGAAAATTGAAGTAAGTTTAAAGAAAAATTCTTAATGTGCCAATTACTGGGGGTGTTACCCTATAAAGACTTTTTTTCATTTGGTATATTTAAGTAGTTAAGAAATAATATATGTTTATTTTCAATAACAGCAAATTTGGAATGGAGGAGGAATATGGCTACCTAATTTCATTTTTGAAGCATGGTGGAAGAGTAGACTTGAAACTACCTACTACCCAGTGACAAAAAAGATCTCGATGGTCTGAGACAGATACTAAAGAGGCAGAAAATAATCCATAGGTAAAATGTTTTGCAATTGCAGTGTTAACTAAACCTTTACTTGCAACGATTTTACGCGTTTTATTCACTTCTATTAATAATTAACTCAAGTTTTTGCATTAAGTAATAAAGTGTTAAATATAATACAAAGCAAAATAGATGTTTGATGAAAAAATAATCTGTAAGGAAGAAAAGAAAATATGTAACACCTGTCTCCATTCTTTAACATTCTGCTAAAGGGTTTGCAATATGAATAGTGATTGCAACAAATAGTGGATATGACTGAATATCAGCATTATTTTATTGCACAAATACTAATCATAGTTTCTTTTTTTTAATTTTTCAAAAAGAAATAAAATCAAACACAAACTAAAGTCGATATTTGCTTTATTTTTTAATTAACGGCTTGATACATTTCTTATAATATTTCAAACACATATAGCTAATAATAAAATAATGACCTTCAGTTATTACTAATAGCATAATTTTATTTGTCGGTACATTTAATTCACACATAATTTAGCTAAAATAGCGTCTCAGTATTATCATTATTAAACGCATACTTTTATTTATTTCTAGTTAGAATTTTTTATAAAAAGCTTTTTAAACCCTCCTCCCTTCTCCAAGTAAACCAAGTTTTTTAATTGATTTTTTTTTTTTCATACCCTGCTCTTCATTATAATTACCGATTCACTGTCGCCAGATGCCACACATGGCTAATTTTTTGCTGCGACCTGTAACTTTCGGTGTTTAAAAGGGTGCAGGACACAAAAATATTCAAATTTTATTAAACAGTTCTATTGCATTAAAAAAATTCTGCTTAATGAAGTTTAAAACCTTGTTTCGATTTTAACTGGAACAAGAAATATTATTTTTTTTCGTTTTTGTTTCTTTTAAAATCTAGTTGTCAAAGCAATCATTCTCATAGAAATAACTTTCTGTGAAAATGCTTTTTTCTTCATGAGTTTTTTCACCATTTCTTGTATTTAACTTGCTATAACTCAAGAACTGTTAAAAAAAACTTGTTTAAATTTGGAACAAGTCTTTTCAATTGTTGTATTTTAATTTTGATTCAGCAACTTAATTTTGATAATAATATTGATAATATTATATATATATATATATATATATATATATAATTTAATTTTTTAATTTTGATAATATAATTTAATTTTGATAATATAATTTTAAAAAATCACATTTTTTTCAATTTTTTATTTTAAATATTTTTTAATTTTATTCAAATTAATGTTTTTTTTTAATTCCTAACTCAGAATTAAAGCTTATATATTTCTGTTTATATAAATGAAAACTTGTTTAAATTTGGAACATGTCTTTTTCAATTGTTTTATTTTAATTTTGATTCAGCAAATTAAAATATGTATATATATTTAATTTTGAAAATATGATTTTAAAAAGTAATTTTTTTTCAATTTTTTGCTTTAAATATTTTTAGATTTCATTCAAATTATGTTTTTAAAATTACTAAATCAGAATTAAAGCTTATATATTTCTGTTTACATAAATGAAAAGAATTTCTATAAATAGTATTTCGAGTTATAACGATTTTAAATTACCCCACTTTTTAATTACTTTTAAATTTAAAAATTAAAAATCATTATGAGAAATTCTGTCACGTGTTTTGTTTCCAAATGACATGATAAACCATCAGAAAAAAAATTCAAAATTTTAACTCAATTAATAACAATTACTTGAAAATGTTTGCGTTGTTGAGAGAATGTATTAAATTAAGGATTTCAGCACTGACATTTCCATTTTTGTTTAAATACTTAGCCTACGCTCGGCTCGGTAAGAAATGTTCAATCTAAATATTAATCCTATAATAGTGTTATTTACAGACCTCTTAGCCCCCTTTTAACATTTTTAAATGTTTTTTTTTTTCACACAGGGTGCAACACTTATATTTTACTGTGCATTTCTACCTTTTCAACTGTTTGTTACAGTTTTTTGATATGCAGATGCTTCTACTTTGAAAGCAGTTCTGAAAATAAAACTATTCTCCCATAAAGAAATTGTTACAAAAGTTGAAAAAGTACATACACACAACAATAGATATCAATTTAAAGTATCGCATTAAAAACAAGTTGGAAATTGCACGTGAAGCGTAGCAAAAGTGGTGCATTCGTACGATAACGTATTACACCTCAGTAAAATATATCTTATTCATAAAATGTGAAATAGTTTATTATAATTGAAACAAGCCCCAAACAATGTTTTCCCGTATAGCATTATGTAGTGGAATACTTTTGTATGGCCTTGTAAATCAATAACAAATATTCTTTGCACCACAGATTATGTAAAATGTATATTATAATATGTACTTTATAGATGCATGTCAATTTTATTACGTTCGAATGAGTGTAACACCATTAAAATTCATTTGAAACATTTTCTCCATTAGCCGTAATGTAACGGAACACTTTTGATTGTCCCTGTAGTTGAACTATGCATCCGATTTTGATAAAATTTGAAATAACTCGACAAAATTTTGTAATAATTATGTATTTAAAATTTCAAATGATTAAAATGCGTTTGACACTTTTTTCCCCATTGACCGCAATGGAACGAAATACTTTTGATTGTCCCTTTAATTGATCTATCCATCCGATTTTCATAAAATTTGAAATGATTCGACAAAATTATGTAATAATTATGTATTTTAAATTTCAAACGATTCGGTTGGGTAGTTTTTGCGTTGTTATATGCGAACAGACAGACGGAGAGACGGACGGACTGAGCGACAATAATAGGTGCTACGTATTTACTTAACTACGAACGCATCTAAGAAAGGGTCCTGAAGGTTTTCTAAAAGAGACAGCCACCAGTAAAGTTAAGGGTCCAAAATTTCAAATAAACATAAAAAGCAGAAAAATTGGTCAATTGATTTGCGGTTTTCAAACGAAATATTCTTTATGTCGGTATTTCGTGAAAATAAATTATAAAGATAAATTTCAAAAAATGCCGATAGAGAGGTGCTTTAGACTTTGGAGCAACGAATAACTATTTTTTACCGTTATATTATCTTATTAAATGCTTTCAAATGCTTTGACTTAAATTTTCATCTCAAATTCTGAATGGTTTGGAGTAATTAAATAGCACAAAATTGAACTGTGTTCGAGGAGGTGGGAGAGGGTTAAATTTCAACTCTTGAATGCATTCAGTTTGCGCTTCTTAACCCCTCCCAACGATTCAGAATTTGAGCTCAAAATTTAAAATTAAATCTAAGCTTCCAAAAACATTTAATGAGCTTTTGCAAGCATTTAATTAAATACAAAAAATAAATGTTAAAATTAGTTGGTGGTTACTCTGAAGTTTAAAGAGCCCCCTAACGTAATTTTTTGAAATTTATCTTTAAAATTTATTTTCAAGAAGATACTGGCTTAAAGAATAGTTTTATTTTAAACCGCAAACGAATCGACCATTTTTTCCGTTTTCTATAATTATTTGAAAGTTGACCCCCCATCCCCTTTGAACACAGCTCACTTTGCGCTATTTAACAACTCCGCACGACCCTTGGTTTATTTAATATTGTTTGTCTTAGTGTGTACTAACACCCTTCTTTTTTTTTTTTGGGGGGGGGGGGTTAAAAAAAAACAGAATCACCTTGTATAAAAATATTAAAATACAAGTGCGAATTTTGTAAGAAATTTTCCCGTTATTTTAACATTAATATTGAAAATTTGGCCATGGGACTTGTGTAGGTTCTTAAGAGTCGTGGGAAGTCCCACACTAGTCATGGATAGAAACGAAAACACTTATGTAAATTCTATGGGAGCGTTATTTTATAATATTTAACTTGGATATTAATATTTTTAAATGACTTTTGTGTAGGATAACTGAAAGCGATCTATCCGGGTTAATTTTTAATTTTTCGATTTTAGTTTTAGATTTTTTTTAAGTTTTCCTTCATTTACAGAACTGGTTCTGAAATAGAAACTATCTGTTATTTTTGTGTAGGATAACTGAGGATAATCTACCCGGGGTAATTTTTAGATTTTAGTTTAAGATTTTTTAAAAGTTTTCATTCACTTACAGAACTGTTTCTGAAATTGAAACTACCCAAATCTGAATAAAAAATCTATAACTAAAATAGGAAAAAGAAAACTAGCCCACAGTTGCAGATCATCCTTATCTATTCTATGTAAAGTTATATATATATATATATACATATATATATATATATATATATATATATATATATATATATATATATATATATATATATATATATATATATATTAAAATCAAAGGGAGAAAATTGTAAATAACGCTCCCATAGGATTAATATTAGCATTCTTGTTCCTTCTTGTGAATATTGAAATAATTAACCTCTTTAAATGATTTTATGAAACCATTTCTACAAATTACTTTTGTATTTTCTTTGATGATTTATTTTAATGCTTATACCCATGCTGAAAGAACCTTTTTCTTTAAGGTACTTGATGTTGATGAACCATGTTTGTGGTACAAACTACAACAAATCAATGGCGGAAAATCATAATGCTATAAAGTCGGCAAAGCTATAGGAATTTGTATACTAGAGTAAATGACACACTGTGTAAAAAAAAATGTTTACATAAATATTATACCTATGTATTATGATATAGTGTATTAATGTAATTTAATCATTGTAATAAATATCTTTTTTATATTTTAATTGTTTGTTTTAAATATGTCTGAATCATAATGATATTAATTTATTTTGTAAATGTTCCAAAACATTTATATTTTGAATTTTTATGTGATTCTCAAACCATCTCCTTAACAATGCAAAGCTTTGATACAATTTTAAACTTATTTTTAAGTATGAATGAATAAATTTAGTCTTGATTATTTAGAAATTTAGAATGAAAATACATTTTTCATTTTATATTAATTATTCGCGTTATAAGAAATTTTGTCCACAACAACTGATTTTTTACTTTTCTTGATCTGTGTGGAGAATTAAAGTTTGTTATTAAGATTATAAGCTATAAACTATATATCAATTCTTGTAAGAATAATATAATACTACATTTCCATAAAATAAAATAAATAAATAAATACAAAAGTTGTGATTTGCTAGACAGTGATATTCTTAAACATTTAACTGAATGTAAGAAAATTTAGATTTGTATGTTAAGAAATTAAAGAAAAAAAAACAATTTCCAAGTAATTAACAAGGATATTAAAATATGTATATTTATGTACATAAATTTGACCGCTTTTATTAATTTTACTTTATTTTTTGAAATTGTATGTGTTTGTATTCTCTTCACGTCCTTCTGATCCTTTAGCTTTTATAATTATGACTATCAAACAACAAAAGAAGTGTGAAATAATTTTTCAGCAATTAATATTCTTGAATTATTTGTTAATATTTAATAAAATTTAGTAAATTTTTACTATTTAATAAAAATAATATAAGATTTATTAATTATTTAAAGTTTTAATGGTTTATAGAAATGAAAGAAAGAAATTTAATGTTAGCATTTTATTTTATCAGGGATCATCTCACATTATCATAGCGGTCATATGTAAATACTTTTTTGTTTTTTTTAATTCTCTAAGTGCATACTACTTTTATAGCATCTTTATACCTCTATTTTAAAATAATAATTTTCGCTATATATTTAAACCTGAAATGTGACAGTAATAACTGTTTTAAAATAGAGGTATAAAAAATAAATGTCTAAAAAGATGTAGTAGTTGACAGCTATGCAAGTGTAATTGCGCAATTCATTGTTTTTAGTTATATATTACCATATTTTTTTTCAACAACTATACATAATGACAAAAAAAAAAAAAAAAAAAAATTCTTTAACAAATACAGAAAATTTAATATTTATAAAAAATTAAAAAAAATGTATTTTTTTTGTTTTTGTAGCAGTAAACATATCTTTGCACAATTTGATGGCCAACAAATGGTCTTATTAAAATTTTTATCAAAATATTTAAATGTATCCTCACATATCTAATATTTTCCGCCAAAATAAATTTTTATAATAAGTAAGACTTCATGCTTACCATGTATATTCGGTGATTCTAATTACAGAATAATACATAAGTATATCCCATGTTTGACAGGATAATATAAAACAAAAAATGACTGTAAAGAGAAACTTATTTGTTTTAAAATATAGAATGGGTATGACAAGAGTTTAAAATGACTATGTTTTAGAAATAATGCTTGGTAAGTGTTGTTCATTATAAGCGATGCAAATATCTAGACAATATTTGAAATATATCATCATCTAACATATGTCTTGTGGAAGCTGCTACCTCTGCTTGAGACATTCTTGAGACAAGACCTACAGTGATTGTCACCTCAAGAGAGTAATTCGTGTAGAGTAGCAATTCTCCCACAAGATGATAGATTCCAGACATCGTCTTGAATTATGCATTGCTCGCAATGGAAGACATTTTCCAGAAGTCATTTCTGAAAAATAGTCATTTTAAACTCTCGTCATATCTATTCTATATTTTTAACAAATAAGTTTCTCATTAGAGTCGTTTTTGTTTTTTTTAACCTGTCAAATGTGGGAGGGTTTTTTTTTTGGATCATCCTGTATTTTTACGGTATATATACCGTATACTTCATTTACGGTACACATACTAATTACAAATGTTTTTACGGTACATATACCGCACTTTTCATTTACAGTATATATGTTGTATAAATATTTTTTACGGTACATATGTCGTACATTTAATTTACGGTATCTGTGCTGTAAAAATATTTTTTACGGTACATATACCATATATTTAATTTACGGTATATATGCTGTAACGATATTTTTTTAAGGTACATGTACTTTAAATACTTTACGGTACATATACCGTTCAGTTAAATTACGGTACATATACTTTAAATATTTTACGGTACATATACCACAAAATATTTAAATTTATGTTCAGTTAAATTACGGTACATGTACTTTAAGTTTTTTACGGTATATATACCGTGCAGTTAAATTACGGTAAAAGGAAGTGTCACAAAGTTGACGGTATAACCACCGTGATTTGTGACCAAATTGTTTTACAGTGTAGTACGTGCTATGAGCGTAGTGATACCTGCTAGCTTGGACAGACGGCCAATTTACGGGTACCAGGTACCAAAGGTAAATAAAAACACTACGAACTTTTCTTTTTTCTCAGTCTTGATTTTTATATATGATGCTCAGGGAACTATTTCAATACTATATGTAAGCAGCCAGAACAATTGCATGGACCAAACATCTTCCCAGACATACATAAAGTGTCGCTATGAGTATGAGCGCGAGCGTGATAATTAGACAGTTTTATAGCGTAGCTTCATAAAACTTATGTTATTAATGGTCTAATGGAAGTCTTTAGTAATAATTAAGCAATATTTTAATATTAATA
This sequence comes from Maratus speculifer, assembly GCA_964019185.1. NCBI lineage: Eukaryota > Metazoa > Arthropoda > Arachnida > Araneae > Salticidae > Maratus > Maratus speculifer. The sequence continues at coordinate 23,493,413 of OZ025289.1, read as the reverse complement.
TCATTTTAAAAAGATTAATTAAAAAAATATATTTTGAAAAGTGAAAAGATTAGAATACTAGCTGTTACCCGTGACGTCGTTCACCCAGCATTAAAAAAAAGGTAAACGCTTTAATTAAACAAAACGTTTCATTAACAATAATTAAAAGCATATATAACTAACACATATCTTATGGGAGGCTATGCAGTAGTTTTTCTTTATAGGGGACTTAAAGAACTCAGTCAAATAAAAGGGAAATGTGTTAGATAATATGAATAGTCGTGAAAATGAAATTGCAACCACTTATACTGTAGAACAACTGTAACGCACCCCAATTGTACAGAAATCATGTTATAGTGCATTTCAGAATTCCATATTAAAGAAAGAAAAATCATGTGTTAAACCCAGGTAATAAAAAAAATATCCAACATTTCCATAATACATAACTTCGCCGACCCATTCTTTTCTGCAGCTATGTATATGATCTATGTGTTTGTAAATATTCTAAATACAATGTTAAAATTTTGCTTAGTTAGAAAAAGTATAACGAAGATTAAAGTTCACCTTTAGCAATTTCTAATAATAGACAGAAACGTACTTGAATTCTTTTGTACAATCCTGTATATTACGTGCAGATATTTATACGACCGCATATTTAGCTTAAATTATTATTTTTTTTAAACCCAATTAAAATTATTGAATTCATATTTCCGGGAATCGCTATTGCACAGGTGACCATATATTCAGTTTATTGTATAGTCCGATACATGATTTATTTAAATTCTACAAACATCTCTTATTATACCAAATGTAGCTAAACTTCAGGATGCATTAGTTTTCCTTAAAATACATACGATAATTGAAAAAGCTCTTCAGCAATCTTTTGTAATAGACCATACTTTGGTTACAATATCTGAGATTTGGACACAGGTCCAAAATCTTTTATGTGTCTCTGTAAATGAACAAATGTGATGCAAATCATACTTAACTGCAAACATATTGTAGTAAATTTCAGTATTTATCATTGTATTGATTATCTCAGTAATTTAATTTCATCATGTTTGAAATAGTGCAACGCAATTAAAATACGCTGGGAATATTTTTTCCCCGTAGACTATTATATTACCGAACATTTTTCTGCGATCTTGTAAATGAATGTTAAATCTTTGCACCCCATTTTCTACAGAAATCCTGTTTTAGTGCATTTCAGAAACTGATATCAATTTCAATATTATTAAAATAACCTTAATAAAATAACATTATTAAAATACGCTGCAAATGGTTTTTCTTCACAGACCATGATATATTGAAATACTTTTGAGCTTTATCACGTATATGACGTACACTATAAGTACTACACTTAACATAGTCGATAGTAACCATATTCTTGTGAACCTTAAAAATGCATGTAAATTTCATTACATTTAAAATTATGTAACATTATCAAAATACACCACAAATGATTTTTTCGTCTTAGACCATAATGTAAAGTCTCCTTTTGAGGGCTCCTGTGATTCAGCTATAATTGCTACCTGGTTCATTTTCAATGTCGCATATGCTATGGCAAATCTCAATAACATATATTATTTTCGTATGAATCCCACTATATTTAATCAAGTTAAAATACGGACAAACAGACGGCAGACCTCAGGCACTCGACATCCGCTATACAGACAGGTTGAAGTCGTAAACACTTTTAGACCATGTTAGAAAGTGTCAAAAAGGGCGTAGTTTCCGTAAAACGAAAAAACTGTGTTTGGAAAAATCTACTACAAAACTGTGTTTTAGGTGTCATTTTTGTATAATTTGTACATATATGCTTTGCATACTATACAACTTTAAAGAAATTTATTATAAAGAAATATATTTTTAAAAGTGACAACATATTTTTACTTTTTAAAAGCTAAAAAAATGTGGAATTATTATCCACTTACAAACCTGTTTCCAGTACACTTCGAGCACATTATGCGAAATTGAGATATTGATTGAGGGAATGTATTTTCTCACAATTACATTAAATCTTTGGATTTTAAGCCCGAAAGTGCATTTTTAAAGTGATTTTTATATATTTTTTCAGAATTGAACAATTTTAAGAATTAACACACAAAAAAAATATATTTTTTTTATTAGTTGAGCTTTTCTTACTTTCTAAGAATGATAAAAAGTATTTTTCATTGATCATTACGTCATTTACGATAAGGATAAATTTGCGTTATAAATTATTAACATTTTCTAGTCATTTAATATTTAACCTTTAAAAAAACTTATTTCATTTTAAAATTAAATATTTATATTAACCACGCTCAGACGATAAACTTAATTTTCTTTAAATAATAACTTTTGATATCATGATTCAATCTCATTTCATTGCAACATCAGAGCATATTTATTTTATTTTTAATATATGACGTCGCAGTCGTCTCTTTTTAGCACTTACTCAAAATTACATTGTGTTATTAAAAATGGAAACTTGAAAACTTATACTTTGTTTCAAATATGACGTTACATTGATATTTTTAAAATTCTTAATGGAAAGTATTCCTGTGACGTCACAATTGGTAAAAAGCTGAATTTTATAGCCTCGAACGGAAGGAAAGAAAAAGGTTCATTTTTATTACGGATTAATATCTGGAAAAAATACTAAAATATTTATATTCTTGTAAAGTGTGAAGTTATATTCTTGTAAAGTCTTCTAAGTGTAAAAAAAAATTTATATAATCGTCTGCTTGATATAAGAAGAAAAGCAGTATTCCTCTGACATCACAATTAGTAAAATTGCGGTTTTTAACCTCGAACCGAAAAACAGAATAGGGTCCATTTATTTATTTCATTTTGTTTTATCACGTGAAAATCTTTCAATTGACAATAATTACAGAAGATAAATAATTATTCCGGTTTTTTTATTTTTTGGCAACGAAAAAAGAAAGATGATTAAATATTATGAAATTTTTTTCAATTTATTCTGTATGAAAAATAGTGAAATGTTGAATTATTAAGAAAAATATTTGAATAAAATAAAAAAAAATTAGTCCATGTTCATTTCAGGCCAATAATATATCTATATACAAAAATTCAAAGACATTAATCCATCCGTTTTGAAGCCAATTTCATTCCAATTTTTCACACACACTTTCACATTTATAATAGATATAAGGATATAAGTATTTACTCAAGTAATTCAAAATATTGGAATATTTCAAGTTAATTCCCCTTTAAGTATTACCAATTCATAACTGGCATTCAATAAAAAAAAATTGATTAAATTCAGACGATTTTATTTAAAATTAGTATTCTTTTTTCAGTTTATTTGCTTTATCATCTTAACCCATTTTCGGCCAAAGTTTCGTATACGAAACATTTCGATAAATATTTTTTTTTAACACTCTGACACATTTTTTTCAAGAATTTTATTTTTCTTCTATTTTTTAAGGCTTTTGAAGACAGCCATAAAATATTAGTAATTCAATTGGAGTAAACACTTTCTCTTAAAAAATTTTCAAAATACGCTAGAGTTTTAATTTGAAACGCCTTTGACAAATTCGACTTTTTAAAAATATATTATTATTCCAATTGAAATGAATTGTATGTTTTTAAAATAGATTAAAGTTGCAAATTCTGTATATGAAATAAGAATAAAACAAAAGTCATAAAAATATTATTCATATTCATATTATTCATTATAAGAAATAATATTTTATATTATTATATAAAATATTATTTCTTATATAAAATATTATTTTTCATGCACGAATCTTTTTTTGTGTCTTAATGTATGTAATTTAAGCATATTTCAATAAAAATAATGCTACATTTTATAAAATTTCTGTGCTTGGCCTAAAATGGGTTAAAATGGATTACTTCTGTAAGTTGAGCTGAACGCGCTTCTTCTGTATGTCTGGGAAGATGTCTGGCCCATGCAATTGGTCTGGCTGCTTATATATAATATTGAAATAGTTCCCTAAGCATCATATATAAAAATCAAGACTAAGAAAATAAGAAAAGTTCTTAGTGTTTTTACCTACCTTTGGTACCTGGTACCCGGAAATTGGCCGTCGGTCCGAGCTAGCAGGTATCGCTACGCTCATAGCACATACTAACACCACTTTATCCAATACGTTTTACTTGTGAGAAATTAAGTATCGTCTGGGGGCCCTGGAATCTTGCGCTGTTACTGAATTTTCGTTAAATGTTTGAAATATCACTTAAATTGAAAACTGGGATATGCCAAGGATGAAAGAGAAGATAACAGAGGCTGGAGAGAATAACTATGGGGGGTGGAGCAGCCAAGTGCGAATTACTCGCAATGGTTCATTGATAGTTATAAGATATCTATACTAATAAAAGAACAAAACGCTCTGTCTGTATGTGTGTGTGTCTGCTATGGCTAGCAAAATCTACGGCACGTACGAAGCTCACAATTTTTTTTAGAGTAACCCAATATCTCTCCTGATGCACCTGTAGCTCAGAATTTTAATTTTTTGATTAATTTCATAGATATTAATTATGAAGCGGAACTCACTCTCTTCAAAAAGTCATTTTTTTAACGTTCGGGGAAAAAAATCGTTTGCACATGCGCACAGACCCTTTTACGCACCTTGACGAAAGAAGAAGCATTTATCGGCGTTTATTTCTGTTTTTGGATGATTTTGTTTAAATCCAAATCAACCAAACTGCTCGTCGCAGTTAAACTTAAGAGACATATTTCGAAAGATCATATTTTTAGGTCTCAAATGCAATAATCAATTCGAAAAAATGTTGCAGTTAACCCTTTGAAAACAAATATTCAAATGGTCGTTTCGTTCAAATGGTCGTTTTTTTTCCAAAACTAGTTTTCTCCCTTTTGTCAATGGCCCCACCAGTGGCCGAGAGGTTGGGACCTCTCAACTGGTAGACGGCAGGTGCTGGGTTCGAACCCAATCGCGGCTGTCGGCCTAACCGTTCGGAGTTTTCCGTGGTTTTCTTCGAACCTTGCGTAAATACGGGTTAGGTTCCCTTAGAAAGACCCCCACGGAGGGCACTCCCCCTGGTCCTATATCCCTAGCGTAGATAATCGGACGACAAAAATCAACCAATCAACCAACCCTTTTGTCAATGCCCCTCCAAGGCGTTTTTAAAATATAAACAAACCAAAAAAAAAAAGATATTAAAGTTGAAACTTTCTTCTAACCGATGGTGCAATTGGTTTTAAAATATTTGTATTTTAACCCTTTCAAATACACTGGCAAAAGAAGGTCATTTTGCGACTCGCAGAGAGGTTATTTTTTCTATGCTAAAATTATCTTAACATACATATTTCAACTCAATCTTTTAAAATCTTCTCAATAGAACAAATTTATACTCCCTACAGGAAATTTGAAACGTTCGGACCGATAGAAATATTTTTTACAAAATAAAATGCGCGAAAAATTTGATGAAATCAATAAAAACGGATAGTTTTCATTGCGGTTTTGCCTTAGCAAAGCGCAATCCTATTGGTACTGGCAAACAAAAAAACAAACATATTCTCCAAGCTTAAAAACATTCTTATAATCTATGAGGATATTGGTTTTTAAAATATAAGATTTAACCCTTTCAAATACACCGGCAAAAGGAGGTCAGTTTGCGACTCACGGATAGAAAATTTTTCTATCTAATTTTTTCTACGCTAAAAGTATCTAAGCGTACATATTTCAGCACAATCTTTTAAAAGCATCTCAACAGACCAATTTACACCTTCTTAAAAAATTTTGAAACGTTCGGACTAGTAGAAATATTTTTTACAAAATAAAAAGTGTGAAAAATTTGACGAAATTAATTAAAACCAGATCGTTTCATTTCGGCTTTGCCTTTGCAGGGCGCAATTCTATATACGTCCTAACAAACCGAAAATATTTTCTTAAAGCTAAACCATTCTCATATTCTATGTTGCAATTCGTTTAAAAAAAATATGAGATTTCACCCTTTCAAATACACCGACAAACACGAATTACATCCCGGCACACGGAGAATACATTTTTGCTACGCTAAAAATATCTAGATGTCCGTATTTTAGCACAATCTTTTTAGAACCTTTCAATAAATCAGATTAACATTACTTTCAAAAACTTTGGAACTTTCGTATGCATAGAATTCTTTTTTTACAAAATAAAATATGTTAATTTTTTTATGAATTCAGTAAAAACCCGAGTGTTCCGTCGCGGTTTCGTTCGCTTTCGGTTCGCATAGTTTCCAAAAAATCAAATTACATAGAGAATAAAATACCAAACAGCATGTGCTTTAAATTCAATAACTTTTCGCGATTTTTCCATTTAAAATTATAAATTTTGACAAAATGGACTTAAAGATATAAAATCATAGAAATTTGAGTGTAATTTAAGGGTCATTTAGAAAACAAATAACACATTTGAAAACTGAATAAGATCACGGGCCCGGACAACGCCGGGCAGGTCAGCTAGTAATAATATAAAAATGCAGAATTTCAATGATTTTAAGAAAAATTAATCAGAAAAATTTCTTTAATAAATTAGTTTTTTACTCAAAGCAAAACGTTTATTTTCTAATTGTAGAAATATATAAAGCTTTAATCAATTTTCAGTTGTGATCGACTTGTGTTGAATATTAAGAAATGCTGACAATACCATAGCTTAAATAGGACTATACGTAAAACAAATTTTTGACCCCCCCTCCCCCCCAAAAAGCAAGATATTTTAACATAATTTTAAATTAATATAAATATCAGAACAGATTTTGCCCTCTAATGAAAATAATTAAAACGCAAGTGGAGATTTTAAATACTTTTACACATGCATCAATTCATTTTATAAACATATATTAATGATTATATGTCTAGGGTTGCACATAAAAATCCGACGAAACACATGCGACGCACGGGCCGCGATTTGTCTATGGTGCACTAAGGTCAAGTCGAGTTCGGATTCGAATAAAATCTGGTTACTTTACCCGATGCAGGACTGTTAAATCTATCGAGCTTAAATAAGAAGCAATTTTACGAAGTGCAATGTCAGAAAAAGTGAAACTAAAGGCCAAAAAAAAAAAAAAATCCTAAAATAATACGTAAAAATGCAGTAAACCTTGTTAAAAGGGAACATTTCTATAACGGAACTCTGACTTAAACGTTAAAAATTCATTCTCGTTACGGTAGGAATACCATACAATTATACCTGCTAAAACACAAGCCTGTTTAATTTGAAATTTTATTATGGCACTATGAATTTCGTTTTAACAGGTTTTATTATATGAAATAAACACAACACTCTTATGAAGCAAACTTTTGAAATTAGAATCGCTAGGCATTAAAAACAAATTCCAATTTAGTATATATAATTATATAATATTCCTATTATTAGGAATAATGATTTTTTTTTCTTTTAAAACAAAATTCTGTTGCAAACAGGTTTTGTCTACACGCGGTTTACTGAACTAAGTACAGTAAAAACAAATCATTGGGAACTGGAAAAAAAAGAAAAAGATTTAGACAAGTTTTTGACTAGATAGGTAGGTTTGAAAAGGAAATGCAAAAGTAAAAGAATTTGTGCATTATGAAAAAATGGGACTTTTGGAATATTTGGCATTAGCTACAGGGGCAGATCTTGAAGCTCCTAAAAATCAGGACAATTGACAACACTAATAAAATGTCTTATCATTTGGAACTTTTCATTTCAAATTTTTGACAACTTTTTGTATTAAATAACCCCTATATGGGTGGATTCTACGATAAGAGGTAATTTGTATGGTAATCCGTTTAAAACAAATATTTTACTCTATATGTTACTATTTTTTTGCAATGAATCGCATCATCTTAATATACTTTATTAAATAACATCACGGTTGAATGCCTAATTAAAACACATTTTTCTGAAATTCCTTACAAAGTCTAAAAAAGTCTCTACCCTGGCATGTCCCCTTGCTGGTTTCAATTTAACTTTCAAACAACAGATATATTTTTTTCCATCAGATGCTTAACTAGAGTATGTGTAATTGGAATTTAAGTAATTATACTTACGTATTATTAAATAAAAAATAAAATAATTTTGTTAATTTCAAATAATTTTTAAAATTAACTTTTGTCCCGCTTTCTTTTTGTGTATCTACCCTGTCAAATTTCGTTCCACTGACACAAACATAAATTCAAAGATGGCTATATTACAAGTAGCGCTTAAGGACATCTATCGGCTTGAAGTTAGCAATACTAAACGCGCAAGTCATTTAAGCGTCGCCATTTTTAGTTGTTGCGACGCGACCGTGCGGTGTAGCGGTTTCGAAAGGTGATCGTGTATCTCCCCTGGTAAGTCATAAAACTTATGATATTCATTTAATTCAATTGCATTTACTGCCCTAATTAAACAATACAGTAATAATTAAAGTGAATTATACAATTAACCCAAAAACTAATTCAGTCAGATAAAAAATTTGAATTTATCATGAAAATGTCTCTCTCCTGCCGTATTTCCTCTGTCAAGAAAACTGCCAGGGGAGAGAGTCACTGACCAGAAAAAGTTATAAAATATGTATAAAAGTGACTTGCTTTTATATGAAACGGTAAATAAACGGGACAAAAATCATAATTTAAAGATTTTTGATCAAACTCAAACTTTCCTTTTGGCAGTACCCTCTATGTACTTGAAACTTGAAACCTCTTATCGTAGAATCACCCATATTCTGTGTACGGGAAATTTTAGTTTCGGAAGAAAGTGCAGCATTCAATAAAGAAGTAATTAAGCTTATTTATAAGTAGATATATATCTATGTGCTTTTCATTTTCATATGGTGAGAGATTTATTTCCGTTTATAAATACAACGTAGCCCAGCTTCTAATATTAAAACAGAATCTCACTGTTTTAAAAAAAATCCCTTTCGACTTGGCCTATAGGCGGAGGTGGATTTCGAAGAGTGCTCATTTCAACAACAAAAAAATAAATTTGATTACAGATAAACTTAGTTTAACAACTTTATTTGTCCTCTTTTGAAAAATTTTTAATTTTATTTTTCTGTAAGGACTGGTTTTATCAGAATCATCTTAAGTTAAATTCGGATCAAATGCCCATTTTGACAATCTATTTTGAAATAATTCTGACTTTATTAAAAAAATCAACTAATATGGCACATTATATAGTTCCTAAATAACAAAAGACTGTCAATTGAATGCGTTTGAGAGCAAAATTGAATTTAAAAATGAGTTTTAAAATAACCAATTTTGAATATAACCTCAATTCTTAATCATGATAGCTTCGGGAAAATTTGCGCAAAGGGCCCAATTCGACAGCATTTATAAAAATATATTCAGCCAGTATCAAAAAACTGACCAATACGGGACATTATACAGCTCCTATATAAGACAACCTGTCAATTGGATGCGTTTGAGAGCAAAACTGAATTTAAAAAATGAGTCAGAAAAAACGCAATTTGTTATTTCAATGCTTGCTTAAATTTTCAATCACAACTTCTCGAAATTCTGTTTAAAATACCCTTTTTGGCAGCCTTTTTTGAAATAAATTCTGTCTTTATCAAAAAATTGACCAACGCGTCACATTATACAGTTCCAAAATAAGAGGACTTGTAAATTGGATGCGTTTGAGAGTAAAAATGGATTTAAAAATGAGTCAAGAAAAACGCAATTTGTTATTTGAATACTACTTCAAATTTCCTATCACTGTCACTTCGGGAAATTCTGTTCAAAATACCCTTTTTGGCAGCCTTTTTTGAAATATATTCTGTCTTTATCAAAAAATTGACCAATGCGTCATATTATACAATTCCTAAATAAGAGGACTTGTAAACTGGATGCGTTTGAGAGTAAAAATGGATTTAAAAATGAGTCAGGCAAAACGCAATTTGTTATTTCAATGCTTGCTTAAATTTTCAATCACAACTTCTCGAAATTCTGTTTAAAATACCCTTTTTGGCAGCCTTTTTTGAAATATATTCTGTCTTTATCAAAAAATTGACCAACGCGTCACATTATACAGTTCCAAAATAAGAGGACTTGTAAATTGGATGCGTTTGAGAGTAAAAATAGATTTAAAAATGAGTCAAGAAAAATGCAATTTGTTATTTGAATACTTCTTCAAATTTCCTATCACTGTCACTTCGGGAAATTCTGTTCAAAATACCCTTTTTGGCAGCCTTTTTTGAAATATATTCTGTCTTTATCAAAAAATTGACCAATGCGTCATATTATACAGTTCTTAAATAAGAGGACTTGTAAACTGGATGCGTTTGAGAGTAAAAATGGATTTAAAAATGAGTCAGGAAAAACGCAATTTGTTATTTGAATACTTCAAATTTCCTATCACTGTCACTTCGGGAAATTCTGTTCAAAATACCCTTTTTGGCAGCCTTTTTTGAAATATATTCTGTCTTTATCAAAAATCTGGCCAATGTTTTACATAATATAGTTCCTAAATAAGAGGATCTGCCATTTGGATGCGTTTAAAATAAAAAATGAATTTATAAAACGATTCAGAATGTAAGCAGTTTGGATTAGAGGTTTTTTCTCCAACTCCAATTTTTGTTTAATTTATTTTTGCTATAAGAATTGATCCTATGAAAAACTTGTCAATATAAAAGTTGTAGATATTATTAAGAAGATGTAAAATAAATTTAATTGGATTTGATAGTTTAAGAATTGACGAAGTTATGGATTTTTTTCTTTTTCGAAAGCCCTTTTTATTTTCGTTTTTAATTTTTTTTACCGGTAAGAGTTAGTCCTATCAAAAACTTGCAAATACAAAAGTTTTAGATAATTTTAAGAATATTTATAAAAAATTTAGATGGATTGGATATCTTGAGAATTGACAATGTTATGATTTTTTTTCTCCCAAAAACCCTATTTTTTTCTCCCCTTGAGCCCATTTTTAACTTTATTAAAAATCTGTCATGCATAAACTTTTGGCCCGTTATTTAGAAGTAATATAAACTTTAAACTGATTCGATATCTATTTTCATTAAGAAGTTATGGGCTTTTTTCTGTTTTCACAAAAACGCCCCCTTTTTCGACCCCCTTGGTCCAATTTTGCCCATTAACGAACTTAGCCGAGATTTTATCCCCTTTGATTTTATGTACAAGTTTGGTGGAGATTGGTGGAGAATTATAGAAGTTATCGTGTCCATAAAAAAGTGAGAGTATATATATAGATAGACAGATAGATAGATAGATAGATAGATATATAAACTGGTGCGATTGCAATAGGTAGTATTTCTTACGAAATCTACCTAATAGTAAATAACGCCGTCACCGCCGCTGACAATGGATTTTTTGTAACCTAGGTCATTTCTTTGCTAATATTAAGAAAACTACTGTACACAAAAATATGAAAATTGGTAGTATTATAGAGAAATATTTTATAAATACGCTGATGCAGATGATTTTTAGATCGAAGAATTATTTAAAGATATATTTGGTGTTAAAGTTGGTCAAAATCGTTCCATAATTTTTATTTATGGGAGCAAGAACTATACATAGAAATTTAAGCATTTTTAGATCATTTTATACATTAGAAATTCTCGGTGTGTAGATTGCATTTTTTATTTTTTTAATATGACTTATTTTTCAAGAATTTATTTCCATTTTTAATTCAAATAGACCGAAAGGCAGTAGCACAGTTCGAATTCACGGATGAAAATCAAAGGTTAGTTAAATCTTGATTCATAAAGTGCAATCGGTCTGCTAAGTCATAACTTGGTGGAAAACACCTAAAATTTCGATTTTGGCGGTTGACTCATAAGTTTATCATTGTGCTTTCCTGTAGCGAAAAGTATGAAAATATAGCGGACTAGGAGCAGGAAAACATAATGTATGGAGACCTTCCTTGACAGAGATGGGTCAAGCATCCTCTATGGTCAACCCTCCGTAAGTCTCCCCTGTATAGAGTAATACACTACTTACTGCGGCAAACTCTAAAAGGTTCTTTTAAACTTTAAAACAATACTTACAGGGAACTTTTTACGATATTTCGTAACGCTAATTTCATTTCCTATTTAAGGTCCAAAAATTTTTCTACAAATATTTTAACAAATAGGGTAACACCCTCAATAATTGGCATGCACCAGTGATTGGCACATCCTACAAACATGTCCTAAAATAAGATTTATATCCAGTCTTTTAAAAATGCAAGACCATATACCAGTTATATGCTCATTTACGTTAAAGATTATAACTTTGATTTTTGCTACTAGATGACAATAGTGCCTAGGAAAGAGAAATAATTATGGCTTGTATGAAATTCGCCATTTTTGTTGCAAATGCTTCTACTTTCGTTTAAGGAAGGCATGCTTTTCAATTCATTATTATATGATTTATAATATATTTTAAATTTTAATTGACAACGGTTTTGTTTAGTTAAAAAGGGTTACTTTAATTGTGTAAAAGTATTTTTGACACAAATATTTGGATTTCTGAATTAATGATAGATGCCAATTAATGGTGCTTCAATTTTGCTAGTTCCAAGTAATTGGCACCTATTCTAATTACAAGGAATTCGCAAGGAATTTGAGATTAAACCACTTACTTCGGAAGTACTTTTAAAGTTATAGACTACTTTTGTTTATCATTTGTTTTTATTTGAAAATATGAAATATTATCAGTAATTGGAATCCATTAAAGCTTCATATGACAATTACTGGGGACAGCATGACAATTACTGGGTATTAATATAAGTATATTGTATTGTTTTAAAGTGTTCACATTTCAGACTAATATGCTGATTTCTTACTCTCAAAAACCTGAAATATGGCATCTTCATCTGCAGTAAATTCATTTAAAGCGATTAAACCCAATGCAAAATGTAAAGTTTTTTTTAAATATAAACTTGTGCCAATTACTGGATCACAATGTGTCATACATTGGTGCTCTAGGTGCCAATTACTGGTGATTTCTGCAACTTTTTATAAATATATTTTTATAAAAATACTTTTAGAAATTTTTTTGCTTTTAGTGGGCAAAATAGATGCACATATATGCATTCTTTGATTTAAAAATATTTCCAAGTAAATATCTTATTTCTTTGTAATGAAAATTGAAGTAAGTTTAAAGACAAATTCTTAAAGTGCCAATTACTGGGGTTGTTACCCTACCATTAACAAATTTGCGTTCTGAAAATTAAATTATTACATCTAGAAAAAGCATGTTTGTACTTTTTCCGCTTTTATTAAATACAAATAGAAAAGTGCCTAAATGCTGGATAACTATCGTGCCTTTTAACAACGTCTGCCATTAGTTATATAAAAAAAAAGTGTCTTCAGTTCTTCAATTTTGTCCATTGACTGTCTTTTTATTATATCTCATCGTAATGTATGTGGGAAAAAATTAATGTCATAATCTTTTCCTTTCTATGCTTTTATGCAACAAAGGATAATTTCATTTAAAGAGAGACAGAGCTAGACGTCGGAATCGTCGAGCAAATCTGCTTGGCCTTTTTCTTTTTGGACGAACATTAAACGAATGCCTCTGTCTGTGCGTCTGACTGCCGACGAGTTCAAAGAGCTGCCAATTTCATCAATTGACATTGTTCTTCGCAAAGTGCACACAACGATGTCCTTCCGCATAATTGAGGATTTGTGATCGCTCTTCAAGAAAAATTTTCTTTTACTTTTTCTTTTACTCTTCTTTTTCTACTTTATACTCCTTTTGTTTCATTCTTGTAGGTTTAATATATGCATTAAAAACGATTTTAAAAAGTATAAAAGTAAAAAATGCGTATTTTTTTTAAGGCGTTCTTTTATAAATTTTCAAAGTTCATATTAAAAATTACTCCTAATTTCATGACTGCATTTCATTACAGTAAAAAATCCTTTGCAATAGATTAATTTGGCACCGAATTTAACAATAGAACTTTCACGGATTTTTTCTATGCTTTGTAGACAGCAACTTATGAGTGTTTTTATTTATTTTTTTTAATATAATTTTTACTCTACTTATTTTCAAGTATTTTAACATCAAAGAAGAAAACGTTATTTAAAGTATCGTTTTAAGATTTCTAAATTGGATTCTAAACGTATTAATCATAATTTAATTAATATGAAACTTTAAATTTATTAAAGTGTGTATAAATATATATAACATTTTTTTCTTCAACATTATAGCATTTAAAATGTATCGTTGTTGCAACTTCATAGCCAGTTGCCTTTTTTGGCAAGTGTAGTTGGACTCATCATTAAATCCATTATTTCTATATTGTGATTCGTACACAATCGTAAACTACACAAAAATTTGGCAGTTTATTAACTGTAGCATGCAAAAGGAAAACTGGCTTAAACCATTAATTTACGACTAAGCTCTAAAAATATTAAAATGTTACATTGTCATCGGAAACACCACTTAATTTTTATAATTCTAACCTATGAGGAAATGAGTTAAAAATCCCCCACAAAATTCTATACTTACTGTAAAAAATCAAGTTAAATATAAGAATGTATAAAGAACCGATATAACAGTATAAACAAAGGAGTAAAATAAATAAGGGTCCCTTTCATCCTCTCCCCCACCCCCCACCCACACATGCACAAGATGATTTTGTTGTTGATGTTGTTGTTCTTTTTTCTAAGATTGTTGATTGCTGTAATGTTATTTATAATCATTCTTTATTTACTGCTTCTTTCATTCATTTGTAGCTGAAAATTGGTTTAATTAATTCAGAAACATAATTCTATTTAGGAAATTTTATTGCATTCCATCTATACCAATTCGATTTTTTATTCATTTGAAATATTCATGTCATAACTGCATCGTAGTTTTCTATGTTGTTATTTTTGTTTATGGTGTTGTAGTTACTGTTTTAGATAATTTACTTTGTGATACATATTTTATTGGGGATATAAAACTCATAAATTGTCGAACAGTAAAAACAAAATTACCATTTTTTTCAATTTATATCGTAAAAATTATATAATACTAGCAAAATCCGCGGCTTTGCTCGTATAATAGTTGAAATATACCAAGTGATAATTGTACGTCTAATTTTTAATAACAAAAATTATACTTTTACGAATAATTAAAAAATTACTAATTAAAGCTCAGTTTTACTATACTTCATTACTACACTGTACTAGAAAGAAACGAGACTTAATTTAATAAAAATAAGTAAAACTAATTCTAAATAAATGATAATTTAAAACGTATTTTGAAGCTTTTATACTCATTTCATATGTTACTCATACTCACTCATTTTATTCGTTAGAAGTATTGAAATTTTTAGAAACTATCTTCTTAGTGCGCATTTACATCTTAAAATTAACCATCATGTTAAATTCCAAGCTTCTTGTTTAACGGTCTACCATCTTTCTGGTGGTAGGTGCATTAACATAAAATGTTGAAACAAAGACTGTCACTCTTAAACCTTCCTGACACATTATACCCGGGCTGGGATACCGTAAAATGGGGTGAATAGGAACAGCGGGGTGAATAGGAACGAAATTTCCCGGTCATACAAATAAATTCATTATAAATATGTGTGATGATATTTTTAGTTGCCAATTTTTTTCTAAGAAGGTAATAACATTAAGAGTTGGGAAATTCAGTTTCGACATGTTGGCACCAGTACTGGGGTATATAAAAAATCTTCAAGAGGATTCTCAAAAACCTCATTTTTTCAACGTCTTCAAAACTTTGTCTGTAACTACAGTATTTTTCGTATTCTAAACCTAAGAGAGGGGATTTTTATTAATGATAGTCCTGTAAATGATATGCTGCATTAAATTCTACTTATTTTTAAACTAAATAATGAAAAAAATGAAAAATGGCTTGTAACATCAGAGGTTTAATATTTATGGGGTGAATCGGAACACGTTTTCTCTCATGGTTTATTTTTCTATACAGTAATAGTTTCATGTAATATATGAAAACTTATGTGTGAATATGTGTTGTAATAATATTTTATTTGTACTAATTACTTGAAGAGTTTAAAGGTGCCAAGAAATTACTTGGTTAAACAAAAAAGTCAACGCCTAATCCAACAGACATGGAACACACAATAAAAGAATTTAAAAATAGCAAATTAGTTAGAAAAACTGCACAAAATTATTCTCTGACATCCACAACATTACACAAACATCTCAAAATGAAAAAAAAAAAAAACAATTAAAAAAAGAGAGGAATACAAACAATACTAAGGCCTGGGGATGAGGGCGTATTAGTAGATCGTATAATACAGGCAGCGACTGGGACTACTCAATATTTTCACTTACCTAATGACTACTAGTAAAGGATAACACAGAACAGGGCTGAATTTGTATTAAATTCTACTTCTGCAATTCGAATATAATTTCTTAAAAGAAATTTTAATTTCTCTTGATTTCAAAGCTGTTTTCTAATTTTTAAAAAGGCATACCTTTACTTATATATAAAATAAAGGCGTAATTTACAGTAACTACGTGTTCCTATTCCTCCCTTATCATTATTATCTGTTTTTATTAACCCTATTAAAGTGGAGAATCGGAATAGTTAAAATTTATAACATTTGTTTGGATTCACCCCTATCTGCGGGGTGAATCGGAACACCATGAAAAAATTTAATAACATATATATAAACAGTAAAAATGTTTCGTTTTTGCTTAAAAAGTAAAGAACAAAACAAGACCGAACTTTCTAGGAGAAAAATAAAAAAATTAAAAAATCAGTTGTTGCTTTTTTTAACGTTAAAGTTAAAAGGTGTTCCGATTCACCCCATTTTACGGTACCTAATTTTAACTCCAAACTTGCAAACGGCACCAATAATATTTCAGAAAATTTTTGCTTTGTAATAAAAGCTTAAATTAAGTCAGTCAATAATTTCTCATTTTACTAACAGATTTTGCCCGCGCCGGAAAGGATTAAATGGAAAACATTAATTTTTGAATCTGCTTCGTATTTTCAAATATGCCACAGAAAAAGTAATTTAGAGTTTTAAAAGGTCTTTTTTGGAGCGTTTGTTGTTCCTTCCCACCCGAGGTGGTAGTGGTAGCGGCATAAAATATAGCCTGTGTAGAATCAGAAACTGCTTCCATTGATTTGGAATTATTACATTTGTAATGAGTTTATTATTTCATGAGATAGCATAGGAATCATTAGGACTAATTTGATACGTTTCTTATCATAAATGAGTGTAAAAATGAATAGAAAAAAAAGCAGTTTAAAACAGTTATTTTTTCAATACGACCATATTTTTCGTTTGTAGCACTATCACTTCGGGAAACGTGGTTCAAAATTCCCACTTTGATAGCATTTTTTAAAATATATTGTGTGGTTAACAAAAATGAATCGATACGGCACATTATACAGTTTCTGAATGACAGAACATGCCAATCGGATGCGTTTGAAATCAAAAAGAGATTTAAAAATGAATCGGAAAATAAGCAGTTTTGAACAATTATTTTCCCAGTACAACTTTTTTTACTTTCCCAGCACTATCAATTCAGGAAATTCGTTTAAAAATTCCCACTTTCGCACCATTTTTTTTGAAATATATTCCGTTTTTATCGAAAAGACGACCTACATGTATACAGCACATGATATAATTTCTAAATAAGAGAACCTGCCAATTGGATGCGTTTGAAATAAAAAAAGATTTAAAAAATGAGACCGAAAATGAGTCCAGTTTGGATTTTACAGCAAATTAAAAATATATGGTTGACGAAATATTATCGCATTAGCGATAATATTTCATCAACCATATATTTTTAATTTGTTTTTGCGTAAGAATTGGTCCTATCTAAAATTTTTCAATATAAAAGTTGTAGATAATATTAAGAAGATCTCTAATAAATTCATGCGGATTTGATATCTTGGAATTGTCGAAGCAATTTTTTTTTCTTTTTCACGACACCCCCTATCCCCCCTCCATCCTTTTTGTTTTCGGGTTTTTTTTTTTTTTTTTTTTTTTTTTTTTTTTTTTTTTTTGAGGGGGGTGACAAAAAATATCCCGGTGAAAAACTTGCCGATATAAAGGTTGTAGATAGCATTAAGAAAATTCACAGTAAATCTAATTGGATTTGATGTCTTGAGAATTGACGAAATTATGAAGATTTTCTCCTTAAAACCCTATTTTTTTCGCCCCTTGAAGTCATTTTAAATTTTAATTGAATAAAATCAAAAACTGTCATGCATAAATTTTTGACAATTATTCAGATGCAATACTAACTTTAAACTAATTCTATGTATATTAATTAAGAAGTTATGGATTGTTTTCTATTTTCACACAACCTCTCCTTATTTCCATCTTTTTAGTCCGAATTTTCCCATTAACCAAACTTGACCGAAATTTTCTGCCCCTTGATCTTATATATCAGTTCGGAAGAAATCTGTCCAGAATTATGGAAATTATCGTGTCCGTAAAAAAGTGAAATAGATAGATAGATAAACTTTTTTGCTAAAAGGTAGTTTTGGAGTCTGGGGGTCGTAATCGGTGTAGATCTGCAAAAGTTTTTTTAAAAACTCCCACATAGGAGAGAATGTAAGTAGTTACGAATTATACCTAATAAACATCAAATTGTTAGAAAAATACTAGTTTAATTAGAATTAATCACATAAATATTATAGGATTCCGACTAATTTGAATTGAGGGGATCTGTCAATATGTCTTTAAAAGTTAATTAAAAAGCCATCTGTATAAACGCAACGCGGGTCAACGCAGTGTTGCATTTTGCGACCTCTTTTCGAAGCGTGCTTAGCACAATGCTAATGTTAAACTTAGAACAAGGGTTTTAGCTATTCTGTAAAAAGAAGAAATTATTACTATGTTGAATTTAGTTTTATGAACTGCCAAATGAAGTTTAAATATTCATTACTTTTATTGTGACCACCGAATTAAGTTCCTCTTAAACAAATTAGGGTAAGGTTAAAAAAAAGAGTCTCAACAATAACAACTCTCAAAAACAATATCTCATATTATTTAATTTTTATATCTCTTTGAACTTTTATGATATACCAATTCATTCTTTCTAGTATATGTAGCTCTGCCCAAACTTACCTTGTATAGTTTTTTACTAATCTTATTATTCTTTTAGCAACGTTTTCTTTAATTATTGCTGTTAATAAATTATATATGTTTTGTACGGCATCCTCCGAATGCAAATAATAATCATACTTGACCGTTTATTTACCGTTAATATCTCGGCTAATTATCGAAATTTTTTTTCGAAAATAAAAAAAAATATTATCATTATTATCACAAAATCATTATCAACAACAATCATTTTATATTTATGCGATAATAGGTCTCTCCAGTGCTGTGTCTGATAGAAACATGCAATTTTCTCAAAAGCTATGCGACCTAAGATAATCGCTATAGTTTGCCTTCAAGCATTAAATTAACGTCTACCACCCCTAATTTTTTTTTAAATTTTAGTTTCATTGAATTCGAAATAGAGGGGGAAATATATTTGCATTACATTTAGACAGTATCTCTGAAAATATACCTAAAAATGAAATATACCTTAAAAATGAAATGTACCTTAAATGAAATGTATTATTGTGTTTCGCGTTACGAAAGCTTTCACTGAATACCCCCCCCCCCCCACGATATACAAATAATTTTTTTTTCAAGAAACATAATTAGCCCCACAACATTTTTCCTAAATTTATTTATTATTGGTTAATAATCTGTAGGGGAGAGTGTTGTACCTTTGGACGCTTGTACCTCGGGACATTGACAATTTTTAAAAAACTATTGGCAACAATGAACTTTTGTTTGTGTCTAATAGTGACCTATAACCAACTGATATCATCATTGTAACAGGTAACATCAGAAGCAATAAATAAACGACTTGGAGAAAAAAATAAAATTTCACTAGTCAAGAATTATTATTTTTCTCCATTCAAATTTCATTTTTGAACTATGTACCGTAATTTCGGGTGTATAAGCCGCGGATCAAACAATTCTTTTTGGACCCAGATATCTTATTTAGTGATTGAAGACGAATATTTACGGCGATCTAACTAGTTATATTTGTTTCTTAAAAATTTCTGGGTCGAAAAAGAATTGTTTGACCTGTGGCTTATACACCCGAAATTACTGAACTTTTACAAGAAATCAATTGCAACTCATTTTTTTATAAAGGAGAAGATTTTTAAATGCTTTGACTATGAGAAAATAATGATAGTGCTTCTAGATTTACCGCCATTTTGATTTTATTTAAACCATGTGATGATTGTACCTTGGGACAGTAAACTATGTTGTACCTAGGGACATTGTAACAAATGTGGGGTTTGTGATAATTTGCATAAATAAATGTATTTTTAATACTTTTTCTACAGAAAATTCCACAAAACATGCGACATACAATAAAGAAAACAACTCAACTTTATTTTGGATATATATTTATAATGACTGAACTTTGCAAATATGAATCTGTTAATTGCCAATAAACCTTTTTCTTTCCAAGTGATGCAATGTTATAACGAGCACATGTTCTGATGCATTTTTCTAGGTTTTGAATCAATTTTAAAGATAATTTTTTTAACACTTACCAAAAAAGTTGAAAAGTGTTTATGCATTCGGTTTGCCTGTCCGTCTGGCCATCTGGCCGTATAGCCGTCTGGCCGGATGGCCGTCTGTCCGCGCTCTAATTCCCGTAAATATACTCGGATTGCTCTGAAATTTTTATATGTTATTGATGTTTACCCTAGAACGAACCCTATTGAAAATGAAGTTTCTACTATGATTAGTTTATTTACAGGGATAGTCAAAAGTTTTCCGATACATTACGGCCAATGGGAAAAATCGTTTCAAATGAATTTTAAAGGTGTTACACCCTGTTAAACTTATTCAAGTTTACATGGATTCGCAAAGTGCATTGAAATTGGCATTCTGTAAAATATGCTGCCAAAATAATAGTTATTACTCATTTACAGGGCCACTCAAAAGAATTCCATTATACAATAACAAAGGAAGGAATTGTTTGCGACATATTTTAATAAAGTTAAACGGTTTCAAGTATCATAAAATTGATATATGCCGCTGAGACTTAATATTTAACGCATAATATGAAGTGAATAACTTTTACAGAGACACACAACATATTTCAAACCTTATGTTTTTATCCGAAATACTGTGTATTATCGATGATAGCTGATGGATGGTTGAAATTTTCAATTACGATATGCGTTTTCAATTTTTACAAAATGTGTGCAAACTATATGCTGTATATAAATGTTATAGTTGATATACAGGGTTACACAAAAGAGCTCATAAAGATTACTGAATATGAGAGTAATTAACTTAAAGGTAGTAGTTATGCATTTTTACGTTGAACTGCTTTCAGTTTACTAAGAAATGTTTGTAGAATATTGATAAAATAATATACAGGGTCACGCAAAGAATTAGCTACATGGTCACCCATATATGATAATTTCTGGAAATGTGATTTAAGTAGCTTTAAGAATGTGTTTCTGGCATGTAGAAAAAAGAATTCTGGCGTGTAGAAAAAATACTGGATAAATTACAGGGCAGAACAAAAGTATTGAAGTATTTTCTATCTATTAGAATAAAGTGCTGCAAGAAAAATTTCAACCAATTAGGCATTTTCTTGCTAAACTAAATTTTCCCATTATATTGTATATACATATATCAACCGACGGATCAAATACGGGGCTGTTCAAAAGTATTTCAGTACATATTTGGCTATGGACAGTAGCATCGTATTTCCCTAAATAACAAAGTTTTGTTAAAGATTTCAGGAAGAGTTGAAAAATGTTTCATAATCTATGCTTAACGCATGATTTTTCTTACTTGTTAGTATATTATGTTGTTAATCATGGATAGCATAACAGCCATTGTTCTATTTTTACAATATAGAAATGCCGAGAAATTGAAATTATTTTGTTTACAATTCCCATCTATTCTTCCCCTAAACTAAAGTTACTTGACTGTATTTTCTTTTGGGCACAGAAAACATACTACAAGTCTTATGGTAATGAATAGATGATATCGCATTCTAGACAGTCAATCACAATGTATGTTGTAGTAGAAATTGTTGGAAATTCATTTTAAAAACTTTTTCAACTGAAATGTTGAATGAAACAGCTGAATTTGTAGCAGCAAATGTGTTATCAGATGTATGCATAACAAGTTTATCTTCACATTCTCGAAATGTCAAATTCCCAGTAATGATATTGTCATTTTTCATAGCTGCTGCTTGTAAAAGCAATGTTTGTAGAAGAAAAGAAAAATCTCGCATTTTAAGATTTTCTTTAGAAAAAGTTTAAATTGCCAAGCAGAAGTCTGCTGTAGCAAGAAAAAGAAAAGACCACCTCCAGATCAAAATAGTAGTTTCATATCTGTTAATGATAAACTCGTTTTATCTTGTACTAAAGATGGTGACAATATTGATTATGATCATACCGCAGATATATAAGAAATCAAGAAAAATGATTACTTTCTTGCAAAAGTATCAGGGAAATTTTTGTTCTCTTCTATGGTTCTATGTATCTAAAGTTAATTGATGTTCTTGCCTATGATGAAAACTTGGGTTTTATTTACTAATTCCTTTAAAAAAAAGTTTTGGTGGTATAAAATTGTTATTGTTATTCTACGAAATACTGTATTACTTATTGTACAAAAATACGAATTAGTTATATATCTATTGCATATTTGCCAACTTTTACACTTCAGGTGTAAAATGTACACTTTTTGAAAATATTTTACACTTTTACACTTAGGATACTTATTTATACACTTTTTTGCAAAGTTTCTTTGAATTTTTATTTTTCTTCTCTTAAACTCTGAATTACTTTCTAGCTTATCTGCTTTTAATAACTAACTGCTTAGTGGATATAATATATTTAATATAATTAAAGGATGAGTGAATTGAGGTTACATTGCTGAATTCAATCAAAGCGAAGCTTTAATTTTCATTGTATATAAAAAGAAGTCATATTTTGAATTTTTTTCCCAGACTTCCAAAAGCAATTATCAAGTAAAAAAAAAATCTTATTTTAAATCAGTTTCTAAATGAGAATCTGTAATTTTTTTTATATTTTTATCACCAAATTATCTTTATAAGAGTTATCAATGTATTATACAATCTTATTAATATATTAGTATATGTTTTTAAAACAAAATAAAAATTTCATTTATGGGCTTTTTTTAAAAAGGTGTTACATGGGACTTTGATGTTAAAAATTGTCTAAAATGACCTTTTCGTGTTATTTTACATTCTGTCATTTTCAAAAGTTGGAAGGTATGCTATTGATTAAATTGTGCAGTATGTCCCAAGGTACAACATAGTGTATAACACAGTGTAACAGTTTGCCTTCCTTACTTTAAATGAGTGGCAATTTTTTATTTTCAAACTCACTGAATTTCTAAAAATATATTATAGAGATAAATGTTGTCGTATTGAAATGCTGCCTTGAAATTTTAAATCGGATTATAATCATTGAAGTAAAAAAAATAAAATGTGAAAACTGTCCCAAGGTACAACACTCTCCCCTATATATATATATGTCTCAATAGCTTTTATTACTTCAGCCAGTTTGAACTTTTTAGTAAACTTCATCGTTTATGAGCAAAATAGACGGACAAACAGACACAGTATAAATCTTATATAATGGTTCCGTTTTTACTTTTTAAGAACGGAACATTAAAAATAAATAAAAACTTAGAAATATTTTCCTTTACATAAAAAGTTTTAAAAGTTTTTTGAGTAACTGGAAACAGTTTTCTTTTTAGGGTTTTGTTCATCTGACGAAACCCTATTCGTCTCTGTCCTCTGTCTGTCTGTCACAGAGTCCGTACACAAAAACTATACAAGTCAGAGAGTGTGTCAAATTTTGTGTATTTACAGCTGAATATTTCTTGTCACACAACAAATCATAAAATTTTGAAAAAGACTGTTATTTTAATAAAAAACATTATTTTTAATATCACCAGTTCATTTCTCTTTTTTTATATTTTACTTTTAAAATAAATGGAGTACTTCTGTTGCCACAATTACAAAATTGGTATTAAAAACTACAAAAAATTAATATCTCAAAAATAAAATGAAGTAGAGCTTTTAAATAAATTGCATTTAAAGTTTTTTTTTTCCTTTGCGATGGTGTAAAAATTGAAAATGTACGATATTTAGAAGTTTAAAATTTTGCAATAGCGTAAATTTCAAAATTGTAATTTCATTTCTTCGAATGGTTGCACGCAAGTTTAAATATAATTATTATGTATGTAACATAAATAAATGAATTAAATAAATCCCGCGGAAAATGTGCTTATTTGTTTTTATTTCATCATATTACATCACATTTATCATTTATCTTGACACGCGAAGTGAAATATATTTTTAGTTATTAAATTTTTATTCATTTAAATTACTTGCTGGCTCTGGTGACCAATTTGGTCTCCTTTAAATTTATCCTAAGCTTTGCAATATTTTACTTTTATTCATAATTTTATTTTCTTGCGCACCATCACTAAATCTGCACATTCAGATAGAAAAATAAACAAATCTATTCGATCAAGGCAGAAATTTAGGGGAGGAATTTAATATACTGTTCTAGTTGCCGCGATTGGCGGAGAAATTCCAATAGTGGCGAAAAATCGTTTTTCGTTTGTTAATTTAAAAATAAAGTGTTTTGTAGGAGATATTAAACGAAACCATCTGTGCGATCTTCGATCACACTTTCCCACTTGTTTAATTTAATGATTCTATTTTTTCATTAGGTGTTTTGAAAACAATATAAAAAAATCGTCATAATTACATCGCTCACGTTTACAGACAATAAAAAATCACGATATAGCCGAAAGCGGAATAATAAGTGAATAAAGCGTTTTAAAAATTACAACCTCAAATGTTCTGTAATCGTAATAATAACCTTAAATGTTCTATATTTGTCTCCAAAACATTAACTTACATCCGTAATACATTTTTTAAACAATAAAGAACTACAGTTATTCATTAATTGTTATCTGTTAGTCCATGAGCCGACCGCACAAAACCCTGAGTCATCGAGCACGAGGAAAATTTCTTTATTCTATGGAAGAGTAGTAATAGAGGAATCTAATGATCCATGTCTGCCGGAAGCGAAGTGGTGTATAATCTAAAAATGAATGCCACTAGTAGTTGACTCGTAGACTTAGCATTGTGTTTTCCTGCACTCAGTTTTCTAGGTTTTCCTACTTTTGATTGTACGTCAAACACAATGATAAGACTAACAGTCAACCACTAGTGGTATCAATTTTCGGCTTATGCACCACTCCGTTTCCGGCAGACGTAGATCATTAGATTACTCTATTACTACTCTTCCATAGAATAAGGAATTTTTTCTTGTGCTCGATGGCTTAGGGTTTTGATCGGTCGGCTCTTGGACTATGTTTATAGGTTTAATTACAAATTACTGAACTTGTAAAGTTAAAACTCCTTGTAAACATTCATAAATCCTCTCTTATACGAATATTACTTGAGGCTATCTCAAACCCAACTATCTGCTTATACCCAATATAAATTTTAAAAAGGCTCACTGTTTTACTTAAAAGGCGACTGAAATAATAAAATAGATGTTACAGAATAAAATTATAAATTTAATCATTTTTAGCTCTCCCATTTCAAATCAGACATGTTTATGTAAATGAACAGCATCTACTTATTAAAATATCTCTAATGATAGATTCGGGAAATGCAGGCCGAAAGAATTGGAAAGTTTTAAATAAAATGCATATTTTTTACTGGCATTTTTGTTATTTTAATTTTTATCCATTTTTATTCGCAAATTCATGAGACTGGTTGGAGTTCTTAGTCAAAAACTTTGTAATCGAACAGTTTTTCTTTTTCCATAAATGCAGGAGATCTTATAGAAAATGTTGACAAAGTGGGAACTTTGAGTCTAATTTCCAGTCTCGTCACTGTCGATTTCCAGTTCAGGAAAGGAAAACGTTGACATCATGAGGCAGAAATTTCATATAATTTAAAATTCAATTCATTAATCGAAAAAGTTATAAAATAAATTTAAATTTCAAATCATTTAAAAATAAATAATTACTTTAAAAATTATGAAAGGTGGGAAATATTTATGTTCTATATTCATCACTAAAAGAGCAGTCTTAAACATATAATATATTTTTAAATAAAGTCAAAAATCGAAAATTACAGATATTTATTTTTTGTTACCTGTATATGGGATTAATTAAAATATACTGAACTGTTAAAGGCTGTTTTAAAACCAAAATGAACTAATTTTTGACATGTTTTTGAATCCATTTATGCTCGCAAATTCAAGATTTATTTATTATTATTTAAAAAATCGAACAGTTTTCCATTTTTTAATTAAGACAGAATATTTTTCAGTGCATACATTCAAATCGGGTGTTTCCAGCCTAATTTCTGCACGCGACTACACGAGAAAGGAAAGACATAGTTATCGTGAAGCAGAAACTGCTTATAATTTAAGAATTAAATGTATATATCGAAAAATTAAAAATCTGAGATTCTAAATAACATTAACAATCATTCGTAAATGGTTTTCTTTTACGTTTAGAAATGTGTCAGAAAAACTCGCATTTATGGGAAAAATTCCTTAAATTTTTTTAATTTTTTTTTTTTTTTTTTTTTTTTTTTTTTTTTTCAAGAGCACACTTTTTTTCTCCCTTCCTCCAAAAAACAGAGCGATGTATCCGAATGAGCGACACCAAATAAGCTTCTCTCCAAAGTTAGAGCTATTTGCAAGTTAAACGCATTAAAGATAAGTCAACACTATCGAATTTAAATGAAGAAATGAAAGAACAAATATAAGAATTTGACTCCAAACTTGATCGCTACGTCGCGTCACTGTTTTAACTAGATCTAGTGACGCGGCGCGTTCTGCCGATGATGTCAAACTAGCTTTCGTAAGCTCAGTCTTCCTGTGAAACAACTTTTCCCACAACAGGTATAACTTTAGGGGAAAACAATATTTGCCATTTCGTGATAGAATTCAAAAGCAAGAAAGAGTCCTGCATCAAGTCCGTTTGGGTCAAATTATTATTATTATTATTATTATTATTATTATTATTATTATTATTATTATTATTATTATTATTATTATTATTATTATTATTATTATTATTATTATTATTTCAGGGCGTTAGATTAATTATAATTTTTTCAGTATCGGTCAGAGTTTTTTTTTTTTTTTTTTTTTTTTTAAGAAAAAAAATTGAACAATAATTGCTGGAGGAGTTTTTTAAGTTGTAGTACGCATTTTAAAACTGAATTTTTTTTTTTCAAATTACTTGGGGTATATAAATTCCATAGCTACACAGGGCTGCACAAAAGATCTCAAGTACATTGAAGGAAATTTCTGAGCGAGAATTTTCGATCGTGCTATGTATTTGACCGAACTAACATGTAGCATAATATACACATGAATCTATGAATCATATACAGTGCTGTACAAGAAAAAAAAAAGCGAATATTTTTTGGACAATTGATATGCTGAATGAATGGTTTTGCGTTCTTCTTTTATTAAAACACCTTTTGTTTTTGAACATTGCAAACGTTTTTAGTCCATTTCAAAGCCCAAATATCAAGACTGTGCAACGCAAAATATCTGTCAAGAGACCTTCTTGCGCATGGCAATAAAACTGAAAAAAAAAAGTTTGTAATTCCTGGCGAACGGTAGATGTTTTTTAAAGTCGACAGTTTCTGGCCAGAGTCAACTTTTGTTTAGCAGCTATCTAAAAGTGTGAATATTTTCACTTAGTAAAATCATACTTTATCATTTAAAAGCTTTAAAAAATAATTCTTAAAAAAGTGTAGTAATTTTTTTATATTTTCTAGTTAAACCTAATAGTAGCGAAAAATTATTAATAAATTCACGATATAAACATAAAGTCTTATTTTTAAAAGCCAACATTGTCCTTAAGACTTTTGGTCAGTAAAATCTCAAATTCCATTTTATTTATTGCTTATTATATATTAATTTACAATAAAAGAAAAAAATTCTAGTTTTTTGAAATCTTAAATATATTTGTTATTTTATATATTCTTTAAGAAAATGTCAGTATAAGAACCGTTTTATTTTAAAAGATAATTTTTTCCGAAATCAATAAATAAATAAAACGAGTTTTTCCCACGTCTTCAAAATTTCCAAAAAATGTACATCTCTACCGAAGCAATTGCTTAACAAGTAAGAAAAATCATGCGTTAAGCATAGATTATGAAGCACTTTCCAACACTTAATGAAATCTTTAACAAAATTTTGTTATTTAGGGAAATAATAGTGTATAGACAAATATACCTAAATATGTATTCCAGTACATTAGAACAGCCCTGCATTTCATATGTCAGTTCATATAATGGGAAAAATTAGCTCAGCAAGAAAATACCCAGTAGCTTGAAATTTCTTTTTCAGCAATTCATACTATTAGATGGAAACATACTTGAATACTTTTGTTCAGCGCTGTAGTTTACATTGTACCTTTATTACACGTTAGGATTAGGCTAAAAATTATTGTAAACTAAAACACTTTTAAAACAACTGAAATCACATTCTCGTAAATCTTCATTCATAGGCGTCCATGTACCGAATTCTTTGCGTGGCCCTGTATATCCCTTTATCTATATTCTGCAAACATTTCTCAGTAAATTGAATGCAGCTCAGCGTAAAAATGCATAGCTTATTTAAGAACCACGTTTAAATAATTTACGCTCATATTCAGTAACATTGGTGAGCTCTTTTAGGTAGCCCTGTATATCAACTATAACATTTATACACACCATATAATGTGCATATATTTAGCGAAATATAAACGCGAATATCATAATTAAAATGCATTTCATCCCTCCATCAGCCATCATTGGACACATATACGGTACTTCGGAAAGAATATACTATTTGAAATATTTTGTGTGGCCCTGTAAATGCTATGTACTTCATACTATGCAAGACAGTAGCGTATAATTTATATTAAGCTTCAGTGACATATATCAATTTTATTATGCATGAAAAAGCTTAATATATTTAAAATATGTCACACACAAATCCTTCTTTTACCATTATCTAATGGAATTCTTTTGTGTGGCCCTGTAAATGAATAATAGCTACATTTTCACCTTATATTTTATAGAATGCATATTTTAATATGTTTGACAGGGTATAACATCTTTAAAATTCCTTTGAAACGATTTTTCCCCGTAGGCCGTAATGTAACAGGAAACTTTTGATTCGCCCTGTAGATAAACTAATCATGGTAGAAACTTCATTTTCGAAAGGACTTGTGCTAGGGTAAACATCAATAGCGTTCTAAAATTTCATGGAAATCCGAGTATATTAACGATTTTTCCACATGGGCCGTAATGTAATGGAAAACTTTTGATTCGCCCTGTAGATAAACTAATCATAATAGAAACTTCATTTTCAATAGGGTTCGTGCTAGGGTAAACGTCAATAACATCCTAAACTTTCATGGCAATCCGAGTATATTAACGATTTTTCCCCATAGGCCGTAATGTAATGGGAAACTTTTGATTCTCTCTGTAGATAAACTAATCATGGTAGATACTTCATTTCCAGTAGGGTTCGTGCTAGGGTAAACGTCAATAACGTCCTAAAATTTCATGGCAATCCGAGTATATTAACGATTTTTCCCCATAGGCCGTAATGTAATGGGAAACTTTTGATTCGCCCTGTAGATAAACTAATCATGGTAGAAACTTCATTTTCAACAGGACTTGTGCTAGGGTAAACGTCAATAACGTCTTAAAATTTCATGGCAATCCGAGTATATTAACGATTTTTCCCCATTGGCCGTAATGTAATGGGAAACTTTTGATTCTCTCTGTAGATAAACTAATCATGGTAGATGCTTCATTTTCAATAGGGTTTGTGCTAGGGTAAACCTCAATAACGTATAAAAATTTCATAGCAATCCGAGTATATTTACGGGAGTTAGAGCGCGGACAGACGGACAGACGGACAGACGGACAGACGGCCATCCGGCCAGACGGACAGACGGACAGACGGCCAGACAAACCGAATGCATAAGCACTTTTCAACTTTGTTGGAAAGTGCTAAAAAAAGAGAGAGATTGAGATAATGTATTTATTATTATTATCATTATTTGATAAATGACAGAAGCAACTTAAATTTGAATTAATTCTTTACAGAACAATGATAACATTTAAATAAATGGATAAAAATTTTAAAAAATTAAAAATTAAAAAAAAATTAAAGCAAAGTTATAAATCTATATTATAAAGGGCAACATATCTGTGCGTAACGCATACGTCATTTTGCGAATGGCAATAGTTTCCCATACAATTTCGGTTTTGCAATTTTCGCAATTTTTGCTACTGCAAATTTTACATTGCTAAACATTGCACATTTTAAATTTTTACACCGTCGTATAGAGAAAAAAAATATACTTTTAAATGCAATTTGTTTAAAAGCTTTATCTCAATTTGTTTTTGATATATTAATTTTTTTTATAGTTTTTAGTACAAATTTTGTAATTGTAGCAACAGAAACACTCCATTTTCTCTTAAAATTGAAAAATAAATAAATAAATAAATAAAATGCGTATGTCAAATATATCGTCTGTGATCGTGTCAATTTGGAATAATTTTTTTCTTCGCATTTATACCAAACACAAGAGCCTCAATTGATAACTTCATCCTAATAACTGAACATTATTATATTTTACTGATTACATATGCAATTAAAGTTTAATTTTAATAATTTAGACAACTGAGTTTCATAGAAATAGTATTTTGTTAAATATTTGTTTAGAGTTAGGCTGACCAATATAAGATGCATTTTTTACATAAACTAATTTTGTAGATTTATTATAAATCAATGAAACAGTTCTTTCTTAAACCATTCCTTTCGTCGAATTTTGACGGGTTCAACCTCGTATATTTAAATTCGCATCGTAAACCGTAAAGCATAACTGCTCACTTTTATATTTAGCCTTTCATAAATTTAAAAATAAATTTGAAAACTTCTGAACGGCTAGCTCACGAGGTACTGAGAAAAGCAGTCTTTTCCTCACAGAATGAGAGCCAAAACCGAACTAAAACTTGTCGTCCGTGTGGACTAGAAGTCTGCGCACGGGCCGAAACTTTCTGATCTGGGCCCTCCTCGAATGGAAACTATCTTTCCAGGTGTAAAAAGTAATAGTTCGGCACGTGTCAATTCCAAAATACTTGCTTTCTGACTCATTTTGGAATTCATTTTGTTCAGGAATGTATAATATTTGGCAAACATTCTTATTCCAAAACTATGCAATCGAAGGACATTTCCCATCTTTTTTATAAAAACAAAAGATATATTCGAAAATACTGGAAAAATCGAATTTCCCTATGCGTAAGGAGAAAAATCTATTGTTATGTGACAAGAATGACTTATAATTTAAAAGTTATTTATTTATTTTTAAAAAGAAAAACTTTATTCGATTCTAAATCACTTCAATAGTCACGCATGTTAGTTTTTTTCCTTTTACAGTTAAAAATGAGTCAGAAAGTTTCAGTCGTCGAACAAGTAATTTGAGAACTTCCTTAACCTCCTCAACCCTGAGCCAAATATTACGAGGGACCAGAAAACCAGTCTAAAATTGCAATACAACATCTCCAAAAGTGCATCATTCGATATGTCGATACTTCTGATATGCATGCATTTATTAAAAAGGTATAGAAGTAATTTCAACAACTCTAAAAGCATTTAAATGAATTTAAATAGTGTTATTTAGTGACTCCTCTATGCGACATCAGAATTGATGAAATTATATTATATTTCCAATGATTCCGTTATGATAAGTTCATTATTTCTATCACTAATATTACACAAACTATTGTTTACTAGATACATTAACAAATAAATCCAGTTCCGAGATGGGTCGACTCTGTAGAAAATGAATGTAAGCCTGATTCCGGCCGATGAGAGTCTAATGAAAAAATCGGGCTTTGACACGATGTAACTGTTTTATGCCAATTTCTACACTAGACATGTTATATTTCTGTATTGATATTGTCAAATTAGCATCGGCTCATGCAGTTCATTTATACTTATTCTCACGAAAGTCATATTCATTGAAAATGGTTCATATTTTATCGACTTCGCTTTAATTTTTATATCGGACTGGCCGGACCACTAAATTTTTTTAACGGCCCGTCCGATCCGTTTATTTTGTTTATCTCCCCAGCTCGTTACAGAGTCAACGTGTGTCTAATAAAAATTAGTGTTATTGTATGGCGGCCGAATAACAAGATGTATATAGACCCGGAGAAGAGGGGAGATTCTTTTTGTAGGGATTTTTTCTTTTTTTTATTAGAGAACTAAACCCGTATTTACGCAATGTTATATAATGTTCCAAGAAAACAACGAAAAACTTCGAAGGATTAGACCGACGTGCAAGATTGAGTTTGAACCCAGATCTTGACCCAGCCGCCTTACCAGCTTTCAAGGCAGAACCTCTCCGACAGTCTTTGAGTGTCTAATAGAAATTATTGAGCAAAATTACCATAGATCATGATAAAATATTAGAGAATAAATATTTACCGCATTTAATTGCCTTATTTATAAATTCATTTATCAAATAATAATAATTTTAACAACCTTAAGAACCAACCACAAATGATGTCATTCTTGAAGGGAAGGAGGGGCTTCATGAAATTGTGACAGTTCGTGTCAAGGGGATGTGAGGGAGTAAGAAGAAATGTGACACCACACATTTTCTTTGAAATAAAAATATTAAAAATCAGATTAAATTAAATTATGAAGTTATTTTAAAATTATAGTATTTTGTGTTCTTAAAATGAAGAGAAGATTTTAAAGGATAATATGTTAAACTCTATTTCAAATTCCAAAATAATACTGTTTTCAATGGGTCTTTCATATATTGCTCTTTTATTTCTATTCTATATTAAACCTGTTTTTTGTTGTAAACTTAACATTTTTTTCATACGAAATAAGTGCACGAATAATTTTTATTGACATGTTCACAAATGTCATTACAACAAATAGATAATATTAAAAAATAAGGTTTTAAATATGATCTATAATGCAGTGCTTTGTTTCTTAATTGCAAATATATGAGGGGGGGGGGTAAAATGAAGTGTGACATTTTGTGAGAAAAGGAGGAAGGGGAGTCAAAAATATGGAAAAAACGCCTGAGATCATTTATGGACAGCCCCTGAGAGGGCGCGTTTTTTATGCAACTTAATTTTAATTAAGATATTTCAATCAGAATTTTTGAACAAAATTTTATAACTTCGTTGAAAAAAAGTTGCAAAACTAAATTACCATAATTTCAACTAAATTTTCTTTAAAAATCTAGATTTAATTCAAGATTACAGAAAACCAATTATTTATCCCTTAAAAAGTTAACAGATAACCTATTACCTATTTTGAATCACCCGGTGTAGTTATTGTAGAGTGGATAGTTTTAGTAAGGAAAGATCGAAATAGTTTTTTAAGGACAAAACCGAATTTCAGTCATCTTCCTATTTTAGGCCGAAAACGAAAACGAAAATGCCCCAAAAATTTTTAAGTAATTAATACATACATAAATATACATATTTATTAAATAAGTATGAAAATTTATGAAGTATACATATTAATTTATTAAGTATGTATATTTGTTGAATATGCATAATTATTAATTGACTAACTATACGCATGGCCCAAGGAAGCTTGTCTGGGCCTTAGAACCAAAATTTTTATTTCCATTTAAAATAAAACATAATGAATTCATCAACGACACAAAATGATTATCTAGCTATACGAATTTTATTTAATTGAAAAGTATTATAGTTTTAGATATACACACCTTATCTTTTATGATGGTTTGTGAAAATGATTAATCATCTGTTGTACTAGAACTTTCTCAGAAAGTATTCGAAAGACTTCTTCGGTAGCAAACTAAAAAATTTCTGCTACTGTTAAGTCTGCAGTTTTTAATAAGCAGTGAAAAAGTTTAGTGATATATTCGTTGCATTGCTGGCTTTATAATTTATACTCATGACTTGAGTCAGCGATGACTGATAATTATAAACTACGAAGTTCATAGCAACAGATAGTCTCATCTGAGCCGATACAGCTCAAATCAATGGGTAATGCTGAAAAATTCCAAAGGGAGCAAAGAAATTTTAGGATAAGAATACTGATAATTTCGGTTGAATTTCGGTCCGGCCAAAACTTCAGCAATATTTTTGTTGAAAACGATTTTTTGGCTAAACGATTTTTCGGCGAAACTC
Source organism: Maratus speculifer (assembly GCA_964019185.1). Lineage (NCBI taxonomy): Eukaryota > Metazoa > Arthropoda > Arachnida > Araneae > Salticidae > Maratus > Maratus speculifer. Next base: position 23,459,306 of record OZ025289.1, on the reverse strand, counting down.
AAACCGGCCGCTCTTTTGGACCGAAAACAAAACCGAATTTTCGATAGATCTCTAATAGATAATACAATAAGAACCCCAAGATAAATACTTCTTGGTTCAGCCTCTAAAAGTTTGGTGCTGCCATCTATTATCAATAAATAGAACATATTGAATTCAACGTTATGTTACTATGTTTTCTGATAGATTCGTACGAAATTTTAATGGTCTTTAAAAAAGTTGCAATATTAGGCTTAATCCCAAATTAAAATTAAAAACAAGTAAATACAACTCTTTAAAAAACTTCAAACCTCTGAATAGAGATCAACATCAGGTTTTTGAAAAATGATCTTGACATTGAAACAATTTACAATTCGTAGTTCTAGAAAAAAAGACCGTTGTTTCATTTTTCATGCACCTCCCCCCCACCCCCCCACCCCAACCCCACTAGAAACATCGCAGGAAATTCATAAAGTCTAAAGCATCATAACTCGGTAAGATTTGGTCCTACAAAAATGAAACTTTCATTGTCTTCTTGTTACAACCTGGAGAAAGTTTTTTCTAAATAAAAATATTAGCAAAATACGCTGCTATCTGCATGTATAATTTTTGAAATAGTCCAAATGATATTATTGCGTCTTTGAAATGGATGTGTAATTAGTTAATTTATAAATATTTCGTAAAATTCCACAATAATCTTAATTTAAAACGGAATTAGAATTTTTCCCGCTCATTTCATCGTTTTAAATTTTGATTTTTTTTTTTCTTTTAACTTTTAGAGAGCATTTGTATTTTAAAGGTAACCGCAATGCTAAATTTGAAATTTCTATTCCCTTCAGTATCACAAAAATCGTAATTTAGAACGTTTTTTTCTCCGGCAACCATTATTTTTTTTTATTTTTCTTCCTTTATTTATTTATTTATTTATTTATTTGTTTGTTTTAACTGTTTTATGCATGCATTCGAGTCTTAAAGGTAGCAGACATATCAAATTTAAAATTTTTATTCTTAATAGTTCCATAGAAATCGTAATTAAAAACGTTTTCAAAACTCCTTTTGCCCATATCGTAATACTAATAATATATATTCTACAATAAAAAATAAGAATCTATATTATAAATAAATATATTTCTTATAAGACGTTGTATAAAAACACTTAAAATACATTTAAAAATTTTATTTACATGTTTCAACTCTTATTAATCGAGTTTTATTAATTGACTCGATTAATAAGAGTTGAAACATGTAAATAAAATTTTTTTGCTCAAAACAATTAAAGGATATTTGAAGTTTTATATAAAATAAAGATATAAACGAATTTTTTTTTTTGCCGAAAATAGAAGAAGAGAATCACAAATGCAAATTTTTCTGTTTTTCAAACTGTGGAGTATGCGAATTTTGAGTTCGACGTCAAAAACGTCGCTTCAGTGGCAGCGAATGAAATTTGACTTTCAACTGGATAAAAGAGAATGAAGACAAGGATGATCGGCATTCAGTGATTGCTTTGTTTCGATGAGTACGATGTCTCAGCGAAGTCATTTGACAGATTCAGAAGCTTGGAGAATTGTTGGTAGGTTAGAAGGGGGCCAAACTCAAGCCGAAGTAGCGCAAGCCATTGGAGTGTCACAAAGTGTCATTTCCAGGATCTGGAACCGATTTTTGGAGAGTAGATGTGCAGGCCGAAGACCAGGGCAAGGTCGTAGACGGGCAACAGCGCCCAATGAAGATCGGTATTGGCGTTAACAGCTCGGAGACACCGAAACATGAACGCTACTCTTCTCCAACAACACCTTCGCTCGGCTACAGGCACCACGATTTCAACTCAAACTGTCCGAAACTGGCTCCATGCTGTAGGTCTGTATGCTCGCCGACCGATGGTATGTGTTAGATTAACATCAAGGCATCGTCGCGGCCGCAGTTAGTGGGCAACCGAGCATGTCAACTGGAGGAGAAATGAATGGAGCAATATTCTGTTTTCTGACGAGTCCCGTTTTTCTGTGCATCCGGATAATAGGCGTATTTTCATCTGGAGGGACCGTGGCAGTAGGAATAATTCTGCGTTCGTGCACGAAAGTGTCAGATTTGGCGGTGGAGGAGTGTTGGTGTATGGTGGCATCTCCATTGACGGGCGCACTGACCTCTACATCATTCGAGATGGAGCTCTGACTGGTCACCGATATAGGGATGAGATCCTCAGACCTATTGTAGTCCCTTACGCTGCAGCAATCGGAGATAACTTCATTTTAATGGACGATAACTGCAGGCCACATCGTGCAAACCTGGTGGAGGATTTCCTTTTCGAGGAAGGAATCGTTCGAATGGAATGGCCAGCGTGTTCTCCAGACATGCATCCAATCTAGCACGTTTGGGACGCTCTAGGAAGACGAGTTTCTGGCCGCCAACAACCCCCACAAACTCTCCAAGAACTGGAAAGAGCTCTTCTGGAAGAGTGGGGCAGAATACCCCTACTCGTCCTTAATAGCCTCATTGAGTCCATGCCTCAAAGGTGTTCAACGTTGCTGGACGCCCGTGGAAACCATACCCCCTACTGAAAATGACTTTCTTTGAAGAAAACACCTTTTCTTATTCATTCTTTCTTATTGTGTTTTTTTTCCTTTTGTACACAAATGCGCAATAAAATGCATTTTTTTTCTGCCAAACATGTGTAATTTATTCTCATATAACCTACTATGTCTGTCGACCATGTATCAATCAGCTAAAAAGTTTCCCAGATACAAAATCCACCTAAAACTGCAATATCCTTTAATTGTTTTGAGCAGTGTATTTTAAGTGTTTTTATACAACGTCTTATAAGCAATATATTTATTTGTAATACAGATTCTTATTTTTTATTGTAGAATATATATTATTAATATTACGATATAGTTATTAATGGACGTAATCAAGACTTACTAGTGTTATTTTACACATTGATATCCTTTTGCCCATTTCATCCTTTTAAATTTTAAATTTAGAAACCATTCTTAGGAAGCATTTGCGTCTTAAAAGTAACCACTCTGCCAAATTTCCAAATTTCTACTTTGCAGTCTCTTCAGTATGAGAGACATCGTAATTTAGAACTTTTTCTTTCTGCTAAGTTTACATTAAAAAGAAGAAAAAACTAGTCGTTGGGGGCCACCTTAATACTTACCCGTCATGGATATGTACACTATAATATATGAAAATAAAACATGTGTAAACTATTCATAAAATGCAGCGCCATTCCAAAACAAAATTTAAACGTATATTTAAATATTTTTAATAGAGATAGTAATGCTCTATTAATGAATAGTTGATGAGCCCATTTCGACAACTTATATAAAACGCCAAACTACTCAAGTAGTGCCGAATAGCGAAAAAGAAACATTCTTATAGCTCCAAAAACAATAATTATATTGCTAACAGTTTACTGCGTTGGATTAAGCGTCTCATTTACAATTAAAATATATCTCTGATTTGAAATTTGAAAGAAATACAGGGTCATGAAAAATCGAAGAATGCGGAAAACAAGATTACAAATATCTCGACAACTAATAATCTGATTGACTTCGTTCTTTATGCAAAATTTATGTTATTTTATTGCCTTTTACGTTCATTCCTTAAAATAAAAAAAATCGAAAACTTTTATATACCTTTCTTCAGAGCGATTTTTTCGAGAGTCCCAAAAAATGTCCGGATAATCGAGGTTACTGATATTCAATAGGCTTCGCCCCATTCTCACATACTAAGTACATGCAAAATTGCAAGTCTCTATCTCAATTTCTTCGTTAGACAGAGCGTTTAAAGACAGACAGAAAAACAGACAAACACACAGATAGACGGATTTTTTTTTAAATATGTTTTTCGGAATCACCAGTGTCTAAAACGTGTAAATCCGTCAAAAAAAGGCCCCGCCAGTGGCCGAGAGGTGCTGACCTCAAACTGGTAGACGGTAGGTGCTGGGTTCGAACCCAATCGCGACCGTCGGCCTAACCGTTCGGAGTTTTCCGTGGTTTTCTTCGAACCTTGCGTAAATACGGGTTAGGTTCCCTTAGAAAGACCCCCACGGAGGGCACCCCACCCCTTAGGGCCTATGTTCCACAGCGTAGATAATTGGCCGACATACATACAAACAAACAAACCGTCAAAAAAAGTTTTTCGATTTTCAAAACGTTTCCAGTACTTACCCTATACTACGTATAAAGGGTAAGTAAAATCTTGGCGAGCATTTGCGTTTTGAGAGTAACCATATTCCTAGCACTTTTAGTATAGTATCACAAAAATCATTATTTAGAAAAAAAAAAAAATTCTTTTTCCTGCATCCTTTTAAGTTTCGAATTTTTTAAAAAGCTGTTCTGTGCATGCATACTATTAGCGTCGAACAGTAGCAGCCATGTGAAATTTAAAAGTTTTACCCTTAACAGTTCCATAGAAATCGCAATTTAAAAGTAAGTTTCAAAGCTCTTTTCGCGAATTTTATTCTTTTAAATTTTGAATTTCTCCACAAATCATACTTTCCAAGCATCTACTTATTGAAAGTAACCGCCATGCCACATTTCTAGTTTGTAGTCCCTTCAGTATTAGAAAAAGCATCCATCTCCAATTTCAAATTTCTATCCCTAACGATTGAATATTAATCGCATAATTTAGAACGCTTTTTGCTCTTTTTCCTTTTCACTCATTTTTAAATTTCGAATTTTTTATAAACCATTTTTAGAAAGCACTTACATCTTAAAAGTAAATGTTATGTTAAATTTCACTTTCCTAGCCTCTTCTATACCACAAAAATCACAATTTTAGGAGGTTTTTCGTTATGGCATCTACCTAATACTACCTATGTGGCAGCAGAAGTTGTCACCGTCAACTTGCTACCATTACTTATAAAATTATTTCCAAAAATTACCCACTACAAACGAATAAACTTTACTCCTTTTTAACATATTAGTGTAGATAACGCCTAAGAACTACATGAAAACTTTAATTTCGTAACTTTTACAAAAATAACTATTTTTTGCGTAAACCGATTTACATTTGATGGAGTTTGGAAAACAGCATGTTTAACAATTTTGCAATTGGAACTGTGCCTGAAAAATAAATAAATAAATAAATAAATAAAGTGGGAATTAGCTGTTAAACAACGATAAATGAGGACACTCTGCATGCCATATAAAATAATGTATCCCAATTCAGCTTATATCGCTAATAAGTGAAGATTCAAATTAACTTTTTACTTCATAATTTAAAAAAATATATTTTTTGTTTTATAAAACATTAGTAATAACTTTAAAATATCAAGATTCAGTTATAAAATTTAGCTTGCAAGTGATAACGAACATGTCAAGATGCAGAGAAGAGTTGGTGGGGAGGTATTTTAGCATTTTGCCAAAACGTTTCTCCTTAAAAAAAAAAAAAAAAAAAAAAAAAAAACCTTTTTTCCTTATTTTAATTGTTATTATTTTTGCATCTATTTATTTTGCAAAAAAAAAGAAAGAAAGAAAGAAAAAGAAAAAAAATGACCACGCATAAACTATAAGAAAATCTTACCCCGATAGTATTGGATGAAATTTTGAGTTGTTGTAGTCTATGTAATGCAGATCCAATGTCTTAATGTGCACAATCTTAAAAAAGAATGGCTAATTTGAATATTATAATCCTCGGGATATTTTAATTCAGATTAGATAGCTGCTAACCCCCCCCCCCCCAACAAAAAAATAAATAAGTAAAGTTAAATAAAATAAAATAAAATAAAAAATAAATAAATAAACATTACTTGAATCAGAAAAAATACTCGACGAAGTTTTCCCATATTGTTCTCAATTTGCTTTTGTCATTCAATAAAATATGCATGTTAATTTGAATTAAAGAAATATATTTACATCATAATGTTATAGCGCCAAACTTCATTTTTTAATCAAATAAAATTAGAAATTTTATTTAATATTAAAGCTAATTAAGAACAATAGGTAAAATTTTTTGTTGAGTAACTTTTCTGGAAATCCGAATAACATTACGATCAATAAGGCAGTATTTTCAGTTCGCTATTAATACAAATTAAAATTCTACAATTTCAGTAAACCTGTCGTCAGGTGACAACAATCGTTTCGAATACAGTAATTTATCAAAAAATAGAAAACATCGTTCTTTTTTAAACCGCGTCAAACTTCTAAGTATTATGCTTTTTATATTTAAAAAGTAATCGGAAATGTGTCAGGAAGTTTCACGTTTTAAGCAGGAAAATTTGAAAATTATTTTAACAATTTTTTTTGCAAATCTTAATATAAAAAAAGCACATGCGACAAAATGCATGTGTTAGTGTTTTTCTTTTAAAAACTTATTAATTTTTAGTCTCTTTTCACAAAAGCAACTTACCAATCGAAATGCAGTCATTCAAAAAACACTTTATACATTTTAACTACAAAATTGTCACCAAAAAATAACCATTTGAATCTTAATGAATTTCCTTTTAAACTTATATTGAAAAATAATCTTACAGAATCGTCATCATATCGAGATAGTAATAAACTTTTTTGAAAAATTGAAATGGTAACTAAAATGCTTCATTGCGAACATCTAATTTTTAAATGATAATATTTAAATCTAAAAACTCATATTAGCCAAGGTTCAAACTGTCTCCAAGTTCCTATGATTAGTTCAGAGGTATTGAATATTAAAAAATGGGTTTACTTGGAGAATTGTCTGAGAAATGACAACCGTTCCTTTAAAATTCAAATTTTATACACATTTTAATGGAATATTTTGACATGAAAATATATTATTATATGTTATGAAAATAATGAATAAATAGTTTTAATATTCTAATAAACAAATAAGGCCTCTGTTATATTTATTTTTCCTCTTAAGTTATTCTTTTATCAATAATTATTAAATCCCTCAAATCGTCGCTTTAAATGTTTTAATGAAAAGTCTTTTAATTTGAATCCAATTCATTCTACAATTATTTTGTGTCTACAGTTATTTCCTGATAAATGCTCCTGCTTGTGTGATACTTAAATATGCTGACACACACCCATAAATTAATAAATAACGTTGAATCAAGTGCAGAAAAGTAATTTTTAAAATCTATGCGCAATAAATTTAAAATTTAAGGTAAATTCCAAAAAGGCAACTTTATGACATAAGTTTTAATTTGTTTTTGTTCGGAAAAGCATGAAACTTGCAGGAGTTTTTGTTCAGAAACTATCTTATCGAATTGTTTTTTTTTGGGGGGGGGGGGGGAGGCAAACACAACAGATCTTTCGAGAAAAGAGTTTCAAAGTGGGTGTTAGGAACCATATTTACACGCGAAAGAAGAATAATTATTTAAACAAGGATAAGGAACGTGTTTTTCACGTGACCAAAATCGCTTGTAACTCAGTAGGTAATTTATTTATCAAAGAATGGAGAATTCATCTCGATTCCAAATCGCTTCCATAGAAAGACCTTCCAATTTTATACATTTCTGTTAAAAGTTTTTCTAAGTATTTAAATGTTTCAAAACGTTTTACGCTTATTAAGCAGAGCAGTTGAGAACAGCCTTTAAGAGAATTTATTCTATAAAGTTTTCATCCAGTTTGTAACTTTTTACGAGTTCAACTTTCTAATGCAATTCCTCTGTTTTAATTATCTCCTAACAGACCAATATTTATACTATCTTTCTGAAAGTATTAATGCTTTATATCAATATAAAAAGTAGATCAGAATCTCTTTTTGAAAAATTAATCATTCCTTTTCTCCGAAAAAGATATTTAATTGTATTGTATTTTAAATACGAGAAAAGCGATCATTATTGGGAAAACCTGTTTTCCTAGCACGGGTGACTAAGTTGTGAAGATTAAACTACTTTACGGGGATAGAGGAATATTTCAACTTTTTCAACGAAATGTGTGTTTTAGATTTTAGAGAGATCTCGATCTTTCAAAAATTAACAAAAAGTTTAGATAAATAGATTTTTTTATTTATTGCTAAGTATAAATAACAGATTTTTTTTTTTTTTTTTTTTATAGATTTTAGATACAAATTAAAGTACTCTCTTTAGACTGATATACAGGTTTAAGTCTTTACACGGAAAAATACAAATATATAATACTATACCAAATGCATGTATATTTTTTTAAATATTTAGAAAGTATGTTATAATGACTGATTATATACAAAAGTCTTCAAAATGCAACATACTTTCTTCCTTCATTCATTCTTTTCTTTTCTTTTCTTCTCTCTCTCTCTCTCTCTCTCTCTCTCTCTTTTTTTTTTTTTTTTAAGAATGTTTTTCTAATAGGTAGTAGAGTTATTTTCGCAAATTACCTTTTTCCTTATTGATTAATCAGGATAATATAAACATATAAATTATATTAATATGTTTACATATTTTAAAGATAAGATCAATTTAATATAATTTAAGGGGGCGCAAAACCTTTGAATTTGTCGAAACGATCAAAAGCATCACATTTTACGAAGTACAAAATACAAACAATAGACAATTAAGATCTTTTATTTGCTTTCTGTCTAAAGTATATATATTCTCACCTCGAAACTACCCCAATAATGTAAAAATGAAAAAAAAAAAAAAATCTAAAAAACTAGCAATCTAAAGGGCATATTTAGATGCACAGATTATTTGCCCGTTATTGAGGCATAAAGTTTTAAAATTAGCAAAATAAAACATCTAGCGTTAAGAAGGGAAGGCTTCTCGTCAGTCAGCGAGCGAAACAGTTCATGGTGCACTGTAAAAAATTTGACAATTTTACTTTGCTGCATCGCCACTCCACCGCTTTTATAGAAAACGACTACTTCAGCTACTTCGACTACTTTTTTGCTTCATTTTGGAAACAACGGATTGTGTCCTTTTTCTATAGAAGATTACTTTCAGAATTTTCAAGCTATGATTTTGAGACTTTCACAAAAGTTGCTCTATATATTTAGCTAACATAATATGCAAATGAAATTTTGATATCGTTGACGCATGCGCAGTAAAAAATTACTTAGTAAACCTACTCATTTTTCATACAATTTTTATTATTTTTTATATCTGATTACAGGGTATTGTGTTCAATGTTGTTTGTCATATTTTCAGAAAAAAGTATTATTTTATATTAAGAACTCTGAAAATTATAAGGAAAAAACTTGGAAAAATTTGGGACCATTTTTATAAAAACCTTAATTACTCTGCGGGTATTCATGCTATTTGCATAAAAATGAACACAGTATGTTACAATAAGACACCCAATCATAATCGAGAGTTTGTGCGCTTTTGCTACATTAGTTTTGGCAGGGTTATTCAAAAGATATTCATTCTTTTTTAATTTGTTGACGGTCCCCTATGGAGTTTCGGGGAAAAATCTTCACAGAGATGAAGACTTATACTATTATATTTATACACTAAGAGTTTTGAGATGATTCCTCATGTATTTTTCTAGATATGTAACAAAATGTCTAAAATCGCAAGTGAACGATAATCAATGGCCAGGTAGTGTAATCAATTATAATAATATGTGTAATGGTTTTGAAAATATTAATTTTCAAATTCCAGTTATTCATTTGTGCTAGCGCATATCACGATAACGCGGAGATGAGAGGGCAAATATTTATACGTGAGCAAATGTATTTCAACATACTCTTTCAATTGCTGCCTACTTAGATTTTTTTCTTCTTACACTAAGGTGTAATTTCCTAGTTAGCTATATTATGTAGAAAAATAAATGTTGTAAATATAAAACTAATATTTATATTTTAAATTTAAAAATTCATCTCACTAATGCGTGAATTAAAATCATTAAGTGCTACGCACATGATTAAACTCTAAATTATGCATATAGAACCTACTATTTTGTACAAAATAGAATCACGACATTCCTACAGCCCCACCAGTGGCTGAGAGGTTCTGTCTTCGAAACTGGTAGACGGTATGAGGTGGGTTCGTACCCAATCGCGGCCGTCAGCCTAATCGTTTGGAGTTTTCCGTGGTTTTCTTCGAACCTTGGATTTCCTTTCGTAAATACGGGTTAGGTTCCCTTAGAAACACCCACGGCACCCCCTATATAGGGCCTATATCCCACGTGTTCATAAATTCCCGTCATAAACACAGCCTACAAGCCTACAACCAACCATAATGCAACTCTGAATTAAAACAAAAATATGTATAAAAAGTATCGCTTAAAATTTTAGCACAAAATATGAAAACTTAAAAAAAAGTCAAGTTTTTTAAGTACAAAAAATAAATAATCAAATATATATGCGATTTTTTTAAAAAAATAGATTAAAAAAATCGCATGATTGGTTATTTTTTTAAAGTCTCATATAATTTGAAAGTAACCGTGCCCGCAAATTCCCAATTTACTAATCTGACAAAACGTGTTTTAAAATTCCACTATCAACGGACTTTCAATTTTACTCTCCGTCTATAAATGATTCTGACTCAAGAAATATAATGCAGATTTTTGAACGTTTTTCTTTCTCTCTCTCTCTCTCTTTTTTTTTTTTTTTTTATTTTCTTTTGGATATTGTTGAGAAATTTTAAAACATTCACAAAATCTGAAAATTGATTTTTCGGAAGATCAACGGTCCTGTTTTCTCTTAATATTATTTATATAATTTAATTTAATATGCAGTCGAACTCCCCTTTAACGAAATTTTCTGCTGAACTTCGACTTTGAAGGTCATTAGCATGTACATTAATCTCCGTACTGTCAAAAATAATGCATAACGAAGTTTATTCCATTTTCATGCATGTACGTACAACATTTCAATGAATAGGTTGCTGTTGCGACGGTTTGGTTTATTTTTGTCGTCCGATTATCTACGCTAGGGATATAGGACCAGGGAGGGGTGCCCTTCGTGGGGGTCTTTCTAAGGGAACCTAACCCGTATTTACGCAAGGTTCGAAGAAAACCACGAAAACTCCGAACGGTTAGGCCGACAGCCGCGATTGGATTCGAACCCAGCACCTGCCGTCTACTAGTTGAGAGGTCCGAACCTCTCGGCCACTGTTGGGGCCGCTGTTGCGACGGATAGATGAAATTATTTCAGTTGATTGTATGAAAGTGAAATTATTTATATATTTAATCATTTCCATTTAAAAGAAGAAATCCTCCGGTGAAAGAAGGGGATTTTAGTTTTAGGAAAATATTACAGATGACATTTACAATAATACGTAAATTTTTATGAACAGTGTATGTTTTATAAGATGCCTGTATAAAGTAATATTATTTTTTTTTACTTAAGTTAAGGATTTGGAATCGTGAGAAAAAAAAAAAAGAAAAGAAAAAAAGAAAACGTGCGCTAAGCCTCCGTTTTTATTTATCATTCTTCATTATATGTTTTTTATTTATTTATTTTTTTAAGACATTTTAATTAAATTTTTCTCCTATGGTTATATTGCATTCAAAAACATTTACTGTCCAAATGAAAATTTTTTTACCAGTATTTCCAGTTTGTGTATTTTTTTTTCTTTTTATGTATATATATTTTACTATACAATTTTGCAGAATTTGAATTGACTTCTTTTTAACGAACTTTCTTCATAACGAGGTGTTTTACGTGTAACATTGAGACTTCGTGAAATAAAAGTTACACTGTATAACTATTTAATATAATTTTACTGATCCCCTTGCACTTAATTTAAATTTTTATCGACTACATAAATATATTTCATCGCAGTGGCGTAGCTAAGGGGGGGCAAGGGGGGCGTCCGCCCCGGGCGCCGAGGCCTAGGGGCGCCAAATTGAGAGAAATTGTTATATATGTATATTGGGGTGGGGGCGCAAAATTTCTTGCTGGCCCCGGGCGCCAAAAAACATAGCTACGCCACTGTTTCATCGATAGGTTTAATAAGGTTTTTTTTTTTTTTTTTCAATTCTTTTTCACATTGAACTTTTTTTAAGAAACTCTAGTGCAATCGCCGCTTGGATATTTTTACAGTTTTTACCGTTACGATTTACACTGTGAATCTATGCAAATTTAAAAAATATTAGTGGAATAACTTATACAAACACTCATCAAGAGCTTTTATTTTAATTTTTATTGTTATTATTTATTTTTATTTATATTTATTTTATTTTTTCATTTTGTTTTATGATTATATTTATGAGGTACAATGCACATATTCTTTTCAGATTGTTTGCTTTATGATTAATGATGTAATTCTTCAAAGCGAGCGAAGAAACTAAATTACTTATTACGTAGTTTTAAGGTAAAATTACCCTATAATTGAAATATGTAAAAATTGGGTTTTATTATTCAAAATATTAAAATTTGGCACAGTGTTTATTTCTAGAAGATCCCATAAGAAAATTTCCCTGCTTTGGTAGAAAAAGTTTTATTCAGCGATTTTACTCTAGAATTAGAGTAATGACATTGTTCGAATTCTTCCCCTTCTTTATGTAAGATTTTTTTTTTAGATAATTTTTATTATTTTAGTTTTAGCTTCAAATACTGTTTTAAACATATTTTTTTTCTTTCCCATTTTACAAAAATGCATTAAAAACAGTTTATGAAACAACAAATTTATTTATTTCATTACAATTTTTCAAGATTGAAATTAAATATCAAAATGTAAGTTAATAGTTAATGTAATTAGGATAAATTTATTACATATAATTTCTGTTATAATATTACTTGTATTTTTCACTTCAGATGCATTTTTAAAAGATTTTTTTTATTAAATCTTATTTTTAAAAAACTTTCATGTTTTCCTTTTTTTTTTTTTAGATTACATCCATATTTAAAAACTACAGCTGCAAATATCCTCTAAAATCCGTATCGTTAATAAAATGGCAATTGATATCTTGAAAAGATTATGTAAAATTATTTCACGTAAATATCGAATTTCTGAAAACGGTCATGTAAAATTGATTTTACCCAAGTATCAAATTTCTAGAATTTTTAATTTGAGTAATTTGCTTATAATATTTCTTTCTTTCTTCTTTTCTTTTTCTTTCTTCTTTTCTTTTTCTTTTTCTTATTTTACTATTTAAGAGGGAAAATATGCTTGTAAGGAAACTTATTTTCCCCAAGGTTTAAATTTCTGCAGTTTTTAGCTCACAGGCTATCATAGCCTGAGAGCTTATGTGCCCGTCCGTTCTGTATGTTCGTTCGTGCGTAACGCGATAACTCGTGATAAAAATATCCGATCCATTTGAAATTTTGTATGTAGGTATATCCTGACAAGAAGCTTCCCTGATTAGTTTTTGGAGTTCATTCGATATGTATAAGAGGGGAAACGGGGGGATCATGCCCCTCCCCTTAGTTGATATAAATGGGATTTTCATGCAGAATTAAGTTTTCGTTCAAAATTTAGATTAGGATCATTCTGATGAGGCGATTCCGTGATTGGTATTAGGTGTTCATTGAATAAGTATAAATAGGGGGAACAGGGGTTCTAATGCCCCCCCCCCTTAATTTATATAAATGGGTTTTTCAAGCAGAATTTTCGGATTTCGTTCAAATCTCTGAATAGTTTTGGAAGTTTAATGTTTAAGTATAAAAGAGGGGGATAACTCCTTTTAAATTATATAAATGCTAAATGGGTTTTTATTAAGAATAATCTCATTTGCTCTGAATTTTGGATATAGATTTTTTATATGATAAAGCATGTCTTTGATAGTACAGGAGGTTCAATGATTAAGTATAAAAAAAGAGGAAAGGGGAGAGCTGTTTCCCCTTCTTAATTTTTTTTCGAACGGAATTAACTCTTGAAAATATAAGGCTTTGATGTACAATTAGTATTTGTAGCCTGTGAGCTCAATGCCATCAGGTTAACTGGGCAATATTCTTTATTAATTTGAGCAATCCACGTATAATAATTCTTTCCTTTTCTTACTCTATTATTTAAACCAAAAAATATGCTTATTCGGAAAAAATACATATATACATAATTTTTCCAAATAGCGTTTTATGTTTATATATATATATATATATATATATATAACTGTTTTTAGTAATATGATTGTAAAAATACTGGTTTCATTGGTTTATTTTATGGTATTGTCTGAATAACTTTGGATGTACTATTTATAAAAATATTTATATATATATGTATATATATATATATTAGTTAATACACTGAAAAAAAAACTGTGAAGTTACTAGACTTTTTATAAGAAACTGAGATTCCTAAGTTTTTATGTAATGTTAACAGCAAAAATTGGTCTAACAGAATCGGTCACATGATTTTTTTATCCGTTACATGAAAAGTTCTAGAAATCTCTGTTTCTTAGAAAAAGTCTAATAAATTTACAGATTTTTTTTTTTTTTTTTTTTTACAATATGTAAGAAGTATATAAAGTAATATAATTTCTATAATAATTGCTCAAAATTTTCTACAGTTTTCTTCAAATATTTCATCTTTAAAGAAGTGAGGTTTAGAATAGATTCTGTCTCAGGTGGGGTATTTTCGTCGGAATCGTGCCAGATTTTACCCGAAACTGATCCATTTTACTGTTCGTGTCTTTTAATATTTCGAGTTCAGATCAGTTTCGGGTTTTTCAAACTGAATTCAGGTTGACCCGATTTAAAAAAAAAAAGCCCTAACACATTTTTTTAACTCTATATATTTGAATACTAATGAGTATATAATGAGTATTCATTTTTATTACAAAAAAGATAAAATTGATGGAGTTGTAATGTGAGACAACTCTTTTAACAATCGTATTTAAAGGAGGTGGGTCAATAAGGGCCATTTTTCTCCCATCAGCACCTAGACGTGACATATATTTTTTTCATTAGTATACCTCATAACAAGTAAGAAAATAATAATATCTTGAATGAAAGTTTAATAAATGATGGGAAAATAAAATATAGATTTAAGTAAATATTATGTGTATTAATGAGCATAAACACAATTTTCATTAGTTTTAATCCCTATAATCAATAGTAAATGCAACAAAATGCGTAAAATTAAGATAAATGGAGCTTACTAAGATTATTATTTCAAGACATGAAATATCGGAAATAATAAATAACAAATAATAACAATAACAATAATAATACAGTTTCAGACTTTTTGGACAATGTGTTTAGATTATTTTCGTTATTGATTGCTTCACCAGAATCGCTAATGGACCATCCAGCGGCCGCGTCTTGTACAGTATATGAACATATTCGATATTTGGTTTTTTAATTTTGATTGAGCGATAGTACATTACAGTAGTAGTGTAAGACAGAAACCATAATATGAAAACAACAAGCACCCAGCACTCTACGACACTTTTGCGTAATTTACACTGACAGTACCATTATGTTATAATGTTTAGCTGCGTTTTTATCCAAATATTATAGGTTTTAGAAATTGTGCGCTGAAAAATCAAATTTTGTTTACGAGAGCTGTCGCTTAGCATCATCTGTTGAAAACTATTGCTGCTTAATTAAAAATCTTGGCATTTCATGTTCAATATCAATTTCGTGCAGAAGTTTCAAACAATCCCGGTAAAATCTATCAATACTCTCAACATCATTTGGCTTCAGCCACTTTCTGATATTATATGAATATTTTTTTAATGTGTTTGTAAATATGTTAGCGTAATTGTTCTTTGTTTCCGCGAAGTAAGGAACGAAGACATCGAAGTAATTTGAAAATGTAATTTGAAGTAATGACGAATACCATATGCTTAACAAAAGGCCTTCCTTTGTATAGCCAGAAGGAATGTCTCTGAAAGGAATAGTTCACACATTTTCAGATATAAATGTACGTGCTATCGAAAGCAATTACCGTATCATTGTTGTCATCCGGAATAAACAATCTTCCTGCTGAAGACCTCGTATATTTTTCAATAACTTGTGTTCTGGTGATGTGTTCCTTCTACGGTGTTTTAGAACAACGTTCTCAATCAAAGCCTGGTTTTCATATTTTGCAGAAGAAATTATTATTTTTCTTATATTAAATAATGTAGACAGAACACCACAAAAGAGACAAGTTCTAAGTTTTACAAGTAACATTGCAAAGTAAGTACGAGATGACCTCTTTATTGAGGAATGTATTTTGGACTTTCCAAGTTTAAAGATATAGTTAAAATCAGACATAAATATGCCCATTAGAATATAATAATAGATTTCGGAAAAGTCGGAAAATTTTCGTCCCAGTGTATAAAAATCGAGGCCTTCTTTGCTACATTTCTGATATTGGTTTAAATATTTTCATGCATCGCATTTCTTACACGATGTATTTTCACTTACAGGTCTTAAATCTTGCAGAGTCAATTTACCGATCAAGTAATATGAGTTTTACATCATCGTTTTCCCGACAAAATATAGATATTAGTTTCTATAAAGGCTTGAATTTCAATAGCTTTTGCTACAATTACGAGGCAGTTCTTACCTTTACATGTTATAAAACAAGTGTTAGAGTTGTGAAAATGAGATACTGATAAATGTACATTAGGTTTCTTATTTGTGGTCTCATCGACAGTAATCGTTGACGCATAATCTCTTATTGTTACATCAGAAAAAGAAATAGAAGTATTTAGAACCTGGAGAGCACGAAATACATATTATTTGCTATTTAGAACTACTCTGTAAATCTCAGTTTTTCGAACATCTAAGTATCAATGTAACTTTACTGTTAAAACAGATACAAAAAGTTTTCTGCGAGACTTTACAACAATGACATTGGTATCCAAGCATTATTTATTAATAATTTCTTTAATAAATATTTACGAAAACAATTTTAGAAAACAAAATTGACGTCTGAACAACGTTAGTACTTTTTAAGTAAGACAAAAGAAGTCTGAACGCGCTTCGATAGTAGTGCATTTGCTTATCTCACATGATACATTTTTTTCTTTTACAGGTAGAAGCGCACACTGAACCCAAATAAAATAATGCTCATATAAAAGCTTAGAAAGAGCAGAATCATTGCATGTCAAAATTAATTGGGTTCATCGAGCGCCTCTTAGTAAAAAATTAATTCAAAAGCGCAAAAAACGTCAAAAATGCAAAAAAAAGCCAAAACACTCTACTTTCGGGCTATAATTTCCATGACTTACTATTTTATTTATCACGTATAACTTATATTAAACAAAAATACATATCTTTAACTATACAAAGCCACAGAACAATCATCTAAATTCGAAACTTTTTTTTCCGGGTATATGATGGGCGAAAAATAGCCCTTATTGACCCGCCTCCTTTGGAATGATTTTCTTTTACTTCGGCTTCGAGTCAGATTCACAGTGAAAAAAAATCTGTAAAGTTTCTAAAGTTTTTCTAGGAAATTGATATTTTTAGAGGTTTTTATGTAACGGCAATAACACAAATTCATGTAACAGATACACATTTACACTGTAAATCAAAAAATGTAAGATTACTAAGAATTTTTCAGGAAGCTGGGTTGCTTAGAACTTCTCGTGTAACTGCAATCCCAGTTATATATAAAATTTTAGTAAGATAACTGTAATTTTCGTAGATTTTTTTTTTTTTTTTTTTTTTTGTAAAGCTATATATTTATGTAGCTTTACAAGAACTAATTATATAAATGTACATTTTTTTATACAGTGTATAGATAAAATTTTATTAAGCATACATATTTCCATAAATTTACATCGGTAAATTAACTTTTTTTTTTTTTTCGGTGTTCGTGTTCAAGTATTTTGGTTTCGGGGTTAAGTGTTTCGGGTTGACTCATGTAGCAGAAATTTCCAGTTCGTGTCGGGTACAATATGTGTAGCACTTTGGATTGAAGTAATATATAGACTAGAAAACTTGGGGAGTTGGGGGCGCAGAATTATGATTGTGCTCCTTTGAAACATCAGCTTGATAATTTTTTTATATTCATTAGCACTTTTTCAATTGATTTTTTTAATGAATAATATTCCAAGTGGCACAAAGGCGCTTTCTGAATTTATCTTTGTAGATCGGAATATTTATGTGACGTGGGAAAATCGTATTCCAGAAAAAGAGCCAGCATTCCTTTCGGGAGCCTGAGTGCCGGCAATTGAACTGAGATGTAACACTTGTCAGGGAACATGAGTGTCGCAATGCGAAGCGGTAATTACCACATCAATCGATCAAAAAAGCAAAACTCTTTCGCCTGCAATTAATGCTTGTAAAGTTTAATTTGCGACTACGTGATGGAAATGAGAATTTAAAAAGAATGGACTGGTGTCGCCGTGGTGACGACGATACTGGATATGGTAATAGTGCCGTTTTTTTTTTTTTTTTTTTTTTTTTCCTTTTACGAACAGGTGCCACATGATCTTTAAAAGATTTTCTTTTCTTTTTCTTATCTCGATAAGGAAAGACAACTCTTTGTATCTAACGTGTTGAAATGCGAAATGCTGTTCGTGTACTTTTAAAAAGTTCATAAACCTTATACGCGCGTGGAGATTGTTCGAATTTAACGGAATGTGGTAACGGATTGTATCGCACTCTCAAGCATTTTAATTAAAGTAACCAGAAACATTATTATAATCTAGTATTTAAGTAAATTCGAAAATATTACAATTGTTATTTTAGCTTTATTATACAGGGTGATTCTAATTTTTTTTTTTTTTTTTTTTTTTTTTTTTACAATAAAAGAGGGGTGATAGTACAGATCAAGACAAACAATATTAAATAGGAGACCAAGGGTGCAAAACATTTTCCAAAGGAGGTAGCCGCCATTAAAGTTTAGGAACCAAAATTTCAAATAAACATACAAAACGGAAAAATCGGTCGATTGATTTGCAGTTTTCACTAAAATTATTCTTTATGTTGGCATTTTCTTGAAATTAAATTATAAAGATAAATTTCAAAAAATGCCGATAGAGGGCGCTTTAGACTTTGGAGTAACGAACAACTATTTTTTGCCGGTATTTTTTGCATCTCATTAAATGTTTTCGTAAGCTTAGACTCAAACTTAAATTTTGAGCTCAAAATCTGAAAGCTAGGAGTAGTTAAACCGCACAAATTAAACTGTGTTCAGAGGGTTCAAATTTCAAATGATTTTAAAAAACGGAAAATTTGGTTCATTGATTTGTGGTTTTCACTAAAACTATTCTTTATGTTGGTATTTTCTTAAAAATAAATTATAAAGATAAATTTCAAAAAATGTCGATAGAGGGCGCTTTAGACTTTGGAGTAACGAACAACTATTTTTTGCCGTTATTTTTTTGCATCTCATTAAATGTTTTCGGAAGCTTAGACTTAAATTTTGAGCTCAAAATCTGAATAGTAGGGAGTGGTTAAGTAGCACAAACTGAACTGTGTTTAAAGGGGAGGGTAAGATTCAAATTTAAAATAATTACTAGCAGGGGAGACCGAGCTTAGCTCGGTCAAAATTAACTTTGTGTTCAACTCGATATAGTATTTTCACTGTCTCATTCACTCGGTATTATTACTGTAAAACATGTTGTTTATTTAGAAAAACAATCAATAAGAAAACTATGTTTTTATGCGCATGTTTATAAATTTTACTTTATTTTAAAATTTACAACGAAAGGACATCGATCTAAATCACTTTTTTTGCTCGACTCTGATTGGTTTAACCATGCATCTCGAATCGTCGTAAGAATGTATAAAAAAATTCTTTACATTCTGAAAGACAATATTTTCTGCTACATATAGCCAAATTTGGAGGCATTTTTTCATTTGGCTCCAAATACGTGTTTTGGTTTTCGTAATTTTTATAGTCGATTTTTTAGCCATATGTCGCCGATATTTTGTCAAATATCACCAAGTTATTGGCTTTTGCCATATTCTCGTGACCCTGACCCGTATTACCCAAAATGAGCCACTAATCAAATTTGATCAAGCATGTGACATAGCTCAATCGTCTTCAGGTAATCAAAAATAGTAGAATATAAAATTGAATCAAAATCGTTTAAGCCATTTTTTAGGTAAAATTAGCTTGGCAGCATTCAGCAATGAAGCGAAATGACTCACTAATATAATTTTCTTTAACATGCGACTCAGCCCAATAGTCTTCTCGTGACAAAAAACGTTTTGTTTCAAAATTTAGGTAAAATTGATTGAGTCGTTGTTATATATAATTAGAATGACCTAGCTCATTAAGACCCAAAATATCCCACTAATCGAATTTTTGCGAGCATGTGTCCATCCAAATGGTTTTCTTTTGCTCAAAAACGATATAATACAAAGTATAGTCAAAATGGTGAGTACCATTTTCTATATAAAATTAGCATGACCCATCATGACTAACAAATGACCCTTATAATCGAAATCTCTCGAACGTGTGGCCAAGCTCATTAGTTTTAGCATGCCGAAAAACAGATACAAAATTTAGATAAAATCGATTGAGCCGTTTTTTAGATATAGTTAGTTTGATTCTGACCCCTTATGATCCAAAATGACCCATTGATCGAATTTCTCAAAAATCTGTCATAACCCAATGATTTTCTTGTGCCCGAAAACGATAAAATACAAAATTTAATCAAAATTGCGCGAAACGTTGTCTAGATAAAATTAGAATGACCCAAAAGTGGCCCACTAATCGAAATTTCTCGAACATGTGACCTGCCCCAATGATTTTCTCATGCCAGAAATATGTTGTATACAAAATTTCGTTAAAATCGACCCACCCATTCTTTAGATATAGCTTGACCTTGACCCATTAAGACCCACAAATGACCCTTATAATCGAAAGCTCTCGAATATGTGACTTAGTCCATTAGTTTTCTTGTTTCTAAAAATTGTTACATACAGAATTTCGTTAAAATTGATCCTGCCGTTCTTTAATTATATATAGCTTGACCCAGACCCTTTATGATCCAAAATGACCCATTAATCGAAATTTTTCGAACATGTAACCTAGTCCAATGATTTTATCGTGCCAAAAAAATGTTGCAGACAAAATTTCATTAAAATCGATCCACCTGTTCTTTAGATATAGCTTGACCATGACCCATTATGACCCATCATGACCCTCATAGTCGAAATTTCTCAAACATGTGATTAAGCCCATTAGTTTTCTCATGTCAAAAAACAGTTGCATACAAAATTTCGTTATAATCCATCACGCCGTTCTTTAAATATAAATAGCTTGACCCAGACTCTTAATGACCCAAAATGACCCATTAATCGAAATTTTTCGAACATGTAACCTAGTCCAATGATTTTATCGTGCCAAAAAAATGTTGCATTCAAAATTTCATTAAAATCGATCCACCTGTTATTTAGATATAGCTTGACCATGACCCATTATGACCCATCATGACCCACAAATGACCCTCATAGTCGAAATCTCTCAAACATGTGATTTAGCCCATTAGTTTTCTCATGTCAAAAAACTGTTACATACAAAATTTCGTTATAATCCATCACACCGTTCTTTAAATATAAATAGCTTGACCCAGACCCTTAATGACCCAATATGACCCATTAAAATTTTTTCTCGAACATGTAACCTAGCCCAATGTTTTTCTCGTGTCCGAAAACCATAGAATGCAATTTGTAGTCAAAATTGCGTGAGAAAATCTCTAGATAAAAATAGCATGACCCACAATGACCCCAAAAATGACCCACTAACCGAATTTTCTCGAACATGTTACCTAACCCAATGGTCTTCTTGTAATCTAAAACGATACAATATAAAATTTGGTCGAAATCGTTAGAGCCGTTTTTTAAATAAAAATGACTTGACCCACAATGACCCAAAAATGACCCACTAATCAAAATTTTTCGAACATGTGACCCAGCTCAATTGTTTTCTCGTGCCAAAAAACGATTGGATACAAAATTTCCTTAAAATCGATCCAGCCGTTCTCTAGATATAAATAGCTTGATCCTGACACATTATGACCCAAAATGACCCAATAATCGAATTTTCTCGAACATGTGACCTAGCCCAATGGTCTTCTCGTGCCCGAAAATGGTAAAATCCAATTTTTTGCGAAAATCGTTAGAGCCGTTTTTGAGATAAAATTTACCCACACACACACACACAATTTTTGCTCGCATTATAGTATAAGATAGAAAATGGAAAAATTGGTCGATTCGTTTGCGGTTTAAAATAAAACTATTCTTTAAGTCAGTATCTTCTTAAAAATAAATTTTAAAGACAAATTTCAAAAAAATTACGCCAGGGGGCGCCTTAAACTTCAGAGTAACCAACAATTCATTTTAACCATTATTTTTTGGTTCTAATTAAATGTTTGCAAAAGCTTTTTAAATGTTTTCGGAAGCTTAGATTTAAACTTAAATTTTGAGCTCAAATTCTGAATCGTTATGAGGGATTAAGAAGCGCAAACTGAAGTGTGTTCAGGAGTTGAAATTTAACCCTACTTCCTCCTCGAACACAATTCAATTTTTCGCTACTGAAACACTCCCAACGATTCAGAATTTGAGCCCAAAATTTAAGTCTATGCATTTGAAAGCATTTAATGAGATAAAAAAAAAGATAACAGTTAAAAATAGTTGTACGCTACTCCAAAGTCTAAGGCGCCCTCTATCGGCATTTTGTGAAATTTATCTTTAAAAATTATCTTCAAGAAATTGCTGATTTAAAAATTAGTTTTATCGAAAACCGCAAATGAATCGACCAATTTTTCCGTTTTTTAAAATCATTTGAAGTTTGAACCCTCTGAACACAGCTAAGTTTGTCTATTTAACCACTCCCAGCTATTCAGATTTTGAGCTCAAAATTTAAGTTCAAGTCTAAGCTTACGGAAGCATTTAATAGGATGCAAAAAATAACGGCAAAAAATAGCTGTTCGTTACTCCAAAGTCTAAAGCTCCCTCTATCGACATTTTTTAAAATTTATCTTTATAATTTATTTTTAAGAAAATACCGACATAAAAAATAGTTTTAGTGAAAAACGCAAATCAATGAACTAATTTTTCCGTTTTTTATAATCATTTGAAATTTGCACCCTCTGAACACAGTTCAGTTTGTGCTACTTAACCACTCCCACTTTCAGATTTTTAGCTCAAAATTTAAGTTTGAGTCTAAGCTTACAAAAACATTTAATGAGATGCAAAAAACACCGGCAAAAAATAGTTGTTCGTTACTCCAAAGTCTAAAGCTCCCTCTATCGACATTTTTTAAAATTTATCTTTATAATTTATTTTTAAGAAAATACCGACATAAAAAATAGTTTTAGTGAAAACCGCAAATCAATGAACTAATTTTTCCGTTTTTTATAATCATTTGAAATTTGAACCCTCTGAACACAGTTCAGTTTGTGCTACTTAACCACTCCCACTTTCAGATTTTTAGCTCAAAATTTAAGTTTGAGTCTAAGCTTACAAAAACATTTAATGAGATGCAAAAAATACCGGCAAAAAATAGTTGTTCGTTACTCCAAAGTCTAAAGCGCCCTCTATCGGCATTTTTTGAAATTTATCTTTATAATTTAATTTCAAGAAAATGAAGACATAAAGAATAATTTTAGTGAAAACCGCAAATCAATCGACCGATTTTTCCGTTTTGTATGTTTATTTGAAATTTTGGTCCCTAAACTTTAATGGCGGTTATATCCTTTGGAAAACGTTTTGGACCCTTAGTGTCCTATTATTGTAAAAAAAATTTAGAATCACCCTGTATTCAGTCCCAGTGTCGTCTTAAAAGGTAAATCAGTAGAGTCTAAGCCCAAGATCACGAAGTAGTCAGGGACTTCGATTAATGTAATCAAGTATGTAATGAAATACTTTCATGTTATTAATGATACAATGATTTATTTGAGAAATAGGAAATAGGATGGAATTTTTTTAATAAAAAGAATATTGCCCAGTTAAACTGATGGCATTGAGCTCACAGGCTACGCATTCTAATTGTACATTACAGCCTTGTATTTTCAAGGGTTAATTCCGTTCGAAAAAAAAATAAATAAGGAGGGAAAACTGCTCTCCCTTTCCCCTTTTTATACTTAATCATTGAACTACTTAAACTATTCAGGGATATGATTTATCATATAAAAAATCTGCACAAATAATACTAATCACGGAGGTGCCTCATCAGAATGGCCCTATATCTAAATGTTGGACAAAAACTGATAATTCTGCATGAAAAATCCATTTATATCAATTAAGAGGAGGGACATGAGCCCCTGCTCCCCCTATTTATACTTATTTAATGAACATCTAATACTAATCATGAAAATACCTCATCAGACTGATCCTATATCTAAATTTTGAACGAAAACTGATAATTCTGCATGAAAAACCCAATTATATAAATTAAGGGGAGGGGCATTAGCCCCCGTTACCCCTGTTATAATATCAAATGAACTCCAAAAACTAATCAGGGAAGCGCCTTATCAGAATATACATATCCAAAATTTCAAGTGGATCGGATATTTTTATCATGAGTAATCGCGTTGCGCACATACGCACATACAGAACGGAGGGGCACATAAGCTCAGAGGCTTTGTCATCCTGTGAGCTAAAAACTACTTCATGCAAATCTACATATATGCCGAACATACACGCGATAAAAGTGATATTTCGAGGAAAAAACACTTTTCACTGATTTCTTGTGATTTTAAAATTAAATTTTGATTCTTCAGAGCAGAACTCCCGAAAAACTGTCTCATTATTTCAGACAATTATATTGTGAAAGATACTTGTTAAGAATTCTGGTGTACTCTATTCTACCTATTCTGATAATATATACCATACACTTCTTCTGAAATATTATTATTATATGGATAATTTTCTAAAATTTCTACCAAAGCTACAAAGTAATCTATATAAGTACTTATGAATACTTATAAAGACTAAATAAAGAACCTGAATAAGTGCAGAAGTATCTGGGCGATTTTTAAAATACAAATGAGTGAATGTTAGAACGATTTGCTTCTTTTTCATCCAAAATGGATACCTAAATTTCTTACACTGATTTCAAAACTCATGCAACAAAAACTAAATGTTTTTTTTTTCTTCTAAGCATAATTAATCTGATTGCGAGATACAACATGGATGATAAAATGTGATTGGGAGAATATATGCAATTTTCTAACAATAAAGTTAACCATGAGTACTCAAATAAAATGCATCATATATAGCACATTGACACTATCTCAACTTCTCAACAATACAGCCATTCACTATGACGTCATTTTGACGTCATAAGTGTGTGTTAAAGTTCCTGTGGTGAACCAAAATGTGATATATTTCATTCGACTTATTATTGCACCCAAGCGATCATCATTTGGGGAATGCACTGAGAAATCAATATTGAGTCCATTTCAACCCATGGGAAGTAAGCAACATGATAATAACCGAAGTAAATTTTCCAAGTGGGTGAAAAAAGTCCGGGCCAGGATTCGAACCAGGGACGTATTGGCTGAAGTCACAATACTATTCCAACTGAGCCATCCTGGACGAATATTGGAGGACTAATTCATCTAAATAACCTCAACGAACATAGAATCTGGTCAGATACTGTGGATCAGATCAAAAGAATAAATCGTAGGTCAACTTATGGAACTGCAGAAAACACAGCATACGAAATCATATTATATTAATTTTTAACACGATTATTCAATGGGTAAATTAATTATAACCGAATTAAATTTCCAAGTGGGTGAAAAATGTATCACACGAGATTCTGCGTTCGTTGAGATTATTAGGGTGAATTAGTCCTCTAATATCCTTCCGGGATGCATTTTCATCAGAAAGAATCACGTTTTGAGCACCAGCCTTGGCGAGTTGGCGAAAGCGTGAACGTTCGGCTAGCTGCATCGCCAAACACAAAATAAACTAAGTTCAAACATGTCATAAAACATATGATTAATAGAATTATATTTATTACAAGAGAATCTTTACTACTGTTTTTAATTAACTTTTCAATTTCTTCGAACATAGCAAGTTTAGGAAATAATTCTTTTGAATTGAGAAAAAAAAACTATGTTTAGAAGTTCTGTGAAATTTAAAGCATTTTAATCTGAAAAAGCTCTTTGTTTTAAACTATGTTTTAATCGTAAACAACGGTAAATAACATTTCCTCTCATTATAGTCTTTGCTTGATAACATTTACGGAAAAACAAATGAACAATAAGCGCGATCTCTTTGCAGAAGGAAGGGTTGCTATTCGCTAGGTGTTTGACGTCACAAACAAGAAAGGGTGCATAGCATTGACTTCATCTCCGCGCCAATCGTTGTTCTGGCGATAAGGTGCTCAAAACGTGATTCTTTCTGAAAATGCTTCCGGGATGGCTCAGTTGGAAGAGCATTGGCGGCTTCAGCGGCTTCATCCCGGGTTCGAATCCTGCCCGGACTTTTTTCAACCACTTGGGAAATTTTAACTTGGTTATAATTAATTTACCGATTGAATTATCGTGTTAAAAATTAATGTAACATGATAATGTTAAATCTATGGGAGCGCGTTTTTTTTTTCCTTCAAATACCTCGAATTGATTTTAATATTTTTATTTTTATTTATTTACTTATTTTTATATATAGCATAGCTGAGGACGATCTACAAACAAGCTAGTTTTTATTTTTTCGATTGTGATTTCAGATTTTTTAGGGTTCCAAAGTGAAAACGGAACTATTATAAGATCATTGCGTTGTCTGCCTGTCCGTCTTTCACAGCCATTTTACTATTAAACTATGAAACGTGGAAAACTCAAATTCGGGGAAATAATAAAGACTATTGATCGACATATTTACAGATTCTTAAACATATATAAATATATTTAAGAAGGGGAAGGGAGGCTAATTCAGTTACAATACTTGAGGAATTTTTATATATATATATATCGTTCGGGATATCTTGTGAAAGCTTTCGTTATGCTGAACTAATATATTTCTTTTAATTTTAGGTATTACACTTTCAGAGATATAGTTGAAAATACAGGGTGGTCATAAAAAAACTTTGCCGATATATGGAGCTCTAGCGGCCAGTCCGTTCAACCTATCGAGGTGAAATTTCAGATATAGCTATTCAGAGATATGAGCTCGAGATTCTGTGAACGGCAACAAAATGGCGCTCACGGTTACGGTTATAGCTACAGAAACTCGAAATTTCCAATAGCAACACCCATTTTTTTTTCATCGCAAAATGCTCAGCACATGCGAAAACCCTAAAGAGCATTGGAACCGTACGTGTATCGCAATAAACGGACACGTTATGCACGCACAAAAAATTGTTTTGCGAATCCCCCTCCCCCCATAAAAAAAACACGATTGGGGCGCAAGGAGGAAATTTGCATGTCACACAGAGTCAATACATTAATCTCTGATTACAACACAGATCGGAGAAAAGAAAACTTTTATTTTGATTACACATTTTCCACATGGGTGCCATCACAGGCAATTATACATTGCATGGTGGCGACTGTGGACTTTATAGCCGAACGTTACGTCGCATAAGGGATGTTTGCAATCTTACGTTTGATAGAATCTTTCAAATCCGGCAAAGTTTGCGGATTGCAAATGCACACTCTAGATTTTAGATATCCCCAGAACCTGAAATCCATAGGAGTGAGGTCGGGGGATCGCGGAGGCCATTAACGTTATCAGTTAAGGTGAAATGTGCCTCGTCCGTTCATAATATGCGAAGAGGCCAATCGTTATCTCGATCATATTGGATAAAAAATTCATTAACAAAGTCTATTGTTTCTTGATGGTCTCTCACTTCCAACATCTGGGCGCGCTGGTACCGGTAAGGAAACATGCGGATTACAGAGCGCAGTAACTTTAAGACCATTGATTTCGGTATATCAAATACACGAGATGCACCTTTTGTAGTTTGCATGCGTCCTCTGGTCACTATGTGATGCACTTTCACAACAGTATCCTCAGGAGGTCGTCCGGATCGCGGACTATCACAATTGCAGCCAATTTCTTGAAATTTCATTACTAAATCACGAAGAGCTTGTGAAATGCATAGGCCACGTATTTAGCGATGGTTTCGACGGTAAACGTGCCAGGTTTTCGCAGCATTCATCTCATTTTTATAATAGTTTTACTTACTCACCACGAACGAAGTCATTTTGTTGGCATCTGCGAGCTCCGACTGAAGAACTAACATTCCCACTCCACTTTTGAATTTAGTTTTATGAATGCCAAATGAAGTTTTAATATATTCTACCTTTTATACTCAGTACCGAGTTAAGTTCCTTTTTAATAGATAGGCATAGGATTAAAAAAAAAAGAGTTATACAAAATAGCAATTTTTGATATAATTTAGGCTTCATATCTCTTTGGACTTTTGGGGTACATCAATTCATATTTTTCTATTACATACAGCTATAACCAACCCTACTTTGCATAGTTTTTTACAAAGTCTTATTACCTTTCAGCAATGATTTTCTTTTAATAATGCAGTTAATCCCTTCGCAGTGCTTAATTTTCAATCTTTAACAACCGATTTTTTAAAACTGAAAATGCTCTGTATTTGAATCGCGAAAAAGTCCAATTAAATAAGGTAAAAAATAACTGGTGGGAATAATGAAGGGTTCTGAGAATTTTAAATGCCACGTGTATTAGATGCTCGTTCCCAAGAGATTAATAATACACATGTTTATTGTACGGAACCCTCTGAGCACAAGTAATACTTGCACTTGGCCGTTTATTTAAAAAATTTCTTTCACTTTCGGAATCGATTTGGAACAGGTTCTTTAAATGAAACTATCCTAATATATTAAAAAAAATAGCCCGGTTGTGGATTGTTTTCAGCTATACAATGCAAAAAATAAAAAAATAATAGAATCAAAGCGAGATGCTTGAAAATTCCGCTCCCATTTACATAGCATTAGTTAAAAAAGGAAAACCAACGATTAGAAATGCACAAATAATATATGAAAAGATAGCAAACAGCTGTTTCGAGTCTACTATCGAGATTCTCCATCAGTGCAAAACTCAACGATCTAGAAAAAGCAAAACTGAGCAAAAAGATAGAGAAACGTTGGCTTATATACCCGCTATGGGAAAGATCCCACCAAAAGAAAAGTAACCAATGAGAAGAAAACAGCCTGAACAACTGGGTGGGCAAGTAGAGACATCTACCGAAGAACGAACAAAACAAAACTAAAAAGCGAGGGGAAAAAAAAGCTTTAAGTTAAAGATTCCAAATGCTTGGAAAATAAGGAGTACTTGAAGTCATTGACTAAGGAGTGAGAATTTTTAATGATATGGTAAGCTTCCCAAAAATTAAGATAAAGAATAGAAGGACACTTGTGGATAATGGTGGCTGAAGAAAAGTTGAACTTATGCTGTGAAGACCAACAATGTTGGGCAATAGAAAATCGTTTAAGCTCTTGATTTTTGACATTACCTTTAATGCTCCTTTAAACGAAATCTGACCACTATAAGAAAGATCACATTGACAAGAAATTTCGTAAATACCTCAGTTATCTAAGCGATCAATTGGGTGCTTAAGATTTGAAAAAGCAATTTTATTAAAAGGAGAAAAAATAATATTGAAACCGAACCTTTTTAAGATTTTAGTAACTTGCTGACTGATTTTGGGAAAAAAAATGAAAAACAACCAAAGTATTGGAGTTCGAATTATTATTATTATTTTTCCAGAATGGGTGGATTTCATCAATTTTCTATGAATTGAATCTATAATATTAGGGCAATAAACACGATCATCAGCAATAGCTTTAAGATAATTAAGTTCATCACTGAGTAACTGAGGAGTTGAACATATATTGGAAGCCCAGAAAATAAAAGTTATAGAAGCCTCAAATTTCTGGTTATGAGGATGAGAAGAATATCTGTGAGGTGGAAGACTGGCCGCAAAAGGTTTGCAAAAGACAGTAGTCTGAAAATTATCTTCATTACGAATAACAAGGATTTCCAAGAAAGAAAGGTTTATAAACAATTTTATTTCAAAATAGAGCATGTACAAATCGAATAAAATCGGACTAAAAAGATTACCCATAGCCAAACCCGTCAGTCATACGAAAGAAATTCCCATTAAATACAAAAGTATTTTGAGACAAGCAAGTACGAGTGAGAGGAATAAGCTCCTCGATTTCGTAAAAAGAAAAATGAAATTCACAGTCTTTTCTTCAGGTAATCTGAAGCCCCTTCGACTGGAACATTAGTAAATAATGAAGAAACATCAAAAGAAACATCATGTGGCCCTGTGTCTTAAAACTGTGAAGTTTCTTAACAAATTCAAAAGAATTCTTAACAGTGAAAGAATTGCTGCTTGAGAGTGGAGAAAATATGGAAACTAAATATTTTGCAAGTTTATAAGAAGCCTTACCGATACTAGAGACAATGGGTCTAAAAGGAATGTCAGGTTTATGGACATTAGGTAAAGCATAAAACCTGGCACAATGTGCAATTGAAGGAATAAGAGACCTCTTTAATTTAACAGGAATAATGGGCGAAGACTTAATGGCAGATTTGATAGTATCAATTTCACTAGAGGAAGGGTCTTTCTGGATACCCACATAGAGACCATCATTAATTAATTTATGGGATTGTTCCAAATATGTAGACTTATCAAAAACAACAATCTGATCACCTTTGTCAGCCTTGGTTATGATCAAATTCGGATCAGAACGCAAACTTTTTAGTTAATGTTTTACTGAACTATTAAGATTTGGCTTATAAACATTAGAATTGAAATCGACAGCATTGGCAATGAAATGCCTAATAGACTCTTTTTGCTCTTCTATTGCTCAACATTGTTGGTCTTCACAACATAAGTTCAACTTTTCTTCTGCCACCATTATTCATAAGTGTCCTTCTATTCTTTATCTTAAATTTTGGGAAGCTTACCATATCATTAAAAATTCTCACTCCTTAGTCAATGAGTTATCAAGTACTCCTTATTTTCCAAGCATTTCGAAATCTTTAATTTAAAGCTTTTTTTTCCCTCGCTTTTTAGTTTTTGTTTTGTTCGTTGTCCGGTTGATGTCTCCACTTGTCCATCCAGTTGTTCAGGCTGTTTTCTTCTCATTTTTTGATTTTCTTTTGGCGGGATCGCTCCCGTAGCGGGTATATAAGCTAGCGTTTCTCTGTCGCTTTGTTCAGTTTTGCTTTTTCTAGCTCGCTGAGTTTTGTACTGATGAAGAATCTCGATAGTAAATTCGAAACAGCTATTTACTATCTTTTCATATATTATTTCTGCATCTATAATCGTTGGTTTTCTTTCTTTAAGTATTTTTGCACAAAGGCTTTATTTGCTATTTTAACATTGCATTAGTGTTCAAGTTTCTCCATGTGACTAGTCTGGACTTTTAATGTTGCTTTGTGACGAGTTAGCTTGTGATTATCTGGATAGATACTGGTAGACTCTGTGTGCAATCATCACACAGGTAATCGAAACGCCAGTACAATTGATTTTTTTTTTCTTTTTAACAGTGCAGTTTTTGCTGGGAACTTGGTTATTGTAACATATTACTAACATAATTAAAATGTAACTGCTATCAATATTAAGCTTAAGGTCTTCATCATTTAGTTATCCTTCCTTCACCCTTTATGGGGTTACTTCAGCTAGATATACTTACTCAGTGCATCAAACTCAAAGAAATTAGAACTAAGTTGTGCCTTACTCCGTGATTAATCTGAAATAAAATATTGATACAGTTACAGTTAAAACAAAATCTCTTTACGTCTGAAGTACGGACATAACCGTTTCGGAACGAACAAACCACTTGACAAATTTCGAGGGGAAAGATTTTGACCAGATATCCAACAGCTTTTTAAAAATCATTAGTGTTCCACAGGATTTTTTTTATTATTGGACACGTTAAATTTTCGAATCTTTTTTCTACAAAATGTCTTGACAGGGCTCTCTCTCAGAAAAATGTAATGCTTAATTTACTATAATTTAAACTTTTTTTTTCTTAAATTATTTTTATATGTACATCGAGCACTGTAGAGTAAGGAGCCTTGTGTTTCACATTTTCTATGTATTTTAAGAGAACGCCCCATAGCATTGTTTTTTATCAAAGCTACCAGTATGCCCTCTTTTTTTATTTCAAAAGATGTGATTTCATACCAGAAATTCTGAATAATAATTTTTGTTTTGTTTAATGATATTTAAAGTAAAAATTCCTTTTTCGGAATTTCTCAAAAAAGATGTCAAAACTGGTGACCTTGCTTCCTACTAGAACAAGATTATATTGTTTTATGTTTTCGTGCATTTAAAAATGGCGCTTTTATAATTTTCCAGTTGATGAAATGCGTCCGCATTTACTGAAAGGTAAGACATTCTTAGTCTATAATAACGGTCCAATGGCTGTATATGTATAGTTTGCTGCAGATTTGTAGCAGTTTAATACATTTTCGATTACGCTGTTAAAATTTTCTGTAAAAACAGAGGGGGAAAAAGCGAGGTTATCCATAAATTTACACTAGTTCTAGGTTAAATGAATTAAAGCGAGTTTCTCGGTGTCACCCTTCTTAAGACATTTCCCTTATTTTACATTGAATTCCCTTTAGGGATTTCCACGTCTTTATTGAAAGATATTTTTTATCTTTGTTAAATTTTGGCATTCAAAAAACCCTCTTTTAAAATTCTTTTTGGAATTTTATTAGAAATATCAAAGAAAATTTAGATTAAAAATAGCTTTTGTAAAACTTAGAATGATTTAGAAAGAAAAAAATCATCCCCTTAGAATTAGTGGCGACTTTTATCGACAATCAATTTGCAATAGAGATAGACTTAATAGATTTGTGCCACTGAAATTTTAAAAGACATACTTTGTGCGCGATAAAGCACGCTCCCCTGGCTTAGTAAGTAAAGTGCTCTGGTGTCAAGAGGTCTACGGATCAAGCCCCAGGACGACTAGAAATAAAGTGCATAAAAATTAAATGATACATCAGTTGAAATTTGCTTAAAAAATTCAATTTTTTTGAAGCTCTGTGAATATTGAGTGATTCTTTAGTTTTAAAATCTAGATTAAATTATTATCATTAAAAATAAATCTACGGAGTCTTGTGTGCTTTAACGATGTTAATTTACAGACTCACGATGTTAATTTACAGACTATTGCATATTTACCACTTGTTTTTTAATCTGTATAATTTAACACAAGACTTAAGATAATGAATTACTCATAGATTCTCTGTAATTTCACACACAATTTTATAACAGAGTAGAAACCATTCCACTGATTACAAGAAAAAAAGGACAAATTCTCAATGATAAATCTTCGCTTTTATTTTCGACTAATTTATTTGTATTTTAACAGATTTTTGTAATCGCTGTAGTAAAATTTTCTTTTCTTTTTTCAAGAAAATTTATTTTTTAATAACCATTAAAAAATGTTTGTTGTTTTCGGTGGAGGATTGACAAAATGACGTGGTCACTTTTGAATTTAAATAAAATTCTTTACTTTTAGAAGAATTTTTATTTGAATTTAAATTAAATTCTTTACTTTTAGAAGAATTTTTATTTGAATAGGAAATTAAAATGTTTAAAATTATTGTAATAAAGGAGAAAACTAACAAATTTAAAAATGGGTAGACGGAAATTAACAGATACGGAAAAAGCTGAAGCCAAAGAAATGAATGACCGTGAATGTCGCATTCAATGACATTAAACACAATACGCGTTCTTAAACAATCATAAAGTGATTTTTATTTCAACTTTTTATTAATGTTTTACTAATTTATTTGTTCTTTTGTTATTTAAAATAAAAATTTAGTCAACATGTATAAGTTGCTTATTAGTTTGGCGATTCGTATCATTTGGCGAAATTGGTCGACGGGATACCTAAGTAGTACTGTATTTGGCTTGGCGTGAAAACATCTTTCAATGCAGAAAACGAGAAAATCAAAAGATTATCGAGCTGCTGAAAACCAATTACGTGTTGAAAGGCGATCACGAAAAAGGAAGCAATTTAATGCCGAACCGATTAATTGTAAAACATCATGTCTCGAGGGCGACCAATCCACTAGCCATGGCGTTTTACAATCGGTCGGTTCTAACCAGGAAAATTTGAGTGCCAATAGTGATTCTAACAAGCCAGAAAATGTTATAGCTATTACTCTTGATTTTCCACCACCTAAAAAGAAAACTAAAAAGCAATCGGCTTTGGAAAAACTGGAAAAAAACTTTTTTGATTCAATGTCTGATGGACCCATTCACAGATGCATGTGCTGCGATCGAATTTGGTTTAAAACCTCCATCATCAAAATTCTGCTCTGTAAAATCAAACAGTATATGGCAAAGTCTTACAAATATAACAGTATATGCCAAAGCTGTATTTTAATAATGATTACTTTCGCACCAACAATGTTACGTAGTTTGAAATGTTTCTTTCGTCGCCAACTTTTATGCTTGGCGACAATGGAAGTCATTTATAGCAGTGGCACGGATAATACACAATAAAACAACTGGTATTTAGCTTAAAATGATAGATGAATGTTTCGAGTGAAACATTTTTCAAATGGTTGGTGTAATTTCTTAAATTACAATTTTTATTTATTTATTTATTTTTGCAATAATTTAAGAATCTAAAAACAGAGTGGAAAAGTAATTGAAAGTTACAGAAAGCTGAAAGTTGAATCAAAACGCCTTAGAGCAGAATTTGTTTTGGTTATTAAAGAACTGCAATCCTTATATATTATTTCAATGGCCTGAAATGTTTAGAATTTTTTTTTTTTTTTTTTTTGGATTGTTATGATTAGTGATATCTTTAAAAAAGCAATTCTATACCCGATTTCAAATTTCTGTCTTTCAAAATTTTGACACATGACAACAAACACAACTTTTTTCTAACTGCGCATGCATATGAGCGGCTTATCAAATTTCATGTAACTGTTGTTAATAAGTGCTATCAAAATTTTTCCTCATTTACTTGGGTGGAGAAATATCACTTGTAGCACTTTTGATAGAAACTAATTAAATGGCGATACATTGGCGTCCTTCGAATTTATTTTTCCCGGGCAAAGTCAGAGTGTCAACATAATTGGAATTTAGAACTAAAAATTTGAGTAGCTTTTCGTATGGAGTGGAGAGGGATAACCAAGAAGAAGAATGATTGTCATGTGATAGTGTGCCAGAGGTCACATTGGAAGTTAGGGAAATGAGGCGTGTTTGCATGATTAATTATTCTAGAAATAATGAGTCAAGGTTAAGGCAACAGGGAGGCGCCAAGAATCGTCCAAATCCAAATGACCTGTCCCTTGACCTTGACAAGGACTGCCAATCGCATTCCCTTGAGGTAAATCATATTCGATCTCTTAGTTACTCCAAGTTCACCTTGCAGGCATGGCTATTGCGAGCCCTTCTCATTATCTGAAATGCATAGAGAAAAAAACCAATTATGCTCCCTTTTTTTTTTTAAGTACATCACACTAATGTCCAGTTAAGCTAAATGTCTGTATTTAATAAATGATGCATCGTCATTGTAATTATGCATGCTACGTTTCGTCTTAGCGTTTGTATTCATAAAAATGATGAGTTCAGTCACACCTCAGAAGGGGAAAAGAAAAGACTTTACTTGTTTTAATTACCAGCAGAAATTTATGCGATCAAGATGACATCGGAGTAAGATCGTAATCTAGCTAAATTGCTTTAATCAAAGAAATTTCAGCATACATACACGCATAACTCATCTTATTCTTTAGCACATCAAATAAAAAAAAAGATTTATGTCCTTATTCAGTATACAGCTCCTTTTTTACAATAAGAATATCTTTAATTAAATTTGTCATGTGACATTTTATAGTTAAACTTTGGAAGGCATAGGGACATTCAGCTTCTGGCAATCATCTCAATTTTAACCCCAATCCCATATTTTCACTTCTTGGTATGGTAAACAAAATTGAGTGACAAAGAGCAGAATCCACCCCCTCCCTCCTCTTCTCATTTAAAATTATACATAAATACATGCAAATAGTACCTATTACCACCTATAAGAAAAAGGTAATACTTATTTCTAGTTTAAAATATAATAAATTGGTAATTAGACATAAATACTTGATATCAACAAGTTCCATGACAGAAACACGGCGATATTGTCGCAGAAATTAAACGACCCCTTGCAGAAAACTTTCATCCTCGAGCCGGTAAACGTAATTCATATAAATATTAATTTTTCGAATTATTATTTTCATTTAAAGTAAAAAATGTTGAAGTTATGTAAAGTTCCATTAGATGATCTAGAAAACTAAATTTTGTATGAAACTAAATAATTTCTTTATTAGTTACGTAATCATATTTTGAAAACATAATAAAATGCTTTTGAAAACTTGGTTTTCGACTAAGTTGGTTTAAAGAAATAAGTTTATAATTTTATTTATTCCAAGAATAACATTGGCTTTATCCTTAACATCTAACAAGAAGAAAATTTTCTATATTTGTATGCATATTTACTTATAATTTAATTGTTTCAAATAATTAAGCGTCTAAACCCCAATAAATTTATCTAATTATAATTTTCAAATCTGCGGTGCATTTCTATAAATTATGGCAATTTCATTTCTGATCCTTTATGAAGGTAATATGAACAGTATACGTTTACGAATTGTTTCAAATCTTTGCTTTAAGCTTCAAAATTAAAAGTTACAAAGTCCGTTCATATCTAACTGATCAACCTTCGGACAACAGATAAAAATGGATAACTACACAATCATTCAGAAGCATTTTTCACCTCAGACTCTGAGTTACAAGAAGAAATATTCCCCAAATATTCTGACACTAGTTCAGTTCAGACGATCGCTGTTAACACATTCGCTACCAAGGTTGAGATGATGCATCTGGACATATACGCCAAGAACATATCTGCATTTTTATGCTTTTAAATTATTTTTGTTGTTTTATTATTTAAACATATACATAACATATTACTTTTTAACAACAACAATATATATCTATATATATATATTCATGCAAGTATACTCGTTGTTGGCTAAGAAATAATAGTTTTCGTCTCTGTGCCAGTTGCGAGATAAATCATCGCTAGTTAAACAACTATACCCAAGTTATCTCGCAGCTAATGAGAAAAGCTAATAGCGAGTATTTCGTAGAATGTTGAAGAATGTTAAAGAAGGGTAAAGAATGTTTGTAGAATATTAAACGAACTTGTTAAAGACCAAATCCATAATAGTTAGTCAAAAGAAAATCACTTCGGGGTACAACCGCGATTTTGTTGTTCCCTATGGATAATACATTACAAAGACAGAAAGATTACGAATGCTATCACATTTCGATTGTAATTGATATAACTCATATGAAATAATAACATATATCTTTCTTCCTTTAAATTGCAATGTTAGAACTGCTATGTTTGATTAAATTAGATGACGTCATCTACTGAAAATATTGTCTACAGCGATCACCAACCATGCGCTCTTCCGCATACTTTCGCCGAAAGATCTTTCGTCGTTTCATTGAATTTCAAGTATTCTCAGTCGTTTTCGTAAAATAGGGTCAAAGTAGCTTGCCATTCCATCGCAATAGTTTTCTTTCATTATATCATATTTATAAAAACAAACACCTTAAAGTTTAAAACCCGTAAATTAAAACCCGTTTGAAGTTCGTATGTTAAAAAATTTTATCCTTCGGAATTATTATGAAGGTTAAATGTTAATCAGTATTCACAAATAAAGCTTAAGGAATGTTGTTTTTAATAATGCATTACTTTGCTAGGTGAAATTTGAAATAAAAACTCGAAAATCTTTATTTGAATACTGTCAAGTTTTTTTTTATTATTTAAGTACTAGCAAGTCAGCGGAACTAGCTCATATGAAAATCTATGAAGATCTTTTTAACTTTTTTACCATCAAAGAATATGGTTGTAATTTTTCATCTTTCAAGATATTTCTCTTCCTGTATCTTCTTTCCGAATTTCTTTTTCTGTTTCTTGGCCTAATTTTTATCGATGACGAGATCCTTATTTACAGTTCTCACAATTTCTGCACTTGAAACACAGATGAATCGCTTACCTATATGATATACTAGTTATAGTACGCTGTGTGAGAAAAAGATGTACGTTTGGGAGTGTCTGCTTTTGGAGATCCTCGTTCAAATTCAGTTTCTTACGAACTACCTGCTTCAAAGTTCCTACTGACAATATATGTATTTTAGAGCCAAAAAAAGATTAAAATACCATCTCGCAGTTTTTCCCATCTCCTATTTCCTCCCTCATTTCCTCATAATAACTGATTGTGTTTTCATTAGTTTCTGCTCCACATTCTCTATTCCTTCCAAAATTGCTGACAAGACATGCTGTGTGGCACATCATTCAAATATGTGACTCTGATTGCACTGAAAAAAGAAGGAAGGGCGAGGAACATAATAAAGTCAAAAGAGAGAAACCAACGAACGAACCAAACGGTATTACAATATTTGCTCACTTATTCGCAAAAAAGCCACTAAAAATCACCTAATTCAAAATATACGTAACTATTAAATAATATATAATCAGAGCTTAATTAAGCATTTCATACACTAAACAGGACATTTCAAGTAAATTCAGATAACTTTAAGTCATTTGCAGTAAAGGAAGGAAATATTCAAAAAATCTCGATTTTTGTGTGCGAACTTGGTGCTACCACTAGCAATTTTTCTGCATTACCCATCATCGGAAATCGAAAAAAAAAGTTGCATCTGTATATAATCATATTTTTGCCCCTGTTAATCGCTGGAAAATATAAATCATTAATAAGGTTTTATAAGATTGCAAGTTTCTAATACAAGTAAGTAGAGTTGGATGAAATCGCTTGAAAATTATACGATCGTTTGAATTTCTTTTTTACATTAACTAAGGATGATATACGTGCATAAAATCATTTGATTATTCTCATTCACGTACTTTTTTTTTTTTAATGTGAGGCTATAATATGATTTATAAAGACTATCTTTGTATGCATTTCGCGAAGGCACTTACGTCAGTTACTATGTAACTAACTTAAGCAGCAAAGGCTGTAATTATACCGTAGAAAAATTATTTTTATTGTTTGGTTACATTAGTTTTTTCTGCATTTCAATGATGGATAGATGGCACTTTTTTTTTATTTCCTTGTTACATCACTATAATTAATTGATGAAAAAGATTTTTCTACCTGAATGTATGCTTTAATATTCTTGCATAATCAATCAATGGTGATTAATCAAAATATTGATTCGGACCATATTTTTTGAAAATTTTCGCTCGAGGCTCCAAGTATAGTAGACAATTTGAAGTATAATTACTTTAATCCTTTGTAGCACAGACAAATTCTGTTCGTTAAATGAGAAATTATTGACTGACACCGGGATTTACAAACGACTTTTTTAGAAATTAAGAACTCCTTAAATTGATCTTTCATTACAAAAGCAAAATGTTCTTAAAATATTCTTGGTGTCGTTTGCAAGTTTGGAATCAAAATTAGGTGTGTCCGGGGATGAAGCCACTGTGTCAGAAAAGGTTAACCTTTTGCATCCTAAATTTGGAATTAAAAAAATTGCATTACCTGAATAATTATTTACGTTAATGTTTAAGGTATCCAGAACTACATGCATGTTAATAATTTGATTTTTAAATTTTTTTTTTATTAAAACTGATTTAATGTATCAATAGTTAGAGCTATTTTTGCAAAATATTTAAAAGTATAATTAAATTCATTAGCAAACTACACTGCCCAAAATAACTAGGGGAGCAGGCAAAGAAGTTAAGAAAACCGTGCGAGACCGTCATGTATAGGCATAAAATGGATAGTAGACGCATATTAATGCGCAATACAGAAAAAAGACGCAATTTTTTTAAAATTAAGTTTCAATTCTTTGATAAGATTTTTAAAAAAAACATGAAAAGATTATTTAAAACAACAATTTGGTTACATTTAAATGATATCTTTAATATGGCACATGGTCTCCTGGAACAGCTAAGACTGCTGCATACCTGTTTTCCATGGATGTGATGATTTTATCGGTAAGACTTTGGGGGAATACTGTTCCTTTCCTCAAGATGTGCAATTTCCAAGTCTCGGACAGTAAAAGGGGGCCTTGGTCTCTCAGCAATGCGTCAACCGAGCATGTTCCAAACATGCCCAGTCGGATTCAGGTCAGGAAAGCACGCTGGCC
Organism: Maratus speculifer; assembly: GCA_964019185.1. Classification (NCBI taxonomy): domain Eukaryota; kingdom Metazoa; phylum Arthropoda; class Arachnida; order Araneae; family Salticidae; genus Maratus; species Maratus speculifer. The sequence goes on along the minus strand of OZ025289.1, from coordinate 23,419,504 downwards.
ATTCCATACGCTGTATTATTTCAGCTTCAAGCATGTTTTCCACAAGACGAGCTGTATGCAGTCTAGCATTATCCTGCTGGAAAACATCTCCAATGGTTGCGGCGTAATGTATGACAAGAGGTCTCAGTATCTCGTCTGCATACGGTGTCAAAGTACCACTCCGAATGATATGCAGGTTCGTACATCCACCTATGCTGATTCCCATTCCATCCCATACCATCAAACCACCTTGTCTATTTTATGACCTTTAACGAGCGAATGTGGGGTTATTTCAAGTGTCCCTTCCCCTCCGTACCGAAACACGTCGGGCGTCACGCTCCAGGCTGAATCGAGACTCCTTTGTAAATAGCACTTGGCTACAGTCATGTTGTTCTTAATCTCGATGTTCAGAAGCTCATCTTCTTATTCAGGCCGCAAGGTGCCTTGGGATCCACGGAATGCAGACCATTGGCCTACATGCATAGAGGTACATCCCTGATGAAGCCTATTACGTACTGTTTGGTTAGATACCTTCGTCCTGTTGCCAAGAACAACTGTCTTTGTAGCTGAGCAGCATTGTCTGTTCTATTTCGACAAGCTGTTAACAGTATATCCTGATCATCAGTTGCTGTAATGGCGCGTGGCCGACCTTACCTTGGTCTAACATTCCCTGTTTATTGGAATCGATTCCACAGCCTTGCAACGACACTTTTGGCGACTCCAACTGCGTCTGCGATACTTTGCTGTGTTTGCTCGGATTCAAGTCTGCCTACAATACGCCATGCAATGGATTCTGGTAAATCACTTTGTTGAGTCATTTTCAAGTTACCCTTTCTCAAATAAATAAATAAACTGAGCAATCGAATTTCACAGTTAAAGCAGTGAGACAGACGTTTCTGCAACATCCCGATTTCTGCCCTTATATACTTTTCCTGTTTTTTGACGTCATGAACTTTTATTTGCAAGTAGTCTTCTTCTGTTTCCTGCTAGGCGTTGATTTATTTTATGTTACTTATTTGCGTAATTTCGCTTAAAACCATGTGCTTCCCTAATTGTTTTGAGTTGAGTAGTTGGATGTACCAATCCCAAAACTTTCTGCTATCTCATACATACATATTAATATTTCAAAAAGTAGTTACACATGTTAATACCTCAACGTTATTAGTTGAATAATGCACCATCTTTGATTTTCATCATACATTTCTGCTTCAGTCAAATAATCGTAGTAAAAAAAGGTCAATGTAGATCATGATATTTATTATAATCAATAGTTTTCCTTATTGTGCTGTCATCATCTGTTTGAAAATAGCCGAATTAGTAGGACGCGACCTCCCATCTCTGCACGAGCCGATGAACAATAGAACTACAAAAAATCGAGATGCAAACTTCGCTATGACAGCGCTCTTTTTTCTTTGAATATTTCCACATTCAATGAAGATCTGAAGAAAGTAGACAAAAACATGCACAAAAAAATTGGTTCAATTTTATGCATAGCTTCATACACCTTTCGATGGTACAATAATGAAAATGGCGCAGACATTGCTTTTAAAGCGCCCCCTTCCGGCGGATTTTTTTTTTCAAATTCAGGGAGAACCAACAAGCCATAGCCAAACACTTACACAAAATATTTGGTTCAATTCTATCCATAACTTCATAAACAATGGTACAATATTGATCATGGCACAAATTTCTTTTCGGTGATACAATAGCGACACATGGGCATATGGACACACACAAAGACAGACAGACATTGCGCAAAAATATGTTTTTTTGGAATCTCTGACCTCCTATAACATAAAAATCCGTCGAAAGCCAAAAGTTGAAAAACAAATTTCGATTACAATACTTTCTTTTATTAAAGGTGGAAGAAATTAAAAATACTGTTGTGGAAAAATTAATAATAATAATAATATTTATTGAAATGCACACAACAGACGAATCCAATTACAATGTTGCAGGAACATCATAAGATAATATTACACAATCCGACCAATCGTAATTTTTATCTATTACATATTTTCATATTATACAATAAATTCCTATCAGAAATGTATCCATTACGTATGTTAATAACTACAAGAGAAATTCGCAATTACATCCATGTCTTACACGGTATTCGAACCTGAACACTTTGGCGTGGCAGTAGCTGCCGCTATCGATCACGCCACTAGGGCGACAAATTTCAAAATTCTTATAAGTACAGCGTAAGCAAATTTATTGTTATCCCATCTGTAACAGAAATGTTCTGTATAGTTTCAAATATTTCGCATAACATTTTTTAACTGGATAAAAGCTACTACCCCTCTCTAAATGGTTGAGAAAATGACCCACATTAAAAAGGGTTTCGCTGTGCTAGGAATGAGCAAATTATTTTATACGAAATCTTTTCATTTCATTCTACTTTCATTTGCAGACGAATTCAATGAATTTTACATTGAATTTTCTTTAATGGTACTTAAAAGTACGTCGAGGCACAAAGGGTTAAAAACACTAAAATATCCAAGCTGACTTCTCATGTTACAGAACATAGACGAAAAACATTTATTTTCCTACTCGTAATAGATTTTTCATATTTAATAATTTTTTTTTCTTTTAGACTGCCCTTAATTACGATAAAAAGCATTTTTATAGGAAAAATATCAAAAATGTATTCAAACAAAAAGATTTAATAAAATTTAATAAAAGCGATACTTTCGTATTAACAATTTCAACGATTTGAGTGCGGAGTTCGATTATTCCGGTTATTATTCCGATTATATGTCGGTTCACCCTCAGCAACGTATATTGATTTCATTTTATATGAAATAATTTAACATAATTAATGTATATCGCAAACAATTTTTCTTCTATCCTTTCATGTAACGGAATTATTCTGTGTTATCCCGTAATTAAATAATAAATATTCTTTGCATCAAATATTTAACAGAATACATATTTTAATGCACTTCATAAATGCATATTAATTCCTTTATGTTTGAAAGAGTGTAACATCATTAAAATGTACTTGAAACGACTTATTTCCAATGATCTTAATGAGCTGAATACTTTTAACTATCCTGGTAAATTAATTATAAATGTTACAAATTTCATTTTCAATTAATATTGTGCTATTATTTAATTCTTTTTTATGTATAAAATCATCAATCTTATAATTGATATATTATTAGTTGAGTTCTTTAGTAAGTTTCAACAACATACAAAAAATTCTGGTTAACCTGAGCATATTTATGAGAGTTAGAGAACGGACAGACAACAAACAGGCAATCATAAACACTTTTCGACTAAGTTGTATTATTATTATTATTTTTATTATTGTTATATTTAAAAAGAATGATCAAAGAGTATGTAAGTAACGATTGGAGAAAAGGCAGTTAGAACTACATGGGACAAAATAGATTCGAATTTTTATAAAGTTTTTAAAGAAATGAATTTCTTAAATTGTATTGAAAACAGTTTTCCTTTTATCTTTTATTAAATATTAATCTTACAATTGAAATATTACTAGTTGAATTCTTTGGTTAAGGTTGTAAAATAAAATATAGTATTCCTTTTTTAAAGAACACTATTTCCTGTATAAGCTTAACATATCCATACTGTTTTACCTCACAATGGGAAAAGATCGGATAATTAGAATTTTATAAATAACTATGTGTTTAAAATAGAATGCAAGGATATAAGTGCAGAGTATGTGTGTAAAATTACATGAAATTTTATTAGAAATTCGGGATTCAAGAAGCAACTAACAATAAGAAATGGAGTTTTACCCTACTTTCCTCATTATTAATTAATTAAACAAGAAAGAAAAAGCGTCCACAATATATTATTAAACACTTTCCAACATTGTCACAAAATTTTAGCATTTAATAAGGTTAGAAATGATGCTGAAGTTAACAACTGGAAAACGATTAACACATTTCAAAATCCAACTTTCACTATTATCGCTAATAATCGGGAAAATATTTGAATTCTTTTGTGCATCCATGTATGCAATCTATAGAATTTATACACACCAAATAATATGCAAAAAATTAATTGCATTAAAAGATGCATACTAGAATCGAAAGCGCACTTGCAGCAATCATCGTTCTAAAACATTACTATAAAGAATTGTTTTGTGTGTCTCTGTAAATGAACGGTGAAAACTATGAACACCTATTCTCCAGAATAAAGCATCTTGTTGTACAGCTGAGTTCTATACATCAGTTTAAATATCCCCGAAATAGAGTAACATGATCCAAAAATATTACAAACAATTTTTCCCGATAGACCGTAATTTAAAGTTATTTTGAGCATGTCTGTAAACGAGTTTTAAATTCTACGCACTTTGTTTCTCTTGCCGAACATGCTATAATAAACCTCAGTATATACATAAATGACATGGCATTTTAAGCAATAGTCATGCGATATAGAGCACGGACAGATAGGCAAATGACCAGACGATATGAAGTCATAAACTTTTCAACTACGTTGGAAAGTTCATAAGCACATGTTTAGTTACGAATACACTGGTGGACAAAATTAAGAGATGGAAGACATTTTCCCAAATATCTCGAGAAATACTGTATAAAAATAAATGAAAATTGGTATGGATATAACTTATAGTATGACAATAATATGTGCAAAGCGAAAATTAAAGTGCCATTCATTGGCAAGAGTTATTGCCACCAGTCCAATTTGGACTGAAATTCATGATGAAAAATGGCAATGAAAGTGAGGCTTGTTTGGTGTGTGTTTGCGTCTAGTATGATGTGTGGTCACCTCTGACAGATAGACAGCATGCACAACGAGTATGCATGCTGTTAATAAGAGAGTTAAGGATTGCTTGTGGAAGACTCTCCCACTCTTCCACCACAGCAGTTTTTAACTCCGGAATGGTTCTGGGTGGGGGTTGGCGTCTCGCAATAGCCCTTCCAAGATCATCCCAAGCATGTTCAATGGGGTTAAGGTCAAGAGATTTGGCTGCCCAATCCATTCGATGAATATCCTCGCTTTCCAGATACTCCTCAACGGACCTCTACAGCGACACAACTGTCTAGGGACCTTGCTGCTGCCACAGGAACATTAGTTTTAAGGAAGACTGTTGTCAGGAGGCTCGGTGAAAGAGAGTTGTATGCCAGGAAGCCCGCCATTTGCATCCCACTCACTCCCTTCTACAAAAGAGAGCGTGCACAATGGTGCAGACTGCACCAACACTGGACACAGTTTCAATGGGCTAAGGATGGGCTCACAGATGGGTCCAGATTCAGTCTTCAACCTGATTCTCGGCGAATATTCATATGGAGGGAACTTAGGACCCGATACAATCCCAGTAACATCATGGAAAGGGACCATTATGCTGGTGGAGGACTGATGGTTTGGGCTGGGATCATGCAAGATACCCACCCACTGCTCCATGTGTTTGACACTGGTTCCGTAAATGCACAGAGGTACAGGCAGGAGATCCTACAATCCTTGTGCGTCTTTTCATGGGTGCTGTTGGCTCTGAATTCGTTTTTATGGACTACAATGCCCGACCACATAGGGCTCGCCTGGTTGAGGAGTATCTGGAAAGCGAGGATATTCATCGAATGGATTGGCCAGCCAAATCTCCTGACCTTAACCACATTGAACATGCTTGGGATGATCTTGGAAGGGCTATTGCGAGACGCCAACCCCCACCCAGAACCATTCCGGGGTTAAAAACCGCTCTGGTGGAAGAGTGGGAGAGTCTTCCACAAGCAATCCTTAACTCTCTTATTAACAGCATGGATACTCGTTGTGCATGCTGTCTATCTGTCAGAGGTGACCACACACCACACTAGAGGCGACCACACACCATACAAGCCTCACTTTCATTGCCATCTTTCATCATGAATTTCAATCCACATTGGACTGGTGGCGATAACTCTTGCCAATGAATGGCACTTTAATTTTTGCTTTGCACATATTATTGTCATACTATAAGTTATATCCATACCAATTTTCATTTATTTTTATCCAGTATTTCTCGAGATATTTGGGAAAATGCCTTCCATCTCTTAATTTTGTCCACCAGTGTATTTTGAAAAGAATACACTGAGGGAGGGGGGGGGCGTTATTTGGGCATCTAGAATTTAACTAGGAAGGTTCCCATGCGGCTGTTTAGCGAAACATCTGAAAACATTATTAAATATTCGTCTCATAAGAATATCTATGTTTATTTTTTTTATTATTATTTTTTTTATGGCGGAGTTTTAATAGGGAGTCCATTAAAAAAAAATGAAATATTTTTTCATTTGGCGATTTTTTATAAGCTGGTGATTGGATGCAATTTCAAAATATACTTTTCTAGTCAAATATACCTTAGGGTAGGGGTGCACAACCTGTGGCCCGCGGGCCAAACTGATACCAGTAATTTTATGCAGAATAATTTCCCTTATAATAATGACAGAAACTTTGCTATGAAAGAAAACAAACGTCACTCTTGAAATATTCTGGTGTCAAACGATTTTCTGGCAAAAAGGTTGTGCATCGCTACCTTAGGGCAAAAATTTTTCACATCGAACTCATTTAAATAAAATTAATTTAAATAACTTTAGTTTTGTCAGTTTTAGTTTAACTAAAATTTTGTCATATCGATATTTATAAGCATTTATATTGAAATTTAATGATAGAAAGTTATTTCTTTAAACGAAATTCAAAATTTTATTTAGTAAATAAAATTGTTTTAAGCTCAAAATTAAATGCGATTGAGCATTGCCGATTCAATCTTCTTGCTATGGAAACAACTTTTGAGATATTGAGATGTATTAATTTTTTAATTCACTTACATGGATTAAAATATTTTTAATATGATTTATCTACATATACATGGAAATATTGTTGCCAGTGATAAATTAAATAACAACAAGCATATGTATAACGCAGAATATATATTGAAATCTCTCATTGTCTAAGCTTACATTTATTAAAAACTTCTTACATGCATTCTAAAAATCCATTAACAAGTAATTTTCAGTTGCATTAAAGTCTTTTGCTTTTGGCGAGTAAAAGTACTATTCGCCAAACAGCATGATGCTTTCGTATTTTCACGCCAAATATCCGAAAATATTTTAAGGACTTTTAAACTTTTTTCCGAAACTTTTTAAAGACTTTCTACTGTAATTCTGACGAAAATTTGACTAATCCTTTATTACGTACAGGAGTAGTTTAATAAGCATTTTTTTTTTTTCAAAATATTCTGAGTATTCCCAGTACGGAGAACTTTTTTGTGAGTTGCGGCTCTAGAAAAAAATAGTTACATGTCATCCTCATAAATTCTAGTTCCCTTTGCAAGAGAGTTCTAGAATGTCCTACTGGAATTCAAGAGTATTTTCCTATATTCTCGGTGTGAAACTTATTTAAATATCTCTGCAAATAAATGCGAACACAAGAAGTTTGTTTTAGTAACTATGATTCTAGTTTATCAAACTGTTCTCGAAATCAAGCGATAATTTCTCGTTACTGCAATTATTCCATATCGTTTCGTCACCTAGAAAACAACAAATTCGAAATTTTAGATATTTTCGTCAACTCAGTTCAGTTGTTTACCCTATTTTATGGTTTGGAAATCTATATATATAGTTAAGGGATTCAGAAAATGACTAACTATTCATCCTAGGTAAAGACGACATATATATATATATATATATATATATATATATATATATATATATATATATATATATATATATATATCATATATATTATAAAGCAGAAGTTCTGAAACTTCCAAACGGGTGTTTTCAAAAACTACCCGATGGATCTTTTTGCAGATTATATCATTCGATAGGAAATATTTTTGCGGAGGTTTATGATACAAATATACAGGGATAACTCTGATTTTTCGTACTAAATTTCGTATTTTTCGGTTATTTTTGACGGAAGGGTTGCAACAACTAATTTTTTGGCGATAATTATATTTCAAAAAAGAAATGAAATGCTTTCTCTAATGGAAAATAATATAAACATTTCGAAAAAAACCCCTGTTAATTCATTGATTTAAAATAAATAATGATAAAAAGAAAAAAATCCGTTTAATGCGAAAGAATATTATGAAAGGAAAAAAATTTATCTTTAACAAAAAAAAAAAAAAAAAAAAAAAAAAGAAAAAGAATATTTATAATATTAAAAAAGTAACTCAATGTAAAAGAAAGTTTTGAAGTGACACAATATTTGGCTATTTCTTTCTTTCGAGGCAGATTAAAAGAAAACAACATCTTAAAAATTTCATTAGGTAAAACATAAGTATTTTTTTTCTTTCTTTTTCTAAAAATACTTTTAAATCTAATTTTCCCGTTATGTGTTTTACAGAAAAAACTCGCAGATTTTTTTTTTTTTTTTTTTTTTTTTTTTTTTTTAAGGTTCTAATTGTTATTTGCATGTTGTTACTTCAATTGGGTGTTTCAATCTACTTTTGTCGCCAATCAATGCTACTCTAAACCAAAACAAGTTGGAAATTAGACGTGAAGCGTAGCAAATGAGGTGCATTCGTACGATAACTAAGTTTTAAAATATTCAGATCTTGCTGGTATAGTAGAGCGTACTTTGGATACAATATAGTGGTCGAAATCTTTGTGTTCCTGTAAATATCCAGGGAGTAATTTTTATTATACTTCATTAACGTATATCTTATTCATAACATGTGAAGTAGGTTAATATAATTAAAACACGCCCCAAACAATGTTTCCCCGCATAATATTATTTAGTGGAATACATTTGTGTGGCCCTGTAATTTAATAATACATATTCTTTGCATCCGAGATTGTACAGAATGTATATTTTAGTACTATACATCATAGATTCATGTCAATTATATTATGTTCAAATGAGTGCAACACCATTAAGATGCATTTGAAACTTTTTTCCCATTGATCGTAATGTAATGGAATACTTTTGATTGTCCCTGTAACTGATCTATGCATCCGATTTTCATAACATTTGAAATGACTCGACAAAATTATGTAATAAATATACGTTTTAAATTTCAAACGATTAAAATGCATTTGAAACTTTTTTCCCCATTGACCGTAATGTAACGGAATTATTTTGATAGTCCCTGTAATTGATCTATCCATCCGATTTTCATAAAATTTAAAATGACTCGACAAAATTATGTAATAATTATATATTTTAAATTTCAAACGATTCGGTTGGATAGTTTTTGCGTTGTTATATGCGGACGGACAGACCACTGAGCTCCATATATAATACGGAGGGCTAACTCGCCGATCCAGCCAAATCACTTTCTGCCGGGACCGCATCACACTTTTCTATGCGCGCAAGTAATGAGTCTCTATTTTTCTTAATATTACAAGCATTTTTTGAAGCTTTTTCGCAAACTTTTAATTATTTTTGTTTATTTCTATGTGTTTTTGATATTTTTATGAGCAATATTTAACAAATGTTTCTTTATTTTTTGTTGGATGAAACTAAAATTTCCTTTTCAACTAATATCAAATTGAAATTTTGCTATGAATTTAAGTAAAATCAATAGATTTTTAATAAAAGAATACATATCAGTGAAAATTGTAGCATTTTCGTCTTAATTTTAAAAGAAAATTCAATTTGAAAATATCTACCCCATTCTATCCTATGGAAGAAAATCTATGTTTTGCAAAAGATTTTCGTCGGGAAATCTTTGGCATTGTATTCATGGGCGGACCGCTGGATTCAATGTATCAGAATAGGGAGTTAGCTCTCCGTGTTATTGGAGAGCTCAGTGGGACAGACAGGCGGACTGAGCGACAACAATAGGTGCTACGTATTTACATAATTACGAACGCACCTAAAAAGCACAAGATGGAGCGATGTTCGCAAGAACTATTTTCTCTCTCCCTCTCTCTCTTTTAATAAGTGAGAGCATTTTTAGGAAAAAATTTTACATTTAACTTAAATACATATATAGCAGTTAATAGCACAAAAATGAATAATATTTAAATTTTAGGGTAAATGTCTTTCCACATACATAGATACTGTAAAATAATGTAACTGCAACTTTTATTTTATTTTTTTTTTTTTGGCACAGATATCTCATACGCACTACATTGGTGCGATTTGTCTCTTACGCCAATACCATTTATACATCTGGGTAATTAACTGACTCCAAAGTGTCATTATTTTGCTTGATATGGTAACCCGGATGTTATTGTCTATTTATTAATAAATTGTCTATTTACAATTTTTTTCTTTTTTTTTTTCCAACTATATAAACTATTTTAATCTAGGCACATTTGTCATATATGTGCCACATTTGCGCGACTGCAATAAAAAAGTGCGATTTTATGCATCACTTGGTAACCTGGCTGTTGTTTATTTATTAATAAATTTTTCTTTTCTTTTCTTTTATTTTTTAAAGGATATAAATAGTTTTGTTTTATAATTATTAACTAAATTTTTAAAATTTATTGTTATTTTTTATTTAAAATAACAGAATATAATTGTAAACTATATACTTAACTGGTATTTGAAAACAAAATTTTCTCCGAATCGGTTTAGAAGAAAAAAAACGCGCCAATGTGGTGCGTATAATGTCATGTATTCATTTTTTTTTCACTACACTACAGTATTTAAACATGCTGTATAAATAACAATTATTGTTTTTTCCAAACATGTTTGGCACAGATATTATATACACACTGAGGTATCTGACTATTGCCAAAACGGTGTTATTTTGTCTGATATGGTAACCCAGCAATAGTTGTTTCTGTATTAATAAATTGTTTATTTACTTTCAATTTCTTTTTAGAAATTCTATAAATTGTTTTGTGCTATAGTAACTTTTTTTATTTATTATTATTTTCGTTTTAAAATAATGAGAATAATTTTTAAAAATTCACATTTCTCCGCTATTCTAAAACGAGGATTTTGCCGCATTGGTATTGGAAAAAAATCTTGCAAATCCGGATTTGTGCCGGAGTTTTTTGTGAAATATAATATTTTCAAATGTAAATTGAGTGCTACTTTATTAACACGTCGGCCAGTTTCGCCAAACTATTCAAATTTTCATAAATTCATTTTAAATAACGAAAGAACAATAAACATAAATAAAAAATACAAATTAAAAGTCGAATTAAAAAGCACTTATGACGTAAAAAAAATACGTGTATCACGTATAATATCAATTGTTATCATACTTACGATCATTGATTATTGACATTTATTCCTATAATCTGCTATTAATTTTTTTCTCGACAGAATAATCAAGTAGTACCGTACATTGTACAAATTCCAGTTAATATCACACAAATAGAGCTAAATAACTAAATTTAGGTGCAAATGCACACACCTATGTTGTAAGAAAGAGGCACAAATGTCATATATGCACCACGTTGGGGTAATACATTTCTGGCGCCACTTTAACGGAAATTTCGTTTTCAAATGACAGATACATTTCTATTTTCTATTTTACTTTTCTATGTATAGAGCATAACATTTTGTATCATTTTAAAATGCAAATGAAAGTAAATAAATAGTTCATTAATAAATTAAAAACAGAGCTGGATTACCATAAGAGGCATAAAATGTTCATTTTGTTTCAATCACGCTAGCGTGATGCGTATATGACATCTGTATCAAAAAATGAATTTCACACATTCAAAAAACATTCACTTTATTTTTCTAGGGAAAACTTTATTTAACTTTATTTATTCTACAGCATTCCAAAAACGGAACTCTGTAATAGATTTTTCAAGAGCAGATGTACGTTACGAAATATAATATAATATTGATAGAAAATGTATTAAAGTTTCCACAGATACCCATATGCTCAAGTTGAGAGGTTTAGAGTTCAAAAACTATCAAATGAAAATGAATCACTTGAAAATTGTTTAAATTCAATAGTCAATCTCTGCGATCATAATGCTCGCTATTTTAGAAGTATGGTGAATAAACAATATTTAAATTGCTCTTTTCATAATTGCCTCATTTATCTATCAAACTCTACAATAAATGGTCAACTGAAAAAAAAAAAAAAATTAAAGCCCAAATTTTATCGAATGCATAAGCTGATACAACAACATAATATTTTATTATTATTTTAATATATTTTGGCGTCAACGGGCATTGATTCCATTGTTGTTGTTTTTATTTTTGGCTCAATTTTGTTTTTTCTAGCTCGCTGAGTTTTGCACTGATGAAGAATCTCGACAGTAGATTCGAAACAGCTGTTTGCTAACTTTTAATGCATTTTTGGTGCATTTATAATCGTTGATTTTCTATCTTTAAATACAATGGCGTTTTGTATGATTTTCAGAAATGTGAAAGAGCATTCGAGGCGAAGTTGCTTTAAAAAACACAATCATATTCAATATTTTGTTCGATTCATGTTTTGTTTTGAAAAAGAGACCAGCGCAGCGGGCTTAGCCTGCTAGTATATATATATGGTCGAAATTGATATTTGTAAGCTAACCTATTATATAATTTAATTTGTCTAATTATTTCCATTTGACATGGTTTTTCTATTTAATTTAATCAATGTTACTTCAATTATATTATTATTTTCTATTTCTTGTTCTCAATGGAAATTATGGTTGCGATTGATAATTGTAAATTATCTTTATAAATATTTAATTACAGTTTAATTGTTTTTCTAATATTTTTTCTTTGAAATGGTTTTTCTATTGCAATTACTATGTTGATGATTCTATTGTGTTCTTGTTATTTTTCTTGATATTTTTCTTTGAAATGAGTTCTCATTTGCGATTAATCGGGCAATGTGGAAATTATTTTTAGGTCTATCCTGATTTCCATTCAGAAATTAATCGCAATTAATGTGGCTATTTAGTATTGCCCTTGATAACGAGCTAAATACCACATTTTCAATTTTATTTCTAATTCTGACAGCTCCTCTGTGTGATATGGTTTGGCATTAACAAATTTTTACAGTAATTGATGTTGATTTGCAGTATTATCTAATGGTTCTATATATATATATATATATATATTTGTATGTATTTTTGAAGAGTGGTTTATAAATATTACAAAGGAAAAAAATTACCACATAAATGCTATAAAAAATACTCAAATTCTATCCATTTAAACTATGCCCATTCAAGTAAGTAGATATAGGATAATGCTTTGTCTAGTAGATACTATTATTAATAATATATTAATGAAAAAGTGCATTTCTTTTTGAAAATCAGATATGTTTGAACTTCTCAAGCCATAGAACCCCTAAACAAATGCCTATTTAATAACTCGACTATATATATATATATATATATATATATATATATATATTTGCCTACATTTGTCACGCGGAGAAAAACGCAACGCTAATACGCTAACGTTAAACCTATGGAAAAATCTTTACAGATTTTGATTCGCATTTTAAGATTTTTAAAGGATTTTTTATACAGATTACCTTAAATCGACAACCAATATAAAGCATTTGTAATTTTTCGAATTTACTTATAGATTTTTTTATATTGGGATTGTTTAACTGTTAGAAGCGGTTCTAAAAATAAAACTATTATTAAAAAAAACTATAAACAAAATCGAAAAAGTACAAGCACACAACAATAGATACCGACATCACGTATTCTGTGCAAGAAAAATCATTTAAAAATAATCATTAAAATGCTAGTACGAAATCTGTAAAGATTTCTCCCGAAGGTTTAGCATTAGTATTCGAGTTTCTCCGCGTAACTAATGTAGGCTCTTAAAACTACATTACGACTGAAACTAAAGGCTTAGAAATTAGTAATTGGTAAACGATAAGAAGAAATACCCTGTATAGAAATATATATCCAATCAAATCTCTGTAGATTTATTTATATATTTTTAAAGATTATTTTATGTTACGAGGTCGAGATTGGGCTGAAGAGCAGCAATCGAATACTTAAAATTATGGTTACAGTGAAAAAATTTCCGAAAAAGTTTTTGTATCAGGATGGCCATCAGCGGATAAAATATTGGGTTTGTAATTTCGCAGGGGAATTATGAAACCTAGCACAATAACAATTGCCGCTATATTGAAGTTAGACTAGATATTCCAAATTGCAATTAGCAATGCTCAGATATAATGGAAAGATCATATGTATTACAAATATAATTACAAAAAAGTTCATAAATATAGATTTTAATTAGATAACATTGAATACATAGAGGAAAATATTTGTGTCCCATCCATTCCTTTTAGTGTCCCATTCATGCCTGCTGTGGGAATGATTGGGACAAAGAGAAGGCTTTTTTTTAAATTTGATAATATCTTAATGCATAATAATATTCTTGGCTAAATATTGTACGTAAAAGTAGTCAAATACCTAATTGTTTGAAATGTGATATGTAATATAATAACTTTAAAAAATAATTTAAAATAAATGTTTTTTGTGAAAATGTCCCCTTCATCCCGCATCTCCAGTACTTTATCTGTTTAAGAATTGTTCAGTTTTGTGTTATTAGCATAGGGATGAACGGAAGCAAAATTTATTCAGAAAATTTCTTAAATCTCCGCACCCGATTTCATTTTAAATTAGGATTTTATTTTTCAGCGTTTAATCTGTATTGCTTTCTGCCATTGTCCAGAAGCTTAGCATTCAGAATACTTGCGTGCAAAACGATTGTCATATTTTGCTAAGAGATTGCTTAAAATAAAGCAAGTTTTAAATAATCATAAACATTATTAAAATTTCAATGTAACTTAAGAATTACATTATACTTTATAATGATCTACACTGGAAAAAGATTACATACTCACGTATGAAAATATCATAGAACATCATAAAATCACAGAAAATATCCGCTTACCTCAATGATCTTGACCGTCACTTGGAATGTTGGATTTTTTTTTTCTTTTTTATTCTTCCAAAAGTTCAAGTTGAAATGTTATCATGCATCCACTTTCACATATGATGAATATATAACATCTTTTTTATGAACAAAAATCATTAAAATCTTGTACGTACTTGTTATCCCATACGCAAAATCGAATTATTGGACAACTTAGTCTAACATAACGTCAAATATTGCAAACTAGACATGAAATTGAAATAATAGTTCATAAATAATAAAATCTTTAAACTGAATAATATTGGTTTAAAGTTAACATGATTTTAAACACATTTCACACATATATTTAATAAGACTACTTTAAATAGAAAGTTCCAGTTCAAAAAATATTTCTTGCACCCATTTTGCCATTATGATTAGATTATGCCACAGATAAAACTAATAATTAATTACAATGAGCAGATGATAAAGAATCATAATTAAACTGGGAGTAAAAATTCAGATTTTTTTTTTGTCTATATAAAAAAGGTTTCTAATTCGCATATTCAAAATAAATATAGCTTAATTAAAATTTAAATATCGGTTTTAACTAAATTAAATATTTAAAACCAGTTTAACTATTTTTTCTTTTCAGTGTTTTATGTTAAAGTAAAGAAATACACGACATAATTTTTTAACGTGCACTATAATGGCAACAATTACATATAGGTGAAAAATATCGTGTTAGTTTTTGAATATAAATGATTATTCCATGGAGGAAAAAGACAGATGGAGGTGCAGTATGCCCTAAAATCGGCTTGTAATATGATCTGCGTTATTGCTCAAATTTAAATGTCCTCATTAGGCCCACACAAAACAATCAGATGAAATAGGGATCGAATTTTTGGACATCAGCCGTGCATTTTTTCTCTAAATGAAATCAATCTGATTATATTTAAGCATTCTAAAATAACATTTCATTGTATTATGAATTCTGTATTATTAAAAACTTTCTTCTTTTTTGCGAAAGCACGTGGTTGTGTTTGAGCTTAATATAGCGGATATTTTAAGGTTATATTTTTGGCGTCACCCTCAGCCTCTATTTTTCTTTTTACTCTATAGAACTGTACTTTAGCTGTACACTCAAATTTCCTTGTTCCTTTCATTTATACGAAAGTTAGAGCGTAGACAGACATACAGAAAAACATACTTTTAAAAAAAACCCGATGAATTTTTTACAGAAACATTTCAAAAACATGATTTTGGGAATGAAAAAATTCAAAGAGGGTTGGGAGACATATGTCTAATGCATAATATGCATGGACGTGCATGAAAACGTATGTGTCAGAGTTGTGCCAAACTGAATCTATGTTTAAAAATAAATAAAAACAAGATAAAATAATTTTTCTGCTAAAACCTCAAGTAATTTATCACCAAATCGTAATTATTTGACAATTATATTTTACTTTTAACAGTATAAAAATGTATAATTACGCTATAGAAAGAATAAGAAAACAAAACAAAACTTGTAAACTACATGAAAAAGAAAATAAGTTGAATGTAGATTCTGCCATTGCAGAATTCAGTTTCGCCTCCGATTAAGGGAAAGAAAAAAAAAAAAAAATCGATAGAGGTTTTTTAGAAGGGCGACCCCGTTTAGAATGCAATGAACTAACTTTATTTTTCTTGTGTTTATCAATATACTAAGAAACAGAACGGCGTGAAATACACAATTGATTAGGAATTTCTCTCTGAGACACTGGAATTACGGAATAATAAAGAGATACAATTTGACGTGCTACTTCTTCATTGACTAGATTCATCAAAAACGGGTTTTTTTCTTTAGTCTAAATGCTTTTTTTATAGACTCTGAGAAAAAGGAAATGCATTTTAACAATAAAACGAGTGGAATCCCATCAAATTCGACGAATGAAATGTTTAAAAGACCCGATCGATATGGTTTTAAAAAAAGTAATTGCATTATTGAATCAATATATAATAAATATATTTCCAAACTGAATGTCAAGTTTGCCAGTTACAATTTTGCATGCAAATATTCGCACGTCTTCAGTTAAAATTGTAATCTGAGTGCCGGTGAAATCCAGAAATTTTATTTTACATGCACTCACAAAAAAATAATTTTATTAAAAAAAAAAAAAAAAAAAAAAAAAAAAAACTAATTTCATTTTTACTATGACATTATTTTCACTAACTGAAGTCATCTGAAAGTAAAATCTCAATCTCAGTGTCCATAGTGAAAAGAAATATTGAAATGTAATTTCGTTATGAGTAAAAATGCGATGTTTTAAATAGTGACGTCATTTTTTCTTCAAATGTTTTTTAAAAGTTACTGTTATTAGTAATATGAAAAAGGCGTCCGTAATAATATTGTATTTGATTGATATTGTAATTTTATTATCGAGAGAAAAGCTAAACTGTGTTGCCACCATTTTGAAGAAATATCGTAAAAAAGCATTTAAATCTAAAATTAAAATATAAAAATGGAAATAAATTAAAAAATGGCTAAAATGGGCACAACTACAAATAAATAGCTTTCATTTAAAAAAATAATTATCAAAATCGGTTGGGTAGAAAATTCAGGGTTGATGACACGACATTTTTAGCTTGTCTGAAAGAAATAGCATCGGATGCTAATAAATAAATAAATACGTACCTAGCCAATTATACTAACAATATCATTGATTTGCCAAGATTTAGCATACATGAAACAGCAGAAAAAGGATTTTCAACTTTAATCTAACGCACGATTCTTTAAAATTACTAATTTTAAATACAGAATGATCCTTTAAGATCTCACACTAGTGACTGACAAAGACCCGGATGATAATGTTAAGTTTATGGTGGCGTTCGTTTCAAACATCTCGCTCAAATTTTAATATTTTTACAGGATTTTTTTGGCATAGTATAGCTGAGGACGATCTACAACCGGGCTAGTTTTTACTTTTTCAATTTTGGTTTCAGTTTTTTTTTTTTTTTTTTTTTTTTTTTTTTTTTTTTTTTTTAATTACATTAACTTTCGAAACCAGTTAGAAGTGGTTCTGAAATTGAAAAAAAATCTGAATTGAAATAAAAAAATATGTAACTAAAATCGAAAAAGTAAAAACTAGCCCTGTTGTAGAGATCGTCCTCAGCTATACTATGCAAAAAAAATCATGTAAAAATACTTGAAAAGAACGCCGCCATAGACTTAACATTATCATCCGGGTCTTTTTTCAGTCAGTAGTCTGGGCTCTTAAGGTATCCGCCCACCTACGGAAGTGATTTTTTGAAATTTTCTCTTGTTATCCATTTTTTATAATGACATTTACCTTAAAACTTTGATAAGATGTAAAGATTTTAGTAATTATCCAGAAAAAAATGTTTTTAAAGAGGAAAGTAGTCAAAATTATTCCCAAAAGTGACATTACCGCAAAACGTGATAACTCAAAAATAAAACAATGTATTGACATTTTGTAAATTGCATAATAAACAGAATAACTTTCTCTGGAACTTACAAGGAAGGTCTCCATACTGGGCATACTCAGATTTTTTTGAAAAAAATACTAATTAAACTATATGTAAAAAGGATCAGTGAAAATTATCGGTGGAATTGCATTAGGAAACATGTAAAAAAATAAAATATTTTCGAATATTTGACGTGAAAAGACGAAAGTGTCACACGATTTGGCGAGCAGTACTTTTCCCCGCCAAAAGCAAGCGATTTTAATGCAATTGAAAACATTTGGATTTTTAGAATCCGTGTTAATGAATTGAAACATAAATGAATTTAAACATAAACAATGAGCGAGTTTAATATATTGTATACATATATATACATTAAACTGCATATATTTATTATTTGTTGCTGTAGTTTTTTAATTTACTCTGGAAAAAATATTTTTATGTATAACAAATTCTTATTCAGTAAAATTATTTTCATACATCTAAGCACATTTAAAAATAAAAGACATGTGTTCCCATAGCAACAAAATGAGTTGACAATGCTCAACTGGACTTTGAACTAGAATTAATTTTAATGAATTTAAATTTGAAATATGTTTTAAATCTCAAATTTTGATGGTTAAATTTGAATATAAATACATATAAATATTAATATAACGAAATTATGCTTAAAACAAACTAAAGCTGACAAAACAAAAGTTATTTAATTTATCTAAACACGTTGAACATGAAATTGTTTTACTTTAAAATGCATTTGACATTAAAAAAAAAATCATTCTTGAATTTGCTTTTCATCGCCAACCGATGATAAATCGCCAAACAACGAAATTTTCATTATTTTTTTACGGACAGGGTAAGGAGGTTCCGCCGAAATTTTTTTATAAACGTATATATCCTCATGAGAAGAACATTCTGTAATTTTTTCAGACTTTTTGGAGTATGCCCGTATGGAGTCCTTCCTTGTTAGACTACACACATTATCATACCTATACATACACATTGTTTATCTATACATGAAGTATACTTGGTTGACCCCACTTTTTTTAAAAAAATAGTTACCTTGATTTATTTTATACATATGACGCAAACACCCTAATCATTTTTTTTTCTTTTTTTTTTCTTATTGTTACTGGTACCAAAAAAAAAAAAAAAAAAAAAAAAAAAAAACAACTTTCCTCTGCAGTTTGAAAATGCATCTATGCATCCATGGTCCTGATGATCCCCCCCCCCCCCCCAATCCCCCATTAAATATGATGTATCGTCAGTTATACAGCAAAACCTGTTGAGATGGAATTGTAAAGGACTCGAAAATTTTTCGCTTTAGAAGAAACATTCTAAAATGTAAAAAGACAGATTTTCCCTTTTCCTGCAATTGAATTATCGTCGTGGGAAAACTGGTTTTACAGACAAAGTTAGGTAGGGGTAACCGTGTATGGTTCTTTGTGAGACAATTGCTCGCACTTGACTTTTAGTGGATTTTTAGACTGTTGTCGAATCCAAACTGCATTAAAAAAAAAAAAATTGGAAATTGCACGTGAAGCGTAGCAAATGAAGTGCGATTGTACGATAACAAAGTTTTTAAAATATCACTCTCATATATCAATCTCATAAAATTGTAAATAGTTAATTACAATTAAAATGCGCACCAAACAATGTTCTCCCTATACCATTATGTAATGGAATACTTTTGTGTGGCCTTATAAATCAATAACAAAAGTTCTTTGCACCACAGATTATGCAGAATGTATATTATAATATGTACTTTATAGATGCATATCAGTTTTATTATGTTCGAATGAGTGTAACACCATTAAAATGCATTTGAAACATTTTTCCTCATTGACCGTAATGCAACGGAATACTTTTGATTGTCCCTGTAATTGATCTATGCATCCGATTTTCATAAAATTTAAAATGACTCCACAAAATTATTAGTCCAGGTACTATGCATCAGAAAACTGCAAATCGTGATAAGAATATACCGCTTGGTGAATATGTACTTTATGATAATACAATTGATATTGAAGGGGGAAGCATCTCATAAAGTCGTCGGAATTTAAGATGGCGGCTGTTATTCAAAATTATGTCATTTTCTAAATTTTCTTAATATGCGTAATATAAGTGCGCATTTCACGTCAATTTCGATGTTTTTAAAGTCAAATTTTCGTTTTTGACACTTTCCAGCATTATTTAAAAGAGTGTATGAATTCAGTTTATCTGTCTGTTTGTCTGTTTCTCCGCCTGTCCTTCCATACTTAGATAGCCATTAAATTTTATATGTTATATGAAGTTTACAATAGCATTTTCGGAGTAAAAAATAAAGTGTATAGATTTTATAGTCATTTACAGGGCACTCAAAGTATTTATGAACTGTCTAGCCGTCAGTCTGGCCCTGCTCTTTTTTCCTTAAATTTACTCGAATTTCCGTGTAATTTATATATGTATTATCGGTAAATATAATTTAAAGAAGTGGTATACTGCAAAATGTTCTGCATCGAAAATGCAGCGTATAGCATATATAGTTCGTTTACAAGCACATTCAAAATAATACCCTTACATTTTGGTATATTGGCAAAAATCCTTTTTAGTGTGTTTTAATGATGTTAAACTGTTTGAAACATATTGAAATTAATACACATTACTGAAGTGCAGAACAAGATACTTGGTGTACAATATGGCGAGCGTGGAATTTATACTTCATTTACAAACTCTCAAAAAAGAATATGCTTACAGTGCTGTCTATAACCACAATGTTTTCTATGTGCTTTTTAAATTATAATATGCTTTTTCAAACTTTGCCAGGTAGGAACGAATTGCAAAATGTCAAATGATTATTTTTTTGTTGGAATGCAGCTTATAAATACACATTGTAACTATGATGATTAATCTCCAACCAAAATGAAATAAATCAAAATTTATTCAAAATTTCAATTTTTTTTTTTTTTTTTTTTTTTTTTTTTGTTATTCCTGACTTTTTTTGCAGACTCATTTCTGCTTGATCACCATAATTACGCACGTTAATTACCGATCCATCTGAAAGATCTGATTGATACAGAGATGCAGAGATTAAACTACCAGACGTACACCGTGCATTTTCAATGGGACATTTTGTGATAAGAAAATCAAACAAACTCTTCTCAGCTATGGGCATATCAAGCGCATGAACAAACAAACGCTATTATCAAAGGAGAAAGTGGTGCAGTAGGATTATTGCAGGATCCATCGGCACTTACACGTTGGATGGTGTCTGGGCCAGAAATCTCTGAGTTTGAGCCTAACATTCAAGAATTAATCAACTTCAACTCAAGAACTAATGCACGGAATTTCACAAAATTTTACATTCTGTGTTAGACCTTGCAATCTATTATCTCTTATCTATTTTTATGAGAAAGAGGGGTACTCCGAAATGAAAAGTTTAAGAAAACGGGTAATAAAAAAAGAAAAAAATGGTGGGAAGCGCTGAATTATACGAATGGAAAATTGCCGAAGAGCGCAGTTTTCTATTCATATGATTTATCAAGACTCAACAGGAAGCTTTCGTTTCTAGACTTTACAACGTATCAACATCCTATTTTTCCTGACGACGACTGCAGAAGCAGTTCGGAACGTCAATATAATGCTTTATCGTTAATTTTATTTCTACAAGTTCATACAAAAGTTCTTGTTTATGTGTACCATTGAGCAAGTTTATGTGTATTTAACGTATACATCTTATTTGTTGTATAATTCATTCGTACATTTGTTATCATTACATTTGTTAAGCGAACATTTTATTTCAACATCAAAGCAATTCTTTCTAATTTATACATACGAAAAAGTCTTCTATTGTCGATGAGGGTAAAATACTTTTGGCGAGATTCGTGTCTAAATAACATAAAATACACCGAAAACTGTATTTTGTGTTTTAACCATATAAAAGCTTGAGTAAAGGGGCTCAAGTGAGAAGTGTGGGTTTAATGCTAGATGAAGATGACAATGTGATTTATGTTGATATAACCTATTATAATTGAGAATGAATATTATTTATATGTAAGTACGGATTATAATCTATCAGTACGATTATATGATTAAAAGTATCATTTTACCAGAAAAAAAAAATAAGATTTTAACAACATAACATTATTTTTCTTTCAGTTACATGACATATGGTCCCTGAAACAGCGTTTTGCAAAACAATTTTAACGTCGATGCTTTTGGCATATATGATATATTAATTGATGCGTGTTTTGAAACCTTCAATCAATCAATTAAAGAACTTTTAAGAAAAAGTGTGTGAGAAATTCATTGTCGCTCCAACATCTCACATCTCGCTTTAAGATGAAATGAATGGTATCCCAATTACGAATAAAGCCAGCGTAGCCATGAAAACGTCTCTAAACATCATTCTTTTCACTTTGCAGTGGGGTGGGGCTTCAATGACGGCACTCCTTCCGCTGATGACCCAGATAACTGATTGTTATCTACACTGTGTTTCATAAGGGATACTCTTTGGTATTACCTAACCCATCTAAAACATAATTATAGCAGGATGCTGGTGATCATCCCTGGTTTGAGATAGGCTAGATTGCATGGTGTTAAACTCACAGGCTATATTTTGTGTCCATACGCTATATTATATGTACACCAACATCGGCTATGTTCTATGTCGGCTCATGAACCTTAAAGGGAGGGCAGGACATAAAAAACTTTATAAAATAAAGATTTCTGGATTTCTGTAAAATTATTGTGGCTATAAATTTGATAATTGGTGTAGTGATAACTTTTAAGTGGTCATTTAAATTTTTTAATAATTTTATTTTTATTTATTTAAAAATCATTTATCAGTTGCTTCATATTTTTCGTGTTAAATAGAATACTGTTAATAAACCAAAAATGTGAGATATCCCCATATTAAAAGATTTCAATGGAATTTGCACTGTTAGTTAGACAATTTTTCGGAGAAAATTTTAGTATGTATATATTTCTCATTTAATGATTGTATATTTTAATACCGTGTGGATAACAGGTCAAAATATATCATAAAATATGAGAAACGAACGACATCCAAAATCATGTTAATATAAGCAAAACACTTATTTATACTTTCAATAGAAAATTTATAAACATTCTAATCATACTTTATTCATTACAAAACTAGTAGGCAAACACCAAATATTTCAACTGTTTAAAAAATATGTGTGCTGATATTTTTAGTTATAAAATATATATCTTTTACGTTTTGCTTTTATAATATTTTCCATTTTGATTTTAACACCGTAAAATATTCACGCATGCATTATATTTGCATCATAATCTTAATAAAAACTCATTTCTAAAATTAAAAAAAAAAAAAAAAAAAAAAAAAAAAGGGAAGGAAAAGAAAAGAAAGGAAAAGAAAAACATTAAGAAATTATTTTGCGCGGAAATTTTCGTAAAATACTTTTCTTTTTTTTATTTGCTTAATATATATATACACTTTGGAACTATACTTAGAATATTAAAAGGGTTCAAATATAAAACTTTTTCCGCAAAACATCTCATTTTCTCGTATTTAAATAAGTATTTTATTATTATAATAAAAATACATGTTCTTCTGTATTATTAATTGCCGAAACGTCAGTGGAGGCTTACTTTGGAGACACGAAATTTTTGGTTTCCGTCTGTCTGTCTGTTCCGTCATAACTGCCGTAAAAAGCATTCGATTTCCTTGAAATTAAGTAAGCACGTTCATATGGTACCCGGATTTAGCTGCATAGTTTTTTGTTATGTTTTATTCATTCGTTTGGAAAATACAGAACATTTTATTTTGCACCATAATGCTTTTCAATGGCCATTCAGACTATTTTCAAATTTCCGTTTCTTGAAAAGAAATGGTGCGTTTGATTAGCGTAATTTAAATGGTGAATTGTGAACGTTAAAATTTCCAAATAAGGTTTTAAATTATTCCCATTCATTTGAAATTTTGTCAGTATATTTCTCAATCTTTTTTAAAATTATGTGTATAATTTTTGGTAGAAATTTAGAGATGTTTTCCAATAATAAAAGCCATTTATTTTATCCTTTTGTATATTTGGTGTGTGATACATATTCCAATTACGAAAATTTAAGCAGAAAATCTGCAAGGGAGAAATAAAAGATTGGTTAATTTTTAATAATGTGGTGTGCAAATTAGATTTGAGTCAGTGGCGTGGCTAGAATGGGTGACACCCCGGGGGGGATGTAAATGGTGTCGCCCCCACTTATCAGGGTATCCCCCCCCCCGTTCTCGCCTCATCCGTCAAATGTTTTCAATCTCAATTGTTTGTTATTACAACAAATGACCATACCATTCCTTATTTACTTTTTGTCCTCCTGCTTAAAAAAAAAAAAACAGGAGCGATTTATTACTTAATTTATAACCCGCATAAGCCAATGCGATGTCTATATGTAGAAGATAAGTTTTTCTTTTAAAGTTTGCTTTCGCTATTCATTCATTGGATAGGTTGGTTTTTGTTCCCTGGTGCAAACCTTATTTAGAAAAAAAAATATTCTCAAGAAAAAAAAAGAAAATTAACTCTGTTGCGTCGTTCGCAATAATTTTCATTTATTTCAGGAATTTTTTTTCCAAAATCTTAGATTTGCAAAAGGAGATTGAGTGTCACCCCTTAGAGGTTGACACCAGCGGCGGATCGCCCCCTCAGACCCCCACTTACTACGTCACTGAATGTGTTTCAAGTTATAGCCGGCTTAAGTTTGGTTTTAATTATTTAATTTGTTTATTTTAGTTCCTCAAGTTTCAAATGTTATTTATTTATCAGTTTATTACATTTGCAAAAATATTAATTTACTCTATAATAGGATAAATAACTCACGCCTTTTTAGCACTTTCCAACAAAGTTGAAAAGTGCTTATGCAATCGGTTAGTCTGGTCGTCTGTCCGCGCTCTAACTCACGTAAATATACTCTGATTGCCATGAAATTTTAGGACGTTATTGACGTTTACCCTAGTACAGACCTTTTTCAAAAGGAAGTTTCTATAATGATTAGTTTATGTAAAAGAAACTCAGAATTTTCCCATTACATTGCGGCCTATGGGGAAAAATCGTTATACCCTGTCAAACATATTAAAATTTATATGCTTTTACGAGGTGCATTAAAATATGCATTCTATAAAATATAAGGTGAAAATGTAGCTATTATTCATTTACAGGGCCACACAAAAGATAATGGTATCCATTAGATAATGATAAAAGGGGGGAATTGTGTGTGACATATTTTAAATATATTAAACTTTTCAAGTATAATAAAATTGATGTATGTCAATGAGGCTGTATAAATTATACAATACTGCCTTCTCTAATATAAAGTACATAGTATTTACAGGGACACACAAAAGATTTCAAATAGTACATTCTTTCCGAAGTACTGTATATATGTATCCGATGATAGCTGATGGATGAACGAAATGCATTTTAATTATGATATATGCGCTTATAAGTTTCACTAAATTTATGCATATTATATGGTGTGTATAAATGCTATAGTTAATATACAGGGCTACCCAAAAGAGCTCGGAAATGTTGCTGAATATGAGCATAAATTACTAAAAGGTGATTCTTAAATAAATCATTCATTTTTACGCTGAACTGCATTAAATTTAGTAAGAAATGTTTGCAGAATATAGATAAAATGATATACAGGACCACGCAAAAAATTGGGTACATGGGGCCTATGAATGATAATTTATGAGAAAGGGATTTCAGTTGTTTTAAGAGTGTTTTAGTTTAAAATAAATTTTATCTTAACACTGATGAGTAATAAATGTATCAGGCAAACTACAAGGCTGAACAAAGTATTCAAGTATGTTTTCCATCTATTAAGTATAAATTGCTGAAAGAGAAATTTCACGCTACTAGGCATTTTTTGCTAAACTAAATTTTCCTATTATATAGTATGTATATTAGCTGACAGATCAAATACAGGGCTGTTCAATAGTACTGGAATACATATTTGACTATATTTGGCTTTATATCCCTATTTACCTAAATAACGAAGTTTTGTTAAAGATTTCATGAAGTGTTGGAAAGTGCTTCATAATCTATGCTTAACGCATGATTTTTCTTACTTGTTAAGATAAGTACGTGCCATTCCATGCTTGATAACATAAACCTATTACATAATGCATGCGATATGAAGTATTCCTACTTTCCAATCAGGACCAGTGGTTACAGCTAGATGTAAATATATCTCTCAGTGTCGCAATATTTTAGTTTAAGCATCTACAAAATATTATCATGATATTTAATATTTCTGTCATTATTTTCAGTTCTAGGAACGGTCCTTTTCTGGGGAGGGGGATATATTTTATAAAATATTTTAGTGATATAGTTTGCTATAACAACTGCAAGGTAAAGAAAGCGGTATTTTTATGTTATTCGTGTGCATGTGATAAATTGCAAATATTGTTCTGATCACCATGAACTTATTATATTCGTTTCATTTAAAATATAAACATTTCACTCATTTTATTTAAAATACATCCATGTAAAATACACATATTGCAAGCATTTAAAATACATAACTTTCACACCTTTCATTAAAAAAATGAAAGTCAGAAATAACACTATAAAGCAAAACAATCTATTTCATAATCAAAGTATTTTTTTTTTAATTTTCCTCTGCCAAAAATAAATATGATACTACCCGGAACAAAATGCTATTGGCAAAAAATGCACTGGGCTAACATAAATGTATGGAAAAACCTTTCCACATATTGAGTATCTAAGACATTTACAAGAGAAATGGGGACAGACGTCATACACGCACCACGTTTGTGCGATTTTCTTACGCCAATCCATCAGAAACTTTGTTTTTGAATATTGCTTTAAGTGCTAATATTTACAATTTATTGTGATTTTTATATTTATCATTATGATTATTATTTAGAGCTTTTTTATCGCTTTAACTTTTCTTAAATAATTTGTTGAAATAAAATAACCGGGCTACTATGTGAGATATAATATGGCCACATTGTTGCAATCGCGCCAACCTGGTGCGTATAGGACGCCTGTACCGAGAAATATAAAACGAAAAAATTTGTAAGGAAGTTGTGATGGTCTAAACAGATATCACCCCGACGCCTATACTGTTAAATAATAGCCAAGTTCGGTGTCAAATATAAATCAAAAATTGCTTTATAAGTAAACAATATAGAACGATATACTGTAAATTAAAAACTATTTTTGACAATTAACAAATTAGCAGTGCTATTCTCTTCAAAAACTGTTTATTAGAACTATTTAAAAAGATTAATATTTCATAATTTGGGTCATCGGATTGCAGAATCCCCACCCCCTTTTCTACGACTCTATAACCAAGCAATGCAGAACAATATGAGGTACTACTTGGTTATCCCGTCGACTAATTTCGCCAAATTATACAAATATCCAAACTCATAGCCAAATTATGTGCATTGACCTAATTTTCATTTTAAATAACGGAAAAAGAAATAGTAGAATATAAATAAAAATACGAATAAAAAGTCGAAACAAAAATGACTTAATGGCGTTTTAAACACGTGTATCGTAAATAATGTCATTGAATGCGACATTCACGATCATCAATTATTGGCATTTAATCATATAGTTTGGCGATGGTTTTTTGGTCGACGGGATAACCAAGTAGTACCCAATTATATATATAAAATTCCTCCGTGTATAACAATTCCGGGGTCAACCTATCCACGAGAAAAAGAAACTCATTCACCAATGAAAACGTTTCATAGTCGTAATGGAGTGTTCTCATTGGTCAGATTTACAGTGGAAGCTGTAAATGACGTCACTACATTTTACTTCGCTTTAAAATCTTTCCACGATTTCAAAAAGTATATTTAATTAAAACTTTTTATTAAAAGAAAGCGAAGGTGCGTTTTAAATGCAATATTGTTAAAATTTTTACATTCGGGTTGCTTTAATTTTTTTTTCTTTACAGCCGTGAATGACTCTTGAGAATTTCAAATCTATAAAAAACATTGTGAAAAGTTACCTCCGATTTTAAAGGCAAACTATTTTCTGACCAATGAAACCGTTCCATAGTCGTAATGGAGCGTTCTCATTGGTCAGATTTACCGTGGGAGCTGTAAATGACGTCACTACATTTTACTTAGCTTTGAGATCTTTTCAGGATTTCAAAAACAATATTTAATTAAAGCTTTTTATTTAAGCAAACCGCGGGTGCGTTTTAAATTTCATTATAATCCCCACCCCCATCTACCAGATAGTTTTGCTATAGTTTTAAATACAGATTTCTGTTGAAAATTTCTTTTTTTCTTTCTTTCTTTCTTTCTTTCTTTTTTTTTTTTTTTTTTTTTTTTTTTTGTTAGATTTTTCCCTTTGCAAGTTTAATCGCTGTATTTATCAAAATTGTTTCAGCCTAAAGTGGCTATGATTGACCACAGTTTGTTGTAATTTTTTATCATCCTTTAAAAATGCAAACACATCATTTTGACGGGCTATCTTCTAGTATCATAATAAAGTCTTAAAGGGAAAATATCTAACTAACAGTGTAAGTTCCATCGAAATCCACTTCACAGAATCTTTTTTTAAATTTAAATTTTCATAATCGAATTCATCTGATTATCGAATTTTTTACCGGAATTCTATAAATAATCAACGCATAATGTTTTCTTCATACTGAAACCTTCCTTCAGAAATTATCTACCCGTACAAAATCGTCAAAACTCATTCATAGCCAAGCGAACAGCCAAAACGAAATTTTCATTAAAATTAAATTACATTAGAATTTAAGTATGTGTTTTCCTATTTTCCTAATATTACCTTCTATTTATATATTTACATTTGAATGTAACAAATTACACAAAAAAGTTGTTGTACACTTGAAATTTTTCCATTGTTGTGAAGATCGTTCGGACCGATGTTCTAGTCATGCCTTTTTGGTTTAAAAATCAAATTGTTTGGCGACAAAGGCAAAAAATAAAATAAAATAAAATAATAAAAAAAAAAAATCAGTTTTATAATATATTTATAATATATCCTATTACCTATTACATTGTATCACATAATATCGAAATTTTTTTTGACATACTTAACCTTTTTAAAATAATTTTTTTTTAAAGCTTTATTCTAGTCCAAGTGCCAGATATAGTCAACAAAGAGGATAAATCGACCAGATCTTGTTCCAATGTATCGACTTTGAAAAAAAATATTTCTTTTAGATCATGCAAACATTTATCTCATATTTATATTAAATACATTTTTAAATTACGTTATTTTTCATTAAAACTGCATTTTTAAAAATTTCGAATAAAATCATTTATAGTTTTTTATTCTATTTTTCGATGTACTTATATCTTTTAATTAATTTCTAATTGATATGCGAGTTTTCTAACAAAATGATAAAATATGTCTTCGCCAAAATCATAAATTTATGCCAGTGGGGGGGGGGGGAGAGAGGTAACCAACCGCTCTAACCTTTATACTTAAATGTGCCTCACAATGTGCCTTAGTTGTCTATTTTTTGATAAATGCAGAGAATACTGCAAAAAATGCTGACAAAGTTGGCATTCTGAATCGAATTTTACGACACGGGAGATCTGGGAACGAAACAAATGGTCACACTGAGAAAGTAATTGTTTATAAATCAAATTTTAATGAAATGAACGAAAAATGAAACCACGCGGCCTCTTATACATCTCTTCAGAAATCACTCCAGCAAGATTCATGTTTCTACTTTTAAAAAATATGAGTCTGAAAATGTATCAAAAAATTTCGAGCTGATGAGGGTGGATTTTTTTTTTTTTTTTTTTTTTTTTTTTTTTTTTTTTTTTTTTTTTCAAATACACCCTTACCTGATCGTTTCCAAATCTAATCAGGCAACCGCCTTATCTGAATGAACCAGTATATCAAATCGAAGCAAATATGCTAATTCTATATGAAAAACTCTTTTGTTTAAATTAAGAGGGGTATTAGCCCTTCGTTTACACTTAACCAATTAACATCCAAAACTAAACAGGGAAGCGCCTTACCAGAATGAACTTAGAAAAAAAAAATTAAGCCATTTGATTGTTCTATGAAGAGTTATTGCGTTATGTACATTCGTTACATGCGTTGTGTCCATTACATACAATCAGAATCTGCGGGCATATCTTACGATTTGATAATGTGTGAGCTAAAAAAGTGAAATTAGTAAATTTGCATTGCAGTTCTCGATGGGTGTTGCCTGGTCTCCCAGTTTATGAGGGAACTCGAAGACCTCTCCCGCATAATCATCTCGCGAAACGGTAAAAATCCCGTTTTTTGTGATGCACAATTTCTTTTAACTTTTACTTTCTTCTATATTTACAATAAGAAAGTACGGAATTCTTAAAAATTTTCGGCTCCAAAGCTTTGTTAAATTCCGCGCATTAGTTCTTGAAATAGAGCGCCTTCAAAATTTTTGTCACATACGGACAGACATTTTGTAAAAACATGTTTTTCGAGTTCTCTGACCCATAAAACATGTAAATCCGTCAAAAACCGGATTTCGAAAATTTTCACGAATGCAATACATTTTTCTTGTAAACATAGAAGAAAGTAAAAATAGTTTTATAAAAATAACCTCTAACATTCAATATTTTTCTGGAAAAGCAAGCCTAATTTCTTTTACTGCAATTCTTGTTTTTTACTCAAAATTTTCGTAACAACGCATTAAGAGGCTACTTTAGTCACCCGCTCGCTAATGTTAATCCAATGAAACTTTTTAAGGTATTGCTTTTGCATTTCAATATTTTTAAATGATTTTTTTCGCAAAGGATAATTGAGATCCATCTCTATATCTTTTTTACTTTATTGATTTTGCGTTTAGGTATTTTCAATTAGGTTATTTTCACTTTCGCAACCGGTTTCGAAAGTGAAAGCATCCTCATCAATACAAATCTGCGAACAAAATCGGAAAAGTAAAAATGTCGTTGGTACAGTTTAACCTGTGCTGTGCAATTCAAAAAAAAAAAAAAAAATTAAAATTATCGAAATGCAAATGAGTTATCTTTAAAAAAATAACATAGGATTGGAATTAGCGATCGGGTCTTTTCGAGTGACTGATGTAGCCCCTTATATTAGCGGCTGCACCGAACTCGATTATGAAACATACGCTGTTTTTTGTGCTTCTTAAGAAAACGCAATTAAGAAAATTTATCAAAAATGTATAATTATTGCTATGTTTCTGATTGAATATAGAATTGCAAAACAATCTTTGTCTTAAAACAGTCATTGTCATCATTTTAAGATTTCTGATTGCTGTCATCATTTAAAATTTCGATTTTTTTTTTTAAATCTCTTTACATCTTAAAAGTAACCGTCATGCAAAATTAAAAGTTTCTATAACATGTATATTACGTAAATTGTAGAATTTTTTTTTTTTTTTTTTTTTTTTTTTTTTTTTTTTTTTTTTTTTAAGTTTATGTTCCTTAAAAACTCTAAATTTTTAGCTACAGTTCTGTAGCTGCATTTACTTCTTTAAAGTAACTACCATATTATAATTCAAGTTGATACTTCAAAAAATTTAGATAAATCTTAAAAGGTCTTTGGAATGTTTGTTGCTTATTTTCCCCCTTTTAAATTTCGGATGTTGTTAAACCGCTCTAAAAAAGCATATCGCCATTAAAATTTTTTAAATAATCACGTGCCAAATTTTACATTTCTGATACATCGACGGACTCTTTTTAAAGTGTAAAAGTTAGCACGGATAAGTATTGAAAGGTTTTGGAATAAAATTCATGTTTTAATATTTAAGTTCCCTGCAGCATCTTAAAAAATCACAGTTTTATAGAAACTAATTTTATACATCTGCACCTTTTTAAGGGGTCAGGTACCCTTTGAGGAATCCAAAAATTGATTTTTCAAAAAATAGCTTATAATTAATTATGATTCTTTAGGAACATTTAAAAACAAACAGCATTCAAAAAACCGCATTAGAAGAAAAGTTATGTTTAAAAAACTTTACGCTTTTCCTATATGATCAATGGGTTATTAAAATTTTAACGTCAATTTTCTCAAAATAGCGATTTTGATCATTGCGCGCACGATTTCTGAAAAATGGTTGGGTAGAATTTCACAAAATTTTCGCTGAATGTATTAAACGTATACAGGCACAAAATGGCCTACTATTATGTTCCTCAAATTAAAAGTTTAGAATTCACGACTACTTTTGTGTAAAAAATATCTCGATATTTCGAAATTTTTTTTTTTTAATAATTTTTTTTCTCTGGATCTATAAATTTTATTTTTTTCATCGTAGGTCATTTTGAAAACATAAAAAAAATCTTCGATTGTTTGAGCCATTCAAATTTGAAAAATCGTGCGCGCAAGGCATACAAGAATTATTCTTTCGTAAAAATTGTATTATCTTTAAAAATCATTTAAAAATCATTGCATATGTGTATACTTTTTTTAAACACTTTATCTAATAAAATGAATCCTTCTTAATATGTGTTTTCAATTTTATAGTTAAAAGTCAATTAGATACAGAGTGACTGCAATTCTTACAGAGGTCATATTTTCACGTATTTTGTTAGTTCAAAGGGTACCTGACCCCTTAAATTTCGAATATTGAAAAACCGTGCTGTGCGAGCATTTACGTTATAAAAAATATCTACCTTTAACCCCTTATTGCATCCGTTTTTCTTACTATGTTCTGAAATAACATAATTCTTTTGTCATCGCTTAGAAATAAAAAATTCTACTATATGCTACATAAACAATTAACAAACGTACATTTTAAATGTATCCTAAATGTATAAATGCTTCAATTATTCTTTTAGCGGTAAATTGCCATCAAATTTGAAATATAACGGATAGAAAAATTGATACTGGGTTATGATATTTTGCATGCAATTCATAAATAGTATCATAAATGGTAAAATTAACGCCGCATTTCAACAAAAATTTTATGTCGGCTTCAAGAGCCAACATAAAATACAGCCCATATTGATTTATAAATAATATAGCCTATGGTCATAAAATATAGCCTATATTGGAGCAGAGATGATCACCTCTATTTTGCCACCATTACGTTTTAAATCGGTTTGGTAGTTCCAAAGATTACCTGTACAAACCAACAAACACAAAAACATAACCTCTTTACAATATTAGTATAAATTCAACACGGAAGAAATTCAGGTTATGTTTGAGATTATGCATTTGGGGACGTAATGATGGTGGGGGAGCTAATAAACGCTTGTTTTTATAACGATATGCTTTTATAACAGTCTAATTTTTCCTGTGCTCTGTTCATTTGTGGCACATCGACTATACCTAAATTTTGTGGTTACCATGAGTTGTAAAAGGTGATTACTAACATTTTTTTCACGATTTAAAGTTAACAGAATAGTTTTAGAAATCTTGTAAATTAAAATTGACAAAGAAGTGTTACCCCAATAACCAATTCTTCTTGCAGTGTGTGGTAGTACAAAACACGTTAAAGTTGCTTACATTTATCTTATTTGAAAACTAAATCACTAAAAATAGTAAAAAAATAAAAATTGTTTTGGTACATGCTGAGTGGGAATTGAAAAATTAATATAATGTTTTAGTTTCGATGGTGGGGAGTGTTTGTTCTATTTTGACTGGGGTACCCGCTTAATAGCTGGTGCTTTATCAAATGCATAATAGCAAGAATATTTAAAATAAAATAATTTTTTTTACTTGAGACTCTCTTAGTTCGAATGCCACTTCATTTCTATCATATTAAATTCTCTGAAAGGTACAATTTAAAAATTGATTATTTCTAATGGTTTATTTTTTGTCAAATACATTAAATCCTATTTGTAAATATTAAAGTTCATTTAGATGCCAACACAACAACACAAGTGATCACAAGTCAACACAATCACTTTTTTCAACGTGAAGCAATAAAGACGTAAAAACACTCATTATTCAACACTTTTTTAAAAATATTCTTCACGAGAGAAATATAGAAAAGTAAAGAAATATTTTTACTGTCATTGTCACTTTAAATTTCTGCAATAGATACATAGATGGCATTGAAGTGGCATACTTAAGCCTCATCACCGCGTCAAGGTGGAGTCTCCTCGATGAGGCAGCAGAGCTGGACAATTGCTTATTTGAAGCAGTTTTTGCTATTTGTTTGCTTACAGACAAAAAAACTTTTTAAACTCAAGACAGACAGTTTATAATATAGCAATCGTCCTTTAAACTTATAAGTCTGGTTGTACAATTTAATGTTCCATTTGATATAAAGTACTCTCTAAACTTTGCTAATAAAGTCAAATAGTAACAAACAGATTACTTTTTTTGTTGTTTTTGTAAACGATTGCTATGCAAATTGTTTAAATTTTTTTAATGCGAAATAATTACCATTAAGATCTCATACGAATTAAAAGAATGAACACGAATTGAAATTAAATTTAATAAAATCTAATTTCAGTAGACCACGTGTACATAACAATCAGTTTCAATCTCTTTTTCTTAATTAACTGATAATTAGAGATCAAACCGAAGTTGCTTCTTAAAAACTCTCTCAAAATGATAAAAAGAAAAAGGAAAAAAATTGTCCAGCTCTGCTTTTTATACGCGCGCGGAGCTAAATATAGCCTTATCATTACCCCCCCCCAATAAAAACCAATTGCTTTAATTTCTAAATAATTCTTATGATAATCGATTTCCCATAAATACAATTGAACTATGGGAAATCGATTTACCCCCTACCCCTAAAAAAAAATGTACGGGAGAAATGAGAAAAGCCCGGTGTTATTGGGCATTTTAGACAGAGGAGAAGCCAGCAGCTGCCCGGTGTTGTGGGCGGAGAGATGATGGCAGAGAATGGGACAGCCAGAGAAAACTACCAGAACATCGCGGTGTGCCTAACCTACAACTATCGAATTCGTTGCTAACATAGATTAGGGAGAAACGAGAAGCCACGCAAGGGAAATTATGTTACCAGATGCCTACCATGAAAAAATCACAACTATTTGTTTGAAGTTTAAAGCTGAAGTTTAACACTATTGATTTTTGTTTAGTTTAGTGTTTAATTATTTTTCTTTTTTAAGTGTATTTTTGTGTTTTGGTTTGTTTTTATGTTTTAAGGGGTTTTTATGTTTTTTTAATTGTGTTTTTGTTTTTGTTTTTATTGTATTTGTATTTGTTTTGATTTTATTTTTATGTTTTTTTTATTTCGAAGTGTTTTTTAATGCTTTTGATTGAAAACTATTAAATTGTTCTATTGTTATGGGTGGTAAATTTAGATTTAAAATTAGGCCGAATAGAAAATGCTGTGTTCTCTTAAAAACTACATATACATAAAATTTTAATTTAGAAAGCTAGTTAATTGCCGAATAAATTACTTTGTATTTGCAACACATTATAACAGAATAAATAATTTAAATATATACAGAAAGGTAAAGCCGCAGTGAATAATAAAATATCGTACAGTACCGAAAGTAAGCATCCTCTAAATATAAGCTCCCCCCCCCCTTCTTAATATATTTTGCAAGCTGTATATAACTCCCGGGAAATTTGTAAATTCCAAGTATATCACTTTACCCTCCTAATTTTACCTATCTATTTCACTAAAGTTCTAATTATAACCATTCCTTAAAATTATTAGAATTTCCTGTCTGCTAACGGGGGCCTTACTTTCGGTACTTTACGATACATAAATATATACATCAATATGATATGAAAAATACACAAATATAATACAGAATAAATAAATATAAGAAGAAAGGGTAAGCCAGCGTACATTACGAAGTTGATTTTTAAATGCAAGAAAAGTATTTCATTAACTAAAGCAAAACAATACACTCATATCCACTAACAGCTTTTACGTAAAACAATATCTGTATTATTAATTTTTAATAATAAAAATTTTTATCCTTTTTCGTTTGTACGATCGAATAACATGCCTCTAATATAATGGTACTTTTCGACTATCGAGATGCCACTTGGCACTGAGCAAAAATTCTGCTACAGATCTAGCTAAATATTGGGAAAGATAAGCTTAATGACGCATAAAAATAAAAGAAATTAATTATTGTTTTATTCATCGTAAAATTAGCACAAAATTTTTTAAATAAATTTAAATATTTGTAAATCTCAGAAGAAAAATATATAGCACATTAAGGTCATAACATATTAAGTCGCGCAGAGAAATAGATTCTTCCTTTTTCATAGAGACCTTGCGGGATAAAGAAAATGACTTTGGCATAAGAAGTCGGGCTATCTATTCACTGTTTTATATGCACATTAATTTTTTTCAAAATTTAGAAAGTTTATTTAATATGCATACTCAGAAAAAAATGTATATCTAATATAAACAAAAATAAGAATTTTATCTGGTATATAGAAAATTAGAAACAAAGTTATTTTAAAAAGACCTAAACAAAAATAATACTTCATCCTTCATTGTTTTATCCTTTTCTTTTTCATTGTCTTTTAAGACGTTTGGCAACATATCGAACTTTTAAAGCCTAAAATGCGCTAATACCATTTTAAAATCTTCAAGGTCCCCTTAAAAATGAAACAGCTAGAAATAAAATGATTACCACCCTTAACTGTGTGAAAAAAGATCACTTTAAATATTTGGTACAATGTGAAAAATGGCATCCATGTAATCGAAAAGTATCAATTTGTCTTTTACGTATCTTAAACAATTTGAAAAATTATTTCTTAAAACAGAAAGTGATAAATAAAGCAGAAGTATTCTTTTACTGCTTATAAATAAATAAATAAATAAATAAATAAATAAAACTTTAGAAGTTTTTTAACATATTTTCAGCAAACATCTGAATGGTTTTTAGAAAAATTTGCTTCACTATCTAAACTAATCAAGGCTAATTTAAGCTACTACATTTACATAATTTCATTAAAACATTTAAAAATAAGACTGAATTTTCAATGAAATTCAATCAATAAGTTTGCAAGTCCTCAAATCCTGACCTTTCAGATAAATGTTAGCTGTATGTGGACTGATGCATATATTGTTTTCAAAAATTGCAAATATGAATAGAATATAATAATTTGAATACTTAGTAAAAAAAAAAAATATCGCCGAATTAAACTATTAAATATGTATTGCTAAATATACTGAATTTAAAAAGTCCAGAAACTCTATTTCTTAAATTTCACTTTGCATTTAATAATCAAGCTCGTAGCAGCAGCAGCAGAAAGCCAAGGCTCTCTGCCACCACTTGCCTGGCAATGGTGGCGGGGAGGAAAGAGGACGATCTTCTACAGTTTCTTCCTCTTCCATTTCTTCATCCCAGATTTCTTCTGGAGCCGGGATGAAGTCCCCGCCATCATACGCAGGCCACGAAGCTGCCTTACCGAGACTTACCACCATACTTACCTGGTGGCGTCTAGAGAAAAAACTAGACAAAGACATGCTGGTCTTCATCCTGATTCAGATTGTAGTTCAAACTTCAAACCTATAAGGCAAGAGAGAAATTGAATAGAAATGATAGTCAAATGTGATGTATTTTTTTCATTATTGCATTTATTGTTCCTAACAACAATCATACTCGGATTAAATCTAAATAACGTATAAAATTTACGTATTAATTTGAGCGTATTTACAAGTTTTAGAAATGTTGAAATCGCTTCACTTAATTCCCCAAAAAATACTGAAACCCCCTTCACTAGTTCTCGAAGAAACGGTGCATCATAATAAATTGTTTTACACGGGACTTCACAACTGCTGTCGTCTTCTTAACTATAACAAAGATATATCAATGAAAATTGCAACAGACTTTTTTTTTCTTTTTGTACGAAATGATGTTATGTAATGGCAATTTGTACAAGGTTTGCTACTTTCTACAAAAAATATTTATCTTGAGGTACAGTATCCCCCTAAACACTTTAAACTTTGGATCTAAAAGATGTGTATACAGGGGTGCTTTCTTATCGTCAGTGACTGATTTATAGCAGGAAATAATTGAAAGAATATTGAAATAATGGAATATATTATTGAATTATTGAATATATAATTGAATATATTGAAAATATTATTTGATAAATAGCTTGATATTTCAAATATTACAGTACTGTAGAATATTTATCATTTGTTGCATGCTTTATCATTCCAGATATGTTAGATTACATAGAAAACAGAAGTCTGAAACACACAATTTATTAGAAAACATCTATTCAATTGAATTTAGTAATAATGAAATAAATATTAAAAAGCAAATGAATAATTACCAAATTTAATTTTTTAACGCTTATAAAAAAAAGATAAAAGTCAATAATGAACATAATAAGTACGGCTTTCAACAATATATATATATATATATATATATATATATATCCCTGTAAACATCTGTGATAGGGGGCCCCTAAAAGCATCTGTGCCCGGGACCCCTAAATTTGTAAGTCAGTCTTTGCTTATCGTTTATCAATCGATAACTCTTAACTTCTTGAAACTTCATAGACCGGGAGGCGGCAACACAGACAATCATTTCATCGAGTTCACGACTGAAATTCCAGAATTAGGTAAAATTGAATTCGCAAATTAAAATTCAATCGGTCTGCAATTCATATCGTTGTGTAAAAAAATGAAAACAAGCCAAAGATATGAAACCATGGAAGACTGGAAGCCGGAAAACTTAATCGTAAATCAATAAGTCAACCGCTAAAATCGGGTTTTCGGTGTTTTCCACCAATATATGATTTGACAGATCGATTGCGGTTTAGTATACGAATCGAGTTTTAGTTAATTGTGGAACTTCAACTTCCAACTCGATGAGACAATTGTCTGTGCTTCCGCCTCCTGATACAGTTAAACTGATATTATGAATACACATTCTCTGCACACACACACACACACACACACACACAAAAAAAAAAAAAAAAAAAAAAAAAAAAA
Organism: Maratus speculifer; assembly: GCA_964019185.1. Taxonomy (NCBI): domain Eukaryota; kingdom Metazoa; phylum Arthropoda; class Arachnida; order Araneae; family Salticidae; genus Maratus; species Maratus speculifer. The sequence goes on along the minus strand of OZ025289.1, from coordinate 23,380,525 downwards.
AAAAAAAAAAAGCACACTAGAAGAAGAAAAGAGCCCTTTCAACTGAAATGGATAATTCAGTGAATTAATAATTTAACTTCCCAAACAGGGACCTACAAAAATTACAAGCTCTTTAAATTATCAATTTAATGATTAATAATCTTAGATTTTATAATGGCCAATTAAAGTAACTTTAAACAAGTGAATGACCTACAAATCGAGAAATTTTTACTGAAATAGTAAAAAAAAATAAAAAATAAAAAAAATAAAGTACATTTTTACTGTATCTGTAAAAGAAAAAAAATGTAAAGTATGCGCATGCGCTTTAAATAAAAACGGCGCGTCAACAGATTAGTAAAAACGAAACTTAATACAGCAAACGAGAGTGAGTGATAGTTCCTGTATCTAGCCGAAGTAAATTGTAACTCACTGAGAGAGTTTATGGAATTCTCTCAGAGTTCTGCGGCCTGGAATATCTTAAGTATTCCAAAGCGAACAGGGTATTATGGAACATTCTCATTGGTCGAAATAAAGATAATCTATAAAAGCGGTGGAATGACGATGTAGCAGAAGTTTCAAAGCTATGCAGCATTTTTCATAATTTCCGCTGTTGCTCTCTATCTCAAAAATTGATGCACGGATTTTTGTCAAACTTTCGATTAAAATATTCCGTAATATGAATTGAAGTTTTTTTACATTTTCGTGTAAATCCTTCAACAAGTGGAGCAGCTATGTTATATTTTGTGCGATTTTCGCAATAACTGTCTCAAGAATTAGCGCACGGATTTTAATCAAACTTCAGATTCAGTTAGTCCTTGATGTGACTCAGTGCCGTTTACATTTTAGAGTGGATCGCTCTACATTTGGCACTGCCATGCTGAATTTTGCACAATTTCCATGGTAGCATCTGAAGAACTAATGAACGAATGTATATCTATCTGAGTATTCAGTTAGACGTTGAAACAAGTTTCTGCAGGTAAAGTTTTGGTGATAATCGCGCAAAAGATGGCGCTGTTATATTGCAGAATTTACATGTCTTTAGAGACATTCATATCTCAATAACTAATGCGCGGAATTTCATATCTTTAGAACCTCCATGATGAGCATAGATTGCCAATTAATTTTGGTACTCCGATGGCGAATTTTGAAGTAATAACATGTATGAGATAGAATAAAGTTTCGGGATTGCCAAATCCGACTAGCTTCCAACTGGGATACGATTGTAACGAGTTTCAGAAGATATTGGCCGATTTATGATTTGTGTAATGTGTATGGCTAATGAAAAAAATGCCTTGAAATTAATGTACTAATTTATCATTGAGTTTTAAAAATATTTAAACTGTTGTTGGTAAGTCATTCGAAATTGAATTGTGAACCTATTTTTCACAATAATAAGATATCAAGAAATGAGTTAAAAATAGAGAAATAAAATTCCATCTCTACATACAAAACTAGTCGGATGTGGCGATCCCAAAACTTTCATCAATCTCATACATGTTAATACTTCAAAAGTTGCTGCCACACAGTGCCAAAATAAAATGACAATCTATGCTCATCGTGATGATTCTAAACACATGAAATTACTTGTTTAAATTCTTGAAATAAGACTATTGCAAATATTGGAAGAAATTCATCATAAAAGCGACTTGTAGAGCGATTTATACGAAAACATAAACTGCAGTAATATTTATCAAGCTCACCTGAATCTGAAGTTTGATGAAAAAATTCGTGCATTCGCTTTGAAATAGAGTTGATGCAGCAATCGGGAAAATTCTTAATACCTCCTATTGGGTGATTGACGCCAACACATAAACAGAACCAGTTCATATCACGAATTTACTGAATCTAAAGTTTGATGAAAATCCGTGCATTAATTCTTGAGTAGAGTTGTTGCGGAAATCGGGAAAAATACAGCATAGCAACTGTCCCTGGCCTTCGAAGCGCTCGCAAACTCATGCTATTCCTATGGGGAGGTTATTTTCTAATATCTGGTTTGCATTTTGATATTTTACAATATTTTTTTTTTTGCATTCGATAGCTAGGGTGCATGCCAACATCACTCCTTTTTCACTTTTTCGATTTTGGTTGCAGATATTTTTTTAAAAGGCACTTTTACTTTCGAAACCGGTTTTAAAAGTGAAACTAACTTTATGCAAAATGTCTGCATTTAAAATCGAAAAGGTAAAAAAGGAGCAATGTTGGCATGCACCCCAGCTATCCAATGCCAAAAAAAAATTGAAAAATATCAAAATGAAAAACCTGATATTAGAGAATAACCTCTCCATAAGAATAGCATCGCGAGCGCTTCGTCTGCAAGAATATAAACATCAATTCATGTCTAGAATTAACTAAATCTGAAGTTTGATGGAGATCCGTGCATTAGTTATTGAGATACAGCTGTTGCGTAAATCGTAAGAAACACAGCAGCGCCATCTATTGAGCGATTTACACTAAAAACTAATCAGCATCAATTTATATCAGGGACTACCAGAATGTAAATTTTTATTTTCGTGCATTACTTCTTGAAATAGTTTGCCAACAAAATTTATGTCACATACAGGCATTTTGTAAAAACATGTGTTTTTGGCATTTCTAACCCCTGAAACGTGTAAATCCATCAAAAACCGCAATATGAAAATTTTCACGAACTCATTACTTTCTTTTTGCAAAAGTAGAAGAAAATAAAAACAGGTGTAGTTGGATTAAATAAGGTAAAAACTAGTTTTTCAAACAAACCAAAACATAAACACCCTACTACTCTAAAGAATTATCTTTAAAAAAAAAAATAAATAAATAAATAAATAAAGGTTGAATTTAGATTTTGCCATTGCAGAATTCAGTTTCGCCTCCAATTAAGAAAAAAAAATCGGCAGAGGTCTTTTAGAAGGGCGACCCCGTTTAGAATGCAATGAACTAACTTCATTTTTTTTTTGTGTTTATCAATATAATAAAAGCGTGAAATACCCAATTGATTAGCAATTTCTCTCTGAGACATTGGAATTGCGGAATAATAAAGAAATACAATTCGACGTGCTACTTCTTCATTGACTAGATTCATCAAAAACGGATTTTTTCTTTAGTTTAAACGCTTTTTTATAGACTCTGAGAAAAAGGAAATGTATTTTAACAATAAAGTTGTATGAATGTCACGTTTTAACGGCCAGATTATGAAACTAATCGTTGGGGGGGCACCGTAATACTTATCCATCATGGATACGCATAATATAATATATGAAAATAAAACATATAAAACCTGTTTATACAATGCATTGCAATTCCAAAACAAAATTTGAACGTATATTTAAATATTGTTAATATACATAGTAATGCTGTTTTAATAAACTGCTGATGAACCAATTTCGACAATCTATATAAAATGCCAAACTATTCAAGTAGTACCGATCTGCGTAAAAGAAACATCCTCGTAACTCCAAAAATAATAATCCTATTAACTAACAATTTACTGCATCGGATTAAGCGTCTCATTTCAAATTAAAATATATCTCTGAATTCAAATTTTAATGAAATACAGGGTCATGAAAAATCGAAGTATGTGGAATATAGGATTACAAAAACCTCAATAAATAATAATCCGATCGACTTCGCTCTTTATGAAAAATTTGTGTTATTTTATTGATTTTTATGTTAATTTTTTAAAATAAAAAATTTCGAAAATTTTTATGTACCTTTAATCAGAACGAATTTTTCGAAAGTCCGAAAAAAATAATTCCGGATAACCGAGGTTGCTGATACTAAAAAAACTTCGTCCCATTCTTACATACTAAGTATATATAAAATTTAAAGTCTCTATATCAATTTTTTTCGTGAGATAGAGCGTTTACAGACAGGCAGACGGCATTTTTTTTCCTAAAAATATGTTTTTCGGAATCTCCAGTATCTGAAACGTATAAATCCGTCAAAAAAATTTTTTTTCGATTTTCAAAACGATTGCAAGATTTACTTTATAGTACGTATGATAGGTAAGTAAAAGTGGGCCACAATTTTTGACACGACACTTTTTAGCTTGTCTGAAAGAAATAGCATCGGAGGCTAATAATTACGTTATGATATTTATAAAAAGTGCGAAAATAAAACCTTTTTGGTAGTATTTACATTGACAAAAAGGACTAGAAGAATTTAAATCATTTTTAAATCATTTTATTAATCATTTTATTTAAATCATTTATTTTGAAATTTTATATAGAAAATCGTTGCTGAATTATGTTGAGTAATTTAAAATTTTATAAAAATCGTATCAAAACTTGAAAAACGGGAACATGGCTTGAGTTTGAGATACTAATTTATAATTGAATTTTAAAGCTACTGAAATGTTGTATATTATCGGACGCAGAATTCTGAACTCAGTTTTCATTATGCTAATGTATCAAGGAATTGGTTTAAAAATCGAGAACAAATGTCTACCTTTTCACGCAAAACAAGTCGGAAATTCTACTTCAAACGTGGCAAAGTGGATGCGTTCGTACTATACACAGTAATATGAAAGTTATACGAATCCATTTTAACCCTCTCACTGACGAGCCCGTGTTCATACGTTCATTAAACTCTAGGTTTCTCTGCAATATTAGCCATATTTAAAGTAATATAAATCTAACGATTTAATGAATTTTTAATGCATTGTACAATGATTAACACTCTCAAGCTTCACATTCAAATTTATAATCAAGTATTTTTATATAATGTTGAAAGAATCTTGTTTTATTGTTATTTAAAACAAAATGCAGAAAAAACAACATTACAAATTTGCCCTTTTGGAAGACTATGGAGAGGGTTTTAAGTAGGACGCCATCACCATGGCATCCTAGAATCATGACCTATCGTGGTATAGCATTGAATTTATGACGTACGATAGGATTTAATAGAATGAAGAAAACTTTCGTTAATATCTTATTAAATTTTAATCAAATTTTCGAAAAATTTGAAATGACACATCAAAAATCTGCAACGATACTAAACATTAAATTTTAAACGATTCGGTTGGCTAGTTTTTGCGCTGTTTTTTGTGGACAGACAGACGGACCACACAGCGGCTATAAGTTCTACGTACGCGTTTACATAATTACGAAAGCACCTAACACCAGGTTTAGTTCAATAAAGAGTGTAAAAATAATTTCGTTAGGATATTTTACAATTTACTATTGGAATGTAAAAAAAAGCTTTGTTTGTAGTATTTATTTCGTTAAAATGAACTGACTGGATGAATTTAAATAAAATATGCTTTAAAAAAATACTAACCGACTTCAAAAAAAGAATCAAGCTTGGCGACAATTTGGCGCTAACGCATATGAATGCATAGTTTTAATATGCTTATGATTTGAAAAAGGTTGCAACAATGAAAGATGATTTGCGACAAATCATTATTCTTTTATGAAATCCATATTTTTTCATTAAAAAAATTCTAACCATCAGAATTTAATGAAATTAAAATGGGACCACATGGGTACTTTCAAACAAAAAAAGAATTATCAAAATCGGTTCATATTTAAAGAATTTACGAGTGAACAAGAAATACATACAGGTCAAAATCATAACCTACTTCTTGAAGTCGGTTAATAAAGTTTAAAGCCCTCTTTTCCTATTTCAAAATTTTTCTGAAAATATGCGGTAAATTTCTTGACAGTACAAAATTAATCGCAAAAATCCTGCAACATTTGAAACTGGCACAACACTGTTAGCATAGCTTTTATTTCATGCCAAACTTGGCAACATACTCACTTGTGGAACTTAATCCACATTAAAAATAAATTTGCATTTTTGGCACTTTCCAACAAAGTTGAAAAGTGCTTATACATTCGGCTTGTCTGGCCGTCTGTCCGAGCTCTAACTCTCGTAAATATATTCGGGTTGCCATGAAATTTTTGGACATTATTTAGGTTTACCCTAGCACGAATCCTATTGAAAATGAAGTTTCTACCATGATTAATATATTTACAGGGAGAGTCAAAATTTGTCCATTACACTACGGCCTACGGGGAAAAATCGTTTCAAAGGCATTTTAACGTTTATAACACTCTCCAAAAGTTTGAAAAGTGCTTATGCATTGTTTGAAAAATGCTTATGCATTCGGTTTGTCTGTCCGTCTGTCCACGTTCTAACTCAAATACACTCGAACTGCCCTGAGATTTTTGTACGTTATTGACGTTTACCCTAGCACGAACCCTATTGAAAATGAAGTTTCTACCATGATTAGTTTATTTACAGGGAGAGTCAAAAATTTTCATTACATTAAGGCCTACGCGGGAAAATCGTTTCAAAGGCATTTTAAAAATGTTACACCATGTCAAACATATTAAAATTTATATGCATTGATGAGGTAGGTGCCCTAAAATATGCATTCTATAAAATATACGGTGAAAATAAAGCTATTATTCATTTACAGTGCCACACAAAAGAATTCCATTGAATAATGATAAAGGGAAGGGGGGGGGGGAATAGTGTGCGACATCTTTTAAATATGTTAAACGGTTTCATCTGTAATAAAATTGATATATGTCACTGAGGCTTAATTAAAATTATACGATACTGTCTTGCATAATATGAAGTACATTTCATTTACAGGACACACAAAAGATTTCAAATTGCATATTCCGTCCGACGTACTGTATATCTTTCCGATGATGGCTGATGGATGGGTGTAATGTATTTTAATTATGATATACGCATTTAAGCTTCACTAAATCTTTGTACATTACATGGTGTGTATAAATATTACAGTTGATAGACAGGGCTACCCAAAAGAGCTCGCCAACGTTACTGAGTATGAGCGTAAATTACTTAAAAGTGGTTCTTAAATAAGGTATGCATTTTTACGCTGAACTGCATTCAATTTACAAAGAAATTTTTGCAGAATATAGATAAAATGATATGCAGGGCCACGCAAAGGATTGGGTACATGGACGCCTATGAATAATAATTTATAACAATGTGATTTCAGTTGTTTTAGTTTAAAATAAATTTTAGCTTCTTACTGACGTGTAATAGAAGTACAAGGTAAATTACAAGGCTGAACAAAAGTTTTCAAGAATATTTCTATTTATTAGTACAAATTGCTGAAAAATAAATTTTAAGCTTTTTTCTTGCTAAACTAAATTTTTCTATTATATAGTATGTATATACACTGACTGATCAAATACAGAGCTGTTCAAAAGTATTGGGATACATATTTGGCTATATACCCTTATTAACGAAGTTTTGTTAAAGATTTCTTGAAGTGTTGGAAAGTGCTTCATAATCTATGCTTAACGTATGATGTTTCTTACTTGTTTCATAACACGAAAGATTGAATTTTTCGTCAAATTTTGAATAGAAAATATTTTTGACTTTAACATCGGCAACATACAGCACCATATTATGCTCGGCAAAAATAATTTAATTAGTTTAATTTTTACTTTAAATCCACCTTTTATATAAAGTCGTTAAGGTTGTTCTTTATTTTTGTTCAGAAACTATCTAATAGTTTTTATTTTCTCGCAGTTTTTTTTTTTTTTTTTTTTTTTTTTTTTTTTTTGCAAACACGATGAAGTTTTCAGAAAATAGTGTCAGTGTGGACGATTGGAACCGAATTTCTGCGGGAAAGAAGAATCAACCACACAAACCGTGGTGAAAAAAGTGTCTGTCACGTGATCGAATTCACTTATAACTCAATAGGTAATTTATTGATCAAAAATCGAAAATTCAGTTCGATCTCAAATCGCCTCCATAGTCGCAAGCTTTCTAATTTCACATCTTTCCGTGGAAAAAATGAATTTGTAAATGTGTCAAAACGTTTTGCGCTTGTGGAGCAGAGCAGTTGAGAACAGCTTTAAAAACCTATCCCTTGAATTTTCACAAACTTACATACTAAAAATTCTTGCCATTTCCCGACCATGATAACATGGCTGTGGCGTAATGCCAATTCAGATAAACTCATTCGTTAATTCAGATGACGATCACCACTAGCGACTAGAAGTCTAATTTTAAAATTAAAGATAAATTTCCGGCACAATTCACATCTATTAACAGTTTTCTCTCTCCCTAGCAACTCGAAATCTTCCAGCACTCATTCAAATTATCGTGGGAGGTATTTAACTATTTATGTGCTCATTTGAATAACCGCATATCATTAAGATATAAATATTGTTATGACTTTACAGTTCAAGTTTTGCTATGAAAATTAGTGAAGACCACAATTACTATTATGGAGTTTCGTACGACATCCAGAAAGCCCTTAGTTGTCTCTCCGCTATTTAATACTTCGCTTTGTTTATGAATATTCATTGAAAAACAGAGATTAAATTAAAAAAATTTAAGATATGTTATTTCCCCCCAAATTTTCCATAATCGGAATCGTTGTAAATGATACGCGAAAAATGTGTCTAATCTTCTATAATAGACCAACATGGGAATGGTGTACGTCAATGTACACTGAGAAAAAAATATAGTTCCGGCACATAGAATCTAAATTGTAGCTCTGGAAAAAATAGTTCCGTGTCATCCTTATAAATTCTAGCTTTGTATGTTAGCGAGTTCTAGAGTCTCTTACTAGAATTCAAAAGCGTTTTCCCATATTCTCATCGTGAAACTTATTTACAAATTCCTCCAAATTGATGAGAACGCAAAAGGTTTGATTTAGTAACGATAATTCTAGTTTATGAAACCATTCCCGAAATCAAGCTATAATTTCTTGTAAATGAAATTATTCAATATCGTCTCGTTACTTAGAAAACAAGAGACTAGAAATGCTAGGTCATTATGTTTATTCAGCTTAGTTGTTTAGCCTGTTCGCATGGTTCGGCAATCTGTAATTCTAGTTTAGGTATTCAGAAAGTGCGTAACTATTAATTCTAGGTGAAGGCGGTATATTTTTTTTCTCAGTGTAGGCCATAATGTTTTTTTAATAGCATACATATACAGGGTGTCCCTAAACAAATGGTATATACGCTAGGGGGTGATAGAACACACCAAGACGAGTAATAGTAAATAGGAAACCAAGGGTCCCAAACGTTTTCCAAAGGAGATAGCCGCCATTAAAGTTTGGGGTCCAAAATTTCAAATACACATAAAACACGGAAAAATTGGTCGATTGATTTGCGGTTTTCACTAAAATTATTTTTTATGTTGGTATTTTCTTGAAAATAAATAATAAAGATACATTTCAAAAAATGCCGATAGAGGGCGCTGTAGACTTTGAAGTAATGAAAAACTATTTTTTGCCGTGATTTTTTTGCATCTCATTAAATGGTTTCGTAAGCTTAGACTTAAACATAAATTTTGAGATAAAAATTTGAAGAGTTGGAAGCGGTTAAGTAGCACAAACTTAACTGTGTTTAGAGGGTTTAAATTTCAAATGATTATAAAAAACGGAAAAATTGGTCGATTGATTTGCGGTTTTCACTAAAACTATTCTTTATGTCGGTATTTTATTGAAAATGAATTATAAAGATTAATTTCAAAAAATGCTGATAGAGGGCGCTTTAGACTTTGGATTAACGAAATAATCCATCCTAATACTATTTTTTGCCGTTATTTTTTGCATCTCATTAAATGGTTTCGTAGGCTTAGATTTAAACTTAAATTTTGAGTTCAAAATCTGAATAGTTGGGAGTGGTTAAGTAGCACAAACTGAACTGTGTTCAGAGGGTTTAAATTTCAAACAAAACGGAAAACTATAAAAAAAAAAAAAAAAACGGAAAAATTAGTCTATTCGTTTGCGGTTTTTGCTAAAACTACTTTTTTAAATCAGTGTTTTCTTGAAAATAAATTTTAAAGATAAACCTCACAAAATGCCGATAGAGGGCGCCTTAGACATTGGAGAAGCGTACAACTATTTTTAACCTTTATTTTTTTAAATCTCATTAAATGTTTTCAAATGCTTAGATTTAAATTTTGAGATCAAATTCTGAGTCGTTGCGAGTGCTTAAATAGCGCAAAAGTGAACTGTGTTCGAGGGGGGGGGGAGTTAAATTTCAACTCCTGAACACACTTTTGTGCTTCTTAACCCCTCCCAACGATTCAGAATTTGAGTTCAAACTTTAAGTTTAAATCTAAGATTTCGAAAACATTTAACAAGTTTTGGAAAGCTTTTAATTAGATACAAAAAATAACAGTTAAAATTTGTTGTTGGTTACTCTGAAGTTTAAGGCGCCCTCTAACGGAATTTTTTGAAATTTATCTTTAAAATACATTTTCAAGAAGATATTGACTTAAAGAATAGTTTTATTTTAAACCGCAAACGAATCGACCGATTTTTCCGTTTTTTATTATCATTTGAAATTTGAGCCCTCTGAACACAGTTCAGTTTGTGCTATTTAACCACTCCCAACTATTCAGATTTTGAGCTCAAAATTTAAGTTTAAGCCTAAGTTTACGAAAACATTTAATCAGATTCAAAAAATAACGTAAAAAGTAGTTGTTCGTTACTCCAAAGTCTAAAGCACCCTCTATCGGCATTTTTTGAAATTTATCTTTATAATTCATTTTCAATAAAATACCGACATAAAGAATAGTTTTAGTGAAAACCGCAAATCAATCGACCAATTTTTCCGTTTTTTATAATCATTTGAAATTTAAACCCTCTGAACACAGTTAAGTTTGTGCTACTTAACCGCTTCTAACTATTCAGATTTTGATCTCAAAATTTAAGTTTAAGTCTAAGTTTACGAAACCATTTAATGAGATGCAAAAAATCACGTCAAAAAATAGATTTTCATTACTTCAAAGTCTAAAGCGCCCTCTATCGGCATTTTTAGAAATTTATCTTTATAATTTATTTTCAAGAAAATACCAACATAAAGAATAATTTTAGTGAAAACCGCAAATCAATCGACCAATTTTTCCGTATTTTATGTGTATTTGAAATTTTGGACCCCAAACTTTAATGGCGGCTATCTCCTTTGGAAAACGTTTGGGATCCTTGGTTTCCTATTTACTATTACTCGTCTTGATGTGTTCTTACACCCCCTAGCGTATATAGCATTTGTTTAGGGACACCCTGTATATACTTGATACGTATATTGATACATTGCTAGAATAAACACGTTCTTTTGCGCCAAACAACACACATGAAACATGCCAATTGACTTTCGACCCGATTCGAAGATTAACCAAATATTATGAACGATATCTGCAAAAATGTAGTACTAAAATGAATACACAAAAAAGTAGCAGTTTTAGTAAATTACAAGAAAATTAAACTCCTGTGAAATACACAAAACTCTGTATTGTAGATCTAAAAAGTCAAAAATTAGTTAAGATATTTTATAGAAACATGATTCCATTAGCCCCCATATACTCCCTAAAAGTGAAACTTGAAAAAAAAAAAATACTAAATCAACAGGTCCCGAATATATAAACGCACATGTGTCATATATGCACTTTATTAGCGCGATTTAAAAAATGACGATTTTATGCCTCACATGGTAACCTGGTTATTTTGTAAACAATAATAAAAAAAGAAGGTACTACTTGGTTATCCCATCGATCAATTTCGCCAAGTTATACAAATAGCCAAACTAATAGCCAAATTATTCCTATTGACATAATTTTTGTTTTAAATAACGAAAAAACAAGCAATTATTAGAATATTAAAAAAAAATAGAAACAAAAAATCGAAGTAAAAATCATTTAATGACGTTTTAAACACACGTCGTATAGTATTTAATGATATTGAATGTGACATTCACGATCATCCATTATTGGCATTTAATCTTATAGTTTGGCGATAGCTTTTTGGTCGACGGATAACCTAGTAGATAACGCCAGGGGTGATTCTGGGTGAAATTTTTTTTTCGGAAATTCACATCGCATTTTCGAAAATCGGCGGGCGGGGAGGGGGGGTTATTTGCGATCTTCAGACGAAATCAGCGATTTTTCTGAGATATTTTAGCAAAATGGGAGATTTGTTGAGATTTTTTGTCGAAATCGGCGGTTTTCCGCGATCTTTTGACGAAATTGGCATTTTCCCATGGTTTTTTTTTATAAAATTGGCGTTTTTTCGACGATCTTTAGATAAATTTGCATTTTTACGCGATCTTTTTTCGAAAGCGACTTTTAAACCCTGCGATCTTTTTTCGAAAGCGACTTTTTATCCCTGCGATCTTTTAAGAAAATCGACGTTATGTCCGCAATCTTTAGACGAAATCGACGTTTTCCCGCGGTCTTCTGACGAAATCAGCGTTTTATCTGCGATATTTGGTGAAATTGCCGTTTTTATTCGCGATCCGCACAGGAAATTCGCGTTTTTCAGCGATCTTTTGACAAAGTTCGTTGACAAAAACACAGGCGGAATCGTTGCTTTTTCACGAAATATTGACGAAATGTGTGCCCTTTCGGCGATCCTTTCACGAAATTTCCATTTCTCTGCGATTGTTTTTCCGCGCGCAAAACCGTACAAATTGGCAACTATGCGGAACTGATAACCCAATTTCAAATTTTCGGACGAGAATCACTCCTAAGTAGTACCTATTTAAACGTGCATGTATGTATATGTATCACGCCAAAAAAGTCCACTTGGCGAAGTGGATTGCTCTAATAATTAACCGAAAACATTCGCGCCAATGTAATGCGTATATGACATCTGTAATCTCACCTGCATACAAATCTCTCGCGAAAGTGTTCGTTAACTGATCACCCACTGCATTGCGCTGAATATTAAATGACAGTATAAGAATAAATAAGTTGGAAATTGCACGTCAAGCGTAGCAAAGACGGAGTGTTCGTCCTAAAACGTAATTAGCACAGATATCAAATACGCGCCACAATAACGCGATTTTTTCTGACGTTAATTCGGCAAAAACATCGTTTTCAAATGCTAGTCACATAAATATTTTTTAATTATTTTCTATTACTTTAAAAATGAAATATTAATAAATAAAAAAAAAGTTTGGTTAATAATTATAGAACAAAACCATTCATATCCTTTTAAAACAAGTAAGAAAAATCATGCGTTAAGCATAGATTATGAAACACTTTCCAACGCTTCCTGAAATCTTTAACAAAACTTTGTTATTTAGGGAAATAAGATGCTACTGTCCATAGCCTAATATGTATTGAAATACTTTTGAACAGCCCTGTATTTGATCCGCCGGTTGAAATATATGTACAATATAATGAGAAAATCTAGTTTTGCAAGAAAATGCCTAACTGGCTGAAATTTCTCTTGCAGCACTTTATTCAAATAGATGGAAAATACTTCAATACTTTTGTTCAGCCCTGTAATTTATCCAGTATCTTTACTACACGCCAGTATTTTGTTAAAATTTAGTTCAAACAAACACATTCTTAAAGCTACTTAAATCACATTTCCAGAAATTATCACATATGGGTGACCATGTAGCTAATTCTTTGCGTGACCCTGTATATCATTTTATCTACATTCTACAAACATTGCTTCCATTTCTTATTAAACGATATGCAGTTCAACGTAAAAATGCTTAACTACCACCTTTAAAATAATTACTCTCATATTCAATTACCTTTATGAGCTCTTTTGTGTAACCCTGTAAATCAGCTATAACATTTATATACACTAAATAATTTGCAGACATTTTGTAAAACTTAAAAGCGCATGTCATAATTGAAAATGCATTTCAACCATCCATCACCTATCACCGATAATACATGTCGTATTCGGATAAAAATATAAGGTTTGAAATATTTTGTGTGTCCCTGTAAAAGCTATGCACTTCATATTATGCATTAAATATTAAGTCTCGCCGGCGTATATCAATTTTATGATACTTGAAACCGTTTAACGTTATTAAAATACGTCGCAAACAATTCCCTCCTTTATTATTGTTTAATGGAATTCTTTTGAGTGGCCTTGTAAATGAATAATAACTATTATTTTAACAGCATATTTTACAGAATGCGTATTTTAGTGCACTTTGCGAATCCATATAAATTTGAATAAGTTTAACAGGGTGTAATTCCTTTAAAATTCTTTTGAAACGATTTTTTCCCATTGGCCGTAATGTATCGGAAAACTTTTGACTATCCCTGTAAATAAACTAATCATAGTAGAACCTTCATTTTCAATAGGGTTTGTGCTAGGGAAAACCTCGATAACATATAAAAATTTCAGAGCAATCCGAGTATATTTGCGAAAGTTAGAGCGCGGACAGACGGCCATACAAACCGAATGCATAAACACTTTTCAACTTTGTTGGAAAGTGTTAAAAAAATGCATATATTAGTATAACTCGTAAAAGCATATAAATTTTAATATGTTTTATAGGGTATAACATATTTAAAAATCCTTTGAAACGATTTTTCACCATAGTCCGTAATGTAATCGGAAACTTTTGACTCTTCCTGTAGATAAACTAATCATGGTAGAAACTTCATTTTCAATAGGGTTCGTGCTAGGGTAAACGTCAATAACGTCCTAAAATTTCATGGCAATCCGATTATATTTACGAGAGTTGGAGCGCGGACAGACGGACAGACAAACCGAAATCATAAACACTTTTCAACTTTGTTGGAAAGTGTTAAAAAGAAAATAAAAGTAAATAAATAAACAGCAACAACCGAGTTAACATGTGAAGCATAAAATCGCTATTTTGTTGCGGTAGCGCAAATGTGGTGCGTATATGACATCTGTGCGGCGAAAATTTAAAAAGTATTCAGATCTGGGTGTCAAAGTATACAGTACTTCGAATACCTTATAGTAGTCGAAATGTTTCGTGCATCTCTGTGGGAAGAGTTCCATATCCTGTTCTGGTTGGCGCATTTGGCGAAGGAATACAAAATGTCACCAAAAGGCCTTTTTATCATCTTGCCAAATTTAACAGGGTAGCGGAAAAACAAGGTTTTTAAATTTTTATAAACGATTAATTCTTAGAACAACCCCCTTAAATGGTACGGATATACATATATAAATACTTATTATACAAAAATATAAGTAAATACGGTACTACTTAATTATCCCATCGATCAATTTCGCCAAATTATACAAATTGGCATAATTTTGTAACCACTTTCGATTTTTTCTGCCAATCGCGCCAACCGAAACAAGATATGGAACTTCTCCCAAAATTGTAATAAATTAATATTAAAGATTCCTACAATGCATCTTACAAATGTTCTAAAATTTCTCTTCGTTTATTAAACAACTCGAGTCATTTATATGCATAGCATGTCAAATGCGATATCTAGAATATGGCTCTAATAGCATCTAAACACTCAAAACAAAGAGTTTAAAAAAACATTTGAGGTTAATTCGGCCCAAATCCTTATACGAATATCAAAATAAACGTAAATCGAACAACAAACCTATAGATAGCAATGTATTAGCTTTGAAATAAAACAATCAATATTTTGAATTAAAATTCAGTAAAATATTATGCACTCATTTTTAAATCACTAGATTCAAATAAAAGTTTAACCCTTTAATATCGGTACAGTTGCAGAACAACCCCCTTCCGCCAAGGCGCGATTTTCAATAATCACCATATTGGAGGAATTTTATATATACACATATATGTACACATATGCATAGCATATATACATATATAAGCTAGTATAATATATACACATATTATATATCTGCATATGCGTTCACATATGTATACATTATATAAACTCTTATACACATACATATATGCATAAACATATATATATGTATGTGTGTGTGTGTATCGCGCCAAAAAACATCGCCTTGGCGAAGGGGCTTATTCTGGAAATAAACCAAAAATATTTTTAACGTCTTACGAAATCTTTCATTATGATGGAAAAACAGTTTTTAAATATTTATAAATATATATTTATTGGGAAGAGTTCCATATCCTGTTCCGGTTGGCATGATTGGTGAAAAAATCGAAAATGGCGACGAAAGCCATTTTAGCAACCAGTCATATTTTTCAAGATGGCGGAATTACATGATTTTCAAATAATTTATAAACATATATTTATTTTATAAACGTTATATAAGTCACATGTTAAAAAAAAATGGGTAGTACTCTGTTATACCGTCAACCAATTTCGCCAAATTATACATATTAACAAAATTTTTATATTAAATAACAAAAAAATGTAGAATATTAATAAAAATACAAATAAAAAGTCGAAATAAAAATCACTTAATGACATTTTAAATACATGTATCTTATTTAATGTCATTGAATGTGACATTCACATTCATTCATTATTGGCATTTAATCTTATAGTTTTGCGATAATTTTTTGGCCAACGGGATAGCCTAGTAGTACCAAAAAATGCATTTTTACATAAGTATTTTTATGTATATACATTTTAGATATATCTCTGTACATATGCATAATTATATATAGAGGTATGCATATATAAGTACATAATATACACATCAATAAATAAATATTATATATTTAAACATATATTTATAATTTTATGTATTCATATGTTTATTATTAAATTAAAACAAAAGCTATAATTTTTTTCCGAACAAAAAAACATGCTAAACGCAAAATATGCACAAAAAATAAATGGATAAAGTAAATTCCAGTAGTAAAAAAGCAACTCCAAAGATCGGCAATCGCAACCACACCGATTCATTTAGTAGAAAAAAAATATCGCCAAAAAGTACGGTACAGGATATTGAACAACGTTTCCCTATTTATTTAAAAAATGTTATAAAAACAAATCCCAAAGCAATAAGAAAAAAAAGTCAATTCCAGTCGTATATAAAAACAATCCCCAAAACTGAACAACTACATCGATAACTATATCATAAAAACTTGCCAAAAAAAAAAAAAAAAAAAAAAAGGCCGAAGCAAATTTTGTATTTTAAAAAATATACATATTAAACGAGAATTAATTGGCCTTAATTCCTTTCAATTAAAAAAAAATACCTTCAGAAACTAAAATTATTCTCACAAACGTGGAAACCTACTACAAAAACCTGAAATGAAATACTAAATTGTTATATAAAACAATTCAAAAAAGTATCTTACCAATCGGGAATTTGGCGATAGTCTATGAAGTACCTTGGCGTAAAAAACTACTTTGTTGCAACAAAAATGGAGATAACACTTTAGAGCAAGTTCAATTAGCACACAGGAAATTTTTTTATGAAATGACGTGTGCTCAGAAATTTCAAGCTATTTATAGGCAACTTTGATCACGTGACTCGATGGGCGTTCTTGATTGGCTATCGCTGTTCTACGTCATCCAGCACTACCTTCCGATTGGTTATTAAAAATCGCGAGCTATGAAATGTCTACGTCATGCCATGCTATGATGCCATCCCACATTTTTCAATATGAAAATGAGCGAGAAAATTGTCGCCAACAGAATAGAATGGCGACCAAATTCAAATATAAAATGCGCCAAATTACATTAAAACCGAAAATACATATTAAAAGACATATTTTCCAAATAAATGAGATATACACATTCTATTGTACAAAATTTAAATAAATAAAACACTTTTATGTTGTTTTTGAAACACATTCTTCTTATAATTTAAGATATAATATATGCATCATTTCGCTGCAAAAATTCAAGTAATATACAAATAAAACATCTACATTTAGATAAAACTATGAAAATCTCACATATTTTTTTCGAAAATTAACAAATTTAAATAAATAATACAGTCGGTGTTATTTTTTTCAGCTAATTGTAAAATGGACATGTTTCGTATAGTGATTACAGATTACATATCTCTCAAATTTTTGCCCTTTGCAATAATAATGTTGATTAATTTATCGGTTTTTCGCTTTATAAAGGGTTAACTTTTAAAATTTTCTTTTTAAGGTACTTTTAAACCTTAAAACATTTAAAATAATTTGAGTAATCTCCTCATAACCAATTTTTCATCATTGCAAATCATGTAGGCAAACTTCGATTACAAAATGTTTAAAACTTCAGAAAATATTGATATATAATATCCTAAAATGTAGTTTTTTAATAATTAATATCTGTTTTCATGAAATAATATGCTGATTATTTGTAAATAAGCATTTAAACATTTCCAGATTCAAAAACATTTTAATACCTCTCGAGATTTACTTTTTAGACGCCATCTTCGATTTCCGTTGAAACGTGAAATTTAAAAAATATAATAATCTTTTTCACGGGATGCATTTTGATAGATGTATCTAATTCCTAATAAAAGTTTTTGGCAATAAAAATGCAGTGAAAAGTAAATAAACATTATTATCACAGGTTTTTTGATAAATTCGCTAATGTATTTCCGAATTCATCTCTATTTCTTGCTTATTAAGCAAATTTTGTTCTGTCATTTTGATAAAAATACGTCTAATCGAAGTTCTGGCACTTAAAAGAACTTTTAAGCAAGTAAAAAATAATATATCATCTACAGAAGTCAGTTTAATAACATATTTCATACATTTACAGCTATTTTGAAACCTGTGAAATTTGAATTTCTTGCCGCCGCCATCTTGAATTTAATTAAGTTTCTGTATTATTCGCATTAATCAGATAACTGAAATCTTATCACTATGATGAAAAATAGCAGTGTTAAAGCCTGTGTGAACAAAATTGAGTTTGAATATGTAGGTCATTTTGGATTTCCTGAAGTTTTGATAGCTTATTTCGAATTAACATACCATCTTCTAATTACAAATTCTAACGATATTGAAATATATCATTGCTGTCGATAAAAAGCAAGCGATAATTCTTTGGCAAAACTCAGATGGATAAGTTCATAATGGTTTGTGGATATTGTGGAAGCAAGTTTAATTTGAAGCACTTAAATTCCCCTTTCTCTTATTTCTTAATACTTTTTACTATGTATTACATATGTACAGTGAACTGTGGATTTTGAATATCGGTATTTCTGAATATTATTCTTCGCCTTATTTTACCGATTTTGAGACTAAATAAGGCAAAGAATATTTTGAGAAATAATAGTAATAAAATACCTAATTCTTAGCGTAGATGCCTATGTGCCATCAACATAACACTAGCAAATTGAATGTGTTACCAGTTGCGAGTAATAACATTTGTACTTATCCTTAAAAATTTGCAGTAAACTATTCTGTTTTCCAAATTTTTTTTTATAGAAAAAGGTTGCATAACCGTAATTTACTTTTGTTCTGATCATAATATGTTGAGATACGTCTCATAATCTACTTAATATATACTCATGTAATCGCTAAAAATGGTCGGAATACCTGAAAAAGTTGCTGCTGCTTTATAATGGTGGAGTATGTTAAAATATTTCCTTGGTAAAAATCAGTTACGCAATTGTTTAACAAATGGAAAGCAGATCCTTAACTTGATATTTTTCTGAAATGTAAATGTTCTTCTTTGTTATATGCATATAATATCAAAACTATTCAGTGTTAATAATAGCAAAGGATGTTATTGCTGTTGTCATCCCAGAAAATCGACTATCACCTTAAAAGAATGATATAAAAATAGCAATAAATCTGTGTGTTAGTTCAGGTACGATGTCGAAAAATGAAATAATTTTTGTTTAAGAAAACAAAACAAAACAAATGATGGGTTGAAATCTAAGAATATAAACTTGAATATTTCAGTGCTTTCGTCTTGAACTTTTTATATTTATTGTAGCTTATATTTATAAAGTTACATTACTGCATAATGTTATACTAAAGAAAGCTTTATGTTAATGCTTTAAGTTAAAGATATATTACTGCTCTTACTTAAATTTCTCGTTAACTATTATCCGTTTGTGATAATTTAAGAGTTGGAGTCTAGCAGAACGCTATTCAAGCGCTTTGCAATGAAAAAATACACTTTGTGCAAATTGTTATAATTTATGTCATTCTTGATATTCAGACAAACCGAAACCGAATGATATATATATATATATATATATATATATCATTCGTTATATTTAATAGAAATATAGACAATATACGGAAGTAAATCTTCTTTATTCTTGATATAATGATTTAAAAAAAGACTATGGTTTCAGAAGTAATGACTTATCAGCTCTCTTCCTCACTCGATGGTAGCAGAGAACTTTTATGCAAGTAAAAATAAAAATAAAAACTTGTTGGATGTAGCAATCCCAAAACCTTCTTATATTACATACATATTAAAATTTCAAAATTTACTACCACAGTGCTAAAATTAAATGACAATGCCCATCACAAGGATTCTAAGGATATGAAATTCCGTGCATTAGTTTTTGAGATATGACTATCGCTAAAATCGTGTAAATCATACAAAATTCAGAATTGCAGCGCCACCTATAGGGTGATTGACATGAAAATATAAACAAAACCAATTCATGTCAAGGATTATCTATACCTGAAGTTTGATGGAAATCCGTAGATTCGTTCCTGAGATAGAGCTATTCAAAATACTTTTTAAAAACCCTGCATAACAGCGCCCCATGTTGGGTGATGTACACCAAAAACTAATCAGGGTAATTTTTTTTTTTATCAGGAACTAATTATAGTTGAAGTTTGATGAAAATCAGTGCATTGATTCATGAGATACGCTATTGCAAAATTGTGAAAAATGCAGCACAACAGCGTCATCTGTTGGGCGATTTTCATCGAAGATTAAACAACACTAATCTATATCAGGTACTAACTGAATCTAAAGTTTTAGAAAAATTCATGCATCAGTTCTTGAGATAGAGCTATTGTCATGAATGATGCATCATGGCAGCGCCATCTGTTGTGCTATTTGCACAAACACATAATCATGATTTCAATCAGCACTACGTTATATTAAGTACTAATTAAATCTAAAGTTTTGTGAAAATCCATGCTCTAGTTCTTCGGATATGGCTATTGTGAAACATGTCAAATATGCAGCAAAGCAACGTCACCTGTTAGTTGAGCGATATACACCAAAATCTAATCAGATCTAATTTATATCAAGATCTAACAGAATTTATAGTTTTATGAAGTTCTGTGCATTAGTTTTTGAGATAGAGCACCCGCAAAATGTTTATTACAGACAGACTCACAGACAAACACTTTGTAAAAACATATTTTTCGAGTTCACTGACCCCTAAAACGTGTAAATTCGTTGAAAACAAGATTTTGAAAATTTTCATGTATCTAATACTTTCTTCTTGTAAAGATGGTAAAAAGTTTCTGTAGAAAAGGTTTTTCTCCTTCCGTACAGTTTCCATCTCCTGTATGCAAATTATCGCTTCCGATGTACGACTTTTTAAAAGCTGTGGTTGAATTTACCGAACTCATCTACGTAAATACGTACACAGGGATAAATTTTTATTTCTGTGCATTAGTCCGGGAGAGAGCGTTGCGTTTTCAAATCCATTTTTAGCTTTAGCTTCGGTGATTTTGGAATTCGTGAATGATTATAGTCCAAGATCCGACAGCACAAAACCCTATGTCATCGAACACAAGAAAAACAAGTTGGAAATTGCACGTGAAGCGTAGCAAATGAGGTGCGTTCGTACTATAAGTTTTAAAATATTCAGATCTTGCTGATATAGTAGAGCGTACTTTGGATACAGTATAGTGGTCGAAATCTTTGTGTTTCTGTAAATATGCAGGGAGTAATTTTTATTATACTTCATTAACGTATATCTTATTCATGAAATGTGAAGTAGGTTAATATAATTAAAACACGCCCCAAACAATGTTTCCCCGTATAACATTATTTAGTGGAATACATTTGTGTGGCCCTGTAATTTAATAATAAATATTCTCTGCATCCCAGATTGTACAGAATGTAGATTTTAGAACATACATCATAGATTCATGTCAATTATATTATGTTCAAATGAGTGTAACACCATTAAAATGCATTTGAAACTTTTTTTTCCCATTGATTGTAATGTAACGGAATACTTTTGATTGTCCCTGTAACTGATCTATGCATCCGATTTTCATAATATTTGAAATGACTCGACAAAATTATGTAATAATTAAATGTTTTAAATTTCAAACGATTAAAATGCATTTGAAACTTTTTTCCCCATTGATTGTAATGTAACGGAATCCTTTTGATTGTCCCTGTAACTATGATCTATGCATCCGATTTTCATAACATTTGAAATGACTCGACAAAATTATGTAATAATTATATATTTTAAATTTCAAACGATTCGGTTGGATAGTTTTTGCGTTGTTATATGCGGACGGACAGACAGACGGAGCGACAACAATAGGTGCTACGTATTTACATAATTACGAACGCACCTAAAACCCCTTTATTTTATGGAAGAGTATAGCAATAGGGGAATCTAATGATCCATGTCTGTCGGAAGCGAAGTGGTGCATAAGCCAAAAATTGATACCACTAGTGGTCGACTCGTAGGTTTAGCATTGTGTTTTCTTGCACGCAGTTTTCCATGTTTTGATACTTTTGATTGTACAGCAAACACAATGCTAAGCCTACGAGTCAATCACTAGTGGTATCAATTTTTGGTTTACGCACGCCATTTCACTTCCAGCCAGACATGGATCATTAGATTCCTCTATTACTACTCTTCCATAAAATAAATTATTTTTTTCTTGTGCGCGATGACTTAGGGTTTTGTGCTGTCGTTGGGACTATTATGTGGTACAGATAAACTCATAGTCAGATGTGGCAATTAAAAAACTTTCTTCTATCTTATCCATAATTAAACTTCTTGGAAAATGCAGCATAGCAGCGCCCCCGCCTAGGTGGTTCAAATTGAAATCTAGTCAGCAACAGCATATGACAACTTATAACTGAATCTGAAGTTTGATGAAAATCAGTGCATTAGTTTTTGGGATATAGCTACTGTAAACTCTTCAAAAAAAAAAAAAAAAAAATCTGCATAACAGCGACACATGTTGGGTGATGTACACCAAAAATGAATCAGGATCAATTTTTTATTAGGTAAATGAATTGATAAAAAAGTGATTAAAATTAGTTATCTGAGTCTGAAATTTGATGAAAATTCATGCATTAGCTCTTGAAATACATTTATTGCGCAATCGTGAAAAAGGCAGCATAACAGCGTCATCTGCCAGACGATTTATACCAAAAACTAAACAACACTAATTTATAACATGCAGTAACTGATTCTGAAGTTTTAGAAAAGTTCGTGCATTAGTTCTTGAGATAGAGTTATTGGCACAATCACGAAGAATTGTACACCAATTGAAAAGATACCATGGCAGCGCCACCTGTTGAGCGATTTGCATCAAAATGTAATCAGCTGCATGTTATATCAAGTACTAAGTTAATCTAAAGTTTTATGAAAATCCATGCGCTAGTTCTTGATATATAGCCGTTGTGAAAATTGTAATTAATGCAACATAGCAGCACTATCTGTTGAGTGATATACACCAAAATCTAATCATTTCTAGTTTATAGCATGGTCTCACAGAATCTAATGTTTTGTGAAATTCCGTGCATTAATTCTTGATATATACAAATCTTGATATTACAATCTTCATGATAGCGTAAATTTTCATTTAAATTTGGTACTGTGATAGCGAATTTTAAAACAATAACATGCACGAGATAGAAGAAAAAATTTTGGATTAGCATAACAGACTAGTTTTCAAATGGCATTTCTTAAAACTTACCTTGCATGAACAGTTTGATGGCATCAGCATCGGATTTAGCCTTTAAACCAATCCGTGCAAAAGTAAAAAATTGCGCTCCCACATAATAAGCATAAATACTGAGCATTAAAAAAGGGGTACATTGTCTTTTTTTACATTTTTTAGGAAACATTGAAAAAAAATGTAACTTAAGGATGTATTTTAATTCAAACTGCTTATTTTCAGATTTATTTTTATATTCATTTTCGCTCTCAAACGTATCAAACTAGCAAATTGTCTTATTTAGAAATTACATAAGGTGCCGTGTTTGTCGTTTTTTAGATAAATGCAGAAAATATTGCAAAAATATGCTGTTAAAATCAGCGTTTTGAACCGAATTTTCCGAAGCGGGAGATCTAAGAACAATAACAATGGTCATACATAGAAAATAATCCTTTCTAAATCAAATTCTAATGAATTTAGCGAAAAATGAAATCACACGGCACTTATATACTCTTGAAAAATCACCTCAGCAAGTTTCATGTTTCTACTTTTTAAAATGAGTCTGAAATTGTATCAGAAAATTTCGAGCTGTTGGAGGGTGGAAAATTATTTTTTCGAATACATCCTTAATACACAAACATTTACGATAACCAAGGGCAGCCAGAATTTGCCCGACGGAGGGCACTGTATCCCCGACAGGGGGGCCAAGTTCATAATATATGACGACCTCAGAAGCCAAGAAGTACAAGTGGCAAAATTTCGATTTGGAGTAAGATGAGTTTAAAGATAATTGATGTTAAATTGGAACATCAATAACAATTGACTAAATTGAAATAGGAAACTTCTGCTTGTTGCATTCTGGCCTTTGAATTCTTATTTCAATAACTTTTTAAAAAATAGAGTACAATTTTCTTTAAATGTACAATTAATCAATATTGTTTGTTTTTCGAAAAAAGTGGTTTATCTTTATAACTCAGCAAATAATAAGAAAATCTCCTATATTTCTTTACCTGAAATGAAAACAACATATTTTCAGGTCGTCTGTGTACTTAGTTTATTTTTTTCAATTTTGTCACTTATACCCCTTGGCTTCTGGGGTCCTCATATATTAAAGGCCCCCACGTACTGGTCCGGTACCTAAAAAACTGCGTGGATAAAAATTTTAGACTCAGTCCCAACCCGGTTCGTAGTAAATAGAATAATGGTCCGTTTGGCATAAAATTTAAAAAGTCGGCCTGATTATAGGATCTGGGAAATACAAATATATATATATATATATATATATATAATATTATCCCCCCCCCCCAAAAAAAAAAAAAAAAAAATCAGCCCGACCCGACTCTATTTCTACAAAATATTAATTTTTACATCAATATGGTTATAAAGTGCTTAGCATGGGGAGGATTTGGGGGCAGTAATTTCTGATTATAGTGATTTTGAAAATAATGAACATGAAATTTAAAATAAAGTAGAGGGCCGATTATTTGGACGACGATTAACCACGTTGCTCAATTGACCGGATCGATGAAGGACTATACCTTTCATCCCCCCCCTCCTCCAGCCTCCAATCTTCTTCAAATATTTTAAAGTGGTAAATTTCGCTGGATGGCATGAAAGTTAACCGTTAAATAACCGTTTTCTAATCCTGAAATAATAAGATCGCCACACCATTTGCAGCGATGGCAATTCGTAAAAAGAACTTTTTCTAGAACCTTAGAAATTTCCTTTCTAACGCGTGAGAGTCCCACGCAGACAAAAGAATGACCTCTGTGAACCAGAAGAATATCAAGAATTTCTTTTTTCTATCACAGTGATTTCTTTTAAATGTATGTACTGTACAGTGCATGTATATGTGCTCATATAGCAGTTTATATGTGTACTTCTATGTATAACTTTGTTCCAATTTTGAAGAAAATAAAATTTTTATTTTTTTTTTTTTTTAAATTTCTAAACATGTTTTTTTTTAATATGCTAAAATATGCATTGCCACAATTGCCAGTCTTAAATCTGGAAAATTACCTAAGGGAAGTTACCTAAAAAATTTGTCACATGCGTTTTTTTAAGTTGTCCTATTTTCCGTATTATTCATTAACCAGATCGACCGAGCTCCCGACGGTCCGGATAATCGAAGCTCTACTGTATGTATTGCTGAATGCAAAAATATAAATGAAAAAATTCCATAATAGTTAGCATAATTTAAATTATTATTATCAACAAAAGTACGAATTCTGCGTATAAAGCAGTTTTAAAATTAAAACACTCGGGTAAAAATATCAATCACTTATAAATGCAAATAAATAAGAAATCATTTTGACTTACTCTTATAAAAGTCTTGAAACTTTTTATATACAGCAGAGACAAATAAAAGTTAAAATCTTCGTAAAAAGAAGGAACTTTATAAATTTTCCGAGGGACGTTTCATACGATTCATTAATACCTGATGAACATGGGCTGGGGACGCAAAATGGGAAAATTCTGTTAGCAATGCTTGTTTAAGTTCGTTATAAGAGGTTATATGAGGTTCACTGTGAATATATTGAAGAGCTAAATCTCTCAACCCGCGTTCAACGAAAATGAATTTTTGAACATCTGTAAGCGCAAATGATTGTGCTAAATTTTCAAAACGAGCAAGCCAATTAATTACATTCTCCGTATGTAATCCTCGGAACGGTGGAATTAGATTCTCGAAATCTGTAAATGAAATTACTGGTCTAGTTAAACTGGGTTCGTGTTTTCTAGTAAACTCGGAAGTTATCTTGTCGTTTGTACTAACCGAGTTTGGAGGGGGTTCGGGGTCGTCAATTTCAGAATCAGTCGCAATTTTAATGGAATTTGCAAAGGAATTTAACCCTTTCCGGCGCAGTGTCACCACTCCGGCAATACCTAACTTTAATTCCAAACATACAAACGGCACCAATAATATTTTAGTAAAATTTTACTTTTACAATGACAGCTTAAATCGGGGAGTTCTTAATTTCTAAAAAAGTCTTTTCTAAATTCCGATGTCAGTTAACAATTTCTCATTTTACGAACAGAACTTGTCTGCGCCGGAAAGGGTGAAGTTGGTCAATGCCGTGAGAATTCGAGTGGCGATCTCTTGTTCCGTACCATCAATTCCGATGGCTAACAAATTGGCAATTGCGATAAATTCAAGTTTCGAAAATTTAGCAGTTACTTTATTTAATTTCGTCTGAAAATCAGCGCTGTCACTTGCAAATTCAAACCCTTGAAATTTACTGAATTTTTTCCTGTTAGAGCGTAAGTCATCACGTTCAAAAATGAACTGATGCAACAATTTGATTTTATTCGCTTTAGCTAACTTTATCATGGCACATATTTGTGGAATTTCGGTGAGGAACATGATGTACAGCCGTAAATGACGAAAAGAAGAAAGAGAAGAAAAAAAAAATAATGTACTCACAAGCGGCCAACGGAAAGATTATCCGAACGAGCGCTCCGTAGAATATAGGTCAATCCCATAATTCTTGTTTCAACACTTCATAGCAGGTGATTCTCGTTGAAACCCGTCACTGGAGCTCTTGTATGTAAAGCCCCTTGCTAGGACAGCCTTTCACAAGATTGGGTTGGCGGAGATCACATGATCTGATGTCATAAACTCCGTCCTAAGCCCCGCCTTAACAAGCAAACGCCTGTGGCCTCTAAAGAAGTTGGCCGTGGCATAGCCGAGTTGGGTGTCTGAATAACGAAACCGACGAATTGGCCTTTTATTCAGAGATGTATAATATTTACAATGTTCAAAAATATGAAAATATTTGTGTTAGGAATAGAAAAGTGTTCGCTAAATAGAGATGTCCTATATTCAAGAGAGTTCAAATGGTGATTAATGTACATAATAATAATATATCCATTTTACAGTTCCGAGATGAGGCATTCAGAGGTTTTACAATAAAAAAAATCAAACATTTTCTTAAATAATTATTCGGTTGTGTGTGTTACGTATGTTGTTTTTATCGAAAAAATATTTGGGATTGTTTAAAAAATTGAGTCAGTCCGAAACCTTCTCGCAAGAGTGAAGACTCTATCTGAAACCGAAATAGTGTAGATCGATCTAAATCGAAAACAAAGTGCAGTTAAAAATTAGAATTCAACTCTACCCGCAACAAAAAGTAAAAGTCAACCTCTTCTAAGCCCGGCCCGCTGTACAGAAAGCAATCGGCTGCAACAAAAAAGATGAAAGGCAACCTAATCAGCAGTATAAAATTAGAATACAAACAACCCAAACCCAACCGGTAGCAAAAAGTCAGTAAGCCAGCCCCAAGGGCGATCGCATGATAAAATGTAGACATCAACCGAACCCCGGAACCTCTCCTCTCTTGAGTACTCACTAGATTTGCTATCCGCCCTTGATATCAGGAACATTTACTGTCTCCTTGTTCTATTTTGTTCGATTATTTCCTCATAACCGATAAATTGTTTCGATTAATGTTATCGTAAGAATCGAAGAACTAATACTTTCACGATGTAAACAAATATTTTGAATACCGCATGTTTTGAAAATAGAATCTTTTCATGATTCTGTAATTTGTAACAATGTTGTTATTTCGTCGTCAATTGCACTATGCCTTGATTGCTTCATATCGATATTATTCTGTACCTAGGAAAATCGTATTAGGTATCGAAACAAGCTGCGATGACACCGGAGCAGCTGTTGTGGATGAATCAGGAACTGTTCTTGGTGAACATTTGACTTCACAGATGAAAATACATTTAGAGTATTATTTTTATGTCTTTTTTTTTATTATTGAAAAGATAGATATATAATGTTAAAAAGTTTAGATGATTAGTATTAAATATAAATTTATATATTGTTAACAAATAACATTATGTTTTCAAGAACGAAAATACGCATTATTGTCTGAATGATTTAATTTACGGACATAATTTCGTTTTCATTGAAAGCATATCATTTTTTCAGAAAAAAAAATATAGTTGCAATCTTTATTGATAGTCAGATAGTTTTTATAAATTGGAATTAGATGATTTGGACATTACAGTTTAAACTTTCGTTTTAAATGTCAATGTTGCGACGTCAAAACAGCTTCTAACTCATAATGACAAACAATGTTTAACTTTAATCAAGTAGATTTTGGAAATGGATGATTCTCTCCAATTAGGCCAAATTAATAGTCAAGGTATCATCTTTTTTGTCATTATCTGAATTGAAATTAGCCTTGGTGGGTTTTAACTCTATCTAGATACTGGGCAATTCCATGGGTAACTGACTGACATTCACAAAGCAAAGCAATAAGTATTTTGTAACATACCACACAAAATATACCGTTTTAAAATTATTTTTTCTCTGATTTATTGCCTCTTTTTAAGCTAAATCCAATGTTATAATTGAATTTCCAAAATAATTTTTTATTAATTGTAAAAAAAATAGATAAAAGCATGGTAACTGACTGACATTAATGCAACCTACATGAAAAGTAATACAGATTCAATTAGAGATTCTTCTAAAATTATAATGAATTTTAAAAAAAGTTACATTGGGGATCACAGAACAGCTAATAAGCTTTAAGCTTATGGCATTTGAGTTAAAAAAAATGCTAAAATAAAGAATGACTGCAATTTACAACAAATTGGTAACTGACTGACAGCCTGGTAACTGACTGACATTTCTAAATATCCTTAAGCAAATCCTTAAGTAAAATGTAATAAAGTTTATACAAAAGACAAGCAATTGAAGATTATTATTAGTTTTATTCAATCAACAACTTTTGTTTACAAAGGATTTTTTTATTTTGTTATAAGCTTTGATGATATTTTTCTCCTCGATAACTTGAAATGGACCAGATCCTTGCAAAGTTATAGGGCCAAAAAAAAATCTGCTTTTCTATTTCTTCTACATCATCCGATCTTGGCCACTCATATGTCTGTTCAAGTCAGGGTTGGGTTTTTGACGTCAAAAAGGGGTTTTTGACATGACAAAGGTTTAAACCGGATTAAACCGTCAAAAACCTGTCAGAAACTGTCAAAAACCCATAGAGTCACAATCTGCTGCGGTGTATTAAAGTTTATTGTTTAATTTTAAAGCTAAGAACAGATTCCATACATTATGTTGAAATTTAATTATATTATGGGTAATTAGTAGGTCTTTAAATATTTTTAATTGATAAAAATTAAGGTAAAAATCACAGATTTCAAATTTCAGAAATTTATCTCAAAATGGACATGCAGAGTTATTTATCTTTAAATATCTTGTTTATTTATATATCTTGTTTATTTATTTATTTATTTATTATTATTATTATTATTATTATATTTAAAATATAAACTTATTTAGAATGCATTTTGACATAGCTAATATTTATAAATATTAATGAATTAAGTGTTGTAAATGCAGGATTTTCAAAAGTGTGGAATTTGATATACGTGTTCAATATTTTTTATGCTATATACATAATATCCAGTAGGTTAATTTGAATTTTAAAATAATGCATATTGTTTATTATATGTATGATTATTACACATCATTTTTATTCTCCCTCCCCGCCTCTGCTTCCTTACCCCACAGCACACACGCTAATAGTATTAAAAATACAAATAATGTTTACTTTGATAGCAAGCAAGGTAAGACAATAAGTAATTATTCAAAAACTGAATACTTAAGATATTTAACAAAATTTTATAGTATTCAATGAAAAAAAAAATTCATAAGTATTTGTATAAGCTAATTTTTCAGCATAGTAAATAAATAGGTTGAATATTGTAAATAGATACTCAGATATTTATAGAAAGGAGCTAATTTTTTATTATTTTTATGTTAGTTATAAATTCAAAAAATGATTGACGATTTAAAATTCAGAATTACTGATTTTTCAGAAAAACCAAATAACAATTGTAAAAGTCAAAACAGAAAAAATATTACACTGATTTATGAAATACTTCTAAAACACAAAATATCATGTAGTTTTTTTTATTATTATCTAATTAAATTCATAATTTTAAAAAATAAAACATACATGAAATATATTCAATTAATTTGATTACATAATCGAAATCACTTCAAATGAAAATTATCAAAGTAGAAATTTAGTTCAATATTCCAATTCATTTGCTCTACATTTCACATGGTAGCACATAACAAGTTTTGAACATCTTTCTGTTCCTAATCAATTACAGAACCTGTCTAATCTTTAATATTATTTTAAACAATGGATAAATTTGGTTATAAATAAATTTCTTCATAATATATATCCCTGTATATTTTGAATAACACATTAAAATTTAATAAATAATATTACAAAAGATAAGTTTACCAAAATCTAAGATTTTGTTTAATATTCAAAATATGTTACTTCAAAAATTTAAATTTATTTTTTCTACAGCATATTTAGAAACATTTTCTTTATTAAAAGCAAATAAATTTTACTTATTAAATATAAATATAGGTAGATATATATATGTAAATAAATATTTTTATTTACATATAAATATAGGTTTTTGACAGTTTTTGACATTTTTGACAAGGAGGTTTTTGACATGACGGTTTAAACCATGGTTAAAACCGTCAAAAACTGTCGCGTGTCAAAAACTTGCCAACCCTGGTTCAAGTCCTTTTTTCAAGAACTTTACTTTGACCATTTCCTCATTATCATCTATCACTCTTCCAATATAATATTGTAGATAATAATAAACTGCATAGTAGTTTTCTTTAATAACAGTCACTTCACACAGTTTTGAATTTATTTCTTTCTGAAAGTAGTGAGTTTGAAAATTTGTGCTTTGGCTATATTGACTGTAGAAAATAATGTTTTCCTCTATTGTTTTGAAATGATGCATTTTTTGTATATTAGGAATAGGCAAAACATCATGAAATCTCTCGTCTAATTCATTTTTTAAGGCACTTATATCTTCTCCTTTAACAAGAATAACGTGTATTTTTATATCTTTGTCTTTAACTGCATTGTAGAAGGTAAAAGCACTATTAATGATTGATTTTTCACTAAGCACTTGCATCCACGCTAAACGCTTTATTTGCCCACCGATTCCATCCACAGCTCCCTTGCCATGAGAGATGGCAAAAAAATGCCACTCAACATCCTTGATTTCAAACTCCTTGCAAAAATAAGTTAAGTTGCATAGGTTATAGCGTTGTTTGAATTGACTTGCCGCTCCATCAGAAAAAATGTGTAATGATGAAAAGCTTGTAATCAATTTCAAATCCTTTATTATTTCCCTAAGGAAAGCATTCACTGCATATTTATCGTGTTCAAGATAATCTGATACAACAGCATATGATTTTGTTTTCTTCTCACCATCTTCTAAAAACCAAGAAACAGCTGTGAATATAGTTACTTGTCCATGATTCCAGTGAGCTGCCTGGATTTCATTCTGTTCTTTGCAGGAGAAATTTTCGGCAAAATCAATTTGCAGTATTAGCTGTTCAGAATTTAAATCATGCCGTTTTGTTTTAAACTCTTGCGATTGCTTTCTTTTAACAAAAACATGCTGAAGGAATGAAGGTAATTTAGAATTTAAGTCCTGTATGCAGTCTTGAGTAGTACCTTCATCTGTTATCAATTGACATTGAGGTGTGTTTATCCATTTCTTCCAAGTGCATGGTTCATGAAGTAAATCATCATTTGTAAAAATTCCATTTAACATAGGACAGCTGTTACATTCACCATTCATACATATTTCATTTTCTTCATCACAGACTACAGTCTTTATAAAATCTTTCAGTCTGGTCTCTAAATTGAATCCTTTATCTTTCAAGGCTTCTAAAAGAAATCTGATATTTTCATGTTTTTGGCAAAGACATACATTATGTGGAATATCTCTTCTTAGTAATATATGACTTGGGCGAAAACTGCTAAACTTTGACAGACCAATCTTAACATCTGGGTTTTCTTCACAAAAAAGTGCATAGGTCTCTTTTAATGTAAGATATAAGTAGCGCTTTTGCATACGCACCTTATTTCCATTTGTTCTGCAAATAATGAAATCTTTTAAGCCCGGTGTTTGGGATGATATTCTATCATCAGCATAAAAATCTTTAACTTTTTGTGATAAAGCATCTGATGTGGATGAGGACAAACTGGAAATTGGAGAACTAGTAGTGTTGGTTAAAATGCCTTCTTTCTTTGCTAAATCAAATACCAGTGCTTTCCTTTTATTTGGAGAGTTTGGTAGGGCAGAAGTTGCACGCTTTTTTGCTTTTCCATAGGTCTGGCGTGAAGCAAATGCTTCAGAAGGTGAAAGAATGTTCTCTGAAATAGAAGCAGCAGTTGAGGATTTAATATCTGATTTTCTACTTCTTTCATTCCTTTTATAAATCTTGTTCTTTTCCTTTAATTTTTTTCTTTCAGATTTGTTTATATTTTGTCTTTTTCTTTGGAGTTATTTATTTTTTGCTTGATATTTTTCATATTCTCCTTTCTCTTTCAATCTTTCTCTATATCTTTTCTGTTTTTCAGCTGCAGTTAAAGGCATTTTTTGTTTAGGAACACTTAAATTAATCGAACTCTGAATTATTTGAGATATGGAATCAAGAACATGAAATAGAACAAAGAAGTCTTTGTTTATATTCTTAAAAATTAAAGTTGAGTTGTTTTATATTTAAAAAGTAAAACTAACTTTATTAGGAGTATTCAGAGTGTATTTTGAATGTAAAATAAAATGTCAGTCAGTTACCCTTCCAATATGTCAGTCAGTTACCATCCCAATGTCAGTCAGTTACCTAGGAATTTTTTGTGTTCCAGATCCAAACTTCCAATTCTATTTATTCAGTATTTAAGTACTAATAATGTAAACAGAGAATAAACATTTTGAAAAGTTTCTAATAAAAAGTTTCATGCTGAGTGAGAAAAGTTAATATTTTCCGGTAACTGACTGACATTAATGAACTGAATTTAAAATTTCTTCTAAACGAAATACCATAAGGATATTTCATGAGATAAGCTTACAATATGAAACTCTGTAATGTATATGACAAAATACACTGACCATTTATTTTAAAATTAAAAAACGTTTTAGAAAAATTTTTGATTACTGTATACCAAATTTTGAAACAAAATTTCTGAAAGGAGATAGACATCTATTATAGCTTTTTTTAAAATAAAACAATGATATAATTTAATATTTAACTCTGTACTATTAAAGTAGATACTTCAAGCTTTAAAACAATATACAATACTCAGTATTTCATTGAAATTGAAATTTTGATGCTCAGGTTGACATTTTCATGGAATTGCCCTACTTCTAAGTAGTGATAATTGATATTTTTCTAATATTTACCTGTATTCAGTAGAGAGTGATGAGATCCTAAGCCTTCCTCATCACTCCCTCATTAGCCTCTACTGAATACAGGTAAATATTAAGAATTTTAAATTTTTACTGAATTATAAGTATTTAGATAGAGTTCAATCCCACTAAGCCTAATCACAATTCAGATAATGATAAAAAAGTAAATGGGCATTTTATTAAAATTCATCACTCCCTCACAGTCAATCCCTCATGACTATTATTTTGACCTATTTGGAGAAAATCACTCAAATAATTTACAAATCAATTTTGTATAATAATTTGCAAAACTTATTTTGTTATTTTGATTTTACTTGTTCTTTGTCATGGGTAACATTCTTATGAATGCTTGTTAACCTTTCGCTGGGCATGCAAATTTTCATCACATGCGCATGCGCACATTGTTAATCGTACAACAGGAGGTAAACATTCAATTATTCTTGTTTTGTTTTCATTTTATAAATAATTTTATTTTAACATACTAATATCATATAAGTTTTCTCTGTTCACAATTTATAAAAGTATTCTGCAATACACTTAGATTTATTTTGTTATAACATATTAAAGGAGGCGTGAATTTTGTTTTAAAGAAAAAAGAAAGCAAATGTTGTACTTTTTACAATGGTGCATGGCACCCGCCAGGAGGTTAATAATAAAATGAAGTTTCGAAATACTCTCAAACACAATCTTGCTCATTAGGACCTTGAGACAAACAAAATAACAAAGTTTTTTTTTCTCTTCTTAGCATTAATTATATAAATATGGGTTTAAAATAATGTGGCTGTGTAAATATACAGTTGATTTATTTTTAAGCAAATTAATTTTCTCACAGATTTTTTTTTAAAGATTGTATGAAATTTTTATTATTTATTTTATTTTCGGCAAAGAAAGCAAGCTAACGGGAGCTCCCTCTAAACATCTCATCGCTGTTTACTCTAGATTTTTTTAATCAAAGCATTTGCTTTGATTGTCATTAATGAATTTATTGCTAATTGATATTTTATTTTAAGCAGTACATATTCATTGACATAATATTTTACTACTTAGGAATGGTGGAGTAATACCTCATATTGCTGTTCATTTCCACAAAGAAAATATAGCACATGTTGTATCATCTGCAGTTGAAAACAGCGGCCTTAAATTAGAAGTAGGTGGTCAAATTAATTGTAAAAAAGCCTTTTTGAAATGTTAATTCATATTGAAGTGTATCTTATGCTTTAAAATAAATATGCCGGTCTCCTTTAATAATATTATATAAAAAGAAAAAAATATGATAAATTTATTAAGTTTATAATACACTTACAGTTATAGTTAGTCAACCATGAACCATGCTATTTAATTTTAAAAATATGATGGTAGAACAAAATTCCATCATTTGTTTCCTTTTCAAAATTAAATTGTGTTTCCAATAAAATAATATGGTGAAAAGGTTCATTCGCTAAGAGGCTACTTCAGATAAGCAAAGATAAGACACATTTGCTATTGCTAAATGTATGAAAGAAATGCATAAGGATATTTCGGTTGCATTTCAATATATTTTTTTTGTTATTTTCCTGCTTTGGATAGCTAAAATTGATTTATACAAAAGCCATTTTTTACTTTTTCAATTTTGTTAGATATTTTTAATGAGGACACTTTGGTTTTCAGAAACGGTTTTGAAAGTGAAAACATTCGCATAAAAAAAATCTGCAATCAGAATTGAAAAAGTAAAAAATTTCCTTCATACAGATCTATCTCAACTAACCAATGAAAAAAAAAAAAAAAAGAAAAAAAATCCTTTAAAAATATTGGAATGCAACCGAGCATATATTTATAATATATTTATAAATATTTATAAATATATTTATAATATATTTATAAATTTCTTCCATGGGATTAGCATTAGCGAATGGATCTTTTTGCTTGACTGAAGTAGCTTCTTAAAAAAACTTATTTTGTTTTATTTTTAATGCAATATCATTAATTTTTTTTTTTTTTTTTTTTCCGTCTACCAAATATATCTGCATTGTGCATTGGCAGCTGATCATTAATATTAATAATTTATTTTTCATAATCTTTTTTATTGAAATATATACTTGCCTTTGCAATTAGTCACCGTTAGAGGTGGGCATTATTTAACATAACAGTTAAAAAAACACTGTTACTGCTTTGAAGTTTGTTTTTTAGTAACAGGATATCAAAAACTCCCTATTAATTTTATAACAATTTATCCACTTACCTTGCAAAAAATCTGAAAATAAAACAAAAAAAGTTTGATTTTAGTGTTTAATTGTAACTGAAAATAAAGTTTCAAAATAAAAAAAAAAATAAAAAATTTTTACTATTACAAACCAGTCAAGTAAATCCTACTTCAATGGAAAAACAAAACCCCAAAACAATCAACCGTCCTATGAATGAAAAAAAAAAAGAAAAAATCCAACACTCAGTCACTTTTCACCCACACTAACAACAATAGATGCGTCCTAGCAAAATCTATCTGCCTCGTCTAAACGCCTGGGAAGTTTACAGCAAACTTTGTCATTCTGTTGTTAGGAATAAAAATTATCTTATAGTTTTAATTATCTGTCTGTATCAAATATTCTATACCAATTGTTAAATGTTCAAATGTTATGTTCGCTTTCAATATGAGATCTATATATCATTTCAATTTCAATGCGTAAAAAAACTTTAATCACTTCCCTAAGAGATACAATTACTTGTAATATATAACTATGAAGCAATTAAATTATTTTAAAAATATATTGTTGCTTTGAATACATTGTTAATCTAGATTGATAATATTAGAATCTGAGAATTTTATGTTATTGGGGGAAAAGGAAAGGTTTTTCGATGTTTGTAAATTAGAATCGCGCATCGTCTGCTAGCTGGTGATATTTTGAGGTAGTTGGTAAGGTAATTTTGCATTTGTTTTCGTAGACAGAGATATTTTAAGGTGAAGTATAGTACATTTTCAATTGCATGTTGAAGAAAATGTCTGTTGATACTACATGCTGATTCGGTTAATCTATTTATTTATTGTACATTTTGTCATAACTATGATTGCTAGAAAACTTTTTTTCTTAGAATTAATTTTACTAAAGGATTGATATTTTTATTTTATAGGGTGATTTGTTAAAATTTAAAAAATACCTTAATCATTTGGAAAAAGTAATATCATTGCTGTCAATATGAAAGCGAAGACTATGTTTTAAAAACCATTTGTTCATATCATTTTGATAATGGAATATTTTAATATTTTAATTTATTTTTCAGCAAATTTTGCCTTAAACTTAATTAGGTCTAAAAGATTTTATTAAATTATTTTAAATAATTTATTTTATATCCCATAATGTTGTTAAAGGTTGTAAACGAGTAAGTTAAAATACACATTTCATCGTATCACCATTATTCGATAAATGGTGCAAATGAAAAAGTGAAAGTGTTTTAGAAATAACAGGGTTCGCACAGGCTCCTTGGACTCCTTAAAAACTACTTAGAAATGAAAACGTTCCCAAGTAGTACTTAGAACTACTTAGATAAACAAAATACTCCTTAGAAACTCCTTAAATTGTATTGCGGTCGGGGATGCCGCGGACGCGCTATAGTGCGTAAAATGCGCAAAAAATCGGCGACGGGACACAGAAAAATAGTTCTTACGCGTCCCGTAAAACGCGTAATTTCGTTAAAAAATTTCAAAATAACGACTATTTTTCGATAAATTTTGTCAAAGAATTCGCAAAAAATGGCTAATTTCCTCATAAAATTTTGAAAAAATGGCAAATTTCTTCAAAAATCGCGAAAAAACGACAAATTTCGTGTAAAAATCGTGATTAAACGGCAAAATTTGTCAAAGTATTCGCGAAAAACAACAGATTTCGTCAAAAAAATCGCGATAAAACTGCAAATTTTGTCAAAAAATTCGGAAAATACGGCATATTTTGTCAAAAAAATTCGCTAAAACGACAGTTTCGTCAAAATTTTCGAAGAAATGGCAAATTTCGTCAAAAAATCACAAAAAAAGGCTAATTTTGTCACAAAGTTGCGAAAAAACGACAGATTTTGTCAAAAAAAAATCGCGATAAAACGACAGATTTCGTCAAAAAATCGCGATTAAACAATAGATTTCGTCAAAAAATCTCAAAAAAGATAGATTTATTCAAAAGATTTGCGAAAAAATGGCTAATTTCATCACAAAATCTCGAGAAATGGTAGATTTCCTCAAAAAATCGCGAAAAAACAATAAACTTCGTCTAACAATCACTGGAAAACGGCAAATTTCGTCAGAAGATCGTGAAAAAACTCAAATTTTGTCAAACAGCCATGGGAAAAAAAAGTGTTAATGCTGGGAGGGAATTTTTCTGTTCCAAAAACTAATTGTTTTTGCTTCAAAATTTTTTTTTTTTTTTTTTTTTTTTTTTTTTTTCTGCTCCAAAAACGGATTTTCCTGCTTCACAATCTGTTTCTGACTGCTCCAAGTCTTTCTGAGTAAATGTGAATCAGAAAAACGCCCATTCATTAAACAAAAAGTTTCATCAGTTTACTCCTCAACTAAAGTATTATTTTTTTCAGCAAAAATGTCTTTTTCAATAAATCAGTCTTATCCCTTATTTAAAAAAAAAAAAAAAAAGAAATGCAAACAATAGTGATACTTGTTATCTTCTACATTCAAATGTTCAATATTTTATAGTTAACCCTCTAAGCGTTTGGCCCGTAATATTCCGTACACTAAGCTCCAGGTTTCACTGCAATATAAGCAATGTTTAAGATATTATAATTCTATAAATTCAATGAATTTTCAAAGTATTGAGGAATGATTAAGACTCTCAAGGATTACATTAATATTCCTAAATAAGATTTTTTATGTAATATTGAAAGAATCATTTTTTATTAGCAATTAAGAAAAAATGCAGAGACAACAACATTACAAATTTACCCATTTGCAAGACGCTTGGAGGGTTAAATTTGTATCTTGCACATTTATTTTTAAACAAGTAAAGGAAATTTCTCTTAATAGTTTAAACAAAAATTATTGGTTTTAATTATTTATTTATTATTAAAACATTGATTATTGCATTTTATTTTTCATTTGCAAATGAACAAGTTCAATTTTTGCATCTAAAATAATGACTTATTAATGGGGAGTCGCTTTTGATAAAAAAGGACCCTGAATTTTAGAATACCCGGGGACCCAGGATTTTTCAAGTTAAGCGGCGATTTTGCACGCAAGCAATATTGCTCCCCCCCCCCCCAAAAAAAAAAAAACTGCGATTGTAAAGCGCTCGGTAAATCCTGTATGCACATCATTCATCAGATGCACATCAGCGACTGGTTGGGATCATACTAATAGCCACCAAAGTGATTTAGTTTTCATGGCCATAAGGGAAAGAAAAGTGATAAGAATAATCTAGATTCACCTCTAAACTTCTAATTTCAAAAAGTGATTACACTGTTTAATTCCTTCACAGCTAGATATACAACTTGGATTTCTTCTTCATAATACGATTTATCATGCTCATTTTTGCTGATAATGGTGGATTCAGGGGGTGATTCTCATCCGAAATTTCTGAAAATTTAAGGCATCCTTTTCCCAAAATTTGAAATTGGGTTATCAGTTTTGCATAGTTGCCAACTTGTACGGTTTTCCACGCGAAAAAACAATCGCGGAGACATGCAAATTTCGTGAAAGCATTGCCGAAAAAGCGCACATTTCGTCAATATTTCGTGAAAAAACAACGATTTCGTCAATGTTTTTGTCCACGAACTTTGTCAAAAAATCGTTGAAAAACGCGAATTTCCTGTGCGGATCACGGTTAAAACGGCAATTTCACCAAATATCGCAAATAAAACGCTGTTTTCCATAAAAAATCGCTTACAAATATTTAGTCAAAATATCATAAAAAAAAAAAAAAAACCACCGATTTCATCAAAAGATCACGAAAAAAACGTCGATTTCGTCAAAAGATCGTGGGTATAAAATGCAAATTTTGCCTAAAAATTGTCAAAAAAATGTCGATTTCATAAAAAAAAAAAAAACACGGAAAAACTGCCGATTTTTGTCAAAAGATCGCAGAAAAACTGCCGATTTGGACAAAAGATCTCAGTAAATCGTCAGTTTTGCAAAAAACTCACAGATAAATTGCTGATTTCGTCTGAAGATCGCGGGGAAGCGCCGATTTTGTCTGAAAATCGCTGATACCCCCCCCCCCCTCTTGTGGTGGGTAACTCGCGGAATCTCTGTGGAATTGGGGCTGTGCAAATGCATACCACATAAATAACAATAAAAGTGACAAATCCTTAAAATTTTTTGGACTCCTTGGACTTTTTATGTACTCCTTGGCTTTTTTCTTCCGAATTCTGTATGAACCCTGAATAAGCATAAAACACTTTTAAATAAAAAAAAAAAGTACTTGTGAATACATTGAATAAAACATTTATTTTAGTATGATCAATCATGTTTATTGAATATTTGTAAACAGTGGGACTATAATATGTAATTACTTTAATTTGGTCTCTTTTATTGATATTGAAACATCCTTTTTTAATGTGAAATGGGGATATGTTTGTAATGAGAGAATCATGTTGAAAATAGAATTTAAT
This sequence comes from Maratus speculifer, assembly GCA_964019185.1. Lineage (NCBI taxonomy): Eukaryota > Metazoa > Arthropoda > Arachnida > Araneae > Salticidae > Maratus > Maratus speculifer. The sequence goes on along the minus strand of OZ025289.1, from coordinate 23,340,287 downwards.
GTTAAACAAATATATAATACAAGGGGTCTGTCTATACTTTTCATACAGGGTCCTGTTTTCGTGAAATTGCGAACAATATTTTATATTTGTGAAAAATTTAGTCATAATTTTGTGAATTTTAAATGATTGTTATGTTTGGGCTCTTGTTTATACATTATTAAGACGATATATTCATTTAAAAACATATATTTTCAATGTATATGTAAAAGTGACCCTCAGATTTTACTTTTTAAATGATTTAATTTGTAAAAAGTTCAATTCGGAGATGGAAATGATTCGTGTAAGGTCTGTTTTTAATACAAAGAATTTTGAAAAGGATCCTTTTTAAAGGGTGAAAAGTTTTGTGAAGGGTCCTGTTTGAAGGTGAAAGATTTTGCAAAAGTTCCTTTGAAGGAAAAAAAAAAAAGAAATATGAAGAGTTCTGCTTTGAGTTGAAAAATTTTGTGAAGGGTCTTTTAAAGGAATCAGTTTCTTTCTAATCAGATCCCTGAATATTATTCTGTGTTTTCTTATCTCCACTGCTGGAGTACGAAAAGTTGTTTTGATTTTTTGTAAATTTTAACTCTGCGTTTTAAATGTGAGCTTGAGAGCTTGACCCTTTTTCAGGCATTAATATTTCAAAGGAAAAAAAAAATTGCAAAATATTACTCAAAAGTCCAAAAAATGCTCTTTACCTACAAATAAGAATCCAACATCTATAAAAGTGGCCTAAATTTAAAAAAGGACTCCTAAAAGCGTGAATTTAAACAAATTTTTAGCCTTTGAGAGATAAAAAAATATTAGATTATTGTAACATGTTATCAAACTAATGGTGTAATGATGGAACCTGTAAACAAAAAATAACAGTTTTTCCCATCTCTACTCAACATTTACATCAAATGCATTCTCAAAGAATACTAGGAAATATGGCTTTGAAATTATGATTCTCCAAGATATCTTAGTGGAAAATACTCTTTGTTTAGATATCTTTCCATCAGGTACTTTTTATAAACAACAATGAGTGATACAAATTGCAACACCTTATCTTCTGGCTAATTTGTAATGTAAATGATCTTTGTAGAGTTAAAGAAAGGAATAATTTTCAAAAATATTAAAAGGAATGGCTCTCAATTTAAGTTAAACCTCCATTCTGTTTTCCTCTCTATAAATATGCTTTGGCGTACATTCTATTAATAATTTCATTTTGAATAAATTTTCCTCTTAATTTACTTAAAATAGACTGTTTTTCAGCAATTTTTTTTTTAGTTCTGTGTGATCTGAGTTTATGCACGTTTAGCAATGTGAACACATTAGTTGAAATAGAAACTTTAATCCTTTAAGTGTCCTAACTGGATTTTTCTGTCATGTAACTTTTAGAATCAAAGGTTGATTTCTGATTTAACACAAAATCAATGCGAAAGAATTTTTTTTTTAAAAGTGAAACAGATAAATAAATTATGTAAGGTTACCAAATAAAAATTCTTGGTACTACTAGGTTATCCCGTTGACCAAAAATTCATCGCCAAACTAGATAAAATGCCAATTATGGATGATCGTGAATGTTGCATTCAATGACATTAAATAAGATACATGTGTTTAAAATGCCATTAAGCAATTTTATTTCGAGTTTTATATATTTTTTTATTAATATTCCACTAATTATTTGTTTTTTCATTATTTAAAATGAAATATGTTTAATTTGGCTTATGAATTTGGCAATTTGTATAATTTGGCAAAATTGGTCGACGGGATAACAGAGTATTACCAAACTTTCATGCCAATACTTTTCATAGCCAGTATTTTATGAATCATTAACTATGAAAGGAAAATTCTAAAACACGCGACTTAAAGGGTTAAATATCTCGTTTTCACAAAACTGGGGACTTGCTATATTTTCTAAATATATCTTAATTAGATTTTTTCTCAAATGTATTGTTTCAGAGATTTAAACTACTGTTTGAATGTATTTTAAGGGGGTTCAGGGGTTGAAAACTTTTCAAAAAATCAATTTTTTTTTTTTTTTTTTAATGATCTAATTTGATTATTCAATTAATTCTTAACTCAATGCAAAAAACTGCATAAAAATATTTGCATTTTTAACGGAGTTATAAGTATTTATGTATCAACACTTTCATATCCGCAACCATATAATTTCAACTTTAAGTCGCATTTTCTCAAAATTTGATTTTTGATGACTAACACCAATATTTTAAAAAAACTATTTAATAAAATGGCTTTTTTTTTTTTTTTTTTTTTTTTTTTTTTTTTGCATGCATATAACATTATTATCTAGAGAATGAATTTATATAGTTTAGATAAATTAATATTTTGAGTATTTTTAATGCAAAAAAAGTTGTATTTTTTAGGGGTTTTTTTAATTTTTAAGTTTGAGAGTTTTTTTAATAATGTTTTTTTTTTTTTTTTTTTTTTTTTTTTTGAGTGATTGTTATATCCTTAATTCATTCTATAGTGTAAAGTTTCCTGATCCTTTTAAAGCAAAAATCAGGTTCTTAAGTCAATTCAACATTAAGATATTTTGGTGTTGGTGATATAACACATAATTTTTTTTTTTTCGAAAATTGTGTTACATAAATTTTGCTATATTTCTTATGATATTACATTGAAGTACTTCATTTTATAATTTTATAAGACTACAAACATACCTTTAAAATATCAGAAAGTTTAAATTAATTACACTGAATACTTTTGTTTTTATATGGACTCAAAGAGAGAGCTCTGTTTACATGTTTTTCCATATCGATCAATCCCTGAGCCCCCTTAACTTTTTAAAATTTACATATTTTTTAAAATAAAATTGACTCTTTTTTTTTTTTCTTTCAGGACATAACTGCTGTAGCAGTTACTAACAGACCTGGATTAAGAGGATCATTATTAGTGGGTGTAGAGTATGGGAAAAAACTTGCTAGAACTCTCCAAAAGCCTATTATTCCCATTCATCACATGGAAGCACATGCTTTGACTGCAAGACTTACAGAAAAGTATATCATTATTATTATTATTTTAATGGAATATATTTATGCAGGACATTTTTTAAAATGTGTACTTAATTTAAATTACAGTAAAACCTCCATAACGGACACTCCTGAATAGCGGACACCTCTATTTAACGGACAGTTTTCCAATCCCCACTCCCAAAACCTATATTTTTGTATGTTTAACCTCTGAATAACGGACATTCCGAATAGCGGACACTATTTTCGGCGATAAAAGATGAAAAAGAATTTTTATAAAGAAAAAAAAAACGAAAAAAGAGTAAAAAAGCCTCTAAATTTATCAGAGCAATGGGTCACAAATTTTGTGATCACAGATAGGGTAGGCTAAGAAAAATCTCCCTTCCCCTATATTTAGTGTGAATTCAGGGTAGCTGGGGACGGACATCTCCTTCAGCATTGCAATGTCCCTTCGGAAGATTTTAAGATTTTATGCTTTTAATAGACAAAAAGTGCAATCCCCCCTCAAAGCCTGGAATTCTATCGAGTCCAATAACGTCACATTGAAAAACAAATTATACGCAATTGTAAGCAAAAGTAAACTTTTGTAGCAGATTTTTTCTTAAGAATGTATCACGAAAGACAATCTTCAAACAGTAGATGAAGATGTGCATAATTTTATTTCAGTTTTATTGCTTAAAAAATGTTTTTAATTTTTGATTAATCATGTAATATAGGTTTTAGGAATATAAAAGTCAATTATTAAAATATTAAGCATTTCTTAGCGATTTTTGAATCTCTAAGGTTTTCCCAATAGCGGACACCTCCGAATAGCGGACAATTTCTGCGTTCCCAGGGTGTCCGTTATTTGGAGTTTTTACTGTATTATAGTGTTACAGATTATAACTAACCAGATCATCTTCATTGAGAGTGTAGACAGACTAATCTTGTAATGTAACAATCATGCTTTTCTTGTGTACAATTAATTGTATACACAATATATCGTGTATTATTTAACACATTTCACACATGCTTAAATTTGCATTTATAGGAATGAAATTGAACTAGTGGATAATACTATAATTAAAATAATTAGTATAAGCTACTAAGTCGGACAAACTAAGCTTCTAATACAATATTGATATTATTTAAAAAATATATATATATATTATAACCAAAGCTATTTATATGATTCAGTTTTTATTTTAAAGTTTGAATATGAACTGCTTAGACTCTGTACTGTTAAGGATATTGATAAACAACGACTACTACTATTATACTGATTATTTTTTATGTAATAACACATATTTATTTTTCTGCAAAAATAAAATATGATTTGCTATAAAGTTACATATTTTATTGTTTCACCTTGCTTAATTTTATTATTATTTTGAATATTAGAGTGGGAGGCAGCAGCACAAACAATCATCTCCTCGAGTTCATGGCTGAAATTCCAGAATTAGTTAAAATTTGATTCACATATTAAAACACAATTGATCTGCCAAGACATATCTTGGTGAAAAATACTTAAAAACCGATATTAGCATTTGACTTGTAGGTTTACCATTATGTTTTCCTTCATTCAGTCCTTTATGTTTTGATATCTTTCGGGTGCATGAAAACACAGTGATAAGCCTATGAGTCAATTGCTAAAATTGATTTTTCAGGTGTTTTCCATAAAGATATGATTTGGCAGACCAATAGTGTTTGTATTTTTAATTAATTCCGGAATTTCAGCCGTGAACTCTATGTGGCAATTGTCTGTGCTGCCACCTCCTGGTCTATATCCACTTCCTGTCCACATATAAATATATCTTACGAATTAGTTGAGGGAGGAAAGGAAATCTAACTAACTGAAAGGCCTAACAAATGCTGTTGTATGTTGTACCAGGACTTGCTTTCAATTGGAATGACTCTAGTAGTAAAAATTTAGTTTTTTTTTTTTTTTTTTTTTTTTTTTTTAATAAATAAGTTTTTTGTAACAAAATTTTTATTAGCCATTTTCCTTTAAAATAACTTCTAGCTAATTTTGTGTTCATACATTCAAGCTAGTTTATAGCAGAAATTGAGCACTCACAATTTGGCAAGTCTGATTATTCATTTACTTGTCAAATGAAACATTTTTGTCAAGATTTGGCACTAGGACTGGGCGATACATCAATTTAAATCGTAAATCGTCACACCGGTTTTCTGATCTTTCTTTTAGCGATGTATCACGGCCCTACAATGTATCACACCAGATCGATGATGAACGAGACCAATGTGTAAGACCAGTTTCACCTCCGATGTTCCAACGCTCGCATGAAGTATCATCACTCATGCGAACATCACATTGATGATGAGCAAGACGAGTTAGACTGGTTTCAAGGGCAGATCTGGAGAGTCCTCAAGGGGGGAGGCGAATTTGGTGACTCGACTTTAATGTGTGGGTCAGGGCTAATTTTTTCACTGCGGGTCATGTTACTTTTATTTTTTGCTGCAGGTCGGGTCTGGGTCCGGCTGACTTCTAGTTTTTCCTGTGGATCAGTTCTCGGTCCGGCTGACTTCTTTTTTTTTTTTTTTTTTTTTTTTTTTTGCTGCTAGTCGGGTTAACTAATGTTTATGTTGTGGATCGTATTAGCAGGATTAGCAGGTGTTTTTATTCAGAAACTATGTCGTTATCCATTTTTTGATACAAGCAGTTTAAGAAAATACTGTGAAAATTATCGTTTTGAATAGAATTTCTGGAAGCGACAGCATGAGAAGGTAGAAAAATCTGCAATCGTTTGGCGTGCAAAGAGAAAACTGCACCCGGTGGAAAGCAAAATTTTGTGCCCTCCCGACCCAACTTTTTCTTGTAACAGGCCAAAAATTACGCTGGTAGCATAAATTTGGTGCCCCCTAAATTTCCGCGCCAGGTGTGACCGCATCCTACCCCCCACCTATCGTACACCTCTACATATTGTCTGTCCTACGCATCTCGAGGACAATTTAGTTCCAGCCCGGCTCGTCTTGGCACAATATTGAGCAACAACAAGAACCCTGCACATAATATTGGTTTTATGTTGTTTCTTTCATGCAATAACTAATTTTTTCAATTTTTTCCTGCCACTGTTATTCTTTTCTTTTCTACTAGCAATATTTAAGGAAAGATGAAAGATAAAGAGCATGTGTTTGGTACATGGTTTTTTTCGAGTTCCTGGAACCTTGGCAGGGGTTGGAATGAAAAATGGATGGACTGTGCTAATACTAGTACAGTTGAACTTGTTTCACATTATACTAGTGAGAAAAATTCCAGGAACTTAATTCTGTACATATAATGATGGGCTTAAGTCTCAAAGTAAATTGTCATGTTAAAAGACAATTAAACATTTGTTTAATTAAAAAAAGATTATGATTACAGCATTACTTATATGGTAAAACAAACAATGTGTAAAATTACTTATATTGTTCAAAAATCACAGCTTCTTTCTTGTCTGAACTTTTGGTCTTCAACAGTTCGTCGATAAGTTTCAAACATATTTGGCCAATTGAAATTTAATGATGTGTAAAATGAGATACATATCACAACCTCTTATTTTGAGGTGATGTGTGATATAAAGATATTGTAATCTACATAGAGTTTTTCATTCAAAGCTTTTATTTTCAATCTAACTTTTTGTACACATAATTTTGTTTAAAAGTCTTACAATGGTGTTATCAACCATTGATTCATTCCTCTTATTTAAAGATTCTGCCCTGTTGACATTTATAATACAGTAGACTCCCTCAAATCTGCACAGCTTGGGAACAGAGGTTGTGCGGATTTTAGAATTTTGCAGATTTCTGGTCTTTTTTTTTACATTTTTTAAACAACAATTTGAGTGCAATTAATAGTGCAATCGGAACTATAATGAATGCTTACAATATAATAAAATATTGAAAAAGGTAATAAACTAAAATAATAAAAATTTAGACATTTTTTAAATGATAAAAATACTAATAGCAAAGGTCAAGTTAATAATCAATAGTGTATGACTAAATATTCCTTATAAAGATTAGCTGTATTTTTCCAAAATTATTCAACAAAACTTGCCTTATAAAACTGCATTACTAAATCACATCAAAATCATAAAATAAGGATTTTTTTCAAGTTTAGCCAGGCTTCATAACCAAAAAATCTTAATTAATGCATAAATATATTTGGTAAGAAGATTGTCATTACCAGTGATATCAGCAATATCTTGAATTTTTTCCAAAAAAAATTATTCTTCCTTCATGAAAAAAACATGAATAGAGCATTATTAAGAAAATTACAAAATAAAAAATGTATGGAATTGATGCAAAATTTAAAAAAATCAAATTTTGTCCCAATATCCAAATTGAAAGTTTCATTGTTTACATCCATAAAATATGTGCAGATTTTAGAGAGTTGCGGATTTCTGGTTTGCAGATAAAGAAATTGTATTTATGCCTGCATTTCTTCATTTATACGGACTGTAACACTGCATATCTTAACTAAACAATGTCTTTATTTATTTAATTAGTTTTTTTTTCATTACATCTTTTCATCATTCATTATATCTTTTTAATATGCATTTTTAACCATATTTTAATCCTCTATTTTGTGAAATTTCCTCAGAGAAAATTAAAAACTTATTTTCCCTGTTTCTAAAATTTGTTATTCATATATTTTTTTCTTTTTCCTAGTATACCGTTTCCATTTCTTGTTCTACTTGCATCTGGGGGTCATTGTCAAATTGCATTAGTCAAAGATGTAGGAGAATTTTATCTTCTTGGCTCATCTCATCATAACTCCCCTGGTGAAGTTTTAGATAAGGTAAACATTTAAGGGGAGGAAAAATGTCCAATCCAGTGCACAGTATTTATGTATATACATACTTTTAATATTTGTCTTAATTTTATAATTAACAAATTAGATCATTCCCAATGCTTAGTTTAAAAAAATTGCCTTATAAATATTTAATTTAAATGTAGTTGCATAAAATACTTTTGTGTTTCAATGTGAATAAGATTGTATACAGAGTAGTTTAAAAGATAACTGCAAATTTTCAAAAAATGATTGCTTTCTTCCTAACAACATTTCTAAATTTTCTTTTTAAAAGTTTTTTTTTTTTTTTTTTTTTTTTCCCTGGACATCTAAAGACATAAAATAGAAAATAGGATAGGAAAATATATTCCAATAAATAAATAAACATCAGTATCTCAAACATGATAATGAACTAATATAGATGTTACCAGATGACTAGGTGTGTAGGTGCATTTTTCATTTTATGCATGTGTATTTTATTATAAAAATTTCATGAATTTGTGTTGGTTTCTCTTTAACAAATTTTCTACATAATGAAGTATTTAAGTGAAACAATGAGACTTCGTTAAATGGAAATTTCACTGTATTTGCATTTTATGATATGCATAATTAAGTTATTTAGGTGAGCACACATATACTGATTCTTAAGAGATTGCATCTTAAACATGATAAAGGATGAAGCTTAAACATTTTAATGTTTAAGCTTCATCTTTAAAATACATCTATTTAAAAATCCCTTATATGTGTTTTTATTTGCTAGATAGCTAGACGGCTGAAACTTCAAAATTTGCCTGAGTGCTATGAGATGAGTGGTGGCCAAGCCATCGACTTTATGGCAAAGGGTGGAGATCCTACTGCATACGCCTTTCCCAATACATTGACTCAGTACAGAGATTGCAATTTTTCATTTTCTGGTTACTCTTCATTTGCTACTTCTACAATTGAAGAAGAGGAAAAAAAATTTAGTAAGTATTTGACAAGAAGTTAGGGCTATGACCTATTTATTGCACATGAAACACAAAAACTACACATTGGTCAACTTTTGCTAACAATATGTTACTTGTGTGAATACTGAAGGCCATGAAAAGGGAGTTTTGTCTAGTGTTGCTTTTGTATTGAAGCTTTCAGAAAGGTTCTCTTTTTTGCTTTATACCAAAGCCAGTCTTTAAAAATTGGTCAAACACTATCAAAAGATAAATTGTTTGATTTAGAAAATTTATGTAATGCTTCATTAGAATATTTTCTGGTTTTGGTTTTCTTTAGTTTAAACTACACAACAGGTTAGAGATAGTCAAAATTTTCAATAAAACAAAGTATTTTGTATATAGCTTTGTTGTATATAACTCAAAATTTTCTCAAAACTTGATAATTAATTCTGTAGTTTGTTTTTTATTATTATAAAAAGTAAATTATGTCTGTTTTCAACTAGTTTTATCTTCAATTTTATTACACAAATTAAAAAAATAATAATAAATTTAGAACCTTATTTTAATGTTTTCATGCTAAATGCAATATATTTTAGTTTCTAATTTATATAAAATCTGAAAATATTTATAATTATCAATAAGTGATTATTTTGAAAATACCTTGATATTTACAAACCATGTGCATGACTGTATAAGAGAGATAAATTTTATACTTTGATTTTTAAAGTTAATTTTTTTGCTGTATGAGATTTTAATGTTTGCTATTTAAATCAATACATTTCAGAAGAAATTGTTCATTTTAATATTTTTAATTTTTTTACTAGAAGTTTTTGCATAATTTTTTAGTGGCTAGTAATAATATTTTAAAAAATAACACTTTTCCTTATGCTTGAACTACTCATAAGTACTTGCAGCTGCAAGCAATTTTCTATTTTTAAAATGAATCAAGTTTTAGGAGTATTTTACACTTTATTTAATTTGTCTCATATATGTAAAAATGAAATTTTATAATTGACTTTTTATTTACTGCCTGTATAAAACAAAAATCGGGTTTTACAGTCCTGAGGTCAAAGGATTCCATCTATACACAACCTGGCCAGGACTGATTATGCCTCAGAGTACCACTCCAGGGATGTTCATTCCATCCGAAGAAGTACTACCCCTCATACATATTACCTTCTATCAAAGCATCCACCACTTTGGTCCTCGGGATAATAATCCAAAGCACTAGAGCAAAATACTAGAATGCTTTGCTGACCCTCCTGGGTCTCTCCAAGGTCCCTGAGACCTATCTTAATGTTCATAAGAGATTTTCAAAGATCAAATTCCATAACTTTCTAGTTTGCTAGAATAATAAAGATTGTGTACATAGATGTGTTTCTGCAGACAAGATTTAAAAAGTTTTGTAGAACTTAATTAAAAATTAGTAATTAAATTTAAAGACATTTTTTCACTAGTTTAGCGCAAGTATAAATCATCAAATTTTATTTATGTTTACAAGCATATATAAGTTACAATAATAATGGAATTTATTATACACCAAACCATTTATGCTGAAATTCATTAACTGTTTGTGAAATTGCAACAATGAAATATTTTAAATAATATTAGAAAATAAATTATAAATAAAAAAATTAAAAGTTTAATAACTTTTTTTAAATATTTTTTTATCAAAAACTAGCAAACATGCAGCTTTGCTTACGTAATAGTTGAAATATGGCTAATGATATTTGTATGTCTATTTATTATTATAACAAATTATGCTTTTAAGAATAATTAAAAAAATAAAATTTAAACCACAGTATGACTAAACTACATCATTGCTCTTCTTTAAACAGAAAAAAGATGAGATAAATGAGAAGAAATAAAGCTAATTCTAAAAAAATGATAATTTAGAAAATATTTTGAATCAATAAGTTTTTTTTTAATAAGTCTCAATCCATAAGTTTTTTTCAGTATTCATTTGAAGTTTTGAATTTTTTTGTAACCATTTTTTTAGAATGCATTTACATCTTAAAATTAACCTTTGTGACGAATTAAAAGATTATTTTCTAACGTCTACCATCTCTTTAGGACTAGTGGCGCCAGTATGAAATGTCTATGTTGAAGCAGGCACACCACCATTAATTTGCCAACATTAGTTTTGAAACTGATTTGATATTTCCTATTATTCCACAGAAATGTAATTTTTTTAAAATTCAAAAGCTTTTTGGAAAATTTGTTGTTTATGCTAACCTCAGGTGGTAATGGCACCAGCTTAAAATATAATCTGTGTATGATCAATGATTGTCACCATTGATTCACAACCATTACTTTTATAATTGGTTGATTACATCCTGAGATTGTTTAGAAATCGCAATTTAGTAATTTTTTAGAGTTCCTTTCACTCTTTTCCCCCCTTCACTACTTTTAAATTTTAAATGTATGTTTGACTGTTCTTAGAGGGCTATTCTATGACATATTTAAATTTTCTAGCCCCTTTAATATCACAGCAGTCGCAATTTAGAATGTTTTTTACTCTTGTAGTTCTTGCACATAAAATATAGCTTATATTTTAACAGGTTCTATCACCACAGATTTGCGACCGTTAATTTTTAAAATTGGCTTGGTATTGGTATTTTATAAGATACATAAAAATTATAATTTAGAATGTTCTTAGAATGCTTTTCATAATTTTAAATTTGCAATTTTCTTTCTGTGGTTCTTAGAAAGCATTTTGCTTCTTTTAAGTAATTATCATATCAAATTTCAAAATATTAGCCACCTCAGTTGTACAATAAATGCAATGTAGAACATTTTTTACTCTTGCAGCCCTCAGTGACAACAACATAAAATATAGCCTGTATTGAAGCAGGGATGGTCACCATCAATTTGTGACTATTACTTTTGAAATTGGTTTCATATTTCCTTAACATAAAAATTGCAATTTAGAATGTTTTTAGAGCACTTTTCATCCATTTTCATCCCTTTTTAAATTTCAAATTTTTTTTAAATTGTTCTTGGGGAACATTTACTTCTTATAAGTAATTACCATGCAAAATTTTAAGTTACTTTGCTCACAAATTGGCATTTAGAAAGCTTTTTGCTTACTACTGTTCCAAATTTCATGTTCCTATATCCTTCCATAACAAAAAACTGCAATTTAGAACATTTTTTTGCTTTTGTAATCCAGAGATGGTTCCAAAATAGAGCCTATGTAAGAGTAAAGGCTGTCAGCTTTATTTTTTAAATTAGTTTGATACTTTGTGAGATTGCGTAGAAAATGTCATTTAAAACATTTCTTAAAATGCTTTTGTGTGCATATTAACCCTCTTTCATCCTTTTTGGTCTGCTGTATTATTAATACAGTAGAACTTCGATCCATCATTTTTCAAAGGGTGTGGGGAAAAAAACGATGAATGCGGATTAACTTTGAAATACGAAAAAACACAATGTATACAGTATACTTATAAAAATTAACTTGTTACCCTACTACATTGTAACAGTAGTAAATCAAAGTTATAGAATTTTTAACAATTTTCTTTTTTTTTTTTTTTTTTTTTTTTTTTGTTCATTTTTTTAAATCAAAAAATAAATTTTCAAGATAAACAACATTTTTCTAGTTATTTTCTGTAATTTCATATTCATATATAAAAATTCATCAGTTTCAAATTCCGTAATTGCATGAGACAGAGTTGGTACTGGTACCTAAGCTTCATCGGCTTGAAGTTATCCCCTGCTTTTTTGGCATTATTTTAATTCTTTGCATTATCACATATTACTCCTACGTTCAGGATACTACCTGTCGCAACATCTTAATCAATGGAAACATAATCGCATCCTCTACTGTATACACCCCCTTTTCATCTATATTATTGTCGCCATCATCAACAGAAACAAGTTATTTTAGAAAAAAAAGAAGTAATTTAAGTTTGTATGTCATATGGATTCACATGAGTTACAATTTAATTTTGGTGAGGTTAAAAATTTTACGATGATAAATGCGGGAAATGACTTTTTGAAGAACGATACTTGCGAGTTTTGTTAACATTATGTAAGTATAATTTGTGCAGGGACCTTATAAATAAAACAATCAATGCGGGAAATGAGATCAGGGTTTTACTGTAGTACATGTATTTTAATAAATTATTATTTTGTTTTAACAAATACATTTGTTACTGTCTACATGTAGTAATATTAGTATGTGTCCATTAATTTACTATATGACTTCATTAACATTTATTCATTTAGTAATAATAATAAATATTTGCTTCATTCTCTTTGTACCATTTGCTATTCTTTTATTTTAAGCACATATTTTACTCTTTAAATTTCAAAATAAAAGTTACTTTCCTGAAAGAATCATGTGTAATAAAGTGCAAAAAGTATTAGAAAGTTGTAATATCTGTTAAATCTTGTTGTAATACAATATTTTCTAAACATCTCCAAAATCTCTTCCTTAGCATATTTTCATATGAACATGAATTGAATTTTATGCAAAACAACATCATATGTTATGTTTCAGACAATGAAATATTTGTTTAACTCCAATTAATCTATTTGGATACCTAGTGTTAATGTTATTAACGTAAAAGTAATTTTTTCAAAAAATTGAGGAAAAAAAACAGATCCAAAAGGATTAAATTTTGTAATTTTTAGGAAATATTCTTAACGATCATTATCTTATAAATAATTATCAGACCAAATTTTATGTTACGAATTGAATATTTCCAAACTGAGCGAAAAATTGCCCAGGCCGGAAATTGAACCCGGATACTTGGCTTTCGCTCAGTTTGGAAATATTAAATTCGTATGATAACTTTACCAATCAGTTAGATTGTGTTAAAATAATAGTATATCTACGTATCCATCGTTATATGGAGTTCCATTACCTGCGGCTTATTCTGCCGAGCTGTCTAAATGACAGACCAGATGTTATGGCCAATAAGGTTATCTGAGCAAAAAATCCCAGTTGGTTATCGCCCGGTTAGCTTAACAGGTAAAGCATTGGCCTTGTAAGCCAAGTATCCGGGTTCGATTCCCGGTCTGGGCAATTTTTCGCTCAGTTTGGAAATATTCAATTTGTATGATAACTTTACCAATCAGTTAGATTGTGTTAAAATAATAGTATACAAATTTTATGTTCCTAGCCTCTTCAGTAATGCAAAACTCACATTTTTAGAACTTTCTTGCTCCTGCACTCTCTTTGGGGTAATAAAACCAACCATATAGCTTATGTTGGAGCAAAAACTATCACCATCAATTTGACATCATTATTTTTATAAATTGGTTCGTTACTTCCTGAGATTGCTTAAAAATCACAGTTTAAAATGTTTTTAGAATGTTTTCATGCATTTTCAATCTTTTTAAATTTTGTATTTTTTAGGGAATGTTCTTAGAGACCATTTATATCTTAGAATTAATTGACATGCCAAATTTCAGGTTTCTAGACTCTCTAGTAACGCAAAAAACACATTTTTATAATGTTTTTTACACCTGCACCCCTTACGGGTTAGTGGTATTGATATAAGATGTAACCTATCTTTGATTCAGAACAAACATCATCTTTTATTACCATTACTTTTGAAATCTGTTCCGTAGCTCCAGAGATTACCCCTACAAATAAACAAACATTACCTCTTTATAATATAGGTATAAACTAGTTAAATTATTATTATAAATTGCGAAAACAATCAAATCCTGAATAGATAGTTTAAATTGTATTTCCTTTTCTTTTGCCATATCTTAGAAAAAAAATCAAGACAGAAAATTGTGATTTTTAAAATAAGTTCATTAATTTTAAAGTTTGTGTTTACTGCCCAGCACAAATCAAAACAGTAAATTTTCCGTAATTGGTATCCATACCAAATTAACGTATTATAATTTCAGAACAATTGAAATGCTGTCATGAGACATGATTTTTAAATCAAGCATTGAATGCTTATGAAAAAAAAAGTGTATTCAAAAAAATATATATTTTAATTTTTAGATATCCCAGCTGATGGTGTAATTCCTACAGTGAAAGACTTTTGTGCCTCGTTACTCCAAGCGTATGCCATCCATATGATGCACAGAGTTCACCGAGCTTTTATTTATTGTGAGAAGAAGTCTTTTATGTCTGATAGCCAAAGGACTTTAGTGTTTTCAGGAGGTGTTGCCTGCAACAGTTTCATAAGACAAGCTTTACAACAAATGTGTTCAACTCTCAACTCTAGATTTCATGCACCTGCTCCGAGATTGTGTACAGATAATGGCGTGATGATTGCTTGGTAATTTTCTTTCATTATCTTATATAAATTGTTTTGCAAAGAGCAATAAGTGATTTCTATTTTAATTTATATTTTGCAGAATCTATTTTATTTATTTACTTATTGTTTAAGCAACAGAAACAGATGTAATAGTTGAATACAGAGAATAATGCTGTGTACTTTATTAAATACAAAATAATGTAGTTATTTTGCTATTAAGCTATTCTCAAATCCTAAAAGTCAACTGTATGATACAATTTTAGCTCTTTTTGTTCGGAAACCATGAAATTCACAGGTTTTGTTATTCAGAAACTATGTGATCAAAAGACGTTTTCAATTTTTTGGTAAATACAAAAGATCATTTAGAAAATTGTGCCAAAGTGGGCCTTTTGAACTGATTTTCCAGACCAAGGAAGAAATACCCAGCAAAGGGAGTAAAATCAATTGTCACATGACCCCAAATCACTTATAACTTGATAGATAATGTATTTACAGTGAAACCTCCAAATAAGGGACATCAATGGGACCGGAACTTTTGTCAGAGGTGTCCCTTATTCAGAGTTTTTATTATTATTTTCAATAAATTGTTCAGATGGATATAAAAATATCAAAACATTAAAAATGAAGTTTAAATATATTTGAAGTGTATAAATTATGTTAATCAGACACAAAACGAAAAGAGAATTAATTAAAATTTTCAATTGATTAAAGTGTGAAATAGTTTGTCGAATCATTCATTTACATTCTTTAGTAAACTGTGTACATGCAAAAAGTAAAAAACATTTAAAAAATTTTACTTCAATTAATTAATCAAAAGTGATTGTTCTGCAAATTTCAATTTTCCACTATAAACTTTTCAAGTGTTTATTTACCATACTTATAAATTTTAGTTCTTCATTATCAGCAGTATTTACAACGAAAAGTATTCAATTGCTTTGTGTATCTTAAGGCAACAAATCTCTCAAACTGCTCTACTCAGGTCAGCAAGCAAAAAGCTCTTTGACATATTTACAAATTCATTTTTCAACAGAAATGCATAAAATTGGAACACCTGACTGTGGAATCGATTTGGAATCTAACTGTGTTTTCAAGTTTTGAATAAATTACCTACTGACTTATAAGCGATTTTCATCACATGAAAAAAATGCTTTTCACCCTTTCTTGAGTAGTTATTCTTCTTTGGCGTAGAAATTTGTACGCTTGCCCATGTACCTTTGGCAATATTTTCTAAAGATCTACTGCATTTGAGAAAAAAAAGTTTGATTACATAGTTTCTGAACAACGCCTGCTAGTTTCAGGCATTTCTGAATAAAAATAAATTAGAACTTATGTCATAAATGTAGCTCTTTTGGATTTGAGAACAACCTTAAAGCATCTGTAAAGTTCTTTATTTCACAATTTTCTTTTTTATTCTCCATTTTAGAATCTTCACAATTTTCAGCATTACTGCAATGAGAAAAAACGCGCTTAAGTCAAATCGGAAATGCGGGTAAATAAATGCTCATCAGTTGTATCGTATGCCTCTGTATCAACAGGACTGTCTATATATTTGATAATTTCAAAAAGATTTGTATTTTCATTTTCATCACAGACTATTTCAATATTTGTAATGCAAAAGCCAGCCTCTTTAATATCATTTTCAAGTGTCCCTTATTCAGAGGTAAATATATTACACTTCCTATACCAAGGGATTGGGACCAGACGTTTTGTCCCTTAAATAGAGGTGTCCCTTATTTGGAGGTTTCACTGTATTAAAAATGAAGAATGTCTTTTGGCTCTAAATCATTTCTGTAGTCAACCCTGTCAATTTTGTGCCTTTGTGTTAAAAAAAAAAAAAAAAAAAAAAAAAAAAAAAAAAAAAAAAAAAGAGTTAGTAAATGTATCATAAAACTGTTGAACAGTGGACTTGAAAAGTACATCCAAAAAAGTAACAACTAACTCTGGGAGTGACTGAAGGTAAATGATTGTCTCGCATAAATTTGGGTGCTGTGGGACATCATATGCATTGGATTTGTGCATTTTTGTTGTTGTTGTAGCTTCTTTATGATAAAGAATCAATCAGTCTGTTTATATTAGAGCTGTATACCATACTAGATACATACATGCTTACATTAGATTAATTTTTAACACAATTATATAATCGATAAATAAATCATGGCCATTGATTGTAAATTTCCAAGCAGGTGAAAAAAAAATCAAACCAAAATTATTTTGGCTGAAACGATGATCTTTTTGATTTAACCATCATAAACAGCATTGGCAGCTTCAGCTGTATTAAATTATATTAATCTTGGTTCAAATCCGAACCCAGATTTTTTTTTTCACCCACTTCGAAATTTACAAGTATCAGGGTTTTATTTACCAATTGCATAATTGTGTCAAAAATTATTGTAATATAATTACATTTGCAGCATTTACTGCAGTTCCATAAAAACAACCTTTGATTTATTCTGTTGAGATGATTCAGACGTCGGCCCAGATTCTGCTCAGATCATTAAAAGTTAGTTGGGTGTTTAGTCTTCCAGAAAAAATTGCTTTTTTTTTTTTTTTTTTTTTTTTTTTTAAGTTACAGATAGTTTTTAACTTTCATATATATTTTGTATAATTTAACCTATTTTCGTTTTTACTGCATCTGTTTCAACTATAGAAATAAATATCAATCTATCACTTTTTAAATCAATTGATTAAAATCATCCAAATATTAACTATTTTGTTAATAAAACTGGATTAAAATAATGCATATTACTTGAATGTTCTTTGAAATACTGTTTCTAGACAACGATTTACAGAAGAGAGAGAGAAAAAAAATGCATTGAAAATTTGGTAAAAAATTAAAGTATTTTATATTTCTTATCTTAATGCATACAATTTATGTATAACAGTAAATAAATGTTCACTAAATTTAAAGTAGTTTTTTTTTTTTTTTTTTTTTTTTTTACTAAATATATTCTGCATACAATTTATGTATAATAAGTAAATAAATGTTCACTAAATTTAAAATAGTTCTTTTTTTTTTAACTAAATTTATTCTGTAAATTTTTTAACATTAAAAAAAACTGTAAATATTTTTTTAGTTGTGATTGTGAACTACTTTATATTTTGTATAGCAAAATAAATATATAAATAAATTTTTGACAAGCATTAAAGTTAACAAAATGCATATTTAGTTGCAAAAAAAAAAAAAAAAAAAACTCGGTAATTTTTTTAAAAATTCAAATTATTTTAATTTTGTGAATTTTGGTAATGCTTCAATCTTTTTTGGGTCACCCTATATATCACATATATTTCAATGAGATATTTTCTTTTCATGCTGATTTATTATTGTTTCTATTATATCTTGATCAGGATTCGTTGATTTAAATCGGCTTGATTTTAATCATGATTTAAATCAACTGATTTTTTTAAAAAAATCATTGATTTAAATCAGTTTTTCTTTTAAGTTATTTTTTAATAAATTTCAGATGAAACAAACATAATAATGTGCTTTAATATAATTTAGTTTTATATACCATATATAATCAAACAACTTTCAGAAAGATAAAGCTTAAGTAAAAAAGTAAAATAAATGTAAAGTTTAGAAAAAAAAAAAAATGCTTTCAAATTTCATTTCAATCAAATTATAAAATAATCTTGCAACAGTAAAGAAATCTAAGCAGAAATATATTAAATATTTGAATATTTACTCATTAGTATTTAGAAAAACTTTTACAAGTTGAGGTAAAATAAAATTGTATGACTTTATGTGCTGTACTTTGGTGAAGCCTGCTATATAGGATTTGAGCAAAATCTGAATCAGCAATTGATTTATTTAATTTAATATAATTGATCTCAGCCCTTTAGAATGGTGGAAAGTATTTTTGTTACAGTTATCGAAAAAGCTCATACTAAAAAGAGAATTATCAACTAGCTTTTTACTGCAATAGATTTATCTGCTTCAATCGAATAAATGTTTTTTGCCTTTGGTTTGATACTTTCAGAAATTAGAAATCAATAGATAAAACTGTTAAACCGCTGTTATCGAAATGCTCAAGGCCAGAGGACACAAATTATGAGGTATTTACTGATTGACTTACTTCTCACTTATGTTGGAATTCGCACTAGAAAATTTTGAATAACAATTACTTTCATTTTATTTGTAGAATATCAATCATCATATAAAACATTGAACATACTGATTGACTTATGATTAATTACTTCTTAAACTTAAACATACAGATAAAAATTTGGAATCCCCCAACAAAAAAATATCCAGATGCGGCAACACTGTAGCATTCCTTCTCTGGCTGAATTTTTATTTAGGGATTCCAAGTTCTTATTAGTGAATTTAAATAGTTATTATTTTCTAAAATGATAAATATTCCACAAGTAAAATAAAATTGCTATTCAAAATTTTCCTGTGTAAATTCCAACGCTACTGAGAAGTCAGTCGATTAGTGATGACTTGTGTCTCTGGCCTTAAGTATTTTGATGGCAGCAATTGAACTCATTTTTCTCAGTCAACACTTAAAAAAAAAAAAAAAAAGTTAAAAACTTCCAATTTTGTTTAATTTTTTTATGTGTTGAGATGTTTTTTATTTTAATTAAAATATTGAAGGTTGAATTAATTTTTGACATCTGATTTGTAGTTTTTCATGCATTTTGTGTAATCAAGATTTTTTTCATAGCCTAAATTTTTACCTTGAAATAATATGAATCATTTATGTAAATTGTGTAATATTAGTAATAGATAATACTTATAATATGCATGTCTATGTATGTAAACTTTATATTATTTAAATTAAACAAAAAGTCATAAAATAATATTAATATGTGACAATTTTTTAAAAAATCAAAAAAATCTGATTTAAATCAAAAAAATCCGATTGTTTTGATTTTTATTAAAAAAATCAAAAAAATCACGAACCCTGATCTTGATGAAATATATTTGAAACACATTTACTTACGGTTTTGGTAGTTTGATATAGCACATTGTTTTAACTGTGATTTTTATGTTCAGTGACAAAATATATGTTTAACCTTGCTTTTGTCAAAAATAAAATTTATTGAATAGCATAATTCAATTTTTTTTTAGTTTTGCTTATGTTTAATATAGATATTAAATAAAATAAACTATTTGTGCATGTACTACACCCATCTTCTGTTAAATATTGCTTGTATCTGCTCTCTCATTATTAGCATCCAATTAGCTTTAAACAAATTACTTTGTGCAAAAATTGATTAAAAATCTGAGGATCAATTTGAGGAAAGTTGAGCACCTTTGCAAAGTGTCATTTAATCAAATAGGTTCATTCACACTTTTTTTTTTTAAATGAAATAAGTCGCTTCACAAAATTTCAGACTCTAAAAGGGAATTTTTATTTTTTTCCTTAGGATTTAAAAATATGTAATTTGTAAGATTTGCCAGAAAGGAAAACTAGTTGGAAGATTTTAAAAAGTTATTACTTGTAAATGTTTGATTTGAATTCAAATTATTGATATTGACCTAGTTATTAAATTTTATTTTTCATAGAAATAACTTTCTTTTTTTTTTCCCTGTAAAATAAGGATCCAATGAGAAACAAAATCGTCAAATTAAAATATGAAAAAAGTCGTTTGATTAAAAATTATGTCTCTTATCACTTTATGTTTAAAGCAGAGGTTCCCAAAGTGTGCTCCGCGGAGCCCTTGGGGCTCCGCCTGAACTTTCCAGGGGCTCCGTGGTGTTCCAGGAAAATAAACAAAACATTAAAAAAAATAGCATATTCCAAGTGAAAGATTTTCAAAAGTATGTAGGAACTTTTGTCCGTGTATGTAAAAAATAAATATATAACCGGGTTGAAAAGCTACAATAATACACTTCAAAGCTATTTAAATATTCGCATTATACATGTACCTATTTTCTGTATAAAATTTTTGGTTTGAATTGTTTATTTTATGTTTTTGCATTTAATATGTTTTAAAAATTCGATTTAAAATAAGCTGCAAGAAACAGTGTTCTGAATCGAATGCACAACATAAATCGAAACAGAAAAGGCCTGTCCAGTGCTGTTAACTTTGCTTGCCGAATCAAAAGGGAGAATGGTTTTTTTCTTTAGAGCTTCTCCTACACATATATTTATATTTAATTCTTTTTTGCTTTGTAATACGGTTTCTGAACAAATTTTCAGAAAGCTATTCAAGGTCATCTCAAAACTCTGGTAGATTCATTTGAGCATTACTTTCCAGCTGCTCAAAATAAGATACTGGACGATTTTAAATGGGTACTATATGCATTCAATGTAAAAACAAAATCACACAGTTTAAGCTCTGAGGAAATTGAAGCTCTCATTGATTTAATATTTTCAAAACGATCTAGTAATCTCTTTTCAAAGCAAGATATCACTGAATTTTAGTGTCATTAGGCAGACAAATATAGAATCTTTTTAGACGGAGCAAAATTAATTTTACTCTCATTTTCAACGACATATCTGTGTAAAGCTGAATTCTCCACCTATACAAATATCAAAATAAAATACAGTAACCGGTTGAAGGCAGACCCAGACATTCGCTTACAGTTGTCGAAAATTGCACCAGGTATCAAAAAACTGCGCAAAACAATTCATGCACATTTTTCACACTAAACTTTTAGATTTTATTGTTTGTCAAACTTTATAAAAAAAAAAAAAACTATCGGCATTTAATTATTTGTATATATTGCATATTTTTTTTTCGGAGTTATAATTTCCTTAAACTGTTTTTTTTTTTATTATTATATTTACTTATTTAAATCTTCTATCCTAGTTTTAAAATTGTATTTAATTTTTAAAACAATGTCTGTCGCTTAAAACGTCATTTCTTAAAAGATCTTGTATCATTTAAAATCCCTCACTAGATTCACTTGTGTGTAATGTGTCTATATATTTCTTTTTATTTTTATATCTTTATTTTTTTAATCTGTTTATGTTATTTGTATTAATTTTTAATTATTTAAAATTTGTTGTACTGTTTTTCATAGAAAAAAATATTTGTCGCTAAAAGTATATTTTTATTGAGTCTTCTATCATTTACAACCCCTCGTTAGATTCATATTACATTTGTGTACATTGCGTATATATGTTTCTTTTTTTATATATAAATTTAAATTCTTTAATTTGTTTATGTTATTTGTATATTTAAATTTTCTATATTGTTTTTCATTGTTTTCATCGTATTTTCATCGTTTGTCAAATAAAATGCCGCCCCCCCCCCCCCCTTTGTATCTTTTATCATTTAATAAACCATTTATTAAATTCATTTAACCCTTTCACCGTCCAAGGGTTTTCATATATTTTTAAAAGAATGCTTATAAATTGCAAGATATTTATGATAATTAATCACAGTTTGATGCTATAATATCTTTAATATCGCTTCTTTCTATGTATGATTCAAAATAACATTACGTTTAAAATATTTTTAAAGCCCCTCTTTAAAATTTTCTTTTAATAGGTCTCTGCCATATTTTTCAATAAGAAATAAGTCTAGCAATTTAAAAAGTATATTCTTTACATTTGTCATCACATTAAGAATTTAAAATTTTACTCAGCTCCACCACTTGCTTAGAGTTTTGTCAATGAGTACACGCCATAATACAAATTTAATCCCATATATGTATCCCATTATGTTAGTAAAGTTTTTCTACTAGTTTCAGTTCGTTTAACATGAGTAGAGTTTTTAATTGTATAGCTGTTTTGAGGCAAAGAAAAGACGAAAGAAACTTTCTTTCAAAACTATAATTGATAACCAAATACTTTAAATAAAATATTAAAAAAGTTAACCCCTTCGCGATGGGAGCTTTTTACGAAGTTTTTAATGCTTTATCACAGGTTTTTAAAAACAGAAATTTCTGCTTCATTAAATCGAAAAAATGCTCCGATTAAATAAGGCAAATTTTACAGTAAAATTTTACTAGTGGGAATAAACAAGTATTCGTAAGCCTTTTTGCGGCACGTATAAGTGTCGTTCGTCCCAAAAAGGTTAACAATGCTGCATTTAACAATAAAGCTTATAGATTTTGCCGCGCCCAATTAAACACTAAAGCAGTGACCTACTTCTAAATGTATTTTTTAAAAATAGTTCAAAAAAAGAAGCTGAGTGGCGATTCATTTTGGTTGCATATTTAGAAGTACTAGAAACTTAAAAAAGAACGAAAAAATATTCCATAATCGAATGATTCTATTACGAATAGGCGGGACTAGCGGAAACGTGTTACAAAATTACTCTTGGGTGACGGAACTATGCATTTTCTTCTTTTTTCGCGAGCATCCTACTGGAATTATACAGAAGTATCTCTCTGCAAACGAAAACTGTGCAACTTACCTTTATTTCTGTGTGTGTTTTTCGCCATAAATAATAATAGTTTTATGTAAGACCCAATGTAATGGATAATCCATGGTTAGAATTTCGATCTTTAATTCCGAGTTCTTACTGGAAATCCCAAAAGAATATTTCTCATTTTAAAAATGGATGTCATTAACCCCAAAACAGTACTACTTGAACATCGCTTGGGTAAAAAAGAGTTTGTTTACCTCGTTACTAAAAGCTTTCAGAAATCACAAATTTTTAACTATAATTTTTGTTGAAATATCTTCATTATACAAGTTAGATATTTTAATACAAAAGAGGGTTTATATCCTTATTTTTATTTTATTGTGTCCAATAATAGTAATATTAAATAAAACTATTAAAGTGTTACATAATAGAAAATTTGTTTTTAACAAATTTCTATTATGAATTCAGTATTTCTGAATCAGGAAAGGGCCAAACTGACAACCTTAGTCCAATGTTGGAAATTACTGGCCTGGATTTTTATCCAGCAGATTTTTCTCTGCTGCACAAAAAACATTAATTTGTAAACCACAGAGTATCGTTGGGTTCGGGGGCTCCGCCTCAGAAATTCTTCCCAAAAAGGGCTCCGCGAGTTCAAAAGTTTGGGAACCGCTGGTTTAAAGTATACACTTAAGGAGTTGACTTCATAGTAAAATTGCACCAAATTCTGAAATTTTTTGTGTTATGCTTAAATATCTACCTGCATTGCAGTATGTTTTGCAACAATTACAAATACATTTAACATCATGAGTTCCATCCTATCCTTTAAACTTTCACAATTCTTTGACTGGATGACTTTCTGTTTGGTATACTAATTTAAGATTTAATTAAAAAGCTAAGTATGTCTAAATTAGGTATTTGAAGTAAAAATTTCAGAATTTGACACAATCTCTGTAAAATTGCTATTTCTGTTTGTTTTTTCTGTGACACTTGTTGGGGAAATAAGTTTTTAGAATTTGGAGAGGGGGGGGGTGGGTGATTATATATATAAATATATCTTGTTCTATGTAAATCTATATTTAAAGTTGATAGTTTTCTATAATGTCTATCAGTTAAAGAAGTACCATTTTGAGAAAAAGCCTTGAAAAGTTTTTGAAGTGGTGTTCATGCTTTGGTAGATAACATTCACAAAAACTTTTATAAGTGGGGTTTGTGACGGCATTTCTGTCACATATTATCTTGTCTTCTCCCCTTTTTAGAAACTGAACAATTAAAATCGAAACTTCAAAATTTTAACTGGAAATTAACCCCTTAAATAAATACTTAAAGTTAATATTCTTGCATTTAAGGTTATAAAGCAGTACTTTGTTATTTTCCCTTTTATAACTTTGTATGTGAAATTAATTCCTTTACAAACCCTCTTTCATATGATAAAAAAACACCATTTCATTCCCACTCTTTGTTTTGGATTTTTATCACTTTGAGAAAGATCTGTTAATTCTTTTCTCGCCACAATAAAAGGTAACTGAATGTCAGTCTTCCTTAGATCTGCACATTTCTGCATTCTTTCCCATGTTAAAAGAAGCAGCTGTGGTTTATAATACGTTTATCCGTTAACATATTCTCATGCACTCAGCTAATCCTTAAAATCTCCCAGATGTCATGAATCATTCGGCATGTAACTATTTCAGTATCTGGAAACACACGTGCGTATGCAATCGACACTCCTTAAAAACCACAGGACTTCAATATTATACCAACCCTAGCATTTTCTGTTACTAAGCATTAACGGATTCTCATAATCTTGATGCTGAAAAAAGTATAGCGCTGTACATCTTCCCTGCCTCAGTCACTCACTTTTACCCTGATCACCGAACATGTAAGACACGCAAAAGGGGCGCTCTGCCCCGCTCGCAGTCCAATGCCTAGCCTTCGGGCAAGTGCCGTGTTCTCCTGTATTGCCAGTGTCATAAGTCTGTAACCTCACATCGTTCACTAAAATAAATGCTATATTCTTTCTACAACATGTTGGAGCTGTTCTTCATCTTCTCTGCACTCTCAATCTCCTTCCCTGGGTTTATTGGAATGATCTCTCTATCATAGGGTTCTCTTTAATTAAAAACTGATTAAAGTAATGTTAGAAATGGGAAAAAAAAATTGTAGAAATTTTTAGGCTGAAAAAAAGAAAAATAATTTTTTTGGAATTTTACACTTGTTTTACCTTTTGTTAGATTTCATAATTTATATAAATTGCAATATATTTATTTGTCATTAAATCTTTTGTCATCTATTTATTCTTTTTTTTTTTTTTTTTTTTCTTTAGGAATGGCATGGAGAGGTTGAAAGCTAATATTGGTGTTCTGCCCCATACAGAAGATATAAAACCAGATCCAAAGTAATTTTATTATTTACTAGCTGACCCGCCCAGTGTTGCCCGGGTCCGTATTAACAATATTAAACAAACTTGAAATTTGTATGATTTTATCATTAACTCGAAACATGCAGAAATGCATTGTCTGAAATACGTGGCCACTGACAGTGTGAAAAATCGGTTTAAAAAACAGCTAATGTTAAGCTCTAAAAATACTCAAAATGAGCGATGAGAAATGTGGGAGGGAATATGTATCCAACGACTGCGTGATTTTCGTGTTAAAGTGTTGATATTTATAAAAATCACAGTTAAGTCACGTAACTAATTATTTTTTTTTCACATAGAAATCCCAAGTGAAATATTTTGAATTTCAAACTAATTATATCACTCTTAAATCCAACTATACCATGAATGAAATCGATACTCGCTCGTAGCTAAAGTGTTGGTATGTAGTATTATAATTTCAGAGCCATTTAACAAAAGTAAGTGTTATTTTTAATCAAATCATGAATAATGTCCACTCTATGGATAAATTCCTAACCGTAAACTTTTTTACCGTAACCATAACCTGCTTGTAACCTAACTTTGACTTAACAGTACCTTACCGTAAATTAAATATAACATAAATGTAACCTAGCCTTCACTTTATTGTAACATATCCTTATTCTAACCATAAAACAAATGCGATTTAACTTTAACCTAACTTTAACTTAACCGAGACCTAACTGTAACCTAACGGGATATTAAATATAATCAAAGACTTACGGTAATGTAATTGCAACCTAAATGTTACCAAACCATATATTGGTTTCATGTCCATGGAAATTATTTTGTCTTGTTCGGATTTGGTTATGATTCATTAGAACATTTTTGTCGGGTTCAGATTTTAGGTATTTTTTGATATTGAGTTATAATGTTCGGGTCGTATTCATGTCCATGGAAATTATTTTGCCTTGCTGGGATACAACTATGGTTCTTTGGAATATTTTTGCCGGGAACAGATTTGTTTCAATTCAGATTTCGGCTTTTTCTTCAAATGGAATTTTTGGGTTCGGATTTTCTTGCGTGTTCACGGAAATTATGCTGCCTTGTTCGAATAAGAACATGCTTCACTGGAATATTTTTTTTCAAGTTCAGATTTGGTTCAGTTCAGATTTCGTGATTTTTTTAAAGAATTTTTTTAGGTTCAGATTCGGTTCAGGTGAATGGAAATTTTTTGTCTTATTCAGATCCGGTTACGATTCTTTGGAATATTTTTTATCAGGTTCCGATTTGGTTCGATTCAAATTTCAGATATTTTTTCAAATAGAATTTTTAGGTTCGGATCTCGTTCATGTCCACGGAAATTATTTTGTCATACTCGAATCCAGTTATGATTCTTTCGAATATTTTGGTCGAATTTAGATGTGATTTGGGTCAAATTTCAGTTTTTTTCAAATCGAACTTTTTAGGTTTGAGTTGGGTTTATGTCCATAGAAATTATTTCGTCTTGCTTGGATTGGGTTATAGTTCTTTGGAATATTTTTGTCAGGTCCAGATTTGGTTCAATTCAGATTTCGAGTTTTTTCTTCAAATATAACTGTTGAGTTCGGGTCTTCTTGCATGTTCACGGAAATAATTCTGTCTTGTTCGAATAAGGACATGCTTCACTGGAATATTTCTGCCAAGTTCAGATTTCGTTCAGTTCGCGATTTTTTCAAAGAAGTTTTTTGGGTTCGGATTGTGTTCATGTCCGTGGAAATATTTTGTCTTGTTTGGATCCGGTTGCGTTTGTTTGAAATAGTTTTGTCAGATTCAGATTTGGTTCGATTAAAATTTCAGGTATTTTTTGAATGGGAGTTTTAGGTTCGTATCGGGTTCATGTCCACGGAAATTATTTTTTCTTACTCGAATCCGGTTATGGTTCTTTCGAATATTTTGGTCAGATTTAGATGTGGTTTGGGTCAAAGTTCAGGATTTTTCAAACGAAGTTTTTTAGGTTTGAGTCGGGTTTATGACCATGGAAAATATTTTGTCTTGCTGGGATCGGGTTATAGTCCTCAGGAATATTTTTATCGGTTTCAGATTTCGTTCGAGTCATATTTCGGGTTTTTTTAAAGAAAATATTTAGGTTAGGGTCAGATTTCATGCCCACGAAAATTATTTTTCCTTGTTTGAATCGGGTTATGCTTCACTTGAACATTTTTGCGGGATTCAGATTTGGTTCGGGTCAGTTATCAAATCCATAGTTTTTCCCAAACAGAATTTTTAGGTCAGGGTCGGGTTTATACTCACGGAAATTTCGTGTATCACGGATCAAAGTGTGGTCTGTTTTTTTTTTTTTTTTTTTCTGGTTGGAATCGGGTTATGTTTAAATTAGTCTAAACATTAAGGTTATAATCAGTTTTGCTACTATTCTTTTTATGGCTATTTCTGATAGATAATTTACTTAGCTATTTGATAATTTATTATAGTGAATGAATCGTTTGCGGATACAAACAATTGTACGCCAAACAGCTATTTTATTTTTGTTTTAAAAACAAATTAAAGCCATATTACAATGTTAAATTGAATAGAACATATTTAAATTTAATCAATGATTAAAAAAATAAACTGATAGAAAAGTGTTGTGTAATGTTTTTTACTGCAACACAGCTAATGACTCATACATTCTAATGTTCGAAATGCCAAAAATATGCGTACAACTATATAGTAAAAAGTAGTTAATAGAGTGGCAGTATAATGTCTTGGGGTGACGCAAAAAATGTAACTCTAAAATTCGCGACATTAAGTCCAAATAAGCACCAACAAAACCATGTGCTTTGAAACTCCGATCAATTCAAACTGGTTTAAACCAGTATTTCTTTGTTTTTGTTTTTTACCTTTTAAACTGTTATTGAATAGATGACTAAAATTTTGCTTAAAAAATAACGTTTTGTGCCATTATTGCCTGTAATACACGATCAGAATGCATGAAAGATACAATTAGATCAATCATAGGCAAGAATTATTTGATTATTTTTATCATATGACTTTGAAATATCAATATAGAAGCATCATTTAAGAGTTTGCTTGAAAAATCAACATTCTTTCGTTAATGTCTTAAAATCGTCTGCACTCTGAAATCTAGATTTTAGATTAATATTATTATTTAAGTGTTCATGCATGATTTTAAAAGAATCTTTTCATCACTATATTTTATATATTGACATGGAATTATAAATATGTTGTTAAATCATAAACATTTTTCATCTACGTTATAAAGTATTAAAAATTTCTGAAAAAAAAGAGAAAACTTTTAGTAATACAATTTTTTACTTCAAATCATATGTTTTCAATATTTTATTTAATTTTGTTTTGACATTTAATTATTTTTAATTTTCCAATTTCAATTATTTTAAAAGCAAACATTTATTTTAATAAATAATATAATAGAAAAAAACATTTTAAAAAATTACGATTTCTTCGTAAAATATGCTTCAGCTGTAATTCATTTCTTCCAATCCGTCTTATTAATACGAAATTCCTTCCTCGTGCTTTATTTTGAGACATTAAAATTTCAGCGATAAATGGTTTCCTCTTGCAAACCATTCTTTTTTTCGGTTTACTTCGCCACCACCTATCTTTTTCCTCCATGGCGTACAGCAGCTGTGATAAAAAAAAAAAAATCCTTATTTGAACTGACAGTTTGCCAGTCTATGAATTTTAAACGTCAGTCTCAGTTTTTAAAATTATTTCTGCGAAAATTTTATGCAACCAACCAACCATAAGAGAATGAAAAGGAATAAAGCTAAAAAAAAAAGCGATTTTTTATGAGAGTGAGGTTTGGAATTTAATTAATTACTCAGTTAATAAATAGAATTTTGAAATTCTGAGCGTCGGGTACATCAGGAGAGATACTGGGCTACTCTCAGAAAAATTTTAAGCTTTGTACGTACCGTAGTTTTCGCTAACTATCGCAGACACACACTCACACACACACACACAGAGCGATTTGTTATTTTATTAATATAGATTTTATTACCTAAAAAATTTTACTGATTGTGATGTATAACATTTCAACTTTAATTTTGATTCAATGGTTTTTACAAGATGGTGGAAAAGTTTTGCTGCATCGCAAATGTCATTGTTTCTATATGGATTTTTAAATATTATCAAAATATTGATGTTATATCTTGACTTAGTTCTTTAATTGCATGTTGAAGTGCTATTTTTTCTTCTTTCTTAAGCTATATGAATAAAAAACTCAAAGCACAAAGTTTATCTCACTACATCCATGTAAATATTTTACTCAGATTAAAAGCTGTTTATAATTGAACAGCCATTTAATAAAATAAAATCCTGTTGAATTGTTTGCAGTTGTCACTTCTATGATGCTTTAGAATGGGATAAAATCAGATGCAAAAACTCTACATGCTTTTGTGAAAATTTATGTTAAAATCAATAGAAAATACTATAAAGAATGTATCCTTGACCAAATTAAAATCATGGGTACAAAAGTACTTCAATAAAAGAAATTTGATCTTATTGCAGAAGATTATATCAGTTCATTAAGTCAGACGCCAGATGCACCAAACCTTCTTTTGCACCCTGTATATATTGTAATATTACAGTAATAATGTTACAATACTGTGTAAATGTTGCTCAAAATTCATTTTTGTTGCTTTAGTTGGAATAGTATGCAACTATTGGCTACTGGGCCAAAATTTTACAATGTGACTATAGAGATCCTGGCAATTCAGTGTTTAAAAGCTAATGTTAATTTGGATGAAAGTTTGAACCTCTATAAATGTATTCAGTTAGATTCACTCTATCAGATATAAATTTTCAAAATTAAATTTTAATGTTTTAAAATAAAAGATATATATATATTTCACTTTATTTTCTTCTGGCTCCAGATGTCCCATAAAAATGGCACAACTGGACCATGTAGGTCTGTGATCCACATGTGTTTGTGTTTTTTAATATAGAGTATCAGGTCCTGTTTGAAAAAGTGTAAGCAACTTTTAAAAAAATATTAAATCAGGCAGATCATGTAAATTAAATACCAACTTAAGAGCATTGTAAGGGAAGGCTTTGCTGTCAAGGTTTCTAAAAAAAAGCACTAAATGAGAAATTATTAAATTTATTTATACAAAAAACATAGGAATTAAATAAGTACTTATATAATGTTTAAAATATTAGAATATGTGACATGAAAAATGAGTTGTCCTATTCCAATTCACTCTTCCCTGCACATTAAATTTATTTCATAGCGTTCACACTACTGCTGAGTATTTTTTTAATAATTCACATTTTTGAACATTCCATTTAAATTTTTGATTATTTGAATTAGATTTTTATCTGTAAATTTTAGTTTATTTAATTTTCCTTGCATAAAGACTGCTTTAGCATTTTTCCCATTATAAATAATGGATTTATCAGGTATAGTTTTACTGAAATATTAAAAGATATTGGATACGTTAAAATATACAGTAATCCCTTAACATTTGCAAGTTTTAATTATTTGTGAAATAAAAATTGAAGTTCATTTTGATATTTTTAAGTGGTACTACTCTGTTATCTCGTCGACCAATATCGCCAAATTATAGAAATCTCCAAACTAATAGCCAAATTATACATACTGACATAATTTTTATTTTAAATAACGGGAAAACAAATAATTAGTAGAATATTAATAAAAATACAAATAAAAAGTCGAAATAAAAACCAGTTAATTACATTTTAAACACGTGAATCGTATTTAATGTCATTGAATGTGACATTCACGGTCATCCATTATTGGCATTTAATCTTATAGTTTGGCGATAATTTTTTGGTCGATGGGATAACCTAGTAGTACCTTTAAAATACTTAACTTGGTTATTCGCAAATTTTCTTTCATGATGAAATTTTTTTTTTTTTTTAGAAAATAAACTTTCTTTCTTTTAACAATTCTATAAACTATTGACATTAGACAGCAGCATTATACTCCGTAGCCTAAGTTCTGAGAATTCCAATCCTTATATTCAGGCAAAATATTAAATCAATAATTCCAAGAAACCCTAAATTCAGTGTTAAAAAGAAGAAAAAAATCCTAGATTTTCTAAAATTTAAAATTTTTTATTGCAAATGAAAATTTTTCTGCAAAAATTGTGTAGAGCCTCAACAACAACTTGTTGAGAAAGCAAATACAATACGATCCTTGATTGGTAAAGAGTCTTAAATTGTGAGAGATTGAGACTGCTATTTTTTCTTGCAAGAAAATTCATAAATAAAAGATCTGTGCTTCTAAATAATTGTATATTGATAATTTTTTTCAGACATCAAATAGCAACTAAACTTTGAACAGTATGTTTATGATTGCTCCACGTGCTTTTTATTGCTTAATAGATGTATTTTTACATTTTAATTGCTTTTCCCCATTTAAACTTTACCCTCTGAAAATCACAGGAAGATAGTCTCAACATTCGGGATTTGAAATCAGCAAAGGTTTCCAGGAATCAAACCCTCACAAATATTAAGGATTATTGTACATTTTTAACTGTTTGGAAAATATTTGTTGTCCTCGGTAGAAAACTAGAAAATATGAAGCATATCTGAATCTTTTTATTGATTGAATTCTGCAACTTATTTTATTTTATTCGTTTTCTGATTGGTCCATATTTAATGTCCAAAAATGGAATACTGTTGCCACAATGACAAAAAAAGTAAGGTATAAAAAACATAATAATAATTTGCAAACAAATTGAGATGAAGAATTCAAAGAAATTTCATTTAAAAGTGCATTTTTTCCTCTACGCAACAGTGTAAAAAAAAATGTGTGATGTTTAGAAATTTAAAAATTTGCAATTCTGAAAATTGTAAAACTGAAATTTCATTTAAAATTTGTTTAGGATGGGTCCTGGAATATTAATGTTTAATCCATGTTGTACATAATGTGAGGTGTTCAGAAGTCAGTCTGATTAACTCCATCAAATAAAAATACACATTTTAAACAGTTAAAGTTGTATATCTATTAACTACTGTTTTTTATCTCTGATCTAGAGATATTAATGTTTAATGCATGGCATACGTAATATATGACTCGTTATGATCATAAAAATGATGTTTATTATTATTATTATTAATTTAAATATAGAGTTTATTTAAAAGTCTTTAACATTTGAGTCTTTGAAAATATCATTTTCCAAATAGTTATTGTAATTTGTTAAATTATAATTATTTTTTTTTTAAGTCTAGTTTAATAACTTTATACCACTGTAAACAGAACACAACATATGTTATTGAGACTCATTAATGTATGCCCCCCCCCCCCCATAAACACATACAGTAGAAGATCTATATAACGCAAACCTAAAAACGCAAGGTTTTGCGTTATATGGATCACATATCACGCGTCATCAAATTTACCTCATAAATATAGACAAATATGTCTGAAACACATCAAAATACATTAGAATTACCTTTATACTGCATTCCTTATCCAGATTATAAATTTTTCTATTATTGCGATCATTCAACATTTTGTTAAATATACGTTTTAAAAATGGTCCAGATACACCTGGACCCAATTTATTCATTATATTGCTCATTTTCAAAAACATTTATTGTAATAATAATTTTTTTCCTTTAAAAGTTCTAAATTAAGGAGGTAAAATTGTACTAATGCATTAAATTTAGTTTTCAGACAGTAGCAGTTTTTTATAGTCTTGAAATTCAGGTGCTCCTTCATGGCAAAATTCATTGTTTACATCTGAAAGGTTGTGCGTTATATGGAGAATTGCGTTATAAAGATCTTCTACTGTATATAAAAAATATATTGTAAAATATATTGTAAAATATAAATGCATAGAATGTGTATTATTTTTGAAGAAATATATTTTGATGTGTTTGAATGTTTTCTTTTTTAGCAATTTTTTCTGTTTTAGACAAACCAAATATATAAGCACTTTACAACAAAGTTGGAAAGTGCTTTACCGTATATGTAATGAAAATATACTTGGATTTTCGTGCATTTGATAAATCTTACTTAGGGTCACCATAGCATGTTTGGTATTGCATATAAGTACGTACAATTAATGGTTCATTTACAGAGATACTCAAAAGAATTTTGATTACATTATGGTACAGGAGGGGGGGGGGGGAATCATTTGGAAAGTATTTTAAAGACATTACGCTATTTCAAATGTATTGAAACGATTATAAGTGACTGAATTTCACTATGATCATGTTAAAGTAGAGCATGCATAGTATTTTTTATGAATTTACAGGGACACACAAAAGAAATCTGTTACAGTACTGTCTTTGTATAATAATTGATGGAGAATACATTTTAAAATATGGTATGCACTTTTAAAATTCATTAGTTTTTTTGCATATTACTCTTTATGTATAAGTTCTATATGTCATGTACAGGGCTGCACAAAAGTATTGCATACCATTCTTTTAATGAGAGGAAATTGCTAAAGAGGAATTTTCAACTGAAATTTGTGTTATCTCTTAAATGAACTTAATTTTGGAATGCATGTTGTCAGTAAATACATATCTCTATAATATACAGCACGATAGTGCTGTATAGTAGAGCTCAGATGCATCTTGAATGTTAAAGTCCAAAGTTTGCCTCTTAATAACTTTGGAAGTGATCACCGGAAGTAATCATCAAGTGTTCTACTCTAGATCTCAAAGTTTATTAAAATCCATCCAGATCCACCAATTAGTTTCGGAGACCCAGAACCCCTGTTTTGTCACATTTTGCTCGTGAAACAAGAAAAAAAAAGTCAACTCAATTATAACCTGAACCAGGAAACATTCAGCAACGTGTAATAGCTTGTTTGAAAGCTTTTAATTTAGGGATGTGCCTTTTGAAGGTCTGGTAAAAATAATTAAAAATTAAGGAAATGGCACCCATTTAAAATTTACATAACACTATACCTTCCATAATTTAACATTATAGGAATCTCCTTTTTAATTGCTAATTCAATTATTTATTTTGAGTTGCCATCAATTAAAAAACAGTTCAATAATTTAAAAAAGAAATGATAACACATGTTCTTTTTTTATATAGATTAATTAAAATTCTGATTCTCCTGATAGATTTTTGAATTTCTGAAATTGACATCATTCGAAACAGAAAATACATATTTTTCGTAAACATATATATAAACTGAATCTAAATATGTGTTAAAATAACATCGAACCTTTATTTGAGTGTTTTAGACGTCAAAACAGTTACTACAATACAGTTACTTCAATTAAAAAGGGATAATTTAGAAAAAATAAAATCTTCTATATTAGGGGTGCACAACCTTTTGAAGAGAAGGGCCACTTTCAAATATATCTGGGTGGTTGAGGACCACATCAATAACATGGAGAGAATTTGAGTTAGAGGAGGTGATCTGTAGCCTACAATCTGATAAAAAAAAAATATGCGGTTTCAGAGGAGAGTGTATGTGTGTGATTGGGTGAGGGGGGGGGGGGGGTACCCATTTAAGTTCACTTACCCAGTCAAAATACCCAATTCAGTTGTTAAGGATATATCAGCAGTTTTTACACTTTTATATATAACAGATATAGCAAGGATTATATTCTAGATTTAAAGATATTCCTTGACATAATTCAGGAGATTATGTTTTGTTTCATTAAAAGTGCTGAAAAAGGAGCATAAACGCCTGGTGCCAAAACATGTGAATTTTATGAACGAAGGAGAGAGAAGGAGCCGCTTAACAAGATTTTTTTTATCTACGTTATTTTAAATTTTTCTGTGCCTGATCGATAAAATTTGCGATTTTTACCTTGCCGATCGACGAAATTCAAGATTTTTACAAAGCGATCGATACGAAATTCAAGATTTTTACAAAACGATCGATAAAATTCGTGATTTTTACAAAGTTGGTCGATGAAATTTGCCATTTTCCTTCGTATGATCGGCGAAATTCATGATTTTTCTGCGCATGATAAACGAAATTTGTAATTCTTCCACACCTAATCGACAAAATTTCCAATTTCAATGCACCTGATCGAAGAAATTTGCATTTTTCTGAAGCCAATCTACAAAATTCTCGTTTTTACGAAGCCGATCAATAAAATTCGCGATTTTTACAAAGTCGATTGATAAAATTTGCTATTTTCTTTCGCACAATCGACGAAATTCACGATATTTCAGTGCTTGACAGACGAAATTCACGATTTTTACAAAGCCAATCAACTAAATTCACGGTTTTTCCATGCATGATCTACGAAATTTTCAATTTTTACAAAGGCGATAGACAAAATTCACGATGTTCATGAAGCCGATTGACAAAATTCACGATTTTTACAAAGTCAATAGACGCAGTTCGCGATTTTTAAAAAGTTGATGGACGAAATTTGCAAAGCTGATAGACGAAATTCACAATTTTCCTTCGCATGATCGACGAAATTGGCGATTCATCCGAACTTGATTGACAAAATACGCGATTTTAATGCGACTGAATAACAAAATTCGCAATTTTTCCTCGCCTGATCGACAAAATTCATGATTTTTCCACACCTAATCGACGAAATTCACGATTTCCCGATTCGGATCGTCAAAATTCGCGATTTTTCTGAAGCTAATCGATAAAATTCGGGATTTTTAAGAAGCCAATCAATCAAATTTGCGATTTTTACAAAGCCTTTCGGCAAAATTCGTGATCTTTGCAAAGCCAATCGACGAAAATCGTGAAATTACTCCGCATGATCGATGAAATTCTCGATTTTATTTGAGTCTGATCGACGTGGTTAGCATTTTTCTGCGTGTGACCAACAAAATTTGCAATATTCCCATCTCCGACCAAAGAAATTTGCTATTTTTCGAAATGCAATCAATAAAACTCGCAATTGTTCAATCTTCGATCGACGAAATGTGCGCTTTTTTCGCTGTAAATTGACAAAATACACATTTTTCTTTGACCGAGTATCAATATTCATGATTTTTGTATTAACATTGACGAAATCTGCATTTTTTTATGCGGCAAGATAAAACTTGCGATTTTTTTCTCTTGATGAACTGACAAAAACACGATTTTTCCGCAGCTGATCAACGAAATTTGCAATATTTTCACGCGTCATCACTTAATTCGCGATTTTCCCGTGTCTTATCAACAAAATTTGCGTTTTTTTTTTTTTTTTTTTTTTTCTGATCGACAAAGTTTGCGATTTTTTGTGCCTTATCGACGAAATTCTTTTTTTTTTTTTTTTTCATGCGATTAAACTGAGAAAATATGCTATTTTTCCATCCGATGATAATTTGCAATTTTTTCGAGGAACAACAACATTTATTATTTTTTCTTGCTCGATCAACGAAATGTGTGAGTTTTCGCGTTCATCCGACAAAATCTGCGATTTTTCCATGCCTGGTCGAAAAAACTCACGATTTTTTTGTGCCCAATCGGGAAAATTTGCTACTTTTTTTCCCCGAGTCTCATGAGCAAAATTCGCGATTTTTCCCTCTCTGATGAGCAAAACTGACGATTTTTCCGATCCTCATCGATAAAATTTCACTTTTTTCGCATTTGATCAATAGAATTCGTGATTTTTCTGTGCCGATAAACGAAATTTGTGGTTCTTAAATGACGAAATTTTATATTTTCCCGCAGTAAATTGACAAAATTTAGGATTTTTTTTGTATGACATATGTACAAAAATTGCAATTTTTTCCAGTTGTAAATTGACGAAATTCGCAGGCCACATATTAACCCATCGCGGGCCACAGGTTGTGCATCCCTATTCTATATTTATAAAGATAGTGATTTGAAAATGAAGCTATGAAAATCTGTGTAGTCATAAGAAAATCTGCGTAGATACCGAGAAACTGCAGTCTACCCCTTCCATCTGGGAGGGGGCGGTTCTGTCGCCAAATTTGGCGTCCAAAATTACTCACCAAAATTGAAGCCAACTTGGCATTATTTCTGGTATTTCACAAAACTAATATGCCTACTAATAACTTTAAACTAATACTAATAATAGTTTATATTTGTTAGTTGAAAGTTATTGATAAAGTTCCTGAAAGGATCTGAAAAAGCTATGAAATCGTATAAAAAACTGGTGGAACCAGAGAGAAAAGTAGAGCTCTATTTAAAAAAATGTTGCAGTAAAAATTGGGAAAGATTTTCAATCTAACAATGTGTGTATTAAAGAAATGGAATCAGATGATCTGTAAAGCTCAAACCCAAATTTTTGTTAGCTAAAAATGTGGACTGAGCTTTACTGGTGCCTTACATTCAGAAATATACTATTATCCCCTCAAAATGATTACTGAGGAAAATAGTCAATAGAATGCATTGTTATGTTGTCTCAAATCAGTTAAGATCAACAATGCTAAACAAATATAAACCATGAAGTAATAATTAAAGTTGTTCAAGGTTTTGAATTTACTTGGAGCATTGATCTTCCACTTATCAAAACCATTGGAATGGAATTGTGTCCACACTTTGTACAGAACGAACCATTCTCATACTTCATTACATCAGCCTCTAACATATAATTATGAACCCAAATTTTAAACTGGTTATGGATGATTAAAATACGGAGAGAGTTAAAAATGCCTCTTTTTCCCTGATTTGGTTTTAAGGCACCAGTAAAACTCGGTCCACATATTCAGCTAACAAAAATTTGGGTTATTTCATGAACTTTACAGATCATCTGATTCCATTTCTTTTCGATGCACATTTTCAGATTGAAAATATTTCCTAATTTTTACTGTAACATTTTTTTAGATAGAGCTCTACTTTTCTCTCTGGTTTCACCAGTTTTTTATATGATCATAAACAGGGCTGCTAAAAAATTTGGATAATTTTCCCATTGTAGATGGAAACAGCTGATATTCGGTTTTGAAATGCATTATATATTTCCATATGGTAAAATGAGATGGATTATTTTAATTTTTTAAATGGTGCAGTTTTGTTACATTATTCTGAATGTTTTGGAAAGTATTTTACAATCTATGCTTGATGCATGATTTTTTTCTTTCTTGTTTAGTTGTCCTCTTGGAATTGATATAAGTGACTTGGTGAAAAAAGAAGCAATCAAAGTTAAACTTCCAAGGTTAAATACACTTTCAAATGACAAAGTTGTTGAAGGTGTGAGTTAATTTTAGAAATGGAACGATCTCAACCTGTATATATCTGAAAATAATGTATTTTTAATTTGTAAAAAATAAATGATATTGTATTATATGTGTCTCTGTTCACATAGTTATTATAAAATATTTACGCATCTTGCATTTTATAATGATTTGCATTTAATTACTTGGGGTTTTTTTAGTACTTTAAATTTGTAATTATTTTGGTAATTTTGATACTTTCTTTCAGAGGTCTTTGTGAGATTTAAATAGCCTTTGCGAGAGTAGAACATATTTCATAGTTTACTTTCGGTCATTCCACTCACTATTTCATATAACATGTGATTGTATAACTGTTTGAGAGTTGGGGGGAGAAAATTTTTAAAAGTGAAACATATTAAATAAAAAACATATGTTGGAATGCAATTTTCACCTTGTTTTAAACATAAAATATCAACTTTATGAATGATAAACAATCCAGCAAATTGTGTACTGCTGTACTTAGTAGTGATCACTTTGTTTTTGAAAAGAAAAACGAAAAAAAAAGAGGGGGGGGGAGATTTTTAGCAGAAGGAGAAGAAATACTAATAAGAGTGGGAGATATGGCAGCACAGATAATTAAGGCTTCTATAATAGGAACTGACGCATTCTCTCGGATTTAACCCCAGCTCTGGCCTTAACCTTCGGAACTTTCGAGGATTACGCTCCGGGACAGTAGATTCATGCTGAACTGGGTACCAATAATCCAAAACAAAATGGATTTGCGTCGGCCTCTATTATTGGAGTTTTACAGGTAATCACCTCATCGAGTTCACGAATGAAAATCTAAGATAAGTTGAATCTCAATTCACATACTAAAACGCAATCGGTTTGCCAAGTCATATAAAACACCAAAAAACCCAATTTTAGTGGTTAGCTCATAGGTTTACCATTATGATTTCCTGCTCCCAATCATTCATGTTACAGACTTTTGGATTCAGGAAAGCACAATGGTAAAACTATGAGAAAACTGTTAAAACCATATTTTAGATGTTTTCCACCAAGATAAGACTTGGCAGAACGATTGCGTTTAAATATGTGAATTGAGATTTAACTAATCCAAGATTTTCATCTGTGAACTCGATGAGCTGATTGTCAGCGCTGCTGCCTCTCAGTTTATTTCAAATGAAGATGCATGATGAGGTTGAGTAATTTTACCTCCCCACAAAATCCACCACTCTTCTGAGGTCACAAAAAGAACCGGGTGATCCAGAAGTCCTGGGACTTTTGAAATGCTAATAATTAGAGAACCATAAACAATAGAAGTTTGCAGTTTTCACAGAAATGCTGACAAACTTGTGGGATTTGTTTTTTCGATGAAAAAAACATATGTTAGTTGCTCTTTTTGACAGCAGGTGGCGCTAAAATTGATAGTATTATTTTTATAGTATGATACAGCTCATTTAAAAGAAAGAATTAGTGTCCAAGGGTAACGAAATTTAATCATGACGCTCATGGCTTGTAAGTACCACCGTGAGCCGATGCAAAACAGTGTGCACAGTATCCTCAGAGCAGAAAGAAATTCCAGAAGAAATTTCAGTTCATCGTGATATCACAAGTGTACTGCACTCACGATGAACTGATGATTTTCACAGAGTATTGGCATAGAATCCTACCTAATACAGACATTTGGGATCTCCTGCTTCTATTACGATCTCCAAATGAACCTTTTTCTCAAACCTTGGTTACCATAACATTTCACATTTGCAATGGCCATCGATTCTTTTGCAGTTTAAACTTGATGTATTGTACGATATGAAAATAACGCGACATGCAAAGATGTGTCTAAACATTGCATTTCCTCATCAAATTTTGTATCAAATTTCCCTTACAATGCAATTTCAACTACCTTACAAAAAATGTTTGAACATAAACCACCCTTAAAACGAAATCTCATTTATATCATAGAAAACAAGTTTCGCAATGAACACATGTGTCTATATAACGCTCGGCATAGGTACATTCAGTCTTATACAACAATGCCACCTGTTGCTAAAAATGGTAACTATATATGTTTAAAAAAATTCATTCTAAACAAAAATCCCACATGTTTCTGAGCATATATCTGAAAACAGGACCTTTGTATTATACATAGTTTCCTAATTATTAACATTTCAAAACTCCCGAAACTTCTGGATCACCCGGTACATGTAGCATAGTACAGTAGAACCCCGATAATCCGGATCGGTTTTTTCATTTTTTTTTTTCAACTTTGAGAAGCGATTGGCGAAAAAATTTTTGTTTTATTATTCAGAATACGACGATGCAACAAGTTAATGTTAAAGAAATTAGCCAATCACTTCTCAAACTTGAAAAAAAAGCGAAAAACCCGATCCGGATTATCGGGGTTCTACTGTAAAATGATTTTCCATATGCTACACTTATGAAATTTTTTGTGTAGAAAGACATATCCACGACAGGCTTATTTATGGAATAAAATGCATTTTTGCGGGATGTATCAATTTTCTTGCGGGTGAGCGATATGGTCTGTTAATAAATCAGAAATTAATGCACATTTAGATAATTAGGAATATTTATAAACCAACAACTCTGATTTCGAAAAGTAACAAACCAGGTTCTATTCATTGAAAGGTTTAACTTATACTAGTTTTCAACTTTAAGAAATTGCTTTGTTTTACCATACCATGTTTTATCTGAGCGATATAAATCACGCATGTCAGCAGCTCATGTCATGATAAATCTGCAGAGATATCTTCCTTGCAAAAGTTTTAGTATGTAAAGTCAAAAATTATTTGTAAATTTAATAAAGATAAAAAAATATATATGAATGGACAAATAAAAATTGTATGAAAAAGAAAATGCGAATGGCATATGACCACATTTTATTTAATTAATAAGCAATATATGTGAAAAGATATTTTACAAACTTCATTGACAGCAAGAATATGCTTTGTAACAATTTAAATCTTAAAGATGAATTCATTACAACATCATATAAAAAACTGGTGGAACCAGAGAGAAAAGTAGAACTTGATCTAAAGAATGATACAGTAACAAATTGGCAAATATTTTCAATATAAAAAAATGCGTAGAAAAGAAATAGAATCAGATTGTCTGTAAAGCTCATGAAATCACCCAAATTTTTGTTAGCTGAAAATGTAGACTGAGCATTAGACTTAATCATGGAAAAAGAGGCATTTTTAATGTACTCCATATCCCAGTCATCCATAACCAATTCAAAAATTTGGGTTCATAAGTTACAAACTGATGTAATAAAAAATGAGAACCTAAACTGTCCATTCAGTACAAAGTGTGGACAAAATTCCATTCCAAGGGTTTTTGATAAGTGGAGGATGAAAGTTCCAAGTAAACCCAAAATCTTAAACATACACAATTCAATCTTGTACTAAATATTTCTGGTCAGAAATATTTTTCTACATCAATTCATCAACAATTTGTCTATATTAATGTTATACATTAATTATTACTTCATGGTTTATATTTGTTTAGCATTGTGGATCTTAGCTGATTTGAGATAATATAGCTATAATATGATCCCCCAAAGCAGAATACTTTGTGATGTTCTGCAACGCAAATGTATTTGACCAAAATTGTTCTGCAAGATAAATTCATACATTTTCCATTTACCTTCCGAATCTTACCAAAATAAAATTACTTAAATATGTGTACATTGCAATGTAATTTAGAAATAAATGAAATACAATTAAATTTTTAATCAGAAAAGCATATATTTTAATAATTTTATATTCAAATATTTACATTGTCATTCTTTGATACACACTGAATTAATACCATGGCAGTGACATTCATAGCGTTTCAAAATTCTAAAAATCTTAAGGTTCCCGGTTGGGAACATACATGAAAAATATAGGTTCACAGATGAAAAGTATAGGTTCCCTGAAAAATAGGTAGTAAAAAGTATTTTGACGAAATTTGCCGTTTTATTGCGATTTTTTGGTGAAAGTTTTCGTTTTTTCTTGATCTTTTGACAAAATCTGCCGTTTTTCGATATTTTTTGATAAAATTTGCTGTTTTTTCACGAATTTTTTGACGAAATTTGTTGTTTTTCGCAATTTTTTATAAAATTTGCGTCTTTTTTTTTTTTTTTTTTTTTTTTTGAGGAAATCTGTTTTTTCCGGTAATTTTTTTTACAAAATGAGCGTTTTTTGCAAATTTTTTGACAAAATTTGCCGGGTTTTTTTCCCACAAATTTTGCGTTGTTTCCCCGTGATATTTTGACGAAATCTTATTTTTTACAAAATTAGTGTTTTTTCACGAATATTTTGACAAAATAAGCCGCTTAATCGTGTTTTTTTTTTTTTTTTTTTTTTTTAAGTTAGCATTTTATCGCGATTTTTTTGGCAAATTTTTACCGTTTTTCTGGGATTTTTTTGACAAAATTTACCGTTTTTTCGGGATTGTTTGTCGAAATCTGCCATTTCTTGATATGTTTTGATAAAATTTGCTGGTTTTTTGCGAATTTCGATGAAATTTACATTGTTTTTTGCTATTTTTGACGAAATCTTGTTTTTTTTTCAGTAATTTTTCCACGGAAAAAAAAAAAAAAAAAAAAACGTTTTTTTGCAAATTTCTTGGCGAAATTTGTCGTTTTTCTCGCGAATTTTGATGAATTTTGCGTTGTTTCCCGCGATATTTTGAAGAAATCTTGTTTTATCGGTGTTTTTTGACAAAATTAACTTTTTTTTCACGAATTATTTGATGAAATTTGCCGTTTAATCGTGATTTTCTTTTTAAAAAAAGTTGCGATTTTTTTGGCAAATTTTACTGCTTTTTCGGGATTTTTTTTGACAAATTTTACTGCTTTTTCGGGATTTTTTTGACAAAGTTTACCGTTTTTTCGGGATTGTTTGTCAAAATATACAGTTTTATCACGTTTTTTCGACGAAATTCGGGGATTTTTGTCATATTTTGACGAAATGACGCATCCCACGGCAAATGCATAAGAGCTATTTTTTGCATAATTTATACGCTAAAACACGTACGGCATCGCTGGCGGCCACGGTGACTTGTTAGGTTCCCAGACGGGAACCTGAGTGAAAAAATATACGCTCCCAGAAAGGATTTCTGCGTTCCCCGGGATCGCTATTTTTCAAGCCCTGATTCATTGTTTTATGGATAACTTTAGATAAATATGGATAACTTTAGATAAGCATAAAATGTTGGTTAAAAACATCGGAGAGCTCCGAGATCGTCCGAGATAGTGTTGTTCAAAACATCTTACGACACGGCACGGCATTTTTCCCCGTTCTCAGAAAATGCGCGGTTGTTCAGAAAAGAAAATTTCCCTCACTTTAGAACAGAATTGTTCTGCAGCTCAGGCATCTGTTCAGCGACGTACGTCGCAAATTTCGTAGTATTCTGCTTTCGGGCTACTAACTACTTTGTCCAGTTAATTATTTTGAGTGGATAATAATATGATGACTCTGAATATAAGGCACCAGTAAAGTTCAGTCCACATTTTTAGCTAACAAAAATTTTGGGTAATTTCATGAGCTTTACAGATAATCTGATTTCATTTCCTTTCTACGTACTTTTTTATATTGAAGATATTTGCAGATTTGTTACTGTATCACTTTTTAGATCAAACTCTACATTTCTCTCTGGTTCCATCAGTATTTTATATGCTTTCACAACTTTTTCTGATCTCTTCAGGAACTTGATCAGCCAACTTCAACTAACAAATTTAAACTAATATTAGTATCAGGTTTAAGCTGTTAACAGATATATTAGTTTGGAAAAATACTGGAAATAGCACCAAGCTAGTGTCACTTTTGGCAAATAATTTTGGTCGCCAGATTTGGCTATATATTGCCATGTTGGCGACAGAATTTTGAAACGTTT
The DNA here is from genome assembly GCA_964019185.1 of Maratus speculifer. Classification (NCBI taxonomy): domain Eukaryota; kingdom Metazoa; phylum Arthropoda; class Arachnida; order Araneae; family Salticidae; genus Maratus; species Maratus speculifer. The sequence goes on along the minus strand of OZ025289.1, from coordinate 23,295,860 downwards.
AATTTTTAACATAATTTTTAGGTGCTTTTTTACTATTTAACTATTTTTATAATTGTCTTTAATTAAAATTGTTTGAAAGTTTTTGGAACTTAAAATTACTTTTCAAAGACATGTATAAATTTATCCAACCCATGAATCAAAGAGTAAAGTGACAAGTATGATAGAAAAAAAAATAAATAAAACATTATCAGGAAAAATAGCAATCTGTTTTAAATTTTGATCTATCAGTTTATTTTCTTAACAAGAAAAAAATTCATAATTAAAAAAGGAACAAATTTCTATTTATGCATTAAGATACTAAAAACAACAAAAACATGAAAAAGTAAACAAAACAGAAAACATTTTTTATCTTTTTTTATTAATTCTAATTAATAAAATTAAGTACATAATAAAAGTATGAAATTATTCTTTATTATTATCATCCTGACTGCTATTTTTTTCAATGTTAAACGCTGATTTTGCTTTTTCTGGATTAAAGGTGAGGTGTTTCCATGGTTGTAGAAATCCACTTTTCTTTAGCTTGATTTCTACTTTACTACCCAGGTAAGTGACAAGACAGTCAGCCACACTTATTGCCTATGTAGAAGAAATTACTTTATTTAGCAGAAAGATCTTCCACACCTTAAAAATAATAACTGGAAAATTATCTAATAGATTTTAAGTAACAGTTATTCTATTTCACAAAGTTAAATTTAATGTTAAAAACAATATTCCTGAATATATGCATTGACTAATATAACTTAATATGTCAATTTATTATATTCAGAATTAACACTTTCTAACTTAGGCAATGATTTAAAATAATGAATTATTAAATGTGTTTGCAAACTTTTAAACTGGTAACTAAATCAAAATTTACACTTTTACTGCATCATTATACAACCAAAAGTAATTCCAATGAGGACTAAAGGACTAATTTAAAACCTTGGGGTGGTGTATTTTTCAATGGGGCCTTAATACATTAAAATAGGTCAAATTTTTAAAATGCACATAAGATTTTCTACAGGACTTCCGAAATAATAAATTGGTTCCTAAATATGTGAAAGTTAAAACTCCATGATTGTATTATTAAAACATGGTTCAAACTATCTTTCTGTGATAAAATTCAAGCACCTAACCCAAATTTCAAGCACTTTTCCAGAAATGAAAATTTTTATGTCTTAAAATACTATATTAGAAAAGTATCATATCTTTTTCATTTTAACATATTTTCAGGCGAATACTAAACATAACATACAGTAGCAAAGTCTTAATGTGAAAGGATATGAGAAAGGCTCTGAAAAATAAAGAAAATCTTTTTGCATTCTAACATATGTCTTTTGAATTCAACATACGGGAAACTTGTTTAAGATACGTCCATTTAATATACGAGCCCGCTTAAGAGACAAATGATCTGCAGTAGCTTGAAAAAGAAACCTATGTAAAATTTTCTGGATAAGATATGATTCCACTTGAGATACGAAATTTTCTCTGTCCCTTAATTCGTATCTTAAAATGAGTTTTACCATATTAGCTTTGAATTAAAGACAAGGAAGTTTAGAAACTGTTACATGTTTTATTTCACATCCTTAAGAATTTTGTTTTCTAATTAGCATGACTAAATCAACTTTGTTAAATCAGCTGCAAAAAACGGCAGCATTGGTTTTTCAGTTTGAAATTTTGCCATCAAAGGCTGCACCAAAGATACAACGGATGAAGGAAAATGCAACTTAACAATAAATTTATCTTTTAAAAAGGTACAATAGAATTATACATGTAATTATTGGGATTTTTTTCTTTTGAATACAAGAAATGAATGACTATAAATATTCCAAAATTTCAATCGCTATTTTTATAGCTGCTAGTCTGTCACTCTATCAATAAAACTTAAAGGCACTATTGCCAGTTGACGATAGTTCATAATAATCTTGAAGCCTTGCTTGACATTTTTTGAAAAACTATGTACTGTTTTAATAGTTATATTATTCCACCTGACCCTAGTAATAGATTCATTGATGAATTTAATTGCTCATTTATTATAGCAAAAAGTACAATCAAAAACTTTAAAGAAATTCCATTTTTTTTAAATAACAAATGTTAATAAATAACATCAAATTTTAAGAAGAATTTCAGGCTTAACATCCTATTTTTTTTCTTTGTTAAATCAATTCATTCTGGCTACCATAATTTTTTTTTAAATAAATCACTTAATAAAAAACTATAAACTTATGTTTATGCACATTTTTTTTCATAAATTAAAAAAAGGAGGAAAAGAAATAAGGGGATTAATTAGCATATTGAGAAAGAAATAAATTGCTTAAAAATCAAATTATTAAAAATAAAACAATTCCTATTTATTTTTAATAGCAATGAGATTCCTTTTGAAAGGTATCCCTTTAAAAATTAAAAATCATATAAATTCAATTGAAGTCCAAGCAATGTTGGAGAGAATGCATGGAAATATGCTGCTGAAACCAGAGGAAAACTATTTGTTCCCAAGACCCGAGTATGTGCATGTGCACATGCATCAACTGATCAAGTTCAGTATATAGAACAAAGCAAAATACAAATGCACGTACTCTGAATCTCCAGAAAGGAAAACTATTTCAAAACAAATATTTTTGCCTAATTTTTCTGATTTGACATTTGTCTTTTTTCAACACTTGGAACTTTTAAACATCTATTTTGAACATCTGAATAAGAAAAATTAAGCACCTATAAAAACATATAACAAAAACCAAGCACCTTCATTAAAATGTAAATAAATTCAAGCACTTTCAAGGACATTTTTCCTCTCCTAAAAATTCAAGGACTTTCAAGTACTTTCAAGCACAGTATGAACCCTGTTAAAATAGTACTTAAGTTACTTACTTTTATTGGCATTCATGCAGTGAATAATTTTATGATTATACAGAAATGCCCAAAAAGACATTCTCTGATTACAAAATTTATTCAATATCAGCTATATTTAAGATAGAAATGAAATGCAAAATTATGTCAAAATGTTAAAAAAAAACTAATCTATGATTCATGTGAGGCCATATGCACTGATTTGCACAAAAGACAGTTCAGCTTTTCCATCTTTTCAGTTGAGGATGATAATCAGTCAATACAGTAGACTCCCTCGAATCCGCACTCCTAAAATCTGCAACTCTCTAAAATCCACACATATTTTACGGATGTAAACAATGAAACATTCAGTTCAGATGTAAGTGCAAAATTTGACTTTTTAGGTGCGTTCGTAATTATGTAAATACGTAGCACCTATTGTTGTCACTCAGTCCGTCTGTCTGTCTGTCTGTCCATCCGCATATAACAACACAAAAACTATCCAACCGAATTGTTTGAAATTTAAAATACATAATTATAACATAATTTTGTCGAGTCATTTCAAATTTTATGAAAATCGGATGGATAGATCAATTACAGGGACAATCAAAAGGATTCCGTTACATTATGGTCAATGGGGAAAAAAGTTTCAAATGCATTTTAATCGTTTGAAATTTAAAACATATAATTATTGCGTAATTTTGTTGAGTCATTTCAAATGTTATGAAAATCGGATGCATAGATCAATTACAGGGACAATCAAAGGTATCCCATTACATTACGGTCAATGGTAAAAAGTATTCAAATGCATTTTTATTATGTTACACTCATTCGAACATAATGGAATTGGCATGAATCTATGAAATATATACTAAAATATGCATTCTGTACAATCTGTGATGCAAAGAATTTTTATTATTAAATTACAGGGCCACACAAAGGTATTCCACTACATAATGCTATACAAGGAAACATGTTTGGGGCGTGTTTTAATTATATTCAACTATTTCACAGTTTATGAATAAGATATACGTTTCTGAGGTGTAATAAAAATTACTTTCTGAATATTTACAGAAACACAAAGATTTCGACTACTATACTGTATCCGAAGTACGCTCTACTATATCAGCAAGATCTGAATATTTTTAAAACTTCGTTATTGGACGAACGCACCTCATTTGCTACGTTCACGTGCAATTTCCAACTTGTTTAGTTTTATATCAATTCCATTACATATTTTAATTTGTAATTTTTTTAAGGTTATTGAATTCATGATTTTTCATAAAGAAAGAATAATTTATTTCTGAAAAAATAAAGATATTGCTAACATCATTGGTAATCACAATCTGACCAAATACATTTATGTATTAATCAAGCTTTTTTAGTTATTAAGTCTGGCTAAACCTGAAATAAAGCTTCATTATTTTATGATCTTAATGTGAATTAGTAATGTACCTTTATGAGGAAAGTTTCATTGAATAATTTAGGAAAAACACATTTCATCATGATGATAATGAATATTTAATTGTACATTATTGATTATTAATTTGACCTTTGCTTTTAGTATTTTTATCATTTTAAAAACTATCTAAATTTTATTATTTTAGCTTATTACTTATTTTAATATTTTAGAATATTGTAAACATTCATTATACTTTTGATTTCATGATTAATTACATTCAAATTATTGTTTAAAAAATGTAAACAAAACAATGACCAGAAATCTGCAAAATTCTAAAATCTGCAAAACCTCTGGTCCCAAGCTGTGCGGATTTGAGGGAGTCTACTGTACTTGGTAACTGGCCCAGTTTCCTTGACATAAAACAATCACATTACAGGAACAAAAGAACTTGATTAATTTTATAACATTTTGGCACTAGTTTTGCATGCATCTTACATATAGCATATGTGAATAAATTTCATAATCAGGAAAGGCTGCATTTAATAATCAAAAATGTAAAATTCAACCATCAGTATCAAATAGTAAAATAATTTGGAGGAGGAAGAGAACTACAAGAGCTTATTAGCATAACTTATTAAGGATGCATTGAATAGTAATTTTAGTTGAATACCAAATATTCGACCCATAGATGAAAAATGTCGAATAATGAGTATCAAGCTGATTACCAAATATTCAGATTCCAAATAGTAGCTATTCAGCATAATATTTGGATGGCTGAAAACTTTTAAATTTCATTCAAACCTGTGGTTTTGCAAAAATAAATACTTTTATTAGGATGAGCGAAGCGAATCCTCTACTAGTCCACTCAAATTACAATTTGTCGTACGCTTTACAAAAAAACTATTCAATATTTTAACTTCAAATTAAACACAAAAATAAATTATGATCTGTAGATTTGCAGAATATATTTTTTTTTTACAGTAAAACGTTAAAAAAATTATTATTTTAATTAATTTATTTTACATGCATTTCCAATACGGAAGCATTTTAGCAAATGAATAAAAAATGAAACGCGTATATTTTCAGAAAAAAAAGTTTAAATCATGGAGTAAATAATTATAGATAGAATCATGATTAATTTATTAAATAAAACATGTTTTCATTATCCCGCAAAATCGTTTGCACAGATGACACTTAAACATTTTAAAAAAACTGTATTATGGATTTTTTTTTTTTTTTTTTTTTTTTTTTTTTTGTAAACTGGCAACAAAATAATTGTAAACAAATAAAATTAATTCTTAAATTTGTTATATAAAAAAAAAATTAAAAGATTAAAAGATCTGCGTGAAGTGGTTGGTTCAAGCTCTTTATAAATATTTTTGCGAAGGTCATATTGTGGCTAAATAATATCGACTCATTAATCAGAAGGATTTTATAGAAAAATAAGACTTTAATAAGTTCGCAAACACAACAATAATTATTCGTGAAAACGTCACTGCGAGAATGAGAGAGCGCTTCGTTAAAAGGTAATTCCATTAATTGAGTTGCCATTCGCAGAAAGTAAACAGTTCTCCCACGCGGAGAGAATTACAGCAATTCTCATACGCTAACATGTATAAAAATGAAGAAATTAAAATAAAATGTTTTACAGTTGAAAATTCATAGTATCAACGAAAGCAGATTTCAAATGTTTTTTCCAGAAAATAGGATTTTGAAGAAGTAACTTTCTTCAAGCTTTCTTCAAATATATTATTCTAAAATAGCTATCAAAGATTATCGGATGTTGATTACAAAGATTGGAAACATGCATATTTCAAACAATTAAAAAACACCAGTGGCTACTTGAAATTGTAAAAACATCTTTAAAAGAGCTTTTAGTTGAAAATTAAAAAAAAAATTTTTAAAGTTTGCTTCGAAAATATCTTATGCCAGTTTTACATCATAAGTAAAAAATTAAAATGCGCCAAAACATAAAATAACGTTTTTGTTTAATAAAGATGCAAAAATAATAATAAAAAAAAATATTGTTACTTTCAAATATCTGTTTTATAAAATAATGCTTCGCGAATCCAAACAAAGCATGGCTTTTGCTAGTTAATTGGAGCAATTGATAAGTTTTTTGATAGAAGTCAGTTTCGGTTGCTAAATAATTTCTCAACTAATTACAAAAGTTTTAAAATTATGAATATCATGTGCAACATGAGACCCTTTGGGCTGATGTTAGAAAAACTTTGAGCCTCGTATATGCCACAGACTTTGCTAGTTGTTGCACACAGAGACAGAGTGATTTGTTATTTTATTAATAGAGATACTACCATGCATATGATAATTTGAGTCATATTGCCAATGTGGAGAGTAGGTTTAATTAACCAAATATAGCTTCCTCAAGATGTACTAGGTCTTATTACAGTGAAACTCACTTAAGATAAGGTGATAATATTTATATAATCGAACATAGATAATCACATTTTATATCGATCCCACTTAGGATATGAATGATCCGTGATCCAATGAAAAAGAAACCTGTGTAAAATTATCCAGAAAAGATACAATCACGCTTCAGATATGAAATTTCCTCAGTCCCTTGAACTATATCTTAAACGAGTTTCACTGTATATTATTGAAGTATGTCCTTTTTTTGTCATATTATAACACTTTCACTGAGATAGTTTTAAATATATTATTCACTGAAAATATAAATTATATCCATGGTAGTAAAATACTTACACCAAACAACAAAAGTTCTTCATCAAAAATGTATTTCTTCTCTCCAAATGTTATATGAATATGTAGTTTGACTTGGTTAGCTTCTACAAATGAAAGATCAGGGATGGGACACTTGGAGTAAACTGATATAACTACGTTATTCCCAGTTTGATGCCAATCATAACGGCATTTAGTTACCTGGTTCTAATGGGAATAAAATGAAAATAAATATGATGTTGAGAAGTAATTTGAATACAAATCCTACAGAAAGCTACAAATTATATGAATATACACATACATTATAAAATGAATATAAAAGAAACTTTTATTATCATAAACCTAAATCCCCTTTATTATTTTTAAAATATTTTCTTAATGCCATATTGTATCATTGTTTTCTACTGCTTATTATTTTGTTTGTGCTTCATTCTATATTTTTCCAGACATGCATTTATACTATGCTTTTAAAAAAAATTAGAAAAAAGGCACTAATCTTTGTATTTTCTCATTTTTCACCAATCTTTTTTTTTCTATAGGAATGACTTCAATTTTCAATAGCCTAATTCAAACATCTAAAATTTTGTTTATATGTACTTTTTTACTACACTGGAATTTCCAATTAATCTGACAAAACAATGAAGAACTTGCATTGATGACCATCCTATCAATAAACTGTAAAGAACATAGCATATATAGTTGCAGACAATAGAATAGATAATTTTAAGTCATCAAAAATAAAATACAATTTAAATAAATGCACCGTTACTCTGAATTTCTAGATGGGGAAAATCAATATTCTTTTAGATTTAGGGGGGGGGGGGGGATTAACATAAATTTTAATAAACAAATAAAGAACATTTTACAAACATTATTGAAACTAAAATTCGAACTCAACAATTAAATATATTTATAAAATAAGCTTTAAAAAATATATATCAACTAACATCAAAGAAAGCACTAAAAAGAATTAAATAATTCTGTAAAATTCTCTAATGACAAAACGTTATCCAATAAACACACATTGGATATCAAGTACCGGCATAAAAACAGTTAAATTTAATATAATTTAATATCCACCAAACAGATTTTAGAGAGAATATTTTTTACAGGAGATGAATTTACATATTTATGATTTAATTTATGAATATATAAACATAAAAAGTAATGAATTACTGTATTTACTCGTGTATACCACGCATGCATGTACATTGCATACCCCATACTTAATAAGAAAAAATGGTGATTTTTTAAAATATCGTATATAACACACACTGTAAAGTTGATATGCAAATGAATGAATGACTGACTAAATGAATTTCAGTAAAGAAAGTTGAAACAAACATTATATCAGGCCAAAAACAAGGCGAAAATACATTTTTAGAACTGAAGGCAGGGAATGAATGACAGGGTGTAGGAGTGAGTGATGGACGTGAGAATTTCTAAATAGTGTTTATATGATTTAATGTATAAAAAAGTGCAGAGAGTGAAATTAAGATGCAGTGATACTTCAAAATAAAGTAAGATTTTCCGAATGATAATGTCTTCTTTTAATACATTTTTTGATACAGATGTATATTGTGTGATTACATCCAGCAATGAAAAAATATTCCACGCACCTAGGAGTTTTGCCCTATATATTTATTTTAAAAGTGTGCATTATACTCGAGTAAATACGGTACTTTTTGAAGTTTGTGCCAAACAGTCACTATTGATAACGATCAGCAACATTTTTGTTATGGTACTAGACACAATATATTCACAATTCTTATTATATTTAAGACAGTTTGGCACCAACTTCAAAAAGTAATTCATTACTTTTTATATTTATATATTCATAAATTAAATCATAAATATGTAAATTCATCTCTTGTAAAAAATATTCTCTTTAAAATCTATGTTTGGTCGATATTAAATTATATATATTAAATTTAACAGTTTTTATGGTGGTACCTGATATCTAATGTGTGCTTATTGGATAATGTTTTGTCATTAGAGAATTTTACAGAATTATTTAATTCTTTTTAGCGCTTTCTTTGATGTTGGTCAATATATTTTTAAAAAACAGCTTATTTTATTCCCTACTTTTTAGGTATTCATACTGAAATACTCAATTATGTTTACTGACATATGATGTCTCTTAACATTGCATTGATTAATTGATGTACTTTCCATATGATGTCTCTTAACATTGCATTGATTAATTGATGTACTTTCCTGGACTTTGATGTATTCAATTTTTCGATCAATTTCCTATTTCATTTTAAGCTATTTATGAGCAACTTACAATGTCAGTTGGTATTGTTGTGGATCTTTAGGTTTTTAGAATGTGGTAACTCATTTTGATAAGATATCGCTCATCAAAAGGTTACTCCATTCATCGAACTTTAAAGTCCACATTGATTCTTACCGACCTCCAAATGGGTATCAAAAAGCTGACAATCCATCAAGTGATTTTACACATCACAGAGCGCAAAGTGCTTGCTTATATATATAAACACAGCAAAATGACTCCATATATCAGTGCATGATAAAGTTCTTTTCTAGTATAGTCAAAATTACTCACTCTCCAAACAGAAAAGCAAAAGGAAATATTTTGTGAAAAATCGCTCTATTCCACGACAGACAAACAGTACAATCTAATTCCCATAAAGCCATGGGAAAGGAACGGTGATGATTGTATGAGGAATCTGAAACTGATAACCTAAACTTAGCTGCCTCTATGTGAGAGTGACAACATTTGATGCCCAGACACTTATTCGACGCACGTTTTTGTCCAAACTATAACAATGCTATGCATTTTCTATAAAAGATCTTAATGATAATTGCCTGAAAGAATTTCATTGTATGTGTGTCAGAAGTTATCAAGATTGACGATGATATCCAACTCAACAAGATGCTTGGTGACTCGCTTTTGTGCAGAATTGTTTTCCTCAAACACTATATCCCATGTATCGTCACTTCAATATCAAGGAATCCTACCTGAACAAAATTTAAAATCATTCTGATATCTAATACAGTAACCAAATCTGAATGTAAAGACAATGTCACTACACATAGCAATGCACATTATTGTGTGTTGACTATTATAGATTATATGTATATGGCAAATCTTTAGTCAAAAAAGTGCACTTTATTTAAATTAAATAAGTTAAGCATGAAAAACGGTTTCCTTAAAAAAAAAAAATAGTAGATTGTGATAAATAAGATCGATACATAAGATTGTAAATTTTTTTATTATTCCTTCATCAACCGATAATAAATCATCACTTATGTACATATGAAGACTTTCCTAGTAAGTACGAAATCCACTATCTGGTAACTTCGAGAAAGATCCATTTCTAATTTACATAATTTTGCAGATCATTGCTAAAATCTTCATATTTTCTAATAAAAATAACTAACCTATAATCAATACCTGTAACAATTTATGTATTTTTGTTGTTGTTGTTTTTATAAACTCTGAATTGTGGAGCTTTATCTAGCATATGTTTGCAAAGTGATTTTACAAATGCAACTTTCACCTATTTTAAGAAATTCACTTTTTAAAAATAAGCTGAGAGACATTTATTTTTATTGCAACTGAATCACAAATATTAAACTGATGTTTTCAGACACTATTAAATGTTAGAAAGATATATCCAAGTTACACAACACTGAATTTAAATAAAAACATAAATTAATGCAATTAAACTTATGTTGAGACAATTAGGATGACAAATAAAAGGAAAGCACAAAGCTCTGCTGAAAAATACCCATTTTTAGGACATTCTGGTAAGAAGACATCCAATGCTATTAAATTCAAAAAGCCTGAGTGAAAATACAGAAAAAATTTAAAGAGTATGTACCTCATCATCATCTTTAAACCACTTGTGATTGCCAGTTGTACATCCTACTTGTTCCAGAAAACTGTCAAAATCTGTTGTTCTTTTTACACAACATGACCAGTATTTCAAACTGTAAAAGAAAGAAAAGTTTGAGATAAATACATCTGATTTTACAGCAACATACTTTTAAAGCTAGCACATTATTTTAAGCTGAAAAAGATAATATATAACACAAGACCGCAAAGAGATACTATGCACTCTTTACTAGAAAATAAACATGTTGAAGAATTAACTTTATAAAGTAATAACTTTCCAGCCTGTATAAATCAGTAACCATTGTTTATTGAAATTAAAACATCACAACATTAACAAAATATTTTTTAAAAATGTGTACATGGAGTAAAGCCCCAGTTTTTAATTATCACAGACTTTATTAAAGTAGATGCTCCTGGCATTTCACCAGTATGCCACTGTATAGTTGCATCACTGTTGATGATTTATTAGTACAGAGAATTTTTTTGTTCCAATTGCCTTTTCTTTAGGGTGCTTAATACATTTTTAACATACATACATAATTTATGAGTTTCAACTGCTGACTTTTAAACTCTTTACCATGCTGTTATTTTTTTTTCTTGAGGTTTTTACATTAAAAAGGTATTCAGTTCCATCTCTTTGTTTTTTAAAAACAGTAACATGGGTAATGGGGCTTGATTGATGATTACAAAATCATGCTATGTTTAATTTTAATATTTCTTATATAATAAAAGTTTTTTTGTCTCCCCTCTTTGGATTATGAATTTGATTAATTTTTTCTGTTTTATCTGACATACCCTTTTTTACGATTTTATTTAAAAGTATCAAAATTATGGTCAAATTTAATTTTGGCAAGTCATATATCATTGATGAATAATTTCAAAATAGATAATTATTGCAGCATTATTTTATATCGTAAATTGGATAAGCCATATTATTATTGTTATTTTAAACCTGCCATTTATAGAAAAAAAAAAACTTTGAAAGAAAAGATAATTTATAAATGATGATTTTACTGTGGATCACTACGCTTTTTGACATGAACTAAACAATTTAGCACATTTGGCACAAAATCTGGCTAATAGTCATCAAATGGAAAATACTAATTTACCCTTATTTTTTTTATGAGTCATTAGCAAATTATCATGATATCTGATAACTATGTATCATATAAGAGAAGAAATAGAATGAATGAATATGAAAGAATAAGTGAATAACACCTGCTTAAAATTTAAAATTAAAATTACCATTCATTTATTTATTTATTCTAACTTTAAATCTGATATACAAAATCTTTTTGTCACCATTAAGTTAATTTTTAGCTTAACATTGTTTTTTTAATCAAAATTCTTAAACTTAATTTTACATACATATTTATATATGTGTATATAAAATGGAGAAACTGAAATAACTATCAGTATTTTTTACAATATGAAGGGTAAGAAAATAAAATCTGTTTAAAATTCAAATTTTAAGATAAAACTTTAAATTAAAATTCCTTTTTTTCCCAAACTAAACTTATGTGTAATTTCTTCACAACAAAATTATTTACATTTATACTAAACAGAAATCACTTAAAGGACAGACTTTAAAATGATGATTTTCTTGAATCAAATTGAGATCACCCCTAATTTTAAGCCTCAGATGTTTCCATGCATAAAAATATTTTAAATTAAGAGGTAATATGAAGGCAAACTTACCCTTCATGAAAAATAGGTATTCCTGAATGATGTAAACATGTTTCCATATTACTTTCTTCACCTTTATAAGTCTGAAAAGTAAGCAGTTGAAATATTAAATGAGACAATTCATTTGCATTTAAGCAGTTACAATGATACAACAATCTAATAATAATCAAAATAAACAATGATTTGTAGAAGAGAAGGTGGGAATATGGGTTGTTATACAAACTCGGCAATTTACAACATTTACTGTGTCCAAGATTAAGTCGATGTTTGCATTTTGATTCCACAATGCAACCTAGAATCCTCAAGTATGGGTGATCAGTGTAATTAGTACATCTTTGCTCAAAAATTTCAATAAATAAAGTTATATTTACATTAATTTATTCATGTTTAAGGTTTCTTTTAATTTATCAATTAAATTATGAGGAATTAATTTGTCATTTTTTTAAACTCCCTTCTTGGAGTAAGTAATCATTCTTCAATGTATTGAAAATTCATTTAATCTATAGAATTATATTATTTTAAACATTGCTTATATTGCAGTGAAACCTGAAGCTTAGTGAATGGAATATTACGTTCCAAACACTTAGAGGGTTAAAATAATAATAATAAATAAATAAATAGACAGAATTTCCATTAAAATGTAATAACATATAAAAGATTTCATTTAATTTTAAAAAAAAATTAATTTGTGCAAACGTTCTAATGTTAGCAAAAATTGGTAACTTACCGCTTTACAGCCTTTATTTTGACATGGTGCACCTTTTTGTACAGTTTTATCGTTCACTGAAACAGATTAGATATAACAGTTAAATACAGAATTAAAACTTCTTCCTATAACACAAAATAAAAAATTTCTGAACACAATCCACTGATTGCATGTATCATCAGCAAAAGTGATCATCATCTTATTAAAAAACTGTATTGCAGGAGTGGAAAATTTTCAGAAACTCCTATCTGCCAAAGATTTCAAAATTGTCATGACAAAATTTACAAAATTGCAAGAATATTTCATTACTACAATGCATTTTCGTACAAGCACTTTCATTATTTTTTTTCCACATTTCTCACTTTTCAATATTAGCTTAAGAAACATACACAACAAAAAAATTTAATGAGAAATAGAACTTGGTGACATGTTTACATTGAGTTATTAAAACAGTTGAAAAACATGGCTAACAAATAAAAATACAAGCTTTTTGATAAATTTTCTATAGCTTGTAGTTTTAAAAAATATCTAAGAATTTCTTCATTCTGACATAAAATCTACTCACAGTTGTCAATGACGAATAAATTATCTATACCTGCTGTGTCATCTTTCTTAAAATAACCTTTATCTCATTAAGGGAACCTCTTTTAGTGCTGCTCACACCTAGCGCTGAGACTGGGTGCATTTTAAAGCTCTACATTAACAAGTTTGAGAATCTATTAATTTTTTCTGTTAAAATCATATCTGTGGATTTTGCAGCAGTATAACTTTCTGAAAATGGCTTTTCTAGACCATCTATCAGGCAAAGTAGAAAAAGAAAAAAAAGCAGTTAAAAATACAAATTAGTCAATAATAAGCATAAAATATTGAAAAAAGTTTAAAAATTCCTTCAACAATCTACATACAAATTTAATTTTTAAAAATTACAACATTATATTTATATATCTGGTGGAAAAAAGACTGGCGATTTTTTATCCCCATAGAGTTTTCAGGCAACCCTAGCTGATGTTTTGACTTCACTAGATTTAGAATGTCCAACTTAATTTCTCACAGTAAATTTTCTAAATTAGGTAAAAATATTAATTTTCTTTATGATTACTTTTACTAAGAGGCAACATTTCATTTTAAACATTCAAAACTTTATTTCATTTGACTTCAAAAAAAAATCTTTTACTTATTCTTATATTAGTATTTCTCTAAAAAGAAAATAGCTTTTAATAATTATGAAATTTAACAGAAATATATTTCTTATTTATACATTTATTGTCTGTATTAAAAAAAAAAAAAAAAAAAAAAAAAAAAAAAAAAAAAAAAAAAACTATTTTTCTTGTTTTTTTGTTACAATTGTTCACCATCTGATTTAAATCTAATACATACATCTTCTTAAGATAAAAAGCAAGTGAAAAATTTGTAGTGCTATATCTGGCAACCTAACTCTCTTTTGTTTTAAATAAATAAAAAGTTAATAACAAAGAGTTAAAAGTATAAAAAAAATATATATAATACGATTTTAACCGAGAAATTTTATTGGTTTTCTAGCTTTTATGTATAGGACTATAAAATGCAACAAGTCTTGATGCCAGATGTGAGCAACACCAAAAAAGATTTTCTCGTCAGAAAGGAATGAAATTTTTTAGTTTTCATGAAATAATAATAATAATAATAATTCTCTCTCATGAATATAAAATATTCTACTAGGATTGTATCAATGTGATATCATATTTAGTGACTTATATTTAAAAAAAAAAAAAAAAAGAAAGAAAAAATCAATTATAATTTATTCTAAGATCTTTGGTATGGGTGGACTGAAAGATTTCTGAAAATAAGTCATTCCCACTCATTCATAATAAGTATTCAAAGAAAGTTTAACTTTGTAATATAGTTGTGGGAAATGACGCACTATTCTTGGAAGTGTGGAATAGTTTCAATGATGTAAAAAGGCAACATTCTCAAAATTTTCTGACTGAACTTTCATCATTGATTATGTAATCAAAGAGATTAAACATACTATAAATAATTGAAAGAACTTTAGCATAATTTCTCTTAGACAGTTTCAGGGTGGTGCTGGGCCCTTTTCGCCTTTGGCTAAAAAATAGCATCCTTCTTGCCCCTCTTTAAAAAAATTAACAACCTCCTTGGTCTTTATCTAAAAAATATTTAATTTCAACTTTAAAGCAAATGAAGCAGTCAACCTAGAATTATTGATGACAGTCACATGACTTAGGCCTTTATTATACAGATAATTACTAAATCAAATCCATGCAAAATTTGATGCTATATTTTGTTTTAAAAGTTATAAAAAACCAAAAAAAATATGTAATTTTTAAACAGATTTATATTCAAAACTATTTATTCAAAAAATATTACAAAGTATAAACAGATCATTAGACTATCTATAGAGATACATTTATTGTTATTCTAAATTAAAATAATAATAATAATAAAAATGACCTCAATAATTAAACAAAATTGTATTCAAAATAAATAAAAGATTTTACACAAAAGTTCTTTAACTGATAATGAAAACAATAAAAAAAATTATAAGAACATTTTTATTTTATTAATCAACTATAGAAAATCACTTATTAATAATATTTAACAGATATTATACATGTTTAAATATACATATACCTTTATCAACTTCCTGTGTGTTCTCTTTTTTCATTTTTTCTAAAACTGGTTTTAAAGAGGATCCTATAACAGATGGGATAGGTATTAATGGTTCACTAGCATCAGGTCGAACAAAAACTTCCTTTTTTTCCAGTGGCTGTGGAATTGTTTGTATCTGTAGGAAATACTTGGCATAAATATCAACAAGCAAAATTTATCCATTGTATACTTCTGTTTAGACTTGTAAAATATAAGATTATACAGGGGATCATTCTAAGGTAATTTTAACACTCTCAACCAGAGTTCTTGCAGATGCTCGCCATTGCGCCAAATCATGACTAAATTCTTCATTTGGCAAGTAAACACACAATTAGATTCGCCAAATTGCTAGTACTCAATTTGTGTGTTTTTTTTGACAGATGCATATATACAGTGGCACAGCCAGGGGAGGGGTTTTGGGGTTAACAAGCTTAGCTCCCAGAGCTAAGACAGATCGGTATAATTACCACATGTCTTGAATCAAAACCAAATTTAATATTTAAACAGTTTGACATATTTCGGAATCTGCTACTTTGTTGAATCAGATTTCATTCACCAAAGTGGCGTAAGTGCATATTACATGCATTAGTTGGGTGAAAATTGAGTATTTGAAATAAACCACTTTTCCGAGACATCTTATGCTAAAAGAATGGCAATTTCCTGTTACACAGATGCTTTTTGAATTTAAGCCACAGACTTCTCATATAAGTAGACTCGAAATTCCATTGTTCTTTCGGCCAAATTTTGAATCCAACATCTTTCGCTTTCAGTGCCAAAATGGTGCTGTTTTATCAACAAATTTATATTATTTAAGGCCAAATTTGATGGCGTGTAAAATGTCATGTGGTGGAAAACACTTGAAATCACGATTATAGTGGTTTATATGTAGATTTATTATTATCTTTTCCTGGCTTTTATGTTTTATAACTCTAATATTGTAAACGCTGTTTAAATGAAAGATGACCAATATAACTGCAGAAAAAAAATGCATTATAATTTGATTCATTAAAAATATTGATTTCTGATTCTATTAACTGGCGATTCAAATAACCGGCAAACACCTTTATTAGAAACTCAAAAAACCCCCTAGAACCAAATTCTGGCTGTGCCACTGCATATATACATATTTTTAATATATTTGTAGTGGATAGTTGAAATTAGATTAATAACAATCGTTGTCGTAGTTATAAAAATTTAGGTTATTTTAGAACATATTGAAAAAAAAGGAGAATACATTAAAGATTTTTTTTTTCTTTTCTGCTACATGACGAATTTATTTAGTAAATACTTTTTTCATTTTTAATTAGCCAAAATACTAACGTTTGTCAAATGTCAGCGAGAACACTGCTCTCAACATCAATAAAAAGAATTTGGTATAATAGATTCCCTCAAATCTGCACTAGTTGTTACCAGAGGTTGTGTGAAATTTAGAATTTTGGATTTCTGGTCATTGCTTTGTTTACATATTTTAACCCTTTCTGGCATAGTGGTTCGATGTCAGGACCACCTATCATACTCCCCCACATTAGCTAGCATACCGAAAAAACTTCTATTTACTGGTATATTGAAAATGTGAAAATATGATGTTTCGTTACTGGAAGATAGGCAACTGATTTATTTTGATTTTTGTAACAGCTATTTTTTATTTTAAAGAAGAAATATTTATTTTTCTCCCTGTCTTTCGCTATGTATATTCATTTATGTTTAGTGATTATTATACAAAATTTTTATGTATGATGTTTGTGCTTCAGGATTACGACATGTCAAAGAAACCAATATGTAGTGCTCGTTTTTTCCTTTTGTGTCTGATGGGGTAAAGTCCAGTAATGAAAAACAATTTAAAGGGATAAAATTAAGTTACCCAACTGACATAAATTCTGCAATTTTTTTTATTAGACAGTTCAAGGTCAGCATTATTCTTTCGCTATAGCAGAAGTGGAAAAAGCCAAGTGGTTCTAAACTGTATTTATTTAGTAAAAATTTGCTCAATTATTATTTTTTTTTTTTTTTTCTAGCTTTTGAAATGGAGAAAAGTAAGCCCACATGTTTGAGAAGTGATACAATCGCATTTGAATTGGTAGCTTTAGCAAAGTTAGATGAACTAAATGGCTATATTAGTGCAACTTCTAAATTCTTCTGTATTCCCTAGTCTTCTGTTCAAGACTGGAATTAAGAAAAAGAAAAACTGATAAGTATTACAGAAAGAGATGTGAAAATATGCAAAAGGTTGTATGTTACATCAGACAAGGAATTATTGAAGAAAAGGACAAAATTCCTAGACATGGAAAGTACACTTTTTAAATGAATTCAAAAAGAAAGAAAAATAGGCCAAGCAATTACAACTTTCCAAACAAAATCACAAGCAGAAAAAAATTCTGAAAAATGATTAGCACCTTAATTTTAGAGGATCTACTGCCCCAAAACTCCCTGATCACAAAATCCCATGTTAACTTACGGAAAAACTTTGAAGCGCAATGACTCATTACCTAATTATATAATTATTAAAATGCTGTTTTCACAATCAGAAAGTAGATGCTGATGATGTGTATTTTACAAAATTATCGTCATAAGTTTTAAGTACTTGAATAATTCCTATAATGTTTGACATTTTCCATTTTTTCATTTTATCATCTTAAAAATACTTAAAATTTGTACCCCTTAAAGCATTGAATGGCTGGCTTGAAAGATTCCTTAATAGGCAAAACTTTTTGGGCAGATTAGTAACAAACATAGGCCAAAAAACTCCAGACAATGCACAAAAATAGTGATTTTTAGTTAAGATACTGCTAATGATGTAAATATAAGTTGCACTGTCAACATGAACAAAATACCTATGTGGTTTGATCTTCTGCAACAGAAAACTTATAAAAGCATAAAATCTGCATTATGCGGAACAACTGGTAAGAAAAAAACAACTACAGTACACAGTTGTATTGAGTGTAATGGCCGATGGAACAAAATTGAAACCAACAATAACTTTTAAGGGCTTTAAAAATATATAAAGTCGGATTTACCAAAGAATGTTATAGACACTGTGTCCATGAAAAGATTTATGAATAGTTACTTCATGAATATGTATAAGTAAAAAGTTTGGGGTATTCATCCTAATTGTTTTTTTTAAGCCAAAATCTGTTTTAGTAATGAACAATGCAAAACCCCACCGAAAAATGACTGTTAAGTTCAGTTTCAAACAATATTATAATACAGATCTTATAATGATCCCTGGAGATTTAACCTCCTTGTTACAGCTTGTGGATGTGCATTGGAATAAGATTATTAAAGCTTAAATAAGGCATTTATGAAGTGATTGACTGAGAAATAGAGAACAGGAATTCTCAAAGTCTGATAAATGTTGATCTGGTTTGTATCTTATGACAGCTCTCCGGGTAATTTCAACTTGGGAAAAAGTTTCTGAAGATTTAATTAAACAGTCTTTAATGTGGTCGAAAATTAACATAGACCTTTTATACAATCGTTTGAAAGAACTTACTCAAAAGAATGCTATTCTTCATTCTGATGCCAAAGATACATTTATAAATGTGTAACTTAGAAAGTACTAACAATGCTTAAAGTTTAAATCAAAAATATATCTGTATCTGATCAACTTATGTGAAGTACAGTCATTAAGTTTCCAAAACAAACATTATTATTAATAGCTTAGCTGTTAAATTTGCCCATATATATAATCATTTTTAGGTTTATCCTGATTTCTAATCAGAAATTAAACGCAATTAATGTGTCTATTTAGTATTACCCCTGATAACGAGCTAAATACGTCATTTCCAATACTTCGTATTTGTTCCAATATTTGCCAACTCCACTGTTTGATGTAGTTTGTTATTTAATGGGATATTCCATATTTTGATGTTGAATGGTAGTATTGTATAATGGTTCCATTTATATACAGGGTGTCCCTAAACAAATGGTATATACGCTAGGGGGTGATAGAACACATCAAGACGAGTAACAGTAAATAGGAAACCAAGGGTCCCAAACGTTTTCCAAAGGAGATAGCCGCCATTAAAGTTTGGGGTTCAAAATTTCAAATACACATAAAAAACAGAAAAATTGGTTGATTGATTTGCGGTTTTCACTAAAATTATTCTTTATGTTGGTATTTTCTTGAAAATAAATTATAAAGATAAATTTCGAAAAATGCCGATAGAGGGTGCTTTAGACTTTGAAATAATGAAAAACTATTTTTTGCCGTGATTTTTTGCATCTCATTAAATGGTTTCGTAAGTTTAGGCTTAAACTTAAATTTTGAGCTCAAAATCTGAATAGTTGCAAGCGGTTAAGTAGCACAAACTTAACTGTGTTCAGAGGGTTTAAATTTCAAATGATTATAAAAAATGGAAAAATTGGTCGATTGATTTGCGGTTTTCACTAAAACTATTCTTTATGTCGGTATTTTATTGAAAATGAATTATAAAGATAAATTTCAAAAAATGCCAATAGAGGGCGCTTTAAATTTTGGAGAAACGAACAACTACTTTTTACGTTATTTTTTGCATCTGATTAAATGTTTTCGTAAACTTAGACTTAAAATTAAATTTTGAGCTCAAAATCTGAACAGTTGGGAGTGGTTAAGTAGCACAAATTAAACTGTGTTCAGAGGGTTCAAATTTCAAATGATTGTAAAAAACGGAAAAATTGGTTAATTCGTTTGCGGTTTAAAATAAAACTATTCTTTAAGTCAGTATCTTCTTGAAAATGAATTTTAAAGATAAATTTCAAAAAATTCCGTTAGAGGGCGCCTTAAACTTCAGAGTAACCAACAACAAATTTTAACCGTTATTCTTTGTATCAAATTAAATGCTTTCCAAAACTTGTTAAATGTTTTCGAAATCTTAGATTTAAACTTAAAGTTTGAATTCAAATTCTGAATCGTTGGGAAGGGTTAAGAAGCACAAACTGAAGTGCGTTCAGGAGTAGAAATTTAAACCTCCCCCCCCCCCCCCCTCTCGAGCACAGTTCACTTTTGCGCTATTAAACACTCGCAACGACTCATAATTTGATCTCCAAATTTAAATCTAAGCATTTGAAAGCATTTAATGAGGTTTTAAAAAATAACGGTTAAAAATAGTTGAACGCTACTCCAATGTGTAAGGCGCCCTCTATCGGCATTTTGTGAAATTTATCTTTAAAATTTATTTTCAAGAAAACACTGATTTAAAGAGTAGTTTTAGCAAAAACCGCAAACGAATCGACTAATTTTTCCATTTTTTTTTTTTTTGTAGTTTCCGGTTTCGTTTGAAATTTAAACCCTCTGAACACAGTTCAGTTTGTGCTACTTAACCACTCCCAAGTATTCAGATTTTGAGCTCAAAATTTAAGTTTAAATCTAAGCGTACGAAACCATTTAATGAGATGCAAAAAATAACGGCAAAAAATAGTATTAGGATGGATCATTTCGTTAATCCAAAGTCTAAAGCGCCCTCTATCGGCATTTTTTGAAATTCATCTTTATAATTCATTTTCAATAAAATACAGACACAAAGAATAGTTTTAGTGAAAACCGCAAATCAATCGACCAATTTTTCCGTTTTTTATAATCATTTGAAATTTAAACCCTCTGAACACAGTTAAGTTTGCGCTACTTAACCACTTCCAACTATTCAGATTTTGAGCTCAAAATTTAAGTTTAAGTCTAAGCTTATGAAACCACTTAATGAGATGCAAAAAATCATGGCAAGAAATAGTTTTTCATTACTTCAAAGTCTAAAGCACCCTCTATCGGCAATTTTCGAAATTTATCTTTATAATTTATTTTCAAGAAAATACCAACATAAAGAATAATTTTAGTGAAAACCGCAAATCAATCGACCAATTTTTCCGTTTTTTATGTGTATTTGAAATTTTGAACCCCAAACTTTAATGGCGGCTATCTCCTTTGGAAAACGTTTGGGACCCTTGGTTACCTATTTACAATTACTCATCTTGATGTATTCTATCACCCCCTAGCGTATATACCATTTGTTTAGGGACACCCTGTATATATATATTTATCTATTTTTTAATTTTTTTTTTTTCTTCCCAAAAGAAAAGAGTTTTTCTGATAAATTGATTTTTACTTCAGAAATACATCTTGAAAAATGTATAGCAGAAATTAGTCAAAAGCATTGTATAAATAGTACAAAATATTCTATTCCAAAAAGAAACTTGCTTTTACTTCAAATTTTTAAAATCTAAAAAAAATAATTCATTCTTGAAAGAATAAGAGCTGTTTTATTAAAACGACTTTTATATGATTACATTATATAAGCTCATCTTCCATTTTATGTCTCTTTTGCTTTACAATTCAAGACTAAACTCTAAGAATTTGCAAAGAAAAAATACCTGATTACTAAATTTTTCAGGCAATCTCCCCCCTCCCCCCCACTTCTTATATCCTTACATTTTTTTTTTTTTTTTTTGCATTAATCTAGAAATTGCCCAAAATGGCTTTTAAGTGGAATTATTTACGAAGAATTCTTTTATGCTTGTTTCTATCACCTATTTTTGATAAGATAGCTATGTCATTTAGTCACAATATTTAAAAATTATTCATAAAAAAAAAAAAAAAAAAAAAAAAAAAAAAAAATTAACCAAAAATTGATTAGTTTAAATAACCAGCACCTAGTACAGCTTCTATCACTATTTATTAAAATAAAATGCAAACTTGGATTAAAAAAAAAAAAAAAAAAAAAAATAGATTTAAACTGTACCTCTTCTACTTTATTCTGTGGAGTGGATTTAGGTGGTTCTGGTGGCTTAACATTGCTATGATAAGATCTTGTACAACCCTAAAATGTAAAATATATATATATATATATGTATATATTATTAAATAACAAAGATGTCTTATTAACAAACATAGATTATTTCAAAACTAAAAAGAATGCAAAAAATTTTAATTAAATACTAATTAGAATATTTTCTTGCAAATGGTTTGCAATAGATATTCTTGTGTTAGCATTGGCATACATTAAATAGAGCTATAAAAAATTCAGCTAATTTCCAATGCAAAAAATAAGTTCACATGATTTAGCACCCTAAAAATCCACATTAACAATCATTATATCGCAAAAAATGCATATGGTTGTAAATTGTAACCCTTTATATTCACAGGGATTTATAGATTTTTTAAAGGAATGTTATTTTTAAAATATAAGACTGCAGTTACATATTAACTTATCACATAACATCATTATACAATATGAATATGTGACAAACAAACAATATCCTATTACCATCAAGAAAGAAACTTTGAAAAGAATTACGGGTAGAGCCAATGTTATGAATAGAATGTATGATTTGATACTAAAAATATATCTTTTGACAGAAGATATTTTTTACATTGGCTTTTTAGAAAATTATCAAAAACATACTTCATATATATGTTGAATAAAAATAAAATAGGGGATTTCGGTTAGAATATATAATCAATATTTCGCATGGGTCCATATAAATGCTTCATGCCTGTAAAATTATTGACAATCCCATCATTAGTAAAAGTACTGCTTCTTTAGTTTTACCAAATTAATCATGTTGGTAAAGGGAAACAGAAGTGGTTTAGAAATTAGTGAGTGGTCAAATTACATAAATGAATCATCAAATTAGATGCCTTGTTTTCTTTCATTATTAACAAATATTCTTATTCTTACTTTAGCACAAGTTACTTAGAATTCCCAATTTCTAATCCTAGTTAGCAAAGCTGGTGCTTGCAAGAGCCAGAGGCACAGAAAACTAACTTATATAAAAGAATACAGTTCTATATATAGTCTGTATGTATGTATTCATATGTAGAGCGATTGCTTTTTCTACAGACTCAAAAGATGAAATTTTACTGCAAGAATTGTATCAAGAGTTGATAAAAAATATGCTCCACTAATTACAGAATTTTTTCACAAAGCTGTTTACATATGCTAATTAAACTGTGAAATCATTGTGCAGAGATGATTTGAATCCTAATCCGAAAAATAACTCAAATTGGTTCTCCAGCACTTTGAAATATTCCTTCTGATGTATTGTAAATACCAAGCAGTTTTCCTTGAAAACATTTCCACCAAGAGATATCCCATATGTAGGTCTATATTCTTGACAGGTGGATCTCGAAGAAAATAAATAAAATCAACATAAGCAACACAGTAATTTTGAAAATACATATGTATATTTATTCTTATTACATGGAATATATAATATTTTTAGGGTATGGACAATACAAACTACTTTTAACACAAAAAAGAAAAGAAAAAAAAAAGAAAAAAATTTCCCTATAAGTGTTCACATTAATGAGATTCGAGTGTAATAGCTAAACACGTTAAAGATGGTGAAATTAAGACCTTATTTATTTAAGAGATCAAAATTTTAGATGACGAAAATTACATCCTCTTTGAGACTCTTTAACAATATTCCATTCTATAAAAGCAAACTTTACATTCATTGAAAAGGAAAACTTAAGTAGGAGAACTTGAAAAGTTACCAATAAATGCTTCATCTAAATTTGAATAATTGAACTTGATTTTTCATTTTTTTTTTTTTTTTTTTTTTTTTAAGTGCAAAATACCCCCCCCCCCCCCAAAAAAAAAAATAAATAAATAAATAAATAAATAAATAAAATGATGACATGGAATTGTAATTTAACAATTTAATTTATTAAATGCCAGGTAATAATTACTAGAAAGAAATAACAAGTAGCAAGTGTCAATAATTAAAACGCATTTCTCAAAATAAATCAAGAGCAGGAATTTATCTTACTTTAATGTTTAAAAACTCTGTAAAGTCTGTTGTTCTCTTTTCACAACAAGACCATTTTTTATAGGCATCATGAAAAACAGGAAACCCAGGATGGTGTAGGCAAGACTCTAGTTGGGAGGAAATAAATCAGAAAAGAATTAAGGCTACGTCTGTTTTAACAAAGACAAGAATAAATAAAATTTTCATTGAATACATATTTTTAGTGCAATAAAAATAATTAGTACAATTCCTAGTCTTAGACAATTTTTAAAGGTTACCTTAAAGAAAGACCAGTGACAGTGATGCACCATGCCCCTTTTTTGGAAACAAAAAGTGCACATTATCTTTTTTTTTTTTTTTTTTTTTCTTAATCAACTTTTGACAGTGTAGTTTTCCAAAATATTTTGCTTTGTATATTTGAAATAGTTTTAAAAAACAAAAACCTGCAACTATTCAAAAAATAATATAGGTGCTTTTCCATATAATGTTGGCCATTTTCCGTGAAAAAAGCTATAATCAAACTAACTATAGAATTTAATCCCAAAGATGCATGAATGTGATGTTTCATCTAAAGACGTCAGATGAGTTACACTCATTTCTAATCATCAAGTGATTTTTAAATATCTATATCTTTAATGATGTTTATTGATTTATTAATTAATTTGTAAATTAAAATAAATTACATCTGTAAGTGATTATGTTTAATACTATACAGAAGATCCCTAAAATCAATACACAATTTATAAAAGTAAACAATGAAACATTCATCTCAGATATAGGGATAAAATTTGACTTTTTTAGTTTTATATCAACTTTATAAATATTTTAATTTGTAAGTTTTGTTACTATTACTAAATTCATGTTTTTTTTCATGAAGGAAGAATAAATTTATTTCTGAAAAAGTTCAAGATATTGCATATATCACTGGTAATCTCAAAATTCATATCAAACATATTTCTGTATTAATCAAGCTCTTTTTGGTTAAGTCTAACTAAACATGAAATAAAACTTTCTTGTTTTATGATTTTGAAGTGATTTAGTAATGTACCTTTATGAGGCAAATTTCATTAAATAATTTTGGAAAAATACATTTCATCTTTATAAGGAATATTTAATCATACATTATTGATTATTAACTTTGACCTTTGCTTTTAAATTTTGAATCATTTTAAAACTTATCTAGATCAAGGATTCTCAAATTATTACCAGTACTAGTACGCGAAAGTCCAACATTAGTATGTGAAATAAAACAAAAAATGCGGCTTATGAAATGAAAAAATGATTCCCCCCCCCCCCCTCCTCCTTCGTTATTCCCCAGTTCATCAACCCTGTTATCTGTTTATCTGTTAAACTTAAGAACACAGGAATATAATGATTTGTTGAGAATTATATATGTCAGGCAGTTAAATATTACCAAAAATCCTAATTTAAAAATTATTTTCAATTTTTAAGTTTCACTTAAAAAGAAAATGGCCTGTCGCAGCTTCTAAAACATGTTATTCTAGATATAAAAAAAGATATGCCTCTACCTTTCAAGATTTATGAGAAAAATATATATAAAGTTAATAAATTTAACATGTGGAGATATGATTTTCTCGATTGTTTATTAATATGATTGTTTATTAATATTTTCAGAATTATGTTTTATTACACAGTCAAGACAATTTTTTCTTTAAAGCAGTGCATGTAAGATAAAAAGTACAGCTCCTGTTATAAAATCTGACAAAAAAAAAAAAAAAAAAATCATAACATTAAACAAAACACACTTAATTTTAAAAACATATAAATACATGCATACCTGGTGTATTTTGACAAGGATCGAATTGTTGTCCACAGGAACGATTATAACATTGTAACTTTGTCTCAGATGTCATATTTGAGCACCCTTATGTCCAGAATTATACACTAAGATAAGTTAAAATGGTTCTGAAAAAGAAAAAATAAATGAATGTTATACAGAAAATACTATTTGGATAGATTTTAATAAATAAAATTGTTATATTAGTAGTAATAAAAAAAACATTTTTTTAATGATACAAAATATTAAACATTACAAATATATTAGGACATGAGTTTCAAAACTCGCATTATAAAAAATATCTCTATCGGCTCAGTCTACGAATAGATTTAGAAGTTAAGTGCTAATTTTACAAACTTTTACTTTACTCAGAATCTCTTCTGGAAATCCATCACTCAACAGCTAGAAATTTTTTTATAAATCTTTAATCAACATTTAAAAAGATTGCAAAAATCATCAATTGGTCATGAAAAAAAAACTTGTGCAATTCGTCAATCTCAATGATTGATTATCATAAAGAACAAATTGTGGAAAAACATACAAAATTCGATGAATAGTTATGGGAAAAAAGTCATTGATTTTCACCAGTCAGTTGTAAGAAAAATTCGAAAAATTTTGGGATCCATAGTTGAAAAATCACAAAATTAGTCAGTGAATTGTCTGAAGAAACTGAGAAATTTGTCCATCAGTATTGAGAGAAAACTTGTGATTTTCTCCAATCAATTTCAAGAAAAAACTAAAAATTTGCCTATTTGTTCAATATGAAAAATATTGCGCAAGTTCAATATCAATCAAAGCTTCAAAGAAAATGCAAAATTCATCAGTGAATCATTGGTAAAAAAATCTGAAATTCATCAGTCAGTCATGAAAAAGACAAAAGATTTGGCCAATCGATTGCAAAAAAGTGACTAAAGATTTCCAAGTGACAGAAAGAAAACATCACAAAATTCACTTATCAGTGAAAGATAAAATGTGAAATTGGTCAATAAGTTGCAATGTGATTTTTATGATTTGTTCATGAAAAAGCAATAAAATTTTCCATACAGTAGAAAGGAAATATCGCAGAATTCACCAATTGGTTGCTTGTAAAAGTATGCAAAATTTGTCAATTAATAAGAAATAAAAAAAAAAAAAACACACACACACAATTTTCTCAAATCAAGCAAAAGAAACTGTTGCAAATATGCTTATCGATATAAGGAAAAATTTTCTAAAATTTCCCTATTGGTATTCCCTATTCCATAAGGAACAAGCACATAATTCGTCAGTGGAACATCAGAAATTTATCAATCAGTTAAGAAAGAAAGACAATAAAGATTGCTAATCAGTAGAAAGTAAATAAATATTGTAAAATTGGCTTATCAGTGGCAGCTAAACATATTGCAAAATCCTTTAGTAGACCATTTAAAAAAATCAAAATCATAAAAAAGAGAAATTTTTTTAAAATAGGTTAGAAAATATAATGAAATTTGTCACATGTAAAAAAATATCTCAAAAAATGTCAAAAAAATCATGGAATTCTTCGATCAGTTGTGAAAGAAATCCACAATTGTTTCTAATCTATCACAGGAAGAAGCTGGAACACTTGTCTATTAGTCACTGTCATTAATAAAAAAAAAAAAACATGAAATGAAGAAAATGCCGAATTGCAAAATTCGCCTATCGTCTGTAGTCAAAAAACCTAAAATTTGTCAGTGAACTGAGGAAAATCTTAACTTTCAAATCAAGCGAAGAAAAAATTGAATGATTAGGGTCAAAGTTAAAGAAGTTTACCATTTGACAGAGGGGAAAATCTGAAATATTGCAAAAATTATCAATTGATTGTTTAAAAAGAATTCATCATTTGATCAAAGTAAAATCTCAAAATTTGCCAATAATTTCTTTCATAATTGTCAGCATTTTACAAAATGTCTTTAAGACGTTTTGTAAAATGCTTTTTAGAAATGCAAAATTGCATTTCTAAAAAAGATGCAATTGCACTTTTTCACATAAAAAAAATCTCCCTGTATCTTTTCTTTTTCATTTTCTGCAAAAGATTTTTGATCAGCTTAACTATCTTGCAGAACATTGCAAAGTATCCTGCTTCGGGGGCTCTAAATTCTAAATATCACCCCTAGAATACATGCTATAGCCTTATTTGAGGAACAGAGGGTATATGGGGCTTCTTTATAAAATCCAGAAGGTATAAGACATGGGGTAGTAGATGGAGGGGAGTGTAGTGAAGGGCATACAGAAGTATCTACTTTGTCAGACAGTGGGGAGCAAATAAGCAAATTAAAGGCTGGAAACTGGAAACAATGAAAAATACAGTAAAATCCAGGTTATTTGAAAAGCATGAGCCCAAAGCATTTTCATTAAAACAGGGTTCCATGTGATTTTTTGGATGCTGGGGTTCCATAGGAATTTTCGAATAACCAGGAAGCTTATGGCGAAAACTTGTTGCGTGAAAAGATGCGATAGTAATTTAGAACATCAGTGCAATAAAAATGTTGTGGTAATGTATTACAGATTATGGTAGATGTGTGACAGGATTACTCTCAGTGAAGCTTTTAAGATCTTAGATGTGGCACTTTGATATACTGAAATAAGATGTAACAGCATCAGATATGCTGTTATGTAAAAGGTGACATGATAAATCAACATTAAAACAATGCAAAGAGGGAAAAAAAACAAAAAAAAAACATTTTGTAAAATAATGAATTATTATTGCATGTGTATACATAATAAAGTGCTTTAAATTTCACACTGTTTCTATCAGCACCAAAGTTCTGATTTTTACTTATTTTTCTTCTAATTTTTAAAACTTATATAAGTATTAAAACAAAAGTCAAAGTATTAAAAATGATTTAGAAATGTTTTGATCTAAAAGTTACAGATAAAATAGTACTCCTAAATCAAAATATGTTGAAAGGTGTCATTTGATTTGGTAAAAATATCTCTGACAGTAAAATTTTTCACATTTAATAAAAAGGTGTTTCGGATAAACTGATTTTCGGATAAATGGGGTTCTACTGTAATACAAGTAATACAGTAGTTCAGTTATTCACAGGCTATTGGATAAATAAACAGGAACTAATAAACATAATGTAATTTTACTTTTAAATCAAGTGTAAATAATGTAATTATATCATCTAGCAAAGATTATGATATTGAAACCAGAGTTCACCCTAGATGGCTTCTGAAGGATGCTGGGCTATTGTTTGCCCTTTGGTTTACAAAATTAAAATCGCACCGTCCTTGCACCTTAGTAAAAAGAGCCTTTTAATCCTTTTTGAATACAAAAATTATGTGCAGAGTAAAAACTGACCCAATATTGTCTTGAAAAGAATGCCCTGACTTATAACAATAAAAAGTGGTTTTAAAAAAGAAAAAGTGTCCATAAGAATAAAGAAAACACCCTTAAGAATTACAAAATTCCCTTTCCTCACCAGCAGCACCTTGTCATTTTTAAAATCTGGGGGGAAACTCTGTTAAAACTAGTTATTTAGTATTACAATGAACATTTTAAAAAATTTCTTGACTGTCTATCAACATTTAGAAACACAAAAATAGTCAACAGAATAAAAAAAAATACTCTGAAAGTTTTGAGCTGAATTTTAAACTTCAATGGAATTATAATTTTCTACACTGATTTCCATTTCAACGTATACAGCAAATTTTATAAATAAAATTCATATTTCAAGCTAAAGTTGAAATTAAAATTTACACTTTACCCGATGAAAATACAATTCTCAGATTTCAAACAATCATACACGTTATTAATTTTAAAGATAAAACTACAATAGTTTCATGTATAATTAAAATTAGTTTTGGATATAAAATGATATAATAGTTTGTAGAGCAAGAAAGAAAATAATTTTATAAAATTACGCAATTAGTATTGCATTGATCAAGTTTTTGAATGAAAATTATTGAATATTAAATTAGTTTTAATATTATTCGAAAAAAAAAATAGATCGGAAAACACAACTCACTTTTTACAATGACAAGTAGACAGGAAAATCTACCAAACAAAAAGTAGTGGAATAAAATAACACACTTCTTTTAAAAATAAAACACCCGGCCTTCAATGTTTTGATGTTCGACGAAACAGGATCCAATTTCAATCTGGAAATTTCTTGATTTATCTGTTTATGCTCTAAAAGCGGCAACAAGACGGCAAAACTAAAAAAAATTCTATTTTACCAAGATATTTTTATTTCACATCCATAGAGTTCATAAAGGTGAGATCCAGGTTCTTTGTCAGTGAAACAAGATTAACCAATCAGAAGCCTGTATTTTGGCGAACTTTTCGGTTTTAAAGTAAACAAAGAAGATTAGTCATTCACTTGTAATGAAAAATCTAGCTGGATCACGGCCAATATGTGGTATCCATTTTTTTTCTTTCTAAATCTCACAGCAACAAAATTTCATTAGAAGAGGATTTAAGAAGAAAAGAGAGCGCTGTTAGCCAAACAAGATTGACCAATCACAAGCCTGTATTTACACAAACAGTGAAAATTTCATAAAATGCAAGCTTCTAATTGGTCGATCTCATTTCGCTAAACAGGGCAAAAAAAAGTCTGGATCCAGGCCTCTACAAAGATTCTCGAGGAGAATCATCAGAAGCAAGATACTTTGCTTTTATACTTCTTTCATTATACCGTCTACTTTGTTTACGTAGGTCGCTCAGTGTTGAATTCAGAAACTTTTCTCGGGTAGGGATATTTATGGCTCTGTGGGAGGGGGGAATTGCTCATTTTGATTACTGAAAACACTAATTTTCCGGGGGGATATTTCAATGTTCCGGGGAGGATGTCCCTCAGGGCTACCTCCTGAATTCAACACGGGGTCGCATGCTCAGACCAAAGACGTTTAACATGTTTGTATCTTAACCATCTTTGGTTCATTTTTGTCTAAACTATGGCAAATATACATTCCAGAGCTAAGTGATAGTCTCCTGTACGAATTCGATCACTACCAACAGCATATAAGGCCAGTTCATGACGAATGTCACACGGAGTACGCATCGTTTTTGTGCCAAATGCCGTGTAAAGACGATCCACTTCGAGTAACGTTATATAAAGTCATTGCCGTATGTCGTTACACTGTTAAAAATCTGTTGCATTTTGTTGCAACGCACTCCCCTGCTTGTATAGAAAACGGTTACTTGGCCGTGAAATGGAGCTTTCTCATTGGTTGGAATAGAGATATTATATACAAGCGGTGGAGTGCGTTGCAACAAAATGCAGCAGATTTTTAATAGTGTAGTCGCGATTTGATGTGAATGAGACTAGCCTCTACACTGTTAAAAATTTGAAACTTTTGCTGCATCGTCACTCCACCTCTTTGATAGAAAAATATTACTTCACTGTATTATGGAGTATTCTCATTGGTCAAAATAGAGATATTCTATAAAAGCGGTGGAGTGACGATGTAGCAAAAGTTTTAAATTTTTAACAGTGTGTGGATGCAGCGTCATATGGAATGTAAAATTTTATTTCTTGAGAAGATTTTCAATAAAAGCAAATCGCCAAGCACGTTTAGCCTGGCATTATCGTCATTTAACGTGTCTCACAAGATTAATCGAACTTGTCAAGGTCAGGGAATATAGTTATGTGAGATTCAAGATAGTTGAAAGAATTCTGTATAAAAGTTAATCACCAAGCATCTTGACGAGTCTGTCATTGTTGCCAAGCTATTCCATGTTAACTTATTTCATTCATACAATTTAAACTGTCCAGGCTTGTATCGCCATGTTCTTGAAAAGAAAATGTTCAGTTTTGCCATAGTATGGACAAAAAGTCTGTTTAAGTACAGTCTTATTTTGCGCATGTTGCCTCTCATATAAAAGCTCCCTAAATAAGAAAAAATAATAAAAATTAGCTCAGCTATCAGTGTTGAATTCAAACACTTTTCTCCGGGCGGGACTTCAGTGGCTCTGGGGGGGGGGGGTGCGTTGTAAAGTTCCGGGAGGGGGGGAATTGCACTTTTTGGCCACCGAAAACGCAAAATTTCAAATTTTCTGGGGGACATTTCATTGCTCCTGGAGGGAAAGCCCCCCACCGGGCCACCCCCTGAATTCAACACTGTTAGCTATAATACGCTTCTGTTCAGTTGCGTAGCTACCACGGAAGAAAGAGAAAGATCAGGATACAATATGCCGGTCTGTATTGCTCAAATTTAAATGCCCGCATTCGGCCTAAACAAAACAAGCACACGGAGTAGCGACCGAATTCTTTGCTAGCATCAGTAGATTTATTCTCTAAACGAAAATGACTTGCTAATATTTAAGCATTCTAAAGTGGAATTTCATTATATTATGAATAAAAACTTTTAGAATTTTTTCTTTTTTTTTTCGAAAGCACATGGTTGGGTTTGGGCCCAACGTAGTACATTTTCGGTTTATGATTTTGGTACCACAACCAGCCACCATACTTCGTCTCCATTCTTTCTTTTTACTCTATGGTAGCTGCGTTGGCTGACACCCAGCACGAATTTAAACGGTGTCTTGCACCGTGTTCTAAAGAACATAAAATTGTTAATAATATGCATGTACTTTTTGGAAATGATGCAGCCACTTTTCCTTAGAAAGTGCTCCCCGAAGGCATCCATCCCTCTTAATTAAAAAAAAAAAAAAAAGCATTTCCTGAAATAAATACTGCCCCCCCCCCCCCCCACCTTTTTATATTAATATCTGTGATTTATGCAAAATAATTTTTTTTAGTGGATTTTTAGGGGGATTATAATCTGAGATATCAT
Source organism: Maratus speculifer (assembly GCA_964019185.1). NCBI lineage: Eukaryota > Metazoa > Arthropoda > Arachnida > Araneae > Salticidae > Maratus > Maratus speculifer. Next base: position 23,262,787 of record OZ025289.1, on the reverse strand, counting down.
TCAATGTCTAGGTACAATTACACACAAACATATATCTTGAATAAGTTATTATAAATAAAATTTAAAATTTTTTCGGAAACTTTTAACAACTTTATATTAATAACTAAGCAATTAAAAAAAAATACTCTATACCTTAAAAATTACTCTATACCTTAGTCAATATATTTGAAAATATCCATCAAAAAATGTATAAATGAAATGAAGACATTATTTGTATCATATAATCAAATATTTCAACATTAGAATACAATGGAATAAAATGCGATTTAAGATTCAAACATTTAAATAAAAAAACATGAAAATTCAACATGTGAAAGATGCTTTACTTTATGTTTAATGTTTTAATTAGTGGGTCCATGATAAAACCATTAGGAGTCCCAGAATTTTTAGACCACATTTGTTTATATTGTACTTTTCCTTTTAAAAATAATTCTAAATGAAAAAACTGTCAAAAAGTTCTCTTCCCATTATTAAGTTCGCTAAATTGAACTCTTGAATCATACTTCCTCTTTTACAACCACACTCTCTTAATGGTTGAATATTGCAAATTAATGGAAGCATATTTATAACTTATTTATAACCTAATTTATAACCTAAAGTATATGCTTTCCTGTAATCCACTGGTACAATCATAGACTACTATATATTATGTTGTCTATGAGTGCAATCTCTTTCAAAAGGGATAAAGTAAAATAAAAGGGCAAAAGAACATGAGAATAGCAAAGAAAATGATCATACTATTCCTCTGTCTTCTCACATAAAAAACCACAGTGGTGACTCATCATAAAGTCCACATAATTCATTGAAGTGCTCATATGTAGAAGAAAATTCTTTTTTAAAAGTTTTTGTTATCACTTATTGGATAGGTAGGAAATATTTCAGATTCTACAAGAAATGAAAATTAACTTTGTTGCACAGTGCACTAGAAATGTCATTTTATATCGAATTCTATTCCTATATATATATATATATATATATATCCCTATAAAGATCATATATGTTATTCCTGAGAGAATGACTCCCAGTCAGTTTTCCTGATATTTTTAGCATTTTACAAAATTCCTTAACTTTTACAGATTGATAGACTTTTCTGATGATGTGTTGTCACCCTGTTAAGACATAATTAAATGCATGAACAGCAATAAAAGGAAAAAGTTTTCTTTTAATTTATTTTTGCAGTCCATATGTAATTAAATAAAGACTAATCATGAATCTTGAAAAAAAAAAAAAAAAAAAAAATCTAAAATTTGATGTTATTAATTTTGGCCCAAAATTAAACTTTCAGGTCTCAAATGAAGGTGGCCACAATTTTACTTAATTGATCTTATATGAGAAAAGATTTTGATGCCTTCTATAGAATGGACCTTATGCACATGATGTCAGACGCCAGAGCTGATGGTATGCTAATCTGTTATTCTAGCCACTGCACCGCCAGAATGCCAGTATGCGCAGGGCACAAACATTGCTAGCAGACGACTTTAGCCTTGATCCATGTTGAATGGATACATTTTAATGGAAAATTTAAAAATTTAGATAATTTTCTTGCAAGCAGAACAATAATTTTGATTTCATATTACAATATATCAATTATATTCTGCTACAGCAAAAAATCCTTTTTAGGTATTTTTACCAAACAAGCATTAATAACTCGCACTCCATAGACTGCTATGCTAAACACCACCAGCAGCCAAATTTTAGCCTCGACCTCAGGCTGCCTGCATAAGGTCAATTAGAAAGGCCAGATTCAACATTATTCTTAGGTCATTAAGTCTTATGTCTTCCCCTTGCAGCAGATAGAATTAGAAAGGGCAGATTCAACATTATTCTCAAGTTATTAACTCTTATGTCTTCTCCTTGCAGCAGGATTTATTTGTAAACTGCACAGCTACGAAACTAACCAGAATTTTTTTTCAATCTGCAAATAGAGCTTAGTCAGTTTGCTCCCACATAAAATAACTGAATGCAGAGTGGATTTACCAGGACAAACTGATTTATAAAAAAAAAAAAAAAAAAACTTATTTAAGATATCTACATAACATATATTTTACCCTTAATTATTTTTCATAAATTTCTCTTTCAAATTAACCTATTAAAATCACTTTTTAAATCTAAATCAATTACTTTCTGACACATTGATAATGACATGTTATTTGTAAAAGCATAAAATTGACAGGTCTTATTTGAATGTCAAGAAATACAACAGTATTTTGTATTTTTTTGTATTAACGAAAGATATGTTAAAAAATGCTGTTAATATTAATATTTTAAGTTGATTTTCTAGACATGACAAAGGACATTTAATATTATTATGGAGCAATAGGTTAGAATTAAACATGGATCAGCTTTAAGAAAAAGATTCTAATCAATTCTTTGGACTTTAATGGTAATATAATTGATTCCTTCAAATCTGCACAGCTTGGGACCAGAGATTGTGTGGATTTTAGAATTTTATAGATTTCTGGTCACTGCTTTATTTACATTTTTTAAACAGTAATTTGAGTTTAACAAAGCAATTAAAATTATAATGAATGTTTGCAATACAGTAAAATGTTAAGATAATTAAGTAAAGTAAAACTTAAATGATAAAAAGTGCGATAATTCAAAATGAACAGTAAAGACAAGATATATTCTCCTTGAATTATTGAATAAAACTTGCCTCATAAAGGTGTCCTATTAATTCATATCAAAGATCATAAAATAAGGAAAGTTTTATTTGGGGTTTATCCAGCTTAATAACCAAAAAAGGTTGATTAATACATATATTTGGTAAAAAGATTGCGATTACCAGTGATATTAGCAATATCTTGATATTTTTCAGAAATAAATTTATACTTTATTCAAGAAAAACCATGAGTTCAGCCATTTTATCAAAAATTACCTATTGAAGTACATACAGAATAATATAAAACTAAAAAATTCTGTAATTTTATCCTTACATCTGAATTGAATGTTTCATTATTTAGAATGTGATGATGTGTGGATTTTAAGGAGTTTACTGTATCAGAAAGTTTTATTCAACAAGAGACTACTTTCATAATAGCTTCTTTGAAATGATGATCTCAAATTTCCACCAAAGCAATTTCATTAACTATGGGCTTGGGAATACTGAGAAAAGATTTAATTAAAAGTTATGATCTGTGATAATATTTTTAAAAACATGGATTTAAGGATATAATGCAGGAAAAAGATTTTTTAAACAAATCTCTTCTTATTGTTTTCATAGAGAATGGCAGAGTAATAAATAAAGTCTGAAAACAAAAGAAAAATATAACTTTTGATTTTTATAGTTATAAAAAAAATCTAGATGAGTATTGAAAGACATAGATATGATTGTTGGTTTGATGCAATTATCTTCATACAGTTAGTGATCTTCTTTCTACAAGTTGTATGTTTATCTACAATAATTCGGAAACTATCTTACTTTCTGAAAATCTACAAGACAATATTATATTTTGGAAAGTTCATTTATATTTTTACTGAAACCCATAGTATAAAAAACTGTTACTATTTATTAATTTTAATTTATATTTGTTAATTTTTATTCTCGTAACTTTTTCTGGCACAGTGGTCCCACTCCAGGCACACCTAATTTTAATTCTAAACTTGCAAACAGCACCAAGAATATTTTAATAAAATTTTGCTTTAACAAAGAAAGTTTAAATTAAGAAGTAGTTAATTTCTATAAAAGTCTTTTGTGAATTACGGTATAGGTGAATGATTTTTCATTTTACTAACAGATTTTGCCTGCAACAAAAAGTATTAAAACATTTCACAGTCAACATCGATGTTTTATAATACTATAATTACAAGAACAATATTTTTGTTTTACCTAAACATGAAAAACATTATACATTTTTTTCTTACAACTATCATGATTTTGAATAATTTTGTTCTACAAAGTCCTCTCAGAACAGATATATTCATTATAAATATTATAGATCAATGGTTAATTACAACTGTTTCATTGTAACTATTCTAAACATAAAACTGTGAAGTCATTAGATAAAAAATCATAAATAATTTTAATGCTTGACAGTATACATCCTCAAATTTACGGTTTAAAGAAACATTTTCTTCGTTTCAACACACCCAGTTTTAAAAGGAGTTTTGTTCCGATTTGAGACTGGATTCATTTGATTTTAGATTAGGAAATTATGTTAAGTTTACTTTTTGGCTCTCAACAAATTTTTAAGTAAATTAGTGATATCAATTTCTGAGCTCTTACTATTTATATGAATTGTCTTATTTAAATAAACTTTTAAAATGTTCTACATATATTCAATTACTTTATTATTTGTTAATTAAATAAAATGAGGCAAATATTCAGTGTATACAAACAACCTTTTTTCAAGTTTAAAATTTTGAGCGAAATTACAAGCATTATATAGGATGTTCCAAAAAGAACGATAATGGGAATTTAAATAATTCATATGTGAATAAGACAGGGTTGATGAAAACTGCCAAGAACAACACTGGAATCTATTAGCACCTAAATTTAGAATAGTACCAAGAAATGTGCATGTGTTTGTAGATCATCCCTCCCTACACACATGCACACACACATACACACAAAAGAATATTGTTACACTAACAAAAGTTTATTTTTCCAGAAAAGAATTGTTCAAAGCAAAAAAAATATATTGTATGTGTAGTATGAGTATGAATGTAGGAATCGAATAACCAAATGCTGCATTGATTTTGTAATGAACACACAATAACCTAGTGTGCTGAAAAAAGCTTTTTTAAACATGATTAAACATGTAGATACAAATATAGATGCCAGAGGTGGCTAGTTTTAACATTTAGTATAGTTTAAAACAAAAATACATTTTTGGATTTTTTTTTTAATTAACTTGTTTTTGGGGATATTATGACAATTTGGTATGGTTATATACATAGCTAATGAAATCCTTTACACCAATATCATAATTAAAAGTTAAATTTATATTTAAAAAAAGTCATAAGACTGGCTGCTAGGATGTAGGGATGATTTTCAGGATTATTTTTTTTTCTAAAAAAAAAAAAAAAAAAAAAAAAAAAAAAAAAAAAAAAAATTCAGATCATTATTTTAAGGCTAATGAAATCCTTTACACCAATATCATAATTAAAAGTTAAATTTATATTTAAAAAAAGTCATAAGACTGGCTGCTAGGATGTAGGGATGATTTTCAGGATTATTTTTTTTTCTAAAAAAAAAAAAAAAAAAAAAAAAAAATTCAGATCATTATTTTAAGAAAAATTAATTAATTAATACTCATTTAAAAAAAAAATAAAATAAAATAAAATAAATAATTTTAATCTTCCATAATTTCATTAATATATCCCATAAATCCAGTATTTTCATTTGATACATCGCAGCTTCCCTATTTGAATAATAGCAATATGTCAAAAAAAAAAAAAAAAAATTTCTAAATTATTTTATTATTATTTATTCATTCTTAAAATTATATTATTCAGTTTTAATTTTAAATATAGATCATTTTCATATAATCGAAAGGTCTTTTAATAGTATAATTCGTGATTTATGCGATCTCAAAATTTAAGATAATCTCCGTATTTTTTATGTGACGATAGCTAATTTTTCCGTTTTGAGCATCGCCATTTTCTTTCCTGATACTTCATAGATGCTGGACATGAGTCATCGGGGATTAGAATGTTCTACGACATTCCAGAACAAATTTCCCGCCGAAATATCAGCGTCCAGCCCTTGATGACGCATGTTTCTTCTAGATCATTCCTAGCGGCGTCGAGTGATGCAAGACCCTGATTGGCTGAGCGCACGCGCTCTCCCACGAGAGGGAGGAAGTTTCTCTGATTTATGGGACACTGAGAGAGAGACCAGCGTGAGCGAAGGTTGTCCGAGGCCCGGCGCTGCCCTCTCGAGGGTTAGCGTCGGGACAGAAGAGTCTCTTTTTTTAAAGATTATTGTTAAAACAACCGATTTGCAGAGATTCCCTTTTAGAAGAATTTTTTTTTTGATGTAAGTCCGGCCTCTCTCAGGATACAATCTACTCTCATAATCAATGTATTTAAAATTTCCAGAGATTTGATCTTGAGCTCATCGATAACATATCGTCACTGTAGCGGCCTGAGCAACGATACATTAATCTAGAATTCTGTCTGCGGCTGCAATTTAGCTCCATCGGTGATGTTGTGGACTCCTAGGTCCCCCAGCTAGTTTAAAACTTCCAGAGATTTAATCTTGAGCTCATCGACAACATATCATCTCTGTAGCGGCCTGAGCAACGAGACACTAATCTAGAATTCTGTCTGCGGCTGACACTTAGCTCCATCGGTGATGTTGTGGACTCCTAGGTCCCCCAGCTAGTTTAAAACTTCCAGAGATTTAATCTTGAGCTCATCGACAACGTATCGTCTCTGTAGCGGCCTGAGCAACGAGACACTAATCTAGAATTCTGTCTGCGGCTGACACTTAGCTCCATCGGTGATGTTGTGGACTCCAAGATCGCCCAGCTAGTTAAATTCTTCAGATTTGAACTTTTTGTGTCAAGAACTTTGAGACATACATCAAGAAAAAAAAAAAAAAAAAAGAAAGAGAGAGTAGAGACTGAGAACCTAAATTTATGTAGTATGATCATCTCAACTGTTTTATTGTTTAATATACTTAGTTTATGATGGTGGCCACCTAATCAAGTATGTTTAATATCTTCAAAAATAAAGTTGATTTGTGTATATGTTAAAGCTTTGTGTGTTTCATCCATGGGTGAGTTCTTTTTCATTTTTATTCCTTTTTAGGAGAAGTACTTCAGGATTTATTATAACTTAAAGTAAATTTTTATGATAAGATTTTGTTATTCTTTTTCACTTTTCCCAAGTGATTGTTTGACAACGCAATGTCGCACTTACGTTCTCGTGCTGCTAGTTGTATTTGAGGAGTTGTTTACCGGTAATATTATTTTTTTGGGCCAGCTTGTTCGTTCCCACAAGTTCTGGCTGCCAAATATTGCTGGGTTAGCGATTCCCCAAATACAACATATAGCACTGGCATACTTTTTTTTTTTTTTCAAGACCTTTTAAAATATCTTATTTCTGTATTTTTCATAGATTTTTTTTTTTTTTTCAAAGAAAGTCATACATCATTATTTATATATGAAATTAAAGGAATGATAAAAAAAAAAAAAAAAAAACCCTTTTTCATCAAAAATGGTAAGCAAATTTAGTATAAGACAAATTTATCCACTTCTTTTATCTAGTCTGACAATGCCCTAATTTTTAGATGTAAAATGTAGACTTCTTCTCCCTTTTCAAAAGGGAAGAAGATGATATGAATAAAATTGGAATGCATATTTTTCATATGAAATTCACACAAGTGACAAAACATTTCTATTTCTTTTGATATTCTTTCTTTAAATTATCTGCACAACTTAGTTGGTCTTCCAGTAGTTTCTTTTTTATATTTTACTTGTTATCACTTAGGTTAGGACTTTAAACCACCAGTTTTTGCAATTTAATATTGCTATCAATTAGAGAGACTGTTAGTAATTTAAAAATTAAAACAAGATGGAAACTGCTATAATATCTCATTAGCATAATAAATCAAATATCTGTGCAAGAGAAGCAATATTTGCAGGAATAAAAGAAAGGTTATGTCAGAAATAATAAAAAATAGATGATGAAAGCATAACATACAACTTTATTTTTTTCTATCAATCTCAGTATATAATTAAAAGCAGCTGAAATATTGACAAAATAATAATAAATTAACAAAATAACAGTTTCTTGAAAATCATTTATTCCAAGAAATATTTACAATCTTAAACTCTAAAAATAAAACATTTCAAATTTTTTTTTTTTTTTTACAGATTCTTACATATCTAATTTCACCCATTCAGCTAAAGGCTCCACTGTCATACCAAGCAAAACAAAAGATGTCGATTGCACAAAATAGTTCTTGTGGAAGTCCTTGCTTTACAGAAGAATTCAACACGCACTGATACAGCTCCCAGAGAATAAAAAACATTTAAAAAATTGTAGTTTCCTGTATATATGTTACATGAATCTTTATAAAACTGATAAACAGGAAATATCACAATTCAAGGCCCCGAATAATTTATTAAATTGCATCCAAGTTCAGCGAAGTAGAGGACTAGACACAGGATGCAGAAAAGGACAGTTTGAAGGGAAATTATCGTTTCCCACAAAGAGACTGGCTTGAAGAACATAACACCATTAAGTTGCTAACACACAGAAAAATACAGGCATGAAAGTTGCAGCTCAAAGGAAAAGTTGAACTACATTAACAGATTCAAAGTAATTTCTAAAAATGTTAACCAAAAACTTATTTCTTGTTATTCTTTAAGATCGAAAGATTCAAGTTTACATATGTGGACTTGAGCTATTATTGAATGAAGCTTTAGGAATCTAATACATGTTGCAGGATTAACCTTTTTTCTTCAGAGTATATAAAAGAAATTGTGTATTTGTTCATACTTGTCAAGGATAGACACAAAAATAACTGTTTCCCAAATATTTTACTACAAATGAGTTTTATCACTAATTTTAAATTTTATTTTCATTTGGAAATGCTTAATGTAGTCCCTACTATATACATGATACAAAGTTATTGCAAAAATGCACATGAACAATATGAACATGCCAAATAAAACTGATAAAACATTATGATAAGTAACAGAATTAAAATTTTTCATTTGTATTTCCATTTTGTGCTTTTTAAATAATTATTAATTATTTTGTTACTCATGCTAAAATTAAGTGTACATTATTTTGATTATTGCTAAACTTATATAATATGTAAAAAATACCTTAAGCATACTTCAAAGAAAATTTGAAAGCATATAACTTATGCAGTATTGTAAATTATGTACTCCAGCCGACTTTTTTTCCTTAGTTTTTTTTTGTTCTTGACTTCTCAGTTTTGGAACAATCTCAGAAACAGAAAAGACAAAATTTTCAAAAAATTACTTTCGGTAAAAATATTGAAAACTTTCATGCCTGAAAATAACATATAAAGTTTAAATACCATTAAAAACCACAATAATTTTAGATTTATTTTTAAAAACTAGAAATTAATTATTTACTATTTAAAACCTTTATAAACTTGCAAAATTTTAAAGTAATTTAGGAAACCAGTTTTTAAACTTTGTTTTTCCTTTTTTCATACATACATGTAATAAATATTAATTCCATTTTTTATTCTTTCAGATGTTTGATAATTCCAAAAAAGTTTCATTTTCCCATTTATGAAACAAAACAGTTTATTAAAAAAGCTTAAAATTATAATATATTCATTTCAAGAAATAAATATGCATAAAAAAAAGAATTGGGGCTATTCTATGTCAATTGAACTATACTTTATTTTTTTTATCATCAGTTTTAGTATAACTTGCAGCATTATTTAAAACTATTTAAAGAAGTAAAAGAAAGAAACATAATTGTTTTTAATATTACTTTCATAATTATTTTAAACACTTCAGAAAAAAAAAAAAAAAAAAAAAAAAAAAAAATTAAAAAAGGTGATACTGGCATTAAACTAGCAGGTTCTAACAGATCAACCAAAGTTGTTAATATTGTTTTTATCACATAAAAATGTATTTTTCCCCCTTACTTATTCATATGCAAATTTGTCCAATTTTTAAAATGAGCTTTACTAAAATTAGTGATGGCCAATGTATGTAAATATAGTATTCAAATAAAAGATAAATATAAATAAATATATATATGTACATATATATAATAGCTTTCAATTTGAAATAGAATGCCTTTTAAATTAAATAAATAGCAGCACAAAAGAATGTCATTTTCAATAGAGTACCAATAAGTCTAACTGTAGAGAGAAAAAATTCTTCTAAATCCACCATGATACAGTGATGAGTTGTGCCCAAGTTTTTTTCAGCTAAGTAGTTCAATGCAAATTGCAACACTATTATTACTTTTTTTTTTCTTTTAAGGCAAATTTACAAACTTATTTCTAAATAAATTATTAAACAGGGATTATCTTATCATGAAGAGAAACATGATTAAAATATGCACTATTCAAATAATAAGCTAAAAAAATATTCTATGTATGCTAGCACTAATTATTCATAAGGTACCTGAATACATAAATGCTTATTTAACATAAATTACTAAACTTTCTCTTCTTATCTCATTTGTAAAATTAGTAAAATAACCTAGATAATTTCAGTCAAAACTAAGACACCAGAACAAATAATGAAAAAAGGTAAGATTCAGACAGATAAATTGAAGTCTAATCTAAAAATAAGGTGAAAGAGCTAGTTGTTGATCAGTTAATATTATATCATATCTGATAGTTTTATTACATTAAATTTTTAACAAATCACATCAATTGTAAATTTCCAAACGGGTTGAAGGAGGATTCAAACCAGGGATGACTTGGCTGAAACTTTTAATGCACTACCAATAGGCCTAATTCATTCAACTAATCATTAACAATCACAGTATCTCATCTGATATCCGAATTGATTCTGATATCAGACCAGATGCCGTGATCATTAAAGGTAAGCTAAATGTATTCAGATATCAGTTCAGATGCTGCGATTGTTAACGATTACTTGAGTGAATTCGTCCTCCAGATTTGTCCACAATTGTTCAGTGGTAGAGCACTGGAGGCTTCAGTCAAGACATTTTTGGTTTGAGTTTTGGCCCAGAATTTTTTCACCTATTTGGAAAACCTATTTAATAAATTTGTACACATTGTTTTTTATCATTTCCTTCATAGTAGTTATATGTAACTAGAAACATATTGTAAACTTCTGTATCATGGTTAGTTAACATGCTGAATACCATGTCAGTCACTGGTGACTCACAGTCTAAAATATGATATAAAACTGAATATATTGTTTTAAGTAATTACTGAAAAAAATAAGAATTTGCTTAACTTTTACCGATGGCAGTATTATATTTTCTTAATTACTTAAAACAATGTAATTCTTTTTAGTTTCATATCATATTTTACACTATCAGTCACTGTGGCACTTAACATGTTAACTAATAACAGTGGGGAATCTGCTATTGAAAACTTTATTTTTTTATAATTAGAACAGAATTACAGTTTTATAACACAGCATAGATGAATATACTACATGCAGTTTTATTTAATTGGAAAAAAAAATCCTTAACTGATTTTATTTAAATAGCAAACAGGGTAATTAAAAAAATTTCCAGAAAATGAAAAATTTAATTGATCAACTACTGATGCAGTTACACTAAATGGTTAATCAAAATTATTTTTTCAGACTCAAATCATGGCACAAAAAGTTAAGAGAAAAAAAAAAATAACTGTACAAATTAATTTTAAACTTAAATTTTACAAACAAAACAAAAACATGAAGCATTCATTAAGATAACTAACCAAATAAAATTATATTTATAACATCATTACTATATGGCATGACAAAAAAAAATATACTAAATCAAAGCATTTAGATAAAACAATGTAAAATATTTTAATTAAAAAACTGTTCATAATTTACATAATAAAAGAGATACAAAAATTCCAGCTTGTCCATGAAATAAAAATAACAAAACAATGTACTGGCACTTTTTTCGTTAAAACAAATCCTGGAGCAAATTTTAGTAAAAGTGTATGAAATATTTTTTTCTTTTCCATGGTATATTTACAATTTCATGTCAGCAGTGGAATGTAATATTTTTTCCCCTTCTCTCTTTTAAACAATCTGAATAAGGATTACATAATGATGATGATGGATTTTGTTCCAAAGGAATATTCAGTCTGCTAAAGGAACTTTCACAGTTGATAACAGAGGCATAATGTTACACGGTAATAAGTCTACCTGAACAGACTGGACATGGATGAAAACTGTCTAAAACTGGCTTTTCGACTAAATTGGTTGTTTCTATTTCAGTTAAGAGATCCATAATTTTCTTTGCAGTAGCTTTTTTCTTTTCAGATTCCTTAAATGGTGGATTTGTTTCATCAAAATCCTCTTCAGAAGCATCTGCAGCTTCTTCACCTAGTGTTGTAAAAACATAGAGATTTACAGTTGTAAAGGCAAACAAATCAAGTGTAAAAGAAAGTTTTAAAAATACAATTCTGAGTATATCAATCAGCTTAATTTAATATGTTCATTATAAAATAAAAAAAATGTGTCTTTTCTTTTTGAAGATTTCAGCGAAGCCATAACTGGACAGTGAAGCCTGAGGGAGCTTTAATATTTTTTGATGTGAGCAAGTTATGTGCTTTTTTCTCCACTTTAATAAAATAATATAGATAGAAATAGGGAGGAAGTACTATCTATAAGCAACTTGGCAAAAAAACTATAAACTGAAAATAATTAAAATTTACCAAAATTAAAAAAGTTATTACATGAATAATGTTATTTGTATTTTGCAAATATGTGGTTACATCTATTTCAGATTTGAGAATTCAAACAAACAAAAAGTTACTATAGAAACCTTTCATATATTGTTGAAAGATCTGCCTAGTTTTTATCTTAGTACTAAGTACCTTTCAAGCATAGAAAATGCCACTAGTTCTGGCTGCTTGGTATTTGAAATATCTTTATCACATCAAAGTACTATAACTAAAATGTCTCTTTCAATTTCTAGCCTCTATTCTTTATTTTCAAAATTTTAAATTATTTGTAATTGAGAGTTTTAAAATCTTCAAAGCACTAATTATACTATTGTATTAAAAGATCACGAGAGTTAGGGGTTCAAGATAATGCTAGGAGGGGCTCAGCCTATTCTGCCTCTATCTGGTTATGGCCTTAGATTTCAACTCAGCACCAAAGTATGATATCTTATGCTTAATCTCTGGTAATAAGATCCATAGTCAAATGACGTCTTTAAACAAATATGACCTGGCACAAAAGTACTTTTAAAACCTTTAATGAAACTCCCATTTACATTTAAGTTCATTTTAGCCTTGTGTAGTGCATGGGCCAGATTTTGCATACCCAGACCAAACGAAAGCTGTCTTGGCATGGCCCAGTGCAAAAACTAGAAGTTTGGGGATGGATTTTTGTATATGCCAGTCTAAAAACTTCAAAAATATAAATGGTCTAGACCAAACTAGTCCTGGCCCACGCAAAAACAAAATAAGATTTGGCCTAACCCAAATCAATTTACATATATATATATATATATATATATATATATATATATATATATATATATATATATATATATTAAACATACAATTAATATTTTTTATAAAAGATACTGGATACAAAATTATGGAAAAATATTGCAGCATATTTTAAATTACTCAGTGTTTGTTCACATAAAAGAAAATATACCATAGCAACATTAGCAATTAGTTAAGACTCAGACTTTTCATTTAAAGAATCTTTTAAAATATCGATATAGTATTGAAAAACAGAAAAAGAAAATGCAATATCATAATTTTTGAAACTGTATAATAAGAAAGAAACATCATGCATCAAGCACAAATTATGAAGCACTTTCCAGTACTTCCAGTAGCAAAACTTTGCTATTTAAATAAATAAATAAATAAATAAATAAATAAATATATATATATATATATATATATATATTACATATATATATATATTAAGTAAACATTTGATAAGATGCATAACACATGTGAAAACCAGATTTCAACAATTACTGCACATAGCTGGAAAGGTACTCTAATTCTTTAGCTAAATTCTCTATATGATCAGACTTTTATATATTCACACTAGAATTTAGTTTGGTTAGAAAACTCATAACATAAGTGAAAATTAACCTTCAGCAATTTCTACCAATGCACAGAAACATACTTCAATTCATTTGGACAGCTTTTTCTCTTACCCACAGACTTTTTTTTTTATACACACCACATATTAAAATAAAATTTAATTAAAGCAAAAAAACTTAAAATTATTGAAATTAACTATTTATAAGCAGCCAGGTTTTTTGCATAGTCTGTATATGATTTTATTTATATGCTACAAACATTTCTTATTATGCTAAATATAGTTGATTTTGAAAATGTGTCACTCAAATAACATCTTTAAGTAATTCACAAATTTTTTTGTGCAACCCTGTATAAGTTCTATAGAATTTATATACAACCCATAGTGTTAAAAAATTTAGCTAAGCTTAAATGTATAACTATATCTGAAAATGCACTTTTAGCAAATAATTCTAATTGACAAAACTTTGAATGCAGTACTGTATCCAATATCTTTTATGTGGTCATGTAAAAAGATGAAAAATGTGATGCACATCATATTCTATTGCAAGCATGTTTTAGTAAACCTTAATAAGAATTAGTGTGTAAAAAAGTCAATTTTTAGCTCACAGGCTATCATAGCCTGAGAGCTTATGTGCCCGCCCGTTCTGTATGTATGTGCGTATGTGCGTAACGCGATAACTCATGATAAAAATATCCGATCCTCTTAAAATTTTGTATGTAGGTATATCCTGACAAGGCGCTTCCCTGATTAGTTTTTGAAGTTCATTCGATATGTATAAGAGGGGGAACGGGGGGCTCATGTCCCCCGTTAGTTGATATAAATGGGATTTTCATGCAGAATTAAGTTTTCAAAATTTAGATTAGGATCATTCTGATGAGGCGATTCCGTGACTTATTAGGTGTTCATTGAATAAGTATAAATAGGGGGAACAGGGGTTCTAATCCCCCCCCCCACCCGTTAGTTGATATAAGTGGGATTTTCATGCAGAATTAAGTTTTCGTTCAAAATTTAGATTAGGATCATTCTGATGAGGCGATTCCGTGACTGTTATTAGGTGTTCATTAAATAAGTATAAATAGGGGGAACAGGGGTTCTAATGCCCCCCCCCCCCCCGTTAGTTGATATAAATGGGATTTTCATGCAGAATTAAGTTTTCGTTCAAAATTTAGATTAGGATCATTCTGATGAGGCGATTCCGTGACTGTTATTAGGTGTTCATTGAATAAGTATAAATAGGGGGAACAGGGGTTCTAATGCCCCCCCCCCCCCGTTAGTTGATATAAATGGGATTTTCATGCAGAATTAAGTTTTCGTTCAAAATTTAGATTAGGATCATTCTGATGAGGCGATTCCGTGACTGCTATTAGGTGTTCATTGAATAAGTATAAATAGGGGCAACAGGGGTTCTAATGCCTCCCCCCCTCTTAATTTATATAAATAGGTTTTTCAAGCAGAATTTTCAGATTTCGTTCAAATCTCTGAATAGTTTTGGAAGTTTAATGGTTAAGTATAAAAGAAGGGGATAACTCCTTTTAAATTATATCAATGCTAAATGGGTTTTTATTAAGAATTATCTAATTTGCTCTGAATTTTGGATATAGATTTTTTATATGATAAAGCATGTCTTTGATAGTATAGGAGGTTCAATGATTAAGTATAAAAAAAGAGGAAAGGGGAGAGCTGTTTCCCCTTCTTAATTTTTTTTTCGAACGGAATTAACCCTTGAAAATATAAGGCTTTAATGTACAATTAGTATTTGTAGCCTGTGAGCTCAATGCCATCAGTTTTACTGGGCAGTATTCTTTATTTAAAAATTTTAATCAGTTTTTTTTTCTTCCAGTGTTAAAATATTGACTATATACCAAAAGTTTCATGTTTCCAGAACAATTTAACCTCTAATTACTAACATAATCTACATTTTTACACTTTAATTAATAAAATTTATTTATCAGTTAGTAATTACAGAAATTATAAAAATTTTAAATTTAGTAGTTTCATCAGTTAAAGGAATACAATTAAGTTACATTAATATTTTGTAAAAATTATGTAAGACTATATATAAGTATTAGTGATATTAACATTTATCAAAATGATCAGTAACTGCATTTAATATTAAATTGTTAAAACTACTTAAAATCAATAATTATTAAACAAATAATCTTTAATTAGGTATGCAATGTACATTTTCATGCTTTAATTACTGAAGTGATAATTTATAATTCAGTATTCATTTTAGAATGAAAAAAGACAGGATGTTAGCTCAAAAAAGGCCACTGTTTCATAAGAAAATATATTAGTAATGTGTTTAGTAACAATAAGTAGAAAAAGTACATAATTTTTTACTATAATAAATAACAAATCATTAATGTTAAAAAAAAAAATTAGGAATTACAAATTGAAAAATAATGTTAAATAATGTGGTTTAATAACAACCTGGTTTTTTTTTTTTTTTTTTTTTTTTTTTTTTTTTTTTTTTTTTTTTGCAAAGGAATTAAGTTCTATCATTTTTGTAAGGTCTTGGACACTTTTATTAAAAAAAATGTGGTGCTGAGAAATTTTACTTAAGAAGGGTGCATTTTGTTAATTTTAAAAGGGTTCTTAAAAAATGGCTTAGAAGAAAGCTAACAAATATTATTGAAATTTTTTGCTTTGTACTAAGAAAATTTAATGTTAATCACCTAAATCTTAACTTACATGATGCATGTATATGCTAACCAAGATGTCTTGCTGTGCTTAACATTTTTATACCAATTTTTTTTTTTTTTTTTTTTTTTTTTTTTTCTCTTATATATTCTTTTACCAGCTAATGAGTAGTTGTTATTCTTCTATTAATCTTGAATTCCAATATTTGGTATAAACGTATCACAAAAGTAGAATGAGAAAATAAGATTCTGGTTGTTTGTTCTCTTACTTTGCAAAAATTTATTATACTTGCCATGCTTAATGAATAATTTGATTACTTAGAGGAAATTATAACATCACACATTATATTAAATGAAATGTTTGAATGGAACTTTTTTTATGCCTTTACAAACTTACTCTATAAACTCAGGAATTGAGTTTATAGATAATTTTTTAAAGCTTTTTTTTTTCTTTATTTATTCATAAGGCAAAAATTCTAAATTAACTTAGATTTTAATACCTTTATGCCAATTTTAAATATTTAAAAAAAAAATTTATTTTAATCATTGATTAAAAAAATAAATCAGTTGACCTAAATCACAATTTAATTGCTGTTTTAAATCAACTGATTGGTGCTAGGTCTTTTGAGTTAAAAGTAAGCTTCAGTGCCATTAAAATTTTAAAGATGTCAAAACAAGATTTCTTTTTAAAGCTGTTTTGAAATCCAAAAGAGCTACTTTTGAATTTACTTTTATTTGAAAACATATGAAATTAGCAGGTGTTTGAAAATCTTTCAGAAAATACTGTCAAAGTTGAATTTTAAATCGAATTTTCAGATGTGATAATACTGGAAAGGAAAAAATCCTGTTTGCCCCTGATAAGAATCTCTTATAATTCATTGAGTAATACACACACACACACATACACACATATATATATATATACACACTTACATATATATACATACATACATATTATATAGAACCATTAGATAATACTACAAATCAACATCAATTACTGTAAAAACTTGTTAATGCCAAATTATATCATACAGAGGAGTTGTCAGAATTAGAAATAAAATTGGAAATGTGGTATATAGCTCGTTATCAAGGGCAATACTAAATAGCCACATTAATTGTGATTAATTTCTGAATGGAAATCAGGATAGACCTAAAAGTAATTTCCATATTGCTCAATTAATCGCAAATGAGAACTCATTTCAAAGAAAAATATTAGAAAAATAATAAGACCATAATAGAATTATCAATCTAATAATTGCAATAGAAAAACTATTTCAAATAAAAAATATTAGAAAAATAATTAAACTGTAATTGAATATTGATAAAGATAACTTACAATTGTCAATCGCAACCATAATTACCATTGAGAACAGGAAAAAGAAAATAATAATATAATTGAATTAACATTGATTAAATTAAATTGAAAAAACATGTCAAATGGAAATAATTAGACAAATTAAATTATATAATAGGTTAACTTACAAATAACAATTTCGACCATGTGATAGCAATACAATTTTGCATTCAGTCACATTAGACAGTTAATGTGCAAGTTAAAGTAGCAAAATAGTTTTTATTAATATTAGATATTTAAATAATTATTATCAAAAATAATAAATTACAAAACATAAGTAGACAAAATTTTTTTTTAACATAATAAAAATAGTTAAACTATTTAATACTAATTACAAGTTTTAAATTATAATTATAGAATCAATTGAATCGATTAATATCGATAAATTTGTACATGTGAGATAGATAAATGCAGATTAACTGCTAAAGCATTAGTGTCGCTATCTATAGTTGTGATATGAATCTCACAGTGTTTAGTTTATCGTAGCCTTTTTATTCCTTTCTTCATTTAAGCAACGAGAATTCCTTAAATATAAGTCTGTATTTTTGATTTTATGATTGCACATTGTGAGTTTGACGCTCTTTACTGTTTTGTCGGAGCGCGCTGTCCGCTTGCTCCTGCGTCGCGATGTATTATGATGACGTCACAGTAGGCTTTGATCTGCCCTCGCTTCTTCATTGCGCCGATTGCATCACATAAGGGCGATCCGTAGCGTGCGTAAAACAAATTGAAATAATCCTTTTAAAATGATTTCTTTTAATTTGCCTTTTAAGAGAGTGACGAAATATTAATTCTCTAATCAATTTAAACTTAGCGTCCTTTTACTTTTGACTCCCCGTAGAATGCATTTAAATACTAAACGCGGTTAATTTTAAAGCAGAATTAAGTCTGATGACAAGTTAAAGGAATGTAGATTGGAACGGTAGCCGCTGGTCGTGCCGTGTGCATTCAACGAATCGCAAGAACAACTCGTAATATAATTTCGCCTGTTATAGAATTCTTACAGGTTTTCCCGTATTCATTTTAAATTAACTGATGGGCTGCTCCTTCAACTGCACGTAGATTAAATCTCTCCGAAGCATTTTCGCAGATCTTAGGGTCGGTGACCAAAGTTAATTTTCCTGACAAGAATATAATAAAGAAGTGGATGTTCTCTTCAAAGTCTGTCTTTTTTTTACGGCTTCTGTCTTCATTCTTCAGTCATCGTATCTCAAGTAAGAATTATCCAACTTTATTTATTAATCTAGGTTACCTTGATCTTAAAAATAACGATCACGTTAACAAACTTAACGACACAACGCAACAACACCCTTAAACTTTTTTTAATGGCACAATAGTTGCTCAACACAATTAAATAATGCAAAAAATTATTTAACTATAAAAACAAAATCTTACAAGTTACGATATTTATATTTAATACAGGGTTGGAAAAAACATTTCGTTTTTATTATTATTATTATTATTATTATTATTATTTAAACATAAAACGGTATTTTTTATTTGTTTAAACTAGGGTTTTGTTGGGTCAAACCGAATATCTATTTGTAAGCAACCAATCTACAGTGGATTAAGTTGATATTAGAAGAAAAAAAATGTTTTTATTTAAACAGTTATCCCTTTACATAAAAAATAGACCAGGTCCCACTGTATAAAAATAGAAATCGGAAATTAGAGAGAAAAAAATATATAAAAATAAAATAAAAATAAGATATATCTTTAGTAATTTTCAAAAGATTAAAAAAAAACAGAAAAAACCCAGAGGATGTAATAATAATATTCATATAATCTATTGTAATCTATTGTTTTTATATTTGTAAACAACCTATAAACAGATGATTAAGTAGATATTATAATAAAAATAATAATAATAAAAATTATTTTAAGTGAACAGTTATTCCTATACATATAAAATTGACCAAGGCCCCCTGTATAAAATTAGAAGTCCGAATTTATTCAATAAAAAAATAAAATAAAATAAAGTAAAATAAAAATAAGAAATAACTTTAGTAATTGTCGAGAATAAAAAAATAACTAGAGGATGTTATGATAATATACATATGGTTTAAACCATAATTAAAACCAACTGACATAAGCCGTGCCAACCCTTATTTAAAGCAAAAATCAGTAAATTAATAATTTATTATATTATTATATAATATACCATCAAAGTATAGCTTATTTTTATAACTAAAATAAGAATTTAAAATGTTGTAAAAGTAATAAAATATTATATTAAATAAACAACCATTGATTAGCCTCAAATTACATTACATATTAAATCCAGAGGAATAAACAAGGAATGCTATAACAATACATTACCATATATAATAAATTATCACTACATTATTGTTGCACTGCACCATTTTCCTACCACCAACACCTTTTTTTTTTTTTTTTTTTAAATATAAATATTAACATAAGCGCATATATTTTCCAGCAGCACCGTCCTACCACCTTAATCTAACATCTACCCACCCATCCAACCTATTAATATTTTTTAACACATTTTATAGTTTATTTTTTTGGTGTATTTTTTATATTTTTTATATTTTTATTGATATATTTTTTATGTGCAGTATGTTAAAAGTAACAACAATAAAATTCCTACTGCAAATGATATATATATATAACCATTAGATAATACTACAAATCAACATCAATTTCTGGAAAAGCTTGTTCAATTAGAGTGATGAAAAACAAGTAGCAATCAAATGGAAATTCTTAAAGGGTATCAAATGACTACAAAGTAGAAATCCAAATAATACACAATGATACTACACAATGATACACACACACACACATATATATATATATATATATATAGATTACGCATATATATATATAGAACCATTAGATAATACTACAAATCAACATCAATATGTGGAATAACTCGTTAAATATATATAAATAAAGGAAAATATCATTTGATTCCAAACTGCCTTAATAATCAGGTTTTCTAATTTTATTTTTATATTAAAAATGAGCCAAATTTTGCATCATTGAGCAATAAATTTGAGAATCGCCTTAATAAGTTAGTAACAATTTTCCCCACTGTATTGGTATTATTTATTAGTTTTTAGGTGGTCTCATTATGCCATTATGTATCCTTATTTTGATGGGCAGAATAATGTAGCCCTTAAAAAATGTGACTGTGTAAACATGTCTTGTAAACTCCTGCTTGTTTCTACCTTAAAATACAAAAGAAACATAGAAATAGTCATTAACTTATATCAATCATTATGAAAACTGAACACTCTTGTCTGCAAAATAAACACATCACATGTGACATGCAATATTACAAAGGACAATAAAGAATTTAAATTCATCAAGCTTCATTCATTACAGAAGTAAAATATAACTTACAAGTATGATTTTCTAAAGAGGGAACTCCTACAGTTTCCAAATTTAAGTTTTCATTTATATTCAGAGAAGTAGTTTGGTAAAGCTTTCTTTCTTCCAAAAGTCTCATAACAAGGCACTGAAGCTCCCCTAATTTAGCCTAGAGATAAATACACATTCATAATAAAATAACAAAACACAAGCTTCAAATAGCTATTAAAATAAGGAAATAAATATTTCACATTTAAGACAATGATTTTTTTTTAATGACACATTTGACCAATTTTTTAATATTTCTAACAAAGGTAATACAATAAAACTCCAATCTATCGTTCTCGCATCTCCATTGTTTTCCTGCATTCATCATTTTATTTTTTAGGGTCCCTGCACAAATTATAATTAAATAATGTTAACGAAACTAGCTTACATCGTTTTTTAAAAAGCCGTTTTCCCACATTTATCGTTTTAAAATGTTTCTCTTCATCGGAATGAAACTTAATGTCGAATCCATATGACATACAAACTGGAATTACTTCTTTTATACTAACTCATTCGTGCTGTTTGTGTTGATACTGGTGACAATAATACAGACAAAGTGTGGTTGTATATAGCAGAGGAAATGCTTATATTTCCATTGATCAAGATGTTGCGACATGTGGTGTCCTAAACATTAGGAGAAATGTGTGATAATGCAAAAATTGAAAATAATGACAAAGACGGCATTTCTAACTATATGAACTTTCATATATGCATATGAAATTACAGAAAATGATCCGAAAAATGTATGTCTTGTGAATTTGTTTTTTGATTTAAAAAAAAATTTAACAAAAATTCAAGTGATATTATTGATTTTTTAAAATAAATATCAATTTTCTATAACTTCAATTTATTTCTTTTATAGTTTAGAAAGCAAACAATTAGTATTTAATAGTATACTGTATACATTACACTGCATTTTAAATGCATAAAATTGTGCTTTTTTGTATTTTGAAATTAATCCACATTCATCGTTTTCCCACTTTTTTTTTTTTTTTTTTTTTTTTCCCCTGAACTTCTTGAAAAATGATGGATCAAGGTTCTGCTGTATTCGTTTGTAACTAAATATATTTTAATGTGGGTTCACACATAACTTTTGGACAAATGCACTGATTTACATTCATTTTAGGGAGACTGTTTTATTTTGGCTGTTGGATTTTATTAGGTTAAAAAAAAAAGGGTACATTTGTTTCTGTCTGTTTTTTTTTTTTTTTTTTTTTTTTTTACTTTATAGACTGTAACTATTGTAAAAATTAGCCAATTGTTGAGAAATTTGAATGCTTTGATTTTGATTTTTTTAAACTTGTAGCTTGATGATACAAAAATTTCTGTAACTTTTCACCAAATTTCAAACTATAATAAGCTCAAGGGTATTTAAGCTTTAAAAAGTCAAATTTTATAATATGAAGCTTTAAAGATCAGACTATGATAACTCTAGGAAAAACTAAATGGTACTAAATATAAAAAGACTCTTGGACTGAAATTTTCCTTAAAAATAAAACATGTTGATCCTATCATGGATGAATGGAAATTTACCAAGAACATTTATTATTGAAAGCCAGTATATACAATAAAGCTTTTAAAAACTATTACATCTGGAATTTTAAAATAACTTATCTATGATTATTGACAATAGATATTACCAGGTTAAAAATCTTAATGTTTCTTTTCTAGACACTGAGTATAAAAAAAAGTGGAATGATACGAATTTTAGAAAAAGCGTTTTAATTTTCTGGATATTACAATAGGTGAAACCTTCCAGTGCTCAGAATCCTGTAACAGCTGAGTATAGCTGGAAAGTTTTCCATTCCCCTGTAAGATGGGGTGTAAAGACAGGGGGTGTGGTTCTCTGATGGATAGGGTTAACATTTTTGGAAATTACAATAAATAGGTGAACTTTTATAATAGTACTAAAAAATTTCTTATAGTTACCACTGTGTATTTCAAAAATTAGTACTTGTTCATTTGGTCTTTATTAATGGAAAATAAAGGATAAATCAGGTCATTTGATAAAAAGTTCATGAGAATGCAAAATAAGTAAGAAATACCCACTTAAAAATACATTAATTATTTAATTAGAAAAAGAAGAATAACAACATAATCTGAAATAATTAATTTTTATATATATATTTCTCTATTGATATATAAATCTTCTTTATTTTTTCTATATACCAGCATGGGAAAATTAACACTATACAGTGCTCAAATAGATATGACTCAGTGAAAAATTAAATACATTATTTTATTCTCCTTGAATAATAAAAAAAAAAAAACAGATAAAAGACTAATTTTTACTTTTTATTATTAATTTGTAAAATGTATAAATTACTATACTTTATGCGCATACTTTAACAAATTTTAACTAAAAAGCTATAACTGAATATAATTTGAAATTAAGTACAATGACAATTCATTGCATACATGAGTTTATTCCATAAGCATGATAAATTGATTTGTTTAGAACTTTAGGAGACAATTATAAAAGAATGCACTATAAATGCCTAGTTCATTTTCACAGTTTTAAAAAAGTTTCAGGTTTTTCAAAGTCTTTACCTAAATAATGCTTTGGGGGTTAACGGATGTGAGGGGGGGGGGTGTAACAGGTACTTGAAAACAGAGGAAAAGGGCAAAGCAGTAGGTTGTCACTTTTACAATTGAGGAAGTAAAAAAAAAATAAAAGGCAGGAGGAAACAGCACAAGCTCTGGACTATATTGTTGAGATTCGAGGGGTGTTTTTTTCCGTTTTTTGGAGCTTGAGAGTTAGAGTTAATGAAGTTTTTAAAAAAGAAATATCTTTAATTATATAAATTTGATATTAAAAGAAATTTTTAGTTATATGATTCTGATTATGCTCACTATCCATAGAAGAAAAGCTTTAAAAACAATAATAACTTGGTTAGAATTTATTTACTAATATCTTTACTTAAAATTACAATACAATGAAAGTTTATTTCCTATATTTTTACTGTTCAGTATTGAATGTAAAAAAAAAAAAAGGTTTTTAAAAAATGCTTACTTTAAGGAAAAAATAAATATACCATTCAACTAGAAGTATATTTTTATAACCTGGTGCATGCAAAATTTCAAGGAGCTATTTTTTTTTCCTCCACAATTGAAGAATAACTAAATTTTACAGATCAACATAAACAGTAACATTAAATTTCTTTTTTCAAATCATCTTCAGCCATTGAGTAAGCCATTTATTTTCACAAAATTCAGTTGTTCTTTATAGATGACATAATTATTTACACATTTATGTAACTGAACTGTAAAATATTTTATAAAGATGTTGCATAAATGTTAAACCATAATAAAATATTAATTTATATAGAAGTAAATAATGTTTATTAATATGGTTAATTTATTTTCTTCTAATCTTATGTGTGATATTTTCAAGTAATTAAAAAAGGCTATAATAACAATTTCTCATTTGTTTAAAAGTCCACACATGATGAATTAGCAGGATTGGGTTTTTGACATGACAAAGGTTTAAACCGGTTAAAACCGTCAAAAACCTGTCAAAAAACCATAGAGTCACAACTCTATGGGTACTCAACTATACAGTGCACTAGAGTTTGTTTAGAAAACAAATTTTAAAACTAGTAACAGTTGCCATACATTATGCTGAAATTTAATTATATTATGAGCAATTAGCAAGTCTTAAAATATTTTTAATTAATAAAAATTATGGTAAAAATGACAGATTTCAAATCTTAGAAATTTATCTTGGAATGGACATGGAGAAATATTTGCACAAAAATTATGTTTAAATATCTTGTTTATTTATTGTTATTATTTTAATACTTAAAAAAAATGTACAGTTATTTAGGGCATTTTGACATAGCTAATATTTATAAGGAACAAGTTAAGTGTTACAAATACAGAATTTTCAAAAGTGTCGAACTTGATACACATGTTTAATATATATTTTTTAATGCTATATACACATTATATACATAAGATTCAGTAGGTTCATTTGAATTTAAATGTAAGGCATATTATTTATTATATTTATGATTATTACATATCATTATAAACCATTTTTATCTCTACCCTCCCTCCCAATGCACACATTAATAGTACTAAGAATACAAATAATGTTTACTTTGAAAGCAAGATAAGACAAGAAGTAATTCAACAATTGGATACTTAAGATAAGTAACAAAATTTTATAGTATTCAGAAAAAAAAATAAAATAAATAAAAGAGGAAAAAAGAAACTCATAAGTATTTGTATAAGCAAATTTTTCAGTATAGTAAATAAATACACTGAAAATAGATACTCTGATGTTTATAGAAAAGAGTTAATTCATTATCTTTATGTAGTTAAAAATTCAAAAAATGACTGACGATTTAAAATTTACCGATTTTTCTGAAAAACTAACAATTGTAAAAGTCAAAACAGAAAAAATATTACATTGACCTATGAAATACTTCTATAACATGAAATATTATGTAATTTTTTTTATTATCTAATTAAATACATAATTTAAAAATATAAAACATTCATTAAATATTTCCAATTAATTTGATTACATAATCAAAATCAATCCAAATGAAAATTATCAAAGTAGAAATTTAATTCTATAATCCAATTAATTTGCCCAAGTAGCATACGGTAGCACATAACAAGTTTTGAACATTTTTCTGTTCCTAATCAATTACGGAGTTTTGAATGAATTAGTCCAAAATTGGAAAACATTCGTTCTATTGCAGCAGAACTGGCAGGACATGATAAAAGTTGTCCGGCTAATTCTACCAAATCAGAAGTTGGACCAGACTTGAAAATTTGCATTTGTTTACTATTCAAAATGTGTTTCTTCAAAAATTTAAATTTATTTTTTCTAGAACATATATTTAGAAACATTTTCTTTATTAAAAGCAAATAAATATTTTTATTTACATATAAATACAGCCAAACCTCATTAACATGAACATGCTTAGCATGAATTACTTTTAATAAGAATTAATTGTTTTCACAGTCCTGTATAAAGACAAATACAAAGACTTGATACTGACAACATGAATTACTATTAACACAAACTAAATTTTATTTCTCCTTGAGGTTCATGTTAATGAGGTTTGACAGTATAGGTTTTTGGCAGTTTTTGACATTTTTGACAAGGAGGTTTTTGACATGACGGTTTAAACCAGGGTTAAAATCGTCAAAAACTTGCCAACCCTGTGAATTAGCATTCTAAAAAATCCAACTTGATGAAGTTTGTTGCATTACAAAACAATTTGCATTACACCAAAGCGAAAACACCAGATAAGAAAGTTTTTCAGAAGCAAATAATTTTATCCATGATACAATGAAGAATACTAACCTTTAGGTCCTCCCTGTCCCGAGCAAGCTGTGCTATATATTCGTCTTTTTCTGAGGCCCTCTTACGCATAAGGCCTCGTTGGATTTGATAAAGAGCAATATAATCACCTAAGGGATAGTAACAAATTGTTTTCATATCGTTAAACATATAATTCAAGCAACAGTGAAATTTTAACTTCAAGAAATGTCACTTATATTCATTATATCTTTCATAAATTCAGTTCACATTCTTAGATACATATTACAATACATACGACATTTTTCCAACCAATAAACAGAAGCTACTGTTGCTTATTAGTAATTTTCTACACAGCAACCCTTTATAAGCAGAGTTTTAAAAATCTATAATAGTTTGTTATAATAATACATTTTTCAAGGAATGAAAATAATAGTTACTTGTTTACCAATATCTTATATATCTTATCTTAGTTTGATATTTATTATACACATAGCTTTTCAACGAAGCCTTTTTCTTACCTTTTACCTTATGTTTTTAAAAGTAATTTTTTTGAATAAAATAAAAAATTCACAATTATGTGGCAAACTAATATTTTACCTTCCTAATTAACACATTTTTTTGCTCTATATGTGAAAGGAAATTATATAATACTACATTAAATGCATTAAAATACAACAGACAATTTCAATTTAAAATGTAATAATATATAAAAATATTATGCTATTAGTTTTACTACAGGTTTGAGGTTTGCCTATGGATTTATCAAAAGTTCAACCAAGATTTTATTTCTTGGATGTCAATAAATGAACACCAGGTGTGCTTGAAGGCTAAACACTGTGGTTTCTGTATCAGGCTGACCACTTGACCAAGACAAATGCCATACAGCATTCTTACAGGCCCAAGGTAATGAAATATAAATTCAGCATAGCCAATCATGATCCTGGATGGATTGTACTGCCATACAGTTTTCATGTAGTTTTTGTTTGATAGCATTTAAACAATTTAAAGTTTTAGATAAACTAATTGCTTGTGGTGACTTGCATGGTTCTGTTACACACTGTATGTAATCAGGGTTCATACAGAGTTGGGAAGAAAAAATCCAAGGTGTACATAAAAAATCCAAGGAGTCCAAAAAAATTTAAAGACATCCACTTTTGTTGTTATTTATGTGGCATGCACTTGCACAGCCCCAATTCCGCAGGGATTCTGTGAGTTACCGCCCTGCAAGAAGAACAGGGGGGGGGGGGGGGGATTCGCGATCTTCAGACGAAATCAATGCTTTCCCGCGATCTTCAGATAAAATCAGCGATTTATTTGCAATATTTTAGCAAAATTGGCGATTGTTTGCGATCTTTAGTAGAAATCGGTGTTTTTTCTGCGATCTTTTGATTAAATCTGTGTTTTCCTGTTTCTCTTATTTATGAAATCGATTTTTCGAGGATTTTTAGTCAAAATTTGCGTTTTTATACGATTTTTTCTCGAAAACGCCGTTTTATTCCTGCAATCTTTTGACGGAATCGTCATTTTTTCCTGCGATTTTTTAACAAAATCAGCATTATATCCGCAATCTTCAGACAAAATTAGCATTTTATTTGCGATATTTCGTGACACTTTGGTGGCTATTAGTATGATCAAAACCAATCCAGGAATGCCGCTGGACTTGAAAAATCCTGGGTCTCTTTTTAACAAAAACGGGTCCCCACTAATGAGTCATATTTTTAGATGCAAAAATTGAACTTGTTCATTTGCATTAGAAAAATGAAATTCAATAATTATTGTTTTAATAATAAATAAAAATATAAAACCAATATTAGTTGTTTTTAAAATTATGAGAAATTTTCTTTACTTATTTAAAAATAAATTTGCAAGATACAAATTTAACTATAAAATATTGAACATTTGAAAATAGAAGATAACAAGTATCACTATTGTTTGCATTTCTTTTAAAAAAAGGGGCAAGACTGATTTATAGAAAGAGACATTTTTGCTGAAAAAAAAGAATACTTTTGTTGAGTAAAGTGATGAGACTTTTTGTTTAATGAATGTGTGTTTTCCTGAGTCACATTTACTCAGAAAGACTTGGAGCAGTCAAAAATGGATAGTGAACCACGAAAATCCGTTTTTAGAGCAGCATGAAAAAAAAAAAAAAAAAAAAAAAAAAAATTTGAAGCAAGAAAATTAGCTTTTGGAACAGGAAAATTCACTTCAGGCATTAGGTTTTTTTTTTTTTTTTTTTTTTTTCGTGCCTTTTTTACAAAATTTGAGTCTTTTTCGCGATCTTTTGACGAAATCTGCCGTTTATTCGGGATTTTTTTCACAAAATTTACGTTTTTCGAGATTTGTTTAACGAAATTTACCGATGTTTCACAAATATTTTGAGGAAATTAGCCATTTTTCGAGATCTTGTGACGAAATTAGCCATTTTTTCGCGAATTTTTTGGATAAATCTGCCGTTTTTTCGCGATTTTTTGACGAAATCTGTTGCTTTATCGCGAATTTTTGACAAAATTTGTTGTTTATTCGCACTTTTTTGAGGAAATTTGCCGTTTTTTTCGAGATTTATGACAAAGTTAGCCATTTTTTCGCGAATCTTTTAAAGAAATTTGCCTTTTTTCGCAATTTGTGACAAAATTAGCCATTTTTCGCGTATCTTGACGAAATTTGCCGTTTTATCAAAAATTTTTTACAAAATTTGCTGCTTTTCCCAAATTTTTTGACAAAATTTGCTTGTTTATCACGATTTTTGACGAAATCCGTCGTTTTACGCAAATTCTTTAACAAAATTTGCCGTTTTATCGCGATTTTTAGACGAAATTTGTCGTTTTTTTCGCGATCTTTCGAGGAAATTTCTGCAGTTTTTTCGAAATTTTTTGAGAAAATTAGCCATTTTTTTC
Source organism: Maratus speculifer (assembly GCA_964019185.1). Taxonomy (NCBI): domain Eukaryota; kingdom Metazoa; phylum Arthropoda; class Arachnida; order Araneae; family Salticidae; genus Maratus; species Maratus speculifer. The sequence goes on along the minus strand of OZ025289.1, from coordinate 23,233,571 downwards.
GTGAATCTTTGTCGAAATTTGCCGAAAAATAGTCTTTATTTAACAATTTTTTAACCAAAGTCGCCATTTTTATGCGTTTTTTAACGAAATTGCGCATCTCACGGGACGCGTAAGAGCTATTTTACTGCGTCCCATCGCCTATTTTTTGCGTATTTTACGCGCTAATATAGCGAGTCCGCGGCATCCCTGCAATCACTGCTGTGCTTCTGATGAATGACGTGCATAAAGGGTTTACCTTGCGTTTTACAATCGCGATTTTGTTTTTCTTTTTTGGGAGCAATATCGCTTGCGTGCAAAACCGCAATACAATTTAAGGAGTTTCTAAGGAGTATTTTGTTTATCTAAGTAGTTCTAAGTACTACTTGGGAACGTTTTCATTTCTAAGTAGTTTCTAAGGAGTCCAAGGAGTCTGTGCGAACCCTGGTAATTTACATTAAGCATTTAATTCTAATTGCTTAAATCTTCACAATATTGGACACAGATGGAGTACGTATGCTATGTAGCACAAATATACACTTTATCATAAGTAACAGAATATTTTTAAGCAAATGCAGTGTTTGAAAAAAAAACAAAAATATATCAGAATTTTTACTCACCTATCGTTTCTGTCTCACCCTGTAATTGTGTAACTAAATGTTCAAGTTGCTGACGCTCATCGGACAACTCAGCTATTCTATTCATAGTTTGTTTAAACCTTTCCTACAGACAAAATATAAATAAATTTAAACATTTATACTGCATGAAATGGAGATTAACTTCAATGTTTGTGAAATCTTCTAAAGTACTTATAATTGTATACTTAATTATAAATGCTTTCAAAATTTTCACATATATAGAAGTTAATGACTATGTGTTTCTATATATAAATAAATGCTCAAAAAACAGAAGAAACAAATGAAATAATCTGTGTACTTATGCATATTTTTATCGATATGATTTTTTTTTTTTTTTTTTAATCTAGACAATGGAATTTATTTTTTTATATATTTTTGCGAAGTTTTGTTATTTTTTGAAATGGTGTGTATGTGTGCGTGTGTGTGAGGGGGGTGTACACATTTCTGAAAAAGATTATCTGACCAATGTCAAAATTGGAAACTTTAATTTTACTTTCATATTTAAAAAAAATATTTTTTTTCTACTTGATTTAGAGAGAAGGAGGATAACATTTTTGATATAGGACAATATAACATTCTTTATTCGTTGAAAAAAAATCGACGGATGGATTTTAATGTGGTATTAAAATACTTTTCTTTGTACCTAGAGTATTATAGGGTAAAATTATATAAGCCTATGCTTTTTGGAATAACCATGTATCTTCTAAATGCTTATAAATGGTTGCTCTATTAAAGAGTATGTTAAAATTTAACAATAAACAAATTTAAAAAAACATTCAGGAATGAAGGAGTAAATGGCATTAAACATATAAATTATTTGATTGTATCATAAAATACTTTTATGAAAACCAGAGAAATTCTTTTAAATTTTTATGATTTTTTTTTCCTTCATTTTAAGTAATTGATGTTATGTCATGTGTCAGTTTTCACAGTCCATTACTTTAGTTTTTTTTTTTTTTTTTAATTACAATTTATTATTGTTAGTTGTGCTATAACAGGAATTCAAACTTTGAATAATAAAGCTGACTATTGTTCTAAATATAACTGCTGTCATTTGTTTATGTCATTAAATTTCCAATCATTATGACATTATCCTAAATCAGTCAAGATTTCAAGTATGCATTATTCCAAAAATAAAAATTAAAAGGTGATAATTTTGAAGACAATATTACATTGTAAGGCCTAAATAATACTGCTAGGATGTAGGGATGATTTTCAGGATTATTTTTTTTTTCTAAAAAAAAAAAAAAAAAAAAAAAAAAAAAAAAAAAATTCAGATTATTATTTTAAGAAAAATTAATTAATACTCATTTCAAAAAAAAAAAAAATAAATAAATAAATAAATAATTTTAATCTTCCATAATTTCATTAATATATCCCATAAATCCAGTATTTTCATTTGATACATCGCAGCTTCCCTATTTGAATAATAGCAATATGTCAAAAAAAAAAAAAATATTTTTCTAAATTATTTTATTATTATTTATTCATTCTTAAAATTATATTATTCAGTTTTAATTTTAAATATAGATCATTTTCATATAATCGCCCGGTCTTTCAATAGTATAATTCGTAATTTATGCTATCTCAAAATTTAAGATAATCTCCGTATTTTTTATGTGACGATAGCTAATTTTTCCTTTTTGAGCATCGCCATTTTCTTTCCTGATATTTCATAGATGCTGGACATGAGTCATCGGGGATTAGAATGTTCTACGACATTCCAGAACAAATTTCCCGCCGAAATCTCAGCGTCCATCTCTTGATGACGCATGTTTGTTCCAGATCTTTCCTAGCGGCGTCGAGCGATGCGTGACCCTGATTGGCTGAGCGCACGCGCACTCCCATGAGAGGGAGGAATATTCTCTGATTTATTTGACACTTTCAGAGAGACCAGCGTTAGCGAAGGTTGTCCGAGGTCCGGGGCTGCCCTCTCGAGGGTTAGCGTCGGGACAGAAGAGTCTCTTTTTTTTTTTTTTAAGATTACTGTTAAAACAACCGATTTGCAGATTCCCTTTTAGAAGAATTTTTTTTTTTTTATGTAAGTCCGGCCTCTCTCAGGATACAATCTGCTCTCATAATCAATGTATTTAATTAGCTCCATCGGTGATGTTGTGGACTCCTAGGTCCTCCAGCTAAGTTAAAATTTCCAGAGATTTGATCTTGAGCTCATCGATAACATATCGTCACTGTAGCGGCCTGAGCAACGATACATTAATCTAGAATTCTATCTGCGGCTGCAATTTAGCTCCATCGGTGATGTTGTGGACTCCTAGGTCCCCCAGCTAGTTTAAAACTTCCAGAGATTTAATCTTGAGCTCATCGACAACATATCGTCTCTGTAGCGGCCTGAGCAACGAGACACTAATCTAGAATTCTGTCTGCGGCTGACACTTAGCTCCATCGGTGATGTTGTGGACTCCAAGATCCCCCAGCTAGTTAAATTCTTCAGATTTGAACTTTTTGTGTCAAGAACTTTGAGACATACATCGAGTAAAAAAAAAGAAAGAGAAAGCAGAGACTGAGAACCTAAATTTATGTAGTATGATCATCTCAACTGTTTTATTGTTTAATATACTTAGTTTATGATGGTGGCCACCTAATCAAGTATGTTTAATATCTTCAAAAATAAAGTTGATTTGTGTATATGTTAAAGCTTTGTGTGTTTCATCCATGGGTGAGTTCTTTTTCATTTTTATTCATTTTTAGGAGAAGTACTTCAGGATTTATTATAACTTAAAGTAAATTTTTATGATAAGATTTTTTATTCTTTTTCACTTTTCCCAAGTGATTGTTTGACAACGCAATGTCGCACTTACGTTCTCGTGCTGCTAGTTGTATTTGAGGAGTTGTTTACCGGTAATATTTTTTTGGGCCGGCTTGTTCGTTCCCACAAGTTTTGGCTGCCAAATATTGCTGGGTTAGCGATTCCCCAAATACAACACATAGCAAATACCACACTGCCAAACTGAGCACTTTCTTTTAAATCCTAGCTAGACTATGGACAATTGAAAAACTCTTTCCAAAAAAGTTTATACAATTTCAATATTATATTGAAACATTAGTAAACATGTAATCAAAATATAATTGTAATGATGAAATTTATGGATAGTAAAATCAATATTCATTAGTCCATAACCAACATGGAAATCCAATTATTGTAAAACTTATTTTAGTACAACTGTTTTGTTTTAAAAATGAATTATTTTGTGATTAGAAGATAATCTAAGAAGGTTCAACAAATCATTGTATGATGACCATTTGATTAGAAAAATCTTAATTATTTGCTATTTTACCAAAATACTGAGTTAAAAACATGCATTAATAATCTTGCACAAAGACACAAAACTATGAGAGAAAACTCAAAAAGAGTAGAATCTACCTTATTAAACAACATTTCTGTCAGGAATCAGAGCTATCAAAATTAACTAATTAATTAGAACAATGAAGCTACTTCATCAGTTATTGAAGATATGAAGCTGAATAATTTTAGACTACTAAAAAAACTCTAGGTTATTAAAATTTAAATACTGAATTTTATATACAGTAATACCTTAATATTCCTGAATTTAATATTTGCAAATTTTTAATAATTCACAAAAAATTAAGATTATTTTAACATTTGTGAATACCATACTAGGTTATTTAAAAATTTTGCTTCATAAAGAATATTTTTTTTACAAAGTCAACTTGCTTTGTTTTATCAATTACATAAAGTCAGTCAACAATAGACAGCTGCATTATATTGCATAACCCAAGTTCTGAAAACTTCAATCCTTAGATTGAGGCAAAATATAAGTCAATAATTCCAAGAAACCTGAAACAAATTGATGCTCAAACTAAAAAAAATCCTACATTTTAATAAAACTCAAAATTTTTATTGCAACTCAAAAATTTTCTGAAAAAACATATGGGAAAATTTTAAACAACTTTTAGAGAAAGCAATACAGTGTGATCCTTAACTGATAAAAAATCTCAAAAAGACAGTAACTTTTTTATACATGGAAATCCACAAACAAAAGATCTATTCGTACAATCAATCATATCAATAAATGTTTTCAGCTATCAAATAGCAACTAATCTTTGCATAATATGTTTATAACTATTCAAATTCATTTACAGCATGTATTTTTTTAATACTTAATAAATATATTTTTATGTTTGAATAACTTTTTTTCATTAAAACAAAATCTTAAAACCTAACTTAATTTTATACTTGTGAGACTGACCATTTGATAACATCAAAAATAGTTAAAAATTGGAAATAAAACCAACCTCAAGTTGAGCCATGGCTTTTTTCATTATATCATACTCGTCCTTAGAAACAGCATCATTATTTCCATTAATTCCTGAAACCAAAAGATTTTAATTTAAAGAGATCATGCAATGTTAATTCAATTTTCCATTTTAATAAGCAATCAGAGTATTGATAGGTGTAAATTTCCAAGTGGCGAAAAAAATAGATGTTCAAAATGCTTTGTCTAAAGTAGGACTGGGCAATATTAGGATTTCTACATCATGATGTATCATTGAGGCTAAATCGCAATATCATGATACATCATGACTCATGCTATTACACACATTGTTGCAATGGCAAATTTAAATAAATTTATTATAAAATGTACCAATTTTACTTACATTTTTAGGTCATTTTATGCTATAAAAACTCTTTTTAAGTAGAGGTATATACAAAAAATTTGATTAAAATATTAATTTTGAATTTTAGAATTCATATAATAAACACTTTAATTAAAAAAATCTTTTTACATACCTTATACTTACATTTTAATTGCATACACTTATGTATTATACTTACATTTTAATTGCATACACTTATGTATTAATCTTTTGTGTTTTCAGAATTTTTGTGGTATATACATGGTTGTGGTGGTGGTGTGTGTGTGTGGGGGGGGGGGGGGTGATAATATTGTGATAAGACATTGAATTATAATATTAAATAAAAATATTTCTCTCTTCAATTTAAGATTTTCTGTAAATGTTGAATATTTTAAAGTCAATTGGGAAATATTTTTTATATCATAATTTGGAAAATAGGAGAAGGAAACTTTTGTGTGCCCATTACTCAGCTTAAATAATAATATGCAAAATGATACCTTTCCCACAGATTGAGGAAAAAATGCAAATTTCATCAAAGAATAGCATAAAATGTAAATTTTGTCAAAAGATAACTGAAAAATGCCAATTTTGGCAAAGGATTGTGAGAAAAACATTTTTTTTTTTTTTTTTTCAAAAGATTCAGAAAAAAGGCAAATTTTGTCAAAAATTTGCAGGAAAAAAACTAATTTCACCACAAAATTGTGCAAAAAATGTAAATTTCATCAAAAAAATTGCGAATTTCATCTAAGGATTGTGTAGAAACACAAATTGTGTCGAAGGATAGCGGAAAAATGCAAATTTCGGCAAAGAATTGCGAGAAAAACACGACCTTTTTTATAAGATCGAGAAAAAAAATCTTCAAAGTTTGCAAGAAAAAAAACCCGAATTTTGCCAGTAAATCGCAAGAAAAACAAAAATTGCATTAAAAAATCACAAAAAAAATACACAAATTTTGTCGAAATTGCAATAAAACACGAATTTCTTCAAAGGATCATCAAAAAATGCCAATTTTGTGAAAGGATCATGAAAAAATATGCAAATTTCATCAAAAGATCACAAAAAAACTTAAAACAGAATTATCCATGATAATTAAAAAAAATTTTATGCCTTTAGATGTTTAAGAATTAAAATATTAATTGTACAATAAAAAATAATCACTGATTTAAAACATTTAAAAAGGTTACTAATGCTTTCACTTTCTGAAATTAAAATATAAAAATTACTATATTTAGAATTTTAAAATTGAAAAAATATATATGTACATTAAAAATAGTCATTAGCATACAAGATGCAAAAGGATTGTGATAGGTTTTCTTATTTAATCTTTTTTTCCCCCGTGTTTTGCAGCGATTTTTCTGCGTTAATATAACTAAACGAGTTAATTTCACAATTTTTTTTAACGCGATTTCTAGTCTTTCGTGCTCTGTAGATATTAAAAATTTCAAACATAATATATTTATGAAAAAAAGGACCACTCTTTTCATTTGTAAATCATTTCAATTGTCAAGGCCTGAAAATTTTATTCCCTAATATAAGAAGCATTCTGAGAAAATGCCAAAATTTCATGGAAAAAAGTGAGCAGCAAATAGAAAAAAAATGATTAAAAGAACAAGTACCAAACGCAAAACCCTTGTTTCCCTTAGTATTAAATACATATATATAATATATCTTTATGACTAATTGGCCGATTTCTTTCAAATTTTTAGAAAGTTGTAATAACAATAAAGTAGGCTGAATAAAATTTTTTTTATTAAAATATACTAAGTAATACGAAAATTATAGTACCCACAAAAAATTTCCACTATTAGAAGTCCAAGAAAGAAAGAAAAAGAAAATAAAATAAAGTATGATCGCGGTTTGTTCATTTAACTCCAGGAAGTTCGACGCTAAAAGAGAAAGATAAGCATTCCGACTTTCCATCCATTGATAATATTTTCTTTTGCTGCAGCAAAGAATTAAAGAAAAAGTATTTATTTAAAATAGGAAGTTTTCTACATTTATTTTAAATATATCAATTAATTTTTTGCAGAATAATGATTTATTATTCAGATTCATCTTTCTTTAATGGCATTTGGGTTCTATTAAAGGCATAAATTTAATAAGAGAAATCCAGATGAATTTAGAAAACACCTATGCCATTTTGGAACGATTTTCAAATAAAAAATGCAATGTGTATGCATTGATGTATCAATTTTTCATATGAGTATTACACACAGAGCTTTGTATGTGAGTCATACTGAGCAACTAAACATTTGTTTTACAAAGTCCATGTATTTTGCCGGGTAAAAAGAGGGGAGGGGGAGACAAAATAATAATAAATATATAAGAATTAATATAAGAATAATAAATATATATAGAGATAAGCACAAAGAAGATACGGAAAGAAGGGTAGGAGACAAAATTTATGAAATTATGAAGTATTTCTTACTAAAACTAACAGCGTCAATTATTATAAATTTATATTAATTGACTATAACCATTTTGAAATAATAACTAATTCAATGGGAAAACGTATATTTGACATATCTCATTGCCGATTTTTCTCATATGTATATCATGATCATGATGCTGCTCGTTGATCATGTTAAAAAACAAACAAACAAAAAAGACTTGTAGTCGAGAATGCTGCGATTTATGGTTGACATCAATTTTGGATAATCCCGATGTCCAAATAAAGATTCGATCACTGAAGATCGGAGGTGAAACCGGTCTTGTTCATCATCGTGGCACAATGCATTGGAAGATCGGAGGAAAAACCAGTTTTGCTCATCATCCATACGATCTCCGTATTAGCGAAGCATCATGCGTTCAAAAAACGAAGGTGAAACTAGTCCACATCGGTCTCATTCATCGTCGTCCTGCCGTGATGCATCGTAGGACCACGATATATCGCTAAACGAAAGATCAGGAAAAGATGTGACGATTTATATCGATGTTAGGCAATGTATCAATGCATCGCCCAGACCTAGTCTAAAGCTGTTTCGAAATCATAAGTTAGTATTCATGCTTATGCAATAATAAATAAGCTATCCAAAATATTAGCTTAAAAGTAGAAAAATAAACTTGCTTCTGAAGTTAAAATTGTGTCAAGCTTTAAAAAATTTCAAGGTCTCTACATGAAAAAAGTACCAAAAAATGTCTTCAAACTATAACTTAAAATTGCTAAGTTTCACATTAAAAAGGAAATAAAAGAATAGTTAACCTTCATGTAACTGACTTTCTCTCTTCTTTAAATGTTCTTCTAGATTTGTTCGATTAGCTTTATGTTCTTCAAGTTGTTTCATTAACTGATTACGTTCCATTTCAAGCTGACGGACAGATGCTGATAGGGATGCAACCTACAAAAGACATAGGGAAAAGATCACGAAAAATTCAGAAAATAATATTATATGTACATAAAATTCTGAGTTCATATTTTAGTTATATATTATAAAAATTGGCACTCATTTATTTTCCTATAAACTATTTACGATAAACAAAATCTGTCACCAAACACTGTGAATTGACACTAATGTACAAGCATGACATTAGACATCAATGTCATAGCGGTTGTTGTCAAATGCAACACTCATGTTATAATATGTAAAAAATTTTCTTTATTTTTAAGTTTTTCAGCTCAACATTCCCAATATCATATTGAATAATTAAAATCTTATTCCTAATAATGATCCCAATATTTTTTCTTTCTTTTTTAATAATTAAAAGGATTATTATTTATTATTTATTTATTTTTTATTTTTATTTTATTTATTTATTTATTTATTTATTTATTTATTTATTTATTTTTTGAAAGGGAAATATTTGATTTAATGTAAAATTTACTAATTTTTTTTGGAAATGGAATAAAATAAAAAGATCATTTTATATAAATGAAAGCAAAAATTAATACTAACATCAAATAAATAATTGTTAAGAATGAGATTTCATTTATTCAAAAAGATATTAAGAATTTTGAGCTGCAAAATTAAAAGAAAGGAAAAATGTTACTGATTGTAACATTTATGTAAATGTTATAATATACCACATTTTCTCTTTATTTTTTAGTTGTTCAGCTCAAAATTCTTAATATATTTGTGAATAATTAAAAGATTCAACAACTTTTCAGGATTTATTTATTCTATATATTGCATAATTATTTCATTACAGAATGAATGAATAATGAAATAGTTAGATACATAAACAGTTTATGTTGTTGCTGAGCATCAATTTTTCTTATTTTAAACACTAAAACTGTAAATGTTCAATTCACCATAGAATATGAATTCTGTTCCTCAATATTCTTATTGAGAGATGCATGGGTTTTACTTCCCAAACCATTTATACTTTAATTTACAGAAGAACAACCTACTCTGGACAGTATATAATTTTTATTATGAATTTCCTAAGTCTCACAAGATCGCAATCAAGGCCTTATTCACTAGTTTTGTGCTATTGTATCATCAAAAAACTTTTTAGAACAGAAAAATAGAGAATTTTACTTGATCTAAAGTTGAATGACTGCTTGGAAAGATTTTGTAATCATATATTTTCCAAACTTCAACAAACACACATGAATATCACTCAACCTTTGAATTGTACTAAAACTGATCAGTTTACAATCTTTCCATATTACAGATGCATATCAGAAATGACTATACATTACTTAAAATTCCAAGGTATCTACACGGCTTTCATCCACAAAAAACTTCTAGAGTCTTTTAGGCAATTACAAAGACATATATCCCAATTTCCAGATTTAAGGCATGGTATATGGTATTCCATGTCAACAGCTGAATGTAGTTTATGTGGGGGAGACAAGTTGAATACTTGAAATAAAAACTCAATGCAAAATCTTTGTAATCAGATTAAACTGCAGCAACTATAGAAGTCTAATTTTCCTAGAAGCATGGTATACCAAAATTACAGATTTAACTATTAATAAAGCTGGATCAAATCCAATAAAATACTCAGTGTTAATAAAGCAATTGTCACCTTGATTATCAAATGCAATGTTTTCTGTGAGTTGATTTCTTTAAAACTTTTTAGTTAAAATTTGCTGATGAGGGATTCTATGGAATCTGAAACATTCTTTTAAAATGACTTTTAGTGTTTTTAACATTCTATATCATTGAAATTGTCTGTAATGTCAATGATCTTTTATTGTTCAGCATAATACTACTGTTTACAATGGCTAAACTACATTATTTAATTTATTAATTAGAGTGATGCCAGGGATGCACAATGGTGCGTCATTAAAGTAAAAAAAATTGGAGGATAATGCATAAAAAAAAAAAATTGTGATTAGTCCTTCAGAATGCATAACTGTTCGCTGAAAGATCACAAAATGACATGTTTTATATTAAACACACAGAATCTCTCTTATTTCAAAAAAAGACCCACATTTGTTTAAAAAAAAAAAAAAATAAAATAAAATAAATTAAAAAAAAATGCAGTTTTGTTAGAAGTGTCTAGTCTTGAGGACACAGGATTTCAAAATCCCAAAGAAACCACCATAGGTATAGAAATCTGTGCTCTAATATTTCATTGCACATGTAACATGCATTAGACATCTTACAGTTTATTAATTTTGCAGATAAGCCAATTTAATTTTTGTATCAAAGAGTATAACTGTTATAACCCTCCCCCCTCACATTTTGAGAATAAAATAAAATTACAGATTTGTGACATTTTGCCTTAATATTCTAGGTTGACACCACTGTTCTAAGAAAAATCATATGAATATTTTTGAAGTCACCCTAACCCATTATTTGTGATAGATCATGCTGTTTGGTCTTTTTATGGAAAGTGATCTACAAAAAGTTATTAATAAATACCAGCAAATTATTATAGTTAATTTTAATACTACAAAGCATACTGCATAAAAAAAAGCAGAAAGGAAAATAGGGATCAATTAAATGAATATTAAAAAGTTTTTAAGACACCATAAAATGTAAAATAAAACTCTTTTTTATTTTATTTTATGGTGCTAAAAGTAATTCGTAGCAATTAACACAGCACACAGACACTAATATGTGTTCTTGACAACTATCTTTGCATGTTTATTTTTAAATTTCCATTCACTTTTGAAAGAGTAATTTTAATAATATTTTCCAATATGATTTTAAAAATACTTCAATATTTTTCATCAAGACCTTTGTATATTAGTCTGCTTATGTGTTTTTTTAAGAGCTATAACTTCCATAAAAATTGGCTAATTGCTGTGAAATTTTTATACACTATTACTTTATGTTATTCAATTAGTTAGTGTATCATGTATCTATATACTCCTTTTACAGTGAGAAAATAATGTATGATTGTCTATTGTATATCCAACATGTGCACTACTAACAACAATGTGGTTCAAAATTATTGTGGGATCAATAAAAGGTTGCCACAAAAAAAAAACCGCTCTTGTACCAAACCCAGGGTTCATACAGAGTTGGGAAGAAAAAATCCAAGGAATACATAAAAAATCCAAGGAGTCCAAAAATTTTTTAGGACTTATCACTTTTGTTGTTATTTATGTGGCATGCACTTGCACAGCCCCAATACCGCAGGGATTCTGCAAGTTATCCCCTGCGAGAGGGGGGGGGGGGTATCCGTGATCTTCAGACGAAATTGGCGCTTTTCCGCGATCTTTTGATGAAATCTGTGATTTATCTGCAATATTTTAGCAAAATCGGCAATTTATTGTGATCTTTGGTTGAAATCGGCAGTTTTTCTGCGATCTTTTAACAAAATCGGCATTTTCCAGGTGAATTCCATGAAAATGCGACATGGACATCATTTTTTAAATTTGAACTAAATTAGTATTTTTTTGTTCCAATTGATAGAGAATAAGTCAAATTTTATGAAAATAACAAGATATAATAAGGTAATTGTAAAAATAAATTTTTATAGTTAATTATTATCAAGACTAACTTTGAAATCAAAAATCTGCTATTTTTATCTCTAGTTTAATGTCTCTTGAAGCATTTAAATATTATATAGATTTTTGAAGCAAATATATCTTTTAAAAAAATGGCTAACAGTATGTTCAAAAACACCAAAATTTTCACCTGAAACATTTTAATTATTTTGCTATTGCCCCCAAACTTTATATTAGTCTTCATGTCATGTCTGTCACAGAAAATGTCGATTTTTTTATTTTCAAGAAAATCTACTAGATAAAAATTATTAACACTTTATTTTCTCTTTTTATGTGTCAAAAGGAACAGTTCATAAAAAAATTGAAAGATAAATTTAAAATTTGAGCGAAATATAAAGCATTACATTTTGTCATGTCTGTCATGCTAGTCATGTCTGTCACAATTAGTTTTTCAAGCAACTTTACCTTAATCTCTTTCCTAGAAAGTTATTTTTGTAATTTTTTAACTTAGTGTTGATGCCAATAATATTTATTTACAACTCAACTCAACAAAATGCTTAAATTTATAATGCATGTAATAGTTACCAGATAATTATGTTGATACCAATTTCTTTGTTTCAGATATATTATCCGTCACAATTATTTTTTCAAGCAGTTTTGCTTTAATCTTGTGATTTGAAAGTTATTATTATTTAACTTGGAATTGATGGCTATAGTATTTCTTGATGTGAAACGTACACAATCTAAAGTTTTCTACTATTTAAAAGAAAACCTGCCAAATAGAAAATTTCTGGTACAAACTTATTTCAGTGAAAACTATTTGCATATTTATTAGAATGAGATTATATCTGCTCATTGGCAGAATATTTTCTCTGCTATATATATATTACAATTGTATATTATTGTTATAGTGACTCAGTCACTGTTTCTTCAGAGCCATATATAGTGATATCTGATTATGGTAATTATGACTATTAGGCTGTTATAATGTTTACCAATTTGATCATTGAAAAAAATCATGATAAATAATTCAAAGTCAAAAAGGTTGAATTCTTATCTGATGGAGCATCTCAACACTTTAAACAAAAATATATGATATTTTCAATAACACAAAACAAATTCCCAACAGTCTGGCATTTTTCAGTGACAACACACGGAAAAGGATGTATTGATGAGACTATTAAGAATCAGTTCCTTGATGCTACTCAAGCTAGAAGCATAAATCCTAGAGCATCATGTAAGTGTGCTGAAGCTGCAAGGAAAATTGGTCCTGGAATCTATTTCTTCATGAATCACAAGGAAAAAATACAAAGAATGAAAGCAAAACTTGATCTGACATGGCAAATAATCAAAACAATGCCAGGAACAAAAAAGTTGCATTGTTTCCGATCATGTGTACCTGGCATAATATTATTTTCAATTTCAATACTGGTACATGCACTGAAAATTACCTCTTGGAAAATGCAACAAAGCAATATAGCCAATGGGTGAATGTGCAATAAGACAATAAGGTGGAATAATAACACAATGGAATAATAACACAAATCACACAGACACAGCAACAACATAAAATAAAATGCTTAGTACCAACTAAAATTAAAAGCATGTTTAAATTTGAACCTGAAGATCATGTTGTCTGGTATGAGAAGAACCAAATATTAGCAAAATGTTTCAACTGCAACTCTAGTCACTTCCAAGGGATTTTATAAATTTTAAATATTTTTTGTAATTTATTTTGAGATTCTTTTAACATAATATACCAATGTTATATCATATTGTAATCTCCAAGTTGTGATAAAAGTAAAGAAGGTAATATTTAAGAAAAAAATACTTACATTCATAGAAAATTGTACACGTGTCATGTCTGTCACAAAACTTTGTCATGTCTGTCACGCTGATAAATATTTTGTAGTATTTTTCTATTTACAAATTTTTCAATATTTTTCTTTCTGCTTCACATATCCAAGTCTTATTTTGTTTCCTAAAAAATTCTGGACTTGGTATGCATGCCAATTAAGAGCAAATGATATTAATATGTGTCTAGGCAAAATCTATGTCTAAATTTTGTCATGTCTGTCACAACAGGTTTTAACCCTCAATTTAATTTATTTTTTTTTCCCTTGAATTAAAATTTTAGTGTTTTTTATAGCATAAGGCCTATATTTACATCACCCCATGCAATTTTTTAACTATCAATTAATGTTTAGTACTTAAAGATGAACAAAAAAGTTCTCTTAGTCATGTCTGTCACAAAATGGAATTCACCTCCAGTGTTTATTTATATATTTTTTAATGAAATTGACATTTTTTCGACGATTTTTAGACAAAATTTGCATTTTTACACGATCTTTTCACGAAATCAGCATTTTTTTTTCGTAATCTTTTGATGAAATTGCCTTTTTTTTTTTTTTTACAATTACCCTTTGACAAAATATTTGTAAGCGATCTTTTATAGAAAACAGCGTTTTTTCCTGCGATCTTTTAACGAAATCGGCGTTATATCAGCAATCTTTAGACGAAAATGACGTTTTCACACGGTCTTCAGATGAAATTAGCGTTTACCTGCGATATTTGGTGAAATTGCCGTTTTAACTGTGATCCGCACAGGAAATGAGAGTTTTTCAGCGATCTTTTGACAAAGTTTGTTGACAAAAACATTGTCAAAATCGTCGTTTTTCTACGAAATATTGACAAAATGTGTGCTTTTTCGGCGATCCTTTCCAAAATTTGCATTTCTCTGCGATTGTTTTTTCCGCGCGCAAAACCATACAAGTTGGCAACTATGCGGAACTGATAACCCAATTTCAAATTTTCGGAAGGGGATGCCTTAAATTTTCGGATGAGAATCATCCCTGAATCCACCGTTATCAGCAAAATTGAGGATGATGAATAGTATTATGAAGAAGAAATCAAAGTTGTATATCTAGCGGTAAAAGAATTAAACAGTGTAATCACTTTTTGAAATTAGAAGATTAGAGGTATGTCTGGATTATTCTTTTCACTTTTCTTTCCCTTATGGCCATGAAAAGTAAATTACTTTGGTGGCTATTAGTATGATCTCAACCAATCACTGCTGTGCTTCTGATGAATGACGGGCATAAAAGGCTTACTGTGCGTTTTACAATTGCGATTTTTTTTTACGGGGAACAATATCGTTTGCGTGCTAAACCGCAATACAATTTAAGGAGTTTCTAAGGAGTGTTTTGTTTATCCAAGTAGTTCTAAGTACTACTTGAAAACGTTTTCATTTCTAAGTAGTTTCTAAGGAGTCCAAGGAGTCTGTACGAACCCTGCAAAACACTTTTGCTAAATGACATGCAGTGAAAAACACATATGTATTACACTAATATTTTTGTACAATTGTAAGCCTGTTTTAAGTTAAGAAATAATCATTTAAAACTAATTTTATTTATTGTTTTCATTACTTTATAATAGGCTACCAAAACCTTCAATAATTATTAACGACATAATAGAATAGATCCTAAATAATGATTTTTTCTTTAAGAGCGCAAATGTATGAAAAATTACATACAAAACACACTTACTAGATCATTCCGTTTAGATGAATCTTTGTCTTCTTTCTGACATTCATCACTGACAGCAACTTCAGCTTGAGTAGCAACAGCCATGCGCAATTCTGAGTTTTGAGTGGTAAGTTCATTGATTTGTTCCTAATGGAATTAAGAGAAGATTTAAACAAGAATACAAAGGTGATAAATAATTACCGTAGCTTTTTCGATGCACTGTGCCTTTTTTTTTTTACTTTAATAATGCTTTAAACTTTCCCCCCCTTATATTATGTTTTATTAAAACAAGAAAACATACAAATAGTTAATTGAAAAAGTTTTAAATATGAATTATTTTCAATGGGAAAATATTCTTATAGAAATTATTGTAAAACTTGGTTATCGAAAAATTCTTTAAATCATAGAATATTAAGTGCATGATAATATGCAAACTATTGCCCTACAGTTAGGAGAGAAAAATTAAATTATACATAGTTTTAAGAATTGCTTTGCCCCATTATTCAGAGACAATTGTATAAACTGGTTTTACAGCTTGAGCATATCTAAATTTGTAGTTTTAACAATTATTTTATAGAATTACTATTAACTGGAATATCACATCCCAAAGCTCATATCATATCTCTAATTACATCATTTTCTTTGCACACATGAATAGTCAGATTTATTTATTTTTTAATTTTATTCTCTAACTATCGCATTGGTTATCTGATTTATAAATTCAGAATCAAACAAAGTATACATTTTATAATAGTAATAAAAATTAATTTTGAATGTACATTCCAACTTGTTTATTTTTATCTCAAAATGATGGAATTAAAATATTTAAATCAGGCTTTGGAAAACATTACTGATTTCAAATCTAAACTTTTTTTTATCCAAATGGATACAAGTAATGTACTTTTAATCTTGGATAAGTAATAAATTTATAATCAATTTTATTTAGAAAACATTTCCATTCATGCTAGAAAATCTCTTCATATGTTTTGGAGAAATATTTTCAATAGAAACTACATACAACTGGCACTTACACATTCAGTTATCATGCAAAATAAATAGTAATATTATAATTCAAATACATTTTAAATATTTTTTTTTCTTCATAGAAAAAGAAAAAAGAAAAAAATCCTTAATTTAAATGAAGATTACCTGAGCTTGGTGTAGTTCTTTTTGTAACATTTCAACTAACTGGCCTTGAGCTTCATAATGTCGCATTCGATCGGCAATTTGGTTCTGCTGATAGATGCCTTTTGTGTTAGATTTGTGGATATTTTGAAGCTCTGTTTCTCTTTGTGAAAGCTAGAAATTAAAACATAAAATAGTAAAAGGAGTTGTCACTTTTAATAAGTAAAAACTACCAAACATTAAAGGAAAAAAAAAAAAACCTGTTTTGCTTTTAGATACCTAGAATTCCCCCCCCCCCTTTCTTATACAGGAAAAGATATCTTTTTCTTCTTTTCTCAAGATATTTAAATGATTATTTCTTGGTGCTAGTAAATAAGTAAGAAAAAAAAAATATTTTAAATCCTATGTTCTGGGAAGAGAGATGTGTATGAGTGTGTAGGTGACAGGGTGGGGGTGAGTGGGAGGAGCGATAGAGAGTAGGAGGAAGGGGGTGTTCATGTTTTTTTACTATTACAACAAAGTAATAAATAGAGCAGAAAACAGATTCTAAAGTTTGAAGAAGGTGCAAAAAGGAGGTTGAAGGAGGTTGGAAACAGAGATTATAAGGGGAAGGATATTTCAGATGATTCATTGTTCATTTATTGTTACTATAGATTAATAAGCATGAAAGAAAAATAAGTTTTAAATTATTTTAATTTTGCATAGCCAGTAAAGAGTGATAGGAAAGGATACACAGGAATTTAAAATTAGAAAAAATTAAATGATCAATTATTTGTTTATTACAATGCATAATGATTGAAAAGAAAAGATTTTTTAAATTAAAATTTTAATTAATTTTAAAATACCAAAGACTATTTATTACATTTGTAGTAAGTGCTTTAAAATGCCATGTTTCCCTGCCAAAATTTATATATCTGTATTAATTTTTAGTTTTGAAATTAGATGAAAGTTTAATTTATTTTTATTTTATGCATGTAGAAAACATTCTTTTACAAAACAAACTCTTACATTTTTGAAGAGTTTGTAAAAGACTGTTCTCCTCATAACTATATTTATGAAACTGTTTGTGTAGCAAGGCACATTCTATGACAGACCTATTAGTTGAATAAAACACCAAATTAATTTTTGTGAGATGCATTACTTTTCTTGCAGTTGAGTGATACACCAACAATATGTATTATTTTTTTTTAAAAAAAAAAGAAAAAAAAACTTATAAACTTTTTGCCCTTTCTTTCATCCACTCTTCAAATAATTGCCATTTGTCAATTCTTACCTTTTGAAACTACATGTTGGTATAAGCTCCAGAGAATACCAATCTTTCATATTCTAACTCAAAAATTGGTTTCAGATGATAGAGTGATGAGAAAAATAACTGTCTTATTGATGATGCACAGATTTTCTATTATGTGAAGCAAAGTTTCAAATACCTTTGATTTAGAATGATTAATTATCATCTAAACTTCAATAAATGCAGTGCAACCTCTCCCCCTCCCCGAGTTGATATCTTTATTTTGCCAATGATAGTAAACCTTCTCATAACACATACATATATACACACACAGGGACAAGAGTGCTCTGACCCAAATGGGTGATTATTTCAACTACTAAATTTTGATAGTATTGTTTGTTTTACTAATTCTCAGAAATTCTGTCATTAAATATTGTGATAAATACTATTAAAATTTAGTGGTAATATTTAGTCATTTGAGCTGGAGTGCTCTCATCGCTGAAACTTGCAGCAGAAAAAGTATGCAAAGTGGACTTTTATGAAATAGGCAATGGTAAACTAACCTGATCTTTCAGCTCTTGGAGCTCCTCCTCTTGTTGGCTTAAGCGCTCACCAAGCTCTTTTGTTATACGCTGCTCAGAGTGCAGTTTTTCAGTTAGTTCTAATTTGTCATTGCTCTATTTAGAATATGAATATATTTATCAGTTCAATAGATTTAATAAGTATTTTCAATCTCATAACATTTGCTGCATAAGAATAAGGCTATAACATATTTAAAAGTTATAATCAGATGAATTTTATAATAAACTATCATTATTCCCATAAGAAATTTATAAAAAATTGTTAAAAATTTTCTATCAAAGATTTAAATAAATAAAATAAATTATTAATTACAAATCTCACATAAAACTAGCATAGTCAGCATTTGAATATATAACATCATGTATAGCACACTCATTCCTGATTGGAAAAAGTTTTAAAAGTGTAAAAACTGTATTTCTATATTTGAACTTAAAAGGATTTCCATGTTTCAATAGCATCAGGTAATTAAATTTAAATACATGAAGGTATTACAACATGATATACAGTGAAATACCCTGCAATTAATTTGGATTCATAGAAATCCATATAATTGGAGATTAACCTCTTTGGTCTCTGGGTTCCCATTCGGAGACCTCTGTTTTATTACTTATAAAAACTAAAATTTCTATTTTTTTTTTTTTTTTTTTTTTTTTTTCCCTAACATTTTTACAATATTTCTAAATAGCTAAATGTATTTTGTGTTAAAAGCAAATGAATAAATGCCTGCATCTAAGCTAAATTCCTCATAAAATTTTTTTATTTTCACCTGAGTTTGCAAAATGCCTAAAAATGTCCAAAATACAGTGTGACCAAGAAAATGATAAATTTTCATATGTATTTAACTTAAATCTTTTTCAATAATCTTTTTGATGATTTTTAGATTATTTACTTGTTTAAAGCTCTTAAATTTGTGATTGTGCTTATTTAAGTTAATGGTTATTAAATTGATGTTTTAAGGAGATTTTTAGTTTTAGGTCCATACTTTTTAACTTAAATTACTAAGTGCCTCAAGGATCCATTTTAGAAAAGATATTTTTTCTGTAATTTTGTTTAGAAAAAAAAAAAAAAAAAAAAAAAAAAGGTAAATTCTAAAATTAATTTTGTTAATATGTAGATATAATACATTCAACTTACATTTTACAGATAATTTTACCATTTTACCAACTTTAACTTTACCGACTTAACTCTAACATTTTACAAATAACTTTTACTTTCTTTGAAAATAAGAATGGGCAGGAAAAAAAAAAAAAAAAAAAAAAAAAAAGATTTATATGCTTAGTTGAATATGCCCAATGAAATTAACTAGTTTGTCTTGAACTGGAAATATTAATAATTCAGATGACTCAAATATAGAACAAGAATTCTAATTACACATAAATTTCAACGATAGTTTTAATAAGAATTGCAGGAAAATTATATATTAATGAACAAACATGCATTTGAAAAAAGTTTTTCTCACATAAGTTAAATTTTTTATTTCATGATATCAATTGGAAATTTGCCGATTTAGGAGGCTGAAATTTGGATTTAGTGTATCTGCTGAATGCATAAGAATTGTTCTAAAAATATACATTTGAAGCAGTGTTTACCAAATTATAGTATATAATATGAAAACTGGTACATGAAACTTCTAATCTAAATGGATTGAAAGTGAACAAGAACTTTCTACATAACCCATTGCTGAGTCAATGTTAAAATAAAATATTTCAGAAAAAAAAAAATCCTTTGTTGTAGATGTTTTTAATAGCAGAACAATATTCAATTATGCTTTTGTAGTATTTCATTGGCAAGAATAAAATAGTAAACACCTTGAACGGAAGAGCAATATATTTTAATAGTGCAAAAGACATATAACAAGTTTCAATGACTATTTTCCTGACAATTTAACAATAAATAAATATATATATAATTTTTTTTTTTTTCTATAAAGATACACTGCCACTATCATTAACAAGAGATAATAAAAAATTCCTTAGTTTAGGAGCCTTGGATTTTTTTAAAAAGCTTGGAACAATTACAGCTTAAGAAAATGAAATTTCTTTTCAAATGTTATAAACAGCTATGAAAACGAAATTGATAAACTACTGTGCTTGTTATACTTGTATTAAAAAGAATTATTTTTAATTATGTGTATTACATAACTTACTTTTGTTTTTTGTGTAAAACAGTGAACAGATTTTAGAGAAAATGAGTAAAATTTCTTTTACCTGCCAAGAATAATTTTTCTATCTTGTTATGGGTCTTTATAATAGAGAATTTAAAAAACACTCAGCAAGCTCCCCAGTTAAATTTTTGAAAATTTAAAAAAGGATGAATTAACAGAGTTTTATTTATCACAACTATTTTTGCAAGAGTGCATTTTTCTTCCATTCTTGAGATGAAGACTAAATTCAGAAATAAATTAAATACCTAAAAATAGCTCTGGATATCAATTCCTTTATTGAGTCTTATTCAGAATTACAGACTTGCTTTGAGAATTGAAGCCCAAAACATAAATGTCCTATTGTAAATTAGTTCCTTTAACATTTTTTTGTTACCTGGTGGCATGGCCAAACTATACATTTTGATTTAATGGTATGTTAGCCTAAAAGTTTGAAAACCCATGTTATAGAGAAAATATGATGAGTAAAGCATACAATAAGTAAAAGAAAAACTTTCTTTTTGCCAGAAATTAATTCCCACTGTGCAACATAGAAGTTATAGATTATTTAAAACTAGAAATCATAAAGAAAGGAGACATTTAAGCATGCTCCAATGTTTTCTTATTTTAAGAATGATTAAACAAATATTCAGAGTATTGCACTAAGAATATCAATTATTTTTTTTAATTAACAGAATTTGAGAGAAAAAAAAATTAATTTTTTCAGTTTTTATGTTCTTTATATTTTTTAAAAAGGACACATGAAAGAATATTACAACTTTACTTATTAACAGGTAAAATAAACATTAAATTGAATTCATGATTTCAGCTAAATTTAATATGATCACTAATAAATACACTTTTGATATCAAAATAAATTCTAGAACGTTGCTTGAAAATGATCGTTTAGTCATGGGTATAAATAGAAAAACAACTAACCATGCTCACAAAACCATTCTGCAGTTCTTCCAGTTGTTTTTTCAATTCTCGATTCTGAGTAACAGCCCGACTAGCAGCTATTTTATCACTTTGCATTGTCTCTAGAAGTTTAGAATGGTCAACTTGTTCTTCTTTAAAACGATTTATGGACTTCTCAAGCTCAGCAATAACTTCTTCTTTCTCCTTTAGAATCTCCATCATTCTTGAACTATTCGATATCTAGAATTAAAGTTATGTTAAACATTGAATGTCTAAGAATAAGTAGGAAGCTCTTTCTGAAGGGAGGAAAAATGATGTAAAAATTCAATACTAATAAAGTACAGCAGAACCTTGATTAACTGAGCCAATAATAAAGTCTGATTCTTTTTTTTCTTTTTCTTTTTGTGAATGAACCTTACAAAAATTGCACTTTTTAGTTCATTGGCCATGTCCCTAAAATATTTGGAGAAAAACAATATTACACTAATAAATTTTCTATTACTCAAAAGTTAGTGTGAGCGGTAAGCCAATGACAGAAAATCGGGGCTATTATAAAATGGTGCTTCATTGCGTTTAAATTGTAATAGTAAATTATTTTTACTTTATTGCTACAGTTCTTTAAAAATAATTTTAAATTATATTTTTTTTTTACATAGGTCAAGCAAAAAATATCAAACAATTATATTGCGATATTAATTTTTGAATGTGTTTTATTTTTGAAAATGCATCTTGCAATATTTAACTTAGTATAGCTAAAAAACTTTCAATTTGCTTTTTAAAATTTGCCACTAGTAGTTGATTAAAAAAAAAAAATGCTGATGTATTAAATATAACTGTTATATTTACTTTTATCATTAAAAAAGCATTCTATTATTCATTATTCAAAGAGATGTTAAATTTGCAAACCCGACGAGTTTTTATGCAGTTTCTATTAAATGGGATTTCCGATATCCGAGGTACTAGCGATCTCAATTAGCTTGGATAATCGAGGTTACACTGTAATATATTCTTATTATTAATATAGTTAGAAACTATAAGTTGATGATTCATAACAGAAAATTAAAAAAAGCCCAAATGTTAGGAATATTTGCAACAGCTGTTTTTTTGAAAGATGATTGTGATGATAATAGAATGGTTTTACTATGACTACTTCTAAACATTGAAAAAATTAATTTTGATCATTCTAAAGCACAATATAAGATTTTTACTTTGAAGATCAAAATTCGAAAGTATTTTATGCTATTTTATATAATTTTGATTACTTTAAAGAAATTTTAAGTAAAAGACAACACAATAAATGTGCATTTTATATTAAAAAAAAAAAAAAAAAAAAAAAAAGAATCAGCACACTTAAAATGCTAAATTTATCTTCCAATTATAACTATTCAACTAGTTTGATGCTGAAAGACATGTAGTAAAAAGTTTCAATTTAGAAAATATCTTGAGCTATTGTTATTAAAAATTTGAAACCATACATGAAATCTGAAACCTTTAGAGGTGTCAGTAAGAGAAAAAATTGCCGCCACATAACAATGTAAAAGGGAATTTGAATAAGAATTTAAATAACTGCTTTCATGACTTGTGTTAGGAGCCTCATATAAAGCTGGCTGAGGTGAACAAGAAGGTTAAATGCAACAGAGTAAAAAAATAAAAACTCCCAAAAGTCTGCCATAGTTTTTTTTGACAAATCTACTAAAACAACATTGTTAATGCTGCAATGAATATTAAAATCTTTATGCAGCAAAAAAACTATGAAAGAATACTAAACAAATCTATAAAATAAGGATTTTCAATAAAGTATAAAAATTTCTTAATCTCTTTTTGAAAATAAGCTCTGTTTGTAATTATTCAATAACAAATAATAAATGCACTTAAAATAAACACATTTTTAAAATTATTACCTCTGCTTGAAGTTTTTTGCTTGTTTCTTCACTTTGATTTTTTAAGACACTTATCTGTACTTTTAATTCTGAAGAATCGTCATTAGTACTCGCAGCTAAAAATGAAAAATAATGAAATAGATTTTTTGTTTTCATACTGAAAATTTTTTAGTTGTCATCAGAATGAAAATGTTAGATAATTTGATAATTAAACTAATACAAATTAGCACTACTGATTTGATTAAGAAAATAAGTCTGCCAAGAAAAATACAAAGACAATATCAAGCAATTTTATATGTAAAAATAACTGAATGCTCACAGGGATGGTCTCCATACTGGGCATATTCAAAATATTTTTTTTTTTTTTTGGGGGGGGGGGAATAACTAAACTATTTATGTGTGTAATAAAGGATAAGTCAAATTTAGCTGCAGAATTACAGTAGAAAGTCTAAAAAAAATAAAATACTTTCAAGCATTTGGTGCAAAGAGACGAAAGTATCATGCGATTTGACGAGCAACATTTTTCTTCACCAAAAGCAAACAATTTTATTGTAACTGAAAATTGTTTCTTTTTTAGAATCTGTTTAAATGGTTTTAAAGAATTTAAACTAAAAGAATAAAATAGTTTAATATATATATATATATTGTACTACATATTTATGTTGCTTGATGCTGCAGTTGGTATTTAATTTTATTACTTTAAAAATAATTTTATGTATGAAAAATATTTTCATATGTTTAAGTTGCATTCCAAAATAAAATTTTAATATTTTATTTCAGATGAAGAACGCAGCAGTAAGTACATTTCAATATCGTCAAAGTTTTTGTTTACATAACAACAAAATTGAATCAAGTGTTCAATTGGACTTAATTTTGGAATTGAAACAATTTTAGTTAATTTTAATTTTATTTTAATTCATAAAATCTCAGATTTAAGTATAATTATAAATATATATATATGACAAAATTATAATTAAAACAAACTAAAACTTACAAAACTAAAGTTATTTAAATAAAATCTTTTTTAACAAGTTTAACATGAAATATTTTTACCTTAAAAAGTGTTTGACATAAAAAAGCATTTTTTGAAATTTTATTTCATTGCCAACTGTGATAAATTGGCAATTACAGGAAATGTTCTTTATTTTTTATAGACATTCTATTGGGGTTTCAACGATTTTTTAAAAAAAAATTTTATGAACATCCACATAAGAAGAACATTCCGTAATTTTTTCAACATTTTCTGAGTATGCTCATATAGAGACCTTCCTTGTTAGAATATTTTAGAAATTATTTATAAAGGCATCTGTTAAAATACAGATAAATAGTCTGTTTTAATAACAACTGTAATATCTGCATGTAGGTATATTTCTAAGACTGACAAATTTTCTCTTTACTTTATTTATCTAAAGTAATTACAACAAAGTAAGTTTCTTTCCTTTTTTTATGTATCAATAAAGAATAATTATTAAAATAGATAATCTAACAGCTTTAATAAGTAAAACCTGGTATAAAACATCTGGCTTCCCTCATTAATATGCTTGAAAGGAAATTTTTAAAGCAGGGTATGAAATTAATGATGAGATTGTGGGATCCATGCTCAAAAGTTTAAAATTCTAATGAAGAAAATTTGGCATGTAGCTAAATACACAATGGATAAATTTCACCAGTTTTAGAAACAAATTCTTTTTTTTTTTTTTTTGTACATAAACACATGGAAGAAACAATGCAATGATCTTTATCAAAATAAGATTAAAATACTAAATGAAACCTAATTATAAAAATTGTTAATACAGGGCGATTGTAAAAAAACTTTTGCTGATGTATGAATTACTTGCGACTGTACCATTTAAGGAAATGAAATGCCATTTGTGATGATGCTAATACTTAAAGGCATGAATTCAAGAATGTGGTTAAGGAAAACATTTAAGTCCTCACAACTGCAATTACACAGACAAAATTTTGAAAATTTCAAATGGCAATCTTTCCATTGTAAAATTATCTTTACATTCAAAATCTAAAATATCATAAATGACACTGAAACAGTAGCAACAGCACTGAAAAAAAGATGAAAGAAAAAAAGTGACAAAAATCAAATTATTTTAGTTAGATTATAAAATTTTTCAAGTGTTTGCCTTGAGAGACAATGGCACATCAGTATTAGGGAGACTGTCGGCAACAATAAATTATCACAAGAAGGCAATACAGAATCTCCTGATCAGTGTTGAATTCAAGAGATGGCCATACCCCCAGAGTATTGAAATATCCTGTTCTCCCCTCAATATCAAAGATTTGAGATTTTGTGTTTTCAGCATTCAAAAAGTACAATTTCTTGTCAGAACTCTATGTGCTACAAGTAAAAATTTTTAAATTTTAACTGGAACCACACTTTCTAAACAGAAATTCTTAACATACTTTGCCAATATTTGTAAGAAAAATACACTTCAAAATTTATATTAGATAAATACTGGTAAGAACAGAATAAAAAAATAGCTACCTCAGGAGCCCTGATCATAATATTAATAGAGTATGACTAAAATTTTGCATAAATTAAGTAGTATTTCAAAAATCTGATGGAGGAATAATCAAAATGGACATCACCCCCTAAATTTAAATTAGAGGACTAAATTTAAACTAAATTAGAGGACTAAATTCAAGAGAATTCAAACAGCTATTTCTTAAATGAAAAAAAAAAAAAAAAAAAAAAAAAAAAAAAATCAGAAATATTGTATCAAAGATTATAAATCAGAAAAATATTAGAGATTGTATTTAAAATCTAACATAACATTTCGATGAATGAACCTTAATTTTTTTCATGAGTAGATGTGCATAATTTTTAATGCACAGTAGTTATGACACAATAAATGAAAGATGCTTTGTAACAATAATAAGAAACACATCAAAACAGTAATTATACATATTAGCGATAAAAGATAAATTTTAATTTTGGTGTAACTTGTGAGAACAATGTGCAAGAAAAATAATACTTGTTACAAAGTTTATGACAGCATGCTTGCTGAAAAGTTAATATTTTCAGTTACTACATTTAAAAGACAATCTTAAGCAAAAAATAAAAATGAAACAGAGGCAATCACAGTTTATAAACATATCTATTTTTTAGAAATTTTACCCTCAGAAGATGACTGATTTTCTAGAGCTTCTTTTAATGAATTTTTTTCTTTCAAAAGTTCTTCTTTTTCATAGCAAAGTTGCTTCACCTGACAAAATTGGGAAATTTTAATAAATAATTCAAAAGTACTAATTGAAAAAAAAAAAAAAATCTTAAATGTTTAATAAAATAAATACATATATATCTTACTTCATCTCGTAATGATGCAACTTGCTGGCTTAATTGCTGAATATACTGTTGGTACTGTTCACCCATTTTATCACGTTCATTAATTAATTTATCGATAGATTCCTTTTGCTGTAGAAACAAATATACTACAGTTATATTTTTAAATTTTGCACAGATCAATAAACGTAATAAAATAACAATAAAAACAAATATACTACAGTTATATATTTAAATTTTGCACACATCAATATACACATAGTGAAAAACAAACTTCAAAGAACAGAAATAATTCACCAAAATGCTAATAATCAGCAGTGGTGGCATTTGAGGAAGTTTTTGCAATTAAAATAATTTCCTTTTCTTAAATACATTAGAGACCCTTAAATCCAATATAGCTTGGGACCAAGTTGTGTAGATTTCAGAATTTTGTGAATTTCCTATCACTATTTTGTTTAATTTTTTGTAACAGTAATTTGAATGTCATAATGGAATTGAAATTATAATGTATATTTATTTAAAAAAATAAAACATTAAAATTATTAAATAATAGCAAAAATTAAGAAAAAAATATTAAAATATCATAAGTAAGGCGAAATAAATAATAATGCACTGTTAAATATAGATAATAATGACAATTTTTTAATTATTCAATGAAATTTACTTCAGAAAAGTAAGCTATTAATCTACACAAAACGTGCAAAATAATAAAGTTTTATTCAAAGTTTAGCCAGATTTAATAACTAAAATTGTTTGATTAATACATAAATGTATTTGGTAAAAAAGATTGCAATCCCATCTCATATCAGTGCTATCTTGAATATGTTAGGAAATAAAATTATACTTCCTTCATGAGAAAGCATGAATTCAATCATATTAACCAGAATTACATATTAAAATGTTTACAAATATAAAAGTAAAGATTTTTTCCTTCTACCTTTTACGGCTAAAATTAGAACATTATAAATCTATAAATATTTTAAGCCCATAAAATTAAAAATTATCAATAATATTTGCAAAAAATTTGCTAGTGCAACATTTTTCAAGTGAAACATTTTATAATAAATTAATACTTTAGCTAATTTTTAAAATGTATATGGGAATAAAATAGTATCGATTGCTTCTCAAACAAGAACCACTTTGGTCAAGCTCACATCTAGCATTGATACCAGGTGCATTTTAGAGATCTATCGGTCAAAGTTAAAGAAGAGATGAAATCTGTCTGCAAAAATTATGTTTTTTAATTTTATAGCAGCATAACTTTGTGAAAAAGCAACTTTTGAGACCACTTATTAGGTTATTAACAAGAGCTTTTTTAAGTATTTTAAAACATAAATAAATTAGTAATAAAAAATAAAATAATGAAAAAAGTTTAAGAATTCAGTTCAGAATCTGCAAATTCAAATTTGAAAAAAAAAAAAAAAAAAAAAAAAAAAAAAAAAAAAAACATACTAATGTTAATGCCATCCATTTTCATGCATTAATTTAATTTATTCATTTTAACTCCTTACACACAAACCAGGGTTGGTATAAAAACCGGTTTTTTTGAAAAAAACCAAAAAACCGGGTTTTTTTGGTTTAAACCAGGTTTTTTTGGTTTAAACCGGGTTTTTTTCAAATCATTATTTAAATCGCGTTTGCAAGAAAAATAACTTGAGTTTTAGAAAGTCATGAGGATTTTTTGTAATTAATAGTTAATTAATGTTAAACATTCACATTAGTATTTATTTTTTTGATAATTAAATAACTAAAGCATAAAAATTTATAATTAAATTATCTTATAAGTTTAGGTTTCTATAGGGAAATATTCATTGTGTGAAAAAAAAACTATTAATTTATTAGTATACTTATATAAACCTTTTAGATAATAATTTAAGAAATAATTATATGCAGGTTGATAATGAAGAACATAGTAAAGGGCAAACGAACATATTTTACTAAATTAACAGAAATAAGCTGAAATAGAAAACATTTTCTTGTGCATAATTTAGAAATTATTTAAAGTATTAACATCAACAAATGATTATTAATCTCTTACTACATATATTTAATTAAAAAATATCAATATGCATTTTATTAATGCTAAAAAATACATGTGTATTGACTTACTTGATACATCAACGAATGTAATGCTTACACAAATTGAGACATAGGCTTAGAAAAATTATTATTATTATTATTATTATTTTAAATACAGACTTTATTTTTTCTGTTTCTTTGTTCTTCAAAAGGTGAAGATTTAGCATTACATTTTATTATCTGTGCAAGTATCGAGTTACATGGATATTTTTGTTTTGTAAAATTTAATGTATCCTTTTTTTCTTGTTCACATAGTTCACTTTGACTGTATTGTGGTTCAAGCATGTATACCTAAAAGGGCATGGGTGTTAGGGCCATTTTATACCTGGACTAAAAAACTATGAGACTTCTTTATTTAAATTTTTTTCCTCTTAATATTATTTGAAGACCTGCCCAATTATAAACTGCATTAGTAATGGAACTTATTACTTTAGATATTATCCAGGACAACTGCAATAGAATTTAACAGTTTAAACATATCTTCAACTTTTCTTTTAAAATAAAAATTAGACAGATACGAGCTTTTGAATATTTTTATCAATAACATTCCTATTTTCTACACAAATTTTAAGTAAAGTGGGGCAATTTTTAAGGTAAACATCTAAAGCATCTGAAAATGAATCACACCTAGTATTATAAGGAAGAGCTAATTTGACAGCATTTGCATTGCATGCAATTTTTACATTTGGTTCTTAAACATGTTTTTGATGTATTTCTTATTCCCTCAAATGAAAACCAGATTATATTTTCCTTTCTTCTAGTTTTAGACAGTCTTTTATTTCAATATATATAAGTAGCTTTCTTAAAATAAAATACAATACAAAGTAACTAGAAACAGAAAAAAATAGTGTAAAAACTGCAAATTCAATCTAAGAAAAACCAAAGCTTACTAAAACCAATAACTATGGAACAGAGAAAATTCATAGCCAATCATTCATTAGCATACAGAACAAGAGTAACCAATGGAAAGAATGACTTATGATTATGTCATTATTGATGCTTTGATACATGATGCAATCCTTAGTAAATCATAATCAAACTATCTAAGCAGTAAAACTGCATTTTTGGCTGGCATATGCCATTTTTACATTTTTTTAAAAATAAAAGGTTTAAAAAAGAATTAAAACTAACTACCTTTTTTTATCCTCCACAGTTCACTGTAGAAAAATATTTTGCCATGTCAATTTATAGCTAGTAAAAAAAATTAGATTGATTAAAGATGTTTGTCACTTTAAAAATTTAATTTGTCTTTAGCTTTGCTTGTAGCTACTCCATAACTTTGATTTTGCACATTTTAATAATGTGTAAAATAAATGAAAACATTGGAAAAAAGGGAAAAAAAACCAAATTAAAAAAAAACAGCATGGTTTTTTTTAAAAAACCACTTGGTTTAAACCATGGTTTAAACCACGGTTTAAACCAGCGTGGTTTAAACCAAACAACCCTGACACAAACATATGTGACAGGAGAAAAAAATCATCACTTACAGATTTTACTCAAACTGAAATGAGTAATTATCTAATTTATAAATATAACAAATAAATATAAAAAAAATACTTTACATATGATGCATAAAAATATATATATATACTGCAGAAAAGGGCTGGAGTGTGAAAAAAGAAAACACATACTAAAGATAACTTCTTTTCTAGTTCTAATTTTTGATGATAAACCTCTTCGAGTTGACTAGAATTTTCATGAGAAGAATCTGACGAAGATAAATGCTGAACTTGCATCTCAGTCATAGATAGCTTATTATGAGACTCACAAAGCTGTTTTTCTAATTCTTGTATTTCCTGAATCTGAAACAGAAAAAAATATATATATATATAGTTAAAAATCAAAGGATGTTTTTAAAAAAAATTAAGATGTTTCTCTATTATCCTGTCAACAACTTTCCATTAAAAAAAAAAAAAAAAAAAAAAAAAAAATCATTAAACTATAATGCCCCATAAACAAATAGAAGAATGTTGCTACTGGAATTAAAAAAAAAATCCCATACACAAAAGTGTAAACTATCAGTAACTTAAAATAAAATATACATTATTGTAAAAAGAAAAAATGCTGGATTCACATACATTTACATTATTTTTCTTAATTATCAGCTGTTGAATATTTATAATATCAGTTAAAACTGATCTATTGTACATAATCAAGGATCTATTTAGAAAAATTTTAGGTACTTTAAAAGCCTCTCCCCCCCCCCCCCCCAAAAAAAAAAAAAAACCTTAATTCAGTAACGAATATATTACTTAACCTTTTTACACATGAAGAATAGAAACTGAACACATCGGCAATTTTCTAAGATTCAAATTATGATAGAATTTTCACAAATAAAAAAACTTTAAAACAAATGCCTATCAGAAAAGTCTAGACCAGTGTTTCCCAACCTTTTTCAGGCCATGCCCCACCAAATCATATCTAAAACCCTGATGACCCCCCTCCCATCTCTCTGAAAAATAATTCTTATTATATAAAAATTGAGCTGTTATTCCATTTATAGAAGTAAAAAAAAGCCATTTAAAAATGGTGTTCTGCTTCTGTATTGTGTTCTTGTAACATCGCCTTGGCGACAAACACAGCCCACGCCAATTATACGCCAATCGGCAATTTACTGTAACCCTGCTCACGTGTTGTGTGACGCAGTGGATTGAGAGAAACAGTCTCTTAGCAACAAGCTCTAATACTGCAACAAGCAGCGACTCTTAGAAAAATAAACATTCCATTAAATTTACAGTCTACTTGCTTTTTCTTTTTAGTTTTTCTTTTTAATTTAGTACACCTCCGTACATTTGGTCCTAGCGACCCGGAGGTATGAACGAATCAGTGTCTTTTCTATTGAATTAAATATTGAATTTATCGAATTTCGTCAACAAGATGAATAATGTCGGAAACTGAGATAAAAGCATTGAACAGAAGGCGAGGGAATATCAAGGCCCAAGTCACCAGGATATTTAACGCAACGGATGGAAAAACATTTAATTTATCCGAATGGAAAGCCCACCTGGATTTACTGTCGAAAACTGAAGAAAAGTTTGAAGCTCTTAAACTGGAATATTATAGAATAATAGAGGAAGAAAAGTTGGAAGAAACTGAAAAAATACTGAGTCGACTGGACGAGGATATTCTAAAACTAGAGGTAAGCTTAAAATCCTCTATTAATGCTTATTATGAAAATACTGATTCTAATAAAAAATCTATTGAACAGGACCAAGCTAAAACGTCTAGCATTAAGCTACCTAGGGTCATATTGCCGGTTTTTAGTGGCAGAATTGAAGAATGGTCCGTATTTAAAAGTACATTTAACGAGCTTATTAATGATAATTCAAATTTAAAAGATAATGAAAAATTATTTTATTTGCGTTCTGCTTTGACTGGTGAAGCGAGGAGTTTGCTTACACCAGATGAAAATTATGTTTCACTTTTCAATGCGTTAGAACAAAGATACGAGAATAAAAGAGTTATGGTAGATTGTCATATAAAGAATATTTTAAATCTTTGTGTAATTAAACAAGAATCCGCTAAGGATCTCCGCATTTTATTGGATAACGTGAAGAAAAATTTAAGGGCTTTAAAGATCTTAAAGTATGATAGAGATAATTTCTCGAACGCAATTTTGCTGAATATTATTCTAAATAAACTAGATAGCGAAACTCGTAAACAATACGAACTAACATTAAAGGATAATGAAGTGCCTAATTTTGATGAATTTTTAGAATTTCTTGAGCAAAGATGTCAAATCTTAAATAGTATAAGTTCTAATGTATCCTCTAAATATACTGCAAAATCCTTATTCATAAAAACAAACAAACCTCAAAGTAAATGTTGCGTAATTTGTAAAACCGAAAACCACCCCTTATATCATTGTGTTAAATATAAAAACATGAAGTTAAGTGAGCGAATTAACCTTGTTAAGAAAAATAAACTTTGCTTCAATTGTTTAAGTTCAGCCCACCTCATTAATTACTGTAATTCAAAAAGCACTTGTCATGTTTGCAAGAGCGCAAGCCATCATTCATCATTACATAATTATACAACACCAGTAAACAATCCTATAAACAATCTCCCAATACATGAAACAATAAATAGCAATTTTGTTTCGGAAGATTTATCACAAAACGAAACTACTGCTCATTCATTTTTTTCATATGAAAATGATAATAATAAATCTGTTTTAATTAGCACTGCAATAATTTATTTGACAGATGTAAATGGCATCAAAATTCCTTTCAGGGCAATATTAGATTCCGCATCTCAGAATTGTTTTTGTACATTTAAAGCAGCACAAATATTAGGCTTGAAAAAGGAGAAAATAAATATTCCTGTAAGTGGAATAAATAAATTGCCTATTTACATTAAATCTAGAATCAAATCAAAGTTGTCAAATAAAATGAATAGTGCCAGTTATGATATTGAGTTATTAATCGTTCCAAACATTTGTGACTTCACGCCCTCGAAAAAGATAAACATATCAGATTTAAAAATTCCAGCAAATATTTGTTTAGCGGATAAAAAATTTAACATTCCAAGCAGTGTGGAGATAATTATCGGTGCTGAACTGTATTTTTCTCTTTTAAATGAAGAAAAAATAAAGTTAGGCAATAATTTATATTTGCAATCAAGTATTTTCGGTTACATTGTATCTGGTTGTATTTATGACAAAACAGTAAATAATAATAATACTAATTATTGTTTCTTAACAAAAAATCTTGAAATACTTAATGACACTTTGAAGTCTTTCTGGGAAATTAAAGAAGTGCAAAATTTAAAACCCTGTAACAGTGAGGAATTAGAATATTGTAATGATCACTTCGATAAAACGCACTTCAGAAAACCGGATGGTAGGTTTGTGGTCACGATGCTGTTTAAACCACAGGTTTTAGAACCCGATTTGGGAAATTCCAAAAATCTTGCTTTGAAAAGATTAAACTCTCTGTGGCAACGTTTAGATCGAGATCCTGTTATGAAAAATTTATACACAGAATTTATTAAAGAATATAGAGATTTAAATCACATGCATGAAATAAAAGAAAACACGAACTTTAATGATGGCTATTACTTACCACATCACGGCGTTTTACGACCCTCTAGTAAAACCACAAAACTACGCGTCGTTTTTGACGCTAGTGCCAAGTCAACCAACGGAAAATCTTTGAACGATTTATTATGTAAGGGTGGAGTTCTGCAAGATGATCTTTTTTCGATATTAATTAGATTTAGAAAGCATATTTATGCTTTTACTGCAGATATTAAACAAATGTTTAGGATGATAGAAATAAATCCATCCCAGTACAAATATTTAAAAATTTTGTGGAAAGACAGTATGTCATCCCCGGTTAAGGTATTTCAGCTCACAACAGTTTCGTATGGAACATCTTGTGCTCCCTACTTAGCCACCAAAGTATTACAACAATTAGCTCTAGATGAGAAAAAGGAATTCCCGTTAGCATCGAAAATTGTTTTGAAGGACTTTTATATGGATGATTGTCTATCGGGCTCATCCAATTTAGAAGAATTCAGATTAATGAAATCGCAATTAACTGAACTCCTCCTAAAGGGAGGGATGGTTTTACACAAATGGTGTACCAATGAGGTCCAATCTACTGATAATCACATGTTTCCCCTGGACAGAAATTCTGAAGAAATAACTGTTAAAACATTAGGGATGTTGTGGAACAGTTTCAATGATACGTTTAGGTATAAAGTTAATATCAACACAAAGAGTGATTTCACAAAAAGAGATGTACTTTCGTAAATTGCCCGCATTTATGATTCTCTCGGTCTCTTAGGGCCAGTGATTGCTAAAGCAAAAATATTCATGCAGGAGCTATGGCTTCTTAAAATAGAGTGGAATGAGAAGCTGCCCTCTCATGTCGCCAAACTATGGGAAACCTTCCTCGAAAGTCTTAAAGAACTGGAATCCATTGAAGTACCAAGATGCTTCCTAGCTGTGAACCAATCAGTGGTGCTAAATGCTTTCGCAGATGCGTCTTCCAAGGCTTATGGCGCAGTGATATACATGCAAACATCTAATTCTAGTGAAACCATCAGTTACTTATTATGTAGTAAATCCCGCGTGTGTCCAACCAAAGTAATAACAGTGCCACGTCTCGAACTGTCAGCATGTCTTCTTCTGGCTAAACTCACTAACAAGGTCTTAAATTCATTAGACAAACAAGTAGCTTCAGTCAATTTGTTTTCTGATTCAACTATTGCTTTAGCTTGGATAGACACTGCTCCTCATCTCCTGAAAACATTTGTGGGAAACCGCGTTGTGCAAATTAAGGAACAAACTAAGAACTTTCCATGGTTTCATATTCCGTCAGAACACAATCCAGCTGACTTGATATCAAGAGGTGCAAGTGTGGAAAACCTGTCTTCTAACCAGTTGTGGTGGCATGGCCCGCCTCTTTCAATTCTTGAAGAAACAATAGCAAAAACTGACTTTAATATAAGTGACATTAAAGATGAACATTATTCTAGTGAGCTTAAAGCTCCCAGCAACTTGACATTCGCTATTCATAATGACTCTAATTTCTGTGATAATTTAATTAATCTTAGCAATAATTTCCAAAAATTAATTAGAATTTTAGCTTATATTTTCAGATTCATACATAAATGTAAAAAAGCAACATCTGCAACCGGCCCTCTGTTGCTGGAGGAATTAAGAAAGGCAGAGGTTTATTTAATAAAAAATGAACAGGTAAAGTATTTCAAAAATGAAATTTCGGCCCTCCAAGCGGGATCTTCGGTTCATCGCGCAAGTAAGTTAAAATTCTTAAATCCCTTTTTAGATGGAGATAGCTTATTGAGGGTGGGAGGAAGACTAGCAAAATCAAATTTGAATTTTGATCATAAACACCCCATTATACTTCCGGCGAGCTGTCGCTTGACGAAACTAATTTTTCAATATTATCATAAACGAGATTTTCATGTAGGACCCCAAGCTCTTTTGAACACTGTGCGTCAAAAATATTGGCCTCTCGGTGGCAGAAATATTGCGCGTAAAATTGTACATGAGTGTTTACAATGCTTTAAAATTAAACCTATAACGGCTAGTCAAATGATGGGGGATCTCCCTCCTGAAAGAATAGTATGCCCAGTTCCCCATTTTCAAATGTGGGATTAGATTTAAGTGGGCCTTTTGAAATAAAATATAAAGGTCAAAGAAAGGGTACTTTTCAGAAAATCTATGTTGCCATATTTGTATGTATGGTCACTAAAGCTGTGCACTTGGATTTTGTCTCAGATTTGACATCCGAGGCTATAATAGCGACTCTAAAAAGATTCTTCGCTCGTCGTGGGAAAAGCTCTGTAATCTTTAGCGACAATGCTACAAATTTCGTTGGGGCTTCAGCAGAACTAAAACATTTACGTAGACTTGTTACGAGTGATGAAGTTTCGAACTTTTTAGCTTCTGAAGGTATAACTGGAAGTTCTCCCCTCCTAGGGCGCCAAATTTTGGTGGCCTTTGGGAGGCAGGACTCAAATCTTTCAAATACCACTTAAAAAGAGCTGTGGGCTCAGCTCATCTCACGATCGAGGAATTCCTGACAGTTATCACACAGATAGAGGCTATTTTAAATTCGCGACCACTTTGTCCTTTGTCAACAGATCCTGACGATCTTCAGGTGTTGACTCCTGGTCACTTCCTCATAGGAAAGCCTCTTAATTTAATTCCAGAACCCAATTTAAGTGAGGTCAAAGATAATTTGCTAAATAAATGGCAAAGGGCTCAAAAATTAACGCAGTTAATATGGAAACGTTGGCAGAATAATTATCTGAGCCAGTTACAAGAAAGAAACAAGTGGCTATTTAAAAAGCCTAATATTCTGCCAGGAATGCTAGTTTTGCTTAAGGACTCACAATTACCCATTTGCACTTGGTCACTAGGCCGCATTAATAAGGTTTTCCCAGGCGCGGACGGGATAGTCAGGGTAGTTGAAGTTCGTACCGCTAAGGGTAATTTTAAACGACCTATTTCAAAAATAAGTATATTACCCATTGAGGACAACATCATAGATCCTAAACTTTAAATGTGCTTTATTATGTATTAATTTTTCATGTATTATTTGTGTTTATTTATTTTATTTATTTATTTTTGCTTATAATCTGTATCATATTGTATTATTACTTGTATTGCATATGTATCTTGAAATATAAAAATATTTCAACGCCGGGCGGGATGTTCCGCTTCTGTATTGTGTTCTTGTAACATCGCCTTGGCGACAAACACAGCCCACGCCAATTATACGCCAATCGGCAATTTACTGTAACCCTGCTCACGTGTTGTGTGACGCAGTGGATTGAGAGAAACAGTCTCTTAGCAACAAGCTCTAATACTGCAACAAGCAGCGACTCTTAGAAAAATAAACATTCCATTAAATTTACAGTCTACTTGCTTTTTCTTTTTAGTTTTTCTTTTTAATTTAGTACACCTCCGTACAAATGGAATAGAAAAGAAAACGTAAACATGTAAAAGAAAGGTCATGAAAAAATGAACATAAACGAAAGAAATGTATTCAGGAAGCAATCGTTAATAATATAGACCAGGAAGCGGCTGCAGAACAATCACCTCATAGAGTTGATTGTTGAAGTTTCAGCATTAGACAGAACTTGATTCGTATATTAAAATGCAATTGGTCTGCCAAATCATATCTTGGTGGAAACCACTGAAGACCCGATTTTAGTGATTGATCGGTAAGTTTATCATAGTGCTTTACTGCAGTCAAAAGCGTGAAAACATAGAGGACTGCTAGCAAGAAAACATACGGTAAATCTACTAGTCAACCACTAAAATCGGGTTTGCAGATGTTTTCCACAAAGATATGACTTGGTAGAACAGTTTCATTTTGATATGCAAATCAAGTTTTAATTAGTTCATGAATTTCAGTCATCAACTCGATAAGGTGATGGTTTGTGCAGCCGCTTCCTGATCTAATAATTATAATAATAATATGCAGCAATGAAAAAAAGCAAATTAGATTTTCAAATATTTAATAGTGAACTTTGATGAATAAAAATAACTTTAATTGGATGTTCTTATTTTTAAAAACTTTTATATTTAAATTGGTATTTAAAAAGAGAAATAATAAATACCTTTTTTGAATCTTTCTAATTCCACTGATTAAATTATTTGAAGAATAATTATACATAAAAACAAGAACGGGATCTAAATCATTTAACCCTTTCTGGCACAAGCAAAATCAGTTAGTAAAATAAAATATTATCGACTGTCACCGGAATTCACAACTGAATTTTTTAGATATTTTGAATTCCTTAATTTAAGCTTTTATTGTAAAAACAAAATTGTACTAAAATATTATTGGTGCTGTTTGCAAGTTTGGAATCAAAATTACATATCCCAGACCGGGCACAGTGTACCAGAAAGCGTTAAGAGCAGAAAACCGCCAAAGAAGTCATCAAACATATAATCAGAGAATGTTAACACTCGGAATGAAGGGACGTTTCCTCAGAATTACTATAGTAATTCTTTCCTAGAACGGCTAAAATTTTCTATCATTAACTATCAGCCAGATTAAGATATTCATTGTAGGATACTAAAATCAAAATCTCTAATAAGATGCGTTTTAATTGGTTGATCAAATGTCCAGTGTTTGGTGAAAATGGCTTGATTTTTTATTCTATTGAAAATCAATTTGAAATGTATTTTTTTAAAGTTTCAAACCGGAAAATTTATATTGTAGAATGATTTTTAAGATTATTTGTTGCTTCGTGTTAGTAAAACAAAAGTATTTAGTTATTTTTTTAGGATCATAAGAGGATGACCGAATTTCACAGAATTCTCAAATCGCCCCCCTCGAAAACCAAATTGCCCCGTTGTGGGGCGTGCGCCCCACGTTGGGAACCACTGGTCTAGACAGACCTGTGATAATTATGCATCACAACATTTAATTTTTTTTTCCAATGCTTTTTCTTTCTTAATATGACGATGTTAATGTTTAAAGAGATAAGTGTTGTTTTAATTAAAGAAATATCTAATAAATCCGTAAAACATCATTAAAAAAACAAATGTTGAATTCGAAATCACATAACATACACATGTAACAAATATGACATAAAGTGAATGTGCGCCATGATCACATATTTTTGTCTTTAAATCCTATAGTTTTGCGACACTGTTTAAAATGAGTTTGGGATCAACAGAATAATGGATAAGTACCAATAATAATAATATGGTATAACAATAAAAGTAGTACCTTTTTATTCAACTTTTCTGTTAACTCAACATTAGCCATTTTTAAATCTTCATTAGCTTTACTGAAAAAAAAACATGATATTAATTAAACATGAAACAAATGGAAATTTAAGTAAATTCACTGATATTTTGTATCTTTACAAGTCATTTATCTGAACAGCCTTCTGGTGTCTCAAACTAAATTAAAATAACTATGCAGAATAAAATTACATTGGCACAGAAATAAAAATGCAATTGTATAACTAAAACAATAAAGATATCAGCAATTATTCCTATTTTTACCTTATTTCTTAACCTCTTTACTCACATGTCACACACTGTATATGTCATATGAAGCATTAGAAGAAAATAAAATGTAATAAAAAATATAAATTTACACTAAAATCTGGTATATACAGCAATACAAAATGGCCTAGTTGTCAAGGAGTTAAGCATCTCACTTTAGATTTTCTTATCCCACATTTATAATTCATATTCTAGAAATTGAGAACCAGTTTTAAACTATACTGTAAAAAACAAATTCAAATAACAATTCTTTAACATTTTAATTAAGTTAAGGGAAAACATATCATTTGTGTAAATATATCTTTGACTATATATATATATATCAGCCTATTAAAGTTCTAATTCACAATTACCTTGTTTTAAATCACCATGAGTTTACTTAACAAAGTTTTAATTCAGCCTTCAGATAATTTCATTAAATTGCTTCAAAATTAATTCAAACCAATTGAAAAAATAAAAAAATTTCATTGAAATATTTTGTCCTATACATTTTTAACCAAACTTGAAATACTCAAGTAAACCCTAAACTCGCAAACAGTGAAAATTTATCCACAGTTTAATGTAATTGTGCAAAAACAGTATATGATCACATCTTTAATACAAATTTTATCTTTATGTTGAAAAATAAACAAGCACTAAATATGTAGATTTTTATGTAAAAGAATATTTTGGAATTTTTTCATGAAAAATAAGGCTAACACGAACCCAACACCCCAGAATCAAAACTCACTCAAAAACAGATTTTAACCTGGAATAATTAATTTAGTAACCAGACTTATAAAGAAGTAAATTATTGTCAACTTGATCTGAACTAGTCGAGTCCCAGCCCAACTTGGTCAGGTTGGGCCAAAATTCACAATACTAGCCATCCTTGG
Source organism: Maratus speculifer (assembly GCA_964019185.1). Classification (NCBI taxonomy): domain Eukaryota; kingdom Metazoa; phylum Arthropoda; class Arachnida; order Araneae; family Salticidae; genus Maratus; species Maratus speculifer. The sequence goes on along the minus strand of OZ025289.1, from coordinate 23,193,343 downwards.
CGACCAGTTTGGTCTCCCTTGAATGTATACTAAGCATTAAATCATATTGCTTTAATTCATAATTTATTTTAATTGCTCCGTTTTTAGCCAAATTAGAAGATTCTGCTAGAGAAAGACACAGATGTCATATACACACCACATTGCACAATTCCAACAAAATGGCAACTACACGTACTTCACATGGTAACCCGGCTATTGTTATTTTTTAATAAACTGTTTCTTTTAATTTTCTTTTTTTAAATGATACATAAATTATTTTATTCAATAATTATTAACTAAACTTTTTTTTATTTATTATTATTATTTCCTAAAATAATAGAAATTAGTTAAAAAATATGCATAATTGGTAAACGGTAAACTTGAAAATGAAGTTTTCGCCAAATTGGCATCAGAAAAATAACATACCAAGGTGGTGTGCATATGACATCTGTGTTGATAAATCAAGAACTCTGTATTTTTTTGCTAGCCTGGTGCAGAAAATAAATTGCCATTTTTTTGTATTTCATTAATTATTTAAAATATAACAATATAATCCTTTCACTCATTTCATTTATAATACATAACTATAATTTGAAACTAAAAAATTAAAAATTCATGACTTTTATTTATTTTTTAAAATAAAAAGAACAGAAAAAAAATAAAAATAATGATATTTTGAAGCTCTATAATTGCAGTGAAGGAACAAAACATAAATAAATCCAATTTACCGCAGCCTAAATCTCACCAAAGGACTTTTGCACAGTAATCAAAAATATGTTTTTAATTTGGATGCTGTCAATAAACAATTTACAAATTACTTGTGATTTTTGTGCCATATATGTTGGCATTTTATTTATATCTCCTTGACAACAATTTAATTTTTACTCTAATGAAAGGGAGGGGAATATAGCTCAAACACTCCATTCTAGCAACACCCTTTCTTTAGCTGAAATGGCTAATACTATTTTAAGTTCTCATTATGAAAAAGTTTAACTGTAAATTTTAACTATGTATATGTTTGTGCTGCTAAACCAGATGATAATAAATCAGGTTAAATTGGATTTGATGCACTGATTTAACTTTGGACTGCAGCTTATAAGATATAAAGGATAACTAGCATGTCAGAGAATTGGAAACAATATCTTTTCAAAGATCCTAAGTCCAAAGTCTGAGCGGGAAATTCAAAGAATGAATAGCCCACTTTTACTCATAAGCCAAGTAAAAATGATTCATTGCACTGCCTGAATCATATGGCATGGCAAATTATAATAGGGAAATTGGCTGGAAAGCATTCAAAGACTGATTAGCAGTAAACTAAATTTAGCCTGTGACTATTAAATGGATTAGTGTATGATAAAGTTCGATTGTGGTGTTTGCATTAAAACCAGCTAATCAAAAATTATCTCAATGGGTTTGATACAACAATTAAACTTTGGATTGCCACTCATGAGATGAATATATCTATATGGATCAGAATTCCAGAATTTCACAGAAGGTTAAACAGATAAATCGGATTACAAACGCTAAATTGATATTTATTTTTTACATTGATTTAAAAAAAACAGGCCTATTTATCATATTGTAGACATATATTGAGAAATGAAAAGGCAAAGTTATACTCTCTCATGTTGAAACAAACAAATGTATTTACCTTAACTTATAATTGTCCAATTTAAGCCTCTCAACATCTTTCGCAGATTCTGCTTTATTCTAAAAAGTAAAAATTTACAAGTAAACAAAACATTCAGATAGTCTGAATCAATGAAAATATCCTAAAAAAATTACAGGTTAATAATTAAATTAAAAAGAATTTGTCTATTTAAGATAAAAAGAAAAAAATAATAATGATTTCATTGTTACAGCAACAAATTAATCAGTAAGAAATGTTTTACTATAAAATTTGATAACAGGATCATAGTACCAAATAAAAACATTCTTTACCAAAAACTAACATAAAACAAGATTTTATAAAATATTACCTACTGAAAAAACAAAAACAAAAATTAATTACTGAGGCTCACAATGTAAAGAACAGATAACGTTTTACATTGTTAAATAAAGTATTAGGTGTGATAAACTTCTACAATTAAGTTAATGACTAGCAATTGTGAAGTATGTAACTAGTGACCATAAACATGATTGAAGGTGGCAACAATGTTTTAATGAAGTTGAATATGTCAATGTGAATGCAGATACTATGTAGGGCTGACACTAAAAGGGCTTTCTTTTGCTAAACAAAATCATACTTGCTAAAACAAAGCCAACTGGTAGAAACTGATTGTCAAAAATTAATTGAACTTTAGCTTTCAAACTATAATGACAAATAATTTATATCGACTTTTTACATAATAATAATAAAAAAAAATAAAAAAAAAGCATCATAGAAATTAAAACTATTCTAGAGCAATCTACTGTTATTGGACTAACTTTCTGGTTACACAAAAAGCATAATGTATACCTTTTCATTTTGTTGATTTGTGTTACTAAGAGTGATGAGTTCTCGTTCGAGATCGGATGCTCGTTGCCTTGAAGCACGAAGTCGTCCCTGCAATTCTTCCACTTCACCTTAAGTAAATAGATAAACATAAAGATGAAAATAACAAGCAGTCAAAAAAAAAAAAAAGAAAAATACACAAAGGTTTATAAATATTACTTAGTGTCTGAGAAAACAAATCTAAAAATAAATAAATAAATAAATACATACAAATTTCAACATTTTTTCATAAAAGATCAATTTTGAAGCCTTTTGTGGCATCTAAAAATATTTGAATAGAACAAAATTCCATAATATTTATTCCAATTTCAAAAGGTAACTTTCACTGACTACAGTAAATTTCTACAAATAAATAAATAAAATAAAATAAGACAAAAACATTTTTGTTTCACTCTATTGCACATTTTTAAAATTTTATAGTGTTTTTAAAATGTTGTGTGTGTATCATAACTTTTTTTTTTTGGCAACAATAATTGATCAGTTTTATTTTCATAATTGTTTATATCACTTAGCAATAAATCTCATTTTCATAAAATTTAATTGGCTGAAGCTTTTTGAAAGTGCCAAATCTCACATTACAGGAAAGTACCATCAAGACTATTAGCAACATGCTAATAATTAAAGTTGTGGAAAAAAGTTCCATAATTACTTTCCCCACATTTCATTTAAAATGTCTATAATTTTAAATACTAAAAAGCGAAAACAAAATAATAATAATAATAAAATAATAAAAAATAATATAAACCAAAACATTTTATTTCATCATCAATGGATTCTTTTTAATTTACATATACAAAATATAACAGATGTTATTGCAATTTAAAAAAGTGCTATTGGCGATTAAAAATTTGCTACTGGTGAGATTTTCATCTAATCTCTATTACTAGGATATGCTGTCACAACTATTTTCTTCCATTTATAATTTAAACACATCCTCATATCAAAAATTCTACATTATATTAGCATGGATTGAAAATGAATTTCAAACTGAATTGCAGACAACATTGCAGCAAAAAAACTCAAATTATAAAATTTGTATGTGCATGCATTATGAACCACAAAATACAATTAAAAAAATAACAGTTTAGTGTTTTTTATAGATTAATTATTCCTTTTAAGAATATTTGGTAAAACTAGGAGCACTAGAGAAATATTGAACACAGTAAATTATTTTGTTATACAGTTTAAAATCAATTATTAAGATTATTACTGTCTTATGTTAAAAGAAAAAAATTAACGCACAGAATTCGCACACCTTTACAATTTTATCAATTTACCCCCACCCAACGCTGGCCTTCCATGCACACCACCTGAAAACTGCTGTGTCTAGCTTTTAAGTGATTTTTGCCTCATGACTACTTTTCTATAGCAGCCAAGCCACATCTGAAAAATTGGTTCAGAATAATAATTTTGATAGCATCTTCTAAAAAAAAATCTTTCACCTTTATCAAAAAATAGAACACTACTCTGTTTCACAGTTTCTTGAATAAGAGTACTTTATTTTTCCCAAAAAATATATTATATGATCTTGACATGCCAACTAATACATGCACTTAGAGGATTGAAAAATCTTGATTAAAGAGAGATTATTATTAAGATTTTTAAAAAATAGGTAAAATACTTATAAGATACTAGCAGCCTTCGCCCGCTACGCTGGTCAGTTTTTTTTTAAAGAACCTTTGAATCAAAAGAAATTTTTATATCATAGTAATTTTTAGTTTTATATCATATTTTAGTCTGTTTGTCATCGGTGAAAAGTCAGTCATCTAAACGGAAAGTTCAATGTTAGTCACCAATGAATGACGTAACGGACAGCATGTTAACAGTTTTAATCAAAAATTCATTCAGCAGAACATTTCAAATAAAGCCAACCTTTTGTAATTGGGTTCATCTGATTTAAAACATCTCCATAAGTAGTCAATTAAACAACGTAGAATACTATATTTTATTTATTACAAAATTTCTGAAATATTATACAACACAATGTAAGTTCCATTAAAATCTATCTAGTAGAACTTAAATTATAAGCGGCCGGAAAGAAATTTCACTTTGCATTTTATATATATTGAGATAATTAAATATAGCGTATATAATCATGTTAACCTGATTATAGATCTCTTTTTCAAAATTGTAGGTTCAATAGATTTTTTTGTACGATGATTAATACAAAATCCAGACTTTTTTTTATATATATAGATTGAAATTTTCAGGTTTTAGCGATGAAGACATCACCAAATTTGGAAAATGTGAAGTATCTCACAAACTAATGGTTTTAAAAGAATTTGCTTAGTACCATTCGATTCAGCATGGAAAAATACACTTAAATATGATATCAGTTGAAGAACAACTACAAAAGCCGATTTTTAAGGAATTTTTTTTAAGTTCGTTCTTTTTTTTACCTACCTTAGGGGTGGAATTTTCGAAAATCCCTTCTTAGCGGCACTCGATGTTATAAGAAGTATTTTTACCCCAATTTTCAAGATTTTTGGTTTGGCATATTTTTTTTTTTTTTTTTTTTAGCTGTGATTAATACGAAATCCAGACTTGCTTTTATATATATAGATAAATAAGGATTGAAATTTTCAGGTTTTTTGCGTCGAAGACATCGCCAAATTTGGAAAATGTGAAGTATCTCACGAACTAATCGATTTAAAAGAAGTTTCTTAGTACCATTCGATTCAGCATAAAAAAAATACACTTAAATATGATATCAGTTGAAAAACAACTACAAAAGCCGATTTTTAAGGAATTTTTTTTAAGTTCGTTCTTTTTTTTACCCCCCTGGGAGTGGAATTTTCGAAAATCCCTTCTTAGCGGCACTCAATGTTATAAGTAGTATTTTTACTCCAATTTTAAAGATTTTTGGTTCAATAGATTTTTTTGTGTCGAGATTAATACGAAATCCAGACTTTCTTTTATATATATAGATAAGGATTGAAAATTTCAGGTTTTTGAGCCGCAGAAATTACCAAATTTGGAAAATGTGAAGTATCTAACAAACTAATGGATTTCAAAGAATTTGCTTAGTTACATTCGATTCAGCATGAAAAAATATATTTAAATATAATATCAATTGAAGAACAACTACAAAATCTGATTTTTAAGGAATTTTTTTTAAGTTCGTTCTTTTTTTTTACCCCCTTTAGGGGTGGAATTTTCGAAAATCCCTTATTAGCAGCACTCGATGTTATAAGTAGTATTTTTACCCCAATTTTAAACATTTTTGGTTCGGTACATTTTTTTGTGTCGTGATTAATACGAAATCCAGACTTTCATTTACATATATAGATAAGGATTACATTGTAATAATCATAAAAACAATTACGTTTTAGAAATAATAAAAAAAAGTGATTAATTATTTTGTTGCATCTCGAAAGACAAAAAATTAGTGCCAGGATCATATTCATATAATTACGACAGAATGCAAACTGAACTGGATTTATCTGACAACTGCTTTTTACTTGATTTTTTGTATTATTCATTTTTGAAAATAATGACTTTATGGACACAGACAAAAGGAAAAAAGTTTAACAAGGCAAATGCTAGTTTCTTTAAATATCTGTGAAATTAACTTCACCATTTAATTTTAACTTTACCATTCATACTTTTGATAATTTTATTTTACCAATTTTATTTATTTTAATATTAGTTTGATCTAAATTTACAGTATTTTAAAAAGCCACAATTAAATTCTTCATTTTTTAATTAATCTAATTTGGACACATTAAGATCATACAAGTTTATGTATTTTTGGCAATTCGACAGAATATTGATTTTACAACAGTTATTGAGATTATTGATTGAGCCACAAGCAACAACGTGCCATAATTATTCTTAAGTGTGCCACTTTTGGCACACATGCCAAAACTGACCGTCCCTGCCCTATACCCAGACACCTATTTCAGATTTGAAAATAGCTTTAAATATATGTATTTTAAAGTCTTAATGCAACAAGAAATAATTCAAAAGCACAATGAAAATTACATTGCAGTGAATAACATATTTTGAGCTACAGAACACATACCAGCTTTTTGTTTAGCTGTCTGCTGGCTGAGCGCGAGAGAAGATTGGAGTTCAGTTTTCTCAGCAACTAAGATACCAATTGTCTGTATGTGCACTTGTAGCTGATCTTTAAGACTGACTTGTTCTTTGTGAGATTTTTCTTGCAATTCCTGCTTTTCTTTGTCAAAATTTATAGTAAGCCGCTTTATTTTTGCTTTCTGAAACAAACAAATACTTGTTTAAAGCTTTAATTAAAATGCATTTATAGGAGGGGAATTTTTTTAATAATACTGTAACATGTGTAGTGACACAATACTTAATTAAATAAAAAATTTTTAAACTTGTAGAACAGTCTATTTTACTCAAATTTAATTTTAAAAAATTAACCTTTTTAAAACCTATACTACTTTTACAAATTTGAATATTTCTGCTTATTTTTTTCCACATTTATTAGAATATACTACATAAAAATTCACATGGTTTTTCAGATGTATGGGATTTTACATTAAATATGATTATTTTTTTTCTCTCGTGTACATTAAAAAATGAAGGAAATTCAACAAACTCAATTTAAATCCTTCTATAGTAAAAAAAACTAGCCTTAAAAGGAATGACTCCTGGAATGATGCTGATGTGGAAGATTTCCGGAACTAACGAATCCGGTTTGTCCACTCCTTCCATGAGTCGAATAGACCAATCAAGAAAGGACTCCGTCTATGCATCGCCGTATGGGTTACCATAAAGAAAGGAAAGGTTACCATCGCCAACAATCGCCAAGTTTGTCGCCAACTTGGCGATATATCGCCAAATTTGGCGACCAAAATTAGTTGTCAAAAGTGACACCAACTTGGCGATAACTGCAATATTTCGCCAAATTTTTAATTTCTTTACAACACCAGTCGTTTGATACATCATTTGAGAGGTTTGCAACTGCTTATTCATATAATGGATGTCTTGTGTGTTATCCGCCATTCTGCTCCCCAGGGGGGACACATTTTTAATTTCTTTACAACACCAGTCGTGTTACACAAGATTTGAAAGGTCTGCAACTGCTTATTCATATTATGGGTGTCTTGTGTGTCACCCCCACACTCTGCTCTCCCCAGGGGGGTCACATTTTTAATTTCTTTACAACACCAGTTGTGTGACACATCATTTGAAAGGTCTGCAACTGCTTTTTCATATTATGGATGTGTTGTGTGTCATCCCCCACTCTGCCCCCCAGGGGGGCACATTTTTAATTTATTTACAACACCAATTGTGTGACACATCATTTGAGAGGTCTGCAACTGCTTATTCATATTATGGATATCTTGTGTGTAACCCCCCCTCTGCCCTCAGAGGGGTCTCATTTTGTAATTTCTTTACAACACCAATTGTGTGACACATCATTTGAAAGGTCTGGAACTGTTTATTCATTTTATGGATGTCTTGTGTGTCGCCTCCCACTTTGCCCCCCCCCCCCAGGGGGGCACATTTTTAATTTCTTTACAACACCAGTCGTGTGACACGTCATTTGAAAGGTCTGCAACTACTTATTCATACCATGGGGTATTGACGAGCGCAGCAAGCAGGGATAGCCAATAATTTGGAATCGCGAAGCGATTACACGGGGGGTTGGCGAGCATAGCGAGCAGGGGGGCGGGGCCCCCCTAGTATTTTTAAAAAATAACTATAAACCTGAATGTTAAATCCATTCACAAAAGTATTAAATATACCGAAGCGAACAAGTAAAAAAAATATTTCAAATCTCTTTCTAAGTTAGCAAAAAAGCCTTACCATTTATCGAACAAACAAATTATAAAAATATGAACAATGAGAAAAATCAGTTTAAAGTTTTCATTTGTATGGGTAATTGCGCTGGATCTATATTAACAAAATTTACAATACCTAGCAATGTTGATGGTTTATAGGTAAAAATAAGGGGTACTATACTGTTATCATGTCGACCAATTTCGCGAAATTATACAAATCGCCAAACTAATAGCCAAATTATACATATTGACATAATTTTTATTTTAAATATTGAAAAAACAAATAATTAGTAGAATATTAATAAAAATAAAAAATAAAAATCACTTAATGACATTTTAAACATGTGAATCGTATTTAATCAGGGTTCGTTGATTTAAATCAACTTGATTTTAATCATGATTTAAATCATGATTTAAATCAATTGATTTAAAAAAAAATCATTGATTTAAATCAGTTTTTCTTTTAAGTTAGTTTTTAATAAATTTAAGATGCAAACAAACATAATAATGTGCTTTAATATAATTTAGCTTTATATAATATATATAATCAAACAACTTTTAGAAAGATAAAGCTTAAGCTTTGTAAAAAAAAAAAAAAAAAAAAAAATGTAAAGTTTAGAAAAAAAAATGCTTTCAAATTTAATTTGAATCAAATTATAAAGTAATCTTGCAACAGTAAAGAAATTTAAGCAGAAATATATTAAATATTTAAATATTTACTCATTAGTATTTAAGAAAAACTTCTGCAAGTCCAGGTAAAATAAAATTGTATGACTTTACGTGCTGTACTTTGATGAGGCCTGTTATATTAAGATTTGAGCAAAATCTGAATCAGTCATTTATTTAATTATTTATTTTAATTAAATATAATTGATCTCAGCCCTTTAGAATGGCAGAAGGTATTTTTGTTACAGTTATCGAAAAGGCTGACACTAAAAACTTAGAGAGAATTAATGATCAACTAGCTTTTACTGGAATAGATTTATTTGCTTTAGTAGAACAAATGTTTTCTGCCTTTGGTTTGGTACTTTCAGAAATTAGAAATCAACAGATAAAACTGTTAAACTGCTGCCATCGAAATGCTCAAGGTCAGAAGACACAAATTGTGACATATTCACTAATTGACTGACTTCTCACTAGTGTTGGAATTCACATTGGAAAATTTTGAGTAGCAATTTACTTTTATTTGTGGAATATCTATCATCTTATAAAACATTGAATTTACTGATTAACTTAAGATTAATTACTTCTTAAACTTACTAATGAGAATTTGGAATCTCCCAATTAAAAACCAACCAGATGCAGCAACACTATAGCATTCCTTCTCTGGCTGAATTTTTATTTAGGGATTCCAAGTTTTCATTAGTAAGTTTAAATAGTTTTTCTTTTATAAGATGATAGCTATTCCACAAATAAAATAAAATTGTTATTCAAAATTTTCCTATATAAATTCCAAAATTACTGAGAAGTCAGTCGATTAGTGATGACATCTCAATTTGTGTCCTCTGGCCTTAAGTATTTTGAAGGCAGCAATTAAACTCATTTTTCTCAGCCAGCACTAAAAAAAAAAGAAAAAAAAAAGTTAAAAACTTAGTTTGCTTCCAATTTTGTTTAAAATTTTTATGTGTTGCAGATGTTTTTATTTTAATAAAAATTCTGAAGGTTGGATTAATTTTATTTTTGACATTTGATTTGTAGTTTTTATCATGCATTTTGTGTAATTAAGATTTTTTTCATAGCCTAAAATTTTACCTTGAAATAATATAAATTATTTATGTAAATTTTGTAATATTATTAATAGATAATACTTATAACATGCATGTCTATGTATGTAAAATTTATATTACTTAAATTAAACAAAAAGTCATAAAATATTAATAATGTGTGGCATTTTTTAAAAAAATCAAAAAAATCACGAACCCTGTATTTAATGTCATTGAATGTGACATTCACGATCATCCATTATTGGCATTTAATCTTATAGTTTGGCGATAATTTTTTGGTTGACAGGATAACCTAGTAGTACCAAATAAGGTATCTAAATATTCATAATTAAAGAAGCTTTCAATTAATATTTAAAAAAGGAAATCGATATTTTGACCAATTTCAAGTACTGTGTCCCCTAATACTTTACAGCACTAAATTACAATATTTTCATTATAGTGTCAATAAAATTAAAAAAGAAAACAATAATAATTTAAATATTGTTATTAATTTAAGATTTAGATTCAAGAGGAACTATAATGTTAAGAATTAAAAAAATGTACAATTTCAGAAACTACAATCATGAAAAATTAATAATTTAAGAATAAAATAAAAACTTACTAGCTCTTGCATTTGAAATTGCAGCTGATCGTTAGACTGCCTTAAGCTGTTAACCATTTGAGCAAGTTCTTGATTTCTTTTTTCTAGTGACTTTTCTAAATCTACAGGAATTTCATTCTCAATGCTTCCATTAATGAAAGCATCTGTTTCTGACATTAATCCATTTACTTGCAAAGATATTTGACGCAAGCTCTCTGTTGATGATAGTTCCCTGAAATATATTTTTTTTTATTAAAAAAATTATGATATACATAAAAAATACATTACTTAAAAAAAAAAAAAAATCAGAAACATGATGAAATTAGAAAAAAGTTGTTATAAATTGAAAGTGATGCTAAAAATTTGGCATGATACTAATGAAATTATGAATAAAATCACAGGATTCATCTTGATAAAAGAGATAAATTACAGAAGGAAGGAGGGGATACTTTTAGAAAGCATCAATGTGTGCTTACTAAAACATTACAAAAGAAAGGTAGGCGTACAACATTGACATATTTTTTTGACATAGTCTCCTCTTTTTGCAATGCATTTTGTCTAGAGAGCCATAAGCTTTCCTATTAATCCAAGAGCCAAGCACACAAAATCCTAAGTCAGCGAGCATAAGAAAAAATCCTTTATTTCATGAGAGTAATAACAGGGGAATCTAATGATCCATGTCTGCCAGAAGTGAAGTGGTGCATAAGCCAAAAATTGATACCACTAGTAGTTCACTCGTAAGCTTAGCATTGTGTTTTCCTGCACCCAGTTTTCCATGTTTTCATACTTTTGAAAGTACAACAAACACAATGCTAAGCCTACAAGTCAATCACTAATGGTATCAATTTTTTGACGTATGCACTACTTCACTTCCGGCAGACACGTAATTAGATTTCTCTATTACTATTCTTTCATAAAAGAAAAGATTTTTTTCTTGTGCACAATGACTTAGGGTTTTGTGCAATCAGTTCTTGGACTATATTCCGTCAAGGAGGAAGGTTTTCAATTGGAGTTGAAGTTACTTTTGCACCTATGCCTGAATGTTTGTGTTTGAAGAAAATTAATTACCTCTCAAATAGGGCTATACCAAATACTTGGTATTTACTAGGTAGTCAGCTTACTTGGCCAATTTGCCGAGTACTGAGTACAATACTAAATAGTTGTAAGAATTTTCTTTTTTAAGCTTTACAATGTGAAATTATTTGCCGCAGTACATCAAAATATTTTATTTCTACTTGCAAACCAGTTTCAGTAAACACAGCATACCACCATCATCTTATTTTGCACTGATGATGGTATGCTATGGCTACTGAAATTAATTTGCAAGAAAAAATAAAGTATTTTGATGGTTTAAATGTTGTTTTTTATTTATGTATACAATATTGAAGACAAAAGGAATTTATAACTGAACTGTCAAAGTTATTTAAATATAAATGTATAACATAAGAAATTATTCTTAAAAAATATTTACTTAATATATAAAAACATGTCTACAGATTATGGAAAAAAAAATGCAGTTTAAAATTTAGTTTTAATATGCAAGCAACTATGATTTTGGATAAAGAAATGTATTGTAAAAACAAAAAATATAAGAAATGAAAAAAAGCTAATTTCACATTGGTTAATTTTTCATTTTATGTATCATTCACTTTTTTTTTTTTTTTTTTCCATTTTAAAAATATAATGCTATTGTTTTAAATTGCGTGAATTTTCAAAAGTTATCTTTCAAAGAGCACATAATTAAATTTCAAATTTAATTAGTTAATTTGAATTTTTCTAATTAAAAAATATATGATTATATGTTACAGAGGTATGTTTATTATATTTATACACACACAGACATGTTACTCTTAAGCTCACATCATACATATTGATATTCTTTCTTATACATAAATACCTTGGCCTCATTAATTGATACTCGGCCAAGTAGTAAATGGCAGAGCATTCGATACTCGGCCAAAGTGCTACTCCGTGCACCCCTACTTTCAATGCTTCCTTGAGGGGTCTATAAGGTTGCAACAGTACAGAAGCGATCGAATAAGTGTTGACAGATGTTCAAATGTTTGCTTTTTTGTTTTACAGTACCATAGTAAAATGTTTTATGTTTATTCAATAGCTTTATGTAAATGGTTCTTTTGCATTAAAGTATCCAAATGAAGTGAAAAGCATGGAAATGGATAATTTTAAGCAAAGGAACTATTTACATAAATATTATATACAATTTTGAATAACGTGACACAAAATATGAATCAATTTATTAAAATAAATACCGTTCAATGCATAGTATAGATTCAATTAAAGTGATATACATTTAACAATGAATTGGAAAATTAAAAGTATTTTTTATACGTGTAAATACATTTTACCAAATTTTAAAAAAAATAATTTGAATTTTAAATTTTAAAACTCATATTTTGAATTTATAAGAGATGTGTGCAAAATAAAATATGTGAATAAAGTTTCATTCATCTTTCATGTTGAAGATAACTTTTGCAAGTGCATAGTGAAATATAAATATATGGTTGTATAAATAGAACAAAAATAAAGTGATGAAATAAATAATACAAAAATGCATTTTTTAATTAATAGCATGGCATTACTCAAAATTTGATATCATTATTTTTAAAATTCATATTTAAAATTCTTAGAGCCATAAGACAAACAGCTACGTCAAAACTTTTAACCCATGAGGTTTTTTTTGTATTCATTAAAATTACTTCTAGACATTTTTTAAAAATGTGTTCATATCGTAAGCATTGATATATAGGCTGATACATCTTAGGAGATGTTTTATAGTAATTTTAAACAGGTTTTTGTGGTCCTGCATAATATTTGTCTCAAGACTGAGGAAGTTAAAAAGGCAGGAAGATTTTTGGTAGAAATGAAAAGTTTTGTTAGGGGATTTTCCCCAGTTAATAGGATTATATTTGATTGAAATACATATTTTAAAAAATACCCAATGTCAGGCTATGCATATATAAATCCATGTAAATCTGTGGATGCAGGCTCGACTCTAAATTGCATAAAAAGAGGAAAATGTGTTTTCCTTTTTTTTAAGATCACCAACAGAATTGTGTAGGTCAGGTTTTAAAGGGCTATAGCACTCTTCTAGCTTGTTATCCAAAAATGACTTTCTCACTATCTTCTTTCTTTCTTCTTAATGCTTGTGTATGTCCCACTCATTCACAACTCTTAGAAATTAAACGAACACTGATTTTTTACAACATAACATTCTTATAGTAACATATAAAATAAATATAACCTTAAATCTAACATATTACACTATGCCAATACAAAGGAAGGCTGTGGTACTAGCAAAATTTGCCACAAAGTCAATAACAGCATGCAATAAAGAAACATATTAAAGATACTTTAATATATGAAATTTTTAATGTTTATTTTTTACAAAAACATTTATTTATTATTATACTAACAGAACATTATTATTATTGACAGAATAGCAGAATTCTATTAACTTACAGAATTATTAACTATTAACTATTTAGAATTATAGCTATTACAGAACATTATTAACAGAATGTCATTATTATATTAACAGAAACATTCATAATATATATCAATTAAAAAATTTACGATGTTTTTAAACTTAAATTTTTTTTTGTATAACATATATGAAAAATAAAAATTCATCAATGGAAAAGTAAAAAATTCAATGTCCAGTAAATATTCATATTACTATTTTTAAAACTTAAAATGATATAAGATGCATTTAAATACTTACTTTACAGAACTTATATCAAAGTCAGACTTTGATTTCAACACAGAATCAAGCAGATTATTTCCTTCAGTCGCTTGTGATGCAGCTGTATTAGATGTATTTTGATTGAGATCTGTACTACTACAGCTTCTGAAAAATAAAAAATAAACAGAATTAGAAATATTGTTTGGGGGAAGAGGAGGGAGGTTAAATTTACACATAAAAATAATCATTTTTGGTACTAAAAAGAATTAAAAACAATCTTAAGAATGGTTGTAATTTTGACTGATCAATACTCATTTTAGCCAGGACAATAGCTGAACTGATCTTAATCATCTAAAACAGGTCATACAGTCGAACCCCGTTATAGCGAACTTCAAGGGACCGAAGTTTTTGTTCACTATATCCACTGGTTCGCTATATCTGAACAGTTAAAAAATGTTACAGTTTACAAAATATGTATACAATTACCTGATACCTATACGTTCAATAATGATTTATTAAGGAAAAAAAACATAAATTCTATTAGATATGATCACTAATGAATGAAATTGACTAAAATTGATTACACTAATCTGGCACAATACTAAATAAATTAACTAAAAAGGAAGACAAATAGAAATACAGTAAAACGCCAATTACCTAAACATTCGAGAACCAACCCTAGTTTGGATTAAATGTTAGGATAAGTGAGCAAACAATTTTAGGAATGATCCTGACTATACTAAAATCCTTACATTTTATTCAGGCTTAGGATGACTAACACTAATTGTTGGCGCGTTCAAAATCGTTTAATTTTTATTTTGTTTGTTTACTTTTTTTCATCATCTTGTAAGCTCCAGAGAGTATAATTTAAGGAAAAAAGCTTTTGATTGTTGCTTTCTTCAAAGAAGACATTCTTTTCAACGCTGCCATATCTCGAATTATTCTTAAAATTATTAGTTAAATAAGTTAACTTAAATACTTTACTGAATTGCTATGATAGGACTAATGGAAAATAACTGACGGGTGGGCGTGAACACACCTGCAGAATGGCTACCATAAAAGAGAAAGAATGCAGGTCTTACAACTCTTTAATAAAAAAAACTTATCATTAATTTGCACCAAGTTTTACTAGCCAGCATGAATTTTCTTATGAAATTTGAGTCGAAAACCTTTTTTCAAATCAGCAGAAAAGTAAAAAGAGAAAAAAAAAATCATATTTGACTAGAAAAACAGTTAGTTATAACCGATTCTTAAGATTCTGGAGGTTCGCTATAGAAGGATAAAATAGCATTAAATTCAATAGTAAAACGGTGGGACCAAAATTTTCGTTCGTTATAAACCAGGTTCGCTGTAACAGGGTTCGACTATACTTGATTTTAACCACTTAAAAGTGATCAAAATTCTCATATAACTTAAAATTATTTAAATTGCTTGAATTTTATTATTTAAAAGAATATAACATATTTAATAATTAAAATGATTATTTCAACAAATATTAAATATCAGATGGAACTCTTTTACATTGCACAATGGCATGTCAAACTGAAACATATATTTTAATGTGTTACTAATGTACATTACATTATTGTTTAAGGCTGTTCTCAACTGCTCTGCTCAACAAGCACGAAATGTTTTTACAAATTTACAAATTCATTTTTTAATGGATAGATATAAAACTGGAAGGCCTGACTATGGAAGCAATTTGGAATCAAACTGTGTTTTTCATTTCTTTATAAATAAATTATTTCTTGAATTATAAGTGAATTTGATCACATGGCAAAGACGTTTTGAATGGTTATTTTTTTGCACCGAAATTTGGTTCAAAACACCCATTTTCACAATATTTTCTGAAAGATCTATTGCATTTGCAAGAAAATGGAAAAACAACTTGATTGGATAGTAGTTTTATGCATTTCGAAATAAAATTAAAATTTTGCCATAAAATTGCCATTTTGGATTTGAGAACATCCTTATGTTTTGTGGGCAGTAATGAAAGCTTAAACAGATTGATTGAAATTTGTAGATGTCATTTTGTACTTAAATTGTTGCACAAACACTTTACTCTAACTTTAGAAAGATCATTTTCTCAGTTTTGTTACACCGAAAACAACTTAAACTTGTTACTTGTAATCACTTTTTAAAAAATAAGAAAATGCTTATCCTTTCTTCAACGTAATTTAATTTCTTTCCCTTTTTATATAAAATAGGATATGTAATCAGATTATTAATATATTTCATTGCTTAAAAAAATTGCTTAGCTTTAGATTTTTTTGCATTATTAAATTATAAAGCAAGTAAAATTATATTGTAGTACTAAATAAAATATTTGCAAACTCCTCAAAATGCCATATTAAATAATGTTCAGCATTATTTTGACAAAATCATTTAAATGTTGAACAAAATTTATCAAGAAATTTCTTTTTTTAGCTCAAATGAGTTTTGAACACTGATGAATAAAAATAAAAACCTATTTTGACCAGGATGGTTAAAACTGTTGTTAAAACTACCCTTGATTAAAAGCAATACAACACTGATCCTAAAATTTTCACATACAGTAGACTCCTTCAAATCCGCAGAGCTTGGGACAAGAGGTATTGCAGATTTTAGAATTTTGCAGATTTCTTGTTGTTGCATTTTCTACATTTTTCGAACAGTAATTTGAATATAATTAAAAATGCAATCGAAATTATAATGAATGTTTACAATACAATAAAATACTAAAATAAGTAATGAACTAAAATAATAAAAATTTAGATAATTTTTAAAGTATTAAAATATTAAAAGCAAAGGTGAAGTGACTAAACAATATATGATTAAATATTCAATATAAAGATGAAATGTATTTTTACTAAATTAATCAAAAAAAAACTTGTCTCATAAAGGTACATTATTAATTCACATCAAAATCATAATATAAGGAAGTTTTTTTTTCAGGTTTGGCCAGACTTGATAACAAAAAAAGCTTGATTAATACATAAATATTTTGATAAGAAAATTGTGTTCATCAATGATATTAGTGATATCTTTAATTTTTTCTTCCTTCGTGAAAAAACATGAATTCAGTAATATTAACAAAAATACAAAGTAAAATATATATGGAATTAATATAAAACTATAAAAGTCAAATTTTGTTCCTATATCTGAATTGGATGTTTCATTGTTTACATCCATAAATTATATGCAGATTTTAGAGAATTGCTGACTTGAGGGAGTCTACTATGTATCCTTTCATCAAATAGCTAAAAAAAGTTGTATAACATTTAAATTTATTGAAATAAAACAGCAACATTAAACTGTCATTTTCTGTTAACAAAAATCTTTTTCTAGAATTTCTATAAGAGATGAGTAACTGAATTGTTTTATTTTCATTAATTTAAAGGATATTAAATTTTAATGAACACATACTTACAATGATTTGGTCTGTTCTAAATCACTGGAATATTTTTCAGTTGATGAAGGCACCTAAAATAAGTAAGTGATTTTAGAAGCACAGAAAATAATCTTGCAATATGACCATGATATCTTTTAATATAAATAAATAACAAAATCTATAAAGCACAATTCATACAATGACATTTAATCTGAATAAATAGTAAAATTCATAGATATCTACTTATAATAAAATGCGACTGGAGAAAAGTGTGTAGAACGCTTCCAGTGCGTACCATTCTGCTCTACGAATCCACAGTTGCTAAATGCCATGTTAGGCCTAATGGAAAACATATGTTAACATATGACAGCTAAATGATAATTTCTTCTGTTTGAAATAATGTTTGTTAAGCAAATTTCCCTATAAAACATGTATATCATATCCAATTACTATACATTAAATTCCAATTTAAAAGTACGCTATTATAAACAAAATAAACGATTGACGGTTTCACAAAAAAGAAATGAATGACTCTTAGTGATTCATTAAAATAATAATAACAATAAAAATATCTGATGATTTTAAAGTATTTGTAAAATCATATTAAAACATTTAAATACATTTTAAATTATATTTTTCACTTTCGTTTACATTTATTATAGGCAGTAAGTTTACAACACTTAAAAAAATCAATGGTTTTTCGAGTCAATGGTTTTTTCATGGATTTATGCGCTGTGGACTGACTTCAGCTTTTATTGTGCAGCATCAATGCAAATGAATAATTTTTTCTATTATATTTATAGTAAAATAATAATACTAATAGTAATAAATAAAAATTGCAAGATGTAATAATGTGTAAGAGGTTTCTCTTGCATTTTCAGATTACTATTTATATCATTTCATTAAAAGTAGTTTGCATTTTCATACTTTAAAAGTATTGTATATTTCCTGTAACAAGATTAAATAATATATATGTACCTTCAAAATCTGCTGTGGTTACTTACGTATTAACACCACCACAGCTACAGATTTGGCAGTTTTTACGTACTACCAATCTATACTTAAAATTTTTGCGACAAATCATGCAATAAAACACTTTATTTAAGATAAAAATTTTAAAAATGTAAAACATTTTATTTAAAAACAAAGTAATTGGTGGAAGATTTTGGTGGAAAATGAGTCGATATAGAGTTTAACATAGATTCAAAATAAAATTGCATCTTGTTCCATTTTTAACAAATCTCAAATACACATTTTCGTAGCATTAAAAATTGACATCAAAAATGAGTAAACAACAAGGAATTCAAAAGATAACTGTGTGTGTGGCGTGCGAACAACAAGATTGCTCTTTATTAGTGCCTTAGTGCAACTTTTGCTGTAGTGGCGTTAATAAGTGTACCCTGCTGTGTTTATTTTATTTCCTAAGATTGATCCATCAAGAGTATAGACCTACAACTGGCATACACTTCAGCAGCAATCTTTAAAAGGAGATTTGTTTTGCACTTATATTACACCCAAAGACAACCACCAAAGCTTCAGTATATAATAAACTTAATTTATTTTACTGGATTCGAACCCAAGTCATCACTGCCTCAACAATCATTCAGTTAAAAAAATTAGCATGTGGGCAATTCCACAGAAATGGGGACATGGTGGCCAATTTTTCAAAATAGTTTATTTTTCGCAAATTAGACATCATTTAAGGTCACAGATTGAACTAAGAGAAAATAACAAAAACAAACCCAGAATTTCAAGTTTAAAGAAGTAATAAGGCTTTGAATAGAAGTAGTATAAGGCATACTGAAATGACACATTTATAAGATATTTTACAAATTTACATTTTGGAGTGAAATTAAACTATTTTTACTTTCTTCTATCTTTACAAGAAGAAAGTATTGGATTCATGAAAATTTTCGACTTCCGGTTTTCGACGGATTTATACGTTTTAGAAGGTCCTGAACACGTTTTGACTATTTTTAGAAAATGTCTGTCTGTGAGTCTGTCCGTCTGTCTGTGAGTCTGTGTGTCTGTCTGTGAGTCTGTCTGTCTGTCTGTGAGTCTGTCTGTCTGTATGTGACAAAAAATTTGTGGGCGCTCTATCTCAAGAACTAATGCTCGAAATTTAATAAAATTTTATATTCAGTTAGACCTTGATATGAATTAGTGCCTATTGGTTTTTGGTGAAAATTGGCCTGCAGGTGGCGCTGCTATACTACGTTTTTCATGATTTTCAAGATTGCTATATCTCAAGAACTAATGCACAGAATTTCACCAAACTTCAGATTCTGTGACCCCTTGATGTACATAGACGCTGATTAAGTTTTGGTGTAAATTGGCCAGCAGGTGGCGCTGCTATGCCACGTTTTTCATGTTTTTCATGATAGCTATATCTCAAAAACTAATGCACAGAATTTCACCAAACTTCAGATTCCGCGATACCTTGAGATACATAGCCGCTGATAAGGTTTTGGTGTGAACTGCCCTATAGGTGGCGCTGCTATGCTACATTTTGCACGATTTTTGCGATTGCTATATCTCAAGAAGTAATGCAGAGAACTTCATCAAATTTTAGATTCTGTTACACTAGAATATATAACATAATTAGACGCTGATTACATTTTGGAATTAACCTTGCAACAGGTGGTGCAGCTATGCTGCATTTTGCATGATTTTTCCGATAGCAAACAACAACCAAATCTCAACAACCAAAGCACAGAATTTCATAAAACTTCAGATTTTGTTACAAAATGATGTATAACATAATTACACGATGATTATGTTTTGTTATAAATCCTTCAACTGATCGTGCTGCTGTGCTATAATTTACACGTTTAAAAAAAAAAAAAAAAACTAGCTATATCTCAAGAACTAATGCACAGAATTTCATCAAACTTCAGATTCTTTTACATCATAACATAATTAGACTTTTTTTTTTTACATTTTGGCATAAATTGTCCAAGATATGGTGTTGCTGTGCTACGTTTTGCAAATTTTTTCTTATAATTATATCTCAAGAACTAATGGACGAAATTCCATCAAATTTCAGATTCTGTTAGGTCTTGACATCAATAGATGCTTATTAGGTTTTAGTACAAATTACCCAAGATGAGGCACAACTAAGCTCCTTTTCTCAGAATATTAATTAAATTTTGCGTTTTAGGCTTTTCGGATACCAGAATCTCATTAGGCTAGGTCAAATGTTCGAGGAAATTCGATAGTGGGTAACTTTGGGGTCACCACGTTTTTTTTTTTTTTTTTTTTTTTTTATATATATATATATATATATTAAAATGTACTTATGAGATAGAAGAAAGTTTCGGGATTGACACATCCAACTAGTTTAAATTGTAATTGGTTAAGATACTTGCTAAAATACTTCAGAAGAGTGTGCCATATGTAAATTATGTTTAAATATTATATCCTTGTTTTTTGTAGTTCTTTTATACCGGGCAGTTTGGGAAAATTACGTCCGACACCAAATTGCTTAAAAGTTTATATTGCACAAAATTGGTTGGAGTATTTTACAAACTAATTTCCCTGCAATTAGTGATTTCATATACTATTGAAAATATGCAATCAAATTAAATTCCAAAAAAATATTTTTATTTCAAATGAACAGTGTCGGACGTAAAAAATATTTTACGTCCAATACCAATTACGTCCGACACTAAGATTACTAAAAGTAATAGTAGGTTTAGGTGCACCACATGTTTAAAAATATAAGCAAAACTAAAATAATTTGTGTTTACATGGTTCTTAGTTGTTAAAAATATGTAAAACTACATACAGTGAAACTCGTTTAAAATACAAATCAAGGGACTGAGAGCATTTCGTATCTTAAGCGTGATCGTATCTTATCCGGATTTCATAGATTCTCGAATGATAATGCATATAAAAAGTGCACATTGTTTATTAACATAATTTTAGCCATTTATAACTCTTATTTTACCCATTTCTAACAATTTTTTAATATTCAAGAAAATTTGAATTTAAGACATTTAAAAAAAGGATAATTTTATTTTCTCCAAAATTTTATTGACCATCTGTTTGTACAGTAAAATATTAAAATGCCTTTATGTAGTACTCTCTGCCAAACTATAAATAAAAGAGAATAAAATGAAAATTTTGCTAATCTTTAGAAAAGAGAATGCATTACATGCTTAAAGGGGAAGAATAACAAATTTTCATAAAAAATTTTTGAAAGACAAACTAAATGTATGTAAGGAATAATAATTATTCGATACATTTTAAAAATCACGATGTAGTTTTAGTTTGTTGAGAAAAAGTTGTTTACCTTGGTTTGGTGCAACCTAGCACGAGATTTTATTAGGAAGTTTTCTGCCTTGTTAATGTGGAAGAAAAAATCTTCAACGGCGGAACCAGCATCCATCGAAGGGGCATACAGTTGAAGTAAACTGAACGAGCTCATTACAGATGTGAATGATGGTATGGCTGGTGCATCTGTTTCTTCATCCGCGTCGTCTTCTACTTCTTCTAAAGAGCTAGGTTCATCGGAACTTTTGACATCTGCGATAGACCAAACTTCACATGTCACAACTTGATCGTCAATTTCTACAAATAAGTCCCAATCTTTGCATTCTTCTTGATACTGCTCCTCTTCTGTGATGTCAACGTTTTGTAAACTGCCGTCAATATCAAAAGCTTTAGAGAAACAGTTCTCAATGGTGGTTGATGTTACGTCTTTCCAGGACGCACTCAGGAAATGCATTGAGTCCCAGGGATTAATAGGTTTACAGGTTGGGCAGGATAGATCTTTTTTGCGATGATCTATTTGGTGTAGGTAGCGTGCAACGACACGTCTTTTGTATTTCAATTTCAGAATATGAATTATACTCTGATCCATGGGTTGAACCACGCTAGTCACATTGTGTGGTAAAAAGACTAGTTCGATGTTTTGTAAACCTGGGATATCCTTGGGATAAGCAGGGCAATTATCGACGAGACACAATACTTTTCTAGACTCCTTTTTCATTCGTTCATCGAATTTGCGGATCCACTTAACGAGTATATCACTTGTCATCTATGCTTTGGCTTGACTTTCATAAACACAGGGCAGATTTCTAACATTTTTAAAACAGGGAGGATTCCGAGACTTGCCGATGATGAGGGGTTTCAATTTATCTCTTCCACTCATATTTCTCTATAAATATAAATCCCCCCATACTTATGAAATTAAATGACTGGGTAGTTGTCAAATATGAGTCTGTATTTTATCCAGGGTGCATCACCCAAATAAATGATGATGAAATTGAAGTATCTGTGATGCACAAGGCAGAAGGTCATTTTAAATGGCCAAAAGTTAACTTATAAATACTTATGTAAATATTAAACATAATTGTAAGCAATGTCCAATGTACTATCATAGATAAATCGTAAAAATAAAGGTACTATGCTAATTAAGTCTTTTTTTAAAACTTTATTTACATCCGATACCAAGTTAATTTAGCTCATTTTACGTCCGACACTAAAGATTAAAATTACATTTTGCAACTTAATATTGCACTAATTTGATGAAAATTTGTGAGTTATTTATCTTGTATCAGTGCTCTTTAATATGAAAATAATTACAACATTACAGAATAAACCACTCAGCTAAAATTTAGATTTTAGTTTGATGTCTCTCATTCTTATGTCCTTTTCTCTTACGTCCGACACCGTGAGATTTTATATTATTTTTTTTAAAAGTTTAATTTTTGCTAGAAATTATTTTTATGTTTTATGGTTATATATGTATAGGTAAGTATTAAAAAAAATATTTGAAAAAGTATGATTAATTTATCTTTAAGAATTTTAAGTTTTTATGAGTAAATTTTGTGCAAATTTTACGTCCGACACCATGGAATTGCCCATGTGTAAACCACATTAATTAATGTTACATACTTTTTTTTCATCTTTTAATAGAATTCTTGCTATAGAATTTTATATTTTGAGTAGCAGAAAGAAGAATCACTAGTCCTCAGCTATCAAAATTAAAGATTCTCCTCTTTTAAGACTAACACAAAAAAGTTTTGAGTTAATACATATATATATATATATATATATATATATATATATATATATATATATAATATTACAAATCAACATTTACAACAATATAGAATAACCCAATACAACAAATTTAATCACGACAAGACAATCAAATGGAATTAGTAATATTGGAACAATTACAAATAAAATTGGAGATTGTGGTATGTGGCTTGTTTTCAAACGCAATGACACACAGTCACAAAAATTATAATTAATGAGATTGTAGACAGTTAAAGGATATAAAATGGAAAGAAAAAAAATAAATATTATAATTAAAAGTAACTATTACTTAGAATATTATACATAATTCAGTACAACTGCATCAAAAATTAAGAAAACTCCGTTTGTTCATGCCATGAGTAGGAAATTATTTGAATGGCTGATCCATTTTTTATTCATGATAAGCAATATTTCGCATTAAACATCTTAAAGGAAGTAAAATCATAGAAAATGCCTATACAACTTGACAGTACAAATGGAAATGGTTAGCTTTAAAAAGTAATTCACATTAAGCATGCTTGTGTTAACAAGATTTGGCTGATTTGTACAATCAACACAAATTTTTGAGAATTATAAAAAGTAAGTAATATGTTAAAAACTTTATTGAGACTGCATTCAAATGTATTTTCATAAATTAGGTTTTGGAAGCTATTAACTTACTTCTTTTTGGGAATCTGAAGTATCTGGATCTGTGCCTTTAGATGAAGCTACAGGTGTATTACTTTTAGGTGATTCACTTGCTTTTTTCCTCATATTTCTCTTACCAGATCTTTGTTGGAACTGTTTGAACTAAAAATATAAGAAAATGATGAAAATAAGAGAAACACTCATATCAAATTTTCATAATATGATAAACAGAAATTACAAAATTTATCCCTTTTTAACAAAAATAATTTTGACTTTTTTTCGCAGTTAAAGTTAATTTCGACCAAGACAATTTTAAAAAAAAGTTTTTTCCATTATTAAAACTAATATAACCCTGGTAAGCCACAGGTTGTACATTTCTATTTAATAAACATCAATTTAAAAAGAAAATCACAAATAATTGCTGCATCACAATTGTAACGATAAATTGCTGCATGACTAATAATGAAATCTGCTATATCACTAATGATAAATTGCTGATTCACTACATGTATTTTCAATACATATATATCACAGCACAAACGATAAACTGCCAGTATTGTTTTCATTACTATCATTCGTATTGTATTAATTCCATTTAAAATGCAAGTCTTTCACTAAGTGAAATAAAGAAAAAAAAACCATTGTAAACAAATATATTTTATTGAAAGACATTTTTAATTTTACATTAAAAATAAAGCTGTTACTGGTGAGATTTGCACTCAGCTAATAAAAAAATACTGCACTTTCTAATAGTAATTAATACATCCAAAACAATGTCATAGTACATTATTATACTGTTGATTTATGTATAAGAATTTGAGAAAGTTAGCTGCAGGGGTGCAGAAAATGTTTCTATTCCCAACATTTTCCCCAATCCACATGAAAATTTCCCCAAAATTTTATGGTATATTACAGGTAACTCCTGTATTATCATTAACTGTAGAAAATTTACACTTTTTTCAACTTATGCGCAAGTGTATGTGGCAGGGGCGATTCTGATTGAGAAAAAAAAAAAAATTCTGATACAGTCGAGTCTCTCTATAATGAAAACTCCATCGAACAAATTTCTCAATTTAACGAATTTTTTGTAGGAACATTCAATTTTTTCATTATTACATTAAAAATAATCTCCATACAGTAAAATACGTATCTCCATATAACGAATTTTTTCAGAAATTTTGCTTCATTTGTTCAGGGAATGTTTCAAAATGTTTGTGGAATGCTTTTATATTTTCTGTTTCCTGGTTTATATTTCATAGCTGTATATTTCTACTTTATTGTTCATGCCAAAAAAAAGGGTATTCACGTCTCTCCCCTCAGAAAATCCCCCCAAAAACTTTATATTAATCTTTGAAAGGAAAATGAGGAATTTTATAAAGCTTAGCGATTCAAAGTTACTGAAAGAAAGATTTACAATAGATTTAAAAAGTCACACTTTTCAGTGAATTCTGAAGCTGATGATAGTAGACTAAAAAGAGAAATAGACAAAAATTAAGATGCGTGGAAGTATCAAAGAAAATTTTGCTCCCTTTGAATTTTTAGAGATGCATGTCAATCTTATTGTCACATAACGTTCCATTGAATGTAACATTTTAAGCAACATTGTAAACAATGTTGATGAAAGACACAATGAATACGAAAGAAAAAACTTAAAACAAAACCAGGAAGAGAAATTATTTTAGTCTTTGATGTTACAATGGGAACACGTCAAATGGAAGAAAATGCTTTCCACTCACATTTGCATTCCTTATTAAAGTTTGACAATTTTTTATTTTTAAATGTACAAAAGCTTTGAAATCAAAACAACCGAAAATTACATATTTCTTTAACAGAGTTTTGCGTTGTTTTACTGTCCTTTCAAATAAAAATTTATTTTCTTGTTTTAATATTGTTTGAGTAAATAAAAAAAAAATAAAATATCAAATTAATGTTTAGTGTTAAACATTTTAAAATCTCAAAAAAATTTTTTTTAATCAAAAATAACACATTAAATGAAAAGTTTTGTGATTTTCTCTATACAGCAAATTTTTCTATATAACGAATTTTTTGACGGAACAATGAATTTCGTTATATAGAGACTCGAATGTATTTACAACAAATTTCATGAAAGGTTATAGCAGAATGGAGAAAGGGGAGGGGAAATCCATTCCCGCACTGTTTTTTTTTCACGACCCTTTGACGAAATTTGCATTTTTTAGTGATTAAAAATTGCGATTTTTCATGATCCTTTGACAAAATTCTCAGTTCTTTCACAATCTTTTAACAAAATTTTTTTTTTTTTTTTTTTTTTTTTTTTTTTTTTGCAATCTTTTGATGAAATTTACTGGGGTTCTTTTTTTGTGTTTCTTTAACGAAAAGTGTAATTATTCTGCCATATTTTTGATAAAGTTTGCACTCATTTCATGATTTTTTTTTTTATGAAACCTGCAGTTAATTCATGATTTTTTGACAAAATTTGCAAGGTTCTTTGAGTCTTTTTGACAAAATTTGTGGTTATTTTATGATCTTGTGATGAAATGTGCATTCCCCAGCTAATTCTTTGATAAAATTTGAGGTGTTGTTATGTCCGAATTTTTAGACTGATGACTGCTTTTTTAAAAATTTTCGGAACCGAATGTCTTAAACTTTCAGAAAATTCAGAACAGAATATACCCTGAAATATGGTACGCATTATTTTGAGATTGATTTTGTGAAGGTCACCAAATGGATCTTTCTTATTAGTAGTGATTTTTTTCTGTCTAAGGGAGTTATGAATTTCGTTGTTAAAACCCAAATCATTTTTATATGTTTCTGCAAAATTTCCCAGGGTGGTTAAAATTCCCTCAATCCTAGATCGAGATTGGATATATTTTGCACCCCTCGTTAGCTGTTTCTGATCTACAATACAATGCAATTTTCTCACACAATAAATGCTTTGATTAGTATTGTAATAGCAAGGAAATAATTATCCACACTAATTGAGGAAAATCTGTAATTTGTTTCTTTTTTCTGCTAATCAAAAATGTTTCATTCATTTATTTTAATTTTTTTGTCCTTATTTAAAAATTTAAGTTTTTACCATATAAATCTAACAATTGTACATATTACTATTATTACTCCTTTTATGGTACTACTCTGTTATCCCGTCGACCAATTTTGCCAAATTATACATATTGACATAATTTTTATTTCAAATAACGAAAAAACAAATAATTAGTAGAATATAAATAAAAATATTAATAAAAATCAATGAAATTTTAAACACATGAATCGTATTTAATGTAATTAAATGTAACATTCACGATCATCCATTATTGGCATTTAATCCTATAGTTTGGCGATAATTTTTTGGTTGATGGGATAACCTAGTAGTACCCATTTTATTTTTTTGGACAATGGCCAAGTTCCATGCAAGAACTAATCAGATGTGGCAACATCAAAACTTTCTTATATTTCATACATGTTAATACTTCCTGAAAAATTGAAAAGAGCAGCAGCACACCGATTAGGTGATTTACACCAAAATCTAATTAGCGACAATTTATGTTAAATTCTAACTGAAGTTAATCTGAAATTCGATGAACACTTATGTATTAGTTCTTCAGATATAGCTATTGGGAAAATCAAGGAATATGCAACATGACAGTGTCACCTGTTGTACAATTTACAATAAGAAACAATCAGCACCAATTATATTTACAACTAATTGAATCTGAAGTTTTATGAAAATCCATGCATTAGTTCCATCAGAATTTCCCCCAGAGGGTTTCAGGGAGGCACTCCGCCCCTCCTGCTGTTTAGTTTTAAAAATAGCACCCCTTTTGCCTCTCATCCAAAAACTAGCGCCCCTCCTGTCATTCATTCAAAAAAAAAAAGGCGCCCTTCTTGCCTCACATTTGAAAAAACACAGCCTTCCAGCGATGATCCGAACGCGTAAATTACGTAAAAAATCGGCGACAGAACACAAAAAACAGCCTAATACAGGTCCCGTGAATAGGGTAATTTCGTCAAAAAATCGCTACAAAAAAACGACGTTTCATTAAAAATCGCAAAACAACGACTAATTTCCGGCAAGATTTGCAAAAAAAATGGCTAATTTCATCACAAAATTTCACATAATGGCAGATTTCCTCAAAAGATCGAGGAAAAGGCGACAAATTTCTTCCAAAAATCGCGATAAAACGGAAAATTTTGTCAAATGAGTCGCAAAAAACGGCAATTTTCTACAAAAAATAGCGATAAAATGGCAGATTTCGTCAAAAGATTTGCAAAAAAAAAAAAAAAAAAAACAGCAAATTTTGTCCAAAAATCGCAATAAAACAGAAAATTCTGTGAAAAGTTTCGTTCTTTTCACAAGGTTTGTTGTTTTTTCACGATTTTTTTTTAGCAAAATATGCCTTTTTTTGCAATCTTTTAACAAAAACTGCTATTTTTGCGATCTTTTAATAAAACTTGCCGTTTTTTCATGAACTTTGACTTTTTTTGCAATTTTTCAGCAAAATATACTGTTATTTGCAATCTTTTAACAAAATCTGCTGTTTTTTGCGATCTTTTAACAAAACTGGCCGTTTTTCGTGATCTTTTAACAATACAGTCGAGTCTCTCTATATTGAAACTCCAAACATCGAATTTCTCTATATAACGAATTTTTAGCAGGAACAGTCCCCTTTTTTCATGATTACATTAAAAACAGTCTCTATATAGCGAAATATCTATCTCCATATAACGAATTTTTTCATAAAATGTTCTTTATTTATTCAGTTTTTAAAAAATTTCAAAATCACATGGAATCAAATTTCCATCACTTATTTTTGATTTATCGCTCAAGCTTGAGTTTTTTATATTGCTTCTCTACCTTGAATCTCCTTGATCTTTAAGTACAAGGAATTCATTCTACCTGTCCCCCTCCCAACACACCTTTTAACATCCTCCGAGAAACAGTGTCAATTTAATTGTTACACATATAAATAAAACCTGGATCAATGTGGTAATTGAAGTCAGTGTTAATTTCAGAGGGTGGCTTGGGGGGACATTCACTCTCGGAGCAAAGAGATTGCCCCCGAAAATTTGAAATGTGTTTTCAGTGACAAAAAAATTAACGTACGTTTTTCTTGTGTGATTTTTATTAAGCTTTTAAATAAATGTCTATTCTTCTTTTTTTTTAACTGTTCAAATAATTAAGAAATAGGATATTAGGTTAACATTTATATTAAACACTTCAAATTTTTAATTATACGTATAAAAAATAATACTTGTTCAAGATTTGCACATTAAACATAAATTTTAACTGCTTTCTCTATTCAACGAATTTCTCTATATAACTAATTTTTTACTGGAACAATGGATTTCGTTATATAGAGACTCGACTGTATTTGCCGTTTTTCACAATCTTTTAATAAAATGTACCTTTTTTTCAATTTTTTGATAAAATTTGTTTTTTCACAACTTTTTGAACCGTTAGATTCTAGATTCAACTCTATAAAAGTGCCCTTAAAAATGAAAAAGTGCCCTGAAAAATGTAAAAAGTGCTCTTTTCAGAACAGTAACACCCTGCCCTATTTTAAATCTGTGGGAAACTCTGGTTCCATAGGTATAGCTATAGGGCAAATTGTGAAAAATGCAGCCTAGTAGCATCAACTGTTGGGTGATTTACACAAAAAAGTAATCAGCAGCAATTTACAACAGGAATTAACTAAATTGAAAGTTTTACTAAGTCTGCTCATTAGTTTTTGAGATAGAGCTACCACAAAATTTGTGTCACATACAGACAGACATTTTGTAAAAACATGCTTTTCGAGTTCTAAGACTCATAAAATGAGAAGTCAAAAATTTTTATGAATAATACTTTCTTCTTCTAAAGATAGAAAAAAGTGAATGAAATAAATAGCATACATGTGACATCATTATTGGCAGTGTGTTGCCTGTGATCAGACAATTCAATCCTACAGAATGTGTGCGAAATTCAGATTAAAAAAAATAACAAAAATAAATCCTGTTATAGATAGAAAGTGAAACTGTACAATTATGTGCATTATCATTGATAAGCTTTGAATTTGAACTTTTTAAGTTGTCACATTTTAATATTTCAAAAATTAGTTATGCATGTTAATACTTTAATATTATTATTTCAATACTATATAAAACTTTGATTTTCATTTTAAATTTCTGCTTCAGTCAATTAATCGGAGTAAAAACGAGTTAATGTGGATTATGATATTTATTAAAATCAATAGTTTTTGCTTATTCTGTTATCATCTACTATTTACAAATTGCCGGCTTAGCAGGATGCAAGTTCCCATCTCTGCATCAGCTGATAAACAATAGCAGATTTTTTTCAAATTCAGGGAGGACCTGCTTGCCATAACCAAAAAAAGTCATACAGGAAAATTTAGTTTGGTTCTATACATAGCTTCATACATTTTTTGATGGTACAAAAATGAAAATGACACAGACATCGCAATTATAGTGCCCCTTCAGGCAGATTTTTTTTTAATTCAGGAAAGGCCTGCTGACCGTAGTCAAACACTTACACATAAAATTTGGTTCAATTCTAAGCATATGTTCATGCACTTTTCGATGGTACAATATTGAAAATGGCACACAAAGTGCTATTACAATGCCCATACCAGATGATTTTTTTTTTTTTTTTTTCAAATTCAAGGAGGACCTACTAGCCATAGCCAAACACTTACATAAAAGATTTGGTTCTGTTCTATGCATAACTTCATATACTTTTTTATGGTACAATAATGGAAATGACACAAAAATCTCTATTTCAGCACCCCCTTCAGGCAGATTTTTTTCAAATTCAGGGAGAACCAACTAGCAATATCCAAGCATTTACACAAAAAATGTAGTTCAATTCTATGCATAACATCATACAGTTTTTGTGGTACAATATTGAAAAAGGCACAAAAATAGCTATTGCAGCACCCTCTTCCAGCAGATTTTTTTTTAATCCAGGGAGGACTAACTAGACATATCCAAGCACCAGACTTGCATAAAACCAAAGACTTTCTGCACACCTAAAATTGGGTCAAAAATTTTCTGCAAATTAATTTAATGTTGGGTGTAATTCACGTTTTTTGCGCAATTCATGGCCGTAATTCGCATTTTTTATGTGATTTATGAATGTAATTTGTGTTTTTTGAGTGATTTATGTAATTCATGTCTTTTATGCGATTCATAAACGTAATTTGCGTATTCATGATTTGCCTTTTGTATGCGATTGATAAATGTAATTCACATTTTTTATGCAATTTATGGACGTAATTTGCTATTTTTATGTGATTCATGGACATAATTTGCATTTTTTTTTAACTTTCTGTCGACGAAATTCGCATTTTATTGAGCCATTTATGGTCTTAATTCGTGCTTTTTCACAATTTATGGACATAATTCACATTTTTTGATTCATGGATGTAATTTGTGTTTTTTACGTGCTTTATGAATGTAATTTGTGTTTTTTGAGCAATTTATGGAGTAATTCACATTTCATGTACTTTGCTATTTTTATGCGATTCATGGACATATTTTGCTACTTTTATGCGATTTATGGACATAATTTGCTTTTTTTGTGCTTTCTGCCGACAAAATTAGTGTTTTTTGAACAATTTATGGACATAATTTGCCATTTTTTATGCAATTTGCTTTTTTTGTGCTTTCTGCAAACAAAATTAGTGTTTTTTGAACGATTTATGGACATAATTTGAAATTTTTTATGCAATTTGCATTTTTTGACACGACTCATGGATGTAATTTGTGTTTTTTATGCAATTTATGAGCATAATTTGCATTTTTTTACACGATTTTTGGACTCAATTCGTGTTTTTTGAGCAATTTATGGATATAATTAGCCTTTTTTTACAAAATTCATGGACATAATTCGTGTTTTTTGAGTGATACATGGATGTAATTTGAATTTCTTATGCGATTCATGTACAAAATTAGTGTTTTTACAAGACTCATGTATGAAATTTGCGTTATTTAAGCGATTCATGGATGGAATTTACATTTTTAGCGTGGTCTTTGGACGAAATTCACATTTTTCGTGCGGTATTTTGTCGAGATTTTTTTTACATGATTCTTAGTTGAAACACATGTTTTTTATGCGATTCTTTGTCAAAATGCATGTTTATTAGTAGGGTTCATTCTAGGCCATTTTTTGAAGGGTACAGCACCCTGCCCTTTTTAAAAGTAGTAAAATGCACCACTAGTTTTACTCATAGATTTTTAGAAAAAATTTTCTTTATTCCATTGTATTTTTAAATTTGTGTGCCAAAAAATGATCTTTTTTTTTCACTTCTTTAGGAAAGAGAACATAAAACTATTCAATTATGCTTTAATTTAATTGTATTTTTTATTTTTATATCATAAAATCATCCGAAATTAATGCTACTTGATTTATTATACTTAATTACGTATTTTCTCTGCTTTTTTAATTTTTTAAAGGCGATAGCAAATTTTTTCTTTCAAAAGTGCCCTTCTCTGCTGCAGTAGTGCCCTTTTTAGTGAATAGCACCATGCCCCTTTTTTGTCTAGAATGAACATTTTTTATTAGTTGATTCTTTGTTGAAATTCATGATTTTTTCAAGGTTTTTTGATGACATTCACATTAACAGTAAATATTTCGTTCATAAAATTGGGGGAATATCTTTTTTTTTTGGTACTAAAAAAGTAACAAAAATAAAAATTCTTTCTTTCCTAAAATTTTCTGCAAACTTCATAAAATTTTTTGTTTGTGTGTGCATTTATATTATACAACTCTGCCAAGCACTTACAACAAAAGTTTGGTTCAATTCTATGCATATCTTCATGCATGTTTTGATGGTACAATCACAGTGGCAACATACGAATACACAAACATACACGGACAAACATTTTGTAAAACCATGCTTTTTGGAATCTGACCCATAAGTCGAAAACCAGAAGTCTGACAATAATTTCGATTACAATACTTTCGTTTATAGAAGATAGAATGTAAAAAGGAACAACAAGTAATACTGAATGCCTGTAAGCAGATTTTTCAAATCATATTATACATTCCTGACACAAAACTGTAAGAATGATTTTATAAAGATGAAGACTTTCAATTATATGAACATGCTCCTTATAACAATGAACAGGGACACAAGCAAAAGTTGTGAATTTCAGTATAGATTATGTTTACCCCCCCCCCCCCACATGCATGCATATACTTAATAAAAAACACAGGTGCTTTTTGGTTAACGAGCACCAATGTTGTACTACATATATTTATATCTATACACATAAGTGTACATGTATACATATATATATATTTATATATACAAATGTATAGGTATATATAACACTGGCATCCAGCTAACTGAAAAGAACTAATCAGGTATAATTGTCCTTCTGTCACCTTCCCCTCTACCCCTGATAACAGAACAATAAAGTTAGTAATGTATAACTTATCAAGCATAATAATTACAATTTCATGGTAATAAATTATAATGACAAGCCTATGAAGATGAAGAACCTATAAATGTCCACATATCTATTTTGGGGTAAAGCAACTGCTTTTATATAGAATAGAAACTGCTTCAAAGTGCATAAAAATGGGGAAATTCATAAAAGCTATCAACAATAAAATTTAAAGGATTGAAATTTCATCTCTTTAAAAAACACAAAGAAAGGTAACTCATTTGTTTTATCTCCTCAAGTTTTAGTGTGCTTACTGTCTTTCAAAAAACAAATTTATAGACTTTCTTTTTCCAGATTTAACGTTTCTAGTGTCTTGATATTTTGTGGCCTGATAGGGATTTAAAATATTTATATAATACATTAAAAATTTACTGGAGAAAGTGAAATTGACAGAAAGTATAATTCAAAGCTGTATCCCTATTTTGATACTAAAAGTAGATTACGATAATAAAATTTAGAAGTAAGAAAATCGACGCTAAATAAAAAAGGTAGTGCGATTGTAATGTCAAAATAATGTTTTTAAAAAGTTTTGGGGAGTTTGCGTACTTTTTCCTTAACAACACGTCACCTCTCAGTAAAAGGAGAGACTGGCAGAAAATTATGCAAAGATAATTATGAACTTATCTTATGCATTTTTAAAAGGTCTTAAAATTAATGGTTATGATCATCAAGAGAAGTAATAACCTTTTTTAGTCCAGCTGCCAATTTTTCTTCTCTACTGGTGCCGTCTGCCATATTGACAAATAAGTAATGGCTCAGGAGTTGCCAGATTAGACTTCAAAATACTAGTAGGAAAAATAATAACTAAGATATAATTTCCACTGTCACTTTAACTGATAATTTTGTACGGCAAAATAAAAGAATGAATGAATTTTTTTCAGATTTTTGAACAAATGCTATTTTTAATATTGAATTAATATACGGGAATTCGACCTTTAAAGAAAATCACTCCTTTGGAGAGCATCACGGTCAAAAGATAATCGAATGTATTGAAAAAATTACATTTAAATAAATTAAAATTATAGTCAATGTCTATATAAAGGAGTAAAATTTCAAATATTTAAATTGAGATTTGTTTATAAATTATGTAAATTAGGGATGCACAACCTGTAGCTCAAGATGGATAAAGTTGTGGTCCGCGAAAAATGTTCCAATGGAGATCTGATTTGTGGATAGATAATGGACCTTATGCACGTGACGTCAGACGCCAGAGCTGGCGGTATGCTAACCGGTTATTCTAGTCACTGCACCGCCAGAATTCCACTATGCGCAGGCGCAAACATCGCTAGCAGACGACTTCAGCCTTTCTGGATACATTTTAACGGAAAATTTACAAATTTAGAGAATTTTCTTGCAAGCAGAACAACAATTTTGAATTTATGTTACCATTTATTCAGTATATGCTGCTACAACAAAGAATTCTTTTCCAGTATTTCTAACAAACAAGCAATAATAACTCACACTCCATAGACTGCTATGCTAAACACCGCCAGTAAATACCGCCAGCAGACGAATTTTAGCCTCGACCTCAGGTTGCGTGCATAAGGTCCATTTCGTTGGCCGGGCATGGAATTTTTTTTTTTTTTTTTTTTTTTATCAGACACCAAAAAATTGCAAATTTTGACGATCGTTTGCGGAAAAATCAAGTTTTGTTGTCGATGCGTAGACAAATTGGACAATAGTTGATTGGCTTCGGAAAAATCACCAGCTTCGTATGTTTATCGCGAAAAAAATCGCGAATTTCTTTGATCAGGCGCCAAAAAATCGCATATTTCATTGATTGCGAATTTTGTCGAGGCCGTGAGCCGATCGGGCCCAGAAAAACGACGAGTAATTGTCGATCTGGTTAGGAAAAATTAGAAATTTAGTCGATTGACTGCGGACAAATGATCTCCTTCGTACAGTGGCGCAGCTAGAATTCAGTTCTAGGGGGGAGGGGGTTCTGATAAAGATGATTGCCGGTTAATGAAATCAGTACTAAGAATATATTCACTGTACAATGCTTAAATTCAAAGAGCATCTGTGTGGCAGGAAATCATCATTTTTTTTAGCATGGTGCGTCTCAGAAAAGTGATTTAGTTCAAATAACAAATTTTTACTTAACTAATCCATGTAATATGCACTTTCACAATTTTAAGTAGAATTTTCGCCATTTAATTGAATCACTTTATTAAATGAAATCTGATTCAATAAAGCGGCGAATTCCTAAATGTGCCAAGGAAATGCGCAAAAGTTTGGCTTTGATTCATATAAGCGGCAATTATATCGATTTTCCTTAGCGCTGGGAGGGGTTTTAACCCCAAAACCACCCCCTTGGCTGCGCCACTGCTTTCGTGTGTTTATCGAGAGAAAAATCGCGAATTTTGTCGATTTAGGTCCGAAAAAATCGCAAACTTTTGTCGGGAATGGAAAAATTATGAATTTTGTCTATGGTTTCGAAAAATTCCGAATTTCTTTGGTCGGGCATGGAAAAAATTGCCGATCAAGTCTGGAAAATAAAAAATTTTGTTGATCAGACATGGAAAAATTGGTTTCAATTGTTTACCGCGGGAAAAAAAAATCGCGAATTACATTCATTTGCCGCGGGGGAAAAAATGCAAATTTTGTCCTAGTTAAAAATCGCGAATTTCGTTGATCAAATGAGAAAAAAATCACGAATTTTGTCGACCGAGCTCTAAAAAATCATTATTTCGTCAATAGTTTGGAAAAACCGCGAATTCCTTCGAGAGGATGCGAAAAAATGGCGAATTTCGATGATTAGGCAGGGAAAGTCTCAAATTTTTCTGATTAGCAGATTCTGCATAAAGTCCATGTTTTTTTTTTTTTTTTTTTTTTAGCATTACTCACTTTCATGTCTAAGTTTTTTAACATTTTTAATACAATAAAATTTACTCTCAAGAATAAAGTCAAGGAATGTTCTTGAAAAAATGCTTGCTATATCTGTTATATGTACAAACGTAAACACTGTTGAATATTCTTACCAACTAAACTAGATATGCAGACTTGGTAAGGGGGTAACTCCTCACCCCTCTGCAGGGGTGCCCAGAGAGGGGTTTGGTGACGCAAAATGCGTCATATAATTTAGTTTTGGGGGGAATTTGAGAAAAAGTACATTTTTTTGGAGGGGGGGATTTTTAAATTTTTAATATTTCCTTTTTTTACTGCTAAAAAGAAATCTTTATTTTTTAAATATCACTTTAAATTTTTTTAACATTGAATTTCCAGAAATGTTCCTGTGCTTTCTTTCTTTAAATTCAAGATAAGGGCAACAAGAACTCATTCTGCTATACTCAACTCGCTATCTTTTGTAAATCTTGATTCTTTTAATATCATATTTAAATTTTTCAACATTGAATTTTGAGAAATGTTCCAGTGTTTTCTTTCTCTAAATTCTAGATAAGGGCAATAAGAACTCATTCCATTCCACTATGCTGAACTCACTATCTTTTCAATGTGCAGTAGATTATAAGTAGACCATACTTTACAATTGCTATTCTGTTTAGGGAGGAGGGTCAATGTTAAAGAATGATGATTTTTTTTCTGGGGGAGGATTTGCATCATTGGGTTTGGGATGATGGTCATCATCACCCTTCTGAAACCATTTTTTTTAATCCTATTATAGGACACAGATCACCTTCTTGAAATAGATTTATTTATGCCATTGCTGATATGTCCCTCAACAACTAGGACATCATTATAAGTAGCTTCTCTCATAAAAAAAAAATTGTGCACCCCCTAATGTAAATTAAACTCATCAAGAGTGTATTCTATAGTTTCTTAAAGTTATCTTTCTTGTGCTATTCTGTGTATAGATGTGAATAGTACTAGATATGAAATTTATGTATGTACTGGATGAAAATCTAGGATTAGTTGAAATCTTGATTCAAACATTAAAATGTAATCAGTCTACCAAGTCTTATCTTGGTGGAAAAAAACTGATTTTAACAGTTGACTAGTAGGTTTTCCATTGTGCTCTCCTGCACCCAAAGATATGAATACATGGAGTGGAGTAGGAAAACATTATGGTAAACCAATGAGTAAACTGCTAAAATCGGGCTTTTAGTTGTTTTCCAACACGATAGGACTTGGCAGATTTATTGTGTTTTAATATGTGAATCGGGATTTAACTAATCCTAGATTTTCATCCATGAACTCAATAAGGCAATTGTTTGTGCTGCATCTCCCAGTCTATATAAATTGTATGAAGTTTAGTTTTAGTCACTTCAGCATAATTCATGAAAAATTTCAAAAAATAGAAAGGGCCTCTCCATTGTCTGAAAATTGATCATGCATCACATGTACCTAATTTTTAAAATAAATTTTGAAGGGAAAAATTCTATGAACTATACAAACTTTTTTTTAAACTTTGCCTTTGTAAATATGAGAAAACTTATTTTATTTGCTTTAAAGATTAATCTCTACCAAGCCATACTTAAGCAGTATTATTTACTGTGCAATATATGTTTCCTAATCTAATTTTGTATGTTTCAAATTATTCTTCAATGCTAAATTATACTTAATAATAATTTAAAGAGTTTTTAAAGAAGCATCTTGTTTATTTAACAAGTTCTAAGCACTCATTGGAATTTTTTTTCATTTCTAAGTAGTCCATAAAAACCTTGATGTAAATATACAAAAATATTAAAAAACTGCTTTATTAAAAGACATCATCAAGGAATAGCGCAAATTGATTTAACCCAAATTACCAGTTCTCCTGCATTCTACATTGAGGATATGATCAACTCTTCACAAAGTATTATTTTCTCTTTTCCAATAGTCAAAATGAACAAATATTGACAGTTTTTGCATAAGATGGTTGATTGTTATATTTTCACTTCAAACTAACAGGTGGGTTAAAATTTAAAAATTTAATCAAACATCCAGTACTATTTTCTTTTTTTAAATTCTCAAAATTAACAGATATTGACATAATTTTTTTTATAACATCCTCCAGCTTCTTTCTATTGTAATTTAAGGAAGAAACACCACAATAATTATAAGTAAAATATTCAATGTTTCAAAAAAAAAAAAAAAAAAAAAAAAAAAATTGCTTTTTTTTTTTTTCCCATGTGATCGAGATGCTGTTGATTGTAAATCAACGAATGCAATATATCATGAATCATCCTTTTCCAAGAAATATGGTTGGTGAATTGAGGTAAGCAGGGAAGGACAATAGAAGCTTGTTTTTATTGCACTGTGCTGTGGAAACATAGTTTAGGAAAGCCATTTTTGTCTGTATTTTGCAGCATAAATTTCTCTTCTGTTAGTACATTTTAAGTTCAGTTACAAGTAACTGAACCATCAAAAAGGAAATACTTTATTAATGTCCTGATTACTTTAACTTTTATTCTAACGATCAGGAGGATTGTGAGGAGGATTGTGAAAATCATTTTCTTGTGACAACATAACACAGATTTTTTGTATCTTTTTTGATTATTTATTAAATAATAATTTAGGAAGACGAGAATAAATTAAGTAAATTCTTTATTATAACAATCCCCATTAGTGCAGAATTTTGAAACTCCCATTCTTATGATAAGGTAAAACGTATGAAAGAAAATAAATGCAACACATTAACATATTTTATCAAAATTTCCCGATTATTTCTCTTTGTGCGTCTGTCTATAATAATCTACATCATCAAAAATATATTTTATTTTTGACCTGATAATATTACATTTAGATTAGATTAAGTATAGGCAAAGGAGGCTGTTGCTCTGGGAGCATGAAAATTGAGGGGTGCCAAATTCATTCAGCCATTTTTCTGTATTTAAGATCCACGAAAATTGTTTTCTTTTGCAGAAAGTTATTAAATGCTTCATTTAAATATTGCTTAATAAAGCTGTTAATAACTACATGTACTCAAATAATATATATACTTTCAAAAAACATTTCAAAAAACAGCACCATACCATCCCCTGTCAATATAACATTGACTAAAGTGAGAAAGGGAGTTGTAAATGGAATTTTCTGCAAAATTTCTTCAATACTTGTATTAACATTAATGTCTATCAGAGCTGTCCTTATGGAGGACGGCTTAAAGTGAGGCCCAGTGCAAAGATTTTACGAGGTCCTTTCCTTTCATATTCTTAACATAATCTTACCTACACTATCTACCAAAAAGTATTTGTACACTTTCAGTTTTTGACATTTTGTCAAATATTTAAAAATATACTGGTCGGATTCTTCTGGAACTTCAGAAATATAAAGATTATGTTTCACTTTATATTTATTTACATTCATTTGTTAAGCGGGTAATTAGGGGGCCGGCAAAAAATCAAAGAATAATAGAAATATTTGGGATCGCCCTGTGCATGAAAATGCACGAAACGACTAATCGCTTTAGAATACAAATATATGAATACAGTAGAATATGTACACTAATTTTTGTGAGAATAACATGTATATTTATGGCGATAGAGCGATTTTTTTGAAAAATTCAAAAAATTCTGGTATGTTTTTTGTTTATATCATGCTGGGTTTTTGACCAAATTTAACGCAAATTTCAGAAAAATTGGCAAAATGCAGTAGAAAAAATGTAGCGCAAATTGGAATATAAATATATTAAATATTTTATGAAATATGAGTAGTTGTATAAAATAATTTTTATCTGCGCATGCGCAAACTAGAAAAAAAATTTTTTTACATCATTTAATAGTCAATTCTATGGAGTGACTTATAAAAAAAATCCAATCAAATATCGTGAAAATTCAAAAAGATATCATTATTTTAGTGAGATGTTTTTACTCTGCTCTCTAAAAACGGCTGAATCTTAAGGGATTCTCCACAAATTGACATTTTTTAATAACTGACTTAAAAAAAAAACTAGTATAGAATTAATACAATATCTAATACAATATTGCTGCTAATAAGTACTTGACAATTGTGATAGAAAAGAAAAACAGCTTTATTCGCATTCAGGGCCAAAACTAAGAGAGGGTTGGGGGAAAAGGGCATGTGCCCCGGGCGCTAGGATGAAAGTGTCCCAAATGTACATTTTGTTTGGCGATTTTTTCCATGTCTATGTTTAGCATGATATTGTCAAAATCGTCCCATTCAAAGCATTTCTCCTATACCAAAGCATAGAAGAATCTAATGATGATGGCATAAAGATCCCGCATAAAGCAGATTTTTTTTTCGTTTTGATTCGGTTTCACGATTTTAAGGTATCATTTTTTTTAAACAAAGCAGACTACTTTAATCAATATTACATATTTTAAGTTTTAAAATAAGTCGGCTATTAATAAATTAGAAAATTTTTCTTTGCAAATACACATGCTTTGCAAAGAAGAAAAGGGAGGGGGGGGGGGGGGAGTTCACCAAAAGTCATTGAAATATAAATATATTAAATATTTTCTAAAATGTTCTATGTCATGCAATATTTTCAACAAAATATAAAGCCACATTCAGAAAAATTTGCAAAATGTAGTAGAAAGAATAAGGTGCTATTGAAATATAAATATATTAAAAGTTTTCTAAAATATGAGTATTTGTATGAAATATTTTTTAATCAGCGTATGCGTGAACGATAAAATTTATCATTTTACATAATTTAATGTTCAACTCTATGGAGCTACCCATAAAAAAATCCGATCGAATTTCGTGGAAATTCAGAAAGTTATTGTGGATAGGAGTGAACTGATTTTCAATTGGTCTCTGAAAGCAGTTGAATGACGTCAGATTTTACGCAAATTGCCAAATCTCCATTTACGTTTTTTACTGGTGATTTACTTCTTTTCTTAGATAATTACCAGAACGAACCTATTTCAGGATAAAAATAATTATAAAAAATCGAAGCATTTGTGTCAAATCTACCCATTGATACATAATTGATAATGGCTCTTATGCAAATGCCGATATCTGCGATCCTGAAATACGTCAAGTTCTCCACTGTTAAATGTGGTGTCGAAAACAACACTGACATCAATCGCATGCATGATGCCAAGAAGAACAGAACTGTCTGATTTTGAGAAAGGTGTGATCATCGGGTACCACCGAAATGGCCGATCTTTAATCGACATATCTAGCGAGCTTAATTACCCCAAAATGACTGTGGCTTATGTGATTAGAAAATGGAAGCTGAATGGTGATTGTCAGAATGTGGCCAGAGTAGGCAGACCGACGAAACTGGGAGATAGAGACCAACGGGTTCTGTCGAGAGAAATTCGGAAGAACCGCAATCAACCAATGTTACACATACGCCAAGAGTTTCAACAAGCTTCAGGATGTTTTGTTTCCATGAATACCATCCGTAAGGAAGCTCATCTGCTTAATTTTTATGGCCGTGCTGCCGCCCATAAGCCTTTAATCACCAAGTCCAACCGCGCAGCTCGGTTAAGTTGGTGCAAAACACGCCAGCAATGGACTGTACAGCAATGGAAACAGGTTCTCTGGAGTGATGAATCAAGGTTCACCCTCTACCGTTCTGATGGTAGGGTCTGGGTCTGGCGTCTGCCTGGAGAACGCCTCCTACCAGAATGTATTGTGCCCACAGTTAAATTTGGCGGAGGGGAAATTATGTTCTGGGGTTTTTTTTCCTGGCTCGGACTAGGACCCTTGGTCCCAATTCATGGCAAGCTCAATGCCGATGCCTACTGTAATATACTGGACAACAGTGTACTTCCTACGTTGTGGCAATACTATGGATTGGACCCATGTTATTTCCAGGATGACAATGCAAGTTGTCATGTAGCGAGGTCCAGCATGGATTGGTATGCTGATAATGGAGTGCATCGACTTGAGTGGCCTGCCCAGAGCCCAGACCTGAACCCAATAGAGAACCTCTGGGATGAGTTGGATCGTCAAATTAAGGCGGGTGACACACGCCCAAAATCAGTAAAAGAGCTTACCTGCCTTGTGCAAACAGAGTGGAATAAAATACCATTAAATGTAATACAAGGACTAGTTGAGAGCATGCCCAGGAGAGTCGCAGCTGTAATTGCCTCTCGAGGAGGATCTACAAATTATTAAATGTGAACAGGGCCAAAACCAGTCTTTTTTTCCCCGAGGCAAACGTAGATTTTGAAGGTACCCCTTTCCCCCTCCTTCACAAAGCATATTTACAAAGAAAATTTCTCCAATTTATTAATAGCGACTTATTTTAAAACTTAAAATATGTAATATAAAATAACGTATTCTGCTTTATTAAAATACTCCAATTTGATACTTTAAACCGAATCAAAAGAATTCTACTTTCAACAGGATCTTTAAGGCCCTTGTCCCTGCCCGCGAAGACACTGCTGAGCTAATGCTATTCCTGTGGGGAGGCATTTTTCTAATAACTCTTTCGCATTTTGAAATTTTCAATTTTTTTTTTTTTTTTTTTTTTTTTTTTGCATTGGATAGCGGAAGTCCCTCTCAAAATCGCTCCTTGACTACTTTTTCGATTTGAGTCATAGATTTTTTTTATAAAGTTAGTTTCACTTTCAGAACCGCTTTTGGAAGTGAAAGAAACATTATAAAAATATCTACGCCAAAATTGAAAAAGTAATCACGGAGCGATCTTGAAAAGGACTTCCGCTATCCAATGCAAAACATATTATTTAAAAATGTCCAAATGCAAAAGAGTTAGAAAAATGCATCCCCATAGGAATAGCATTAGCTCGTGAGCATCTTTGCGGGTAGGGGCAGGGACCTTAAGCCATCATCATTAGATTTTTTTATGCTTTAGCATAGCCCAGATATAATAATTTTAACATTATGCTAAACATAGCCATGAAAAAAATCGCCAAACGAAAGATACATTTGGAACACTTTCATCCTAGCGCCCGGAGCACATGCCCTTCTACCCCCCCCCCCCCCTCTCTTAGTTTTGGCCCTGAATGCGAATAAAGCTCTTTTTCTTTTCTATCACAATTGTCAAGTACTTATTAGCAGCAATATTGTATTAGATATTGTATTAATTCAATACTAGTTTTTTTTTAAAGTCAGTTATTAAAAAATGTCAATTTGTGGAGAATCCCTTAAGATTCAGCCGTTTTTAGAGAGCAGAGTAAAAACATCTAACTAAAATAATGATATCTTTTTGAATTTTCACGATATTTGACTGGATTTTTTTTATAAGTCACTCCATAGAATTGACTATTAAATGATGTAAAAAAAAATGTTTTCCTAGTTCGCGCATGTGCAGATAAAAATTATTTTATACAACTACTTATATTTCATAAAATATTTAATATATTTATATTCCAATTGCGCTACATTTTTTCTACTGCATTTTGCCAATTTTGCTGAAATTTTTTAAATTTGGTCAAAAACCCAGTATGATATAACAAAAAACATACCAGAATTTTTTGAATTTTTCAAAAAAATCGCTCTATCGCCATAAATATACATGCTATTCTCACAAAAATTAGTGTACA
Source organism: Maratus speculifer (assembly GCA_964019185.1). Classification (NCBI taxonomy): domain Eukaryota; kingdom Metazoa; phylum Arthropoda; class Arachnida; order Araneae; family Salticidae; genus Maratus; species Maratus speculifer. Next base: position 23,149,275 of record OZ025289.1, on the reverse strand, counting down.
TATTCTACTGTATTCATATATTTGTATTCTAAAGCGATAAGTCGTTTCGTGCATTTTCATGTACAGGGCGATTCCAAATATTTCTATTATTCTTTGTTTTTTTGCCGGCCCCCTAATTACCCGCTTAACAAATGAATGTAAATAAATATAAAGTGAAACATAATCTTTATATTTCTGAAGTTCCAGAAGAATCCGACCAGTATATTTTTAAATATTTGACAAAATGTCAAAAACTGAAAGTGTACAAATACTTTTTGGTAGATAGTGTACTATATTATATAAAAAAAAAAAAAAAAAAAAAAAAAAGGTTTTCATTTACATACTGTGACCCGGAAAGCCAAGGTTCAATCCCCTAGCGATTAGAAATTAATAGCATTTAATTTGTTTGTATGTTTATAGGGGGTAATTTCTGGAACTACTGAACCAATTTTAACAATCAATGGTTGCAAATTGATGGTGAAAGTCCCTCTCCTCCAACATAGGCTATATTTTATGCCAAAACACTGTCTTTTCTTAACTATAATCATAAATTGATATTAAAAATTTTCTATTATACCTTCTTTTTATTAAAGAAAAAATATTCTATGTCTAGGTGCTTGACCTTTCTAGGCATGAAGCCCTGTGTGGCCACACCTGTGGCACACTCCTAAGGATGGCTCTGATGTCTATCATCATAAATTAAATGGTAAACATTATGGCACATTCTGTAAATATTTTTTTTTTAATGTTCTGAGAAAGTTTAAAAATTTTTTCGATAAACAAAATTAAGAGAGAAGATAGTCAAATTCTATTATTATTATTATTATATAAAAAAAAGCTCCATAAATGTGTCAAAATTCTGAAATTTTTAGAGTGGGATCAGAAGTTATGAAATAAAAGCTGATAATTACCATACAAATTATAAGTAAATAACAAAATTTAAATTTTTAGCTTTTATTTCATAACTTCTGATCCCATAAGAGAATTCCACTTTAAAAATTTCAGAATGTTAAGCTTATAAATTATAACAAACATATATATTTTTAAAAATGATTACTTAAAAAAATTTCAAATTTAGATTTTTAAAAAAATTTAAAGTTTCTTAACTATGCATAGTCAACTTGCATATCAAATTAAATCTTACTAACTCCTCTTTAAAATGAGTGGTCATAAAACTTTCTATTTTTGATAGAACTTGAGAAATTAAAAAAATTAAAAACATTTAAGCAAGTCAAAAAATGATTTCTCAAAATTTAAATAATTAATTACATAAAATTTTGATATGAAGAAAAAAAAATGAACATATATTCTTATTTAATATCATCAGGCAGAACAGTTCCTGTGAGTTTCACCAAAATCTGAAAAGTTAAGTCTTTGGTTAATTTAGCATGAAATGACCTTAAAGATGAACAAGTTTAAATTTTTAAGAAAGATTATGAAAAACAATATGAGCAATGAACTATACTGAAATATACATGTTTTTCCACAGATATTGCATTGAAAATTTTATCACTTAGCAATCATCAAAAGTAAAGAATAAGCAATTCATTAAAATATTGACCATGAATGTAATAATTTAGCTCAGTCCCAGCTAAAAACAATTAACTGTTTTTTGCAAACATAACATGAATTGAAAAAAACAATGTTTAATTCTGAATGTCTCTTATTGGAATATAGATTATGTAGCTTATGGCAATATAGCGATCTGAACAAACTCCCTGCATTAAAACTTTCTTAATTTATGCCAATTTAATACAAGCAGTGACATGTATTAAATGAAATTTTGTTGGAATTTTTATATTCAGTCTGTTTCAATTTTTTATTTACAATTGTGAATGACTCTACTGTTATTCTTAAAAAATATATTCTTTTAAGTGGCATCACAAGTGAATATTTACCGTTTAGATTAGATTTTTCAATCTTGTAACGTGTGTTCTTTTTTTACTGTTGGCTAACAGATTAATTAGGAATTTTTTTTATTTATTTTATTTTATTTATTTATTTCATTTTTTCCCCCTTTTTTCTATTAGAGATTTAAATGACCTAAAGCAAATTAACACTGCCACTTTTTTCCCCTCGAAATCAAAGAAAAAAATATATAGTTAATTAAATTTCAAAATACAGGGAACAGCCCTAGCTATCTTATGACTTCACCCATATTGCTGCCCAATTTTGATCATATCATATTTGTGATGGTGTTGTAATTAATAAACGCTTTAAACTGTTTTTATCTCTTTTTCTTTTAATTCTTTATACACATAAGCTTGATAACAAAAAATTACAAATGACATAATTAAAATTCTGATAAACTAGAAAAAATTGATTTAGAAATTAAAATGATTGCAAATTTCAGGATAAGCTTGTGTTTGGAATTTGAGACCTGCATTAGACTAGGTAACCCAAATTTTAACCATTCCCGCCCCATAATTTGAGTCAGTTCAGCACTAATTTTATTTGTTTTTTGTCATTTGCATTGAATTTAATTGCTTCAGCTTTAAGTAGGTTTCAGACTCATTTACTGATCTAGTTTGAATTAACCTAATTTTTCAAAATGAAGTGCAAAATATATTTTTATATGAAAAAGCATATCTGTATATGAATGAGTATCTACCTATTTTAAAAAAGGATTCACAGTAGAGCACCAATTATCTGGACTGGTTGGGATCGCGGCTAATCCGGTTAATAAAATATCTGGATAATTGGACAACTTTAAAAAATTGCTATGGTAATGTTTTTTAGGCTACTCTCCTTCACAGTTCTTCTACACTTAGGATTGGCAATTGCAGCAGTGCATATATTACCATACTACAAATAATGTGTTTATAAGTTTTTTTTTTTTTTTTTTTTTCAAGAAAATAATACAAAGTTATACATAGCAATACACACACAAATTATTACATGTATATATGTATAGTATAGGAACAAATACAGCAGGAAAAAAAAGGGGGGGAAAGGTCCCCAGTTCTGAGGACACCAAGGGACGAAAAAGTAATTTTTTGACACACTTCAGAGAATTTGAACATAAAGAAGGATTTTCATGGGGAAAATGCATGCAGAAATCTCGCACATTAAAAGTGAAACTTCTTAGGTTTTAGAAACAGCTGATTAACCTTTTACAGGCCAATGTTTCCAATTGGGAACATAAGTTTGAAAATTTATTAAAAATTAAATTTAATCAAAATCGACATGGAAAAATTAGCAGAAATAGTTAAAAGATGACTTGATTTTTTAAAATAGAATTTACATTCCTAACATTAATGTTAGGAATAACAGGAAATTTAGAGAAAATCATAAAAATGACCAATGACCACTGGAAAATGATCAGACATAAAAATGATTTTTTGAAATAGATTTTTCAAATTAGATAACTTGATGTTTTGAAATAGAAGTTAAAATTCTATCATTTGTGGGGAAATGTATAAAAAATCATAAAAATGGCCACTGGAAAATGACCGCCGGAATTGACCAGTGCTCCCAATTGGGAACACCTGAAAATTATATATATATAAAAAAATTCCATCGTATTAATGACTAATATCTCTTAACTAAAGCATTAGAAAGCATAATGTGCAAAAAATAATTTAAAATATGCTTGGATCTGAATTTGGCCTGTAAAAGGTTAATGCATTGCTTTCTTTGCATTTGTTGCAATTTTATTTTTTAAGGATTAGGAAAAGCCTCTTTAACATTTAACTCTTGTGACATCCAGCCAAATTTATCCAACCATGCCCAAAGAATTTCCCTTCGAAAATTTTAAAGACAGGGGAAAAAAGTATGATCTTTGGATTGATCCAGTTAATTGAACAATCCAGCAAATCAGCATCTGGATAACAGGCGCTGTATTGTATTTATTCTAACTTCAGGTTGAAGTGTCTCAGTTTAAAACCAAAGAAAATTATTTTTTAGGTTATCTTTAAATAGAATTTTGGGTTTGAGTTAGATTATACTAACTCATGCAGGATTCTAATTGGAGGTTTCAATTCAGATGTTGGTAATTACTTTTAATGAAATAGTAGTACTTGATTATACTGTTAACCAATTTCACCAAATTATACAAATGGAAGAATTTTGCCATTTTAAAATTTTAAGAAAGGAAAATTAATTACTGTAAATTTAAAAAATCCCTAATAGGGTTACTTTAATGATGATGTTCACTTATGATGAGCAACATACAAAATATAAAATTTATTTAGATTATTTCAGAAAAAAGAAACCATAGTTAATGCATTTAAATGCAGAACTATTAAATTAAACCATAAACAAACAGATATTTTTAAAATATTGTATTTTGAATAAATTTAAGCATTTTAAATGTAGTTATCCATTATCAATGATAATGGAAAATTGTCAGGAACCTAATGCTTTTTATTTAGTCAAAAAATGCAGGTGAATATAACTATAAAATGTATGTAAATATTAGATATACGGTTGAAGTAAGGAAGGGGGTGAGAATCACAATTTGAAGTAAATAATGAAAAAACAAAAAAAAATAATAAAACATTAATAAAAATACAAATAAAATTACTTGATGTAAAAACGTCATGTAACATGTTTAATATCAAGTTAATTTGACATTTACAATCTTTGTACAAACTTTGGAGAAAAAGTATGCAGGATGTGAGAAAGAAAAAATATAAATTAAAAAAGATCAAAATGTATACTTTAAATATAAAAACTTTATTATAATCTTGAATATATACAAATGGTTACTTGACGTCATCCAAAAAAAGACATATTATAAGAACTTTTATCAAGTTAAAGTAAAAATTTGTTGACATTAAATGATACTGACAATGATATATTTAAAATGAATACTTTGCAGAAAATTGCAACAATTGTAATTATTCATAAATGCTATAACACCGAAAAAGGTTGTTAAAATGCACATACACACATATACAAACAAAATAATAAAATAAATGCATCACAAAAAAAACTTTGGTGAAAAGGAGGAACATGTGTTACATAAGGATGTGAAAATTATTATCAATCCTTGTTAATACTGGAAACAGATAAAATGTCACTAAAAATGACTGTTAACATTTAAAAAAAAAAAATCTTTGATGTTATAAAAATTCATTTTGGGACATACCATGAAAAATGTGCACACATGAGCTCATTTAAATCTTATCTTTTAACTTATAAACTGTTTAATTATAAACTAAATATTTAAAAACAAGAAGAAAAAAAACAATATTATTTTACAAATGTTCAATTTGAGAAAACAATAGCATTGATAAAACAATCTTAAAAAAATAAAACATGAAATGGAATGCCCCTTTAAATAAAGTTCACTATAACAAAACATAAAATAAGCTACAAAACTTGATAAATAGGTTAAAAATTAAAAATAATAAATGTAAATTTTAAATATTGCACAATCGAGGGTTATCGATCAGGGTAGAGTTCTTTTAAAATAGGCTTAGGAAACTGGGAGCAGACGGATTTGTGCCACGGCCAGTCTCTAGTTTGACACGTTGGACCACAATAGCGTGTAACATGGCACAAAGAGCAAATACTGAATTCTTGAGGTTTTTGTTCAATTCTCGTGCATGGAGGATAATGGCATTCAAAGTATCTCTCCTCATCTAAAAATAACAATACAATAAAAACTGTCAAATTTATTAAAATAACTGATTTATTAAATTATCTGCATATTTACAGTGTATCACACATACAATTTTGTTCCAGAACTAGAAATTCAAATATAAAATTACAAAAGTTATTTCTGTAGACTGTTTATTTACTTTAATTTAAATACTACTTAAATACAGTCATTATATTTTACTTTAGCCCCTTAATTGTTGTTGTACCCAATACACTCATGGGCAAATTACACATGAAATGAAAACCATGAAAATTAATAAAGTTTTTGATAATTTTTACCTTTTTGGGTTATTTTAATTCCTTGTCTACTGCCATATTATAATATGTATGAGGTTGAAACATATAGGTTTTGATGCAGATTGTCAAGGGGTTAACAGAACGAAAATACCACATTTTTCTCTTTCGTGCATGCTATGCCTTTCTGTAGCACATGAAAAGTTTTAAATTGAACTGAATCCGATTTGTAATCTTATCTTTATAACATAATTTTATTTGCTAATTTTTGTTGTTAACAGAAAAAAATATGTTTCTTATTCAATTATTTTACTCAATGAATGTTTGAAATTGCATCCTTGAAATTTACGATTTCTTTTTTTTTTTTTTCTCTTTTGACGATTTTTAAAAAGAAAAAAATATTATGGTCATCTTTAGAAAAATGTATAAATTTAAATGACCAATTTTTTTTAATTAAAATATTAGTGAGTACAAGTTAAAAACAGGTTATAAAAAAATTCATATATAAATTCAAAGATTATATACAAATATTTGCATGCTACAAATAAGAAATACAGCTTTTTTGAAAATTCTTGACAACTTTCTGGTTTTTGAGTGTATTAAAATGAAATAATCTAGTTTTGACAATAAAATAGTCATGATATTATTTAATTACAATCATTTCTCTAAATACAGCACATAGCCATTTATCCAGAATGGTTGGTGTCAGACGTATTCTGGATAACTGGTTGAGCATTCAAATAACATCTAGTTGATCCCATTTTGGGTAGATTCTGTAAGAAATACAACATATTACATTCTCTCCTATGTTGGAATTTCTGAAAAAATTTCCCTAGAACTTCCCTAAATCCCTAGAACATAAAACTGTTGGTCACTGTCAGTTCAAAACTTTATGCATCTATCTATCCATCTATATATAACTTTATTTTATGGATACAATAATATCCATAATTCAACACAAATTTCTGCCTAAACTAATACAAAAATTTAAGGGGCAGAAAATCGCAGTCAAATTTGTTAATGGACAAAATCTGACCAATTGGATAGAAATAAGAATGAGTTTTATGAAAACAGAAAAAACTCCACAACTTCTTGGTTATAATACATATTGAATCAATTTGAAGTTTTTATTACTGCTAGAAATAGGACCAAAAATATATGTATGACAGATTTTTGATAAAATTAAAAATAGATTCAAGAGTTTTAAAAATAGGGTTTTAGGGAGGGAAAAAATTCATAACTTTGTCAATTCTTAAGATATCAAATATAATTAAATTTATTATGAATCTTCTTAATATTATCTGCGACTTTCACATTCTCCAAGTTTTTGATAGGATCAATTCTAACTGAGAAAGAAAAAAAAAAAAAGGGGGGGTGGGAGTTGAAGAAGAAAAAAATCCATACTTAATTTTTTTATTGGGAAACTGTGTATTGGTTTTTTAAGAGTGATAATTAAAGGTGCCAGAAAGCAACAAATGCAAGGGGGAAAATGTATTCCACAAAGAATTTTGTATTGAATGCATACTGTTTAATCCTTGAGACTTAATTGGCACTCAAAATATGTTATACAAAGCATAGAATATGTTAACACTATTTTATGGCTTTCTGAAAATATGGAATTTTATGTTCTCTGAATTTAGTGTTCTGTTTGTAGTTAATGTTTTGAGAATGACTTTGAAATGAAAGTGATCAACTTCAAAGAAAAAAAAATCAAAATTATAAGTAACTGAAAAAGAAAAATTGATTTTATGAACATAGGAGGGGTTGGGGGAGAAGAAATTTTAAGAAATAATGAATTTGTACATTATTAATTCTAATGAGAACATTAAAAATGTGAATTTCAGAAAGACTGATTCCATTAAAATTGTTTCTATAATTCCGATTTTTTTTTTTTTTTAACTCTGTTTAAAAAACAGTTCTATCTGAGGTTTTTCGATTCAGAAAAAAGCTTTAGAAGACATTAAAGAACACAGATTACATGATTTTAAGGATATGACTGGATGGATGGAAAAGTTCCGACTTGAGGACACTTTTTTTTTTCAAAACAATATGTAAAGAAGCAAAATATGCAGACCTCAAAGAAACAGAAGATAAGTACGAATGACAACAATCAATTTGTGAAGGTTACGAAGAAAGAAACATTTTCAATGCTGATGAAAGTGAACATGTTTCAGAAATTTTCCAAATAAGAAAGATGATTTAGTAAAAAAGTCACTAGAGCAACTCACTATTTTATTGTGTTCAGGGTTGTTAAATACCCGGGTTTTTTCAGAAAAAATCCAACCCACTGGGTTTTTTCAGGGTTTTTGGGGTTTTATCAGGGTTTTTCGGGTTTTTTCAGGTTTTGGGGGGTTATGGGAGGTGGTTCAGAATGCTTGAAAAAAAATTACTTATTACTAAATTTAAAGTAGCTAATTGATTACAAATATATATAAATTGATGACAGTAATCAAAATTATGCTTTGTTTTTAGATAAATTGATTATTAGTAATAATTTATAAAGTATTTTTTATTATTACTGAATAATAGAATAAGCCAAGTAATTCTACATGTCTACATAATTAAATTAGGATTCTAAGCATATATGGTATTTTGTTATGAGTTTCTATTGTATAATATAGAACGGATTACACATCAAAGTATTTTTTTTAATGGGAAAAAATTTGTTTGTGTTACTTACACATGCTACAGAGATTAACTAACAATTATTTCTTTTAAAAATTGTAATAGTATAATTAGGACATTTCTTTTCTTTGGGGTGGGGGGTGATGGTTATAAACTTTATGAGTGGTGTACTGATATTAAGAAATATATTACAATATATTATATGTGTAATATAAATACATTATATATGTAATTTAAAGTTGAAATTTTGAAAAAACCCACTTGGGTTTTTTCCTGGGTTTTTTCAGAAAAAACCCACCCGGGTTTTTTGGGTTGGGCAAAATCATAACAACCCTGATTGTGTTGCAATTCATTAGGAGAGATTAAAATCATCCTTATAGTTGGAAAATCTCTGAAACATAGATGGTCTCAAAGAACATAAATTTAATGAATTTGGTGTTATATGGAGAGCAAATAAAAATGTGTTGACCACTTTTTTAATGACCGAATGGTTAGCTTCCTTTGGCAATAGGATGAAAAAACAACAAAAGAAAAATTCTCTGGTTTTTAGACAATGTAACTTCTTATCCAAAACATTTAAAAATTTGTGGACCCCCCCCCCCCCACACACACACACACACACACAAACAAACATAATGTACTCCAGTCTTTTGATCAATTTGTAATGCACAATTATAAGCCTGGTACAGAAAGTTTTTATTGTGCAACATTCTTTTAAAGTTAAATTCAATAAATACACTTGAGAAATAACTAAAATTAGTTAAAGCTCTTGATGCTATAACTTGGATTTCCTCAGCTGCAAAAAAGCATAAAACCAGGAAAACATGCTTTATATTAAAAGAAATATGTGAGATAGAAATATAGTATATTTCAGACACAAATGAAGAATTAAGCAAAATAAATGAATGATATTGAGAGGGAAGAAACTGCGGAAATTTTCATTAGCATTGATGATGAGTTACCTACTAACAGTGAACAATATGTGGCTAAATTAATTGGGAATTTTAGTCAAATATTGACTATTATTAATGATGAATCAGACACTGAAACTAAAGATTTTTCCTGTAATATCCAGAATTTTTGAAGTGGCAAAACAGTGAGCAGTTATGATTTTTTTTTAGTAAAAAGATGATTAAAAATGAATTAAAGCTACTTACAGAGTTAATTAAAATTTCATATAGAAAGACAAATATGTAATTGCAACCAAAAGCAAACTTTTGTAACAGGTTCTTTTGCAAGAATGCAATAAACAATGGAAAAATGTATGCAGAATTTCATTTCAGATTTATTGCTCAAAAAATAATTTAAATTTCTAATTAGTATTATAATAGAGGTTTTGTGACATATAAAAGCTATTAATGAAATATTAAGCATTTCTTATTGCTCTTGTGAATCTCTGAGGTTTTCCCATTAACAGAAATGGCAGACTATTTCCACACTCCCAAGATATCCATTATTTAGAAGTTTTACTGTATACATCAATTTATGGTGACTAGTTTGGAAAGAAAGAAGGGGAAAAAAAAGTTTGACACTCACATATCAAGAGATATTCTCATACTCTCTTGTTTTAAGAGAATTTAATTCAGAAAGCTTGATACAAGGTAAATTTTCATATGTATACAAAAGATTAAAGTTTGCTGATTATTAGTGCAATATAAAGAAAAATGCATACCTGAGTAAGAAATTTCTTCTTGAATGCTGAAGAGTTTGAGACGAATAGGCACAATCTGAAATAAAAATATTTTCATTGAATACAAACAATTTTTATGAAAGATTTTCCAATATACACTGAAATCAAAATACAAAGTGTTTATAAGTCCCAGACCCATTTTGATGTTTAATAACTCATAAAATAATAAAGATAGATTAAAATTAATAACATAAATGGTTAGACTCAAAAAGTTTCATGACCTTTGTCAATGAACTTCCACGTATGCCCCTTTCGTCGCACGGAGAATATCAAGTCTATAGTCAATTTCACGCCAGGTAGCTGCAAGCATATCGGCATCCACAGACTATCGACTTGATATTCTCCATGCAACGAAGGGGACACACGTGGAAGTTCATTGACAAGGGTCATGATACTTTTTGAATCTATCTAACCATTTATGTTATTAATTTTAATGTATCTTTATTATTTTATGAGTTATTAAACATCAAAATGGGTCCGGGACTTTATAAACACCCTGTAGTTTGTGAAAGGAATCTGAAGTTCATACACAAAAATTAAAGAGAAGCAATGGGAATACTATAAATCTTGTTAAGACAAGATCACAAAGAATTTGGGAAGGGGGGGGGGGAGAGAGAGAGAAAAAAATCCTTTTAGACAGATTTCCTTTTAGCCAAATACTCCATTTATTTATAAGCAGGCCTGCCTAGCATTGCCTCAAACAACTTTGAGGCGGACCCCCACCTAAAGGGCAAAATCAGCACTAGCCACTGGCCGCAGGGTCAGTAAATGAGAAAAAGTGGCCAGTGAAAAATTGTCTATCAGCGGCCACCTTGTGGCCACTATTTTACAGGGAGATAATACAATTTACTTACATTTCATCAGAAATTCTACTTTTTTAGATATTAATATATTTATACTAACATATTTATTTGGGCTATTCAGTTTTAAATTAATACTTATAGAAATTTTACTGCTTAATATTTTTAAATAAAAAAGTGGCCACTGGTTTAAATAAAGTGGCCACTTGAAAAACTGGTCTTACTGGCCAGTGGCCGCTAATGAAATTTCCCAATTTTGCCCTATACCCCCACCCCCCACTGCTTTTGGCAGCATAGAGCCAAATTATCCCATATTCACTTTTGAAAGTTGTTACTAAGGTGATTAAGTTAATAATTTTGCAATGGGCCCTAAAATAATTTTTTCTGAATATCAGAGTTCAGTTCTAGTACTCATGAAAATGAATCACAAGTATCAATGAAAAACATGTTTTACATGTGAGAAAATTAACCCAGTGGCAACAAAGACAACCATTTCACTTAATTCATGGCTGAAATTCCAATATTAGTTAAAATTTTATTCACATTTTAAAATGCAATCGGTCTGCCAAATCAAATCATGGTGGAAAACAACTGAAAACCTGATTTTAATAGTTGATTCATAGGGTTTGCCAATGCATTTTTCTGGACCTAAAAATATGAAAATATGGATTGCGAGCAGGAAGAAAAAAAAAAAAAAAAAGGTAAACTTACAAGTCAACTGCTAAAATCGTGTTTTCCTCCTAGATGACCAAGAGGCGTCAGTACAGACAACCACCTCATCGAGTAAATGGATGAAAATCTAGGATTAATTAAATCCCAATTCACATACACATTAAAACGCAATCAGTCTGCCAAGTCATATGTTGGTGGAAAACACCTAAAAACCCAATTTTAACAGTTGACTCATAGATTTACCATTTTGTTTTTATGCTCCAAATTCTCTGTTTTCATATCTTTGGGTGTAAGACAGTGGCGGTGCTACACAAAACATGGGCGTCGGCGACATCAGCTTTGCGAGGCCCCTTTCATTTTCCAGTCAGAAAGAAAATGTTAAATGAGCAGAATTATACACTAATTTATTAGTATACTATACAAGTTTTATTGCTAATCAAATAATGACATAAATTACATAAACAAAGACAAATTAAAATAGACGAACTTTTCGGCTTTTCGCCTCACTGAATTTTTTAAGATTACGTCATAATTAATACCAGCTGCTTTTTCAGCTTCAATTGATAGTATTGATAACGCAAATAGTCTTTCTTGGCTCATCGTGTCTCAAGTAGGTCTTAATCAATTTTAACTTTGAGAAGCTTCTCTCAGCAGAAGCTGTACTGACTGGAACTGTCAGCATGATTCTGATTGTTATGTAAACATTTGGATATACTTCTTCCAAATTATTTTCTAAAATGTACTCAATAAGTTGCTTTGCGTCGTTGATAGAGTCCAGTGAATTGGATTTTAAAAGCTGGAGTTCCTCATAAAGTTCAAAAGGCTGTATGTCGCTATTTTTCCCTTCCCGAAGTATATTTTACCTCAATCATTACAATGCTTGAGAAGGTCCTCCTTGGATAAAGATATCAAAAAATTGATAATGTAAATAAAACCAAATCGTTCAAAATATTTATTGAGTGCTTTGAATCGACATTCGATGTCGACTATTATAGCATCTAACATTGTGTTAAAAAAGTTAACTCTGTACTGCATTTCAATAGATCGTACAGGTTCATCAATATGTTCATAAACGAACATTTGTTTTTTCATTGCTATTCTTTTCTCTTTAAATTGAGACTCAATTTCATAACTACTTTTTTCTACAAACAATCGAGCTTCTGCAACGCTTGTTTCAAATCCTGTATTATGGAATTCTTGAATCCAGTCACGATATGAACGTAAAGTATCAATAGCAACTTTCAAGTTCATTTGAACCGATTGCCATAGTTTACTTATATTGTTCACACGTAGTAAAATCTTGTACCACACGTGTATTGCAACAATAAATTCAAACGTTAACATTTTGTTCAAGACTGCTTGACAATCGATAAGGGTTTTGGAATCATCAGTTTTATTTTTCAGGTCATCTACGCATTTGACGACATCATCAAATTGTGACTAAAATTACGACAATAAAATAATATAGTTTTGAAGACAAATAAATATGCTAAGAAATGTATTTGGATACTGACTTACCTTACAAATATGAATTAAATCACAACATGATGATAAATGTATAAAAATATAACTTCTTTAAAGTACATAAATCAACAATTTTTCACTTGGTAATGAAAACAAACGATTCGGGGACTCACCAGTCTCGCGTGCAGAATCGCCTAACTTTCAAAATGTTGCCAATGACTCTAGATAAATACTAGTATGCTCGTACGGAAATAAATACGGATTGCTAAATAACTTGGCCAAGATCCAGATAGATTTAATGTGCGTAATATAGCCTTTAAAGGTCTATATACGCTAAAAAAGTCCTTACACTAGCAGAATAACGCTTGTGGAGCTTTAGCTGGCACCTAACATATTCTTGGAAGTCAAAAATGTAATTGAGCAATGTAAATGTCGATCTCATTAACAGCAAACAAAAGTCAAAAAATAAAACTAAGATATTTATTTAATTACTTGGAGAAGTTGAATCAGCATTACAGAAGACTTGATACAGCAAACTCCATCACATTAGCACAGATGAACATATCGATGGTTGAACATATAGTTGACATCATTATGCAGGTTAAAACAATTAAAAGTAAACTAAATAAAACAGGTATAAATAAATTATACGTCCAGATTGAAGTCCAGCTTCAATACAGTTACTTGATATCCTTCCATTGGTAGGAAGATAAAAGCGGCCAAGAACAGAAATCAATATCGTGTATTTATACTAAGCTAGCCGGATTGAAAACATCGTTTGTGAGCACACCCACGAAACGAGCCAATGAGAAGACGACATGTGTACGAATCGAAAGATCGATTCGGTAAAACGAATGAAAGATTCGATTAAAATTACGATATTCCAAGTCGCCATTTGGCGGGGAAAATATCGTTACGGAAAAATATGATTAGTCGGAGATAAGTTATTGTCGATGTAGGTTGAAATTAAAGATGGAGTCCGTGGAACAAATTATGAAAGGCTATTGAAGTTAAATAGATTATTGGATGTTATAAAGTTGATAACGGCCGGAAAGGATTTGAAAGGTAAGTTAATATTTATTGAATATGGTTATTATGAAATAATAAATAAATAAATGTTAAAATAAATTATGAGTGAATGAATTAATGAATAAATGGGTATAGGAGGCGATGAGAAAACCATCTGTTGATGGGATTCCATCAATGCCCTCCCTCTCATTGCCTCTATAAATAAAGAGTTTCAAATGAACTCAAAGAGCAAAGGATTGAAAAATCCATAGATATCACAATTACATTCACAACTTCAAAAAAACAAAATTGGAAAAAAAATTTTTGTTAGTTGGTAATATCTGAATACCATGTCAACCAGGAGTACCTCATTAACCAGAACAAGTCAGGATTTAGCCAAAAAAAAATTTAAAGAATGGAAATTCCATCTAGTTCATTTCTGAACTCAAAAAGTGAAACAACTAGAGTAGTTGAAAAATTTAAAAAACACTCGACTTCAATAATTGAAGTCAGAAAAAAAATTTAAATGAAGCCTTTTACAAAGTGCTTCGAACATGAAAAATTTAAACGAAGCCTAAACACTTCGAACTTGAAAAAATTTTAACAATATTTAAATAATTTAACAATTTTAACAAGAAAAATTTTAATAAGTTAATTTAAAAGATTTAACAATTTGAAAAGTTTAACGATTTGAATAATTTAACAATTTGAACAAGTTAACAATGAAATTTTTGAAAAATAGTTAAATTTTATTTATATAAGAAAAGTTTAAAGTATTTGCAAAATTAATTAACTTTCCAAAAATTAATTGGCACATGAAAAATCTCAATCCAGTGACAGAGGCTAGCATATCCTAGATTGGACTAATAAAAGCCAAACATGAAAGTTAATCTCTAAAAGATGCAAATAGAAACTTTTCAAAGATTTAAAGTATGAAAGAAGAAAAATGAATATGACGTACCATTTCAAAAAGTGAAAAATTTCCAATTTGGAAATGTTACAACCAGCTCTAGTTGATTTCTTGATCACAATATATTTAAATAAATCTTTATTACAATTGACAAAAGAGAATTTATGCAAGAAAAAAAAAATTTAAATTCTCATTATAAACTTGAACTCCAGGCATCTAGTCCTAAGGGACAACACAACGGCTTCTTTCAAAAATTCTAACATTCAAATTCATTAACATGAATTAGGGACTCATTTACTCTCCTGACAATCTTCCGGTACCTGGAATGCATTCATTCACAAAAAAATGGCTGTTGGCCCAAGATGCCTAGAATGAACAAACAGAAATAAATTATATACATATGAACAAAAATTGTATAAACACAAGTACAAACACTTTAAAAATAAGATTTCTTTACAAATTAAAAGCTGTTGGTTTAAAAAGAAATCACTTTAAAAAAAAATATTTTTAACATTCGAGTAAATTTTAACAATTTAAAACTTTATAAAATGATCAAGATAGCTGGTTATCTATATTGAATAATTATGCTGGCTAGTTAACAGTAACAATAGCAGATGTCTACACATATCTTTTTAAACTTAATTTACAATTCTAAAAGTATAGTGCAGTTACAAAAAGCTTTACATGTTACATAAAAAATTACCAGCTTAAATTAGGTACGTTATATAAGAAATTTAAAATATAAAATACATGAAAAAAAAAATTTATATGTCATATGGATTTAAAAATTATTTTACATCATCACTTATAAATAGAATCTTTATAAAGTTAAGTATTTCATATTTAGACAATGGTTTGGTAAAAATATCTGCCAAGTTTGACCTGCTACGCACGTGATTAAGTAAAAATTCCCCCCCTATTGAAAAGATCTCTTATAAAAAAGAGTTTTACATCAATATGCTTTGACTTGTAATTTTCCACTGGGGATTTAACAAAATCAATTGCGGCTTGATTATCTGCATTCATTAAAGCTGTCCTCCCTAGTACAGGTATGATCCCTTCCTGTACACATTCGCGACGTATCCGGTCAAACCAGACTAGGTTCTTGACGGCCTCAGTCATTGCGACGAATTCAGACTCCATAGTCGATAAAGAAACGCACTTTTGTTTAAAAGTGCGCCAATCGACAGGAGCTTCGTCAAGCATGACTATTTGACCACCGATCGAAGTCTGGTCATCGCGGTTAGCCGCGAAATCAGCATCAGTGAAAATTGCGAGATCATTAGATCTGCACGAGAGTTTCAGCTTGTAATGCATAGTTGCTTTTAAATATCCCAGCAATCGTAGCAACCCGTCCCAATGGACTATACCAGGGTTTGCTTGAAACTGACTTAAAACATTCACGGCATAGCAGAGGTCAGGTCGAGTACGGTTAGCCACAAAGGCAAGGCAACCCAGTAAATTACGATAGGGCAGATGTGACATTTCCTTTATTTCAGCATCAGACACGGGACAACTGGATCTTGAGAAAATTATTCCTTTACTTATAGGTAATGAAGAAACAGGAACTTTAAAAGAACTAAACCTATTACATACATCTTGGATGTAGCTTTTCTGGTGGATTACAACTCCTGCCGGAGTATCCTCGAATTCAACACCAAGTAGCCTTTTTGTTGTTCCAAGTTCTTTTATATCAAACCTAGCTTTTAGTTTAAGTAAAATATTATGTATAAGTTTTTTAGTTTTTCCAAAGATCACAATGTCATCAACGTATAAAAGTAGTAAAATGTTAGAATTAAAAATATATACGCAATTACAGGAAGATAATTTCTTAAAACCTATGTCTAATAATGTTTTATGTATTTCTGTAAACCATTCTCTACCACTCTGGTGCAATCCGTACAAAGCACGATCTAGTTTGCAATATAGATGCTCTTTGCCTGGTTCAGAGAACCCGGGCGGTTGTTGCATATACATATCCTCGCTCAGTGGTGCGTACAGGTAGGCGCAGGTCACGTCACACTGAGTGTGCGACCACCCGCTACACGATACAAGAAGGGAGAAAAAGAATCGGATAACGCCAAAGTTCACAACAGGGCTGAAAGTCTCTTCATAGGATTCGCCCTTTATTTGCTTGAACCCTTGGGCAACAAGCCTCGCCTTGTGCCTGGCTATCCGTCCATTCTCATCCCGTTTTGTCGTGTAAACCCACCGGCAACCTACTGGCGTAACATGTGCTGGTAACTCAGCCAAATGCCAAACCCCACGGTCTCTCATTACCTGCATTTCTCGCATCATTGCTTCCCACCAGATCGAGCTCTGTTCAGATTTGCACGCTTGTTTAAATGTACGGGGGGTATCAGAGTTTACTGCTAGTCATGCTGAAAAACGTGAAAAATTTGACTCACTTGAACTTTCGTCCTCACTCTCTGATGTTTCAGACTCCACGGGAATAGGAATAATGCCACAATAGGAGTTGGATCCTTTAAAATCAAAAATTTCAGGTTTAAATAAAATGTTGTTGTCCTGACAATATTTACGAACTTCGTTCAAGGAACGTAACCTATTGGTTTTTCCTAGTTCGTAGTAATAAACGTCTGTTCTGTTTTCCTTCTTACGTTTTACAGGCTTTCGTATCCAACTAACATCTTCACGTAAGGGAATAGTTGGAAGGCTGCTGGTACTGGACCCCGAATCAATGTCCCCCTCCCCCCCAAGTGGGTAATCTTGAGAACTGCTGGAAGGACCTGGGATGACCTCAGGTTCATCTTCGACAGCATCATCTCGATTAACCGCCACCTTGGGAGAAAAGAGGGCATAATCATCGGTGCCCAGCACAGCTACACTGCGCTTAAGACCAACAGAACTTTCGTTAAAGCAAACATTAGAGGACTCAACTATTTCATCTGTCTCCGGAATCCAAATTCGGTAACCCCTCGTGCGGAAAGCATATCCTACAAGGATTCCCTTTCTTGCACGAGCTTCGAGTTTCCATGTTCTTTGCTTTGGCGATTTAACATAAGCTTCAGTCCCAAAAGGCTTTAAGTGCCTAACAGACAGCTTTCTATTCCCGTAAAGCTCAAATGGAGTCTTTCCTAACAGTTTCGGACAAATTCTGTTCCACGAATAGGCAAAATATTTTAGGGCCTCTGGCCAGAATTTTGGGTCTAAGTTACTGTCAATGAGCAAAGTTCTTATTCCATCAGCCGCAGTTGCCATAAAACATTCTGCCACCCCGTTTTGCTGTGGAGTATACGCGTTGGTAAATTCGTGGTGGATACCCTTTTCTTCGAAAAAATTTTTGAAAGAAATACTATCAAATTCCCTGCCATTATCCATCCTGAAACTTTTAACTCTTTTGTTCAAATAGTTTTCAGCCCTCAAAATGTGCTTTCTCACGACATCAAAGGTGTCGGATTTAAGCCTTAAGGGGTAGACTGACACACGGCGGGAAAAGTCGTCGATAATAGATAAAAAGTACCTTTCACCACCTCTACCTTCTATGCGACAGGGACCCCACAAATCGGCGTACAGCAACTCAAGTGGATTATTGGAACGAATGTTTTTGTTATGCTTATGGGAAATATTCTTAAGTTTGCCGAATTTACAGGCCTCACAAAACAAAGTAGTCTCTTTTAAATTAGGTAAACCACGAACACCCTGCTTACGGCTAGTATGGGCAATTAAAGAAGGGCTAATATGACCATACTTTTTGTGCCACATTAACATTTTCTCAGCATGTTTAGCAGCAGAGGTTTCAAATTTTACTGATTTACTCTTAGAAACTGGAATTTTAGGATATAACCTGTAAATTCGGTCTTTTAGAAATGCACTAAATAAGTACTCGCCCCCCCCGACAGATCTTTACCTCACCATTGTTTCCTTTAAAAGTTAAACCATTAAGGTCCAACTGGGGACCTGAAATTAAATTTCTACGTAATTGGTCTGAATACATTACATTACATAAAGTAAAAATTCTTTGACCAAAACATAGTTTGACTTCCCCTCTGCCCTTAATAGGGAACAATACATTTTTAACAGCAACAGACATCTCATCGTTCAATTCTTCAAATTTAGAAAACAAATTTATATTATTACAGAAGTGGTGACTTGCACCACTGTCAAATATCCATTCCGAATCATTCACAACATTACTAATACTAGAATGTGAAACAAAAAGATTCGACTTACATGAACTATCTGACAGTTTCGTGCGAGAGCCACCGCCTCTGCAACTGGAAAAATGAGGAGAGGGTCGTCTGGCAGTCTGTCTGGGAGTAGTACGTCTGTCTCTGGAGCGTCTGGGAGCAGGTGATGAATCTCGGGAACCACAGTCGGAGTCGTCAGATGGGCATGATGAGTCAGTCTGGCATCTCTCGGGAGACCGTTGAAAGTGTCGACCTCGGGAACTGGATCCACTGGAAGAACGAGGACGTCTGGATCTGGAATAAGGCGAAGGATGACGATACTGGCGATCAGGTGATCTGGCGTAGCAGTTGACCTGGATGTGTCCCAACTTCCCACATCTCCAGCATTTTCTTTGTCGAGACTTCTTGAAGCGAGGTTTACTCTTAAAGGACCTATTCACTTTAGCAGTAGTGGAGACGCTGACCTGTTTGGCACTGTCTCGATCACGTAACTTCTGCCTTGTTTCTTCAGCTACTAGTTCGTCCACAACAAGGTCAAACTTAAAGGATGCCTCAGGCTTGGATAAAACTTGTTGGACAAGATTGTCGAAACTGGTCGGTAGAAATCGTAAGAATTGGTAAGTCAGGTAACATTCTGAAAAATTTTCATCTATGAGCTTTATTTCAGAGTAAATTTTCTTTAAACGAGTGGCAAATAAGTTAATAGGTTCTCCATATCGTATCCTCTCTTCCATAAGTTCATTGAACAAGGTCATATGATGGGTGCGTGAGTCAGGGTGAAAATTTTTATGCAATCTTCTCCATGCTTCAACAGGCTCTTCACAATCTTCTATTAATCTTTTAAATTCAGGCTCTATATTCAAGTAGATTAAAGAAAGAGCTTTGTTTGCACGGGAGGTAAATTGATTGACCATATCGGCAGTAACACTTGCACTTAAAACTGGGGTTTCTTGCTTTAACTGTATAATATCCCAAAGGCCTTTTTCCATCAATAGATACTTCATATCACACGCCCATGTGGCGTAATTTCTTGTACTTAATTTATCGATTGGATTAGTGGCTATTTTTAAAAAAAATTTCAGGATAAATTTTTCAAGCAAAAAAAATTTTAAGTGTTACCGCCCCCCCGACTTTTTCGTTGGTTCTCTGTTAAAGCCAAGTCAAACTTCTCAAAAAAAAATTTCAAAATGTCATAAAGTTCAACAAAACTCAGAAATAGTCTATTGTGAAAGCATAATTGAGGCATAAAACGTAATTAATTCATTCTGTAAATCATAAATATTCAGCAAAAAGATAAATCAAAAACTTCTTCAAAATATAACTGAACAGTTCTGTAAACAAAAGTCCGGCAGAAATCAAAACAAAGTTCTTGGAAAATATAAACAAAGTTCTTTAAAAATATGAATAAAGTTCTTTAAATCATAAGGTCTGGCAAAAAAAAAATTTCAGTTTTTCATAAGGAAGAAATCATAAAACGTAATCCAGGATATTTCAAAACACAACATTTCATTCTTGTCTGCCGAGATCGATCTGCTCAAAATGGCTTCCAGGGTTAGGCTTCCGCCCATAACCCCTTAATGTGCGTAATATAGCCTTTAAAGGTCTATATACGCTAAAAAAGTCCTTACACTAGCAGAATAACGCTTGTGGAGCTTTAGCTGGCACCTAACATATTCTTGGAAGTCAAAAATGTAATTGAGCAATGTAAATGTCGATCTCATTAACAGCAAACAAAAGTCAAAAAATAAAACTAAGATATTTATTTAATTACTTGGAGAAGTTGAATCAGCATTACAGAAGACTTGATACGGCAAACTCCATCACATTAGCACAGATGAACATATCGATGGTTGAACATATAGTTGACATCATTATGCAGGTTAAAACAAAAGTAAACTAAATAAAACAGGTATAAATAAATTATACGTCCAGATTGAAGTCCAGCTTCAATACAGTTACTTGATATCCTTCCATTGGTAGGAAGATAAAAGCGGCCAAGAACAGAAATCAATATCGTGTATTTATACTAAGCTAGCCGGATTGAAAACATCGTTTGTGAGCACGCCCACGAAACGAGCCAATGAGAAGACGACATGTGTACGAATCGAAAGATCGATTCGGTAAAACGAATGAAAGATTCGATTAAAATTACGATATTCCAAGTCGCCATCTGGCGGGGAAAATATCGTTACGGAAAAATATGATTAGTCGGAGATAAGTTATTGTCGATGTAGGTTGAAATTAAAGATGGAGTCCGTGGAACAAATTATGAAAGGCTATTGAAGTTAAATAGATTATTGGATGTTATAAAGTTGATAACGGCCGGAAAGGATTTGAAAGGTAAGTTAATATTTATTGAATATGGTTATTATGAAATAATAAATAAATAAATGTTAAAATAAATTATGAGTGAATGAATTAATGAATAAATGGGTATAGGAGGCGATGAGAAAACCATCTGTTGATGGGATTCCATCAAGATTTTCCACTGTTATCGAAACAAGATTGACCAATCAGAGGCAGGCCTGCATTTTTGCAAATGGCGAAACATTTGCAAAAATGCAGGCTTTTGAATGGTCAATTCCATTTCGCTAAACAGCGAAAAATCTGTCTGGATTCCAGCCAAATATTTTTATCAACTTGAAAAATTGTTTTGCGAGGCCGTCAGTGGTCGCCGACGCCTAGCGCCGCCACTGGTGTAAGAAAACACACATGGAAAAACAGGACAATTCCATTTATACTTAAAAGGAATATAAATATTTTAGTATCTGTTTCAGTTAATAGCATCCAAACTTCAAGTTTTGAATTAAAATGATCTCAAAATGATGAAAAAGTACCATTAAAAAAAGATGAATACAGATATGAAAGGTACATATGTACATTTCGATATGGTGAAAATGATTTTGGATTTAGATTTCATGGGGAAAAAAATTCTATGATTGAATCAAAGTGGAATAAATTTTCTTTTTTTTTCATTTTGGATTGCTTGTATAAGAGCCTTAATCGATAACTCTATCATAATAACAGATATTACTTACTGCTTACATGCATGATTAAAGTTTAATTTTAACAATTTCTACAACTGAGTTTTATAGAAATAGTATTTTGTTAACTTTAGGTTAAATACCATTTATTTAAGAGTTACATTTAGTAACATAAAGTGCATTTTTTATTGTAACTAATTTTGTAGGTTTATTATAAATCAATGAAACTTCTTTTTAAAACATTTGTTTTCATTGAGAATTGACAGGTTTTAAAGTTGGCTTTAAGTGCAGCAATTTCTTCTAGAAACTCACAAATCAAATGTTTATTATTATTATTATTTATTATAGACTGTGTTGTATACTTTTGTTATGAGTATGAAATATAAGATTCTGTTACAAATGGGTTTTATTTTTACAGGTTTTACTAAATTTCAAACAAAAACTTATTTGAAAAAGAATTAGATGAAATATGAGAATTAAATAATATAGGCAATAAAGAAATTATTAAAACCAATTACAATTGAATGTATTTAAAAATACAGTTTTTTGGAAGAATACCAAGAATAATGTGCTTGTGTAGAAAAATATATCATGGAAGAAGGGTCAAAAGCAAATTTTCTAAAAAGACATATATACTAATTAATATGAAATCATATAAGAAAAAAAAAATGACTTCTAAGCAATTTTTAAGGACTAATATTAAACAATGGGGGGGGGAGAGAATGAAATCCCCACCTATCTATCTATTTTCTCATTTTTTATTCAGTATGTTAAAGATTTCCACTCAGACGAACATATTCTAGCATTATTGCAAACACCATACTTTTAAATAGATTTACCTTGCTTTGGGCCCAATAAGAAGCAAGATATTAGGATAGGAAGAAATTTTGTCTCTATGGGGAAGTAAGACTAAAGATTAATAATAAGTTCTCTTAAACACTTTTTAAAGACAATGGGAACTCAATATATAAAAAAAATTAACCAAATTCAGAAAAACAAGTTAAAATAGGAACATTACCTCATGAGGCATACCAACTATAGCAGACCAGTAGAGTGAACCTTCGATACTTTTAGAGTCTGGAAAAGGTACTTTTTTATAGCCAACAGGACAGAGCACAAGATTCTCAAGTCTGTTGTCCACAGTGATTCCATTCCTGTGTCTCACCTGGTATCCGGGTGCTATTCCTCCAAAATGCCTTACCCTATAAATAGATCAATATTTAAAAAATCACTAAAAATGTATGCTGGAGATTTATGCATCCTGTCTAAATCAACTATTCAACATCAATGAATGATTAACGAAAGCAAGACTATTTTCACAAGAACATCAATACTGGTTCAGTATAAATATAAATAGGCAAATCTTAATATAGAAAATATTCATAAACAAGATTAAAAAAATTAAACAACCATTGAAAAATTATCCATTCGTCAAAAAATTAAATTTTGCTCTCACAATAATGGATTTGATAAAAACTACAGTAAAAATTTTAATTTTTTATCAACTATTAAAAACATATCTTAGGCTTTGATTAGTTAATTAATCTATTCATAATAATCAACTTAGTATAATAAATGAATACATGATGCCACCCAACATAGTTAATGCTTTAGCTAATTAATAAATTTACTCACAATAATCAACTTATACCGTCTAATATACAAATATAAGATGCCAATAATATGAATAAAAAGAAACAAAATCACCACCCTGCTATTTGAAACATATAGCATTATTAAAACTAATTTATACTTAGAAAAATAACAAAAACAATTATATAATAAATAAATGTTAAAGTTTTTATTTATTGTTATTTTTTTTCTCTTTGGAAAATCAGCATTGTATTATTTATTACAGTACATTTAATTTCAGATTTGGTAACTGAAATAGACAACAGCAATATAAAGGTTATGGACTTGGTATAAATTCGTAATCTTTAAAATTTGAAATTGAAGAGTATACAGAATCAACATAGAATATATTACCCATTTAATGAATAAAAAAAAGGAATCATGGATATACCAGAGTTTCCCCCAGCGGGTTTCAGGGGGGCGCTCCGCCCCTCCTGCCCTTTAGTTTAAAAAATAGCGCCCCTCTTGCACCTCATCCAAAAACTAGCGCCCTTCTTGCCCCTCATTTGAGAAAACGCAGCCCTCCAGCAATGATCCGAACGCGCTAAAGTGCATAAATTACGCAAAAAATCGTCGACGGAATGCAAAAAATAGCCTCATATGTGTGCCGTGAGATGGGTAATTACGTCAAAAAGTTGCTAAAAAAACGGCGAGTTTCGTTAAAAATCTGAAAATAACGACTAATTTCCGGCAAGATTCACGAAAAAATGGCTAATTCCATCACAAAATTTCACGAAACGGTAGATTTTCTCAAAAGATCGTGGAAAAATGACAAATTTCTCCCAAAAATTGCGATAAAACTGAAAATTTTGTCAAATGAGTCGCAAAAAACGGCAACTTTCGTGAAAAAATAGTGATAAAAGGCAGATTTCTTCAAAAAATTTGCGAAAAAAAACAGCAAATTTTGTCCAAAAATCGCAATAAACAGAAATTTTTTTTTGAAAAGTTCAGTTTTTTCGCGATATTTTCACGAGATTTGTCGTTTTTTCGCGATTTTTTTTTAGCAAAATATGCTTTTTTGTGATTTTTTGCAAAATTTGACATTTTTTCCGCAAAATATGCCGTTATTTGCGATCTTTTAACAAAATTGGCCTTTTTTTTTTGTGATCTTTTAACAATATTTGCCGTTTTTTTCGCAATCTTTTAACAAAATTTACCTTTTTTCTCTTTTTTGATGAGTTTTCTATTTTTTACGACTTTTTGAACCGCTAGATAAATGCTCTTAAAAATGAAAAAGTGCCCTGAAAGATGTAAAAAGTGCCCTTTTCAGAACAGTAGCACCCTGCCCTTTTTTAAACCTGGGGGAAACTCTGGATATACAAAGAAATACTTGCATAAGAAGTTTATTTAAACACAATCTATACCAATAAAAGAAAGTTTTGCTCTGTGATATGTCCTTGATGGCTAGCAGACACATAGATTTCATGAAATTTTATCTGATGATAGTTCTAGACCTCACCTAATATACCAGAGTCTCATATACTTATTTGAGTTATTAATTAACAATTGTAACTCACTCTCATTAAAAACCCATCCCAGTCATTGCGAAATGGGAAAAGCTGTGGTGTATGCATTGAATGATGATATATGCGTTGGTTAAAGATAACAACAAATCAGGAGGTAATTTATCATTATTCATCAACTAACATAGTCCAAACCACTTAGTAAAGTTTAAAATGAAAGACGTATTCTGCAAGATCATACTTTTACATTTCAAATGTCACAGTCATTTTTTTTTAAATATTGCAATTAAATCCTTTGAAAAAAGAAAAGGAGTCATTATTGCTTTGTGTTAAAATGTTTTTCTCCCTTAATGCAACAACAACTCCCTAGGATGCAATTTTAAAGGTACTGACAAACAAAAATGTGTTCTTAAAGCTGAAATCTTTTTCTTATCAATGATGTAATCAGTTTTTAAAAATATGAATCACATTGGCAAACTTGGATCACTTTGCACCTCACAGAGACAACATTTTTTCTATGCTAAGAGTAATTGAATATCTGTATTTTAACACAACCTTTTAAGAGCATCTCAATAGACCAGATTTACATTAGCAGGGTTCATACAGAATTGGGAAGAAAAAATCCAAGTAGTACATAAAAAATCCAAAGAGGCCAAAAAATTTTATGGACTTGCCACTTTTGCTGTTATTTATGTGGTGTGCACTTGCACAACCCTAATTTCGCAGGGATTCTGTGAGTTACTCCCCGCGAGAGGGGAGGGGGGGTTATCCACGATCTTCAGACGAAATTGGCGCTTTCCTGCTATCTTCAGACAAAATCAGCGATTCATCTGCGATATTTTAGCAAAATCAGCAATTTATCGCAATTTTTTGTAAAAACCTCTGGTTTTTCTGCGATGTTTTGACGAAATTGGCATTTTTATGTGCTTCTTTTTCATGAAATCAACGTTTTTTTCGACGAAATTGTCGTTTTTTCCGTGATCTTTTGATGAAATCGGCGTTTTTTTTCAGTGATCTTTAGACAAAATATTTGTAAGCGATCTTTTGCAAAAACGGCGTTTTTTCCCACGATCTTTTTACAAAATTGGCATTATATCTGCAGTCTTTAGACGAAATCGACATTCTCCCGCAGTCTTCAAACGAAATTAGCATTTTATCTGCGATATTTGATGAAATTGCCATTTTAACCACGACTCGCACAGGGAATTCGCGTTTATCAGCAATCTTTTGACAAAGTTTGTTAACAAAAACATTGACGAAACCATCATTTTTCCACCAAATATTGACGAAATGTGTGCTTTTTTGGCGACCTTTTCATGAAATTTGCATTTCTCTGCAGTTTTTTTTTTCCGTGCACAAAGCCGTACAAGTTGGCAACTATGCGGAGATAACCCAATTTCAACTTTTCGGACGAGAATCACCCTTGAATCCACTGTATCAACAAAATTGAGGATGATGAATTGTATTATCATGGTTCATACACTTGAGAACAAATAAAATTCAAGCACTTTTCAAGGACTGTTTTAATACATGCATTAAAATGGCTCTAGAATAATATATCATAAAGGAAATAGTCACCATGTTACCTGTGTATTTAAATGTGCGTTTAATTATTCGTTAATAAAGATACTTTCTAAATTTTCATCTAATGAAGTTTTATTTATGAAATATAAAAAGAGAAAAAGGATAAAAAATATTAATTAAAAAGTAAATTAAGATTAAATGTAAATTTAAATTAAAATGTAAAGTCTAAAGGATAAAAAATATTAATTAAAAAGTAAATTAAGATTAAATGTAAAGTCTAAAGGAAAAAAAAAATTGTCCTTGGCTAATAAAACTTAGTAAAATATAAGCCCAAAGTCAATTTGAGTTAAATGCTTTGTAAATCTTTTAAAGGATTAATAACATCCTGCATCTTTTCTTCTTTTTCTTTAGGAGATCTTAAATTATTGGATTTGCAAAGGGATTGAAGGTCATTGTTTTCTTCTGCTTTTTCTGCAAATTCATCTGCAGATTTAATTAGACATTTGATTTCATTTTCCAGACATCTTTTTTTAACCACCAATTCCCTTATATCTTCAGAGGTTTCTTTTCTTTTCTTTGTAGATGTTGATTTTTGGTTTTGCAAGTAGCTCATATATTGTTGTCTGGCATTGGAAACATAAGTGTGCATTGAATTTGATATTTTTACATCATGAATATTGCCGCATTCATTTAGGTTATCACATATAAGTCTCTGGGAAATATAAGACTGTTCCTTCATGTTTTCAATCTCAATTTTTTTATTAATACTGAACCATCTTTCAACAGTAGCCTGTCCATGACTAAGAAGTAATAGCATTTCAACAACTTTCCACAAATTTTGAAATTTGCTATTATTCATTGTTTTAAAAAATAATTCATCAATTCTTGAATTCTCTGGTGAGAATTCAGCAAAATCAGTTATATTCCGGTTTTTCAATCCATAAATCATTGAAAACGCACTTTCCTGCCATATTTCTTTACTGTTTATATGACTGATGAAAGAAATTAAAAAATAAAACCGATCGTAAAAATCATATTGTAAAATCACGGAATAGATCACATTAAACAAAGACGCGTACAAAACAAAAACTAACGGAGACTTGTAAAAACACAAAATTGTTGACGTCAAAAATCCAGAAAGCACGACTAACGAGAACCAATTACATCGACTCAGCAAAAAGTCACCAGTGCGTGCGGAAAAGCAAACATACCTTCCCATTGAATGAGTGAAGTTATTCCGAAGCTAATGCATTCTGATTCGTCAGCATTAGAATTCCTTAAAAAAAGTCACTGGTCCCAAGGACCAGTAAGCATGAGAATTTACTGGTCCGCAGACTTCATCACTGGTCCAGTACATATAATTCCATTAAATAATTTTAACACTTAGAGTGGCCTCTCCCCTCCCCCTTTCCCTGGAAAATAAACCAATCTTACTTTGAATTTATCCAAAATTTTCAGCATAATAAAATGTAAAATTATAATTTGCTAAAAATTAAATAAACAGTATGTAAAGAAAAACTACCAAATTATATATTAGATATTTTATTTGCCATTATTTATTTCAACTGACTAAGGTTTAATGCACATTTTTTTAGATTTTTCTCCAGATTTTAGCCAGAGTGATAGAATTGTAGCTAGTGTCAGTGATGTAGCTGGACTTGAAAAATTCTGGGTCCCTTTTCTAGAGAAGCGGGTCCCCACTAATAATAAGTCATATTTTTCGACGCAAAAATTGCACTTGTTCATTTCAAGAAAAATAAACTGCAATAATTATTTTAATAATAATAAATAATTAAAACCAATATTAATTTAAGAGAAATTTTCTGTGCTTTTTAAAGAATGTTCAAAATACAAATTTAATTATAAAATAATGCTTATTTGAGTGTAGAAGATAAGTATCACTATTGTCTGCCCCATTTTAAAATGGGACAAGACAGGTTTACTGAAAAAGACATTTTTGCTAAAAAAAAAAAGGATATTTTTGTTGCATAAATGGTACATACTCAAATGATGCTTAATGAAATGGTGATTTCAGGAGTCACATTCACTCAAAAAGATTTCGAGCCCCCCCCCCCCCCCCAAAAAAAAAAAAAAAAACGATTGGGAAGCAGGAAAATCAGTTTTTGGAGCAGCAACAACAATTTTGAAGCATGAAAATTAGTTTTTAAAACAGAAAAATTCTCTCCCGCCTTCACTTATTTATTTATTTTTATTTATTTATTTATTTCGTGCTTTTTCGCCGAAATTTCCGTTTTTCGCGTTATTTTGACGAAATCTTGTTTTTTCGGGATTTATTGACAAAATATACCGTTTTTCGCGATATTTTTTGACAAAATTTGCCGTTTTATCGCGATTTTTGGACGAAATTTGCCGGGTTCTTTTGCGATCTATTGAAGAAATCTGTCGTTTTTTCGGGTTTCAGGGTGAAATTATCCATATTTTTGCGAATTTTTTTATAATATTTGCCGGGAATCAGCCGTTATTTAGCGATTTTTTTAACAAAATTTGTCGCTTTTTGTGATTTTTTGACAAATTTTGACATTTTATCGCTATTTTGGGCGAAATTTGCCGTTTTTTCGCGATCTTTTGAAGAAATCTGCCATTTTTTCGGGTTTGGGAATGAAATTAGCCATTTTTTCGAGAATTGTTTGACAAAATTTGCCGGAAATTAGTCGTTATTTCGCGATTATTTAACGAAATTAGCCGTTTTTTCGCGATCCTATAACGAAATTACGCGTCTTGTGGGACGCATAAGAGCTATTTTTTGCGTCCTTATCGCCGATTTTTTGCGTAATTTACGTGTTATAAGCGCGTCCGCGGCATCGCTGATTAAAAAAAAAAATCTTATGTGCGATCGGTTGCGGTTCTCTCAGGCCTGAAAAAAGGCACTGGTCCTGCGGACCACTAAATTTTTCAAATTAGTGGTCCGATTGAATTATCGGTGGTCTCGGACCAGCGGATCACCAAGGATTTCGAACGCTGTTCGTTGTCCTGAGTCGGACTTTCCAGCTGCTAATGTATAGTAAACAGTGACGTAAGCGTCTGCCTCTCTCCTCTCATCTGGCAGGAGAAGCACATTGGCGAAAAATCACACTCCTGGCTATTATAGAAAAAATGCATTACCGACAGCTTAGACGGAACAGCGCGTGCATAGTAACAATTTCGTCGGGTCACAATCTGCGTTCTATTTTTTTCCCCCGACGCACAGTGGAGTATTTGGAGGATTTAGCCGGCCAAAAATATTTCTCATTAAAAGTTTGGAGTAAAGTAAATTATTGATTAGTTTATCATCTTATTATCACATTTTAGGGATTTTCCTTGAAAAATACTTAAATCCACACATATATATATAAGATACAGGGTATATGGACAACATAGTCATATGTAAAAAGGGCTTTGATGCAACAGATTTTTTGTGAGTGCGTTACATTCTATCCATCAATAGAAACATGTCTTTTCATATAGAGTGACTTAAAAATTTAAATTTGCAACATCATATTGTAATTTCTTTCAAAAATTCGAATATATACGGTATTTTTATCATTTTCATATCATTAGTATTTTGATGGTTTTAAATTGGTATCAAGTTATACTATAGTTCAATAAAAAGCTGTTTAAAATTTACAAAGCTTTCCGTTTAAATATTTTTATACCTTACTTATCTATGAAAAAAACATTTGTTTACGATTTTACAGAGTAAGTCAAAAGCAATTAAATGAAATCCGACTTTTTTAGTACTCACACAATTCATTTTAATTAATGGATGCAAAATATTACAAAAATAAAACATAAATGACTATTGAAATGAAAAAAACTTCTTTAAACACCATAAAATAAGTTAACTGCGCAAGGCCTTTCGAAAGAACTTAGTCTTTCTTCGTCAGGCGCAAAAAAGACGTGCGTCCACAATGAATGTAGCGGCACGACTGAAGGGGAATGCGGGAGGGAGAGGGAGCAAGCAGAAGGAACAGCCAATAGAAAAGAAGAAGGCAACAGCCAATCACGGAAGAGCATAAACAAAACTAGATAGACAATGAAGGAGAGGAAAGGAAGAAGGGGGGAAGGGAAATGGGAAAAAAGCGGGGTAAATTAAAAAATTAACTAAAAGGAGAGATTAAAATGAAATAAAATGTACGCAAAAAATATATAAATTAGTAGTAATAAAATTTTTTTTTTTTTATTTATTTATTTATTTATTTATTTATTTATTTATTTATTTATTTTTTTTTTTTTTTTTTTTTTTTATTACTACTAATTTATATATTTTTTGCGTACATTTTATTTCATTTTAATCTCTCCTTTTAGTTAATTTTTTAATTTACCCCGCTTTTTTCCCATTTCCCTTCCCCCCTTCTTCCTTTCCTCTCCTTCATTGTCTATCTAGTTTTGTTTATGCTCTTCCGTGATTGGCTGTTGCCTTCTTCTTTTCTATTGGCTGTTCCTTCTGCTTGCTCCCTCTCCCTCCCGCATTCCCCTTCAGTCGTGCCGCTACATTCATTGTGGACGCACGTCTTTTTTGCGCCTGACGAAGAAAGACTAAGTTCTTTCGAAAGGCCTTGCGCAGTTAACTTATTTTATGGTGTTTAAAGAAGTTTTTTTTCATTTCAATTGTGTATAACACCAGTTTCAATTTTATACATAAATGACTATATATACAATGCAATATATACGAATATATATATATATATATATATATATATATATATATATACAAAATACTATAAATACAGATGACTATAATACAAATTAGATGGCAAAATATCAAAATAATTCATCTTCGGAATAACTTTCGTCAGTAACAGGCTCCTGGTCACTCTGATAGACTGTTTCTAAGTTGAAATTATCTGCTGGAAAAAGTAAAGCTAAGCTTTCCTTTAAAAATGGTTCACTTCTTTTCTTTTTTATACTTCTCATACTAGATAATAAGGAATCCGAAGTCAGTAATAATTGATTTAAGACGTCCATATTGCCCGTTTCTCAGGAAAATTTTCTTTCAAATGTGAGGAGAGCTGCCCTATAGGAAGGAGTGCATTTTCAATAACTGTTGCACCATGTTTCAGAAATTTGTGGACTGTTGATGTCATGGGGTGCCAGGGATACAAATTCACATATAATTTAGAATTGTCTTCTGCGTACTCAAAATATTTTGTGGTATCAATTTTATGTCCACTTGACAAAACTTCTAGGATTACCTTAAAACGAAATACTAAATCAAAATTTATCCCCGTGATTTCTGCAGCAAGATGAGGATCAGCAAAAAACCTTCAGCTGGTATTACCATCATTGATGTTTCCATATCCAGGTTTGATTTAAATTCCTCCTGAACTTTTCTCTTTGTCTCATTCATTAGATCCCTTTCCTCCTTGGAATGAATACGCCATTTTTTGATGGGCAGTTTATACGCTAAATGCAAAATGCTCTCAAATATTCTGATGCGTGCATGAAGTATGGACAGTCCAAATTTCAGTCATCCCTCTCTAATTTCGTTAATCATGTCCAAATTGTTAAAGTCTTTTGAGGTAGCTCCACAGATGAAGTAACGCATGGTTGATGTTGTTTCAGATGCGGCATTGCAAACTTTTCCATCAACCATGGTTAATATTTTTTATAATATTATAACGAATTTTTTATAGAATATTGAAATTACCAATACAAATATGAAACATGCGCGATAGATATTTTTGTCTCTTTATCAAATGTTATAAATAAATAAAGTAAACATATTCATGTGAAATATAAACATATTTACCTGGACATTGACTATCCATAGTTGAACAGTAGATTTATTTAAGAAGCAGAATTTATAAAATGTAAACTAAAGCATCACTTCATTTCTTAAGAAGACATTTATCTTTTTTTAAGTTTAGAACATTAAAAAATAACATAAGAAATTCAGAAACATATGCAGACGATATTTTTTAAAAATATTTGTCAGATACGTAAATTGCAACTTTTTTATATCCGCAGACGACAATTTATCTATCGTAAAATACTTTTCAATTCGAAAGGGAAATTCAAAAATTGTCATTTACCAAAAAATACAGTTGTGTGTTTGAAATAAATTCTTCTAAAATTGCACTTTGTAGCAGCTACATTTTTTAAAATTATTAACTATACATCTTTAACTTTGGTTTACAGTGAAAAGAACCATCGGGATCCATCGGGATACATAACAAATGTTTTAATGAATATTGAAATTAACAACAAAATTTTCAAAACTATACGTCACATTTTTTGTCACTTTATTACATTTATTAAATTAACAAATATAAATATATTCATGTGAAATGAAAGCGTATATATATGGGCTTTAAGAATCCACAACTATATGGTATAAGCAAAAGGTTAGAGAAAAAAAAATCACAGTGAAACAAACAAGCACAACTGGAACTTTAAAATACAAATAATTAACGTGCTGCAAGTAACAAGTTTGAGGTACCCTGGTACCTATTTGCTGGCCCAAACAGAAAAAAATATAACTGTACGGTGAATCCCCATCTAGTTAGCTTCATACTTAGCTATATTATTTTCTCTTTAGTTGCATTTCGAAAAATCGACTTTTGGCCGGCTAAAATGGAAAAATACTCCACTGTGCGACGGTTTCCGCATGCATCCGATTTTTACAGCCAAGGAAAGATGCCAACAGGGTTGTTAGGAACAGAGAAGGAAATTTTTGGCTGCAAGTGACTCAATCATTGAGAAAGCAAATATACAATTGAAATAAATTGTTTTAAAATAAAGTGTATAAAGGTTTTTTTTTTTTTTTTTTACTTTTTTAGAAATTTTAAAATTTAAGGACTAATATTTTTTATTTCTAATTTTTCCAGCACTTTTCATTCCTTGAAAATGAATCTCTCTTTTTCCAGCACTTTTCATTCCTTGAAAATGAGGACTTTTTTTTCCAGTACTTTTTCTATTTTTTCCAGAGCGTACGAACCATGATTATGAAACAGAAATCAAAGTTGTATATCTAGCTAAGCTGTGAAGGAATTACAGTAATCACTTTTTGAAATTAGAAGCTTAGAAGTGTGTCTGGATTATTCTTTTCACTTTTCTTTCCCTTCTGGCTGTGAAAAGTAAATCACTTTGGTGGCTATTAGTATGATCCCAACCAATCACTGCTGTGCTTCTGATGAATGACATGCATAAAGGGTTTACCGTGCGTTTTACAATCGCAATTTTTTTTTTTCCGGGAGCAATATTGCTTGCGTGCAAAACCGCAATACAATTTAAGGAGTTTCTAAGGAGTATTTTGTTTATCTAAGTAGTTCTAAGTACTACTTGGGAACGTTTTCATTTCTAAGTAGTTTCTAAGGAGTCCAAGGAGTCTGTACGAACCCTGATTAGTTACAAAATTTTTTTAATGCTCTGACAGGAAGAAATATTTTTTAAATGATAAAATGTATGAATCAATGGTGCAGTTTGTTCTAACATACAGTAAAACTTCCATTTAACCCTTTAACTGTCTGGCCTGGCCTTTTCCGTTTCTAGAAATCATATTTAAATGGCTGCAGACAAAAATATTTTAAACGGAGTGTTATTTTGAATCATACATATAGAAAGAAATGATATTAAAGATATTATAACAACAAACTGTGATTAAATAATATAAATATCTTGCAATTTATAAGCATTCTTATCAAAATATATGAAAACCCTTGGACAGTGAAAGGGTTAACAAAGCCTCATTGCTATACTTAAAAAATTTGTTATAAAGAAAATTCGTTCAAAAGAAATCAACTTAAAGTTATGAAATTTGTACAATAAAACACATGCAAAAAAAAAGAAAAGTACACATACAATGGAAACTTAAAATATAAAACAAATTAGATAATCTTTCCATTCAAACATATATAGATCAAATAAAAGAACTAGCATACATTTAATCATTACCATAGTAAATTGTGGACATATTTCCCAAAAGCCCATCCTTTAAGGGCATCATAAGCATAGGCATACACAGAAGCACCATCACCATTACGGTCAATCTCAACAAAAGCCTGAAAAAAAAAGAAAAAAAAATCTTATACTTATTAATAAAAGTTTATAAGATACCCATTTTTATTGAAAAAAAATTACATAATCTCAAATAACCTTTAATACACACTATATTTTAAAATGCAAAATTAGCAATGGCTATCGTCCTACTAAATGAAAAGACTGAAATGGCCAACTTTCTTGTTTGAAAATTTCCCAATATACTCAAAACACACACAATTGCTATACCCTGTAATATTGTTTCTAGGACTGTTTTGAATTTATCCTACTGTAAAAATGACTAGAATGTTTTTAGACCCCAGCTTATGCTGACAACGTAATATTATGATCCGGCAAAAAGCCGAAAGTATAATTAGATTTGTGTAGTGTTGTAAATATTAAACTATGAAATATAAAAAGGAGCCCCTTCATTATGCCAAGTGAATTAATTTTTTGATTGTAACTCCGGACCAAAAAATTTTGTGGTATTAATTCATTTCACTATGGACTTTGCTGTTCTTTTACTTTGATATTGCTTATTAGAAGATCAAATTTTTTCTGCATGTTAAAAAGCATAATTAGTGTTGATTATCAGCCACGGCGATACTAAATGAAAAAAACTGGCTAATAAAAAAAATTATCTACCAAACAACAGCTACTTTTCCCAGTACAAAAATTCTGTTGTAAGTTAACTCAAAATCCAAACCAAACCATGCAAAAAAAAATCTATATTTTAATGTGATTATGGAAAAATAGTCTACATTTATACAGTGTTTCCCCCAGAGGGTTTCAGGGGGGTGCTCCGCCCCTCCTGCCCTTTAGTTTAAAAACTAGCGCCCCTCTTGCCCCTCATCCAAAAACTAGCGCCCCTCTTGTCATTCATTCAAAAAAAATAGCACCCTTCTTGCCCCACATTTGAAAAAACACAGCCCTCCAGCGATGATCTGAACGCGCTATAGAGCGTAAATTACCGTATTTTCGGGGGTAAGCGCCGCGGCGCATACGAGTTTAAAAGTTAAAATTATGCTTACTGCGGCGCTTCTCCGGGGCGGCGGATACGATGTATTTTTTTTTTTTCCATTGCTGCGATATTCATTACAAAGGTGATTCTGATCGGAATTTTTCTGAAAATTGTGAAAAGTCAATCATCAGGAAGAAGATTGCGTAAGAAATGCAAAGCATAAAAATATTGCGAAATTCGACAAATGATAGCCTAATTTCTGTCAATCATTCGCAGAAAAAGCAAGAATTTTATCAAAGGATTGGGAGGAAAAAACTCGAATTTTATCAAAGGTTCGCGGGAAAAGCGCGAATATGAAAAAGAAAAAATGAGTATTTCATGAAAGGATCACTTGAAAAGTTACAATTTTATTTTCGTAAAATCCGCCCTTCCCAATCAAACGCCAGTCCCCACTATAAAAAAAACTCTGGGTGAATTCGGAATTTCGCCAAAGAATCACGAAAAATAACCGCAAATTTATTGAAAGGATTGGAAAAAAACATGAATTTCGCGGAAGTATCGTTAAAAAACCCACATTTCGAGGAAAGATTTCAGTTAAAACGCGAAATATGTCAAAAAATCTCTAAAAAACACAAATTATGTCAAAAGACTGAGAAAAATCGTGAATTTCTCAAAGGACGCCAAAAAGAACGCTCAAAAGAATTGTCAAAAAAAATTGTTAGAAAAAACGCAAATATGTCGTATCAATAAATAAACGGTAAAAAAAGAAAAGAAACAAGATAAATTCAGGCGAATAAACGCAGAAAAAAGGAGAAGTTTGAAAAAAAAGCATGAAATCTACTAAAAAATCTCGAAAAGCGAACATTTCATCGAAGATTCATGATTCATTCATTTCATCATGATTTAGTCGTTCTCAAAGGAGAACAGAATTGAATCATGATGAAATGAATGGATCATGAATCTTTGATGAAATGTGTGTTTTTTCGAGATTTTTTTAAATAGATTTCATTCTTTTTATGCTTTTTTTACAAATATCTCCTTTTTTCTGCGCTTTTTCGACAGAATTTACGTTTTTGTAAAAATAAAACCGCAAATCTTTTCAAGTATTGCGTCAAGTATCAAAATTCATGATTCATTATGCATTCAAATATTTATCATTCAATTCATCATGATAAATCCCTTGCACATCCCCATAAAAAACGCAAATTTTTTCAAGTATCGCGAAAAAACTCTGCAAATTCGTCGAATATCGCGATAAAATCCTGTAAATTTCGCCAAATATCGCGATAAAACCCTGCAAACCTCATTACAAACTATAAAAAACGTATTAAAAAATCGCGAAAAAAAGACAGCACGAATTCAGATTTAATTTCATCATAAAAAATATATTAAATTTAAAACTGGATTTATATTACAAATGTAAAAAAAAACGCGAAAAAACACTGAATATAACGCAATTTTTAACATTTTGATGTATTTTCGTAAGTGCGGCGCATACGACGGTGCGGCGCTTCTGATGAATATTTGTTTTATTTTAATGCATTTTCGGAGGTGCGGCGCTTACGGTGTGTGCGGCGCATACGCCCGAAAATACGGTACACAAGAAATCGGCGACGGAATGCAAAATAGCCTCATACGCGTCCCGTGGGATGGGTGTCAGCATACTCACTACCCTTAACACTCTATGGGCATATATATACATATTGTAATAGGATAATATAGCATGACTTACAGGTTTTTATTTTATTCCAATCTTATCTTATTTCCAATCTCTTTATTTTGTTTTCCTGGTTCCATGGCATATTCCATTTTTAAATCGGTTACTTATTTGTTTACTTTCGATTTGAACACTTACATGTGCGTTCATGATCGTTTTCTTCCGTCTGATCGCGATTTGCGATCTTCGCAAATCGCAACTTACGAGTAGCCGTATCTCCCTTTCGCAAAGCAGGAACGCATCCGCTCAACTCGGCAGACGCAAAGGGGGCGTTGCACTCTGGCGATGTATAGAACGGCGAGGGGTATTTAAATCAGTCGGTTTGTTTTGACTGCCGATGGTCTGACGATGTTTTGGTCTAGTAAAGGCCGTACATTATTTTAAATTCCAGTTATGGAAGTTTATATTTGTAGTTTGTTTATGTTCTAAAAGATGTTGTTTTAAGGATAAATCCAGTCTATAGATAGTGAAAATATCTTTGCTGAACATCTGTTGTGATGAGTTGCTATGATATCCAAGGTTTCTATTTCTTTTGGACATTTGCTGGACTTTATTTTTTCGTCATCATCCGATTTGAAAAATCTGTTTTTCTTCAAGTTATGCTGTGGTGAGTGGTTCGTTTTGCAGCCTGTACAGGTCTTTTAAACTTTACCTTATGTCATGCTGTTTCAATTAATTAAGTGTTTTTATTGTGTTAAAGTATGACTTTAATTTTATAGATAGTATAATTTCAGAAATTATTTTTTTTGGTTGATTTTACCAGATATAATTTCTTTTTGTTTATTATTTCATATATACATATATTTTTATTTTGAATATGTTTTTTTGAAAAATATACGTTAGCTTAACTTTTAAATAAATGCTTCTTTACTGACTTTATTACACTACCACAGATTGCCAATATTTATTTCAGGTCACCAATTTTTAATTTCTCTATCTCTGCTTAAGTTTTATTTAATTTTAGAACGGTTCTGGCTTCAGAACCGATCAATGGGTAATTTCGTCATAAAATCTCTAAAAAACAGCAATTTTCGTTAAAAATTGCAAAATAACGACTAATTTCCAGCAAGATTTGCAAAAAAAAAAAAGAGGCTAATTTTTTCAAAAAATGTCACAAAACGGCAGATTTTTTCAAAAGATCGTGAAAAAACGACAAATTTCTTCCAAAAATCATGATAAAACTAAAATTTTTGTCAAATGAGTCACAAAAGACAGCAACTTTCGTCAAAAATAGCGATAAAATGGCAGATTTCATCAAAAGATTTGTGAGAAAAACTGCAAATTTTGTCCAAAAGTCACAATAAACCGGAGAATTCTGTGAAAAGTTCTGTTTTTTCGCTATATTTTCACAAGATTTGTTGTTTTTTCCCCTGATTTTTTTTAAAGCAAAATATGGATTTTTTGCGATCTTTTAACAAAAACTGCTGTTTTTATGATCTTTTAACAAAATTGGCTGTTTTTTCAAGATCTTTTATCAATATTTGCCGTTTTTTCGAGATCTTTTAAAAAATTTACCTTTTTTTTCTTTTTCTCAATTATTTGATTGAATTTGTTTTTTCGCCATTTTTTGAACCGCTAGATTCTTGATTCAACTCTATAAAAGTGCCCTTAAAAATGTAAAAAGTGCCCTGAAAAATGCAAAAAGTATCCTTTTCAGAACAGTAGCGCCCTGCCTTTTTTTAAACCTGGGGGAAACTCTGTTTATATATCTAATATCAACTTTATCTTTTATGCATAAAAATTTATATAATGCATTGATTCATTAATATTCAAATGTAAGATTTTTTAATCAGAAAAAGTTTTATGGCTTCCAAACCAAACCAAATGGTGTCAAAATCAAATTTGAGATTTAGTCTATTCGATGAAAAGAATATATATATATCAACCCATCCCAATACAGGACTTTTTTTTTACTGAAATAGGTAAATTTACTTGTTTGCCATCAATGATTTCACTTCTGCTAGTTACATTACTATGTTAATATTAAATATGTGGTGTTTAATTTTAGATAATACTAATAAAAATTTTAAAAGTTTATAATTTGCATTTTTAAATTAAAAAGAAAAAAAATCTGACTGCTAGTAAAATTCTTATTTTGTATACTGGCCACTTATCACTAATGGAATTTCACATTTTTGCTCTTTACTCTCAGCCATTAATCGTTCAACTTTCACTGGTTCCAATATGCTAATATGTATTAACATATTTATTTAGACTATTCATTTTACATAACTACTAATAGGGATCTTAATATATTATTGCTTAATACTTTTGATACTAATGAAATTGTTATTACTGCTAATGAAATTGGCGATGGAATGCGATGATCTCAAAATGGAAATCCATTATTAAACATGTTAAATCATAACTT
The DNA here is from genome assembly GCA_964019185.1 of Maratus speculifer. NCBI lineage: Eukaryota > Metazoa > Arthropoda > Arachnida > Araneae > Salticidae > Maratus > Maratus speculifer. Next base: position 23,109,509 of record OZ025289.1, on the reverse strand, counting down.
TTTTTTTTTAAATCAAATAATTTGAGATTACTGAATTTTAAAATAGTGTCTATAATATTAATAATTTTTTTCAAGGATAATGTCAAACTATAGCAGAATACTTTTTTAAAAGTAAAATCGAAAAAATATTTAGAGAAACTAGCATACCCAGCCCGCTTCGCCGGGCTTAATTTGAAGGTTTATTTAATAATTTATGTGTATGGTACGCTTCTCTCTCAGCTGGCGACGGATCCCCCGGTGACTCTACGCTTCTCTCTCAGCTGGCGACGGATCCCCCGGTGACTCTCCCCGGACCATCGGCACTCCACGTGCGTCGGGTGAGCGTCAGAACAAACTTTCAGCATATACATATGGGTGGTTGTACTTGAATGCACAGACCTGCGCGTTTTTTTCTATCTTGCTTTTATACCTCTGGACCGAGTTGGCGCATTGCCAAGATTTGCTTCCTCTGGACCGAGTTGGCGCATTGCCAAGATTTGCTTTCCCCTGTGCCTCAATTAATTATCCTCAGAATTCCTTTTATTTATAGAGATTGAATATTGAATTTAGAGAATTGAAATTTTGCATAAATATAAGGAAATTCTAGAAAGTGATTATTGCCATTAAAAATAGTTGAAGTTTACAATTAAACTGCTTTTTTTTTTTTTTTTTTTCCACAATTCATACTTTATACATAAAAATTAAATAATTATATTGTTTGAGATTACTTCTAGTATAACAATAAGTAAACTAATTAAATAAATATGAATGAAAATATAGGAAATGAATTTAACATTCAGAACTTTGAATTTTACATCTAGATAATTCTTATATTTTTTTCACTGTAAATTTGTGACTTGAAGCTAAAATTTAGAATTGATATAGTGTGCCAAATTGGGACTATTGGGAATTTTAAAGTATTTCAATAATATAGAGACAACAAAGCTCTGCAACCACCCAACCTTAGCTTTTAGTCGAGAAACAGAGAATGTACAGAGTAAGAAATTACAGAAGATATTGTTCACCTGCAGGAATTCATTTGATTTTTATTCCACTAAAAGATCTGTCACAAGTGGGTCATTCCATGTCAAATTAACCAAAAAAATTCAATATTCAATCTGACCATTTCTGATTTCAATGAAACTGCTGGGGTTCATTCTCTATGGTGATATAAATCAGATCATATTTTTATTTTTTGTTTATCGCTTTAAATAAGAAGCACTTGTGCTTCTTACTACACGTAAGTGTAGTTATATGGAAATTCACTTTATTATGCTGCCTATCCATTTGTGACAGCAGAAAAAAGGTTAGATAGTGTGAGGAGGTAAAATTACTCAGCTCTCCCAATCTTATTCTATGTCTTCATTCTTCAGGCTTGACACATTTAAAAATTCATTTTTTAACAAAAAAATACAAAATTGGAAGGTGCGACTATGGAAGTGATTTCGAATCAAGCTTTGTTTTCCATTTTATGATAACTAAATTACCTATCGAGCTACAAGCGATTTCGATCACATGTTTTTCTCGTTTTAAAAGACTTTTTTTTTCCAATTAGAAAATGTGGTTTAAAATGCCACTATAAATGTTTGTTCTGAAAAATCAGTTGCATTTAAAATATATATATAGAAAAATGAGTGCAATTAGATAGTTTCTGAACAACAACACCTGCTAGTTTCATACATTTCCGGACAAAAATAAATTAAAACTTATGTCACTAAGTTGCCCTTTTTGATTTAAGAACACCCTTAAGGGTTTTATGTACATTTTCATTCCTACATGCAGAGCTTTATTTTATGTTAGGGTAAAATCGTGCAAATTTTCTTTTGCCTTTCCTGTAAAATTTACTTTTGATGAGATGCGTCAATTTTCTTGTGAGTGAGCAATATGACCACCAGATTAATAAGTTTTTTATTATTATTTGCTTAACTATTTAACCACTTCATTGGTAACAGGTATGAGGAAATGGTGCATTTACCCCCGACTCATTTTGAAGGTAAATGGTGAAATGATTAATCATCCTTAATAAAAAATATGTGATACTCACTTTTCTCTCAACTATTTTTGTAATCATCCTTAATAAAAAAATATGTGATACTCACTTTTCTCTCAACTATTTTTGGCAAACAAATCATATCAAATAGTTTGGCCACAGAATGGTTAACATAAATTTTAACATGCATTTATTGATCAAGCCCTGTGCTCTTATAACATTTTTTTTTATATTCTATGTTTGCAGTTTGTATACTTGTTGACAGTAATAAATTAACCTCCTCAGTCCTGATGTCGCCTCTAAGAGACACTAAAGAACACCCTTTAAACAAATTTAATTGGTCCTAGAATTGTTAAAATTACTTTTAGATTCTTTTAATAAATGTGTGCATATCATATGCACTAATATATAAGCTGATACATATTTGAACATGTTTTATAGTAATTTTAAGCAGCTTTTTGTGGTCCCTCATGATATTTGTCTTAGGACTGAGGAGGTTATAGAATTATCTGTTTTTCCAAAATATTTTTTAGGATTGGCAAATAGCTTTTTATAAGTTGACAGTGAAGTATATAAATAAGGTACCAAATAATTTGCGGTTTTAATGAATAGAATTGATAAAATTACCTCAAACTGAAATTCTTTGACCAATCCTATATCTTGTTTATCCAAAAGGGTATACTTCAACTGAAAGATTAAAAATAAAATTAAGTTTACACAAAATTATTGAATTACTTCAGGATTGTAAAAACATCATAATAAAACATAAAAATATTTGTTTGGAAGAAGCAAATGCATTTATATAAACCTTTAGGCCAGTGGTTCCCAACGTGGGGCGCATACCCCACAGGGGAGCAATTTGAGAATTCTATGAAATTCGGTCAACCACTTATGATCCTAAAAAAATAACTAAATACTTTTGTTTTACTAACGTGAAGCAACAAATAATTTTAAAAATCATTTTACAATATGAACTTTCTGGTTTAAAACTTTTTTAAAAAAAAATTTCAAATTGATTTTCGACAGAAAAAAACTCAAGCCACTATCGCTAGACACTGGACGTTTGATCAACCAATTTAAAACGAGTCTTATTAGAGATTTTGAATTTAGGATCCTACAGTGAATATCTTAATCTGGCTGATAGTTAATGATAGAAAATTTTAGCTGTTCTAGGAAAGAATTACTATACTGTTTATATGTTTGTTTTCTTTTTCATTCCATTTTTAATTTTTTTTTTTTTTAACTTCTTTAAATGGAATAACAGCTCAATTTTTATATAATAAGACTTATTTTTCAGAGAGAGGAGAGGGGGGTCATCAGGGTTTTAGATATGATTTGGTGGGGCATGGCCTGAAAAAGGTTGGGAAACACTGCTTTAGCCTAAGAAAAATTTTAAATATTTCCCTAACACAAAAGTCCTTTCTTTTCCTTGAATTAATAAAATAATGTAATTAGTTTTACTTATAAGAAAATAACTTCCTTTCATTAATTTATTAATTACATTAATAACCAGTTACAATTTTTATATATTTTTTATTAGAGTATAATTAGATTAACAAGTTAAATAAAATAAATCGATAAAATTAAATTTTTCACTCAGATATTCAAGACAATATATAAAAATCTTCCATTAGAATAAGTTCTTATATACGAAGTGTTGAGAACATGAGAACCAGAATCTAACAACTACGACAGCTGCAATTTCAAGAAAAATGTATTCGAAAATTTAGAGAAAATTTTTGTCAAACTCTTTTAAGCTAGTTTGGTACTGGCAGTTTGATATTCAAGATACGTTAGACAATCTATTAAACTGGCTATACCACTTGAATAGTTTTGAAATTAATAAAATTTACTATGCAGAATTTATTAAAAATTTTTAATACAAATCAATTATATAATAAATAAATTATTATGGCACACAATACAATGCTTTCACATTTCAAACCCTTTTTTCATAAAAATAAGGGATAGTTCACATGGTTTTCAACGCTTCGTCTATGAATAGATCATTCCATTCAGAAGACAGATATGAGAATACAAGAACAGCTATGACTCAGAACATATTACAAAAATAGCAATATAGTAATCCCCTGAAATTTACGATTTTTGGTTACATGAAGAATATTCCAACACTTGTAAACACTTAACTTGGCTAGTTGCGAACTGTGTTTTATCTATTACTAATAAAAGAATTGCTGTGTGTGTGAATTTTTTGTGAAGTTAGTCCAAGGTCTCTCCTGATGTACCTGAAGTTCAGAATTTCAATTTTTTGATTAGTTTTTGAGATATTAATTGCAAAGCACAATTCACTTTCATCAAAGAGTCAATTTTTCTATGCTCGGGGAACAAAAGAGCTTGCGCTTACACATGCACACAAACACATTTACGCACCAAAACGAGGAAAGGAACATTTTTCTGAGTTTATTTCTATTTTTGATTATTTTGTTTAAATCAAAATCAACCAAACTGCTCAGCACAGTTAAACTTTACATATTTTGAAAGATCGTACTTTTATGTCTCAAATGTTACTACAATCAATCTGAAAAAATGTTGTTGTAAACTTTTTTGAAAAAAAAAAAAATTCAAAAAATGCTGTTTTTTTTAAAAACCATTTTTGGAAAAACGTCAATGCCCCTCCCTCCAAGATGCATTTTTAGAAATATAACAAACAAAAAATATTATCTTAAAGTTGAAACTTTCTTTTAATCAATGATGTAATTCAATCATATTCAACCTTTTTTTTCTCATAGGCTGCAACACCCTTAAAAAAGGACAAAAAAAAAGTAATGAAAATTGAAAATATTAAGGTAACAACACAAATAATATAACAAAACAATATAATAAAGTTAATATTAACAGATTGTCTCAGAAGAAATTTTACCAAAAATTTTAAAAACCCCTATTTTCCCAAACAAACTTTGTGGTACTATATTAAATAAATAAATAAAAAGCTGCAGAAATATGCGTTGAAGTTTGTTGTTTGGGAATAGTGATGTTATGAATGTTTGATGAATTTTTTTTTCTTTGCAACTAATGTTCATCCATAAGTAGGCGATACATATAGTAAATATAACAAGTTATAGGATGAGCAAGTATTGAAATTAGTATTTTTGAAAAACTGTGAAATGTCCTCAAAACTAAATTAGATTTTTGTACAGAATTTCATTTTATTATTGCAAGTTTCAAATCATAAATCATTCTTTACTTTTTTTGGTTAAACTACGTTATTTTGTGTTTATGTGAGCAATCTATAACTATAAAGCAAAAATACATTTATATGCAATAGTAACATCATATTGATGATGAAAAGACCTGATCAATATATATATATATATATTTATAGCATTTTTTTTTTAAACTTCTAAGCATTGCACAATTTCTATATGATGTAAAATCTTGTATTTTTAGATTTACATTATAAAGACCATCTGCTGTGTAACTACTTGTCAATTGATGATTCAAACATGACAATTAAACTTTATGTTAGACTGATCAAATATTTTTCTCCCCCCCCCCCCCCCCCCCGATTCACACTCAAGTTTGTTTCAATTCAACTTCTTTCCTGATAAAAAAGAGCATTCACATTTTAAAATCCTTTGGGTACTACATACTACCTTTTCAGTTTCTAAATGCTTACTTAATGTATGTTTTATACATTATGGAAATATTTACAGAAGTATCATTTGGAGAAGGCTAGGGACGAAGCAAATTCCCTTCCCAAAGAATTTACATTTAAAAGTATCAGTCATGACAAGTGTTAAAAAATTGTAATTTACCAAATTACAACAAACATTTGAAAAATAAAATTCTAATCAATTTGACATGTTAGATTCAGATGACAAAAGTTTACCGATTCCGGTTTACCAGATTCAGATTTGATTTTATCCAATGCAAATGCTCAGCTAATGGTTTAATAATATTATGCTTGGCGCAGTTGCAATCGCTTGGTAGCTTCAGAGTCCCAAGTGCACTCTTCTGCTTTTTGTTGCCTCTGATTTAATCATTTTTCTTTTAAATTTGTCCGGTTTCTATCTTTAACTCCCCCCCCCCCCACCTTCAATCTGGCTTCTGCTAGAGACTCGGCTATTTGAAGCGCGAGTCAGAATCTTTGAACCTGGCTTTTACTAGATAGTCGCAATATATAAGTAAAAAATAAAGCTAAACTATCACAGAGATCGAAAATTGTAAAAAAATAAAATGTGGACATCGCAAGGTCTATTCTTAACTGAAAACAACAACCAGTTTCCAAATGGTTAAAAAAAAAATCAGAAATTAAAAGCTAAAATAACTTGTCAGATTTTATTACAATAGAAACATTAGCTTTAAACAAACACTTTAAGCACTGAAATTATTAATTATCAACAATACTTGTTAAATCTTGTTATTGCAACATTCTCAAATGACATTCTCTCTTATCATTAAAGAGTGCTTGACTAATTTTTTAAAAAAACGTGAGAATAATATTGGATTTCAAATGGCACTTTTGAATATTCAAACTGACCAGTAACCAATATATGAAAACTAAAATGTAATTTTTGGCCAAGAACTGGCAATAAAATGAGCCTAATCTACAATAACGAATGATTATTAGCCAAAATTTCCAATTTTATGCTTTTTTGGACAAACTTGTAATCAATTTTGCTCAAAATCTTAACAATTGGCATTGTCTAAAATAGCATTTTTATGCAAAGCAGAAAAAAGTACAACAGCATGCAAACCAAAATATAGAATAAATTTGATATAAAAACAAATATACGCACAATAGAAAACAAAATAACATTTAAATAACGGTAAACAAATGTCAAGTAATTTAAGTTAATTAGTTACAATATGCCAAATTAAATTTACATTTTCATATTCAAATTTTCTTACGTAATTCTAGCCTTACACAATTTATATCGATTGTTTTGATTATTATACTTTTATTGTCTTTTTACCGATTCCATGTATTAGTCATAGAATAAATATCACTTATTATAAGAAAAACATAAAAAAAATTGCAATAATTTTAATTTAAACCACACATTTTATGGCAAAATCAACAGTTTTATCAAGAAAAACAAGTGGTATTAAAGAACTTGCTCTCACTTTTCCAGCCGCAGGTCCTAAACGAACAATTCCAAAATTTACGCCCAGCGTCCATATTTCGTCACCCTTGTTTTGTAACTTCATTCATACGATTACTGCTCCTGTTAACTAACCAAAGAATGATAATTAAAATTCAATATCATAACCATCAGAGATGCATCAATAATTTACAGTTAGTTCAATCTCATTTTCGAATTACACCACCCCCAATTATCAGCCATTCGACTAAAGCTTCCTCTACATGACGAACGAAAAATTCAATCTTCGATTTCCGTGCAGAATAAAAGAAAAACAAACAGAAATTCCCTTGAAATTTCCCTTGTCAATATAATTTTTCCCTTAATGTGTAGTGCTGCCATCTTAATACGAAATCTATAACTAATTTCTAGCTTGATTCTCTGTTTCCTTTTTTAGAAGTTAGAGGATTGAATTCGGAATTAATTTGGGGAAAGCTGATACAGTAAAACCTCCAAATAACGGACACCTCGGGAGCGCGGAAACTGTCCGCTATTCGGAGGTGTCCGCTATTGGGAAAAATCTCGGAGATTCAAAAATTGCTAAGAAATGCTTAAAGTGTCATTAATTGACTTTTATATGTCCTAAAATTCTAATATCTGATCAATCAGAAATTAAAATTATTTGTTAAACAAAAAAAAAATAAATAAAATAAAATAAAATAAAATGATACATTTCTTTACACACTGTTACATTCATACAAAAAAATGTGTTTTAAAAGTTTCCTTTAGCATTTAAAAATTACATTGCTCTTTTTTTTTTTTTTTTTTTTTTTTTCAATTTTTTAACCATGTTAATAGTTTTAATTTTCCTGAACCATCTTTTTCTTTTTTTTCTTTCTTTCTTTTTTTTTAATGTCACTGCTGACTGTATTTTGCCACTTCTTAAAAGCATAAAATCTCAAATATTTGGGAGGGGGGGGGGGGTTATTGTGATGCTCCGGGATGTAATGTCCCTCGGACCATCCCCTGAATTTAATACTGGACGTGGGAGGGAAGGACCGAGTGGGACTCGTCCCACTCTCTACATTTATCTGTGATCACAAAATTTCGACACATTGCCCTGATAAATTTAGAGGTTTTTTACTTTTTTTCTTCGTTAAAAAACAATTTCTCATACTTTATCGAAAAAATTACTGTCCGCTATTCAGAATGTCCGTTATTCAGAGGTTAAACATACAAAAATTTAGATTTTGGGAGTGGGGATTGGTAAACTGTCCGTTTAATAAAGGTGTCCGCTATTTGGGAGTGTCCGTTATGGAAGTTTTACTGTAATTGTTTCAATTCCTTCAATTAAAGTCTAGAATGAGTATGTCATGCTTCCCCCCCTCGTACTCGGTACCTCATACATGCATATATTTATAAACAAAAAACACATTTTTTAAAAATACCATAGCAACATCTGAAAAGATTTTACTTTATCAAAAATATTGTCAATCCAAATGTTGTAGAACTTAAAATTCTGAGTAAAATGAATATCTACACTTAATGTTTTTGTTGAATATCAAGGTCACAATTCTACTACAAAATTTTAGCCTTTTGGTCAGGGGGATGAATTCAGAATTAATTAAGAGAAAACATTATCACTTCATTTTCGGAACCTGTTTTGAAAGTGAAAGTAACTTTATAAAAAAATATCTGCGACCAAAATCGAAAAAGTAAAAAAGATGCAATGTAGAGACAAACCTCGGCTATCCAATGCAATAAAAAAAAAAAGTTAATTTAAAATGTCAAAATGCAAACGAGATATTAGAAAAACCTCTCGCCATACGATTAGCATTAGCTCGTGAGTGTCTCTGCCGATAGGGACAAGAGCCTTAACAATATCTCAAATCAACCAACTGTGTTAAAAAAAATTATCTATGCAAGCAGTGGTCTCGCTGACATTTGATTAACGTTAGTAATTTGGTTAATTAAAAATAAAAAAAACATTCACCAAATGAAAAAAATATTAGCAAAATAGATTCGCCGTGTAGCACCAAAAAAAAAAAAAAAACTTATCTTCAATTTTTCAATGTACTCCCTTTTTTTCAATATGTTCTAAAATAATCTATGTTTTTCTAACTGCGACAACGATTGCTATTAATCAAATTTCAACTATCCGCTACAAATACATTAAATATATATATATATTGAAAATATGTATGAAACCGCATATGTATGAAAAACGAAAAAGAAAAGAAAGAAAAAGCAGAAATTGAGCACTAGCAATTTGGCGAATCTAATCGCTTATTTACTCGCCAAATTAAGAATTTAGTCGCAATTAGGGGCAATGGCGAGCGACAGCGAGAACCCTGCATGCAAGTGTTATAGAGCTTAAAATTCTGAATAAAATGAGTATCCGCATTAATATTTTCCTTCAAGATTAAGGTCCCAATTTTACTGAGTTTAAGAAGGAAGAAGAGAGGAGAGAATTCACCGCATTATTTCTAAGATATTAGAATAATGTCAAACACCTTTTTTTTTTTTTTGTTTACAATAAGCAGCCTTCTGTACTGCATTTTATAATAAATTAAAAAACAAGAGGTACAAAAATTTAGGTCATTCTGTCATACCTCAGCAGCAGTTTTCGATAAAGGCATGAATTTGAGTTTATACAATCTTCTAAAATAGTGATGGACAAGCTGTGACCCGCGGTAGGTTAGCGAGTGGCCCGCGAATTTCGTAAATGTATAACTGGAAAAAATTGCCATTCTTGTGTATAGGTCGCAGGAAAAAAATCTTAAATTTTGTAAATTTGCCGCGGCATAGTTGAAAATTTAGTTAGTCACTTAAGAATTGTAAATTTCTTTGTTCGGGCAAGAAAAACTCGTAAATTCTTTTGATCGTAAAAAACATACATTTGTTTGATGGTGTGCGGAAAAATTGTGAATTTTGTCGATTAGACGCAAAAAAGCGCACATTTCGTTGATCAGGAAGAAAAAAAATCTTCAGTTTTGTTTGTAATGCGTAAAAAAAATGAAAATTTTGTTCATAGACTGTGGAAAAATCCCCTTTTTTACTTATCACGCAAAAAAAAAAAAAAAAAAAAAAAAAAAAAAAAAAAAGCGAGTTTTGTTGATTGTACGCAGAAAAATTTCAATAGGTCATGGAAAATAGCGAGTTTTGTTGATCGGGCTGTGGAAAATCGTGAATTTTGTTGATCGGGATGGAAAAAAGCACGAATTTTCCCGATCAGGCATAATTTTTTTTTTTTTTTAATCAGACACGATAAAAATCGACAGTTTTGTCGATTAGACACGAATAAATTAAAAATTTCATCGATCGGCTGCGGAACAATCGTGGGTTTCCTCAATTTATCCCGAAAAAAAAAAAAATTGCAAATTTCACGAATATAAAAAATGAAGACTTCGTCAGAGTCAATTAAGGATAGCGAATTCCGTTAATCGAGCGCGGAAAACTGTTAATTCCACGATTAAGAGCAGAGAAAACGCAAATTTCGTTGATCAATCATGAAAAAACCTCGAGTTTTATTGATCGGACTCCAAAAAATTGTCAATTTTGTTGGTTGGGCAACTAAATATTGAGAATTTTGTCGATCGGCTTTGTAAAAATTGGGAATTTCGTTGATCGGGTGCGGAAAAATCGAAAGTTCCGTTGATCAGAGGCGGAAAAATCTTGTTGATCGGCTCCTTCTATATCCTTCGTTCATAAAATTTGCATATTTTTCGGCACTAAACATTTATGTTTGTTTTTTAGCATTATCAATAAAACAAAATTTACTCTCCCTAATATAGTCAAGGAATATTGTTACATCTTGAAAATAATCCTTGCTATATCTGTTATATATACAAACATTCTGTTGAAATTTCCTTACCAACTGAATTGGATATTTTGATTGGGTAAGCGAACCTAGAAAAGTAAGCCCCCTTCTGAAATCATATTTTTAAACTGATTATAGGCCACAGATCACCTCCTTGAAATAGAACTGTCTGCTTGTTATTCATGAGGCACTCGGGGATGTAGTGGAGGGTATACGGGAAGTATACGCCGTATACCTTCTGGATATTTTTTAAAGGAACACCGTATATCCTTTGTTTCTCAAGAAAGCTATAATACACACATTCTAGTGTATACCCTCCGCTTAAAGCGTATAACCTCTGTTATTTTTACGACTACACCCCTGTGTGGCCCTTAACCACCTAAATATATTTGAGTGGTCCTTCTGTTGAAAAGATTGTGCACCCCTATTCTAAAACAAACACAAGCATGTATTTTATCTATTTTAGAAATTCTCACCTAAGCGGGTTTAATGATAGTCGCGCTTTAACCCCTTGGGGGCGAGCGACATGTATACGTGCCGCAAAAAGGCTTAAGGTCCCTGTCCTCTCACTCGAGGAAACGCTCGCGAGCTAATGCTATTCCTATGGGGAAGCATTTTTCTAATAACTCTTTCGCATTTTGACATTTTTAATTTTTTTTTTAATTTTTTTTTTTTTTTTTTTTTTTTTTTTTGCATTGGATAGATGAGGTGCATGCCGACAGCGTACCTTTTTTACTTTTTCGATTTTGGTTGCAGATATTTTTTACAAAGTTAGTTTCACTTTCAAAACCGGTTTCGAAAGTGAAAGTGCTTTTTAAAAAATATATCTGCAACCAAAATCGAACTAGTTGGATGTGCCAATCCCAAAACTTTCTTCTATCTCATACATACATTTTAATATTTAAAAAAATAGTTACTCATTTTAATGCTTTAATAATATTAATTCGATACCCTACCAACTTTGATTTTTATCTTAAATTTCTGCTTCAATCAATTAATCGGAGTAAAAACGAATTTCCGTTTCGGCACGAGCCGATGGACAATAGAATGATACGCAGATTTTTTTTTTCAAATTCAGGGAGGACCTACTTGCCTTACCAAAAAATAATCATATACAAAATGTTTAGTTCAGTTCTAGAACTAACTTCATACACTTTTATGTGATGCAATATTGAAAATGGCATAAAATTTGGTATTGCAGCGCCCCCTTCCGGCGGATTTTTTTCAGATTCAGGGCGATCCAACTAGCCATAGCCATACACTTACACAAAAAATTTCGTTCAATTCGATGCATAACTTCATGTACTTTTGGTCGGTACAATATTGAAAATGGCACAAAAATCGCGATTGCAGCGCCCCCTTCCGACGGAATATTTCAAAACTGAAGGAGGACCTGCTTGCCACAGCCAAAAACATTGACAAAAAATTTGGTTCAATTCTATGCATAACTTCATACACTTTTTGATGGTGGAATGGCGACATACACACAGACACACAGACAGACGGACAGACAGACATTTTGTAAAAACATGTTTTTTGTAATCTCTGATCCCTAAAACGTGTAAATCCGTCAAAAACCGGAAGTCGAAAAATTTTTCGATTACAATACTTTCTTCTATTGAAGATAGAAGAAAGTAAGAAGTAAAAAAGGTGCGCTGTCGGCATGCACCTCAGCTAACCAATGCAAAAAAAATATTCAAAAATGTCAAAATGCGAAAGAGTTATTAGAAAAATGCTTCCTTATAGGAATAGGATTAGCTCGCAAGCGTTTCCTCGAGCGAGGACAGGGGCCTTGGTTATTCTCATCAGTAAAATTATACTGAAAAATTGGCCTTATTTAATCGGAGCATTTTCTCGATTTAATAAGGAACAAATTTCTGTTTTTAAAAACCGGTGACAAAACATTACATATTTCGTAAAAGGTTCCCGTCTCGAAGGGGTTGAGGATAGTTCGTCATATCTTTGAAGCAATTTTAGGCAGAAGCGGGAAATTCAAGGTAACAAACTTATTAAAACAATAGTTAAATGTAGGCACTTCACTGAATTTTAGACCTATTTTATATATTATGTCGTCAACATCGACTTTAAACGTGATATGGGATTATAAGAATAACACATAAATTATGGATACAGTAGAACCCCGCTAATTCGGACCCCGATAATCCGGATCTCCGGGTAATTCGGATCGGTTTCGTCATTTTTTTTTTCAAGTTTGAGAAGCTATTGGCTAATTTCCATAGCATTAACTTGTTTCATCGTCGTATTCTAAATAAAAAAAAACTTTTTCTGACATGTTTTCGAAATAATTAAGCAAAGTAAACATTATTACTGTCTGCAAATATTCAATAAGTTTAACATAAAGGTGATTTTCTGTTAGTATGTTATATTTTATTTCATTTTTTTCTAATTCTCCGGATAATCCGGATTTTCGATAATCCGGATTGGGTCCGGTCCCAGTTAATCCGAATTATCGGGGTTTTACTGTATTTGATTAGATATTAAGTTCTTTTTCTTAATATATACATGCATAATCTTTACTAGATGTATTTTGTTTGATTCAAGATTCTTTTACAGAAACCGACCAGCGTAGTGGGCGAAGGTTGAGAGTTTATTCATATAAGTGAAAAAAAAAGTTGGAAAATACTTATTTATACTAATCTTTTAAATATTTTTATGAAACTAGTGACCTCAAGTATTTTATTGACAAAACTTTTAAATTTTACAAGAGATAAATAAATAAAATTTGTCAGCGAAATAATCTGTCGTCAATTTTATTGCAGTTATTTTTTAAGGTAAAAGTATTTCTTACATAAAAGATATTTAATTTTTGAGTCCCTCCTTTTTTATGGAACTACTATCAAATGTTTGCTATCTTTAAAACAGAAAAAACATTAAAACATTTCAATAATTGGTAAACAAAATATAACATTGTAGTGTGAAATAATTTTTTTTTTTTTTTTTTTTTTTTGGGGGGGGGGGGATTTTTATATCTACCCCATTGATTCCTGGAAGAAAAAAAAAAGTCTGCATTATAAACTAGTCTTTGGGGGCCGCCGTAATACTTACCCATCGCCATCATGGATATGAATACTATAATATATAAAAATAAAGCATGTGTAAATTATTTATACAATGCATTGCAATTCCATAATAAAATTTAAACGTATATTTAAGTACTTTTAATGCACATAGTAATTTTCTATTAATGAACTGCTGAAGATCCAATTTTGATAGATTATATAAAACGCCAATCTACTCGAGTAGCACCGAAATGCGTAAGTGAAACATCCTTATAGCTCCACAAATAATCATCATATTAACTAACAGTATACTGCATCGGATGAAGAGTCCCATTTCCAATTAAAATTTATCTTTGAATTGAAATTTGAATGAAATACAGGTTTCATGAAAAATCGAAGAATGTTGGAAAACAGGTTTCTAAATATCTCGACAACTCGTTATCTGATCGATTTCATTTTTTATGCAAAATTTGTGTTATTTTATTGCCTTTTACGTTCATTCCTTAAAATAAAAAAAATTAAAAAAAATTTATGTACCTTTCATCAGAACGAATTTTTCGAGAGTTCGAAAAAAGTAATTCCGGATAATCGAGATTACTGATTTCAATAGGCTTCGTCTCACTCTTACATATTAACTACATACAAAATTTCAAGTCTCTATCTCAAGTTGTTCGGGAGATAGAGCGTTTACAGACAGACAAACAGACACACAGATAGATGGATGACATGTTTACTTACCCATCATACGTAGTATAAGGTAAATCTTGCAATCGTTTTGAAAATCGAAAAAAAAAAAAATTGACGGATTCACACGTTTCAGATAGTGGAGATTCCGAAAAACATATTTTTAGAAAAAAAAATTGCCGTCCGTCTGTCTGTGTGTCTGTAAACGCTCTATCTGACGAACAAATTGAGATAGAGACTTGAAATTTTGTATGTACTTAGTATGTAAGAATCGAACGAAGCCTATTTAATATCAGTAACCTCGATTATCCGGAACCATTTTTTTCGGACACCCAAAAAATTCGTTCTGAAGAAAGGTATATAATATTTCCGAATTTTTTTATTTTAAGAAATGGACGTAAAGGCAATAAAATAACACGAATTGTGCATAAAGAACGAATTCAATCGGATTATTAGTTGCCGAGATATTTGTAATCCTGTTTTCCACATTCATGGATTTTTCATGACCCTGTATTACATTCAAATTTCAATTCAGAGGTATATTTTCTTAGAAAATGAGACACTTAATCCGACGCAGTAAACTGTTAGTTAATATGATTATTCTTTTTGGAGTTATAAGGATGTTTCTTTTACGCAGTTCGGTATTACTTGATAACTTTGGCGTTTTATATATAATTTGTTGGAATTGGTACATCAAGCAATTCATTAATGGAACATTAGTATGCATATTAACAATATTTAAATTTTGTTTTGGAATTGCAATGCATTGTATAAATAGTTTTCACAAGTTTTATTTTCATATGCATATCCATGATGGGTAAGTATTACGGTGGCCCCCAACGACTAGTTTTTTCTAAAAATGTGTTTTTCGGAATCTCCAGTATCTGAAAATGTAAATATTTTTCTTAACGATTGCAAGATTTACTCTATACAAAGAAATTCCGATCTATCGTTCCCGCATTGATCGTTTTATTTCTACGGTCTCTGCACAAATCACACTTAAATAATGTTAACGAAACCCGCAAATATCGTTCTTCGAAAGTCGTTTTCCCGCATTCATCGTTGTAAACATAGGTGTAACTTGAGCTCTAAGACTGGAGGGGCAAAGGTCTCGAAGTACTTTTCTAGAAAATCATACTCCCACCCCCTTTTCTAGTCATCGCGCGCACACATATACTTAAATGTTTAAAAATTTTAATATTCAAAGAAAAAAAATTAAGGATTCAACCAAATACGAAAAAAACAGAAAAATCCGAAATTACTCATTTCATGTCTTTAAAAAGATATTTTAAAACATTGAATGCATAACCATTAAATCTCTCATGTTTGATGCATTGTTCAACCAGAAAAAAGTCCAAACAACCTTAATAAAAATTTGTCAAAGCCTTGCACAGGCCGTAAATTCTGGGCCCGGGTAGTTTGACCCGGCCCAGTGTAAAAATTAAAAGTTTGACCCGAATCCGACCCGGCCCGTTCATATTTTCACAGCTCACGCGATCCTTTTATGAAATTCGCGTATTTTCTCAATATTCAACAAATTTTGCATTTTTTTCCGTGATCCTGTGACGAAATTTGCATTTTTTCGCAATTCTTTGACAAAATTTAATTTTTGACATAATTTTTTACATCTTTGACAAAATTTTTCACTATCATTTGACAGAAATTTGCGCTTTTGCACGATTGTTTGTCAGAAATTTTCTATTTTTCGCGAATCTTTGATGAAATTCGCGCTTTTTTTCGCGATCCTTTGACAAAATTTGCGTTTTTTGCAATCCTTTGAAAAAAGTTGCGTTGTTTCGTGATATTCAACGAAATTTGCGCTTTTTTCTATGTCAAAATTTGATCTTGTGACAAAATTTGCGCTTTTTTCTGTGACAAAATTTGCATTTTTCGCAATTATTTGGTAAAATTTGCGTTCATCTGCGATTCTTTGACAAAATAGATTTCGTGTTATTTTATAATATTCAACAAAATTTGTGTTATATGGGCAATTCTTTGACAAAATTTGCGTTTTTCCATACGTTCTTTTGTCAAAATGCGGATTTTTTTGCCTAATTTGGCAAAATTCAAATTATTTCGCGATATTCAACAAAATTTGCATTTTTTCGCCATTCTTTGACAATTTTACGGTTTTTTCTCAAACCTTTGACAAATTTGAGCTTTTGCACGACTGTTTGTCAAAAATTTGCATTTTTTTCACGAATCTTTGACAAAATTTGCGTTTTTTGCGCGATCCTTTGATTAAATTCGCATTGTTTCGCTATACTCAACAAAATTTGCGCTTTTTCCGCGATATTATGACGAAATTTGCGTTTTTTCGCGATTCTTTATTTGCGGGGTTTTTTCGCGACTGTTTGACAAAATTCGCATTTTTCCGAGACCCTTTGACAAAATTTGTAATTTTTTCTCGATATTTTTGGCAAAATTTGCTTTTTCTCCACTATCCTTTGGAAAAAAAAAAGATTTCGCGTTATTTAACAATATTCAACAAAATTTGCGTTATATGTGCAATCCTTTGTCAAAATCCGCATTTTTTCTTACATAGTTTTACAAAATTTGAATTATTTCCCGATATTCAACAAAATTTGCCGCTTTTTTGCGATCCTTTGACAAAATGTCCTTTATTTCTGCGATCTTTTGACGAAATTCGCCTTTTTTGTAATCTTTTCAAGAATTACGCCTTTTTTCACAATCCTTTGACAAATTCGTTTTTGTTTTTGCTATCCTTTGACGATGTTCCTGTTTTTTCCACGCGATCTTTTGACGAAATTAGCGTTTTTTCTACGATTTTTGGGCGAAATACACGTTTTTATCGTAATCCTTTGACAGAAATTTGCGCTTTTTCATGATCCTTTCACGAAATTTGTATTTTTTCTTCAATGCTTTGACGAAATTTGCGTTATTTCTGCGATTCTTTCGTGAAATTCGACTTTATTTCCGCAATCCTTTCACGAAATTCCACTCTTTTTTTTTTTTTTTTTTTTGCAGTCCATTAAAAAAATGCTTTATTTCGTTGTTTTTTGATGAATTTCTCGATTTTCCACTATTCTTTGATGAAAATCGCGTTTTTTCCTTGATCCTTTGATGAAATTTTCGTTATTTTCCCACTCTTTGACGAAATATGAGTTTTTTCTGCGACATTTTAATGAGATTTGCTTTTATCCGCGATTTTTGACGAAATTCGCATTTTTTATTTTGCGAAATTATCGATTTTTTAATGCAAACTATTAAGAAATTGATATTCTTTGGTAACCACTTCTTGAAATTCGCGATATCTTACCGTAAAGCTTTTTAATGTCCGAATTTCCGGTCTGATGAGCAATTTTTTTAAATTTTCGTCGCAGCTAAAAATCGTCAATGCTATAAATTTTCGGAAGATTCGGAACGAATCCCATGACAATTCGTGATTTTTTTCGTATCGGATTGATGAAGCTCGCTATTTTAAACTTATTACATTTTTGGAAAATTTCCAGAAATATCATTCCTTGAAAACGAACACTTTTTATTCCAGCACTTTTCCTATTTTTTCCCAAGCGTACGAAACATGAAATCGGTTTCTGTGCATTCGCGAGTGCTGGGAAAGAAAAAAATGAGTTTTTTATGAGAGTTCTTTCCGATTTTTACTTAATAACTCAACTATTTATCAGAAATTTAAGATTCAGAGTCTCGGTTACATCAGGAGAGGCCTTGGACTAACTTCTTTTAAATTTTCAGACTTCTAAATCCAATAAAATTTTTTAGCTAACCATTACACACAGAGCGAAACTTTGTTTTATTACTATAAATATGTTTTTATGTTTACGGATTTTAAAATGACATAAATCCAAACGAACTTTCAAAAACTGAATATGATAGCAGATTTTTCTATATCTCTTTAAAGTAACTAATGGTTACTTAATTCCATTTTTTCCGTTCAACACACAAAAAACTTATTAAGAGGGATTTGTTTTACAAACAGAACGTGTTCCAACTGTTCCAACAGTGTCACCAGTAAATACTCACTGCAGTTTACTGTGAATTACTAGTGTGAAACAGTTGACTATATAGTCAAGTGCTTTCATATAATCATGAGGTTAGATAATATAATAATGAAATGACAATAATGAAAGCCTTGAGAAGTAGTCAAGAGATCCACCCCACACATGCATACAAAAAACTCACACTAATAGAATTGAAAAAGGGCTCATAGGTTCAGCATTTCTGGAGGGGAAAAAGAGCAGAGGAAATGTTTTTTATTGTACATAGACTATGGCATTAAAAATTTTACTAAGATACATACCGAAAATTACTGATATGAACGGAAAAAAGTTACTGCTGGGTATTTGGAATCATCCAGTATTTATTCAATTTGCACTCAAAATGTAGCACATAAAAGGTTAAATAATAAAGTAAAGAAAATCGAAATGTAAAATTGGCCCAGAATAATACAAAACCTGGAGGGGCAAAAGGTAAGTCTTACCCCTGCTTCTGGAAAACTAGGGGGGCATATGCCCTCCCTCGCCCCCGCCAGATTACGCCCATGGTTGTAAAATGTTTTTCCTCATCGAAATGAAATTAAAAGTCCTGTGAATCCATACGACATACGAACTGGAATTACCTTTTTTTTTTAATCCTGAAATAACTCATTTTTGCTGCTTGTATTGTATGACGGCGACAATAATGCAGATGAAGAGCGGTTTATATAGTAAAGGATGCGATTACATTTCCATTGATCAAGATGTTACGACATGTGGTACCCTCTAAACATAGGAGAAATGTGTGATAATGCAAAAAATGAAAATAATGGCGAATGACCAGAGAAAAACGTTCATACCCACGAAGCTGAACCACCTGTGCCAAGTCTTCCTGATGATATTACGAGATTTGAAACTGCTTGAACTTTCGTATATGCATATGAAATTACAGAAAATGGCCAGAAAAATGTTGTTTATCTTGAAAATTCATTTTTTGATTTAAAAATAATAAATGAAAAACCAAACAAAATTATATTGATTTCTTAAAATAAGTATCAATTTTCTACAACTTCAATTTATTTCTTTTACAGTTTCGTAAGCAACATATTAGTATTTATTAGTATACTGTATACATTGCATGAATTAGTAATGCATAGTCACTGTGTTTTTTCGTGTTTTGAAGTTAATCCGCATTGATCGTTTTTTTCTTGCACCCCCTTGAAAAACGATGGATCGAGGTTCTACTGTACTACATATGATGGGTAGGTAAAATTATTAAAATTAAACAAGGATTCTCACCTAGTTGAAACTATCTTGTCAATAAGTTACTGAATGTTGAAATATTCTTTTAAACAATGCTTTGAAATTAACACCATATACACTTAAAGTTACTGTCTAAATATTAAAATTGTCTTATTCATCTACACTCTGCCCTGCTTTTTAAATTATATGAATTTATTGAAAATAAAATGTCTGTTGAATTGAAAATAAAGACGTGGATGTGTAAATAATAGATAATAATCTGCTACCAATTTTTAGAAGTCGAGTTACATGATTAAATCCTTGGAGAACATTAAAATAATCGGGGCTAAACTACGTTTTTTCACGGTTTTAAGAAAATTGAAAAAGAAAAGCCTTATTTTTGAAATGATGTATTGCGCTTCTATTAAGGGTATAAAAAAGTTATAAGTACACTGTTAAAAACTTGAAACTTTTGCTACATTGTCACTCCACCTCTTTGATAGAAAAATATTACTTCACTGTATTATGGCGAATTCTCATTGGTCAAAATAAAGATATTCCATAAAAGCGGTGGAGGGACGATGCAGCAACAGTTTAAAATTTTTAACAGTGTATAAAAGCTGTAGAGAATTTTGTCCTCTTTAATATTATAATTCACAAATAATAAGCTACGACAACAGGTCTCTCCCCCCCCCCCCCCCCCGATATATATATATATATATATATATAACCATTATATAATACTATAATTCAACACCCTCAAAGAATATAACATAACCCAATATAACAAACTTAAACAAGACAAGATAATCAAATGGTTTAGTTTGGTTTAATTTGTGACGGCCGATTATCTACTCGAGGGATATAGGCCCTGGGGGGAATGCCCTTCGTGGGGATCTTTCTAAGAGAATCTAACCCGTATTTAGGCAAGGTTCGAAGAAAATCCCGTATGGTTAGGCCGACGGACGGACAATCAAATGGAATTAGCAATGTTGGAACAAATACAAATAAAATTGGAGATTGTGGTACGTGTCTCGTTACCCTTGATAACGGGCCATGTAACACAATCTCCAATTTTATTTGTAATTGTTCCAGTATTGCTAATTCCATTTGATTGTCTTGTCATGCTTAAGTTTGTTATATTGGGTTATTCTATATTCATTGAGGATGCTGTATTGCAGTATTATATAATGGTTATATATTAGCATTCAGATTACTATGATGCAAAAGCGCAAGTAATTATGAATGTATGTTTTTTTAATTTATTTTTATTTCACCTTTGAATTGTAAAATTCATTCTCAAACTCCAATTCTTATTATGGGTATCTTATTTCTATATTATATAATATTTAAATTTTGTTGTTTTTGGACACAGAAAAGTTAGCCTTAAGGGAGACCCGTAAGAAAAAACCCAAAATTTTTATTATTGATTTTAAAGTAATGAATTTTGGTGTACTATTTAAGAATCTTCTTGTAAGGAATAATTAGCAAAAAAATTCACTTTTTATTAAAAGTATATTTTTTATGGGGATTTTTATGATTTTTTTTGTCGAAAAATACACTTTTTAAAATTACTACTCCTCATTCAATTTTCAATATTTTGGTATTACTAAAATTTCTTAAATAGTGTTATAGTATATGGAAAAGACCTAGGGAGAGATATTTTTAATTTTCTATTTTAATCAGCTAAATAATAATAATAATAATAATAATAATAATAATAATAATAAAAATACGCATGGTAAATTTCCTTAAATTCGTTATAATTTTCATGTTTACCAATTTATGTAAAATTTTCAGAAATAGTTTTAAAAAATATCGCTCCTTACTTTTATTGCAATTTTTTTTTAAGATTCTAAAAATATAAACACTTTGTTTCTAAATCATTTTACCACTGAGCCTTAGTACTTTGAACTTAGGCAAAATATGAAAAAAGTCATTTTCAGGAAAACACATTTTAAAATGGCCGCTAGTGCTTTAAACTCTAGTGACTGCAATTAAAAAAGCTCATTTGCTACCTGTTCCAAGTGTCCCCGAGTTCTGAAATTTTGCAAGGATATTCACAAATATGTATTTTATCGTTTTCTGAGATAAATTTTTTTTTTGAACTTTTGATGATTTTTGGCCGAAAATGGGGTTCGGGTCTCCCTTAAGAAATTTTATTGGAAAACTAGGTTTTTCCATGCTTCAGTATAAACAAAATCTTCTCGCAGACTTTTTGCAAAGTAAAATGTACATTTCACCTGGATTACTCGTTAATTTTATAAAAAAACATATGAATTATGATCACTTTTGGCACTTTTTAATGAAAACCTTGCTTATTCAAATGAAGATTCTCTAAAAAGGAGATCTCGAGGTACAGTCGGCTCTCGTTAATTCGAACTCGTCAGGACCGCAAAAAATGTTCGAATTATCCAGAGTTCGAATTATGGAAAGTATGAGAGAAAAACATGTTTAAAGGGGTACCATTATAAAAGAATTAATGTTATAATATTTTTTTTATTTATTTATTTCGGCCTTTATCATTAAAATATGACTCAATAAGGAATTAAAAGATATAAATACATAAACAAATTAAAGGGATTGGGAACAAGCATAATTGAAAAAGCGATGGAGGTGTCATCGATGGACAGACGAGGCACTAAGAAAACGGATATCAAACGCATGGGATTATATGTATACGAGTTCAGAGCAATTCTGACAAAAATGAAAGAAAGAAAGTTATTTCAAGCAGTAAGAAAGTAAGGGAAAATGAAAAATCAAAATTCGCGTTAGCTCGAATTAAACGAAGTCAAGAGAAAATGAATTCAAATAAATGAAAATTTTTAACGTTATTTTGTCTTTGAAAATTTCGGGACTTCGTGTTTAGTTCCGATTTCGAATAAATCCTTTATCTAACCGACGGTACTTATAAGTACCATTAAAACTACTTACTATAAAATTCTTTTAATACGTCAACTAGTTATAATACTGTTTAGAATGAGCTACAGATATATTACTTTAACTTGTTCCAAAAGCATTATTGGTTACACAAAGCAAAAGTATTTTTAAAATAATGGTTTCTTTTGCCTTTGTATCTTTTCAGCTTTCTAGGCGCTGAGGGAGGGGGATGGGGATTTTTCAACTTGGAAATATTTCTATATTTATAGTGTAAGAGCATCATATTTGTACATTTTATAATTCTACAAAATACTAAGAAAACACTTTAATATCACAGATTTGAATGGGGGTTATAAACGTACCACAAAATCCCTGTAAATTTAAATTTAATTAATCCTTCTAGATCCTTCTAAAATTCTTCAAAAATTTATTAAAATAGTTATGTAAATCTTTTAATTTAGTTTAAAAATTTACAAAAAATGCTTTAGAATGTAAAAGTTTGATAAATTCATAATTCGGTAGATAAAGGATTTACGGGAGCCTACTGTAGCTAGCTGCCCTACGTTAACCTGCATTAGTCAGGTCCTGAAAATGCGTACATACGCATATTAATTATATAATAAAGGCTTTTAAGATCCAAGAAAATGTAAATGTGAGATTAAGTAAACCCGAGGACCTACTTTGTGATCAATGGAGTAGATTTTTTATTTTCATAAGCAAGACGTAGTTAATATTGGATTTATTCATAAGATTCCACAAAATAATATTGTAATGCTACCATGTAGTCCAAAAATACCGAAATTACACTTGTAGTGCTGCCATCTAGTATCTTCGACGAGTTTTGAAAACTTACAAAAAACTTTAATAAAATAGAAACTTCTACTATGCACGAGTGTGACTTAAATTAGTCAAGTGAAGCAATTCACCACTTATTTTTTGCTTTTAAATATAACATATTGTTTAAACATACAACCTGTACTTTTTAAATCATTTACTTAATTCGTATTAGCAGTAAATTGTTAATAAATAAGGAGCGTGAGCAACAAAAAATGCAAACGATTTCTTCCAAATATATGTGAGTACTTATGCAATCACCATTTAACAAAAATAAATAAATAGAAATTAGTGAATAAATAAATAAAAATCATATTAGAGACTTATTGGTTGTTTTACGTTCGTATTGCCCGAGTTGTATGTTTAAAATTCAAATAATCTCAAGAAATAATTCTAAGAACAAATAGCTTAATATAAAGCGTAATACAAAAAAAAAAAAAAAAAAAAAAAAAAAAAAAGATAGCGAACTGGTAAACATGACACTAAGCAAAATTAAACATCTAGTATTAATTAGTAAATGTCATCACTAGTTGACTGATACTAGTCCCGTTTTATTCAAGGATTTGCGGCGCAGTTAACAGGAGTACGATTTTATATGTACGATTACATGATACAAATAATGAAACTGGCAGTCAGCCGGAACACAATCGTGAATTGCTGTCGTAGTAGTTAATAACAAAGTAAAATGAATGGCATTCCGATTATAGATGGTTGTTACGCAGATAGATAACATCCATAATCAGGACATCTTTTATTTTGGCTTACTGCGAGCTGTGTAAAGCTGCTATATGGTATCCCCCTCCCCCACACACTCTTTCTTGCTTTTTTGCCAGTTTTACTGCCTGAAAACTACAAATAAAAAAAATCGCCGAAGCTAAAATTGTTAGAAAAAATGTGGCGCACCGTTACGAACTATCACGTTTTTATTTATTTGCTTCGTCAATTTTAGCCTGTTTCAAATAGAAATAACAAAGATTATGAAGATAAAATTGTCATTGTGCAGTTACCGTTAATGTGAGTAAGGTTTGTGCAGCAAGATTTTTTTTTTTTTTTTTTTTTTTCTTTTTAGCTAATAGGACGCAAGGAAAGTCAATAAGTTGGACACACTCCACAAGTGGGTTCCATTCTTTTTTTTTCTAAACAAAGTTTTCTATTAAAAGCTAATTATGCTTTAGTACTCGAAATATGCAGATTCAATAAAAAAAAAAAGTATTCGCTGCAATATTTTATTACTTTAAAAAAAAAAAGAAAAGAAAATGTAATAAAATAATTCCGAACGGTTTTTCAGACTGCGTTACCATTAATACCATAGATGTAAATTAAGTAAAACATATTTCATAAATCACAATTATTATTTCATAACCTAGAAACTGCGGAATAATATCGATTTGATGATAAAATTGATGTGATGTTAAAATAAGAAAACAGGAATTCTGCTTCTTCCAAATTTAGTGTCGTTCCCGATAGAAATATATATATAGATATAGATAATATAACACATATTTCAGTTTTATGACTTAAAATGCACACTTTTATAATGTATAAAATGACATCATTAACATCCGTTGAAAAATTCTACATTTACGATCCAGCCTTTAAGCAATATCTACAGAAAAGTTAGCATATGATGCCAAGAATAGTATGCATATGATGTCACTATCGCAGATTATATACATTTCGGACAAAAAGAGACAATAATAAGAACTTAAAAAAAAGAAATAAAAAAAAGAACAAAAATTGGTTATCTAATATTCATATGCCTTTATTTGTAACATTAATATAGATAAAATTAAATATAGTTTGCAATAACTCCATGCTTTATCAGAAACCATTCTTTTATATCTATATATATTTAAAATAGCACAGATTTTAATTATATTTTCTTTTCAGTTGTTATGGAAAAAGAGTAACAAAACGATAAAAAGATTACGAAAGAATGACGTCATTTCACACAACTTTTCATCAAATTTGAAATTGTTCAACTCTATTTTCATTGTTGTCTATGTTTTCGTTATAATTTAGTTTCTTGGTATGGCAACAGATTTAAAACTTGTGTGAAATATTTGTAAACATTCAAAATTTAACACTCAAATAAAAAAGCATTATTACGCAATTCAACAATACAGATTTTTACGGTAAGCCATAAATTAAAAACATTGTTATGTAACAATGTTTAATTGTTTGAATCATCATCGCGTGCGGAAATAAATAAAATAAAGAATAAAATTAGGTTAAAAATTCATTTCCAAAAAAAATTTCAAGCTTGTTGGTTCGATTTGCAACTGCTCTTGAAAAAAATGGAAACTGCTCATGTAATGTCTTTTGATTCTTTTTTTTCAGGTCGAGGGAAGGAAGTTGGGAGCATCGACGGATGGATGGCATGCTCAAACGGTAATTTTTACCTGGGTATTGCCGCATCACTGGATGGTGGGCGCAAGGGCTGGAAACCAGTAGATGTTCCCGTTGAAGAAGGAGATGTAGAACAAGTAAGTAGGACTTCTCCCCAACCTCCCCAGAGTTGGTGGAAGAAGTCCAAGGTGAGTTGGTGGCAGAAGATTCTGGCCTTCTGCTGCATATGCTATGAGGCCGATTTTTAATACAGTAAAATTTAAAGATTGCAATCATTACCTATTACTCATATCAAAGGTTGCAATTTTTTTATCAACTGTATTAACGGGATAAATCGGCTTTAATGCATTTTTAAATTTTCAGTCTGTTTTTTTATAAAGTATTATGCATTTATTTTAAATTATAGATGTAGTTACATGCTGGTCTACTAGTCGCTTGAGAGATTTTTTAACAGTTATTTTATAAGCTGTTCCCCTCAGTAAAAAAAATTTGCATTAAGATAAGCTGGTAATAGTATGATAATAATATGAATGCAGTATAACACTTTAATCTGGACATCTCTAATAACGAAACTGATGTGGTCGGACATTTCTGTATGTTTATTCAGTTTTCTTTTCAATTAAGCATCATAGATGGCGCCATTACATATATATGTATGAATTTCAGAAACTGATTAAGATAAATTAAAATACTACCTAATCTACTACTTTTTTATTTTAAAATTGCAAGAAGTTTCTGCATTACATTTGTATTTAATATAGATGTCTTTTATAGTATTAAGCTATGAAAATTCAAAATAATTGTTAGTTTTAGTATTTTTAATTGGTACTACTAGGTTATCCCGTCGACCAAAAAATTATCGCCAAACTATAAGATTAAATGCCAATAATGAATGATCGTGAATGCACATTCAATGACATTAAACACGATTCACGTGATTAAAAGGTCATTAAGTGATTTTTATTTCGACTTTTTTATTTGTATTTTTATTAATATTCCACTAATTATTTGTTTTTTCGTTAATTAAAATAAAAATTATGTCAATATGTATAATTTGGCTATAAGTTTGGCGATTTGTATAATTTGGCGAAATTGGTCGACGGGATAACAGAGAAGTACCTTTTAATTTTCCAAAATTTAGATGATGGCGCCGAAACATTTCGAAATCGGATATTATTCTTATTATATTTGTTTTGAGTATTTAATTTGCGACTTTCTTCGATATTTATAGGATATATTTATGTAACACTAGCTTTATATATCACTTTCTTAAATATGACAATGTCATTAAAAATTTATCTTTTAATTTTAAATTAGTTATAAGTGATATAAATTTCTCACTATATATAATATATGGTACGACTTGGTTAACCGTCGACCAAAAATCTATCGCCAAACTATAAGATTAAATGCCAATAATGGATGATCGTGAATGTCACATCCAATACGATAAACGTGTTTAAAACGATATTGAGTGATTTTTATTAATATTCTACTAATTATTTGTTTTTTCGTTATTTAAAATAAAAATTATGTCAATATGTGTAATTTGGCTATTAGTTTGGCGATTTCTACAATTTGGCAAAATTGGTCGACGGAATAACCAAGTAGTGCCTATGTCCATTATTCTTGTGATTTCTACCATTTTCAGAGTATTTATAAAACAGAAATCGTAATTAAAAAAAAATCCTACGTTATTGTTTCCGTAATTTACAAAAAATAGCGACTATGCATAAATTATCGAAATTATTATTTTTAAAGATACAGTGAAATACGTTTAACACGAAACCAGGGGTGATTCCGGATGAAATTTTTTTTCGGAAATTCGCATCGCATTTTCGGTAATCGACGGCGGATGGGGGGGGGGTCGTGAGTCCCCCCCTCCAGCGATCTTCGGATAAAATCGGTGTTTTCCCGCTATCTTCAGACGAAATCAGAAATATTTTAGCAAAATCGGCGATTTATTGCGATCTTTTGACAAAATCGGCGTTTTCCCATGTTTTTTTTAAGTGAAATCATCGTTTTTTCGACGATCTTTAGACTAAATTTGCATTGTTACGCGATTTTTTCTCGAAAACGGCGTTTTATTCCCGCTATCTTTTGACGAAATCGGCGTTTTTTCCGTGATTTTTTTATGAAATCGGTGTATTTTTTCAAATATTCTTTTGACAAAATATTTTTAAGCGATCTTTTATCGTGAACGGCGTTTTTTCCCGCGATCTTTTAACGAAATCGGCGTTATATCCGCAATCTTTAGACGAAATCGTCGTTTTCCCACGGTCTTCAGAAGAAATCAGCGTTTTATGGGCGTTATTTGGTGAAATCGCCGTTTTTTCCGCGATCCGCACAGGAAATTCGCGTTTTTTATCGATCTTTTGACAAAGTTCGTTTACAAAAACGTTGACAAAATCATCGTTTTTCCACAAAATATTGACGAAATGTATGGTATTTCGGCGATCCTTTCACAAAATTTGCATTTCTACGTAATTGTTTTTTCCGCGAGCAAAATCGTACAAGTTGGCAACTATGCGGAACTGATAACCCAATTTCAAATTTTCGGAAGAGGATGCCTTAAATTTTGGGAATTTTCGGACAAGAATCACCCCTGCACGAAACTGATGGGATCGAATTTTTTTTTTTTTTTTTTTCGTTTTTAAAAATTCGCAAAAAATAGGTTGCATTCATTAGGATAAAAAGTAAGTAAAAAAGTTATTGTTTCGTTGGAAAAAATCAGATATAATTTTTTAGCAGCATAATGTTTTCAAATTGTTTGAGATCATCCATTGTTTTATTCATCTCTCTATTCGATTGCGCATCTAAATAACTCTATAATACTTTTCAGGCTGTTCTCAAATCAAAAAAGAGCACCTTTATGACAAAAGTTTTAATTTATTTTTGCTCAGAAATGCATGTAACTAGCTGGTGTTGTTCAGAAACTATCAAATATAATTCATTTTCCCGGGTTTTTTTTTTTTTTTTTTTTTTTCCCAAATACTATAGATTTTTCGGAAAATATATCAAAGTGGAAGTTTTGAATCGAATTTCTGCGCGAGAGAGGAAAAACCAGTCAACGAAGGGAGAAAACGCCTTGTTACGTGATCAAAAATGCTTATAATTCAATTGGTAATTTATTGATCGAAAAATAGAAAATTCAGTTAGATTCCAAATATCCAAATCACTTCCATGAGGCTTTGCAATTTTTTGAGCAGAGCAACTGAGAACAGTCTTTTGTGAGATAGAGTGAAATGGGTATGCTCTATTAATACCATTGTGAGATTCGTCGTTGGAATCTACATAAGTGGAATCATTTGGATTATGAACGATTTCCAAAATTTCTTTGTGTGTCAGAATCAATGCTGTTTAGAAGTTAATATCGAATACAGCTTGTTCATTTAATGATGATGCAAGACAGTCTAGTATCATTAAGATTTTCTCAAATATTTCATTAAATGTCTACTCAGCTTTATTTTTAATTTAGTCTTTAGGTCAAAAGAATTTGTTATACGTTGAAGATCCCGCACCGCTAAAATAATTGTCAAATGTCGTATTTTTCACTAATAAATTCCATTTTGAGCGTTATATATGTAACGCATGCAATAAATTAATAGAAAATTTTTCTTTTGCTTCGATTTTTTTTTTTTTTTTTTTTTTTCCCGTGTAAAATGATTTTTTTTTCTGCCGTGTTAAGAAAAACGAAATGTATCAAATTGCATAGTACAGTCGGCTCTCGTTAATTCGAACTCGTCGGGACCACAAAAAATGTTCGAATTATCCGAAGTTCGAATTATGGGAAATATGAAATTAAAACATGCTTAATATGGTACTATTACAAAGGAATTACTGTTATAGTGTTTTTTAAATTTATTTCGCCTGTTATTATTAGAATATGGCTTAATATTAAATTAGAATGTATAAATACATAAACTAATTAAAAGATTAGAAACAAGCACGATGGGAGAAAATTTTAAAACGTCACTGATAGCGGACGGGGCTGTAAGAAAGTGGATATCAATTGCATTGTATTATACGTATACTCGATCGAATCAATTTTCACAAAAATCAAAGAAAGAAAGTTATTCAAATGATCTGAAATCCATGAGAAAGAAAAGAAAATCAAAAATCGGAATTCTCGTTAGTTCGAATTTAACGAAGTCAAGAGAAAATGAGTTCGAATTAAGGAAAAATTTTAACGTTATTCTGCCATTGAAAATTTCGGGACTTCATGTTTAGTTCGAATTATCCGATTTCGAATTAACGAGAGTCGACTGTATATTGTTCTGACCGCAACGCCATTCCGTGTTAACCAATTTTTCATACCAAGAGCTTTCGTGATAAACGTATTTCCCTGTATATATATATGTGTGTCTTAAAGCGTTTTGACTTAATTTATCTCAATATTTTTTTTATAAACTTTTAATTATGAACTTCCTTGCATTTTTGTATTGATACATTTATGACAGATATTATTATTATTTTTTTTCTAAATGCATTCCAGTTTCTAAGCTCCTGTAATCCAGAATGTTTTATAATCCAGAATCGCCATAATTGCGATGATTCAGGATTAAAGAAGTTATACTGTATAATTTTTTTTTTCATTAGAAAAAAATGACAATAGAAAAGTGAGTTATTAAGAAGTCAAGTTGGTACTTTTCCTTATAAGAAGCCAATATCATTTTTGCTTCGAAATTATTAATTGAAAAAAAATTCTATGGCCAAGTGAGGGGATCTTTTTATTTCCCTTAGTGGAATGTTGTATTTTGATATTTCTTGTACATAATTTTTTTAATAATTACACTTTTTTTAGTATAAAATAAAAGTTTACTTTATAAGAAAAATCTAATACAATCTTCAGTGTTTAAAAATGTAAAGACAATAAAGTATAACCGACTGTTTAAAATATATTGAAAGATTATAACTTTGCATAAGATAGATTTGAATGCTGATTAGTGGGCTTGCATGTAACAGTCTAAAACTGTTTTTTAACGGTTAATAATTATTTCGGCTTCATAGCATATTTTTTATTATTTATATAATCTATATATTATTAGTTTATATATATGTTTCATTATTTGAGCGGCCTTTTCTGTAAATATTTAAATTTTTTTAACAGTTTTGAAATATGCATTTTTAACTTATTTGGCCATTATACATATATATAAATTACTTTTCTTAGTATACAAGTAGTATTTTAAGTGTAGTTTTAAGTTTAGTGTTTTAAGTATGCATATTAAACAATCTATTTGGCGGCTTAATATTTAAATTAACCACAGTTACAAATGTACAAAAATAACAAACATAAAACGGCAATAAAAAATACCAGTATAAAGCTTACAAAATAAAAACAAAATAAAACAAATAAAAATAAAATATAAAACATAAAACAAAAATAAAAACACAAAGAACACATATTTATTAAAATTTACAAATTAAAAACAAAATATAACAAATAAAAACAAAACAAATTTAAAACAAGTAAAACAAAATGTAAATAAAAACAAACAAAAACCAAAACTAAGATAAAACAACTGAAGTTCGTTACTTAAAACTCCGCGTAAATAATTTGCGTTCTTACGACAAGTTTCTGATAATAATGTGAAATGTTCCAATCCCTCTTACACAGCTTCTCACTTACTATAAACAAGTGCAACAGATTTCTCAGGTACAAATCAGTCCCCTGTTACTGGCTCTTTCATTATCCCTCAATATCTATCAGTTCATCAAGCAGTGGCGATCGTGGCTTCATCATCAGTGGCATTTTCTTCCGTTCCTTAACAGCCCAATGACATCGGGCTAGAATTACAGCAGCATTTTTCTCTTGTCTAGCATCATAGTTGCCCATTAACATCGGCATCATCATCAGTCACCATAACATTCTCTTCTTGCTTTGTTTCTTTGCCCAATGTCATCGGGCTTTAAAGTGGCAGCATTAATCTACCTTACTTTGGCATTCAGTATGTGTAACTTTTTTCGCAATATTATCTATATTTTTCTTTTTATAAGGGGGGGTGGTACATTAAATCGATTTTTCATAGTTCACTTGTATTTATGAAAAATCGATTATCATAATGTTTTTAAAAATATGAAGCAATTTCGGTGTTTTTTTGCTTTAATTATTAAGGGGGTATATTAGGGTCAAAATATAAAGCTATATTTAGCTTCGTGCGCGTATAAAAAGCAGAGCTGATCAATTCATCAATTTTTCTCAATAGAAATCAATTTTTAAGGATAACAACAAAGTTCAGTATCAGTTCAAATTAGCTGTAAAATAGTAAATAAAGAAAGTAATATTCATAAAAAAGTAATGTTAATATCAAATTAATAGTAACGTTACAATTGCACATTAAATGGGAATATATTAATTATCTCATTCTGAACTTTCCACTTTCATTAAAATTAAGAACTAATGTGCAATATTGGTAAAATTACTGAACATATAGATTAATATTAAAATAAAATAAAATAATATATTTCAGATAATTTCTTTGTCATGATTTCTGATTTAATATATTTTTTTTTTGTCATGAACATGGTGTGACATTTGTCAGACAGTAAATCAGTTACAACAGTTTATTGATCCAATCCGTTGATCATCCCTGCTGTGGGGGGCCCCCTCGACGAGGCTCCGCCTTACCGTTGGCGAGGGGGTTTAAGTGTGCCACTTCAACTTGCATGTATATGACATAATTTTGAAAAGACAGAATAGTGAAAAAAATCTTTTACTTTCCTATATTTCTCATGTCAAAGGAATATTGTAAAAAAGTATGGAATGATGAATTGTTTTGCTAATTATTATATAATGATACAGAAAATGAGAAATGAACTAGTAATAAAAAACTAGTCTTGACATCGACTTTTATCAACAGATGATGTTATAAATTTTTCTGAGTGGCAGATTATCAATCGACGGAGAACAGTTAAAGCAAAAGTTCCTCATATTATTTGGCTCAATAGGAAAGAAGTGGCACACGAACTAAGAGAGCCTCAAAAATTAAAATTGTGTATAGTTTTTATCTTAAATGTTAGAGATGGACAGTACTCATAATGGATTCATTTTAGAAAACCTCAACATCAATACTTCCCTTTGAAAGTTTTAAATATTTTGATTGAAGATTTTTAGTGAAAACGTTTGTTGGTAGAGATAAGTTATCTATATAAATATAAAATAAAAACAATCCCTGTCGGCTTGGCCTGCGGTGGAAGTAGACTTCGAAATTAAACTCATTTCAGCAACAAAAATAAAATTTGATTAGAGATAAACCCAGTTTAACAACTTTGGCCACTTTTGAAGGATTTTTAATTTAATTTTTCTGTAAGAGCTGGTTTTATCAGAATCATCTTAAGCGAAAATCCGTTTAAAAGTTTACTTTGACAGCCTTTTTGAAATATATTCTGACATTATGAAAAAATCGACCAATACGGCACATTATGTATTTCCTAAATACGAGAAACTGCCAATTGAATGCACTTGAAAGCAATTTAAAAATGAGTCATAAAATAAGCAATTTGTTATTTGAATAGATACTCAATTTTCAACCACGATCGCTTCGAGAAATTTTGTTCAAAATTGCTACTTTGACAGCATTTTTAAAATATATTCTACCCTTTTCGAAAAACTGACCATAATTTTATTATGTAATAAATTATTGGAAGTATTTATGAAAATTTGCTCTGGTGGTCAATGGACGTATGAAGCAACAATGGTCGTATCCATATAATTTTGAACCATTTTTTAAATTGGGTGTTATGCGAATGTGTTGAACCTTGTCAAACCAGATAAAGCACAAATAAAATACATTGTTTCAGGGTTGCCACTAGCGACTATTTTTATATTATTTACATACCACTATTTCTTAAAAATACATTTTGTAGTACATTTCAATTCTAATTGATATGAAAGTGTATGTAAAAGGTGTTTATTTAGAAAAAAGGTGCAAAATAGATTTTAAAAATATTCCCCCATGACTTGTCTTGATTTCGTTAAAATTTTTGCATCCTCTGAAAATCCAAGATCTGCACCCTTTTCCATGGTCCAGTCCGACCCTGTCTCTGAACTTTGCATGCAATTTTCATAAAAGATATTTAAATTTATTTTGACCCAGTGCTGATTATAACCAATAGTTTGTCTTTTTTAACACTTTCCAACATAGTTAAAAAGTGTTTATGCTTTCGGTTTGTCTGTCCGTCTGTCCGCGCTCTAAATAATCATAAATATTCTCGGATTGCCATGAAATTTTTGGAGGTTTATCCTATCACGAATCCAACTGAAAATGAAGTTTCTACCATGATTAGTTTATTTACAGAGACAGTCAAAAGTTTTCCATTACATTACAGCCTACGAGGAAAAATAGTTTAAAATTTTAAAGATATTACAACCTTTCAAACATATTCAAATTTATATACATCTACAAAGTGCACTAAAGTATGCATTTTGTAAAGTATACAGTGAAAAGAATGGTCATTATTCATTTACAGGGCCACACAAAGGAATTCCATTACATAATAATAAAGGGGTGAATTGTTTGCAAAATATTTTAATTATGGTAAGTGATTTCAAATAATAATCGAATTGCTATGTGTTGCTAAAGCTTATGAGTTATTTCATGCATAATACAAAGTGCATAGCATTAACAGGGACACACAAACAAATTCAAATAGTATATTCTATCTGAAGTACTGTATATTATGAACGATGGCTGTTGGATGAATGAAATGCATTTTTAATTATGATATGCGCTTTTAAGTTTCATTAAATGTATGCATATTATATCATGTATATAAATGCTAATAGTTTCACAATTTAGCTATGCAGGGTTACATAAGAGATCTTGGAAAGATTATTGAATCTGAGCATAATTTACTTAAAGGTGGTTTTTAAATGAGTTATGCATTTTTATGTTGAACTGCATTCAGTTTACTAAGAAATGTTTGTAGAATATAGATAAAATAATATACAGTCACACACAAGGAATAGTTTGCATGGTCGCCTTTGGATGATAGTTATTGGAAAAGTAATTTAAGTAGTTTAAAGAGTATTTTTGCTTGAATTAAATTTTAGCAACACACTGTCATGTATGCTAGGTAAACTACAGAGCTAAACAAAAGTATTCAAGTATGATTCCATCTATTAGTATAAATTGCAGGAATGAAAATTTCAACCAGTTAGGCGTTTTCTTACTAAACTAAATTTCCCCATTACATAGTTTATGTATCAACCAACAGATGAAATACAGGGCTCAGGGTTCGTAAATATCATGATATTTTCGAAAATATCAGATATTTTGATATATATCTGATATTTTCGATATATATCCGATATTTTCAAAATTTTCAGCTTATTGATTACAAATATTTTTTGATTTAATATAAATTAAAATTTTAATCATATTACAGTTAACATGAAAACATAAACCAATATTCTAAATCTTTTTTTTTTCCTTTGTAAATTTGATGATTAAATAAATGAAGACAAACAATTTTTTGTGATGTTCAACAAATTACCTTTTCACTCATCAAAACACAAAATACAGAATTCAGTTTCAAGTTTTAAAAAAATTTATTTTTAAAGAACAAGTTTCAAGATACAAAATAATAATAATAATAATAATAATAATAAATAAAAAATAAATTATTTTTTTCTATTGAAGAAATTAAACATGAATGTAAGCTTGTCAGCTTTTTCATTCCCTAACCTATTCCGGAGTTTAGACTGAACTAAACCGAAACTGGAAAAGATTCTTTCTAATCCAGCTGTTGAAGGAGAAGCTGTAAACAACTGATTAGTTAAGTTGGACATTTTTTCTTTTATGGGCTGCTCCAATTTAATATTGTCCCACCAAATTATTGGTTCAACCTTTATATATTCAGTTTCAAACATAAAACTTGGAAAAGGAGATTTCTTTGCTAAAAATGTCATTGCCAGGGGCAAAAGTTCTTTGTCTACTGAACGCAAGAAATTAAAAGCACTATGCTTTTGATCTTCAGTTAATTTTTTCCCACAGTATCTGTGGTCCAACATATTAGCAGCTAAATTTGCTGGTGACAATGCCATTTCTTCTCTTGCTAATAATTTTTTCTTGATATCCTTTCCAGATGTTTCCAATTGTTCCTTTAATTTGCACCAAATTTCTACACATTGTGCAATCTTAGTGTCATCTTTTTGCATTTCATCTAATTCATCTGCAATAGGTGTTAAAATATTTATGTAATCTGTGCAATTAACCATTAAGTTGACATCATTCACTAAATTGAAAATTTTTTTATCAATTTCAAGTTTGTGATCCTGACAGACTTGCACCAGTTTTCCTCTGTTATCTAAAAAAGACTTCAGTGTATCGAACATTGTGTTCCACCTTACAGCTTGAGGTATTACTAGCAGTTTTCCACCATTTTTCTTATACCAAGCAGTTGGCAAATGAGTATATTTAAAATATTTAATTATCTTGATGACATTTTTACTTATATTTGGAAATTCTATGTCTTTGGCAAGAAGATTTAATATGTGAGCAGAACAACCATAGTAAATAATATCAAAATCTTCAGACTTAGCAAGCTCTTCTCTCATTTTTTTAACATTTCCAGTATTATCTGTAACAAAACTGCGAACATCTACAGCAAATTTTTCTTTACAATCCAAGATAGATTGTTTTGCCACATCACATAAATATTCTGCAGTATGTGAATGTTCTGATGAATCTATAGTCGAAGTTAGGAAAGTATCACCAGATGTTGTGATCACTGAGGTGCAAATAAGTGACTCGTTGTGGATATTACTCCAGCCATCAAGACTCATAGTTACAGTTTCTCCAGAGAGAATTTCCTTTGATTCTTCAACTACTTTTTTGTGTAAATCATCCAAAAGTTCCCCTGCTAATCTTCTTTCCGAAGGAGGCATATAGCCAGGTCGAAGCAAACTACAAAGTTTTATAAATTCAGGATGAATAACATGATTAAATGGTGTATTTGTAGCAAAAATGTAACGCGCAATTTGTTCATCAATAGCTTGAGCATATACTGTTGAAGTGCAAACCACATCAGAATCTTTAGACAATGAAACTGTTGTTGTTTTGTATCTTGTTGCTGCAGAAGCTTTTTTCTGTTTCTTGCATGGTTGTTCTGATAAGATACAATTGTCTAAATCAACACTTCTTTTAGGATCATCATCATCTGTAATAAGAAAAAAAAATGCATCAGAATGAACTGTGGAATGAAATATTTAATATTTAAGAAATATAAAATTCAGGACTGCCAATAAGTTCTAATCTATAATTTCAAAGTAGCATATGTAAGTGTAATTACTAAAAACATATGAAAACATTCTAAACAAATTAATAAATCTCTTGTTAATATTAAAACTTTTTAACGCAGCAAAGTCTTTTTAAAAATAGAATAAATATTAAAATTTTACTAAGCACAAAAAGAAATTTTACAAATAAAAATATATTTAGTTATTTTAATATTATCTTGTTTATGAAAAAGCATTTGAAGTTTAAAATTGAATTGAAGAATTGTGTGCATTTTTTATTCAACATTATCACATTACAAGATAAAAGTTTGGTCAAAATATCAATTAAATATACAGTAGACTCCCTTAAATCCACACTCCTAAAATCCGCAACTCTCTAAAATCCGCACATATTTTACGGATGTAAACAATGAAACATTCAATTCAGATGTAGGTGCAAAATTTGACTTTTTTAGATTTTTATCAATTCTATATATTTTTTAATTTGTAATTTTTTTTAAGGTTATTGAATTCATGTTTTTTCATAAAGAAAGAATAATTTATTTCTGAAAAAATAAATATATTGCTGATATCATTTCTAATCACAATATTACCAAATATATTTATGTATTAATCAAGCTTTTTTAGTTGTTAAGTCTGGCTAAACCTCAAATAAAACTTCATTATTTTATGATCTTGATGTAAATTAGTAATGTACATTTATGAGGCAAGTTTTTATTGAATAATTTAGGAAAAACACGTTTCATCTTTATAATGAATATTTAATTGTACATTACTCCTCATTAATTTGACCTTTGCTTTTAGTACTTTTATCATTTCAAAAACTATCTAAATTTTTATTTTAGTTTATTACTTATTTTAGTATATTAGCATATAGTAAGCATTCATTATACTTTTGATTTCATTATTAATTACATTCAAATTACTTTTTAAACTAGTTGGATGTGCCAATCCCAAAACTTTCTTCTATCTCATACGTACATTTTAATATTAAAAAAAATAATTACTCATTTTAATGCTTTAATAATTTTAATTCAATACCATACCAACTTTGATTTTCATCTTAAATTTCTGCTTCAATCAATTAATCGGAGTAAAAACGAATTTACGTCTGCACGAGCCGATGGACAATAGAATGATAGGCAGATTTTTTTTTTCAAATTCAGGGAGGACCTACTTGCCTTACCAAGAAATAATTATATACAAAAAATTTACTTCAGTTCTAGAACTAACTTCATACACTTTTATGTGATGCAATATTGAAAATGGCATAAAATTCGCTATTGCAGCGCTTCCTTCCGGCGGATTTTTTTCAGAATCAGGGCGATCCAACTAGCCCTAAACATACACTTACACAAAAAATTTCGTTCAATTCGATGCATAACTTCATGTACTTTTGGTCGGTACAATATTGAAAATGGCACAAAAAACGCGATTGTAGCGCCCCCTTCCGACGGATTTTTTTCAAATTCAGGGAGGACCAACTAGCCATAGTCATACACTTACACAAAAAAGTTGGTTAAATTCGGTGCATAACTTCATATACTTTTGATCGGTACAATATTGAAAATGGCACAAAATTCGCGATTGCAGCGCCTCCTTCTTTCCGGATTATTTTCAAATTCAGGGGAGACCAACTAGCCATAGTCATACACATACACAAAAAATCTCGTTCAATTCGATGCATAACTTCATATACTTTTGCTCGGTACAATATTGAAAATGGCACAAAAATCGTGATTGCAGTGCCCCCTTCCGGCGAAATATTTCAAAAGTGAAGGAGGACCTGCTTGCCACAGCCAAAAACATTTACAAAAAATTTGGTTCAATTCTATCCATAACTTCATACACTTTTTGATGGTAGAATGGCGATATACACACAGACATATGGACAGACAGACATTTTGTAAAAACATGTTTTTTGGAATCTCTGACCCCTAAAACGTGTAAATCAGTCGAAAACCGGAAGTCGAAAAAAATTTCGATTACAATACTTTCTTCTATTGAAGATAGAAGAAAGTAAAAATGTAAACAAAGCAATGACCAGAAATCCGCAAAATTCTAAAATCCGCAAAACCTCTGGTCCCAAGCTGTGCGGATTTGAGGGAGTCTACTGTATATATTTTTTTTAATATTTCATGATACTAAACCATTTTAAGTCATAATAAAACTTAATAGAAATCTTATGTATTTAAAAAAAAAGTCTTAACTTTTAGAGCATTTAAATTGTGATATAAGAATTCAAAAATATAATCTAAAATTGGTAATGAGAGTAATGTGTAATAAAATCTTATCCGTATTTTTAATGTAGAGATGTAAAGTTAACTCTAAAATGTGTAACTGTTGGCAGCCTTAAAGATTGAATAACCATATTTTAAAGAAAATATTAAAATATAAAACAGAAAAATGTGTAATTACCTGTATTATCAATCTGAGCAGAAGAACACACTTCATAATGCTTCTCCATCCTTTTCGGAATTCCTTGCATTTCTTTAACACACATCTTACATATTGGCCCATTTGCCACTATTTCCTTCTTTAATTTTACATGTGAAATGATTTCATATAGGATCTTTTATTCTTGGCATAGTGATTGCAATAAAAACTTTAATAAAATTTTTAAGCTTTATATCATTTAAATATAATATCAACAAGAACAAAATAATGACAGCACAGCAAAGACTTGCAACATATGTAAAATTTTGTTCTTAAAACATGTCTATTCTATGCCTACACATTACACTGCCTGATTGACTATTGAGCAATTCAGATTAGCCAATCATTACCCTTTTTTCCAATTCTAGCAGGTGCAATCTAAAAATAGTTTTTGGAGGTGGGGGATATTTTGTAAGCATGTTTTTAATATTTTAGTTATTTACAGATGGGTTAATTTTTAATAAAAATTGAAGAGTTCATTTAGACTTTTGTTGACTAAAAATATTTTGAAAATAAAAATTAAACATATGAAAATATCAAGAATCATGATATTTTGAAAATAAATATCAAATATGAAAATATCGAAAATATCAAAAAGCTTGATATTTTGAAAATAAATATCGGATATATATCATGATATATATCATGATATATATCCATTGATATATATCACCGAACCCTGACAGGGCTGTTCAAAAGTATTGGAATACATATTTGGTTATGGGACAGTAATGCTTTATTTCTCTGGATAACAAAGTTTTGTTAAAGATCTCAGGACATGTTAGAAAGTGTTTCATAATCTATGCTTAACACATGATTTTTCTTACTTGTTAGAAGATATTTTCTATATAAGATTGAAAATATGTTTGCATTTATCTAAATATGTAATTTATATACTCTAAAGCAGGACAGTCCAGCATACAAAAGTGCCAGTGCAATGACACCCCTAGGAGGTTTTCATAATGCCCTTTAAAATTAAACCTTTTACCAGAAATTTTAAAAGATGCTTTCTTAAAATCATCAGTGTTACACATGATTTTTTCTTACAGGAGACATTAAATTTTCAGTTCCTTTCTCTACAAAATATTTTGGAAATCCTCTCTGTCAAGAAAATGCAATTTTAAATTGACTAAGATTTATGCATTTTTCTTCCATTTATTTTGGCATTCTTTCATATTTTGGAGGTGTTTGTGCATCTTAAAAGATATCTGCATAGCATTGCTTTATACCAGGATTGCGAGTATGACTTTCTTTTTTATTCAGATGAGCTGAAATTATGCCAGAAATTCTGAATAGTAATTTTCATATTACTTAGTAAGATTTTAAGTTTACTTAAAATGAAAATTCTTTCGGAATTGCTGAAAGAATCAAAATGGCAACCTCTCTACTATAGTGAGGTAATATTGTCTTACGCAGGGCACAAACTGGCTTTTTTTTGCATCAGGGGTAAACATGGATGTTGATGTTCCCCTCCTCTGAAAAGTATAATTACAAAGAGAA
Source organism: Maratus speculifer (assembly GCA_964019185.1). Lineage (NCBI taxonomy): Eukaryota > Metazoa > Arthropoda > Arachnida > Araneae > Salticidae > Maratus > Maratus speculifer. Next base: position 23,068,535 of record OZ025289.1, on the reverse strand, counting down.
TTGTACTAGTTTTCTAATAGTTAACTTATTTTCAAATTTAAAATATGTAATACTGAACTGCATTATCAGATTTGTCAAATATTGATTCATTAAAATACCAAAAATGGAATTAAAACTGCTTTATACAGGTTTTTTTTTTTTATGCCATATCAGCCTCAGATTCTTCTATGCTTTTGCTTTAATATACCTCAGACAGAATGATTTTCACAATATCTTGCTAAACATTATGCACTCCTTTGTTTTGGTGCCAGGACATATGTCCCCTCTGCCAGCCTTAGTTTCAAACCCTGGTCTTATATTTCTATACATTTAAAAATGGCACCCTCTAATGTTTGATACCAAACGATTGAACTGATATCAATAATAACAATTACTAACAAGTTAGACAGCCCTGCTTTAGGCACAAAAACATTAAAATTTTTTTTACATTATATGGAAGGGGGGGGGGGGGTCCAAATCAAATCTGATAATAAGTCTTCCTTTATCTTAATTAGATCCTGTTTATTTCTTTTTTTTTTTTTTTTTTTAAAGAGTGCTTTATTGGAAAGTGTAAGAAAAGAAAAATCTTACTTCAAGTGTGTATAAGTATTAAATAATATTAAGAAAAAAAAATGTTTAAAAACTTTTTATTTATATATTTTATTTTTTTAAATAAAAGAAAAGCATACAGAAATTGAAATTAAATGATATGTAACTGATGAAAAATATTATAGCTTTTTACATTTACACTATCAAATTTTCAAAACAAAATTGGCAAGGTTTGAAGAATTAGGTTGTATACACATCTTTTTCCTCCTCCTACTGCCAAATTTTTCTAGCTGTGAAATGGAGTGGTTTTAATTTATTCTTAATATTTTCTCAACAAAACATACACATCATGCTATAGCTTTCATAAATGATTCTTAAACAAATTTTAACATACAAATTTCTTTTATGTACAAACATTTATATAATTATATTAATAAATCAATATTAAATGAAATGAGTTCACTAAATACCTATTTTTTTTAATTTAATGTCCATATAAGTATAATAAAAGACAGGAAATTTACTTAACAGAAAATAACATAGTTTAAAATCAATGTACAAAATTAAAAAGAATAAGAAGTAACACTTTGAGCATTGTCAAAAAATCATGAAAACCTTTTTATTTAAGCAAAATTAATTTATTTTTAATACTTTTTTTCCATGGAAAGTAGATGAATTTGATACACTTGTTCAAAATAATATTTTCAAGGTCACATGATCATGACATAATTGATAATGTAGATTCTAAATACTGTTTTTCTTATTTAAATAGAGTAAAATAAAAACAACTTCTATAAATCACTAAAAGGTAAACTATCTCAATTTTAAACATATTTTAAAGCAATATTTTTGTTTTTTACACAACTCAAAAAGCAGACAATTTCAGTTCTATGAACGGATAAATTTAATAAGCAACTTTTGCAGAAATTTATTATTAACAAGTCATTTTTTAAAAAATAGAGAAATAGAAAGTCCTAAGGTTAAATTAACAGCAAATACAGGTAAGGTTTTGATATTTCTTTATAAGAGCACCATAAAATCATTTATACAATAGATTTAGTTTAGACTGACATAACTTCTATAATACATATAAAAATTTAAACAGAAGACAAACTGCATTATTTACAATGTTACAGTACACAAAAAATAACAGCATACAAATAACTTATAAATTTTTATTCAAAGGAAAATCAAATACTGACAAGCTCACTAAATCCTGAATCACTGCTGGTTTTACATATGAACCTAACTCTTTTATAAGGGTAAGAAATAAAATTTACTGAAATTATTTACAAAAGCAAGATTCTCTTTGCTAATAGCCACATTTTCCTGAGAATCTTGTACACACAAAAATAATTAACAATTTTTATTTTAAAGATTATAAATGCAGAGTTTGCATACAAGTATAGTGTTTTGTTTTTTATTTTTATAGCATTGTAAATTATTCATGCTATTATTTATTGGATTATCTACCCAGACTTTCAAATAATTTTATGTTTATTTATATTTGGTATATTCATCAAACTATATTTCTTTCTAATTGTTGTTGATTAAATACTTAAGCAAAAAATAATAATGTAAAAATGACACATTCAACAATTTCTAAAAATATATATATACATAAATAAAATAAAATAAAATAATAAAGTCATGGAAAGTGCAGGAGGACTGAATGCAAAATCTTTTTTTTTGGAAGGGGGGGGGTGAGCATTGTGATGTAACACATATTCTATTATATATATTTCTATTAATTTTTCAAATGTTAGTCCCCCCCCCCTCTTTTAAAATTTTAATTTAAAAAAAAAAGCATTTTTAATAGTTATTGCTTTTGTGTGTTCGTCTCCAAGTGCATATAAAATAATAATAATAAATAAAAATACAAATAATAAATTAGTTTTAAAGTATCATTCCATTTCTAGATTTTTCTTTCTTGTTCTTCAGTTGATTAAATATCAAACGACTGTTTTAAATAACTGCTATTTTTATTTCCCAATCATTTCATTTTGTCTTGTATAAAGAACTTAATTTGTTACCAGTTGTGTAATTTTGTTTAGGGTTGCTGTGTGTTGCGTGTTTACTCACCACAAGCGATAATGGCTGTATTCTTGACAACACTCATTTTTAAAATTTCCCCTTTGCTTATCATGTAATGGTCCTTTTTACCTGTACATTTTTTTGCTCGGATTGGGAATCTATTCTATGCCAAAAGACTTTTTTTAGCGTTTGTGAAATGTGAAATTTTTGTGAGTTTTTACGTTTTGTCATGGTGAAATAAAGACGTATGCTCTCTGTTGTCAGCGATGACTAATGTTTTCTATATAATGTTCGAAGACATTTTATATTAGCGTGCTGCATACTCAATGTTTATAGGTGTTCAGTTTCTTGTGTTTTGAAAAATAAAGAAATAGTCAAGAATATCTCTGAGAACTGATTTTTCCTTGATGAAAATGTCTTCATTGTTTGACTGTTTGTTGTTGAAAAAAAAAAAAAAATTAAATATCAACCTGGTGTTCATCACAATTACTGCGATCTCGGCCTAGCACATAAAATGTGCCTTTTATTCATAATTCCCCACCACAGAACTATTTTGCCATCACAAGCATTGGGGATGAAAGTGGGGGGGGGGGGAGAAGTATGACTAGAGACAGCTGAAAAGAAAGTAAAGAAGCAAAACAGCTTGTTATTGCAAAGGAGAAAAAAAATGTTTATGAATGCTTAGAGAGATTAAAAAAGAAAAAAAAAAAACATTACACAGATAACTTTTACAAGGATGAAGGAAAAGGCAACAAAAACATTCATTTAACAATAAAACATATGACAAAAAAAAAAAAAAAAAAAAAATTATAAATACAGTAATAATAAAAGTAAATATCATATTGCAGGATTTTATTTATTTATACATTTTTAAAAGAAATAATAAAATTGAATTTGAATAAACTTGATTAATACCTAGTGCAAAAATTTCTTTCAGCAACTCCTGTAATTTTGTTATCTTAAACCTTCATAGCAAGATCAATTTTGTTAGAATGCTGTTTTTGAATGTTGCTATTTACTCACAGTTTTGCAACAAGACTGTATTTTTAAACCAATGTATGACACAAAATTTCTCATATAAACAACTCCCTTTTTTTTCTCTCTCTTGACAGGTATGTTTCTACACACCATAACGTCATTTAATATAATCAAATGTGTGAAGTTGATCCCAATTTTTAACAATTAAAATGTATAAAATAAGCACATTAGATTTATATCTACAAACAGAACAGACTGATCTTGTAAGTAAACAATCTTTTATCAAAATAAAGCAGTGATTGATGCACTGAAATGTAATTTTTTAATGCACTAGATGTTTTATTTGTGTCCTGATTTGACAGTATACTTGAGCAAAAACAATTTTTTTTTAATGTAATTTTCAATATTTTCCTCTTATTAACACCTAATCATTTAATTCAAGAAAATATTATTCTTAATGCCATTTTAACAATTGATAACAATTTAAATTTTAAAATGATAACCTTTTCTAAAATATGTAAAAAATATCTATGGAAATACTGAAAATTTGAATTTAAAATTGAAATAAACCCCCAAAAATTAGTAAATAAATAAATACAGCAGACTGAGTTTTTTATGAATATCCTTAGAGAAAATGGTTAAATTCCTCTGTAAAATTTTGTTTCTATAAAACATTTTTAATGGAACAATTTTGACCAAGTTTAACATTAATTATTTCTGGAAATAATTTGCAGCAAACTGCATATAAACACATCATTGAAATGTGCAAGGATATTTATATAAAAATAAGTAGCAGTACCAAAATTAAAGCTTCTTTAATTTTTCCTTTAAAAAGAAGTTACTTTAGAAATTTAGACAAACTTAAACTAGTTTTTTTTTTTTTTTTTTTTTTTTTTTTTTTGGGGGGGGGGGCTACAATATAATAATAGATTAAGATTTCTTCTTATTATTATTTTTGTTTAACCTTTTACAACAAAATACAGCAGTTCTATTAATAAAATATGCAAGTCGGTTTTCAAATGCATTATAGAAAAAGCTCTTAGTACTAGAAAGGTTCTAAAGAAGAAAACCAGCATTAATATGAGTTTCTTGCAAAACAGAAATAATCATGTATTTCTTTAAAATTTTATAAGACTTAAATGAAAAAAATAAATTTTAGTTCAGGTAAAATATATGTATGAATAAAACTTCCAGAATAGTTAAAAATAAATCAGATTTGAAGGAATTCCCAACAAAATTAAATAAATGTGAAATACATGTATCTTAAAAGAGAAGAAATAAAGATATTGCTATTAAGAAGACTAAGTTTACATGCAATCTTATTATCACATACATAAATATAAAACAATCCATAAGTTATTCGTGACAGACATTTATAAACATCTTATCAAAAATTTTTTATAACCATTTCTTTTGCTAGCAAAGTCTACATTCATCAGTCACACACATTAATTAATCCATGCTGATCAGTTTAATTCAGCTCAAAAACAAAATCATTTGCATATTATTACAACAGCATACACTGCTCTCATTTATAGTATAAAAAAGGTACATAAATACAAATATTGCAAAGATTTAGCAATCGATGCACAGTTTAAAGAGTTTTGTAGTTTAATCAACTTAAAAAACAGATGTGTTGTGTTTTGATACAGAAAACAAGAGTAACAACTAATAGCTCAATTTAAATTTTACTACAACAAAATTATCAATTAAAATAACAGATTTTAGGCTTAAAAAATAGTACAGTTATTAATATATAATAGTTCTTCAGAATCACAGGAAATTTTTTATCTAGAGCCATTGCATATTATTTCATTTACTCGCCTATTTTTATAGGTATATTACAATTTTTTCCTCTCTGGATTAATATTCAAAATTTATTAGTAAATTTCACATTTTTAAATATTTTGCCAGAATGATTTAACTGCTATAAAAATATTTTATTTTTAGAAAATTAAAATTCATTAGACACTGCTTTCTTTAAAATAACAATAATAATAATTATTAAAAGTTAGTTTTATAGTTTTCAAAATTTACAGGAACTAAAATATCTATAGTTTTAGCAATTTTTTCCCCAGTTTATAATGTACAAATCAAAACATTACCTTAGAAAACACAGACATTAAAAATATATATTAAGAAACTACCCACCAATCTGTGTAAATCAGCCAATTAATTTAATACCTAAATGTGGATAAATTTATAGGAACAAAAATGTCCATGATTTGAAAATTTAAAAATGCTAAATAAAATTTATACTCATACTCACACTTTTCAACATTAACATATTTGCTGTACAAGATTCAATAAAAAATGGTATATAAGAATAAAGAAAAAATAAGCATTTTATTATCCTCTAAGATTAGTGAAAGGAAAGATAAATTTTAAAAAACAGAGGGCTATCCAAAGCTCTAGTAAACGAAAATTCTAAACTCCATATCATTAAAACAATACATACATGTGTTATCATGGACAGAAGTGCTTAATTCTGCTTTTGTGATCATAGATCTGGTGTACAATAGGCATATGCCTCAATCAAGTAGTCAGCCTAACATGGAAGCCATTGGGTTTAGTTCCCTAAATATACTTCTTACTCATTTTTTCAACACCGAAGAGATGTGAAATGTTGAGTGAACCTTGGTGAAACTCAGGGTCCGACTAGCAAGTTTTTATGTCCAGGAAAACTTTCAATTTTTTGTGTCCCCTTAGTCCTTAGTATAATTAATTTTCTAATACTTTTTTTTAAACATATTACAAATTTATTCGAAAAGTGCCAACTTAAAAAATTAAGTTTTCCATTAAATTGAAAAACAATTCTAGGTATAAAAGTAATTTTTTTTTTTCAGTTTTTATTGAAATGTGATTTTAATCATATATTGAGCTATATTTTTATCATTTCATCACATTAATATCTCAAATATCACATTTCCTTACAAATTATCATCATGATCTTTTTAACCTCTTCACGAAAGGAGCCTTTTATGAAATTTTTAATGTTTTCTCATTTAATTTGTGCCATTTTAAATCGAGAAAATGCTTCAATTGAATAAGGCAAATTTTACAGTAAAATTTTACTGATGGTGATAAAAAAGGATTCTTAAGCCTTTTTGTGGCACATATATGTGTCGCTCATCCACAAGGGGTTAACACAAATTTAGATGAAATTATGAAGGATTTTGTGTCCCTCAGAAATTTTATGCCAAGGGTATGGGCTTCGGGTGCCTGTGCAATAGTCAGGGTCTGGCCAAATTAGAGGCAATTCTCACACGTGTAGAATGGCAGCATGGTGTGCTAATCTTTTTAGAATCATATATTAACAACACAAAGAAAATACATTTAAAAATCATTCTTTACATTTATAAACTAAAAAAAGAATATATTAATGTTTTTAAACAATCTTTTTTCCCGAAAAAAAAATACAATAGCGTTAAAATTTTTTTTTTTTTTTGCTAACATGGAATTAGACTATAAGGCAACAGTTCAAATTATTATAATGTGCACTAATAATAAAACTTTTTTGTTAAGCAATTCCAGAATTTAAAGAAGTTTTACTGAGCCAGACATTCATTAATTGAGCAGGAATCATATATCAAATAGTTTTTTCATATTTTTTTTAAATTTCCTTATGTACGAAAACAAATTGTTATATAGTGCATAAAGTTAATTTTAACTCCTTATATCAAAGATAAACAAGTCTATTTTTAATTGGCTTTACATGGATATAATTACATGACATGATAAATTTCATTAAAGCACAATGTAAGTTTAAGACCAACTTACTAATCATGCATGTATCAGATAAAAAAAAATATATAATATGATCTCAAATCAGGTCTGAAATCAATGTACTTTAACCTTGAAGTTAGAAGATGAAATATTAGGATATATATACTAGACAACAATGTATAAATACTCTTATAACAAGAGCTTAAAAAACATAATAAAAACAACAAATAAAACAAATTTAACATTGATGATAAAGAAATTTTCCTGTAAAAACAATACAATCAAACAATAAATATGCTTTGAAAATCAGTAACATTTTGCTTTTTTTGTCATGGTTTTACCCTCTGGGTATATATTTTATAAACAGAGGCTTGAGAAAAGGGAGGGGGGGGGGGGTTAAACTCCTTCCATTGAAATATAAAGTTTTAAAATCACAAGCTGTTCTTATTTATTGTTTTAATGCTTGAAAATTAAACACTTGCAAAACAACCTAACAACCCTTTGTACAAAAAGAAGGGCTAAAATATATTCATTATATTCGTAACTGGTAAATCTAAGACAGGTCTCAATATCATCGCTGCAAAAAGCATTTTAATTTTGAATTTATTATATTTAATACTTTGAGTATTTCATCTTGCAATTTCACTTCTTTCACATTGATATTACTGAAAGGTAAACTTCGGGTAATTTCAATATATTTATCTTAAAAATTCTAACAGGAAATATGAATTTCATACACTGATAATTTAAGAATGATTAAATACCATAGAAATCTGTTATTGTAAGATGCATTCATCAACAATCCCCTGCCTTCCATTGTCTCATTATTTATAAACTTAACTCTCTGAAATTTAAATCTTCTGTTTTAGATATTGATTTTGTAATAATATTAATAATTGATTTGCAGTTTGCACAATTAATTATTCTTAATTTCTGAACATTTTTAATTGTTGATAATCCTAATAGTTTATTAGAGAGAGTTTATTTGAGACACCTTCGAAATTTTTTAATTTGCTAGGCCACTGGTTATTAGGAAAAGAGAAGGGTCATTAAATAAAAAGAGCTGGGAATCCCTTGTTTAAAATCATATAATAAAGAACATCAAATGCTTTATACTATATTTGACAGCAATGGGAATATTATACAATGAGCATCCCAGAGGGAAAATGATGATGATGATGGTAATGATGAGGATGAATTAATAAGTTAACACGAAAAATTACAGTTGTCATAAATCGTCGGTTGACTGAGACTGGGAAGTGACAGGCAAAGAGTGGCCGTTCGAAGTCTTTTTAATGTGTCTGTCCTTGCAGCTAAAGTCTAAATTTGAACTAGGTAATCTACCTGTAATAAAATTAAGGAAGGCAGTTTTACTATGTAAGGGACTAAGTGTTTTATCATCACAGTATAGATGCATGAAGGATGTGGAATGGGATGACTGCAGATGAGCTAGCTGACGAAGGCGAGAAAGCAGAACTTGAACATCCTGGTTAATTTCTAAAATTTTGCCCTTCTTCATCAGTTTTTCAACGGCTATTTTAAAATAAATGTCTTGAGTCATCTCTTGGTAAGCACTGGCACTTCCTTTCGACAAGGAACTTGTGGCTTCACTAAACTCTTGTGTAAAGGCTAACAACTGGTCCAAATCCACCTTTATTTGTAATAAATTGTGTAATTTGCTCAGAAGGAACTGAACACGTTTTTGAGCAGTTGCAAAACTATTAACATCGAAAAATTTAGGTAGAGACTGTGAACTTGGGTTGTCTTTCTTGACAGTTTCTTTTTCAGGCTTCTTATCACTGCCACTAGTTTCAGTATTCAATGTTGCAACGTTTTCTGCAAAGAAGACAGTAGCCAACATGAGTAAGCAATAAAAGTGAATAGATATATACATGTATTAACAATAAAAATTAGTTTGTAAAAAAAGATTTCTTAGCCACAATTTTCAATATTTTACTAGACAATGAATGAAAAACAGATGTCAAGATAAAAACAACATAATTATTATAAGAGAAAAAAAAATTAAAGTAGATGGTGCTAAAAGTTAATTTAATATGTATATATTATATATTTTTGAAAAATAAAAATAAATCAGTTATATCTATACAGCTAAGGAATATCATTCATTTCAGCATTGCATTTGTGCTAGGATGTAAGGATGATTTTCAGATTATTTTTTTTTCTAAAAAAATTCAGATCATTATTTTAAGAAAAATTAATTAATACTCATTTCAAAAAAAATAATTTTAATCTTCCATAATTTCATTAATATATCCTATAAATCCAGTATTTTCATTTGATACATTGCAGCTTCCCTATTTGACATAATAACAATATACAAAATAATATTTTTTCTAAATTATTTTATTATTAATTATTCATTCTTAAAATTATATTAATCAGTCTTAATTTTAAATATAGATCATTTTCAGGTAATCGCCCGGTCTTTTAATCGTATAATTCATAATTTATGCTACTTCAAAATTTAAAGTTAATCTCCGTATTTTTTAATGACGATAGCTGTATTTTCAAATTCTCGCACCACCATATTTTTTTCTTGCTTCGTCCGTTTTGACCAGGCATGAGTCATCATGCTTGAGATTATTCTGGATGCTTCTAGTGACTTCCATTTCCAACACCTCCCACGTAAAATTAGGGGAATCCCCCTGTAGAAGCTTCCAGAAAACGCTTCTGATTGGATGACGACGTCGTCGCGGACAAGCGCTGAAATTTTGGTGGGCGATTCGCGTGAGATTTGGAAAAATATTCGTACTGTGAGGATGTAAAAATAAATTCGGGGATTTTTCCCCGCTAGGCCTTCGGGTCGAGTGGGCCTAGCAAATGGCGAGATTTTAAATATGTATATAATACATAGTGTAGCCGATGCTCTACAATATATTTTTTTTAAGAACTGAAAAGCATGCCTCCAAATTTGTATAATAGCTCGCAAGGAATAATGACAGATAACGACTCTCCAACATGAGAATCTCTGAGTCTCAATTCCTAAGGCTTCAGCTATCAAGGATGTACCCCGATTAGCTCCGGAGAGGTTGGAATGTCTCTCATTTCAGTGAAGACGCACTGCATCTCCATTGTTAATTCCTGCAGGGAAATAGTCTTTATGCAACGAATCGACGGCTTTGGAAACCAACAAACTTTTGTGATTTAATGTGTGCTTCAGTGTTAAATTTCGGGTACTCCAGCAGTTTTGAACGATCATAGCCCTGAAGTTGGGAATCTCCATATGCATAAAGTCTCCATCATGATGATCACGCGTGTTACCTTGATTAAGGACGATCTACGAAATAAGTACGGTGGACTTTTACGTGTGAAACTGTTCATCATTTATAATATACAAAATATAGAATCAACCTTTTCAATTACTCAAGAAATTCTGATTATAAGTATTAAGCCATGTAGCTAGAATTTTACTGGATCCAGTAGTTTGATTTGTGTGCTTCTTTTAATAAATCATGTGGTTTGTAGTGATCTAGTGTCTTTTATCTTCTTATCCACATCACAGTTTGGGTGAGTGATTTATTTGTTTACTTTTTCCCTTTTTATTTTTTAGCTATCCTTAAACAGCATGTTAAAATTAAATGATTCAGTTCTTTTTTTGGCACAACGCTATGTCGCACTTACGTTCACGCGCTGCTGATTGTATTTGAGGAGTTGTTTACCGGTAATATTATTGTTTTGGGCCGACTTGTTCGTTCCCACAAGTTTTGGCTGCTAAATAGTGCTGGGATAGCGATTCCCCAAATACAACACATAGCAATTTGTTAATTGAAATATTCAATTAAAATGCGATTTCTCTTACATTATTAGCCAAAACGATCATCATTAGCACATGTACTCATCACTGTATATACATATAAGCATATACAATAAATTTAGGTACAAAATTTTGAATTTCTGTTCCACATAAAAAATTCTTATTTAACAAATTTTATATTTGTTTCATTTAGAATTTGCTCTTATGGGAGAGAGGAAAGAAACATCTTTATGTAGATAGTAACAGGAATAAAATTTCCTGAAATGCTTCCCCTCTCTCAAAATGAAAAAACTAAAGACCCTAAAATACGATATAGGCAACAGAAATAAATTATAGAATAAAAGAAGTAAGCAATGAAAGAAAAGAATCAAAGTGCCAAAAAATTGATCTAGAAAAAAAACATTCTCTTTTTATTCTCTCCCCCACTCAAAAATTTCCAAATGCATTAAGTATTTTAGTTTTTGTGATCATTTTTAGCAATATATGTGACCAAAAAAATAAATTAAAAAAGTGACTTGATTTTATTATTGAAAAGGGTGCATAAAAAAGGCATCAGAAGAAAATCTCAAAAATAAAAATATGTAATAAAATTTTATTTTTATTTTATTTTTAATTCTACATTAATTTAGAAGGGACTAGAAGGGGGGCAAAAAAAAAAAAAAGAATACCTGGAACAGCTGAAGTATCTGACAGACCAACAAGCAGATTTGGATTATTTTGATATGCATTTAAGAGAGTGGCCCCTTCTGTTCCAAACAGGAATACCATGGGTATAGAAACATCATCTTTTTCATCACCTGACATTGCAAACACTGGTAGAGTTTGTGAATTTGTTTCAGAATTATTATCTAAGAAAAAATATTAAATGAGAATTAAAGAACATCCATTATTATTTCAAAAACAACTTTAGTACACAAAAGTTACATAAATATATATGTGCATATTACCTGTCTATCTAAGAGGGCGGATCAAATATAAACAAGACCTTTTTTTAATAGATTATTTCTGAAATATTATATACAAATTTGATATTAATATTATTTTTCTAGACAAATTTCTTTAGTCGCAACTTGCAACACACTTGTTCAAATACATTAATACGTATATATATTTTATTCTTGTGCAATAAAAAGAATTAGGACATGCATGTGCACAAAGGTTCTTTGACTTCATTCGATGGAAATATTTCTCCATAAATTTTTTTTTAAAGGGGGATAGAAAAAAATGCTAGTGTGACAATTGTACATTAAGATTAAAAGAAGAATGATGAAGTGCTGTATAAAATAGTTTCTGCAGTTTTTATTTTACTACACCAGCTCTGCAAGGTCTTGGGTTAATCAGTAGAAGAACAATATTGGGTTTGGAATGAACATTTTAAAGACCAATCCAATCTTTCCAAAAATTTACAATTGTGCACTGCATAAAATGTATATCATTCATTAAAAAAAATTGACAGACAAAATTGACTATAAATCAATAATGTTTTAGTGAAAATTTTTGTTCAGTAAAATAGTTTAATATTTAGTGTGCCATTTCATACTGGATAATCATGCTTTATCTTCTTAAAATTTTTAAAAAATAGGTTATGTAGTTTGCATACTTAAAAACCCCAATAAGGTGCCATTTAAGAATTATACAACCATACAAAATAGGAAAAAAAAAAAAAAAAAAAAAAAGGAAAAAAAAATCTTATCTTCTAATAATTCCGCCTGAAACAATCATATAAAAAAATGCTACTAGTATTAATGGATTAGTAAATAATTTCTACTAATTAATGATATATCATAGTTCCAAAGCCAAAAAACAGGAGAATTTCAGAAATCAGTAACTTTAAAAAAAAAAAAAAAAAAAAGAAAGTTGGTTGGATGGTTTCATTTTATGCAATAGTAGAAAGCAAAAATATCAGAATTTTCATATATAATGGAAAAACCAAGAGAAAATTGAAGAAAATTGGGAAAATGGGAGAGTGATAAAAAATCTAGAGTCTCTTGCCTAAATCAGGACTAACTTTTATTAACAAGTCTGCTACAGTTAAATTTTGGTTAAGGGGGACGTCTTTGTACTGAAATTGCATCCAACACAGCAATTTTCAATAGGAATACTTAATTTTGATGACATATTTGCATACTCTGATAAATTTTAATTTAGAATACCATGCAGGAAGTAGCAGCTTAGAATAATAAAGGTTTAAAGCTTGGAGCACGTATATTTTTAATTACTGCAAAACAGGTTGGAATGAGGTTAAAATTTTAAGTATATCTCAACAACTAGGTGAAATGAACTGTAATTTTGGGTGGCCTTACAGAATTGATTTCTATTAAAAATTCATAGGTTGAAAAAAAAACAGAGTTTAATGCACCTTCTAAGAAAATGTAAGTCTAGCATTAATTAGTAAATCTATTGATTGGCAGCAGCCACCATTTTGTACAATGATTTACAGCAGAGTTAATATGGCAGTAACTTCATTAAAAAAAAATAAAAAAAGCCATTTGAAATCAAACTGTTGACTGACCTATTAAAAAATATCTTTGAATAATCTATATTACAAAGCAAAAATTTGTTCATGGGTAAGGCTCATGTCATATTTATAATGACAATGACTTGACCAATTTGTTTCATTTTATCACAATTTTTCGCGATTTTTTCTTTTGTCTATAATCACTGGGATGTGGTTAAATAAATTTTAGAACTTCACTAATTTGAATACATTATTAATAATTTTTGTATATCAGTACTTTTTAGTGGCCAATACAAAAATATAAATTAAATGCACAAAAATCTATTAAAAATTTTTATTTAAAATTTTTTTCACTTATTTTTATTTTGTTTGGTGACTAAGGAAACTCGAATTTGAAGTGGCTTATTATCACAGTTTAAATTTGGATTAAATAATTTTTGTAATTCTACATATGAAAGAATAAAATTTTAATTAAAATAAAATCCTACCTAAGACAATACCAGCAATAGCACCTGATTTCTGCAAATACCGAGCCTGAAAAATAAAAAATGCATTACATACATTTATTATTTTCCTGTCAGAAATCAATGTTTGCTGAATTTAATTTTAAATGAAAAATTTCCATTCTTAAATCTAGCTATTATGTAAAATATTTATAGTAAATTATATTAGATTTCTTATCTTAATTTATTCATTAAAATACAAAGAAATTATTTCCTAAAAATAATATTTTTCTAAAGGAAATACACTAATACAGCCATAAAAGAAAAGGGAAAATACACTATAAAAAAATAAGTTACATAAATAATTTAAAGATTCAAAAGAAGATCATCAAAAGAGGATTAAGTAGTTTTGTGGAAGAAAATAAGTAAATAAATAATTTATTTCCCTATTACATTAGAATCAGATGCAATTTATCTTTATTTTTTTCCAATCTGATTTTAGATTGTCAGAATTTCATAAAATTAAAAAAAGGATATTCATGAATCTAGATTAATATACTGTCACAGAAACGTTACCTTTTCTACAAACATGCAATCACCTCTTTGCACTACAGCAATTTTTCCAAACAATTCCCTGCGATTCAGGATATCTCCACAAGCTTTAAAGGGACGGGCCACACGCATTTCGGCCTCCACCTAGGAAACGGTTGCAAAATATTATTAGTTTACATGGAAGCTGATTTACTTTTTTACTAACAAGAAAATACCTATTTAAAACTTACCGGTTTCCTTCCTTTGAGATCAATTCCAAATTGAGCAGGTCCAGCATTCAGAACTGTTTTGAAAGTTTTATTGGGTGAGTAGAAGTACACTACACGCATCTGATCTGTAAAATAAATTAAAATTTATTTCAACAAATGAATTCAGGAAATTAAAGTAATATTCTTTACAGTTAAAATACAAAAGGAAAAGGACAATGTTTTTACAATGAATGTTTCATTTACACTCAGTGGATTACAATTTATTACATGGAATCATATGGATTTATATCAGAAAAGTTCAAAAGCTACAAACTATTCTCATGAGAACTCAATCTATGCATAAGTTCCTCATAATGATATTAAATATATATATATATATATATGGTATGTGTTCATATATTTTAGTAAAAAAAAAAAAGATTTCTTTCAAAAGATTTTCATAGCCATTTCATAAAAATAAGTGATTTTTATGTTCAATTTAATAAGTCATTATGGTTTGCTACTAATTTTAAAGATTAAATAACAGAAAAAAGTACTGAAAAATTTTATGCTTGGATAAGTTATAGACAATCATTTTTACACAAAAATTCTTGATAGAATTTTCCAAGCACTGATATAATATGGTACATAAAAAAGCAAAAAAATCTTGGAAAGTAAAAGGAGAAGTAGAATGAAATAATTCAATGCTTCATAGAAGAAACTTAAAAACATTTACAAATATATCGAAAGTTTTGGATCTTATAAAACCGACAAGAAGTAGACTGGAAAAGAAATTAATCAATAAATTAGAGCTCTTAAAGCATAAGCTACTTTAATATGGAAAAAGACCTATAAAGAAAAAGACTATTTTTAAACAAAGTGCATGTGATGATTTTTTGTTATAAATAAAGGATTAAAAAAAAAAAATAAGTATGTGGATAATAAGTATATATAATAATAATAATTTAAAAACACTTTGCTAAACATTTAGAGGACAACATTATACAAACATATTTGGTAATTTCTCTCAAAACTGTAATTAAAATATTGCTTAATTCTTATGCTATCATTAACAATTTATTTTACTGCGTAAAAAACAGCTAGATTTAGTGAATCAATTATATATTATAGTACAGAATTTTTTTTAAACATAATATAAATGGAAAAATTCAGAATTAAACTCTCACAAAGAGACTAAAATTCTGCTCTTTTTCAAACTTTTGTGAAAGCCCTATCTATGTATAAAAAAATTCATTATAGAATTTTGGCTAATGTACATAAAAAAAAAAAAAAAATTATGACCAAATGAAGTTTTTAATATTTTAGGGCTTTATATAAAAGCATGTTTTAACTTTTTTTTTTTTTTAACTGAAATCCTCTTGTGGCTTTTGTTGTAAAATGCTACACGATTTTATATTAGTATCCCTTCATTAAACCTGTTATTAATTAATGATCTCTAAATCTTTAACACTATATATTCATTACACATACGATAAAAGAAAAAGAGAAAAAGAAGACAAACGAAAATCTTAACAACATCTACTAAATTTAAGGATTTAATTATGTACTGCAATTAATTACTTGATTATTTAAGGATTAAAATATTAACTTTACAACAGCATTATCAATACTTATTAGTTATCTAGTATTTAAATTTATTAGAAGTATACTCAAACACTTAAATATGTGACAGGTAGAACACACTACTATTCTGTATGTATGTCTTAAAAAGGTAGTACTTAACATAGCAGGATAATATGCCTTGGCTGATGAAATTGTCAAGTGAAGAACAGCTGATGAAAAATATGTAAAAGTATTCATAAATTGAGGAAGTAAATATTTGATTTGAACTCAAAGCTAAAAGTTTATTCAGCATAAGATGACAGTAGGCTTCAGAATAAAATACTTAAAAACAACTTGCAATAATGGCATTCTTTTAGACAACAGATATAAAAACAACAATTGAATCGCAGGAACATCTTTAATAAATATCACAGATGAGCATAATTGGTTAAAAGAAGTTACATAAAATATTCACACATACACACTAAAACAAGAAACTAAATTCACTGGCAACTTTCAGACGTTAAAATTTACTTTATATTTTCCTCATAATAGAGAAATAAAAACGAAGTGATCTATGGGATTGAGGCAGAGTATTTAAATAGTGTTTGGATCAGACATGTGCATAACTTTTCACCATAAGATCCAATGAACTACCGATATCTTTTTTATTATGCAAATATGAGATTGATGAAGATCGATTCAATTAAAATAAAACAATCATACGAAATAATCTAGTGAAGAAAAGATTTTAAAATAAGTATGCTATTAGTTTCATTTCCACATGGACATTCTTTCTCATAATTTCCCATGAATAAACATAAGGTCACACAGTCATGTGACACATGGTATAAGCAAAAGGAGGATTTTAGTGAAAAATGCAAGAGATATTTATAAAATACAAAATACTTAAAAAGTCAATCAGCTAAATTTTTTATGTTTATCAGCCCAAATTTCATACAAATTTATATAGCAAAGTAGAAATTTAAAATCATCAAAGTTTGGAAATGTCTTTTTATCAATTTTACTTATAAGAATCTAAAGCAGAAATTACATCTAACTGGAGATTGCCCAACCTCAGATAAGATCCAATAAGTATTAACTATAAAACACTCAAAATCTTAATTTTTTCAACAAGCTAGACTTTCTCCAAGAGCAAAAAGTGATTTACAAAGTTATAGATACACGTTTTTATGTAAAAAAAAAAAAAAAAAAAAAAAAAATTCTTGTAACAATTCAAAAACAAGCTAATGAAGCAATTTTTATACTTTTTATCTTGTCATTTACAAAAATCCCCCATAAATAATAAAATGTCTTTCATTCTGAATTGATTCATGACTGTTTATGAAGCAATTAATAAAGAAAGTCTCTTACTGGGTCTTCTCTAGCAACAAAAAACAAATAAAAGTACACATAAATTGTTTGGATATTAACGACACATACTTTCAAAATTCAAACAATAAATGGAGATTTTTAAATGGCCATTTGTTGTATCTACAACTTACTTATTATGAGATACAACTTAATGATTAAGATTCACTTAAGAATCATTATGATAATAAAATAGGACCATTTGATATGGGCAAAAAAGGCTGTCATTTACAATTTATTGAACAATTTCAATCTAAAATGACAAATGTCATGAATCACTGCTTTAAAAATCAATCAAAATAAAATAATTTTTGGTCCTGAAATTAAGTTAATTTAAATAATGAATTTTAATGAATATTAGAATATAATCCACAAATTCTTTTTAAGAAATAGATTTTACTAACAAGGATAGGACCAACTTTGATAATCATAGACTTTCATTATTTTAATATATGTTGTAGGGCAGAGAACCTCTTAGCCTCAGGTTCAATGTATTGTATACAACGCTCCTTAGTTCTTGAGAAACAGGGGGGAAAGGGGGGGAGGGTGTCCAATATTATGACACAATTTAAATACTAACTTTGAAAACAAAGAGCATGGATGGCTCAGCTGATATAGAGTTTGTCCGCTGACCAGTGGACCCGAGATTGATGCTCAGTTACACCATCTTTGTTTTTTGCATTTTTTTAAAAAAAATTATGCTTTATAATTTAATCATCTTTATTAAAAACCTTAATATTGTACATTAACTACAATGTTAGCATATTTAAACATTAATTTAGCATCTTTGATTTTAAACCATTATTTCTCGTCACTTAATGAAATTTTAAAAAAAATTAATCTGTTATTGAATGATAGAAATTCCAAAATTTGCTGTGGTGCTATCTTTTGATAATAAAATAAACATGTTCAAGTAAAAATAAAAGCAGAAAGAAAATAAATATCAAGCAAAATAAAAAAACAGCAAAATATAAGCAAAATAATTTATAGAGCAATCACATGTTTTACAATATTTTAAAATCTTTAATATGCAAAAAATAGGTTGTAATTTAATTCTTATGTTTATTAATTTATAAACAGAGTAATTTTATCATTGTATTGACTTCCCTTGTTGAAGCAGTACATGAAAGATGTTTCTTTAAAATCACAAACTGACACAGTTGTTCAATATCATTGCATTGATAAAGAATGTACAAAATACATTTTAAAAATGATTTTTTTTTTTTTTTTTTTTAATAACAGTTTTGCATTTATTTATGATGTTTCATGCAGCTATTTACTTACAGAAAAAAGTAAATAGGTTATAATTAGAAATGACATACATTATAGTTTTTCTTTGGCAATGAGATTATTAAATTATAATTACAAGTATATTTATTAACCAAAAAATGAGGAAAGTAAAAGGAGTGTATCCCAGCTTTAAACTCGAACAGACTGGATGATTAATTACTGCTTATCCGACTGAACTATGACCATGTACACCTTTTCTTTTCAAAGTAAGGTATTTCAGTTGTATCATTATATTAGATTCCCCCTGTTTCTCAAGAACTAAGGAGTGTTGTATAAAATCCATTGAACCTGAGGCTAAGGTGTCTTTGCCCTACAACATATATCAAAATAATCAAAATATGTGATTATCAAAGTTAGCCCTCTTCTTGTGTAAGCTTACATTGCTTATACAGTGTGTGTCAAAAGTTTAAACACAATAGCAACTTTCAAATAAAACTTTAAATATTCACTTTACTTCAATATTTGTCTTGTATATGTTAATAATATCTATTTTAACACCATATTCATTGAAATTAACTTTTAAATTTTATTTCAAACCATGGAGTTTAAGAATAGAACAAAAATAACCGTGTCAAAAGTTTAAGCACAAAATCGTTTTTATGCGAATTTTACAATCTGATGTAAGCAGTTGCGCACGCAAACAATTTCTGGGTATATAAGAAGCTGTTAGTTGTTGTTTACGAGTTAGTACAAAATGCCTCGGTCGAAAGAATTTTCAGAGAAGGAGGTGATAAAAATATGGAGTATGAGAGCAAAATGTAAGTCTGTTTCTGAAATTGCAAGTACATTAAAAAGATCAAAGTGAGGTATTCATCAAATTTTGGCTCGTGGTAATAATTTTGAACAAAAATTTCGTTCAGGAAGGCCGTGAGTAACTAGTTTGCGCGAAGATAGCCGTATCAGAAATTTGGCTTCAACTGGTAATTACTCCCTTTCGCAAATAAAACATGCAGTTGGAGGACAAATATCGAAAAAAACTGTTCATAGAAGAGTTTTGGAATTCAAATACATCAAATACCGTAAAATGGCTCGATTACCATGTCTCAAACGACACCATAAAGAAGCTAGATTACAATGGGCCAAAGAACATATGTCATTTGGTGAAAAGTGGCTGAATGTCATATTCAGTGATGAAAAAAAAATGAAACCTCGATGGCCCTGATGGGTTTAAGTACTATTGGCATGATCTCTGCAAAGAACCTAGAAGTATATATAGCCGACAACATAATGGTGGTTCTGTAATGGTGTGGGAGGCTATTTCTTTCAATGGTCAGACATCTCTAGCATTCACCAGTGGTTGTGAAAACTCTGAAAACTATCAAGAGACACTTGCGAATCATTTGCTTCCTGTTGCCGAGGTTTTGGGGGGAGAAAAATGGTTATTTCAATATGACAATGCTTTAGTCCATACCTCAAACTCAACTTCATCGTGGCTTAAGTCGAAAAAAGTGTCTGTTTTGAAATGGTCGGCAATTAGTTCTGATTTAAACCCTATAGAAAATATGTGGGGGTATTCTCACTCATGCAGTTTATCCAAATGGAAAGCAGTATTCTTCAGTTAAAGATTTGAAAAATGCCATTGAGAATGCTTGGTTTAAAATTGAACCAGAAACAATACAGAACCTCATTTTATCGATGGAAGACCGTATATTTAAAGTAATTCAGCATAAAGGAGCAATAATCAAGTATTACTTTTTTTTATTATTGTTCTGCTAAACACTAAAAACTACTGTGCTTGAACTTTTGACACACTCATTTTTGTTGTTTTGATAAATTTTATTATTTAAGATAAATTTTATAACATAAATCTATTAACTATCTTTTTAAAACTACAATTTGTAGATTATGTGAAAAGGAAATTAACTTTCATTCATTAATAAAATTTTATTTTGAAATTTTCTGTTGTGCTTAAACTTTTGACACGCTCTGTAATATAATTAACAATTAAAGAATGTATATTAATTACAAGATTTTGACAGTGACTTTTTATTTTAAATTAAAAAAATATGTTATAATTTAAAAAATAAATTCAAAGAATACTGACATAATCTATTTTTGAACCAATGAAATTTATAAAGTGACTAAATTTAAACTAAATATTAGTTACCTTTTTGATTAATTGACTTTGAAATCTCGAACATTTCTTGCATAAAAAGAATGCCTTCATCAGCCAATTCAGCTGATTCAGCCTAAAAATGAAAATTTCTATTAAATGTTTAATATAAATAAGATTCATTAACAGATATTTTCATGTAACCATGTGTAAGAGCAGGTTATTTTTTTACACATGATAGATAATCAGTATTTTCAACAAATTTCCATAATTAATACTTAATTCTTTCATAGCTGCCAATTTTCTCAATTTTTCCAACTCAAATATACTTTGAATACCAAAGAATATTTATTTAATATACTGTACCTATGGGGTATTTATTTGATTCAATACATTAAGTAACATTTCTGGTTCAAAATATATTTATTTGACATGAAAGAAAAAATGAAAGATTATGCAGTTAAGCCATTTCAATAATCTATAATAAGAGATATAGTTGTTTGCCTGTCTGTCTATCTGTGTACTATGTTCTGAAAACACAGCTGAGTGCAGAGCTACAAGATATAGGCTGAAGGTACCTGTATGTCTCAAATCATGCAATTAAAAGTCAGTTTCTATAACAGGATTTTATATTAGTTTTCATGTTTTCTTTCTTTCTTTCCTTTCTTTCTCCTTTTCAGTTTTATAAATTGCCATCTACATGTTCTGGATAGAAATACCAAAAAGTAAATACTCACTTATCCTGAATAGCTAATGCCATTTAGTGCTTAATATAATACTAATATTTACTATTAAAAAAACCACATTATTTTAAATTCAATTTCATGTTTTCCATTTCTTTTCAATCTTAAAACTGCCATGCCTGTTTCTTGATAGAAAATGCATTTTTTTTTTCCCCTGAGGTTTTAAATCTGTCATTTACTCAGATAAAAATCCAAAATACTTATTTTTTTTTATTTATTTATTTATTTATTTTTTTTTTCAGCTTTGAAAACCTACTTTTCATTAAAATAATAATAATAATAATAATATTTACAATAATAAAAAAAAAAGGAAAATGTTGAATGCATTTATCAGAGTCTATTTTTTCTTCCCATATATCATTTTGCATTTTAAGTTAACTAGACTTTCAATCTTTTTCAGATGGAGAAGGTTGATAAATTTTGCTTAATATGTGAAAAAAGAAAAATGGAGTTTGAAATTTTTTTTTCAGTGATATATAAATCATAATTTTATAACTTTACAGCTCTAATTTTAATGATTTTTTTTTACCTCTTTTTTATTTAAATAGAAGAAAAGAATAAGGCAGAATAAAACACACACACACACACACACAAAAAAAAAAAAAAAAAAAAAATTCTTTAATTTTTTTTTTGGAACTTTTAATCACAATTGAAAGCAGTTTTAAACATTTCCCTTTCTAGTATAAAAGTACAAAAAATTATGGATTTTTTTTTCCCTCCTTAGATATCTTACATTTTATTAAAAAACATAAAAATATAAAAAATAAATATATATATATTCTTGAAATTGTAACTGGAAATCGAATCTAAAAAATGTACAAATATCAGTCTGAAATTAAATTAGTAATCACTATACTAGAGGTCTCTTAGTTTGTTTTGAAAGATTCTCATTTAGTAAATATAAACTATTTTTGTTTAAAAATGTAAAATTATACAATTCCAAAGGCGATGTAGCTTCCAGCATTAAATTTGTAAAAAATTAGTTTAAAATTATAAAACCATACAAATTCATAAGTATACTGAACAAAACAGTAGTACAACCCAAACATTTGGATCATTTGGAAAAATTTTCATTAAAAAATGTAAATTCTTCCAAACTGAAAGATGTACACTGTATAAGGTAGTGAAGCCCTAAAAATTATATCCATTTGAGATTTTCGTTTCTATTAAATCATACAAATTTCAGGCATCCACTAAAACAGACTGAAGTGTATGCACACTCCTGAAGGTAATTAGGGACCCCAACACTAGGTTCATTTGCAAAGATTTTCATTTAAAAATATAAAATCATATTCAAGAGTGACAATCAATGTGATTTTAATCAGATTCAAGAGTGTAAGAGGCTGAGGGCAGTAGAGCTCCTAACACTAAATCTCACCGGGAGAAAAATATTAGAGTTCAACATTAATTTCAAGCATATTTAAGGTTATTATCTTGATAAAAGACAATTGTATACAATTTTATACAATTATTATTCTATTTTCAATATTTTATGGAGTTATTACACAGCAGCAACATACAGGAGATATGAAATAAAGAATGGGAAGATTTTAGCCAAAAAAATTCTATAAACTGACAAGAAAAAAAGAAAATTAGGTGATTTGTAGATATCATGTATGTTTACCAGTGAAAAAATACATATTTATAACAATATTAACTTTTGTTACATATCAAACCTTAGAAAAACACATAAACAATAAGTTAAAAATGGTAAAACTAGATTCTAGTAGTTATTGTCTATAAGTGGAAAGTCATCCAAATACTTTTATGCATATCTGTATATACACAACATACTGTGTTAAAATTTAGCTTAGTTTCAAAATGCATAACATAGTCAGAAATTCCCTCCAAACATTTTCACCAGTAGATGAAAATGTACATGAATAATATTGTACAGCTCTGTATATTAGCTACAGATTTTTATACTACCTTTATATTAAAGCAAATTTTAATTTGGGAAGATCATGCACAACACAATTAGAATCGTGATTTTTTTTAGAAGTTACTTACTAAATGTAAATGCTACTGTAGCTGTATATTTGTATAACCCCATATATGAATTTATTAACGTTTTACGTAATTTTCTTGATACACTAAATATAATTTAGCTGGAAAATCAATAATTTAATTTAAAGATATCCTTAAGCAATTCATGCTTATACATGGAATTATTTTGAGTAGTCCTGTACATGATCTATAGAATGTATATACAGCCACAACATTTATTTTCAATGCATTCAGTTAAACCTACAAACAGATAAATATCAGAAAACTCAGTTCCAGTTTTTAGCTCACAGGCTATCATAGCCTGAGAGCTTATGTGCCCACCCGTTCTGTATGTATGTACGTGCGTAACGCAATAACTCATGATAAAAATATCCGATTCAATTGAAATTTTGTATGTATGTATATTCTGATAAGGCGCTTCCCTGATTAGTTTTTGGAGTTCATTCGATATATATAACAGGGGGAACGGGGGCTAATGCCCCTCCCCTTAGCTTGAATGGTTTTTTTATGCAGAATGATCAGTTTTCGTTCAAAATTCAGATGGAGGATCATTCTGATGAGGTACTTCCGTGATTAGTATTAGGTGTTCATTGGATAAATATAAAAAGGGGGAACGGGGAGTTCATGCCCCTCCTCTAAATTGATATAAATGGATTTTTCATGCAGAATTATCAGTTTTTTTTCCAAATTCTTATGTGATAAATCATATCTGTGATTAAGGGGTTCAATGATTAAGTATAAAAAGGGGAAGTGGAAGGAGCTCCCCCCCCCCCCCGTAATAAAAAAAAATGGAATTAACCCTTGAAAATATAAGGCTATAATATACAATTAGTATGCGTAGCCTGTGAGCTCAATGCCATCAGTTTTACTGGGCAATATTCTTTTTATTATTGCTACTAGACAGTACTGTAATCAAAATCTTTTCTGTGTCCATGTATATGAACAATAATTGTTATGCATGATATATTTTACAGTAAGTCTCTTTTAGTGCACCTCAGTAATGTATGTAAATTTCTTCTTGCTTGAAATAGTATAACATTATTAAAATATACTCCAAACACTTCCCCTGTAGACCTTTATGTAACTAATTCCTGTTTTGCACATAATATTACACAGAAAGTATGTTTTAGTGCACTTCATAAATGAATATCAATTTCATTATATTTGAAATAGCGTAAAATCATTAAAATAGACCACAAACAGTTGTTCTCTGCCGGCCCATACTGTAATAGGATTCTTTGAGTCTCCTTGTAAATGAATTTTGAATGCTATATTCTCCACTTTAATAGCAAATCAAGTCATAGTAAGATATCAATTGCATGGCAATCTGAGAGTATTTAGCTCAGATATGCAGGTATACAAAATGAATTCTTAAACAATTATTAACTAAGTTGAAAAATATTAAAAAAAAAAAAAAAAACTCAGGATATTTTATAAAAAAAAGTAATAAAAACAGGTAATTTATTAAAAAAAAAAAAGTTCTAGAATTTGCATACACTAAAGTTATAAAAAGAAATTAATATCAAAATTATAAACTTTATCATCAAATGCTTAATCTAAATACCTGTGAAGCATTACGTATAAAATTAATCCTCCCATCTGCTAATCTGAGGACAGTGATCCCCATTCTTTTAACAGCTTCAATATTTGCCTTGTTGTCAACTTGAAATTCAGAAGCAAGAATAGTACGAGATCTGTTTAAGAAAAAAGGAAATAAGATATGTAAAGGTTTATACAATATGGATTGATGTTTAAAAGAAAAATGAAAAAATTATAAAATAGAAAATTTTAAAGCTAGTATTACAAAACAATAAGACATTTTATAAGAACATGTATTTTAAAGAAATTATTGTAATGGTGGTAACTCAATTCTATTGTTGTAGATAAAAGAAAGAAAAGGGGAATATAAAATAGATTATTACATTTTACTGATACCAGTTTATTAAAATTGAAAAGAAAAATATTTTTTAATTTGAATAGATGGTGCAAAAAAAATATTACATTACACTTAAAAAAAAAAAAAAAAAAAAAAAAAAATCACATTTAAGGTTTATGAATAGTTTTACATTCAAAAGAGATTTAACAACAAGTTTCAGATTTATTTCATTCATTATTACTTCCTATTCACAAAAACTGAAAAAAAGATTTCACACAACTTATTTCTGAAGCCTATTAAAATTTTTCACAAGGGCATTAAAAGTGCAACGGTTAAAATAACATTTTGAAGAATTTATTTTAATTCATTAAACAAATATTTTTGTATAAAGTCATTAAAATGACATCATTTAAATTATATTAGTTCTGAAATTAGAAGCCAATTCTTGAAAGAACTCTAGACAATTGACCAAATTATACATTTTTATTAAGAACTTTTAAACATATAATGTAAAAATGATTACTTGAAATTTAGTATTTAATATAAATGAATATGATAAAGAATTTCCAAATTAAAAATAAAATTGGATACCTTTTTCCCTTTAAACAATTAAATGATCTCTTAATTTAAATACAACACAGTAGATTGACAAACATCTAGTATGATATTAAACATGTATTAAATATATGGTGTTAAATGAGTATAGTTAATACTGCTTATGATTATATGACATTTTTACAAAATAAGTAGATTTTTAGTATGTAAATTTATTAAGATAGATAGTAATAACATTTTTTTGAAGATAAATAAATAAATAAATATATGCCATAATTCCAATTAATGTATTTAATTTGCATTCTTAAATTAGTTCTTTAGTTAGTCAATGGTAAAAATTTCACCTTTTCCAAATCATCTGTTTATTAGGTATGCAGCATGATAATAGAGTCATGGATTGTGCAGGGATATTAGGAGGTGACAATCCACTAATCATGCAACAAAGTTCATTTTTGTAAGATGTACCATATAAGAAAATAACTATGCATTGACAGCCCATCTGGAATTAGGAATAATATTTTATACGTGCTGGCTATGTAAGTCTAAAGAAACAAGAAAAATGATCCTGAATTTTTCTTTTATACTCAACTATCATGAAAAAATTTATGAAGACTTCTAGTAATCATTTAAAAAGTACTAAGACATTGTATACCTATCTGTATTTTAGCTTCTCAGACTTGGACTTATATAGAAAGCAGACTATATTTGGGAATGACCACTTAGGAACATCATTACTGTGACTTGTAAAAGGACTAGGACACATTATCAATTTTATAACACACACCCATATATATTTATACATAAAGTACTTACAAAGCTTTAGTTGTTGGGCAAACACCTTCAACCAAATTCTTCAGAGGCAACCGAATAGATTGAGCAAAATTTTTCCCTTCAGGATACAAAAAGTGGGTATTGGGACAACTATGTGCAAAATCTTCTTCACTGCCCTTATCTGCATGAGGTAACTTTTGAGACTATAAAAGAGTACAAAATATACATCAATAGCTCAATAAAACAAATTACTAGCATTATCGTCTATAAAATCATCTTATTGTGAAGAAATATATATATATATAAATTGTATAAAAATCACCTAAAAAAAAAAAATACTGTTTATTGTCATTAACACAATTCATTTTTTTAGTGTGCTCTTGTAAATGAAAAATAAATTTTATGGATATTATTTTCTGAATGAATCCTGAAGCAGTGCACATGAACAATCTCTATCAATTTCTTAATGGATCTGATTAATCTAACATCATTATAATTTGCTTCAAACAATTATCATCCAATTATTGTCACAATATATCTTATACTATAATGCGAGCAAAAATTGTGTGTGTGTGGGTAAATTTTATCTCAAAAACGGCTCTAACGATTTTCGCAAAAATTTGGATTTTACCATTTTCGGGCACGAGAAGACCATTGGGCTAGGTCCCATGTTCGGGAAAATTTGATTACTGGGTCATTTTGGGTCACAATGGGTCAGGATCAAGCTATTTATATCTAGAGAACGGCTGGATGGATTTTAAGGCAATTTTGTATCCAATCGTTTTTTGGCACGAGAAAACTATTGGGCTGGGTCACATGTTCGAAAAATTTCAATTAGTGGGTCATTTTGGGGTCATTATGGGTCAAGCCATTTTTATCTAAAAAAACGGTTCTAACGATTTTGACCAAATTTTATATTGTATCGTTTTGGATTACAAGAAGACCATTGGGTTAGGTAACATGTTCGAGAAAATTCGGTAAGTGGGTCATTCTTGGGGTCATTGTGGGTCATGCTATTTTTATCTAGCGATTTTCTCACGCAATTTTGACTAAAAATTGCATTCTATGGTTTTCGGGCACGAGAAAAACATTGGGCTAGGTTACATGTTCGAGAAAAAATTTCAATGGGTCATATTGGGTCATTAAGAGTCTGGGTCAAGCTATTTATATTTAAAGAACGGCGTGATGGATTATAACGAAATTTTGTATGTAACAGTTTTTTGACATGAGAAAACTAATGGGCTAAATCACATGTTTGAGAGATTTCGACTATGAGGGTCATTTGTGGGTCATGATGGGTCATAATGGGTCATGGTCAAACTATATCTAAAGAACAGGTGGATCGATTTTAATGAAATTTTGTATGCAACATTTTTTTGGCACGATAAAATCATTGGACTAGGTTACATGTTCGAAAAATTTTGATTAATGGGTCTTTTTGGATCATAAAGGGTCTGGGTCAAGCTATGTATAATTAAAGAACGGCAGGATCAATTTTAACGAAATTCTGTATGTAACAATTTTTAGAAACGAGAAAACTAATGGACTAAGTCACATATTCGAGAGCTTTCGATTATAAGGGTCATTTGTGGGTCTTAATGGGTCAAGGTCAAGCTATATCTAAAGAATGGGTGGGTCGATTTTAACGAAATTTTGTATACAACATATTTTTGGCATGAGAAAATCATTGGGGTAGGTCACATGTTCGAGAAATTTCGATTGGTGGGCCACTTTTGGGTCATTCTAATTTTATCTTGACAACGTTTCGCGCAATTTTGATTAAATTTTGTATTTTATCGTTTTCGGTCACAAGAAAATCATTGGGTTAGGACAGATTTTTGTGAAAATTCGATCAATGGGTCAGTTTGGATTATAAGGGGTCAGGGTCAAACCAACTATATCTAAAAAACAGCTCAATTGATTTTATCTAAATTTTGTATCTAATGTTTTTCGGCATGCTAAAACTAAAGAGCTAGGCCACACGTTTAAGAGATTTCGATTATAAGGGTCATTTGTCGGTCATGATGGGTCATGCTAATTTTATATAGAAAATGGTATTCACCATTTTGACTATACTTTGTATTATATCGTTTTTGAGCAAGAGAAAACCATTTGGCTTGGACACATGCTCGCGAAAATTCTATTAGTGGGTCATTTTGGGTCTTAATGAGCTAGGGTCATTCTGATTATATACAATAACGACTCAATCAATTTTACCTAAATTTTGAAACAAAACGTTTTTTGTCACAAGAAGACTATTGGGCTGAGTCGCATGTTAAACAAAATTATATTAGTGGGTCATTTCGCTTCATTGCTGAATGCTGCCAAGCTAATTTTACCTAAAAAAATGGCTTGAACGATTTTGATTCAATTTTATATTCTACTGTTTTTGATTACCTGAAGACGATTGAGCTATGTCACATGCTTGATCAAATTTGATTAGTGGCTCATTTTGGGTAATACGGGTCAGGGTCACGAGAATATGGCAAAAGCCAATAACTTGGTGATATTTGACAAAATATTGGCGACATATGGCCAAAAAATCGACTATAAAAATTACGAAAACCAAAACACGTATTTGGAGCCAAATGAAAGAATGCCTGCAAATTTGGCTATATCTAGCAAAATATATTGTCTTTCAGAATGTAAAGAATTTTTTTATACATTCTTAAGAGGATTCAAGATGCATGGTTAAACCAATCAGAGTCGAGCTAAAAAAGTGATTTAGATCGATGTCCTTTCGTTGTAAAATTTAAAATAAAATAAAATTTATAAATATGCGCATAAAAACATAGTTTTCTTATTGATTGTTTTTCTAAATAATACTATTATAAACATGTTTTACAGTAATAATACAGAGTTAATGATACAGTGAAAATACTATATCGAGTTGAACACAAAGTTAATTTTGACCGAGCTAAGCTCGGTCTCCCCTGCTAGTCAGAATTTAAATGCTGTAAAACTTATATACACTATATACTGCACTTTCAATAAGGAGAATCCTGTAGGAGAACTTAATAACATATATTCATTTTGATGGCTGTTTAAACATACTTATGAAAGCTAGATCACAAACAGACAAATGGACAGATAAGCTGCATTTAGAAATATTAAAAACACTATTTAAAAAATATATATTTTGATTAATCTCTAATATGTATATTCAGATAAATGTTTAAAAAGCAGATCATATCAATGACACTACAAACACATTTATGAAAGTTCAATCAGAAACAGACAGATAAATTACAATAAAAAATGCAAAATCTTTAAAAAAAAAATTACATTGAATAATTAAATTTCTTTAATATAATTTCTACAAAGAAAACAAAGATTTTTTTCCCCCATAAACATAAATTATTTCTTTCCTTTTTTGTGAAATGCAGAGGGGAGGGGGGGGGGAGGGTGATATTCTTCTAATTTAGTGTTATTGTAAGAATTGCTAAAAGGACTTTAGAAATTCTTATGTCCTTTAAAATTTCTTTGATACTATATTTAAAAAAAAAGCAATTTGTTTGTCCATAGGATCATATTAAACATTTAAATTTCTAGTCTAAAGATTGTTAAATTTATTTATACTTTGTTGCTTTTAAGACTGAATGTACCAATCAATGTATGGAAATCCAACAAATGTCTTTTAAAGATAGCTTGTTTTTTCCCTGATGATTGATAGTTTATATAAAATAAAAATATCAAAATGTAAAGACTTTATATGATGGAATCTATAGATTAATGATGAATTATAGTAATGAATTCTATTTAAATCTATTTACCTTCAACATTTCATAATCAATTTGATTATTGTCATGAGTGAAAAATACACATAATCAGATGAAAACATTTTCAGAAAATTAAATAAATCTGTTTAACTTTAAGAAAAGTTTGAAAATTAACAATCACAATGCTACAAAAACAAGGTACATTAGTTTAAATCAGGGGTTAAATTCATGATTAAAATTTCGATTTAAATCAATCTGATTTATTAGAAATCAGATCCTTTAACATCTTGGACATACACTGTGTACATCTTTTCATTTCAGTAATCAATGACCATGATGTACACTACACAGTAATGGTTGCATATTTGAACCGATTGCTCTGTGATATGCAACTGATGTAATAGGGTACTGATTGAAGGTGGGTTTTATCACAGAAACATTTTCCACTGCTTAGCCTGGTATAAGCTCTTCACTGGCGATATCAAGATTGGCAGTGAAGAGGATAATATATAAATTTAACTTGTTTTTTGGAATATGTAGTTTTCTCTTGATTTAGAATATAAGAAAATTTAAGCAATCACATGTTGATGAAATAAAACATAAATTTAAAAAAGTTAATAATGGCTTTTTTTACATTTTCAACTGTGTAGCTAATTAATGTTCCATGACAAATTTCAAAAGGTTGATTTAGTTAAATGGATTTTATTCAATAATCTAGAGAAGAAAAAAAAAATGAATTTTTTTATTTTTTTATACAAAAGAATCGATGACAGAGTTGCAGAAAGCTTTTGCAAAATGCAGAGAAGTGGGCAGCTATACATTCTTACATCTTGACAGGTCATTGACTATAATCTGCAAATAAAAGTTTGAAAACATGTAGGATATTATTTACGAAAAATATAATACTCACTTCAATAATTTTGCTCACATTACTGATTCGAGACAAACTAAGAGGTAATAAGTGTGCTTCTGTAGTAAATACAAAATCATCCACTTCGAGGATTAATTCTTCTTTGTTGGCAAACAACAAATACAAATATTTTAGTGTTTCAGCTAAGACAAAAGAGTCCATTCTGAAATAAAGAAAATGAAAGGAAAATAAGCAACAGAAACAAATAATTATTTTTAAAAATACAGAAACTTTTTAACTTACTTAATTTAAAATCTAAAACAAACTCTGGCATTTATGTCATTACGTTTACATTAACTATAAAATAACTAATATACTTATTTATTTTTTGGATAAGCAAATTACAATATTAATAACAGATCTGTATTAAAAATTGGCCACTTTGTCAAATGATTTTTTTTTACAAATATAGATAATCAAAAGAAGCAAACTAAATCTAAGATGTGAAAAATGAAGAGGAATTTATTAACATGCATTTCTATAGCTTAAGAGAATATCAAAATATTTTCTAATAAGCAGCCATAAATTTTACATATCAAACAAAGCTTAATTAAGAGTATTCCAAAAAATAACATGAAATAAAAAGCGTTTTAATAGTAAAATTTCAGACAGAAAACTTTATTTTGATATGGTGTTTGATTGCTGAAATGTATAAAAACATACCTATATAAGAAGAAATTATAATATATAAATAGTTAATTATGTATTTATTATTAATGCCAAATTTTTAATTTACTTTATACCCACCATTTAAAAAAAATTCTCATCTTAAATGTAACTTTCATATACTTTTTTTTTTTTTTTTTTTTTTTTTTTTTTTTTTTTAAAGAGCATTGTAAAAAGGATTTTTAAAATTGATAAATTCTGGTTGTTGTAACCTGGATTTCTGAGTACACCTCTGATATAAGATGCTGTAAGAATTATTCAACCAATTTTAACCATATATCATAAGCGATAAATACTTTGCTAAGTGTTTGTCATACTGTTATTGCAAATAATTGAGCACAAAATTTAACAAACTGTTATTTTAAGCATTACTATATACTTTTACAGAGATGCCAACTTCTGACAGTTCTTTTAACTATAACTATGATTTTCAATAATAAACTCTCAGACTTTTCATTGATTCTGTCAAAAATGTAAAATGATGATATTTTGAAAACAAGCAAGTGTGATCTCAGATTGCACTGAGGGTTTCATTTAATATGTCTTTTAAAACACTTTATCCTTAAATTAATAAATCAAAATTGCTAATTTATAATTACTAAAATCTTACATAAATGACAGCATCATTATATTTGTATTTAATTAAATGTCTCTTCACATATAATGATTCTATATGTTACATAAAAGTATTTTATTTTGAAATAATACCTAAATAT
Organism: Maratus speculifer; assembly: GCA_964019185.1. Lineage (NCBI taxonomy): Eukaryota > Metazoa > Arthropoda > Arachnida > Araneae > Salticidae > Maratus > Maratus speculifer. The sequence goes on along the minus strand of OZ025289.1, from coordinate 23,035,613 downwards.
ACTCAAAAATCATATTTTAAACAATATTTTTCCTTTAATGTTTAAAAATATTTGGATTTCCCCCAATTATTAAGTATGAAGGTAAAAATAGTTTTAAAAAGAAAAACAAAATAAATCTCTATAAATAAAAGGAATTCTGAGGATAATTAATTAATTAATTGAGGCACAGGGGAAAGCAAATCTTGGCAATGCGCCAACTCGGTCCAGAGGAAGCAAATCTTGGCAATGCGCCAACTCGGTCCAGAGGTATAAAAGCAAGATAGAAAAAAACGCGCAGGTCTGTGCATTCAAGTACAACCACCCATATGTATATGCTGAAAGTTTGTTCTGACGCTCACCCGACGCACGTGGAGTGCCGATGGTCCGGGGAGAGTCACCGGGGGATCCGTCGCCAGCTGAGAGAGAAGCGTACCATACACATAAATTATTAAATAAACCTTCAAATTAAGCCCGGCGAAGCGGGCTGGGTATGCTAGTGTATAATAAAGTAATTTATTTAAACTGTAATAAAAATAATATAAACTCTTAAACTAACAAAAAAATATGAAGTTTTTTTAATTAAATTCATCATAATATTGTGATGAATTTCGTTCCCACGCTTCCAAAATTACCCCCCACGACGGGAATCCCGGAGAATTCTCAGAAGGAGAAATACATCTTTCTCCACTCTCAAAGTAGACATAAGAAAGTCAGCCGATTTCAATAAAGCACTTAAGTGAACTCTTCGATTAATGCACCAGGTCGTTCCGCTGATTTTAGACCCCACGGAAGTTGAGCCTTTGAAGTGTTGAGAGAGACCGCATGGCGATGATTTCCACAAGTAAGAGAAAGATATTTCTCCAAGGCGACCGCTGTGCAAGAATGAGGAGGCGGGTCATCCCAAGGAATGATGGATGAGGGAAAACGGGATAAATAGAGCGAGGGGATGCTCTAAGGGACTTCTTTTGCTGTTCGGATGCGGAGCGTTAGAGACGGGGGAGTTGGCCCTCGTACTCAGAGAGAGTAGTGACCAGGGTTTACTCTGGGAGAAGAATTAATAGGCGGTTAATGCCTATGTGGAAGAACTTGTGGAGAACAACTCCTGATAAACTTTTATCATATTAATGAGTGGCGGTAAAGCCATTTCATATTCAGTACGAACAATCTTTTCAATCTGTTGTGGAGAACCCATCTTTTATTTTGTTATAAGTGGAGTGGATTTCCTTGTAATGAACTAAATAAATTCTAGTGAAATCTGATCCAGCCTCTTGCCGCTACATTTCGACCCGCTACCACACAAGCCGACTGGAGGTATTATAATATGAAAATTTAAACTTCCAGCATCAGAATCTGAACTAAGAATCTTCTGTTTATTAGTGAGACGCTGTAAGATGCTATAAGCTATGATGCCTACATGAAAGAGGTTGAAATTAAGTTCTCTTTTAAAATTTAAATTGCAAAAATAAATGGATGACATAGAAAAAATTAATTAAAATAATACTTTTTCAAAATTTTATGATTTGTCGTATGACCTGAGGTATTGAGCTGTAAGTATACAAAATTTTAAATCTCTGACTTATACAAATTTAGGGTGGACTTTGTGACAGACGGACGGACAGACAGAGGAGTGAGACAAACAGGGTTTTGTCAAATGAACACCCCCCCCTTCCTAAAAAAAGGGAGGGGTCGGGCAAATGGAAACATGCTTTAAATTATATGAAAACAAAATCCTGATAAAAACGAAATATTATAACTGTTGGCAGCTCTTCTTTAATCAATGAAATAAAAGCATACCTAAAAGAAAAATATTACAATCTTTATTTATATTTTACATTAATTTTTACTTTTTTAGTCTTTAAAATATTGCATTGTTGCAGTTTGCAGTCAGTTGGTATACTTCAATGAGCATGGCTTGACACATATTTAATTTCAATGTTGTAACTCATACACAGCTGCATTTATAATGTTTATTTGCAAGATTATTAGGAAATTTATCATCTGTACCCACTTAACAACAACAACAACAAAAAATACTCTAAAGTTAAATTATTACTTTATGATTAAGTTTTAAAAATGTTAAAAATTTTTAATGTTACTGGGCACACATGTTCACAACTCTTACAATTTTAGTCCACCAAAGAGTTAGTGAAAAATCAATAGCAAGATTATATCTTTTTTTCTTAAACATACTAGAAGCAAGTTAAATAAAAGAGTAAAAGTTGCATTGTATTGAAGTTTGCTTACCTATCTTCATGACTACCAGTTCGCACATCTTTGACTGCAGCAAAACCACAAGGAACTCTTGCATGGGTTTGTAGGCTGTGTAAGATTTTTTTTCCAACTTCCAAATAATAGGCATCATTAGTTGCCTATTAAGAAATTTGGAAGAAAATACATATAGAATTCAACTTTCATTTTATTCCATATAATGAACACAACTATAGTTTTGGGAATAATTATTTATCACCATCTCTTTTCATCAAGCAATTATTGGCAAATAGTTAATACAAAAATAAGAAAAAAATTTGTATACCTGTTGGTTAATTTATAATTTTTAACAGAAATATCTTAATATTTTAAATTGATCAAACAGAAAAATGTTATAGTAATGTAGTTTTTTTTTTTTTTTTTTTTAAATCTGATTTTGATCTTTTGCTATACAATATGGTTAGCTTTCATTAATTTTTTTTTTTTTTTTTTTTTTTTTTTTATAATACAAATTACAAAAATAAGAATTTTTATTTCAGTAGGAGAGGGCTAAGCAGAAACAACCTTACATAAGGTTATGGAAAAGGTTAACAAAAAAAAAAAAAAAAAAAATAATAATAATAATAATAATAATAATAATAATGAGTTAGCTAATCCAAATATATAATTGACTTAAAATTTGAAAGATTCAGAAAAAGATGAAAAAAAGTTGAAATAATTACAACACACAGATGCAAGTCTATTCAAACCAAAAGACTAAAAACTATTTTGAGATGTATAGATAAATAACCCAATGGAAATAGACTAGAAGACTTCAGTCTGCTTTCTATTACAATTTTTTTTTTTCTTCAATAAGAACAATTATAAATTTTGCTTTCAAAATTGTTACTATTTAAATAGATAAAATGTAATTAACTATCAGTTAAAAATTTTCTACAAGACTAAAATCAGTCTTGAGACCGAAAGTCTTGAATCCATGTTACAAGTGCATACAGTTTAAAAATACAAATTAACATGCTTTTTCAATGTAAGAAGCATAATAGTTTAATACAAACCTTATACAAAAAATAGGTGCTTTCCACAAATTCTGGCCGTAAAGGATGCTGACCCCAATGTACTTGAAAATCTGTGGTAAAAGCCTAAAATGGAAAGAACTGTGTATAGTAATTAAAATAATTACAGCAAAACTTGTTAAAATAGAACTTGAACATATCAGAAAATTTTTACATTCCCAATGAAATGAATATCATCTTCCAGAGTTAACTACCTGGTTAAAATGAACTTTCTTGATATATACACAAAGTCATAATAAATTCATAGTTAACTGTTTAATTAAGAAATTAAAATAGGAAATATTATTATACAAGAAAAATTATGGATTATTTGGAAAATTTTCCCTTTAAATAGGCATTCAATCACTGAAATAGTTAAGCTTATGATAATTAAAACTTTCTGTAATCATTTATAACAAACTCCAAATCATAATTATGTACATTTTTTATTGGTATTGACATATGTATAGTAGATGAGCAATATGTAGCACTTTTTCTGTAATAAAATAGATTGCATTGTATCTTTGAAGAAGATCTAATGCAACTAGATTTCATGGCTTAGTTGCAAACACTGATATGAAACAAGTATGGAGCCCATTCATTCTCAAATACGTACATAAAATTTCTCAATTTAATTTTTAATTCAAGTGAATTTACTTTAAAATATATGTTGATGGGCAGCACGTAACATATAAGATGAAAAAAAAAATACCAAACAGTAATTTCCTTCCTAACCTAATCACAAAATTAGCAATTAAATAAATAAATAATAATAAAAAAAAGATTTGAAAATAATAGTGCCCAAAAGTTAAACTATATGGGGTCTAATCACAAAAGAGTTACTCAAATTTGCTTGAAAATTTTAGTTTGATTTTTGGCTGCATAAATTCTAAGCTACTGTCATGTTTACTAAAAAGAAAGATTGAATGAAACTGTAGAGAAATTAAAAGTAAATGGATCAATTAATTCTTTAAGAAAACTATTGTAGGAAGGATTTTAGATTCAAGTAAATTTTTTAGCCTTATTTGAAGAAATTTCGGCTAAAGTTCTATAAGCAGGTAGGCCTTCAAACTTGAATCATATTAGCAAAGTTGACGGAAATGCGGAAGTATTTAATGAATGAAGAATGTAAGAAGAATATGAGAATGGATAGAATATATCTTGAGTTCTACATGAAAGCTTGAAGAATATTTCAAGAAATGTTTGCATATTTACACAGTGTTTAAAGTATTTAAATCCACTTATTTTCTTAATTTTACTAAAATAAATTGCACAAGTATCTGAAATAAACAGCAAAGTTCTTTTCCTGTTTAAAATTATTATTTTCATATTCCACAATAAACTATCAAATAACATATCATAACATAAATACACTTCAGAAAACAAAAACAAAACAAAAGACTAGAACTTGTTGTGAATTTAAAGTAATATATATTTTATTTTTTAATTATATTATTAGTATAATCATTTGAAGAATAAATCAGGTACAATGAAATTAAATTTGTGCCAAGTATCAAGAGTGTCTGTGTGACTAGTATAGCCTCATGAAAGTCTACATAGTCAAAATACTTGCAAGCTAATGTTAAAAATATGATAACATATTATTCCAATTTCTCATATTGATTTCTAAACAAACCCCTATTTTAATTTTACGATTTTGGTAGCAGTTTTTTTTTTTCTTTTAATGAGAATACATTCACTTTTGGAAATGGTTGCAAAATAAAAAGTGACCCCATTAAAAAATTTATCAAGGAAAGTTGAAAAAGTAAAAAAGGCCTTATCTACAGATCAAACTCCGCTATCCTATGCCAATATATATATAGAAATACTGGAACACAAACAAGAAGTTTGAAAAGAGCACTTCTATAGGATATGAATATGAATTTTGGTTCCTTTACCAGTGACTGAACTGTTGAGTCACAATATTGATTTACATAAATTCTTAATTTATTTTTCAGCAGTGAATGTATTAAGTTATGAACAAAAAATGTGGATTTGGATTGAAGTTATATATCTGCTATGCTATGTCTGGGGAACAGCAATCCAAACAATACTTAAGCAGCAAAACTTATTAAAGAAACTAAGTCAGCTCAAAAACGGTATTGCAGGAAAGCATATTCTCCAAACACAGCCAGCAGCTCGCGATGAATAGTGGAGTACATTGCGTTATCAATTTTAAGAATTACTATGAAAATTAATACTGTTTGTTGAATCTATTAAAAGTTCTAAAATGCAAAGATCCTAAAAATAAAAAGGAAAAGAAAGACGATTCACCAAAAGATGGTTGTACAATGAGTACACATATCTCATTTAAATTACTCTTTTTATTGATCGCACATATGAAAATGTGAAGACATGGCCACGCTTCCCGTACTGAAAAATGAAACAAAAAAGGAATGTAGAGGCAGTAGGATAGTTGACACTTTTTTGCATAGTGATAATTTGGTGAATGTCCTATTACAGTTTCGTTATAAGAAATCGTAATTATCCTTTAGCATATTAAATAAGTCCTGTCAGTCACAGATATCAAACGTCCACTATGATGTTTTAGGGCAGTTGCACTTGGTCAAAGCGTCACCAAAGAAAACTGATGATAACGTCCTGTAGTCTCCGGCCTCAGAGATGGAAAGCAGCAGGCACTAATCCAAATCAGAAACAGCCGACAACAATCCAGCCAACGCTATTGATGAAGGTGAGATCCAGAGACCGCAACAAAAAACACTGTGGAGTTGAAACGTCCTAGTCCAGCAGGGAGTGAAGACCAATAAGACGTGATAGCAACTATTTTAGCAGAATGAACATCTCCGCAGCATATTATTTCTTATTCTTTTTGTTACATAAATAGTTTATTACTTATAATTGGCTGGAGGCACAGTTATTATAAAATTAGCTGGGATCTCAGAAGAAAAAATAAAAATTATTCATCTTGGGCTGAAACTTCTAAAAATATCACCTTCGCAAAAAAAATCAAACACTCGTGCTCAACGCCTAAAAGCATAACTTCCGCGAGTGCCTCCCTCAATCTCCCTTAGAACTCCCGCGAAAATTCAGCGCTCGCTTACGCCTCGCTCAGATAGCTAATCAGAGAGACCTTCTCAATCCTTCTCCAAAGGGGACTCTTCTATTTTGGCGCAGAATTTGTTCTGATTGAAGCTTGTAGAAAAATCTGGAAATTTCCATCTGTGATGAGTCACGTACAGCCAAGGAAGGAAGATGAAAAAAAGAAAGATAGCGATCGATTATTTTGAAAAACTCGGCCGACGTTATTTAAAATACTGAGACTGTCATTTTTTGAAATCAAGTATGATTTTATAAATACACTGTAATTTGACAATAGACACACAACTTTGACAATAAACTCTTCAGAATTCAAAACTCTTACAGAGAAAAGAAAATAAAAGTACCTCTGGTAGAAAATTATGCCTCTGCATTACTTGGTACAGCATTTCATGGGTCTCTATTGCCGGTTTTATATCCCCTTTTAAGACCTGAAATAGGAAATATGAGATATGTATGAATTTATAAAAAAGGGTCAAAGTTCTCAAGGTAAAAAAACAGACAAATTCACCATTACCTGCAATCCTGGCCAGAAAGCTAATAATGAATCCATGAAATTGCGGGAATTAGTATGAGGTCTATGCATGTGCACATCCACCAGAAGAGGACCCTGACTCACATATTTCATTACAGCAGAATAATGCTAGGAACAAGATATAAAATGAGAAATAAAACTTGGAGAAGATAGCACAGAAGTTTCTGCCCATGTTTTTTAATGGGAAAAAAGAAGTTAAGTTAGAGCAACAAATGATATGAGAAACCACACAGCATTAAAAATTTTTTTAATTCTGATTAAAATCGGCATAATTCTAAATTTACAAAACACTCTTATTTTGCAGAAGCTATACATAATGGAGTACCAAATTGATTATTTTTAAATCTTCAGAATAAATAAATAAATAAAACTACTAAAAATTGATCTTCAGGGTTGCCACTCTAATCTTGAAAAAAAATCCCCTGTATTTTCCCTGTACTGCAACGCATTTATTCCATATTGAGTGTGAAAAAATATATGCGTGTATGAAGGCTAATTAGAAATGTTATAATTTGCCATTACCAAATTCTCTGTGTTTTCCAGATTTTTTAAAAAATTCCCTGGATTTTCCCTGTTTTGGGAGGAAATTTAAAATTCCCTGTGTTTTCCAGGTTTTCCAGGTGGCGTGGCAACCCTGATCTTAAAGAACTATAATATAATAGGGTTGAACAGAAATGCTCATTATTTAACCATTTCAACATTTGCCCCATGATAAGTCGAGGGTAAAAGCACTTTTTTCCTATACCTGTGGCCAGTGAAGAAGATAATATTTGAATACAATATATTTTAGTTCTTGAAACTAATATGTTTAAAGCAGTAATACTGAAAATTTTTACTAACTACTTTCATTGCATATATTTTACATTCTACATGAGAATTTTCAAATAACAATTCAAATCAAGTAATTCCTTATATTTTTAGTAACAAGTTGATAACTATCAGACAGCTTGAACCAAAATTGAACAGAAAAAAATCCCCCTCTTATTTAAGTTAAGCCTCCTTATTATTTAGAAACAAGTCAAATAGTTTTCCAGGTCTAAATAACTGGTATGTTTGGTTTTTATTAATTTCAGCATTTACGACTGGCTTAAATTTTGTAATACCCAGATGGCCAAATTAAAAATTTGCACCACAAATGCACCCCAGCCAACAATATTCCCACTCTTTGAACCATCTGTATAAATGTTTCTATGATTATTAAAATCTGTACAATGTGTAGCAAATAATTGTTGAAGGGCAGCAGGAATTAAGTTCTTTCTATCATAACCTTTAAAAGGATGGAGGGTGGTAATATCAGAGGTGGATTCCATGGAGAACATGTGTGTAATGAACATGGGCTCACCTCAATATTGCTCAAAGTGCTATTGTCAATTATGTTTCTCATTCTGACTCCAAAAAATGGGAGGCAAGATGGGTGATGCTGATAAAGAATATCATTGTCAGTATTTAAAATAAAGGTATGAAGTGGTTGGGAAGGAAGTGAAAGGACACGGTAAAACAATACCAATGAACGTTTTTCACAAATATAGTAAAGAGATGGTTCATTACAACCAACATACCTGAATCATCATCACATCAACATACATGAAAATTTCATTTTCAAAGACAAATTGCAACAATTACAAATGAATTCAACTTTCAAAGTTCAAGTTTCAAACTTTCACAATTCCTGAACAACTTAGCTCAATAGCCTCCTGTTTAGTATCTTAAAGCAAAATTTACCAAAACAGTCAAATAAGCTGACAAAATTAGATTTTCATACCAAAAATTTTAGACTGATGTTGAGTTCCAAAATTATTTTTATCATAATTGGCAAAAAATGAATAAATAAATAAATAAAAAATACATTTTTTCCCAGTCAAATGGCTATTTTTTTTTCTGCTAAAATTAAAATGCATGGGATGTTCTTTCTCTCTCTCTCTCATTTTTTGGTCAACTGTGTTTTCTGGACATAAAGAGTTAAACTAAAAGACAATTTTTTTAGCACAGAATATCAATAAATAATTTTACAGACAAAACTATTTTAAAGTTTAGTTTTTCCCTGAATTTTATAAGAAAGGGAAAATATATAACCGCAGTCAGATTGGGATTTGTTAGTTGCGCTAAGCTTATATACAGTAGCAGCAAAAAAAAATTCTTGATATTTAAACCACAATCTCAATTTTCAGATGTTTTATTTAATTTTTTCTATTTTACACAGAAAAGCGGGTGAATGTTTCTATCATACATTGGTCACATAGAGTGGTGCCTCTTGCAACTTAAGATGACTTAGTGTTCTTTCATTATTCTTTTTAGTTTTGGTAGTGGTTCGAAGAGAGGGCTTTTTAAAATTATTTTTGCTGTAAAAAAGAAATTATTCTGGTGCATATAATATGATGCAAAAAGTTTACAATTGTTGAACAACTTTGTTGTTTGACTTTATTCGAACAAAGTGTTCCTGTAAATTGTATAGCTTTTGATTTGTAAGCATCAAAGCAAACTATCGATGCCCTAAAAAATGAAAGGCCAATTTATCACATAGTAATGCACAAAAACAAAAAATTGATTCTGAAATACTAAGAAAGACTTCAGCCAAATCTGATAATTTATTAAAATGTCAGGTACTGTTAAACAGAAGGTTGATTTTTAGGTTGAAAAAAAAAACTTTTTCTAACCAAAAAAAAAAAAAAACATGTATTTTTTGTTTAAAACATGTTTAAAAAAGTTTTTTCTCGTTCAACAATGCAATTTTGATTAAAGTGAACAAAAATTAATACATTAAACATAAAGAAGGAAAATATTTTCAAAAAGCAGTTCAGAAGAAAAAATTATATAATAAATACCAAACATTAATTAACAATTTTTTATTCTAAACTAAAACATTTAATTATTTAGTTTTTTGAAAATAGTAATAAGTTTTCACAAAGCCAAAAATAGAAAACACACTTTCTAAACCAACAGTTCAATTTCTGTTCATTTTAAAGAGAACAGCAATAACGAAGATTGCACAATTGAGATGTTTATGTAATCATGATACTACACAAAGTTGAGCAGTGTTATTATAAATAAATGAACTGGTGATTTTTTGTTTTTAAACATGAAAACTGCAAAAATTAATGATAGCAGATAGTATAAAAATGAGATAGTAGAGAAAAAGAAATGCATGCTTCTAGATAATTCTATCCTTAAAAAATTTTAACAACACTGAAATACTGAAAGTTTTTGAAAATTAGATTATTAATATTATTAGACTTCTTTGATAGTTTTTTTTTTCAACCTAAAAATCAACCTTCTGTTTAACACATTATAGAACTTTAATTTTGATATTATATAAAAAATCATAATTGAGGTATTTAAAAAAAAATAAACTAAATAGTTTAAATTTTAGAAGAAATAAATTTGCTTTAAATACTTAATTAAAATTAAATAACCAATTTATAATTTTAATAAAATTTGAATGTCTCTTTGTGTGCAGAGCTAATTAGAAATACGGTAGACTCCCTCAAATCCGCACAGCTTGGGACCAGAGGTTTTGCGAACTTCTGGTCATTGCTTTGTTTACATTTTTAAAAAAATAATTTGAATGTAATTAATAATGAAATCAAAAGTATAATGAATGCATACAATATACTAAAATATTAAAAAAAGTAATAAAAATGTAGATATTTTTAAAAATGATTAAAATGCTAAAAGGAAAGGTAAAGTTAATAATCAATAATGTACAATTAAATATTCATTATAAAAGAGGAAATGTGTTTTTTTCTAAATTATTCAATGAAACTTGCCTCATAAAGGTACATTACTAATTCACATCAGGATCATAAAATAATGAAACTTTATTTCAGGTTTAGCCAGGCCTAATAACTAAAAAAGCTTGATTGTAATACATAAGTATATGTGGTAAGATTGTGATTACCTATAATATTAGCAATATCTTTATTTTTCAGAAAAAAATTATTATTTCTTCATGAAAAAACATGAATTCAATAACCTTAACAAAAATTATAAATTAAAAAACGTGTAAAATTGATATAAAACTGAAAAAATCATTTTTTGCACCTACATCTGAACTGAATGTTTCATTGTTTACATCCGTAAAATATGTGCGGGTTTTAGAGAGTTGCGGATTTTAGGAGTGCAGATTTGAGGGAGTCTACTGTATTTAATACAATTTTAATTTGTAAACTTTCAATTTGTGAGCTGTTACGTTGTGACATTATAAACAATAAACATGTTTTAAACAGTTTTAAATGCAATGTTTTAAACAAAATGTTTTAAGCCTAACAACCCTGGTTAAAATTAACTCTAACAACTGCAAAAATAAAAAGAAACATTCAGAATTATTAACAAATGCATCAGTAAAGACCACACATCAGTAAAGATACAAACAAAGACTATTTCAAAATTTTTATAACTTTCATGTCTAATAGTCTGAAAAGTGTCTAAAAGCCAAGGGAAATATGAAAAAATATTAGTTTTGACAATAAAATCTTACACAATGGGTGTTTAATTTTTTTGCTGAGACTGTACAGTCAACTCTCTTCAAATAAACTCAGGATAGGACTAAAGACTGTACAGTTTATAGAATTTTGTGGATTATAGCTCCTTACTTTAAATTTTTTCCCTGTAATTTTATAGTAAATTAATTGACAAAAAAGAAAGATTTAACACATTGAGTTATTTAATTAAAAAACACATATTTTAGGAAAAAATATTTATATTTTATTTTACAATTTCTTTTGTTTGTTTTTACAATTTTTAAACACAGTATCAGTTGTTATTTGTTTGAGAATTTTTGAGTTTTACTCTAGTATTTTTAAGGGGTGGAGGTGAAGAGTGGCTATCAGAAAAAAAAAAAATTCTTTTTTATTTGAAAAAACCAGGTTCACATGAAATGCAAAAATTTACAGGGAGAGTGAGGGAGAAATTGAATACTATTTATCAATAAAATTGCTGCCATTTTAAACTTTTCACAAAGTTAACAAAATCTAATTTCCACTGTTTACATTTGAAACAATGTGCAGATTAAAGGCATTTACACATTATAGAGTCAGATATTTGCAAAGAAATAAATGTATTGAGATATCAGACTATTCTTAAATAGGGAAAAGCTAACTTATTTGAATTAAACAAATTTAATAAATAAGTTTTGCAATAAATATTCTTTAAAAAATCTTTAAAGACTTACCTTATTAAATCTTTCTAGATAAACATTGTCACCTAAAAGTATATAAGCTTTTAAGCAGTATTCATAATAAGAGTCAATTCCAGCTCCAACTCCACTGTCTAAATTAATAAAATTGCAGATTTTGAGTATAAATCAAATAAATCATTTTGTATAACATTTTGAATTGAAATTGTACAGTGAGAAAAAATAAAATACAATAATTTATAATTAATAAATATTTTCCTGGTAGTGATATATAAAATCACAATTTATAAATAATATGAAAAAAAATCAATGCATTAGTTTTTTACTTAAACTGTTGAAGAGAAGATTATATTAATACACATGTCTGCAAACTAAATCATAGAATTTATAAAAAATAAATGCAGAAGTTGTAAAGTGAGTAAAATATTTTTTTTAAATTGGAGTAGAGGTAAGGAGGTAATGGTGGAAATCTTTTTTTCTTTTTTTTTCCTTATACATATCCCTTTTTTTTGTATATATTTTTAAGTATTTTCTAACACAGCTGAAAAGAATTTATATTATGGCTTCGGTTTATTTGTTCATCTGTCTGAGCTCTAAAGCTCATAAATATATTCAGATTGCCCCAATTTTTTTCATTGCCATAGAAAAAGTAAGTAGAATTTATAATTCATTTATAGACATGGTTCAAAGTATTTCATTACATTATGGTAAAAAAAAAAAAAAAAAAAAAAATAGTTTCAAGTTCATTTTAATAATGTTAGACCAATTCAAACATAACAGAATTCATATGTATTTATAAGATGAATTAAAATATGCTTTCTATTAAATGTGGGGTTCAAAGCATCTATCATTCATTTTCAGGGTCATACAAAACTGTTGGGTTTTATAATGGCTCATGTGGAAAAACTGTTCATAGATTATTTATATTATGTTGCATTATTTTAGACATAATGAAACTGATATACATTATTTAAGTTTACTACAAGATGCTTGTAGTAAAATATGATGTGCATTGCATTAATCATTCATTTACATAGATACACAAAAAAAAACAATACAATTGCGTATCTGAAGTGTTGTTTATTAGAGGTGATTGTTGAAAGAACGTTTTCAGATATGGTACAGTTCAGTTATAGTATGGTTCAGGCATAGTTATGTTTTTTAATTTAACTAAATTTTTGCCAACTGACAATGTGGAATGCATAAATTCTATAGATCATATGCACGGCTACACAAAAGAACTTGTAGGCCCAGTAGCAGAAAATTTTCCAAGTGTCTGTGACAAATACTTTAGAACAAAAAAAAAAAAAAAAAAAAAGAAAAAAGAAAAAAAATTGCAGGTAAAATATTTTTACAATTGAAGCGTTAATTAATAAACACTGAAGTATTAATATGAAATTTTTTATTTGATAATCTCACATATTTATCACATTTACTACAAAAAATTAGCTTCAATATCGATTGTGTTAAATCAGCCTTTGATTGCAAAAATTACATGACAGAAAACCACGTTTAGGATGCTTAAAGTGTTAAGAAGATGTTTGTGCAATATACATAAAATCATATACAGGGCTCCACAAGAAATTGGATACATGGTTTCAAAGGGATGATAATGCTTGGAAGTGTGATTCAATAGTTTTAACTATATTTTAGCCTAAATTAAATTTGAGATAAATACATGGAAAAAAAAAAAAAAAAAAAAAAAAAAAAACGGTTGCTAATACACAGGTATACAGGGTTGTACAAAAATATTTAAGCATGTTTTTGAATATTGATAGAAATAAGTGAAGATGAATTTTCAGCCTATTATTCATCTTCTTACTAAATTAAGCTATAGTATATACTATGTAGAATATACAAATCTGTAAATTAACCTCCTCATTCCTGAGACAAAATTTAGTGTTACTACAAAAACCAGTTTAAAATTATGATAAAACAGCTCGAAAGATGTATCAGTTTATATATCAATGCATCTAACATGCGCACATTTATTTAAAAAAATCTTGATGTAATTTTAACAATTCTAGAAGCATATAAATTAATTTAAAAGTTGTTTCTTACTGTGGCCTCCAGGCGACATCAGGCTTGAGGAGGATATATACAGACTGTAAAAAATAAGCGGACTAATTTTTCAGTTATGGACATTAATTTCAGAAATCAGGCTTTCTAAAATGCTTGCTTAGATTATTATTATTATTATTATTATTATTATTATTATTATTATTTTTTTTTTTTTTTTTTTTTTACAACAAAGTTTTTTTACAGAATTCTGAAAGAGAAAAAGGGTTTCATTATGTTTGACACTTTACTTTCTTGTTTACCTATAAAATATAATTTTTATACTACATTTTCAGCATTTGTATCAGGAATTTCACATTATTAACCAAATAAAATAATCAGCTAAAACTATCGTTCCTGGATGGGTAGGTAGCAGACTTCAACTTTTACACAAATTTTTTCATATTTTCTTTAAACTTACATATTTATTTGCTTACTCATTTTTCACCCACTTTCTGTTGACAAAGACCTTTTAAATTTGGAACATATATATGTATTCCCGAGAACAATACAGGAATTGTACATTGATTTTTAAAAAAATTAAATCCCTAAGGGTTGAATGGGTGAACTTTGGTTGATTTCCTATGATCAGTATCAGCTTCAACAATGAATATCTATACATATATATTACACTATCGTATGTGGCACAAAAATCCCGAATATTTGTTAATTGTTTAATGGTGACGTCTAAATGAAACGAATCTTATTGGAAGCTGTTCAAAAATCCTTTGGTAAGATTTAGGCTTTGGTCAATTCATTTATTTATATTTTATTCCTTTGTTGCAATTATGGAGCTTCAAAATATCATTATTCTTATTTTTTTTCTGTTCTGTTTACTTGAAAAAAAAATAAATAAATAAAATAAAATAAAATAAAAGTCATGAATTTTAAATCTTTTGTTTTAAATTAAAGTTATGCATTATAAATGAAATGAGTGAAAGGATTATATTATATTTTAAATAATTAATGAAATACCAAAAAATGCCACGGGTACAATATTTGAAGATTGTTTATATTATTATTATTATTATTTACGTTGGGCTAGCATAAAAATACTGAGTTCTTGATTTATCACTATAGATGTCATATATGCACTACATTGTCGCATTATTTTTCTGACATCAATTTGGCGAAATCTTCGTTTTTGCCGAATAGTACTAGTTACATACATATTTTTTTATCTAATTTCTATTATTTTAAAAAGAAATAGTAATAGATAAAAAAAAGTTTAGTTAATAGTTATTGAATAAAACAATTTATGTCATTTTAAAAAAGAAAATAAAGGTAAACAGTTTATTAATAAATAAATAACAATAGCCGGGTTACCATGTGATGTACATATAATTGCCATTTTGTTGCAATTGCGCCAATATGTACGTATATGACATCTGTGTCTATTTGTCTAGCGGAATCTTCTAATTTGGCAAAAAAATCAGCAATTTAAATAAATTATGAGTAAAAGCAATATGATTTAATGCTTAATATACATTCAAGGGAGACAAACTAGTCGCCAAGTCTGGCTAATTTATTAAAAGCTTCTAATGGCAGGGTTACTACAATAATGCCAAATCTTGACAACAAAATAAGCTGCCAAGAACTTGTTGATAATCAGATAATTTAGCAAAATGCCTACTTCTATTTAATGCATTAAAAAATTCTACATTTTTATGAATTTTAATGAAAGTACTTTTTTAAAATACATTTTTATTTAAATTATTACAAATTATATTACATTATAATATATTTATTCACTACTTACATACAAAATGCAACAATATTACATTATAAAACAAATTTACAGTATAAACTAAACAAATACTTGGAAATAAAAGATAGTATCCATACATAAAATCTTAATTATTTTTGAAAAGCATATTTAATTGATAGAAAAAAAAAACAATTGAATTATAATCAATTCACATAAGAATTTTTTTAATTACATCAATTAATGCAATCCCAGGGGTGATTCTGGATGAAATATTTTTTTCGGAAATTCGCATCGCATTTTCGGAAATCGGGGGGGTGGGGGGGTCGTGAGTCCCCCCCCCCAGCGATCTTCGGACAAAATCGGTGTTTTCCCGCTATCTTGAGACGAAATCAGCAATATTTTAGCAAAATCGGCGATTTATTGCGATCTTTTGCCAAAATCGGCAGTTTTTCCGCGATCTCTTGACGAAATCGGCATTTTCCCATGTTTTTTTAAATGAAATCGGCGTTTTTCGACGATCTTTAGACAAAATTTGCTTTTTTATGCGATTTTTTCTCGAAAACGGCGTTTTATTCCCGCGATTTTTTGACGAAATCGGCGTTTTCCCATGTTTTTTAAAGTGAAATCGGCGTTTTTTCGACGATCTTTAGACAAAATTTGCTTTTTTACGCGATTTTTTCTCGAAAACAGTGTTTTATTCCGGCGATCTTTTGACAAAATCGGCTTTTTTCCGTGATCTTTTGATGAAATCGGCGTATTTTTTTCAAATATTCTTTGGACAAAATATTTTTAAGCGATCTTTTATCGAAAACGGCGTTTTTTCCCGTGATCTTTTAACGAAATCGGCGTTATATCCGCAATCTTTAGACGAAATCGGTGTTTTCCCGCCGTCTTCAGAAGAAATCAGCGTTTTATCTGCGATATTTGGTGAAATTGCCGTTTTTTAAGCGATCCGCACAGGAAATTCGCGTTTTTCATCGATCTTTTGACAAAGTTCGTTTATAAGAACATTGACGAAATCGTCGTTTTTCTACGAAATATTGACGAAATGTATGCTATTTCGGCGATCTTATCACGAAATTTGCATTTCTACGCAATTGTTTTTTCCACTCGCAAAACCGTACAAGTTGGCAACTATGCAGAACTGATAACCCAATTTCAAATTTTCGGAAGAGGATGTCTTAAATTTTCGGAAATTTCGGAATTTTCGGACGAGACTCACCCCTGTGCAATCCTTTACTAATGAATATAAAGCATATAGAAATATTTATTGTGTGTCAAAACTATGACTTACCAAATTTTTTTGCAATAGTAAATATGAATGTAAATAAAAAATAATTAGCTTACTTATTCATACACAAATATAAAACTAATTCTAAAAAAATTATAACTTATCATTATTATAAGTTTTAAATTAAAAAAAAAATCACATTTAACCTCTTCGTATCCAATCTCCATTATGAATATTGAGAACAGTTCCCATCAAATCACTAGTTCGATGTCTTTGTTTCCACAAATAATCCATGGCATTTCTTGCTTTTTCCTATAAATTAAAATGTATGAAAAATTTAATCTACAAAGAAATATGGTCTAACTTTTTCTCTCAAAAAAGAAAGACTGAAAATAAAAAGGAGTGTGTGTAGTTAGATTGTTACTATGAAATTCTAATGATATTAATGACTTTTGTTCAGTATCACACTTTACAAGATTGAATAGTAATAATAACAACAATTATTATTGATATTTAAGTTAGTGAAAAATAATTAACAGCAGTCTGAAATCTCTGTTGTGTTATAAAAACTATTTTTAAAAATAGATATTTCACACAGATAAATAAGCCTGACAATGTTTTATAAAAAAATAGCAACAGGTGGATCATTTAATTCTTTAACAATTTGATGTCCAAACCAGTGCCACTCAAGCTGTCATTTTCGGTGCAGGGAACTAAACCCAAGAGTCTCTAGGGGTCAACTTTATATTCTCTGTACTATAAAAATAGCTACTATATATGTTCATTATCTTTTCATATGTTATCAACAAACTTTTTATGTAAAATAAATAAAATAACGGGGCAGCATTAAACAGAAGTAAGTACATGAAAATAACAGAGCTTAATTCAAACTAATTATGAACCTTGAAATGTGCCACACAAAAGCAAATTTTGGCAATTAATGTTTATATACAAATAAAACCTATTTTCATATATTTCTATGACATTAGGATAAGTTTTTATTAAAGACCTTGAAAAATTTAAGTTAAAAATTGCTTGCTTATGTGGAATTTTTTTAAAACATAAAACATGCTTCTTTCATTAAATATTATTTTTAATACATTTAAATAGTTCTTTGATTATGAATAAGAACAGTTTGACGATTATATATAAAAAAAATTATTAAAATGCATTTTTTTCAAATTATTTTTAAAGCGTGAAAAATAGTAATTAGGAGGGAGATACGTTGTTATAATAGCTCAGACATCAAAGTATAAATTTCCTTTGCTAATAATGCTCTCAAATTATTACCAATTAATGAATTAGCTAAACTACAGAGTCAAATTCAATCATAAAATATTTTAAAAAAAAATAAGATATGCAAATTTAAAGATAATCTATTCATAAAAGATGCAACATACTTTGTGTATTAAAGAATATTTTAAAAAAGCAATCAACATATTATCATTATCTGGTATGATAAATTTTATGACATACAGAAATATAAAATTAGAAAAATTTATATACTTTTTATTAACACCCAATTTAGTGAATTCTCTTAAAGTTTGCAATCAAGCTATTTCATCAATTAAATAATCTAGAAATTTTCAATAGACAATTTATAGAATAAACAACTCATTAAACTGTATACATATATTTTTAACAAAATAATAATAATGATAATAATAATAGATTTATATCAATTGTAATAATGCAAAAATGATTAAAAGTAATGAGTAATTTTACATTTATTACAAGAATGATAGTAAAAAAACCCTTTAAAGTAATATTTTACAATGCTTTTTTGACACATTATTAAATAAAGATAATAAGTCACTTCAACATTATTAAATAGTTTTATGAAGAAAAACTTGTACAATTTTGAACTATTACCTTTTCTTTTTAATAATTAATTATATATATATGTATATATACAGATATTTTTTTAACAAGTACATGCTATGTTGCTAAAAGTTCCATTTTAAAAAAGTTAATTACATTAAGAAAAATGAATAAAATGCTATGACACATGTAAAAAATTCAGTAAAAATGGCTATTTAATTAATTTTTTATTTTTAAAAAATAAAGTATTTAAGTTACTGAAAACTTGATTTTGATTCTTATCAAAACATCTTTTTAAGAATTGTACTAAATAAATACCAAGTAAGCTGAAAAAGAGATGATGAAGTTTTAGTATTTTCATCTTTGAGGGGGAAAAAAAAACTAATGATTTTCTCTCTATGAACTCTAATACATTTAAAGAGAAATAGATGCAACAAGCCCCTCCCCCCCACCCATTTTTTTTTTCACATTTATAATCATTAGGTCTTACATAACCTCACCAGAATATACTACAGAAATTAAAATAAATTTAAGCAAAAAGTAGAAAAATTGATACCTTTGTTATTTTAAGTGGCAGAGAGTCCTGTTAATATTGAAGACACAATTTAGGATTTATGCAATTTTCATACAGGTTAATTGGAAAAGTAGGGTGGGATACAAAATTTTACAATTAAACTACAAAATTTCCCACTGGGTATTATGTTTTTTCAAAAAAAAAAGGGAAAATAAACATTAAAAATACAGGGGAAAAAAAGTACGTAATTCTAAACCACAAAAAGTAGAAAAAATTATAACTGTTAAAAACCTGACATTATAATTATTGAGAATTTCAATAATTTTTGTTTAAAAAATTTTGACCTTATGTAACAAATTTTATTTTGGAACAATATATTCTGAGAAGAAGTTGATTATTTTTTATTTCTAACATAACAGTTACTAGAACTTCTTTCATACACTGTAGTTTTCATAAAAAAAACAAAAAAAATTCTTTTTTCAGTCAGATGTTTAAAAAATTCCATCCAGCTATAAGCTTGTGAACAAAATACAGCACCACAACATCATCTAACAACTAAACTATACTTACATAGAAATATAATTTTGAAAAGAATCATGGTAAAATTGTAGCTAGTTGATTAACTAAAATTGCCAGACAGATTGAACAATGAAATGATTCTGGGAAGAAGTATAGAGCCTGAAATTAATTTTAACTCTGCAATTTAGTTAAGAGGATTACAACACTGGTTAAACTACTGGGATACATTCCCTTCTCTCCCTCTTTACAGAATATTATATTACTCTACAATAATTATTCAGAAAAATGTATATGTATATTTGACATATTTATTTTTTATACATAGTTCAAGGCAATCTTAGACAAATTATTAGAGAAAAGTTGACTACTGATGAGAAATAGGCGTTATGACTCAGTTGCAAAACTTACAAGTTTTTTAAGATTGTATTTATTTCTAAGCATCTAATAACAAGAATAAGAATTTCTCAGAAGTAAGTGAATATATGAAATAAAAATAATAGGTTTAAAACAAAGTTTAAAACTTCATTTAACAATCAAGCAACATACTGAAGTTCTTTTTTCTAAGATAATACACATAATGAGAGTGAAAATAGTGCACAAATTCCCCCCCCTCTTTTTTTAAAAATAAAAATCCCCATATTTTGAACAATAATTGGAATTTTGTAAATATACTTATTGGTTATATGATAAGTGATAGTTCATAAGTGGATTTCAACTTTCAAGGTCTAATTCAGAATACCAATCATTCTTCCATTAAAAAAAAGAATACTTAAATTTAGATTATTTTCAACTTAAAAGTTCTAGCTTTATCCTCAATTCATACAATACATGGATAAAAAAAAGGTATGAAAAATATGTTGAAAAAACTAAAATCTTGGCAGCTGAACTAATGGAAAAGAAAAGAAATAATTAAGACATATACTGTCTCAGTTTTATTGCCAGATGGTTATTCTTTCATCTTGGATTTGTATGCATAAAAGTTTGCTTTAGTCTTAAATAATGATTTTAAGGCAAAATAAAAATCACAATTGTTAGAAAATTATATTTTAATATTACTTTATATTAATTATAATATTTTTAAAGCAGTAACTAACAGACTTTATAAGTGAATTTCAACTTTCAAGGTCTAATTCAATATACCAATCATTCTTCAATTTAAAAAAGGAATATTCAAATTTATGTTATTTTCCAGCTTAAAAGTTCCAGCTTTATCCTTCAATTCATACAATACATGGATAAAAATTAATACAAAAACATGTTGAAAAGTACTTTTTTTTAAAAAAAAACTCCAAATGCATATTCATTCTCATTATTTAAATTAAAGATAAATAAATTGAAATAAATAAATAGATTATATGTAACATTTTGTTTCATAAAGATCATTAAAAAAGCTCACTAATTCAATTCACAATAAAAATTAATTGCATTAAAAGTAATAAAAAGAAAAATGTTAGAATTTTATTTTTTCTATCAAGAACTAGTATTTAGAATATTAATTACCAACCATTCTTTGTTAAACAATACATCTATTCATTTGTAATATATAGATTAGGTGTGCACAACATGTGGCCCATGGGCCAGAATGATACCACTATTTTTATGCAGAATAATTTTCTTATAATAATGATAGAAAGTTTAAATCATGGAGTAAATAATTATAGATAGAATCATGATTAATTTATTAAATAAAACATGTTTTCATTATCCCGCAAAATCGTTTGCACAGATGACACTTAAACATTTTAAAAGAATTGTATTATGGATTTTTTTTTTTTTTGTAAACTGGCAACAAAATAATTGTAAACAAATAAAATTAATTCTTAAATTTGTTATATAAATGAAAAATTAAAAGATCTGCGTGAAGTTGTTGGTTCAAGCTCTTTATAAATATTTTTGCGAAGGTCGTATTGTGGCTAAATAATATCGACTCATTAATCAGAAGGATTTTATAGAAAAATAAGACTTTAATAAGTTCGCAAACACAACAATAATTATTCGTGAAAACGTCACTGCGAGAATGAGAGAGCGCTTCGTTAAAAGGTAATTCCATTAATTGAGTTGCCATTCGCAGAAAGTAAAAAGTTCTCCCACGCGGAGAGAATTACAGCAATTCTCATACGCTAACATGTATAAAAACGAAGAAATTAAAATAAAATGTTTTACAGTTAAAAATTCATAGTATCAACGAAAGCAGATTTCAAATGTTTTTTCCAGAAAATAGGATTTTGAAGAAGTAACTTTCTTCAAATATATTATTCTAAAATAGCTATCAAAGATTATCGGATGTTGATTACAAAGATTGGAAACATGCATATTTCAAACAATTAAAAAACACCAGTTGCTACTTGAAATTTTAAAAACATCTTTAAAAGAGCTTTTAGTTGAAAATTTAAAAAAAAATTGTAAAAGTTTGCTTCGAAAATATCTTATTATGCCAGTTTTACATCATAAATAAAAAATTAAAATGCGCCAAAACATAAAATAACGTTTTTGTTTAATAAAGATGCAAAAATAATAATAAAAAATATTGTTACTTTCAAATATCTGTTTTATAAAATAATGCTTCGCGAATCCAAACAAAGCATGGCTTTTGCTAGTAATAATGATAGAAACTTTGCTATTAAATAAGACAAACATCACTTTCCAAATATTTTGGTAGCTAACAGTTTTCTGGCAAAAAGGGTTATGCATCACCAATGTAGATGCATGTTTTTAATGAAAAGGTAATTTTTTTTTTAATTACTTCAATTATATTAACAATTTTTTATTTCATTTATACGTTGAATAGTCTACTTTTTAAAAATAAATTTTAAATGCATCAACTTCAATTGCATAATCAGAATTACTTACCTCAAATATTGTTTCTCCAGTTAATCTGCTCAAAGCAGCAAATTCTAAAATCATAGTTCCAGCACAAGCAGTGCAGGTCTCTCTAATAACACCCAATTTGGGAGACTTTAAACCATGACGAAGATTTATCTGAAAATTGAATAATAATAATTTAAAAAATTCATTTAAACATAATAAAATACTACAGGCTTCATTTCAAATGCACATTTAAGCAAACAAAAGTCATGAAAAGAATATTAAGATAGCAGTTTTCTAATTTTAGACATAAATGGAAGAAAAAAAAAAAAAAAATCAAACTGACATTTAAAAGTAACAGAAGAAATTATTTCTACAGGAATTTCTATACAACTTACCATTAGAGATTATAAAAATTAAATAATCTTTTATAAATAGCAATATGAATTGAGCTATAAAACAGCATAAAAATAATTTCAGGACAAATTAAGTGTGTACTCAAAAAACTATTTTTCCACCATCAAAAGCTTGAAATTTTTTGACACATTTTCAAATTCATTTTTAAGGGTGAGAACATGTAATTTGATTTGAAGAGATGTGTGTTTCCTTTTTTTCAACCAATTAATTAGAACTGGACTTATAAAAAATTCTTCTCTCAGTATGGCCAGTTTTTTCGTTTCCAGCTCTGTCACTTCAGGACATTTGATTCAAAATGTCAACTTTGACAGCATCTTTTTGAAAATATTCTACCTTTATCAAAAAATCGACAAGCACAGCATGTTATGTAATTTCTGAATAAGAAAATCTGTGAATTGGATGTGTTTCAGAACAAAAATGAATTTAAAAATGAATCTAAAAATAAGCAATTTGGATTTGAATACCCATGCTTAGCACTAGAATTAATTCAATTATCCTAAAGCAATGATTCTGAAACTTTTATACCTTGTACCCTCTAAAGAAGTGCAAAAACTTTTAATTGGAGCTTTATAGGTAGTACATTTCTTAATGTGATGGATGTGCTTGCTTACCCTTGCATAGATCTACTCGAATATTTGTGTTAATGAAATGAGGTACATTTGCACATCATCATGAAGTTGTGTCTTTTTTATACTTTGTTTTTATACTAGTCAATATGAAAAACCTTTTCAACTGACTCATTTAGCCATGTCCTCGTGCTGTATGTTAATTCTTGACACATACCCAATTTGAGAAACACTGTTGTACAATTATCTTTCAACTTCTTTTTTTCTTTTTTATTTTTAAATATATCAATTTTTTTCCAGAATTATTTTTATTAAATGAAAGTAAACTAACTTTAGTAATTGTTTCTTATTCTAATAATGCTTGATTTATTTATCTTTTTTTTTTTTTTGTTTACTTTAACTCTTTTATAATGCTTATTAAAGATATGTATTAAAGATAGCACTATAAGGTTAAAATTCCCAACCTAAAATCAAATATAACAAAAGAAAAATTATCAATAAGAAAAATTGGCAACTTTTCATTAACTAGGCACAAACATTGATAACAGCAGATTTTGGTTTGGCAATGGCTGCTAATGCCGTCATCCTTATTTAAGAAATTCAAACATCAAAAGGGAAAAATGTAAATACTCGTACATTAAAAAAAAATATTTACAGACTTTTACTTTGATTTAAAATACAAACTAAACTTTTTTATGAGATGTTATGATATAAATTGAGAAAGTTTGATTTAAATGCTAAAGTAAGGTTTGTAATACACAGTTTCAGAAATGAATATCATACAAAGCATTTATTTTTCTTACTTTAAGAAAATTTAACTTTCTTTTTTTTTTCTCAATTAGTACCTAGGTAATTTTTTTTTTTCTGAAGAAAATATTAATGTTTCACCATTGAAAGCAAGCCTATAATTTTCTATATGATTAAGCATGCAAGTTGAATACAAATTAAAAAAAATAATAATAATCATTGGATTTAAAAAATATTCATCAAGTAATTTTTTTTTTTCAGTGTATCTAATGGCAATTGAAACAACAATTTACAATTTATCACTTGCGACTGGTTAATGAAAAAGAACTAAAACATTACATAACATAATTGTTTACATAACATAACATAATATTTAATTTATATCATAAATTTCCATCTAACAAATGTAAATCTATTTTTCAAGTAAATATATATATATTTAATATCATAATTCAAAACAACCATAGAAGTAAGTTGATGTGAGAGGAGAAAAAAAAATTAGCAAATAATAAAATTCTTAAAAGCAAATGAAATTTCTTTTAATGCTAAGTTTTTTCATATTCATTAACCCTTTCCGGCGCGCTACTCTTTAAAGTTGGAATTTAAAGGAAAAAAAAAATTAGGCCATGTATTTAGGCCTAGAGGAGTACACAGGTATTGTTTTGTAAAGATTGCACTAACCATTTTAATTATACAGCTGTTGCCAAAGTGGTAACTTCCCATAAGTAACGCATTGATAAGCACAATGAGTAGAGCATTGTTGTGAAGCTCATATTACAGTAAAACATTTTACCTATTATTTAAAAACAGTAGAGTTTGATCTCTGTGGTGCTGCCATCTAGAACTCATAAGAAAGATTTAAAGTAGCCATTGGAGTAGTTTTTGAAATATTCACAGAGTTTTTGTGTCTCTAAACAGGGGGAACTTTAGGTGTTGCTAACCCGGCAACACTGTGCGTTAAGGGGTTAATAAAACAAAAGTTTTCTTTTGAAATAAATAGTTGGACTACTTACTCGAGGATGTGGAACACCAGTTGACGTATTAAATGCTGGCAGAAGTCGATATCCAAGATCTAGAGCCATCTGAAGAAGCTCTCCATGATACCAAGACATACGACTGAATTGTTCCTGAAGATATGAACCTAATATATGACCACTCAAAAGGCCTCTATTAAGAAAACACAAAAATGTTTCATGTTATACTGTAATGTAAGTAAGGAAATATATACATACAGTTAAGAAAGCTTACAGGACATATTATAAAATTACCAGCTAATTATAAAAGTAAACCATAAATATTAAGAAACAATTTTAAAAAGCTCACACACTCTTAAAATAAACACACACACACACACACACACAAAATCCACCCAGATTATTTACATTTTCAAATACTGCTTTACATTTATCTAAATCTATATTAAAAATTTAAATTAAAGTTTTAATCATACTTAAATTAAGAGAGAAGAAAGGAAAGGTAAAAATGAAAAGAAAAAGTTTAAAAACAGAAATTTTTGAAATTAAAGATGGTTGAGAAAGAAGCAGGGAAATAAATATTCATCATTTGATTGAAATAATTACTTGTCTATATTAAGCAATATTTTATTTGTGTTTAGGATTGCCAGACTGTAAATTTTCCTCATAAGTAGTATGTTTTTCAGACTTATTGTATCTTGTGTGTTTAAAATCATATTCTCTTAAGGTCAGGTAGTAGGAAGTTCAAGATAGGAAACAGGTGTCACAGATTTCATTTTCTCTTTTGCAAATCATTTTTCCTATAAACTTTTATTTCATTTTATATTATGTTTAGCTCTTCATTACTTGATACAAAAACTTAAGATTATTAATTAATAAAAATAAATAAAATGTATAAACACATTATAACTGATTGTTTTATTAATTAACACTTAAATTAAAAAAATATTTATTTGCAGATTGTTTTCTGAGTTTGAAAGTATCTGTCACAGACATTTTGAGAATTTTCTGCCATTGGGTCATAAGGCAATTTTTTCTTTTTTTTTAACAGATCTGACCTTCAATAATATTGAGAATTTTTTCCATTTATTTTGAAAACTTCACATTTTGGTAATACACACACAATGAATCATTAATTCTTAATGTTTTGTAAACAGAGGTTTTCATTTCAGTATTGTGTGTCTAAAGCAAACAGCTGTGTCTAGTGAAAATAGCATTCACAAATCTAAGACAGTGTTGTTTCAATATGTTATGTTAGCTTTATGATATTAAATGAATTTTAATATTGAGGTAATTAGAGCAATTAACCTCCTGACCACCAAGCAAAAGGGCAAAATTGTATACTTTCAGCATAATTTTCTGAAAAATCTAAAAAAAAGATTACTTTTCCAATATGATATGAGAATTTTTATTACATATAGGAATATAATACTTGAGAGTATTAAGTATAACAAAATGTTTTAAAACTGCACTGCATATTTGTAGAATTACATTAATTTAAGTAATTCTTCTATTGCAGTGAAACCTGCGACTTAGTAAACAGATATATCAGTTCGCAGCAGTCAGGAGGTTAACAGTATTAGTATTGGTTTTTTTTTTTTTTTTTTTAGAATTTTATTACCTTCATGGACATTATGAGTAATGTTTAATAGGAGGACTTTAATTATCTTACTGCTCATATTAACATAAATGAATCTTGCATGTTACATTTGTCAAATAAAAATAAAATCTTGTAGGTTGTATTGATCTCACAAGCACTAAAGTGCAAGTGACTAAGAAACTACAGGATATTTTGAACAAAAAAACACAAAAGAAACATTTCAAAAATATGCATTAAAATATTTAATTGCTATAAAGGACGTTAAATACTAATAAAAACATTAAAAGATCTTAATAATTTTTACATGTTTCGATTGAATTTACTCAATCATCATCAGAAAAAGAAAATACAAATAAACACAAAGATGGAAAATGACAAACTATTACAAATGAATTTTTTTTTTTAATTTTAAATTTTATTTGTAATAGTTTGTCATTTTCCATCTTTGTGTTTATTTGTATTTTCTTTTTCTGATGATGATTGAATAAATTCAATTGAAACATGTAAAAATTATTAAGATCTTTTAATGTTTTTATTAGTATTTAACGTCCTTTATAGCAATTAAATATTTTAATGCATATTTTTGAAATGTTTTTAATGGACGTATATGAAAACTTCTATTTATAACAAAAGAAACAGTTTTAAACAAATCATGGATCTTAATCTCAGCACATGCAGAATGAGAAATTAGTAAAAATGTCATTCTAATGCTATTGCAGTCTTTTTTTTTTTTTTTTTTTTTTTTTTTTTTTGTGAAGGAAAATGCACTTTATTTTGTAAATGACACAACAGAATTTAAATTT
Organism: Maratus speculifer; assembly: GCA_964019185.1. NCBI lineage: Eukaryota > Metazoa > Arthropoda > Arachnida > Araneae > Salticidae > Maratus > Maratus speculifer. The sequence goes on along the minus strand of OZ025289.1, from coordinate 23,007,888 downwards.
ATTTATTTTAACCACTTAACAATGTCAACCATGTTACAAAGTTTTTTTTTTTTTTGGGGGGGGGGGGGGGCTAAACTGGATGCATTTGTGGTTTCTTTAATGCATATGTAAGCATTCAAAAAAATTTCCCAAGCTATATAAATTACACTTCCAAGTTTCAAAAGAACCACAAAATAAAAAGTTCCAATAAGAAATTGAGCAACTGAAATACACTTATCATAATAGAAAAGAAGAATGTTAAGTGGTTAAACAAAACAATACTAAAAACTGCTAAACCAGAGGGGAAAAAAATAAACTTGATCAATATAATACAATACATTCCGTCAAATTTATAACCCTAAAATCATAACAACATCACAGATGCAAATAATGAAACTTTCAGTTCAGATGTAGGGGCAATATTACAGAATTTTTTAATTTTATATTATTCCTTATGTTGTATAATTCTCAATAAAATGAATGATCTTGCATTTTTTCATGAAGGAAATATAAATTTATTTCTGAAATAAATAAATAAATAAATAAAATAAAGATATTGCAGGTATCAATGGTAATCACAAACATTTACAAAATACATTTATGCTTAATAAGCAAGTTTTTTTGTTTATTAAGTCTGACTAAACCTGAAATAAAACTTCCTTACTTCGTTATTTTTATATGAATTAGCAGAATACCTTTAAAAGAGAAAATTTATTGAATAGTTCAAGAAAAATGTATTTATGACATTAATATTATTCACTTGTTTGCTTTATAATATAGATTGTTATAAAATAATTAACACGCTGAAGATATAAATTAGCTGAGGAAGTATTTTATCCCTATAAACTGTAATTACAATCTTTTAAAAGCTTTGATTGGAAACAGAAATGGACCCTTTGCAGAAGGAATTTTAACCTATCAAAATAGCATGCATGTAAATATGTTTGTTATTAACTTAGTTAATCACATTTATAATACAATTTTAAAGACACATCATTATGTATATGTGGATATGTGTATGTGTTTAAAATTAAATCATTATTTTGTATAATTTTATAACTGATAATCAAAGATGCGTTATTTTTTATTATTCATGCGATTATTTGCATATTAAAAGTTTATAAACTGGCCTATTGAGTCCACCATTTCACGAGAGCATGAAATTCTCTCCCCGTTTGAACTGCAAAATTAGCTCTCAAAAAAAGCACTATACATTAATAAATTTTTGAAATTTCAAAATGTATTTTGTATTTAAATTTTATTTTATTTTGAAAAGTATTTTGGGTCCTAAAATGTATGTATTTTGTATCAAAAATGGTTTTTCTGTGTATTTATCCAACTCTGTCCCCAAACTGTGGATTTGAGGGAGGGAGTCTACTGCATATATACAGTATGGAACCATTTATCCAGAAACCAGTTAACCGGAAAACCAGTTATCCGGAATGCTATTTCTAAAAGACTGTTGTTAAAATCTTTGTAGAAAAAAGTGTCATACACTGCCAGTTTGACATGTACATTGCTTGAAAAAATTGTATAGCTTGATAACAGCATCTAATATTTGAAATAGAAGCATACATAGTTATATTATAGATGCTTTCATTTTTAAGCAGAGAAAAAGGAAAAAAAAATTTCCCAAGGAATTCCCACAAATTACCTTCTTTCAAACTCTAACATTTGATCTTACTTGCATCTGATTCTTAATTCAAGTAATCTATTAATTTAAAATTAGTAGTAATATCACAACGATATATTATTCATAAAACTTATCAAATGGATGCTGTTTTAATACCCAACCAGTTATCTGGAATACATCTGCCCCCAACTATTCTGGATAAATGGTTCTGTGCTGTATATATTTAATATTGAATGATATAAGTTAGCAAAAATGAGTTATTCTAATGCAACTGCAGTAAAATTGTTAGTTTTATAAATGGTAAAAAAATATGCATAAATTTTATTATGTATATTTAGCTTATATGAATTAATTTAGTTTTAAAATAGGAAAATATATTTTTGAACAGAAATAATAATTGAAGTAATTAAATGATTAAAAAGAACAACATATCTTTAAATATGCAAAGGAAAGTAAGACGAAAGAAAGAGTACCGTATATACTCGCGTATAAGTCGACCCCCTAACTTATGTTATTAAAAATAAGGAAAAATTCAAAACCCGCGTATAAGTCGACCCCCTTCCCCCCCCCCCCCAAAAAAAAAAATAAATAAATAAAAAAAGTTGTTTGCTCAATTTGGAGAGGGTAAAAACAACTGTATAGCATGTTACTTATTTTAAACTTACTTTTTGCTGAATAAGTCGTTTTAACGTTAACTTTAATCAGTTTTTTAGTAGAGATGCGTCATTTGTTGAGGACGATCCAAAAGGAGTGGCAGTAGAACTAAAAGAACGATTCCAGCCTGTAAAAAAGAATCCGTCTTTTTCAGAATGATTCTGAAAAGGAGCGTATTCGCGGAATCGATCATTTTTGGAACTGTTCCCAACAGGGTCGAATCCTCGGAATCGATCAAAAATGCACCAACTCTTAAAAGGAGCAATTCCTCTGACTTGTTCCGAAATGAAATGATTCTGAAAAGGAACGATTCATCGGATACCTTCCAAAAAAGATCGACTCTTCTGAATTGTTCCAAAATGACATAAATCACATTTTTTTTTTTTTTTTTTTTTTTTTTTTTTTTTTTTTGTTCTTTGCAACAGGGTAAGGTAGATTATTTTTTTGAAAAATAAACTAAAAATGATCTTAAATTCAGAATCATCGAGGTGTGAAGGGTTCCAGATTTTTGATTTTGTACTCTACAAACACAATGGGGTGCTGCAGCACCGATTCGTTAGCAGACTATTTTCTGATATTTTATTTATAGATTTTTTTTTTTAAGGCTTCGCGTATAAGTCGACTCCTCCCCCCCACTCTGAAGTTCTATTTTTGTCTAAAATTTCTCGACTTATACGCGAGTATATACGGTAATTCAACAATCAATATAAAAAATGCCTTATTACACATGTGAAGGTAAAGGCATTCAGAACTGTCCAATCAAATAAATCAGGAACATGATATATTTAAGATAATTATTTTAGACAGTTGAAATAGATAGTGATACTTTACTATATGTTATATAATTAAAAAGTAAATAAAAACATACCCTAACATCCGGATGTTTGTTTCAAATACAGAAACTACAACATCATTATTAAAGGAAACATCGTTGATGACTTTTTTTACAGCTCGTTCAAATTCGTCAAAATCACCTAATACCTAGAAGATGAATATTTAGAGAATTAAATGTTTAGTCCAATGAGACAGATAAAAAGATGAATAAGATGTATTTAAATTTTACTTACTATTAAGGTATCTAAAGAATCTACAAGAGTCAATGAAAAGCTGCAAAGAAAATAAAAAAATATTTTAATAAACAGAAAGACTAATATTTTAACAATCATTTATCTTAACAGCTGATCTACATCATTAAAGATTTTGTTTATGAAATTCCTTTAAATTTCCTTAAATAGTAATGCAATACAATTAGAAAAATTACAGTATAAACAGTATAAGGTGAAAATTATTTCTTGTAGTTAAAACATAATTTACTAATTGCCGATGAAAAACAATCACATTACTCTAAAAATAGTTTACAGAACACAAAATCAGAAGCTTTTAATTCATACAGTTATGTGCAATACATTGTGTGCATTGTTTAGCATTTTATCAGGTGAAATTAGAAAATATAGGATCCTTCAATTGCTAGTTATGTAGCAATAAGATATTCTAATTAACCTGGTCTCATTGGTTCAAGTGTGATTTGTCTGATAAAGCAACTGACCAAACTATCAGAAATAAAGTTAATTGTATTTTTGATTTTGTTCTTGACATTTTATCCGAATAAATAGTTGTCATCCTAAATAGACAGAATCTACAGTATTTACAACATACAAACATAATTCCTCAAAAATCCTAGTGAAATTAAATTTTTAAATAATTATGCTTGTTGTTAGATGATTAACTAGGAATATATATAATGGTGATCACTGAACTAAAACTATATTTGAAAAAATTAGGGATGGGACGAATATTCGGCCACTATTCAGTATTTGGCCTATTCGGCCCTTTTGCCGAATATTCAGGACTTGTTGACCGAATACTTCGGCCGAACACCTGTAGCCGAATATTTAGAGATATCTGGTCGAATATTGGTAAAATCTCGCTGAATAGTGAAAGATATTTTGCCAAATAAATTTAGGATTTAAAGAGTTTCATTTCTTACAATTTTTTTTTCTCTAATTTAAATTGGCTACTTCATTCATGAGGTCATTCTCATTCTTACTTACAAAATATACAGTTATTCGACTGTTAAAAAATACACAGCCTTTCTGTATTTCCTATAAAAGCGAGTGATATTTTAGAAAATGCTGCCCAAGTTGGAGATTTAATTGTATGGGAAATGTCTTCATTAGAGAACGATATATCACAATTCAAGATATAAAAACACTTATATATATATATTTAAAAAAAACTGCCTTATTCTAAAACATTTGAATATTTATTAATGTCTGCAAATTCCATACACACATAAAAAAGGCTCTTATGAAATTTGTCATTTATTTCCGTAAAGTAAGAAATGAAAAAATTCATTCACTAGGTGCATTAACAATGATTCATTTTCAAAATTAGATATCAAATATCACTATTGCAAATACTACAACAGCACATCTGAAAACAGAACTGGTGGCAAATTAGATACGCATTAGATGACACAACTAGCTTATTATGAAGATCGTTTTATAAGTATTTAAACATAAATTCTAAATACTGAACAAAATATTTTTTTTTATTCTATAGTTTTCAATTTTAAATAATTATTTGGATAATTACTGACTTAAATATGTAACATTATTATGTATATATTTTTAATTTACATATTCCTTCATTCATGTTGTTTTCAATTTCTGTTTATCCTTTTAATTGTTGTTGAATAAGTGGAATATTAAAGTTGAATATTGTATGCGCCAATTCAAATGTCAAAGATTTTGTCACCATATGCATTCTACTTTAAGCATAACCTTTTGCTTTAATGTAATTTGTAATTTAAAGCTTGGCAACTGATTTCAGAGCAGGCTCATTCTTACAAATTCGCTTATCATTAGGGACAAAAACTCTAAATGATCAAATTTACTTCATTAAAGGTTATTTCAGAAAATATCTCTTCGTGAGTTCTGAGAGAGAGAGATTAAGAGTATTATTAATTTTGAATGCAAGAAAGGGTAAAAGTATCATTTGATTGTAAAAGTGAAATACATTCTTCATATTTTAATGAAAATATCTTACCATCCTGACTTACTGAAAATCAATTTGATGTACACTAAGATAAAAGAATATAATGCAATTTCATAATTATTTTGTGTTACAATAAATGTTTCAAATTTAAAAATACATTTAAAAGCACATTTAAGAGTAATAATTATTAATGAGCTCCTATTTTTTAAATTATATATAATCAAAATTTATTTTCTTTATTGGAAAAAAAAAGTTTATATTCGGCCGCCGAATATTCGATATTCGGCCAAATCACTATTCGTCCCATCCCTAGAAAAAATATTGGCTAGCTTTTTATACATTTACTTTATATACCAACTATCAAAATTCTCATCTCACAAAATCATTAACAAAAAATATTTTAGAATTTCAAGAATACAATCACTTTTATACATTTTCCTTATTTGATATTACATAAGTAAAGAAAATAAAAATAAAAGCAAACTCACTTCCCAAGAGCATCATCTACATCACCACGATTAGGTTCAACATCTCGGTAACGTCCACGACAACTGAGAGGCATTAATTCATCAGCAGGATATGCATGATTCTTGAATATGAAAAGAAATTTAGACTATTTTAATCAAAACTATTGAATAACTGCACAATGAAATTGTGTAAAGTATGTATTTTAAATATTCAATATTAATGTAAAAAGAAGAAGATGGCTGGGCAACATTGTAAATTTTTTAATACTACTTCATTATCCCGTCGACTAAAAATTATTAGCAAACTACAAGATTAAATGCCAATTATAGTTTATAAGAATGTAACATTCACTTGACATTAAACATGTTACAAGTATTTGTTACGTCATCAAGTGAATTTTATTTGTATTTTTTATTAATGTTTTACTAACTCATTTGTGCTTTCATTATTTAAAGTAAAAATTATTTCAACTTTATAATTTGGCAAAATTGATCGTTGGGGTAACCAAGTAGTACCATATTTTTATGAGCAGTTTATTCTTTTTGCTCAGTAACAGAAAAATACTTTAAAAATAAAGCAAATTTTGAAGGCAATATTAGGTATAAATATACAGGACCAATATAAACTGTGGCTTCTCAAGCCACTCAGGCTTATGATATAATGAGTAATAATTAATGATTTTCAGTAGTTAATTATCAAATATCAGCATTGGCACCAATTTTTGAAAAATATTATATAGGCCCAAACATTTTTCAGGTAAATGGTTTGAAATGATAAACTTTTAAAGTATAAAGTTTGATTAAATTACATTTACATGAGTAAAATAGAAATTTTTATTGATAACTACATTAAATAGGGACTTCCAAGGATGGTAATCCTATGGTATCCTTGATGGTAACCCTATCAAGGATGGTAATCATACAGCGTGACTACCTAATTCTAAAATCGACAAATATCCACAAGAATATTTTAATATAAAATTTTGCTTTTATAATGAAAGTGGAGAAAAGACAGTGTTTATTTTCTAAGAATATGATCAAAAAATTTTTTGTCCAGTCTTTTTCTCAAATGCCTATGGAATTCAAAGACCTAACTTTTACGGATGTCTGCTGTTAGAAATAATGATTTTTTCAATCACAAAAGGATTTCATCAAATGCTAGAAATGGTTGATCAAATTCTAAACTAAAATTTCTGAGAAGGATCGATAATTATTTTTAGTTTGCACATTCTTGTAATCCTAAAAGTTCTGGTTATTTTTAAATACAACTCTTTAAATAAAGTTGATGAAAGGATGAAATTATTATTTAAAGCTTATCATAAGAATGATCAAACAAAACACATATGTAACTTTCTCATTTTCTGTCAAGTGTACGAGTTGGATCAGCAAAATTTTGGGAATATCTTTAAAGACCAGTCCGGTAAAAAAAGAAAAAAAAAAAATCATAGGAAAATTTGAACAACTGGATTGGGCCGGTGGATTAAAGACAATTTTTTTATTTGGCCAGGCCAAGTCACGATAATAAAATAATTTGGCATGATATAAAAATTTAAAAAGGATCAAACTAAACCATAAAATGTAGACAGTTTTCAATAGATGTGAGTGAAGTGAGGATAAATATAAATAAGCTGCAACACGGTGATGATTGATTGACAACAGAAATAAGACATTACATCAGACTTGTATAAAACCAAAAACTTTCTGCGCACGCAATATTGGGTCAAAAACTTTCTGCAAATTAATTTAGTGTTGGGCGTAATTTGTGTTTTTTGCGCAATTTATGAATGTACAGTTGACTCTTGTTAATTCGAAGTCGGATAATTCGAATCTTCGCTTAATTCGAACTAAACATGAAGTCCAGAAATTTTCAATAGCAGAATAACGTTAAAATTTTACATTAATTCGAACTCATTTTCTCTTGACTTCGTTTAATTCGAACTAATGTTATTCCGATTTTTCATTTTTCTTACTTTCTCCTGGACTTCAGATCCTTGAAATAACTTACTTTCTTTCATTTTTGTCAGAATTGTTCAGAAAAATTACACATATGATCCCATGCATTTGATATCCGCTTTTTTAGTACCCCGTCTGTACATCAATGACACCTCCAGCTGATCTTCGCTTGTTATTGTACCAAATCCGTTAATTAGTTTACTGTATATTTATATCTTTTAATTTTATATAAAGTCATACTCTAATGATAACAGCCAAAATATATTTAAAAAATACTATAACATTAATTCCTTTGTAATAGTACCCCTTTAAGCATGTTTTCCTCTCATATTTTCCACAATTCGAACTCTGGATAATTCGAACATTTCTTGTGGTCCTGACGAGTTCTGATTAACGAGAGTCGACTGCAATTTACGTTTTTAAAGCAATTTATGGAAGTAATTCGCAATTTTTATGCGATTCATGGATGTAATTTGCTTATTTGAGCTTTCTGGCGACGAAATTCGTGATTTTTAAGCGATTTATGGTCGTAATTTGCATTTTTTACGCGATTTATGAATGAATTTGTGTTTTTTACACGATTCATGGATGTAATTCACACTTTTTATGGAATTTATGAACGTAATTTGCGTTTTTTATGCGATTTATGAATGTAATTTGTGTTTTTTTACATGATTTATGAACGTAATTCACATTTTTTTACACAATTCATGGACGTAATTTGCATTTTTTGAGCGATTTATGGACATAATTTGCATTTGTTATCCGATTTATGGTAGTAATTAGTTTATTTTTATGCGATTCATGGACGTAATTTGCGATTTATGAGCTTTCTGCCAACAAAACTCACATTTTTGAGTGAGTTATGGACGTAAACCGTGTTTTTTTTATGCGATTTATGTACGTAATTCGCTTATTTTACACGATTTAGAGACGTAATTCGCATTTTTATGCACTTTATGAACGTAATTCACATCTTTTTTATAAGATTAATGGACGTAATTCGTATTTTTTGAGCTATTTATGGGCGTATTTTGTGAATTTTTGAGCAATTCATGCACGAAATTCACGTCTTTTACTCGATTCATGCACGAAATTTGCTTTTTTACGAGACTCATGCACGAAATTTATATTTTTTACGCGATTCATGGATGGAATTTATGTTTTTAGCGCTGCTTTTGGATGATATTCATGCTTTTCGCGTGGTATTTTGTCGAAATATGTATTTTTTACACAATTCTTTGTTGAAATGCATGTTTTTTATGCGATTCTTTGTCAAAATGCATGTTTTTTATGCGATTCTTTGTTGAAATTCGTGATTTTTTTTATGTCTTTTGACAATATTCACATTAACAGTAATAATTCGTTCATAAAATTTAGGGAATATATATATATATTTTTCGGTACTAAAAAAGTTACAAAAATAAAAATTGCTTCTTTCTTAAAATTTTCTGTGCACAGCGTGCGTTGCATTACATCAGGTCTGAATTGGTTTAATTATTTCAGCAAACTTTGTCCGAGCCGAGATCAAGCTTACATTTTCTTTCTACACACTGGACCTAAACGGCTGGCCAGTACTGATGCTATTCTGCATTGTGCATTCTGTGACTAGTGAACATATAGCAATCTATAATGTTAAACTTTCCTATAAATATTTAGTCAATATTCTAAAAATCTCAATTGTATGTTCACATGAGTAAGGTCAGGCCTGTTTTCATTGATTTTAATATAGGTCAAGTTGTGAACCATGAAAGTACAAACAGTCTGGGCTGGACCTGGAAATTCAAGCATGTGCAGATTTCTACAAAGGACATTAACTTTTAAAACATCTTATACTCCATATTAGAGATCTGCATGGGCCAGGTTCGGGCTGATTTGATTAACGGCCTTACTTTTTTCCCCCCTAGAATATCGAGCCGAGCTGGACCAGCTTAACATATTTTTTCCATATGAAGCCGGGATTGATTTCAAGCTTCCTAGTCTTCACAGACCAAAATAATCAATTCCAGTATGAAAATCATTTTCCCAACTTGGTCAAGTCTGTACAAAAAACAGTAAAATTTGGCTTGGTCCAAAAATTTTTGCAAAAAAAGCATATACTTTAAAGTCGTCATTAATCTACAATTAAACATTAGAATTTATTTTTTTTAAAGAATCGTATATTTCTAGGCTTATTAAAAAAACTGTCTATGACAAAATTTTCTTTTAAATTTAAAATGGGAAATTTCTTTTAAACTTTTTTTAAACTGTTCATCCATGCAAAATGAATACAATAATATGTGAGAAAAACATATTAAATATTTACATCTGCTAAAAAAGGGAAGCATATTTAGAGATGTAAATTTTCCGGAAAAATATAAGTGGCAGAAAAAAACTGGTTTTTTACCGGTTTTTTTCGGAAAAAACGGAAAAATTGATTTTTCATGACTATTTCTCCCAAATAAATTATATTTTCTTAGAGAATATTAAATAATAAACATTTTTTCCCATTTATTAGTATTAAATGAAAATTATTTTCACTTTATATTACAAAATAAAAAGAAAGTAGCAAAGCCTGCTTTTAAATTTTAGTTTTTTTTTCCACAGCCTAAGAATTTTTAAAACACTATTGTTTGTTATATCATATCTCTGTTGAAATGTTTTTTCAGTTATATGTTTAACTACCAATTGACCTAATTTAAGAACCTGAGCTAATATGTCTGCAATTTGGAATGAAATAAATTATGCATTCCATTTACATAAGTATAATTTTTAAGTAAATGATACTAGTTTAAAAAAATTGTTGCAGTTTTGTCATTATTATCAATATCAGTATTAAAAAAAATTCCATTGTTTGTTTAAAAATATGTATATTTTTACATTATTACACTTTTTTCTTACAATTGTAATTTTATTTCCTTTAAAAAATATGTTTAGTTTCGGTATAGCTTTCCAATCTCAACTCAAAGTTTTGATTTAGTTTTATAATCTAAATTCAAACAAAACTTAGTTTTTGTTTGGCTTACTCAGGTCTGCAACTAAAAAATAGCATAGGATTTATTGACTGGTAGATTTTTACTCACTGAAACCAAAAAAATATTTTTTTAAAGTTTAATTAAACGTAATTTTTTTCTTTTTATCCTGAAATCTGGTATTCTGTTCTTGAGTAAGAAACCATATTCAATAATGTTTCCATATGGTAATTTCATATTTCTAAGAATGGAACTCAAAAGTTATGAAAACAGAACACTACAAATAGAAAATGCTCGTGAGGAATTAACAAAAGCAGTTACATACAGAGATAAATTTCTAGTTTGCTTCAAAAAACTACAAAAATTCAAAGTTTAATCAAAAGGGAATGTATAATTTGGAACATAGTTACTTGTAATAAAATATGGGGTTTTTTTTCATCGCAGTTGTACTTTTCTAATGCAAACTGCCCATGTTTTTGCGACATTACTGTACATTATTGAGGTAAAATGGAGGTCAATTTTAGATTCAATACTTTGAAAAAACATTCAATTAATCAGCTATAACAAAATCTTGAAAAGTGCAGCATAGTAGTGCCACCTATTGGGCAATTTACACTAAAAACTAAACAATCTTAATATATATCAGGAACTGTCTGAATCTGTAGTTTGATAAAAAATCGTCCTTTAGTCCTTGAGATAGAACTATTGCGATAATCATGAATAGTGCAGCATAGCAGCGTCATCTGTTGAGCGATTTACACCAAAAAGTAATGTGCACAAAGTTATATCAAAGATTAACTTAATCTGAAGTTTTATGAAAATACATACATTAATTCTTGAGATAGTTCTATTGTGGAAATTATTAATAATGCAGCATAGCAGCGCCATCAGTTGGGCGATATAAAATAGACAGTCAGTTGTGCGATATACACTAATAACTAAACATCTCGAGTTTATATCAAGGTGTAACTGAATCTAAAGTTTTGTGAAATTATGTGCATCAATTCTTGAGATTGAATGCCCATAAAATTTTTGTCCCATACAGACTCGCAGTGGGACAGATATTTTCCAAAAACTATCAAATCGTGTTCAGGACCTTCTAAAACGTTTAAATACACCAAAAACTGGAAGTCAAAATTTTCACAAATTCAATACTTACTTCTTGAAAAGATAGAAAAAAAAAAAAATAAATGCATGCTTCAAATTTTATGTTAATTTTTTAATTTTACCATTTCTATTAATCGGCATATTATTGAAATAATTTTGCACATGAATTAATTTTTAAAAAAAGAAGTTGCATTTAATTATACATCTAGATTTTTTTTCATGTAATCCTGTTTTTGTGAAACTGAATTTTTTGTATATATACTTATACAAAATATATTCAGAATTTGTGAATAAGAAATTATTACTATTTTTAGAGTCCTATTTAGACATTTTTAATAAAGTTATTTATGCATATATACAACTTGATAAGATTTAGCTGCTATATGGCATGAGACTTTTTTTTCTTCAATCACTGCATTTGCAAAAGATTCAATTTGTAGATTAAACTTTTTTCTGAAATGTCTATTTTCAAGAGAAATTTTGCGAAGGGTCTTGTGTTTCAAACAAGAAAAAAATGTGAAGGATCTTTTCAAGTCTTCTCAAACAGATTTCTGCTCAGAGATCAGATTACCCACATTAAAGTTTTCATGTGGGACACTCAACATAAAAATAAATAAAATAAAAAGTATGAAATGTAGCTATTACAAAATTTTCACTATATTATTTCATAAATGAAATTTCAATTTTTCCAGTTCGAAAAAATTGAAAAATAAGCCTTCGGAAAAAAACCGAAAAAACCCAGTTTTTTTCCCTATTTTTCCGTTTTTTTTCCAAGCATTCCCATCTCTAAGCATATTTATTTCTTTCCAATGCGATTCCATCTTAGAAGATTTTACTTTTACCATATACCATTTTTTAGATTTTATGTCTCCTTTACATGGAATATGGATTAATAATACTAATGATAACTGAAACATTTACATACAACAAACAAAGGTTCATTAAAAGAATAAATAGTGCAACCTACGGCACTTCTGCATAAATGGTGATTATAAACATGGAAAAAAAGAAAAAAGACTAAGATAAGTTTCTTTGATCAGAACTCTTCCGTAAGAGTAAAGATCAACGTTAAATAGTAATTCATTCGTGCCGGGCTGCATTTGGGCTGAAATTTTAACTTTTTTCCCGGGCCTTGTTTTTAGTTATTATATCGGGCTGCTAAATTTTTCTCCACGTGCTGGGCCAGGCCGAATTTTAACTTTAATAATGGACTGGGCCAATATTTTTTTTGTTTGGGCTGAGCTCGGGCCTGGAAATCTTGGCCTGTGCATTACTGTGCTGTGAATGCTTACTCCATATATCAGAGGGACGACAAATCACATCCACAATGTCTTATTGCAAAATTCTCTTAAACTTTCTTTTAAAAAACTTCTTTTCTGCAGTTCCATTCAGGAAAGAAATACCCAACATCATGACTTTAATTCGTATTTTTAAAGAAATTCCTAAAGACATTGAAATTTAAGCCCTGGATGGCCTGTTATAGATGTCTTCGGCTACTCTATTTTTATGTTTTTTGGCAACTGATTTAATATAAGAAAGCATTTAGGCTTTTGTTCTCTGATTTTTTGTCACTTTATTCTGAATGAGTCGTAATTAAATTACTTTTTGTCAAGACAAAAGGAGACAGGGAACTGTAAAACTTAACACATACCAGGGGTCAGCAAGTAATTTTAAATAGGATCCGAATACTTTTGAAATTTTTTATCAAGGACCAGAAAAAAAAAAATAAGTAGTATAAGTACTTATTACTTTTAAATTGTTGTTATTACATACATAAGCATGCATTCAGAAAATATTAATATGCATATAATAAAATAGAAAAGGATGGAGGTTTCATTGAAAAATTACATTTGTGGGTCATTCCATGGTGACCAACGTAACATTTACAGTAATTAAAGGCAATCATTTTACATAATTAGTTTTAAATTAGTTATAATTAGTGTTAGATTGAAAGTTATTTAACTATTTATAATACTGTAAAAGGTTCATAAATCATAAAAATACCTTTAATATGAAAATTTTAATTAATTCTTACATATTTTAATCAAATTTAATAGATGTGACCAATGTAACTTCTTTTTCAACATTATATTACATTGGTCATGTCAATGAAATTTGATTAAAATGTGTAGAAATGAATAAAAATTTTCATATTACAGATTTTTTTAATGATTTATGAACCTATTGCAATATTATAATAGTAAAATAACTTTTAATACACGTCTTTTAACATAATTATGTGCAAAATTATTGCCTTCATTTACTGTAAATGTTATGTGGGTCACCATGTACTGTTGTGCCAATTTTTTAAAGTTTTGTTCACATGATGAACAGCTAATGTAAAAAGTGTGTTCAAAGTGGGCATCTGTTAATCTTGAATATTTGTTTTTCCAAAAATTCACATTGGAAAATTTTTTTCACATATATATCTGGAGTCAAACATAGTAGTTAGATCAAATTTATGGGAGGGGAGGGGGTGAGTTCTGAATTTCAAAAGGATCTGAAATCTGGAAAATTCCAAAATTTGCAAAGTTCGCAGTCACGAGGATTCCAGAAAACAGATTCTTTACTGTACTTCTATGTTAGCTGGATACTAATCTTGCAAATAGCAGCTTTCACTTTTTGAGTGTGTAAATCTGTAATAAAGATTTGAAAATGAAATAAAACATTTTGGTTTATGACATTATTTCATCTTATTATTATTTATTTATTTAAAATGAAAAGAGTGTTTTCATTGTAACAATTTAAGATATACATTTTAGTATTTAAAATGAACGATATATTTTTTATATGAAGAGAGTGAATGATTTATATTTTAACTGAAATGGATAAAATAAAAATAATGACAAATGCAAAAAATAGGTACTTGTTCATTTATCATCTGTGCCGAGCTAATTCAAAAGTATCCTTTTTCTATCAGGTCTTGCTCACGAGCACTTTTAGGGTACAACATGCATGACTGCCAGCTTTTACACCTTTTTGTTACCACTTTTTTAATTAGAAATCTTCAACTTATACAATTGCAGTATTTCTATGATTAAATTTGGCAAAGTTTTCTATTAAAAATTAACAAAATTGTTAACAAAAAAGCATGTAGAGCCTTGAAACACCAGTTAATAAACCACTGTACATATGACATAGAAATATGAGAAAAAAACTTACCATATATGATAAATATGCATGATAAAACATTTCTCTAGCTTGCTCCCTGAAACAAAATAGAATTGAATAACAATTACAAAAAAAAAAAAAAAAAAAAAAACATTTAAATAAGTAATTAATCTAAATTTTAAAAATTCTTAAAAACATGTAAATACATACAAAGTAGGAAATAGAGTCCTGCACAGATCAGGTTGTACCTGACCCCAGGGGTGCAGAAAATGTTTCTAATCTCAACATTTCCCCCAATCCATATGAAAATTTCCCCAAAATTTTATGGTATATGTTATAGATAATTGCTGTACTACCATATGTATCAAAAATCCATTTTTCCATTATTTCTCAACTTATGTGCAAGTATGTAAGGCAAAAGTGAATGAAAAAAAAAAAAAAAAATTCTGAAATTCACACCAAATTTTCTAAAAGTTACAGCAAGGAAGTTGGGGGGGGGGGGGGAGGGGGGGGATCCAATCCCAGCATTGCTCTTTTTTTTTGGCAGCCCTTTGACTAAATTTGCTATTTTTAGCAATCGTTTGACGAAATTTGTAGTTATTTCGTGATCTTTTAACAAAATTTGCGATGGTTTTGTAGTCCTTGGACGGAATTTACGTTTATTTTGTGGCGATATTTTAATGAAATTTGCAGAGTTTGTTGCCCGCTTTGACGAAACATGTGGTCGTTTAGAGATTTTTTTGACGAAATTTGTGGTTGTTTTGCGATCTTTTGACAAAATTTGCAGTTTTTTCATCATTTTTAGGTGAAATTTGCGTTCTTTAGGAATCTTATAATGAAATTTACTGTTGTTTTGCGTTCTTTTGACTAAATCTGCAGTTTTTTTGCATCTTTTGAAGAAACTTGCAGTTCTTTAGACAAAATTTGCAGTTATTTTGCGATCTTGTGATGAAATTTGTGTTGTTTCTGTAATTCTTGGACAACATTCACGGTAGTTTTATATCAGAATTTTCAAAAAAAAAAAAAAAAAAAAAAAAAAAAATTCCGGAAAATTTACAACAGAATTACTCATGACATACGATGTACACATCAATTTTGTGAAGGCCGCCATACGGATCTTTTTGTACATAGTGAATTTTCTATCTCAGGGAATTACAGAATTCGTTGTTAAAATCGAAATCAATTGTATATGTTTCTGCAAAATTTCCCCTGATCCTAGATCCCTGGAACGAACATATTCTGCATCCTTGCCTGACCCAACCCTCAAATTCCATTTTAAATCAACCTGCAATCTGGCAAAAAAATTTCCTTGACCTGCAACCCATTATAAAATAATTTTCTGCTATTCAACCCGAATTCAAGGTGTTTTAACCTCAATCTGCAATATTTTAAACCCATAGCCAAACCCAAGCTCAAAATGAAATGAAAGTAAATCATGTTTTAATGCTATATTTTGAAAAATAATCTATAATTGTATCTCTAATACCATTTTATGTTTTACATAGAAGAATCAACATATCTATATTTGTCAATATTTAAATATACTAAAACCTTTGAATAGAGGACACTTCAGGATCATTAAATAGAGTCAAACATAGAGTCAGGTTGTCCCAAATTATGTTTTTTTGTCTTGGAATGAATCTAATTTTCTTTCTGCAGGTCAGGTTTATACTAGAAAAATTCTTGCAGATCATGTATAGGTTTTTTGCCACTCAGGCTGTAAGGATTTTCACAAAAAGTTTAAGCTCAACTATGCTTCAGATGAAAATAAATATGCATTTGAAAATGCGTGATCAATTTAATGCATGAGAAAATGTGCAAAAGAAGATGATCATAGATTATTCTTTCTTTAAGAACCATTTCTTCTTTTGGAATATGAAAAATAGTATCAACATTTTGTTTTTAAATTGTACAAAAATACATGCATTGTATTTTTGATACTTTATACACATATACTATATACTATATGTGTGTAGATTGAGAGGTATTCACTATAGGTGTAAATTAACGGTCGCCACTCGCCACGTGGCGATTAAAGTTGTAAAAGTGGCGATTAAAAATCGGCCATCGATCGCCACCCTAGTCGCCACTCGTCGATTAAAAAATCTTATTTGCTTTGTGAAACACAACTTTTTTCATGGATATATGCATGCCTACTTTGTTTGCATATAATTAGTGAATTGGTTAATTCTTTAAATTAAAAATCGGCCATCGATCGCCAACAAAGTCGCCACTCGGCGGTTAAAAAATCTTATTAATTTGCTTTGCGAAATACAGATTTTTTCATGGATATATCCATCTCTACTTTGTTTGCACCTAATAGTGAATTGGTTAATTTTTTAAATTAAAAATCGGCCATCGATCGCCAGCCTTATCGCCACTCGGCGATTAAAAAAATCTTATTAATTTGCTTTGTGAAATACAGCTTTTTTCATGAATATATACATCTCTACTTTGTTTGCATCTCATTAGTGAATTGGTTAATTCCAGGGGTGATTCTCGTCCGAAATTTCCGAAAATTTAAGGCATCCTCTTCCGAAAATTTGAAAATGGGTTATCAGTTCCACATAGTTGCGAACTTGTACGGTTTTGCGCGTGGAAAAAACAATTGCGTAGAAATGCAAATTTCGTGATAGGATCGCCGAAATAGCATACATTTCGTCAATATTTCATGGAAAAACGACGATTTCGTCAATGTTTTTGCAAACGAACTTTGTCATAAGATCGATGAAAAACGCGAATTTCCTGTGCGGATCGCAGCAAAAACGGCAATTTCACCAAATATCGCAGATAAAACGCTGATTTCTTCTGAAGGCGGCGGGAAAACGACGATTTCGTCTAAAGATTGCGAATATAACGCCGATTTCGTTAAAAGATCGCGGGAAAAAACACCATTTTCGATAAAAGATCGCTTAAAAATATTTTGTCAAAAGAATATTTGAAAAAATACGCCGATTTCATCAAAAGATCACAAAAAAAATCGCGTAAAAAAGCAAATTTTGTCTAAAGATCGTCGAAAAAACGCCGATTTCACTTTAAAAAACATGGTAAAATGCCGATTTCGCTAAAAGATCGCAGAAAAAACGCCGATTTCGTCAAAAGATCGCGGGAATAAAACGTCGTTTTCGAGAAAAAATCGCGTAAAAAAGCAAATTTTGTCTAAAGATCATCGAAAAACGTCGATTTCACTTAAAAAAAAAAAAAAAAACAAAAAAACATGAGAAAATGCCGATTCCGTCAAAAGATCGCGGAAAAACCGCCAATTTCGGCAAAAGACTGCAATAAATCGCCGATTTGGCAAAGATAGCAATAAATCGCCGATTTTGCTAAAATATTGCTGATTTCGTCTGAAGATAGCGGGAAAACGCCGATTTTGTCCGAAGATCGCTGGGAGGGGGGGGGGAAACTCCCCCCCCTTCCGGCGATTTCCGAAAAAAAATTTTCATCCAGAATCACCCCTGGTTAATTCTTTCTTTCTATTGGATGCAAGCATATTTAGCAACTTGGTTGTATTTTCTATATTTTGGCTTTTTACCATGAACTCTTTATTTGGATTATGTTTACAAGAAATAGTTTTTTTCCTACAAAATATAGTCATCAGTTTTAATTCCACATGCATTTCAAATAAATTATACCATTTTTACCTCTGGAGCAAGGAGATTTTAAGGACATTGCTGTATTTTAAATCTTTCACTTTTGCCATATGTTCACTAATTGTACCAGTAATAGTTGGCTGGTAGAATTTTTTTTAAATTTATGATTAAAGTTTATGTAGGTGTCAAGAAAGATTGAATTATAGCTAATTACTTTAAAAATATAGGACAAAATTAGCACTCGCTCCTTAGGCGAGTAATACTGCAAATTTAGCATCTGACTTTACTGCTACCAAGCATAATTCCTCCACCTCACCAACACATTGACACTCTCTGATTTTGCCTTAATAAGGCATCCGGAGTTTTGAAATCTCAGCCAAAGCAAATGATATTAATATTTATCTGTATACTCTCCAAACTTAATAATTACCACCAATTTTAAGTAAAAATAAAATATCCAAGACAGATGTGAAATTATTTTTAAATTTAAAAATACAATTTCCTTGTTTGTTTTATACAATGCATTAATATATATTTAAATATAGTTTATCACTTACAGTTTTATCTGCAGTATTAATCACCAATTCATTTTTTTTTTCCCTTCAGTGGAATGACAGTTTTATTTTTAACCAAATATGTGTCACTACCCGCTAAATAAATATAAAAAAAGTCATTTTGACCTATTTTTAAAAGTGGCTACTAACTTTTAAAAAGTGGCCACTAATGAAACTGGGTCTACCGGCCACTGGCGACTAATCAAATTTCCCAGTTTTCACCTATAGTATTCACTATTAAGAGATAAGTGCTCACATATATAAATTTAAGAAAGTGAAAAAGTGTTTTTGAAATAGAGGTGTTCGCCTTTCAGGAGAAAAGCCATTATGGAAGTTTTGTTTCCACGAAATCTGCACACTTAGGAACCGAGAGTTTGTCAGATTATAGATCCTCCTTTCACTTACAACGCATTTAATAAGGTTCGACTATAGATTAGAAAGAACTGCACACAAATTAAAATGATTAAAAAACATAATGCAAGACTGGTTGATTTTATTTAATAACTAAGATTACAGAAATTTGAAATTATAGACAATAAAAATTTTGAAACATTTAAACGACAAAGTGATAGTTTTGGCTTGTCAATAACTTTTTCCTGCAGTCTATGAACATTCATTACTTCCTGCACACAGACAAAATTTTGTTACTCAAGGAAATTTAAATACTTATACCCATTTATATTTAAATATTTATTCATTGGAAAGTTGATTACTGGAAAAATATATGTACCAAATTAAACTACATAAGATTAACTGCTAATGACAATCTTCATTGTTTACATTCTAAAATTTGTGCTAATAATAGACACTGGTGGATTATACATTGGCTGATTTCAGAGTTACTGCATTTCTTTATGGAATCTTACTGTACATAGATTTTTAACCTGAAAAATATTTGAACATTCTTATGAAAAATTGGGTCAGCCCAAACACTGCACTGCGAGATTAAAAAATCAACCCGAACCTAAAACAGTGAAAGCTAAATGACCTGCAGAAAAAAAGGTAGATAAGTCAACACGACATGCAATGAAAAAGTATAGTGCCAACCTGACCCGATACAGGATTCTAGTAGAAAAGCTTCAGTATCAAATTTTGCAAAAAGATTATTTTCAATACTCATAAGATAGAATAACATTATTTGAAAAATCGCACAAATTATAAAATGTATTAAATCTACAGCACAATCAGAAGACATGAAAAACTTTGTAAATCAAAAACAATTTGCTGTGCATATATACTGAAAATTTTTGGCACTTTGGCATTTATGGATGTTTTTTAATAGATAAAGTCAAAAGAAAACACCTAAAATTCAACTCAATTGATGTTGAAAAGGATTCACAGGCTATTAAAAAATATGCTTGTAACTAGATTTCTGATTTTTAACAGTGTCCTTGACAATTATAGTTATTGTGTTCAAGTTAAATTAATATAATAGAGAATCAATAAAGTAGGATTTTAAGATAAGTCATTATTATTAGCCTTTTACAATTGAAAATTTAATGATCACAGAATTATTAACGCTGGCAGAAATGAAAAAATTAAACGTTAGGTGTTGCAATTAGACATTTGTATTTTGAGTGGAAGGAAGATTTTATGCAGTATGGATGAATAGTTCTACTAACGAAACTTTTATCAATGAGAACTATGCATACATCACTTATAGAAAAATATAAACGAGTTAGGCATGAAAACTTGATCTAAATAAAAACTGAATAAGAAGTTATACAGATTTATGCGTAATAGCTAATAACACCAAATAGCTTTAAAGGCAAAACAAACTAATCAAAACAACATTATAAGCATACTTTATGCTGATAATAACAACAGTAAAATGAAGTTAAAATCAGTTGGTAGTTAACATTAAGTAGGTACATAAACATTATTTAGGTATTAAGCAAAGATCATTTATAATTTTACTTTAAATCAAAAATTTAATAAACTCACTTTAACCCATTTTTTTCTTCTAAACTCATACACTGAGCCACGTCACTTAAATTTAGAGAAATCAGACACATTAAGCACCACGATGTAAGATATTTACGAAAACTCATCGTAAAGACAAGACTTCGGACGTTTTCATAGGGACTAAAACGGAAAACTTTAATAAAATGGTAAACTGAAAACAGATAAGCTGCATTAATAACTATGAAATATAGGACGATTTAGCGACTGGGCTTTCGAAAACGTATATTTATTTAATCGTTTCCATTACCAGCCGCCATATCGTCCGCTACAAAAATGAAGTTTCAGTTCTGTTATTTCCTGAAAATTTACGACCTTCGTTTTGAATTTTCTCACTAGATGGCAGAAATTTACCTTCGAAATGCCCTTGCAAATTTTTTGACTAACAATTTGTGATGTGATTGCGAAAGTATATAAAATTTAAATACTTCGTACAAAATTTTGTGAAAAATAATAAGTCTAAAGTACATGTAATTAGCGATAAATTATAGTTTCACTTTTACAACCTATTCTAATCATTAAAAAAAAATTAAACTGTAACTGTTTTTTGGCTCCTACCTCCCCCGTCTGATTTGTAAACTTCACCAGTCACCTGATAATTGTATACAATAATTTTTTGGTAAGGTTTAATTAAAATATTTATACAAAATGAGCGGTAAAGACACCATACCTGTGTTTCCTTCTCGAATGTAAGTTCGTTCTTAAAATATTATTGCTATATTAAACGAGTAATTTACTGTAATCGTATTCTAATACATTTTTTTTAAGAAACATTTGTTACCCGATGACTAAAATTTAAATGTGTAAAATATCCTTTTGAAGTATCTGATCTTAAAAGTGAAGATTGAATTTTATTTCAAAACGTTCCTAATTTTATTCTTATAGTTCATCTTCATCGTATAAAATTAATAATGTCTGCAAAGCACCTTTTCATTTTTATCTACGTATAAAGGGACTCAAAATATTTGAATCGTTAAAAACTGAGACAATAAAAATAAAATGGGCCTTTAAATATTTTTAAATTGTGTAACGTTTTACATTATTTTCAAGGAAAGAGTTTGGAAAGGCGTGGTTTAAAACGATTTTTTCCTTAATGGAATAATATCATATTTTTGCACTTTTCTAATTTAAATGTTTGAAATTTTTGAATTAACAACTTCTAATTTTAATTAAACACTTATTTTGGTGATGTGTGTACATCATTACATATACAGCAGAACCTTGATTATCCCAAGTGGCCGATCATTTTTTGGAAAATCGAGAATGCTTTAAGATTAAAGAGAAACATATATCCACTATTTCTTATTATGATAACAAGCGTTTAAAAAAAATAAAGTAATAGAAACAAGAATAACTTATCTGATTTTTTATTTAGAAACTAAGCATCTTTTACATATTTCCCAAGAGTTTGAAGCAATGTTTTGTTTGATGCAATTTTGATTGTCTTTGCTTTGCAGTTCTATCATAGTACAGTCGACTCTCGTTAATTCGAACTCGTCGGGACCCCAAGAAATGTTCGAATTATCCAAAGTTCGAATTATGGAAAACATTACAAAGTATGGTACTATTACAAAGGAATTTATGTTATAGTGCTTTTTTAACTTATTTCGTCTGTTATCATTAGAATATGATTTAATATTAATTGTATAAATACATAAACTAATTAAAAGATTAGAAACAAGCATGCTGGAAGAAAAATTTAAAGTGTCACTGATGGACAGACGGGGCTCTAGTAAAGTGGATATAAAATGCATTGTATTATATACATATACTCATTCGGAACAATTTTCACAAAAATCAAAGAAAGAAAATTATTCAAATGATCTGAAATTCGTGAGAATGAAAAGAAAATGAAAAATCAGAATTCTCGTTAGTTCGAATTAAAGGAAGTCAAGAGAAAATGAGTTCGAATTAATGAAAATTTTTAACGTTATTCTGCCATTGAAAATTTCTGGACTTCATGTTTAGTTCGAATTAAGCGAAGATTCGAATTATCCGATTTCGAATTAACGAGAGTTGACTGTATTTTTTAATATTGATTAGTATCACAGTCTTTCTGCTGCTCAAGTCATGCCAAACACTTTTTCAAAACATTCAAAGAGGCTGTGTAAATATAAGGTTATCAACTTTTTGGTAATTTTAGACCCCCGTGCCCTCCTTTTGATATCATATGTTATCATCATTCAAATCCCTCCCTTCCCCACCCCCCAGTAATGATATCATTATCAAAGTGTTTTTTTAATTTAGTTTTTTTGCTTGGAGTAATATACAAAACTGGTTGTTTATTTTTTCTTACTTTATCAATTTAAAGGAAGAGAAATTAATAAAATATCGCTTTTTTTCAAATAACACTTAAAAGAAATACAGTAGACTTCTTCAAATCCGCACAGCTTGGGACCAGAGGTTGTGCAGATTTTAGAATTTTGCAGATTTCTGGTCATTGCTTTGTTTACATTTTTTAAACAGTAATTTGAGTGCAATTCGAACTATAGTGCAATCAGAACTATAATGAATGCTTACAATATTATAAAATATTAAAATATGTAATAAACTAAAGTAATAAAAATTTAGATAATTTTTAACATGATTAAAGTACTAATAGCAAAGGTCAAGTTAATAATCAATAGTGTTTGATTATAAAGATTCATTATAAAGATTAAATATATTTTTCCAAAATTATTCACCAAAACTAGCCTCATAAAGGTACATTACTAATTCACATCAAAATCATAAAATAAGGATTTTTTTTTTCTTCAAGTTTAGCCAGGGTTAATAACCAAAAAATCTTAAATGAATGTATAAATATATTTGGTAAGAAGATTGTGATTACCAGTGATATCAGCAATATCTTGAAATTTTCCCCAAAAAATTTATTCTTCCTTAATGAAAAAAACATGAATAGAGTATTGTTAAGAAAATTACAAATTAAAAAATATATGGAATTGATAAAAAACTAAAATTTTCTCCTAATATCCAAACTGAAGGTTTCATTGTTTACATCCATAAAATATGTGCAGATTTTAGAGAGTTGCGCTTTTGAGGGAGTCTACTGGAATTATTATTTAAGAGTATTTTATAATAGTTTTTGTTACATAATGCATTCAACAGTAATAAGGTCTTGTTTTACAAGGTGGCCATAATTAAACTGACGGTACTCGGAGTGTTCTGTATCTATCGCACAATCTAATTGCGAAAATGGTGCCAAATTTTGTAGGAAGATTAAACAAGATGATGGAATGTGTGGCACTGTGTATTCAAAAAAGAAGAATCAATACTGAAATAAAATAGGTTCCATGTGCCCATCGTTTTTGCAGATTACATATTGCATTCTGTGCACAGCATTTACAACAGCAGAGAATAACATGTCTGCAGGAATCACCTGTACAGTTCGCAATATGTTATCCTTCAACATAGGATCATCAACATCATCTTGGACATTCTGTGATGGACCTTGGACTTCAGGTAACCCCATAGCCAAAAGTCACAGGGTATAAGATCAGGGGACCGAGGTGGCTATGCAGAGTTGGAGCTTGGGTTAAATTGCTAAATTCATTAAATAAAGGGTAATTTTATTTTAGTATTGATTCTTCATTTTTTAAAACTCTCTTTTTCGAATACACGGCACCACATATTCCCCCAACAATGACTTTTGGAATTTTTTTTTTTTTTTTTTCACAGAATCCTTCATTTTCCATTTTTTAAAATCTTCCTACAAAATTTGGTGCCATTCTCGCAATTAGATTGTGCTACAGAATTTTTTAATTATCTGAAAAAGTTTGCAAGTTACTGATTTTTAAAATCAGTAAGTCCTTTTCAGGACACCTGGTATGTATGTATGTAATATATATATATATATATATGAATACCATGTATAATACACATATGAAATCTTTGACAATTAGCTACTAGCATCCAACCAACATGAAAATGACTTCTTTCAGATCATGTAACTAAAATTCTTAAATAGGTATAAAGTAATTTCTCTGTTAATGTCTATTTTTCTTATTATCTGAGAGAGTCTATGTTTTTCTGATAACATGTAATTATTTTTTAACTTTTATGTATAGGGCTATGACAGTCATGAAAGGACGCTTAAAAGCTGCACAAAAAGGGCATGGTCTTCTTAAAAGGAAAGCTGATGCATTACAACTGAGGTTTCGTCAAATTTTGAAAAAAATTGTTGAGGTAAATATATTGTTTTGAGTATTCTTAAAACTTTAAAATCAATAAAAATTGTACATTCAACATTAGATTTTATGTATGTAAAACTAAATTTCATTCTGTGTACTTTTAATAGAAATACTTTTGTTGCATATTTTCATGAATATTGCTTTTTAATTAGGAGAATCAGTATGTCATTTGAATCATTCAGTAATTTTTTTTATGAAGGAATTTAAATTAGCTCCACAAATGGCATTGCTATACTGCATTTGTTACAATTTCTGTAACAGCTCTATCTGAAGAACTAATGCACGAACTTCCATCAAACTTCAGATTCAGTTAATCCTTGACATGAATTGGTTTCGTTTATAAATCATCTTACATGTAAAGCTGCTATGCTAAATTTTGTAAGGTTTACATGATTTTAGCGGTAGTCATACCCCAAGAATTAATGCATGCAATTTCATATCTTTAAAATCCTTATGATTGTCACTTAATTTTGGTACTGTGAAACTGTGATAGCAAATTTTGAAACATTAACTTGTATGAAATAGAAGAAAGTTTTGGGATTGCTACATTTGACTAGTTTCTATTATGATGATTAATCCAAACATGTGCTATTTCATGCTTTTTGTGTAGCTCATCAAATTTTTATCTTCCAATACATAGTTTTGTATATGTGCATAGCTGCCAAATTTTATGCATTTTTCCTATCGCAAAAATTTTATAGTAAATATTGCCTTATTTAATTGTTGAAGTCTTATGATTAAACAAATGGAAAATCTCTCTACAATTTTTGTGGTAGCAAAAATGCATAAAAGTTGGCAGCTATGATGTGTGATATTTTCTGAAAAGTAGCAATTTTATGTCCTGGGGATCTTGAAGACATTTATCAAATTTTAAAAAATAAAAAGTCATTTAAACTACCAGTGCTAATCAGTTATGCATATAAACTATAATTATTTGTTTATTGAAATTGAAATATAATATTTTTAGTAATGTTTTTTTAATGTAAATATCATTTACTCGCTATGTCACCATTCACACAAGTAGAAGAAGAAAATGCTTTCTCTACTATTACAGTATATATATATAATTAATATTTTTTTTGTAACAATAAATTTATAAAAATAATAATGTTTATAATTATTTTTAAAATCTATTAAATATACTTAAATATTTAGTCATTTAATTATATTTATATTTCATGAAATAAAAGAATTAGGTCACTGGTTAATAATGTCCCTAATATTTGTTGTTATTCCCTTACACAATTATAAATTTGTCCCAATTTACTTAGTAGATGGCAGCACATATATTATATTGGTCTAGAACAATTTGTACAAGAGTAAAGTGAACCAATCATCTTTTCTTTTTTGCTCAATAACATTTCTGAATATTTTGCACTTGGTTTTAAAGTGCTAGATCAAAGTAAATATTTTTGTTACCCATCATTCCCTTATCCAGAGTCAAATAATATAAATGAACACCATTTGCAGAAAATTTTCAAAGTTTATAAACAGTTTTGATGGTTTTTTTATATACATAAATTTCTTTTTAAAAAAGAAGAAAAACATTATCAAGACCCCAGACGAGACTTGGTGCAACATACATTGCAGACTCTTGAGAATGTTTGCAGAATATTTTTCAACTGAAGAAAAAATATAGTTTGCTAGAAATTATTTCCACTGTACCAGGGTACAGTATTTTTTGGAAGAAGTGCTGCAGTGCCTATGAGTTTAAAACTTAAAAATATTGTAAGTGCAGTGCTTATACCGGAACGATGGGAATTTTTTAAATCTTCTGCTTGAATTAGTAGCAGAAACAGTGCAGCATCTGAGGGGGCATTGCAGATTATTTTAAGCTTTACAGATTAAAAATAAGTTTTGTACTAAAAGGTAAATGTTAAATCTTGATATCTTTTAAATAAAGTTTATTTGGTTAGAAATGTTGTGTGTTGTAGGTGAATGTTTATGTATTTGTTTAGCATTTTTCTGCAACAACTGATTTTACCATAAGATCACGAAAAAATGGCAAATTTCATTAAAAGGTCGTGAAAAAATGGCAGATTTCGCCATAAAAGCGCAAAAAAAACGACAAATTTCGCCAGAAGATCGCAAAAAATCAGCAAATTTCATCAGATGCACAAAAGAAGAAAAAAAAATATTGCCAAAAGTGAATTTTTCTGTTCCATTTTTTTTTTTTTTTTTTTTTTGTAAATGATAAATAGTTTACACATACACATACATATATGTTGCCATAATTAATTAGCACTACAATAGCATAAAGAATATATTTATATAATATGATGCATCTTGCAGGCTATTTTTGAAAATATTATAAGTGTTGCAGACATTTGGAGATAATTCTGCCACTGGGTAGGAAGTGCAGCATTTTTTTGCAGAAAATTTCAAGGAAATTATTTGAGTTCGCAGATAGTTTTATATTCTATCTAAATATGCCCTTATCTACTATAAATTTAATAAAAACAGTGAAATGTCTTTTTATGCTGTTCTATTATTAAAAATGTGTTTCAGAAGATATTTAGTAACTGAAAATATACCTAAGACTAATCATTTTTGTATAATATGATTTTTAGAAGTACTTTGTCTTTCCTCATGATCTTAATACATGAGGGAATTATTAGATTTGATAAAAAAAGTTGTTCTAAATGTGAATTTTAATATGTTCCTACTTTTAAATGTACAGTGAACAAAATGCAATAAAATAACATTTTATTGAATCAAAACCCTGGAAAAAAAATACATTTTTTAATGGGTTTAATTAGTAAAAAATTGTACTTATTTCAATTTGAGAATGTATTTTTCAAGACAAAAATTCCTAAGTAATATATTGTTCAGGGGAATTAAAGATTATAAAAATGTGGAGTTCTTATTTGAAACAATTTCTCTGTGAGGCCATTTATTTGAAGAAAAATAGTTCTTTAAATTGGTTCTATGCAGGGATGTAGTGGAAGGTATACACAGGTAGACACCGTATACCTTCTGGATTTTTTAAAATTAATACCATATACCCTTTGTTTCTCAAGAAAGCTATAGCATATACACTGTAGGGTATATTCTCTGCCTTGAGTGTGTACCCTCTGCTTAGAATGTATACTCTCTGATTTTTTTATGACTATACCTCTGGTTCTATGCCTATAAATGCATGTGTAAATTAATTTCTGATAATGATATAGATCATTTTTTAAAATATTTTGAAGATTATATTTATAGGATTAGATGACTAACTTTTAAATATCTTATGTGTAAAGATGCAATTAAATTTTTCTAGTTAATCTCATGCTTTATCTTTTCTAAAGCTAAAATGGCTTATATTTAGCTTTGATTTATATTTTAAGTATTAAAAGCTTTCTTTGTTTTATAGACAAAATCGTTGATGGGTGATGTTATGAAAGAAGCTGCCTTTTCTTTGGCTGAAGCAAAATTTACAACTGGTGATTTCAACCATATCGTTCTTCAGAATGTGACCAAAGCACAAATCAAAGTTAGAAGCAAAAAAGATAATGTTGCAGGTATATTTAATTTGATTACATAAAGTCAAAATTAAATTACTATATTACTAATTATCTATCTGAAAAATTTTATTATGCATTCTAAAAATTTATGTTCAAATAAAAAATTTATCGTAGGGTTGCAAATTCACTATTTAATTACTAAGGTTTTTTTTTTTTCTTCCTTTCAAAAGGAATATTCTGAAAAAAGATGTTTAATGCATTGGATTTTCCTGTTTTTTTTTCTAATATTTATCAAGCTTTATAAATTTTAAGTATAAATTCCTTTGTATACATGTATACTAAAATGTTAATATTTATGTAATAAATTGTTGCTGATTTATATATTTAACAAAAATGTTAATATTAATCTGTTATTTATTTAAATTACACATTTATGTATGGCATGATTTCATGATTATTTTTATGTATTCTTTGTGGTCTTTTCCATTGTTGTAGTTTGTAATTCTTTTCTTTCATGTTTAATAGTTCGATCATGTCGATATAAAAAATTATTTGCAAGGAAATTATAAACAAAAAACTGTGGAAGACGATTTGTAATTTTATTGACTTTTGGTGATTTTCATTACATAAAGCTATCTATTGCAACCATCCAAATGAAAGCAATTTTGATATATTTTCATTGATCATAACTCCCTCCCCCCAGATTCCAAAACCATACCCTGCTCAAATATTCATTTATATATGTATATACAAATCCAAAAAGTTTTCTCCCCTAAATGTTTGAATTTGATACAAAAATACCTATTTTTCTTCCTATCTTTAAAAAATGGCTGAAATGTATCGGTTAGTTCTTGGGTGCTGGTACATTTTAAAACAAGTCAATAGATAGAAAAAAAAAAAAAAAAAAAAGATTTGCCTTTCAACAAGTTTAATTTATTAATTTCATCAAACATGGTTGCTCAGAAATTTTCTTTCATTATTTTTACTTTCATACATTTAAACAAGTTGGAAATTGCACGTGAAGAGTAGCAAATGAGGTGCGTTCGTACGATAACGAAGTTTTAAAGATATTATTCTCATATATCAATCTCATAAAATTGTAAATAGTAAATTACAATTAAAATGCTCACCAAACAATGTTCTCCCTATATCATTACGTAATGGAATACTTTTGTGTGGCCTTGTAAATCAATAACAAATGTTCTTTGCACCACAAATTATGTAAAATGTATATTATCATATGTACTTTGTAGTTGTATATAAATTTTATTAAGTTCGAATGAGTATAACACCATTAAAATGCATTTGAAACATTTTTCCCAATTGACTGTAATGTAACAAAATACTTTTGGTTGTCCCTGTAAATAATCTATGCATCCGATTTTCATAAAATTTGAATTAACTCGACAAAATTATGTAATAATTATGTATTTTAAATTTCAAACGTATAAAATACATTTGAAACTTTCCCCCCCATTGACCATAATGTAATTGAATACTTTTGATTGCCCCTGTAATTGATCTATGCACCCGATTATCAAAAAATTTGAAATGACTCGACAAAATTATGTAATAATTATGTATTTTAAATTTCAAATGATTAAAATGTATTTGAAACTTTTTTCCCCATTGACCGTAATGTAATGGAATAGTTTTGATTGCCCCTGTAATTGATCTATGCATCCGATTTTCATAAAATTTGAAATGACTCGACAAAATTATGTAATAATTATGTATTTTAAATTTCAAAAGATTCGGTTGGGTAGTTTTTGCGTTGTTATATGCGGACAGACGGACGGACTGAACGACCACTATAGGTGCTACGTATTTACTTACGAACGCACCTAAAAAGGCTCCATACGGAGGCAACATAAGCAATGTAGCACATGTCTTAGAAGAAGGAACCTATTTCTTTTACATGCATTGATGCAGCATGTTTAGGACTGCAAAGTCATGTCCCCAGCATCAAATTCTCTCTAAGTTTGGTGATACTTATCAAAATATCACCAACTTAGCGGACTAATTTTTTAAAATTCTAATTCAGTATTAGCATAAACTGGAAATCTTCCGTAATTGGGTTCCACACATTTTGGAGTAAAATTAGATGAACTCATACAGTGCAACACAAAAATTTATGCTCAGGCTAAATGTTTTTAAAAAATGAAAAATATACACTGAAATTCTTTAAAATTTTTATTGTATCTAAACAATTGTATTACAAATTCATCTATTTAATTCAGAAACAACTAAAAAAATTCAATCAACACAATATAAATACACAATATAAATAATAATAATAATAATAAAAACTTATATAAAAAATATGGAAATTGTGATTTCACAAATATGAAATACTTGTTCCATTTCACAAAGCATAAACATCATTTAGTAATGTATGGTGTTTAAATTGCACTTGATGAGATAGAATATGCGATTTTTCATTGATAACACGAGAGTTTGGAAGATTTTGAGGGCAAGCTTCTATCAGGTTTCCTTGATTGCTGATTTGAATTTTTGCATTGAGTAGTATTGCTTCCGATTCTTGTAGACATCATGTGAGAGGATTCCCAGGGTTTGAAAATATAATATTTAAAAAAATATATCTGATATCTATACAAAATTTTCAAAATAATCAACTCACTGCTGATAATAAATATTTTCAAGCATAATGTAAATTAAACACTAAAACATTTCACTTAACATGGAAATCTAATCAAACAATATACTAAAAGTACATTTTTCTTTTCTTTTTCCCGTTTGAAACAAATTTGAAAATCAACTAATTGAAAACAAAAACAATTTGCTTTATATGCTTGGTACATTAAGAAAAAAAAAAAAAAAATCAAGAAATCAGAAATTTATAAAACAAATTTTTAAACATAAAATAATTTTCTTTTAGTTGAAAAATTTTAACATAAATGTAAGCTTATCTTTTATTATTATTATTATTCTCTAACATGTTGTACAATTGAATGAAATCAAAATTAGATCCGATTCTTTTCTAATAAAGCTGTACTGGGTATCTAAATTAGACAGTTTATCTTTCAATGTCTGTTCTGATTTATGTACTACATAATCTACATTTAAAAGAAAAAATTTAAACTTGTAGCTTAGAAAAGATGTTTGTTTTCTTCTTTGGCTAAAAATGTCTTTACTAAAGACAAAAGTCCTTTATCTACTGGACAACACAGTGAATAACTGTTGAAAATTTCATTTACGCTTATTTTGACTGAAAATATCAAAAACATCTTGTACAGTGATATTTTTAAAATAAACATCAAACATAGAAAATTATAGAAAATATTACATATTTTGATATTTTGAAAATAAATATCAGGTAACATGAAAATATCAAATATATCTTGATATTTTAAGAATAAATATCGAATACCTATCAAGATATATATCTATTGATATTCTCTATTGGATTCAGATCTGGACTGAGTGTTGGTCAGTTCACCACACTGATATTCTGAAATCTAACCCATTTTTTTGTGCAACAGCAAGTGAGCATCAATGCATTGGCTTGCCGAAAGATCCAGTTAGGACCATTACAGGTTCACCAAATAGACACAACTGCTCACCAAGAGTTTCTTGATACTTTTGGGAATTTTGTATGCTCCTTATGCAAAGATATGTTTGTCCATTGTAGCCAAATACTCCCCATACCATGAACAAACTACCATAATATTGTCTGCTGATATTGTTCTTCAGATCTTTCCTCAAGGCACGCCAATAGAATAGCTTTTTGGATCATCCAAATTCCATTTTTTTCATCAGAAAAAATAACACTAATCCATTCACCACAAAAAATATTTATTTAAAGTTTTTTTGTGCTGTTATGGCCATTGAAGTCTTGCTCATTTCTGACACTGCTTCAGAAAAAGCTTACAAATTAGTTTTTGTCTTTTGGTGAATCCTGATTCAGTTATTCGTTTGTGTATGGTGTCATGTGATATTTTTTATCCAAGTCAAATGAGCAATATGCACTTTTGAATTGTTTTCCATGTTGTTAAATACTATAAATACCACAATTAGACCAATTTAAAATAAGTGAAAATTGCAATAAAGGTTTATTTTCTGCTTCCAAACCTCTACAACTTCTGCAGGTAAGAACTGCCGAGATTTCGGTATTTTGATATATAACTCGTACAGCAATCAGTACTCTTTATACTTTTTAAAAAAAAGTCTCTCCAATCTTACACCTATCTTGTTTATGAAGATATTTGCATAAAATCTCATTTGTGCATAAACTTTTGCAACGTCACAAAAAATGTTTTTTTAATTCTGATTTTTATAACAATGAAATTTTTCCAAACTTGTGATATATATTCATGATCATTGTATTCACCTACAATGGATATTTGAAAGCATTCCATTGAACAATTTTATTTTTATTGAAAGATTCACATTGTGCTTAAATTTTTGTGCCACACTGTGAAAACAAGGTTGCTACCTTTTCCTCCCAATACAAGCCAAAAGAACTTTTTTAAAACAAGCAATGTATATTTCATCAAAGTTTTGTATAATTATTTTTCTTTACATTATAGATAAGAAAAATAATTAAACAAAACTTGAACACAAGTTGAATAATTTTAAGTTATTTGTTTTATTTATGAGTAATCTTGTTTACTTATGTATTTTGCAATTTTTTTTAACCATTTTTTTTTTTTTTTTTTTAAGTAAGGGCTGCAAAAAATATGCAACCTTTCCACAGTATTAATTTTTCTTGAAGGGTAATTTAGAGTACAAACAGAAATTACTTACTAAATAACACTGTATGTTTCTTAAACTGTTGTAATAACTTCATTTTATGCTAAGTAAAGATTATGATGATGAAGAATTTGAGTGTATAACTAGTGCAATATTAAATATCATGTTAGTTTCATATTTAAAAAAATAGAATGAGCAAGTGTTATTTTAGAACAAGGGCTTATTTTAGTTACAATTTAGTATTTCTGCAAAACTGTAAAAGGGCCTCAAAACGAAATTAGATTTTTGAACAGAAATTTATTTAGTGATCTTGGAAGGGGAGGCTCAAAATGTTTTAGAGAGGGCTGAGTCACCCTAGGCACCCTTCCAGCTATGACCCCGATATAGAGGTAAAAATTGCATGAATAAATGCAGTATGTGTAATATCCACATTTCATCTTGCATTTTAATTTCATTTCAGGTGTAAATCTTCCTGTTTTTGAAAGTTTTCAAAATGGAGTTGATAGTAAGTTTTTATTTCTTTAATTTCTTTCAAAAGAAGATGTTTATATTGGATAGTTTGTTTGATATGTATGTTTTTCTTTATTTTAAAAGCGTATGAACTAGCTGGATTAGCTAGAGGTGGTCAGCAGCTTGCTAAACTGAAGAAAAATTATGCCAAAGCTGTGCATTTGCTTGTCGATCTGGCTTCCCTCCAGACATCTTTTATTACTCTGGATGAGGTGATAAAAGTGACCAACCGAAGAGTCAACGCCCTTGAACATGGTAAGATTACCAAAAAATATGTACTCGTTTATTAGCTGTAATTGTTGCTATTCTTTATTAATTAACCCTTTATGTTCCAAGTTATGAATTCGTGAAAATTTTATTTTCTAAAGCATTTTTCGTAAGTTTTGAAACTAATATTTGAAGATTTACGCAATCTTTTAAATAAATTTTAGAAGGATTTTGCAAGTTAAAATTAAGTCTGAATTTATGGGGATTTCGTAAGGGATTATAGAAAATCCCTGTTTTTTACCATTTCAGAAAATAACAATAATAAATGACTTACACCATGCTGCCTTCTAAATGTCCCATATAGTACAAATGTAGCTTGTGTCCTAAACACAAATAATCATGGTTCTGACAGAATCAATACAGTACAGAACCATTTATCTGGAATGGTTGGGATCAGATGTATTTCAGATAACTGTTTATTCCATTTAACTGATTGAGCATTAAAGTAGCATCAATTTGATAAGTTTTATGGAGTATATGTGGTTGTGGTATTACTTCTAATTTTAAATTAATTATTAGATTACTTGAACTAAGAAACAGATGCAAGTAAAATCAAATGTTAGAGTTTGAAAGAAGATAATTTATGGGAATTCCTTGGGAACAAAAATTCTTCTGCTTTCTCTGCATAAAAATGAAAACATCCATAATACAACTATATATGCTTCTATTTCAAATCCTAGATGCTGTTATCAAACTATACAATTGTTTCAAGCAATGTATATGTCAAACTGGCAGTGTATGATACTTTTTACTTTCTTCTATCTTCAATAGAAGAAAGTATTGTAATTGAAATTCTTTTCGATTTCCGTTTTTCGACGGATTTACATGTTTTAGGGGTCAGAGATTCCAAAAAACCTATTTTTACAAAATGTCTGTCTGTCTGTGTGTATGTCACCATTTTACCATCAAAAAGTGTATGAAGTTATGCATAGAAATGAACCAAATT
Source organism: Maratus speculifer (assembly GCA_964019185.1). Taxonomy (NCBI): domain Eukaryota; kingdom Metazoa; phylum Arthropoda; class Arachnida; order Araneae; family Salticidae; genus Maratus; species Maratus speculifer. The sequence continues at coordinate 22,972,852 of OZ025289.1, read as the reverse complement.
CTTTGTGAATGTTTCTGGCTGTGGCAAGCATGTCCCCCTTCAGTTTTGAAATATTCCGCCAGATGGGGGGTGCTGCAATCGCGATTTTTGTGCCATTTTCAATATTGTACCGACGAAAAGTATATGAATTTATACAACGAATTGAACCAAATTTGTGTATGGCTATGGCTAGTTGGTCCTCCCTGAATTTGAAAAAAATCTGCTGAAAGGGGCACTGCAATATCCAATTTTATGCCATTTTCAATATTGCAGCATCTAAAAGTGTATGAGGTTAGTCTTAGAACTGAACTAAAATTTTCGCATATAATTATATTTTGGTAAGGCAAATAGGTCCTCCCTGAATTAAAAAAAAATCTGCCTATCATTCTGTTGTTCATCGGCTCGTGTAGAGACAGAAATTCATTTTTACTCCGATTAATTGATTGAAGCAGAAATTTAAGATGAAAACCAAAGTTTGTGTGGTGTTGAATTAAAATTATTAAAACATTAAAATGAGTAACTATTTTTTGAAAATATTAAAATGTACGTATGAGATAGAAGAAAGTTTTGGGATTGGCACATCCAACTAGTTTCGACAAAGATTCCTACATCAGTCTATTAGAAATGTCATTTTGGATAACTGGTTTTCCGGTTAACTGGTTTCTGGATATATTGTTCCATACTGTAACATTAAAATCATACCTGCTCAAATTAGCTTTTTGAAACTTCTGCTCTTACCTATTCTCTTTCACAGATTTTAGTGTATTATGAAGTGTACCATTGAATATAAAGAAATTAACTTTTGTTAAAATACATGCATGCATAAGGTTGAAAAGTGGAAATGATATAGTCCATGTCAATTCAGGCAGCCAAAGAAAAAAATCTTACCTTCTTAGTCTCAGAACTTCTTTAATGGAACATATATTAAAATTCAGGTTAAAATAAAATTCCCGTAATTTTTGGTTTTGTTCAAAAAAATTTCTGGACAGAGATACAGGGCGCCAAAGATGGCATCCCAAGCACCATTTCCTATTCGCAATTTTTGAATTTTTTTTTTTTAAGTGCTCTATCTCTAGAATGGTGCAAGATATTTTATTGCAGTTTATTTTATTTTAAAGATAATATTTTTCTGTATAAAATGGCATACTCTATTTTAAAATATCTTTAACTTTTTTTGCTGCAGCCAAAAATTTTGGCTTTTATACTGTTAATCAATACCATTGAGTACTATCTTCACTGTAAAGGAGAACTTCCACTTTTGAGTTTAACAAGTTTTAGAAAAACTTTTTAATTTCAGAGAATTTTACGGGAACCATATATTAACAGTTCCAGTAAAAGTCACTTAATTTTTGTTTATTTGTGTCATATGTAGCCTACTGCATATCTTAATATAATCTTATGCTGCATATTATTGGATTGATTATGTATGATAGGATTTAATAGAATGAAGAAAACATTTATTAATAATTTTAAGTTTTAATTCAATTTAAAGTTTTAATTTGATATTAATGTATGTAAGAGTTTGAACAAATAGACAGACAGACAAACTGAATAAAGATTTTGTTAAAAACCTATAATTGTTCGAAATGTGACTTTCAGAAATTTATACCAGTAGATGGAAGCATACTTATATACAGCCTCATATTTTACCTATTATCTTTATATACATAGCACTATTTAGTTAAATTTTAATTTAGATTGAAACAAACTTAAAACAAGTTGGGAATTACACAAGAAGTGTAGCAAATGAGGTGTATTCATACTATAATGAAGTTTTAAAATATTCAAATCTTGCTGTGATAGTAGATAGTACTTTGGATACAGTATAGTGATCAAAATCTTTTTTGTGTTCCTGTAAATATACAGGAAATAACTTTTATTACACTTCAGCAATGTATATCATATTCATAAAATATGAAGTAGTTTAATATAATTAAACTATTAATATAACATGCCCTGAACGATGTTTTCTCAATGTAGAGGAATACTTTTGTGTGGCACTGTAATTTAATAATAAATGCTCTTTGCATCACAGATTGTACAAAATTTTTAAAATTGGCATTTTTGAGAAAAAAAAATATTTTTGATAATAATCATAATTGATACTATTTCAAATATTATGCAAATTGAATTAAAACTTAGAGATATTAATAAATGTTTTCTTCATTCTATTAAATCCTATCATACATAATTAATTCAATGATATGGAGTATAAAATTATATTAGGATATGCAGTAAGCTATATATGATACAAATAAACAAAAATTAAGAGACTTTTACTGGAATTGTTAATATATAGTTCCTGTAAAATTCTCTGAAATTTAAAAATGTTTCTAAAACTCGTTAAAATCAAAAGTGGAAGTTCTCCTTTAGAATGAAGATAGTACCCAATGATATTGATTAACAGTATAAAAATCAAAATTTTCAAGATTGGCATTTTTAAGAAAAAAAATATTTTTGATAAAAAAAACATTTTAAAAGATAAATATAAAAAATAAAGATAAATATAAAATAGTATGTTAATATGTATATATATATATAATATATATATAATAGTAAATATATATATAAGTAAAGATAAATATTATCTTTAAAATAAAAAAAATCTCAATAAAATATCTTGCACTGTTCCAGAGATAGAGCACTTTAAATTTTTTTTCGAAAATCGCGACTGGGATGCCATTTTTGCTGCCCTGTATCTGGGTTCAGAAATTTTTTTGGGCAAAATCAAAAATTACAGGAATTTTATTTTTCCCTGAATTTCAAGATATGTTAAGTTAAAGAACTGAGACTATCAAGGTAACCTCCCTGCCTGAATTGACATGGATTCTACCAAATGCATTATATATGATTTCTCTGTCTTTTTAGTTCCATTTCTGCTTCATCAGCTTAAAAATTATGTTTATTATTGCAGTTGTCATTCCAAAAATTGAAAGGACTATTGCATACATTACATCTGAATTAGATGAGAGAGAAAGAGAAGAATTTTATAGGTAATAGTTTAAGTTTATTTTCATATCATTATCTTTATTCTTGTTTCTTCTTTATGCTGATAAAACTTGCTTGAGATAATTAGAAAAATGATATAATTAGCAAAAACATACATGTATTTATTTATTTTTTTCCAAATAATGATTTGGCTGCATAGCTCATATTAAATTTGATATTTAGGTTGATTTGTTTTTTAAATTAGTTAAAATACAATTTTCAATAGCAAAATATTTTTTAATTACTGCATATATTTCAGTGTACAAAACATACTTGAACTGAAAGGAAGAAAAGAAAAAAGAAAACCTTTCCAAAAGTTGAAAGAGAGATAGAGGGGTGATGTAAGACGAATTTGGAACAAATATAATAAATTACTGTAAAGTTATGTACAGAAAATACTCTGAAATATTCATTGTATATATCTGATGTTAATAAAAGTGATGAGAATAGGTGAAATAATGTATGATTTAATGGATTGTTAGAGAATAACAACTTTCTCCTTTAAATAGAGATTATTAATTAAATTAGGATAATCAAATGAATTTTTTTATATAACAAGGCAAGTTAAAAAAAAGATTTTAAATAAAAAGAACAATGCTCACTTCATCTACCTTAATAATGATTTTAAATATTTGTGGTTTTAAGATAAGACATTGTGCAATCTATATATATATATATATATATATATACACAGGGTTTAATCTAGGAAAAAGAGTATTGTAGCTTTTTGGATAAATATAGCCAAGAACTTTTAGCCAAATAAAAATAGATTTAGCCAAGAAAAAGAAAATGTTTTATTCATCCATTACATACTAAACTTTTCATCACTTTCACTTGTTATGTTAACTAAGAAGCAAATACTCAAATCTGTAAAACATATACAATAGTGGTGCACAACCTTTTTGCCAGAAAATCGTTAGCCACCAGAATATTTGAAAAGTGACTTTTGCTTTCTTTTATAGCAAAGTTTCTGTCATTATTATAAGGAAAATTACTCTGCATAAAATTAGCGGTATCGGTTTGGCCCGCGGGCCACAGGTTGTGCACCCCTAATATACAACATGCATATGATACATTTATGATTCAGAGCACATATGCATTTTATCATGTTCATATACTATCTCCGTTTTTCACCATGCTATATGCTGGAGTTACATCTGATGCACATAACATCATGCTGCTTGAAGACCACTGCATTCTAAATACTAAACCTGAGCACTGACACAAAAAAAGCAGCTGTCATAGATGTTTTTTTTTTTTTTTTTTTTTTTTTTTTTTTTTTTTTTTTTTTTTTTTTTTTTTTTCAGTATTTGCATGGTTTATTGAATTTCAATACCAATAATTATTAAAAGTCCTTAGCATTTTCTTTAAAACACAGTACAATAAAAAGAAGATAAGGTTTATATATATATATGTATATATTTTTTCTAATTTATAACTACAGTCCAGCGCAGAATATTGCAAATCTGGTCTGTAATACCTCTTTTCACTTTTTAGAGACTTATCACCTATTAGCTAATTGACCTTATCCATCATACAATAAGATTTGCTAAATGTTCTGATTTTTGACATACTTTCCCAGATAACATTAAACATCTTAAACATTTAAACATCTTGAACATTTTTTTAACAGCATGGTTTCTTTTAATTAAAAGTAATTTGTCACAAATAAAAATTAACATCTGCATTGTTGTTTTGTATGCGATTTTGAAGATTGAAAAATTTTCTCAGTTATTCATCATTAATTAAAAACCCATTAATTTAATAAATTAAAATAACCAGTTAATTCAAAATTAATCTAAATGTAAAACCCTTCAGTTTTCTGCATTTAAAAAATATGTTATTATTATTATTATTATTATTTGAGTAAAAGTGTATACATTCTTCAGCAACAATTAAGAACAATTTAAAATTAGACATACTAAATGTGCTACATTTAAAAAAACCATATTTTCATTATAAAAAAAAAGCACTTGATTTTTGGGTTTCAAAACTTAGGAAGTCTGAGTTAATATTAACTAATAACATTTCTTAAAATTAATATTTATATATTTATAATTAGTGTTGTAGTAGTAATTTATTATAACTAGAGATAGGGTACTATTATATCATGATATTATAACTAGAGAACTTAGGTTTCAACCTAAAATCCAAGTTTTACTGAAAATTCATTTTCAGAGGAAAATGTTGTTGGAAATTTGGTCAGACTAAAGCTATCTGTATTCCAAAAGTCTTGTTTATTTCTTCAGAAATTTTCAATATTCCTCATTGATTTGAGCTATATCAGCTCAATTGACACTTTTTATTTATTGCTGTGAACTTCACTATTTATAATTATCAGTTGTAACTGACTAAAGACATGAATGCAAATTACAAAGCAAGCAATACATATATGACTAAACTTTGAAGTAGCTTTTCATGTTCTGATTAAAAACTGCAGACTTAATAGTAAGAGAAATTTTTTATTTGAAGCTTTATAAGTATTTCAAATATTTTTTAAAAAATCTCTATCATAAAACATGTTTTGGTCGATCCGTAATTAAAACATATGGATTTATGACTAAAAAAAAAAAAAAAAACACTTTTTTATTAGAATTTGGCACCTACAGAATTTTTCATTGCTCTCTTATCTGAATAATTCAATCCATTATAACTTTTTTGAAAATATTTTTCATGGGTGCAAATAAAGTAATTTTATACCTTCAGTGAAAAATTATTAATATTGGTTGGTACTAATAGATTATCCTGTCAACCAAAAATTTATTGGTAAACTATAAGACTAAATGACAATAACGGATGATAATAAATGTCACATTCATTAGACATTAAATCAGGGTTGGCATTTTTGCCGGCAAAAAGGTATTTTTGCCAGGACAGTGGAAAAAACTGGAAAAAATGGAAAAAACCGGCAAAAATGGAAAAAACCTATATGCCTTTAATGTGCAATAAAATCTGCATGCTAATAAGGGTAATAATGGAATAAACAATTAAATTTAATGATGTACTATTTAATATTTTAATTTAATTTGCTAATTAATTAAATTTAAATATTTTAAATCTTTAAAAAATGTGGGATTCAGTCTTACTTAGGAATTTAAGAACAAAATAAAAAATTACATACCTAATTTTTTTTACCTTAAGTCAAGGATATGTTTAGGAAAATTTTTGGTCCTTTAAAGGACCCTTCATAAAATAATTTATCTTAAAGCAGTACCCTTGATAAAAAATTTTAATCTTAAACAGAAGCCTTCACAAAATTATTTGTCTCTCAAATAGACATTTCACCTTCAAATTGAACTTATGACAAATTTAATCATTTAAAAATAAAATCTGGCTTGTTAATAAACAATTAAACTCACCAAAAAATATATTACTTAGTTTCTCTATATGTGAAGGGTAGAACCTGAAATTCACTGATAATTTAAAATTCACAAAACTATGTCTAGAATTTTCACAAACACAAGAAAAACTTCCCAATTTAACACAAGCAAGACCCTGTGAAAAAAGTCTAGATAGACCCCTGTAAGTAAAGTATTTTATCAGTGATTAATATATATATATATATATAAATAATTACATTTTTAATTATCAGAAGATTTTATACAACTTTCTTATTTTTGTTTTATTTCATGAGACTTAAGAAATGTCTTTGGTACTATTTTATAACTATTTATTTTTGATGAAACTAGTTTGTTAAAGATAAAATAACTAAATTGAAAATTATATATTGAAAAAACTTATGTCTTATTAGGAAAGTAGATTTTTTTTTTCTGCCCTTTTTACACTCTAAGAAAGGAACAAAATGTTACATTATTTAGATTTACTTTCAGTAAGTAGCTTGTTGTCACTTTATCTTTTTGTACTATATTCCCCCTCTCCCTAAATATTCTTTTGAAAATCCCAATTGCAATAAATAGCCCATTGTTACAAGACTGATAACAATATACCAGAGTATTGCACCCTGCTTTTGTAATTGGTCATAGAAAAGTAAGCCTGCACAGGCTTTGTAAAAGCTATTGAGTACAAAAACAAGCAGGACACCCAAGTAGTTTCATAGATAATTCATATACAAGGTTGTTTTCTTTTATTATTTCTCTAGTGAATGCTAAGCAGTTCAGACCTGTTTTTCTCAAGAGCAAGTTATTTACAGCCTTTTGAAAGTTAAGTTGAAATTTATAGTTTAGGAGGAAAAATACAAGTACATAATAATGTTCAAAGGAGGCAGAAAGCAAGATCCTATTTGGGAATCTTTTGTAAAAATAGTTTCTAATGGAAAAATTTCTGCCAAGTGCAAAAATTGTGGACATATTCAGAGTAATAAGGCAGAAAGGATGAGAGCACATGCTTTGAAATGTATAAGAGATACATCAGTTGAATGTGTAGATATGCCACCCAAGCTAACAGATATGACTCAAAAATCTGTTAATAATTCAGAAAATGAAATGGACTTTAAATCTTATGATTCACCTCCTAAAAAGAAAATACAATTAGATGGCAATATAACCAAGTTTATCTCACAGACAACTGCTCAAGATAAAGTTAAATTAGACTTGCTCATTGCTAAGATGTTTTATGCTTGCAATATACCATTTGCAGTTGTTGAGAGTGAAGCATTTAAAAATCTCATCCATGCACTAAAACCAAGCTATAAACCACCCTCACGCAGACAACTGGCTGGTGAACTGTTAGATACTGTATACAATTCAGTAGATGAAGCTGTTAAAGAATCTTTAAGGGGAAAAGAAGGAACTTTAATTGTAGATGGATGGAGTGATATCCACAATGCGCCTATCACAACTTCTTGTATTCAAATTAATGGTGCATCATTTATTGTGGATGTAGAAGCAACTGGAGCAACAAAAAAGACATCAGAATTCTTAACCAAAAAATGTAATGAAACAATTTCAAATGTTACGGAAAAATACAATTGTTACATCAAAAGCGTTGTGACAGACAATGCAAGGAATATGGAAAAAATGAGAAATGCACTTGAAAAAATTGATGATGAAAATTCTGTATTTATAACATATGGATGTGGAGCACATTGGATGAATCTTCTTGGTGAAGACATAACACCTACTAACGTGCTAAAATATGTAGTTGAAATTCACAAGTATTTCCGTAATCACCATGCTCCAGGATCATGGCTGAAAGAGTGTGATGGCCATGTTTCTCCACAGTTACCAGGAATTACTCGCTGGAATAGTCAACTCACATGTCTTGAATCTTTTGAGCGAAACCACACCATCTATTTAAAAATTGTTAATGAACATTTTGATGAGATGGATGTAAATATTGTAAATCGAATTCGTGATTTTAATCTGCATCGACAAGTGAAGGACCTCATAAAACAATTAAAACCTATATCAATTGCTTTAGATGTGATGCAAAAAAATTCAACCACCATAGCAGATGCTTGTCATATATGGCTAAATCTTTTGAAAAATGAAGATTTAAAACCACATTTTTCAAAACTAAAAAAGCGATTTGAACAATCGATTTTGCCATGTCATCTTGTGGCGTATTTGTTACATCCAAAGTACAGAGGTGAACTTCTAAATTTCGAACAAAAAGAAAGCTGTAAAGCATGGCTATCTAAAATCAATCCAGATTTTATATCATATATTATTAACTTTGAGTTAAAAGAAAAACCCTTTCCCAGCTCATATTTTGCAGAAGAAGTGATTAATAATGTCAGTGCGTGTAATTGGTGGAGAAGTATTGAAAAAGCTTGTGCAATTTCAAAAAACTTCTGCTCATTAGTAGCACACCTTCAAATATGTCCAGCAAGTAGTGCTGCTATTGAAAGATTTTTTTCAAATTTTTCATTTGTACAAACCAAGATTCGAAATAAGCTATCAACAGCTACTCTTTCGAAACTTGTTTACTGTTATGCCATGCTAAAACAGCAAAATTTAGGTTGTGAGGAAGATATTGTTGAAATATTTGAAATTTAAATATAATTTTATATTAAATGGAACTTAGGTTACTATGACTGTTTCTTCTAATTTCTAATGTATATAAACTATAAACATAAATGCTTTACTCAATCTCAATAATTCTATTATGTGAATTATTAATAATTGTATAAACGTGAATAAATTAAGTTTCTATTTATATAAAATTGGTATTTTTTTTCATTTATAATCTTGTCATAAAAGTTAGTATTCTTTCATAAAGTGCATAATTATACTTATTTAACTTAAAAGTTAAAATAAATTTAGAATAATACTGATTTTTTAATTAAGTATGCAGTTTATTTTTTCGTTTGTGAAATATTTTTCTCTTTTTGGATAAAAAAATTAAATGGACAGCCTATTTTTGCCACCTCTTTGGCAAAAACCTATTTTTGCCAGGACGGTTTTTTCCAGGTTTTTTCCGCGGTTTTTTCCACCTTCGGCAAAAACTCGCCAACCCTGCATTAAATATTATACATGTTTAAATGTTATAATGTTATCATTTGTTATACATGTTTGTTTCATCATCAAGTGATTTTTCATTTAATTTGTATTTTTATTAATGTTTTATTAATTTATTTGTTTTTTCATTATTTAAAATAAAAATTATGATTATTTATATAATTTGGTAAATAGTGTGACTATATGTATCATTTGGTGAAATAGATAAGGGTATAATCAAGCAGTACCAAATAGTTTTCTAAACTTGTTAAGAAAAAGATAACAAAGTGTTTAAAAAGATTAAGACATTTGCTTTTATTATCATTTCTAAATATGGATTTCAGTATCTATTTTATTTTTCTCCTTTTAGACTTAAGAAAATTCAAGGCAAGAAGAAAGTAATGAGAGATGAAAATGAAAAGCGTAAAGAATTGTTAAAGGCATCAGGGATTGATGTTGATGCTGCTCCGAACTTACTTCATGAAGAGAACGATGAGGATGTCTTATTCTAGTCAGTTGGTCGCTTATGTAATTTTGTAGTTATTTGTTCATTTTGGAACAGATCTGGTTATTTGGTTATCAAATGAACTATAATCAAGAAAGTTATATGCAGAGGAAAAATTATTTATTGTTATCATTATACTGAAAAATCAAGAGTCTTTGATAATGGTTTATTTCTGACTGTATCATATTATGGTAATTTGCAGGGTTCATATAGAAAGTGATTGAATGTTCTTGATTTTTTTAAGAAAGCAAAAAAAAAAAAAAATCTTCTAGAAATATTTAAATTATGGTAAGGTGCTTTATTTTCGTTGGTAGGTGCTTAATTTGCTATTGAGATGCAATAAAATAGAAGATCTGAATGGAAATGAGTGGGGAGGCTTTAGTTACATAATTCCTGCAACGCTACTTAAGCATTTGCAACCTCCAACAAGGTCTGAGAAATCAAACATTAACACTTTTATTTGTTTCCCCCTCCCCCCATTCCTCTCTTTAAACCAATGAAGAAAGAAAATGAAAGGATATGAACAATTAGTTTTATCTGCCAGTTGCTTAAAAATTATGTAATATCATATTTATTTAGAAATCAAATGTTAGGCCTGAACAACATTCAAATGAAATACAAAATGATTTTCTATGTTTTTTATAGGCTTTCTCAAAATATTTCACATTCCAGACTTTATGACAAGTATTTTTTGTAATTGTTAGTTTTGCAATGTATCAACAATTTAATATTTTGTAATACATTTTGATTTCAAAATTTTTTGGTTAGGTGCTTGAAATCTGGATAAAGTGCTTAATTTTTCTACAGATAAAAATGTTATGAACCCTTAATTTGCTGCTTGGAGAATGATCATTATATTTTAAATAATGAAAGGTTTATTTTTCAATTAGTTATATTTATGTATTTTAGGAGTTGAACCACTTCTGTCATGTATGAGCCAACTTCTCTAAACTTTTAATTTAACTTTTATGTTCCAAATATTCTTTGAATCTTAAGTGATGTTGTAAAATCTAAACAGATAAATAAGAACTAAATGTTTGTGATATATAAAACAAATTATTACGTAGAAATGAAATAGGAATTTCACTGTATAGAATCTTAGAATCGTAAGTGTCTGTCATATGTGATAAAACTTTAATGTTAAAGTATATTAATCCTAAATTATATTTCAATGATTCTGTGTAATTGTACTTAAATTTTTATTTATATGCATTTGCTTTTGTATCATTGAAAACACAATTTTTAATAAAAGATTACTTTTACTGTTTATTTTTACTTTGTATCTGTTATTTGTAAATCAGTATAATTGTAATTGTTTCACATATGAAAAGATAATAAATATATTTCTTGTTATTGCTGAGTAATGGTGTTAAATATTAAGTCACATGTTAATATAAAATAAAACTTTATTAAACATTCTACAAATTGATAAAAACACTGCTGACTTTTTGTTCAGAATCTATTAGTTTCTAAATTAATAAAAAAAAGAATGTAAAACAACATTCTTATGTAAAAAGTTGTCATTAATGATAAAAACAACAGTTGACAGCTACAAGAGAATTCTTGTTCATATCCACTTTTAAGGCTCAGCTGCAGTGAAATCCTATGTTGGCCTATGGGAAAACTTTGAAGCATGATGGCTCAATGCCTAGTATAATTATTAAAATACCCTTTTCATCATCAAAAAGTAGATGTCAGATGCTGATGACATATGTTTTTAAAAATTGTCTTCGTAAATTTTATATTTATAAAAAAATCCTTATAAACTTTTAAATTTCCATTTGATTGTTTTATCATCTGAAATATACTTAAAAATTATGTAAGCAATTTTTTAAAATGCACATCATTGGTATCTGACATCTATTTTTAGATTGTGAAAATGGTGTTTTGATTATATTAGGTAATGAGTAATCACACTTCAAAGTTTTTCCATAGATTAACATCAGATTTCACAATCGAGTTTCACTGCAGTGACCTCTTAAGTGCACATGTTCTATTCTTAGTATCTAGTGCATTATTTAAAAAATTAATTATATTTTTCTGAATTTCTAGTTAAAAAAGTTAGTACAAAACAGTTTGGTGCAATATAAAACTTCTTTAAAAAAAAAACACATGCACAAAGGACAGTTTTAACTGTGCTTTTTAACAATAAAATGAACAGTTGCATGATCTTTTTACATGGTACACTCAAAAGTTACTTGCCATCTTTTTTTTGCTTACTTGGTGTTTTTGGTGAATTATCCTGCAATACTTGCATGTGATAACATGCATTTAAGGTAAAGAAATCTGTTTTTGTTCTGATTTGTTATCACAGGGAGGTTATAACATTTTTTTTTGTGGATAATGCTTGTAATTTGCTTTTCTAGCATTTTTTCTCTATCTTTATAAAACAGTAATTATTAATTCTCAAAGCTATTAAAAGGATTGTAAGAATTATTGTGCTGTTGAATAATTGTTATTGTGCAGTGAAAACTATTTAAAAAATATATATACCGTATTTACTCGTGTATAAGGCGTACTTTTTTTTTTCCAAAAAATTAGGGCAAAACTGCTAGGTGCGCCTTATACACAGAATATTTTTTTTACTGTTGTATGCAGTCGAACGATATATATATGAAACAAGAAATTATTCAAAGAAGATATTAAAACTCGGAAAATGTTACTTAATTGAAGTATTACTGCATCTTTATTTCACTCCTTGCAGTTTTTTATACAACATAGCTAGTGACATTATCTAAACGCTAATTAGCAATTCTCTTTACCATCACTCATTCTTAATTCCCGTCATTCTCTTAGAACCCGAAGTCAAAAACTGCATTTTCATCTTGTTTTCTGGTCTGGTGTAATGTTTGTTTCGACTTTTTTTTTTTACTGAAATTCATTTGGTCATTCTTCATTAGCATATCAAATTTATGGTGCACGTTATACATGAGATTTTAAGAAATCGCCATTTTTACTTGTAAAGTAGGGGTATGCCTTATACACGCGTGCGCCCTATACATGAGTAAATACGGTAATTTAAAATTGAGCTAATTTTGCTATGCAACTCAAAAGTGACATTATGAGATTATGTGCAACAGAAATATAAATTTTTTCACTATTTTTCTAGTGAGTAATTAACAGTAATATATTCAAATATATTATTTTGCAAAAAAAAAAAAAAAAAAAAAATCATGCATTAAAAGTTTAAAGCATATACAATCAGTTGACGAACAGAAACAAAACCATACTGTGTGCTGCTGCTTTTATTTTTAGAATATTCTTTAGACAAGTAAACAGCTATTCCTTCAAAACTTGTGCTCTTTGTATGTTTTTTTAAAAAGTTTCATAATTTATCAACCGTCACATGACTAGAATTTTTTGTGCAGTTTTTTGTTATGTAGCGTTAATCGTTCCAACAGTGATAAACTGCTTTAAATATTTCTGGTTGTAAAAATAAACCAAACAGTTACAAACATTTAATCTGCTGTGTTAATTATAATCTTTCATTTGCATTTCTTGCAAGTCAAGTTCCTCACATTGCACTTTTCACAAGTCATTTTTCTCCCATCAAAAATCACTATTCAGCCATTTGCAGCTATTTGGCTTGCAACTGATTTTATCCATATGCTACTTGTATTTATGTTCTTTTGTGAATTGCATTTCTGTTTAAAATTCTTCATCAGACGATTCTGCTAATAATCGTGCTCTGTCTGAAGGTCTCAGGTTTTTTACAGAATCCTGAAAGATAAAAAAAAAATGCACATTTGATTTAAATATTTATTTTAAAACTAATTTAATTTAAATACATTGTTTTGATTTCCAAAACTTATGGAAAACTTTCTTTAACCAGAATAAAATTTGTATGCCAGAATAACAATTATTTATAGTATAAATGATGCTTATAATACACATTAGCTACTCTTAATCTCAATGGAATGTAATTATATTTTTATTAAATTCTTTTTTTTCTTTTTTGGCACAAAAGTTTACTATATATACTCTTAAATAGCTCATTGATATTTTTAAATAAAAGAAAAATTAAGGTTATTCTGTCTTTCTTTGCAAGTGTTCTTAAATGTGGCAAACAAACAACAACCAAAAAAAAGGACAAAATTTTTAGTTTTTGTAACTTTTTTGCAAAATTTCAGTTTATGCAAGAATAATTCTAGGGCAACTTACTTTTTTTTTTTTTTCTTTTTTTGTAAACTTTTTAAATTGCAAGTATTTTGTTAATATTTTAATTATAAAGTTTCACCATTGATCAAATACCTTAAAAAATCTTTAAAAGTGTTTGGGAATAAATAAAAATTATTAAGCTACTGTTCAGTTCTGTACTTTCTTTACCTCTTACTTCTGATAATGCATTGTGATATCTATTCTGTGTTCCCAGTTTTGTATTTTGTTTTCTGATTTTATTTGTTCCATTATTCAATTCCATTTGTCCAACAGTACTCGCAATCTATTTTTGTGCAAAGTTGGGGTGTTATGAGATTAAAATTAATCTATTATAGTATAGTCTTATGGCAGAAACTTTACATTTTTGGCTTACATTAACTTCTCCAGTTTTGAAGCTAAAATAATAATACAAATACTTATTCATTGGTTTTTTTCCAAACACAATGACACTGTAAATGACAGAAAAAAATATCTTTTATGAAATTGATCCATTAGGCGCTAAGTAATTTAGGTTAAAAAACATGGATTTAAAACTGAAAACCTCCTTAAAACATCAATTTAATAACCATTAACATAAATTAATGCAATCACAAATTTGAGAACTTTAAATAAGTAAATGATCTATCAATCTGCAAAAAAATTTATTGAAAAAGGTTAAATTAAATACTTATGAAAATTATCACTTTCTTGATCACATTGGCTTTTGGACATTTTTAGTACTTTTGCAAACTCAGGTTAAAATAACATTTATTTGATCAGGGATTCAGTTTAGATACAGACATTTGATTAATTTTAGAAGCACGATTATACAATCGGTAAATTATAGATTTTTATTCTGTTGAACTAATCCAGAGTATCAGACCAGATAAAGTGATCTTTGAGGTTAATTGGGAGAAATAGTCCTCTAGTGTTTGTGTCCGGAATGGCTCAGTTGGAAGAGCATTGGCGGCTTCAGCCAATACATCCCTGGTTCGAATCCTGGCCCGGAGGTTTTTCACCCAATATTGAAAAATGGAAAAATTTTACACCTATACAGACATTTGTTTGCTTTCAATGTAAAAATGTAAAAAAAAAATCAGGCATTTTAGTTTTTTTGAGCAAAAAGAATAGCCAAACGGGGATCCAGCGACCAAAGAGGTTATGATAATAACCTCAAACTATAAGAATATGGAAGATGATGTTACTCATAATGTGATCAATATTACTTTTCTTTGATCTGTTTCTTGTTGACTTTTTTTTTTTTTTTTCTTTCTTCTTTCTTGTGCATTGATATTGAAATTATATATTCCTTTTTTTTTTTTTTAATATTTCCAACTGAGCGAAAAATTGCCCAGGCCGGGAATCAAACCCAGATACTTGGCTTACAAGGCCAATGCTTTACCTAATGCGATTCCCGGCCTGGGCAATTTTTCGCTCAGTTGGAAATATTCAATTCGTATGATAACTTTACTAATCAGTTAGAATGTGTTGAAAATAATAGTATATCTACGTATCCATTGTTCTATGGAGTTCCATTACCTGCGGCTTATTCTGCCGAGCTGTCTAAATGACAGACCAGATGTTATGGCCAATAAGGTTATCTGAGCAAAAAATCCCAGCCGGTTATCACCCGGTTAGCTTAACAGGTAAAGCATTGGCCTTGTAAGCCAAGTATCTGGGTTCGATTCCCGACCTGGACAATTTTTCGCTCAGTTGGAAATATTCAATTTGTATGATAACTTTACCAATCAGTTAGATTGTGTTAAAATAATAGTATATATTCTTTTTGTCTTTTGTATAATTTTATGAAAACATCACTTAATACTTAAAACTTTTTCAAAGCCTTTTGCCTTTATTAAAACTGTTTGTTTGTTTTATATTTACTTTCTCTGTAATTATGCTAGTAGGCAAAAAAAAATAAGAATTTTGTCTTCCTGACAAATATATCAGCTATATGTCTGACATTTTATAAATCTAAAAACAGTTTACAAAGTTCTACAACATGTGTAATTTTTTTTTTCAAGAAAGTACAGTATGGTTGTAAAGTCATGGTGCTCTTTTGACCTGTCACAGAAAATAAACAAAACAAGATGGAAATGCAAAATCTTCAGGAAATAACAGAAAAACTCTTCAAGTTTCATGCCTGTTCAGTGCAGTTTGCTATGGTCTCCATTTATTGCCACATCTAACACACGCACACACATCTAAATGATATTAAAGTTCTTCCTACACACAGTTAAAGACATAGGGTGTAACAGAGTGAATAATGTTTATGATTCTCTGTTCCAAATGAGAGACTACATTGAACTGTAATAACCTGGTATAAAACTTAGTGTTTTTCTTTTATTTAGTGAAGATTTTGCATTTTCACCTTGTTTCATTGATTTTCTATGATCAGTCAAAAGTACATCATGACTTTGTGGGCACACTGTATTATAAAAATAACAAATAATGAAGGATTGTTATATTAACATACTTGTTTTTGGGTGTTCCTGTTCTCCTCCCTCCCTTTTGTGCCCAGCAATATCTGCTGATTGATATCACTTCATTCTTTTTGTCCATGAATTATAAATATATTTTTTAATGTGTACTTATTTATAGGTTATTTACATATTATATACATATTGCTTATGCAGCTTCCACTTACTTTTTAGTGATATATTAACTTAATTTTTAAAGCTAAGTCCTTCTTCGTGAAAATAGTATGCGGTACAGTAATTTCATTGACATATTTTGATTTAGTAATGTAAAGTCCATAAGAATTAAATATTAATGTAGGGAGGATTTTCATGCCAATCACTTATTTATTTTCAAATTCAAATCTATATTATAAAGCAATACATTTCTGTGAATAACGCTGAAGTCATATCAGTGGTGGTAACATCTAAGCAAACCATTTCTCTTTTTACACAAATTTAATTACTTATAAATATTTCATAATTTAAATTTTTATTGTATTAAATTGGTGGAGGGAAGGATGCACTTTCAAATGCAATTTGTTTGAAAACAATAATAATTTACTGATTTTTTATAGTTTAAAAAAATGTTCATGCATTTTTATAAAACTCTCGCATGCAGCTTGATTATGAAAAATTAACCAATTTGCAATAAAAGCGATGTACAAAGATCAGCATTTGTTTCTGTCTAATATACCATAACAAAATCAAAATTTTATTGGTAAATAAAATTATATAAATAACACAGATATATAATCCAAATATGTGTTTAAACACTAAAATGACCAAGATAAAAAAAGGTGCTGTAAGAAGTAAAATCTTTCAGTTTCTTTTGGCATGTAGCTAAAACAAAAGTATTGCTTTTAATAAGTTTCAAAATTTTATTTGTACACATAAATAATATTTAAAAAAATTATAATAATAACTCGGTTTCTTAAAATTTTGGATAAGGTGAGTTTTGTCATTGAGTAAATTTACATCTTCACTTTTATTGTTGATAGTGGGCAACCTAAAAGAATATATTAAGTTTAAAAATCTATTAGAATTTTTAATTTAAAAAAAAGGGGGGGGTATCCATGTTCTGTACCTATACTAGGGCAGTATATCCTGTGACCTGGATTGGATCTACTTGCTATTATAAAATAAATACATGTTTGAGAGAGGATTACTTACAGGTAATGCCTTTCTGCGTAACCTTCTGCGCCTGCATTTTCTCCTGAAACACTTGCAGATGGCGATGGTGACTATTATAGTTGATGCAAAAACTATGCCAGCTGCAACTGGTATAAGAATACTCAGGGTATATGTGTCACTCTGTTAAAATCAAAAACAATACTCAGTAATTATACTAACACTTTATAGTCATTACATTATGATAGAATTAATTGAAGAATATCAATTTAAAAAATATTAGTAAATGAACATTTAGTTATAGCATTCAAAAGAAAATAGGAAAATCTGGTTTCTAATGCAAAAACTATGCCAGCTGCAACTGGTATAAGAATACTCAATGTATATGTGCCACTCTATTAAAATCAAAAACAATACTCAATAATTTTACTAACACTTTATAGTCATTACATTATGATAAAATTAATTGGAAGAATACCAATTTAAACTAGTTGGATGTGTCAATCCCGAAACTTTCTTCTATCTAATAAATACATTTTAATATTAAAAAAAAAAAAAAAAAAAAAAAAAAAACGCGGTGAAGCCAAAGTTACCCACTATCGAATTTCCTCGAATATTTGACCTAGCCTAATGAGATTCTATTATCCGAAAAGCCTAAAACGCAAAATTTAATCAATATTCTGAGAAAATGAGCTTAGTACTGCCTCATGTTGGGTAATTTATACTTAAACCTAATAAGCATCTATTGATGTCAAGACCTAACAGAATCTGAAATTTGATGGAATTTCGTCCATTAGTTCTTGAGATATAGTTAGAACAAAAAATTTGCAAAACGTAGCACAGCAACACCATATCTTGGACAATTTATGCCAAAACGTAAAAAAGCGTCCAATTATGTCATGTTGTAAAAGAATCTGGAGTTCGATGAAATTCTGTGCATTAGTTCTTGAGATATAGCTAGATTAAAAAAAAAACGAGTAAAATATAGCACAGCAGCACCATCAGTTGAAGGATTTATAACAAAACGTAATCACCGTGTCGTTATGTTATATGTCATTTTGTAACAAAATCTGAAGTTTGATGAAATTCTGTGCGTTGGTTGTTGAGATATAGCTATCGGAAAAATTGTGCAAAATGCAGCATAGCTGCACCACCTGTTGCAAGGTTAATACCAAAATGTAATCAGTGTCTAATTATGTTATATATTCTAGTGTAACAGAATCTAAAATTTGATGAAGTTCTCTGCATTAGTTCTTGAGATATAGCTATCGCAAAAATCGTGCAAAATATAGCATAGCAGCGCCACCTATAGGGCAGTTCACACCAAAACCATATAAGCGGCTATGTATCTCAATGTATAGCAGAATCTAATGTTTGGTGAAATTCTGTGCATTAGTTCTTGAGATATAGCTATCATGAAAATCATGAAAAACGTGGTATAGCAGCGCCACCTGCTGGCCAATTTGCACCAAAACTTAATCAGCATCTATGTACATCAAGGGATCACAGAATCTGAAGTTTGGTGAAGTTCTGTGCATAAGTTCTTGAGATATAGCAAACATGAAAATCATGAAAAACGTAGTATAGCAGCGCCACCTGCAGGCCAATTTTCACCAAAAACCAATAGGCACTAATTCATATCAAGGTCTAACAGAATATAAAATTTTATTAAATTTCGAGCATTAGTTCTTGAGATAGAGCGCCCACAATTTTTTTGTCACATACAGACAGACAGACACACAGACTCACAGACAGACGGACAGACTCACAGACAGACATTTTCTAAAAATAGTCAAAACGTGTTCAGGACCTTCTAAAACGCATAAATCCGTCGAAAACGGGAAGTCGAAAATTTTCATGAATCCAATACTTTCTTCTTGTAAAGATAGAAGAAAGTAAAAACATAGTAAATGAACAGTCAGTTATAGCCAGTGTTCTCGCTGACTTTTGACCAACGTTAGTAATTTGGCTAATTAAAAATGAAAAACATTCGCCAAATGAAAAAATTATTAGCAAAATAGATTCGCCGTGTAGCATATATATATATATACCTTTACTTTAATGTACCCCCCTTTTTTTTTACTTTCTTCTATCTTTACAAGAAGAAAGTATTGGATTCATGAAAATTTTCGACTTCCGGTTTTCGACGGATTTATACGTTTTAGAAGGTCCTGAACACGTTTTGACTATTTTTAGAAAATGTCTGTCTGTGAGTCTGTCCGTCTGTCTGTGAGTCTGTGTGTCTGTCTGTGAGTCTGTCTGTCTGTATGTGACAAAAAATTTGTGGGCGCTCTATCTCAAGAACTAATGCTCTAAATTTAATAAAATTTTATATTCAGTTAGACATTGATATGAATTAGTGCCTATTGGTTTTTGGTGAAAATTGGCCAGCAGGTGGCGCTGCTGTACTACGTTTTTCATGATTTTCAAGATTGCTATATCTCAAGAACTAATGGATAGAATTTCACCAAACTTCAGATTCTGTGACTCCTTGATATACATAGACGCTGATTAAGTTTTGGTGTAAATTGGCCAGCAGGTGGCGCTGCTATGCCACGTTTTTCTTGATTTTCATGAGAGCTATATCTCAAGAACTAATGCACAGAATTTCACCAAACTTGAGATTCCGCGATACCTTGAGATACATAGCCGCTGATAAGGTTTTGGTGTGAACTGCCCTATAGGTGGCGCTGCTATGCTACATTTTGCACGATTTTTGCGATTGCTATATCTCAAGAACTAATGCAGAGAACTTCATCAAATTTTAGATTCTGTTACACTAGAATATATAACATAATTAGACGCTGATTACATTTTGGTATTAACCTTGCAACAGGTGGTGCAGCTATGCTGCATTTTGCACGATTTTTCCGATAGCTATATCTCAACAACCAACGCACAGAATTTCATCAAACTTCAGATTTTGTTACAAAATGACGTATAACATAATTACACGATGATTACGTTTTGTTATAAATCCTTCAATTGATCGTGCTGCTGTGCTATATTTTACATGTTTTTTTTTAAACTAGCTATATCTCAAGAAATAATGCACAGAATTTCATCAAACTTCAGATTCTTTTACACCATAACATAATTAGACTTTTTTTACATTTTGGCATAAATTGTCCAAGATATGCTGTTGCTGTGCTACGTTTTGCAAATTTTTTGTTATATCTCAAGAACTAATGGACGAAATTCCATCAAATTTCAGATTCTGTTAGGTCTTGACATCAATAGATGCTTATTAGGTTTTAGTATAAATAATCCAACATGAGGCACTACTAAGCTCATTTTCTCAGAATATTAATTAAATTTTGCGTTTTAGGCTTTTCGGATACCAGAATCTCATTAGGCTAGGTCAGATGTTCGAGGAAATTTGATAGTGGGTAACTTTGAAGTCACCACTTTATATATATATATATATATATATATATATATATATATATATTAAAATGTATTTATGAGATAGAAGAAAGTTTCGGGATTGACACATCCAACTAGTTCAATATAGTTTTTATAACTGTGACAGCGATTGTTATTAATCTAATTTCAACTATTCGCTACAAATATAAAAAATATTTGTATATTAAATAGATGTATATATGCATATGTATAAAAAACGAAAAAAAAAAAAAAAAGCAAAAATTGAGCACTAGCAATTTGGCGAATCTAATCTCTTGTTTACTCGCCAAATGAAGAATTTAGTCGCAATTTGGCGCATTGGCGAGCGACAGCGAGAACACTGGTTATAGCATTCAAAAGAAAATAGGAAAATCTGGTTTCATACATTTATAAATGCAGTTTTTCAAAGGAGGATCCAGCACATCAATAACTAAAAATTTTATTCTAATTATGTACCTTGTTTTATTGATTAGTTTTTGCAATAATGCCACTAAAAAAAAAAAAGGACGGGAGATCACAGTAGAATAGAGTTTCTAAAATCTGCATTGCAAATCGAAAAAAACTGTGAAATTTGCATTTAAGAAGTATCCTTTATCATTTTTTTCCAGATATCAGTGAATGAAAATAAAATCCCTTTATTTTCATTCATTATCGGAATTTTAATGGAAATTTATTGGAAAATAGTAACGACACAGTGTATTATACAAATTAAGTGCAGTAGAACCTCCATTAACCAAGCTTCGATTAATCGAGGTTTCTGTTAACCGAGTCGATAACGAAGTTTGATTTTTAGTGAATGAGTCTAGAAAAAGACTACACTATTTCATTCCCTGTCCATGCTTCAGATTCTTTTAAAGGCATGCTCATGCTTGGAATTAACCTCAAATAGATACCTGGCAGAATTAGAAAAAATTTTTAAATGCCCCGGGCCGATAAACAAAACAAAGAGGCTGGGTCGATTTAAAAAAAAAAAAAAAAAAAGTTCCTACTGGGCTAGTACAAAAATTTAAATCAAGGCGATAAAATATGAGCCATTTTCAATGAATATTACTTTCATACGAAATAAGTATAAATGTATGTCTCAAGTTGATGCCAGGAAATATTTTTTTTTTTTTAGTAGAGAAAGAGAGAGGGATTATGTGTGAAGATTATGAATCTTTGACAAGAGAAAGAATCAAGTGTTGCCTTTTAGATCTGAAAACAATCATGCAATTCTGTATGCCAATTTCTAGCTTGGTGGCAGAAATTTTATGTCCTGAATTGTATATTTCATTGAAATTTTGATCATTTGCTTGAAACAATATTTGAGCAGTTTTCATAAACTCTAACTTTACTTTTTTCCTGGAATCAATCTAACAAGTAGCAAGATAAGGAGGATTAGTGCAATAAAAATTACATAACATCTTTAAAATCAGCGATGAATTCAGGGTTTGGCCCGGGGGGGAAAACATCTCCCCCCCCCCCAGAAATTTCAAATTTTGGGGTTTTTTTTTCAATGGTCAAAAAGTGGTCAATGGTGCCCCCCCCCCCCTCCAGAACTCTATAATGTCCACTGCGGAGGCACAGAAGTCCCTCCCAGAGAAAAGTGTCTGAATTCAACACTGTTTAAAATTCTTTATGTATAATGATATTTTTCTTTCTCAAGATTGATTACGAGCATTTACATAAAGAAAAAAAAATAAACTTTAATATACAATCTCTCTTTTCTTCCTGTTTTTTGAAATCGTTATTTTAGTTTTAATAAATGAATTCTTGGAAGAAAATATAACCACTGTAAACTATCTTCATGGCTATTATTCTTGATTTTCTTTTTCTCTTAGTTATTTTAAACCTTGAATTGGCAGAGTTTATTATTTTTTTTTCTTTTTCTTTTCATTGTGTATTTTTACCTATGCAAAAATGTTAAATGTTGATCACTATCATTTAATTCTTGCTATAAAATTATATCTGATTGTAGGAATACTTACTATTAATGCCAGAGCCTTCTGATATATAGTTTCTGAAAAATAAATAAAAAATGATAAATTATTTCATGTTAATTCGCAGTAATCATTAACAAAAAGAAAAAGATAAATTAAAACATTGTTTTGTAACTTCATGACATACTGTTTTATTTTCTATGATGGATTAACAAAATTCTTAGCTATATAAAATTATACTAATTTTAATTGCTAAAAGATGTAAATTAAAACTTTAAAAACAGTAAAAAGAGGGTTATTCGTCTGTTTACATTTTTCGACTCTAC
Source organism: Maratus speculifer (assembly GCA_964019185.1). Classification (NCBI taxonomy): domain Eukaryota; kingdom Metazoa; phylum Arthropoda; class Arachnida; order Araneae; family Salticidae; genus Maratus; species Maratus speculifer. The sequence continues at coordinate 22,949,608 of OZ025289.1, read as the reverse complement.
TTGAATAATTTTCAAAACATAAATTTCTAAAGTTACACAGTCTATGAAACATCATCATTAAATTTTCCATGTTATGCACGCTCTTTGGATGTTTATTTTCCATAACCACTGAGAAGCTTAAGCCATAATTTTGGTAAATAAAATGATACTGCATTGCTACATATTGAATTTTTGCAGATTCCTATTTAATATATATATTTTTTAATTTTTACTTTGATTTTCATTTTTGTAATGATCAATAAGATCATGCATAAAACGAAAAATCGAGTGATGGCATTTCATAGACCATGCAATTTAAAAATAATTTTATTTATTTGTTTTAAAATAATACGGAGAGAATCAAAATAAGGTTTTAATTTACATTTTTTACTTTCTTCTATCTTTACAAGAAAAAAGTATTGAATTCGTAAAAATTTCCAAATTCCGGTTTTTCGACGGAGTTACACGTTTTAGGGGTCAGAAAAAAAAAAAAAAAGTTTTTACAAAATATTTATCAATCATTCACTGTATGTATGTATGTGATATAAATTTTGTGGTCGCTTTATCTCAAAAACTAATGCACGGAATTTCCCAAAACTACATTCAGTTAGACCTTGATATAAACTGAATCTGATTAGTTTTTGGTGATATCGCCTAACAGGTGGCGCTGCTATGCTGCCTTTTTCGCGATTTGCACAATCGATGTATCTCAAGAACTAATGGACGGATTTTCATAAAACTTTAGATTTAGTTGGTCCTTGATAAAATATGGTTTTGATTACGTTTTTGTGTAAATTGCACAACAGGTGGCATTGCTAAGCAGTATTATTCATGATTATCGCAATAGTTCTATCTCAGCGGCTAATGCATGAATTTTCATCAAACTAAATTCAATTAGTTCCTAATATAAATTAGCATACTGTAATTTTTGGAGTAAAACGCTCAACAGATGGCTCTGCTATGTGGCTTTATTCATGATTATCGCAATAGTTCTATCTCATGCACGGACTTTCATCAAACTTCAAATTCAGTTAGTCCCTGATATAAATTGGTATTTTTTAGTTTTTAGAGTAAATCGCTCAACAGGTGGCGTTTCTATTCAGTTTTTTCATGTATAATAATACACGGATTTTCGTCAAACTTCAGATTCAGTTAGAGCTGGAAATAAGTTGTTGCTGATGAGATTTTGGTGTAAATTACCTAATCGGTGACGCTTCTATGTTTCATTTTTATAGAAGTATTAACTATATGAGTAGAAGAAAGTTTTGGGATTGCCACATCCGACTGCTTTAGTAATTAAAATAAGCATATTATTACATCGTGTTGATTTTTTATATATTTTTAAAAGATTATTCGAGTTATGTGGATTTATATAATTGTTTTGTAATTGTAGTTGATGTAATATCCCCAGGCAGGGTTCCCACTAGCTTTTGACTAATCTTAGCAACGTGGCTAATCAGCAAAGAAATTTTATAACCGAATGAATGAATATATATGAATGTATGTGACATAAATTTTGTGGTCATTCTATTTCAAGAACTAATGCACGGAATTTCCCAAAACTTTACATTCAGTTAGACCTTGATATAAACTGGATCTGATTAGTTTTTGGTGATTCTATGCTGCGTTTTTCGCGATTTCCGCAATCGCTGTATCTCAAGAACTAACGGACAGATTTTCATAAACTTTAGATTTAATTAGTCCTTGACAAAATATGGTTCTGATTAGGTTTTGGTGTAAATTGCACAACAGGTGGTATTGATATGCGGTATTATTCATGACAATCACAGTAGTTCTAGCTCAGCGATTAAAGCACGAATTTTCATCAAACTTTTGATTAAATTAGTCCCTAATATAAATTAGTATTCTGTATTTTTGGAGTAAATCGCTCAACAGGTGGCTCAGCCATGTGGCTTTATTCATGATTATAGCAATAATTCTATCTCAGGAACTAATGCACGGACTTTCATCAAACTTCAAATTCAGTTAGTCTCTGATATAAATAGTATTTTTTACTTTTTAGAGTAAATCGTTCAACAGTGAAAATTCGCAATAGTGATAGATTATCTCAATAGTGAAGCACTGATTCTTAAATCTTTCTTTAAATCCTTAAAATTACTCTCTTTTACCTTTTACCATGCATGCTCCAGTTTTTAGTAAAAAGTTTTCAAACCAATTAATAATCAAACTTCTGTGATTATACAAATTATAATGAAACAAATATATTCTCAATAATTTGCAAAACCTTAAAAAAAAAAAAAAAAAAAAATTCTAGCCGCCTTTTTTTTTTTTATTCAAACAAAATAGGGTTATTAATCAAAATTTGAGTTAATCTGGTACTTGAAGTAGTATGCCAATGTGTTAAAAGAAGACATAAAAAAGTTAATTATGAGGGGGATGGGGAAATTAAAACTTGAAAAATTAATTGCATACAAAAGTTTTGTCATTCAATAATGCAATTGAAAATGTCGCCATTTTTTAAGCATTATTTTTATTTATTAACTTAAAAGATTAGGGTTGATAGACCTATGAAAGTGTATTTTCTTACAGGATAGATAAACTTTATTATATTTATATACATTTATTTATATATTTATATTAAATTATATTTTTGTATTATTAAAAATATATAGTATTGAAGTGTCAATAAATGAGTAATAGTAATTAGATATTGTCAGTTAATAGTTGTTCTATGATATACGCTATTTTTTTTTTCTCTCCTGACTGTCTGTCGCCGGGATCAATTTTAAAACCACTATCGACCGTGATCCTTTTAATTATTTGTTACAACCTTAGTAACCAGAATGGTAGTTTCAGATTCCAAAGAGGAATGTAGACAATGCATACTCTTAAAAATGCTAAAGACACTACATAAATTTCATTTCATGATTTTTTTTTTCATTTTCGTACAGGGAAATGCACACCTTTCCCTGCCGTACCTGCCGTACACCGCCTGCCACCTTCTGCTGCTGAAATTCCCAAAATAAAAATAGTTAAAATTCGGTTCGCATATTAAAATGTCTGCCAAGTCATATCTTAGAGGAAATCACTTACAGACTCGATTTTAGTGGCGGGTCGGTTAGGTTTGCCATTGTATTTGCTTGCACCTAAAGGTATAAAAACATGGAGGATTGTGAGAAGGAAAACCCAGTAATAAAGCTACCAGCCAACCACTTATATCAGGTTTGGGGGAGTTCTCCACTAAGATACAACTTGAGAGACCAATTGAATTTTAATATACAAATCGAATCGAATTTTAACTAATCCAGGAAGGTCAGTCGCCTCCTTTTTTTTTTTCTTCTCACATTGAAAATGTCATTGATTACGTTTTTGTGTAAATTGCACAACAGGTGGCATTGCTAAGCGGTATTATTCATCGCAATAGCTCTATCTCAGCGGCTAATGCACGAATTTTCATCAAACTAAATTCAATTAGTTCCTAATATAAATTAGCATACTGTAATTTTTGGAGTAAAGCGCTCAACAGATGGCTCTGCTATGTGGCTTTATTTATGATTATCGTAATAGTTCTATCTCCGGAACTAATGGACGGACTTTCATCAAACTTCAAATTCAGTTAGTCCCTGATATAAATTAGTATTTTTTAGTTTTTAGAGTAAATCGTTCAACAGTGAAAATTCGCAATAGTGATAGATTATCGCAATAGTGAAGCACTGATTCTTCTCACTGACTACTTCTCACAGGCTAACAAAGCTTGAGAGCTAATGTGCCCGCAGGTTCTGTGCGTACACATGTACCTAACACGATAACTCTTGACAGAAATATTCGATTTGCTTCAATTTTTTCTCTAGTTTCATTCTGATAAGGCATTTCTTTGATTACTTTTTTTCGGGGGGGGGGGGGGCTTCATTGTTTAAGTATAAAGGGGATGACAAGAGGCTAACTCGCCCTTCTTAATTCAGATAAATTAGTTTTTAATGCAAAATTATTCGGTTTCCTTCGAATTTTATATACCGGTTTATTCTGATAAAGAGCCTCGTTAAATTTAGAGGTTCATTGTTTAAGTATAAAGGGAGGAAAGGGAGCTAAGCCCCTTAATTTAGTTAAAGTGGATTATCATAGAGAATTATTCGATTTGCTTCAAGTTTGATATGCCGGTTTATTCTAACAAGGGGCTTACCTGATTAGATTTGGAGGTTCAGTAATTAAATATAAAGGGGGGAGGGGGGTAGTCTCTCTTTAATTTAGGTAAATGGGTTTTTTTTTATGAAGGATTATTTGATTTTCTTCAAATTTGGTATAGCGGTTTATTTTGTTAAGAAGCTTCTTTGATTAGATTTAAAGGTTCATTGGCTAAGTATAAAGGGAGCAATGAGGGCTAAACACGATAAAAATTAGGCTCTGTAATTTAGATAATTTACCTTTTTCATGCAGAATTAATAGATTTGCTTCAAATTTGATATACAAGTTTATTTTGATTAGGCAATCTCTAATTAGATTTAGAGGTTCATTATTTAAATATAAATGGAGAAAACGTTGGAAAATCCCTTTTAATTTATTTTTTCAGAGGCATTTCTCTTTGAAATAAGAGTATAATATGAAATTAGCGTGAATAGTCTGTGAGCTCAATGCCATCAGTTTGACTGAGCACTTTTTTTTAAATTAATATATTTTTAACAAGTCAGTTTAAATATCCTTAAGAGCCCTTATTTTGAAATTCAGACAAAAAAGTGATGTTTTGGTAGTTGTATTTTTAAATTGCCTTCATATTTTTTTATGTTGAAGTAAATCATTTGAATGATTAATCTGCAATTTTGAAGCCCTGAAAAAATTTTCTCTTCCCTATAGAAAATATGAAAGTTCACGCTTGTGAATACCATTTTTCATGAAAAGTAAAATGCTGGTATATTTGGAGCACTATATCTCTCGCAAGCAACAACATCCCAAAATTCTTTTGGCATAAACTTATAGTATAACTCTACCTGCTTATTAAAATTTATTTGTTTCCATGGGGCATTGTTATTTTACATTGTTATGTTTTCCCAAAGTACAGTCAAAATGACGTTTTTGTCCATTTTCCGCTCTTAAGAGAATATGAAAGTGCACTACTAGGACAAGCTAAATAATATAGTACTGCACGGAGATATTGTTGCTGTTAGTAGCTATAACCTGTTAAATATTCAAAATCTGCAATATTTAACCCGTTCGCGACGGCGCGCGCATTTCGAAGCGCGCATCTGAGGACGGAGCGGGGAAATTCGATTTCATCTTCAGGGCCGAAGGATTTTGCGCAGTTAAGCCTAACTCGTGTAATGTGTTCTTTAAAAAATTGTAAAAAATTCATTTTTCCATATAACCTTTTGAAATTTACATGCATGGAGCAGGTTGTTACTATGTATATTCACACAAAAAATGAGTTATTTTCAACGATATTTTTATATAAAAATGACTTTTTAAATATACGTAATAAACATTTTAACAAATTTTTTAGCCCTCAAAATAGTACAGTATGATCGCAGATCACTTATGTAAGTTTAATGTAGCAACAAACGAAATATTTTCCTAATTTAAAAAATATTTTTGTTAAAACAGCAATAGTTTTTCTTCTAAATAATTTTTAAGACATTTCTTAAACAAAATAAGCTTTTTAATGAAGCTGTTTTATTAATAAATGTAGAGGTAATTTAGCCCCAGAAACCACAAGACTTCGACTGACAATGCATGTGCATACTTTCAATAACTGGGCGAAGTTCAAATGCCCATCCCAGGAAAATATTTGCAAGCTAAGTGCAATAAGTAAAGTGTGAACGTTCGGAGATTTTGCAGAGAGAGAGGGCCTTGAGCTGCGGTGCAGAGCAGATGGGTCTGCTGCACGCCCGTGTTTTTAACGGAACGAGATTTCCGTTTTAGAACTGTGTGAAAGGGATCGATTGATACCCATATTAACTTTAATATCAGTTATTTGTCCTTTTTATTTTATACTGTATTTAGTCGAGAATTGTGTATTTGTATGTACCAGTCATCTAACCCAGAAACTTATAATTAAATATTCACTCAGTGAAATATTGGAACTGTGATTTATTTCAAACACCCGTTTTCCGTCCGCCCCACTTCTACAAATTTTGGGGGCTCGCCCTGGATGAACCAGAGGACTTGCAAGAACTTTTCATAGTAATTTGGCATTAATAGGATCAACCGTTTGACTTCCGTTGGACTTTTAACAACTTTTCAGCTGGTCGGCGATAAAATTGGATATTCCCTGCTACTCCAATGATTGCTGGAATCGCTATTTTTACGAAGAAAAGAAAGAATTATTTAGCTGCTTCGACTGTCCGAGAGCTGCGTGTGTTTGAGCTGTCCGGAAGAAAACAGTGCTGTTGCGGTGCCACAAGAAACAACTCGTAGTGCATTTTTTTTTACGAGTTGTAAAGTTAACGAGTGCGCGAGTGCAACGAATTTGTGGGTTTTTTTCTTCGACGAATGCTGGTAGTGTGTTTTTTTTACCAGCTAAGTGCTATTTTTTACCAACCGATTAATTGTGCGTACTGGGTGCATGTTTTATTGTTCAAGAACCCTCGCTGTGATTTTTTTTTTGCGAGGCGATTTTTACGCGAGTGAAATTTTTTCGAAGCAAAGTGATACAGGGCTGAAATGTCCTAGTGTTTTAGTATTTTCAAGCCCGGTGCATTTTTTTTAGGGCTTATATTTTTTAACATATACAGATATGTATTGAGATATTGATCTATTGAGATATTGATCAATCTATATTGAATGTTTTCATAATTATTATATATATTTGATTTGAAGTTATAATATATTTTGTGTATTATTTTTCATGAGAACAGAGGATATCCACAATGAAGTAAGTGGTTTTTTCCCATAAATGGTAATTAAATATAAAACTTATAGCATCTTGCTTTTATTTTAAACATTAAAGAATTTTGTTTTGTAATGTGAGTTTATGAATAGAAAATAATTTTGCTTATATATTTATAATATTTTTATAAGATATTTTAGTATATTTGATAGAGTTTTTGTAGGAATAATGGCATATTTGGTAAGAGCAAAGAAAATAGACTTATTGTCAGTGTTAAATGAATTGGGGCTGAGTGCTGAGGAAAGCGCGACAAAAGTTCAGTTAGCCGACATAATAACCAAATCGGACGGTTATAATGAAGACATAGTCAAAAACTTATTAGACGGTCTCGTTAGCGAACGGTTAGAACAAGATAAAAATAAAGAAATAGAGGAAAACGAAAAAAAAGCATATGAATTAAAAAAATTAGAGTTAGAACTTAGCGCAAAAAACAAATCCGAAATGATGCTTAACGCCGGAGTGAAAACTCCTGATGTTTTAAAATTAATCGCGAGATATGATACCAGTGAAGAAATAAGTATATATCTCACGTTGTTCGAAAGACAAATAAAAAGATTAGGAGTAGAAAAGGAGAATTGGGTGACTTATTTGCTAGGTCTGTTACCATTAGAAATAGTTAATATAATAGGTCGCGAAAATGAGGAACTCTCGAATGATTATGATTATGTTAAACAGTTATTATTGAAAAGATTCAAGCTTAGTGCGGAACAGTTTCGACAGAAATTCTTTGGCCACAGAAAAGAAAGTTCAGCGTCTTGGCGCGATTACTCATTTGAACTTACGAATTTTTTAGAAGAATGGTTGACAGGTCTGAACATTTCGTCTTTTGAAGATTTAAAAAACCTTCTAGTTATTGACCAAATAAGGAAAAAATTACCATTGGAAGTAAGGGAGCATTTTGTTGATGACTTGTCTAAGTTTACTAAGGTCTCAGATTTTATAAGTAGACTTGATGATTATGAGGCGGCCCGTAATATTGTTAGGAAGAATTCGGAAATAAAAAATAGCGATAGTAAACGTTTTTCGCAGAACACAGAGAATAAAAGTTTTGGCCGGAAGAACAATTTTTCCCAAAACAACAAGAACGGGGTAAGGAATAATTATAACCCTTTTAAAACTAAATGTTTTTATTGCAATGAATTTGTCTCTCATAAATCGAATCAGTGTCCTCGCAGAATGGATGGAAATAAAAGTAATCACTACGGTTTAAATAACACGAAAGCGGTGAACGCCATGAGTAATAAATTTTGTCCGTCGGATAAAATTGTTAAAAGTATTGAAATTAAAGGGAAACGCGTAAATTGTTTTGTTGATAGTGGGTCAGATGTGACAATGATAAACAATGAACTTTATAGAATTTTGGGAAGGCCTAATTTAAGTAAGAATGATGTGAAATTGACAGGTATTAGTGGTGATGGAGTAATTCCTTCAGGTTTTTTCAATACTAATATAAAAATTGATGATGTTAGTGTAAATTGCGATGTGTACGTTTTGCAGGATTTAAAATATGAAATGCTTCTCGGCAATAACTGTTTGAATAAATTAAATTTCGAAATATCAAACAATGGCTTAAAAGTGACGGGTAAGCGGAACGATGAAAAAAGTTACAATGTAAACGTTGTTACAAAGATACCCTTGGAAATTCCAGAGATAGGCGCGGTCAAAGATGTTAAAAACATTCTCACGGTTAAATCTGACTTGCGGTTAGATGTTGAAGAGGTTCCCAAGCCTAACCCAGACTTGCGGTTGAATTCTTCAAACACACCCATGACTGAAAATTCTTTAGATGATTCTCATGAACTCGAATCTGTTTGCTTAGCAGAAATAGCTAATGCGGTTAATGTAAATGAAATCGATATGACGCACATTGCCGACTGCGGTTTAAGGGAAGAATTAATTAATTTGATTACGAATTATAAGCCTGAGAAAACGAAAAGTGTTGACTTGAAAGTTAAGATAGTGTTAAGCGATGACATACCAGTTGTACAAAGGCCAAGGCGATTAGCGCTTGTTGAACAAGAATTTGTTGATACACAAATAGGAGATTGGCTTGATAAGGGTATTATAAGAGAAAGTTGTTCAAATTATGCTGCACCAATTGTTTTAGCGAGAAAGAAAAATGGAGATTACCGGTTATGCGTAGATTATAGAAAACTTAACAAAAAGATAATTAGAGATAATTATCCCCTTCCAGTGATTGACGATATTTTAGATGAGATTGGACAGAGTAAGGTGTTCAGTACATTAGATTTGAAAAATGGATTTTTTCACGTAGAGGTTGATGAGGATAGTAAAAAGTTTACTTCGTTTGTTACGAATAATCAACAATTCGAGTACAATGTAATGCCATTCGGTTTAAATGTCGCTCCACAATTTTTCCAACGTTACATATATGCATGCCTTAAAGAATTAATTAGAGATAAAACGATTTCCGTGTACTTAGACGATATAATTGTCCCTGCGCAGACTGAGGAAGAGGCGCTCTCTAAATTGAAACGTGTGTTTCAGGTAGCATCAGAGTATGGCCTCGAATTTAACTTTCCTAAATGTCAGTTTTTGAAGAGAAAAATTGAATTCTTAGGATACGTAATTGAGAATGGAACAATTCGACCTTCCGAAACTCACGTTATAGCTGTTACAAAATTTCCTGAACCAAAAGATAAAAAGCAACTCCAGAGTTTTTTGGGACTTACCGGATATTTCAGGAAGTATATCGCTGATTATGCTAGAATTGCTAGACCTTTGAGTGATCTTTTAAAAATGGAAAATGAATTCAATTTCGGACCAAATCAAAAAGAAGCTTTCCAAATTTTAAAAAATAAACTGTCTAGTAATCCAGTATTACACATATTTAGAAAGGGGGCAGAAACGGAATTACATACGGATGCTAGTAGTTTAGGTTTCGGAGCAATCTTATTACAAAAAGATGATTACGGAAATTTACATCCAGTTCATTTCATGAGCAAAAAAACAACGCCCGCTCAAGCGAAATATAGTAGTTATGAGCTCGAAGCACTTGCTGTCATCGAAGCATTAAAGAAATTTCGAACTTATTTGTTAGGAAATAAATTTAAAATAATAACCGATTGTTCTGCTTTTCAAAAAACCTTAGAGAAAAAAGATCTTACACCTAAAGTTGCGAGGTGGGCATTATTTCTTCAAGAATTTGACTACCAAATTGTTCACAGAGCCGGAAACCAAATGAAACATGTCGATGCATTGAGTCGTAACACGGTTTTAACTTTAACGCGTTCACAGGATGAACTTACTGCAAAATTGACTAAAGCGCAAAACGAAGATGATTACATTCAAACTATAAAAACATTAGTTGAAAAAAACGAAAGTAATGATTATTTTGTTAGGCGAAATATTGCGTATAAATATGAAAACGGTAGAGAATTAATTATGGTACCAGAAAGCATGCAAAGGGAAATTATTCGTGAAATTCACAATAAGGGACATTATGCTGTTGCTAAAACTGAAGCGATCGTGAAACAGGATTATTATATCCCTAACCTTCGAAAACAGATCGAAAACGTGATAGGAAATTGTATTGAGTGCATACTATGCAACAGGAAACAAGGTAACGGTGAAGGATTGCTAAATCCCATCCCTAAACAAGATACGCCACTTCAAACTTACCATATCGATCATTTAGGTCCGCTACCTTCGACAAACAAAAATTATAATTTTATTTTCTCTGTAGTGGACGCTTTCACAAAATTTGTGTGGTTTTATCCTGTCAAAACAACATCCGCTAAAGAGGTGATTTCGAAATTAAAAATTCAACAAGCCATATTTGGAAATCCAGAACGTATAATTAGCGATCGTGGAGCCGCTTTTACTTCAAATGAATTTAAGGAGTATCTCGAAGATGAAAAGATAGAACACATCTTAATTACGACAGGTATACCGAGGGGAAACGGCCAGGCAGAGCGATCACAGAAAACGCTCATAAATATCCTGAGTAAATTATCCATCGATGATCCGACGAAATGGTATAAATATGTGCCAACCGTACAACGAATAATGAACAGTACGATTTCGCGTAGCACTCAGTATACCCCTTTTGAGTTATTAACAGGAGTAAAATTAAGGGATAAGGAGGATTTAAATATTAAACGAATTATTGATGAGGAACATGAAAACGCGTTCATGGAAGAAAGACTTAACAATAGAAATATTGCTAAGCAAAACATTCTAAAAATCCAGGAAGAAAATAGTAAAAGTTTTAATCGTAAGCGGAAAAAAGCAAGGTGTTATAAAGTTGGTGATCTAGTTGCCATAAAAAGAACCCAATTTGGGGTCGGCATGAAATTAAAAATTAAATATTTTGGTCCTTACAAAGTGATCAAAATCAAAAGCAATGACAGATACGATGTCGAAAAAGTAGGCTTCCAAGAGGGTCCAAGAGTGACATCAACTGCAGCTGACTGCATGAAACCATGGGTTTCTACACCCTAAAATATGATGTTTTTCAAGTATTTCTTTTATGTGTTTTTTTTTTGTTGTTGTCTATTTGTTTATGTATCGCCATATAGTGTTTTATGACTCCAAGTACATCCGTTTAACGTTATTTTTTTTACATTATTTTATGCAAAAAAAAAAAAAAAAAAACTGAACTGTGACTGAAGAGAAAAAAAAACTTTTAATAGTTTATGAACACTTGGACTAGCACCAGACTTTCTATTATTATTATTAGTTTTTCAGTGATTTAATATGGAATTTTAGTGTTTGTGTTTTGTGATTCCACTATTTTGATGAAAGTCGTATGGAGTCTGATCTGGAGCTTATAGTTGATATTAAGCTCTGTGAGGTCACAGATAGGTCAGGATGGACGAGATGTAGAGGTAATTTAGCCCCAGAAACCACAAGACTTCGACTGACAATGCATGTGCATACTTTCAATAACTGGGCGAAGTTCAAATGCCCATCCCAGGAAAATATTTGAAAGCTAAGTGCAATAAGTAAAGTGTGAACGTTCGGAGATTTTGCAGAGAGAGAGGGCCTTGAGCTGCGGTGCAGAGCAGATGGGTCTGCTGCACGCCCGTGTTTTTAACGGAACGAGATTTCCGTTTTAGAACTGTGTGAAAGGGATCGATTGATACCCATATTAACTTTAATATCAGTTATTTGTCCTTTTTATTTTATACTGTATTTAGTCGAGAATTGTGTATTTGTATGTACCAGTCATCTAACCCAGAAACTTATAATTAAATATTCACTCAGTGAAATATTGGAACTGTGATTTATTTCAAACACCCGTTTTCCGTCCGCCCCACTTCTACATAAATAAGACTAATTAAATAAAACGTGTGAAAACTTCTGCATGTTAGTGTTTATTGCTTATTATAGAAACATACATAAAAAAAAACAAATTTGAAATGTTTCTTTAAAAGCAGTTCTGAAAATTCAAAAATTATATATAAAAATATAATAAATCATAAAATATTTATCAAATAAAAAGTATTGTATAGTAATAAATGAAAAGTTAATAAAACTATACTTTAAAATAAAATATGCATTTCGCTGAATTTGTTCATTATAGCTAGATATAGATATATATAGTAATATATTATAAAATGAAATATTAAATAAAATTATGTATAATATGAATCATCACTTTAAAATATCAAATTACTTATGTTATGCTACAAGTGATATATTAAACAAAAGTTGTTTTTAGCCATTTTATTTTAATATATCACTTATAACATCACATAAGTAATTTGATAGATAAAGATTGTTTAATAATAATGAGTTAACTTGAATAATAAATTAAAATACATTCATCAAAGAATATATTGATGTTGAAATATCTTTAGTTATATCTTATGTATTAAATATTTAAAACTATAAATAAAGTTATGAAATTAAAAGTAATTAATAGTGAATGAAATTAAATAGTAATTTTAAATATACTGATAAAAATGCCATTAATGTTGAAAGTATTTTGAAATTGAAAAAATATATATAACTGAACATCAAATAATGTATGGAATATATTCAATTATAACAGCTAAAACGGATTTTTGATTCAAAATATGCATGCTAATGTATGCGCATAGTCTTTAAAATAGTCAGAATTTAATAAAAGATATCGCGTAAATATTTATTATCAATTTAAAACGAATTAATTTAAACAAGCGTGAAAAGTAAAATTAAAAGAGGAACGCAGAAAAATATTCTTAATTTAGTGGCGCTGAGAATATATTATCAGCGTATCAGCTTCACAATCAGTGTGTAACACTTTTCTTTCTTTCTTCTTATTATTTTTTTTAACTGCGAAGCACTTCTGAAATAAAATAAAAAGATAAAAAAATATAAATCTTTCCATCTAAAAGAAAGAAAAAAAAAAGTTGATGACGTCGATTTTTGCAACTAAATAGTATTTCTGATCGAGATAAAAGCGCGAAAAATAAAGCCATGAATCAGATGTTCATGTTGTCATTCGTAAACGTGCATATGCTAATATGCTTACTTACGTTATCGTATTCTTTAACCGCAAAATTTTCCCTCTCAAGTTCAGTAGAATTTTTTCTAATAAAGAAAAATAAAGTTTTACTAGACGCGTAAAAAGATTTATGAAACACAAAGACGTGATGAAAAAATAATCTTTTTCCCATTGTAGTATTTCCATAAAAAATTAAATTCGCGTGAATTAAAAAAAAAAAAATGTTTTCATTAGCTTTCCTAGTTTGAAGGAGAAGTCTCCTTCCTTAATATACATTCAAATAGAATTAGGATAAATTTTTTATATGCTAAACTGTGAAAAACAAAACGTTCCGTTTGATCGGCATGAATGGTAGTCTCGCGGGATGTGAGTACAAACAGCGCCGGCATCAATTGTAGTCTCGCGGGATCTGAGTACAATCGGTGCCGGCATCTATAGTGGTCGCTCGTCCCCAAGGGGTTAAAGTACAGTCGAGTCTCTCTATAACGAAACTCCATCCAGCGAATTTCTCTATTTAACGAATTTTTTGTAGGAACGGTCAATTTTTTCATGATTACATTTAAAATGATCTCCATATAGCGAAATGTATATCTCTATTTAACAATTTTTTTCAAAAATATTCTTTTACATATTCAGAAACACGCTTCAAATTATTTGTGGAATAATTTTTTTTGTTGATTTCTGTTTTAAATTTCATAGCTGCATTCCTCTAGCTTATTCTTTATGTAAAAAAAAAAAAAAAAAAAAAAAAAAAAGCATTTACCTTCTCTTTTTTCCCCCAAGAAAAAACATCCTTTTTGCATGATTACTTTTTGACTTTGTTTTAACCAAGATGAGCATGCGTTCTAGGAAAAGATTGAAACATTTGCTTGCTATTGGAACGATTTGCAATTATCACAAAGCATCCTATACTGTAAAAAAAATCCGTTAAATTTACCAGAAAAAAATGTTGGTAGGAATGTTACCAGAAGATTTTGCCGTAAAAAATTAGATGTAATAATAATAAAAAAAAATACATATAATTTTACTTCAATTTTTACGGCAAAAACTGCTAGCAACATTGCTGCCTGCAGGTTTTGCCAAAAATTTAACGAATTTTTTTTTTTTTTTTCTTTAGTGTAAAAGATAACTATTCCGTTGTTGTCTTGAGAATGTTCTTTGTTTCGTGGTTTGGATAGTAAAGCAGAGATAAGGGATCAGTTGTAAAAAAAAAAAGGTCGTCTTTTTCAACAGGTTTTCATCTTACCTAAACTAACACTTTTTACTTTTAGAGTTTAGGGTGAATATTTGTTGTTTGTGGCGACTCGGCGCAATTTTTGTTGTAAGACATTGTTTGAATGACGAATTGTTACTAAATATCGTCTAAGCTGGTGTGATCTTCTACTGCATTTTTATAAAATTGCTTCTAGGATAAGTATAACTCTCTCTGATAGAGTAATAATTTTGAAAATAATCAATAAGACATTGGAAAAATAAAGGAAGTGGCAAAAATGCTTGAGATTCTGGAAAAATTCCGTTCAATATTTCAAAAACTTAATTAAACAGCTCAAAAAAATTCTGTTTCAAAATTTAAATATTAAATGAAAAAATTTTTGCCGTTCTCTATCCAACGAATTTTTCTATATAAAGAATTTTTTGTCTGAACAATGGATTTCGTTATATAGAGACACGACTGTAGTTTATTTCAAAAAAGCGCCACAGATGGATGAAAAAAAAAATATGTCACGCAATAGTTGAACATATGCACAAAAACATCGAAAAGAAAAAGAAGTGGGGTCTCGTGATATTTTTTAGTAAAAAAATGACAAAATTTATAAGAAAAGCAATGTCCATCATCACATTTTTTTCCCTAAGAGAAAATGAAACATCCCGTTTCTCCTTCGGAAGAGGCGACAAAAAAGGGATATTTCATTTACTCATAGAGAAAAATCATATAAAGGACGAAAGAGAAACGGGATGTTTCATTTTCTCTTAGGGAAAAAATGTGATGATGGACATTGCTTTTCTTATAAATTTTTTCATTTTTTTACTAAAAAATATCACGAGGCCCCACTACTTTTTCTTTACCATGTTTTTGTATACATGTTCAACTATTTTGTGACATATTTTTTTTCACCCAACTGTGGCGCTTTTTTTAAATAAACTACTTTAAATGTTGCAGATTTTAGAAATTTTGAATATTTAACAGGTTATAACTACTAACAGCAACAATATCTCCGTGCAGTACTATATTATTTAGCTTGTCCTAGTAGTACACTTTCATATTCTATAAGAAAAACTTTGGGGTATTATAGCTTAAATAAGATATTAAGAGCGGAAAATGGACAAAAACATCATTTTGACTGTACTTTGGGACAACATAACAATGTAAAACAACAATCCCCCATGGAAACAAATAAATTTTAATAAGCAGATAGTGTTATACTATGAGTTTATGACAAAAGAATTTTGGGATGTTGTTGCTTGCCAGAGATATACCACCCCAAAAATATTGGGATTTCATTTTTCGTAAAAATTGCATTCACAGCCTCGAACTTTGACATTTTCTATAAAAAGAGGAAATTTTTTCAGGGCTATCAAAATTACACATTATTCATCAAATCTGATCTACTTCAACATATAAAAAAAATCAAGCAAATCAAAAAATACAACTGTCACACTTTGTCTGATTTCCAAATAAGGGCTCTTAATCTTTTATTACATCTACGAGTACCACATTTATAGACTTTCCGTATTTTAAATCTAGCAGCACTAAATAAAATGTCCACATGTTACTCATTATTAAATGCAAATAATAATGAAATATTGATTTACCAGTTTTTGAAGTAGTGGTATTGGTACTTTCCGTGGTAGATGGCTTTCCTCGTACAACTCCTTCTTGTTCTTCATCCTCTGTTGAAGATACTATTATCCCATTGCTTGTGGTTGTACCCAGGCTTGTTGGCTTGTTGCTAGACAAGGTCTGCCCTGCAGTACTAGGTGGACTGCTAGCGGAATTCGGTACTGAACTTGTCGAATTAGTTCCATTGCTGGGGACTTCCGTCAGAATGTTCTCCACTCCAGTGTCCTGGGTGTCTGGTGTATTTTTAGTCGAAGCCACTGGTGATGATGAAGCGAGTGTCGAATTCGGCTTCTGAGTTCTAGTGATTTCACTAGTGAGTATATCCGAGGTAGATTCTTGACGTTCCTCATCAGCTAGATATTCCGAAGCATTGTTGCTGATTTCAGAACTGTCGCTCAAAAGGTTTAATGTGTCATTTTCTGATTTCTCCGAACTGTAATCAAAGTCGAAGTTCTTGTTTTGGGGTTCGACTGGAAAATTTCTAAAAGAAAATCCTATGACACTTGGATTAAGAAGTACAGCGCTTAATAGGATCACCGCAAACAAATGCATGATGGATTTCATGTGTTAATTGATTCGGGAAGTTTACGAGATATAATGTGGAAAAATTACTTCCAGATATCTGCGCCTGAAAAACAAAAATAAAGTAAATCTTTAAATGCATGGAAAAATTAAACACGACTTCGAAAGAAAATGTTGTACACATAAACATGAAATCATGCAATAAGCATATACACTGGTGTCCAAAATTTAAGCATAATTGGTAATTAAGTAATTATTTTTAAGTAATGAAAGACATATGAATAGGAATGTGCTGAAACTCCAGATGTGTAAACAAAATAGTACGCGTCACATATTTTCACGAAGAGTTTTCCCCGAAATAGAACAGGGGACCGTCAACAAATTGAAAAAGAACGAAGATCTTTTGGATAACCCTGTCAAAACTAATGTAGCAAAAGCGTTCAAACTGCACATTATGATTAATTGGCTTATTGTAATGTACTGTGTTAATTTTTACAAGGATAGCATGTATACTCGTAGAGAAATTCAGGTTTTTATAAAAACAGTCCTAAATTTTTCCAAGTTTTTTGCTTATAATTTTCAGAGTTCTTATTATAAAATAATGTTCTTTTCTGAAAATATGACAAACATCATTGTACACAATACCCTGGCATCATAATTTTAAAATAATAAAAATTGTATGAAAAATGAGTATGTTTAGTAAATAATTTTTCATTGCGCATGCGTCAACGATATCAAAATGTCATTTGCATATTGTGTTAGCTAAAGGTATAGAGCGTCTTCTGTAAAGGTTTCAAAAACATAGCTTGAAAATTCTGAAAATGGGAGCCTATAGAATCAACTCAAAATCCGTTATTCCTAAAGGAAGCAAAAAAATCAGGGGTTTTACCTAAATATAGTTGTACGTGCAATATTGTGTAGGCACTAAACAATGGAATATGGATACAGCCTCTCATCTTTTTGCTTCATTCAGGGAATAAAGGATTTTGATCTCATTCTATCAACGATAATTTTCAGAATTTTTAAGCTATGTTTTTGAGACTTTCACAAAAGTTGCTCTATACATTTAACTAACATAATATGCAAATGAAATTTTAATAGCGTTCACGCATGCGCAGTAAAAAATTATTTAGTAAACCTGCTCATTTGTCATACAATTATTATTATTTTTTAATTCTGATGACAGGATATTGTGTACAATGATGTTTGTCATTTTTTCAAAAAAGAACACTATTTTATATTAAGAACTCTGCAAATTATAAGCAAAAAACTTAGGACTGTTTTTATAAAAACCTTAATTTCTCTACGAGTATACATGCTATCCTTGTAAAAATTAACACAGTACATTACAATAAGCCAATTAATCATAATGTGCAGTTTGAACGCTTTTGCTATATTAGTTTTGACAGGGTTATCCAAAAGATCTTCGTTCTTTTTCAATTTGTTGACGGTCCCCTGTTCGATTTCGGGGAAAACTCTTCACGAAAATATGTGACGTGTACTATTTTGTTTACACACCTGGAGTTTCAGCACATTCCGATTCATATTTCTTTCATTAGTAAAAAATAATTACTTAATTACCAACTATGCTTAAATTTTGGACACCAGTGTATTATGGTTTGGTTTTGTTTATGCCGGCCAATTATCTACGCTTGGGATATAGACCCTAATGGGTGGGATGCCCTCCGTGGGGGTCTTTCTAAGGGAACCTAACCCGTATTTACGCAAAGTTCGAAGAAAACCACGGAAAACTCCGAACGGTTAGGCCGACGGTCGCGATTGGGTTCGAACCCAGCACCTACCGTCTACCAGTTTCGAGGTCAGAAACTCGCGGCCACTGGTGGGGACGCATATACTATGGAATACTCTTTAGCAATTAACTCTTTAATGCCTTAAAGTGTTAGGAACAAAAATAGCATTTGTGAAAACAATTTGCTATTTAAACGAAATAGAGAATGAACATACCGAATTTTGGTGGCTCAGTATGAGAGTTTCTCCCCCCCCCCCCCCTCCACGTTCAAATTCAATTCACACTTGTTGTTCAAAAAATGAATGAAACTTAACACAAAATTGACAAAATGGAACAGAAATAGGATTGACTTCGCTTTTGTACAATGGTTACCAATAATATTCACATTTATATTATATTAAGTAAAAATACAAATATAAGGTTGTGATTACAGAGACAGATCTCCTAAATTTATTGTACAAGTATACATATTTAGGATTTGATAATTTATTTAGTATAATAAAATTTTTCATTTAATTTCTCTCTTTTGGTATTTTTTGTTTTTCAAACTTTTGTTTTCTAAACATTTAGCATCATTGGGCACTTGAGTTACATGTGTCCATATCCATATATAATATCAGACCTGACAAGATTAGTTGATATCGCTGGAATATTGAAAATGTGCAATTTTTTAAAAATATTTTATGTATGACATTAATTTTACATTTTATTTAAAAATATTTGATAGGAAAGAAAAATCATTGGTCATACACTGATAATTAAATTCTCTTCAGCATTATGACGAGGTATTTTTTATTAATTCTCCAACTTTTGGTTCGGTAAAATGTGATTTATAAATTATTCTGAATTAAAGAATAAACTTTAATGGTGTACTATAAACGATCACGACGAACTTATTACAATTAGTATGGCAAAATTTAATAAGATAACTCAATACAATAACCAAAATATGCTAGAAATATCTCCTCTTTTATAATATAGATGGCAGCACTAAAATCTTCGCCATCAAGAATTTTAATATTGATGAATTACATGTTACTTTGGATCTTTTCAATAGTATCGACAAATACTTTTCATTTCGGGTGAAAATATTTAGCAAGTCTCTTTTTTTTTCTTTTAATAATATTAAACATATAATAAAAACAATATATATATATGGTATACATATATGTAACTTATATACATATATATATATATAAATAAGGAATGAATGCAACTAAATATTTAATAATCGAAACGTTCACTTAAATACTCTTCTCGAGTTTTAAAAAATTCACAATGTATTAAAATATTTTTCTGAAAAAGAATCTGCCTACTAATATTTAATAATACGTTATTAAATATCAATATTCCAATTTTAAATATATTATTATTACATATATTGTTAACAGTAGATGACAGCACTGTGTAATTTTAAAGTTGGAGTACATTTCAGAAGCGGATCGGGGCATTGGGTAGAGATCTGCACGGTCTGGGTTCGGGCCGATTTCCATTAATGGCATTCGGGCCGGGCCGGGCTTGGGCCTTAATTTTTTTCCTGGAGTATCGGGCCGGGTCTAACGCATTTTTTCCGTACGAAGCCGAGACTGATTTCATTCTTCCTATTCTTCACGGACCAAAATAATCAGTTCCTGTTGAATCTTATGAAAATTCTTTTCTCGACGTGGCGAAGTCTGCTCATAAATCAGTAAAATTTGGCTTGGTCCAAAAATTTTTGCAAAAATGGCATACACTTTTAAGTCGTCATTATTCTACAATTTATTCTTTTTAAAGAATCGTAGATTACTACGCTTATTAAAATAGAATTAAACACATGAAAAAACATCTTCTGAATGAAACATCTTCTATCTTCAATAGAAGAAAGTATTGTAATCGAAATTTTTTTTTCAACTTCCGGTTTTCGACGGATTTACACGTTTTAGGGGCCAGAGATTCCAAAAAATATGTTTTTACAAAATGTGTGTCTGTCCGTCTGTCTGTGTGTATGTGTGTCAGGCCCGGACTGGCTCCTTTGGGGGCCCTCGGCTAGAGACTGAAAAGGGGCCCCTTACTGGAAACTTAGCGAAAACAGAATATTATATTTTATTTTTAAATTTAGGCTTATGCGGCAAAAACCCCTTTTAGGTTATTTTGTCACTTGGAAAATAGCTGAGTAAAATGTAAGCTTTTTTGTAATGTTGTTAACTTACTTTCACAATATATATTTATCTTATTTTTATACACCATACCTAAACTAATTTCATGCTATAAAAAAATATAAATTATTCATTTTAAGTGGTTATTACTTCAAAATGAGTGAAAACGACTCATTTCCGAAGGGTAGCTCTATTGAGTTTTTTACTTCTCAAAATGATATCTTTCCAACAACGACATCATTTTCGTCAGAATCGAGACAACAATTTTTTGTGGTCCTCTGTTAGGTGTGCACTAGACCAGTATGTACTAGCTACGTTGCTTAAATTATCGGATATCTCGAAATCGGCTCATTTCTGATGGGTAATTCTTTTGAAATTTAATCCTCACGATAAGATCTTTCCAACAATACCACTTTCGTCAAAATCAAAACTAATTTTTTTGCGATTCCCTAGTAAGTATGCACTAATTACGTTACTTAAATTGTCAAATATCTCGAAAACGACTCGTTCCCGACGGGTAGTTCCATTGAGTTTTTTACTCCTCATAATGAGATTTTTCCAACGATACCACTTTCGTTAAGATTAGTGAATTACACTTCTTGTAGTTCCCTATTTAGTATGAAAATTTCAAATTCCAGCATCACAGTTCGAACTGTGGATCTTCTGCTTACTAGCGAGTCTGTTTTCCTAAAAGTCTTTCACATACCTTTCCTTGAAGGATATAGCTGATGCTTTGTTTGTTTGTTTGTATTTTATGCTGTCCAATTATCTACACGTGGGATATAGGCCCTTAGGGGAGGGGTGCCCTCCATGGGGGTCTTTCTAAGGGAACCTAATCCGTATTTACGCAAGGAATTGCAAGGCTCGAAGAAAATTACGGAAAACTCCGAACGGTTAGCCCGACGGTCGCGATTGAGTTCGAACCCAGCACCTACCGTCTACCAGTTTCGAGGTCAGAATCTCTCGGCCACTGATGGGGCCATAGCTAACGCAAATTACGAACTCATGCCTACCATCATGCTGAATATTATGCTATCATATAGGTCTTTTAAAATAATATTACAGAATGTTGAACCTATAATTTGTTCTAGAGGTTTGCATGGGCCCGGGTTTGGCCCGAGACCCGTATCCAGCCCAGTCAGGGAAAGAAATTTAGCGAGAGTGCTACACTGTTAAAAATAAATCTGTGAATTCACGGTGAAACTACTGGCAGCAAAGTAGCCAAACTTTTACCGTTTCGTTGGTAAATTTTCCGTTGTGGGATATACAAGAAAAGAAAACTCCGTTTGAAGAAGCAGTAACTTTCCTTTACAAAGTTAGATTTTTAATAATAATAATTTAATCTAATTTTTAAAATTAATGAATTGATTAATCGTCAACGAATTCGGAATTACCGAGTGATTTTAAGCTGCTATGTTATTTTACTTAATTATTATTATTTTGTAATATTTAGTTCACGCCGTCCTGAGGATCGAACTCGGGACCTTTAGATAGCGGAACAAATCCTTACGAACTGAGCCAAAGCTTCTGGTGCCAGATTGTACAAAGTATGTCTTTTGTGAGTTAGTGAGAAAATCTTTTGTGCTTTTTAAATATTACCTTACAAATATATTCCTTAGAATATTTGTAAACAGTTTATTTTATTTTATTTTAGATTGATGCATAATACTTATTATTTTTAAATCAATTTTATTTTTTTAAATAGTTAAAATAAAAAAAAAATCACTGTTTAAAAACACTGTTTTCTTATGAATGAATGAATGACTGAAAAAAAGTTTTTAATAACAATTTTTTTACAAAAAAAAAAAAAAAAAAGTGTAGACAATTTTTTGAAATTGTCGTACACTGTTTATTTATTTATTTATTTAGGCTAATTAATTAAAAGATTTTTTAATAAGAAATAAGAGAAAAATAAACAGAAAAAATGTAATTTAAAAGGGATTTTTTATATTTTCATTATTCCATGGCACCAGTGGGACCTGAACCCACGATCAGCGCTCGCAGGCGATAAGCGATGTGGTGTCTTAACCACTCGGCGATGGAGTGCCGCACACAACGGAGTGTCTCCGTTTTTTGTTTCTATTTCCATCCCTTTCGTTATTTTCAGGAAATATGGTGGAATTTTGTGATTTGTAACGGAAAATGCTCTTTTGTTGTGAAAAGGGACCTTTTCTGTGAAATTCAGGGAAAAATGTTCGTGAATTTCAGAATTTTTTTAACAGTGTAGGCCGATAAAAAAAAAAAAAAAAAAAAAAAAAAAAAAAAAAAATAGAGAACCTGCCGATCCCATACAAAAACTTAAACGAAGACGATAAAATATGATCCGCTTTCAGTGAATGACTTTTGCGAGAATGAGTATAAATGTGCGTCACGAGCCGATGCTTGTTTGACACCATCCAAACAAAAACGCGGGCATCGGACAGTTATGTGTATTAGAAGGAGAGTTTAATTTTTTCAGCAGACTTATCCCTAAGGCCGTGATCAGGTGTGCACTTTTTTTCTACGTAATAGAGTCGGGCCAGAACTGGACTTTAATGTTCTCAGAATGTGTAGGGCATTTACTATGTTTTTTAAAAATATTAATACGATAATAAACTTCTGTTAATGGAATCTTTGGAAGAATAACTTAGGGTGGTTTTCAATCCACTTCTCAATAACGCGAAACTTTCTGACTAATTTTTAACTGTAAATGCATAAAATTAACATGCGTGACTATTAAAAGATATAGGAGTAGAATAATTTTTCCATTTTTGGTAAATAAATTATCAAATGGTAAGATATTTTTGTCACATGATTGCAGGTTTTCCCTCTTTTCATTAATATCGCTTCCAAAAATTCAATTCAAAATGCTAACTTTGACAATATTTCTAAAAGACATAATGTTTTTATCAAAAAATGTAAGACACCATTCGATTACATAGGTTCTGAATAAGAAAAAACAGCAAAACTTATGTATTTCCGAAGAAAATGAATTTAGAAATGTGTCAGGAACTAACTCCTTTGGATTTGAAAGAAGCTCTAATAAATGACAGAGAAATATTTTCATAAATATACTTTTTATAATACATCTTCAAAAGTTAATCATGTTTTTACCGTCCTTTTTTTCTTTCAATCTAAACTACATTAATTTTATAATGAATCTTTATTTGAATGTACAAAAATCTAGTCTTCTAAGTAACCATTAATATTATTATCGTGTATTTTCTACGTTGGGAAAATATCGTGATTTTAAAGTACAGTTTTAAAATATAAAATATTTCACAAATGTGCATGTAGTATTCTTTAAAAGGATCTTAATTGTATGTTAAGAAAAATTAATTTTTTGTGCAAATCGAGTGGAATCGGGTCATCCTTACTACTTAACCAAGTATTAAAAGTTTTAAACATTTTTCAATGCTTAAAAATTTTCTCATTTTTTTCTTTCCTTTTCGTACTGTCGCTTTCGTACAAGTGCTTCATGTTGACCACACTGTGAAACTGCATTAGTTACAACCATACTATACGAGATTGGCAAGTGAGCGTCGCGATGCACTCTGAATCAGATTCTATGAGTACTAGTCCGTTTTATAATTACAGCTTTTCATAGGTCCGTATGCAATTTTATGATTAAGTATCGTGAGTGGTCTCATTTTGTTCCTTATGTACTATAGACTAAGAAAAGCGATGGTGGACATTTGGGACCCGCGACTGGGGAGGGGGAGGGGGAGGGGAAGGGTTGAAAAGTGCAAGGGAAAAAAATTCCATTTCATAAAAAATAAAGAAAAGTATCTATAAATATTAATATTTAAAACATTTATAGATTAGGAAAAACATTTGTGGACATCCGGGATCCGCTACAGGGGAGGGGGAGGGGAAGGGGAAGGGGAGGGGTTGAAAAGAGCAAGGCAAAAAAAATTCCATTTCATAAAAAATAAAGAAAATTATGCAAAAATATTAATGTTTAAAACATTTATAGATTAGGAAAAATATTTATGGACATACAGGAGCCGCGACTGGGGTTGAGGAGGAGAGGGGGAGGGCTGGGGGAGGGGAAGAGTTGCAAAGTGCAAGTGAAAAAATTCTATTTCATAAAAAATAAAGAAAATTATGTATAAATATTAATGTTTGAAACAATTATAGATTACGAAAAACATTTGTGAACATTCGGGACAAGCGACTGGAGAGGAGGAGGGGGAGGGGAAGGGTTGAAAAATGCAGGGGGACAAAATTCCATTTCATAAAAAATAAAGAAAATTATGCATAAATATTAATATTTAAAACATTTATAGATTAGGAAAAATATTTGTGGACATCCAGGACCCGCGACGGGGGAGTGGGAGGGGATAGGAAGGGGAAGGATTAAAAATTGCAAGAGACAAAAATTCCATTTCATAAAAAATAAAGAAAATTATGTATAACTATGAATGTTTAAAACATTTATAAATTAGGAAGAAACATTTGTGGACATCCCGGACTCTTGACTGGGGAGGAGGAGGGGGAGGAGAGGAATTTGAAAGGGGCAATAAAAAAATTCTGTTTAAAAAAAATTATGCATAAATATCAAAGTTTAAAACGTTTATAGAATGAGAATGACATTGAAGGATACTCGGGACTTGTGATTAGGAAGACGGAGGTAAGGGAAGAGGAGGGGTGTGGAAAGTGTTGAAAGAGGCAAGAAAAAATGCCATTTAATTATATATATATATATATATATATACTGAGTTCAGAAATAGGAGATGTGATTAATGACATTGTGGAGTGGTACAGACTGGGTTCTGAACAAGGTTACCCTCGGAACTTTATGAAAAATATTATGAATGATTTTGTTAGGGGTAGTTGTCGTCGAAATGAACTGAAATCGTTATTGAATGGATTCGATAGTTCGACAGGTTTAAAGATTTAGTTTGTGGGTCATTTGAAGGTTATTGATGGTCGATACTTTAGTTTTAATTTGGTTTGCTTTTAGTTAAAATTCATTTATGGTTGTGACGGGCATGGGGGATGTTGCATGCATCAAATCAGATTAAACCCAGCAGTGCATGTCAATAGCCATGCCGCTCGTCTCCTTGTTTGTTATTTTTCAAGTTTCTTGTTTAAGTTATTTATGAGTTATTATTTTGTTGGATCAGTTTATAGTTTAAAGATTAGTTATAGTTCACGTAGTGGTTTTTCAATTTTGTTTGGCGGTATAGATGTTCGTGAGTTTTTGCTTTTAAGACTATTTTTATACTTTATATATTTTTTAAGTAAATTATATATGGTGTGCAATTTAATTTAATATATCAGTTTTAATTAAATATATATATATATATATACAGGGTGGTCATAAAAAACTTTGCCGATATATGGAGCTCTAGCGGCCAGTCCGCTCAACCGATCGAGGTGAAATTACAGATGTAGCTATTCAGAGGTATGAGCTCAAGATTCTGTGAACGGCAACAAAATGGCGCTCACGGTTACGGTTATAGTTACAGAAACTCGAAAATTTCCAATGGCAACACCCATCTCTTTTTATCGCAAAATGCTCAGCGCATGCAAAAACCCTAAAGAGCGTTGGAACCGTACGTATATCGCAAGAAACGGAAATGTTATGCACGCACAAAAAACCGTTCTGGGATTTTCCACATGGGTGCCATCACCGTTAATTGCCTGTGATGGCACCTATGTGGAAAATGTGTAATCAAAATAAAAGTTTTAGTTTCTCCGATCTGTATTGTAATCAGAGATTAGTGTACTGACTCTGTGTCATATGCAAATTTCCTCTTTGCGCCCCAATCTAGTTTTTCCTATGGGGGGGGGAGGATTCACAAAACGGTTTTTTGTGCGTGCATAATATGTCCGTTTCTTGCGATACACGTACGGTTCCAACGCTGTTTAGGGTTTTCGCATGCGCTGAGCATTTTGCGATGAAAAAAATGGGTGTTGCCATTGGAAATTTCCGAGTTTCTGTAACTATAACCGTAACCGTGAGCGCCATATAGTTGTCGTTTACAGAATCTCGAGCTCATACCTCTGAATAGCTATATCTGAAATTTCATTTCTATCGGTTGAGCGGACTGGCCGCTAGAGCTACGTATATCGGCAAAGTTTTTTTATGACCACCCTGTATATATATTAGTATTTAAATCTTTTATAGAATAAGAAAAACAATAGCGGGCATCCAGGATCCGCAACTAGGCTGGGGGGAGGGGGAGGGAAGGGGAAAAGGTTGAAAAGGGCAAGAAAAAAGATCTGAAGCTTTAGTGGGACTGCATTCTCTTTCTGGATCTGACACCACTGGTTCATTCAATGGTAAATCAAAAACCAGTTTTTGGAAGAGCTTCATAAATGCTGACGATAGAATTCTGAAAGCACTTGCCGCATAAAGTCAAACAGATATCCTTGAGAGTGAAACATATATTGCACTTGAAGAATACATATGTTCAGTGTACATGCCAAAATTAAACATTAAAACATTAAATGAGCTAAGATGGTGGTTATTTACAAAAAAGCAAGCTGAAGGAACAAATATGCCTCCAACTCAAGCCGCCCTTTACCCAGTCATAAGAAGAGTTCATTACCAAGCAATAATATGGCAAAGAGCACACATTTTAAAAACTAATATTCCACCCCCAACTGATTTTGGTCAGGGGCCTCGCTAAGGGGGGGGATGGGGGGGGGAGCCTCCCCCCCCAAACATTCGTGAATGTTGTTACAGTTGGCAAATTCACAAACTTAGTTGGCAAATTTTCTTTAAAATTTTAATAAAAACTATAATATATTTTCAATTTTTGATAAAATTCGCAAAAATTACAAAACTAATTGGGAATATTATTAACCTTTTAACAAATAGGGGCTATATTACATTTTCTAATTGTGGTAAGTTGGCAAAATTCTAAAATGAGTTGGCAAATATTGAAATTTGACTTGGCAATTTTAGGTCCTCTCCCCCCTCAATAAAAAGTCTTAGCGATGGCCCTGATTTTGGTTGGATAATACAGGAAAAATAATACCTACCTGCCATGTGTAACATGCCATGTGCTCCTCAAGAATTTCTTTAATCGGTGCGTTGTTCGTGTATCAAGTCGTGTAGTATCCTGTAAATGTTCACAAAATGGATTACCTTGTAACTGAAATGTGTTCATGCTCGGGTGAGACTGATAAATGTGATAATGTTGGAGGTTTTGATGAAGTAAATTATGATGACAGTGATACCGATGATCCTACTTTGTTCTGAAGTTAAACTTTTACTTGCAGTTTAAAATTTGAAAGTTTTTACTATTTAGGTTTATGATGTATAATATAGAATAACAATACAAAGATAATAAATAATATTTAGCATTACAAAATTTGTATCATTGAGTATTTATCATCACTCAGTTTCTTTTCAATTACCTTTATTACTTATTTTTTCCCTTGCACTTTTCAACCCTTCCCCTCCCTCTCCCCCTCTCCAGTCGCGGGTCCCGGATGTCCACAAATGGTTTTCCTAATCTATACATCTTTTAAACATTAATATTTATACATAATTTTCTTTGTTTTTTATGAAATGGAATTTTTTTCCCATGCACTTTGCAACTCTTTCCCCCCTCCCCCTCCCCCTCCCCAGTCGCGGCTCCTGGATGTCCACATTTTTTTCCTAATCTATAAATGCTTTAAGCATTAATATTTATTCATAATTTTCTTTATTTTTTATGAAATGGAATTTTTTCCCTCGCAATTTTCAACCCTTCCCCTTCCCCTCCCCAGTCGCGTGTCCTGGATGTCCACAAATGTTTTTATTAATCTATAAATGTTTTAAACATTAATATTTATGCATAATTTTCTTTATTTTTTATGAAATGGATTTTTTCCCTTGCACTTTTCAACCCTTCCCCTCTCCCTCTCCCTCCCCAGTTGCGGGTCCCGCATGTCCACAAATGTTTTTCCTAATCTATAAATGTTTTAAACATTAATATTTATACATAATTTTCTTTATTTTTTATGAAATGGGATTTTTCCCTTCCACTTTTCAACTCTTCCCCTCCCCATCCCCATCCCCCTCCCCCGTCGCGGCTCCTGGATGTCCACAAATGTTTTTCCTAATCTATAAATGTTTTAAACATTAATATTTATACATAATTGTCTTTATATTTTAAGAAATGGAATTTTTTTCCCTTGCACTTTTCAACCCTTCCCCTTCCCCTCTCCTTCCCCAATCGCGGGTCCTGGATGTCCACAAATATTTTTCCTAATCTATAAATGTTTTAAAAATTAATATTTATTGATAAATTTCTTTATTGTTCATGAAATGGAATTTTTCCCCTTCCATTTTTCAACCCTTCCCCTCCTCCTCCCCCTCCCCAGTCGCGGGTCCCGGATGTCCACCATCGCTTTTCTTAGTCTACAAGACATAAGGAACAAAATGAGACCACTCACTATACTTAATCATAAAATTGCACACGGGATGTAATTAGAAAACGGACTATACACTGTAAAAAAAATTCAAGAGGTTACT
The DNA here is from genome assembly GCA_964019185.1 of Maratus speculifer. Lineage (NCBI taxonomy): Eukaryota > Metazoa > Arthropoda > Arachnida > Araneae > Salticidae > Maratus > Maratus speculifer. Next base: position 22,920,633 of record OZ025289.1, on the reverse strand, counting down.
AAAAATTTTTTAGTAAATTTGTATTCCGCAGAATTTTTTAGTAACCATTACAAACTTTTTTTTGCAAGCGAAACAAGCATTTCTTTTGTAAACTGAACAAAAGAATTTTTTGTATAACTAACTTAAAAATTTTTAGTATGAACCACCAAGCAAATTTTAGTAATAGCTCCAAAATTATTTTTAATAATCATTACGTGGGCTCGAAGGGCAGGAGCTTCCTTCGAGCTGCATCCAGACTTCTGGAGCGGAAGATTTTCGGCAAAACCGCAATAGATGGCAGCACCAAACATTGCTACTGCTCCGTCAGGATATTCATAATCCCTTTATTAACGAGTACTTACAGTGCATACATTTGGGGCGTATTTGGCAGTGGCCAGTATAGAACCCGGGACCTTCTAGCCTGAAGTCCGTTACTATAACCACTATGCTATCAAGGCCACACCAAGTGAGTTTTAGTAATAGCAATTAAAAATATAAAATTATTAACTCTATTCGTTGCTAACTTTTTTCTAGTAGTTCTTACAGATTTTCTTGTAACCGACTAAGATTACTAAAAATTTTTTAGTAATTACAAGGATCACTAAAGTTTTTTTAGTAGACTGACACTTTTTTTTTTTTTTACAGTGTACTGCAGAAAGGGCGATGCATCAGTCAGCAGCCCTATTCCGTCTGTCCAACGACATGACACGACGAAACTATATAAGTTACCAAGAAAAAACTATCAATTGTTTAAAATTTATTGTAAACGCATATAATTCTTCTAAAAAATACTCAATTTTTTTCTTATGTAAGTAGTAATTATAAAATCGTATATTCCATTTTTGAGTTGCACTTCCGGGGCCCCTTTGGGACGGGGGCCCTCGGCGATCGCCGACCAGCCGACCTGGCCAGTCCGGGCCTGATGTGTGTATGTCGCCATTCTACCATGTGTATGAAGATATGCATAGAATTGAACCAAATTTTTTGTGAATGTTTTTGGCTATGGCAAGCAGGTCCTCCTTCAATTTCGAAATATTCCACCGGAAGGGGGCGCTGCAATCCCGATTTTTGTGCCATTTTCAATATTGTACCGACGAAAAGTATATAAAGTTATGCATCGAATTGAACCAAATTTTTTGTGTAAGTGCATGGCTATGGCTAGTTGGTCCTCCCTGAATTTGTAAAAAAATCCGCCGGAAAGGGGCGCTACAATCGCGATTTTTGTTCCATTTTCAATATTGTACCAACCAAAAGTATATGAAGTTATGCATCGAATTGAACCAATTTTTTTGTGTAAGTGTATGGCTATGGCTAGTTGGTCTTCCCTGAATTTGAAAAAAAAGTCGCCGGAAGGGGGCGCTGCAATCGTGATTTTTATGCCATTTTCAATATTGCACCACCTAAAAGTGTATGAAGTTAGTTCTAGAACTGAACTAAAATTTTTGTGTATGATTATTTTTTTGGTATGGCAAGTAGGTTCTCCCTGAATTTGAAAAAAAAATATATGTCTATCATTCTATTGTCCATCGGCTCGTGCAGAGTCGGAAATTCGTTTTTACTCCGATAAATTGACTGAAGCAGAAATTTCAGATGAAAATCAAAGTTGGTATGGTATTGAATTAAAATTATTAAAGCATTAAAATGAGCAACTATTTTTTTTAAATATTAAAATGTACGTATGAGATAGAAGAAAGTGTAGGGATTGGCACATCCAACTAGTTTATATATTCAGTTATATTTCCTACAGAAAAGAATACATTTTATTATAGCCAAAGATTCATCTAATATTAAAAACAACGTTCAGATTTTTTCTTTTTCTCATTTGACTGCATTTGAGAATCACAAACATTTATGATACAAGATTTTGCCCCACCTTCCTCTATAAATCGCTTAAAAAAGATTGAATACGATTTCTTTTCAATAGAAAGCTGTGGCCAGAATAATAGTTATTATTATGTTAAAAATATAAAACTGATATTTTGAAAGTCTATTGTTTTTGTTTGAAAATGTATTGCATCTTTAAGAAACAATAAATAAAATGTCATGTACACTGGGAAGTGGCTATACACAGTGCCGCAGCCAAGGGAAGAGGTTAAAATCCCACCCAGTGCTAAGAAAGATCGCTGTAATTGCCGCTTACATGAATCAAAACCTAACTTAATATTTAAACGTTTTGGCGTGTTTCGGAATCCGCCGCTTTATTGAATCAAATTTTATTTAATAAAGTGATTCAATTAAATGGTGAAAATTCTACTTAAATCTGTGAAAATGCATAGTACATGGATTAGTTAAGTAAAAATTGGTTATTTGCACTAAATCACTTTTCTGAGACGTATTATGCTAAAACAAAGATGATTTCTTGCCACACAGATGCTTTTTCGGTTTAAGTATTATACAGTGAATATTCTAATTAGTACTGATTCTATTAACCGGTGATTCAAATATCCGGCAAACACCTTTATCAGAAACTCACACCCCCTAGAACCAAATTCAGGCTGCACCACTGACTATACAGACAATCACCTCATCGAGTTAACGGCTGAACTTCCAGAATTAGCTAAAACGCGATTCGCAATCGGTCCACCAAGTCATATATGGTGGAAAACACCCGAAAACGCGATTTTAGCGTTTGACCTGTAGATTTACCACCGTATTTTACTGTGTCCAAAGGCGTGAAAACATGGAGGACTGGGTGCAGGAAAATACAATGGTAAACCTACAAGTCAACCGGTAAAATTGGATTTTCACGAGTTTTCTACCAAGATAAGACTTGACAGACCGATTGTGTTTTAATATGCAAATCGAGTTTTAACCGATTCTGGAATTTGTGCCATGAACTCGATGAGATGATTGTCTGTGCTGCCGCCTCCTAGTCTAATGACATGCTCATAAAAATGCACTAAAATGTCTATTAACATTTTTATTTTAAAATGTAAAGTAATAATGTAATGTAATAATAATAATGTAATGTATTACGTAAAATTAGTCCCCTAATTTTATGACTTTAACCTTAAATATCGCCCTTACTCCCTTAAAAAAAAAAAAAAAAAAAAAAAAAAAAAAAGTTGCGAACCAATAGAAAAGTAAATGTTGAATTTTTTATTATACTTGATATATTGAAGAAACAGCAATAAAAATAATTATAATAAGTAATAAAAAGTGAGAATGAATAGAACAACAGTAGAAAGTGAGAAAAATTAATTTTCGTGTTGCAATTTAGTATCTTTTAAAAGGAAATAGGTAGAATTTAAAAGCTTTTTGACCAAATTATAATCACAGGATTTTTACATAGCTTCGGCAGAATATAACAGCGATGTCTAAATACACTTTTAAGCAAAAACTTGAAGGTGATGCTTTTATCATTTTTGCAAAATAAAGAATTCATAACTTACATTAAAATAATTATACTTGAAAACATTTGAAAATAGTAACAATAGGCTTCACTTACCAAATCTTCCTGTTTTTATTTCACAAAAAAAATCCCAGAATTTTCGCTGTTAGGAAAATAACCTGACATAAGAAAGAAACGGAGCAAAACTGAATTTATTTCATAATCTGTTTTCTGCCGCAGCCCAACTTGCCGGAAGTTGACAGATATCCACCGACACCGTTTCCCCTTTCTCTTTATCTGCAAAACTCTTTCCGTCAATTACTTAGAACAGTAATTTATTTTTAATAAAGGAGTAATTAACTATTTTAACAGGCACTATTAAAAATTTCTGTAAAAGATGCGGAAAATAAACCGAGGTTTTCGGTCAATTTATATTAGAATATTACATCATTAAAACACACTGCAAAAGTTTTTTCATCATAGATCATAGTGTACCGGAATTATTTTGAATGTCCCTGTAGACGAGCTTTATGTGCTACGCGCTTTATTTCTGTATATAACATGTCTCGGCAAACTCATAGAATTATACATTAATTCTTAGTTCCTAGTTCCATGTGTAAACCTCAGGATCAATCCATTTCAAGTGGACCAGAAAATATTTTTTTGGTTGCTTGATCATGAAGTGTATTTTAAAAAAGCCTGAAATTTTTTGTACAACAACCCTAACGTGATGGAAGTTCAAAAAGACTATTATTTTAATTTTAATATTTTTTTGTTCGTGCATGGTGGCCATCTTTGTTTCATCGTGTGCAGCAACTTAATTCTTCAAAGCACATAGTTTCTTTCCCCTAAAATTTCGCAAAATTATTTTCTAGTTTTTATAACTGAAACCATCTCGGATCGATCAGTTGTAATCCATCGTCTGTAATTTACACTTTCTGAAATTTTTTCTTCAGAGTACAATTGTTGTAATAGCATTTCAGTAAGTTTTGTTCATCTCTATAATTAGTGCATTAACTTCGCATACATTCTGAATTGTGTAAATCACATACAAGCTTTTAAAGAAGATCTTTGCAATTAATACTTAACTTTGCACTATCAGTCATTAATTTAACATTTTGGTGGTATAAACAAACAGATACAGTATGTGTTCTTGATGTACCAGAGTCATTCCAAAAATAAAGCACCCTTTGGTGTCCCAGCACTTTGTATTGTTATATTTTCTAAAATTTTGTTTCAAAATTAAATTTAAATATTGGAAAATATATTTTAAAGATATTTTTCTTTAATGCAATTTTAAAATTTGAGATAAATTCCATTTATTGTTATTCAATTAACTTTCTTAATAATTGTGTCCTGTAAAAAGCCATGTCCCAAGAACAATTTTTGATTTTTAAACCCTATTTTTTTTTTTTTTTTTACTATATGTATCGTTTAAGTTATCTTTCAGGATGTTTTTTTATGTCTTTGTAGTATTTATATTATCACTATATACTTAAAATATTGTTTGAAAACATTTTTTTTTCATTTTATAAGAAAGAATCGTGTGTCCCTTAATTTTTGTCCCCTGTGTTATTGCCACCTTTTTCTTAATATTAAAATAAGAATTTGCAACCTAGATGTTATTAACAGTAGTCATTCATGTACTTTTAAAGTTAGCATTCATCCTAGGTAGTCATTTTTCTCATTTGTTAAATTTTGAAGAATATTATTTAAGTAAAGGGGATTTTTGAAGGTGGGTGTGTTTTTTGTGTGTCCCCTGTGATACTAGTGATTTATATTGATTAATTATTAATTTTCTACTTTATTGGCATTTAAATTGTAAGTCTTAGTTAAAAGAAAATATTCCATCTAACTTTACATTGTTTCTGTGAAAATAGTAATACATGGGTGATAATTTATTTCATTTTGTCTCTTGTGTTACTAGTCCCCCGTGTTACCATGATATTGGTAACCATCTTGTTCAGGGACAAAAAACCCAAGTTTAAAAATGAAATGCAACAGAATATCCTTTTTTAAAATGCATTTGTTGGTCTATATCAGAAATACATTTTTAATTAATACATAAGTACGCTTTTAAGATTGTTAAATTTTTTATGTTTAATTAGGATGTCCCCTTTGTTACTTTATTGTCCCCTGTGTTGCTGACATTTCTTTTATCAGAACAAAAGATTTTTTTTTTCTTATGAATCAGTTTTATAATATGCTCTGGCTAATATGTATAAATAAGTTTTACTATAATTTTATTGTATTAGAGTAATTTTTACCTAGTTATATAAAGTTTTATACAGGGAGAATACAAAAAAAGGTAACACAGGGGACATAATATGCCTATGTCATGAAAAAATATGTACATAAACAAAAAACTATATGGCACTGAAAAGAACATTTATATCAAAGTGTTAATATTGTAAAAGCAATTCTCTATTTTAATAAGAAAAAACGAGAAGGTTATTTAAAATATGGTAACACAGGGGACATCTTTTAGCCAATGTGTCTGTGTTTTTAAGTGTAGTGATAAATATTTTTGAAAAAGTGTGCTGCTGACATTCAATTTCTACTCTTGAAAATGTATATAACTTTCTCAAACATATTTTCATTTCATTTAAAATGAAAATTTTTTTGAAAAAATTTTTCTCAAAAGAGACCTTTATTTTTGGAATGACCCTCCAACAATTATACACCACTTAAAACTCAGTTCACAAAATTTTGACCGGCCTATTTTAGATTCTCGATGATCATTCTTAAGTTTATCATAAAGTTCATTCAAATTACATAGTAATTATTATTTCAGCTCTGTTCTAGAATAATATTTTTAATGTAATAAAACAGGAACAAATTGTTTGTTAATTATTGCGCAATAGCCATTAGATTAAAAAGAGAGACCCGTATCTCATCATTACTAGGATGTAAGATAAGTAAAAAGACGATGTATTTCTATACTTTGTATATTGGGGAAAAAAATTCCTAATTAAATGTTATTTTAGTCTTATAATTCAGGTGTATTTTTAGCCTCTTCCCAAAAATGTATTCTCCGGATAAAAAAGGCCATCCAAATAAAATTTTAAGCGCTCTCTTTTTAAGTTAAATAAGATTTATTAGACATTTGTGAAAAATGGCATTCTAAATTTATCATCGGAGATATTTTAGTTTTGAGACAGGTGATAACATTGTTTAAAAGAGCAAATGAACTTTTATTTGGGAACATACGGAAATGTTGTAAACATTACATCTCTTCATTCTTCTCCACAAACGTCTTTTATTTTAAGAAATGCATATTATTTCTAGCTGACTGCTAAAGTGGAAATAATTCAGTGAAATAGCTCTTTAAAAATGCAGTGTAATACTTCTAGAAAATTCAGTTTCGGTTTCGTCCTAAAATCAGAAGTTCGCCAAAAATTCTATTTCGGCGAAAATGTGGTCGAAAATTCGGCTGGACCGAAACTAAATGTATTCCGAAAATGTCATTTGCTCTTTTGTAAATTTTAAACATGACTCACTGATGTCGGCTGCATCGCTTAAATGAGACTCTCTTAATTTATTGCTATGAACTTCACTGTTAGTACAACAAGGGGGAACCCGTCGAATTTTGACGAAAGTTAATATTTAAGAAGGAACTGCTTCGTTAATTTATAATAAACCTACAAAATTAGCTACAGTAAAAAATGCATCTTACAATGGTCAGTCTACCTATCAAACAAATATTATTTAAAGCTAAAATTAAGAAAATACGCTATTTCTATAAAACTCAGTTGTCCAAATTATTAAAATTAAACTTTAATCACATGTGTAAAAATATAATAATAAAGCAAAATATAATAAAGATCAGTTATTAAAATGAAGTTATCAACTGAGGCTCTTATGTTTGGTATAAATGCGTATGAAAAAAAAAATTATTTCAAATTGACACGATCTTAAAATTTCACATGAAATTTTAACCCGTCATAATTTTCATCTTCTCAAAATTTTTATGCGCAATTTTCAACTTTATCAATTTTAAGAGAAAATTACGTATTTATGTTGCTACAATTACAAAATTCGTACTACAGCTCATACTCAAAATATTAGAATAATTACCTTTTTTTTAGAAATTGAAAATATCGTTTGGTAATTTAATGTCTTTTAATGAAAATATGCAAACGATATTTTTATTAAGAACTTATTGTTGATTAAACTTACTTGTTATCTTAAATTTAATATCATTTTTGAAAAGATTAATTGCAAAAAAAATTATTTTGAAAAGTCAAAATATTAGAATATTTATTCAAGTGGTTCAAAATATTAGAATATTTCACATTAATTCTCCTTTAATTACTACCAATTCTTAACTGGTGGCATCATTGATTAAATTCAGACTATTTTATTTAAAATCAGTATTCTTTTTTGCAGTTTTTTTTTTTTTTTTTCGTCTTAAAATGGGCCGTGTGAGTGATATTCCTGAATCTACTAAACTTCATATGGTTGATTTGTATCGGCACGGTAAAAATCAATGTTTTATAGCGAATTATTTACATTGTTCGTAATCGAGCGTTAGTAAAATACTAACACAATATTCAAAAATTGGAAAATTTCAAAATAATCGCCGAAATGGTGGCCGAAAACCAAAAACATCTGCTAGAGATGACAGGAAACTGAAGCGTATAGTTAAGAAAAACCGTTTTAAAAGTGTGCGATTCTTGCACCGAAAATTTAAAGAAGAAGGAGTTGAAGTTTCTACATCGACAACATTAAGACGCCTCCATAAATTTAAATTTGAATCTCGTGTACCGAAAACAAAACCTCTCATGACTGCAAGACAAAAGCGTATAAGATTGAATTGGTGTAAATCAAGACCTTTATGGAGCAATGAAGATTGGAAAAATATATTATTTAGTGATGAAAGTATGTTTTGTGTTTCATATGGTAATCAAGGTATTCGAGTTTGGAGAATGAAGCAAGAAGCATTTGATAAAGAATGCCTTAAACGTTCCGTCAAATTTGCTGCTAGTGTCATGGTTTGCGGTTGTATGAGTGCAGAAGGACCTGGAAAGTTATGCATCGTCTACGAAAAGGTTAACTCTCTGATATATCAAGAAATTTTAGAATATTACATGATTCCATCATCAGAAGATTTATTTGAAGATGATTTCATCTTTCAACAAGATTTAGCGTCCCCACATACCTCGGTGTCAACTAAGAATTGGTTCCGCCAACGCAACATTAAGGTACTTCCTTGGCCACCAAATTCACCAGATCTTAATCCCATCGAAAACGTATGGTGTATAATGAAGAAAAAACTTCAAGAAAATCCTCCTTCAAGTAAAACTGAGTTAGTGGCACGTATAAAGTCTATTTGGGCTAATATTTATAGAAATGTTTGTAAACACCTTGTATATAGTATGCAAGATCGATTGTACGCTGTTATGAAAGCTAAAGGGGATGCTACAAAATATTAACTACCATTTACTTCATATTCATAAGGTAATATTGTTGCGTAAAATAAAATATTCTAATATTTTGAACCAATCTAAATTTTATTCTAATATTCTGGTGTGTTTAAGGAAGCTGTATACCTAATTTATTGTGCTGTATTTTATATTTTATAAATGTTAAAATCTTATCTAAACATTCCAGATTTAATTTATAAGAAATTTAATTGCATTTACTTAGTATAAAAAATAAATAAATGACAAATAATTTTTTCTTATTACTTTTTCTCAATTATTCCAATATTTTGAATATGAGCTGTATAAACTATAAAAAAATTAATAGGTCGAGAATAAATTGAGATACAGCTTTCAAACTAATTGCATTTAAAAGTACATATTTTTCTCTATACGATGGTGGAAGAATTGAAAATCTGTGATGTTTAGAAGTATAAAATTTGCAGTACCCAGAATTGCGAAACCGAGTTGCATGGGAAAGTGTTGCCATTCGCAAAATGACGTATGCGTTACGCACAGATACGTTTGGCCTTTATATCCTTATACGTTTGGTCTATAATATAGATATTTATCAGTCATGACTGATTCAAGACATGAATGCAATTTATAAAGCAAGAAATATCTACAAGACTAAAATTCGACTACGCTTTTTACTTGTTCATTAAAAGTGAGGGTTGTCCGTTTTTTTCCACAGTGGAAAAAACTGTCCCGGACAAAATATCATCTTGTCCACTTCTAACCCATTAGTGCCTGAATTATTTTCTTCGTTAAAATTCAAATTTTGCATTTCCCCACCACTTTTAAAGCAAGAATAACTTTTATCTTTATTTATCGAGGGCTTTGTCTCGAGAAAGAAAATATTTTTTTGTCCTCCTTTTTTACTGGTGTGAAATGCGCTTACTTGAATTTTTTAAAACTGTCCCAAAAATGGGACGCTAGGCACTAATGGGTTAATAAATTGAAAATTCTAAATTAAAAATACAGAACAATAATAAATTAATACATCGATTCTCCCCATTCAAACTCTAGGTATGTAAACAGAATAGTACAGGTCACATGTTTCCGTGAAGATTTCCTCCCCCCCCCCCCCCAAAATCCCATAGGAGGCTGTCAATAAATTGAAAAATAACGAAGATATTTTGGATAATCCTGTCAAAATCAATGTAGCAAAAGCGTTCAAATGCAGATTATGATTAAGTGGCTTATTTTAATAAACTCTGTTCATTTTTATGCGGACAGCATGTATACTCGTAGAGAAATTAAGGTTTTTATAAATACAGTCCCAAATTTTGCCAAGTTTTATTGCTTATAATCTGCAGAGTTCTTAATATAAAACAATGTTCTTTTAAAAAAAATATGACAAACAACATCGTACTTTGTAATCAGAATTAAAAAATAATAAAAATTGTGTGGAAAATGAGCAGGTTTACTAAATAATGTTTCACTGCGCATGCGTGAGTGCAATCAAAATATAATTTGCATAATGTGTTAGCTAAATGTATAGAGTAACTTTTGTGAAAGTCTCAAAAACATATCTTGAAAATTCTGAAAATTATCGTCGAGAGAATAAGTTCAAAATCTGTTGTTTTCAAAATGAGGCAAAAAGATGAGGGGCTGTATCCATATTCCATTGGTTAGTATTAATAAAGCATACACTATATTCCACGTACTACTATATTTCACAGCCTTTTTCGAATAAAATTGATGTACATATATTCTGTATAAACTGGGATGCAAAGACTATTTTTTTTCTGTTAATTTACAAGGTCGAACAAAAGTATTCCATAGCATATTAATATAGGAGGAAACATTGCTTGGGACACGTTTTAATTACATGTTTAATTACATGTTTAATTACATGTTTTTATTTTACTACAAGTTACTTCCTGTATAATAGAAAACCGATAGTATTTACACGGTCGCACAGAAGATTTCTGATATTTTACTGTATCCGAAGAACTGTATACTATTACACGAAGATCTGAATATTTTTAAAACTTCGCTATAGTACGAACGCTCCTTATTTTCTACACTTGACGTATAATTTCCAATCTTTTTATTATTATTATTATTATTATTTACACTTCAAGAGTCTTGAGACCCCTTAAAATTTACTGGGTCCTTACCAACCACCCTCATTTTTATTTTATTTTATTTTATTTATTTATTTTTTGGCCGGGCTGTAATTGTAAACTTGATGTTTCTATACATCTGTTTTAGTTTGCAGTCAAAATAAAACGAAGTAAATACCACCCGTAAAAGGAAAAAATATTTTTATGTCATTTCAAAATGAGTTCTGGAAAGCAAACAGCTGCCAGGGAAGACTGTAGAAGTAGTAGTACTTTCTGAATCGCAGATAAGAGCGGTGAAGATAGAGGAAAGATGAACAAGTGTCAGACTTGTGTCAGACCACTTGCTATATAAAAACATATTTTCCAATTCCATTTTACGGAAAAAATAATCTATTTTTTTGCTAGCTGCTGATTATGGAGTTAAAATGGGCTAATCAGGTGCATGCAATTTTGATAAGTTTATATATATAGCGCTGCATATACTGAGGTGCATCAAAAGTTCATTGCAATAACAATAATGATAATAATAATGTTAACAAAATTCACCATAGCACGGTTTTATATTGTAAAAAAGAAAATATGCTTCTTTTTGTATGGAAATATGATATAATTACTAACGTATTAGGTAGCTTTCATTACAAAAAGTAAAAAGCTACCTATTGCAGCCGTCCGGAGGAAAGCACTTCCGGAAAATTTTGGTATATTTTCACCGATCATGACCCCCAAACCCCAAACCCACCCTCCGTTCAAATGTTGACACACATATATATATATATATATATATATATATATATAACCATATATATATATATATATATCTGATTTTTGTCATGCGATAACTAACGTATTTATGAACCGATTTGAATGAAACTTGGTATGTACATAGTACATACCAAGTTTCATTTAAAAGCCATAACTTATGTTCTAATGGGGATTTCAAGGAAACAATTATATCAAAATGTTCAGAAAAAAATATGATTTTAACATCACAAAAAGTTAAATTTTCGAAAATTTTGCAATGTTTCCAGTTTTTTGCATACCCCTGTATATGAATTTATTTAAATTTCATGAACATATCTTAGCATACTAAATGTAGTTCAGTGTAAAAATGATAACCTAATTAAAACTAAAGTAAGTCAGGCCTGTGAATTCTTTCGTGTAATCATGTTTATGATCTGTAGGATTTATAAACACCGTGCAATGTGTAAAACTTTAGTTTAACTTAAAATCCATATCACACCAGCAACATACAACAATTAACGTTCTTAGACACTATTGTAACCGAATTATATTGTGTGTTCATGTAAATAAACGATAAAGATTATTCACAATATGTTTTACTGTAAACCTCTAGTATTGTAACCGAGTAACTTTATGTCTGAAATAGTGTAACATCATTAAAATGCATTGAAAATGATTCTCCCCCCCCCCCCCCCCACCCTGTATGGTATTATATTACAGAATTTTTTTCTATGTGACCCTTTAAATGAATGATAAATACTTTGCGCCCTATATTTTTCAAAAAGCTACACCTCAGAAATGTACATTATTTCCACTATTTTTTAAATATTTTTAAAATACACTGCAAACGATTCTTCTCCATAGACCATAATGCTGCGGCATTTTTTTTTTTTTTTTTTTTATGTCCCTGTAAGCAGATTATAAATTCTAAACACTTCATTTTCATTAGCGAGAATGTCATAGTAAACTTCAGTATCATATATCAATTACATAGTCAATCGAGTATATTTACGAGATTTAGGGCATTGACATAGACAAAACGAAACCATAAACTCTTTACAACATTATTGAAAAGTATTAAAACATGAAAATTGCACTTGAAGCGTAGCAAATGAGGTGCGTTCGTACGATAACGAAGTTTAAAAAATATTATCCTCATATATTAATTTCATAAAATTGTAAATAGTAAATTACAATTAAAACGCTCACCAAACAATATTCTCCCTATACCATTATGTAATGGAATACTTTTGCGTGGCCTTGTAAATCAATAACAAATATTCTTTGCACCACAAATTATGTAAAATGTATATTATAATAAGTACTTTATACTTGCATATAAATTTTATTAAGTTCGAATGAGTATAACACCATTAAAATGCATTTGAAACATTTTTCCCAATTGATCGTAATGTAACGGAATACTTTTGACTGTCCCTGTATTTGATCTATGCATCCGATTTTCATAAAAATTGAAATGACTCGACAAAATTATCTAATAATTATGTATTTTAAACTTCAAAAGATTCAGTTGAGCAGTTTTTGCGTTGTTATATGCGGACAGACAGACGGACTGAACGACCACTATAGGTGCTACGTATTTACATAATTACGAACGCACCTAAAAAATAACTAAATTTGAAATGACTCGACAAAATTATCTAATAATTATGTATTTTAAATTTCAAAAGATTCAGTTGTGCAGTTTTTGCGTTGTTATATGCGGACAGACGGACGGACCGAACGACCACTATAGGTGCTACGCAGTGTTCTCGCTGACATTTGACCAACGTTAGTAATTTGGCTAATTAAAAATAAAAAGCATTCGCCAAATGAAAAATGTATTAGTCAAATAGATTCACCGTGCAGCACAAAAAACTTTAATCTTTTAATATACTCACTTTTTTTCAATATGTTCTAAAATAAGTTTTTATAACTGCGACAACGATTGTTATTAATCTAAATTCAATTATCTGCTACAAATATGTTAAAAATATGTATACATTCTAAATATGTTGAGTAATCAAGGAAAAATATCTAGAACCGATTTAACTCATTAAAATTTTATGAAATAAAACTTCCAAAGTCAATTCAGAATTTTATGATATTACACACAATGAATCTGAAAAATCGAGTTGTTGCAGATCGTTTTTATAAATGAAGTCGATGGTATGTGCTAAATTCATTGTTCTGCAACGAGAGCTTAAGAAACTTTTAAACAATTTCCATTCAGATAGTATGGTGCAATTAAACATAATAAGCAACACACACAAAAAAAGAAAGAAAGAAAGAAAAAGAAAAGAAAGAAAAAGCAAAAAATTGATCGCTAGCAAGTTGGCGAATCTAATAGCTTGTTTACTCGCCAAATAATGAATTTAGTCGCATTTTGGCGCGATAGCGAGCGATAGCGAGAACACTGGTGCTACGTATTTACATAATACGAACGCACCTAAAAAATAATAACATTTTATTTAAATACTTGATTCCATGAATGTGTTTTGATGTAAAAACTCACAAGAGGATGAACCATATTTATGAGATTTATGAGATTTTGTTTGAAGAACTAAATTAAAAAAAAACCAGTTAGAAATGGCACGTGAAGCGTAGCAAATGAGGTGCGTTCGTACGATAACGAAGTTTTAAAAATATTACTCTCATATATCAATCTCATAAAATTGTAAATAGTAAATTACAATTAGAACACTCACCAAACAATGATCTCCCTATACCATTATGTAATGGAATACTTTTGTGTGGCCTTGTAAATTAATAACAAATGTTCTTTGCAAAACAACTTATGTAAAATGTATATTATAATATGTACTTTATAGTTGCATATAAATTTTATTAAGTTCGAATTACTATAACACCATTAAAATGCATTTGAAACATTTTTCCCAATTGACCGTAATGTAACGGAATACTTTTGTTTGTCCCTGTAATTGATCTATGCATCCGATTTTCATAAAATTTGAAATAACTCGACAAAATTATGTAATAATTATGTATTTTAAATTTCAAACGTATAAAATACATTTGAAACTTTTTTCCCCCATTGACCATAATGTAATTGAATACTTTTGATTGCCCCTGTAATTGATCTATGCACCCGATTATCAAAAAAATTGAAATAACTCGACAAAATTACGTAATAATTATGTATTTTAAATTTCAAACGATTAAAATGCATTTGAAACTTTTTTCCCCATTGACCGTAATGTAATGGAATACTTTTGATTGCCCCTGTAATTGATCTATGCATCCGATTTTCATAAAATTTGAAATGACTCGACAAATTTATGTAATAATTATGTATTTTAAGTTTCAAAAGATTCGGTTGGGTAGTTTTTGTGTTGTTATATGCGGACAGACGGACGGACTGAACGACCACTGTAGGTGCTACGTATTTACTTATGAACACACCTAAAAAGAAAAAACAAGTAACATGAAATGTGATACTGTTTCTGTCGGCAATAGTATCCAGATTTGGAAGAAAAGGTAATATTTTGATTTTTAAGTCCGGATAACTTCTGTGTCAGTTTTTATATTTCCTTTTTAAAAGCCAAAAATGAAACATCACGCCTCAAATACTTCTTTTAGGCGGCCCAGTATTGTTGAAACACGGGGATCCAAGGCCGAAAATATTCTTTTTTGCATCCAGGGTAAGTATGGATTTTGCCCCCCCCCCCCCCTTCCCCGGGCCTTGCAGCAAAATCAATTTTAAAAGATAATTTTATTAAGTTTCAAATAGCTGGATTATTTAAAATATATAATCACAAAATATATTTTCACTGAACTACGTAATCAGCTTTGTTAAATACAGATTCATTAAGACCTTAAAAACAAAATCGAAAAAAAAAAAAAAAAAAAAAAAAAAAAATCCGCTTTATGCATGATTTTTTAACATCATCATCCTTGTATTCTTCTATGCTATGGTATATTCCAGACAAGACTATTTTAACAATACCGTGCTAAACATAAACGTTAGAAAAATTGACAAACAAAGTCTTCCTTAAGCGCCCCCGGCACATGCCTCCTCTCCCCTTAGTTTCGGCCTTGACGGGTGCTAAGTATTTGAAAACTGAAATTATTTCTAAAAGAACATACCCGATTCCAGACTGTTCTTCTTTTCACAATTCACGCCAGCTTTTTAAAAAAAAAACACAGAAAGCATAAGCGATCTTACCAACCCACACAATCCACATTCGAGTTTAAATTTTGAAGATGCCGGTAGATGATCATCTATCTGTCTTCCCACAAACACACAGGTTGCTACGTCACGCCACGTTCCCGCATAAAAAGGCAACCACCTGCCGATTAGAGATAGCAAAGAATACACCTTCAACATAGAAATACAATTTGAATCGAAGAGCTTAGGGAGAGAAGTTGTTAAGTCAATACAAATGAATTACATAAATAAAGGTGAAATAGAAGAATGTATTATATTGTAATGATGCTAAAGTGGTAAGATTCAAGTTAAGACTTTTGTCCTTGCAAGCTTAGACACCGCGTCACTTGAGAATAATAAAGTTCAATCTGTACTTTTTGAAAAATTGACTTATAGATATAGATGGGTTCTATTTGTATCTATGAAGACATTTCTGATTTAAAATGGTGTTAGGTATAACTTACATATGACCTTACAATCATATTAAGACATTATTTTAATCCAGAAATGCCTTCTGTGATAAAGTAGAACATTTCTATATTGGCAATTTTTTCAAAAACACAAATAGAACCTTATTATTCTCAGGTGACGACTGGCGAGCTATTGCTGTTCCTATGGGGAGGTTATTTTCTACTACCCCGTTTGCGTTACGACATTTTAAAATAGATTTTTTATGCACTGGATAGCTGAGATGCATGCCGACATCGTTTCTTTTCTTTTCTTTTTTTTTTTTCTTTTTCGATTTTGGTTGCATGTATCTTTTAGAATGATCCTTTCATTTTCGGAACCGGTTTTGAAAGTGAAAGTAATTTTATAAAAAATATCTGCAATCAAAATCGAAAAAATAAAAAAAAAGAGCGATGTAAAGAGGGACCTCAGCTATCCAATGATTTAAAAAAAATTAAAATAAATAAATAATTAAATAAATACATAAAATTAAAAAATAAAAATGTCGAACTGCAAACGAGTTATCAGAAAATAACCTCCTTGTAGGAATAGCTTTAGCTTGCGAGTGACTTCGTTTGCAGAGGCAGGAGCCTTAATATACAGAGCACTTGCATAGATGCATATTTTTTATCCATTTTTTAGGTGCATTCGTAATTATATAAATATTTAGCACCAATGATCATAGTCTAATCCGACTGTTTGTCCGTCTGTCCAAATATAACACTGCAAAAACTACCCCCACCAAATGATTCGAAATTTAATATGTAGAATCATTGCAGATATGTGTCAAGTGATTTCAAATTTCATGAAAATTGAATGCAAACTTAGAAAAATATTCATAAAAGTTTTCTTCATTCTATACAATCCTATCATATGTATTAAATTCAATGATATCGAATGATAGATAATGATTCCAGGTTGCTATGGTAATGACATCCTATTTATGATGGAGTCCTACTACTTCCGTAGGACTAAATTTAAACTATAGAATCGTAATGAATTTTTGCACAAGAATGCAACAGCTATTGTACCAAGACCTGAATATTTATAAACTAGTTATAGTAAGAACGCACTTCATTTGCCACGTTTGATGGACAGTTTCCAACTTGTACACTCAATAAAGCATATTAATGAATAAAATTCCATAAAATTGCACTTAACTGCATATTTAATTTTTTTTTTTTTTAAGCTCTAGCATGTTTAATTTCTTTTAAATCCCTTAAGACAGTTTTTTAAATCCAAAGGAGCTATTGTCTGACGCATTTTTAAGTTCTTTTAACATGTTTGTTTTGAAACGCATGAAATGGGCAAGTGTTCTTGTTTAAAAACTATGTAATCGAAAAATGTTTTCCACTTTTTGGTAAAAGCAAATTTTAGAAAATACTATCAAAACAGGCATTTTAAACTGAATTTGCGGACGCGAAATCGCGAAAAACGAGAAAAGCCGGTCATCATGTGACAACAATTGTTTATAACTCGATAAATAATTTATCTGAAAAAAAAAAGAAAAAAGAAAAAAATATTGAAAACGCATTTTGATTTTAAATCGCTTTCCATAGTCAGGCCTGGCAAATGAGATAAGAAATGAGTTGTGTTCGTACCTACTATAGGTCATTTTATAAATATTCAGAACTTGGTGCAATAGCAGCTGCACTCTTATACAGACATGCATCAATACAAAATTTATTGCGATTCTATATATTAAATTCGGTCATACGGAAATAGTAAAGGAAATCTTAAATAGGACAACATCACCATGGCAACCTAGAATCATGATCTAATCTGCCATGGGAAATCATTGAATTTATTACGTAGGATAGGATTTAATAGAACAAAAAAAACTTTTATGAATATCTTTCTAAGTTTTGTATCGATTTTCATAAAATTTGAAATGACACGACAAAATTCTGCAGCGATTGTATATAATAGATTTCTAGCTATTCGGTCGGGTAGTTTTTACGCTATAATATGAGGGCGGATGGACAGGCAGACAGATGACAACTATAGGTGTTACATATTTATGTACTATGAATGTACCTAATGAGTCAGAAAATGTGCCAGAAAGTTTCGTGTTGTTGGGCAAGGAACTTAAGCACCAAGGAGTCAGGAGTCACTTTTTACATGGTAGTGCAATTTAGCAACATGTCACATTTTATTTTTTTTTTTCATTCTTTTTAAAACGTAGAGCCATAAAAATTTTAATTTAAACAATATACTATTTCTTCTATTTAAAATATATTTTTAATTTTCTATATTGAAATTTTATTTTATTTTTTTAATGTTTAATTTTGTCAAAAAAAATTTTAAATGTTTTTTTTTTTTTTTTTTTTTTTTTTTTTTTTTTTTTTTTAATTGTTTTTTTGACTTGCATCTACTGCGCGCAAGATTGTAACAAAACTATTAGTTTAAGAACCCCCCAAAACATTGGTAAACATGTAAAACCAATGTATCATGAACTTATACTTCATTTGAAAGAATTTGTTTATTTATTTATTTTAAATTTAAATTATAAAATCATGAAAAAAAAATCATTTTCATATTGAGAAATTGCCATTTTTAAATAATAAATGCAATTGTAATATTAAAATTGGAAGTATAAGTGATTCTTTAACTTAAAATGAAGATATTTACCGAGTTTCATGCAAATTGCTTTATTAGTTTTTAAGAAATGTTGCGCACAGTCGATGCAAGTCCAGAAATAATTTTAATTTTTTAATCAAAATTAAACTTAAATAAATAAAATTTCAATGTAGAGTATTGTAAAAGTTATTTAAAATAGAATAGAAGATAAGTTATCTATATTAAAAAAAATATGCATTTATGTCTCAAAGGGGCTGAAAAAACAAAATTAAATGTGACATGTTGCTAAATTGCACCAACAAGTAAAAAGGAAGACTGCCGATCATGTCTGTTATTTCTCTCACTAATATTAAACCTATGGCAATGTAATACATTACTATATTTTAAATATCTCATCAGGAAATTAGTATTTTTAACTTCTTTTTTCTGTGTTGTCTTATTAAATGGCGTTTTTTTTTTTTTTAAGCTGTCAAAATACATGCAAAATTACAGTGGTGACCATCCCCCCCCCCAAATCCAATGACGCAAATTCCCCCCCCCCCCAAAAAAAAAAATCTCCATACTTTAACATTGAACCCTCTCCCTTCCTAAATAAAATATAAATTGTAAAATATATATATTCTATTTATAATCTACTGCATCTTCAAAAGATAGCGAGTTCAGCATAACAGAATGAATTCTTATTGCCCTTATCTAGAATTTAAAGAAAGAAAATACAGGAACATTTTCTGGAAATTAAATGTTGAAAAAATTTAAAAGTGATATGAAAAAATCAAGAATATTTTTAATACTAAAAAAGGGGGAAATATTAAGAATTTAAAAATCCCTCCCCCTAAAATGTACTTTTTCTCAAATTCCCCCCCCCCCAAAGCTAAATTGTATGACGCATTCTGCGTCATCAAACCCCTCTCTGGGCACCCCTGCAAAATTATATATTTTATGTGTTGCATACAATATTGTTAAATCTGACAAACTAGTAAGAAATTGACACTTCAAATAAATTTAAATACATATTTTTAAAATATTTCATTAACTAACTAAAATAGTAAATAAATAAATAATTACACACACACACACACACACACACACACACACAAAAAAAAAAAAAAAAAAAAAAAAAAGGGAGATTATTGTAGAACAATATACAGAGAAAATAAGTTTAAAATATTAATTTCCTGATTAGATTTTTAACGGTGCAAATGCACTCCGCTTCCGTATTTTTAACATTAGTTTGGTAAACTGAATCACCAACACCCTTAAGCGGTTACTTCACTTGAGCTAAGTTTCGATTACAATACTTTTCTATAAGTTATTGAAAAAAGTAATATAAATACACATGTAAAAAATGGGAAGGTTAAATCTTCTGCATTCTATGCTATTTAGAAGGGGTAAAACTCTAAATTTGTGGGACTAAATAAATTATGTTTGAAATAACATCTGTTCAACTCTGAATTTCGAAACTTACATTGTATTTTATTATTGTTAGTGAAGAACACTGTCATAATTTAGTTTTGCTTAAATGGTAATGATGAATTTTTTTGTGAGATAATAAATGGAAATTTGCATTGCCATAAAATACCGAAAATAAGCCCCCTCAAAATATAAGCTTTCCACGTCTCATATATTTTACAAGTTGCATAAATCCTCGGAAAAGTATAAACTCTAAATGTATCCAGTCACCCTTCTAATTTTACTTCTCTACTTCACAAAAGTTTCAATTATAAGCAACCCTTAAAATTATTAAAATTTCCTCAAAAAAAAAAAAAAAAAAAAAAAAAAAGGGAGCGATTTATTAATTATTCCATAGTGTGCATAAGTCAATACGATGTTCATCTGATCAAGGTTCTAAATTACGAGACCAACTTGAGCAGCCATTTGCAGTTCAAACAACAGGATGTAACTGTGGTGACGAAAATAAACACCTCCTACTAGGTACGCAAACGTGACGTGGTTAGTACGAAGACAAATGAAAATAATATCCCTTCGGCGTTGTGAACGAAGATCGGATATTATTAATTTACTGAAATTAATTCCTTAATATCATACATAAAATTAACATTTTGCAATAACATTAGGATCGCCTTATTTAACGTATGAATTTGTGAAAATTGGGATTGATGAGTCAATAAAATACTTGAGATATTAATCTACAAATTTTAATGTTAACATTCCCTAATCTGCATCTAGAAATTACCTTAAAATACATAAAAGGAGAAAACTGGAATAAAGACAAGAATAGGTACATATATACAAATTTTATTAAAACATATAAATTGGCATCATGCAAACACTATAAAAATATAATATGCAAGGCAATAACTACTGAAATATGGTTATAGTGAAATATACAATATATTTTATTTCATTTTTTTTTTTTTTTTTTTGTTGTTGTTTGTTTATTTATTCATTTCCTATTGTTCTGCTATCCTCACAGCTCATAACACTAAAGTTCACGACACAACTTATAGGCAAAGCCCCAAAATTTCATGTTTTATCAAATCAAGTCCTTCGTTCATATTATTAGTATTATTTTACTGGTATTATTAATTTATTTATTTATTCATTTTACTATTAATTAAGTTTGAGCATTAAATTCTGATAATTTTGAGCCCCAAAGATAATAATAATTTTAAAATTTTAAAATAATCAAATTTTAAATAATCAAATTTCAAAAACCAAAATTTTAACACCACATTATATCAATAAAATAAATTGGCCAGTCACATGAACAATGAAATTTTCTCACCTTACAAGTATGTTCCTGGTATTGGTCGTCGTTGGCTTATAGCTGTCCATACAGTTCATCAGTACACTGACACAATTAAATCCAGGTGCTGAGTTCCAAGGCATTTTGTTTTTTTTTATTAACACAAATAGTTTGCAACTTTTCAAATTTTGCGCACTTTCCAGTCATCAGTTAGACGTATGGTCCTTTTCACACTAATAAGCACTTTCAAATTTCACTGGGAGTTTCAGGCAAAGTTTTTTTTTTTTTTTTTTTTTTTTGTTTTGCAGAAATGAATTCCACTCAGCAATACTTAGAAATCATCCGATGAAAAATAGTCCGCTCAGCAATACTCAGGTGTTCCTTTTTGAATTGGAAATCAGTCGACGATTCGTTCTCTATGTGCAGAGCATAGCGTCGCTTCTCATCACTTCGTCCGGGAGGCATAAGATCACATCTTCCGACGACACGGATTATTTCGATTTCCTCTTTCCCCTCTCATCTTAGCGGGAAACTCGCAGCAGAGAGAAAAAAAATCTTTTTTTTACTTTTCACTTTCAATTCCAAAACTGCACTGACTCATGTGGGGTTTTCTTTTCAGGGCCTGTACGCCCCCTTTGACCCCATTGGGTATAAAATTCGGACTCCAATTGGCTTTGAATATGTTTCGCTGTCCATTGGTCAAGTAAAAGAAACGGGGTTGGATTTTTAGACATTGTTTCTCCATTATTTATTGCCGGAGCTACAATTCCGAACCGGCGACCCCAACTGGACTACACACGGGAGTAATAAATTTGATTGTAAATCTCTCATTGTTGCTTGTGTACGTTAATGTCACGAATGGCGACTCTAGGTTTTATTGCTTCTCGTAAACATTTGTTCCTTTTGTAACTAATGGTGAGAAAATCCCTTCGTTCATGTGATTTTGCTATACCCAGGCTTTGACTAAAGGAGAGCTTATAGTATAATAAAACTTCCGAACAAACAACACATATTATTGTTATCATTTCTTGTTTACGAAAGCTAAAATAAAAATTTATTTTAATACTTTTATATACATTAATATCATTTCATTTTCTATCTCTTTCTAGATTATTTATTTATTTATTTATTTATTTATTTATTTATTATTATTCTTTCTCTCTCTTTGTTTTTTCTTTTATTTTATTTTATTTTATTCTAAGCGATGTCGTGACATTTCTTTACGACAAGCTTATCCCATCTTACTTTAAGAAAAAAAAATTATTCTATCCAAAAATAAGCTATAATATATATACAGATTTATAATCTAATCACTTAAAATTAAAAGATGTGCAAGAATACCATACCATTATTATAAATATATACATGTAATGACAAATGGACATAGTAATACAAAAATTGAAATAACATACACAAATACATTAAATGTGAGAAAATCATCATTGCAATGTGTTGGCCTTTGAAAACTGCCAAATATAATATGTATATAAACATATTCACCTCCGCGATACCTATATTATTCGCTCGAATTTCCTACTGAGACGCATTCTCACTAGAATTCACTACTGTTCATGCTACTGTTTATGACTTCATTTTCATTCCCGTTTTTATTTTTATCATACATTATTTCACGATCCCATTGTATTATTGTTCTGAAACCTTTTCTATCTTCATTTTCCTTTTTGTATAACATACCGTGTTATGAAAAATTCGTAAATATAATTTTTATATATATGTATATATATTTTGTTTGAATCTAGTTTATTTTTATATTAGGTAATATATTACGACTATTCATGTAATGCCTATTTTTAATATTTATTTGTCTCTGTTATATATATATTTTGTCTATGTATAGTCTACTAAAAAATATTTTCCATACCATGCAAGTTATCGACCAGCAATAAATACTCACATCCCGGGAAGTACGAAACATATTTCGTATGAGACCATAATATAGCTCCGTTTTTTTTTTTTTTTTTTTTTTTTATAACGTTAATTTTGTATGTAATTTGCAAGATTCGAACATTTTTTAGAATTTTCTGTGTTTAATTGTAAAAATTTTTTTAAGTTTGGCTGATATGTTAAATACGGTATATTTAAAAGATTTTGACGGTTTCAGTAGACACTTAAAACAATTTTAATAAATTCTTGAAGTCTAAAAAATTTTTTTTTTTTTTTTTTTTTTTGGAATTTTATTTATTTAATTTTGTTTTATTATTATTATTATTATTATTTTTTTTTTATTTTATTTTTTTTTTATTTTTTTTTTTTACACTTATTTTCTAAGGAATGATTACTTGTTTTCTGTTCTGTTTGCCACATTGGGCGCAAATAATTTAGAAATATGAATTCTAATAGGTCTCAGGTCTGGCCTATGTTTGTTCTTTATGAGGTAGTTATCATTTCTGAAAATTCTCTCAATATAATATGGGCCTGAAAATTTCTGATGTAATGCCTTAGGTTTTCTCAGCATTTTCATGTAGACCTCGTCACCCAATTTTAATTCTTTGTGTTTTAACTTCGAGTTCTTATTCGGTTCCAAATCCGCCTTTTCTTGATTCTTCATAACTTCATATCTTACATCGTGCATATGTTTGAGCTTATTCTGTACATATGTACTGTAAGAATCCATATTACGCGCTTCAAAATTCGTGAATGGCGTTTTTATCTCTCTACCGAAAAATAACATGCTTGGAGAAAATTTTGTTATTCTATGTACAGTTGAATTATGCATAAGTACGAAATATGGAAGTTTTATATCCCATTCGTAAGTTTTATTACACATAGAGGCTATGGAAGCTTTTAAATCCCGGTGTATTCGTTCAAGTACAGATTGCGATTCCGGGTGGTACACCGACGAAGGTATTAGTTCAATATTTAAATTTTTCATATAATCTTTGAAATCCTTCGATTTAAAATAAGCTCCGTTGTCTGTAGAGATATATTTCGCTAATCCAAAAGTACTGAAGTAACCATTTAATGCGTTGATTATAACCTTAGTATCTGTCGATCTAAGTGGAAATGCTTGTAGGAAGCGAGATGCTGTATCGACAATAGTTAAAACAAATTTATTCCTATTTAGAGATGTAACCAAACTTCCTACTACGTCAATAGTTAATTTATGACCAGGTATGTAATTTTTATCCATCGTTTTCAGTGGAATTTTTATCGTTTTATGCTGTTTAAATGTATTGCATGTTATACATTTCGCACAGAATTGTTTTATCTCTTGATACATTCTATACCAAAAAAATCTTTCTTTTATTATGCCATAGGTTTTTAGAAAAGCGAAGTGTGGGACATGTGCGCTTTTTATAATATCTTCTTTTAAATTCTGTGGCGCAATATATAAATCATCATTATTTGAATTTCGTGATTTTCTTAGAATTAATATTCCTTCTTTATTTAAATTGTATTTTTCATATTTTTTTGCTTTTTTTTGTTGTTGTAAAGCTTGAATAATTTCGTTTAATTTAGGGTCTTTTAATTGTTCTTTTTTTATATTGTCTGCATTCAAATTTTTATTTACCGCAAAAAGATGTTTGTTTAAATCGTCCGCTATAGTTAAGGCATTTGTTTCTCTACTACAGAAATCTGCTGGGTTATGAATACCTTCAATGTGCGATACTTCAAAATCATAATCCTGTAGCTTAAGTAACCATCGTGCTACAATTTCCGGCTGTTTTTCCAAGTGTAAGTGGTATGTTAATGCTTTTGAATCTGTTAGGAGAAAAAATTTTCTTCCTAATAAAATGTTTCTAAAATAAGTTATAGTTTCATATATTGCCAAAAGCTCTATCTGCATGCTTGGATATCTCTTTTCCGATTCTTTTAATTTTCTGCCCGTAAATTCAATTGGTATCATTTTATCTCCTTGTTTTTGCGCGAGTATACCTGATGTTGCAATTTTTGATCCGTCTGTAATTATATAGAAATCTTTATTAAAATCTGGGGGATGTATGGTAGGTTGTTCCATGATAATTTTTTGTATTTTTTCAAATGATTCCTGTGCTTTGTCATTCCATTTGAATTTTGTATTCGCTTTAGTGAGATCTGTCAGTGGCGCTATAATTTCTGCATAATTGTTTATAGTTGATTTAAAATACGTGCATAATCCAATGAATGCTCGCACTGTTTTCTGAGATGTAGGGACTGCAAAGCTTGTTATTTTTTTTATATTTTTTTCTGAGGGTGCATATCCTTTTTCACTAATTTTATATCCCAGAAAGTCTATTTCTTGCATGTATAGTTTTATTTTAGCTGGTTCAATTGTGAGATTAAATTTTTCTAATTGTGTTAGTACTTCTTCTAGTAATGTGTGCATTTGTTGTATATTATCAGCGGCAAGTAAAATGTCATCAATAAAGTATTGAATGTTATATTTCTTTTTTAAATCACCTAAAACTATATCGATTAGACGAGCAAATATATTTGTTGAGATTTTAGTTCCGAATGGCATTCGTGTTATTTGAAAATGGTTATCCTCCGTGATAAATGCTAGTTTATGCTTGTCCTGCTCTTGTAATTTGATTTGAAAAAATGCAGAATGTAAATCTAGAACTGTAAATATTTTTTTTCCAGCGATGCTTTGTAAAATACTCTTTGTGTTAGGGACTGGATACGGATCGCTTTCTAATATATCGTTAAGAGCTCTAAAATCTATAGCCATTCTAAGTTTTATTAAGTTTTGATCATTGGTTTTTGACGTAGAATTTTTTTTTACGAAAATTACTGGGAAAGCATAACTTGAGTTCGTAGGCTCTATGATACCTGCATCCAATAAATCTTGAATTTCTTTCTCCGCGAATTTTTTTACATCATGCGCTAATTTGAATGGTTTCGTTTGTATAGGAAAGTCATGCATTAATTTAAAATTCGGTTTTATTACGTCCGTTTCTCCTAGAGTTTTGTATGATTTGCTGAAAGCAGTAGCATGTCTCATTAAAATTTTCAATACTTCTTTTTGTACCTTCGGTGTTAAGTGATCTATTTTAAAATCCTTCTCTGAAAGTTCTTTTTTTCGTAATTCTCTAATTTGTGTGATATTTAAGTTATTTACTTCGTAAATATTATCAGTATTTGGTTTATTTTGTTTTTTTATAAAAAAATCAGTGGTAATTTTTCCCATTTCCTGATCCTTATGAAGTCTCAAATACGTTTTCGATTTATTTTGTACTAATATTGTGAATGAATTATTTTCTGTTTCCTTGTTTTCATGAACTGAATTTTGGATTACTAATTTCCTGTTGTTATATTTAGGTTGAAAAAAAAATTGTTGCTTGTTTCTTAATTTCCCATCAAAAATTAAATTTACTAATTTCGATTCTCTAGGTCTCAAAGTAATGCTTTCCTTTACAAATACTCGTGTATTAATTTTCGGAATGTTATTGTGTTGATAGGATTTGATTTGTTTTGGTATTGTTTGAACGTCATCATTTTGTTGTACGGGCTTAATTTTATTCACCTCCGTAATTTGATTTTCATTGGGGTTTAATTGTATAATTGAATTATTGAGTTTAAAAGTATTATTTTCAAAATCCATGATTATTTTATTACTTTTTAAGAAATCATATCCTAAAATAATTTTGTAATTACGATCAAATTCATCTTTAGTTACATAAAATGTGCCATTTAAGAAAGTGTTGTTAAATCTAAACTTAAATTTTACACAGTGTTTAAAAGGAATGGATTTGTTTGATAAAGTTGTAATTTTTATAGCGTTAGCTAAATATTTAATCTTTATATCCGTCCCTTTTATTTTTTCAAAGACCCCTGGAGATATTAAACTTATACTCGCCCCACTGTCAATAAGGCTGGGTATAATTAAATCTTTCTTTATTTTTAAGTCCCATATTGGTAATTCATTGTTTTTTTCCGAGTTACAACTTGCGATCAATTTTTGTGTTATATCTTTTTTTTCTTCCTCATTTTTTTTTATCATTGTCTTTTTCGTTTGCTTTTGTTTCAATATTTTTAATTCCTTGTTTGATTTATTTTTTATATTATAACCCTGTTTTTTCTCAATGTTACGGGACCTACGGGCTTGTATTCCTCTCAATTTTGTAGGCCCGCTTACCGGTTTAAATGACTTTGCCCTCTGTTCCTATTATTATTATTGTGTCTGCCTCGCCTGTCTCTGTTTTCGTTAGGAAAAGTAATTGTGGGCTGATGTTCCCTATTTCCCTCATTATTTTGCGGCAAAGGATTTTGGCTATTTTGCATATTTGCGAAACCCTGATGCTGCCCTGTATATGCAATTTGTGTGTTGTTTCCTTGTGTTGGATCAAAGTTTTGCATTGGAATCATATTTTGCATATTGTAATTTCCAGGATACATTTGATTCTGTCCTATTTGTGATTGGGTCAAATTTTGCCAATTTGGCATTTGAATTTGCATATCGTTAAATCTAGTTTGATTGTGATAAGGTCTTGCAAAATCCAGTGTTTGTGGCGCTTGGAAATGTTGTGCATAATTTTGTGGAAATCGTTGAAAGCCTCTATAATTATTATTTTGATAATAATTTTTTTGAAATCGTGGCCGAACATTGTTTTGCGCTCCCCTTGGTTGAAAAAAATTCGCACTTTTTTGATTGAAATAACAATTTTGTGTCTGGTGGTTGGATTTATTACAGATATGACAAAAATTATGTGTTATCTGATTTACTTCTGCGTTGTTATGTTCGCTTTCATTTTTTTGAATTTTTAAATCTTTTATTTGTTCTTTTAATTGGTGTATTTCCGATTTTTGTTCTTGCGACATGCTAAGAAGTGCCTCGAATAATTTATTTTCGCTATTTTCAGTTAAATTGTTTACTTCTCCTGCACATTTACTGTTCAAAGCACTTTCGATATTTTTAGCTTTTTTTACTGCTTCATCAAACTTTGTGGGTGGGTATTTTTTTAATTCAAAGGAGATGTCCGGTCTTAGTGCTTCAAGGTATTTAGTTAATTTAATCGTTTCTAATAATTCTTTAGCTCCATTCTTTTGTTCATGTCCTGACGAGACAAGGTATTTTTGTGCCTCAATGTTGAATTGTTTAGTAAATTCTTCAATAGTTTGGTTGGGTGTTTGTTTTGCGTTTATGAATTGCGCCTGAGCGTCAGCAAACGATCTTTCTTTTTTAAATTGTGTTATCGCATTTTCTTTGAATGTGTTATAGTTTTGTGCTTTATGCAATTCGGCTGTGTTTTTTAGAATCTCTCTCGCTTGACCTTTAAATTTTGACTTTGCCAACACCAATTTTAAATCATCAGGAAATTGTGCCGCTGCGGCTAATTCCTCGAACTCTTCGAAAAAATATGATATATTTTGGTCTGGTTTGTCCTCAAAATTTTGTAAAGAGTTCAATAGAGTGTCTATTCCAATTTTAAATGTGTCCCTTTCAGGAGAAGACTGCCTTGCCTTGTTTCTACCTGTCATATTTATTTACCTATTTGGAAAATCTCACACAGACTGATGTTTAATACTTTTTCCTTTATTTTTATTTTTTGAACTCTTTCACACCTCAAATTATGATATCATATACTCTCAAGATATGAGTTTTGTAATGAATTATTATAATTTATACTCATTCAAGAATAATATATAATAGAAATTATGAAATAGCCCTAAATATTTTTATAAATACACATAAATATAATGACAAAGTAAATTTTCCGAAATACGGATATATATAGTAACGAAATTCTTTACAATCTTACAAGCTAATGTGTCGTGAACTAAACCAACTCTTCTGTATATTTTTGTTTCATCTTCTCAACTATTATATTTCAATTTCGTAAATTTTTAGATATACACACAATATTTATAAACACAATATGGATAAATAATGTTTGTTAGTAGAAGGAGAAAAAGCTAAGAGAAGATAGGTAATTAAGAATAAAATCATAATACTGGCTATCTTTATTTATATTTAAATGCAGAAAATTTTTAATTTTGAATCCCAAATACAAATTCATACACCTGGTATGAGCACCATTAAACTTTTAGTAGTGTGGTGACGAAAATAAACACCTCCTACTAGGTACGCAAACGTGACGTGGTTAGTACGAAGACAAATGAAAATAATATCCCTTCGGCGTTGTGAACGAAGATCGGATATTATTAATTTACTGAAATTAATTCCTTAATATCATACATAAAATTAACATTTTGCAATAACATTAGGATCGCCTTATTTAACGTATGAATTTGTGAAAATTGGGATTGATGAGTCAATAAAATACTTGAGATATTAATCTACAAATTTTAATGTTAACATTCCCTAATCTGCATCTAGAAATTACCTTAAAATACATAAAAGGAGAAAACTGGAATAAAGACAAGAATAGGTACACATATACAAATTTTATTAAAACATATAAATTGGCATCATGCAAACACTATAAAAATATAATATGCAAGGCAATAACTACTGAAATATGGTTATAGTGAAATATACAATATATTTTATTTCATTTTTTTTTTTTTTTGTTGTTGTTTGTTTATTTATTCATTTCCTATTGTTCTGCTATCCTCACAGCTCATAACACTAAAGTTCACGACACAACTTATAGGCAAAGCCCCAAAATTTCATGTTTTATCAAATCAAGTCCTTCGTTCATATTATTAGTATTATTTTACTGGTATTATTAATTTATTTATTTATTCATTTTACTATTAATTAAGTTTGAGCATTAAATTCTGATAATTTTGAGCCCCAAAGATAATAATAATTTTAAAATTTTAAAATAATCAAATTTTAAATAATCAAATTTCAAAAACCAAAATTTTAACACCACATTATATCAATAAAATAAATTGGCCAGTCACATGAACAATGAAATTTTCTCACCTTACAAGTATGTTCCTGGTATTGGTCGTCGTTGGCTTATAGCTGTCCATACAGTTCATCAGTACACTGACACAATTAAATCCAGGTGCTGAGTTCCAAGGCATTTTGTTTTTTTTTATTAACACAAATAGTTTGCAACTTTTCAAATTTTGCGCACTTTCCAGTCATCAGTTAGACGTATGGTCCTTTTCACACTAATAAGCACTTTCAAATTTCACTGGGAGTTTCAGGCAAAGTTTTTTTTTTTTTTTTTGTTTTGCAGAAATGAATTCCACTCAGCAATACTTAGAAATCATCCGATGAAAAATAGTCCGCTCAGCAATACTCAGGTGTTCCTTTTTGAATTGGAAATCAGTCGACGATTCGTTCTCTATGTGCAGAGCATAGCGTCGCTTCTCATCACTTCGTCCGGGAGGCATAAGATCACATCTTCCGACGACACGGATTATTTCGATTTCCTCTTTCCCCTCTCATCTTAGCGGGAAACTCGCAGCAGAGAGAAAAAAAATCTTTTTTTTACTTTTCACTTTCAATTCCAAAACTGCACTGACTCATGTGGGGTTTTCTTTTCAGGGCCTGTACGCCCCCTTTGACCCCATTGGGTATAAAATTCGGACTCCAATTGGCTTTGAATATGTTTCGCTGTCCATTGGTCAAGTAAAAGAAACGGGGTTGGATTTTTAGACATTGTTTCTCCATTATTTATTGCCGGAGCTACAATTCCGAACCGGCGACCCCAACTGGACCACACACGGGAGTAATAAATTTGATTGTAAATCTCTCATTGTTGCTTGTGTACGTTAATGTCACGAATGGCGACTCTAGGTTTTATTGCTTCTCGTAAACATTTGTTCCTTTTGTAACTAATGGTGAGAAAATCCCTTCGTTCATGTGATTTTGCTATACCCAGGCTTTGACTAAAGGAGAGCTTATAGTATAATAAAACTTCCGAACAAACAACACATATTATTGTTATCATTTCTTGTTTACGAAAGCTAAAATAAAAATTTATTTTAATACTTTTATATACATTAATATCATTTCATTTTCTATCTCTTTCTAGATTATTTATTTATTTATTTATTTATTTATTTATTTATTATTATTCTTTCTCTCTCTTTGTTTTTTCTTTTCTTTTCTTTTATTTTATTCTAAGCGATGTCGTGACATTTCTTTACGACAGTAACGTTAAGGGTGCATTCGAAAAAACGCTTTTCCACCTTTAACAGCTCGAAATTTTCCGATACAATTTCAGACACCTTTTTAAAAGTAGAAACACGAAACTGACCGAGGGGATTTTTGAAGAGATGTGTAAGATGCCGTGTGATTTCATTCTCCTCTCAATCCATTAGAATTTGTTTCATAAAGAATTATTTTCTCAGCGTGACCCTTTTTTTCGTTCGCAGATCTCCCGCTTCGGAAAATATGGTCCAAAAAGTCGTTTTTGATTGCATTTTTTTTTCTGTCTTTATCAAAGAATTGACCCTCACGGCAGCTTGTGTATTTTCTAAATAAGACAATTTGCCAGTTGGATGCACATGAGAGCAAAAATGAATTTAAAAATAAATCGGAAAATAACCATAGTTTGAATCGAAATACACCCTGAAGCAACCGGCAAAACAAAGTAAGGTACCCTGGGGTAATAACGCCACGTTAAGGTTCTAGCAATTTTCACGGCTCAGTTTTAGTTTGTATTTTCCAAACAAATATATGATTTGATACAGCAACTCATTGACTATCTATATAAAAAAAAAAAAAAATTTAACAGATATGAATACATAAAATGTAATGGCGTGATTTCTTGACCAATGCTATTTGGCGTTATTACCCACCTATATGGGTAATAACGCCATGCAAACAAAACTATGAAATAAGTTGGAATAATTGCATGTAGATTGCCCAATTCTAAAAATACAAACTCTCAACTCTAGAAATTGACAAATTGCATTCTAAGCTATTGAAAATGTTCATTTTTTTGTGAAAGTGTAAGAAAAATAAAGGTGTGGTGTGGGGAGGGGGGATGAGGCAAAAGAATATCAGACCGTGAGCTTCTTTTTGCTTAAAAAACCGCTTAAATAGAATTATTAGAAACATAGCACAGTTTTAACTGTGTTTATTTGAATCAGTATTTAAGATGTAGCTCGGGCCACTGTAGAGAATCAACTGGGGTAAAAATTGCAAGGATTGGCCAGGCACGTAGCCAGGGAGGGGGCTAAGGGGGCTGAAGCCCCTCCCGAAAGTTTGAAAATACTTTACAAAATTATCAGTATAATAATAATAATAATAATAATAATAATAAAAAGTTTTGTTTGTTTTTATCTTCTATTGCATTAAAATCAATTGCATTTTTTGCTGTAAAAATATCCGTTTATTCAATTACAGTTAAGGTAATCCTTCATTATATCGGTTATTTGGATATACAGTAAAACCCCGATAATTCGGATTAATTGGGACCGGATCCAATCCGGATTATCAAAAATCTGGATTATCTGGAGAATTAGAAAAAAATAAAATATAACATACTAGCAGAAAATCACTTTTATGTTAAACTTATTGAATATTTGCAGACAGTAATAATGTTTACTTTGCTTAATTATTCCAAAAACATGTCAGAAAAAGTTTTTTTATTTAGAATACGACGATGAAACAAGTTAATGTTATGGAAATTAGCCAATCGCTACTCAAACTTGAAAAAAAAATTACCAAACCGATCCTAATTATCCGAAGATCCGGATTATCGGGGTCCGAATTAGCGGGGTTCTACTGCATTGTTTTTTTAATAGGTATGTAGCACTAAAAACATAAATTCTTTTTTTAAAGTAATTTTTACTGTCTTTATGCGCGGTAAAATTTGATCAAATGTAATTTCTTATCATCAAAAACTAAGTATAATACGGATATGGCATAAGAAAGGTCACAAAAAATTAGGAGGACTATTTTCTACATGTTCCAATCATTGGAAAAAAGCTATTTTTTTTTCTTAAAACATATACAATTAGATTATCACAAACCGTATGTTATTTTGGCAAACAAACTTTAGATTTCTTCAGGAAAATAGAAATAGAATTACTTCATTATTGAATTTTCAAAGAGCTCCACTAAAAGAAGAAATTAGAGCAGCTCTTGGACTAAAACTTGAAACAATCTTATTTTGTGCAGAACAAAATAGCCACTGACCACGATCACGATCCTTTAATGTTAGAGAAAATGGTATAAAAAAGACTGTTAGCTAAGAGCTCTTTTAAGTTTTGAGCAAAGTCTGGAGAGAATGAATTGAAACGAGATATAAAATATCCTAAGAAATGCTATGACTTTACCCCAGAAACTTAGAATGAAATCATTCAAATATTCTGGGATACAGTTACCGAAGTTAAAAGATCGCGATCTGTTTGTTTTGGCTTAATTGCTGATAAAACTATAGACATTTCAAGCGCAGAACAGCTTGCCGTTTGTGTTAGAAATGTGAACTAAAAAAACCACAAAAGCAAATACTTCGGAAACTTTTTTTTACGTTTTATTCCAATAATTGTCTTTTCTTTCAAAAATTCAAGAAATGTAATATTACAACATTGTGACGAACTATGTCTTGGCATGTTTAAATGCGTCGCATAGACGTATAACAAAGTAACCAATAAGTTTGGTCATGTTAGTGGGGTTCATTCTAGAATTCTTCAGAGTATCCAAAAATTAGATACGTCCTCTGTGAAAACCATTGGTTAAATCTTGCCTTGTCCAACAGCATACTGATTCCTGTCATTCGAAAGTATCATGAATTTGTTAAAGTAGCGACAAAAGTTTTTAAAAATCACTTGAAGGCAAATTTAGCACTTCAAAAAGCAGTTGCATCATATATCCTAGAAAACAAAAGAAAATGACTTCTCTGGATATGTGACACAAATTTTTTCGAGAAGCATAAAAGCATATTGACTTTTGTTGAGCTACTTAAATAAATTTGTATTAGCTCAGAAAATATTTCGAAAAACATATGGAAGATCTATTCAACAGCTGGAGTTTTTTTGGCAGTCAGGTAGAAGAATCATTTTCTCATAAGCCTGTCTGTCAAAAGGTTTTCTGTTTGACAAAGTCATAGTGAAATTCTTCAAAAAAAAAAAAAAAAAAGTCTTGTGATATAATATTGGCAATAACCCATTCTAAAGATGCCCTAATTGCTTTACATAAATATGCAGTAGAAATCTTTTGTGAGATTTTATAGTGAATCAGAACTTCGGGAAGACATCTTCCAAACTGAAATAAAGATACCAAGACTAACATTTAAACAGACAACAGGTACAAACCCTTAAAGTACAACCACTGACAAGTACAGCTCATATTCAAAATATTAGAATAATTATCTTTTTTTTAGAAATTGAAAATATCGTTTGGTAATTTAATGTCTTTTAATGAAAATATGCAAACGATATTTTTATTAAGAACTTATTGTTGATTAAACTTACTTGTTATCTTAAATTTAATATCATTTTTGAAAAGATTAATTGCAAAAAAAATTATTTTGAAAAGTCAAAATATTAGAATAGTTATTCAAGTGGTTCAAAATATTAGAATATTTCACATTAATTCTCCTTTAATTATTAGCAATTCTTAACTGGTGGCATCATTGATTAAATTCAGACTATTTTATTTAAAATCAGTATTCTTTTTTGCAGTTTGTTTCTTTTTCGTCTTAAAATGGGCCGTGTGAGGGATATTCCTGAATCTACTAAACTTCGTATGGTTGATTTGTATCGGCACGGTAAAAATCAATGTTTTATAGCGAATTATTTACATTGTTCGCAATCGAGCGTTAGTAAAATACTAACACAATATTCAAAAATTGGAAAATTTCAAAATAATCGCCGAAATGGTGGCTGAAAACCAAAAACATCTGCTAGAGATGACAGGAAACTGAAGCGTATAGTTAAGAAAAACCGTTTTAAAAGTGTGCGATTCTTGCACCGAAAATGGAAAGAAGAAGGAGTTGAAGTTTCTACATCGACAACATTAAGCCGTCTCCATAAATTTAAATTTGAATCTCGTGTACCGAAAACAAAACCTCTCATGACTGCAAGACAAAAGCGTATAAGATTGAATTGGTGTAAATCAAGACGTTTATGGAGCAATGAAGATTGGTAAAATATATTATTTAGTGATGAAAGTATGTTTTGTGTTTCATATGGTAATCAAGGTATTCGAGTTTGGAGAATGAAGCAAGAAGCATTTGATAAAGAATGCCTTAAACGTTCCGTAAAATTTGCTGCTAGTGTCATGGTTTGGGGTTGTATGAGTGCAGAAGGACCTGGAAAGTTATGCATCGTCTACGAAAAGGTTAACTCTCTGATATATCAAGAAATTTTAGAATATTACATGATTCCATCATCAGAAGATTTATTTGAAGATGATTTCATCTTTCAACAAGATTTAGCGTCCCCGCATACCTCGGTGTCAACTAAGAATTGGTTCCGCCAACGCAACATTAAGGTACTTCCTTGGCCACCAAATTCACCAGATCTTAATCCCATCGAAAACTTATGGTGTATAATGAAGAAAAAACTTCAAGAAAATCCTTCTTCAAGTAAAACTGAGTTAGTGGCACGTATAAAGTCTATTTGGGCTAATATTGATAGAAATGTTTGTAAACACCTTGTATATAGTATGCAAGATCGATTGTACGCTGTTATGAAAGCTAAAGGGGATGCTACAAAATATTAACTACCATTTACTTCATATTCATAAGGTAATATTGTTGCGTAAAATAAAATATTCTAATATTTTGAACCAATCTAAATTTTATTCTAATATTCTGGTGTGTTTAAGGAAGCTGTATACCTAATTTATTTTGCTGTATTTTATATTTTATAAATGTTAAAATCTTATCTAAACATTCCAGATTTAATTTATAAGAAATTTAATCACATTTACTTAGTATAAAAAATAAATAAATGACAAATAATTTTTTCTTATTACTTTTTCTCAATTATTCTAATATTTTGAATATGAGCTGTATTACAATATCACGGTCTTATTTCCCCATGTAGAAAGTCTTATTCAAAATTTAAATTATGGATTCATTTAGAATGAAGACATTCTGAGAGATTCCCAGTTACATCTTCCAGGATGTGCTTCACTGGAAAAAGCAAGCAAATTAGAGAATCCAACGCAGTATTTTCAGGATAAAGTGTCAATGTAGCAAGTGAAAGCTGAATATGAATTAGGGTAAAATAAATTGCTAATGTTGACACCAACACAGAGGTTTTAAAAGTTTCAGTATTGTAACGTGACGTATTACAATAAAATCAAACACTTGCTGGCAGTTTTGGTTGAAAACCGAGTAACAACAGTCAATGCTGAAAGATCTTTTTCGGCAAAGAAAATAAGTAAATCTTTGACTCGAAGCGTTATGGTCGATGAGAGACTGAGTAGCTTTTCAATGATTTCCATTCATTGGGATATTGCAGTAGATCGTGATATGTCAATCAGCAATATGGCTAAGAAGAAATTATGGTGATTGCTTCCATTGCACTGCTAAATTTATTGTACCAAGAGTATCATTTATAATTATTATAATCAGAGAATGTGAAATACAAACATAATTTTTATGATTACATATGACTGTAGCAATTAATTTTTCTTTGGAAAAAATAATGCGTGTAATTAATATCATTTATGGATTAGTTTCAAGACCTCACACTCGTAATGTCAGATTTTCGCACGTTAATATTAATCCTGTGTTATCAATACATATTCCTTGTTTGCATTTCAATATTTTACAACTTTTTTTTTATTGGATACTATGAGGCTCATCTCAAACATCATTAGTTTGTGCTTTTTAAGTTTCGCGGAAAACTTTTTCTAAAAAATCTCCAGTTTCCGAACCAATTTGGAAATTGGAAGTGCTTTTAAAAATTAAAAATTGTAGAAATTGAAAAAATTATACATGAAATAACAATATTTGACATAGTTAACAAGTATCCTATGTAGGAACACACATTAGGATAAGTCTAGATTATTTTTAAATTTTTTGCTGAAAATTATACAAATTACTTTTGTAAAAAAAAAAAAAAAAAAAAAAAAAAAAAAATCCACATTTGAGCCCCTCCCGAAAGAAAATTCTGGCTACGGGCCTGGGATTGGCGTTATTACCCCGTTATAGTTATTGCGCTGTACATTTTAAATTACAAATTATCTCGAGAAGATATCCAAAAACTTCAACAACATTTTGAAAGGCCATGAAATGTACTACAAATTTATGTAATTAACAAAGTATTCCCGGATAAAAAAAAAAAAAAGTCTTCACATCACAAAACGTATCTCGCAAATTTTAGATCAAGCGTTATATTTAGCTGCTTGTAAAAACAATAAGACCTAAAAATGAAACAAATTAACTTGAAGCTGTTTTTTGCGATTTATATGACTCAAAACCCTTCTGCGCAGAACACATGGGTGCCATTTACCAAATTATTTCATAATTTTGCAAAATATTAGCACTTGGCGTTATTACCCCGTCTGGCGTTATTACCCCAGGGTACCTTATGCTCAAAGGAGAAGAAAGTACTGTAGATATGAAGGCATACGAAGCGAAGAAATCAGGTTTATTGTGTATTATATAATACACATATACATATATTATTATATGTACCCGATACCAGGTATCTAACCCGTTAAGCTGAGATAACTCGGAAGGTAGGGGCCTGGTCATCGGATAGAAAAAAAGAAACAGCCAATACAGTGTATAAAAAAAACAGTATAAAAAGACAGTATAAAAAAATATATATATATATATATATATATATATATATATTGGGTTGGGGAAAAAGTAAATTCGTTTTTCCCAATAGATAGCTTTAAAGTCGCATTTCTCGAGTAATACTTACTCAATTAAGTCATACTATACAGCGTTTGAAAGGTAACAGTCTCTAAAAAATTCTAGATATAAAGGTAGCGTCATCTGTTTAACCAGTCAAAAGTTATTGCGTTTTTAAAATAGAGATTTCAGAAGATCATTTTCGTCACATTTTAGTTTTTACTTCCAAAAAGGGAAAAATTGGCGCAGGCTCATCGAAACTAGGGGCGTAGCTACTGGGGGGGCGTAGGGGGGCGTCTCGCCCCCCCAATGTCGGCAACTTCCATGGTAGTCGGCAAATTCTAGGTAGTATCAATCGATACAACTCTAAAACAACCAATTTTTTCCCCAATTTTACATATTTTTACTTAAAGCATGCGCTAAAAAACACCAATCCTTAGCATTTTTCCTAAGAACTTCTTTCGAAAATCTGAAGTTTGCCTCTCTGTTTTTCGACTTTGCGTGACTGCTGGAAATAAATTGAGAAAAAAATCAGGAAAGACTAGTTCTTTCTGAGAGTTCGAAGTAGATTAGTAGAGTTGTAGATTATCAACTAGCACTAAAGATGAGAACGACTTCCGTAAAGACATTCACAGTACTCGTGTGTATGGACTTTACTCACGAGTGACAACAATCACACCGTCCGAAAAAGACAAACGGAAAGTTGAGTAAAAATCTTCACTTCTATTGGATTGTAAAGTCACTGCACAGACAATCACATCATCAAGTTGACGGCTAAAATTTAAGGATTAGAAGAACTCGATTATCATATTAAAATGCAACTGGTCTGCCAAACCTTGATGGAAACCACCTGCAAAAACTCTATTTTAGTGGTTGATTGGTAGATTTATCATTCCGAGGCCCGATTCCGGCACGACGAAATAAAGACAAATTTTAAATGGGCCGGGTCGGCAGAAGTAAGACATTTTTATCAAGGGACTGATAAACAAAATTTACGTGCCGGGCCAGAAAAAAAATAAACAGAAAATAAACAAAAAAAATTAAAATTAAACGAACCAGCCGCCCCCCCCCCCCCAAAAAAAAAAAAAAAATTAGCGGGCTATCGGTTCGATATAAAGAAAGCCGATAAAATATCCGTT
The DNA here is from genome assembly GCA_964019185.1 of Maratus speculifer. Taxonomy (NCBI): domain Eukaryota; kingdom Metazoa; phylum Arthropoda; class Arachnida; order Araneae; family Salticidae; genus Maratus; species Maratus speculifer. The sequence goes on along the minus strand of OZ025289.1, from coordinate 22,881,412 downwards.
ATTTTCAATGCATATGACTTTCGCGAGAATAAGTATAAATGTTCGTCATGACCGATGCTAGTTTGACAATATCAATACAGAAATATAACATATCCACCGAAGAAATAGAGTCGGCTTCAGGCGTGGTGTCTGAGCTTAGTTTATTTTATTTTGTTTTATTTTATTTTTTTTTATTCAGCAGACTCGTGCAGTGCTGAAATCAGCCATTGTTCGGTAGATTTCGTATGAAATACTATCTATTGCGGTCGTTCCTATGTTGGAATTTCTGAAAATTTTTTTGCAGATCTACGCCGATCATAACCTCTAGACTCCAAAACTACCATCAATAAAAAAGTGTATGTATCACTTTCTTCTGGACTCAATAACTTCTATAGTTCTGCTCCAATCTCTTCCAAACTAATACATAAAATCAAGAGGTATAAAATATCGGCTAAATCCGTTAATGGGCAAAATCGGTCCAGGGGGGAGAGGGGGGGGAATAGGGAGGAATTTTGAGAAAACCGAAAAAATGCCATAACTTCTTAATTAAAATAGATATCGAATCGGTTTAAAGGTTATCGGTTTAATCGGTTTTTACTTCTAAAAAATGGGCCAGAAGTTTATGCATGACATATTTTTGATAAATTAAAAAATGGGTTCAAGGAGCAAAAAAACAGGGTTTTTGGGAGAAAAAAAAAATCATAACTTCGTTAGTTCTCAAGATATCAAATCCAACTAAACTTTGTATAAATGTTATCAACATTATCCAAAACTTTTGTACTTACAAGATTTTTAATAGGACTATTTCTTATTCCTAAAAAAATTAAAAACGAAAACATAAAGAGGGGGGGGGGGGGTTGAAAAAAGACAAAAATTCATAACTTCGTCAATTCTTGAAATATCAAATCTAATTAAATTTATTTTACATATTCTCAATAATATCTACATCTTTTATATTGACAAGTTATTCATAGGACCAGTTCGTATCGCAAAAATAAATTAAACAAAAACAGGAGTTGGAGAAAAAACATCAAATCCAAACTGCTTATATTCTGATTCATTCATTTTTGATTTTAAACACATCCAAATAACAGATTCTCTTATTTAGGAACTATATAATGTGACACATTGGTAAGTTTTTTGATAAAGACAAAATGTATTTCACAAAAGGCTGTCAAAAAGAGTATTTTGAACAGAATTTCCCGAAGTGATCGTGATTGTAAATTTGAGGTATTCAAATAACAAATTGCGTTTTTCCTGACTTATTTTTAAACCCATTTTTGCTATCAAACGATCCAATTTACAGGTCCTCTTATTTAGGAATTATATAATGTGACGCATTGGTCAGTTTTTTGATAAAGGCAGAATATATATATTTTTTAAAAAGTTGCCGAAATGGGCATTTTGAACAGAATTTCCCGAAGTGATCATGATTGAAAAATTGAGGTATTCAAATAACAAATTGCGTTTTTTATGACTCATTTTTAAATTCAGTTTTGCTTTCAAACACATCCAATAGACACGTTCTCTTATTTAAAAGCTATATAATGTGCCGTATTGATCAGTTTTTATTTTTATTTTATTTTTTATTTTTTTTTTTATAAAAGCTGAATATATTTTTTAAAAATGCTGTCAAAGTGGGTACTTTGCATAAAATTTCCCGAAGCGATGATGATTAAAGAATTGAGGATGCATTCAAATAACAAATTGATTATTTTATAACTCATTTTTAAATTCAATTTTGCTCTCAAACCCATTCAATTGACAGATTTTTGCTATTTAGGAACTATATAATGTGCCGTATTGGTCGATTTTTTAATAAAGTCAGAATATATTTAAAATATGTTATCAAAATGGGCATTTAAACCGAATTTAGCTTAACCTTTTACACGCCAATGTTCCATAAATGGAACATCAAATTCAAAATTCTACAAAAAATACATTTTTAATCGTATTGCCCTGTAAAAATTAGTATTTAAAAAGAAAATATGGATTGATTTTTTAGCATCGATATTTTATTGATAGAATAAATCATGTCTCAGGAAAAAAATCGTAATTTAAGCCTTTTTTCAGACTTTTCGTTGGGTAAAATTAATAAATTTGTAAAAAATTCAAATTTTAACAATTATGTTTATAACTAAGTGAGAGCACGTAAAAATGATCATTTTATTCGTAGAACACAAGTTATTAAAAAAAAGATTGATTTTAATTGCTTTTTTTAGATGAAAAAATTGCATGTTCCATAAATGGAACATTGGCGTGTAAAGGTTAGTTTTTCAACATAATATTTTTTCCTGATTGCAGCGCATGCAATTACTGATAAAAAGTTTCCGAATACGAGGCAGTTTACTAAGTGTCAACAGAAGATGTTTATTACTGTGATTAACTTTCTTTTTCCCCCGCTCGCCACACCCTGTCCCTTACATTCCCCCCTTCTCCCTCCCCCACACTCGGTCTCCGATCTGAAGAGGATTACTGACGGCGCAAACACGTGTGTTTGTTGATAGTTAGTTGTTGTTTATGACTCAAGAAAGTTAGAATGTAAGGGGTGATATTGGAAAATAGCATGATAAGGAATTATTTTATATTTTACCTCACTCGGGGATTTTCTTCAGTTAGTTAAGAGCCTGCATCAGTCAAACCGAAACTGAAAATCCTATTACAAACCTATGCGTGTTGCCACCAGGAAGGCGTATCCCGAACCCAAAGATTGACACTTTAAAAGACCAATGATATTTTCCAAGCTTGTAATTAATAAGAAAATGGTCATCTCACGCCACCCTTTACCTCCAGGCGATAAAAAGGGGATAAGATGCCCCAGGAAGAAAAAAGTCATTAGCAAATGCTAAAAACTCTCGCACCTTTTCAATACTGATAGCCCGAGGGATATGTGCATTTGGATAGTTTCTTCGAGATAATTTCTTACCAAAACACTCGGATCCGTTTTAAAACAAGTCGACATTGACCTTTTTTGTTAGATAGTTTCAAGTGAAATTGAATCATTTATATGTAATTTTAAAAGACAACATACAGATCGTGATTATTATGTCAGAGATTGCACATTAAACATTTTCCAAAGAATCTCCTCTACATTTTAATATTTTTAAATGATTTTTTTTATCATTGAATAGCTGAGATCATTGAACTGTACAAAGACCGTTTTATATTTTTTCGATTTTGTTACGAGTATTTTATAGTGGCTTACATCAATAAAGCGAAATCCCAAGATAGAAATTTTTAAGATATCTCGTTTGTATTTTAATATTTTAAAATGATTTTTTTAGCATTGAACAGCTGAGATTTTTCGGTATAAAGACCGTTTTGTACTTTTTTGATTTTGTTTACAGGTGTTTTAAAGAGGCTACTTCAGTCAAGTGAAATCCAATGGAAGAAATTTATAAAAATATCTCTTCTACATTTTTATATTTTTAAATTATTTTTTGGCATTCGATATCTCAGATATTTCGGTACAAAGACCATTTTGTACTTTTTCGACCTTCTTTAGGGGAATTTTAAAAAGCTACTTCAGTCAAATGAAATCCAATGGAAGAAATTTATAAAAATATCTCTTCTACATTTTAATATTTTTAAATGAATTTTTGTCATTGAATAGCTGAGATCTTTCGGTACAAAGATCGTTTTGTACTTTTTCGACTTTGTTTAGGGAAATTTTAAAAAATCTACTTCAGTCAAGTGAAATCCAGTGGTAGAATTTTATAAAAATATCTCTCCCGCATTTTAATATTTTTAAATTATTTTTTAGCATTCGATATCTCAGATCTATCGGTACAAAGACCGTTTACAGAACTTTTTCAACTTTGTTTAGGGGAATTTAAAAAAATCTACTTCAGTCAAGTGAAATCCAGTGGTAGGAATTTATAAAAATATCTCTTCTACATTTTAATATTTTTAAATTATTTTTTGGCATTCGATATCTCAGATCTTTCGGTACAAAGACCGTTTTGTACTTTTTCGACTTTGTTTAGGGGAACTTTAAAAAAGCTATTTCAGTCAAGTGAAATCCAATGGTAGAAATTTATAAAAATATCTCTTCTACATTTTAATATTTGTAAATCATTATTTGGCATTCGATATCTCAGATCTTTTGGTACAAAGACCGTTTTGTACTTTTTTGATTTTGTTTACAGTTGTTTTAAAGAGGTTACTTCAGTCAAATGAAATCCAATGGTAGAATTTATAAAAATATCTCTTCTACATTTTAATATTTTTAAATGTTTTTTTGTCATTGAATAGCTGAGATCTTTCGGTAAAAAGACCTTTTTGTTTACAGCTGTTTTAAAGAAGCTACTTCAGTCAACCGAAATCCTATAGTAAAATTTTATAAGTATGTCTTTTCGACATTTAAAGATTTTTAAATGATTTTTTGTCATGGGATAGCTGAGATCTTTAGGTACAAATACCGTTTTGTATTTTTTTATATTTTGTTTACAGGTATTTTAAAGAGGCTACATCAGTCAAGTGAAATCAAATGGTAGAAATTTATAAAAATATATCTTCTACATTTTAATATTTTGAAATGACTTTTTTTTTTTTTTTTTTTTTTTTTTTTTTTTTTTTTGTCATTGGATAGCTTAGATCTTTCGGTACAAATACCGTTTTGTACTTTTTTAATTTTGTTTACAGATGTTTTAAAAAAGATACTTCAGGCAAGTGAAATCGAATGGTAGGAATTTATAAAAATATCTCTTCTACATTTTAATATTTTTAAATGAATTTTTGTCATTGGATAGCTGAGATCTTTCGGTACAAAGATCGTTTTGTACTTTTTCGACTTTGTTTAGGGAAATTTTAAAAAATCTACTTCAGTCAAGTGAAATCCAGTGGTAGAATTTTATAAAAATATCTCTTCTGCATTTTAATATTTTTAAATTATTTTTTAGCATTCGATATCTCAGATCTATCGGTACAAAGACCGTTTACAGAACTTTTTCGACTTTGTTTAGGGGAATTTTAAAAAATCTACTTCAGTCAAGTGAAATCCAGTGGTAGGAATTTATAAAAATATCTCTTCTACATTTTAATATTTTTAAATTATTTTTTGGCATTCGATATCTCAGATCTTTCGGTACAAAGACCGTTTTGTACTTTTTCAACTTTGTTTAGGGGAACTTTAAAAAAGCTATTTCAGTCAAGTGAAATCCAATGGTAGAAATTTATAAAAATATCTCTTCTACATTTTAATATTTTTAAATGATTTTTTTGTCATTGGATAGCTTAGATCTTTCTCTACAAAGACCGTTTTGTACTTTTTCGACTTTGTTTAGGGGAATTTTAAAAAAGCTACTTCAGTCAAGTGAAATCCAATGGTAGGAATTTATAAAAATATGTCTTCTACATTTTAATATTTTAAAATTATTTTTATGTCATGGGATGGCTGAGATCTTTCTGTACAAAGACCGTTTTTTATATTTTCGACTTTCTCTAGGGGAATTTTAAAAAAGCTATTTCAGTCAAGTGAAATCCAATGCTAGAAATTTCTAAAAATATCTCTTCTATATTTTAATATTTTTAAATGATTTTTTTGTCATGTTATAGCTCAGATCTTTCGGTACAAAGACCGTTTTGTACTTTTTCGACTCTGTTTAGGGGTATTTTGTAAAAGCTACTTCAGTGAAGTGAAATCCAATGGTAGAAATTTATAAAAATATCTCTTCTACATTTTAATATTTGTAAATCATTATTTGGCATTCGATATCTCAGATCTTTTGGTACAAAGACCGTTTTGTACTTTTTTGATTTTGTTTACAGTTGTTTTAAAGAGGTTACTTCAGTCAAATGAAATCCAATGGTAGAATTTATAAAAATATCTCTTCTACATTTTAATATTTTTAAATGTTTTTTGTAATTGAATAGCTGAGATCTTTCGGTAAAAAGACCTTTTTGTTTACAGCTGTTTTAAAGAGGCTACTTCAGTCAACCGAAATCCTATAGTAAAATTTTATAAGTATGTCTTTTCGACATTTAAAGATTTTTAAATGATTTTTTGTCATGGGATAGCTGAGATCTTTAGGTATAAATACCGTTTTGTATTTTTTTATATTTTGTTTACAGGTATTTTAAAGAGGCTACATCAGTCAATTGAAATCCAATGGTAGAAATTTATAAAAATATATCTACTACATTTTAATATTTTGAAATGATTTTTTTGGCATTGGATAGCTGTGATCTTTCGGAACAAAGACTGTTTTGTACTTTTTTAATTTTGTTTACAGATGTTTTAAAAAAGATACTTCAGGCAAGTGAAATCGAATGATAGGAATTTATAAAAATATCTCTTCTACATTTTAATATTTTTAAATGAATTTTTGTCATTGGATAGCTGAGATCTTTCGGTACAAAGATCGTTTTGTACTTTTTCGACTTTGTTTAGGGAAATTTTAAAAAATCTACTTCAGTCAAGTGAAATCCAGTGGTAGAATTTTATAAAAATATCTCTTCTGCATTTTAATATTTTTAAATTATTTTTTAGCATTCGATATCTCAGATCTATCGGTACAAAGACCGTTTACAGAACTTTTTCGACTTTGTTTAGGGGAATTTTAAAAAATCTACTTCAGTCAAGTGAAATCCAGTGGTAGGAATTTATAAAAATATCTCTTCTACATTTTAATATTTTTAAATTATTTTTTGGCATTCGATATCTCCGATCTTTCGGTACAAAGACCGTTTTGTACTTTTTCGACTTTGTTTAGGGGAACTTTAAAAAAGCTATTTCAGTCAAGTGAAATCCAATGGTAGAAATTTATAAAAATATCTCTTCTACATTTTAATATTTTTAAATGATTTTTATGTCATTGGAGAGCTTAGATCTTTCTCTACAAAGACCGTTTTGTACTTTTTCGACTTTGTTTAGGGGAATTTAAAAAAGCTACTTCAGTCAAGTGAAATCCAATGGTAGGAATTTATAAAAATATGTCTTCTACATTTTAATATTTTAAAATGATTTTTATGTCATGGGATGGCTGAGATCTTTCTGTACAAAGACCGTTTTTTATATTTTCGACTTTCTCTAGGGGAATTTTAAAAAAGCTACTTCAGTCAAGTGAAATCCAATGCTAGAAATTTCTAAAAATATCTCTTCTATATTTTAATATTTTTAAATGATTTTTTTGTCATGTTATAGCTCAGATCTTTCGGTACAAAGACCGTTTTGTACTTTTTCGACTCTGTTTAGGGGTATTTTGTAAAAGCTACTTCAGTGAAGTGAAATCCAATGGTAGAAATTTATAAAAATATCTCTTCTACATTTTAATATTTGTAAATCATTATTTGGCATTCGATATCTCAGATCTTTTGGTACAAAGACCGTTTTGTACTTTTTTGATTTTGTTTACAGTTGTTTTAAAGAGGTTACTTCAGTCAAATGAAATCCAATGGTAGAATTTATAAAAATATCTCTTCTACATTTTAATATTTTTAAATGTTTTTTTGTAATTGAATAGCTGAGATCTTTCGGTAAAAAGACCTTTTTGTTTACAGCTGTTTTAAAGAGGCTACTTCAGTCAACCGAAATCCTATAGTAAAATTTTATAAGTATGTCTTTTCGACATTTAAAGATTTTTAAATGATTTTTTGTCATGGGATAGCTGAGATCTTTAGGTATAAATACCGTTTTGTATTTTTTTATATTTTGTTTACAGGTATTTTAAAGAGGCTACATCAGTCAATTGAAATCCAATGGTAGAAATTTATAAAAATATATCTTCTACATTTTAATATTTTAAAATGACTTTTTTTTTTTTTTTTTTTTTTTTTTTTTTTTTGTTATTGGATAGCTTAGATCTTTCGGTACAAATACCGTTTTGTACTTTTTTAATTTTGTTTACAGATGTTTTAAAAAAGATACTTCAGGCAAGTGAAATCGAATGGTAGGAATTTATAAAAATATCTCTTCTACATTTTAATATTTTTAAATGAATTTTTGTCATTGGATAGCTGAAATCTTTCGGTACAAAGATCGTTTTGTACTTTTTCGACTTTGTTTAGGGAAATTTTAAAAAATCTACTTCAGTCAAGTGAAATCCAGTGGTAGAATTTTATAAAAATATCTCTTCTGCATTTTAATATTTTTAAATTATTTTTTAGCATTCGATATCTCATATCTATCGGTACAAAGACCGTTTACAGAACTTTTTCGACTTTGTTTAGGGGAATTTTAAAAAATCTACTTCAGTCAAGTGAAATCCAATGGTAGGAATTTATAAAAATATCTCTTCTACATTTTAATATTTTTAAATCATTATTTGGCATTCGATATCTCAGATCTTTTGGTACAAAGACCGTTTTGTACTTTTTTGATTTTGTTTACAGTTGTTTTAAAGAAGTTACTTCAGTCAAATGAAATCCAATGGTAGAATTTATAAAAATATCTCTTCTACATTTTAATATTTTTAAATGTTTTTTTGTCATTGAATAGCTGAGATCTTTCGGTAAAAAGACCTTTTTGTTTACAGCTGTTTTAAAGAAGCTACTTCAGTCAACCGAAATCCTATAGTAAAATTTTATAAGTATGTCTTTTCGACATTTAAAGATTTTTAAATGATTTTTGTCATGGGATAGCTGAGATCTTTAGGTACAAATACCGTTTTGTATTTTTTTATATTTTGTTTACAGGTATTTTAAACAGGCTACATCAGTCAATTGAAATCCAATGGTAGAAATTTATAAAAATATATCTTCTACATTTTAATATTTTGAAATGACTTTTTTTTTTTTTTTTTTTTTTTTTTTTTTTTGTTATTGGATAGCTTAGATCTTTCGGTACAAATACCGTTTTGTACTTTTTTAATTTTGTTTACAGATGTTTTAAAAAAGATACTTCAGGCAAGTGAAATCGAATGGTAGGAATTTATAAAAATATCTCTTCTACATTTTAATATTTTTAAATGAATTTTTGTCATTGGATAGCTGAAATCTTTCGGTACAAAGATCGTTTTGTACTTTTTCGACTTTGTTTAGGGAAATTTTAAAAAATCTACTTCAGTCAAGTGAAATCCAGTGGTAGAATTTTATAAAAATATCTCTTCTGCATTTTAATATTTTTAAATTATTTTTTAGCATTCGATATCTCAGATCTATCGGTACAAAGACCGTTTACAGAACTTTTTCGACTTTGTTTAGGGGAATTTTAAAAAATCTACTTCAGTCAAGTGAAATCCAATGGTAGGAATTTATAAAAATATCTCTTCTACATTTTAATATTTTTAAATCATTATTTGGCATTCGATATCTCAGATCTTTTGGTACAAAGACCGTTTTGTACTTTTTTGATTTTGTTTACAGTTGTTTTAAAGAGGTTACTTCAGTCAAATGAAATCCAATGGTAGAATTTATAAAAATATCTCTTCTACATTTTAATATTTTTAAATGTTTTTTTGTCATTGAATAGCTGAGATCTTTCGGTAAAAAGACCTTTTTGTTTACAGCTGTTTTAAAGAAGCTACTTCAGTCAACCGAAATCCTATAGTGAAATTTTATAAGTATGTCTTTTCGACATTTAAAGATTTTTAAATGATTTTTTGTCATGGGATAGCTGAGATCTTTAGGTACAAATACCGTTTTGTACTTTTTTAATTTTGTTTACAGATGTTTTAAAAAAGATACTTCAGGCAAGTGAAATCGAATGGTAGGAATTTATAAAAATATCTCTTCTACATTTTAATATTTTTAAATGAATTTTTGTCATTGGATAGCTGAGATCTTTCGGTACAAAGATCGTTTTGTACTTTTTCGACTTTGTTTAGGGAAATTTTAAAAAATCTACTTCAGTCAAGTGAAATCCAGTGGTAGAATTTTATAAAAATATCTCTTCTGCATTTTAATATTTTTAAATTATTTTTTAGCATTCGATATCTCAGATCTATCGGTACAAAGACCGTTTACAGAACTTTTTCGACTTTGTTTAGGGGAATTTTAAAAAATCTACTTCAGTCAAGTGAAATCCAGTGGTAGGAATTTATAAAAATATCTCTTCTACATTTTAATATTTTTAAATTATTTTTTGGCATTCGATATCTCAGATCTTTCGGTACAAAGACCGTTTTGTACTTTTTCGACTTTGTTTAGGGGAACTTTAAAAAAGCTATTTCAGTCAAGTGAAATCCAATGGTAGAAATTTATAAAAATATCTCTTCTACATTTTAATATTTTTAAATGATTTTTTTGTCATTGGATAGCTTAGATCTTTCTCTACAAAGACCGTTTTGTACTTTTTCGACTTTGTTTAGGGGAATTTTAAAAAAGCTACTTCAGTCAAGTGAAATCCAATGGTAGGAATTTATAAAAATATGTCTTCTACATTTTAATATTTTAAAATTATTTTTATGTCATGGGATGGCTGAGATCTTTCTGTACAAAGACCGTTTTTTATATTTTCGACTTTCTCTAGGGGAATTTTAAAAAAGCTACTTCAGTCAAGTGAAATCCAATGCTAGAAATTTCTAAAAATATCTCTTCTATATTTTAATATTTTTAAATGATTTTTTTGTCATGTTATAGCTCAGATCTTTCGGTACAAAGACCGTTTTGTACTTTTTCGACTCTGTTTAGGGGAATTTTAAAAAAGCTACTTCAGTGAAGTGAAATCCAATGGTAGAAATTTATAAAAATATCTCTTCTACATTTTAATATTTGTAAATCATTATTTGGCATTCGATATCTCAGATCTTTTGGTACAAAGACCGTTTTGTACTTTTTTGATTTTGTTTACAGTTGTTTTAAAGAGGTTACTTCAGTCAAATGAAATCCAATGGTAGAATTTATAAAAATATCTCTTCTACATTTTAATATTTTTAAATGTTTTTTTGTCATTGAATAGCTGAGATCTTTCGGTAAAAAGACCTTTTTGTTTACAGCTGTTTTAAAGAGGCTACTTCAGTCAACCGAAATCCTATAGTAAAATTTTATAAATATGTCTTTTCGACATTTAAAGATTTTTAAATGATTTTTTGTCATGGGATAGCTGAGATCTTTAGGTACAAATACCGTTTTGTATTTTTTTATATTTTGTTTACAGGTATTTTAAAGAGGCTACATCAGTCAAGTGAAATCCAATGGTAGAAATTTATAAAAATATATCTTCTACATTTTAATATTTTGAAATGATTTTTTTGGCATTGGATAGCTGTGATCTTTCGGAACAAAGACTGTTTTGTACTTTTTTGAATTTTTTTACAGGTGTTTTAAAGAAGCTACTTCATTCAAGCAAAATCCTATAGTAGAATTTTATAAATATGTCTTTTTACTTTTAAAGATTTTTAAATGATTTTTTGGCATTCGATGTCTCAGATCTTTCGGTACAAAGACCGTTTTGTACTTTTTTGACTTTGTTTAGGATAATTTTAAAAAAGCTACTTCAGTCAAGGGAAATCAAATGGTAGTAATAACAAAAAAAAAAAAGAATATCTTCTACATTTTAATGTTTTTAAATGTTTTTTTTTTGGCATTGGATATCTCAGATCTTTCGGCACAAAGACCGTTTTGTACTTTTTTGACTTTGTTTAAGGGAATTTTAAAAAAGCTACTTCAGTCAAGTGAAATCCAATGAAAGAAATTTATAAAAGTATCTCTTCTATATTTTAATATTTTTAAAGAAACAGGAAACTTGTCAAAGAAACAGGATCACAGAACTATTATTGGCGCATTTATGAACTATTCGTATTTGCCTCAACTAGTCTGTTCACAAGTGCCCCACATAGCCATTAGAGTTAAATTGACAAATCATTGACATTTCTCAATTTTAGAAGATATTTTAGTTTTCATAGCATACGTTAAAACAGTAAAATTTAAATAAATGAATGAATAAATAAAGTTATTCGCGTAGCAATTTGTTACAGAGATTTTATTTTTGAGATCGATAAACAGACTGTAATTGACTACTAAAGAAAAATAAAATGTTAAAGAGCTTCAAGAAAGTTTTACCATATGTCTGCCGGGGCTGTCATTGCTAGTAATTAAAAAATAAATAAATAAAAATAATATTAATTGTAATAATTGTAAAAAAGTTGCTTCATTTTATCTCCTTAATTCCAAATTAGTACCTAATAAGAAAGAGAGAGAAAAAACTTTTAATCGCGGTTTCTATGCCTGTTTATTGAATTTAATGAAATATGATAATGACTTTATTTATATATGATTTTGCTCTAATAACTAACAGAATAAAATGTAAATATATTTATAAACAGGGATGCCACTTTTCCGCCAAATGGCGGATTTCCGCTTTTTTTAGTTTTTAAGAATCCGCGATTTTCGTTAAGCGATCACAAAATAAAATAACGATTTTCGTCAAACAATCGCGAAATAAAAAGCTATTTTCGTCAAATAATCGCGATACAAAACGGCGATTTTTGCTAAATGATCGCGACATAGAACGGAGATTTTTGTCAAAAGATCGCGATATAAAACGGCGATTTTTCTGAAACGATCGCGGTATAAAACGGCGATTTATTTCAAACGACTGCAAAGTAAAACGGCTATTTTTGCCAAACGATCGCGACACAAAACGGCGATTTTTGCCAACTGATGGCGACATAAAACGGCGATTTTTGTCAAGAGATAGCGATGTAAAATGGCGATTTTTGTCTAACGATCACGAAGTAAAAAGGCTATTTTCGTCTAACAGTTGAGCGTAAAGTGGCGATTTTCGTCAGAAGATCGCGATATAAAACGGCGATTTTCATCAAACGATCGCAGTATAAAACGGCGATTTTTGTCAAACGATTACGAAGTAAAAACGGCGATTTTCGTCAAACGATCGCGTTGTAAAACGGCAATTCTTGTCAATCACAAAAAAATACCCTGCAAATTTTTGCTATTCATTTGTGGAATAATCATCTAATCGCTTGCCTGGTTACCTAAATTAATTTAAAATGATGTACTACATATAATTCCTTACTAAATCTGTTGCTGGGTTACCTTATTTCATGTAAAATATTGTGAACTAAAGAAAAAATCATTTTTATTTACTCTTATAAGTTTTCATGCACAATAAATTAACAGAATATTTCAGATTTTTTGACAAATGCACATTTAGAAAGACTTGTTAAAAGTTTATATGGGGGGGGGGGGGGAGAGATGGTCTCTTTAAAAAAAATAGTTTTTTATAAATTTAATTTTTTATTTAGTTTATTATAAACAATAAAGTTTACAAAATTCCCACAAGACATGTCATAAATTTTACCTTACGTGTTATTTCCTCTTTTTTGTTAATTTCTGAGTGGCATCCCTGTATAAATAACCATTTAAATACGTAATCACAATTTGAACTTTCAATATTTTTATTAATTACATCAGTAGTTACATGGTACAAAGAAAAATAAATATCTTGTTTATGAACACTTTCAATGATATATAGAATATGTTAAGCTAAACAAAGATAATACAAATTTTATTTACACAATTTGCGTCCACAAAGGCATATTTGCTACATTTTGGAAATCAGATTAGCGTATTTAATAATAATTCTGGTAATATCTATGAATTTACACTTTCTAAACATAAAAAATTTCTAAAAATTTACATTTTCTAAATATTAACAAATCTAAAGCATTATTAGACTTACGAACAGCACTTGAAATATCATTATCAAAATGTAAATATTTTAAAACAGTTTAGTTTTCTTTAAAATTCTGAGAGTTTCAGTTTTCAATAGCTCTACTAAGTGTCCCCCCCCCCCTTCAAATATTACTTCACATTTATTTTCTATTATGTAAACAAACACGAAATTACAAATTTTGCTATGTGCAAAGCATTTTTCGTATTTTGTCTCCATCAGAAATCTCCTTCGAAAACAGAGTAATAAATAAAAAGAATAAATTAAAAATCATTTTTATGTAGAATGCATTACTTATAGTACAAAATAAAATAATATATATATATATATATAGGGTAGATGTGCCATTTCAGTAACTTTATTTATTTATTTTAGGTTATACAAGTTGTTAAAGATATATTATTTTCTGTCTTAAATATTTCATGATTCATTTCTGACAAAACTGCTCTGTACACAACAAAATACTTATAATATTAAATTTATAGAAGTAAATAGAAAGAGAAATGAAACTAGAGTAGTCTTTTAAAGAGGCTACTTCAGCCAAGTGAATTCCAATGGTAGAAATTTATAAAAATATCTCGTCTACATTTTAATATTTTTAAATGATTCTTTTGTCATGTGATAGCTAAGATCTTTCGGTACAAAGACCGTTTTGTACTTTTTAGACTTTTATTAGGGGAATTTTAAAAAAGCTACTTCTGTCAAGTGAAATCCAAAGGTAGAAATTTATAAAAATATCTCTTCTACATTTTAATATTTTTAAATGATTGTTTTGTCATTGGACAACTAAGATCTTCCGGTACAAAGACCGTTTTGTACTTGTACGACTTTGTTTAGGGAAATTTTAAAAAAGCTACTTCAGTCAAGAGAATTCCAATAGTAGAAATTTATAAAAATATCTCGTCTACATTTTAATATTTTTAAATGATTCTGTTGTCATGGGATAGCTAAGATATTTCGGTACAAAGGCCGTTTTGTACTTTTTCGACTTTGTTTACAGGTGTTTAAAAGAGGCTACTTCAGTCAAGTGAAATCCATTGGTAGAAATTTATAAAAATATCTCGTATACATTTTAATATTTTTAAATGATTTTTTCTCATTTGATAGTTGAGATCTTTCTGTACGAAGAATGTTTTTACTTTTTTGATTTTGTTTACAGGTGTTTTAAAGAGGCTACTTCAGTCAAGTGAATTCCAATGGTAGAAATTTATAAAAATATCAGTTGTACATTTTATTATTTTTAAATGATTTTTTGTCATGGGATAGCTGAGTTCATTCGGTACAAACACCGTTTTGTACTTTTTTGACTTTTATTAGGGGAATTTTAAAAAATTTACTTCCTACAAGTGAAATCCAATGGTAGAAATTTATAAAAATATCTCTTCTATATTTTAATATTTTTAAATGATTTTTTGTCATTGGATAGCTAAGATCTTTCGGTACAAAGACCGTTTTGTACTTTTACGATTTTATTTAGGGGAATTTTAAAAAAGCTACTTTAGTCAAGTGAATTCCAATAGTACAAATTTATAAAAATATCTCGTCTACATTTTAATAGTTTTAAATGATTCTGTTGTCATAGGATAGCTAAGATCTTTCGGTACAAAGAACGTTTTGTACTTTTTCGACTTTGTTTACAGATGTTTTAAAGAGGCTACTTCAGTCAAGTAAAATCCATTGGTAGAAATTTATAAAAATATCTCTTCTACATTTTAATATTTTTAAATGATTTTTTGTCATTGGATAGCTGAGAACTTTCGGTTCAAGGACCGTTTTGTACTTTTTTTAAATTTTGTTTACAGGTGTTTTAAAGAGGCTACTTCAGCCAAGTGAATTCCAATGGTAGAAATTTATAAAAATATCTCGTCTACACTTTAATATTTTTAAATGATTCTTTTGTCATGGGATTGCTAAGATCTTTCGGTACAAAGACCGTTTTGTACTTTTTAGACTTTCATTAGGGGAATTTTAAAAAAGCTACTTCTGTCAAGTGAAATCCAATGGTAGAAATTTATAAAAGTATCTCTTCTACATTTTAATATTTTAAAATGTTTTCATCTCATTTGATATTTGAGATCTTTCGGTACAAAGACCGTTTTGTACTTTTTCGACTTTGTTTATGAGAATTTTTAAAAAGCTACTTCAGTAATATGAAATCAAATGGTAGAAATTTATAAAATTCTTTCTTCTACATTTTAATATTTTTAAGGGATTTTTTGTCATTGGATAGCTGAGATGTTTCGGTACAAAGACCGTTTTTGCTTTTTTGATTTTGTTTACAGGTGTTTTAAAGAGGCTACTTCAGTCAAGTGAATTCCATTGGTAGAAATTTATAAAAATATCACTTGTACATTTTAATATTTTTAAATATTTTTTTGTCATGGGATAGCTGAGTTCTTTCGGTACAAAGACCGTTTTGTACTTTTTAGACTTTTATTAGGGGAATTTTAAAAAAGCTACTTCTGTCAAGTGAAATCCAATGGTAGAAATTTATAAAAATATCGCTTCTACATTTTAATATTTTTAATTGATTGTTTTGTCTTGTCATTGGACAACTAAGATCTTCCGGTACAAAGACCGTTTTGTACTTGTACGACTTTGTTTAGGGGAATTTTAAAAAAGCTACTTCAGTCAAGAGAATTCCAATAGTAGAAATTTATAAAAATATCTCGTCTACATTTTAATATTTTTAAATGATTCTTCTGTCATGGGATAGCTAAGATCTTTCAGTACAAAGACCATTCTGTACTTTTTAGACTTTTATTAGGGGAATTTTAAAAAAGTTACTTCAGTCAAGTGAAATCCAATGGTAGAAATTTATAAAAATATCTCTTCTACATTTTAATATTTTTAAATGATTTTTTCTCATTTGATAGTTGAGATCTTTCGGTACAAAGACCGTTTTCTACTTTTTTCGATTTTGTTTACAGGTGTTTTAAAGAGGCTACTTCAGTCAAGTTAAATCCATTGGTAGAAATTTATTAAAATATCTCTTCTACATTTTAATATTTTTAAATGATTTTTTTGTCATTGGATAGCTAAGATCTTTCGTTACAAAGACCGTTTTGTACTTTTACGACATTATTTAGGGGAATTTTAAAAAAGCTACTTCAGTCAAGTGAATTACAATGGTAGAAATTTATAAAAATATCTCGTCTACATTTTAATATTTTTAAATGATTCTGTTGTCATGGGATAGATAAGATCTGTCGGTACAAAGACCGTTTTGTTATTTTTGGACTTTGTTTACAGGTGTTTTAAAGAGGCTACTTCAGTCAAGTGAATTCCAATGGTAGAAATTTATAAAAATATCTCGTCTACATTTTAATATTTTTATATGATTCTTTTGTCATGGGATAGCAAAGATCTTTCAGTACAAAGACCGTTTTGTACTTTTTAGACTTTTATTAGTGGCATTTTAAAAAAGCTACTTCTGTCAAGTGAAATCCAATGGTAGAAATATATAAAAATATCTCTTCTACATTTTAATCTTTTTAAATTATTTTTTGGCATTCGATATCTCAGATCTTTCGGTACAAAGTCCATTTATACTTTTTCGTCTTTGTTTAGGGGAATTTTAAAAAAGCTATTTCAGTCAAGTGAAATTCAATTGCATAAAATTATAAAAATATCTCTTCTACATTTTAATATTTTTAAATAATTTTTCTGTCATTGGATAGCTGAGATCTTTCTGTGTGAAGACCGTTTAGTACTTTTTTGGTGTTGTTTACAGGTGTTTAAAGAGGCTACTTCAGTCAAGCGAAATCCTGTAGTAGAAATTTATAAATGTATCTTTTCTACATTTAAATCTTTTTAAATGATTTTTTGGCATTGGATATCTGAGAGCTTGCGGTACAAAGACCGTTTTATATTTTTTCGAGTTTACTATGGGGGTTTTAAAGGGGCTTACTTCAATCAAGCGAAATCCTATGAAGTTTTGAAGTTCATATAAATATATATTTTTCTCTTCTACATTTTAATATTTTTAAATGATTATTTTAGCATTGAATGTTAGAAATTTATAAAGATATCTCGTCTACAAGTAAATATAAACTGATGATTACCTCAATCAAGTAAAATCCCATGGTAGAAATTTATAAAGATATCTTTAAGATCATTTAAGTCATTTCTATAGATCATTTTAATACTTGTAATTTTTGTTTCATTATATAACTGATATCTTTCTTTACAAAGAACGTTTTATATCTTTTCGACTTTGTCACAGGTATTTTATAATTACTTACTTCAATAGAGCTAAATCACATTTTAGAAATTTTTAAAGATATCTCGTTTGTATTTTAATTGTCTTTAAACTTTTTTTCGGGGGGGGGGGGCATTAGATATCGGAGATTTCTCTGTACAAAGATCTTTTTACATTTTTTAGATTTTTTACGGGTATTTTAAAGTGTCTTTCTTGAATAGAGAGAAATCCCATTATAGAAATTTATAAAGATATCTCGTCAACATTTTAATTTTTTAAATGATTTTTTTAGCATTGAATTTCTGAGATATTTCTGTACAAATACCTCTTTATATTTTTTTCGATTTTTTTACGGGTATTTTAAAGGTGTTTACTTCAATGAAGTGAAATCCTATGACAGAAATTTATAGAAATATCTCGTCTATATTTTAATAATTTTTTTTATATTGAACAGCTGAGATCTTTCTGTACAAAGACCGTATTACAATTTTCGATTTCGATACAGGTATTTTAAAGTGACTTACTTCAGTCAAGCGAAATCCCATTGTAGAAATTTATAAAAATATCTCGCCTACATTTAAAAAAATTATTTTTTTTTCTTACATTGAATAGCCTTTACGATTTCATTTATTTTAAAGAGGCTACTGCAGTTAAACGAAACAATGTCTTCGCTTTAAAGCTAATGCTATGAAAGAAATTTATAAAAGTTTATCGTCTGTGTTTTAATAGTTTTAAGTATTTTTTTTTTCTTACTTTGCCTAGTTGATATCGATTTGCACAAAGTCCATTTTCTATTTTTCGATTTATTTTACGAGTATTAAAAAAAAAAAAAAAAAAAAAAAAAACTTTAATCAAGCTAAACAATTTACTAGCTTATAATAATTCTTTCGACGATAATCCAACGGTCGAAATTTATAAATAAATCTCGTCTGCATTTTAATATTTTTTTCCCCCTTTAATAGTTCAGAGCGATCTCTTCAAAGGCCTTTTTCTACTTTTTTAATTTTCTTTACAGGACAGTTTCATTTTCGGAACCGTTTTCAAAAGTGATATTATCCTCATATTTAAAATCTACAATCAGTATCGAAAAAAGTAAAAATCGGCCTCTATACTAACCATCGTCACCTATACTATGCAGAAAAAAAAATAATTAAAAATTGGAATGAAAATATGGCATCTTTATAAAAATCTTCCGTAGGTTTAGTATAATTGAGTTTGTCTTTTCGCGTGACTGAAAAAACCGTTATTCTAAAATTTAGATCAGTTAGACTATGACAGGCTTTGGAATATATACGTATTATTTAGTTAAAATAGTATAAGAACTTTAAAAATCATTCGTTTATCTTTCTGAAAGGGAAAAAGACAGGAAAGACAATTTATATACAATAAAGCATAAATGTATCATTTACGGATGTGAATTTTACCGCAACAGAATATATTTGCTAAAGTATTGTAAATTAGTCATAATTTTCGATAGAAGTGTCAAAATAAATATATTTCTATCTTTTAAATTAGTGTTATCCAATTTAATCATAAATTGCATAATATTTACTTTATATTTTAGAGTGGGTATACTGCAAACTTTTATTGATTAAAATAGAAATATTTATGAAATATTTATGAAAAGGAACATTTAAACTAATTCATTAAGAATTGTCTAAAAGAATGATACAAAAAAAAAAAAAAAAAAAAAAGACATAGAAAAATTTAATATAAATGTATTTATTCGCGAATATATCTATTCATTTTTAATGTCAGAACCATTGTTATTTTCTTTCTGCCCTTTCTTCTTTTCCCTTTGTCGACTGCAGATGACAAAAAGTTAATTCTGTTATGTTTTATGAATTAACGAATATATCACTTTGATGTTGTACGCAATTAAAGAATCTTTTTTAGAAATTAAACTTCAAATATATGGAAGAAAAATAATAAAAATGGTAAATCTGTTTTTATTCGAAATCAATAATGCTTTTAAAGTACATTTGAGATTAGATGCCTAATTAAACAAACTTTTTGAAATCAACATGTATTTACATCATTTCTGAAATTCATTTCTGATCGAAGTTCTTGCGTGAGATATCATGCATTCAGAAAAGGATGTTTTTATTTTTTCATCCTAAAGCAGCAAACAACATTTTACTAATAGCCACAGGCAAGATTTTACACCTTCGTCCCTGTAAGACTCCCTACAGGGTAAACCCATATCGTCTTTCACCCTAATTACTCTTAAGGCGTCTCCCTTTTAAAGGCGGAGTTAAACACCATTTTCGACTCTTTTAAATCAAAGTGCTTCAACTTTTTATACAAATAGCATAGATTAAATTTTTTTAAAAATCAAAATAAAAAACATTTTCTGAAAGCTAAATAATTAAACTCTGCATGCTCTTTTACCAAATTTTAAAATGTCAAACAGATTTTTCGTAATAAGACATTAAAGGTGAATTTTAAAGACTATAAAATAACGCACTTGTATCGCCTTAAAATTCAAAAAAGAAATAAAATTTCAGAATGACGTGCATACTTTAAACCTACAGGTTTGCAAAACAACAAAAATTATTAAATTTGAGCAAAATGCAAAGGAATGAAAGCGATAAATTTCTTCCATTGAAATAACATTAGCCGTTCTATCTCGGAGCGTTACTGATGTAGGGCCTTAAGATACGTCAGAGAGACGAGATGTCTCATTCAAAGCCATTTCGAATTGTAGAAGAGGCGTTAGAATATTTTCATGAATTATCAGATGACTCTGAAGAGGAATGTATTGACATTTGTCAATTACCACCAGACGAAAGTGGAGATTTAACGGACGAAGAAAATATAAATGAGGACATTTTTGAACCTGTTTTACCAGCAGATGTTTGTGGTGAAACTGAAATTGCCACAAAATGAGAAAACACTGATATTTCTAATAAAGTTCCATTTGATACAGAAGTACCTTCAACGTCAAAAGAAAGGCCGAATTTGAAGCGAAAACTAACGTCAAAAGAAGAAAAAATCCAACACCGCTGGGAAAAAAATGCACATTTTAAAAATATTCTAAAAACTGATAATGTAGAGAATATTTCTGAAAGTTTTCCTGAGTTGGTTACATTATCTCCTGTTGAAATATTTCACAAGTTCATTCCAGTAGAATATTTACAGCATTTAGCAAATATGACAACATTTTATGCGTCTCAAAAAGGAGATATTTTAAATGTAGATGAAAATGATATAGGTCAATTTTTTGGCCTGTTGTTATTTAGCGGATATCACCAAGTACCCGGAGAAGATTTATACTGGAGCACTCAAGAAGATTTATCGGTTCCAATTGTTTCCACAGTAATGCCCAGAAATAAATTTTGAAAGCTTAAAAAAAAATTTCATATCATAGATAATACTACCTTGAAATTAGGAGATAAATTGGGAAAAATATCTCCCTTTTATGCAGAATTGGAAAAAAATCTTCAGCAGTTTGGTATATTTCATTCAAAGCTAAGTATAGACGAATCAATGGTACCTTATTACGGTCATCATTCAGCCAAAATGTTTATACGGGGCAAACCAATACGGTTTGGATTTAAAATATGGATGTTGTGTTCCAGCAGTGGCTATCCGTATGCTATGAGAATATATAGTGGAAAAAGCACAGATTCAGAAAATTCACCTCTTGGATCTAGAGTGGTGTGGGAGCTTTTATCTTCAGTTAAAAATCCTGAGAAACATGAAATATTTTTTGATAACTTTTTCTCGTCATATAAACTGTTTACTGAGCTGACTGAAAAAGGTTTCAAAGCAACAGGCACAATTCGAGAATTTCGAACGGGTAGATGTCCCCTCAAATCACCAAAAGAAGCCTCAAAGTGGCAAAGGGGAAATTTCGAGTACCGAAGTGATGGTCAAGTTTATGTCTGCCGCTGGAAAGACAGTGCTGTAGTAACTATTGCATCCAATTATTCCACACACGAGCCTACTTCTAAAACTAAGCGATTTTGTCGTGCAAAAAAGAAGAAAGTTGATGTTCCTCAGCCACATCTGATTAAAATGTATAATGAGGGAATGGGAGGTGTCGATTTGCTAGACAGACTTCTTGGATCATATAGACCTATGTTTAAAAGTAAAAAATGGTACTGGAATCTATTTAGCAATGCTCTAAACATGGCAGTTGCAGCTGGATGGATTTTACATTTACATTTACACAAAGGTACAACAACAGAACTGTCACACCTCAATTTCCGGAGAGAAGTCACTTTGCACTTACTTCGGATGAAATCAAAAATCCATTCTGCTCCTGGAACTCGGGCACATTGCTCTGTATCTTTGAGACAATCCGATGCGCATTATCTTGTGCCATCAACACAAGGACGAAGTGCGGTATGCCAGAAGAACACCAAAAAAAAAGTTTTTTGAGTGTAAAAAAAGACTGCATGAGAAATGCTTTCCTCATTACCATGGACAATAGATTTAATGTAGGACTCAAAACTAAAGTACGATACATATATATATATTTTAAGAATTTTTGGTAAGTTTTTTCTGTTTTGTATTTTTTAGATTTTGATTTATTTCATTATTTTGATATCAATTTTAGTACAGACATAATTATTATTTTCTTTCTCAGTTTTTGTATATATTTCTTTTTTTCTGTATCATTGATAAATAATTGTAAACTGTACAATAATTACTGCCCATTATCTATGTAATTTTATTTATAAAGTTAATGGAAAAGCATTTTTGTAAACGCTTCGAAAGGATTTTTGAATATTTTTGCTTGAATTCTTGCTGTAATTCAAAGTCAAACGAAGGCTGGATGGGCGCAGCCCGGCTATTTACATGCTTAACATGTGTTATTACTGAAGTATGCTTATAAAATTACTGATTATTATGAAAAGGTTGTGCACAGAAATAAAGATTTTAATTGAAATGTAATTTATTATATTTTATAAAAAACATGTGAAAAAACTAAGTGTTTCCCGCCAATGTTCCACTTCTGGAACATGTTAAAAATCATGCACAAAAATTTTTTTTTGAGAAAAAAAATTACTCATAGTGCTTATATTTGAGTTTTAATAGGATTTTTACCAATAAATAGTTTGTGTTATGTTTCGATCATAGTGCGGCGTTTAAAAGGTTAAGATGATTCTAACCAGTTCTTACAGAAAAATGAAGTTATTTATTTATTTATTTTTTTTTTTCAAAAGCGGCCAATTAAACGTGTTAAAGTGGTTTTATCTCTAATCATATTTTATTGTTTGTTGTTGAAATGAGCACTCTTCGAAATCTACCTCCGCCTATAGGCCAAGCCGACAGGGATTTTTTTCCATCAAAGTCGAGATGAGCAAGAACTGAAATTAGTTATTCTCAGGATGTATAGTGCGGGCAATATGTTTTGTAAAAATATTAAAAACGGTAATGAACTTCTCTTAAAGTAATCTTTAGAAATATACAGTAAGATGTTCAAATTCCCTGCTCTACAACACAAAACTTTAACACATTTTTTGAATAACTTTTAACTGTAAAGGCTTAAAATTGACAAGCCTCAGTATTGCAGTGATTTGGAATCCAATAGCGTTTTCCACTTTTTTAATTCCACTAAATTAATTACTTGTTGACATATAGGATATTCTTGTCATAGCTTCAGTTTTTTTCCTCTTCTGTGAAGTCGCAACCGAAAATTCGTTTCAAAACGTTATCTTTAATACTATTTTATCTAAGATGCATTGTCTTTACCAAAAAATGAATAACGTCATTCGATTACATAGTTTCTGAATGAGAACATCTGCCAATCTTATGCATTTCTGAAAAGAAATGAATTCATAAATGTATCAGAAAGTAACTCTTTTGGATTTGAGAAAATCCTTAATAAATGACGGAGAAATATTTTAACAAATCTACTTTTTATTATACAATTTCAAAAATATTGTAAACTACATTATTATTTTTTGAATCCTTATTTGAATGTTGAAACGTCTACGAAAAATAATCAATAATGTTGCTATTCTGCATTTCCTGTAGTGTGAGCACATGTAATTTGAAGATATACTGTAAATTTATTATATAAATATGTATACAATCCTTCTATAGTAAAAAAAAACTAGCCTTAAAAGGAATGACTCCTGGAATGATGCTGATGTGGAAGATTTCCGGAACTAACGAATCCGGGTTGTCCACTCCTTCCATGAGTCGAATAGACCAATCAGGAAAGGACTCCGTCTATGCATCGCCGTATGGGTTACCATAAAGAGAGGAAAGGTTACCATCGCCAACAATCGCCAAGTTTGTCGCCAACTTGGCGATATATCGCCAAATTTGGCGACTAAAATTAGTTGTCAAAAGTGACGCCAACTTGGCGATAACTGTAATATTTCGCCAAATTTTTAATTTCTTTACAACACCAGTCGTTTGATACATCATTTGAGAGGTTTGCAACTGCTTATTCATATAATGGATGTCTTGTGTGTTATCCCCCATTCTGCTCCCCAGGGGGGACACATTTTTAATTTCTTTACAACACCAGTCGTGTTACACAAGATTTGAAAGGTCTGCAAATGCTTATTTATATTATGGATGTCTTGTGTGTCACCCCCATACTCTGCTCTCCCCAGGGGGGGTCACATTTTTAATTTCTTTACAACACAAATTGTGTGACACATCATTTGAAAGGTCTGCAACTGTTTATTCATTTTATGGATGTCTTGTGTGTCACCCCCACTCTGCCCCCCAGGGGGCGCATTTTGTAATTTCTTTACAACACAAATTGTGTGACACATCATTTGAAAGGTCTGCAGCTGCTTATTCATATTATGGATGTCTTTTGTGTCTTCTCACACTCTGCCCCCCAGGGGGGCACATTTTTAATTTCTTTACAACACCAGTCGTGTGACACATCATTTGAAAGGTCTGCAACTGCTTATTCATACCATGGGGTATTTGCGAGCGCAGCAAGCAGGGGTAGCCAATAATTTGGAATCGCGAGGCGATTACGCGGGGAGTTGGCGAGCATAGCGAGCAGGGGGGCGGGGCCCCCCTAGTATTCTTAAAGAAATCTTAATAGTAATTACAAGATTTTTTTTTTTTGTAGAAATTGAATTGGGTTGTGCAGGTCCGTGAACTGTGAAAAGATAAACGGACCGAACTTTATATTTGTATATTGGCTAAGCCTGTCTAAGGTAACTATCATTCGGGCCGGGCCTGGGAGTAGAAATTCCGGTCCGTACCAAAATACCGGCTCTAGTACAGGAAAATAGAATGATAAACCTACCGATCAATCACCGATCAATCAGTCTGCAGGTGGTTTCCACGAAGAGTGACTTTGCAGACCAGATGCATTTAAACATGCGAATTCTGAAGTTTCAACTGTCAACTCGATGAAATGATGGTCTTTGTAGCTGATTCGTGGTCTGACGGTGTTTTCCTTTACGAAAATGGCTTTTAGATATCTATAGCAAAAATTTTATAGAATTACGGCCCGTTCTTCTATACGCTAGTTTAAAAGTTATAGAAATACCAGTTGAAGTTTAATAGAAATGTCTATCGAGAGAAAGTGTTTAATAGAAGTTTAGTAGAAATTTCAGCTGTATCATTTCTGTTGAGCTTCTACAGATATTTCTGTAGCTTTTAAACTAGCGTACAGAAGAACGGGCCATAATTCTATAAAATTTTTGCTATAGAAATCTAAAAGCGATTTTCGTATGAGTTTCTTCCATATATCCGCAACCGACGTGACATAGGTAAAATTCAACGAAATGGGTTGAATAATTGAATCATTTAGTCGATTGTCTACGACTAAAGCCGATTATTGACAATTTGACTCAATCTGACAAATAAATCTTTTCTAATTCCTTTTAGAGATTAGAAGTCCGAACGGGCCGAAATTTTCCGGCCGGTGTCCAGCCCAATCTATGTAAAAGAGCATTTGGCCCGGTTCGTTATAGAAGTTGAAATTTTGCCCTAGACGGGCCTGGAAAAAAAGTCAAAATTTTGAGTCAATTTATACAAAACATTAATTTTCACTTGTATGGAGAAGTCAATAATTTACAAATGGTGGATACTATTTAAAAAATAAATATTTGCTGAAGAGTTATATAAGATGTCAGAGCGTTTTTTCTGTTCTCTATTTTTGTTTAAAATAGAAGCAATGCACGACATTGCTAGCAATAGGCGCAAAATTGTGGGCTGATTTTTTGTTTCTCTTCTCTTTCAGCAATGATACGGTAGAAAGAGATTAAATTTATGGAGTGGCTCTACGTTGCCAATGCAATTTTGTTATTAGAAGCCCTCCTCCCTTTAGTAATCTCCTTCTTTCACATCAATATTGAAAAGACAGGTCAAAAAGGCCCAGATTTAGCTCCTATTGCTAACAGTATCATCTATCGCCGCTATTTTAAACTAAAATTGAGAACCGCGGTAAAAAAAAACTTCTGCTATCTTACATTCTTTACGTAACATTTCTACAGGAATTTAATTTTACAGCTGTCGCCATGTTCAAGTTATTGAATTTTAAAATCAGTCAGTCAATTTTAGGACACCCAGTAGATGAACATATACAAATACAGAAGCATACTTTTAAAGATATACATATACATTCATATATACATGCATACACATAAACATACACAGACACACACACACACACACATATATATATATATACTTTAAGTTAGTCGAGTCGGCAAAATCGTCATATTCGCCCCCCTAATGAATTCTACTTAAATACGCCCCTGATCGAAACTTGTGTGGCATTTATGATGATCAGTGCTTAAGTAAACGCCAAAGTCAGAATCGGATTGCTCGTTTTCCTTCCGAAAATTTCGATGTTACAGATGAACCTTTTCTTGTCCGGCCAATCTTTGAACAATTCGATGAAATTTTAAAAACAATCCAGGTAGACTGACATATTTCTTCCTACGATATTGCTACGGAACTAAACATCAACCATAAACCCCTTTTGAACCATTTACATAAAATTGGATACCAAAAGAAACTCGATACTTGGGTTCCACATAAACTAACAGTGAAAAATTTAATGGAGAGAGTTTTCATTTGTGAATTGTTACTGAAACGGTATGGAATCGAGCCATTTTTGAAACAAATCATTACGAGTGATGAAAAGGAAATCACGTATAACAACAATGTGCTAAAAAGATCGTGATCGAAGCTTCACAAACGGTGGCAAAGCCCGGATTGATGCCTACGAAAGTGATTCTGAGTGTTTGGTGGGATTGAAAAGGAATTTTCCATCATGAGCTGCTCAAACCTGGCCAAACCATCAATTCAACTATCTTCTGTAAACAACTAATGCGATTGAAGCAGGCAATTGAAAAACCCGGTCAAAATTGATCGAAAGGAAATTCGCTGTCTTCCATCACGACAACGCTAAACCACAAGCATCTTTAGTCACTCGGCAAAAACTGAAAGAGCTTTGTTGGGAAGTTTTGATCAACCCACCGTATAGTCCGGACCTGGATCCGACGGATTACCATTTGTTACGCCCTATGCGGTACTGTCTTGAAGGTATTAAGCTGACTTCAAAAAAGGCTTGTTAAAATCACCTTGTTCAGTTTTTTGCCCAGAATTCTCAGAAATTCTACAGTGATGGAATTATTGTTTTACCAGAAAAATGGCAAAAGGTCATCGAAAAAAATAGCACATAAATTTTGATTAGTTTTTTTTATTTATATAAATAAATTCACTTTGAAAAACACGAAAAAAAAGCGAACTTACTTTTTCCCCGACCCAATATATATATATATATATATATATATATATATATATATATATATATATATATTATGTTTAAATTTTGAAACAGAATTGTTTTTGAGCTGTTTAATTATGTTTTTGAAATATTTAACGGGATTTTTCCAGAATCTCAAAACGTTTTCGCCACTTCCTTTTTTTCCCCCCTGTATCCTGTGTCTTATTAATTATTTTCAAAATTATTACTTTATCAGAGAGAGTTATGTTTATCCTAGAAGCAATTTTATGCTGATGCAATAGAAGATAACACCATCGTAGATGACATTTAGTAACAATTCTTCATTCAAATGATCCCTCACAACAAAAAATGCTCCGAGTTGCCACAAACAACAAACACCCACTCTAAACAGTAAAAGTAATGAGAGTTAGTTTAGGTAGATGAAAACATGTTAAAAAAAACGACCTTTTTCTGCAATTGCCCCCTTATCCCTTCCTTATTCCTGCCTTACTATCCAAACCAAGAAACAAACAACATTTTCAAGACGACAATGGAATAGTTTTATGCGATAGCATGCTTTGTGATAACTGCAAATCGCTCCAGTAGCAAGCAAATGTTTCAATCTTTTCCAAGAACGCATGCTCATCTTGGCTAAAATAAAGTCTAGTGTAACCATGCAAAAAGGATGTTTTTTTTGGGAGGGTGTGGGGTGAATACCTTTTTTTTGGACATAAGGAATAAAGGTAGAGGAAGGCAGCTATAAAATATAAACCAGAAATCAACGAAAAAAAAAAATTCTACAAATAATTTAAAGCGTTTTCTGAACATATGAAAGAACATTTTTGAAAAAATTCATTAAATGGAGATATATATATATTTCTTTATATGGAGATTATTTTCAATGTAATCATAAGAAAATTGACCGTTCCTACAAAAAATTCGTTAAATAGAGAAATTATTCGTTATAGAGAGACTCGACTGTATTTGCAAATAAAGATTGGGTGTCACCCGGAGTGGATCCCCCCCCCCCCCCCCGCTAGCTACGCCACTGATTTCCTGTCTGCTAAAGGGGGTCTCACTTTCGGTATATTAATGTAACTTGTATCTTTAGAGAGCTGAGGATGTATTATGGAGATTTTTCTGAAAATACGGGCTCGAGGAACGTACATGCCTTATTGTGATAATCAGGCCCTGTTTTTTGGGCCTGAAAAATGAATACAATAAAACATATTTTTACAAAAGTCTCTCTGTCCGTCCGTTTGTTTATGTGTCTGCATTGTACCATCGAAAAGTGTATGAAGATATAAGCATAGACTTATTGTACTTATTTTCATAGACATAAGCATAGAATTTAACTTTTTTGTATGTGTTCGGTTGTGTCCTTCAATTTTGAGATATTTCGCCGAAAGGAGGCGCTATAATAGTGAATTTTATGTCATTTTCAGTATTGATCCATGCAGCATATCTATACCAGTCCCTGCCAGCGAAGACACTCACGAGCTAATGCTATTATGGGGAGGCATTTTTCTAATAACTCTTTCGCTCTTTTGACATTTTATATACATTTTTTTTTGCATTGGATTGCTGAAGTATCTTTTAAGATCGCTCCTTGAGTACTTTTTCGATTTTGGTTGCAAGTATATTCTATAAAGTTAGTTTCACTTTCTGAACCGGTTCTGAAAGTGAAAGTAACTTTATAGAAAATACCTACGACCAAAATCGAAAAAATAAACAAGGAACGATTTTGATACGGACCTCAGCTATTCAATGCAAAAAAAAAAAAAAAAAAAAAAAAAAAAAATGTCAGCGAAAATGATTGCGAAAGATTTATTAGAAAAATGTCTCCCCATAGGAATAGCATTAGCTAGTGAGTGTCTTCGCGGGCAGGGACAAGGGCCTTAATCAGAAATGCGAAAAGAATATTTAAAGGGCCACTGTAGTGCTGCCATCTAGTTCAACAATTTGGATAAAATGTGAGTAGTGCTGCCCTTTACTGTATCCCATTTGCTTTACAATCTAATGGAAAATTTTAATAAAACTGGAATGCGGTGCGCTGGTGTGACATTGAATTAGTTATGTGAAATGGCTTTTCACCGAATATTTTGCTTAAGGCATATATTGCTTAAATATTCGTATTCTGTTTTTTAAAAACATTTTTTTTAATTCTTATCAACAATTAATCATAAACTAGCGAGCTTCGCCCGCTAGCGGCCCCTTTCTGAAAAAAATAATCTCCCTAAGGCCCGGTGCACACTTGCGTTTTCTAACCGCTGACCACAAACCATCAATTAAGTTTTCTATGATATTTCAACAGGAACAATTTTTAAAGCAGGCGCTTCGTATAAAGTTTCGAGTTGAAACACTGGAAAGAGTTGAGTTGTTTCGATGCTCCCTACATGATAATCAATTTCGTGCGAGAAAATGTCGAATACAAATCTTGGTTTTGTTCGTGCTCGTAAATATTCCTCCCGTACGTCAAAGTGCATTAAGAAAAATACTTTCTTATTAATTTTCATAATTGTTTTTTCATTACTTAAAATTGTTCTTTTATGTGGATATAAAAAAACCCATTGATTTTTTCATATCGGCGTAGCTTGGTTAAGTGCACGCATGCGTAATGCGAAAAACATTGTTTCTGTTTATACAAAAGATGAAGATTTAATATTTATAAAAATATGTTTGTTGTTCTGCAAATGGTTACACCTATTATTTTATTTAAAAGATAGTTCTGATAGCCATATTTTCCCGAAAATTTTATACCTCATTAAAAGTGGATTACCAAGAATGGTATTAGCCGATTTTAAGGAAATATTGAAATTAAGTAAAAGTTGTTCCTAAAAATATGAAACAAAAAAAAAAAAAAAAAAAAAAAAAAAAAAGAAGTTCGTTCTTTCCCCGTAATTTCGCGGTTTTTATTTATTTAAAAATACTTCTAACTGTTGTAGTGATGCAACTTGTACCACGGTATTCTCTAACTGCTTTTATGAAGATTTTAAAGAAATGTCAAATTTTAAAATGTATTTATTTGCAATAATGTTCTCTAACGATATTTAAAAAATATACGGATTACCGAGTGTCGGATTAGTGAGGTCGCAATGTATTACTATTACACACTTTGAAAAAAACCTCGAGTATAATTTTCGTGTAAAAATATGCATATTTTGTACAAAAATTTTAATTTTTAGTTTTTTCCTTTTTCACATTTAATAATTTAAATTAAAAAATTCGCCTATTATATTATTTAAAATACAGTTACGGCCTCCCGATTTTTTCAAAAATTTTATGCAAGGTGTAAAACCAGTACCCCAAACACACATATAAAGATCATTGAAGAATACAGGATTTAAGGGCTACTTTTACCTAAAAATATGGCAGAAAAAAAAAAAAAATCGCCCGTTTTACGCCGTAATTTCGCGGTTTTTACAGATTTAAAAATACTTCTAACCGTTGTATCTTTTTGAAATTTTGACACAACTCAAAACGATGTATTCACTAAGAGGTGTATAAAGATGGAAAAGAAATATTGAAAATTAGGGATTTTATTCATATAAATATGAGCGGAAAAAGTGTCGAAAAAGCAAACAAAATTGTACGATCGGAGACTCTTTTTTTCGATTTTTTTCAAAGGGTTAATGTTAGAATATTTCAAAAATAAACACACCGTTGGAAATTGGACAGAAGCGTCTTTGAGGGGGTATTTTTTTTCTTTGTCGTGCCTCCACAATTAAAGAGGATGGAATCGTTTTAAAATTCGATAGTTTTCGGTCGAAAATTCTGCGGAGAAAAATGGAAAATGAAAGCTTTCGGGAAAACGTTTTTTTAAAAAGGTTAATATTCGTATTTCTTGAAACCGAATAGACCGTCAGAAAGGTCTTTAAATTTCCTTCAAGGATATGTAATTTGTTTTAAAATCCGTGAATCTGCAGCGCGGATGCGACGTTATATAAAACTCCTTAATTTTCGTATTTTCGACACCTTCGTGGTTCTTCATCCGCGGAAAGCCAGTTTCGACCGGAGAGCTCCGTCAGAGAACCGTCTCGGAACTTGGATTTTTTGTCACGTTTCCCGGGTAGTTTTTAATTAATATCTCGGGTAATTACCGGGCTATTTTCTCGAAATTCATTATCACAAAAGGCCGAATCGTACCGAGTCGATAGACACCCAGAGCGCCACTCCACTCGGCCGTTGAGAAAAGTTTTTAGCGGTACAGACAGACAGACAGACGTTTACTGCGGTTAATAGTATAGATAAAAAACAAAAACAACATGATCAGTGCAAAGAAGCAAATCCTTTCTTTAGAAACCGTGTAACCGAACTTGTGCATCTATAACTTAAAAAACAAGAAAGAAAAATTCATGCATCCAGCACAGATTATGAAACACTTTTCACACATTCGGAATAATGTAGCAAAACTGAGACAATAATAACCATGATGTTAGATGCTTGGTAACAATTTGTTATCACAGTAAAAATACTGATTGTTGGAGAGTTGAGAAGTTCGAATAATGACCAACCCGATGACTGTGGGGTAATATAGTTTAAATGCTGCTAAACAAATATGTAAAATATTATGAATTTCAAAATCCCCGATGACAATACGCCTTCAAATTAATAAAAATTGTAATACGGAATTTTTTTTAAAAATTCTACATAGATGTAAATAATGTCAGGAGTGGGGTTCGAACCCACAATCTCTTTCGAAAAACAGAGCTTCAATTCGGCGCCTTAGACCGCTCGGCCATGCTGTCTACACTCCATTCTGTGAACGAATTCAACACTTTTAATTAGCGAAAAATCACTAATTTTATTAGTTTTTGCCTAATTACTAAAAAAGTACTGAACCAATGTCGATGAAACTGAAGTGGTACCAATTCGAGAGCATCGTCTTTCATTTAACACCAAAACCAAGTTAATCGGTTGCATGGTTTCGGAGTAATCGGTGAACATACATAAAATAAGGAGAGTTACAAACTCACAAATATACAGATGAAGTTAATAAAAGCGTGGTAAAAAGCTTAAAATGAAGGAATGGAAAAACAGATGATCCAATGTGAGAAGCCCGATGACAACAGGCCATGATAGTTAAACATTGTGAAACCCAATAAAATAAAATACAAGATCGGTAGTGTTTTTTCCGATGACAATTAGAAATGTCTGAGATTTAATTTTGACTACTACATTTTATAATTTTCTTCTATTTGTCGCTTTTATGGCTAACCCAGTCATTATTTTCTGCTATCCCAGGTATCTCCATAGCCCCTCCTTGGCCATACATTACCTATTGTGAGCTTACACGATCATAGTTTTATAACATTTTATAATTTATCGGGAGATTTTTATTTTAATCAGTGAGTATTAGATTTATTTTTAAATTTATCCAATTTTTCTGCCATCATTTATGTAAAATGTTTAATAAAATATCCGTTGCTAAAAGACATAGTTTCCCTAACCCCTTTCACATAGTTTCCCTAAACGGTTTTCATTGCTAAAAGAAATTGTTTAGATCTTCAAATTCTTAATTTCTTTTCCATGCACTTCTATAACCTCTCCCTGGGCCATTCCTCGCCAATTATTTATTTCTTTCATATTAATTATCGTAAATAACATGTTTGAAGGCGATTTTACATTTTAATAAGTTGGGAAATTTGAAACTTAATCGGGTATATACTATCAGAATCTGGATATGTTTTTTATTATTTTTTTTATTTTATTTTTTTTATTATTACAGAAAGCCAAAATATCAAACATTTATTTAAAAGCTCGTAATTAGGTAATCTCTAACGTAGAATGTGCAGTTTATTTCACGTTTATTTGTTTATTTATTTATTTATTTTTACTATTTACTACGTTTTATGCATTGCTAAGCTTCTTGAAGTGCATAGATCTTTATAAGAAGTTTTTTTACATAAGTATTTTTTGCTTTTTTTCCCCCCCTTTCTTTCTTTCTTTTTTGTGCCAAACCTCACATATTGTGATTTTACATGCTCATAATTTTATATCTTTATATAATTTATGGAGGGATTTGCATTTTAATTAGTCAGTATCAGATTTATTTTTAAAATTCACCAAATTTTTCGCGATCATATATAATCTTGTTTAATAAAATATCAATTGTTGAAATGATTTTAAATGTTTCTTCAGAAAGTTCATTCACACGATTTCTCTATGCAGTTTTCGTTACTTAAAATACATTAAAAGGGGAATTCGATTAAAAGGGAAGTTATTCGCTTAAAAAGGGAACTTATACGTTTAACAGGGAAGTTCGATAATGACAAATAATGTTTTAAAAGCCACATATGATAAATAATAGTTTTAAAAGTTTTAAATTGCAAGTATTTTTCTTTCTTAATTTGGATTTTTGAGAACAATAATTTCGTTTTTTCTTTACTATTTCGATCATATATTTTTATCCCAGTCTCCTCAACGCCCCCTCCTGGTCCAAAGTTCATGTAATGTGACTTTACATGCTTATTTTTTTATTGCTTTATATAATTTATGGAGAGATTTACATTTTAATTTTTCACTATCAGATTTTTTTTTTTTTTTTTTTTTTTTTAACTATTTCACCATCATATTTAGGAAAGTTTAATAGAACGTCAGTTCTTAAAGGGCACTTCTTTCGAAAGCCTCTCCAGATGATTTACGTTTTTAAAACGCTGTTTTCGTCACTAAAATTTTTTTTGTGCTACTTCAAATTTTTAAAATTTTCCCAGGCATCTGCCTAAGTCCTACCTGGCCATTCGACACCTATTGTCCATTTGTTTTTACATTAATTATCGTTAGTTTTGCGTTTGGGGTTTACATGCCGAAGATTATATAAATAAAATAAAAATAAATCAAACGGAAAAACTTGATAAAAGTTTCTTTTGTGTTTTGTCGAGATTTTCGGTAAAATGAGCCTTTTCCTCTAAAGCCACTATGAAAATGAAACGACCAAAACCAGTTTTGACCAAATTTGTTATAATGCTTACTATGATAGAACTTAAAACATTAAAAATGTCTATAATTATATGCACATGTCAGATGCATGAGTTTTATACCCATAATCATTATTTTAAAGCAAGTTTATTTTAATAACAAAATTCATTTAAATTCGTAGAATATTCTTCCGTAATTTGGATCACAGGGATGAGAAAGTTAGGACTGATTGAAAGGTTGAAAAAAAGGAAAAGAAACGGTACTACTAGGTTATCCCGTCGACCGAAAATCTATCGCCGAACTATAAGATTAATTGCCAATAATGGATGATCGTGAATGTCACATTCAATGACATTAAATACGATACACGTTTTTAAAATGCCATTATGTGATTTTTATTTCGACTTTTTATTTGTACTTTAATTAATATTCTACTAATTATTTGTTTGTTTTTTTCGTTATTTAAAATACAAATTATGTCAATATGCATAGTTTAGCAATGAGTTTAGCGATTTGTACAATTTGGCGAAATTGGTCGACTGGACAACAGAGTAGTACCAAAGAAACTAATTGTAGAATCATGATTTTTTTAAAAACTTTATTTTGAAAAAAGTTGCCTAAGTGCCTAATTACGGAAGATTACTCTAACAAGGAAGGTCTCCATACGGGCATACCCCGAAAAATCTGAAAAAAATACAGAATATTCTTCTCGTGTGGATATATACGTTTATAAAAAAATTTCGGCGGAACCTCCATTCTGTATCCGTAAAAAAAAAAAAAAAAAAAAAAAAAAAAAAAAAAAAAAAAAAAAAAATTTCGTTATTTGGCGATTTATCGCCGGTTGGCGAAGGAATGGAATTTCAAAAAATACTTTATGTTAAATACACTTCAAGGGAAAAAAAGTTTCATGTCAAACTTGTTTTGATAAATTTAATTTAAATAACTTTAGTTTTATAAGTTTTAATT
This sequence comes from Maratus speculifer, assembly GCA_964019185.1. Lineage (NCBI taxonomy): Eukaryota > Metazoa > Arthropoda > Arachnida > Araneae > Salticidae > Maratus > Maratus speculifer. Next base: position 22,846,108 of record OZ025289.1, on the reverse strand, counting down.
TGTTTTAAGTATAATTTTGTTATATCGATATTTATATGAATTTATATTCAAATTTAATCATCAAAATTTGAGATTTAAAACGAAATTTAAAATATAAATTAAATTTGTTTCCTGCTCAAAGTCCAATTGAGAATTCTCGATTAGATTTTGTTGCTATGGAAACATGTGGCTTTTATTTTTGAATACGCTTAAATTTATTGAGGATAATTTTTCTCAATATGATTTTTTTGTTTTATCTTTGAAAACATTTTTTCCAGTGATTAATTAACCTTCCGTCTACCAGACAAAACACCCATTTATCTACGGCAACACCTAATTTTAATTCCAAACTTGCAAGCGGCACCAGTAATATTTTAATATAATTTTGCTTTTACAATGAAAGCTTAAATTAAGGAATTCGTAATATCTAGACAAGTCCTTTATAAATTCCGGTGTCAATCGACAATTTCTCATTTTACCATTGACACCCGAAATATTGCTGTCGGGTCCAATGGATCCGTCTGGTAGACGGAAGGTTAAATAGCTACTTCAACAAGTAATAAATACATACAACATAATATGTATATCTACTTATAATAAAATGCGTTCTGGAGAGGTGTGTGGAACAGTTCCAGGATTCGCCACTCCTATCTGTGAATGGACCCTAGCAATACGCCACGTTAGGCTTAATGGAAAACAAATGCAGACATATGACAGCTAAAAGATCATTTCTTTTACTTAAAATAACGTTTAAACAGCATATTTTTCTATAAAACATGTATATCATATCCAATTATAATGCATTAGGCTCCAAATTAAAAATAAGTAATTGTAAACATCAGATTACGATATAAACAAACGAACTCTGTTGCCATTCAGATTTTCCAAATCTTGAAACAAATGAATGACTCTTTGAACGCATTATTAAAAAAAAAAAGAATACACGTCAATTATCTAATTCTGTTCTTAAAATATTTGTAAAATCATATTAAACTCTTTAAATAATTTGATTTTGTTTAAAACTGTCAAAAACTCTTTTTGCAATCATCTATTGGCAAATAATATAAAGAATCGAACTTTGTAATAAACACGAGTTAATGTTCGGCATATCAAAAAGTTAATGTGATATTTTCGGAAATTACATTTCACTTTGCTAATAATTAATAGAGATCTAAATCAGAAGCATGCATTTTTAAGAACTTTTCACTGTTTCTTAAAATGCAGAATTCTGATTGGTTAGTCACGTTTCGCTATCAGCGGAAGTAACCTGGATCGTGGAATTCTTCTCGCAAAAAATGTAGTGAATCAATCACGTTTGAGAATCGTTCAATCAAAATTATTTGTACTTGAGAACGCACGTGTGTTTGTTGATCTTTTTTAACACGCGGTAGGTTTATATATTTTCAAGTAAATCGTTGTTTCTGTAATTTAACGATAATTTTAGCATTGCCTGATGAAAATAACGAAACGTAGACGGCGATTAGCTCGCGAAAGAAAATCGAGATGGCAATACTCGAAAAATACTCGAATTTTATCGAAAAATCGTGTAATATACTCAAATTTTGCAGAAAAATCGTCCGAAAATACGCGAATTTTGAAGAAAGATCCGGGAAAATATCAAAATTTAGTAGAAAAATCGGGGAAAATACGCACATTTTGTCAAAAAATAGCGGAAAATAGGCGAATCTTAACGAAAGATCGTGAGAAATACGAGGATTTTGACGAAAGATCAAGGAAAATACGCGAATTATGTCAAAAAATCGCAGAAATTACGAGAATTTTGTCGAAAAATCGGGGAAAATACGCAAAATTTGTCGAAAAATCGCGGAAAATACGCAAATTTTGTCAAAAAATCGCGGAAAATATGCGAATTTTCTCCAAAAATCAAGGGAAATAAAAAAATTTTCTCGAAAAATCAAGGGAAATAAACGAATTTTCTCGAAAGATAGTCGAAAATATGCGAATTTTCTTGAAAAACTTGCTATTTTCAAAATAAAACTGCTATTTTTAAAAAAAAGTTGTTTTGTTTATATTAACTGCGTAATAGATAGCGCCAAATCCAAATTTAAAAAACAAAACACAAAGCTTCTTAATTCATGCCTAAAAGCATCGAACTAAAAGTATCATATGCCCATGATTAAAGCCACTGCCGAATCATACTTTTAATAAAAATAATGTATTTTAAAATTTAAAATACTTCAATATTTAATTTTAATGCTTTGTGAAATCTTCAGAAATTGAGTTTCATTTTGCTAATTATTATTATCGTTATTGTAATAAATACTGCTCTTTGTTTTGAAATTTAAATTTGTTCAAAAACTAAATATCAAGTTTAAAAAAAAATTTTTTTTTAAACTTTATCATTTGTATTTGTAGAAATCTATTGTTATTTTTAAAATGTGCTTTTCTACAATACAAACTCTTCAATACTAAAATCTTCATTCTGTTTGTATTATTATGAAAATAAAATGCAAATGAAAATTCCGTCATTTTTGACGGGGTTGTTATACTAGTATATATATATATAATATATTAAAGTCTCTCATTCTTTATGTTTAAATTCATTAAATACGATTTGCACGCATTTTAAATATCCAACAGTTTTGAGTTGCATAATAATCGTCTGCTTTTGCCGAGGAAAAGAGCTGCTCGCCAAATCGAGTGACTCTTTCGTCTTTTCACGCCAAATATTCGAAACTATTTTATTTTTTTACATAATTTCTAATGTGATTCCGCCGCTAATTTTGACTGATCCTTTATTACATACATAAGTACTTTAATTAGTATTTTTTTTTTCATAAAATTCTGAGTATGCTCAGTATGGAGACCTTCCTTGTAAGCCTGGATTGTCAATTTGGTTTTTAACCATAACGAAGGTAACAGATAAGTTTCCCAGACTGTTTGTATACCCACTTATTCCTTTTGTCTTCTTTCTTCTTCTGTAATGCTGAAAAACACATAATTCACATGTCTGACATCTCTGATTACATTTTAAACTCATTTGTTCCCAATTATACGTTATTGGGGCTCTATCTTACATCTTTAAAAAACTGTATTAAACTGTCCATTTGTTTAACCGTTTTTAGGTGCATTCGTATTTATATAAACAAGGCAGAACCCGTCAAATTTTGACGAAAGAAAATGCTTAAAAAGGAACTGTTTCATTAACTTATAATAAACCTACAAAATTAGTTATAGTAAAAAATTCATTTTATATTGGTACGTCTAACTCTTAAACAAACGATATTTATGTCAAGTTAACAAAATACTATTTCTATAAAACGCAGTTGTAGAAATTGTTAAAATTAAACTTTAATCGTACATGTAAGCAGTAAAGAATAATAAAAGTCAGCTATTATGATAAAGTTATTAATTAAGGCTCTTATGCTAGTATTCCAAAATGATAAAAAGCAAAATTTATTCAACTTTGACTCAATCATAGAATTTTTTTTTCTCCGTGAAATCTAATCCCGACATCATTTTCACCACATCAATATTTACAAATGTACATTTCACATCTGCATTCACGTTTAAAAAAATTGGCATTTTAATTTGATAATTTTGATTCAAAACTTAAAGTCTCAATGCTATTAGCTGAAGTAGATATTAAACTGTTGATATTCTTTTACGTGTAAATCAAATTTTGTAAATGAACCGGGTTTTATAACAGAAGATATTTAAAGTTCTATTTTTTCCCTTTTAATGAGAAAATGGCAACATGAAGATACAGCACTCAATTTGTTCCCTTTTTTCCTTCGCTTTGAATAGAAATGGAGTACTCCTGTTTCCACGATTAAAAAAGAAGTATTAAAAACTACAAAAAAACTAATATTTCAAAAACAAATTAAGGTACAGCTTTCAAACAAATTTCATTTAAAAGTACATTTTTTTCCCTACACGATGGTGTAAAAATTGAAAATGTGCGACATTAAGAAGTCTAAAAACTTTTAGTACAAATATTGTAATACAGAAATTCATTTAAAATTTGAAAGTGTTGCCATGCGCAAAATGACGTATGCGTTACGCACAGATACGTTTGGCCTTTATAATATAGATACATATTGCACCTACAGTCGTCATTCAGTCCGTCCGTCCACATATAACACAGCAAAAACTACCAAACCTAATCGTTTGAAGTTTAAAATATTGTATAATTGTTGCATAATTTTGTCGTTTCATTTAAAACTTTATGAAAATCGGATGTTTAATTCAATTACAGGGACAATTAAAAGTATTTCGTTATACATGACGGCCAATGTGAAAAAGTAGTTTCAAATGCATTTTAATAATGTTACACTCTTTCAAATATAATAATATTGGTATTCATTTATGAAGTGTATACTAAAATATATATTCTGTACAATGTGTGGCACAAAGAATATTTGCTATTAATTTACAGGGCCACACAAAAGTATTCCATTGCACAATGGTACTGGAAGAAACATGGTTTCAGGCACGTTTTAATTATATTAAATTATTTCACATTTTACGAGATTGATATCCGTTTCTGAAGTTTACTGCAAGTTACTTTCTGAGTAACAGAAAGCTGATAGCATTTACAAGAACGCACATAAGACTTCGGCTACTATACTGTATCGGAAGTTACTGTATACCATTACACCAAAATCTGAATATTTTTAAAACCTCGTTATAGCACGAACACATCTCATTTGCTGCGTTTGACGTGCAATTTCCTATTTTTTTATTTACTGGCACATAATAACAGGCTAGCTAATTGAGTCGATACTCTCTAAACTTAAAAAAAGTCGAAATTTGTACATCAAACGTGGCAAGTGATTTGTATTCATACTGTAATTAGTTTCATAAATTTTCAGATCTTGGTGCAACAGCTCTTGCATTCATATATAAACATGCACGAATATAAAATTTATTACGATACAATATATTAAATTCAGTAGTACGTAAATAATACGATTCCATCTTAAATTGGACGTTACCACTATGACAACCAGAATCCTTTGCTGTAATAGGATATCATTGAAAAAAAAATGATAATGAAATTAAATATGATAGGATTTAATGAAATGAAGAAAGCTTTTATTAATATCTTTTAAAGTTTTAAATCATTTACAAAAAAATTGAAATGACTCGACGGTACTCTGTAACTATTATACAGGGTGTCCCAGAACTTCGTGTACAAACTTTGAGGGGTAGTAGAGAACATCATTTACAACACAATTACATAGGAAAGCATGGACGGAAACTTCTTGTTAACCCTTTCACAGCCAGTGAAAATGTATATGAAACAACAATTTAGTTTAATGCAAAATGAACATTGACACCAGAATTTTAATATGATTTTTCCATTTATTATGTATGTAAAATGTCTGGCTTTTCTTCTTTGCAAATACATTTTTGGGCAATTTCTGATGTCATTCATATTTTTTCCACATTTTAGCAATAGGAGTGCTTTGCCCGTGAAAAGCTCAAAGAAACACAAAGAGACAGTTATGACACGATGAGGAAAGCAGTGTAGAACGCTTTATTACATAGAAAGAATTACAAGAAATAATTTAATTTTAAATTAAATTTAAAATTATGTTTCTTTAAAATCAAATATCTTAGTAGCTATTAGAAATTGCTAAAATGTGGAAAAATATGAATGACACCAGAAATCAAGGGAAAATGTATTTGCAAAGAAGAAAAAAAATACATTTCACATACATAATAATTGGGAAATTCATATTAAAGTTCTGGTGTCAATGTTCCTTTTGTTTTAAAAAATTTGTAGTTTCCTATACAAACTACTGTCTGTGAAAGGGTTAACAAGACGCTTCCGCCCATGCTTTCCTATGTAATTGTGGTTCCAAACGATGTTCTCTACCACCCCTCAAAGTTTGTACAAGAAATTCTGGGACACCTTGTATACATATTAATTTTCAAACTATTCGATCGGGTAGATTTTGCGCTGTTATATGCGGACACATGGACGGACCAGACGGCGACTATAGACGCTATATATTTATATAATTACGTACGCAAAAAATGAAAATTGGTTTTGAGTTCTTTAATTAATCGACAACACAATAAAATGACGACCAAATTCAAAGTTAAAAAATGCGCCAAATTATGTTAAAACTAAAATACATATTAAAAAGCATTTTTTTTCCAATAAATGAGATTTACACATATTCCATTGCGCAGAATTTAATTAAACTGTTTTATTTTATTTCTCATGCACATTTGACTTATAATTTTAGGATACTACATGATTATCCCGTTGACCTGAAAACTATCGCCAAATTACATGATTAAATGACAATAGTGTTTGACCATGAATGTCACATTCAATGATATTAGACACGAAATACGTGTTTAAAACGTCATCAAGGGATTTTTATTTCAACTTTTTATTTGTATTTTTATTAATGTTTTACTAATTTATTTGTTCTTTCGTTTTTTAAAATAAAAATTATGTCAATATGCAAAATTTGGCTATTAGTTTGGTGATTTTTATAATTTGGCGAAATTGGTCGACGGGATAACTAAGTAGTAGCAATTTCAGTTATAAGATATGCATAATTTCGCCAGAAAAAATTCAAGCTATATACAAGTAAAACATTTACATTTAGATAAAAATACGAATTTCTCAATTAATTATTCAAAATTTAGCAAATTTAAATGATTAACACATTTTGTATTGTTTCAAACTGCGATTTTTAGTTATATATGTACAGGAGACAGTGTAATAATTGTGACGACGCTCAGTTAAAATGACTATCTAAATTTTCTTTCCGATACAAAACGTACAAATTTAAGATTATCTCGTATATTTAAAACATTAAAATTCCAATTACAGTCTTCATTTACTTAATATTATTGATAACTGTCAATTTCTTAGTTTGAAAAATCAGCGGAAATGAGCTACGATTACACATGTCTTTAGTTTCTAACCTTTGTCGTGAAAATGTTGAGTAAGTAACCGATTTTAGCTCGATACAGGGTTAATTTTTTAGTTTAAGGTACTTTTAAAACTTAAAACATATAAAATAATTATGTAATTTTTTTAAAACAAATTTTTGACCATTGGAAATCAAGAGGGCAAAATTCGATTATAAAATGCTTAAAACTTTACAAAATATTGCTTTATTATATTCTAAAAAATATATTTTTTTAATATTTAATATCTATTTTCATTAAAAAAATCATGCTATATATTTGTAAATAAACATTTAAACATTTCCAGATTCAAAAACATTTTAATATCTCTCGAGATTTTATTTTTTATTCGCCATGTTCGATTTCCGTTAGAACGTGAAATTAAAAAAAAACATATAATAATTTTCTTCACGAAATGTATTTTGATAGAAATACCTAATTCATAATGAAAGTTTTTGGCAATAAAAATGCTGCGAAAAGTAAATAAACATTATTATCACGGATTTTTTTGCTATATTCCTTTAAATATTTTTGAATTTATCATTCCTTCTTGCTTATTAAGCTAAATTAATTCTATGACTTCGATAAAAAAAAAAAAAATACATTTAAACGAAGTTAAATGAAGCGAAGTTAAATTGCTTAAAAGAACTTTTAAGCAATTAAAAAGCAATACCTAATCGATAGAAGTCAGTTTAATAACATGTTTCAGATGCTTTGAAGCTATTTTAAAACCTTTGGAATTTGAACTTCCTGCGGTCGCCATTTTGAATTTTGTGTTTTTCAGATAAATCAAATCACATCAGAATAGTCGAGACATTAGCTAATTTAAAAGCTTGTGTGAACGGAATTTAGTTTCAATAGCTTGATCACTATCTGGGGTTTCCCAAAACTTATTTAGCTTATTTCGAATTGACGTAACATCGTCTATTTACAGATGCTAATGTCGTAATGAAATATGCCATTGCTATCGGAAAAAGCAAACGATAATTCTTTTGCAAATGTCAGATGGTAATTCATAATCGTTTGTGGAAATAAAACTAATTTGAAGCGTTCAAAATTACCTTTCTCTTTTCTTCTTAGTACGTTTTACTGTCTATGCATATGTACTGAGACCGCTGATATTGAGTATCAGTATTTCTGAATTGCAATAATGGGCTTGTTCAGTAACTGATTCCAGGGACGTAGTTACAGGGGGGGGGGGGTGTAGGGGGGCGACACCCCCCACGTTCGGTATACTCATTACATTCGTTAAATTAACTTTCGTTCAAAAATTGTATTATTTCTTGCTGCATTTTCCTCTTCCAAGAATTTTTTAAAGAAATATTAAAAAAATTATTACGAACATAAAACAATGTTAAAACATATTTAAAAGATTTTCGAAATACTCATGCCCCACATTCACAATACTCATTACATTCGGTAATTTCACTTTCGTTCAAAATTGCATTATTTTGTGCAGTATTTTTCCCTTCTAACAAATTTGAAAAATTATTAAAAAAATTATAACAAAACATAAAACAATGGCAAAGCATCCTTAAAACTATTAAATAGCTATAGAATACTCGTACTTGAAACAGGGAATGCTCAATACATTCGGTAATTTTATTTTATTCAAAAATTGCATCATTTCGAGCTGTATTTTCAATTCTAAGAATTAAAAAAATATATTACAATTTTTTTTACAAAACATAAAACAATATGAAAACATATTTAAAACTATTAAGTATTTTCGGAATACTCATGTGCCACACTCGATAATTTCACTTTCGATCAAAAATTGCATTATTTCGTGCTGTATTATGCCCTTCTAAATTTTTTAAAAAATATATAAAAAAATATTACAAAACATACAGTGTCTCACAAAAGTGATGGGACACTTGTGCTTTATAAAACGAAACTGCAATAAAATAAATAAACAAACATGTGCAAAAATTTTTTGGGTGTGTTTCATATTTAAAGTTAGTAACAATTATTACATAACATACATTTTGTCAAAATATTAAAATATTAATTTAGTAAAAATACAATTGTTTAGAACGGAGCAAAAAATTGCTCACATAAGTGCAGTGGCGCAGCCAGAATTCGGTTCTAAGGGGGGTTTTGAGTTTCTGATAAAGGTGATTGCCGGTTATTTGAATCGCCGGTTAATAGAATCAGTACTAATTAGAATATTTACTGTACAATACTTAAACTCAAAAAGCGTCTGTGTGGCCGGAAATCATCATTTTTTTTTTAAGCATGAAGCATCTAAGAAAAGTAATTTAGTTCAAATAACCAATTTTTACTTAACTGATTCATGTAATATGCACTTTCACAATTTTAAATAGAATTTTCGCCATTTAATTGAATCACTTTTTTAAATGAAATATGATTCAATAAAGTGGCGGATTCCGAAATGCGCCAAAACATTTAAATATTAAGTTTGGATTTCATTCATATAAGCAGCAATTAATTATAGCGATCTTTCTCAGCTCTGGGAGGGGTTTTAACCCTAAAACCACCCCCTTGGCTGCGCCACTGCGTGAAATTATCTGTAAATATATCATATAGATTAGACATACACTAGAGATAGACACTAGACATACACTAGACATACTCTGGTATTTCCCGGGACGAATGAACCTCTAAATGTATGTCTTTATACCTTTAACTTCGTTTTCACCAAATTTACACTTTTAAGTGTAAAAATCGCAAAAAAATATATTGAGTTTAAAGTTTTTAATATTTTGCGTTTGATTTTTATAGTTCATGCTTACCGAAAAATAGCGAAACCGCTATAAAACATGTTTTTTTTTTTTCAAATCATTCGATTAGTTAGTTTTTCAAATGTTAACAAATTTACGTCCATTTTCTGTTCAGAAAAGCATTTTGTTTCCTTTTAAAAAAATTGATCATTTTATAAAACAAAGTTTTGAATCTTTTTTAATTTACATATTCTTAATAAGTGTCCAAATATAAATTTAGTAATTTAAAATACAATATTTTATAAATTTGATACCTTACAAAGGGATGCTAATCTAAAAATTATCTGTTATTTTTTTATTTTAAAATTAAATGACTATAAATGATCATAAAATTATCTATTTCAAAATTATGGGATATTGAAGTGGGTGGCATTTTTGTTTTGTCATCAAATATATTCATACATTATGACAAACGTCTATACATTATCCGCTATTCCGAAAACTTTTTGCAAAGTATGATAGAAATGATACTTGCGTTTACATTCAAGAAGAGTGAAATAACGTTGTCCAGCTACTTTGTTGAGAAAAAATTCTGCCTGTGCACACTCTCTTACTCTCTTTTATCCCCATCCATCACGGAATTTTGAGTTAAAAAAAGTGCTACAGATTAGAGCTACATGTTATGCTTAAATTTATATACTAAAGTTCTCGAAAATCGACATTTATAAAAAAAAAGAAACGAAATTGTTGTCTTTAGGTGTGACATTATTTTCCTACTATCTAAAAAATATTTATTGCGTAATTTGTATACGCGATTACGTATAGAAAATGTAGGTTTGTAAATACAATTGAAAATAGAGATCATCAGCTGCTAAATAATTATGATAAAACTGCTGATATATCACAGCAGAATGCAAAGTTAAGCGGTTCTGGCACTTTGGCTGGGCAGTGTTTATCAAAATAAGGCATGTGTTCTTCTTTAATATAAACAACCTAGCAGATGTCTTTTGTACTACACACGTCAATTTTTACTCTGTTTAAAAGTAAGATAAAGTGCAGATCACTAATGACGTTTCATGTTTGTCTAATATGCGCATCTGTAAATTAAAATTGCAAGAATAAAGATTTATTTATCATTATTATTTCTAGCTCCTGGGAGGGCAATAAAAGCAGGTTTTCTATTCCATTGGTATTTTATGCCTTCGGCCGTAGCTAAGGAGGATCTATACACAGCTCAGCGCCCCCCCCCCCAAAAAAAATATTTTAAGCCCCCCCAAAAAAAATTTAAGCCCCCCCCTCCTCTGCAAAAAATTCCAATGTCATTCAATGAATTTCTGTTTCGAAAATTCAAATGAAATTCTGTTCAAACATCTAGTTTAGTTTTGAGACCTTTCAGAGTTTTGCAGAAATTTTAAATTGTATCTAAAATAAGTGTTTCAACACTCCCTCATCCTATTTCTACATAGGAAGCTAACAGGATGTTTAATTTGGCACGAGTTAGACACTCAAAATTTTCATCATCCTATTCTTTTTTTAGTATAAAATGAAGTTATTGCAACAGTTTAATGAGAAACATAGTACCTACAATGTGAATATGCACTAATTTATCTTTCTACAGAAGAGAAAGGGAGAAAAAAATTATGAGCCCCCTATTGTTCACTCCTAGCTACGGCCCTGGGTATGATCTAAAATTATTGGTTGGGCTCGAGCCCCATGGGTCTATATAAGTTGGCGCCACTGTGTCCGTATTTCGCCATTATACCTCCAAAAAGTGTGTGAAGTTATGCATAGAATTGAACCAAATTTCTTCTGTAAGTGTTTGGCTATAGCCCGCAGTACTTTCTTGAATTTGAAACTATTCCGTGGGAAAGGAGCAATGTGATGGCATTTTTTGTAACATTTTCCCGATTCTTCGTCGTTCTATTGTACTTCGGCTCGTGCAAAGACGGAAACTCGCGTCCTGCAAAGCCGGCTATTTGCAAACAGTTGATAATAACAGAATAAAGGAAAACTATTCGTTTTAATAAATATCATGATCCACATTGTCTCTTTTTTACTCTGATTAATTGACTGATGGAGAAATTTAAGATGAAAATCATAGTTGCTATGGTAATGAATTAATAATATTAAAGTATTAACATGGTTACCCACTGTTTCAAATATTAAGCTATAAGTATGAGACAAGAAAGTTTTGGTATTGGCGTATCCAACTAGTTTAGATATATCCTCGACATTAGATTTTACTTATCTCTATTATTGCAGATCTCTAGTCGCTAGTTTCCGATAAGAAAAGTTGGCTGAGAGAAAGATACTTTGTTAATGAATTAATTAATTTTATTTCTTAGTTTGAAATTTTTTTAGATCTCATAATGACAATCATGGATCTGCAGTTATGCTAATAAAAGACAAAGATTCAAATTATTTTTTCTTACGATAAAAATCACAACAATAGCATAGCCAGGATTTAATTTGAAAAGGAGAGGAGGGGGGAATATGAAAATGATCACAAGTCAATGATTTAAAAAAAGAAAATAAATAAATAACTTATTTTAGTTGTCGGATATGCCTTAGATAAATTACCCAGTGGATACGTGGTGTACATATATATTGTTAAATGTTTAGTCATTTTGGAGACCCCCGCCTTTACGAAATTATGTTTACAATATATATATATCTGTCTCTACACACATTAAATGTATATAATTTTTTTATGAACACGATAAATTTAATAATTCTTCAAAAATCTCTTCTGAACTCTTGAAAAGCAAGGAGCAAAGAATTTTGGTCATATTCGTTTATACTTGTCAATCCTGAGACAAATTTTATGTGGTATTTCAAAAACCAGTTTAAAATTATTATGAAACGTCACATGAGTCTCTATACATGAATCTCTATGTCGATGCTTTTAACGTGCATACATTATTTTAAAAAGTCTATATGTAGTTTTAATAATTCTAGAAACAATTAAATTAATTTAAAAGATGTTTTTTAGCTTCGCCACCAGACGAATCAGGCCTGAGAAGTTTAAAGGCAAAATCGGACCAACGATGAGTTGAAAATACGGAGGGGTTTTGTAAAAACCGAAAAAAAAAACTTAATTTCTTAATTACGATAGATGTCAAATCCGTTTAAAATTATTATTACGTCTTTGAAAAGGGCAAAAAATTTATGCATCACAGATTTTTGATAAAATTTAAAAAGAAATCAAAGGGCGAAAAAAAAATAGAATTTTACAAAGAAAAAAATTCATAACTTCGTCACTTTTAAGATTTGAAATTAACTTAAATTTATTATTAATCTTCTTAGTACTTTTACAACCTATAAACTAATAACTATTTGTAGGAACAATTTTTCCCATAACAAAAAAAAAAAAAAAAAAAAAAAAAAAAAGTGGTGCTATCTAACATGAAATCACTTTAAAGATTTGATCAACCATTTTTACCATTTGATCAAACTCTGAAGTGCCACCAAAATCGATATTTTTAATAATAAACCTCTAAAAGTTAGCCTCCCTACCCCCATGACGTTTCGAGACAAAAATGGTACCATCTAGCATGAAATCATTAGTAGAGATTTGATCAATCATTTTTAGCGTATGATCAAACCCGGAAGTGCCCTTAATATTGATATTTTTACGTGCAATCTAATGTGAAATAATCAGTAGAGATTTGATCATTGATTCTTAACGTTTGATCGAATCCGGAAGTGCATCCGAAATCGATATTTTTCGCATCCTAATAAGTTAGCCCCATGACGGAATTTCGAGACAAAAATGGTGCCATCTAACCTCGGATCATTTTTAGAGATTTGATCAATCGCTTTTACTGTTTTATGAAAAGCGGAAGTGCAATTTAAAATCGATATTTTTACGCGCAGACCCCTAAAAGTTATCCCCATGAAGAAATTTCGAGAGAAATATGTGCCATCTAACATGAAATCATGTAGAGATATAATCAGCGAATTTTAGCTTATGATCAAAACCGGAATTGCCCTCAAAATTGATATTTTTAGCACCAGACCTCTAAAACTTAGGGGTGTGTAAAAATTTGTGTAGCAGCAAAGTTAATAATATTCTCTGGTAAAAGATTAAGACTCTATTTGCATATGGCGACAAGTTTAGAAATGTTTCATTTTTCAATATATGGTTTATATAAACTGTTTATATTCCGACTCATTTAAAAATTCATTTTTTATTTTAAGCGCATCCAAATGGCAAGTTCTTTTATTTAAAAACTATATAAGGTAACGTCTTGGCAGCTTTTTGATAAAAGCAGAATATAATTTTAAAAATGCTGTTAGAATAACAATTTTGACTAGAATTTCCCAAAGCGATCGTGATTGAAATATTGAGGAAGTATTCAAATAACTAACTGTTTATTATTTGACTCATTTTAAAATTCATTTTTGCCCTCAAACGCATCCAATTGACAGGTTCTGTTATTTAGGAACTATATAATATAACGTATTTTTCATTTGATAAATGCAGAATATATTTCAAAAAATGCTGTTATTGAGGGCATTTTAAATTGAGTTTCCTTAAGCGAGCGTAATTGAAGAATTGAGGATTAATTCAAAAGACAAATTGCTTATTTCCTATTCATTTTTAAATTCAATTTTGCTTTCAAAAGCTTTCAATTGACAGTTTCTCTTTTTCAGAAATCGTATAATATGCCATGTTGGTCGATTTATTCATTAAGTCAGATTATATTTTTAAAAGTGCTGTCAAAGTGGATATTTTGAGTGGATATTTTCGCTAAAGATGATTCTGACAAAACCAGCCCAGTTTTTTTTTCTTTTTTCTTTTTTTTTTTTTTTTTTTTTTTAGGAAATGAGCATTTAACCTCGAAATCTACCTTCCCCTATAGGCTAAACCGAAAGGGATTTTTTATTTAACATGAGATGCATTCTGTAATTTTGGATGTTTTAAACAGAAATGTCCGGTAAATTTATCACTTATCTTATGAGGAAACCAGTACCATCTGTGTATCTACATTTTTTTAAATTCTAATTTCTTGAATAATTTATACAAAAGTACAGAATGTTTTACTTCCTGTAAAAGATTTATCTTATTTAAATTAAAAACACCGAATTAAATGCTTTCTAATATGACTAGAATCAATATCGTATGTATGTTTTGACAGAAGCGCGAAGTTCGAGTGTATCAGAGCAGATGTTTATTTTATCATTGGAAAACCAAAACATTGAAAAATCGGCCGTCTGAAATTATCCATACGGTTTACTTTTAGAGACAGAAGTTGAAAAATAAAACATCATAATAATAATAAATTTAGGAGTCATCCGAATCGCCATAGACAAACTTGCAGGTGGCAAGCTTGCAGGCCCAGATGCAATTTCCGTTCGGAGACAAGGGTATCAAAAGTCTATAATATTTATTTTAAAAATAGCTGATGTATACAAAATCCAATTATTATTATTATTATTTTTAAATGAGTGAATATCTACAATTTGGTACAGTGTTCTTTATTTTTTTTATTTGAAATTCTTCCAGATCTCGTTAAGTTGTGCTAATAAAAGACAAAGATTTATATTATTTTTTCTTAGGTAAAAATCTCAACAAGAGCATAAGCAGGATTTCTTTTGAAAAGGAAGGGAGGGGTGTTTATAGGAATGATAAAAACAAGTCAGTGATTTAAAGAAAAAAAATATTTTAGCTGACAGATATTTCTTAGATAAATTACAGAGTTTTCCCCACCCCCCTCCTTACATTATCATACGTATTTTTTCAACGAAAGACCCAGCTTCCTTAATGATATCGTTTTTAATGTCTATTTCTTTTTTTAAATTCTTTTTTTAGTTTACAATGATATACAGATATGGTTATATATTTATTTGCATAATTTATTGATTCAATTGAAGAAAAATTAATAAAATATTACAATTTTAAATGAAATAACTTTATATCATATAACCCTTACAAAAAATAGCTGCTACTTAAATATAATTAGTAATTAGATTTTCTTACACAATACATTCAATAATAATGTATCAAATCTATACAGATGATTTCACATTGGACCGCACCATTTTTGTCTCGAAATTCCGTCATGGGGGGGGGGGCTAACTTTTTGGGGTCTATTATTAAAAATGTCGGTTTTCGGGATACTTCCGGGTTTGATCAAATGCTAAAAATGGTTGATCAAATCTCTATAGACAATTTTACGTTAGAGGGCACCATTTTTGTCTCGAAATTCCATCATGGAGGTGGTGGGAGAGCTAAACCTCTTAAAGGGTCTATTACTAAAAATAACGATTTTGGGGGCATTTCCGGATTTGATCAAATGCTAAAAATGGTTGATCAAATCACAAGAGGCAATTTTACGTTAGATCACACCGTTTTTGTCTCGAAATTCCGTCATGGGGGGGGCTAACTTTTAGGGGTCTGTAGTTAAAAATATTTATTTTAGGATCACTTCCGGGTTTGATCAAACGCTAAAAATAGTTGATCAAGTATTTACAAATGATTTCACGTTAGATGGTACCATTTTTGTCTCGAAATACTATCATGGAGGTGGGGGGGGGGGGCTAAACCCCTTAGGAGTCTATTACTGAAAATATCGGTTTTGGGGGCATTTCTGGATTTGATCAAATGCTAAAAATGGTTGATCAAATCTCTACAGATGATTTCACGTTAGATGGCATAATTTTTGTCTCGAATTTCCATCATGGAGGTGGTGGGGGAGCTAAACCCCTTAGGGGTCTATTACTAAAAGTATCGATTTTAGAGGCATTTCCGGGTTTGATCAAATGCTAAAAATTGCTGATCAAATCTCTAGAGGTAATTTTACGTTAGATGACACAGTTTTTGTCTCGAAATTCCGTCATGGGGGGGGGCTAATTTTTAGGGGTCTGGAGTTAAAAATATCGATTTTGGGGGCACTTCCGGGTTTGATCAAACGCTAAAAATGGTTGATCAAATCTCTAGAGGTAATAGTACGTTAGATGACACCATTTTTGTTTCGAAATTCCATCATTGAGGTGGGGGGGGGGTAAATTTTAGCGGTTTATTACTAAAAATATCGATTTTGGGGGCATTTCCGAAGTTGATCAAACGCTAAAAATGGTTGATCAAATCTCTACAGATGATTTCACGTTAGATGGCATAATTTTTGTCTCGAAATTCCATCATGGAGGTGGTGGGGGAGCTAAACCCCTTAGGGGTCTATTACTAAAAATATCGATTTTAGGGGCATTTCCGGGTTTGATCAAATGCTAAAAATAGTTGATCAAATCTCTAGAGGTAATTTTACGTTAGATGACACCGTTTTTGTTTCGAAATTCCGTCTTGGGGGGGCTAACTTTTAGGGGTCTGGAGTTAAAAATATCGATTTTGGGGGCACTTCCGAGTTTGATCAAACGCTAAAAATGGTTGATCAAATCTCTAGAGGTAATTTTACGTTAGATGACACCGTTTTTGTCTCGAAATTCCATCATGGGGGGGCTAACTTTTAGGTGTCTGGAATTAAAAATATCGATTTTGGGGGCACTTCCGGGTTTGATCAAACGCTAAAAATTGTTGATCAAATCTCTACGATCGATTTCTGATAAGAATCGCTAATTTTTTTTCAATTTTGAGCATTTTGAAAAATCCTAAAAGTTAGCCCCCCCTGGTTATTTTTAATCATAACTCGTAAAATAATGTTGATCAAACGATGAAAATTGTTGATCAAATCTGATCAAACGATGATCAAACGAAATGCATATGTCACTTTTTCATTTTCCGTTAAGGGGGGGCTAACTTTTAGGCGGTCAATGTAATGAGTATTCCGAATGTAAGGTATGATTATTTCGAAAATATTTTATAGTTGTAAATATTGACGATTTTTGTCCATCAGTTTTGACACTGTTTTACAGTGTCTCACATAAGTGATGGGACATTTGTGCTTTACAAAAGGAAACTAATCAAATAAATTAAAAAAAACATGTACACATTTTTTGTGGGTGTGTTTCATACTTAAATTTAGTAAAGATTATTACATAACATACATTTTGTCAAAATATTAAAATATTAATTTAATAAAAATACAAATGTTTAGAACGGAGCAAAAAATAGCTCACATAAGTGATGGGACACCATTATATATGCAACAAAAATCGTCTGAAATAAGCAATAAAAATATTTTTTGGGGTTTTATTTTTACTTAAAAGCAATTGGCAATAATTTATAAAATCGTCTGCAGTATTTCTCTCCAGTTTTTTTTTTTTTTTTTTTTTTTTTTTTTTTTTTTTTTTTTTTGGGAATTTTTGTGTTTTTTAGCTCTGTGTAGCCATGAATGCTAAACGAAAAGAAACTTCGCCTGAAATTCGAAAATTAGTTATTAATTTGCATATTGAACGTGGAAAATCTATTAGAAAAACTGCTGAAACAGTTAACTTGAGTCGTTCAACAGTTTTCAATATCATTAAACGATATAAAAAGAATCATATGATTCAGGATAAAAGAAGACCTAGCCGACCATCAAAGCTATCCAATGGAATAAAGCGAATTATCGTTCGAAATATTAAAAAAAATCCAAGAAATAGTGCTTCAAAAGTTGCTGCTGATTTACAAGCATTATATGGAATAATTGTTAACCCTGAGACTATTAGAAGGGTAATTCGATCTGCTGGATATCACGGTAGAGTAGCCAGGAAAAAATTCTTCGTAAGTGAAAAGAATAGAAAACTCAGACTAGCTTTCGCAAAATCCAACATAAATAAGAATTCTGATTACTGGAATAAAGTTATATTTGCTGATGAGAGTAAATTTAATATATTTGGTTCTGACGGTAGAATCTTGGTCTGGAGAAAACCAAGGGAAGAATTTCGCAAACAGAACTTGGTACCAACAGTAAAACATGGTGGAGGAGGAGTTATGGTATGGGGATGTATGTCGTCCGCTGGAGTTGGTAATCTTGTTTTTATTGACAGTATAATGGATCAGTACAAGTATATTGATATTTTAAAGCAAAATTTGAAATCTTCAGCACGAAAATTGAACCTTCATAACGATTTTAAATTCTACTAGGACAATGACCCCAAGCACACTGCTCTGAACATTAGACTCTGGGTGCTATATAACTGTCCTGAAATAATAAAAACACCACCACAATCTCCAGACTTAAATCCCATAGAGAATATTTGGCAAGAATTTGAATCAAAAATTCGCACACAGACCATTTCTTCAAAACAAACAACTAAAATCGGTGCTTCAAGAAGAATGGGGTAAAATCACTCCAGAAATCACAAAAAAATTAGTCGAATCTATCCCAAAAAGATTAAATCATGTTTTAAAAGTAAAAGGAAATCCAACAAAATATTAAAACCTTTTAAAAAGTAAAATTTTTGGATAAATATTTGATGGAAAAGTAAGTGTCCTATCACTTATGCAGTGGCGCAGCCAGAGGGGGGGTTTTGGGGTTAAAACCCCTCCCAGAGCTAAGAAAGATCGCTATAATTGCCGCTTATATGAATCAAAAACCAAACTTAATATTTAAACATTTTGGCGTATTTCGGAATCCGCTGCATTATTGAATCGGATTTCATTAAATAAAGTGATTCAATTAAATGGCAAAAATTGTACTTAAAACTCTGGAAGTGCACATTACATGGATTAGTTAAATAAAATTTGGTTATTTAAACTAAATCACTTTTCTGAGACGTATTATGCTAAAAGAATGATGATTTCCTGCCACACAGATGCTCTTCTAGTTTAAGTATTATACAGTGAATATTCTAATTTGTACTGATTCTATTAACCGGTGATTCAAATAACCGGCGAAAAAAATTATCAGAAACTCAAAACCCCCCCTAGAACCAAATTCTGGCTGCGCCACTGATTTCACGTAGATGGCACAGTTTTTGTTTGGAAATTCATTAATGGGAAAGACAATTTGTGCATCTTGTGCTAAAAATATCAATTTTCAGGGCACTTCCGAGTTTGATCAAACGCTAAACATTTTTTATCAAATCGCTACAGATGATTTCCCTTTAGATGGCACGATTTTTTTTCTCGATATTGCGTCATGGGGGGAGGGGTAATTTTTAAGGATCAGTACGTATAAATAGCGATTTTAGAGAAGCTTCTGTGCTTAATCAAATGAAAAAATGGTTCATTAAATCTCTACAGATGATTTCTCGTTATATGGTACCAATTTTGTTTTGAAATTCTTTCGAAGGGGAGACTAAATTTTACGGGTCCATGCGTAAAAGTATCGATTTTAAGTGCACTTCCAGGTTTGTGAAACGCTAAAAATGGTTGATCGAATCTCTACAGAGGATTTCATTTTACATGGAACCATTTTTTTTCTCGAAATTCCGTCATGGGAGTTTGGAGGGTGTTAACTTTTTGGGGCCCAATACTGAAAATATCAATTTTGGGGGCACTTCCGGGTTTGATCAAATCTAAAAATGGTTCATCATATATCTAAAGGTGATTTTAAGTCAGAAGGCACATTTTTTGTCTCGAAATTCCGTTATGGAGGTGGGGGGCAGCTAAACCCCTTAGGGATCTACTACTAAACATATCGATTTTGGGGCATTTTCCTGTTGATCAGATGCTAAAAATGGTTGATCAAATCTCTAGCGGTAATTTTACGTTAGATGACACCGTTTTTGTCTCAAAATTCCGTCATGGGGGGGCTAACTTTTAGGGGTCTGGAGTTAAAAACATCGATTTTGGAAGCACTTCCGGGTTTGATCAAACGTTAAAAATGGTTGATCAATTCTCTAGAAATAATTTTACGTTAGATGGCACCATTTTTGTCTCGAAATTCCGTCATGGGGGGGGGGCTAACTTTTAGGGGTCTGGAGTTAAAAATATCAATTTTGGGGGCACTTCCGGGTTTGATCAAACTTAAAAATGGTTGATCAAATCTCTAGAGGTAATATTACGTTAGATGACACCATTTTTGTTTCGAAATTCCATCATGGAGGTGGGGGGGGGCTAAATTTTAGGGGTTTATTACTAAAAATATAGATTTTGGGGGCACTTCCGGGTTTGATCAAATGCTAAAAATGATTGATCAAATCTCTACAGATGATTTCACGTTAGATGGCACCATTTTTGTCTCGAAATTCCATCATGGAGGTGGTGGGGGAGCTAAACCCCTTAGGGGTTTATTACTAAAAATATCGATTTTGGGGGCATTTCCGGGTTTGATCAAATGCTAAAAATGGTTGATCAAATCTCTAGAGGTAATTTTACGTTAGATGACACCGTTTTTGTCTCGAAATTCCGTCATGGGGGGGCTAACTTTTAGGGATCTGGAGTTAAAAATATCGATTTTGGGGGCACTTCCGGGTTTGATCAAACGCTAAAAATGGTTGATCAAATCTCTAGAGGTAATTTTACGTTAGATGACACCATTTTTGTCTCGAAATTCCGTCATGGGGGGGGCTAACTTTTAGGTGTCTGGAATTAAAAATATCGATTTTGGGGGCACTTCCGGGTTTGATCAAACGCTAAAAATAGTTGATCAAATCTCTACGATCGATTTCTGATAAGAATCGCTAATTTTTTTTTAATTTTGAGCATTTTGAAAAATCCTAAAAGTTAGCCCCCCCCTGGTTATTTTTAATCATAACTCGTAAAATAATGTTGATCAAACGATGAAAATTGTTGATCAAATCTGATCAAACGATGATCAAACGAAATGCATATGTCACTTTTTCATTTTCCGTCAAGGGGGGGCTAACTTTTAAGCGGTATTACATTGGGGTGATTTCATTTTGGTTCAAAAATTGCATCATTTCTCTTGTATTTTTTTCTTTCTAAGAATTTTTGAAAATACATTAGAAAGTTTATTACAAGACATAAAATAACGTCAAAACACATTTAAAACTATCAAATATTTTCAGAATACTCACATCCCACATTCTAAAAACTCATTACATTCGGTAATTTCACTTTCGTTCAAAAATTGCATCATTTTGCCTGTATTTTTCCCTTCTAAGAATTTTTAAAAAATTATTAAAAAAATTATTACGAAACATAAAACAAAATAAAAAATGATGGACAGAAATCGTCAATATTTAAAACTATTAAATACTTTCAGAATAGTCATACCCCAAATTCGGAATACTCATTACATTCGGTAATTTCACTTTCGTTGAAAAATTTCATCATTTCGTCTATATTTTTTCCCCTCTAAGAACTTTTCAGAATATATTTAAAATTTTTTTACAAAACATAAAAGAATGTCAAACACATTTAAAACTACTAAGCATTTTCTTAATTATTAATGCTCTACTAGTTACATTATGTTGTTATTATTATTATTCACTCTGAGTCGATTACCTTTTTCTGTCATTACTTTCGTAAAATTGCAACAAATCTTTGTCTTGCTTTCAGAGCCGTAACGACCCAGAATCTTCTTTTTCGATCTTTTAATCGCAGTTTGTAAAATAACAATAATAAAAAATAGATGCTTGTAAATTAGTGATGCACAACCTGTAGCCCGCGATGGGTTAATGTGCGGCCCGCAAAATTCGTCAATTTATAACGAGAAATGCAATTTTTGTGCACACGTCGCAGGAAAAAATCGTAAATTTCGTCAGTTTGTGATAGGAATATTGAAAATTTCGTTAGTCACTTAAGAGTCGGAAATTTCGTTGATCGAGAACGGAAAAATCCAGAATTTCGTTGTTTGGGCACAAAAAATCGCGAATTACGTTGTTCAATGCGAAAAAATAGCAAATTTCACCAATCAAGCACGGAAAAATCGCGAATTTTGTCAATCAGGCATGCAAAAATCACGAATTTTATGAATCAGACACGAAGAATCTCAGATTTTGTTGATCAGGCAAGAAAAAGCATCTAAATGTTTTGATGATGGGTGAAAAAATTGCAAATTTTGTTCATAGATTGCGGAAAACTCGCTGTTTTGTCTGTTTACCGAGCGAAAAAAAACGCGAAATTCGTTGACAGGGTGCGGAAAAATCGAAAATATCATCTATCAAACATAGAAAAATCGCGAGTTTTGTCTATCGGTCTTCAAAAAATTTAGAATTTTGTCTATAGGATTTTATTGATCTGGAACTAAAAAATCGCAAATTTCGTCGATCAGGCAAGGAAAAATCTCGAATTTTGTCTATCGGGAGCAAAAAAATTGCGAATATGGTCAATCGCCTTCGTAAAAAGCGCGAATCTAATCGATCAGGAACGGAAAAATCTCGAATTTCGTTGACATGGCACGCAAAAAATGCCAATTTCAACGATCGGGAAAATAATTGTCGCGAACATGATCTATCAGCTTCGTAAAAAGCGCGAATTCGGGTGATCGGATACAAAAAACTCGCGATTTTGTCGATTCGGAACGAAAAAATCGCTAATTTCGTTGATAGGTCACGGAAAAACCACATATTTTTAAAATTGAAAAACGCTTTGAGCGGCAGCAGAACAATCGTGAATTTCGTCAGTTTATCGTGAGAAATAATCACGGATTTCTTCAATTTACGGTGGAACAAAATATTTCAACTGTCAGTTAAAAATCGCGAATTTATTGTTCATGCGCGAAAAAATACGTATTTCATCGATCAAGAACGGAAAAAGGCGCTAATTTCGTCGATTAGGCACGGAAAATTTGCGAATATGGTCGATTGCCTTCGTAATAAGCGCAAATTAGTCGATTGGGAACGAAAAAAATTACGAATTTTGTCGATCAAGAACGAAAAAATCGCGAATTTTGTTGATATGGCACGCAAAAATTGTCAATTTCTTTGATCAGGAACGAAATAATCGCGAATTTGGTCGCTCGGCTTCGTAAAAAGCGTGAATTCGGATGATCGGATACGAAAAACTCGCGAATTTTGTCGATTCGTAACGAAAAATTCACTAATTTTGATGACAGGACCCAAAAAAACGCAGATTATGTCAATTGAATTTTTTTTTGAGCGGCTGCTGAACAATCGTGAGTTTGGGTAATTTATCGTGAGAAAAAATCGCGGATTTCATCATTTTGCGACGGGAAAAAAATGCAGATTTCCTCAGTCAGTTAAAAATCGCGAATTTCTTTGTTCGTGCGCGGAAAGATGCGAATTTTATCGATCAAGGACGAAAAAGGCGCTAATATCTTCGATTGGGCACGGAAAAATAGCGAATTTTGTCGATCACGCGAAGAAAAATCCCAAATTTTGCCGATCATTCGCAGAAAAATCTCAAATTTCGTCAATCACATCCCAAAAAATCGTGAATATTGTCAATTAAACGTGAAAAAAGTACGAATTTTATCGATCGGTTTCGTAAAAATCGTGAATTTCACCGATTAGGTGCGGAAAAATTTTGAATTATGTCGATCAGGCATGGAAAAATCGCGAATTTTCTTGATCGGCTTCGAAAATAACGCAAATTCTTACGATTAGGCGTGGAAAGATTGCAAATTTCATTGATTAACACAAATTTCATTGCGGAAAAATCTGGAATTTCGTTGATCAGGAAAATCTTGTTGATCAGCTCCTCTATTGAATTCGTTCATAAAGCTCACATTTTTTATCGAGTACTAGCCACTTATGTTTGTTTTTGAGCACTTTTAACGAAGCAAAATTTAGTCTCCCGAAAAACCAAGGATTATTATTACATCTTGAAAATAATCATTGCGATATCTGTTATAATATACAAACGTTAAAACTGTTGATATAGCCTTACCAACTAAATTGAATATTTTGGTCGAAAAATGAACCTAGAGGAGTACCGCCCCTCTCCCCTTTGAGATCACATTTTTTTTATCTCGTTATAGGCCACAGATCACCTCCTTAAAATAGAATTCTCGTCGTGTTGTTCATGTGGCCCTCGATCACCCAGACATAATTGTCAAGTGGACCTTCTCTTGAAAAGGTTGTACATCCCTATCGTAGATACAATTATTTTCAACGTGCTCATTCTAAAATATAATAAGGCATAAATATACAATAGTGGAAAATTAAAAAATTAAATCACAATCATTCGGTGATTTTCATTTAACATTCGGTAAATTCGATCTCCACCCCCCCCCCCCCCAAACGAAATGCTCTAGCTACGTCACTAAGATTAAATAAGGCAAAGACTATTTTGAGAAATGATAGTAATAGAAAATACCTAATTCTAAGCACCTGTGATTATGTTCTATCAAAACAAAACTGAAGAAAACTGAATGTGTTAGCAGTTACGAGTAATAACATTTGAAAGACGAGTAATAATTTACAAATTTGCAGAAATTAAATAGTTGCTCGAAATTTTTTTATAGAAAAATATTACATAACCGTAGTTTATTTCTGTTTAGATCATAATATAGTCAATAATATGGTCAGATACGTTTCATATCTTACTTAATGTACTGATGTAATCGTTAAAAAACGGTTGAATCGTTGCACAGTTTGCAACATTTTTGTAACAGTGTAAGCATGTTGAAAAATTTCTTCGGTAAAGATAAGTTACGAAGTTGTTTTACAAATTGAAAACAAAATCTTAACTAATCTGTACATATAATATCAAGAAGTGTTCGATGTTAATAGTAACAAAAAATGTTATTGCAATTATGAAAAATATACTTCGTAAAAATCGATTAACATCTTAAAATAGTTATTGAACTAGTCGAATGTGCCAATCCTTAAACTGTCTTCAATCTCCTAAATGTTGATACTTCAAAATTCCCTACCACAATGCCAAAATTAAATGGCAATTTACACCCATCATCACGATTCTAAAGATATGAAACTCCGTGTGCCAATTCTAGAGGTATGATTATCGCTAAAATAGTGCAAATCATGCAAAATGCTTCATGCAATCATGCAGAAGCGCTACCTGTTGGGTTATTTACACCAACAGCTATTAAGGGTGTTCTCAACTGCTTCGCTCAACAAGCGCAAAACGTTTTGACACATTTACAAATTAATTTTTTAACAGAAAGATATAAAATTGGAAGGCCTGATTATGGAAGCAATTTAGATTCGAACTTAGTTTTCCATTTTATGATAATTAAATTACCTTTCCAGTTCTAAGCTATTTTGATCACGTGATCAACCGTTTTTCTCCTACTTTTCGACCGGTTTCTCTCCTTTCGTCGGGAAATGTGCTCAAAAACGTCAACTTTGAAAGCTTGTTATGAAAGATCTATTGTGTTTTTTAAAAAACAGAAAAATGAGTGCAATTAGACAGTTTCTGAATAACAACACCTGCTATTTTCATGCATTTCCCAACAAAAATAAATTAAAGCATATGTCACAAAGTTGCCCTTTTTGATTTAAGAACATCCTTAAGCAACAACTTATTTCAACGTCTAATAACTGAATCTGAATTTTGAGAAAAACCAGTACACGAGTTTTTGAGACAGAGCTATTGCAGAAATCGTGAAAAATCCAGCATACCAGCAGCACCTATTGAATGATGAACACAAAAACCTAATCAGCAACAACTTGTCAATGTCTAACTGCATCTGACATTAGATGGAAATTCTTTAATTAGTTCTTGAGGCAGAGCTATTGCGGAAATCGTGAAAAGCGCTGCATAGCACTGCCCACTTGTTGGGCTATTTGCATCAAAAACTAATCAAGTTATATCAAGTGTAACTGAATCTGAAGTTTGATGAAAATCTCTGCATTTAGCTTTTGGGATTTAGCTATGACGGGAATTGTGAATAATGCAGCATAACTGCGCCATCTCTTCGGCGATTTATATCAGAAAGTAATCAGCTTCAATTTACATGAAGGACTAACTGAATCTAAGATTTTGTTAAAATCCTAGTTCTTTAGATAGATCACCCAAAAAGTTTGTGTCACATACTCACAGATAGATATAATGTGGATCGTATTTTCGGGATCTCCAATCCGTAAAATGTGTAAATCCATCGAAAACCAAAAGTCTAAAATTTTCAAAAATCCAATATTTTCTTTTTGTAAAAATAAAATAAAGTAAAAAAAAAAAAAAAAAAAAAAAAAGTTTTAAATTCTGTGCGTTAGTTTAGTTATGCTGTAGAAAAATAAAATGATTTTTCTGTTTTTTAAGTAAATGGTGGTTTGAAATTTAAGAATATAAACTTGGATTTTCCAAAGCCTTCTTTTAAACTTTTTCACATTTTTTTTTTTTTTTTTTTTTTTTAGTTTATGTTAATTGCTTTTCTTAAATCGAACTATATATATATATATATATATATAATACCATTAAAAGTAGACAAGATTCACCAACGAATTTTATCAATAAAACAATAAACCATATATATATATTGCTTGAAATTTCTCGTTAACTATTATCTGTTTATAATAGATTAAAAATTAAGACTCCACATGAAAACTGTACATTTGTGCAAATATTTATACATTATGTCATTTTTGATATCTCCTCAGTCCTGCAACAAATTTTACTCCAGACTGCAAAAACCAGTTTAAACTTAGTGTAAAAGCGCTCCAAAGATGTATCACTCTATACATCAATACTTATGATATAGGCATGCATTTATTTCAAAGGTCTAGAATTATTTTTAACAACTCTAGAAGCATTTAAATTTCCTTAAAAGGAGTTATTTAGTGTATCCCATATGCGACACCAGGACTGAGGAGATTGATTTGACTAATCGAATTAGATTTTTTTTTTCATGGAAATACAGTCGGTATACGGTGGTAAATCTTTGTTCATATAATGATTTAAGGTGAGGACTATGGTTTTGTAAGTAATTACTTAATAGACCTTTTCATGAGGCGATAATAGCAGAGGACATCTGTCCAAGCGAACATAAAAAAGGCTCAAGCAGAAGATATTTTTATCCTAAACAAGATAACTTACGCGTATGTGTTATCACTATGTGTACATATTATTGTTCATATATTCGATATTTTAAAAGTCACGGTTAAATTTATCAAACCTATCCATTTATGTATACGTACATGGGACGGATTTTTATTTTTGATGTTAGTTCAAAAAATAACGTTACATTTTCGAAACCAATTTTAGCGTCGATAGTTTTGATATTCAGGGGGGGGTGGGATCATCTGGCGTACCGTCTGAAGGAGGGCTGCCATTGAAGCATCACACAGGCTATTATAAAGTCAAGTTTTCTTTATTAAAGATGTTAGTATGGCTACGCTGGCATCATCCATAATAGGGCTACCATTCATTTCATTTTGTAGCGAGATGTGAGATGTTGCAATGACAGAGCTCTTTTCTCACACATTTTCCTACTCTTTGTGAAGTTGATTAGCAGTTTCGTACGTTGCACCGTTTAATTTATCATACCCATTTACCGACTTACAAATTTAGGGGCCCTGGGCACAGATGTTTTCGGGGGCCCCCTATCACCGATGCTTACAGGGACCTTGACCAAACACCCACACATATATATATACACATGCATCTATTATTGAAAGCCGTATTTATTAAGTTCATTCTCGACTTTAATATGTTTTTTTAAATATCCATTAAGAAACTAAATTTGATAATTATTAATTTGCTTTTTAATAATAATTTCATTATTATTAAATTTAATTAAATAAATGTTTTCCAATAAATTGTGTATTTCAGATTTCTGTTTTCTATGTAATTTCATATATCTGGAATGATAAAGCATGCAACAAATGATCAATTTTCTACAGTACTATAATATTTTAAATATTACATATTAATCAAATAGTATTTTCTTTCAAATATAAACATTCATTGAAAAAAAAATTATATCTATACATATTTTTCTTTTTTTATAGTTATACATCTAATTTTGGACAATAATCAAAAGAACTTCAATAGCATTTTGGGGCCCCTGAAAATCGGGGGCCCTGGGCCTGTGCCCCGAATGCCCTGCCACAAATCAGGCACTGTATATACCAAAATCATCGATGCTAAAACTGATTGAAAAAATGCAGCGCTGTTTCACGAATCATATGTCAAATAACTAAAAGAAAAATAATATTTTGTTATTATAATATTAGATCTTTTGGTAAAATATTACTAGTGTCCAGGGTTCTCGTTGGCTTTTGAGCAGCAATGGCGATTTGGCGAATAAGAAATAAAAAACAGTAGCCAAATGAAAAAAAAAAAAAATAGCAAAATAGATTTGGTGGTGAAACGCTGAAAAATCTATCCTTATTGTATCTTTTTTTTTCAATGTGTTGTAAAATACCATAAATTTTAGTCATTGCTTAGAAAATAGAAATTCTACTATATGCTAAATAAACTATTTAAAATAAGTACGTTCTAAATGTCTCCTAAATGTTTCAAACCTTTTTTTAGTGGTAAATTGCTATGAGATTTTGGTTATAACCCATGGAATAACCTCTAGAAAAAAATGGATGATTGACCAATGATACTTTGCAGTACGGAAATGGCAAAGTCAAAGGCGCATTTTAGCAAAACTTTTTTCGATTTGGCGATTGATGCGAGAAATTTTGGTTTGAATTTTACCGGCGCATAGATAGTGATAAACTGACAGGACACTGAGCCCATTTCTTCCCGTTTTTCAATTACACATTGTTATTAATGTAAACCTTAAAATATATACATAATTAATTAAAAGGCGTTTAAAAGATTTTAAACGCCTTTTCATTTATTATGTGTATATTTTAAGATTTATATATGCATATGACGTCACTATCACAGAATAATACACAAATCCACAGAAAGAGATAATAATAAGAAACTTGAAAATAAATAAATTAATTAAAAATTAAAATCGGTTATCTAGCACTAATATAGATACTCAAAATTAAATAGAGTTTGTTATAACTCCATGTTCTATTAGAAACAATATATTTACAATTTTTCAAAACAGTACGCATTTTAATTACATTTTCTTTTCAGTTATTCTGGAAGAATGGCAACGAAAAGATCAAAAGATTGCGAAAGAATGACGTCATTTCAAATAAACTTTTCTCATGCGTAAAATTGTTCAACTCTATTCACATTGATGTCTCTGTTTTCGTTATAATTTAGTTTCGCAGTATGGCAACAAAATTAAAACTTATGAGAAATGTTTGTAAATACTCAAAATTAAAATTTTAATATAAAAAGGCATTATTATGTAATTCAACAATGTAGATTTTGACGGTAATTCACAATTTAAAAACATTGTTATGCAACAATGTTTAATTGTTTGAATCATCATCGCGTGCGGAAATAAATAAAATAAAGAATAAATTAGGTTAAAAATTCATTTCCCAAAAAATTTTAGAGCTTGTTGGTTCGATTTGCAACTGCTCTTGAGAAAAATGGAAACTGCTCATGTAATGTCTTTTGATTCTTTTTTTTCAGGTCGAGGAAAGGAAGTTGGGAGCATCGACGGGTGGATGGCATGCTCAAATGGTAATTTTTACCTGGGTATTGCCGCATCACTGGATGGAGGACGCAAGAACTGGAAAGCCGTGGATGTTCCCGTTGAAGAAGGAGGTGTGGAACAAGTAAGTAGGACTTCTCCCCAACTTCCCCAGAGTTGGTGGAAGAAGTCCAAGGTGAGTTGGTGGCAGAAGATTCTGGCCTTCTGCTGCATATGCTATGAGGCCGATTTTTAATACAGTAAAATTTAAAGATTGCAATCATTATCTATTACTCACATCAAAGGTTGCAATTTTTTTATCAACTGTATTAACGAGATAAATCGGCTTTAAAGCATTTTTAAATTTTCAATGTTCTTAATTTTATAAAGTATTATACATTTATTTTAAATTATAGATATAGTTACATGCTGGTCCATTAGTCGCTTGAAATATGTTTTAAATAAGGATTTTATAAGCTGTTCTCCTCAGTAATAAAACATTTGCATTAAGATAAGCTGGTAATAGTATGATAATAATGTGTATGCAGTATAACATCATTAATCTGGACAACTCTAATAATGAAACTTCTGTAGCCGGCCATTTCAGTACGTTTATTTGGTTTTATTTTGAATTAAGCATAATAGATGGCGCCATTACGCATATATGTACGAATTTCAGAAACTGATTAAGAAAAAATTAAAAGTCTTCCTAATCTACTACTTTTTTTTATTTAAAAATTGCAAGAACTTTCTGCATTACACTTGTTAATAATATAGATGTCTTTTTTAATATTAAGTTGTGAAATTTCAAAATAACAGTTAATTTTACTATTTTTAATTCTCAAAAGATAAGATAAGCACCGAAGCATTTCGAAATTGGGTTTTATTATTATTATTTGTTTTTAGTATTTAATTTGTGACTTACTTCGATATTTGTACGAAATATAATGTATATATATTTAACATTAATCTTTATAACACTATTTTAAATATGCAATGCCTTTTTAATTTATCTTTTAACTGTAAATTTATTTTAAATCTTATATGGATTTCTCTCTATATTTAGTACGTACATACATTTTTTGGTACTACTTGGTTTTCTCGTCAACCGAAAAACTATCGCCAAAGTATAAGATTAAATGCCAATAATGGTTGATCCTAAATATCACACTCACTTGACAAAACAGTGTTACGCGTGTTTGTTACGTTATAAAATGATTTGTATTGCGATATTTTATTTTTATTTTTGGTACTATTTAGTTATACCGTCGAACAATATCGCCAAATTACATAAATCGCTTCAACTAACAGCCAAATTATACATATTGACATTCTTTCTTTTTCTAAATAAAGAAAAAAAATAATTAGCAGAATATTAATAAAAATAATAATAATAAGTCGAAATAAAAATCACTTAATGACGTTATAAACACGAGTATTGTATTTAATGTCATACTCAATGTGACTTTCACAATCAGTCAATATTAGCATGTAATCTTATAGTTTGGCGATCGTTTTTCGCTCAACGGCTCGACCAAGTAGTATCGTAGTTATTATTAACGTTATACTAATTTATTTGTTTTTCCATTAGTTAAGATAAAAATCATGTGAATTTGTATAATTTGACAAGTAGTTTGGCGATTTATATAATTTGGCGAAATTGGCCGACGGGATAACTAAGTATTACCCATTTTTTTTGTTGTTATTGATGTTTTTTGTTTTAGAAAATTAATTTCATCATTTTTCATAGGTTGTATATTATTCGTACGAATTCTATCATTTACAGAGTATTTATAAATCAGAAATCGTAATTTAAAAAAAAAAAAAAAAAAAAAAAAAAAAAAAAACCATGTTATTGTTTCCGTAATTTAGAACAGATGGCGATATTGCATTAGTTATAGAAATTATCATTTTTAAAGATACAGTGAAATACGTTTAACACAAAAATGGAAAAAAAAGAACAAATTCACCAATATTTCCGATGTCGTTAAATTTTATATCAATTTCCTGTTAAACGACTAGTAGATTGCATTCATTAGGATAAAAAGTAAGTAAAAAAATATTGTTTAATTGGAAAAAAAAATTATACTTTTTTCTTTTTTTGAAGGTCTTTTTCAGCAGCATGTTGTTTACAAATTGTTCTAGATTATCCATTGTTTTAATTATTCCTCCATTCGAATGCGTATCTAAATAACTGCTTATACTTTTCAGGCTTTTCTCAAATAAAAAAGGGCAACTTTATGACATAAGTTTTAATGTATTTTGCTCAGAAATGCATGTAACTAGCAAGTGTTATTGTTGTTCAGAAATTATCGATTCAAATTAGTTTTCCCGTTTTTTTTTTTTTTTTTTTTTTTCTGTTTCCAAATATAATAGATTTTTTTAGAAAACAGTGTCTAAGTGTGCGTTTTGAACCGACTTTCGGCGCGAGAGAAGAAAACCAGTCAAGGAAGGGATAAATCGTCTTGTCACGTTATCAAAAAAGCTTATAATTCAACAGGTGATTTATCGATCGAAATATAGAAAATTCAGTTAGATTTCAAACCTCTTCCATGAGGCTTTGCAATTTTTTGAGCAGAGCAATTGAGAACAGTCTTTTGTAAGATAGAGTGAAGTGTAAATGCTCCATTGATTCAATTGTCAGATTCGTCGTCGGAATCAACGTAAGTGGAATCATTTCGATTATGAACGATTTCCAAATTCTCTTTGTGTGTCTGAGGACGTGTTCAGCGCAACTTACCAAAGTAACCAATGTTACCGACCGATTGTAGGGCAGTGCGAAAACGAATTGTGGCACCAATGAAAACTATCCTGTTGAACTGTAGCTGACGTCACACTTCGCCTTGATTTTCATTTCGTACTTGTCTACAATCGATAAGTGACCGGTAAGTTGTGCTGAACACGCCCTGAATCAATGCTGTATAGAAATCATCATCGAATACAGCTGGTTCATTTAATGATGTTTTAAAACAGTCTCGAAATATTGAGATTTTCTCAAAAATTTCATTAAATGTCTGCTCTGTCTCAATTTCAGTTTATCCTTTAGATAAAAAGAATTTGTTATTTTGAAGATTTCGCACCGCGAAAATAATTTTCAATTGTCATAGTTTTCACTAGTAAATGCCATTCTGAGCATAATATATCTAACGCATGTAATAAATGAAAAAAAAAATATTTTGCTGCGATTTTTTTTTCGTGTTAAGCAAAACAATATACAGGGTGGTCATAAAAAAACTTTGCCGTTGTATGGAGCTCTAGCGGCCAGTCCGTTCAACCGATCGACGTGAAATTTCAGATATAGCTATTCAAAGGTATGAGCTCGAGATTCTCTGAACGACAACAAAATAGCGCTCACGGTTACGGTTATAGTTACAGAAACTCGAAATTTTCCAATGGCAACACCCTTTTTTTTCATCGCAAAATGATCAGCGCATGCAAAAATCCTAAAGAGCGTTGGAACGGTATGGTTATTGCAATAAATGGACGCGTTATGCTCGCACAAAATCAGCTCTACGAACGCCCCCTCCCCCCCCCCCCCCAAAAAAAAAAAACACAACCAAGCCGCACGAAGAAAATTTTAATATGACAGAGACAAATACGAATCACGGAACATCGTTTGTCAGATAGTCAACGTAGAAAACGGATAAAAAGTAGGGTGGGAATGTTAGTTCTTCAGTCAGAGCTTGCGAATGCCAACAAAATGGCTTCGTTCGTGGTGATTTGGTAAAACTATTATCAAAATGAGATTAATACTGCGAAAACCTGGCGCATTTATTGTCGAAACCATCGCCAAATATGTAGCCTATGAATTCACAAGCTCTTCGTGATTTAGTAATGAAATTCGAAGAAATTGGCTCCACTTGTGATAGTCTGCGATTTGGACGACCAGCTGTTCCTGAGGATATTGTTATGGAAGTGCATCACATAGTGATCAGAGGACGCATGCAAACTACAAAAGGTGCATCTCGTGTATTTGTTATACCAAAATCAATGGTCTTAAAGTTACTGCGCTCTGAAATCCGCATGTTTCTTTACCGGTACCAGCGCTGCCCAGATTTTGGAAGGGAGAGACCATCAACAACATATAGACTTTGTTAATGAATCTCTTATCCAATATGATGGAGATAACGATCGACCTCTTCGCACATTATGAATGGATGAGGCACATTTTACCTTAATTGGTAACGTGAATGGCCTCCGCGATCCTCCGACCTCACTCCTATGCATTTCAGGTTCTGGGGATATCTAAAATCTAGAGTGCACATGTGCAATCCGCAAACTTTGCCGGATTTGAAAGATTCTATCAAACGTGAGATTGCAAACATTCCTCATGCAATGTAATGTTCGGCTGCATTGTCCACAGTCGCCACTATGCAATGAGTAATTGCCTGTGATGGCAGCCATGTGGAAAATGTGTAATCAAATAGAAGTTTTCTCCGATCGGTGTTGTAATCAGAGATTAGTGTGTTGACTCTGTGTCATATGCAAATTTACTCCTTGCGCCCCAATCATTTTTTTTATGGGGGGGGGAGCGGGGAGATTTGCAGAACAGTTTTTCGTGCGTGTATAACGTGTCCGTTTCTTGCTATACACGTACAGTTCAAACGCTCTTTTGGATTTTCGCATGCGCTGAGCATTTTACAATGAAAAAAAATGGGTGTTGCCGTTGGAAAATTACGAGTTTCTGTAACTATAACGGTAACCATGAGCGCCATTTTGTTGTCGTTCAGAGAATCTGGAGCTCATACTTCTGAATAGCTATATCTGAAATTTCACCTCGATCGGTTGAACGGATTGGCCGCTAGAGCTCCATATACCGGCAAAATTTTTTATGACCGTCCTGTATATCAAACTGCATAGTATATTGCTCGGACCGCAACGCCATTTCGTGTTAATCATTTTTTCACGCCAAGAGTTTTCGTGGTAAACGTATTTCCCTGTATATTACTGTTTTAGAGCGTTTTGACTTAAATTTTACCAATATTTTTTCATTTACCTTAAGTTATGAACTTTCTTGCATTTTTGTATTGACATACTTATGACATATATAATTATTATTATTCATTTAAATGCATTCCAGTTTCAAAGCTTCTGTATTCCGGAATTTTCTGTAATCCAGAATAGCCATAATCACGATGATTCAGGATTAAAAAAGTTATACAGTATACATTTTTTTATTAGTAAAAGAGGATGGCTACAGAAATGTGAGTTATTAGGAAGTCAAATTGGTGCATTTCTTTATATAGATGCCAAACTTATCTTTATACAATATTATAATAATGTAAAGACAGCTTAGACAGACTGTTTAAAAAATATTGAAAGATCCTGATTTTGCTGAAGATAGATTTGAATGCTGGTTAGTGGGCTTGCTTGTAACTTTCTAAAATTGCTTTATTCAACATTAATAATTACTTTCGGCCTCATAGCATATTTTTTCTTATTTATATAATCTATGTATTATTATCTTGCTATTTAGTTTATATATATGTTTCATTATTTGAGCGACCTTTTCTGTAAATATTTAAATTTTTCGTAACAGTTTTGAAATATGCATTTTTAACTTATTAACTTATTTGGCCAATGTACATATATATAAATTACTTTTTCTTAGTGTACAAGTAGTATTTTATGTAGTATTTTAAGTGTAGTTTTTCAGTATGCATATTAAACTATCTATTTGGCGGCTTAATATTTAAATTAATCACAGTTACAAATGTACAAATAAAACAAACATAAAATCGTAAAAGAAATACAAGTATAAAACTTACAAAATAAAAACAAAATAAAACAAATAAAAATAAAACTTAACACATAAAACAAAAATAAAAAACCCAAAATGCACATATTTATTAAAAATTACAAATTAAAAGCAAAATATAACAAATAAAACAAAAATGCAAATAAAAAACAAACAAATACCAAAACTAAAACAAAACAATAAAAGTTCGTAGCTTAAAACTCCGCGTAAAAAAACTGCGTTCGCACGACAGGCTTCTGATAATAACGCGATCTGGTCGAATTCCTCTGTCGCAGCTTCTCCCTCATTATAAACAAATGCGATGTAGATTTCTCAGGTACAAATCAGTCTTCTGTTCCATTGCTCTCTCACTGTCCCCCAACATCTAGCAGTTCATCAAGCAGTGGCAATCGTGGCTTCATCATTCCTTGGCATTCTTCCTTGGCAGCACAGCCCAATGACATCGGGCTAGAAATACAGCAACAGTCTTCCTTGATTTGGCTTTACGACAGTCCATTAACATCGGGCTCAAAAACTTCATCCCCAGTCATTCATTCTCTTCTTTCTCTTTGCCCAATGTCATCGGGCTTTAAAATGGCAGCAACGATCTTCCATTATTTTGGCATTCCACATTTTTTGCAATATTATAATTTTTTTTCTTTTTTTAGGGGGGGGGGGTGCATTAAATCGATTTTTCATAGTTCACTTGTATTTATGAAAAATTGATTATCATAAGATTTTTTTTAAATAAAGCAATTTCGGTATTTTTTCCCTTTAATTGTAAGGGGATATATTAGGGGCAAAATATAAAGCTGTATTTAGCTTCGTGCGCGTCTAAAAAGCAGAGCTGGTCAATTCGTCAACTTTTCTCAATAGAAGTCAATATTTAAGGATAACAACAAAGTTCAGTTTCTATTCAAATTAATTACTGTTTAAGATAGTGATATTATAAAAACTGTAATGTTAATATCAAATAAATAATTTTGGTACAGTTGCATATTAAGTGAAATATATTAATAATCTCATTCTCCTAACATTGGACTTTCCATTTGCATTAAAATTAAGAACTAATGTGCAATACTCATGAAATTATTCAGCATATAGATTAAAACTAAACTAAAAAACTCAGATAACTTTTTGTCTTGATTTCTGATTTAATATTTTTTTGTCATGAATATGGTGTTATATTTGTCAGACAGTTATAACAGTTTATTGACGCAATCAGTTGATCATCTCTGCTTTAGGGGGGTGGGGGGCCCCCTCGACGAGGCTCCGCCTTACCGCTGGCGAGGGGGTTTAAGTGTGCCACTTCAACTTTTATGTATATAACATAATTTTGAAAAGACAGAATAGTGAAAGAAACATCTATTACTTTCCTATATTTCTCATGTCAAAGGAAAAACATATTTTTAAAATGTATGGAATCATAAATTGTTTTGCTATTTATTGTATAATGATACAGAAAAATTGGAAATGAACCTGTAATAGAAAACAGTTGGTCATGAAATAGACTTTTATCAACAGATGACGTAATAAATTTTGCTTAGTGGTAGATTGTCAATCGACACAAAACAGTTAAAGCAATAGTTGCAATTCAGTCCATTTGGCTCAATATAAAAGAAGTGGCACACGAACTAAGAGAGCCTCAAAGTGTTTAATTAACTGGGTATAGGTTTTATATTAAATGCTAGAGATGGACATTACTTAAAATATGTTAACATATGTAAAAATGTTATTGTTTATAGATTTTTAATTAACAGTAGATTAACAGAAAGCCTTAGTAATTTTGAAGTGTATCACTTTTCAGATTTCCAGAAAGCTGGAGAGATAGTATTTATGAATGCATATTCAAAAAGGCAATAAGAATAAAATTACTATATATATATATATATTGAAAAAAACATCCTTGATAAAAAATAGTTTTTGGAAAAATATATGAGAAGATTGAAAGATAATTCTGAATGAGTTGCAGATTGGGGTGGAAGTATTTTCTGTTGTTTCCTGCTTATTTTTTAATGATTTATTTATTTGGATATCTCGTTTATTTTTTCGTCTTTTCATTTCTATTCACAGTAATCTCCCTCAATTAAAATTTTAAACTACCCTTTTTTTTAATTTCTAGCAAGCATGTATTTCGCATGCGAGAAGCTATATTCTGTTTTGATTCTCAGAAAACATTATTTCACTTAAATTTGAGAACTGGATTGAGATTTGCCTTGTTATTCATCAGCTGTGAGCCTCATAATCATAGCAAACGCGGTAGCGTTTGGTATAATATGTTTAAGAAATAGAAACTGCAAACAACTTTCTAAAATTTCTGGCGAACCAGTTGAGATACCGCAGTGAAATTTTTTTAAAAGATAGAACTCGACGAGACGAATAAAATGATAGCATTCAAAAAATTACTGCAGTTTAGAATAGTTTTTTATTTAATTTTAAAAGAAAAAAAAGGCAAAAAATTCAACTAATAGCTATGTTTCCGTGGGTTTATTTTAATCCTCATGGTTAAACTTAAAACAGTTTTTTTCATCTTTGTATGTTTGACGGTCTCTGAGAAAATCGAATTTTTGTCTGAAATTTCCAGCTGAACATAGTCTTTTTCATTGTTGCACTTAAGTTTAAATGAACAAAAAAAATTGCTATGTATGTAACATAAATAAATAGATTAGATAAATCACGTGAAAAAAATACTTATTTGTTGTTATTTTCATGTATCATATTCACTATCTATTTTGACGAGCGAAGTGAAATATTTTCTTTATTTATTAAATTCTCATTTATTTAAGTTAAAAGCCGCCTCTGGCAAAAAGTGTAATCTCTCTTAAATTTATGCTAGCCATTGTAATATGATACTTTTATTCATAATTTTATTTACTTTCTTATTTGAAGGTCCATATGATGAAATCAACAAATTTAGGCGATCAGGGCAAGATTTTGCGGAAAAGTTCATTATCCTGTTCTGGGTAGTGTGTTTGGCGAATAAATCAAAAATGGCGCCTGTGGTGTATTTAACTGTAACCGCAACTTAAGTAAAAAATGTAAATAGAATGTTTTTATGTAAGCGGCAGTTGTGTTCTATGCCGATTGTGTGTATCTGTGATCGTCTGCTGTAAATAATGTGTCCGTATTAAATAAGTTCTTTTAGTAAGATGAAAGTTTTATTCTTCCAAAGTATATATATCTTGCTAATGATGTTAAATCGATATTTAGTTCACATATTAAAATAATATGTGATATCTGGCGACGATGTATGGAATGAAAAAGTATCGGATTCACGCACAATAGATGCCGAAGACTGCCAAGGTAAAAAATTCTTTTTGTATTTATCTTTAAAGAAGATTAAAAATGGAGCATTTGGTTCAAAGTCTAATAGAACAAAATAAAATTTTATTAGAGAAATTAACCACTTTTGCCGATCCGAAAATGCAAGAAGCTAAAGTTTCAGTTCAATTTGAAAAATTTGATGAAACAGATGAAGCTTTTGATTCTTTTTTAGAACGCTTCGAAGCTTTCATGGATATTCAAAATGTTCCGGATGGCAAACGTGGGAAAGTTTTTATTTCTAGTTTGTCAGCAAAATTATATAATTTGTTGAAAAACCTGCTAGCTCCTGACAATCCTTCCGATAAAGATTACCTTATTCTAAAAAATACATTAAAAGCTCATATCACTCCAACGCCGCTTATAATTCCTAGTAGGCATGTGTTTCTAAATCGTAAGCAACGGGAGGAGGAAAGTGTCAGTGCTTTTATGGCTGAACTTCGCTCCTTGGCAATTCCTTGTCAATATAAACAAGAAATGTTGAATACGATGTTACGGGATGTTTTCGTAAGTGGGCTAAGGGATAGAGCAATATTAGATAGACTTTTTGAGGAAGATGATATAGATATTGAGAATACCTTGAAAATTGCTTTAGCTATGGAGAAAGCTATGAAAGGGGCAAATGAGATAATGGGTAAATCTTTAAAAATTAAAGAATTTAACGTGAGGAAAAATAATGAGCAGTCAAAATTTGTTTCGCAAAAGAAAAACTTTGGAAGACAAAATCTTTCGGGAAAGAAAGTAAAAACGAGCTGTACACGGTGTACAGCAACGGATCACGATAAATATTCCTGCAGATTTAAATTAGCTAAGTGTCATTTTTGTCAAAAAATCGGGCACATTCGAAAGGCTTGTTTTGCAGCGAAAAAAGGGTTAAAAGGGAACACGGTAAAACAAAAGCAGGTAAATACCCTGTATTCTAGTGAAAATGTTATCCCAATGTATTCTTTTGATTTGAACTCTCTGAAAGAGGAGGAGCAAAGAAAACCTCCAATTATGTTAACAGTAAATATTGAAAATAAACCTGTGAGTATGGAACTTGATACTGGAGGGGCCGTCTCGGTAATGAGCATAAAAAAATTTCGTGAGATTTCGAAAAAAAGAATTCAACCCACAAAAGTAGTTTTTAAAACATATAAAGGTGAAATAATTGTACCTTTGGGTTTTGTCACCGTTGATGTTGAATACAAAAATCAAAAATTTAAATTAAATTTGTATATTGTTAAGGAAAATTTGGATATAATTTTTGGCCGCGAATGGCTATATAGTATAAATTTGGACTGGAATTCTATAAAAGCTGTAAGAACATCCTATGACTATAATTTGAGTAAATTGTTAGAAGAGTATAAAGAGCTTTTTGACGATAAGTTAGGGGAAATTAATAATTATGAAGTAAAGTTGGAACTTAAATCTGATGCAGTGCCAAAATTTTGTAGAGCTAGACCTGTACCCTTTTCTTTAAAAGATAGGATTGAACAAGAAATTGATAGGCTTGAAAAGGAAGGCATCATAGAGAGAGTAGCGACCTCTGATTGGGCAACACCAGTTGTCCCGGTTGTAAAAAGAGATGGGTCTATACGCCTATGTGCAGATTATTCTGTTACCGTAAACCAAAAAATTATGGTACAACAACATCCTTTACCAAAATTAGAGGAAATTTTTTCAAGCTTAAATGGGGGTAAACATTTTTCAAAAATCGATTTTAAACATGCATATTTACAAATGAAAGTACATCCGGATAGTCAAAAGATCTTAACGATAAATACACATAAGGGATTGTATGTATGTAAAAGACTTATGTATGGTTTAAATTCTGCTCCGGCAATTTGGCAACGATATATTGATGGTCTTTTCCAGGGGATGGAAGTAATCAAAGTTTTTATGGATGATGTTAGAGTGACTGGATCAGATGATAAGTCACACTTAGAGGCCTTAAGAAATTTTTTTCAGAAATGTAAAGATCATGGACTAAAATTAAATTTAGATAAGAGTAAATTTTTTCAAAAAGAAATTCAATTTTTAGGGCACAAAATTGATGCAAACGGTATACATAAGACTGATGAGAAAATTTCTGCGATTTCAAAAGCTCCTAGACCCACTAACGTACAGGAAGTACAAAGTTTTTTAGGGCTTGTTAACTTTTATGGAAAATTTTGTCCTAATTTGGCTACAATAGCGAATCCTTTGTATAAATTAACACAGAAAGGTGTAAAATGGGTTTGGTCAAAGGACTGTCAGGAAGCTTTTGAAAAAATTAAAAATGAAATTTGTTCTCCGCGTGTCCTAATGCATTATGATCCATCACTGCCATTGATATTGGCAACTGACGCATCTCCTGTAGGAGTAGGGGCGGTTCTTTCCCACTCTTTACCTGATGGAACGGAAAGACCAATAGCTTTCGCCTCCAGAACCCTCACAAAAACTGAGCAAAAATATGCTCAGATTGATAAAGAAGCACTAGCAATTGTGTGGGGTGTCAAGAAATATTATCTTTACCTAAAAGGGAGACGATTCACATTATTAACTGACCACCAACCTTTAGTAGCCATCTTCGGATCGAAGAAAGGTCTTCCAGTTCTGGCAGCGACAAGATTGTTACATTATTCTTTAGTATTACAATCTTTCCAGTTTGACATTAAGTATCGTAATACAAAACAACATGGTAACGCTGACTTTCTGTCTAGGCTGCCGTCCACCTCTGAACAGCTAGACGTTAAAGATGAAATTGATCTATTTCAGTTAGCACAAATCGAAACTCTTCCTGTCACAGCTAGAGACTTAGCCAAAGAAACTCTGTTGGATGCAGACCTCGCCCCATTGCTGAATATTTTACAAAATGGAGGAATTTTAAGAGGGAGAGAAGCAGAATATAGTCTACAAGATGGTTGTGTCATGTTAGGCCAGCGTGTGTGCGTTCCCAAAAAGTATCAGGCTCAGGTGCTTGAAGAGTTACATCATGGTCATCTGGGTGCTGTTAAGATGAAAGCTATCGCTAGATCGTATGTTTATTGGAAGAACATCGATAAGGATATAGAAAATTGCTCAAAGAATTGTGTAGACTGTGCTCGGTACAAAACCGACCCACAGAGAGTAAAGGTGCATTGCTGGGAGTATCCTAGTGCATCGTGGCAACGTATTCACATAGATTTTGCTGGGCCTATCTTTGAATATATGTTCCTGATTATAGTAGATGCTCATTCCAAGTGGTTGGAAGCTTATCCAATGAAATCCGCCACAGCAACCAAAACCATCGAATGCTTAAGAGATTGTTTCGCTCGATTTGGATTGCCACTCATGCTGGTAAGTGACAACGGTCCACAATTTACATCATTGGAATTTGAGATGTTTATGCGTAATAACGGTATCAAACACAAGACCACTGCGCCATTTAAACCATCTAGCAATGGGCAGGCCGAAAGATACGTCTTTACAGTCAAACAATCTCTAAGAGCAATGCAAAATTATAGTGGCACAATACAACAAAAATTAAGTACGTTCCTTATGCAATACAGAAAAGCTCCGAACCTCACGACACTTCATAGTCCAGCCATGCTTATGTTGAAGAGAGAGATTCGGACGAGAATCGATCTGCTGCGTCCTGATCTTAAACGCAGAGTGGAAGAAAAAGTTCGTAAAGGAACTTATGAATTCTCGGATAGAGGATTCCAAATTGGCGACAATGTCGCTGTACGAAATTACCGACAAGGCGACAAGAGATGGAGGTTTGGAAAAGTCGTTCGAAAAGATGGACAGCTACATTACACTGTCGATGTAAATGGCCAATTGTGGCGTAGACATGTCGATCAAATACGGGATGGAGGAGACATAGAGGAAAAAGAATGCGAGCTCCGACGATCATTTTCAAAACCTGCCATTCCTGTGCAAGATGCTGATGTTCCGACAACTAGTGCTGAGTTAGCACAATCACCCACTAGTGTGGAGGCGGAGACGACTGATGCAACGCCAGTCTCAGTTACTACATCAGAGCATGCTCCACTCAGTGTCCACGGTTCAACTCCAACACCACAACCAGTTCGCCGATCTACTAGAATCCGGAGACCTCCTCAGCGATTGGACTTGTAGAAGAAGTTTAGGAAGGGAGGAGATGTGGTGTATTTAACTGTAACCGCAACTTAAGTAAAAAATGTAAATAGAATGTTTTTATGTAAGCGGCAGTTGTGTTCTATGCCGATTGTGTGTATCTGTGATCGTCTGCTGTAAATAATGTGTCCGTATTAAATAAGTTCTTTTAGTAAGATGAAAGTTTTATTCTTCCAAAGTATATATATCTTGCTAATGATGTTAAATCAATATTTAGTTCACATATTAAAATAATATGTGATAGCGCCGAAAGACCGGATAGCAAATTTTTTTTAACCGCTAAAGCGGCGTAATTGTGTTTTTCCATCACGTAATATTTTATTTCAAAGACTGATTTAACACAAGATTGACATTAATATTATTTTTTTTAATTGTACAAGACAAAAAGGTATGTAAAGTTATTAAGTACAAACGTTCATACCAATACTTTTCACAGTTATTATTTTATGAATAATTAGACATCAATGGAAAAATCTACAGGACATTTAAAAGATAAGCGTAAAAATATGGTTTTAAATTTTTATAAACATTTATTTGAGCCTTTGAGACGTAAGGTAAGGGCGTACAGGTAAGAAATCCGGTTTGGCGCAACACAAAGAGCGGTGAGTCGGGCGCTCCATGATAATTCGGACGTGAGAATGTCAGCTTTTGTTTAGGTACTTTGAATGATTCTAGGTCAATTAAATTATTACTCATTTTATGAATGTCTGATTAATATACATCTGTTTGCCAAAGCTTGGGGCTATTTTGGCTTCAAAAAGGAAGGGTATGATGCCAAAATATATAAATAGCTCTGAAAACAAACCTGATGAACTTTAATTTTTGTTTTCGCACGAATTATTTCTGTTTCTATATTAAAATGTGGCACAAATGTCATATACGAATCACATTGGCGTTAATTTTTTTTCTAAAGCTAATTTGGCGAAAATCTCGTTTTGGAATACCAGTTACATATATATTTTTGAAAGGTAATAACAATAAATAAAAAAAGGTTTGTTTAATAACTACACTGGTCAACAGCTGTTTTGGTGCCGAGGTATTTTTAGCTGATTTTATATGAATTTGATGTCCTGAATTCAAATATGGCATTAGTTTTTCTCTATCAGCTCAGTTTTTTAAGATAAACAACTTTTTGTGAAATATATGTTTCATTATTTTAAGGTAAATCCATGTATTAAAAAATGTATGTAAAAATAAAATAAATACAGGATTTTTATTTTTTATAATACACAAATGTTACTTTTTATTATTATGATATACACACATTGAAGTAATAATTTTTTAATTATATTGTACAAATATTTTTACTCACAAAAATAGAGAAAAACGTCACTGATGAAACTGATACTCATTGAATGCTTCGGAAGCTTCTTTTCCATGACATTTTGGAATATATTTTAGAACAGTGTCTTTTTAAATTCAAACTGTAATCTGAAACCCTTTGCATATCTCATCTTTTTTGGTAGTGGTCCTCCATAGTCTTAATATTGTGGTGAAATCTATCGGGATGTTTATCACTTGTGCCTTCTTTATTTTCAAGAAAATGCTCTAAGTGGCAATGTAAATAGTGCACTTTAATGCTTCTAGTACACCCAAGAGATTTAAAACTATTATGCTTTTCATTTAACAGTTCTACATAGATTTCTCCTTTGCATTTGACCGGAATGTTTTTGTGAACTGCCACAAAAAAAGTCCAGGCTTTTTATTCAGCCTCATTCGTTGAATTTACGAAAGCAGGATCCTTAATCAGTTGTCTTATTTGTTGTCCGTTAAACATTCCTGCTCTAATATCTTCATAACTCAATTCGGGTGTTTTTACCTTATATATGCAAATCATGACCCGTTCTTATGGAGAATTTACACAAACTGCTTCATAGGACAGAGCTTGATATGCAGTGCAGAAAGTATGATTTTCTTTCGCCCAACTAAAGTGTTATTAATGACATTCCTTTCTCCAACATCCATGTTTTCTTTCTTAGGCCTCTCTTTTCTAATCTAGTGGTGTGTTTTATCCCTGCTATC
The DNA here is from genome assembly GCA_964019185.1 of Maratus speculifer. Taxonomy (NCBI): domain Eukaryota; kingdom Metazoa; phylum Arthropoda; class Arachnida; order Araneae; family Salticidae; genus Maratus; species Maratus speculifer. The sequence continues at coordinate 22,801,157 of OZ025289.1, read as the reverse complement.
CCAAAAAATAGAAAAACAATAATATTTTGTGTAACTTCTTTGCTGTCCAAGGACAATCATCTGGAGAATATTTAGGAAGAACCAATTTTTCTAACAGTCCTCTAAATTCATGACAAAATATGATTGTTTTTTTAAGAGAAGTAGGGTAGTAGACAATTTTGTCTTGTGTGATAAAATGTAAGTTTGGCTCTTTGTTCTAATAAATTTTTGTCTTTTAATCTTGAAACCAACCTGTAATTCAGAAGCTTCTTTTAAAACATTGAAATCTCTTTTAAAATCATTTAAATCAACCTGGTTGAAAAATTCAGGCATTGATGACGTTTCCTCATAATTACTGTTACCTTCACAGCTATCTAAAAGATGATCAGAAGGACAATATTCATCCTCACTAAGCTCTGGTAGCTGATGAAACGTTGGGATCGGTAGTTCCTCTGAGTGAGGAAGTGGGGGTCTTGAAGACACTAAATCAGGATAAGTTTTCTTATTACAATTGTTTCGATTAATTCAAATAGTATTCCAGTGCTAGGTAGAAATAATATTCATAGAAATGGTTTTGGAGTTCTCTCCAAACCATTGGTAAAACGAATTTTGAGACTTATTCTCTTCCGTCAGCTCACTGTCATAAATGCTCTGTACAAGTTTTACAGACCTGTTGCGGTGCGCAGATTTTATCCTGATCACCAAGTCTAACCCCAAAGTATCCAAGATAAGCTCTCTTTACAAAGTCAGTAACATATTTTCTGTGTTCTTTCAACTTTTATTCTCCGCATATGTAGCAAAACTTATCTGGATGATTTATACAACTTTTTCTACTTGAACTCATTTAAATTCCATTCTACAACGCAAACACAACAATCTACAACACTACGAGTTTTACGTTAAATTGATACGAATTCTACCTTAAACACAAATATCATGAAAGTTTAAAAACTTTAGAAAGTCAAAGAAAGCCAGTTTTGTTTCCATGGAGCGAACTCTGAAACTAACCTTATCTCTTGGAGGCTTTTACATTTGGCTTTATGGATGAGCTGCACGAAATCATAAGGATGCGCAGATCTTCAGTTTTGCTTGCATATTTCTTTTTTTCAAGATCTTGTGGTATTTCAACGTCCTTCTAATCGCCTTGAGCGTCGTTACAGGGCTATGTATCATAAGGTCAGTTTAAGTGTTCAAGGTCACTTTAGTTCTAAAAAATCTTTAGTTCGCTTTGCATATCTAAAAAAGTAGAGCTGATAGAGAAAAACTGATTGCATATTTGGAATCAGCGTCCCAAAAATATCCAAAATCAGTTGTAAAATCTCAGGCACCAAAAAAAATTTTTTTTTTGTAGGCCTGTGCTATAGAACAAAACAATTTATCCTTCTATAGTAAAAAAAAACTAGCCTTAAAAGGAATGACTCCTGGAATGATGCTGATGTGGAAGATTTCCGGAACTAACGAATCCGGGTTGTCCACTCCTTCCATGAGTCGAATAGACCAATCAGGAAAGGGCTCCGTCTATGCATCGCCGTATGGGTTACCATAAAGAGAGGAAAGGTTACCATCGCCAACAATCGCCAAGTTTGTCGCCAACTTGGCGATATATCGCCAAATTTGGCGACCAAAATTAGTTGTCAAAAGTGACGCCAACTTGGCGATAACTGTAATATTTCGCCAAATTTTTAATTTCTTTACAACACCAGTCGTTTGATACATCATTTGCGAGGTTTGCAACTGCTTATTCATATAATGGATGTCTTGTGTGTTATCCCCCATTCTGCTCCCCAGGGGGGACACATTTTTAATTTCTTTACAACACCAGTCGTGTTACACAAAATTTGAAAGGTCTGCAACTGCTTATTCATATTATGGATGTCTTGTGTGTCACCCCCATACTCTGCTCTCCCCAGAGGGGGGGGGTCACATTTTTAATTTCTTTACAACACCAGTTGTGTGACACATCATTTGAAAGGTCTGCAACTGCTTATTCATATTATGGATGTGTTGTGTGTCATTCCTCACTCTGCTTCCCAGGGGGCACATTTTTAATTTCTTTACAACACCAATTGTGTGACACATCATTTGAGAGGTCTGCAACTGCTTATTCATATTATGGATATCTTGTGTGTAAACCTCCCCCCTCTGCTCTCAGAGGGGGCGCATTTTGTAATTTCTTTACAACACCAATTGTGTGACACATCATTTGAAAGGTCTGCAACTGTTTATTCATTTTATGGATGTCTTGTGAGTCACCCCCACTCTGCCCCCCAGGGGGGCACATTTTTAATTTCTTTACAACACCAGTCGTGTGACACATCATTTGAAAGGTCTGCAACTGCTTATTCATACCATGGGGTATTGGCGAGCGCAGCAAGCAGGGGTAGCCAATAATTTGGAATCGCGAAGCGATTACGCGGGGGGTTGGCGAGCATAGCGAGCAGGGGGGCGGGGCCCCCCTAGTATATTTAAAAAAAAAAAATTATTTATTAATAAGTAAAGAACAACATCCGTGTTGCCATATCAAGCAAAATAACGACACTCTGGATTCAGTTAAATACTCCGATGCGCATATGACATTGGCGTGAGAAAAAAATTCGCCAACGTGGTGCGTATATGACATCTGTGCCAAAAATGCATACCTATTTTATTTACATTACGTACGGTGCTACTTGATTATCAGGTCGACCAATTTCACCCATTTATAGAAATCGACAAACTATTCGCCAAATTACTCAAAAGGAAAAATGTTGCCATTAAAAAAAATTAAGTTTAGAAAATTAATGAATTTAGGTTAAAAAAAAATAAAAGTCATTAACGAAAAGGATTACTTTAATGATGACGTTTAGTTATGACGTCGAGATGTACCAAACATAAAATTTGATTTATTCAGGTGATTTCGGACAAAAGAATACTAATAAAAGTTTTCATATTTTAATGCAGAATTTATTAAATCAAACCATAAAGAGATATTTATAAGATATCGCATATGTGAATAATATTGAAGTATTTAAAATGTAATATTAGAATTTATTAAGGAGCATAAAAAATATGGTACTTACGTATTAACGCCACCGCAGCAGGAGTTGCGCTAATGTGCCAATAAAGAGCAATCTTGTTCGCACGCGCACAAAAGAATGGCGTCAAAAATAGGCTTAAAAAGTACTGAAGTACTAAAAATAACGTCAAAATAAGCAAAAAAAAAAAAAAAAAAAAAAAAAGCACCAAAAAGGCACGAACAACAAGATCGATCTTTATTGGCGCATTAGCACACCTTCTAAAGCGGTGGCATTAATACGTAAGTACCAAAAATATCAATTTGTAAGGAAATTTGTAAGGAGTTAAATGCTTTTTATTTAGCCAAATAATGTCGGCGGATATAACCATAAAGTAACTTTAATAAAATACATATTATATTTTTCTCAATTAATATCAAGATCTATTCGCTTATTGGCATAAAATTTATATTAAATAACAAAAGAACAAATAAATTAGTATAACATTCATAAAAATATAAATAAATCATCGAATTAAAATCATTTGATCACTTAACAAACAAGTGTAGCGGGTTTAATGTCAAAAGAGTAACATTTATGTTCATCCATTATTGGCATATAATCTTACAGTTTGACTATCGTTCTTTGATCGACGGGATAATTAAGTAGTACCTTAAATACATTGTTATCGCATGAGAAAAAAATGCTTGTGTATATGAAATAGTAAATAGGTTGCCAGAATATACGTTGCCAAACTTCTTTTCCCGCCAAGAACTTTTCGTTATGTACAACTACTGAAAAAGTACCTTTATTTATTTACTTATAGTATTTTTAATAAAATGAAAGAAAAACGTGCAAGCAGGGCCGATGACAGGTTTCACGGGCCCCTGGGCACGGGCAGGCAAAAATTACGGGCCCCTACAAGAAAAAGTACAAAAACCCGCCGCTTATTCGAATCATCGTATAATTGAATCGGTGATTATTATTAATATTAATATTATTATTATTATTATTATTATTATTATTATTATTTTTACTTAAGATCGTAATGTTTATTGTCTGAATCAACGCTATTCCCTTTAATTGAATCAGGTTCAGATTTACGGATAGGTTTAATTTAAAAAGTAATTATTAAATTTTGATTGAATTGTGTCATAAAATGATTTACTTAAGGTACTTTTCACTGTCGCATGCAAGTTTAAATAGATGTAAAAATTATTATGTATGTAACACACATTAATGGATTAAATAAATCACGTGAAAAACATTCTTATTTGTTTTTATTTCATCATGTTACATCCTATTTATCATCTATTTTGACACGCGAAATGAAATATTTTTTATGTATTATTTTTTTATTTAATATTTATATAATTCCTGTTCATTTAAATTACTAATCGCCTCTGGAGACCAGTTTGGTCTCCCTTAAAATTATGCTAAGCTTTGCAATATTTTACTTTTATTCATAATTTTATTTACTTGTAAGGAATGATTAAATTTCTATTGACGATTTTCGTTTGTTAATTTAATGATAAAGTGTTTTGAAGGGGATATTAAAAGAAACCCTCTGTGCGATCTGTGATCACACCCATTTGTTTAATAAATTTTTATTTGAATGTTGAAAGTCTAAGAATCTAAGTAATCCATTAATGTTGGTAATGTGTATTTCCTGTAAAATATACTGTAAAATCATTCCATAGATATGTATGCAGTATTCTTTAAAGAAATCTCAATTTTATGAAAAAAATCTGAAGTTTTTAGAAATAGCAGAAATTGTGTCGGCCCAGAGTGGGCCGAGCCGAGATTGGCCTGATTTCTGTACGGTCCGTACCGGGCCCCGGCCTGGAAATTCCAGCCCGGAAAACCTCAAATATATTAATTTGAACGTTTGCAATTTCTGAGTCTTTCACGAACATTTTAAATGACTTTTAACAATTTTCGTTTTCGGGGTGATTTTTTAACATTCCAATTGCAATATTTTGGATTTCAATTGTTATTTGTCAATTTGTCAATTGATTGATTGATATAGCTAATTTTTTAGTATTTGCCTAGTTTTTATATACGAATTTTAACTCCTTTTTTCGCGTTTTGCGGAGTTTTTTTTTCAGAATTTTTTCTGAAACAGAATAATTATTTAGTAGATTTTGCTGATATTATATTTAAGCTGAAATGAAAAAAAAATAGTTCCTATAGCAACGTGAACGACGATGCGAGAAAGTTTCTTTTATCTAGTAACTATTACTTTCACCAATAGAAAAATTACAGCAATTCAATGATTGATTCAAGATAAGAGCGGGTGATATTATGAACGGGTTTACGCTGCGGAAGATAGTGGAGCACTCAAAGAAAAATTAAAATAAATAAGTTTTTTTTTGAGGGGGGGAGGGGGGTTGGGGAATCCAACTTGTAAAACGGGCAAAGCTCCGCTGGTTGATAATTACCAAATATAATTTATGTGTAGTATAGTTAACATTACTACGGAAACAAGAGAAATGAAACATTAAAAAAGAAACAGATCGAACGTAAGAGAATGGACGGCAAATGCAATGTACACAGATATCCGCTTATTGTGACCCCCAACAAGATTTGCATATCTCTTTTTTAAACAATTGCATTAAAAAATGAGGATTTTTGAATCTTGGGCTCCAATTTTTCTTCACTTTTAATATGGGCCTAAAAAAGACAATTTAAAAAGTACTTCGAGTCTACCAAATTTCTTTCATCTGGGCACCTTTAAAATGAATGGTATGTATAGAAAGAAAAGGGATGTTTGTTTTGGTTAAAGGAAGCAATAGTATTAAGGAAATCTTGAGTCTTATTGAAGCCACCAAAGAAATTAAAAAATACATTTTTTTAATATATCAATAAGAAAAAGGCGTCTAAAAGTTTAGAATATTGCGTTCCATTTTTTTTTTCACTTTCAGTAGGGGTCCTAAAAGACATTATTTAAAAAAGATTTAGAGCCTGCAAAGTTTCTTTCCTTTGGGCCCTTTAAAAAAACGGTGGCTACAGAAACGAAGTACATTCAGGGCCCGATTATGACTAATTGGGGCCCAGGGCAAAAATAAATTAGGGGGGCCCTTTCGAATCATTGCAACATGTTTCAAATAGAACTGGTGGTCATTTATATGTGTATAGGTAATGCATAAACGTACTTTTGTACCTCGGATATAAATAGAAGCTCCACCTTAGCTCCGTCAATTTTAATTAAATACCTAATTAACAAAAGTACACCATTTTTTTCCGTTGTACAGAGCAAAACTCTTTTATATAATTCTAGCAATTTGTTGCATTTACTTTAAGATGAATTTAATAACTTCAATTTATGGAAGAATTGGAACTGGAAAAAGAAAGTAAATGTTTTATAATTTGATGTACGGATTGGGGGCCCCTTAAGGTCTGGGGCCCATGGGCAAAGTCCCTATTTGCCCCTGCGGTAATATGGGCCTGAGTACATTATCTGTTTTAGTTGAAGAAAGTAATAGTGTTAAATAAGTTTTGAACGTTATTAAGGTTATACAACGAGTTTAAAAAGCACATTTTTTTTAAACATTTGAATTTTAAAAAACTAGCTTAAAAGTTTTGAATCTTGGATTCCAATTTTTCCTCAGTTTTATAAGGGCTCCGAAAAGACAATTTTGAAAAGTACCCAAGAGCAAGAGCCGACAGCACTAAAAACCTAAGGTAACAAGCACAGGGAAAAAATTATTTTATGGAAGAGTTAAAATAGGGGAACCTAAGGATATCCATGCCTGCCGGAAGGAAAATGGTGCATAAGCCAAAAATTAATACCACTACTGGTTGACTCGTAGGTTTATCACTGTGTTTGGGCTACAATCAAAGGTATGAAAACATGGAGGACTGAGAACAGGAAAATGCAATGAAAAACGTACAAGTCAATCAATAGTGTTATTAATTTTTGTCTTATGCACCACTTCATTTTATCTTTAGATTCTCCTATTTCTATTCTTCCATACAATAAAGATTTTTTTTCTTGTGCTTGATACCTTAAGTTTTTCTGTTCTTGGCTCTTGGATTATTAGGTTTTGCGAAATTTCTTTCATCTGGGCTCTTTAAAGAAAATCGTAGTTATAGAAAAAAAAGCGTGTATCTGCTTTGATTCAAGGAAGTACTAAGATTAAGGACTTTTTAACTTTATTAAGCTTTTTGTTCTTTTAACGAGATTAAAAAGCATATTTTTAAAACATCTGAACAATAAAAATGGGCTCTAAAATTTCTTAATCTTGAGTTCTAGCTTTTCCTCACTTTTATAGGGAGCCTAAAAAAGATAATTTAAAACATATTTACAGCTTGCAAAACTTCTTTTTTTCTGGGTACCTTTAAAAAGAAAGGTGACTATAGAAATAGAGCACATTTGGTTGAAAGAAGTAATAGTATTAAAGATTTGAAACTTATTGGGCCTCCCCAAGAAGATTAAATGGCATTTTTTTTAAACATTTGAATAAAAAAGATGGAGCTTAAAAGTTTTGAATGTTGGGACCAATTTTTCCTCATTTTTATAAGAAGCCCTAGAAAAGAGAATTTTAAAATAATGTAGAACCTGAAGTTTTTCTTTCCTCTGGACACCTTTAAAAAGAATGCTGGTTACAGAAAGTGTTTACAGGAAGTGTTGGAACTTAGTGGGACCCCAAACGAGATTAAAAGGCACATTTTTTGAATAATAAAAGTGAAGATTAAAAGGTTTGACTATTGAGCTTCAATTTTTCATCACTTTTAGAGGATTTCCAAAAGAACAATTCTAAAAGTATTTAGAGACTGCAAAATTTCCTTCATCTTAGGTACCTTTAAAAAATAAAAAATACTATTATATAGAAAGAAAGCACTTTCAGTTAAATGAAGTAATAGTATCAAAATTGTTTTAAAACTTATTATGGGCCCAACGAGAGTAAAAAGCATATTTTTAAACATTTGAATAAAAAAAATTTGGCTTAAAAATTTTGAATCTCATGTTCCAATTTTTCCGCACTTTTATAGAAGTCCCTAGAAAAGACAATTTTAAGAGAATTTAAAGTCAGCAGAATTTCTTACATTTGGACACCTTTAAAAATGATTTTTGTAGGAAGAAAGCATGTTTATATCCAATGTTAAATTCAAGGAGTGGCCCGGGGAGTCAAAGAAATCCCTCTCACAGAAAAGTGTATCATTTCAACACTGCACGTATCTGTTTTGGTTTAAAAAAATATAGTATTAAAGAAGTTTTGAATCTTTAGTTTCAGCTCCCCCCCCCCCCCCCTGGATAGCCCTCACAATGCTCTTTTCAGCCTAAGTCCTGATACAACTGTATCGCCTATCATCCACTGTGTATGTCCCTGTCACTTGCACAATAATATTTTAGCTAAAGTAATTACTGAAACCTACAGCCTGGTATGAATTAAGGCCCTAGTACCAATACTATGCCCAATGTGACATCAGGGTTGCAATGAATGAGATATGAGGGACGCATTGAACGACCCTTTTTGTCTCAAGGCAAGCACGGTGGTCGGCGGTCTGAAAAAACAGGAAGTTTCCGAATATTTGTAACACTATCAACTATTTCACAGCTTTTATCGGACTCTCAAGTCTCAATGGGAGATTTCCCGTAGCTTCCTTGGAAAACTTCAATTACTATTCTGGGAAATGTTTTTCAGCTGGTAAAGGGAAAAAAGTGTGACCAAATTAAGATTTGGATCATTATGAAATTTAGGTAAATTTTCCATTCGAAACCGGGCCCCCTTTGGATCCGGGCCCCTGGGCAGTTGTCCCCTGTGCCCCCCCCCCTCTCACCGGCCTGCGTGCAAGTTAAATGTATCTGATATATGTATTTTTAATTTATGTGTTTTTTTAATAAAAGTCATGTATTTTAAATAAAGCTAGTGACAGCTTTATATTTAAAATGAAATTATGGCGAAGGAAACCTATTTGGCGATTATTTCGGGTAGCTAAAATAAAAGTAGGAAAATAGCCGTCAGGCATATAAAAAATAAAACAATCAGATCGGAGCTGTTGATGACAGTCACAAGACTTATACTGATATTTATTTAGGTACTATAGCAAAATTTGCAGCATCTCTGGTGTTAAACTAGGACTCTCGAGGTAAGGCATTTAGCTGCTCAGCAGCGGGTAGAGAGTTCAAATCCCGTTGGATGTAAGTTCGTTTTGTTTAGAAATGCTTTTATGTTAAATTATTATTCTTTCGGGAATATTCTTATGTTAATTGTTATTCAATTTCTAGAATTTTTCTAGTTGTGAATGTTTCTTTCGAGAAATTACCTTGAATGTATTTAATTGGTATGGCTTTTAATTCTTTTAATAAAGTTCTGTACATTTTTCGTTCGAATCCATGGTTTATTTTTCATATCATGCATTTTATATGGCAATGCAATGACTTTTTTAATTATTCTGATACACCAAAATTTTATGCTGTTGTTATCATTTTATAAATTTTGACAGCAGCAATTATTTTTCTTTTTACGATATTAGAGGTTCAATCCATTTCAAGTGGTCCAGAAAATATTTTTTTGGTCGCTCGACCATTTTTAAAAAAATTTAAATTTTTTGTACAACAACTCTAACATGACGGAAGTTCAAAATGACCGTTATTTTAATTTTACTATTTTTTCTTTGTGCATGGCGGCCATCTTTGTTTCATCGTGTTCAGCGATTTTCTCAGATACTAGGATACACAAAATTGTAAATATCTCGTCTTTTATTTTCCCAATTGAAATGGGGTTTGCAGCATTTTGTTCAGAATAAAATAGGCTAAATGTACGGTGCTATAATAATTTTGAAAAATAAATTTTTACAGGTGAAATTTTACACAAAATTTAAGATTTTTTACAAAATCTATCCATTTGCGAGAGGAAATTTTTTATGCAAGGAAAACTGTCAACCTTACACAATTTTTCCTACAAATAGGTCAAACGTGCGTGTACTCATACACCAAGTCCCAGATCTGGGAGTTAATTTTTCTTTGCAAGAAAAATTCCGAAATTCTTCAAAAATTTCAAAAATCGCACTTTTTAGGCTTTGATATCCCTAGTGGGGCACGAGATAAAAATCTGAAATTCCGGCCTTTGATAGTATTGTGCAGTAGTGTTAATGTACAAAAAATTTCAAGAAGGAGATTTGACTACAAGCTGAGATATGACATGGACAATATGTGAAAACAATATTGTCAAAGTATTGTAACCCACTATGTAATTGTTCCACAAGACTGTCAACCTTACACAATTTTTTCTACAAATAGGTCAAAAGTGCGTGTACTCATACACCAAGTCCCAGATCTGAGAGTTGATTTCTCTTTGCGAAAAAAATTCCGAAATTCGTCAAAAATTTTAAAAATCGCACTTTTTAGGCTTTGATATTTCTAGTGGAGCACGAGATAAAAATCTGAAATTCTGGCCTTTGATAGTATTGTGTTGTGTAGTAGTGTTATGTACAAAAAATTTCAAGAAGGAGATTCGACTACAAGCTGAGATATGACATGGACAATAAGTGAAAACAATACTGCCAAACTATTGTAACCTTACTATGTAATTGTTCATACCTCCAAAATTTTAAATTAATTATTTATTGTACAAAATTAAATGTTAATTACAAATATCTTCTTCAAATGCGTCTGTGTGATTTAAAAAATTCAGAATGTATGCTAAGCCAATACACTATTTGTCCAGAGGAACAAACCTACTAGAACTGCTATTGCAACAATTTTACTCGGTACACATTTAAGGAAAAGTAAATTTCAGACAATGGGTTGCAACTGATCGAGTTGACATGGTTTCATTTATTAAACCTAGAGAATTTCGTTCAAGTTAACAAGGGATGACAAGACTTGGGTAGCTTCAAATAAAATTTTGAGAAAGAACAGCCTGATGGACTGACAACAGTAACTGGTCGAACTCATAACATCTCTCATAAATAGTGTTAAGTTCTTTGTTGAGAATATACAGGGTGTCCCCTCTCAACGGTGGCCAATAGCTAATTTCTAAACCGTTGGTCATAGACATACAGTTCCAATTGCAAAAATGCTTTAAAAAAGGCAAAGAATTGTTTTTTAAGCGATTTTGGTCAAAAAAATGTTTTATTAAAAAATTACGAAAATTAAATTTTTATACGGTCCCCCGGTCCTATAAGTGATATTTAGTAAAATTTTTTCAACACTCTAGCAAGTAATACAGAAAAGGTCCCATTCATGTAACATTAAAATTGACCGAGTTATGAAACTTTAAATTTCATGACTTAAACCACTTTTCTATAGCTGAAAACGGATGAGTTCGATTAAGCATTAAGGGAACGTACACTAAGTTCTTAAAGTATTATAAAGGGAGTCGATTTCCAACTCTGTTCAAAGGCTACTTCCTAAACTATTTGTCACAGACATATAGTTCCAATTACAAAATGTTTTAAATGAGCGATTTAACTGAAGGCGCTGTCACCGTATAAGTTTTACGGTAGTGTTAATTATAATTAATTAACTTCTAGATTGGTTATTAAAATAACTGAAGACATGAATTTCAAAATTCTTTTTATCGAAAAAATCAAATTTTGGGAAATAGCGAAAAATCTTTAAATGCATCTATTGGTTTTCATTATAAATTTTGAGCTTGCATTGTTACAATAGTGGAGGATTGTATAGAGTTATAGACAAATCAAAAAGCGATAAGTCGAGTTTTGAAATTCATATCCTCAATTGTATTTTTACGTATGTTTTATTTTGTAAGCAAATGAAGCTGATTCTTTTCGCGATTTTATTTTAAAAAGGCATCTTATTTTGATAAGCTTTTATTTTATGCATAGTTTTCGTATGTAAATTTTCCTAGTTCAAAACTTATATTCAAATTTTAACTCACTTCCAAATATCTGATTGAGGTTCAATTCCCATACTTATTTAAACCCAATGACAATGTAATATTAATACGATTTTAGGTGCGTTCCATTTATTTATTTTATAGGAGTACATCAAATTCTATTAGGTTGAGTAATCTAATCGAGCTTTAAATATGTATCATTTTGTAACGATTTGTGACTGTTGCTTTTCATAGTTTAATTTAACAAAATTTCTGTTATTTTTTTACTTATATTTTTAGCACAAATTGGATATTTTACTTTAACGTGTAAATGTCAACATAAATTCAGAAACAACATTGTAAAAATTTTTTTACTCTCAATGTTTAATTTTCTATCTGATGTTTATTTTTATTTCCAGTAAATTTGTGACTGACCCCTATTTTGCAGCAAAAAATGTGCTTCAACTTTGAACAGCTATAACTCGGTCAATTTTAATCGCAGAGGAATGGGACTTTTTTTTGTCTTACTTGTTAGAGTAGTGGTAAAAATTTTCTAAATATCACTTATAGGACCGGGGGACCGTATAAAAATTTAATTTCCGTAATTTTTTAGTAAAACTTTTTTTGGCCTAAATCGCTTAAAAAATAATTCTTTACCTTTTTTAAAGCATTTTTGCAATTGGAACTATATGTCTATGACCAACGGTTTAGAAAATAGCCATTGGCCACCGTTGAGAGGGGACACCCTGTATAGTATCTTTGTAAATTAAACATTTATTATTAAACTGTTTTCAACAAACGATATTTTCTGCATAAATATTGTAATACACCATGACGCAAAAGTTTAGACAATGACGTCATTCAGCTTTAAAATGTAGAATTATGACGTCAGAATTACAAAAACCTGTAAATATATTCAAAAACTGATTTAAAATGCTATGTACAAAAGACAGTCGTTTTATTTGCTATAATACTAATTTTTTTCATAAAAATTCAAATGTGCTTGTCGCAAAAGTTTAGACACTATTCTAAATTTCTTTGAATATTCGCTGGCATATGCAAATTTAGAATCGATGATGTCACAAATTTGGAGTACTTAAGTTCTGCAAACGATTGCGCTTCATAGTCGACATGCCGAGAACTAAAGAAATTCAAGTGAATGAGGTTTCAAGGATTTGGCAGTTGAAAGGTGAAGAGAAGAGCGTTTCTGAAATTTCTGCTATTCTTAATAGGTCAAAAAATCTATTTATCGAGTTTTATTGAGTGGTACCGAATATAAAGCAAAATGTCGGTCTGGGAGGCCACGTGTGACAAATGTACGAGAGGATCGCTTGATACAAAGACTAGCGAGTACTCAACAAATGAGCTTACGTGGAGTTCAAAGCTCATCGGGACTCTCTGTATCAAAGGATACGATTCGTAGACGAATTTTGGAAAAAGGAACAATCGTTTATAGCAAAATGCAGAAGAAACCAGCTCTGAAGCCACATCATAAGTTACAAAGAATGATGTGGGTTCGAAAGCATATGTCATATGGAGAGAAATGGCAGTCGGTCATATTTAGCGATGAAAAAAAGTGGAATCTGGATGGTCCAGATGGTTGTTTATCGTATTGGCATGACTTGCGGAAGGAATCTCGACGTTTTTTTAGTCGCAGACAAGGAGGGGGCTCGGTGATGGTTTGGGCAGCCTTTTGCTATAATGGACAAGTATCTCTGACTTTCACCAGTGGTCGTCAAACTTCACAGCATTAAACACAGACATTAGAAGAAAACCTACTGCCATTTGCTGAGCTTCTAGGGGGTCCTCAGTGGGAATTTCAGCAAGACAATGCTTCAATTCACACTGCAAAACATTCAAAATCTTGGTTTAATTCCCATAATATAAGAGTTCTCGACTGGCCAGCATGTAGCCCAGATCTTAACCCTATAGAAAACCTTTGGAGCATCATGTGTCGCAAAGTTTATAGCAACACTAGACAATACTCTTCTGTACAGGAACTTAAGACATCTATTGAGGATGCATGGTACGATATCGATCCACAAACTATGCAAGATTTAGTTTCTTCGATACAATCTCGTATATTTGATGTAATACAGAAGCATGGATGCGCAACCAGGTTTTAAAAATTTGTTTATTTCGATTTTATTTGATTTGTGTCTAAACTTTTGAGACAGCAGTTTATTTTTGTTACCATTTAATTTATTGCAATATGCACAATTCCACTTTTCTTTGTTACAAATATTGTTTATATGTACAGCACATTAATTTCAAGCAGTAATTTGAAAATTGAATAAATATTTTTCAAAGTATGTAAGAATTTCTTCATTGTCTAAACTTTTGCGTCAGGGTGTAAATGAGACTAATCTCATTTCTCCTAATGTACTCATAATAGCATTTCTTAACATTTTTTAATCACCGTATCTCAGCTTATAGTCAAATCTCCTTCTTGAAACTTTTTGTACATAACACTACTACACAATACTATCAAAGGTCAGAATTTCAGATTTTTATCTCGTGCTCCACCAGAGATATCAAAGCCTAAAAAGTGAGATTTTTGAAGTTTTTGACGAATTTCGGAATTTTTTTCGCAAAGAGAAATCAACTCCCAGATCTGGGACTTGGTGTATGAGTACGCACTTTTGACCTATTTGTAGAAAAAAATGGTGTAAGGTTGACAGTCTTGTTGAACAATTACCTAGTAGGTTACAATAGTTTGATAATATTGTTTTCACATATTGTCCATGTCATATCTCCGCTTGTAGTCAAATCTCCTTCTTGAAATTTTTTGTACATAACATTACTACACAATACTATCAAAGGCCAGAATTTCAGATTTTTATCTCGTGCCCCACCAGAGATATCAAAGACTAAAAAGTGCGATTTTTGAAATTTTTGACGAAATTCGGAATTTTTTTTGCAAAGACAAATCAACTCTCAGATCTGGTACTTGGTGTATGAGTGCACGCATTTTTGACCTATTTGTAGAAAAAATTGTGTAAGTGTGACAGTTTTCCCTGCAGGAAAAATTTCCTCTTGTAAATGGATAGATTTTTGAAAAAATCTTAAATTTTGTGTTAAAATTTCACATATAAAATTTTATTTTCCAAAATTATTCTACCACCGTACATTTAGTCTATTTTATTCTGAACAAAATGCTGCAAACCCCATTTCAATTGGGAAAATAAAAGACGAGATATTTACAATTTTGTGTATCCTAGTATCTGAGAAAATCGCTGAACACGATGAAACAAAGATGGCCGCCATGCACAAACAAAAAATAGTAAAAATAAAATAACGGTCATTTTGAACTTCCATCTTGTTAGGGTTGTTGTACAAAAAATTTCAGATTTTTTAAAAATGGTCGAGCGACCAGTGCTGGACCACTTGAAATGGATTGACCCTAGAAAATCTTCAGTTTTTTATCAAAAAATTAAATGATTAGTATTAAAAAATGCTCTGACGAGCTCCAAAAAAGGTTAATATGTTTTTAAGTATGAAAAAGGGTTTGACAAGTGCTTCTGTTAATTATTGAGCATGAGGAATCACAAGGGATCCCTTCTTGGCTACAACTCACTTCAATGCCAACTTTTAAAAAATCATATTTGAGCTTTTTCCATATAAAAGAAATTTGCGGTTCTTTAGTAGAACGTCCCATCGTGCTTTAGATGTTAACCAGGGGTGTAGTCGTAAAAATAAGATAGGATATATGCTCTAAGTAGAGTGATATCCTAGAATGTGCATACTATAAGCTTTCTTGAGAAACAGTGTATATGGTGTTCTATTAAAAAGTCCAGAAGGTATACGGCGTATAACCTGCACTACATCCCTGATGTTAACTGCACTGTTCACTCTGCACTATACTTCAAATCAATTTTCTATGCAATTATACACTTAGGGCATGCTTGGTGGAAGTGCATGAATGTGATACCTGCAGGAACTAGGTTTTTGGCACTATGTCGTCTTCCTTTACATTTATGTCTAATTAAGCTGCATCTTTACTGGTTATGTCTTTACACTATACATTTTTATAGTAACTGCGACTGATTTGTTTTCACGGAAAAAGCGCAAATATGATTTTTTAAAAGTTGGCATTGAAGTGAGTTGTAGCCAAGAAGGGATCCCTTGTCCTTCCTCATGCTCAATAATTAACAGAAGCATTTGTCAAACCCTTTTTCATACTTAAAAACATATTAACCTTTTTTGGTGCTCGTCAGAGCATTTTTTAATACTAGTTTTAAATATATTTAAGTATTTCATTTTATCTGTAATTTATTTTCACGTATTTCTGAAAGTTTATTTAGATTAGTAAATGGATTTTTATTAAACATATATGCATAAGCCTTTCATGTTGCTGTAAAAGAAAGGGATTTCTTTGAAAATAATGGTGGAGGTATTAAAAATGTATGTATAATTCTTTAAAATCTGACCTACACAATTGTGTAAGTGATATAAGGGAAAACGAAGAACAATTGCTTTTTTTGTGTCGTTTAAAGCTCAGCCTGCACAACAATATTTATTTTTAAATACTCTTCACAAAATATTTTAAATTTTTAAATAATTTCACAATATTTATTTTTAGATATTGTTCTTCAATCAATTGATCCTTTTACTTAACATTAAAAACCAAGATATTTAATTTCTGCGAAAAACCGTCTTAAAGGATTAGTGTCACTTAAAACGGCAAAATGTATTTTTAACGCCTGAAAATATGAAAATTCATAAATTCAAAGTGCCATAACTAGACAAAAATTGAATTTTTAATTAATAAAATTTTAACAATGTAGATTCATTTTAGAAAATCTCCACATGAATACTTCCCTTAGAAAATTTTAAACATTTTGGTTGAACGACTTTTAATGAAAACGTTTGTTAGTAGTGATCAATTATCTATTTAAGTATAAAATAATTTGACCTGACTGACTCATAATCAAAGCACATCCAAAACGTCTGAACGTAGAAGTATGAAAATTGGGGAGAAAATACTTCTACGATGTAAGTGTTCACTAAGGCAGGATTTTTGAAAATCCCCCAAACCCTTAGGGTCTTAAACAAGGGTCGAAAATTATAGAACATCTTGCTATATCTTAGCAGTTGATTAAGATAGCAGCGTGAAATTTCAGAAAATAAATCTACTGAAAAATAATTAAACACATATTTCAATGACTTTATAAATTCCCCCCAAGAAGGTTTAAAGGGGATCGAAAATTTTAGAATACTTAGGCATATCTCAGCAGCCGTATCTTCTACATATAGACACCGCATTGACTTATGCGGGTTATGGATTGAGTGATGAGTCACTCCTGTGGGTTTTTTTTTATGTAGGAGGACAAAAGGTAAATAAGGAATGGTATGGTCGTTTGTTGTAATAACATAGAATTGTGATTGAAAAGATATGAAGGGTGGGGCGTGGGGGGTGAAACCCTGTAAGTGGAGATGACACCATTTGCATCCACACCGGGTGTCGCCCATTCTAGTTACGCCACTGTGGGGCTCTACTTGAGAAAATACAAAAATAAAAAAATTTATAATGCCAATGTAACGTTAAATTTCCAATTAGGAAAAATTTTCTTTTCAATTCCTGCATGAATCACAAAAGAAATCTGTCTTAATGTCTGCAAAACTCATTGAGATGCGCCCATTTAAATAATTCGAAACGTTTTAAAGGAATTAACACAAATTGAAATGCATATAATTAACATGTTGAGTGCACCGGTAACTGACACTGAACTTTCCGTTTAGACAGCGTCAGTCACCGGTGTATGTCAGTGTTAAATATTATATAAAACTAATATATATATATATATATATATAACAATAATGCAAGTAAAAAATTGTTAACAATACTTACAAAATTGCTAAATATTGCTAAAACTAATAATAAATTCTATAGTATAAAAATTAGTTTACATCTTGTAAATAATATTAAAAATTTACAAAACATTAAGTACATCAAAACATTTGACTTTAATGATTTATTTAATACAATTGATATCACAGATATGTTTAGAATCATTAATTTGTTATTCAAAGAATATAGGAATTCTTTTTACATACATGTATCTTTATCTTACTTCAAATCTTTAACCAAATTTATTTCTTATCATAATTATATATTTTTTAATAATACAATATTTAAAAAAAAAGTCGGTCTCCCACAGGGTGAGATTGTATCATCAATCTGTGCTGAACTCTACCTACATTTTTATGAACGTAATACTTCTATTGTTAATTGTTTTTTATATAGGTATCTTGATGATATAATCATCTTACATTCTAAAAAGTCATCTAACTATTCTCTACCAATCAAATACCATAAAAATTTAAAATGCAGTTATAATGATATGCTTAATAATAAAATTAACTTTCTCGACCTTAATATTACTCTTAGGGGATTTCAACGAATGGCAGCAGTCATCTGATTTTCATGTTTTTCTCCAAAAGTGACGTCATCACCCCTAATGCAGCGGGAGATTTGGCGTTTTCCTTGGCGATTTTCTGGCAACCTCGTAGATTTTTGTTGACATATTATAGATGTAAACAACAAATTATTATCACAAGTTATATGAAACATGAAACATCACATACTATAATGTATTTCAGAATAATAATTAAAGCAACGTGAAAAATTATGATTATCAATATTTAAAAAATATATAGTAACTAAAAAAAGTTTCATAAGCAGCTGTAATAAAAAAAATTGTTTTATTACTCAAGATTATTTACTTTGGAGTAAAGAAAATTTATAATTACAAAAAATATAACGATTGATTGACATATTGCGAGCGGAAAATTGCATATTTATTAAATGTTTCACTTTTAACGCTTATTGTATATTCATCTATTTATATATAAGTATTATTTATATAAAATCGTATTTTAATATACCAGGCAGTAATTCGAACTAAAACGCTCCTTTTTTAAAAGATAAAATTGTATTTTAATATATTAGGCTGTAATGCCGAACCAGAACGCTTTATTATTATTATTATTATTATTATTATTATTATTATTATTATTATTATTATTATTATTATTATTATTATTAACAAAAGCATGAAGGATTCATTGTAGATGTTATCACAACTTATTTGTGAATTTTACTTCCTTTTTAATTTCTGCTTTTCTAATGAATTTTTTTTCCTCAATATTATATTTAAAATTTCTGTTACTTCTTTATATTTCTGAATTAGAATTTATTAAATTAGAAAGTAAACCAAATGCTAGAGTAAGATCAATGATATTGAGAAATTCAACATATTCGTACTTTAATATTAATAAGTTAATAAAATGCCAGCATTTTAGAATTCCCTCTATAGCATTTATCACTATTCTAAAGAATTCAGCATTCTTTTAATATTAGCCTGAACAAATTGAATTTGTGCTGTAGATATGTTTCTTAAAATAAATTTGATGGTACAGTTTAAACACTAAAAAATGTTGACAGATTTCACTCAGCAAATATATTTATATAGTATTTCTTTGATCAAAGCCATGAAATTTCTGATGTAATGATAGGGCTGTCTCAAAAAATCCTGCATCAATGATCAAGAAGAAATATCACAGTCCCAATAAAAAGAATATCATAACCATAACATTATACATACTAAAATTAATAAAGCACACCTTTTAAAAAATCCTTAGGAGTTCCTTCTTACCATACTTTACTGTATTTTATTAATATTAGAAAAGTTGCTTGTGAAAAACTATATTTTTTATTAATTAGCCACAGTTTATATATTGACAAACAATGTTCTTGCCATAATCTAGCAATTTTTTATATTGCATTCATTTCATTTAAAATATAAATCTTTTATTATTTCATTCAAATAAAGAGGAAGAAAAACAGAAAATAATAAGGCAAACCAAGGCATTTTATTTAGGGATTGACCGAATACCAAATAGTTGATTTGGTATTCGGTGATTCGGCATGTAAACCGAATATTCGGTTTCGGCTGAATACTTATAAGTATTCAGAATTTTTAGAATAATTTTTAGAATAATTTATGAAAAATAATAGGTTAACTATTACTCTAAAAGTACATGATGGCTAATGCCCATTTAATGTTATTTATTTTAATAGTATGCCTCAGTTATAATATAAGTAATAATTTATAAAATGATACATTATAATTATTTGTAATTGAAATTTAATATGGACAAAATATGATGCAAAAAAAAAAAAGCTGTACGGCATTATCTGGTTGTAATGCTTCTTTTTTGTTCTTAAATCCGTTTTACTTTGGGAAATAAACGTTCACTGTAAACAGTACTGGTAGGCGCAGATAAGTATTTCTTAACTAACTTGGATAACGTTGGATACTTATTATGTCTTCTTTTTTTTTTTCCAACCAAACTAAAGGGTTGTCTTCAATTGATACGGGTTGTCTTCAATTGATATAAGTGGTAATACTATGCATGCAGCCAATTCATCTGAAGCTTTAATGTCTAATGTGATGATATCATTTTCAGTAAAAGGATTTTCACTTTCTGTTTTTTCACTTGTAGCAATTTCAACAAAGCACTCCCAAAATGATGAATGCATAGTTTATGAGAGGGAATCATTTTTATTGAAATTTTTTGATTGATTTGGCTCAGTAATTTCAGTTTGAGAGGATATATTTATTATTTGTTGCACTTTATTTTTAAGTACATTATTTAATTTATTAGCAGTTGCTTAAAAAAGCTGTTTTGAATCTGGGATCCAAAATAGAGGCTAAAAAATAAAACTCATCATCATAAATTTCTGAAAAACGTTCTGCGAGTCTTTTTGGTTCTTTCATGGTTCCTACTTCAAAAAATTCTACATTATCACTTTTCCAAGTAACGTTTCAATGTAGCAATAATAGGTATTACTTCTGAAATTAAAGATTTTTTGTTACTTATAATTTTTGTTATTTCTTCGAAAGGTTAAAAAAGCCTAAGAATACCTTCTATCATTATTAAAAAAGTTAATACATGCAAAAATATTTATTAAAAAATTTTAAGTATTCGGTTGCCGAATACCGAATATTCGGTGCACACTTTGACCTAATTTTCGGTATTCGGCGAAATTCCTGATTTGGTCAATCACTAATTTTATTTCAATATTAAAGCATTATTTTTATCTATATCACAAAAAATAAAAACTACATTAGCGAAGTAAAAAATGCTATTGAAACAATTTGCTGTGAGTTAACATAAAAGTACTTAAACAAAAGGTTATTATTAAACTAAATTTAGTTTTATGAAATGTGAAATGAAGTTTAAATATGCAGTACCTTTTATTCTCAGTACTGAGTTGAATTCCTTATACATGGATAAGGATAAGACAAAAAAAAAAAAAAAAAAAAAAAAAAAAAAAAGAGTTATACAGAATAGCAATATTTGATATTATTTTAGATTCATATCACTTCGAATTTTTATGATATATCCATTCTTACTTTTCTAGTACATACAGCTATAATGAACCCTACTTTCCATAGTTTTTTACCAAGTCTTATTATTCTTGCAGCAATGATTTTCTTTTAATAATACAGTTAGCTCATTCACAATGTTTAATTTTAAATCTTTAATCACTGATATTTCAATACAGAAATTTTCTGTACTTAAATAGTGATAATACTCCAATTAAATAAGGTAAACTTTACAATAAAAAATAACTGGTGGGAATAATAAAGGATTCTGAGAATTTTAAATGCCAGATATATCAGTCGCTCATCCCCAAGGGGTTAATAATATACAGTAGATTCCCTCAAATCCGCACAGCTTGGGACCAGAGGTTGTGCGGATTTTAGAATTTTGCAGATTTCTGGTCATCACTTTGTTTACATTTTTTAAACAGTAATTTGAGTGCAGTTGGAACTATAACGAATGCTTACAATGTAATAAAATATTAAAATAATAAACTAAAATAGTAAAAATTTAGATAATTTATAAATTTATTAAAGTTCTAATAGGAAAGGTCAAGTTAATAATCAATAGAGTATGATTAAATATTCATTATTAAAGATTAAATGTATTTTTCCAAAATTATTCAACAAAACTTGCCTCATAAAGTTACTTGCCTCATTCACATCAAAATCATAAAATAAGTTTTTTCCCCCTAGTTTAGCCAGGCTTAATAACAAAAAAAAAAAAACTTGATTAATGCATAAATATATTTGGTAAGAAGATTGTGATACCAGTAATATCAGCACTATCTTGAACTTTTTCAGTAATAAATTTATTCTTCCTTCATGAAAAAACATGAACTTAGTCATATTAATAAAAATTACAAAATAAAAAACATATGGAATTGATACATAACTAAAAAAAAAAAATCAAATTCCCAATATGCAAATTGAAAGTTTCATTGTTTACATCCATAAAATATGTGCGGATTTTAGAGAGTTGCTGATTTCTGGTTTGCGGATGAGAGGGAGTCTACTGTATATACATATGATACACGTGTTTGTTGTTTTTCTGTTTATAGCAGGATTCCGTTATGAACAGGCTTTATTACCGATAATAAATTGACTGGACATTACCATTTAAAAAAAACTATAAAGTATTATTTGTATCCAATTATGTATACATTTATAATGTAAGATGCATTTGTAACCTTCTTTTATCTGTAATTAAAAAGATTTTAACCTGTAGTTAAAAAGATTTTAAATAAAATTTAAAATATTGAAAATATAATTCAATTTTAATTGAAATCATTGATTAACTCTGAATGAAAATGTTTAAGAGGCTAATTTACTCAAATGAAAAGACCCGTTAGCTAATGCTAATCTTATGGAAGAAATTTATAAAAATATCTCGGTTGCATTTCAATATTTTTAGATGATTCTTTTGCATTGGGTAACTCAGATTGATCTGAATGGAGGTCATCTTTTAGTTTTTCGATTTTGGTTGCAGATATTTTTTATGGGGTTGCTTTCGCTTTTCAAACCGGTTCCAAAAATGAAAGCGTCCTTATAAAAAATAACTGTAAACAAAATGAAAAAAATAACTAACGTCATGCATACAGATCGATCTCAGACATCCAAAGCCAAAAAATCATTTAAAAATATTGAAATGCAACCGAGATATCTGTATAAATTTTTTCCATAGGATTAGCATTAGTGAATGGGTCTTTTCATTTGACTGAAAAAGCCCCTTAAAACTAATTACTAATAAAGCCCCTAAAACTAGTGCACTAATTTTTGAGAATTCATTAAGGGAATAATCCTCACTCAACAGACAAGCAGCACAAGAAGTTTTTTTTTTTTCTTTTTTTTCACAACAAAAAAAATTAAAGATAGATCGAAACAATTTTAGAATAGGAAAACAAATTAATCCTCTCTGCATACGATTGAGAGAGAAAACATGCACTCAAGAAAAATTTTAATAGCCATGGCGCCCCGGGTTAGATTTTCACCAAATAATTTGCAAATTATCAATACTTTAGGTCTTGATACCTTGTTTCTTCCTCCCCCTTTAAAGTCAGACCTGAATGCACCTATAATTAAAACCATGCTTTATGAAAATAATTTGAGAAAAAAAAAAAAAAAAAAAAAAAAAAAAAGACAAAAATATCAGATGGTAAAAAACATTTTGTTGTTGATTTGAAAACATGATCTTTGTTTAAGAGGAATCTAAACCTGTTGACACTTTTGGACTCTGCAAGCTTTGGAATGAAACACCGAGTGATTTTTTTTTAAATTCACAAAATCTACAACATAATTTTCGGTTAGTAATATTCACTCTATTTAATGACAAACTTTCCGTGGTTAAATAACTATAAGGAAATTCTAGTATGTATTTCAAATTTAAAAATGTTAAATTTAATCATGGAAAGATCTATTATTTAAAAAAAAATGATGACTATATTGAGAAATTGTAATAGGATTTTTAAATAATAATAATAAAACACGCTGGACACAAAATCCTGCAACTTCGAGGAATCCGTGAGACATTTCTCTTGATTATCGAAATTTAAATATTTCCCTTGAACTCTAATTATCAGGGGGATTGTGAGCTCATGAAAAAATACCTGAAATTTTAGCGAGAAAATGTTTCTGTGTGGGAACAAGGGGGAAAGGCAACATATTTATAACAGGAAGGCCAAGTTACATATTATATAAACTTTAATTATGTTTAGCAATCATGTGAAATTGATATTTTATTTTAAAAATTGAACTATCATAAAAACTGGAATTTTGGTACTGTAGATTTACAAAATACCTGAATTCAGGTATATAACCTGAACACAATCACCCCTGAATTACCAAAAGAATTTTGCAAATCATGGGAAGAGTGTTCTGTAAATTATTTTAATGTAATAAAGTTAATCTTTATTAGACCATTTCTTTTTGTATAAATTTTGGATACTTACGTATTAACGCCACCGCAGCTACAGATTTGATGGTTTTTAAGTATCGCCAATCTACACCTGAAATTTTTGCGACAAATCATAAAATAAAACACTTTCAAAATTCAAAACACATTATTTAAAAACAAAGCAGTTAGTCGGATTTTGGTGGAAAATGGCCCGATATAGAGTTTAACTCCTGTATCATCGCTCCTGAAAAAATAAAATTGCATCTTGATCTGTTTTTGTGCAAAACAGGCATCAAAAATCAACAAACAACAAGGCAACAAGAAATCCAAATGATAACTGTATGCGCGTGCAAACAGCGAGATTGCTCTTTATTGGCACATCAGTACAATTTATGCTGCAGTGGCGTTAATACGCCACCGCACCATAATTGCACCGTAATTACAAAATTGCGCTGTACCAAATTTTGTAATAGTGAAACATAAATTTAGCATTTTGTATATAGATAAAATCATGATTTAAGGCTAGAAAAAAATGCCTCTTGCTACAAAATATCTGACTCGCAAAAGTAATTACTGTCAGATTGTAACAGAAATTAAATTTATCTCATATTATTACGTTATAAAAATATTTAATTTTTAAAGAAGGTTGAACTTTTTGCAGCATTGCAGAAACTCTATTTCGCGCGTAGCAAAAAAAAAAAAAAAAAAAAAAATCTTAGTTTTTAGTTACCAATTTCCAGAGCATCAATGGTGATAAGTGGAATGAAAGGGGTTATTCTGAACTAATTTCACCAAAAATAATCATAAACTCTAGGAATCAGACTGAGCATAATGTTTATTAATTATTATTGTGTATAAATTATGCTTTCGAAGTAATCTACATTAAAAAAATTATACAAACTTTGAATTTTCAATTAGTAACAATCATTTTTGACATTTTATTTGAGTTTCTTGGATCCAAATGGACCAGGAAATGACATTGTATATCCGTATTATCTTAAATCTTGATACAGCTGGAAGAGCATGATTTTGAGGACGATATAATTAAACCCATTTTAAAAACATTAATTTATATCTTCATGAAAGTCATCTGATTTTTATACTAAGTTGACCCAAACATATTACAGGTTTCTTTCTCTATTCAAAAAAGTTTTAATTATTTAAACTATTAATAAATTTATATTAAAATCAATGTGAAATATAAAAGCAGTAATTCTTGATTACGCCCATTAATAACTACTTTGCATATAAAAACAGGAAAAAATGTTGATTTTCTTAAAAATTTCAAAACAAATAAATCTTTTTTTTCCTTATAAAAGGTATCAAGTTGAAAAGCTAATAAAAAAAATCAACAAAATTAAACTGTGAGTATTTTATTACGAAAATAAAGTAATTGTAAAAAAAAACCACCATTTTTGTCTGCGTAAAAACTATAAGGAGAGCAAATAAATTCAATATAGTAACAAAGGAACTAATATTTCATATATTATGCAACCACCTCTGAAGTTTAATGATTGCAAATATTCCACCATTCCTCGACATCATTCATTTTTGTGCTGTTCGGGATTGTGTTTGTGCTAATCATCCTTAATCATAGACCTGGGTTCTGATGATAAGAAAAAATGCCTTCCTTTTTGATAAACTCAACCTTCTAGATCACCCCATAAGTTATCGATAGGATTTAAAACTGGATTTCTGAGCGCCCATTGCAAGACTTCAATATTTTTCTTGTGGAACTAATGTCTTGTGGATAGGCACATTATCTCACTGTTATAGCCATTTTTTTTCCCTGCCAGAATTGTATCAGCAAATGAGAGATGGCCAGAAAGAGTTTGTACATCTGTCTTTGAATTAAATTTTGCTAAAAACATATACAAATGGCTCCACATCTTTGAACAAAAAGCAGCCCCATACCGCAATTGATCCACCACCTAACTGATGTTTTAATAAAATCTCTTTTTTTTTTCTTAATTCTTTCTCAATAATATTTCCAACCACACAAGTGATGACTTAGGACAATAAACTGCTGCAGGTTACTTTCTCTGATGAAAATAAGTGAAACTTGAATGGTCCTGATATTATAAAAATTTAATTAAATCCAATTGATTTTTTAAATCACCAGATTATAAAACATTCACCTTTTATATAAACATTTTAATAAATTTTTTTAATTTTATTTAAGAAAGGTGCTATAATAAAAATAAATGACATTGACATGTTTCAGAACCGTCAAATAAGTTCCATAATCATAATATAAATAAAAATAAAATTTCAAAATATTTCACAGTCAATACAAATGACACGCGACAATGAGATAACAAAAAACACGCTCTCTTTTGTAAAAAATTAAATTAAAATATAGACCATGATCTAAAATATAAATAAAAATAAAATTTCAAAATTATTGTGACAATTTGAAAAAAAGAAAAAGGGATCTTCTCAAAACAATTAATTGACGGAATCATTGCAGCATTAGACTGCTTTTCGTTCAGTGACGTTGAGTCACTTGTGTATATTTCTGAAAATTTTTATTCAAAGATATATATACAAACTTTTTTTGACCATCTTTCATTTGTTACAACACTTCTAGCATGGAAAAAAAAGGGATTAACAGCAAGATAATGCACCTATCCGCACAAGTCGTAAAGGCATTCAGACTTCCCAACAAAAATTCTGTATTGATGACAATTTGCACGATGTTGAATTAAAACTGAACAGTGAACACCCTAAAGAATCTAAGCGTAGGAAAAATCAGTCCTCTAGATTAGAGGATAAAGACAATGCCCTTCGATCAGCAATGCCCTTCGAAATTTTTTAAGATAAACTAAAAAGCTTTTATATGCGAATATTTAAAAAAAAAATAGAGGGGGAAAAAAGATTTTTTTTTAAATTTACCTAATTTTTCTTTTATATATTAAACTTATATCTCAAGCAACAATAATAATAATAACTGTAACTAATAATAATAATATTTATAACTGAAGTAAACTTACTTGTTTTTGTTTACCTGTATTTTCTTTTTCTTGATTTTTATAATTTTTTTATGTGTAACAAAAGCATTGACCGGGAGAAATTTCCCGTGTGGGTGGCCGAACACTGTGTGTCAGGCGCTACCCGCGCTAGAAACTCTCCAAGCATTATGCCTTTATTCACATATAATTATAAACATATTCTTCTGTTGCCATTGTATCTCACTTTTTTTAATGGGAAATCTTCTTGAAGAGAAATCTTTTGCATGCAGGGTCACAGTTGATGCCGGGATTTGTCTATGCCTGTGATGATTCTCATGGGGTAGTGCCAATTCTGCCAAAAGGGTGCAATCTGGACAAATTTCTTTTGCAGTAGCTTTTATCCCAATACATTGTTGGCACAGGGGACACAATTTCTGTGTCGCGGTTTAAATTCTAAAAAAAAAAATAATAATAATAAATAAAATAAGTAAACAGATAAATAGATTTTGAAAAATTAAAGAAAATGTATTACTTACTTCTAAATTTGACTGCAACACCTACCTGAAAGAGATCTTTAAGGCTTTCATGCTTTGCCCTAATATCGAATTCTAGACCCAACATTTCACAAATTCTAGAAAAATTTTCAATATTTAATTTATATGTACTTTTTCCCTTAAATGAAACTTTTTCGAAAATTTACTAAAAAAAAATATATATATATACTTATTGATAACAATAGCTTTTTTTAAAAAAATCAAATTTAATTTCTTGAAATTCATCTTTGTGAGCCTGGTAGAACTGTTCATCTAGAAAAAATTTAACAAACTGGATCCCGACTGACAGCTCACCTTATACAATTCTGCAGGAAAGTGTTCTTCATTTGTTGTTATTATTCCCATTCATCATTTCTCTCATAACTCTATCAATATTATGGAAACCAACAGATGTTACATCATAATATGTAAGAAAAGAATGCGCATAGCTTGTCCTAGCTGAAATATTAGCTATTGTCCTCATTTATATTAATATTCATAGGAACCCCATTAAATAAATCAACTAACTACACCCGAAGCAAATGTAGTTTTCCCAGAATAAACCGTCCCCTGTAGTGCAACCCATCTATGTTTAGGCTTTCCAATCTGATAAGAATAAAGCAATTAACAATGGTAGTAGTTTAAAGAGTATTTTTATATGAATTAAATTTTAACAAAATATTTTCATATAATAAGGGTACTAGATAAACTACATGGCTGAACAAAAGCATTCAAGTATGTTTCGATCTATTAATATTAATTGCTGAAAGCCACTAAAGTCCCTCCCGGTGAAAAATGTCTGAATTCGACACTGCGTCGTATGGCGAAATAGCATTATTGTCAGTATGTTGAGCGAGAACAAGGTTCTAAAATTTTGATTTAAAATTTTTAGAGATTTTGAAATTCCCCCCCCCCCTTTTTTTAAAGTAGATCAACAGGATTGTTAATTACTGAATCTCTGAGCTCATCAAGATCGTGACCTGAAGTCGTTAAAATTTAAACAACGTATGCGAAAAGAATTTTTGAATTTTAGCTACTTATGAAAATGGCAGAAGAAAGGGGACCGGTGTTTGTAGTTTTACCGATGGATTATGCATAAATCTAAGCCAACTGACTGTTTGGTATTTTAATATATTTTTCTAATAAGCATGTATTTTTTCTGCTTTTATGATAATTTTGTCTAAATTTTAACGGGGGTTATTCGCGGGAGGTGGGTATTTATAGTCTCCAAAATTTCACCATCTGAGCACACCCAATACCATTTCGTTTTTTTTTCCTAAACAGGCAACGTACTAGCCACCGATCTTCAATATTGAGCGATGCGACTTTCGATGCATTAGTATTGTAAGGAACGTTAAGGAACTGTGTTGCTGAATACGGAAAAAAGAAATGGTAAAACAGTCGTGCTGCCCAGCTTGGAATTTTCGAAAAATAAGAAATACCATATTTCGGTGCTTCTCTTTATTTTGCTTCATGGATTAACTCAACTTTGAACGGAAATTTTTAACATTGTATTATTAGCTTTTTTCAATAAATTTTGAATTTTAAGTAATTTTTAGCTGGCAAATTTCTTATTTGTCTCACTTTTCATTAACAAAGTGATTTATTTTCCATTTCTTAGGTAGTGTACACAAACAAATGAATTACATACTTTTAAGACTAAGAAATTAAAAATATATATAGTTCAAATAATTTATCTAATTATGTAAGTTATAGAAAAAAAAGAAATATAACCGAATAACTCACTTTGAATAACTCAGATCGCAAGCTGCCATTGATCCACATCAATAAGTTGACACCATTAGGTTGGTTGGTTGGCAAACACTGAGACTTATACTACTACCCGTAAAGGAGGCTTTTGACTCGAAAATCTGATACCAAGACTTCCGTCGAAAACAAACTTTCGTGTACTGTATTATCTTATTTATAATCTAGACATTTTCATGGAAAATATTTTGGTTAGTCAATAATTACGATGGTTTTACTAGAAACAATAATGATAATTTTTTTATTAGGGGCTGTACATATATAACATTATTATTTTGGGGGGAGGGGTTGTCTGAAAGATAATATCGTAAGATATCTCTAGGGAGGGGGAGGGGGTTGCCTTTTGATATTGATATCATTTTTGACCTAATCATTTTTTTTTTCTTTGTAACGTAAATTTTTGTTGAAAAAAAATTACATTATGTTTTTTTTAAAAATTCAGTTATCTATTTTTATGAAAATACAAAGCTATCATTAAAATCACTAAATTATATTAAAATTATCTAATTCTAAATATGGTACACCCCAACGTTTTGACATTCCTATTCATCTTCATATATGTATGCATATATAAACATGGATCGAGAAATCTTATGTGAAATTTCTTTGAAATGCAGCTTGTGTTTTCTAATAAATAAAAGCGAAAGAATGTTATCCACTTGTTCTGTTGATAAGAATTTCTACGTCTCCCCTCCCCCCCCCTCCCCCTCATCCCTCCTTCGTTCGAAGGGCAAGTTCAACAAGACTTAATTACTGTTAAATGCACTATGTAAGAAAAAAATATTATAAAATAATATACTTTTAAATAGTAACTTTTTTAAAAATTTTATTTGAATAAAGCGATATTTTATTAAATTATCTTCATTTGAATCAATAAAGTTTGTGAAAAATAAATTTAACCAGTTTTGTATATTACTCCAAACAAAAGAACTAAATCCTAAAAATAAAAAATTTTTACTCTTTGATAACGATATCATTATCGGGGGGGGGGGGAGTTGATGGATGATAACGTATGATATCCAAAGGGAGGGAGGGGATCCAAAATTAACAATTAGCCCCTTACTGGTCGAATGGAATTTTTGTAAATTAATCGTGTTTCTATAATTTACTTCAAAGATGGTAAATTGAGAGCAAAATATACGATCAGAGAATCATTATTTTACAGACATCTTTAACTGTGTGTTAAGAAGAACAAGGTCGATTAATCGTTCCATCCGGGTAGGAGCAACACCCATTATAGGGGGTGCTGGTAGGAGGCGTGGGAGGCAAAGCATCGATGGTACTTTTTGCGTCAAAACTCGAATGATGAACACTGAAGTAACATGAAAGTATCATTTACCATCTAGCCTGAATAATTTATCCAATACGGACGGAAGAGCGACCGGGGGAGGGGGAATTGCCGAAGGTTTAGGGAGATACGGATAAGATTGAGAATTAACTTTAACTGTCTAAATGGTTTTTAATATTAGAATTCTCCAGAATTTAGGGGGGGGTGGGGTAGAAAGAGAGTGAGTTGCCGTACGAGAGACCCTTTCATTAACGAAAATAGCAGTCTCGCCGTATCAGTGTTGAATTCATGAGGTGCCCGGGGGGAAACACCCATTCCCTAAGCAATGAAATGTCCCCCGCCGGAAAAATTGAGTTTTTGTGTTTTTACTGGTGAAAAAGTGCCATTCCCCCCGGAATTCTATAATGTCCCCTCCCCGAAGCCACTAAAGTCCCTTCCGGTGAAAAATGTCTGAATTCGACACTGCGCCGTATGGCGAAATAGCATTATTGTCAGTATGTTGAGTGAGAACAAGGTTTTAAAATTTTGATTTAAAATTTTTAGAGATTTTGAAATTTTCCCCCTTTTTAAAAAGTAGATCAACAGGATTGTTAATTAATAAATCTCTGAGCTCATCAAGATTGTGGCCTGAAGTCGTTAAAATTTAAACAACGTATGCGAAAAGAATTTTTGAATTTTAGCTACTTATGAAAATGGCAGAGGAAAGGGGACCGGTGTTTGTAGTTTTACCGATGGATTATGCATAAATCTAAGCCAACTGACTGTTTGGTATTTTAATATATTTTTCTAATAAGCATGTATTTTTTCTGCTTTTATGATAATTTTGTCTAAATTTTAACGGGGGTTATTCGCGGGAGGTGGGTATTTATAGTCTCCAAAATTTCACCATCTGAGCACACCCGATACCATTTCGTTTTTTTTTTCTTAAACAGGCAACGTACTAGCCACCGATCTTCAATATTGAGCGATGCGACTTTCGATGCATTAGTATTGTAAGGAACGTTAAGGAACTGTGTTGCTGAATACGGAAAAAGGAAATGGTAAAACAGTCGTGCTGCCCAGCTTGGAATTTTCGAAAAATAAGAAATACCATATTTCGGTGCTTCTCTTTATTTTGCTTCATGGATTAACTCAACTTTGAACGGAAATTTTTAACATTGTATTATTAGCTTTTTTCAATAAATTTTGAATTTTAAGCAATTTTAGCTGGCAAATTTCTTATTTGTCATACCTAAAAAAAATGTCTTTTAGAGCTAAAATAAATTAATAAGACAGATATATAACATTAAAGAAGAACATTAAATAAGAACTTTATTAAGAATTTATGCAAGTTAAAAATGTAATAAAAATACTTGCATACTAATTACTTTCACTTAAAAATAATTAAAATGTTACATACTTCTTTGTCTCGCACGTCCGGTAAAAGGATCCAACTGAATGAAACACAAAGAGCATACAAAGATGAATAAATCCTTTTAATCAGGGCTGTCCAACGCGGCGCCCGCGGGCGCCATGGCGCCCTTTGCAGATTTTTTTGGCGCCCTTTTGAAGGTTTCCTGTTATTATACTTTTTAGCAATAAAATTTCATTATAAAAAAAATTTTCTTAAAAATCTTTCTTATTTTCATGAGAGATATTTTCAAAATCTACAATAACATATTAAAAATCAGAAACATACTTTGAAAATTTAATCATGCATATTTTGATGATTTCTGTTAATGTTTATAAAGTGGAATTAACATGGTTAAAATTGATAATAATCTGAAATAGCTATTTTTAATATTTAAGAAGTAAGATAAAAATAAACCTTTTCCCCGCCCATCCCTTTGAAGACGAATTTGCATATGCATCAAATTTCAGCATTTTTTTTTTTTTTATCTTGCTGTTGTCACAGTGGATTTGCTGTTTTATACGAGGGATAAAAAAGCTCAATTTTTCCATCCTGATTTTTGAAATTTTAGGCTTTTACTTTTCAGTTTACTTAGAAAAATTAATAAAACATTGCAAAATGATTTACATCTATAAAAGCACTTCCAGACTATCTCCCTGGAACCAGCTATATGAATTGGTCGCTATGATACTTGTTTTTCTTTTCGCACTTTTTATAAAACTAAATTCACGCTTTCAAAATGAGTCAAAATGTATTTTAGTATCCTAAGAGAAACCTTTATTTATTTATTTATTTATTTTATTGTCTTCATTATAAGCATGTTTAAAGTGTTTGGTACTTTACGCTAAAAACACTTTTGAGATAGACCTTACGTAGAAAAATGTATAGTTTGAAATTTAACACAGGCAATTTAAAAACCATGGGTGCCTTTTGTCTATTACCATGAGATTAATTTCCACATCATTAGGATGTGCATGTATACTAGTAAAACTGTGCAATAATACTGACGCGTGTTTTTTTTTTTTTTTTTTTTTCTATGGCGCCCTGCATTGAATACCAAAACCTGAGTTGCGCCCCTGCTTACGAAAAGGTTGGACAGCCCTGCTTTTAATGTATATCACTGGTATATATTCAATGGTACACAATATTATAATTTTAATTACATGACTTTGAATAACTGATTAATTACACTAGTTTAAAATCCTAGAGTTTCACTTCTACGAATGCTATAATTCTTCAATAAAAATTAAGGATTGGTTGAACTCATTCAATATATTAGATTGAAATTTCGCACTAGAAAAACGACATCTATCCAGGCCGTCGAGAGCCGTGACGTGCCCAGGATCAGTCACACACCTTCCCTCTTTTACAGACTCTCAGATACATAAAAAGCATGTGAATCTTTAATAATACCTCCTCGACTTTGAAGACTACTTTGTTCATCTCTCATAAATTAAATTGTTTATTTTCCTGAATTTAAAGATACTAATTAGATATTAATACTATTTAACAAAAGTAATTATAGACCTTTCCTTTTTTATTGTTACGTTATGGTATACGTAAAAATTATAATGTACAATGTGTATTGTAACTATTGGGCTCCTTTGAGCTTCTTGGTCCTCCAAACAATTTGCCGGCTGAACCCCCCCCCCCCATCCCCCAACCCCTTCTTTCCTCAGATCTGCACTCATTAAGCAGCAAGAACATCATTTGATAAGTTGCCGTTCACCGAGGCGAGAATACCATTTTTTCCCTTACTGAAATATAAGTATTTTACAGTATAAATGGCGTTTATAATGAAAAAACATTATTTTATGGTACAAATACTGTTTATAATCGAAATAGCATAGATACTGGATTTTTTTATACCTAATATACCTTAAAAATACGGTACTCATATCGTAAAGAATGAAAGCAGTAGAAGCACCGTAAAATTTAGGTACATCTATTGAAATGCTACGAAAATGTTTAGAATGTCATTTATCTTACTGAAAAATAATTATTTTACGGTATAAATACCGAGTTTTTACTGAGAAACAATCATTTTACTGTGTAAATACCGTTTTCAATCGAAAGAGAACAAACTCTATTTTTTTACGCTCAATATAACTTAGAAATACGGTATTCATACCGTAAAGAGTAAAAAAGGTAGTAGTACCGTGAAATTTACGGTACATCTACTGGAATTTTACAAAAAAATTTTTACAGTGTAGTTGGACAAACCACTAAATTGACCTAATTCCAAGAAGAAGTGACACGCTACTAATAATTTCGTTCACACCATGCTCTAGCGTCTGGAATTAGAAATATTATTATTATCTCTACTCTGTTTTCTTCAGAAACTGATTTGAAAAACTGGGAAGGATGAACATTTCTGAAATTTGGATAAAATGACAGGATGAAGAAAAGTACTACAATTTGAGTGAAATGCATGGTAAAGAGATATGTAAAGCATTACTTGAAATGCATTCTCCGTCAAGTGCGATACAATAATTGCTTTTGCAGGCAAGGGAAAATAAGGAATCGGAACACAAAATTTCTAGACACAGTTAAGGCGTTTGATACTGAAGCTGGTGTATCACAGAAAACAAAGAAATAGCTTGAGTCGTAAGTTTGCCATCTCTACTAAGGAAAGCAAAAATATTCAGGCATCAAGGAATTGCGCTATATTCTCTATATATTTTTTGTAAAACAAGGGTCTGTTTAGTCGCATTGCTTTCATACATTCTCCTATAGGTAATGTGAGCCATTTACCACGTTCTTGTTCGGAAGAAATGTCCAGTGGCCCAGCCAGAGGGGTGGGGGGGGGGGGGTTAAAACCCCTCCCAGAGCTAATAAAGAACGCTATAATTGCCGCTTATATGAATCAAAACCAAACTTAATTTTTAAATGTTTTGGCGTATTTCGAAATCCGCCGCTTTAATAAATCAGATTTTATTAAAAAAAGTGATTCATTTAAATGGTGAAAATTCTACTTAAAACTCTGAAAGTGCATATTACATGGATTAGTTAAATAAAAATTGGTTATTTGAACTAAATCACTTTTCTAAGACGTATTATGCTAAAAGAATAATGATTTCCTACCACACAGATGCTCTTCGAGTTTATGTATTATACAGTGAATATTCTAATTAGTACTGATTCTATTAACCGGCGATTCAATTAACCGGCAAAAACCTTTATGAGAAACTCAACCCCCCCCCCCCCCCCCTAGAACCGAATTCTGGCTGCGCCACTGGAAATGTCTACAGGCTGAAACTAATCTTCCATGCAAAAAAACATATGGTTGGATTTTTGAAAAATATAATGAGGGAAACGGCCGTCTAGAGATCCAGAGTAATGACAGATGTCACGCTCCTGAAGCTTTTTTGGAACTGTGATATTCTCCATAAAGAACATGTGCCACACTATCATGTGCATGCTTAATTAATAACCTCATGTAAAAGCTTATTCAGAACATACAACTGTTCTATGGCGATTGAAGTTATTTGGATACAGGAATTTGAACCAGTCATGATAGAAGTGCAGAAAATTAAGATTTCTTTTATTTATTAACCCATTCGAGACCAGCATTTTTTACAAGAATTTTATTCAATTAAACCCCTTTTTGTCAAACAATTAAATTTATACAACTTGATTTAACAAGAAAATATTTTAATTAAAAAAGGAAAATTTTACTTTTTTTTTTTTAATGATATCAAAAACAAGCAATGGAATCATATTTTGAAGGTGCATACATGTATCTGTAGTCCCGAAAGAGTTAATTCTTAACAGACTAAGTACAACAGTTTCACGAGTACTACTTTTTCTGAAATTGCTGTGTTTTATGTACATGAAAATAATATGCATTGAAATTCAAAACAAGATTTAGATTGTCTTTCATCGCAAATGTCTTTTGATCGGTTTATCCAATTAAAAATGTTAATAACCATATTAAAATAAAATCTTAAATTAATAATTTGTATAACATTATATGATCAATAATATTTGCTCTCTGCAATGTTTCATTGAAATTTAATTATGAGGTAATTGTAGAAAAAAATATAAAATCATTTTTATCTGTGTACGATATATTGCTCTCCTCTTTTCAATATGGCGTCTGTAAGCTATCACAAATTTAATACAGTGAAATCTGCCTAAGCCGGAAATCTGTCTAAGGCGGAAACATTTCAGAGCCCCTCATTTTTTAACATAGAGATTTCCGAACAATCTGTCTAAGGCGGAAAGAATCTGTGTAACGCGGAACCGGACATTCATTTTGGGTCCCAGGTAGCAAATTTACTGCTTAAGACGGAAGAAAATTTTCCTGGAAAATATAAATGGAAAGAAAGCTTTTCTTTTAATAATGAAATATTTTGTCCAGTCGCATTCCCAGATGTTAAGAAAAGGCGTCACTGTTTGCTGACAGTAGTTTGGGGATTATATTATTATTGTATATGACTGGGAACTGTTGAACAAATAGGTCACGGGTTTTTTGTCAAGTGTAATCTTAGGTTACAATAAGATAAGAGAATCTGTTTAAAAAGGGAGGGTTGCAACATCGACAATTTATGGAAAATTTCAGCACCCTTTCACGGTCTTCCAAAATAGCTTTGTTCCTGGTCAGCTGCTAATTTTTATTTGTCCTATAATACAACGAAAGTTGATTTCTTCGTAGAATTTCAGACAAAAAGAATATTGTCATAACTTCCAGAAATATCTACAAGATCTTTTAATACGTGAATAAAATGTACTTTAGGAAGTGTAAGTTATTTTAGTTTGTGTTTAAGTCAGTAAGTGTTATCGTTGTCGTATAAACTCGCAGATTTGTTGTATAGTTTAAATCATTATTCCTAAAAGGATAATAAATCAAAAACGTCGAATACTTTATCCTTAAAAGACAAAATTTATATTATTAAACTCAAAGAACAAAATATCCCAGTTAAAAATTTATGTGAAAAATTCAAATGTGGAAAGACTCAAATCTATGATGCTATCAAAAAGAAAGATGAACTTCGTAAAGAATCTGAAAAAGGGGGAGATTGCATTCACAAACGTAAAAGGCAAATTGAAAACGAAGACATTGATAAACTAGCATGGGAATGGTTTTGCAATACCAGAGCAAAAAATTTTCCCATATCAGGAAAATCTTACTACAAATGATTATAATGATTCAGTGGATTTTCTCATTGTGCAAAAGCTAGAGGACAACAGTGGGAGTAGCACTGATGAATATGAAGTCGAAGATGAAGTGACAAGCATTAAGTCATATCAAGAAGCTCTTAAGAATATAAAGCTTTTACAGAATTTTTACATAGAGTGAAACGATTATGAAATGATACCAATGTTGACTGAAATACAATGTGCTACGGAAAAAGAAGCCGTTAAGAAAAAAAAATAAACAAACAACAATATTCGATTTTTTTTTTAAATAAGTTTAAAACATCATTTTAAGGCATTTATTAAGTTAATTATAATTTTATTTTCACTAAAATCTGTAATTTTGATTGATAATTTTTGATTGCGTGTATGTATCAATTTGTAATGTAAGTTATTATTAGTATAAATATATAAAAATATGTAAAGATTTCATGTCCATTTAATTTTTAAAACAATAGAAGATACGTTGTTTTTAACTTTTAGCCAAAATAATGTTTAATACTCTGCAAACGGGGTATTTATAAACTTTTTCTGTCTAACCCGGAAATCTGTCTAAGGCGGAATTTTATGTCAGTCCCAGGCGATTCCGCCTTAGACAGATTTCACTGTAGTATCATCATAAAATGAACTCCTTGGATCATTGGGAATCCGAAAAGGTACATATCGCCAAGTCCCCAGCGATGAAACCAAAAACCCTAATTTTGGCTTCTGGCTCAACGACTAACAGAGATAATTTTTTTATTTAGAAATTATGTTTTATATGAATAATGGGTACTACTTGGTTATTCCGTCGACCAAAAAACTATCACTAAATTATAAGAATAAATGCCAATAATGGATGATCGTGAATGCCCATTCAATGACATTAAATACGGTACACGTGTTTAAAACGTCATTAAGTGATTTTTATTTCGACTTTTTATTTGCATTTTCATGAATATCTTACTAATTATTTGTTTTTTTCATCATTTAAAATAAAAATTATGTCAATATGAATAATTCAGCTATAAGTTTGGCGATTTGCCTAATTTGGCGAAATTAGTCAACGGGATAACCAAGTAGTACCGAGTAATGTTTATGCGATTATGAGTTATTGTTCAGCAAATGCGATCTAAGGAACATTAATAAATTGGACACGCGTATCAAATTTGCCCTATTTATTTTTTTTTCTAAATAATCTGTTTTCTACTAAAACCTGAATATTTGAAAACCTGGTTTAATATTTGAAACATGTGGATTCAATAAAAAATTTTAAGAGAAAAAAAAAGTATTCTTTGCAATATTTTATTGCTTTTAAAATAAAACAAAAATTAATAAAAATAATTCCGAACATCCGTTCGGAATTATTTTTATTATATTTTTAAGGTATTGCATAGCTTTTATCGCGGGCTTTGAGCGCGGCCACCGAATCCAAAATTTAAGTAACGAGAAATATCCTAACACATCCGTAACGAAAAAACCTAACACTCGGCTAATGTCGTTTCAGCTCGGCAGAATTCGGCATGGTATCATTCGGTAGACTTCGGCAGACATTGACTTGACGCGGTATTTTTCAGATATTTAGAGGATATCAAGTCTCAAACTTATATTTCTTATTTCAGTTACTATAAACCTATAGTTTCAATAATAAAAATTCCTGATAGAATGAGTATAGAAAAGAATCTTCTTAAGATAAAACAAGGTAGGATAATGTAGCTTTTGGTGATTGGACACCCGCCCAATGGTGAGGATCGAAAAATTTAAAATGCTTATAACTCACGATCTAATTTTCGTAGCGCGGCCAAATTTTGTTTGATAATTTATTATGAGACAGTGTTAATTTTTGGTGACAGGAGACCCCCCACGGTGAGGGTCGAAAAAGTTAAAATGCTTATACCTCGCGGTCTAATTTTCGTAGTGCGGCCAAATTTTGTTTGGTAATTTATTATGAGGCAGTGTTAATTTTTGGTGACAGGAGACCCCCCCCCCCCCATGGTGAGGGTCGAAAAATTTAAAATGCTTATAACTCGCGACCTAATTTTCGTAGCGCGGCCATATATTGTTTGGTAATTTATTATGCGACAGTTTTAATTTTTGGTGATAGGAGACCCCCTCCCCCACGGTGAGGGTCGAAAAAGCTAAAATACTTATAACTCGCGATCTAATTTTCGTAGCGCGGCCATATTTTGTTTGGTAATTTATTATGAGACAGTTTTAATTTTTGATGACAGGAGACCCCCCACCCCGGTGAGGGTCGAAAAATTTAAAATGCTTATAACTCGCAATCGAATTTTCGTGCCGCGGCCAAATTTTGTTTGGTAATTTATTATGAGAGAGTGTTAATTTTTGGTGACAGGAGACCCCCCCCCCCCCGGTGAGGGTCGAAAAATTTAAAATGCTTATAACTCGCAATCGAATTTTCGTATCGCGGCCAAATTTTGTTTGGTAATTTATTATGAGAGAGTGTTAATTTTTGGTGACAGGAGACCCCCCACGGTGAGGGTCGAAAAATTTAAAATTTTTATAACTCGTTATCAATTTTCGTAGCGCGGCCATATTTTGTTTGGTAATTTATTAGGAGACAGTGTTAATTTTTGGTGACAGGAGATCCCCCATGGTGAGGGTCGAAAATTTTAAAATGCTTATAACTCGCGATCTAATTTTCGTAGTGCGGCCAAATTTTGTTTGGTAATTTATTATGAGACAGTTTTAATTTTTGGTGACAGGAGACCCCCCCCCCCCGGTGAGGGTCGAAAAATTTAAAATGCTTATAACTCGCAATCGAATTTTCGTATCGCGGCCAAATTTTGTTTGGTAATTTATTATGAGAGAGTGTTAATTTTTGGTGACAGGAGACCCCCCACGGTGAGGATCGAAAAATTTAAAATTTTTATAACTCGTGATCAATTTTCGTAGCGCGGCCATATTTTGTTTGGTAATTTATTATGAGACAGTGTTAATTTTTGGTGACAAAAGACCCCCACGGTGAGATTCGGAAAATTTAAAATGCTTATAACTAACGATCTAATTTTCGTAGCACGGCCAAATTTTGTTTGGTAATTTATTAAGGCATTGCATATCTTTTATCGCGGGCTTTGAGCGTGGCGAAAGAATGTAGAAATTCCGTAACTAGAAAAAAAAATTAACACTCCGGCTAACGTCGCTTCAGTTTGGCAGACTTCGGCACAGTATCCTTCGGTAGACTTCGGCAGACATTGACGCGGTATTTTTCAGATATTTTGAGAATACCAAATCTCAAACTTATGTTTTTTATTTCAGCTACCATAAACGTATAGTTTCAAGGATAAAAATTCCTGATTAACCTACATGTATTGTAAGATAATAAAAATATTTTAAACGATTTTTCTTTTATTGAACTAATTCTCATTACATTCTCATTCAATAAAAGAAAAAAAAAATTGTTATCGGTAATCACGCTCAAAAAGTGTAACTTGAATTAATATCAAAGACAAAAAAAAAAAAAAAAAAAAAAAAAAATTGTAATTTAAGAAATTACCCCAACCATTTGAAAAATGTTTCACTCGATACATTCATCTATCATTTTAAGCTAAATACCAGTTGTTTTATTGTGTATTATCCGTGCCACTGCTATAAATGACTTTATACATGCTGCAATTTGAAGGTACGGTTCGTTTAAGTTATATCACTCTATTGTCGCCAAGCATAAAAGTTGGCGACGAAAGAAACATTTCAAACTATTTAACATTGTTGGTGCAAAAGTAATCATTATTAAAATACAGCTTTGGCATATACTGTTATACTTGTAAGACTTTGGCATATATTGTTTGATTTTACAGAGCAGAATTTTGGTGATGGAGGTTTTAAACCAAAATCGATCGCAGCACATGCATCTGTGAATGGGTCCATCAGACATCGAATCAAAAAAGTTTTTTCCCAGTTTTTCCCAAGCCGATTGCTTTTTAGTTTTCTTTTTAGGTGGTGGAAAATCAAGAGTAATAGCTATAACATTTTCCGGCTTGTTAGAATCACTATTGGCACTCAAATTTTCCTGGTTAGAACCGACCGATAGTAAAACGCCATGGCTAGTGGATTGGTCGCCCTGGCGACATGATGTTTTACAATTAATCGGTTCGGCATTAAATTGCTTCCTTTTTCGTGATCGCCTTTCAACACGTAATTGGTTTTCAGCGGCTCAATAATCTTTTGATTTTATCATTTTCTGCATTGAAAGACGTTTTTGCGCCAAACCAAATACAGTATTACTCAGTTATCCCGTCGACCAATTTCGCCAAATGATACGAATCGCCAAACTAATAAGCAACTTATACATGTTGACTGTGTTTAATATCATTGAATGCGATATTCACGTTCATTCATTTCTTTGGCTTCGGCTTTTTCCGTATCTGTTAATTTCCGTCTACCCATTTTTAAATTTGTTAGTTTTCTCCTTTATTACAATGATTTTAACCATTTTAATTTACTATTCAAATAAAAATTCTTCTAAAAGTAAAGAATTTAATTTAAATTCAAATAAAAACTCTTCTAAAAGTAAAGAAATTAATTTAAATTCAAAAGTGACCACATCATTCAAAAGTGGTAACATCATTCAAAAGTGGTAACATCATTCAAAAGTGGTAACATCATCGGGTCCATTCTCCCGAAAACAACAACCATTTTTCAAATGGTTAAAAAAAAAAAGATATGTTTTTATTAAAATTCACAAAAATGTAGGAGAAAATATATATTTTGAAAAGGTTATTCCGAGAACTAATAATAGGTCCACAATCTATTTATTTTAAAATAAAATTTCACTCGGAACAAAAATTAGAAAACAATGTTTAATATCATTTCTCGGCCTCATAGGCTATTACCCCCAAAGTCTGAATGGAATCGGCTTGGCATTCTGCCAAGTGAAGACCTTACAAAGCTGGTATATCAGTAGTTTTTTAACGTCTACAGAAGAGTATGCATATGACTCAAATCACTGAATTAATACCAGTGTCTTGATGGAATTTACACCTTGTTATCAATGTAAATCTTAAAAGAAATACATAATTACTTAAAATTCGTTTAAAGGATTTTAAACGCCTTTTAAGTAATTATGTGTATATTTTAAGATTTATATATGCATATGACGTCACTATCGCAGAATAATACGCAAATCTGATAGAAAGAGATAATAATAAGAAACTTGAAAAATAAACAAATAAATGAAAACTAAAAATCGGTTATCTAATCATTCATGTGCCTTCATTTATTTGTAACGTTAATATATAACAAGCGTCTAGAGATCACACTTTATCATTTTGATCCCGCGGGGGATCGGCCACTGCGCATATCGTTCCCCGCATGACGTAGCGATTTTCGCGGATTTTTGCATACTGCACATATATTTCCGTGCATAACGTATATTTTTGACAAATATGAGATAGATATATATTTTTTAACCATTTTCTATTATTTTAATTAGGAAATAATAATAAATTACAAAAGTTTAATTAATAATAATTGAACAAAACAATTTATATCGATTTATAAAAGGAAATACAAAGTAAATAAGCAATTTATAAATAACTAAACAACAATGACCGGGTTACCATATGAAGCATAAAATCGCCATTTTGTTGCACTCTATTGATTAAAAAATATATTTAACTGATATTTGATAACTAAGTTTTTGCCAAACTGGCGTCAGAAAAAAAATCGCGCCAATGTGGTGCGTATATGACATCTGTGTCCTGATATATATATATATATATATATATATATATATATATATATATATATATATATATATATATTTTAAATAATGTTATGAATAATAAATTCCAATATCTTGATGCTATGTAATTTTTCTTTTACAATATTATTTCATATGTTTTTTTTTCATTTATCTTTAAGTGAAATTTAATTATACATCTGCTGAAGGGTTAAGCTGCTTAAAATGTTTAGAATTAGAAAATATTACAAAATTACGATATAAGTCAGCCTATTTAAAAAAAAAAAATAAGAAATGTATAACAACTTGTACATAAACTGTAAACCTGAAAAAGAAAGATTTTTTATAGCCTTTCTTCATGAAGAAGTAATTATTATATCAAAGATATTATATAAAAAAAAGTATTTGGCATATAGAATTAGTGAAACTTCAATTTCCATTAGCATAGTTTAGTGATGCATATGATTTTTTTATCATTACAGAGTATAAACAATTACTGTTATAACTAATTAAGTATTTAAATGTTATTATAATTATTTTCTTGCTATTAATACTGCTTTGTCTGAAATGTCAAATAATGGTGAGTAATTTGTTTGGATACCAACTTGGACATTTTTTCGCCAAGTATTGGCAAAAATGTACCACTAAACTATATTGATGGAAATTCAAATTTCATTAACTTTTTTGTAATAGGAATTGGAAGGAAAATCTTACAATTATCTATCAAAACAATTAACAGTTTTAAATAGAAAGAAACTAAAATAAATAAATATGTATGCATTTAAAATGAAGGAGAATCGCGCCATCGATGAAGGGATTACGTGCACAAATGTATAATAGGGTAGATGTGCCAGTAATGGACCACCATCCAGTAATGGGCCACCTCGCACTTTTTGGTTTATAAAAAAATAATAAATAATAGTTAAGCTTTTATTATTTTTTTCTGAACTCCACCTTGCATGCTTTATAAGCTGGTTTAATTTTTTACACTTTTCGTCAAAACAATTAGGAAGCAGAAAATAAAGTTTCACAGTTTTTCTATTTTACACTGAAAATCTTAATGAACATACTAAGAGCTGACTTTATTTACTTAATTTATATCTTTTTTATTTTTTCGTAAAATTTGAATGTTTTTGTTTGATTAGTAATTTAAAACATTGAATTTAATATACCAATGGCCATTTACAAAATTTTATTTATTTTTAAG
Organism: Maratus speculifer; assembly: GCA_964019185.1. Classification (NCBI taxonomy): domain Eukaryota; kingdom Metazoa; phylum Arthropoda; class Arachnida; order Araneae; family Salticidae; genus Maratus; species Maratus speculifer. Next base: position 22,757,159 of record OZ025289.1, on the reverse strand, counting down.
ATTTTAGGAGGGGTTGTCCATTACTGGATTGCTTTTTTCGTGATTTTCCAGTAATGGACCACCCAAGTGACCAATACAAAAAGTGTAATTTCAGTAGAGATAAAATTTTTTGATTTAACTAAAAAGCTAAATAATCAAATTTAATACTTAAATTTTACCTGTTAGAGTTTGAAAAAGGCAATTCATTTATAAATAGTTGTTTTTAAAAAGTCATCCAAAATTAGTACAAAAAAAAAAAAAAAAGCAGAACATTTGACAAAATCTAGATGTGCCGTTACAAAAAGAAGTTGTTTTAAGTTGGTTCAGAAATGTAAAATCATATTTGGAAGAAGATATTATTAATATTTTCTTCCTAATTCTAAAGCATACACAGGAGAATTTTCAATAAGGTTAAAACAAGGTTTCTTTTGTGCTCCTAAAACAAGGAAAATTTTGGGGCCAAAATCAGTTAAAGATGTGTATTATGTAGTACCAAATAACGAAAAAGAACAAATCACTGTTATGGGATGTTTTTCAGCGAATAATGAGATTGTTCCATTTGTGATAATATATCCATATAAGTATCTCTGAAGTGAAATTGTAGAATAAATCTGTGCCAAATTGATGGGCTATATGATTATCTGAAAATGGTTGGATAGTGCAAGAACATTTATCATTTTAAATGCATTCTAAAATTCCATATTGAATAGTTTGGACTATCCGAAAGGAATGATAAAATTGAAAATCTGTTATTTATATTTCATAGTTGCACAGCACATCATTTAGATAATGATATGAATGAAGATTGGAAACTTTTTTTTAATGCCTTATTTTGTCTAAATATGATTTCAGTAAAACATTGTCTTTATCTTATAAATCCTTTAAATTTAAATATTTTGTTTTATATCTTTACAATATAAATCCTTTAATGTTAGTTAATAATAAAAAGTTAATAATATCACTAATATTTTGTTTTATATCCACATTATAAATCCTTGATTAAAATAAATTCATAACTTAAATTTAAATATTTTGTTTTATGTTTTTTCATTATAAATCCTTCAATGTAATGAATTTCTAACTTAAGTTTTAATATTTTGTTTTATTAGTATGCTTTCATTAAGTTCTGGAGCAAAATACAATTGAAACAAGATGGAAATTGCACGTGAAGCGTAGCAAATGAAGTGCGTTCGTACGATAATGAAGTTTTAAAAATATACAGATCTTCCTGATATAGTAGACAATACTTCGGATACAGTACAGTGGTTGAACTCTTTGTGTTCCTATAAACATATAGGAAGTAATTTTCATTACACCTCAGCAGCGTATATCATATTCATGAAATGTGGCATAGTTTAATATAATTAAAAAATGTCCTAAACAATGTTTCGATGTATAGCATTATGTAGTGGAATACTTTTGTGTGGCCCTGTAATTTAATAATAAATATTCTTTGCATCTCAGATTGTACAGAATTTATATTTTAGTATATATATATGTCATAAGTTCATGTCAATTTTATTATGTTCGAATGAGTGTAACACCATTAAAATGCATTTGCAACTTTTTTCCCCATTGACTGTAATGTAACGAAATACTTTTGATAGTCCCTGTAATTGATCTATTCATCTGATTACCATAAGATCTGAAATAACTCGACAAAATTATGTAATAAATTATATGTTTTAAATTTCAAACGGTTAAAATGCATTTGAAATTTTTTTCCCCATTCACCGTAATGTAACGGAATCCTTTTGATTTTCCCTGTAATTGATCTATTCATCCAATTTTCATAAAATTTGAAATGACTCGACAAAATTATGTAATAATTATGTATTTCAAATTTCAAACGATTCTGTTGGATAGTTTTTGCGTTGTTATATGCGGACAGACAGACAAATAGACGGACAGACAGATGGACAGACGGACGGACTGAACGACAACAATAGGTGCTACGTATTTACATAATTAGGAATGCACCTACAAACAATTATCTGTTATTTTTTGTAGGGTGGCCCATTACTGGAACATAGGCGGTCCATTACTGGAACATAGGTGGTCCATTACTGGGCTTTTGGGTGTTAAGACATATTTCTATTATTTAAAATTAAATTTTTATTTCTATTGGGAAATGTAACTATGGGATTAGTTAAATATTGTTGAAAGATTAATATAATATGATAAAAATTGGAATGCAATAATTATAATTATTAATAAAAAATTATTTTTTAGAGAAATTCCTTAAGGGGGTCCATAACTGGCACATCTACCCTAAATATATTTCTGTGTAATAATATAAATGTATTTCTTCATTAGAGAAATACTACATCTTCATCAATGGAGCGATGATTAGAAAGAAACGCGCGCGAGAATAAATTTATTACTATTTCTTCATCAGAGAAATACTACAATCTCCATGCACGGAAATATATGTGCAGTATGCAAAAATCCGCGAAAATCGCTACGTCATGCGGGGAACGATATGCGCAGTGGCCGATCCCCCGCGGGATCAAAATGAGAAAGTGTGATCTCTAGACGCTTGTTTAATATATATATATATATATATATATACTTAAACAGAATTGTAATAACTCCATGTTTTATTAGAAATCATTTATTTACAAATTTTCAAAATAATACGCATTTTAATTACATTTTCTTTTCAGTTATTCTGAAAAAATGGCAACGAAACTATCAGCCTCTAGAATCAAAAGATTGCGAAAGAATGACGTCATTTCAATTAATCTTTTATCGTGCTTAAATTTGTTCAACTCTGTTCACATTGATGTCTCTGTTTTTCGTTATAATTTAGTTTCTCAATATGGCAACAAAATCAAATCCTATGAGTAATGATTGTAAACACTCAAAATTAAACTTTTAAATAAAAAGGCATTATTATGAAATTCAACAATGTAGATTTATATGTTAATCCACAATTTAAAAATATTGTTACGTAACAATGTTTAATTGTTTGAATCATCATCGCGTGCGTCAAAAAATAAAATAAAGAATAGAATTAGTTTACAAATTCATTTCCAAAAAAAAATTTCAACCTTGTTGGTTCTATTTGCAACTGCTCTTGAGAAAAATGGAAACTGCTCATGTAATGTCTTTTGATTCTTTTTTTTCAGGTCGAGGGAAGGAAGTTGGGAGCATCGACGGGTGGATGGCATGCTCAAATGGTAATTTTTACCTGGGTATTGCCGCATCGCTGGACGGAGGGCGCAAGGGCTGGAAACCAGTAGATGTTCCCGTTGAAGAAGGAGGTGTAGAACAAGTAAGTAGGACTTCTCCCCAACCTCCCCAGAGTTGGTGGAAGAAGTCCAAGGTGAGTTGGTGGCAGAAGATTCTGGCCTTCTGCTGCATATGCTATGAGGCCGATTTTTAATACAGTAAAATTTAAAGATTGCAATCATTATCTATTTCTCATATCAAAGGTTGCAATTTTTTTATCAACTGTATTAACGAGACAAATCGGCTTTAAAGCATTTTTAAATTTTCAGTCTTCTTAATTTATAACGTATTATACATTTATTCTAAATTATAGATATAGTTACATGCTGGTCCACTAGTCGCTTGAAATATGTTTTAAATAAGGATTTTATAAGCTGTTCCCCTCAGTAATAAAACATTTGCATTAAGATAAGCTGGTAATAGTTAATAGTATGATAATAATGTGTATGCAGTTTAACATCATTAATCTGGACGACTCTAATAACGAAACTTCTGTAGCCGGCCATTTCAGTACGTTTATTTGGTTTTATTTTGAATTAAGTATCATAGATGGCGCCATTACGCATATATGTACGGATTTCAGAAACTGATTAAGAAAAAATTAAAAGACTTCCTAGACCTAATCTACTACTTTTTTTATTTAAAAATTGCAAGAACTTTCTCTATTACATTTGTAATTAATATAGATGTCTTTTTTAATATTAAGCTGTGAATTTAAAAAAAAACTGTTAATTTTACTATTTTTAATTCTCTAAAGATAAGATGATGGCACCGAAACATTTCGAAATTGGGTTTTATTATTATTATTTGTTTTTAATGTTTCATTTGTGATTTACTTCGATATTTGTACGAGATATATACATATATATTTAACATTAGTCTTATATATCACTATTTTAAATATGCTAAATGCTTTTTTAATTTATCTTTTAACTGTAAATTAATTGTAAATCTTATATAAATTTCTCTAGTATATACATAAATTTTTTGGTACTACTTGGTTTTCCCGTCGACCAAAAAACTGTCGCCAAAGCATAAGATTAACTGCCAAGAATGGTTGATCCTAAATGTCACATTCACTTGACAAAACACGGTACGCGTGTTATACTAATTTATTTGTTCTTCCGTTAGTTAAGATATAAATTATGTGAATTTGTATAATTTGGCGAATAGTTTGGCGATTTACATAATTTGACGAAATTGGCCGACGGGTATAACCAAGTAGTACCCATTTTTTGTTGTTATAATTGATGTTTTTTATTTCCGAAAATTAATTTAATCATTCTTCATAGGATGTCTATTATTCTTGCGTATTCTATCATTTACAGGGTATTTATAAATCTGAAATCGTAATTAAAAAGAAAATCCTGTGTTATTGTTTCCGTAATTTAGAACAAATGGCAACATTTCATAAATTATAGAAATTATTATTTTTAAAAATACAATGAAATACGTTTAACACAAAAATGAAAAAAAAAAAAAAAGATTTTTTTCCGTGTTTAAACATTTGCAAAAAAAAAAAGGGAAAGCTTCACGGTACTTCTAGGTTATCCCGTCGACCAAAAATTTATCGCCAGATTATAAGATTAAATTCCAATAATGGATGATTGTGAATGTCACATTAAACACGATACATGTCTTTAAAATATCATCAAGTGGTTTTAAATTAACTTTTTAACTGTATTTTTATTCATGTGTTACTAATTTATCTCTTTTTTAGCTCACAGGCTATCATAGCCTGAGAGCTTATGTGCCCGTCCGTTCTGTATGTATGTGCGTATGTGCGTAACGCGATAACTCATGATAAAAATATCGGATCCACTTGAAATTTTGTATATAGGTATATCCTGATAAGGCGCTTCCCTGATTAGTTTTTGGAGTTCATTCGATATGTATAAGAGGGGGAACGGGGGGCTCATGCCCCCCGTTAGTTGATATAAATGGGATTTTCATGCAGAATTAAGTTTTCAAAATTTAGATTAGGATCATTCTGATGAGGCGATTCCGTGACTGTTATTAGGTGTTCATTGAATAAGTATAAATAGGGGGAACAGGGGTTCTAATCCCCCCCCCCGTTAGTTGATATAAATGGGATTTTCATGCAGAATTAAGTTTTCGTTCAAAATTTAGATTAGGATCATTCTGATGAGGCGATTCCGTGGCTGTTATTAGGTGTTCATTGAATAAGTATAAATAGGGGGAACAGGGGTTCTAATCCCCCCCCCCCCCCGTTAGTTGATATAAATGGGATTTTCATGCAGAATTAAGTTTTCGTTCAAAATTTAGATTAGGATCGTTCTGATGAGGCGATTCAGTGACTGTTATTAGTTGTTCATTGAATAAGTATAAATAGGGGGAACAGGGGTTCTAATGCCCCCCCCCCCGTTAGTTGATATAAATGGGATTTTAATTGAGAATTAAGTTTTCGTTCAAAATTTAGATTAGGATCATTCTGATGAGGCGATTCCGTGACTGTTATTAGGTGTTCATTGAATAAGTATAAATAGGGGGAACAGGGGTTCTAATGCCCCCCCCCCCGTTAGTTGATATAAATGGGATTTTCATGCAGAATTAATTTTCGTTCAAAATTTAGATTAGGATCATTCTGATGAGGCGATTCCGTGACTGTTATTAGGTGTTCATTGAATAAGTATAAATAAGGGGAACAGGGGTTCTAATGCCCCCCCCCCCTTAATTTATATAAATGGGTTTTTCAAGCAGAATTGTCAGATTTCGTTCAAATCTCTGAATAGTTTTGGAAGTTTAATGGTTAAGTATAAAAGAGGGGGATAACTCCTTTTAAATTATATAAATGCTAAATGGGTTTTTATTAAGAATTATCTAATTTGCTCTGAATTTTGGATATAGATTTTTTATATGATAAAGCATGTCTTTGATAGTATAGGAGGTTCAATGATTAAGTATAAAAAAAAAGAGGAAAGGGGAGAGCTGTTTCCCCTTCTTAATTTTTTTTTCGAACGGAATTAACCCTTGAAAATATAAGGCTTTAATGTGCAATTAGTATTTGTAGCCTGTGAGCTCAATGCCATCAGTTTAACTGGGCAGTATTCTTTTTATTTGTTATGTAAAATAAAAATTATGTCAACAAATTTAACTTGGCTTTTAGTTTGGCGATTTTTATAATTTGGCGAAAATGGTCGACGGGATAACCTAGTAGTACCAAATTCAGCAATATTTCCGATGTAGTGTAGATTGCATTCATTAGGATAAAAAATAAGTAAAAAAAGATTGTTTAATTGGAAAAAAAGTTAGACTTTTTTTTCATGAAGTGTCTTTTTGAGCAGCATAATGTTCATAAATTGTTCACGATTACCCATTGTTTTAATCATCTCTCCATTCGATTGCGCATCTAAATAACTGCTTATACTTTTCAGGCTTTTCTCAAATCAAAAAAGGCAACTTTATGACATAAGTTTGATTTTACTTTTGCTCAGAAATGCATGTATAACTAGAAAGTGTCATTGTTCAGGAATTATCTAATCAAATTCGTTTTCCCGTTTTTTTTTTCTTTTTCCAAATATAATCGATTTTTTTAGAAAATAGTGTCTAAGTGTGCGTTTTGAACCGACTTTCGGCCCGAGAGAAGAAAAAGCAGTCAAGGAAGGGACAAATCGTCTTGTCACGTTATCAAAAAAGCTTATAATTCAACAGATGATTTATCGATCGAAAAATAAAAAATTCAGTTAGATTTCAAACCACTTCCATGAGGCTTTGTAATTTTTTGAGCAGAGCAATTGAGAACAGTCTTTTGTGAGACAGAGTGAAGTGTAAATGCTTCATTGATTCCATTGTCAGATTCGTCGTCGGAATCAACGTAAGGGGAATCATTTCGATTATGAACGATTTCCAAATTCTCTTTGTGTGTCTGAGGGCGTGTTCAGCGCAACTTACCAAAGTAACCAATGTTACCGACCGATTGTAGGGCAGTGCGAAAGCGAATTGTGGCACCAATGAAAACTATCCTGTTGAACTGTAGCTGACGTCACACTTCGCCTTGATTTTCATTTCGTACTTGTCTACAATCGATAAGTGACCGGTAAGTTGTGCTGAACACGCCCTGAATCAATGCTGTATAGAAATCATCATCGAATACAACTTGTTCATTTAATTATGTTGTAAAACAGTCTAGAAATATTGAATTTCTCAAAAATTTCATTAAATGTCTGCTCTGTCTAAATTTCAGTTTATACTTTAGAATTTGTTATTTTTAAGATTCCGCACCGCGAAAATAATTTTCCATTGTCATAGTTTTCACTAGTAAATGCCATTCTGAGCATAATATAAGTAACGCATGTAATAAATAAATAAATAAAATTCTTTAACTTCGATTTTTTTTCGTGTTAAGCAAAACAATATACAGGGTGGTCATAAAAAAAAAAACTTTGCCGATATATGGAGCTCTAGCGGCCAGTCCATTAAACCGATCGACGTGAAATTTCAGATATAGCTATTCAAAGGTATGAGCTCGAGATTTTCTGAACGACAACAAAATGGCGCTCACGGTTACGGTTATAGTTACAGAAACTCGAAATTTTCCAATGGCAACACCCATTTTTTTCATCGCAAAATGATCAGCGCATGCAAAAATCCTAAAGAGCGTTAGAACGGTATGGTTATTGCAATAAATGGACGCGTTATGCTCGCACAAAATCAGCTCTACGAACGACCCCCCCCCCCCCCCAAAAAAAAAAACAAAACAATCAAGCCGCACGAAGAAAATTTTAATATGACAGAGACTACGAATCACGAAACATCGTTTGCCAGATAGTCCGCGTAGAAAACGGATAAAAAGTAGGGTGGGAATGTTAGTTCTTCAGTCAGAGCTTGCGAATGCCAACAAAATGGCTTCGCTCGTGGTGAGTTGGTAAAACTATTATCAAAATGAGATTAATACTGCAAAAACCTGGCGCATTTACTGTCGAAACCATCGCCAAATGCGTAGCCTATGCATTTCACAAGCTCTTCGTGATTTAGTAATGAAATTCGAAGAAATTGGCTGCACTTGTGATAGTCTGCGATCCGGACGACCAACTGTTCCTGAGGATATTGTTATGGAAGTGCATCATATAGTGACCAGAGGACGCATGCAAACTACAAAAGGTGCATCTCGTGTATTTGTTATACCAAAATCAATGGTCTTAAAGTTACTGCTCTCTGAAATCCGCATGTTTCTTTACCGGTACCAACGCTGCCCAGATTTTGGAAGGGAGAGACCATCAACAACATATAGACTTTGTTAATGAATTTCTTATCCAATATGATGGAGATAACGAACGACTTCTTCGCATATTATGAACGGATGAGGCACATTTTACCTTAAGTGGTAACGTGAATGGCCTCCGCGATCCTCCGACCTCACTCCTATGCATTTCAGTTTCTGGGGATATGTAAAATCTAGAGTGTACATGTGCAATCCGCAAACTTTGCCGGATTTGAAAGATTCTATCAAACGTGAGATTGCAAACATTCCTCATGCAATGTAACGTTCGGCTGCATTGTCCACAGTCGCCACCATGCAATGAGTAATTGCCTGTGATGGCAGCCCTGTGGAAAATGTGTAATCAAAATAAAAGTTTTCTCCGATCGATGTTGTAATCAGAGATTAGTGTACTGACTCTGTGTCATATGCATATTTACTCCTTGCGCCCCAATCATGTTTTTTATGGGGGGGGGGGAGGGAGATTTGCAGAACAGTTTTTCATGCGTGTATAACGTGTCCGTTTCTTGCTATACACGTACAGTTCAAACGCTCTTTTAGATTTTCGCATGCGCTGAGCATTTTACGATGAAAAAAAATGGGTGTTGCTATTGGAAAATTTCGAGTTTCTGTAACTATAACGGTAACCGTGAGCGCCATTTTGTTGTCGTTCAGAGAATCTCGAGCTCATACCTCTGAATAGCTATATCTGAAATTTCACCTCGATCGGTTGAACGTATTGGCCGCTAGAGCTCCATATACCGGCAAATTTTTTTATGACCACCCTGTATATCAAACTGCATAGTATATTGCTCGGACCGCAACGCCATTTCGTGTTAATCATTTTTTCACGCCAAGAGTTTTCGTGGTAAACGTATTTCCCTGTATATATGTGTGTTTTAGAGCGTTTTGACTTAATTTTTACCAATATTTTTTCATTTTCTTTAAGTTATGAACTTTCTTGCATTTTTGTATTGACATACTTATGACATATATAATTATTATTATTCATTTAAATGCATTCCAGTTTCAAAGCTTCTGTAATCCGGAATTTTCTGTAATCCAGAATAGTCCATAATCACGATGATTCAGGATTAAAGAAGTTATACAGTATACATTTTTTTATTAGTAAAAGAGGATGGCTACAGAAATGTGAGTTATTAGGAAGTCAAGTTGGTGTATTTCTTTATATAGATGCCAAATTTATCTTTATACAATATTACAATAATGTAAAGACAGCTTAGACAGACTGATTAAAAAATATTGAAAGATCCTGAATTTGCTGAAGATAGATTTGAATGCTGGTTAGTGGGCTTGCATGTAACTTTCTAAAATTGCTCTATTCAACATTAATAATTACTTTCGGCCTCATAGCATATTTTGTCTTATTTATATAATCTATGTATTATTATCTTGCTATCTAGTTTATATATATGTTTCATTATTTGAGCGGCCTTTTCTGTAAATATTTAAATTTTTCGTAACAGTTTTGAAATATGCATTTTTAACTTATTAACTTATTTGGCCAATGTACATATATATAAATTACTTTTTCTTAGTGTACAAGTAGTATTTTATGTAGTATTTTAAGTGTAGTTTTTAAGTATGCATATTAAACTATCTATTTGGCAGCTTTATTTAAATTAATCACAGTTACAAATGTACAAATAAAACAAACATAAAATCGTAAAAGAAATACAAGTATAAAACTTACAAAATAAAAACAAAATAAAACAAATAAAAATAAAACTTAACACATAAAACAAAAATAACAAACCCAAAATGCACATATTTATTAAAAATTACAAATTAAAAGCAAAATATAACAAATGAAATTAAAACAAATAAAACAAAAATGCAAATAAAAAACAAACAAATAGCAAAACTAAAACAAAACAATAAAAGTTCGTAGCTTAAAACTCCGCGTAAAAAAACTGCGTTCGCACGACAGGCTTCTGATAATAACGCGAACTGGTCGAATTCCTCTGGCACAGCTTCTCCCTCATTATAAACAAATGCGATGTAGATTTCTCAGGTACAAATCAGTCTTCTGTTCCATGGCTCTCTCACTGTCCCACAACATCTAGCAGTTCATCAAGCAGTGGCGATCCTGGCTTTATCATTCCTTGGCATTCTTCCTTGGCAGCACAGCCCAATGACATCGGGCTAGAAATACAGGAATAGTCTTCCTTGATTTGGCTTCACGACAGCCCATTAACATCGGGCTCAAAAACTTCATCCCCAGTCTTTAATTCTCTTCTTTCTCTTTGCCCAATGTCATCGGGCTTTAAAATGGCAGCAACGATCTTCCATTATTTTGGCATTCCACATTTTTTGCAATATTATAATTTTTTCTTTTTTTAGGGGGGAGGGGTACATTAAATCGATTTTTCATAGTTCACTTGTATTTATGAAAAATCGATTATCATAATATATATATATATTTAAAAAAAAAGCAATTTCGGTATTTTTTTTTCTTTAATTGTAAGTGGATGTATTAGGGGCAAAATATAAAGCTATATTTAGCTTCGTGCGCGACTAAAAAGCAGAGCTGGTCAAATCATCAACTTTTCTCAATAGAAATCAATATTTAAGGATAACAACAAAGTTCAGTGTCTATTCAAATTAACTACTGTTTAAGATAGTGAGATTATAAAAATCGTTATGTTAATATCAAATAAATAATTTTGTTACAGTTGCATATTAAATGGAAATATATTAATAATCTCATTCTCCTAGCATTGGACTTTCCATTTGCATTAAAATTAAGAACTAATGTGCAATACTCGTGAAATTATTCAGCATATAGACTAAAACTAAACTAAAAAACTCAGATAACTTTTTGTCTTGATTTCTGATTTAATTTTTTTTGTCATGAACATGGTGTTATATTTGTCAGACAGTTATAACAGTTTATTGACGCAATCAGTTGATCATCTCTGCTTTAGGGGGGTGGGGGGCCCCCTCGACGAGGCTCCGCCTTACCGCTGGCGAGGGGGTTTAAGTGTGCCACTTCAACTTTTATGTATATAACATAATTTTGAAAAGACAGAATAGTGAAAGAAACATCTATTACTTTCCTATATTTCTCATGTCAAAGGAAAAACATATTTTTAAAATGTATGGAATCATAAATTGTTTTGCTATTTATTGTATAATGATACAGAAAAATTGGAAATGAACCTGTAATAGAAAACAGTTGGTCATGAAATAGACTTTTATCAACAGATGATGTAATAAATTTTGCTTAGTGGTAGATTGTCAATCGACACAGAACAGTTAAAGCAGTAGTTGCAATTCAGTCCATTTGGCTCAATAGAAAAGAAGTGGCACACGAACTAAGAGAGCCTCAAAGAGTTTAATTAACCGGGTATAGGTTTTATATTAAATGCTAGAGATGGACATTACTTAAAATATGTTAACATATGTAAAAATATTATTGTTTATAGATTTTTAATTAACAGTAGATTAACAGAAAGCCTTAGTAATTTTGAAATGTATCACTTTTTAGATTTCCAGAAAGCTGAAAAGATAGTATTTATGAATGCATATTCAAAAAGGCAATAAGAATAAAATTATTATATATATATATATATATATATATATATATATATATATATATATATATATATATATATATATATATTGAAAAAAAACATCCTTAATAAAAAATAGTTTTTGGAAAAATATATGAGAAGATTGAAAGATAATTCTGAATGAGTTGCAGATTGGGGGTGGAAGTATTTTCTGTTGTTTCCTGCTTATTTTTTAATGATTTATTTATTTGGATATCTCGTTTATTTTTTCGTCTTTTAATTTCTATTCACAGTAATCTCCCTCAATTAAAATTTTAAACTACCCTTTTTTAAATTTCTAGCAAGCATGTGTTTCGCATGCGAGAAGCTATATTCTGTTTTGATTCTTAGAAAACATTACTTCACTTAAATTTGAGAACTGGATTAAGATTTGCCTTGTTATTCATCAGCTGTGAGCCTCATAATTTTAAATATATTTAAGTATTTCATTTTATCTGTAATTTATTTCTAAAAGTTTATTTAGATTAGTAAATGGATTTTTATTAAGCATATATAAATAAGCCTTTCATGTTGCTGTAAAAGAAAGGGATTTCTTTGAAAATAATGGTGGAGGTGTTAAAAATGTATGTATAATTCTTTAAAATCTGACCTACACAATTGTGTAAGTGATATAAGGGAAAACGAAGAACAATTGCCTTTTTTGTGTCGTTTAAAGCTCAGCCTGCACAACAATATTTATTTTTAAATACTCTTCACAAAATATTTTCAATTTTTAAATAATTCCAGAACATTTATTTTTAAATATTGTTTTTCAACCAATTGATCCTTTTACTTAACATTAAAAACCAAGATATTTAATTTCTGCGAAAAACCGTCTTAAAGGATTAGTGTCACTTAAAATGGCAAACTATATTTTAAACGCTTGAAAATATGCAAATTCATAAATTCAAAGTACCATAACTAGACAAAAATTGAATTTTTAATTAATAAAATTTTAACAATGTAGATTCATTTTAGAAAATCTCCACATGAATACTTCCCTTAGAAAATTTTAAACATTTTGGTTGAACGACTTTTAATGAAAACGTTTGTTGGTAGTGATCAACTATCTATTTAAATATAAAATAATTTGACCTGACTGACTCATAATCAACGCACATCCAAAACGTCTGAACGTAGAAGCATGAAAATTGGGGAGAAAATACTTCTATGATGTAAGTGTTCACTAAGGAAGGATTTTTGAAAATCCCCCAAACCCTTATGCTCTTATTCACCATCTACCTCAACCTAGGAAACCTCGGTCGAACGCTCAAATGATATTCATGATAACATTTGATTAGACATTATCAAGGAGACGTCCAATCAGGATTAAAGATGAATACCGTTTGAGCGTTCGACCGAGGTTTTCGATGTAACTCGGGTTCGAAGTAGTTGGTGACTAAAAGCGTTAGGGTTTGGGGGATAGAGGGTTAAACAAGGGTTAAACAAGGGTCGAAAATTATAGAACATCTTGCTATATCTTAGCAGTTGATTAAGATAGGAGCGTGAAATTTCAGAAAACAAATCTACTAAAAAATAATTAAACACATATTTCAATGACTCTATAAATTCCCCCTAAGGAGGTTTAAAGGGGATCGAAAATTTTAGAATATTTAGGCACATCTCAGCGGCTGTATCTTCTACATATAGACACCGCATTGACTTATGCGAGTTATGGGTTGAGTGATGAGTCACTCCTGTGTTTTTTTTTATGCAGGAGGACAAAAGGTAAATAAGGAATGGTATGGTCGTTTGTTGTAATAACATAGAATTGTGATTGAAAAATTATGACGGGTGGGGCGTGGGGGGTGAAACCCTGTAAGTGGAGATGACACCATTTGCATCCACCCCGGGTGTCACCCATTCTAGTTACGCCACTGTGGGGCTCTACTTGAGAAAATAGAAAAATAAAAAAATTTATAATGCCAATGTAACGTTAAATTTCCAATTAGGAAATATTTCCTTTTCAATTCCTGCATGAATCACAAAAGAAATCCGTCTTAATGTCTGCAAAACTCATTGAGATGTGCCCATTTAAATAATTCGAAATGTTTTAAAGGAATAAACACAAATTAAAATGCATATAATTAACATGTTGAGTGCACCGGTAACTGACACTGAACTTTCCGTTTAGACAGCGTCAGTCACCGGTGTATGTCAGTGTTAAATATTATATAAAACTAATATATATATATATATAACAATAATGCAAGTAAAGAATTGTTAACAATACTTACAAAAATGCTAGATATTGCTAAAACTAATAACAAATTCTATAGTATAAAAATTAGTTTACATCTTGTAAATAATATTAAAAATTTACAAAACATTTGACTTTAATAATTTATTTAATACAATTGATATCACAGATATATTTAGAATCATTAATTTATTATTCAAAGAATATAGGAATTCTCTTAACATACATGTCTCTTTACCTTACTTCAAATCTTTAACCAAATTTATTCTTTATCATAATTATATATTTTTTAATAATACAATATTTAAACAAAAAGTCGGTCTCCCACAGGGTGGGATTGTATCATCAATCTGTTTTGAACTCTACCTACATTTTTATGAACGTAATACTTCCATTGTTAATTGTTTTTTATATAGGTATCTTGATGATATAATCATCTCATATTCTAAAAAGTCATTTAACTATTCTCTACCAATCAAATACCATAAAAATTTAAAATACAGTTATAATGATATGCTTAATAATAAAATTAACTTTCTCGACCTTAATATTACTGTTTCTGATAATAAAATTCTATTTGATATTTATGATAAACGTAATGACTTTCCTTTCAAAGTAAACCTCTTTACTCATTGTAATTCTTGCTTTCATAAATCTATATATATCAATATATTACTTAATTTTGCCCATAGAATTAAAAATATTTGTTCACCTAATTTTAAAAATGCATAATTTAAAAACTGTTCAAGGCACTGCTATAACGTATGGTTATCCTTTACATTTGGTTAAAAAATATTAACTGTATAAGTAATCATTTATATAGTATTAACTGTTTATATTCTCTTTAACCAAATATTGCAAACATTAAAATGCTAATTCATGCAGCACCATATGATGTTATCGTTAAGAACTCCTATATTCTTTAATATATAATAAGTTATTACATGATCTTAAAAATAATTAACACATTGCGTAAAAAATGTTTAAAAAATTATTAAAAAAAATAAAAATAATACAAAAAAAATGCAAAAAAATGTATAATAGGATCGATGGGTGGGTAGATGTTCGATTACGGAGGCGGGCGGTGTTGTCTGGATAATACGCAATGACTAATTATTTATTATGTATATTTTTAAAAAAATTTAACTTCACACATAGAATTAAAATTTGTATGTTTGCCTAAAATTAAAATGCATAACTTAAAAATGATCAAGATATTGCGATAAGATATGGTTGTCAATTGCATTTGTTTTAAAGAAATTATTTGTAAAATATTAGAATAGAAATTATTCTTAGAAAACTCTTAGCTTTTAAATAAAATTTATTTTATTCAAATAATATTTCTCTTATTCAATAATAGATGGCATCACCATCAGTATAAAATATAGTTAATATATTATTCTAATAGATGGCAACACTAAAACATTTTTTGTGTACTTGAAGTAGTAGTAATATCTTATTAAAAACATGAATGTGAAAGAATGCCAAGTTCGTTAAAGGTTTCGCTAATAAAAGAAATGAGACCTAACTGCAAACCAAGTTCTTTCGAAGCTCCTTAAGTCATAGCTCCTGTCATGCATAATATTATTCAATTGCTTAAAATGATATGTTACGTTACTTGTTATTCAATAGAGTGACTTAGCAAGTTTTCTCTTATTCAAATTTCTCTATTTAGTTGACCAGAACTTAAAGTTGATCACTTCCTTAACTTTTTAACACCTTAACTTCAAGATACTTAATCGAACACTCGATTGACTAGATCTTTGTCCGAGTCAAAAATTAAAGTTGGTGGCTGAAAACTTGCCAAGTCACTCTACTGAATAACAAGTAACGTAACATATCATTTTAAGCAATTGAAGAATATTATGCATGACAGGAGCTATGACTTAAGGAGCTTCGAAAGAACTTGGTTTGCAGTTAGATCTCATTTCTTTTATTAACGAAACCTTTAACGAACTTGGCATTCTTTCACATTCATGTTTTTGATAAAATATCATTATTTTTTGTCAAATAAGTAGGTATTTGTTTCCTTTTTGAAATAAATAGGCTTAATATTAAATTAACTTTATTTAATATTCATCAGTCTTACAGTTTTTCCTGCTTTTATTCACTGTTTTTTTTCCAGTCAAATTTAAAAATTTTAACATTATGAGTACTTATGTTCCTTTAAATTCCACTAATAAGGACGTTTCTTTTCCGTGATTGGGTACTTCTTGATTACCTCGTCGACCAAAAAAAGTTTGTCGCCAACTTTGCGATATATCATTAAATTGACGACAAAAATTACGCGTCAAAAGAGATGCTAACTTGGCGCTATTTCTGGTATTTCGCCAAATTCCCATAGATTCCCATTGTAATCTGGTAATTTATCCAGTACTTTTATTAGAGCAAATACTGTCGCCATCGTTTTTGGCATCTTTATTTTGAAACGGTTCGCTAACTTCCCAAGATTGCTTAAATATTGCTATTTAGAAATTTTTTAGAACGCTTTTAGCGCATTTTTACCCTTTTTAAATTTTGTATTTGTTAACAAATATTCTTAGTGATCATTTATATTTTATAAGTAATGAACATGCCAAATTTTATGTTTCTAGGCCCTTAACATACAGACATCGCATTTTTAGAACGTTTTTTTGCTCTTTTACCCCTTTGGATTAGTGGCATCGGCATAAGATATAGCCTACGTTGGAGCAAGGGCTATCACCATCATTTCGATATTATTACTTTTAAGATAGATTTGTTGTTTGCTTAGATTGCTTTAAAATCCCAATTTAGAACATTTTTAGAACGCTTTTCGCGCATTCCCCCCCCCCTTTTAAATTTGGTATTTTTTAGCAAATGTCATTAGTTATCATTAATATCTTATAAATAATTAACATGCCTAATTTTGTGCTTCTATGCCTTTTAGTAAAACAAAAATCTCATTTTTAGAATGTTTTTGGCTTCAGAACTCTTTTTGGTTAGTGACACAGACATAAGATATAGTCTATGTTTGAACCGGGGAGAATACCATTATTTTGGTACCATTACTTTTGACATCGGCTCGGTAGTTTCAGAGATTAGGTCCGATAGTCGCCAAAAGTGACGCCAACTTGGCACTATTTCTGGTATTTTGTGAAATTCTCATAAACTCCCATTGTAATTCAATAATTTATCTTTTAACCACCATTAATGTTTAATTAATGGTGATTTCTGATTTTTTCCTATTTATAGATCCAATAACCTACCTTCACACCAAATTTCAACTTTCTAAGTCACCTGGAAATAGTCAAATATTTCTATGAGTGAGTCAGTGGTAAAAATAGCGGTTTTCAGACGCCAATGTCTCGTGAACGGTAATAGATTTTTTAAAAAAATTGTAGGATTCGGAAATTAGCAGATGGTCTTACACTACACAAAAAATTGCAAGTGTGTAGGTGAAATAAAATTTGAGTTATTGGGGGGTCAGAAGTGGCCCGAAATGGTTCGGGTAATATAACCCACGGCCGGTGTGTCGCCTTTTACTTTGTGAACTTGGCTGACACACTGCCGTGTGTCTAGATTTTTTTAGTTAAAAAATTAATACAGTAATATTAATAATTGTTCAAAAATATAATACCTTTAACAGTAGCAAATATTTTTTCTAAATGTAGAATGAATATTATAATATAATATATGATCTACTAATTTTAATATAATTATTGTTATAATTTTAATTTTATTATCTACATTACTTATTATAACTGTAACCTAACCTGTTACAGAGTCACATGTAATTTATATCTACTTTAGCTCTTAACTGAGTTAATTCACTTGAACTACAGATCATTCTAGATATAAGTTTGGTATATATATACATTTTTAATAATCTGAGTCTACGCAATAAAAATGATCACCTCTGGTCTAGGAGGCGTGGACCTCGGGTAAGGATTATATCTTGTCTCGCAAATAGACATGCCTTTTAACATCTTTGCGCATTAACACAGATCAGGTGATCAATAAAAAATAAAATTAAAAATCTCGAGAATATTCTAAGAAGGAAAGATTACGAAATAATTTCCCGCCTTTTTGAGAAACAAGCAATAGATTATTAATAAGTTAAATAAAAAAAACTTTAGTTGTTAAAAGATTAATATATTACGAAACTAAGATTAGAAATATGTTCCACAATTTTAGAATTAAAAGCTCAGAAAGAGCAAAATGGCGCAATTTTTATTTTTATTTTATTACATATATATATATATGTGTGTGTGTGTGTGTTGTTTTAAGTAATTATTGAAAATTCATTTAATTAAAATTTAATTAAATTTTATTTATTAGAAGATTATGCCCTTAAATAAAAGGTTGCTTAAACGGAAAGTTCAGTGTCAGTCCTGGTGACTGACGTGGCACTCAGCGTGTTAAAGAAAAAATCCTAATTCAAGGTTTCCGGGAATGATTTAATTTATTTTATTTATTGAGTTAAAATTATTCCAATTTTTATTTACTATGATTAACCGTATAATTTGCAAACAAAACCACTTCACAAAATTTTCCATAAAGCTTTAAAAATTATTATTATTATTATTTATTGGAGAAATGTAAAACCGTTATAACTCGAAATAATGTTTGTCGAACTTCAAAATTTTTTCATTTAATTAAAAAATACATGCAATTTTAATTTTTCTTCGGAATTTTTTTTTCAATATTATTTTTTAAATAAAAATATTTAAAATATAAATTAAAAAATTGTGTTATCTATTTTTAAAAAAATCATGTGTTCAAAAGTAAATATTTTTTTAGCTTTGCCGAAACAAAATCAATGTATAGAATAGTGAAATAAAACACTCTCCAAGTTTGCATAATTTATTTTAGTAATTCTTAACTTATAACAATTTAAAGATGAAAAATGGAGAAAAAAATCCCATCATGTAGAAAAGTGCATTTAAAGTTTTTAAA
Source organism: Maratus speculifer (assembly GCA_964019185.1). Taxonomy (NCBI): domain Eukaryota; kingdom Metazoa; phylum Arthropoda; class Arachnida; order Araneae; family Salticidae; genus Maratus; species Maratus speculifer. Next base: position 22,738,036 of record OZ025289.1, on the reverse strand, counting down.
ATATACTCTAAAATATACTATATATAAGTCTAAGGCGCCGGATTGAAGCTCTGTTTTTCGAAAGAGATTGTGGGTTCGAACCCCACTCCTGACATTATTTACATCTATGTAAAATTAAAAAAAAAAAAAAAAAAAAAAAAAAACCGTATTACAATTTTTATTTTTAACCGGCCTCAGAAAAGAAAGGGGAAGTTATCAATTCGACGCGTATGTATTTTTTTTTTCTATGTATGTTCACCAATTACTCTGAAACTATCCAACAGATTAATTTGGTTTTTGTATTAAATATAAATATAGTTTAAAAAAACTAAAAATCACGCTTTTAAAGTAATCAAACTAAAAAGTTAAAAATAAATATAGTTAAAAAAAAAAACTAAAAAACACGCTTTTTAAGTATATCAAACTAAAAAGTGAAAAATAATTCGTACTATAAGCTGAAAACGAAAATAGATGAAAAATACTATATTACTATAAAATCATTGTTATTATAGAAATCAATTAATAAGCAATAAATAAAATTATCGTGGAAAAAAAGCGTGGGGTGCTCCATCTATCAGTTCTTAAGAACCACCCAAGGTTTTTTTTTCAATGCTAATTTTATTTATTGCTTATTAATTGATTTCTATAATAACAATGATTTTATAGTAATATAGTATTTTTCATCTATTTTCGTTTTCAGCTTATAGTACGAATTATTTTTCACTTTTTAGTTTGATATACTTAAAAAAGCGTGCTTTTTAGTTTTTTAAAACTATATTTATTTTATGTTACCTTTCTATAAATTACGGCATTTACATATTTACATGATTCACTAAAAATTATGTAGTTTATTAACCAGTAACAGAAGTACGATATACATAACAAATAAGGTGCAGAAAATTGTCAGCCATTCAATATTCTTGTAAATTAGTTTTCTATTACCACAGGAGATGGGGGATTTTATCAACATTTGTTTGGGACAAAAGACCAAACCCAATGTCGCCCAGTGAAAATTTCTTAAAATATGCTCTGATACTGGCACATAATATAATGCTTAAATCCCTTTTAAATTTTTGCAGGTGTGCTCCTTTCTTTAACTTAACGTTTTGATTCACTTTAAATTTTGCCTTTTCTGTACTACATAAATGTAAGATGATTTTAAGACGAAGCTTTTCATAACATGGCGATTTTGACATTTTGTTTTTCTTTTATAGTTTTAGCCCTCACAACTTCAGATTTTTCATCCGCTCATTCGAGGCAGGCACGTAGCCAGGGAGGGGGCTAAGGGGGCTGAAGCCCCTCCCGAAAGTTTGAAAAGACTTTACCAAATTATCTCTATGATAATAAAATGAGCTTTGCGTTTATCTTCCAATACATTAACCCTTTCCGGCGCAGTGTTACCACTCCGGCAACACCTAATTTTAATTCCAAACTTACAAACTGCACCAATAATATTTATAATATTTTAGTAAAATTTTACTTTTACAATGACAGCTTAAATAAGGGAATTCTTGATTTCTAAAAAAGTCTTTTGTAAATTCCAGTCTCAGTCAACAATTTCTCATTTTACGCACAGAATTTGTCTGCGCCGGAAAGGGTTAAAATAAATTCCATTTTTAGCTGTATTAATATCCATTCATTCAATTCCAGTTACATCCAGTTTCATTATATCGGCTATTTGGATATATTTTTTTTTTAAATAGATATTTAACACAAAATTATAAATTCTTTTTGATACGCAATTTTAACTATCTTTATGTGCAGTAAAATTTGATCATTAATATGACTAGGAATTAGTGCAATACACATATAGCGTATTAACTTTAGGAGACAGATATAAAACATTTACTTGCATTTATTATCTTCCTTAATTTTCTTTATCTTCATGCATATAAAGGAAACGTGTTGAAATATTTTGCAGAGAAAGGAGCCAAAAACTTTATTAGCTGCCTAATTTGTAAAATCATGTGAAAAAATATAGTTTTAAAAAAGTATCTTTGATAATGATGTTTTAACTGTAAAACGCTTTTTATTAAAAATGAACTATTAAAATGCGTTTTTGAAAAGTAATGATGCGAAAAAAAAAATGATATGGTGCCGAAAAACCTTTAAAGACGCCATGGCGATATCCCCCAGTCTCTTCACCAGCCAACTTTTTCTGAGAATTGTTTGCATATGAATGGTTAATTTTCTTTATATTTTGTAGAACTATCAACTTCAGGGATGGGTACTCCTATGTAGGCATTTTTTGAAAGTTTTTCATAGCGCCACTGAGAGAGTTTTCTAGCCCCATTAGTACTCATATTTGGATAAAATTTTACCCAAATACACTGTCAGGTCAATTTACAGATGTTGGCGGGGGGGGGGGGGGGGGGGTGCTATTTTTATAGTCAGTATAGGGACATTTTGAGTTGTGTCTAGGGACATATAAAAATTTAAATAACAACACTGGCTGAATTTACAGTCAGAAATTTAATCTAGTAATTGAATTGAAGTGTAGTCTGAGTTCAAAAAAGCGAATTTTATCAAATGTAATTTTTGGGTCTAAAATAAACTTTTTGAGCAGCGAATTCAACGATGGAAAATGCAGTATTTTGTCAATTGGTTAGATAAGATGGAAACAAAAATGTTAATGATTGTTAATATAATCTATTAAGTAACTTTTTGAGCAGCGAATTCAATGATGGAAAATGCAGTATTTTGTCAATTGGCTAGATAAGATGGAAACAAAAATGTTAATGACTGTTAATATAATCTATTAAGTAATAGAAAATATGATGTGAAATGTCAAAAATAGTTTTTCAGACGTGCAAATTTTTTTCAAATTGCAAAATCACAAAACAGCATCATGGATGCACTAAATCTTGAACTGATTTACACAAAACCAGTTCCAATAATAGCAACACTTCCTGACAGCAATCCTTGTTTAGAAATTGAAATTTAGGATTGTTTTGATGTTAGCGTTCGGAGCAATTTGACTTTGATGGGGATTCGTCAAGTACTCAATATGAGTCTACAGCATGGAAAGCAACTGGATTCGATAGTACTATGTAGTAAGAGAAGATGACTTAGATGATGCCACGAAGAGAAACATTTTTGGTTCCTTTTTATTTTCCAAACATCCATATAGTTTTCCATTAACTGTAGGGAAGTAACAAAAGTAACAAAAATGGAGGAAATATCCAGAAATAGTGTTTCCTTTTCTTACATATTCTAAAATGCATTTATTGTAAACCTTGATTTTTGTTTTTTCACGAAAGAATGGGTGAAGAAATGACACAAAAAACCACGAAGACTGGTTTCTACATAAGTAAAATTCTAACACTTTGTGTGAATTTCAATGCATAAGTTAATAAACTACAATGTTATAACGCACAAATTTCTTGAAAACACAAACCCCCTAAAGAATTTCTTTGGGAGTTTATGTTTTTATGAAATTTGTGTGTTATAACATTATAGGTTCTTAACTTATGTACTGGTTTCTGCATGTTTCAGATTTTGGTAAAAAGGCTAAAGTGTTTCTTATGGAAATCTTATAATATATGCAATTAGATTATCCCAAATCATATGCTATTTTAGTAAACAAAATTGAGATTTTTTTTCAGGACTATATAAAAATTATTATTTCAATGTTGGATTTTCAAAGAGCTTCAGGAAAGGAAGAAATAAGCTCTTGGACCAACTCTTGAAACAATTTTATTTTGTACAGAGCAAAATATACCACTTAGAGATTACCACGATGATGATCTTCTAACGTTAGAGAAATCGATATAAAAAAGGCTGTTAGTTAAAATATTTTTTAAATTTTGAGTAAAGTCTGGAGAGAATGAATTGAAACGACAACTAGATACTGTAAATATCCGTAGAAATATTATTTACTTCACTCCAGACATTTAGAGCAAAATCATTCAAATATTCTCGGATACAGTTACTAAAATACTAATTATCAAAATAAATAACGTGATCTGTTTTGTTAAACAAAACGCGTAGCTTAATTGCGAATGAAACTATGAACATTTCAAATGCAGAACAGCTTGATTTTTTTTATTAGATATTTGGACTATTAAAAAATTCACAAACCCCAATAATTCAGAAAATACTTTTAGATTTTATTCAAATAAATGTCTTCTTTGCCAAAAATTAATTCAAGAAAAATATTATTACAACATTGTGATGAACTATGTCTTGACCTGTATAAATGCATCACATAGGCGTATATGAAACAGCTAATAAGTTTGGTCATGTTAGCGGGGTTCATTCGCGAATTTTTCAGAGTATTTAAAAATTAGATACGTCCACTTTGAAAGCCATCGGTTAAATCTTGCCTTGTTCAACAGCATTCTGTTTCCCGTAATCCAAAAGGATCATGGGCTTGTTAAATCAGTGACAAAGGATTTTAAAAACCATTTAAAGGCAAAATTTAGCTCTTCCAGAAGCAGTTGCATCATGTAACTCAGAAAACAAAAGAAAATGACTTCTCCGCATTTATGATATAAAATTTATCAGGAGACATGAAAGCATATTAACTTTTGTTGAGCTACATACATCTGCTTTAGCTCAGAAATTATTTTTAAAAACACATGGAAGATTTCTTCAGCAGCTGGAGCTTTTTATGCAGTCGGGAGAAGAATGATTTTTTCATAAGCTTGTCTGTTTGTGAGAAGGTTTTCTGTCTGACAAATTCATTGTAAGTTCTTCAAGAAAAAATTCGTGATATGATACCGGCTGTAACTTATGTTAAAGGTGCCCTAATAGTTTTACATAAATTTAGAGAAAAATGCAGTCGAAATCCTTTGTGAAATATTTCATTGTGCATCAGAACTTCGGGAAGACATCTTCCAAACTGAAAGACACCAAGACTAACATTTAGACAGACAACACATACAAACCGTCAAATTACACCCGCTGAAGAGTATTACAATATTGTAGTCTTTATTCCCCATGTAAAAGTCTAATATATGAAAGTCCGTGTAGAAAATTTAAATGATCGATTCATTTCGAATCAAGACATTCTAAGAGATATTCCCAGGATTTGTTTCACTGAAAAAAAAACAAGCAAATTAGAGAATCTGTTAGCAATATTTTCAGGCTAAAGTGTCAACATAGCAAGTGAAAGCTGAATATGAATTAGGATACAAACAAATTGTTGACATCAGCACAGAGGTCACAAAAGTTTAGTACTGTAATGTGACGTATTGCAATAATATCAAACACTTTCTGACAGTCTTAATTGATAGCCCAGTAACCACAGTCAGTTGCTGAAAGATCTTTTTTGACAATGAAGATAATTAAACCTTTGTCTCGAAGCATTTCCCCATTCCCACACATTTTAGGTTAAGTCTTGATTATTTAAAAAAAAATGCTGTAAATTATGCAAATTACTTTCGTATGATCCGAAAACATTTCAAGATTGAGCCCCTCCCGAAAGGAAATCCTGGCTACGGGCCTGATTCGAGGTTGTCAAAAAAGTCTTTGTTCTGATGGTCCGTCCCGTTTGAAAGTTTGGCTAGGTTTTGTTCGCACAGCTCTCGTATCTATTTCTATTCACATTTTCTACTTTCTTCTATCTTCAATAGAAGAAAGTATTGTAATCGGAAATTTTCGATGGATTTACACGTTCTACGCTCTTATTAACCAACTACTTCGACCCCGAGTTAGATCGAAAACCTCGGTCGAACGCTCAAACTGTATTCATCTTTAATCCTGATTGGACGTCTCCTTAATAATGTCCAATCAAATGTTATCATGAATTTCATTTGAGCGTTCGACCGAGGTTTCCTAGGTTGAGGTAGATGATGAATAAGAGCATAAGAGATCAGAGATTCCAAAAAACATGTTTTTGCAAAATGTCTGTCTGTCCGTGTGCGTGTGTGTGTGTCTGTGTGTGTGTCCGCATATCGCCATTCTACCATCAAAAAGTGTATGAAGATATGCATAGAATTGAACTAAATTTTTTGTGAATTTTTTTGGCTGCGGCAAGCAGGTCCTCCTTTAATATTGAAATATTTTGCCTGAAAGAGGCACTGCAACGACAATTTTTGTGCCATTTTCAATATTGTACCACCTAAAACTGTATGAAGTTATACATAAAATTGAACAAAATTTTTTGTGTAAGTGTTTGGCTATGGCTAGTTGTTTCGCTCTGAATTTGAAAAAAAAATCCACCTGAAGGAAGCGCTGTAATAGCGATTTTTGTGCCATTTTCAATGTTGTACCACCTAAAAGTATATGAAGTTATGCATAGAATGAAACTAAATTTTTCGTGTAAGTATTTGGCTATGGCTAGTAGGTTCGCCCTGAATTTGAAAAAATCCGCCGGAAGGGAGCGCTGTAATACCGATTTTTGTACCATTTTCAATATTGTATGACCGAAAAGTGTATGAAGTCATGCATAGGGATCAAACTGAATCAGATTAGAAAATTGAACCAAATTTTTTGTGTAAGTATTTGGCTATGGTCAGCAGCAGTGTTCTCGCTGACCTTTTGCCAACATTAGCGATTTAGCGAATAAGAAATTTAAAAAAAAGTAGCCAAATGAAAAAAAAGTTAGAAAAATAGATTCAGCGTGGATCACCAAAAAATGTATTTTTAACCTCGATATTGTATCTTTTTTTTTTCCCCAATAGCAAAATTTTAAAATGGAGGGCCAAATTCACAGTCAAGTAAAATCCAGACACCTCATTGGTCGTGTGGAAAGGGTGAAAATCACGAATGTGTTTCTAGATTTGAAAAAGAAGGAGGGGTAAAGTAATTTTCAAGCGATTGTTACCGTCTGTTCTTATTTACGATAAACCATCGAAACTAACTCAGTTAAGATATTTTGATGACATTTTATAGAACGAGAGTGAAAATTTTTGATTATAAATGAAAACAGATCAGATTTACTTCAAAATTGCCGTTACGATTTTTTCTCGGGAAAAGGAGTAAGGCGACATTTCCCCTACCGCTCAGAGATTATTCTCTGAAAAGGACGCGGATCAATGACTAATAATGCGCTTGGATTTCACCGGACTGTGATTTTCGCCCCCCATTTTAGAATTTCGCTTCCCAATATGTTCTAAAATAATCTATTTTTTTGTAACTTCTTATAAAATAGAAATTCGACTATCCGCTACAGAAACTATTAAAATTAAGTACATTCTAAATCTTTCCTAAATATTTTAAATGTTCTAGATAGTCTTTTTGCAATTAAAATAAAAGTTCTCAACAAAGCTATTTTTGATTTACAGTTCTGAAAATGTACAAAATACAGATATGACTGATGAAACCGATGGCGAAGGAGGCTGTCGCCTCGGTCGCAGTAATTTAGGGGGCGCCAAATTTATACTACCAACGTCATTTTTGTGGGTTTAGCGTCAAGTTGGGGGTAGGAGGTAAGCGTTAAATTGAAACTTTGTCCGGGGTGCAGTTTTCTCTTTTCAGTTATGCATGACTAATTAAACTGAGCAATTTAACATATTCGATAAAAGCAGCTTTATAAAGCTGCTTTTAATCTTATATTTTAAATTCATAATCTGAACTATAGTTCGGATTGAAGACGATTTTAGCCTTGACCCAGGTTGAATGCATACTTTTTAACGAATAATTTTCAAAATTTAGAGAATTTTCTCCCATATAGAACATTTTAAATTTACATTATAATATATTAAGTATATGCTGCTACAACAAAGAATCTTTTTAAGGTATTTTTAACAAACAAGCATATCTCCATAGATTGCACAGTAAAAAATTTGCAAACGCGACGATATTATAGAGCATTTTCATTCAGTGTTGCCAGATTGTCGAAAGACAATTTCCCAAAAATTTCCGAAATTTTCCCAAAATCAGGGGGTTTTTTTCAGAAAAAGTCCCCAACACAATTTTTACTCAAAAAGGCAAGTTTTCGGTTTTGATTTTTCCGTTATAAAATTTTTTTTTAAAATTATAACTCAATTTTCCCCCCAAATCAAGCATTTTTTTGAAAAAATTCTCCATTTACGGAAAAAATAATAATAAATAAACATTTAATCTCAACAGTATTTTGCATATATTCAAAGCTAAAAACAAAAAAATAAATTTATAAAATTGTTCTTATTTTTGCTGTACAAATCTATAATATTAAATGAAATGTATCTCTGTGCTTGCGTTTCTGTCCGCGATGATAGGAAAATCTGAATCACTTATGAAAATTCAGATGGGGGATAGCCCAATGCAGATCATCATGAATCTGTAATACATATAAACCACGGAGTAAGAAGCAGGAGGGGAAAGTAGTGTTAAAATTTTGCCATGCGGATTTTTTGACAATAGGCGGCGAAACCGCTACTAGCAGGCTGTCGATCAATGCTTCTGCAATGCTTTTCAATGGGAAAAATGGTCAATTTAAATTTTTTTTTACGAAAAATCTGAATTTTTAGAAAGTTGTAGAAATGAAAATCTGGATAATTGAAGTTTTCTTCACAACATACATATTTTTTTATGGGTATTTGGCGCTTCATTTTCGTTTTTAAGCCATTTAAAAAACGAGATCATTCTGACAAAAATCAAAGGGCATGCCAATTAAAAACATTGAATATCGCAGATTAAAATGACTGTTGGAAGTTAGTTGAATATCGCAAAGAAACAGACTTATGATTTTTAGAAATTAAGTATTAATCAAATATTTTGGAGTAAATTTTAATTTCGCGAATACTTTTTATAACCTTAGACCATTTTAATAATCCATAACTTTGGATATTTATGCAATTAATGCATGTAGAATTAAAGCTAATTTTTATTTTAATTATTTGGAGCAACTGCTTATTCATATTATGGATGTCTTGTGCGTCACCCCCACTCTGCCCCCCGCCCAGGGGGGCACATTTTTAACTTCTTTACAAAACCAGTCGCGTGACACATCATTTCAAAGGTCTGCAACTGCTTATTCATATTATGGATGTCTTGTGTGTCACCCCCCACTCTGCCCCCTTAGGGGGGGGGGACATTTTAAATTTCTTTACAACACCAGTCGTGGGACACATCATTTCAAAGGTCTGCAACTGCTTATTCATATTATGGATGACTTGTGTGTCACCCCCCACTCTGCGCCCCCCAGGGGGGCACATTTTTAATTTCTTTACAACACCAGTCGTGTGACACATTATTTCCAAGGTCTGCAACTGCTTATTCATATTATTCATGTCTTGTGTGTCACCCCCCACTCTGCCCCCCAGGGGGGTACATTTTAAATTTCTTTACAACACCAGTCGTGTGACACATCATTTCAAAGGTCTGCAACTGCTTATTCATATTATGCATGTCTTGTGCGTCACCCCCCAGGGGGGCACATTTAAGCTATTATATAGCTTTTATCGCAGGCTTTGAGCGCGGCGACCGTATTTAGAAATTCCGTAATAAAGAAAAAAACCCTAACACTCCGACTAACGTCGTTTCATTTCGGCAGACTTCTCATTTTTTCAATAAAAGAAAAAAAAATTGTTTTCTTATCGGTCATCACGCTCAAAAAGTGTAACTGGAATTAATATCAAAGAAAAAGAAAAAACTTGAATTAATATCAAAGACAAAAAACAAAAAAAACAAAAAAAGAACTGCATAAATAAAAAATAAATATATAATTATAATTGCATAAGTTGATAAAAATGCTATGCAATAGCTTTACCGTGGCAGTCCCCGAGTGCCACACGTATTTTTTTTATTAAAATCTGTGCATTAGTTCTTGGGATACAGCTGTTGCATAAATCTTTAAAAATGCAATATAGCAGCGACACATATTAAGCAATTTACACCAAAAACTAATCATCATCAATTTATATCAGGGACTACCTAAAACTAAATTTTTATTGGAATCCGTGCGCTAGTTCTTGAGATTCAGCTGTTGCGTAAATCATAAAAAATGAAGCATAGCAGTGACACCTGTTGAGCGATTTACGCCAGAAACTAATCAGCAATAATTTATATCAGGGTCTTACCTAAATATAAATTTTTATTAAATTCCGTGATTTTTTTCTTGAGATAAAGAACCCACAAAATGTCTGTCACAGACAGATATTTTATAAAAACATGTTTTGTGGAATCTCTGACCTCTAAAACGTGTACAATCCGCCGAAAACCAGAATTCGAAAATTTATACGAATCCAATACTTTCTTCTTGTAGAGATAGAAGGGGAAAAAAATGGTGCTGGTAGAAAAAATTTGATGCTGCTCCCTCAATCTCCTCGGACGGGGCGATCCCCCCCCCCCCCTTGCCTTTCACATGGGCCTGAATGTCCGGATGGAAAAGATGGGGATTTAAAAGCAAAAATTCCTGAATGAGCTAAGAACAATTTTGATTAATAGATTTATTTTTACTGCACAGTCACAAATAAAAGATAGAAGTAAAGTTTAAAAAATATATAAATACGTGTGGCACTCCGGGAACTGCCGCGGTAAAGCTATTGCATAGCATTTTTTATCAACTTATGCAACTATAATTATTTATTTATTTTTTATTTATGCAGTTTTTTTTTTATATTAATTCAAGTTTTTTCTTTTTCTTTGATATTAATTTACTATTATTTATGCTTTATACTATTTATTTTACTATTATTATCCTTATTTAATATTACACTTTTTGAGCGTGATGACCGAAGAGAAAACAATTTTTTTTCTATTAATGAATAAATGAGAAGTCTACCGAAGTGCCGAAATTTGCCGAAATGAAATGAAGTTAGCCGGAGTGTTAGGTTTTTTTTCTCATTACGGAATTTCTAGATTCGGTCTCCGCGCTCAAAGCCCGCGATAAAAGCTATGCAACAGCTTAAATGTGCCCCCTATGGGGGATGTAACACAAAACATGCATAATATGAATAAACAGTTGCAGACCTTTCAAATGATGTGTCACACGACTGGTGTTCTAAAGAAATTAAAAATGTGCCCCCCTGGGGGGCAGAGTGGGGGGGGTGACACACAAGACATCCATAATATGAATAAGCAGTTGCAGACCTTTGAAATGATGTGTCACACGACTGGTGTTGTAAAGAAATTTAAAATGTGCCCCCCCCTGGGGGGGCAGAGTGGAGGGGACACACAAGACATCCATAGTATGAGTAAGCAGTTGCAGACCTTTGAAATGATGTGTCACACGACTGGTGTTCTAAAGAAATTAAAAATGTGCACCCCCTAGGGGGGCAGAGTGGGGGGTGACACACAAGACATCCATAATATGAATAAGCAGTTGCTCCAAATAATTAAAATAAAAATTAGCTTTAATTCTACATGTTTTAATTGCATAAATATCCAAAGTTATGGATTATTAAAATGGTCTAACGTTATAAAAAGTATTCGCGAAATTAAAATTTACTCCAAAATATTTGATTAATACTTAATTTCTAAAAATCATAAGTCTGTTTCTTTGCAATATTCAACTAATTTACAAAAGTCATTTTAATCCGCGATATTCAATATTTTTAAATGGCCTGCCCTTTGATTTTTGTCAGAATGATCTCGTATTTTAAAGGGCTTAAAAATGAAAATGAAGCGCGAAATACCTATAAAAAAATATGTATGTTGTGTAGAAAACTACAATTAATCAGATTTTCATTTTTACAACCTTCTAAAAATTCAGATTTTTCGTAAAAAAAAATTTAAAAATGACCATTTTTTCCATTGAAAAGCATTGCAGTAGCTAAAAAACCAGCCTACTATGTATCACAGCCTCCTCATTATTTACCAAAATTTCACTTTGTATTTTCGAAGAGTCATGCGCATTAAGTTTCCCCTCCTGTGTCTTACTCCGTGATATAAACGATGAGCACGATCACGAGAATGATTTATATCTATTATTTCTGTATTTTATTTTCGTTTTTCAAACCAAAATCGGACTGAAAGTAAAAATTGAAATTGTGATAACAATTCCCCAAGTTTTTCCCCAAATATGGTCATAGTCCCCAAACATGTCCCCAAGATTTACTTGTCCCCGAAAAATTCCCCTGAAGGTTCAAAATTCCCCAAAATGAGGACAAAATTCCCAATCTGGGAACACTGTTTTCATTGGTCAGAATAGAAATACTCTATAAAAGCGTGGAGTGATTATACAATAAAAGTTTTTTTCAGTGTGCTAAACACTGCCAGCAGATAAATTTTAGCTTTCATTCCATCATTTCGCTAACAGCGAAAAATCCGATTCCGGTCTAAAAATTGTTTTTATGCTTTTGTAATGAATGATTCAAAATGAATGAATGATAAGCGAATCATGATTCACCAAAGAGTGAATCAAAGCGTGAATTATTTTGATTATGGACTTGAACTTTTCGTCCGGCGAACATTTCTTATTTAATGTAGCATTGAGTATTCAGTTTTCGCTGATTTTGAAAATCACGATGTTTCATTTCTGTTTATTAGGGAATAGCTAGTGTCCTTTCATATATTTTCCACAATGAGCATGTCAAGGCTCATAGTTTTACCGAAAGCTTTTGCTGCTATCCAACGAGTTAATACTGATGAGTTATCTCAGTTGTCAGAAACTGAGCTGAGACCATTACTACCATGTTTAGTTCGTATGGCTCTGTGTGCTCCATTAGATCAATCTTGGGAATGGGCCCAAAAACGCAAAGTAATTTTACAGCTTTTGTCAGGTATAGAGGTTGTTAATTCACTTGTCGCACTTTTATCAATTGATTTTCATGCTTTAGAGGTTGATGTTAAAAAAGAACAACAAAGGTAAGTGTTATATAGCTCAAGTAATCTTAGATTTTCTGAAACATTTTATTTTTGTAGCAACATTCTAATTAAAAAAAAAAAAAAAAAAAAAAAAAAAAAAAAAAAAGCTTTCAACTGATAAGGGAGAGTGTAGAAGTTTGGAACATTTTTTACAAAAATAAGAAAATAATCTTTGTTTAACACAAAAACAAAAAATTTATTTATAGCTGAAACTTTTTTTAATGTATCTGAGCAATATAGAAATATAATGTGTAAAAAAATAATAATAATTAAGGAAATTTGAAAGTTTTAAAATGTATCCCATACCTCCCTTCCGGGGGAGGCATGGGACAGCTTTAAAGCAAAGTATGATAAGGCACAGATAGTCCAATATTGGCTACATGGGTGATTCTCAAAATAGGGGACAGTTTATGTCTTTCGGCATACAAAAAAAATTGAGAGGTTTTCTGTCATGCTTTTATATTTAGATATGTTTGTCTTAATATTATTCATTATTTGCACTCAAGAATTACTCATTTTTTAGTTAAAAACACCTTAAAATAACAGAATAAATGTTCAAAATGTCATTAGCATGGATGTCCACAGCAGCTGTGCCTTGTGTATACTAGCATTTTTCAAGAGTTAATATCATGTTTATAAAATAAAACAAATGTTATTATTTCTTTAAATTAATCAAGGAGAGGATTTATCCAATAAATTTCTTTTTAAAAATAAAATTATAGTATATAAAAAAAGAATTAAAGTTTGTCCTCCATATTCCATTTTCAAAACAAGGTCATACTATAACTGCTAGTTATTAATCAAAATTTCATTTTCACATGTGACAATACTTTGAAAACATAAAGTTTCTCCATGGCAACAAATAGCCATTTTATCCCAGCCTGAAAATAAAAGCATGTATTATATTTTAAGAATAGAAGTTGAATACTAGGGGCATACATCAATTGTATGTCATTAGAATGGATAATAATTTTCATGGTTATTTTATAGTTAAAATTTTTATTTTACTTATTTGCATAGAACTTTTGTGTTTTAAAAAGCCCTAGAAAGGACTATTGCATTGCGATTATAGTATGGCTCATAATCTTATTTAAATTAAAATTTGTCATTAGCATGGACAAATATTAGTGTCATTAGCATGGTTTTTCTGTCCATGCTAAAGACTCCTATGTGCATAAATGTAACCAGTAGGGTGGTTCAAAAATTTTTTTTTCGAGATAAACACCAAGACACCCCCTTATTTTTTTACATTTATCAGTATTATCTCAATCCTAAAATTATAGCTGTTTACACCTACAATAAGATGGTGCTCAATGACACTTCATTTTGACATTTTTTGGTAATTTTACACAATTTTATAGTTTTTTTAAATACTGGAAATATGTGTTTTTAACTGCATAATTTTTAAACAAAAGCTGACTTTTTTAAGCTTTCATAATTCCTAGTAAATAATATAAAGTTTAATTTAAATATTTGTCAACATTTTTTCTGCCTAATGCATCTGGCAAGGAATATTGCAAAGTTCTGCAAACTGATTTTTATAAAAATAAGAGAACATTGTGATTTTCTTATAAATCAAGGAAATAAACGCAAAATGTATTTGGCAAATGAAAATAAAGAATATATATATATATATAAATATATATAAACATAAACAAGAGAGAATGGTTAAAAGGAAAAAACAGGAAGAATGACAAAAAGAGAAATTCAGACATTTTATCCACTGCTGGTTATTCAGTATTGATTAAAAAAACTCCACTTCTCAATCGGATGTTGTTGATGATGATGTTTTTTCCCCCCAAAGTAAAGAAAAATCTTATTTACAATCCTAAAAAGTAACAAGATTTGTCTAAAACACAACTATTCCCATCTGATGTTATTTATGTTTTAGATTGTAACATGACATCTGATCATGAAGCTCTGCGTTTGATTTTTCCAATGTATCAGCTCTGGGAAATGATCTTTGTGCACTTCCCTTTCAAAAAGCATTATAGAATGATTAAAAAAAAAGCTTGTTGAGTAAAAAAGCTAGAAAAGAATATATTTAGTCAGCAATTTTAAATTTCAAACCAGATTGTTCTCTAGTCTCACATTGAAACAGCAAAATTTTATATGAATGTTTTGGATTAGGTAAGGTTGATAGATTGCAAGTACTTGTTTCGGGATCTGGTATTGAAAAGCTCCTTGGTGTGCCCAAGTTGATTGACGGTTCAAGAGCAGAAAATATCGTGAATTCTATTATCAACTTATACATGTGGGGTGTAGAGATAAACATTCAAGGTTTATGTTTTGATACTATGAGTGTAAACACACATTCTTTTAAAAAACCAAATTGGTCGTGAATTATTGTGGCTAGCCTGCAGACGCCATGTCATGGACCTAATCTTGCCAAAGGTTTTTAGCCTGTGCCTTGGACTGTTCAATTACTCTTCAACAGATTTTAAAATGTTTGGCAAAGAATTGAACAAACAAATTTTTGGGGGCTACAATTGAAGGAATCTATTAAACATTTTGAAGATTCAACCATTGTTTGTCTTTTATCTGCGGTTAAATCTATGGTCATTAGAGATAATTACAAAGAGTGACTGAGTTAATACTTGCTACTTTGGGAAATTCACCTGAGAAAATCCACTGGAGTGCACCAAATGCTTTTCATCATGCTCAGTGCATGGCTAATCTTCTATATACTTTCAAAAATTTTCTTGAAATGTAACTTCAATGATTTGTAGAATTCAGTGCTCTTCTTTACAGTAAAACATGAATAATAGCTCTGCTTGTAGCTGAAGCTCTTGCACTTGTCTTGCAATTATAGAAAGATCTGAGAAAATACAAGATTATTGATTCTGAGATTGGACTATGAGCAAGGAAAGTCCTAAAAAATCCCATGTGATATCATGAATGAATTGATTGGTCGGATTCTTGTGTGATTGTGTCATTTTCAGACACAATACCAACAAAGAAAAGACAAAAATTATTGCAGAAATGAACAATCTGGAATGTTCATGAAATGTAATAGGACATTCAAACTTATTGAAAGATGATGCAAGCCTTGGAGGTTTTGTAACAAAAAGAACTGCTAAATTCTTTTCTTGTTTGAGCATTAATGATTTTTTTCTACGACTTTCACTTGAAGAATGGAAGGACAATATCAATGATGAAAATAGAAAAAAATATGTAAAAGAACTAAGACTTGTGATTGATACTATTGAGATAGATGTGCAGATGATTCAAGAATTCAACAAATTTTTAACAAATGATGAGGATAAGCAGTTTCTTTTGCAATTCATTGAAGTAAATAGGACTACCGCATCTAAGACAACAAAAACATAAATTGTTGATATTGTTTTAAAAATAAAACTATAAAAAACTGATAATGTTAACTATTTCACTAGACCTTACTAATAATGTAAACATATAAATAAAAGATACGCTTAAAAAATGGCTTTTACCTTAAATTTTAATCAATTCAATTTCAAATGCCTAAATATCTCCAAAAGTTAACAGTTCATTGAGCACCATCTTTTATTTGCAGTAGCAGATTAAAACTTTGCCAGACTAATAGTATGGGCAGATGTAAAAAAATAAGGGGGTGTCCTGGTCTGTACGAGAAAGTTCATTTTTTTCCATAGGTTTGTGAACCACCCTAGTAACCAGTGCTTATATTGTATCCTTTATAAAGTTTAATTTTACATATAAATTTAGGTATTACATTTATTATCCCTAAAATAGGCATTAAATCTGTCAGAAAATCACTAAGACAGCTTCTTACATGTGTAAGGTGTTTTTAACTAAAAAATGAGTAATTCTTGAGTGCAAATAATGAATAATATTAGTGTCAGAATGTTGCTCATGTAAACAAAGTTTGCTCTTTGGTAATGTTTTTATTCTCCTTATATGTATTAGGGATGGGACAAATAGTGATTTGGCCGAATACCGAATATTCGGCCAAATTTTAGGCCAAATATCAACTTTTTTTTCCAATAAAGAAAATAAATTTTTATTATATATAATTAAAAAAATAGGAGCTCATTAATAATTATTACTCTTAAATGTGCTTTTAAATGTATTTTTAAATTTGAAACATTTATTTTAACACAAAAAAATTATGAAATTGCATTATATTCTTTTATCTTAATGTACATCAAATTAATTTTCAGTAAGTCAGGATGGTAAGATATTTTCATTAAAATATGAAGAATGTACTTCACTTTTACTATCAAATGGTACTTTTACCCTTTCTTGCATCCAAAATTAATAATATTCTTAATCTCTCTCTCTCAGAACTCACGAGTAGATATTTTCTGAAATAACCTTTAATGAAGTAAATTTGATCATTTAGAGTTTGTGTCCCTAATGATAAGCGAATTTTTAAGAATTAGCCTGCTCTGATATCAGTTGCCAAGCTTTAAATTACAAATTACGTTAAAGCAAAAGGTTATGCTTAAAGTAGAATGCATATGGTAACAAAATCTTTGACATTTGAATTGGCACTTACAATATTCAACTTCAATATTCCACTTATTCAACAAGCATTAAAAGGATAAAAAGAAATTGATAACAACATGAATGTAGGAATATGTAAATTAAAAAAATATACATAATAATGTCACATATTTAAATCAGTAATTATCCAAATAATTATTTAAAATTGAAAACTATACAATAAAAAAAATTGTTTTGTTCAGTATTTAGAATTTACGTTTAAATACTTATAAAACGATCTTCATAAAGTTAGCTGTGTCATCTAATGCGTATCTAGTTTGCCACCAGTTTTGTTTTCAGATGTACCGTTGTAGTATTTGGAATAGTGATATTTGATATCTTATTTTGAAAATGAATCATTGTTAATACACCTAGTGAATGACTTTTTTCATTTCTTACTTTATGGAAATAAGTTACAAATTTCATAAGAGCCTTTTTTATATGTGCATGGAATTTGCAGACATTAATAAATATTCAAGTGTTTTAGAATAAGGCAGTGTTTTTATAAGTGTTGTTATATTTTGAATTGTAATATATCATTCTCTAATGAAGACATTTCCCATACAATTAAATCTCCAACTTGGGCAGCATTTTCTAAAATATCACTCACGTTTATAGGAAATACAGAAAGGCTGTGTTCTTTTTAGCAATCGAATAACTGTATATTTTGTAAGTAAGAATGAGAATGACTTCATGAATGAAGTAGCCAATTTGGATTAGAGAAAAAAAATTGTAAGAAATGAAACTCTTTAAATCCTAAATTTATTTGGCAAGATATCTTTCACTATTCAGCGAGATTTTACCAATATTCGGCCAGATATCTCTAAATATTCAGCTACAGGTATTCGGCCGAAGTATTCGGTCAACAAGCCTTCAATATTCGGCCAACCGAATATTCGGCAAAAGGGCCGAATATTCGTCCCATCCCTAATATGTATACAGAGTTTCCACCAGAGGGTTTCAGGGGGGGGTGCTCCGCCCCTCCTGCCCTTTAGTTTAAAAACAAGCGCCCCTCTTGCTCCTCATCCAAAAACTAGCGTCCTTTATGTCATTCATTAAAAAAAATAGCGCCCTTCTTGCCCCACATTTGAAAAAACGCAGCCTTCCAGCGATGATCCGAACGTGCTATAGTGCGTAAATTACGCAAAAAATCGGCGACAGAACGCAAAAAATAGCCTCATACGCGTCCCGTGGGACGAGCTTGACATCAAAAAATCGCTAAAAAATGGCATGTTTTGTTAAAAATTGCGAAATGACGACTAATTTCCGGCAAGATTTGCAAAAAAAAAATGTTAATTTCGTCACAAAATTTCACAAAAAGGCAGATTTCCTCAAAAGATCATGGAAAAACGATAAATTTCTTTCAAAAATTGCGATGAAATGGAAAATTTTGTCAAATGAGTCGCAAAAAACGGCAGATTTCGTCAAAAGATTTGCAAAAAAAGGCAAATTTTGCCCATAATTCGCAATAAAACGGAAAATTCTGTGAAAAGTTCCTTTTTTTGCGATATTTTCACGATATTTGTCGTTTTTTCGCGATTTTTTTAGCAAAATATGCCATTTTTTTTTGGTCTTTTAACAAAAACTGCTGTTTTTGCGGTCTCTTAATAAAATTTAGAGTCACCCAGGGTAATTCCTGGTCAAAAAGCATCAACATTCAGTTATTACAAAATCTATCTAAGCTAGAGTTACCAATTTTGGCATGAAGTAAGCACATTGTGATGTCTATCTAATAAAATATCTATTTTACCAATAATTCACAGGTAATTTGAATAATTATACTTAATTAGTGACCAGGATTTACCCCAGGGATGGGGGTAATTCCTGGCCACTTATGGGGTTGTTATGTTATAACAACTTTCCATAACATTTCCGATTTAAAATTTAATCTAATTTGCTTTTAAAATTTTATTTCTATTTAATAATCCCATTAATAGCCATCAATTTAATTAATAATATTTACTTTTAGCAATATGCTATCTTGTTTTTATTTTTAAAGATTCGCGATGTTGTTTTATCTTTGCAATATTTACTAAGTCCTAAATATATAAATTCTAAAACCTTTATTTTTAATATTCATCTTTAAATCTTTATTCATTCAATAAATCTTTTTTTTCTTAATACTCTGGTTAAATTTCAGCAAGATTAAGCCACTATTTAGCCAGATATGTGTCTTAATATTTTTCTAGCTTTTTCTCTTTTTAAAATCACGCGCGCCATTTTTTTTTATGTTCAACATCGCCATTATACACCCGCGCACATTTTTTAGTGAATCTTGTGGAGAAACGGAAATTCCAATCTCATGATTCACCCTTTTCCACGAAATTGTAGCGTCTCTTAAAACCCCGCGTATTTCTTGTTGCCACTAATTAATACTTTTCACCTAACTCCCCTTAAGAATTTCTCTAAATTCAGCTAACAACCTTTTTTCCTTTTTTTTGATTGGCTGAGTGTGGAGCGACCGTACTAACGTCCGCTCCCGTCTCATTCAATTCTCTCTCTTCTTGCCTGGCTCTTGGAGGAAGTAGTACGCGGTCTTTTCGACTTCCTCGCTCGGGAATTTTTTCCCGTGGCGGGGGACTTGAGTTCCGGAGAATCTCTCACAGACAACAATACTTCTAAGGGTTGTGCCTTGTGGTCTGCGGAGGAGATCTGCAGTGAAATCGGCAGTGCATCATTTTTGATAAAATTTGGACAACATCCAGTGCTTTTGGGCCTAACGATGTTGTTTCGGAAGAGTAGTGCCTGCGTAACCGCATCTTTGGCTTTTGTTTTCTTCTCGGCCATCTTCGCTTGCCGGTGTGTGTTTTGCATCTGCTGCGGTGTCGGAAAACACATCAGGTTTGTCCAGTTTGAAGGGATATTGCTATTTTTTGCACCCGTCGATTTTTGTCTCAGGGAGAGATTGCGGATGTTGTCTGCATTGCAACATCAACAGTGTTTGACGCTCATCAATTATCCTTTGTCATTATCAATAATAATCCTACTATAGAGACTAATTCCATTCATCTACGGGAACTCTCTGCGGACTCAAAGTAGTGTCTTCAATATATTTTTAGGGACTGTCTCGCATAGTGCCTAATATGAACAATAGACGAAAGAACATTCTTAAATCATCTCTATCAAATGTGTGATGCAGCATTGAAACTTTTGTTATTACAATAGTTTGTTTTTTTTAATATAATACTCCCACTTAATAAAGTCTGGAATACAACTGTATATTATACATAATGAAAGTTTTTGGCTTTATTGTCATCAATTTTCAGGATCCTGAAACATAATTTTCATGATATGTCTAAGTCAAATAAATATTTGTTAGAATTTAATTTCACTTAGTGTGTTTTTCTACATGTTTGGGGTGAGTACTCTACTTTTATTTATATGTTTTTATTTTTCAGATCTGCAATTTCAAAACAATAATTATGTTTTAAGAAACATAACTTTTAATATTATAATTATTTTACCTATCTATAAAATTTAACTTTAATTCAATTAATTTAAATTATTTTGCGGCACAACGCAGTCAGGCAAGTACACCTGACAGGGGTAATTATTGGTCACTCACATACTGAAGCAAATACATACATTTTTATATTATTAATGCATTGCACATTATTAAACTAATTAGACTACAATTTATTAAACTAATTAGACTATTAATTTTGTTATCTATAGCTAATTAAGCACTTTAACCTAGTTATTTCAGGGTTAAATACATATTTATTCAACATGAGAAAAATATACATGCTGCACATCTTTAGTTAAAATATTTTTTCTACAATTTGTATGCAATATTTATAGCTTCTATATCTGCTATGAATGGATCTACACCTGTCAAATCAATAGGTCCATAATAAATATAGCGAATGTCAATTGTCTCTATTCTATCTCGCTTCATCCAGCGTAAGTTTCCTGCTCCTCTTCCCAAGAACTTTACACACACTTCACTGCCCTCTACTTTTATAACTTTTCCAACATAAAACAGATCTTTATCATAATATACAGCATAGTATTTATGCTCTTCTATTGAATTCTGTATGTTTTCAATTACATTTTTTGCATTTTGCAATGATGATGTATTTTTAGTCAACTGCACAGTCACGGTTGACATATCTGGTGGTTCATCTGTGTCCTGATCTATGTTTTTCCTTTTTCGTATCCCCTTATTATCTTGTCTCTTTTTCATTTGATTGACCTTTTCTTTTATTTCTCTGTCACGTTCTGCAACTAGTTCCAGAAAATCATTATTGGTTATGACAGCAACTTTTGTATCAATCTTTTGCCGAACATCTGAGCATGCTACTGTTTTTGGTGTTTGTCTAAACTGTGTGCTTATCAAGTCTTCAAACGAGGTGGATGCAGCAGACTGACTGATAACTGTAGATGTTTTGCTTATGCCAACACTTGAAAAACTAGAAACAGATAAAATTGATGCACAAATAGATAGTGTGATCTCTTCTGTTTGAGATCAAGAAGTGTCGGGGTTAAATAGTAGTATGCTGCAATTGTTTGAAAGTGTGCTGCAGTTAATTGATGCTAATGATGAGCAATAGCTAACCTTTTTGAAGGAGAATGTTGAAGTTTATAAGATGCTAATTACAGATAATTAAAATCAATGAAATATGGCAATAGTAGGAAAAATAACAATGCATAATGATGAAAACAGTATTGGCCAGGAATTACCCCAGTGACCAAGAATTACCCCGGGAATATAGGGTGGTATTTGGTGCATTCCTGTAAATTATTTAAAATAGTAATAGTAAATCCAAAAATATTTTTCAGTAATTGAAGGAGTTCACAATTCAACCAAAAAGAGAGAGAAGAAAAATATTTAAAACTTTAGCTGTGACCAAGATCTTTGCAAAAATGTATCATAACTAAGGCCAATGTTATTTTACAGAAATTTAACAAGCCATTTCAAAAAGATTTTTTTTTTCAAAATAAATAAACAGTAAACTCATAATTAAGTAATAAATTCCAATGAGGATAGTTCAGAGTACCTCTATGATTTTTTTCAATTTGGTAAAGTGTTCTTAAAACATAAAAAGGACTGTGACCAGGAATTACCCCAGAAACTTGCTGACCAGGAATAACCCCGGGTGATTCTACCGTGTTTTCGCGATTTTTTCATGAAATTTTACGTTTTTCGCAATTTTTTAGTAAAATATGCCGTCATTTACGATTTTTTTTTTTACAAAATCTGCTGTTTTTCGTGATCTTTTGACAAATTTTACCTTTTTTTTTTCAATTTTTTGATGAAATTTCTGTTTTTTCACGACTTTTTGAACCGCTAGATTCTAGATTCAACTCTTTAAAAGTGCCCTTAAAAATGAAAAAGTGCCCTGAAAAATGTAAAAAGTGCCCTGAAAACTATAAAAAGTGCCCTTTTCAGAACAGTAGGGCCCTGTCCTTTTTTAAACCTGGGGGAAACTCTGTGTATATATGTAAAATTGGAAACCATTTACTGAAAAGGAAGGCTAATAAATATAGAAAAAATTATTTAAATAGGAAGAAAATAAAAATTTCTTAATATATTTATTCCATGCAATTTGTTTTGTCATTAACATGGCTCAAAAAATACTAATTATTTTTTAAAAAGTTAATTTTTAAATATTTAGCTCTGCTGACTACATGTAAAGTATACCTAATACTATATTAACAACACCTATTTTTTTCAGAAATTTTGCTAACAGTAATTTTTTTAAGATTTCACTTTTGAAATTGTCCCCTATTTTGAGAATCACCCACATATACATCCCAAAGCAGAATATGCTTATCTTATAAGCGCAGAACATTTACAAATAATCAGTTGAGAAATTTACCATTCAATTGATTGAAAAATCAAGAATTTCACAGGGTTTTTGAATTTTCTGAAAAATTAAATATTTCCGTCTTTCTTCCCCCCCCCCCCAAAAAAAAAAACATAAATCCGAAAATTCAGACATAGAATATATTGCGAATTTTGACAGATGTACTATTATTTTTAACACAATCTAACTGATTGGTAAAGTTATCATATGAATTGATTATTTCCAGCTGAGCGAAAAATTGCCCAGGCCAGGAATCGAACCCGGATACTTGGCTTACAAGGCCAATGCTTTACCTGTTAAACTATCTGGGCGATAGCCGGCTGGGATTTTTTTTTTGCTCAGATAACCTTATTGGTCGTAACATCTGGTCTGTCATTTGAAACAGCTCTCAGAATAAACCGCAGGAAATGGAACTCCATATAACGATGAATACGTAGATGTACTATTATTTTTAACACAATCAAACTGATTGGTAAAATTATCATACGAATTGATTGAAAGTTATCATACGAATACGATTTTTTAACATAATCGCTCAGCTGGAAATAATCCATTCGTTTTGACAGATGGTCACTGAAAATAATTCCATTTAAATAATAGCATAAACTGTGGAAAAAATGAAAAAATTGTCAACCCTCCTCAACCTTAAATAAGACAAAATATTACAAGTTTTAACTAAATTTTTTTCTTTACAAAAAAAAAAAAAATACTAATATTTTACTTGGAAAATAATGGTACCTGAACCATACAAATCCTGAATCTTAAATTAAACAATCATTTCATTAAATAAATCACAACAAAATGAAAAGTAAAACAAAAGCTTTTACTTAAGATAGAAATGCACAACCTGTGGCCGTGGGCCAAAAATGGCTTGTGATGGGTTAACGTGTGACCCGTGAATTTTTTCAATTTATAACTGGAAAAATTTGCAATTTTTGTGCATGTGTTGCAAACTTGTTGGTTGATCGTGGAAAATTGTGAATTTCATTGATCAAATACAGAAAAATAGCAATTTTTTTCAGTAAAGTGTGGAAAAATAGCAAATTTCGTTGATCTGAAATAGAAAAATTGCGAATTTACCAATGAGGCATGGAAAAAAAAACAAATTTCATCAGTCAGGAACAAAAAAACTGAGTTTAGTCAGGCAGACATGAAAAACTGCATCTTTCACTGATCGGGCGTGAAGAAAATCTTCAGTATTAATGATGTGTGAAAAAATTCAAATTCTGCTTTTAGGCTGCGAAAAAAATCAGGTACACAAAAAAAATAGCAAATTTTGTCCATCACATATGAAAAAATCACAAATTTCATTGATAGAACATGGGAAAATTACATATTTTGTCGATGATGCAGGAAAAAACTGAAAATTTTGTTGATCAGTTGCAGAACAATCGTGAGTTTCATCAGTTTATTGTGAGAAAAAGTCGCGAATTCCATATATTTTTTGTGGGGGAAAAAAATGCAGATTTCGTCAGGGTCAATTAAGAATCATGAATATTGTTGATTGGGTGAGGAAAAAAGGCATATTTTGTCGATCATGGGCTGGAAAACATGCAAATTTCATCAATTATGGAAAATAATGAGTTTTATTGATGAGGCTACAAAAAATTGTTAATTTTAGTAGTTGGGCATGGAAATATCACAAATTTTACCGATCATGTATGGAAAAATCACAAATTTTGCCAATCAGGACGAGAAAAATAGAAGAAATTTGCCGATTAGGCTCTGAAAAATTTCAAATTTTGTCAATAGGGTAAGGAAAAATCATGAAATTCAATGATCATGCTGGAGAAAATCGCAAAATCCATTGATGAGGCTTGGAAAACTCGCAAATTTCGTGAATCAGCTTTGCAAAAATCATGAATTTCGTCGATCAGCTTTGTAAAAATCATGATTTTTGTCAATCAGGTGCATAAAAATCATAAATTTTCTTGATCAGTTTTATAAAAAATGCAAATTTCATTGGTCAGATGGAGGAAACTTGGAAATTTCGTTGATCACGCACAGAAAAATCTTGTTGATTGGTTACTTCTCTCTGCCTACTTCATGCATAAAGTTCATGTTTTTTTCGACTCTACTGACTTATGGTTTTTTTTTTTTTTTTTTTTTTTACACTTTTAATAAAACAAAATCTTTCCTGGAGTCAAGGAATATTGTTATATCTTGAAATAATTCTTGTTAGCTCTGTTATATATACAAATGTAAAAACGGCTGATATATCCTTACTAACTCAATTAGATATTTTGACTGCATAAGCGAACATACAGGGTAACTCCCTACCCTCTCTATGAAACCTTATTTTTTATCTGATTAAAGGCACAGATGACCTCCTCAAAATAGAATTCTCTCCTTGTTATTGATGTGGCCCTTGATTACCCAGGCATATTTGTAAATGGCCCTCCTCTTGAAAAAATTGTGCACCCCTATTTAAAGGTCAAAATTAGCACTAGCCACAGGGCCAGTATACGAGAAAAAGTGGCCAGTGAAAAAGTGTCTTATCAGCGGCCACCTTCTGGCCACCTTTTTTTACAAGGAGAGAATACAATTTATTTACATTTAATTGAAGATTCTACTTTTTTAGGTTCCAATATATTTTATTAACATATTTATTTGGGCTATTCTTCTTAGATTAATACTTATAGAAATTTGACTGTTTAGTATTTTTAAATAAAAAAGTGGCTACTAGTTTAAACAAAGCGGCCACTTGAAAAGCCAGTCTTACTGGCCAGTGGTCGCTGATGAAATTTCCCAATTTTGCCCTATACCCCTACTTTTAGAGAATATATAATTAAAAAAGAAATTTTTACTTAATTATTGAACATTTTAATTAACGGGCATTGTGCTGCTTTATTAACTTAGATTTATCACTAAGAAATTTTTTTAATATTCTGTACATAGCCATGAGTTAAGATTCAGCAGTAAAACTACTTTGCTCTAGATCTTGTTTGTTTCATCGATTTTGTTTTTTTTTCCTCCTTTTTGGGATGCTGAAAAGTCCAAATTTTGGGTGTCTGAACTTAAGATTTTGTACTGTATATTATTTTATAAGAATTGTAAATATGATTATTACAATTTTTGAAATGAAAATATGTTTTTATTTAAAATGTCTTTATTGGATGAATATTTTCAAATATTCAAAGTTTTTTTCTTTTTTCTAGATGTAGGATAGGACCTGCTGGTGAGAATGCTTTAATCTCAAGCTCTCCAAATGGTTTGGCATTAGATTTTGAACGAAGTGATTCGGCCAGAAGATTAAGGCTTTTTCTCAGTGAATTGCTTTCTGTTATGGCACAGGTAAATCTTAAAAAGGAGTAAATATAAAATGGCTGCTTTAAAGCAACTTTCAGAATCTTCTAATAATCTACAGTGTATCTATAATATTGGTATGCAGACTTTTTCTTTAATACTAAAAATATTTCTGTTAGAAGCATATGAGAGATTCATTTGACGATAATGTGTGATGTTTTTCGTTCCTTTTAATACCAATAAAGAGGAAAATATTTTGTATATTAACAATTAACTTGTGATGCATATTTAAATTATAATGTAAGGGAAAATGCTATTTTAAATCATTAGTTTATAGTTTAATGTTGACTTTTACTTCAACTCAGTTAGCTTCCATGTTTAATGCCTTGTGATTCCATAAACAACTGGATGTGAGTGCAGGGCTGTAGCTAGAAATGAACAATAGGGGGGGGCTCAAGAGAATGTAGGAGGGGCTCATAATTTCTCTCTCACTCTCTGATGCAGAAAGATAAATTAGTACACGTTCACATTGAAAGTACTATGTACTTATGCTATCTGTTGCAATAACTTCGTTTTATGCTAAGAGAAGAATATGACGATGAAAATTTTGAGTGTATAACTGGTGCAAAATTAAACTTCATGTCAGTTTCATACGTACAAATAGGATGAAGGGAGTGGAGAAACACTTATTTTAGATACAATTTAAAAATTCCAAAAAACTGTGAAAAGTTCTCAAAACTAAATTAGATTTTTGAACAAAATTTCATTTGGATTTTCGGGACAGAAATTCATTTGGTGACTTTGGAATCTTTGTGAGTGTACATTAACATTCTAGATGCACACACAGAAAAAGGTGATGTAATAGAAAACAGCTGTTACATCAGATCGAAGTTATTCCAAAGAATTTTGCTGCCAAACAATTTTTGGTGTACATATGGTTTTCATATGGCTAACATATTTAAGTTTTAATGATATTATGATGTATAATTTAAAGCATCCATTTTCTGAATTGTAGAAAGTCTGTATATGTTTCATGATGTATATTAAATTGTTATTTCTTAAATATAAGTAAAAAAAAAGTATGAGTAAGATACATTTTGACACTTTAATATTAAAAACAGAGTTATAATTTTGACTGATCAAAATTAATTTGAACCAGAACTGTGGTCATAATTGATTTTAAACATGAAACTGTCAAAACTGGTTTTAATGATTCAATAGTGATAGAAGTTGCCATTAAATAACTTTAGCTTGTACATAGATTTCTGAAACTGCCATTTATGTGAATACTGCATTAGTGGAGAGTAAGGAGGAATGGGACATTTGAAAATAAGCTTTATTTTGAATTTATGACTTTATCACCAGGTGGAATAATCATTGCCTCATCCTTGTTGCTATAAACCTTTTTAGCTACAATCAATATTAGTTTGTGACTTTAAAAGGCTATTTCACACTATCAAAAGTAATTAATCAAATTTTTAATGTACCTTTTCAATACCATTCTTTGTTGCTAGTTTAATTGCTTTTAATATTTTGTAAACTCAACCATATGCCTTTTATAAATAAACAGTTAAAGTTAAAAACCCTGTGCTTGTTGTAAAAACCTATTTATTTTTATGAGACTCTAAAGGAGGGATGGGACACTATGACTCAAGGAGATATGGGTATGTCCCATCCTTGCTAAATGATATCTCTGTACAAATAATTATGCTTAATAACACACAATTTTTGCTATTTTATATTTCTAAGACTATTTTGTTGAATATAATTTTGAAATTGAATTGTGTAACAAATACAACTTATTATTTTGCAAATTCAAAAACTGAAAAATTAAAGTGCTGAAAGTTTTTAACTTCTTACTCATGCATTATTTTATTAGATCAACATTTAGTATTAAATATTTAAATTTTTTTTATTATTATTATACCAATTTCATTAGGTTTTTTTTTTTTAAATAAAAAATTACTTTTTTGAAATATACTTAATGAAATACATAATAATTATTGGACTAAAACTGCAAACTTTTATTTTTATGTGGCAATACACTATTTGTATTGGAAAATGAAAAATAAAAAAGAACATTTATCTTCTGGCAAGAAAAACTGACTATTCCATGATTAATGAACAAGACATAATTGCAAATCTGCATTCACTAAAATTAATTGACAAAATTAGTCAAGCACTAACATATTTTTCATTTGATTTGGATTTTACTAAGTATAATAAAATAAACATTGTGATTTACAATAAACATTTTTACTGTAAATGTCACATTTTCTTAGCCATTTTTTACTCACATTATTTCTAAAAATTAAATATGAATTTTTATTTTAAAAACATGTTCCATCCTCTCCTTCCCTCATGTGAGAATTCCTTTACAGAATTTTTAACAGTTGCCACTGGTTTTCAAAACAAAAATTTTTATGTAAATAAATTGTGGAAATGCTTCGATTAATTAAGACAATGTTTATAATAAAAATAACAAAGACTGACTATTTTACATGTTACATATTTGTTTATTTTTAGTATAAATATTGATAGAATTTTTTTTACCTTGTGTTAACTAATTTTTAACTGAAATATCTATTTAAAAAAATCTTAAATTTTTCTTAAAGTGTAACTCATACATTACTACTTTTGATTGGCTATAATGACCTATCAGAAAATATAATAGAAGATCTTTATAACACAATTCTAAATATATCGCACAACTTCTCAGATGTAAACAATGAATTTTGCATTGAAAGAGCACCTGAATTCCCTTGTAAAAAATCGCTATTCTTTAGAAAACTAAATTTAATGCATTATTTCAGTTAGAACTTTTTAATGGAAAAAAAAAATACTTTTACTATAAATATTTTCAAAAAAGAGTAATACAGTGGATTCTCTCTATCTGAACACCCCGGTATTATAAACACATTTTGATGGTCCCGGCGAAACTCCATAGACTTAACATAAGATAAACTCTCTGTATTCTGAACACCCCGCTATTATGAACGCTACTTTCAATCCCCATTTTTACCTCACCTCTCTCTAAACTGAACATGTCGGAATTCAGGAAACTCCCGCATCATGAAAATTCAGCGAAATTTGTTGCAGAAGAATAAAAAGGTTTAACGAACTCACATAAGTACAGAATTTTGGAATAGAAAACGGAAAACAAGAACATAAACATTAATGTTCAGAAGACTTCTTGTCAAATGAGAACAAAGAATCATCCTGTCACAGGACTCCTACTTCAGATTTTTCAGAAAAACAGAATATTGCAGAATTAAAGGCATCGAAAGGATTATTGACTCATTCCAAAATTTAACATAACATCAAATTCAAAATAATCAATGGTGAAGTTGCAGATGTAAATATCGACACTGTGGAAGAATAGAAAATAAAACTTCTGAATCGTTACAGCAAACATTTTTAATGCTGTCAAAACTGACCTGTTTTACAGAGCTCCAAACAAAATTCATGCAAAAATTGCATAGCTGGGATAATGTCAAAAGAAAGATTTGCCATTATGCTCTGTACTAGTTTTATGGATGAGAAGTTCAAATCATTTGTGATAGGAAAACATTTTAAAAATGTGAAGATCGCATCATTGCCTACACACTATAAACCAAATCGGAAAGTATAGATGATATTCACAATTTTCTGATAGTGGTTCGAGACAATTAATGAGATAATGAAGAGAGAAAGGAAGAAGAAAAAATTGTTGTTGCTGTTAATACCAGATCACTTACAAACATGCAGCTGAACAACATAACCTTGAAATTCCCGTTACCAAGCTGTACTTCTATAATCCAACCACTGGATCAAAGAATAATCAAGACCATTAAAACTTACTACCAAATCCATTTTCTGAAGAAATTGTCCCTGGTAATGGAGGCGGCAAATTCGGCAGAAGAAGATCAACGTCATGGATGCTGTCTATTGGATATCAATGGTATAAAATGAAACACCCTCCCACACCTTCCAAAAATGCTTCTATAAAGTTGGATTCCTATGTGAGAATGGGCAAACAAGAATAAAGGATCAAGAACAGCTGTGAGTGACTTGGGATCAATTCTTCAGAAGCTTCATACTGAAACAGAACTAGGCGCTTATCTCGAAACCGATGAAATCCTCATGGTTTGCAAGAACAACATTGTTGATGCGGAAAGTGAAGGAGAAGGAGAAGCAGAACCAGAAGAGACTGACGAAATAAGACGAACAATGATTACATTCAAACAACATGACTAAGAGACTCATTCAAGACTTGTTGAACTATGTGTCTGAATATAATCTCAAAACTTTTCCAATTCTTAAACAGCCAGATAACATTGCATGAGCACATACAATGCAAAAACAGACTAAAATTATTTGTTTAAGTAATATACTAATTATGTTTTCAAGAGGTGTATTGTAATGTATGTTTTGCAAAAAATGTTTAATAAAAAATGAGATGGTACAGTACAAAACTGATTAAATTTAGTTTGGCATTGCACAATGGTATAACTAACCATGTTAAACATTTTATACTGACTGTAAATTCAATACATAGTAGTAGTAGTAATGCATTTCTGATTCTCCCTCTATACTGAACACCCCCATAATGTGAACATTTTTGGTCGGTCCCATGAGTGTTCGGAATAGAGAGAGTCCACTGTATAACCCGGGAGCAGAATCAGCGCAACGCTGCGACACATGTCGCAGACTCTTGGGAAGGTCTGCAGATTATTTTTCAACTGTTAAAAATTTAGCAAAAGTTAAAAATTTAGCAAAAGTTAAAAATTTTCGATCCTAAATCCAAAAATTCGGACATAAAATGTATCGTGAATTTCGACAAATAGTCTTCAAAAAGAAATCAATTTCGTCATAGATCATGAAAACACGCGAATTTCGTCCAAAGATCATGAAAAAAATGACAAACTTCGTCGAAAAAACAACAAATTTCTTCAAAAGATCGCGAAAAAAACAGCACATTTCTTCAAAACATTGCAAAAAACAGCAAATTTCTTCAAAAGATCACAAAAAACAGCAGTTTTCGTCAAATAATCACAAAATAACGGCAAATTTCTTCAAAACATCGTGAAAAAACAGCAAATTTCTTCAAAAGATCGCGAAAAAAACGGCAATTTTCATGAAAAGATCGCGAGAAAACAGCAGTTTTCATAAAAAGATCATGAAACAACGCCAAATTTCTTCAAAAAATCACGAAAAAATAGAACATTTCTTCAAAAGTTCACGAAAAAACTGCAAATTTCTTCAAAAGATCACGAAAAAAATAGAACATTTCTTCAAAAGTTCACAAAAAAAATAGAACATTTCTTCAAAAGTTCACGAAAAAAACTGCAAATTTCTTCAAGAAATCTCGACAAAACAGCAGTTTTCAACAAAAGAACGCGGAAAAAAGGCAGCTTTCATCAAAAGATCACGTCTTGTGAAAAACCCACAAATTTTGTCAAAGGGGAGCCCAGCCCACCCCCTCTTTTGGACAGTGTATGGTGTTAAAAATTTTGAGAACAAAGGCAATTTTTTTTTTTTAAGTATACTTTTCTTTTATGTCTATCACAAATACTTGGGCGGTTTGACTGCGTATAATGTAATTCGAGGGATTGGTCTGCAGACTGTTTTTTAAGTTGCAGACTGCAGAAAAAAATTCTGCTGCTGGGCTGTATAATGAATTGGGTCCAGAGGTATATTTGGACCATTTTTAAAAAGTATTAACAAAATGTGAAATCAATCTGTATAATTCAAAAATTTCTAATCTAGATAAGGAGTGTTGTATGAAGATACTCTAATGTATTTTGATATGTTTTAGACATATTTGGCTATATTTATGAGATAAATTTAATAATGTGTTAAATGTGATCCATGTAATGCAAAGTTCTATATAACGCACAATCTTGCATTTTTAGATTTGCGTTATGCAGATCTTCTACAGTATCTATTTGGAATTTGTACCTTTCATAATGTAGATGCACCTGATGAATGATTGTACAAACTTTTCATCAGTAAAAAGATTATTTTCCAATTTTGATCTTATCCAAACCAGAATAAACTAATACTTGTTACTTGTAGTCATTTTTTGAATTCCACATGAAAATTTATGCTTTTTTTTTTTTTTTTTTTGTTAATATGATTGATATTTATTTTTCATATGAAATTAGATATGTTAAAACTTGTATTATTCTGTACTATGCTGATGTCTACTTTTTTTATGAAAAATGAAAACATTTAGTCTAATTTTTAAGTGTTTTTTTCCTTCAAGATTTTAAATTTGAAATAATTGAAAAGACATTTGAAATTTTCAGGTCAAAGATGGCTTCTTTGATGGTGTACAAAATGCAGAATTATTCGAAAGTGTTGTCTATCTTGATGAGATTGCTGATGTTCTTTGTATTGCTCAAGCTGGTATAAATATTTTATTTATTTTGCTTTACTCATTATTGTAAATAAAATTGATTAAAAATAATGTTGAGGTTTACTTCTCAAGTCTCTGTTTTTTAAGGAAGACTAGCTTATTTTGTTACCTTCTTTTCTCCTTTCTATTCAAACATTTCTGCTGATTCCTGAATTTTATAGATATATATTTAAAAAATATCTTAACACACATATCATAAAAAATTGTGGAAATAATTTTTGGCACATTATGCTACTGTGCATAATCAGATATGAATTAATTTTTCTAAAGAATAACATGAATTGGCAAAAAATATGGTTATTTATCTTGCTACTATCCTAAGTGGAGAAATTTGTCTCTTAAAATCAGACTTATGCTAAAATATGCATCAATAAAAAAATCTTTTTATGTCTGCATGCTTGTTGTTTTTTTTTTTTTTGGGGGGGGGGGGGCTTTAATACATATTTTGTAAATACATCTTTAATTTTTCTTTAATTTAATACATCTTTAATACATAGAGATCTGCAAATATGAGTTGAAATATGATACTTAAGGCAGATCCAAATGCAATTGCCACTCTGTCACTGAATTTGCACAATTCATAAAAGCATTAACTTTTTAGCTCAATCTAGTAAATTTTGTCTTCTTCATTTAGAAATTATACAGCAGTTGCTAAATTTTTTGCAGTGTATATTTTTATTTTCTATTATGCTAAAACTGAAGACTTTGTTTTCTATCAGCCTATTTCTTACCAATTTTCTTCCATTTACTGCCACTTTAGTCATCCAGTGATACATTTTATTTCTCTGTATGGGAAAAAAATATATATACAGACTAACTTTCTTGCCTATATTAACTTCTTTATTGCCAAAGTCTATTTGCTATGACATCAGAGATGATTTAGTGAGAAGTGATTTTATCTTTTGTGGTTCAACTGAAAAAGTAAGATTGTAATGATTTTCCCTACATTTTTAAAAATTAAATAATTTGAATATTGTTATTGTTGCTTATGTAAGTGTCATCTTCTGGTGTTTTCTCACCAGAATTGAGCCAGGCCAGGGTATATTTTTTCTTGCAGACTTAGAATGGGCCAGTTATTTTATTTTTATTTATTTTTTATGTTTGTTATTTTATTTTATTTTTTATAAAAAGGAGGTCAGTTGGTCGAAGTATGGATTATTCATTTTTTTTAAATGTAATTTAAATACTTTCATTAAGTATATATTAAGTACTAGCAAACCCTTGCCCACTTCACTGGACATGTTTAAAATTACTACTTATCATTGCTTTTTGTTTATGTAAAATTATATGTATTTATTTTCATTTGAAATAACATGAAAACTTTCATTTAATGAGAAATAACTATCATTTTAATTTCAAGCTTTCCATTATGTTTCAAACCCCTTCAGTATGAGCTACCTTTATGGCAATTTTAATCTTTTATCATTGTTTTTTAAAGCAGAAATTTTTACCTATCGTGAAAATGCTCAGATTAAATAAGGCAAAATTTATAATAAAAGTTTTCAAATGAATATAATCGAGGATTCTGAGTACCTTATGCTACACATAAACTGGTTGCTCATTCTCAGGGGATTAGCAATTAATGTCTAAAAAGTGTTATTTCAAATAAGCTTTTCATATATGTTCTATCGCTTAGATAATTAAAATACATAAATGGATTTAATACACATACATATTAATTTTTATTCTTTTACATCAGAGCATATATATAACTGTGCTACTTTATAAACAATATTGGGTGCTTTATTTGATCAAAATGAAAAAAATCTGTAGATCTAATTAACTTTAGACCAAGTCACATATTGCCCATTTACTGTTATATATTTTCCATTTACTGCCACATATTTAAAGTAAAATCTTTTTTATTGAGGTCAACTTCAGGGGTGATTCTCGTCTGAAAATTTCGAAAATTTAAGGCATCCTCTTCCGAAAATGTGAAATTGGGTTATCAGTTCCGCATAGTTGCCAACTTGTACGGTTTTGCGCACAGAAAAAACAATTGCGGAGAAATGCAAATTTCATGAAAGGATCGCCGAAATAACATACATTTCATCAATATTTTGTGGAAAAACGACGATTTCGTCAATGTTTTTGTAAACGAACTTTGTCAAAAGATCGATAAAAAATGCGAATTTCCTGTGCAGATCGCGGAAAAAATGGCAATTTCACCAAATATGGCAGATAAAATGCTGATTTTTTCTGAAGACCGTGGGAAAACGTCAATTTCGTCTAAAGATTGCAGATATAACGCCGATTTTGTTAAAAGATCGTGGGAAAAAAATGCCGTTTTCGATAAAAGATCACTTTAAAATATTTTGTCAAAAGAATACTTGAAAAAATACGCCGATTTCATCAAAAGATCATGGAAAAAACATCAATTTCGTTAAAAGATCGTGGGAATAAAATGCCGTTTTTGAGAAAAAAATCGCATAAAAATGCAAACTTTGTCTAAAGATCCTCAAAAAAAACAATGATTTCACTTAAAAAAACATGGGAAAATGCTGATTCCGTCAAAAGATCTCGGAAAAACCGCCGATTTCGGCACGAAAATATTGCTGATTTCGTCTGAAGATAGCGGGAAAATGCTGCTTTTGTCCGAAGATCGCTGGAGTGTGTGTGTGTGGGGGGGGGGTCCCAGGCGAAAATCGGTGGCAGAGGGAAATCCCCCCCCCCCCTGCTGCCGATTTCTGAAAAAAAAATTTTCATCCAGAATCACCCCTGGTCAACTTTAGTAAGTCTTAAAGTTCATTCATGGTATTTATTGACTGTCATTACATTGTATGAACTAATTAAAAATTTTTGAAATCTTTTGAACTGAAATGGATAATTGCTCTAAATAACTGATATTCTTGATATAAACACATTATAACTTTTCCTTGAGCGCATTAAAACAATTGCTTTAATCACATTGTCTCATAAAGAAATAATTCAGAGTAACTTTCATCGCACTCTGATGAAACATAATTCATTTTTATTGCTTAGCTGGACAGTACCTTTAAGTTGATGTTGAAAACTTCCATTTTGTTATTGTTTATGTAAAAAAAGGTGGTATTTCATATATTAATATTCTTGCAAAATCACTATCATTCTGCCATAAGTTTTAAATGGCATTAATGTTTTATAATTTTTTTATTCAAACTATCTTTGCCCATTTTTTAAAAGTATTTTTTAATTTGTTAATGGGGAATAGCATTTGTGAATAGAATGAATGGAACACTTTTAAAATACTCTAACTGGCCATCAGTGTATCTTCAAATAAAAAAAATATGTTTTACTACTAAGAAAACAAATTTGTAAATTGTATTCTGAACAGTGCCATCTAGTATCATTCATTAATGGCATCTTAAGTTATTAATTCCTTGTTTACTGTTGATACTAACCTTAATTGTGAACGTTGTTGCTAGATATTGTACCTTTATACTTGCTAATCTAATTTTAAAATTAAAATGAATAAAATGCTAGCTAAAAGTTAAGACAGAAATTATTATTATTATGTATTGATCATGTGCGATTGGGTCCGAAACCAATTGACATATCTTTTATAGTTTGATACAGTGTGGCAAATTAAATATATAGTTATGTTCTGATTAAATTATTTTATGGGGAAAACACTTAATGATATCGGTTTTCCTTGGTGATCAAGTATTAACCAATCAATGATGTAAAACTTGTATCTGGGCTATATTACAAATGAATGGATGAAAAAGATCAATTTGTGTTTTTTCCCTTTATTAAGATATTGAGAATATAAACAGGATTTAAACTAACTAAAGTTTAATGTCAGAACACCATGTGCAAGACTTTTTTTAAAATATGGACATAACAATACAGAAATGTAAAAAGTTTGACAATAAAAATACAAAAAAGCTTTCATCAAACTTTTACTTTTACTTTTCAAAACAAAAATAATTAAACAGCTTATTATATGGCTTTTATTATTTATCAGGGAGGTGGAGACAAATATTCCCCAGCTTTCTTTCCTCTAAGTGTTTATTTTTTTAAAAATCATTTGGGAAGAGCAAATTTTCTTTTTTAAAAAATCTGAAGGGAAAAGAAAATTTAATTAAATTTGAACATCCAAGGAGGATAAATTGCTTTATCTGACACCCTCTCCTTTTGCAAGTATCTATGGTCAAAGAAGAAGTTAATTTCAATGTAATCCTAGCATTCTGTCTGGGGGTTGTGCTTTTTGGAACATGTTTGTATTTAAGAGTGCAATATGATATGGATTTTAAAAGTAATACTTTAATGTTTACTATCAGTTATGCTGATGATTTGTTTTTACATTTTCAAAAGTCTCAATTTATTTAAATAGGAGAGGTTTTAATTAATATAATTAATTGGGTTTTTTCCTTCACTTTTTAGAATTGCCTGGATCTTTGTTCATACCCGAAATTGCTGAGGCACTTTTGCATGTTCCCAATGGCATCTATTTGCTTTGCAGACTTGTGGCCAACTCTCCTGACAGCTTTCAAGAAGGTAAAAAAAAAAAAAAAAAAAAAAAAAAAAATCTTAATTCAAAATTTATTTATAGATCACAAATAGTTTTGTAGTAATTTAATTTATAAATACATTGAAATTATAAAATCTGTATATATATTTTTTCTTTTTAAATATAGTTTGTACCACATTAATAACGAATGGAGATAAGCAAGATGAAGATTCTCCTGCAGGCAAAACTCGCATGCAAGCTTTGAGAATGTTGTGTCAAATGAACATATCTGAAATTCTTGCTGTCCGAGGAAAAGCTGTAAGTAATCAGATTATACTGCCGTTTTTTTTTCCTGTAAAATCAAGAAATATATAAAACAGGAAAGTTTAATATATTGTATTGTATAGAATTTAGCATTATGTTTCTATTGCAGTAATTTAGAAAGTTTCAAAATTCAGCTTAGTGAAAAGAATTAAAGTGTTTTGTATATGTCCTGTTGCCTGCAGTTTTTCAAAAAAAAAAAAAAAAGTATGGAAATTCACACACCTTGTCAGAAAATCCACTTGCTAGGTCAGTAAAATGGTGCATTTTCCCACCTCTGTACTTAGATATTGTCATTCAACTTATTCAGCAATGAAGTTTTGTGACAGTGCTTTGAATGTGTTGGAAAATATTTCATAATCTATGCACCATTTTTTTTTTTTTTTTTTTTTTTTTTTGAGATGGTAGTACACCAGTTGATTGACAATTTTTGTTATCTGTACTGTCTGTCTAATCTATCGTATCTACAAAAATTAGTAATGCTAAAACTATGTTTCATTTAGTGTTTGTTATTTCTTTAAAATAATAGAAAATTATATATATATGTAACTGGTATTCAAAAAGAATGTTTTTGCCAAATTGTTCAAAAATAAAAGCCAAAACAAGTATGTTTAATTGATGCCTTATTTTTGAATAATCTTTCTAAAGATGCAATTTTTATGCAGTTTTATTGTAACAAATAAGTTTAATTAAAAATGGTTGTTTGGCATATAAAGTGTTCAGCCTGTTTCTGTTTATGGCAGCTATATGACTTGGATTTTATTATTAAAGATCGAAGGCATGTGTTTTAAATGAATCTGATGCATATCTATTTTAAATGAAATTATTGATAGGTTTATATTTTAAATGAAATTATTGATAGGTTTATATTTTAAATGAAATTATGGCAATGGAATCCTGTTTGGCATTTTAATCTTCTGTGCACAGCTAACTTAAAAGTAGCAAAATGGAGACCAGGCAAGTGAAGTGGTCATCCCAGAACTGGTGATGACAGTCAAATGACTTAGGCTTTTATTATATTGATGATAAAAATTTAAATCATTTCTTTTGTATATCTAACTGATCTATTATATAAATGAAAAGTCCCTATATTTATGAATATGTAATGCCCCATTTTTTATGTTCATGTTATTAATTTTCTAGGTGGAGTTGTGTCACATGCCTGGCTTGGCAATTATCCTCACCCTTGACTATTGTCGCTTGGAACAAGGTAATTATGTGAATCCGGATTCTGTTGTTGGGGACCTTGTTGCTTTCATCAGTGGTCTCTTGCTTGGCAGTGATGATAAAATAAGAAATTGGATTGGACAGTATTTCAGAAACTGCCAAAAGGTAATGTATCTTGCATGCATTTTATCTAGATCAAATTTACTACTACTAGGAATTTTTTTTTTATTATATTTATTTTTTGTAATTTCTCTTTGTCTTATTAAAGTATCACGTAATTTATATTTTAAGTTAAAATTGTTTTTTTTTCTATTTAATTTAATGACATGATATTTTTTGTAATGCAACTTCAATTATTCTATGTTGTGTTTGCTTTAATCATGTTAAAAAATACTAAAATATATTTTCTTAATACAATACATGTCATTTAAATGAATTTTTTCCTTATTCTATTTAAATGAACTGAAGTCTCCACAGTCATCCAATACATTGCTAGGATGTGAGGATGATTTTCAGATTATATTTTATTCTAAAAAAATTCAGATCATTATTTTAGGAAAAATTAATTAATTAATAGTCATTTAAAAAAAAAAAAAAAAGTAATTCTAATTTTACATAATTTTATTAATATATCTTATAAATCCAGTTTTTCAATTTATGCATTGCAGCTTCCCTATTTGACATAATAGCAATATACAAAATAATATTTTTCTAAATTATTTTATTATTCATTATTCATTCTTAAAATTATATTAATCAGTCTTATTTTTAAATGTAAATCATTTTCATGTAATCGCCCGGTCTTTTAAGCATATAATTCGCAATTTATGCTATTTCAAAAATTAAGCTTAATCTGTATTTTTTTATGAAGATCGTGGTTTTTCTCAATTTCATGCGTCGCCATTTTTTTTTTTTTCTTGCTTCGTCCGTTTTGACCAGGCATGAGTCATCATGCCTGAGATTGTTCCGGACGCTTCTAGTAACTTCGATTCTAACACCTCCCACGTAAAATTAGGGGAATCCCCCTGAAGAAGCTTCCAGAAAACTCTTCTGATTGGCTGACAGCAGCGTCGCGGACAAGCGCTGAAATTTTGGTGGGTGATTCGAGTCAGATTTAGAATTTTGCCAGGGAGAGAAGGTTGGAGAAAATAGATTGGGGATTTTCCCCGCTTGGCCTCCGGGCCAAGCATCGGCAAAGAGATTCCATCTGGATGCAGTGGCGTAGCTTTTAAATTTTTCGGCGGATAGTCATTTTATCAAGTTTTACTCTATGAGAATTTTTCCAGTATACTGCCTTCTATGACCACAATTAATATATTTTAAAGTACCTCCAGCCAAACAGCTCGAAAAGATGCTTTTTCTGCAACGCTAAATAGAAGTGGTAATTCCACCTATCTCAATCCTACCTGTCTGAACAGTTCGCTGCAAGCTCCACAGTTTCCATTCTTGGGTAGCGGTCGTCGTTCATGTCTTTCTAGATGAAATGCGCTAACTTACCACAGGAAGTTACTCATGAGGATCAATGCCAGACGCTGTCCTTCTCTGATGCTCGCTTCCAAAGGATTTGATTCATCATAAAGATCAGCGGTGATCGTACATACCTAGTTAACTTGACTTTAGAGATTGTTAAGAGGATGGACCTTATCTTAGAATATTAACACGGACATTCACAGAATTATAATATGAACATTCGCCAGAAAATATTTACATTTAAAATGAAGTTTATTTTATTAGTGTAATGAAGTTCGTGGCCATGCACTACTGCGCATTCTGATATCAGCAATGAATAAAATGATTTATTTGCAGTAAAAAATAGTGTCTTTTTGTGTATACATTACAGTTTGGGGTGAGTGTTTTATCCTTTTTACTTTTCCTTTTTTTTCAGGTATTCTTAAACTGCTTGTTGAAATAATTGATTTAATTTAACTGCTTAAATCAAGATGCTATTTAACGCAAGAATTACACAGCACAGAACCTTGATTCACAAATTTGACATTCATGCCATTCACGAATTTCTGTTAATTACTACAACTGTATTTTGGTAATTACTACTGTTATATATCTGGTGTCAATGAATATTTTGAAATAAATACTGTATTGCAGAAACTTTAATTTTATGATATTTTAATAAAAGAGCAAAGTATACAAAAGTAAAATGGAGATTTTTTTTTCTTTGTGCGCTACAATTTCTACAGTTTTTTTTTTGTTTGTTTTTTTAAATCAAAATTTTTGACTATCTGTTGTTTAAATGATAAGATGCACATTATACGCAAAATGTAATCTTTAGTAATAATAATAAAAAAAATTAAAAAAAAAAAAAAAAAAATGTGCATTATATATGAGTAAATACATTATTAACTGCTTTTTAATGTATAATGCATAAAATCAACAGATTCTATCAACCAATGTTCCATATACATAGCAGGATATCTTGCAATTCAGAGAAAACAGAAAAAATATTTTGGCCTCAAAATCTCAGGGGCTCTTAACTACTCTAGAAATAAAATTTTAATCTATGTTTAAATTTCATATTGGCTAGAAACATGCTTCACCTGTGATTGTTGATATAGAAAAATCAATTATTAAAAAGCTGGAAAATTCTGGAAATTATTTTTATGCCTGAGTGGTTCACCTTGCTACACACTGATCTGTAATATTCTCACTGCCACGAATGATAATGGAGATATAACCAAGTTAAAAAAAAAAGTTACTATCTGTAATCCGAAGGGTTGTATGCCAATATGTAATATATATATATATATTTATATATATATATATGCCAATATGTAATATATATGTATATATATATATATATTACATATTGGCATACAACCCTTCGGATTACAGATAGTAACTTTTTTTTTTTAACTTGGTTATATCTCCATTATCATTCGTGGCAGTGAGAATATTACAGATCAGTGTGTAGCAAGGTGAACCACTCAGGCATAAAAATAATTTCCAGAATTTTCCAGCTTTTTAATAATTGATTTTTCTATATCAATATATATATATATATATATATATATATCATGTTAGAAAAGCTTTTTTAAACATTTAAAAAAATTACAAATAACAGTACAATTTTGCCCTTTTCCTTAGCAAACATGAGATTAACACTCTGCTTGATTCATTGCAGCTCTGTATCGAACTGGTCACTTGACTGGAACATATTCTGTGGTCAAGAAAGTGAAGATGGGAACCACAGATTATAATTTTTAATGGATAATAATGCTGTGTAGTTTTGTTTTATGCAAAAGGGAAAAAAACCTGACCATTAAAGCAATTTTTGATGGGAGAGGAAGCTTCTAAAGTGTCCATTTGTCCCAAAGCCTTAGAGTGTAATAATCCGCCTACAGTGTTTGTCATACATTGTTTTATAGGTCATTTGATAGAATTTTCTTTTCTTAAAATTAAGAAGACAAAATTATTTTGTTTTAAAATAAATCACAGTTTTATTCTTTATTTTTTAAAGTACAGTAGAGTCTCTCTATAACGAAACTCCATACATCGAATTTCTCTATATAACGAATTTTTAGTAGGAACGGTCCCTTTTTTGCATGATTACATTAAAAACAGTCTCTATATAGCGAAATATTTATCTCCATATAACAAATTTTTTCATAAATTTGTCTTAATTTACTCAGTTTTAAAAAAGCTTTGAAATCATATGGAATCAATTTTCCATCTTTTATTTCAGATTTATCGTTCATAGCTGAGTTTTTTTTTTTTTATTTATTTACTTTTCTCCTTGTTTTTTTAATCCAACGAATTTATCCCACCTCCCACACACCTTTCCACATCCTTCTCAAAACAGAGTCAAATGGATTGTTACACATATAAGAGAGGAATCAATGAGAGGCACATAAGAGAGTCCTTCAAATGGAGGAAATTGTTAACTACAATATTTCATTCCTTACTAAAATTTGAGCTTTTTTTTTTTTGAGAGTATAACAATTTTAAAATCAAAATAACAAAAAATTACAGATATCTTCGTCTGAAATTAATGCAAGTCTTCCTTATCTGATTTTCATTAAGCTTTCAAGTAAATGTCTGTTCTCTTTTTTAAACAGCTTAAATAATTAAAAAATAAAATGTTAGGTTAATATTTACTTTTAAACATTTCAAATTCTGAATTAAAAAGATCAAAAATAATATTTGTTCAAAATTTACACATTAAATATGGTTTTTAACATCATTCTCTATACATCGAATTTCTCTATATAACGAATTTTTTACGGGAACGATAGATTTCATTATATAGAGACTCAACTGTATTTTTCTCTTCATTGTAACTCTTCAGTATAAATAATTATTATTTGAAGTTTAAAATTAGGTTTTAATAAAATACCAGTGTGCTTTGTTAATTTACAAAATTGTATGAATCATAATTTCTTTTTTATAATGTTACTTTCAGAAGCCAGATGGGGAAGGAAATTCCACTTTGCATCTTTTACGAGAGGAGTTACTTCAGAGACTGAAAAACCTGGTTTTA
This sequence comes from Maratus speculifer, assembly GCA_964019185.1. Classification (NCBI taxonomy): domain Eukaryota; kingdom Metazoa; phylum Arthropoda; class Arachnida; order Araneae; family Salticidae; genus Maratus; species Maratus speculifer. The sequence goes on along the minus strand of OZ025289.1, from coordinate 22,695,032 downwards.
TTTAGCATCGATCACTATAATTTACCAGATGCTAAAGTTGTTCAAGCAAGCTCCTTGTTACGATTATATTGTGCCCTGAGAGGAATCGCTGGTTTGAAGTATGTATTGATATTAAAACTCGACCAGAACAAAGTTTTTTTGATACAGTAGCATGGTTAAATGTTTTCTGTGTCAGGAAAAAAATTAGTTGGTTTTATCATATCCTAAATAAAAATGTAAAAGGTAGGAGAATGCACAAAAAATTAACCTTTTCTTGATTAATGTTTAAAAAGAAAATAAAGAATACTGCCCAGTTAAACTGAAGGCATTGAGCTCACAGGCTACAAATACTAATTGCACATTAAAGCTTTATATTTTCAAGGGTTAATTCCGTTCGAAAAAAAAAATTAAGAAGGGGAAACAGCTCTCCCCTTTTCTCTTTTTTTATACTTAATCATTGAACCTCCTATACTATCAAAGACATGCTTTATCATATAAAAAATCTATATCCAAAATTCAGAGCAAATTAGATAATTCTTAATAAAAACCCATTTAGCATTTATATAATTTAAAAAGAGTTATCCCCCTCTTTTATACTTAACCATTAAACTTCCAAAACTATTCAGAGATTTGAACGAAATCTGAAAATTCTGCTTGAAAAACCCATTTATATAAATTAAGGGGGGGGGGGACATTAGAACCCCTGTTCCCCTTATTTATACTTATTCAATGAACACCTAATAACAGTCACGGAATCGCCTCATCAGAATGATCCTAATCTAAATTTTGAACGAAAATTAATTCTGCATGAAAATCCCATTTATATCAACTAACGGGGGGGGGGGGGCATTAGAGCCCCTGTTCCCCCCTATTTATACTTATTCAATGAACACCTAATAACAGTCTCGGAATCGCCTCATCAGAATGATCCTAATCTAAATTTTGAACGAAAACTTAATTCTGCATGAAAATCCCATTTATATCAACTAACGGGGGGGGGGGGGGGGGGGGCATTAGAACCCCTGTTCCCCCTATTTATACTTATTCAATGAACACCTAATAACAGTCACGGAATCGCCTCATCAGAATGATCCTAATCTAAATTTTGAACGAAAACTTAATTCTGCATTAAAATCCCATTTATATCAACTAACGGGGGGGGGGGGGGGCATTAGAACCCCTGTTCCCCCTATTTATACTTATTCAATGAACAACTAATAACAGTCACTGAATCGCCTCATCAGAATGATCCTAATCTAAATTTTGAACGAAAACTTAATTCTGCATGAAAATCCCATTTATATCAACTAACGGGGGGGGGGGGGGGGCATTAAAACCCCTGTTCCCCCTACTTATACTTATTCAATGAACACCTAATAACAGTCACGGAATCGCCTCATCAGAATGATCCTAATCTAAATTTTGAAAACTTAATTCTGCATGAAAATCCCATTTATATCAACTAACAGGGGGGGGGGGGGCATTAGAACCCCTGTTCCCCCTATTTATACTTAATCAATGAACACCTAATAACAGTCACGGAATTGCCTCATCAGAATGATCCTAATCTAAATTTTGAAAACTTAATTCTGCATGAAAATCCCATCTATATCAACTAACGGGGGGCATGAGCCCCCCGTTCCCCCTCTTATACATATCGAATGAACTCCAAAAACTAATCAGGGAAGCGCCTTGTCAGGATATACCTACATACAAAATTTCAAGTGGATTGGATATTTTTATCATGAGTTATCGCGTTACGTACATACGAACATACAGAACGGACGGGCACATAAGCTCTCAGGCTATGATAGCCTGTGAGCTAAAAAAGTCAAACATTGGGGGGATATGCAAATGTCAATCATTCTAAACCACAAAAAAAAAAAAAAAAAAAAAAAAAAAAAAAAAAAAAAAAAAAAAAAAAAATGTGATTAACAAAGTCTTAAAAATATTACATTTTAAGACAGAACTGGAATTCATGTCCATTCCCAGGATTTTCATCTTCTGTAAAAAATCTAGGTAGTCACTAAATAAGAATTTTACCAATTTCAGAAAATAGCTCTTAAAATTTTAGATTAATGAACACAGTAAATTACAAAAAAAAATGTCCATGAAAATTCATATTTAATTTTTATAATCTGGCAAAAAAAAAAAAAAAAAAAAAGACTATGCATTTACAATCCTAAGGTTTATTATAAATCTCTAAATTTATTTTATGTTATATTATACTTTGTAAAATCCAAATCAGATGAAAGATATGCTTGTGCCTGACTACTTGCACTAATGTACCTCGGTAATTATGGCTGGTTCATCAATGATAGGACAGTCAGTTTCTTATGAGAAATTGAATTTTTTTTTCATTTCTACTCATAAATATTGTATTGCCATATAAAAATAAAAATTTGCAGTTTAAGTTCAATAATTATTTCAAAACAGTAATACTTTATTTTTAAAAAACTAAGGAAACTCATATTATATATATATAATTATATATTTAATGCTAATGAGTTTACCTGCATATTCACATAATTTTTTCACTGCATATTTTTTTTTTTTTTTTTTTTTTTCTTAATCTTGAAAGTAGTTAAAATTCCTGTAAGTTTTATTTGTTACACTATTCAATTCCAAAACAAGGTACTCTTATCAGTATAAAATACCAATAAATTGTATGTAACAAAGCATAACTATTTGGATAGAGATATTGTTTGAGAGTGATGGGGCATGTCCTATCCTCCCTGGGCCATAGTGTCCCATCTCTCCCTTAGAGCAACATTTTTTTCAAAATAAGTTTTCACAAATAGCATGTGGCTTTTAGGCTGAACTTAAGTGTTCATTTATAAAAGACATGCTGTAGAGTTAAATAACCTTAAAAACAATTAAGTTAGCGAGAAAGAATTAAATTGAAAATTTACATTAAAAATCCAAGTAGTTGGTTATTTGTAATATTATAAAATAGACTTTTTTAGTCACAAACTGATAGGCACTTGCAACTAAAATGATTTATAGCAAGAGGTATGATCCAATGACTGCTTCATCTGATGGATAAGTAATAAATTAAAAATGCAGCCTATTTTAAGCATTATCGCAGATGTCCCATCCCTTCCAAATCTCCCCTACTTTTTTATGATGAAGTTAATTTATACTGTTTGTTGTAAAGAAATACCTACTTGTTTATTTTCACATCGCAACATATTAACCCACCTCCTCCTGCTTCTATACTCTAATACATTTTGTAGGTTCCCCCGCCACTTTTGAAGTGTGACGTAATTAACAGATGGTGTGTGTATGCTGTAGTAAATACTTATTTATTATTTGTCAAATCTTTTTAACATGTCTCAAACAATTGCAGTAGTATAATCTGTTATATGTCTTAAAAAATATATGCTTGATTATTATTTTTTTTTTTTCAGATTTAATGATGATGAAATTAATCTTTTGCTTCAACTTCTAACATCTCACCCACCTCCCAGTCCTGCTGGAATAAGATTTGTGTCTCTCGGATTGTGCATGCTGCTTGCTTGTCCCTCTCTGTTAAGTACAACTGAACAAGAAAAGAGAGCCACTGATTGGATTCAGTGGTTACTGAAAGAAGAAAGCCATTTTGGTAGGTAAGTAGCAGGAAAAAAAAAATCATTATTCTTCCCTGTTTATAAAACTTTTTGTAATGAGTTATACTCAAATATGTGGTTGCCTGAAACGAATTCTAAGCCAATCAGCTAATTCTAGCTTACTAAAATCATCCCAAAATTCATATATTTGGAGACTTTTAAATTTAATAGATAATCATGCAACATCATGTCTACTTCCAGTTGACTAAATAGCTAAGGTGATTTGGTATGAAGTATATGCCAAAAAAATATGCTATAAAATATTTTTTGTAATAATATTTTAGTCAATTTAAAATTGTAATGTTACTGTTATTGTTTACTTTTGATGAAAATCTATACTGCTACAAAATTACTAAAAGACTAACTAATTTTTTATTTTCCCTCAGCCATGCTTTCTGTTTATTCCTTTGCAATTGGAATTATTTGATTTTTTTTTTTTTTTTTTTTTAAGTGTCTATGAAGTACAAATGCTTGGTAACTGATAAAAGGGAAAAAAAAAAAAAAAAAAAAAAAGAGAAATATGTAACACCGTATTATATAAATAAGTTTATAAAGCAAAATATTTTATAGTATGGGAACATATATATAAAATCGCACCATGAATTATATACCTAATTTTAAAAACTGACAAATGCATTTGCATAATTTCAAGGAATTTCAAACAAATAGAGCAAGAATCTAGAGTCATCTGATCTACATTATAGTATCAAACCTGTTTGTTTTGTCTATGCTTATATATTACAGTAGGTACGGATGTTAGTATATAGTGTATAGAATATGGATATTAGCTAGCCTGAGTAAAGGGTCTTTTAGCAGGAAGTAGGTGCTAAAGGTACCTAAAAATGGTGTTTATCTATGTTAAAATATCAAAACTGGTTTCTAATATGTTTAATGGAACAATATACAAAATCCATAATGACTATTACTTTTCGTTGGTCATAACTGTTGCCTAGACACTTTAAAGCTCGATAGATTATCAGCTAACCTACATCATAGTATCAAGGCTGAATTTCACATATGTTATTCAAACAATTGTTTCATAATATTTTCTCAGCAGATTGGCTGATCCCATTAGTCTAACATTCTGCCTGACACTGTAAAGTTTTGTTATATGTGGGAGCATGACAATATTAGCTTTGCAATTGAGTGCATTTCTGCTTTGAGACAAGTGTGAAAGACTAGTCAAGTAATAATTTTAATGTTTTAATATGCATATATATCTATATTGTAATAAAATACATTATGAACAAATTTTAAATGTTGTAAACAAATAAGGGTACTTACGTATTAACGCCACTGCAGCAGAAGTTGTGCTAATGCGGCAATAAAAAACAGTGTTGTTGTTCGCATGCACACAAAAAAAAGCAAATAACAAGGCAATTAGGAATCAAAAAGATAACCGTGTGTGCCTGCGAACAACAAGACTGCTTTTTATTGGCATATTAGCACAACTTTTGCTGCAGTGGCGTTAATACACAAGTACCAAAATAAGTAACAAAATAGAAGAAATATTTTAATTCTGGATTCAACCAAAATGTTTTAACCAAAATGTTTTTGTATGTGCCTTGTTAGAAAAAAAATTGCATTCTTATAGTTAAAAATATGCAAAAAAGCTTTTAAATGATTCATTGTTGCTATCTTTAAATTCATTTTTCGTAGTTTGTGTTTGTTGCTCTGTGTCACCACCATCCCAATGCTTTCATCTTTTACTTCAGAAAGGACCATTTCTTTTAGCAACATGCCAAAATCTGTCTTTCATTTTCATTTCAATACTTCTCAAATAATATTTTGGTGTGGTATAACAATTAACAATTCAATAACTGTAGTGTATTTTCCAAAAGTTATTTATCAATTTATTCATTTGTTATAAATTGAAGAGATGAAATGTTAATGATAAGACTAAGATGCTTTACTCTCACAAGCTGTTTTATAAGTTAAAAGAAAGAAAGAGAGAAATCATTAAACTTTAGAAATATTTCCTTCAATAGTAATCTAATAACTAGTATACTTGAATTAAGTTATTGCTGTTGTAATTTGATTTTGCAATCTTTGTTTGTGTGGTTCTGGAAAGAGGATAAGGAAAGTTATTGCAAATGCATTTATTATATAAATAATGTTGAAATATAAAAAATTACAGAGTTTCAAAGCTTATCCTGAAGTAAGCTAATTTTAACACTTATGTTAACACGTCAATTTGATCGTATAGACTGTTGAAACTCTTCAGCTTTTACTGCATGCTCACTCCACTGCTTTTATGAAAAATTATTGCTTGACTATATTATTGAGCATTCTCATTGGTTAAAATAGAGATATTCTATAAAAGTGATGGAGTGACTAAACAGATTTTTAACAGTGCAGATACTGTTATAATATAATATTTAGATTGAAATTTGAATATACTACGTTGCTGCCATCGGCTCTTTGGATTTCAGCATTGTTGCAAATCTGAGTGATTAAAAAAATTTAGCACTTTTTGGATAGCAGATTTCTTCATTTATTCTAGATGCTATAACTTGGGGTAAACAAAATTCTGAAATACTCAAAACTTTTTTGTGGATTTAAAACTGTTTACTCAAATGTAACAGGGCACTTTAAATCATTAAAATGATGTGATGATTTTATTTGAAAGCTTATGTTAAATTAATGTACTGATGTCTACTCTGATAAGCAAGGACATTTTGAAAGCATGAAAGACACAACTAGCACATTTCCCATTAAAATTATGCTGTAAAATATGTCTTTTTTGTGCTTTTTATTACATTGTTACATATAAGTAGTGTATTTCTCATAATTTAAAGGTGTTTACGTATTAGAAAACAGTAATTTGGCATGGGCTAAAAAAAGATCGCCAATCAAAAAGTCACCAAACACTTGTTCCGTATCACTTAACATGTTCATCCACTCAGTTCTTTAATTATAAACTAAAACTGTTTCTAATTTCTCTTTCCTCAGCCTAATGAAGTATTTGTCGACATAACTTGGCTGTATTATAGACCTTTTCTTTTTTTTTCCCCTTTCAGTGCAAGTGGAGTAAATGCATCATTTGGTGAAATGCTTTTGCTGATTGCCATTCATTTCCACAGCAATCAAATCAGTTCCATCACAGATCTAGTTTGCTCAACTTTGGGCATGAAGATTGTAATAAGATCAAATAATTTAACAAGAATGAAAAACATCTTTACTCAAGAAATATTTACTGATCAGGTATAGAGTATTTTCTCAATTTTTTTACTATGTTTTGTTGATGTTATTATTTTTTCTTTCTAATAAAAGTAATATATATTTATAAATAAAATCCAGGGGTCTCTCCAGACTTTATTCATAGGGTCCTGTTTTTGTGAAATTGTGAATTTTTTTTTTTCTTATATTTGTGAAAATTCTAGTCAGAATTTTGTGAATTGTAAATTATCGATGTCTTCAGGTTCTATTTTTCATATATAAAAAGCTAACTAATATGCTTTTTAGCAGGGTTGTTTGGTTTAAACCACACTGGTTTAAACCGTGGTTAAAACCATGGTTTAAACCAAGTGGTTTTTTAAAAAAAACCATGCTGGTTTTTTTTCTTTTTTTTTTTATGTTTTCATTTATTTTACACATTATTAAAATATTCAAAATCCAAGTTATGCGGGAGCTACAAGCACAGCATTTTTTTTGCTTTTTTTAAAAGACATTAATGAATTTTTAAAGTGACAAACACTTTTAATCCGCCCATCTTTTTTTACTAGCTATAAATCTACATGGCAAACTAATTTTTTTAATGTGAGCTATGGAGGAAAAAAAAAGTTGTTTGTTTTGTTTCTTCTTTAAGCCTTTTATTTAAAAAAAAAATAGCTAAAAATGCAATTTTACCATTTAAATTGCATCATATATCAAAGCATTAATGATGACATAACATAAGTTATTCTCCCCACTGGTTACTCTTTGTTCTCTATGCTAATGAACGAATGATTGTAAATTTTCCCTGTTTTGTAGCTATTAGTTTCAATAACCTTTTGCTTTTCTTGCATTGGAGTTTTACTTTATGATTTTATTCTATTTGTACTATATTTTATTTTAAGAAAGCTACTTATTTATATTGAAGTAAAAGAATGTCTAAAACTAGAAAAAAGAAAGATATAATCTGGTTTTCATTTGAGGAAAATAGAAATACACCAAGAACAGGCTCGAGAGCCAAATGTATAAATTGCATGCAATGCAAATGCTATCAAATTAGTTCTCCCTTATTATATTTGATGGAATTGTTTTTCAAGATGCCTTAGATGTTTGCCTTAAAAATTACCCCACTTAAAATTTGTGATGAAAATAGGAATGTTAATGATAAAAATATTCAAAAGTCTATGTCTAATTTTAATCTAAAAAGAAATGTTGAAGATATGTTTGAATTGTTAAAGCCTGTTGCAGTTGCCCTGGATAATATCTAAAGTAATAATTGTTCCATTGTTGACGTAGTTTATATTTGAAAAAATCCTCAAAAAATATTAAGAGAAAAAAGATAAGTAAAGAAGTCCTGCAGTGTTTTGAGTCCAGGTATAAAATGGCTCTAACACCCATGCATGCTTGATATCGTGGTACAGTCAAAGTGAACTGTCTGACCAAGAAAAAAAAGGATGCATTAAATTTTGCAAAACTAGAATATCCATATAACTTTAGCTTGCACTGATAGTAAATTTTATGCCAATCTTCACCTTTTGAAAAACATTTTTTTTTGAGCAGAATGCAGTAAAGGAAGTTACCTAATATAAAATGAGGAAGACTCAGCAAATTCAAATCAAGAAATTTAATAGCTACGTCTTTACTGAAGTTGTACAACTTATAACAGCAAAAGCCTATTCAGCGAGTGTTGAAAGAATATTTTAAACATTTGGACTGGTATAGACAAAAATACGAAATAAATTGGGATTAGAAAAGGCCTCAAAACTTGTCTTTTTATTTAAAGCTTATAATTAAAATTAAATAAATAGAATTGTTTTTATAAAGAAATTGTTTACCTAAATATATTTAACTAGGAAAAATAAAGTTTGTATTAAAAAAAAGAAAAAAATAGTAATTTTTCAAAGCATATGTCTTAATATGTATAAATATTACACTTATTGATAAATCAAGTATGTCGATACACATGTGATTTATTTTAGCATTAAAAAAATGCATATTGATGTTTTTTTAAAAATAAATATATATATAGTAAAAGATTAATAATCATTTGTTGATGTTGATATTATTGATACAGTAAATGATTTCTAAACTAAGCATAGGAAAATGTTTTCTATTTCTGCTTATTTTTTGTTGATTTAGTGAAATATGTTTGTTTACCCCTCATTATGTTCTACATTATCAACCTGCATAATAATTATTTCTTTAATTATTATCTAAAGGCTTATATGAGTATACTAATAAATTAGTCGTTCAAAATTTTTCAAACAATAATTATTTCCCTAAAGAAAGCTAAACTTATTGGTAATTTAATTTATTATAATTTTTATATGCTTTAATTATTTAATTACAGTAGACTCCCTCAAATCCACACAGCTTGGGACCAGAGGTTAAGTGGATTTTAGAATTTTGCGGATTTCTGATCATTGCTTTGTTTACATTTTTTGAACAGTAATTTGAGTGCAATTAATAGTACATTCGGAACTATAATGAATGATTACAATATAATAAAACATTAAAATAAGTAATAAACTAAAATAATAAAAATTTACATAATTTTTAAAATGATTAAAGTACTAATAGCAAAGGTTAAGTTAATAATCAATAGCGTATGATTAAATATTCATTATAGAGATTAAATGTATTTTTCCAAAATTATTCAACCAAACTTGCCTCATAAAAGTACATTACTTATTCGCATCAAAATCATAAAATAAGATTTTTTTTCAAGTTTAGTCAGGCTTAATAACCAAAAATTTTTGATTAATGCATAAATATATTTGGTAAGAAGATTGTGATTACTAGTGATATCAGCAATATCTTGAATTTTTTCCAAAAAAAAAAAAAAAATGATTCTTCCTTCATGAAAAAACGTGATTAGAGTATTATTAAGAAAATTACAAATTAAAAAATATATGAAACTGATACAAAACTAAAATAATCAAATCTTGTCCCAATATCTGAACTGAAAGTTTCATTGTTTACATCCATAAAATATGTGCAGATTTCTGGTTTGCGGATTTGAGGAAGTCTACTGTATATCAAAAAATTAAGTACCAATGTGAATGTTTAGCATTAATTACAAAAAAAAAGTCATGACTTTCTAAAATTCAATTTTTTTTTCTTGCAAATGCTTTTTAAGTAATGATGGGAAAAAAACCCGGTTTAAACCAAAAAAACCTGGTTTAAACCAAAAAAACCCGGTTTTTTGGGTTTTTTCAAAAAAACCGGTTTTTATACCAACCCTGCTCTTTAGTGAGTTCGACTGCTTATTTGCAAGCCAGATTTTATTATTAAATGATTAAATTTGTGAAAAATTCAATTTGAAGGTGAAAAAATTATGTGAAAAGTTTATTTAACAGACAAATAATTTTGTGAAGAGTCCTGTTTTGGAATAAAAGGTTTTGTGAAGAGTCCTGTTTGAGGATAAAAGTTTTTATGAAGGGTACTTTAAAAGACCTAAAATTTTCCTAAACATACCCGTGAAATTGTATGACAGAATGCAATAGCCTACCTTGATGCAATCACAAAATACCAATATGAACTTTTAAAAGCTAACTGTTTTACTTAAAGTTGAAATATATATATATATATATATATAATAAAATTAAAAAAAATTTGTGCCATTTTGCTCTCTCTGAGTTTTTAATTCTAAAATTGTGGAACATATTTTTAATCTTTCGTAATATATTAATCTTTTAACAGCTAAAGTCCTTTTTCTTTTTTTATTTAACTTATTAATAATCTATTGCTTGTTTCTCAAAAAGGCGGGAAATTATTTCGTAATCTTTCCTTTTTAGAATATTCTAGGGATTTTAATTTAATTTTTTATTTAACATCACGTGATCTGTGTTAATGCGCAGATGTTAAAACGCTTGTCTATTTGTGAGACAAGATATAATTTTTACCCGAGGTCCACGCCTCCTAGGCCAATCAGAGGTGATCATTTTTATTGCGTAGACTCAGATTAATCCTGGTTGGATTTTTAAAATGATTGATGCGGAGTGAAGAGGGGCTAGTTTGTCGTGCAAATGTGGCTTTCTCATTTGGGTTTTTAGGAGCTCAGAGTGCATCTTTCCTTTCAACTGCCTGGATGCCAGATAATTTTTTCCTGATAAATTGTAAGATGGGATGACGTAACTTAGTCACGAAGTTGGTGAAGTGGAAGTTATTCGATGAGAGTGCCAAGGTGATTGCAGGAAAGAACTTAACTTATTTATGAGTTCTAATAAAATTAATTTAAAGACTGCTTAATTGAACTTTCTTATGGGGAAATACCCCAATATACTCATCCACTGCTGGTCAAACTGCCGGAGAGACTGCTCAGCTCACTCCACTGTTGACTTTTAGTGAGTAGAAGAATGTTCGCGAATCATGAGAATTTACTATCATGCTTGTGTTATCACTGGTTGCATAAAATTCTATTAAATCTTTTTAACATTCTGAGTGATCTCCGTTAGAACATAAACCAAACTTACTTTCGCTGTCATCCAAAATTTTCAGCAGGATAAAACATAAAATTATAATTTACTAAAAATAAAATAAACAACAGTACATAAACAAAAGCTTAAGCTATAAAATTATCAAATTAGATATTTTATTTCCAATTATTTCTTTCAATTGGCTGCAGTGTTTAATGCACTTTATAAAATTATTTATTTTTCTTAAAAATAAAATAGAATTGTATGATTTATGATCAGTTCTGGCTTTTTTAGGGCTAAGAAAATTTACATTTGCCTTTCAAAGATTGAAAAAAAGTTATTGGTTCTGTGGACTACTAAATTTTTTGAATTAGTGGTTCGATTGAATTTCCTGTGGTCTCGGACCAGTGGATATTGAACACTGCACTGCATTAACCTTTTAAGTGACTTTAAATAATAATAATAAAACATGAATGTAAAACTACTTAATAATTTCTGTAGCATATGAGGTAAAGTTATTGTATGGTAAAGATTGGTAATTACCACAGTATTACCAATTTTGGACTTGTTTCCAAATTAATCAATCTAAAGGGAAGAAAATCCTGTTATTTAATGATATTTTTATTACAGCAAAAAATACTAAACTTTAATACTGTTTTTTTTTTTCCAAAGTGTGTCTGTATTTGACTGATAAGTTATTGAACATTTAGCATATATTTGTAGTTCATTTTTTAATATGCCCATTATATTTACATGTTTGTATGTTAGAATTATCTGGATTTCTGGAATTTGTGTTTAATGCATTTTTTGATTGCTGGATTTCCCCCCCTCCCAAGTTTTAGGAATTAATTTATGAAATAACTATTGAATGAAAGCTGCTTCTTGGAGAAAACATTTAGACTGTAAATAGTTAGTTAAATTTTTACTACATTTAAAAGTACATTTTGCTGGCTACGATTGCAGAAAATAACGAAGTTTTTTCTTTTGTAAAACTGTTACTCTAAAAATAAAACAAGCACCTTTTGTCTATGTGCATGTGTGAGAATTTATGAGTTAAGTTAAATTTGACACTTTCTCTTTTATTTGTCATTTTATTGTTTTACTAATTACCATCCAGAGATAATGTGAATAAAAAAATGTATCCTCTTTTTGTACTATTGTTGTATTATTATTTTCTTATGATAAAAAATTTTACTCTTTTATAGGTGGTGACAGCACATGCTGTTAAAGTTCCTGTCACAAAAAATTTGAGTAGAAATGTCACTGGGTTTCTTCCTGTTCACTGTATTCACCAGCTGTTAAAAAGCAGAGCTTTTACTAAATACAAAGTAATTAATTACTTTTAATTTTTCATCCTGATTTAATGTTACAATATCTGTCCTTTCACTCTTGCAGAAAAGGATTTTTGTCTTCAATAACAATTTTTAGGTAAAATGTTCTTAAAATAAGTACTGAATTTTGAAACTGTGTGTATTTGATATTGTATATTTGTTCTTTTCCAAAAAAATATTTGAGTGAATTACACTAATGCTGTGGCTTGGCTAAAAGAACATCTGAAACAATAGATTTGATGCAATATTTTGCCTTTTCTTGTCGGGGTTCACTTGCTCATTATCATAGTGTTGAAGTAAAAAGGTGAATTAAAAAAACGAAACCAACTTTTAATGTCATTTCTGGGTGTTTGACATCATTGCTTTTGCCTAGATGTCTCGCTCTTAAATCTATTGAGAAGCAGCATTTAAAAACACTGGGTCAACTGGATTGACTGTAGCTAGCCACAAAAACCAAATATCATTGGCTCATTCAAAAACTGTTACATTATAGTCTGGGCAAAGCTATCTTGTCAATAAGCATTATACTGGAGAGATGTGTATGTCTGCGCAAAGAAATAGTTCCTTACTAAACATTAAAGAAAAACCACTTTAAATTTGATTTTTTTTTTAGATTTTTCTAGTGAAAAACGATTGACTGATTAAACAAAATTTATTTAACCTATTGTATGCTCATATATATGGAAAATACTAGTAATAGTCAAAGAAAATGTATTTATTCGCACATAAGAGTTCTGGCGAAATTTTTGGCGGCAAAAACAAATGAGTAAGCAACCCTTACATCCCGTAGAGATGAAAGAAGGGTAACAGGCCACATAAAATTCCCATGTCATTTTTGGAGATAGGTGATTTTTTATGCCTTATACCCTGTTCGCACTGAGAAAGTTAAGTCACTTAACTTGAAGTTTTTTGAAGCGGTCGTACCCGGAATCAAGATTCTTGCTTAAGCAAGTTTCTGCAACTCACTTAAGCGAGCACTACTCGCTTAACTATGAATTGAATGGAAATGTGCCTTCTGAATATTTAATTATTATTTCTGAATTTTAGAATATTTAATTCTGATTATTAAATTACTGGAGTTGAGTCCTAAAAACAATTATAAATGATTTCAAACTGTTATTTGTTTATCCCAATTGCTTAACGTGTGCGTTTGTGGTTTTTTTTTTTTTTTTTCTTTTGTAATCAAAGGTCAAAAATGGAAAATGTTGAACCTGTTATTTCCTCCAGCAAAATAAATTGGGAGGATAACAAAATTAATTTTTAATTGAAATATGGCAGGGTAATTGCTATGTAAACAAAAACGCAGTTAGGAGTTGCAGTTACAAATTTCAGAACTTATGCGCATGCCCAGATGCCATTTTGGCCAAGTTAAGTCACTTAAAATATTTAGCAAGTGCGAACAGGTGAAGTCTAATTCCGGGTATCCCGCTTCAAAAAATTTAAGTGACTTAAAGTTAAGTGACTCAACTATCCCAGTGCGAACAGGGTATAATCAAATATTTTACTTTATAAACTATTAAATATAGAATAAAAATTTCGATGGATTCGAATTTTTCGGAAAATTTCACCTCAAGTACATACTAAACATGCTGATAGAAGTATGTAAAATAGCGCTAATTATCTTTAAAAATAAATAAAACGAGTGAAAAAAGTTCTTTATACATGATTTTCTTAGAGGATAGACAATATAATATTCATGATGTAATTTTCATGTTTCTGCATACACAAGGAATTAGAAGGCATACACGAGGAAAACTATTTTAATTATGAAGAGTGGATAGGAAGTTAAATTAATTTATCTTTTAATCAATCGTATAAATTTAATATTTCAACAGTATGTTAGATTCAGAAACAAGAAAAAATTCATCAATTATTCAGAATGTCTATTTTAATTCTATACATAATGGCGAGTTAATGTGCGTAAAATTAAAATATAATTTTAGATTAATCAATTATCTGGAAACGAAATTACAAATAAATTATAGGGATGAGTTAAAAAGTTAAAACAATTTTTTTAATGTGGCCTAAAAATGTAAATTTGAAATTACTGAAGGACATAGTGAGAAAAAAGTGGTTTTTTTATTCTATTTTGATTGGCATATTTTTTTTAAAGTGATATTATAATTCTGTGACAAAATTTACATTGAATTTGAAATTATAATGAAATTCCTAAGGATATAGTTAGATTATTTTCAAATTTTACTTTTGCTTTAAATATAAAAATGGAATAATGCTAAATAATAAGAATTTTATTTTTATTAAAAATGATAACATTTTGCACAAAACATTTTATTTAGCTCCATAATAAAATATTGCACATCTTTTAGGTATTTAGCATTAATTTCTAATATGAGCTTCTTGCCGCATTGGTTAAAAATTATTATTATTAGTATTCTAAAATTCTACATTATTATTATAATGTAGCTTTCGTATCTGGAGCTAAATAATAAATGACTTACATAAAACATATTCTGCATACAATATGCATAAAGACAGCTTTCTGCAGAGGCAAGAATGTTAGAAAGAAATGCTTATGACTAACATAACAGTCCTTATGAGGACTGAAAAAAGGCCTTTTAGGAACCAAGCCTTACTTTAGGAAAAAAAGAAAGAAAGAAAAATGCACTAAAACACATACTTCACAAGATGCCTTTTCTGACAGAAAGGTGAAAAACCGGTTGCCACATAACCAAAATTGCTTTCAATTCACTAATTTATTTATTGAGAAATGGAAAACTAATTTTGATTATAAATCGCTTCTATAATAAATCCTATGTGCCTTTTCATTTAAAAATGAATCCTAAAACATGTCTAAGTTTTGTGTTGTAGTGCAGGAAATTTTAAAAGAACCTCAAGGCTGCTTTTCACTTAGTTTCCTAATTCCCCTTAGTAATGTTAAGTCTATGGACATTTAATGCATTCTTACATTGAAAATAGTTCTTCGGAAAATTATAATTTTTAACTTTTTTTTTCTGTATATTCTTCTTCAAAGATGTTTCCTTTTTTTTCTTAATTCTCAAAATATTTCTAAAATCTGTGCATAATTTTATAATGAGTGTTAAAATTTTATTTAACACATAAAATAATAAATTAAGCATAGATTTTAGAAATATTTCGACAAAGAAAAAAGAGACTCCTTTAAGTGCATATAGAAAACAGAAATGGAAAATATTAATATACCGATGAGGTATTTTAAATATAAGAATAATATCAAACGCAGACTTAACATTACCGAGGCTAACTTGGAGCATTTATTTTTTAGGCTATTTTTCAATTCAAACTAATTTTTAACATTTTCACTAAAATATTAAATGTTCAAAAATAGATTTCTACAAACTTTTAACAAAATAAAAAAAATGGAAAAAAAAACTGCTAAAAAGGCTTTGATTTCTTTTAAAATCCCCATATAAGATATATTGGAAAGACGTGAATGTAAAAAGAAAATTAAAGAAAAAGAATTAAAAAATTTTTGCTATGGTATTGATTGAGGAAACAAAGGCAATGTTTTATCTTTCATTTTTAACAATCAGAAATGAAGTAAGTTTCATTTAGAATTAATTTACAAAATCCAGAGAGGGGTGCTGACCCCTTCTTTTTTTTCTCACCAGCCGGCATCCCTAAAGAAAATTTTTTCTTCTTCTTCTTTTGAAATAACTTTATTCGAAATGTACTTTGTGTGTCTATCACATTCATTACGCCTATTTTTACATCATATATTTACTAATTACTACTTGATAAGGGAAAAAATCTGTTTATTTTATGAGTAATATTTATTCAAATTCTCTCCCGCCCAACATTGCTTGAGCCTATTAAAATTCACACAAAATGCAGAATATTTAAGATTTTCACGAATTTAAAATAAAAAAAATTGGGGGGAAGGGGGGGAGAAATCTGCATTCGACTGGCAAATATAAATCTGATTACTTTTATTATAGTGAAAAATACCATCAAATCGAAAAAAGGGTAAAAATATCCTTAAATATGGCTAATATATATATATATATATATATATTGTTTTAAAATCATTGCACTAACATAAAAAAAACTACAAAAATTTTCAAAAATCAATATGCAAATTCCGAATAAACTTTACTGAAACAATAAAATTTGATGTATTGGATTAAAAGTTTAAAACCGGATTTATTTTTAATAATGTCAAAAAATTGCCATGGAATGCAAAAGACTCCGTTAAATCTCATGAGAATCGAAGAAATTCAGAATTCGCAGGTGTCAAAATTTAGTACAGTATTTACAATTAAAGCAACTGATATTATTTCAGGAATATAAAAAAAAATCTTTATAGAACAGTCAAACAAAAGAATTCGTAACATCAACTCGTGTAAATTTATTCTTCCAACAAACTATTAACAGCCAAATCTGATTATCCAAGAATATATTTCCGCAGTAAACAAATGATGTAAATTAAATCCGAAATAGAATTTTTTGCAAGCCAAAACTATCGCTATATCTCCTAGTATAGAAATCCTACAACGCCAAAGTGCATAAATCTCGCAATAGTCTCGCTCAGTATAATGTCCATTGACAACTTAGGTCTTCCTGGACTTTAGTAAATAACTTTGCAACATTAAAGCCAATGTATTACTTTTAACTGATAGTGAAAGTGATCTTTTTTTCAAAATGAACTCTGTTACCGGGGATATAAATGATAATGTGCTAATGATATGAAAAGACTTTGTTGAACTTACTGATTTTTTTTTAAAATTAAATTTATTATTTTATGTATACTTATAAATCTATAGTTAGTCCAAATCTTTTTAGAGAGATTTTTATATTTGTCTTTTCAAAATCAATGTAAAAGTTTATATTTGTAAAAAAAAAAAAAGAATATCAATGTATATACCAGACTTTGTTTATGTTTCTATTCGAATACTGTGTCATTTTATAGATGAGTTTTTGATTTTCTTTTCTTGAAGTAGTGGAGGCAATGTTGATTTATATATGAATATATTTACGGTAGTTTAAATAACTGGCCACTAATGAAATTGCTATTGCTGACCTCTAGCTACTAATAAAATTTTGTGGTTTTGCTTTTTTTAAGATTTGGAGATTGCAGATATAAATATCATTTCTTCGATTTTATTTACTTTGTGTTTATGTATGAACTATATACTTATGTATTTCAATGTTATGTGTCTCTTTCTCTCTTTATTTACTTATTTATTTTATTAGCATGCACAGTTTGTGTATAAATTTAAATTTGTGTAGTTACAATGACTTTAGAAAACATTAGTTAAAAAATGCTGCCATAGTATTTGATTGATGTGCTGTTAATTAAGGCAACTATTTCTTTACAGTTTTATTATTGCTATAATTACTAAATGCAGTTTTATTAATTAAAGCAAAAAATGCAGATTATGCTTCTATATATCATATATTTAGAAGTTTAATTGCTTTGGAAACCTATAATTCTTGATAGTAATTTGGTACTTAATGCCATCCCCCCCCCTTCCAGAAAAAAAAAAAAAACTTATTCAAATTTTAAAAAGTATAATTTTAATCACAAAAAATCTTTTTTTACACTCTTACAAAAAGTATGCAAATCAAATATAGTTTTTAGATATCAAATTTGTTTCACAAGGAAATTTGCATATGTACTAAAATATTAAGAATAATTATTTATTCATATGGCTCCATAGATTCTTTAAGTTAAATTTAGAAACTTTTTCATCAAATTCTGGCATGTAAATTCGTAAAAATTGCATTCTTCTATGATTAAATTTAATCCAGGTATGATACTTTGAATTTTATGAAATTTTGAAACTTGTTGGCACTAAATAAATCATCTGTCTGATTGTTGTGTCTTATCACAACAATATGCAGTAAAACTTATCATATAAAACAAATTATGTCTTAATTATTTAATTAAAATATTCAATTAGCCATCAATCTAATATTGATAAAATATGTATATCCTGGCACTTCTAATAAATAAATTAATTAATTTCTCATACTAACATAAAGAAAAATTACATCAATATTATCCAGATTAAAGATTAAATTATAACTTAATAACCAACTCTTTTAAGTTAAAAAAAAAAAAAAAAAACTTACATTATGTTCTAATTTTAAGTAAATACATGAAAATTAACTCCAAGATTGTGATAAGTGAATCCGAGTAAGTTAATATTATTTCTATTGAATTTATTAAATTTTGAAAATGAAAAAAGTCCTCATAAAAATCAATTTCTATTAGTTCTAAATTCCATGTCAGAAAAAATTATATTCTGGAACAAAATTTTATTAATACTTAATCATTATTCACTTTTCTTTTCTAACATAATCATGGCTTAAAATAATTATTTTCATTTTTTGTTCTTAATTTAACTTGAAAGATAATTGGTTCTGTTGTAATTAATATTCTTTCTGAACTCTATTCTTTTAAACATCAACAATCATCAGAAGGATCAGATAAAATTTAAAGTTCTTTAAATATTAATGTTCTACCACCATTTACAAAACATCTATCTTTGATGCCTTATTATTGTGAATCATTATAAAATTTTATGAAGATATGGCAATGCCATTGCTTTAATGTTCTACTTTTTGCATCAATTGTTAATTTAAGATCTATGATTATTTTGAATGCACTTGCAATCTTATGTTTTTCCAGTCATCTTTCTCCTGTCTTTTCTCCACCCAGTTCCGTGACATAACATGGGTTCATTAGATGTTCATTTGTTTTTTGGTGAGTTTTGCAGATCTGCTTTCTTTTGGCGAATTCTGTGATGCATAGACATGATAATCAAGTAGTACCAATATTTGTAAGAAAAGAGAGAGTATAATGGCTAAAGAAGTCAATTTAGTTAAAAAAAGAATAATGAAAAGGGAATATAAATTTATATTTAATTTAGCCAGTAACCCCTAAAACTCATTTAAAGTGCTTACAAATATCTGTAAAAAATTGTACAATGACATCGTTTCTTTACCACATTAATTTCAAAAATTAGCATAAAATAAAAAGAAGGCACACAATTTCTCTTTATCAAAGGTCAATTCACAAAATATCATGATATTCCACAATAATCATTTCACAATTCCATAACAGTTATTTTAATAAATTATTTATATTACTATAGAGAATAATGGACAATAAACCACTTTATGTATTTAATATTCTGTCCTACTTAACATGAACAAATTTATTCCAATTTAATGAATTTTTACTAAATAAATTTTCATGTAATAAGCTTGTTGAACTAGCAACATAACAGTATTGGAAAGCTCTGAAATTTCATGAAATCCAAACTGTCATATTTTGGTAAATTTTGATCAAGAAGAAGAATGGAACTTTTACTGTGACTGAGGGAGGAAATAAAGCTTATTTGATCCAAAAATCCACTTACAATAAAAATTTGATAATAAATAATAAAACAAAACAAAATTCTGTCTGAAGTGTTTTGATTTTTTTCCCCCTATAATTTCCCAGAAAGAAGTATTTTAATTTAGAGTGTGAAGATTCAATTGCGAAAGATAAAAATATTTTATTTTTATTAAAAAGAAAAAAATCTAATTCTTGCAAAATTTACTATATCTCCTTTACTGTTTAACCCCTTTGTGTTACCATAATTTGCAAAATATTTTGTTTTTACCACTGGTTTTTAGAAATAAAAATTTTGCTTAATCGATTCTCAGAAATGATTTGAATAAGGCAAAATTTTCAGTGAAAAATTAGTGATGGAATTAATCAAGAATTTTGAGCACTTTATATGTCATATATACAGGATATTTGTTGCTAAGTGGATAAAGCTTTTGAACTTTTTCTTTTGTTTCACATTATCAAATTATTGCTTTTAAATTTATTTATGTTTCATTATTTAAATTAGCCTAATGATGTTTTACATATCTATTTATTAAATGTATTGAATTAGTTTAAGAATTAGCATAAGGTATTTGGGTACACTTGATTATTTTGATAATTTATTTCGCCAAATTATACAAATTGTCATGATTTTTGTTTTAAATAATAAAAAGACAAATTAGCAAAACATTAATAAAAATACAGAAAAAAAAATCACTTAGTGATGTAACAAACACATGTAATATGTTTAAGAGTCATGTGAATGTGACATTTACAATCATCCATTATTGCCATTTAATCATATAGTTTGTAGATAGTTTTCAAATCAACAGTATAATCAAGCAGTACCAATATTTGTAATAAATATATTTTATGTGTTTATTCTAACTCTTTAACAATACTTGTTTTTTAATAATATCAGGTGCCTATTAAAGACTGGATCTATAAACAAGTATGTTGTACTGTACCGCCTCTTCACCCAGTGTTGCCTGCATTAATCGAAGTCTATGTTAATTCTGTGTTGACGCCCAGTTCGAAGGGCTCCGTCGATACCACCAATGAACCTATCACAGATGAAGAAATTTTATCTGTTTTTTCAAAATCTGTGTTCATGTCCCAGGAGCAAGAAAAAATATCTTCTGACGAAGTCCATCCTATGGATACTGATGAGAAGCCATCTTCGTTAACATCTCAACTCCTTCTTCTGTATTACTTGTTACTTTATGAAGACACTCGGTTGACCAATATGAAGACAATTTTAATGAGTGATCGTAAAGTAAAACGTTATTCACCACAGTTCATTGCAAAAATACCCATATTTTATCTCATTCAAAGAGCCCAAAAGGATCAGCAGCAATTTGCAGGTTTGTTTTCGCCTTTGTTACGACTTCTGACGACGCATTATCCACATTTGTGTCTGGTGCAGTCGTGGATGACAGATGAGGAGGATGCTGATTTCTCTCTCAAAAATTGCAGAGTTAAATTGCTAAACTGGCCTGGACAAGGTTTTACAAGGGAAAGTCTTGATAAAGGTATTTGTCGTATTGTTAAATGATATATATATTTGTGTGTGTGTGTGATTTGTAAAAATTACACCAAATGATTTGTTAAAATTATATTTCAAATGCACTTTTTTTGCCATGTCCTAAAAATTATGTTTTCATGATTTTGCTTTCATTTAGTGACATGTTTTTTGTTATGTCAAAAGTTACAAGTTATGTTATCAAAATCTGGTGCATATCTATACATATTCAGTAATACACATCATTAGTAAAAATAAAAATTATATACTTACTTAATACAAAGATAATAAAAAAAATATCTAATATACTATGGAATATGACAACACTAATAATATGAAAACTTTAAAGTTCTAGAATGAATATTTCAAAGTTCAAAAGAAAAAAAAATAAAAGAGTTCAAGAAATAACAAGTAAAAGTCAGCAGGTGACACAGGATCAGCATGCGAACTAGTTCAGTATCCTGGTGCATTTCAAACGGAAAATTTCTTGGTCTAAGTCCAGTGTGACGCATACAGTCTGCTCAGGGAATCGGCGTTACCATGGAGGTTTCCACGTCTGTAGGAGATTTGGGCTTGAAATCTCTGCAATGCAAGAGCCCATCTTTGAAGACGCGCACTTTGAGAGGCACAATCAGACAAGAACTTCAAGGGATTGTGATCGCTTACGACAGTCACTTGTGATCCGTAAATGTAATGTTCAAACTTTTTCAAGGCGAAAATCACTGCATATGCTTCTTTCTCGATGGTGGCATATCTTTCTTGGCACTTAGATAATTTTTTGCTTAAGAAAGCGATGGGATGCTCTCTTCCATTTTCATCTTTTTGGGATAGGCAAGCACCTATCGCATATGAAGATGCATCTGCGTGAATAATAAAAGGTTTCTCAAAGTTTGGAGAATAACATATTGGCGTTTCGCTAATGGCCTGCTTCAGATCTTTGAAAGCTCTTTCACATGGCTCGGTCCATATAATTTCATTAGGTGCTCGTTTTTTGGTTAGTTCAATCAAGGGACGAGCTATTTCGGAGAATGTAGGAACATAGGATCTGTAATAAGATAGAAGACCTAAAAGGCTTCTGACATCTTTCTTCGATTTCGGAATTTCTAAGTTCTGGATCGCTGCTACTTTTTCTGGATCAGGAGCATGTATGCCAGACCCTACTACATGTCCTAGAAATTTGACTTGTGGTTTAGCAAACTCACATTTTTTAAAGTTTACTGTAAATTTTGCTTCTTCAAGTGTGGTCAATACAGCATCTAAGTGTCTAAGATGATCAGACCAATTATCCGAAAAAATAATTACATCGTCTATATATGTTTTGGCATAGTCTTTATGTCGGACAAGGGTACGGTTCATTGATCTTTGAAAGGTCGCGCTAGCAATCCGAAGCCCAAAAGGCATAACGACGAAGGAATACTGCCCTCGGTGTGTGACAAATGATGTCAAATGTTTGCAATCTTCACTTAACCGTATTTGCCAATAGCCTTTTAGTAAGTCTAACAGACTAATAAATTTCGCGGACGCTACTTTGAATATCAGATCAGTTGCATTAGGCATAGGAAATGAATCAATTTCGGTTTGGGAATGTAAATATCGATAATCGACGCATAGTCTGATTGAGGAATCCTTTTTAGCTACGCAAACGATCGGGTGAGCATATTTGCTTTCTGAATGTTCGATAAGTCCTAAACTCAATAATTCCTCAATTTGCCTATCTACTTCACTTTTAAGTGCTTCTGGAATTCGGTACGGTTTTTGACGTTTAGCTTGGCTATCTGGTTTCAATTTAATCCGATGTTCACCTACATTTGCAATTTTTGGGATACCCGATTGGAGGTTCGAATGTTTGTGCAAAACATTAATAAGTTGTTTCCTTTCTTTAGGTGTTAAATGATCAAGGTGTAATTCTTTATCAAATTTATTCGGATCATGTTTAGTAATTTTCGGGACATTTTCAATTTCACCAAAATCGATATCATCATCATATATAACTCCTATATGTGTCGTTTGAGCCTTTAATTCTCGGATTTTGTTAGCGTGTAAGTGCCTTATACTATTGTCTGGTAATTGTACTAAATAACTATAGGGGGATTTCTTTTCGAGTATCGTCGCTGGTGCTGTCCATCTAGCGTAAATTTTATGGTTACTGTCTGGAATTAATACAATAGCTTGATCATTTGGTTTAAATTCTTTATGTCTAGCTGTCCTGTTATGATAATAAGCATACGCTTGCTGCTTATCCGTACAAGAAATTCTGGCATGTTCGGTGGCCTTTTCTAGTTTCATTTTCAAATCGTTCAAATAATTGGTAACTGAGCCTAACTGACCAATTGGTAACGGTGTTTCATTAGTCCACGACGATTTTAATATGGAAAGAGGACCAGTTGGATGCCTACCGTATAACATCTGGAATGGACTAACACCTGTTGTAGCATTTGGTACCTCTCGGTAAGCCCATAAAAGGAAGGGTATATGTTTATGCCAACTTCCGGCGTTTTCTCTTATAACATGGTGTATCATTCCTTTAAGGACACCATTCCATCTTTCAACTAAGCCATTGGATTGTGCGTAACCCGGGACGGAAAAACGCGGGGAGGTCCCTAAACGTTTCATAAATTCCTTCGTGAGGGCCGACGTAAAATTTCTACCCTGATCGCTAGCTATTAATTTGGGAATTCCAGTTCGTGAAAATATTTGTAAAAGGGCATCGCATGTAGTTTTAGCAAAAATGTTTCGTAAACAGACAGCATCCGGCCACCTCGTACACTGATCTATCGCGGTCAGTACATATTTATATTCTCCACTGGCGGGTTCGATTGGACCAATTATGTCAATGTTCATAATTTGCATAGCTTCATCAGGACGAGTAACTGGGGTTATAGGTACATTATCGAACCTATATGTTTTCGCTCGAAGCTGACAGGATGAACATCTTTCGCAAAAATCGGTCACATCTTTCTTAATACTAGGCCAAAAAAAGGAATATTTCAACCTTTGCGTAGTTTTCTTTACCCTTAAATGACCACCCCAAGGACTTGAATGTGCTAACTCTAACAATTGCTTTCTACGTGTTTCGGGTACCAGTAATTGATGCACTGTTTCTCCCATTATTTTATCTCGCTGATACAAAAGATTATCATGAACAAAATAATTATTGCTATTATTATTAGCATCAATCCAACACTGTTTAAGTGATGCATCGTTTCTCTGCTCACATTTAAATTTTTCTGAATCATTTAAAAAATTATGAGTATTTTTACTACGATCGGGATCAATGTTCTCGTTTGCATTCCCTATTTCAATTGGAACTAAATCTGTGGCAGCGCCGAATACGTCTGCCGTTCTAATTTCTTTCGTACAGGGCAAATTTACATTATTACAATCATTTATTGCACTGTCAGCTTCGGTACATTCACTTATATTATTCAATTCATTATATGCATTCAAAGACAATAATAAATCATTTATTAAATTATCAACCATCGCACATGTTATTACCATTTTTGGAAACACCTTACAACGTAAATTATCAGCTGCTAAACTTAGTGGAACATTTATTAACGGTGCTTTTAACTCATGCCCGAAAGCAGATTTAAGTATTATCGACCCGAAAGGATTTTTAAAATATTCTGGTATGCACTCTGTCTTTATAATCGAAATTTGAGTTCCGCTGTCAATCACCCCTTGTAGTATTTTATTTTCTATTTCGACTTCTACCGTTTGAAGTGATTCGATTAATTTTCCCTTTCCCCGTGGCTGTTTTAAACCAAATAACACCTTCGAATTTACTCTTGCGATGAATGCGTCATTCGTATCACTTATTTCTTTTTTCTGTTTATTCTTTCCAAGTAAATAATTACAAATTGCGGTATTATGCGATTTGAAACAAAGCCTACATTTAGTTTTCACGGTACAATGTTTAATTAAATGGTGGCCCCTTAAGCAGACGTAGCATCTGCCTTCACTTTTTAATTTATTTTTTCTTTCCTCAACTGAATATTTGTCGCAATTCTCTGATAAATGACTAAGCGAATTACAAAAAACACAAATATTTTCATCAACTTTGACATGAGTTAGATTGGCCTTGAATTTATTGCTTTTTTGTTTCATTTCAGGTAACAAATCTGATGGATATTCTTTCGTTCTCGAATCGAAAGCATTAATTAGATGATTCTGTTTTTCGCGCGCTTCCAATTCAGTTCGGATGAAAGATAATAATTTATCAATACTATCCTGCGATTGTTCGGGGCTTTTAATACATTCTTTTTCAAAGCTAAGTGACAAGCTGTAGGGTAAACTTTTTAATATTATTGGTGTTAAAACAGAGTCAAAGCTATTTGATTCAATCTCTAAGGATTTTAAGCTGCGTATTTGCGTTTGAATCGTGTCATATAGTTTTCTTAAACCGATTATATCATTTTGCTTTGTAACAGGTCGTAAAGTTAAAAGAGTGTTAATGTGACTGGATACGATTAAATCTGTTCTCCCAAATTGACTTTTTAAAACATCAATTGCTTCCAAATAATTTTTATCGGATAAAGCGAAACCAGAAACCGCGTTATATGCATTCCCGCCTAAATAACTTAACAGATAATTCATTTTTTCTACGTTCGAGAGTTGTTCGTTATCGTGTACCGCTATTTTAAAAGAATTCCAGAAATTTTGAAAAAGGGTTACGTCTCCATAATATTTTTCAATTTTAAGCGTTGGAAGCTTAATTGTAATCGCGTCTACGGGTTTGTTCTCGTTGTTTATAATGGGGGATTCTTTTTTATTGTTTTGTTTTTCTTTCAGTTTTTTGTTGATTCTGAACCTCCATAAATTAATTTTATCGTGGTATTCTGCCGACGCTTTCACATCTTTTTCTATTTCGTTTAAATCATCTAACAAATTAAAAATTTCCTTATCATCCGATTTTAAATTGCACCCTTTTTGTTCTAACTGGGCGAGATTCTCTTCTAATTCGTCTAAATCGGGTGGGTCTGCTATAAATAGTTCTTTGATTTTCTTAATTATAGAGGTAATCGCGGATTTAGTGACCCCACGAGTTTTTTTAATTTTAGCAATTTTATCGGCCATATTCAGAATAATATTTAAAATGCCTTACCTGAACTATAAAATCGATTCTTCAAATTATTCCAAACGCACAAAGGTATACTAGGATGCTGTAGATGCACACTCGAGGAAGTTAGGCCCACATATCCCTCTATCTGACGCCAATGTGAGACTCCTTAGGTGTGGGTGCTTCTTTGTGGGCCAATAAATTCTGGGATCAGTTCTATTTTAACAATATATTTTATTTGCAGGACTTCACTGGACGAACACAACAAAACACTAACGGGGACACAAAAACAATAACATTCAAATAATATTTTCGTTCTTGTTACACATTAAATCCACTTACGGTCGAAGTAACCGGACCGCCCTTTTATCACACCTTCTCAGGTGGTGACCATTTCTCGTTCTGCTAGTTTCCTCTCCGCTCCCAAGAGGGGGCGCTACAAGAAAAGAGGGGGGGCGCTTGAGAACAGAGGTATGCGCGGGCATCACATGTTACAAGCCTTTTTATACTACAGATTAAAAGATTATGTTAGAGAGAAAGGTTAACGGGCAATAAACTTTTTGAGTCTAAAAAATTGTTTTTTTTTTTCTAATTTTTTGCATTCTTGAAGTGTATATAATAAGTGCTTGAAATGGTTTTAGAATACTCCAGTTAATTCGAAACTTGCTCTTTTAAAAGGGTTTGTTGTCATTAGCTGAGTTTTCAAAAGGTAAATTCAAATCGTTTTTCTTAAAATCATTTTTTTAACATCTGATGCATCATAGCTTTTGAGCCAATCAACTCATTATCAAAAGATTGTGTTTCAAAGATAATCCTTTTTTGCATGTTATGAACCTATTTAATGTTCAAAAGTTATTTGCTAAATTGTTTTTCTAAAACTTTAGAAAAAACTCATCAAATCCATAAGTTGATTTTTTTTTTTTTTTTTTTTTTTTTTTTAATGCCGTTTTGTTATATGTGTGGTTTATTTTTGAATGAAAATATGTTAATTGTCACACAAATGTAATTGGCTTACGTATAATCTATATCAGTTTTATGTTTCAGATAAATGCAAACTTGTATTGCACAAAATCATGTCTGCTGTGCACAGGCATTTTGAAATAAGAATACCACTGGTTTTTATATTTTTTTACACACACACACACACACACACACACAAAAAAAAAAAAAAAAAAAAAAAAAACTAAAATCTGTTTGTTTAATGTGTTGTGGGAAATCAGGCAAGGGGTGGGACAACATGATTCAAAATTTACTAATCCTTCATTGGATCTTTTTTATAAGCTATGTCACTTTTTGGTCTAAGTGGAAATTCCTTTTAAATTAGATATTTTCTGGTTTATTTTTTGCAAATTTTTGAGTGTCTTTTAGATATTATTTGATGCTAATTAAAAGAATTAATCTGTAAACACCATATTTTTATCTGTATCCCTTACAATTTTAAACTTTAAACAATTTACTTTAAAATACATAAATATTGGAATTTCATTAGTCTCTACATGCATGATCATTGATCACTGTTTAAGACCATTGGGCAGTAACTTTAAATCTACAAACTATAAAGTTACACATAGTAAATAAAGCAGATTTTTTTTTTTTTTTTTTTTTTTTTTTTTTTTTTTTTTTTTAACAGTTAGATATTTATAAAATAAATTTCATTTGAATGTTTCTCTGCTATTTTTTTTTTTTTTTTTTTTTTTTTTTTTTTTTTTGTAACAGTTAGATATTCATAAAATAAATTTCATTTGAATGTTTCTCTGCTATTTTTTTTTTTTTTTTTTTTTTTTTTTTTTTTGTAACAGTTAGATATTCATAAAATAAATTTCATTTGAATGTTTCTCTGCTATTTTTTTTTTTCTTTCTTTGAAATATTTTTCGCCAAATGTGTTAAAATCAAGGTGCACTTATTACATGAGGGTATAGCCTATACACATACACACACATAAAAAAATGATAGTTTATGTTTACAGTATTTCATAGAATCATGATATGTATTGTGACATCAAGTAGACGACTGTTATTTTATATTGTGTGTTACAGGAAAGAATTTTAATTGGAAACATTGAATTGAAAAATCAAAATTAAATGTCATTCTTACTGACTGTAATTTTTTATAATACACAAGACAACTTTTAAATTCATTTAAAATTGAAAAACGATCTTGTAACAATATTACATACAAATATTTCCTCAGTTGATTTTGTCGCAAATAAAAAAAGTTGCATATTATTTATATATTTTCAAAATCTATTCTAGCTTTTGAGCAAGTGGAAAGCTGCCCATTCCAACTTTTGTCCCATTTAGATCACTTGCTTGCTCTCCCACTTCAACAGCTGTGGCCATATGCTACAAAGTTTGTTACGTACATGCCTAAACTATTGGACCATTCTGATTACCTACAAATTTTGATCAAGGCTAAGAAAGTATGGTGGAAGCTGAATTCCATTTTCCCTCGAAATTTGTGGGTTATGACAGTTAATGCATTTCCTCAGAAAAGTTACAAAACTGCCAAGCGACTGACCTTAGATGATATCATACTAGATCCTCTTCATGTCTTAAGATGTGACAAGCGAATATTTCGGTAAGTTGGTTATTTGTTTGAATGTTGTACTTTTTATATATTTTGTTATTACTTACCCATCATACGTAGTATAGGGTAAGTCTTGCAATCGTTTTGAAAATCGAAAAAAAAATTTTGACAAATTTACACGTTTTCGACATTGGAGGTTTCAAAAAACATATTTTTAGAAAAAAAAAATTTGCCATCTGTCTGTCTATCATTCTGTCTGTCTGTAAATGCTCTATCTCACGAACAAATTGAGGTAGAGACTTGAAATTTTGTATATACTTAGTATGTAAGAATGGTACGAAGCCTATTGAATATCAGCAACCTCGATTATCCGGAACTATTTTTTTCGGACTCTCGAAAAATTCGTTCTGATGAAAGGTACATAAAAAATTTCGATTTTTTTTTATTTTAAGGAATGCATGTAAAAGGCAATAAAAAAACACAAATTTTGCTTAAAAAACGAAGTCAATCGGATTATTAGTTGTCGAGATATTTGTAATCCTGTTTTCCACATTCTTCGATTTTTCATGACCCTGTATTTCATTCAAATTTCAATTCAGAGGTATATTTTAATTGAAAATGAGACACTTAATCCGATGCAGCAAACTGTTTGTAAATATGATTATTATTTTTGGAGTTATAAGGATGTTTCTTTTACGCAGTTTGGTACTTCTTGAGTAGTTTGGCGTTTTATATAATTTGTTGAAATTGGTGCATCAGCAATTCATTAATAGAGTATTACTATGTGTATTAACAATATTTAAATTGAGTTTTGGAATCGAAATACATAAATAGTTTTCACATGTTTTATTTTCATATGCATATAAATGATGGGTAAGTATTACGGTGGCCTCCAACGACTAGTTTTGCATAGAAAATTTCTACACCTGGAATGAAAGGCTCAAGTGTAAAACAAGGTAACTAACAAAATGCAAGTTTTGATCAAGTTCAATCTTCAAGATTTCTGTGGGAGGAGGGAAAAAAAAGGAAAAAAAAAATTGTAATTTAACAAATTATAACAACCATTTAGAAAAAGAAATTCTAATCAATTTGGCTTGTTAGAATAAATCGTTTTAAGTAATCATTGAAAATTTACTTAAAATTTACTTATTACAAGATTATACTTTCTTAATAATTACTTTTGAAAAAATATATAATTTATTTAGTTTTACATCATTTAGTTTTATATCACTGTCAGTCACCGGTGACTGATGGAGCCTAAACATAAAATTCAGTGTCAGTCACTGTGGCACTCAATGCGTTGAGTTTACCAGATTCAGATTAGAGTTTATCATATGCAAATGGTCAGCTGATGTTTTAATAATAAGTTTGTTACAGCTAGGGTTGTTGGTAGCTTCAGAGCTTCAAACTCTCTTTTTGGTGTCTTTGATTTATTCAATATTCCTTTAAAATTTTTGATCCCCCCCCCCCCCCCAACCTGGCTTCTTCTAGAGACTTGGCTATTTGAGATGTGGGTCGGGTTTTTTAATCTAACTTCAGCTAGAGAGTTGCAATAACAAAAGAGAAGCTAAAGAATCATAGACATTAAAAAAGGTTTAAAAAAAGAAAAAAAATGCAGACACCACAAAGTCCATTCTTGACCAAAAACAACATTCATTTTCCAAATGGCTAAAAAAATCAAAATCTTTATGAGTGCTTTCTCTAAAACTGTTGATTTATTAAGACTGGAGCTGCAGTTAACTCTGGCCAGCTAGATTTATTTTATAGGACTGATTCAAATTTAATAAAAAAAATTCATTGCACTTACTAATTAAAATTTATTTTTGATTATAGTGGTACTGATTTAATAACAAAATGTACTTTTAAAACTACATCAGGAGAGGTGGCTGCTAAATAAATTTACATGAAAATTAGAAAACAATTGAAAGATGTCTGTTGCCATGTTTTATGCATAAACCACTCATATATCTATTAATTCAGTTCAGTGCACTCCTATTTGTGTAATTTTCAAATGAGGCCATTTTTCATCTGCAGTAATCAAAGTTTGCGTTAAACAATGTAAACATTTAAATTGTTTTATCCCTTATGTTGTATAAGTTCAATTTTTGTTTGAAATGAAATAGTTTACAATTTTTACGTTAAAAGACTAAACTTTTCTTCGATTTGGTAATTGATGTAATAAAGTAAGTTAATGACAATTTGTTAATACAAAAGAGTAAATCAAACAAAATACAATCTCAAAAATTGAAATTTCTTTTGGAGAAATAATGTACAAAACTAGTTTGGATTCTAACCAGTCAATTTTAAACTTAAATTGCACCAAGCAAAAGATGAAAAAAATGCTAAGGTCCCTATAGTAGAAAAATACTGAATATGCTTTTTAAATAATGTAGATTTTATTCAATTATAAAAGGTTTTGTAAATTTTCAGGCGCTTTAAAAAAAAAATGATTCATTGAATATGAAATGAATGTTTGTTCACTTGAGAATTAATAAATTAAATTTGTTGTTACATTCATAATATTTTATATGTTAATTATTTGTAATTTTCTTTCAAATTATATTTCATTTTCAACTGCTTAAATTTTACTTCTAATACTTTATAGTTTGTACAATGCATATCACTACTCTACTACTATTAAATAATATGTTATTGAGAAAACCTGTTTATTTCTTAAAAATTAGATATCTTTGAAATTCATAGGCTGTTGGTAGGCCTGGGCCTTAAATCGATTTATCTCTTAAATTGCTACATCAGAAATCGCGATTTAGCCATTGCCATACATCGCGGTTTAGCCATCGCCTTACATCGCGATTTAGCCATTGCCTTACATCGCGATTTAGCCATTGCCTTACATCGCGATTTAGTCAGTCTTAAATCGTGATTTAGCCATTGGTTTTAAATCGATTTCAAATAATGATTCAGAGCTTACATAAGAAAATTGAGTTATCTACTTTGGTGTACATACTGCTTGCATGTCAAACTAGTGTTAAATCGATTTAGCGATTTAAGCAAACTTTGCAAGCCTCAATGCTTTCAGATTTAGGAAAAAGGTGATGTAAGAAAAAGATGATTTAGAGGAAACAGAGCAAATTGGTGTTAAATCAATTTAGTAGGATCCGATTTAAACACACATCACAAACCTCAATGTTTTCGATTTAAGAAAAAGACTATTTAAGAAAACAATTGCAAGCTGGTGTTAAATTGATTTTGTAGGATTTGATTTAAAATTAGCAGCGGTCACTTGCCTTGTGGTTATTAAAAATATAAAAGTGGCAATTAAAAAATTTCCTTCGTTTGCCACCCTTGTCCTCATCCAGAGCCACAGAAATAGCTCTCGGAGAAAAGTGTCTGAATTCAACACTCCATTTATTTATTATTTAAAATCCAAAAAACATTTTATTGTGTTTTATTTATTAACAATTCACTATTTATGCCTGGGGGGCAGGGGGGGAGCAATTTTAAAGTTAAAATTCAAATTTGCATGTCTGAGCCTTAAATCGTTTTAATGCTTACATCGGACGTCGCGATATGATGTAGCCTTGATTTAATGCTTACATTGGAAATCCAATTTAGCTATTCGTTTTCAATAGATACATCGGACGTCGCAATTTAGCCAGTTCTTAAATTGCGATGTAGCGAAACGATGTAGCCTTTCCTCAATGCTTTCTGATTTAGGAAAAAGGCGATGTAAGAAAAAGACGATTTAGGGAAAAAAGAGCAAGTTTGTGTTAAATCGATGTAGCAGGATTTGATTTGATACAGATAAAAATTAGCAGCCGACACTTGCCATGCGGTAGTTAAAGATATAAAACTGGCGATTAAAAAAACTTTTTTTGATCGCCAAGTGAAATGCAGCTTTTTTCATGGAAAGGAAATATGCATCTCTACTTTTACATTTGATTAGAAAAGTGGTTATTTCTTTTTCCTACTGGATGCAAACAGATTTCAATGATTTAGCTGTATTTTCAATATTTTGGTTTTTTGTCATGTTCTTTTAGTGTGTTCAGTTGGAATTATTTTTCCAAGAAGTAAAAGTTTTATTTTGGAAAATATATTAATTCATCAGGTTTTATTTCACATGCATTTCAAGTAAATTTATTGGACATCGATCGCCACCTTAGTCATCACTCACCAAATGGCGATTAAAAAATCTATTTTCAATCGCCAAGTGAAATGCAGTTTTTTCATGGAAATATGCATCTTTACATTGATTACATCTAATTAGAAAGGTGCTTATTTCTTTTTCCTACTGCATGCAAACAGATTTCAATGACATAGCTGTATTTTCAATATTTCGTTTTTTTGCCGAGTTCTTTTACTGTGTTCAGTTGGAATTATTTTTGATTAGTTCAGTTGGGTTATTTTTTTTTAAGAAATACAGTTTTATTTTGGCAAAATATATTTAACAGCTTTGATTCCACATGCATTTCAAGTAATTTGCTGGTCATCAATTGCCATTCTAGTCATTATTCGCCAAGTGACGACTTAAAATAATAATTATTGATAGCCAAGTGAAATACAGTTTTTTTCATCAAAATATGCATATCTACATTGATTACGTCTAATTAGAGAACTGGTTAATTCTTTTTTCTATTGGATGCAATCAGATTTCAATGACGTTTTTGTATTTTCAATATTGCGGAGGTTTTTTGCATGTGCTTTTAGTATATTCAGAGTTTGATTATTTTTTTCAAGAAATATAGCTTTATTCTGGATAATATATTCATTAGCTTTGATTCCACATGCATTTCAAATAACTTATTTCTTTTTTCACACTGGATGCAAATAGATTTCAAGGACATTCCAGTATCTTCAATACTCAATTTCTGTTGCATGCTCATCTCTTGGATTATTTTTTTCCCCTAAGATATACTGTTTAATGATGCAAAATACACTCACCAGTATAGATGCCAACTGTATTTGATGTGTGTAGTGTATTAAAAACACATTTATTTATTAATTAAAATCCAAATAACATTTTATTGTGTTTTATTTGTAACTAATTCACTAATTATGTGTGAGAAAAATATAAAAAAGTCTTAAGGTTAAAATCTAAATTAATCCATTCTTAGTTCATATTTTTATGCATTATTTTGATGAAAAATTATTTTTCATATGTTTGTGTAACATTAGAATACTTTAGTTTTAATTAATTATTATGTAATTAATTAAAAGTACTTTAAAAGGGTTCTGTAATGTTTCATTTCATTTGTTTTTTACAGCGGAATGAGGGAGCATTCAATGGATTTTTCTGTAGATTTGCGGTTTTCTAATTTTTTTGTCATTTACTTATGATTAAATATATATATATACTTAAGATCATGTTTTATTACTAATCTTACAAGGGAAAACGATCTCAATAAAATCAGCAACTTTGGTAATGTGGCCTTTCAATTTTTCTCCATTCACTATATGAATGTCAATATTTATATTAAACACATTTTATTATAATCTAAAAGTAAAAAAACAAAAACAAAATTGCACCCTTTTTCTCAAATCTCTTATTCCCCACCCTTCCCTTCATTTTTTATACTACTATTCTTCTGATGGTAAATTTATCAGTGAATCTGCTTCTGTCTTACTTCAATAAGTTTTTAACTCGGTGTCTGTAAAAACAAGTGCATGCATGTTATTAGCAATGAAGTGCTATTTGAGCATGTTAGTTATGGGAAGTTGCTCCCAGGCTTCCCTACTCAAGTAATTTAGATTGTAGCATCCAAAACAAGTCAGACACAAAGAAAAAAAAATCCTTTCTTATTTTATTTCTTTATGGATGAGTTTATAAAAAATATTAAAATAGATCACTAATTTAATTTTTAAAAAAAAAGCTTTTTTTTTTTTTTTTTTTTTTTTTTTTTTTTGTATAAAATATACTTTTTTTTAGTTATTTGAACAATTAAATGCTGAGTTAATACAAGTGGGGGGGGGGGGCATAAAGCCCGTATTTTTTTAATAAAAATTAAATGATAAGTTTCGTATTATAGAGGGTAAAATTAGTGTTAAATCGCGATGTAGCACTAAATCGCGATGTTAGATGGATGATAAACCGATTTAAGAAATCTCTACATTGCCCACTCCTAGCTGTTGGGTCTTTAGACAGTTGACTACTGTGTCTATTTCATAATCTGGTTCTAGCTTTTAACTGCATTTTAATATAAATAATTTGTTGTCATTTTATAATACTTTATCTGTGAATTATTTATAGTCATCTTTTTAAAATAAAAATAACTGATTTGTTTTATCCAGTGAAATATCAGAAGCAAGACCAAAAATTGTTTGTTCCTTGGCATAGAATTGCGTTAAAATAGATATTAATATATTCATATGTAATGTATGAATTTTGTGTATATTAATTTTATGTTTAAATCTTTTAATCTTTAAAATGTTTAACAAATATGTTCTTTTTTAATTAATGCATTCTAAAAATCACCAAGATTTGCTAATAATGGTCAAAAAATAAAATACTATTTATTTATTTATTTATTTATTTATTTATTTTTACTCTTTTGTTTGATATTGGCATGCTTGCCATAAACAGTGGCAATAAAGGGCAGAGGAAAGCCATTTTACAATTTACAGTGAATTTTACAATTTAATTAACTTTTTTTCCTTATAATTACATAATAGCAATAATAATAGTAATTAAAAAAAAAATTATTTTTTACAAATAGCTTGAAATGTTTAAATACAATAATGTCTTAACATTCATGGGTTTTGATCAATCGCAGAATATAAAAGGAAAAACATTTCACATTCATGAATACTTAACTTTTATTTGAGAATTTTGTTTTCTAAATAATGTTTTTTTACTAAATAAAATCACTTTTTTTTTTTTTTTTTCTCAATTCCATAAACTATTTGACACTGGATAGCTGCATTGCATTGTATAGCCTAGTTTTGAGAATTTTAACCCTTGTATTGAGGCAAAATGTAGATCATCAATTTTAAGAAACTCGAAACATGATTTGATGCTGAAAATCAGTTGCTTTTTTTAAGCTGAAAATTAAAAAAAAATTCTTAAATTTTCTAAAATTGAAAATTTTTATAGCAAGCGAAAAATTTGTTACAATAATTGAATGGAAAATTTTAAAGCTTCAAGAACAACTTGTTGAAAAAGCAATCATATATGATCCTTCACCAGTGAGGAGTTTTAAATAAAGAAAATTTGAGACCTCAACTTTTCCTTATATAGAAATTCATAAACAAAAAACATGTTCTTCAAAACAATCGTATACCAATAAATTTTTTTAACCATCAAATAATAACTCAACTTTTTACAATATGTTTATATTTATGCAAATTTATTTACAGTATGTACTTTTTAATATGTAATAAATATATTATGTTTCAGTTGCTTTTTTTCAACTAAAAAAAAAACCCATAACACCAAATCTTCTAGTCCCAACATTCATGATTTTGACATTTGTGGAGGTTTTCGTGAATTTTAAGGGATTACTATGCTGAGAAAAAGAGACCTTTTTCTTGCTGGAAGCCAATTTTCAGTTCTGTTTTTCTTTTCTATGTTCATATGTTTAAAGTTTATCTCACTTAAGAGGTTCAAGGGGTGTGAGCCCTCCTGGTAATATTGCTGTTCTAACTCTTTTTTTTTTTTTTTAAGTTTAGTTTAGCTTAGATCATATTTATGTTTGCTACTTGCAAAAATGTAGTCTAGACTAAGAATCACATTTCTTCCAAAATCATGCGTCTCCCTGGTTTTTGTTCTACTAGCATCATGTAGAAAGTTCATAAACAGCTGTAAAAAGGATGTTTATAGCTTCTACAAATACACTAATATGATGATATTTCATTAAAATCAGATTGAACAAGTTGAGTTTTTTTGTATATTCTATATGTAAGATAAGTCATAATCAACTCAACAAGATTATTTTGATAACTTTTGAATAAATGCTGGTAAAATTTGTATTAGAATAGAATTCAGAGTATATAATTTTTTACAGACTGTTTTCAATATGATCACC
This sequence comes from Maratus speculifer, assembly GCA_964019185.1. Classification (NCBI taxonomy): domain Eukaryota; kingdom Metazoa; phylum Arthropoda; class Arachnida; order Araneae; family Salticidae; genus Maratus; species Maratus speculifer. The sequence goes on along the minus strand of OZ025289.1, from coordinate 22,658,132 downwards.
ATTTATATTCTGTTGTTAATCATTGTAGGGCAGTTATTACCTTAATCATGATATCAATCTCACAGTTGCACTGTTTCTCTTTACAGATGTCCAGCATTCATGGAGATCATTTTGCACATGCTTCAAGCTTTTTTAGCTGCATCCAGAACTCATCTTCTGCATCATACACTTGAAAATCCTATGCTAGAGAAGACAGGCTTGTTAGAGAGCGAGAAGGACAGGGAAGATCTGAGGTTGGCATTGGTTGCAGCCCAAGAAAGTGCAGCTGTGCAGATATTATTAGAATGTTGCCTGCCAACTGAAGAAGACAAGGTAATAACAAAATTTACTTTTACACTTTGTTTTATTGCAATGGCCCTCTGTTAAATCGTATCCCCTTAGAGGTCTCATTCAGATATGTCTGTTTTATTCTCTGAATATGTAGCATTAGGAAAATATAATCATGATGCATGTATGTATGTGAATGAACACAATACAGTGCAGAAGATTTTTATAACGCAATTCCATATAACACACAACTTCTCAGATGTAAGCAATAAATTTTGCAGAGTAGAAGCACCTGAATTCTCTGATTGAAAAAATTGCCACTGCTTAGAAAACTAAATTTAATCCATTAATTCAATTTTATCTCCTAAATTTAGAACTTTCTAATGAAAAAAATTTCTTTTACAATAAATATTTTTAAAAATGAGTAATATAATAAATGATTTGGATACAAATATATTTGGACCATTTTTAAAAAGTATATTTAGCAATATGTGGAATGATCTATATAATACAAAAATTTATAATCCAGATAAGGAATGCAATAGAGAGACACTCTAATGTATTTTGATAAGTTTCAGACCTTTTTAGCTCTATTTATGAGGTAGATTTAATATTGTGCGAAATGGGATTCATATAATGCAAAATTCTATGTATAGCACAACATTGTATATAGATCTTCTACGTAGTTTCCAAACAATACTTTCAACCAGGCTATCATATGGCAAATATGTTATAGCCTATTGTCACAAAAATTGTACAAATGTTCATAAAAATCGGTGAACAGATTAGGTATTTAAGCCATTTAGTGAATCGTTTCTACTAAATAAAAACACTAAGAAAATGGGACAAGTGGTAATTAATAAATGTTGAGGATATATAATCAAACATTAGTAGCTCATAATTAATGTCTCTTAGTTTTGAATTTAGCTGATACCTATATGAGTGTTCAGTATCACATGTAATGTTTGGAAAGTCAGTGCATTTATTTCCGAATTGTTTTAATCTTCTGGGATGGTGGGGGGAGGGATCCTTCCTAAATCATACTTTTATAATTATTTTATATCTGTGTCAGTTATAGTAAGTTTAATTCTCAATTGTAAATATTTTAAAGGAAGTTTCAATATGTATGTAAAACAATGTTTGAGGGGCAAATATAGAAAATATGCTTATAGACTATTACTTTTTGAAAAAAAATTTTTAAGCGGCCTAACTGTGTTTTTCTATCACATAATATTTTAATTCAAAGGCTGATTTAACATAAAATTGACATTAATGTTAATTTTTTGAATTATGCATGATAAAAAGATATGTAAAATTGTCAAATACAAATTTTCATTTAATACTTTTCACAGTTATTATTAGAGCCTTACCAAGTACTCAGTAAATACTGAGTACTCGGCATACTTGGCCAATTTGTCGAGTACTCGGTACTCGGCCAATACCAAGTAGTTGTAAGAATTTCATTTTTTAAGCATATGAATTTATAAATGTTCTGTAAAAATTTATTTGAAGTTTAAATGCATAATATATGCAATAATTCATAAAACTATTTACTCAGTATTTAACAATATGTCTGCAAAATATAGAAAAAGTTAAGAACAAAAACCCTCATGAAATTTCACATTTATACAAATAAAAATAAATACTTTTTTTATCTATAGGAAAACAGAAAATACTATTATTTTGGATAAAGAAACTGAAAATACAATAAATGGATTAAAAATTAATAATTAAACTTATTATATTTCAAATTATGGTGCAAAAACACCAGACGTTCTACATTATCAGTAGACAGGGCATTTCTTTTATTACTATAAATTTGGTCTGCCTCTGAAAATATACGTTCAGAATTAACAGTTGTTGAAGGTGCACATAAGAATTTTTTGCAAAGTTGCACATAATCGGAAAAGATTTTTTTTCCCATTATGCAAATGGAGTGTCGGTTTTACATAAGTCTACTGTTAAGAAAGCCTGTATCTGTTTTTGCACTAATTCTTCATGTGGAGATTTTAAACTAGTACTAGTGAAACAATCTTTTTGCTCATTCGCAATTTCCTCAAAATATTGCCAGAAAATAGATGAATTTTTTGCTGGCATTTTCTCTTTTGATTCTTCTACATTAGCATTCTCATGATGTATTTTTTGTTTCTTTGGTGAATTTTCAAGTTTTAGATCATCTACACTCATCAGTTTTACAGCTTGCTTTTTAAGGCATTCTTAATTCACACATTTATAATTTTTTTTCTTTTTTTTAAAGGGTTAGTTTTTACTGAAATATTTTTAAAATAATAAATTTAAAATAACATAATTTAATCTGTAGACATGAAAAATGAAAAGAAACTGCAAAGCCAATACCTTTTTTTAATCAAAAGAAAATAAGGTATAGACAATTACAAAATAAATATGAAATGTTTTGCATTATTCAATGAATTGTTACAGCAACCAATAAACATTTTTATTTTTGATAAACAGCAGATTTCAATGGTCGGAATAAATCAGAGGGTTAAAGTATGTTTTAATTTTATATTGGTTGATAATTGTACTTGTTATGTATCAATTCTCCTTTTTTATTTGTTTTGAATTGTCAAAAATTGACTTTAAAAGGTGCCCAAATAAATTTCAAATTTAATGAGTTAATTTATTTGTACTACATATGTATATTATATACATATATAGTTCACACAAGTATAGATTTATGTACACATGTATATTTATATATGTGTACACCTAAGCTCACATTATGCACACATCAGTGTTTTATTTTCTTATTACACAACTACTCGGTACTCGGCCAAAGTACTACTCAGTACACCACTAGTTATTATTTTATGGATAAATACAAATCTTCATATAATACTTTTCACAATTATTATTTTATGAATTGTTTAAACATGAATGGAAAAATCTGCAGAATGCTTGAAATGTTAATATAGCTGTAGGGTTATTATCTTTTTTAAATTTTTTTGTTTGTTTGTTTATGTCATGATTTCAGATGTATTGTACTGTTTCCTTGTCTTCATCATCAATGCTTTACAGAACACCCTCTCTTACCATTATTCAATATCTGCCTTCTAAACTGTTAGCAGTATAGTTTTCATTGCAAAAATATTTAAAATGTTTTCTTCATCCTGTCAAAAGCCTTTTGACATCAAAATAATTATTTTTTTAAAGTTGCAATTAAAAAAATGTATATATATTCCTAATTATATTTAACGAATCTCAGTTCCCTAACAAGTAACACAACAGAAATTTCATTTTTTTTTATGATCAGAACTTTCGAAGTATTTTTTGAATTTTTAGCCTATTTTGGCAACACCCATTTTTAGAAAAAGTCAATCATTCCTATTGTGTTCATATCATGACTATTATATTTGAAAGAAATTTACAGAAATTTAATTCTATGATTATTATAATTTTATTTATTTATTTTTTGCATTTTTCACATTAATCTTAAAGTTTTGAGAATAATACCCTTCCGAATATTGAAAAAAGAAATTAAAAAATTTGCAGAAAATAATAATTTATTTTTTATATTAAGATGGTTATAACAATATCATTTAAGACCACTGTAATCATTGTAGATTAAATTTTTAATGTAAGTGGAGCATTATAGTTATTATCAAATATTTTTCCAGTTTATTTTGCAAAAATCTTATAATCTACAAAAGTTACATTTTCTTCATGTGTGGTTAGAACCGATAGCTTATGATATTTTAAAGTTTGTACAAATTTACTTTGGTTGGTAGCTGCTCAATATTTATTAAAATAAGCATTAGCATTTACTGGTAAACTCTCTTAAATCTGCTACCCTAAAATCCTTACATCATCAAAGATGTAAACAATAAAACTTTCAGTTAGAAGTAAGGACAACATTGTAGCCTTTTTAATTTTTATATCAATTCTGTATATATTATAGTATATAATTCTTATTAATATGATTAAATTCATGCTTTTTCATAAAAAAGCATAAAATTATTTCTGGAGCATTCAAGATATTGCTGTTTTATTGGTAATCGCAATTTTTTACCCTATATAATTATCTATAAATCAAGTTTGGTTATTAAGTCTGTCTAAACCTGAAATAAAATTTCCTTATTTTATGATTTTGATGTGATTTATTAAGGTAACTTTTATGAGGCATTTCATATCTCATCTTTATTGTGCATATTTAATTATGCATCATTATTTAGTTGGCCTTTACTTTTAATAATTTATTCATTTTTAAATTATCTTAATTTTTTACTATCATTTTACTTCAATATTTTAATGTTTTAGTATGTTGTAAACATTTTTACAATTTCAATTACATTATGAATTTCAAATCATTGTTTAAAAATGTAAACAAACCAATGACCAGAAATCCACACAATCTCTCAATCTGTGTGGATTTGAAGAAGTTTATTGTGTTTCAAAGATTTCATCTAGTTAGCAAAAATAAAAAATATGAATTTTATTTTTTTAAGTCAATAAAAATTTTCCTTATATTTTATAGTATTGGCAATTTGGCAAGTTATTTGTTTATATTACCTACATGTTTTAAAACATTGTTATAATTTATTGTAATTGTCCTAAGTCATGAACATTTTATTTAAGTTTAAATGTTATACTCTTATTTGAAAATTATAAGTGTACCTCAAACTTTATAAGTTATAAAACGTCAGAAGTACATTTAATTTCTGTAATTTATTATGTGTTTGAAAAAAAAAATGTTGCTTTATATCTCAAAAACACATTTCATGTGTTTATTTTCAGAAATCTAAAGGTCTTTTGACTAATTTAAGAGAAGTGCAGAGCTTAATATGTTCCCATTTGCACCAAGTTTTCATATCAGAGCCAAGTCTGGCAAAATTAGTTCATTTTCAGGTATTCTTTATTTTTATTTATTTATTTTTTTTCCTGCTTTATATATTTTGAAATGATGTGTGAAACTTTATCTTGATAGATAACATTGCATTTAAATCTTGTAGAAACTTAATTTCTGGTTATTTTCATATTCAAAAATGATTCCAAATTTTTGGTCTGTCTTCTTTATGTAGTTATGAAATATTGAATCATAAACTGCATTTTTAATTTAACCTTTCGTTATTTATATGTAGAGTTAAAAGTCTGAATATCTAAATTTTTCTATTTCATCAAAATTAAAAACATAAAATTTTTTCACATACAGTCAACTCTCGTTAATTCGAAATCGGATAATTCGAATCTTCGCTTAATTCGAACTAAATATGGAAGTTCCGAAATTTTCAATGCCAGAATAACGCTAAAAATTTTCATTAATTCGAACTCATTTTCTCTTGACTTCGTTTAATTCGAACTTACGAGAATTCCGATTTTTCATTTTTCTCTTCTTCTCACGAATTTCAGATCATTTGAATAACTTTCTTTCTTTGATTTTTGTGAAAATTGTTCTGAACAAGTATACATATAATTCAATACATTTGATATCCATTTTCTTAGTGCCCCGTCTGTCCATCAATGACGCTTTAAATTTTTCTTCCATTGTGCTTGTTTCTAATAGTTTATGTATTTATACATTCTAATTTAATATTAAGTCATATTCTAATGATAACAGACGAAATAAATTTAAAAAACACTATAACATTAATTCCTTTGCAATAGTACCATATTAAACATGTTTTCATTTCATATTTTCCATAATTCGAACATTTCTTGTGGTCCCGACGAGTTCAAATTAACGAGAGCCGACTGTATGTAAAAATATGTATTTATTTATTTATTTATTTATTTTTTTTCAAAAATATTTACATTTGTTATTGTTTTTAAGGCATAAAATGCTTTATTTGAATTACAAACATTCGTAAATGTTGAATAAAATATGTAAAATTATTTATTCTTCCTTGTTAACACACAGCATGATCACACCAGACAGCAGATAACATAAATAGAAGATTCTAAAATGTTAATTACAGTAGCTTTTAACAGCAGTTATTTTATTTTTAAATTTAATGTTCGTGGATTAATGCAAATTGTCTTTTTATGCCTAAAAAATCATAAATTTCCATTTTGAAAATACAAAATATAAAGTAGGGAAAACACAGAGAATGTTTTAAAAATGTAATTTGTAACTCTTGATATATTCGCAACAATAAGAGGTACAAATGCCATTTTCAAATAAATTTAATGAATGGTATTGTCAATAATTAATAAAATATTTATGAGAATAATTGGTTATTCTAAATATTATTTATTACTTTTATCAATGAATTGATATTTTAATTTTTTCAGATTTAAGACACTGAATTCTAGAGAATTATGATCATCAATTTAACGAGACAACATTGAGTTGAGAAGGAGTTTTGTTACAAAATATTGTGCAGAAACTCATTACTCATCAAATCATAATTACAGTAATTTTGATATAAAGGAAATTAAGCTACTTGTTATTATATAATACATTTCAAATAAATTACTAGCAGAGCTGATATTGATGACTTTGATTAGGAAATGTATTTGTTAAAAATATAATCAATGTTTGTAATGCTTCTTTATGTATAGTCATTATTATTATTATTAGTCAAAAGGTGAATTATTAAGCATTAGCAGTAGACAGAAAATAATACTGTATGGAAAAGCTCATGTGACTTTTAAATAGTAGTTATCTACATTTGAATGGAAAGGACTTAGCTCTCTGAGACCACTTCATTTCCTGCACTACTGATACACAATTCTTCTTATTGCCTTGGTCTTGATCAGGCTTTTTCTGCATCCAAAAGTAATCACAAACATGAAGTTCTTCCTCAGATATGCTATTTTCTGCTTTAATGCCATTTTTAAATTATTTTAAAATTTAAAACAATCAAATCAAGATTCTTATAGGTACCAAAAATTGTGGTTTTGACTGATGAGCCAGAAATTTAGTAAATGTGCAGTGGTGTAGTAAATTAATAAAGTATTGGAGGGGTTCAAGTGGTCAATTTTAAGTAAGGTATTACACATCTTACAAATTTTGAGATTTTTGACTTTTCTCTTCCTTTATGTTCAAGTTTGACACGCAAGTATCGTTTTACCTCCATGTTGTCCCATCAGATTTTTGGCAGTTATTAACTTAGAGCAAATTGTTAGCAAAATCTGTATATACAATCTATTACCTAATCATATAAATATGATAAAACCATTAAAATCTTGTATGATCTTTGAGTTGTTTCAATTCAAAGGAAAATATACTTAATAGTACCTGAATAAAAAATACTTATTTTTTTTTTTTTAAGGAAGATTATTATTCTGCTTGCAAATAATGCCTCTATGATAGATTTGATATTTTAGATGTGTCATACAATGTGTTACAGAAGAAATGTTGATAAAATATAATGTAATTAATGATAAGCTCTAAATTGAATAGTTAGGGTTATCAATAATTAATAAAACAATTATAAGAGTAATTAATTGTTTAATATATTCACTGATGTCATTATAACAAAATCATCTAACTATTTTAGATTAAAAATATATATATATATGCTGAATTCCAGAAAAATACAGTTATCAAACTAATAAAATGATCATTGATTCAGGGTAGAATCCTGCATTATATCCTGATTTTATTTAAACCTGACCCAATTTTTGTCTTGGGTTGACTGTAATTCCTACAGTTTTGGGTGAAGACTAACACTTGGGATTTTTTTATTTGACATTTTATCCAATTTTTCAAAAATCTAAAATATTTATCCAGATAAAAAATACACTATATTGAATATTAATGATTAAAAATGAAGATTGGTGAAAGGTAAAATTGATCAAATTAATATTAGAGATATAGTCATACTCAATTTTACCATAGTTGTATTAAAATATTAATTTTCCTTTATTTGAGGATTGTTTTGTGTTGGATTCAGTCTGAATTTTTATGTTGATTTTAAATAGAATTCTTAATTTTTGTTTAGGTATAATCCGACGCATGTTCAGTGAAGTAGCATAAGATGAAATAAAAATGTGTAACATAATAATTAAATTTTTAAAAAATCGTATTTTCAGCAATAATAGTATGAAAGAAAGGAAACTGTTTTTCAAAATAAAAATGCAATTTGTTGTTAAGGTCACTGATCTGTAGATTTTCTAATTAGAAATGTAATAAATATTTCTAGTGCTTCTTTATGTACAGAGTTTGGAGATATATGGAGGTTATGTTTTTCTGGAGATGAATTACTAAATATTCAAGGCAGAAAATTATGGTCTTTGTTCCAGCTCATGGTACATTTAAAAAGTTTTTTTTTTTCCCTAATGAATAAGTAGAGCACTGTTATTAGTGTATTTAAAAGTAGAAACATACCAAATATAAAATTCAAGTTTCATAAGCTTTTTGCTTGAAATTCATATTTCACAAGCTTTTCTTAGTTAAAAAAAAATAAATAGGAATATCTTTTTTTAGCAATATTTGATCATTTTTGTATTTATTTTTATTTTATTTTGCTTTTTCAGACATATCCAAGTGAGTTATTGCCTGTGGTTGTTTCATCTGTACCATCTCTTCATATTTGTCTGGATTTTCTTCCTGAACTATTGAGTCAAGCTGATTTGGATAAGCAGGTACTTACATTCATTTTAAAGTATTGAAAATATTTTCCCAAAATTAAAACTTATTTTTTTTTTTAAATCTTCCCTTTTCTTTTGCATTTATTAAAAAAAATATATATTTTTTTTTAATTCCAGAAGTTTTTTTATTGCCATTTTAACTCTAGCTATACTATGAATTTTTAAATTTATCCTCATGCAGCAATTATCCTGGTCAAGATTTACACTATATGTAACACATTACTTAAGGACCGTGAGACCAAAAGGACCCGGATTTTGTATTCCGGGTCCCCCTCTTGCTTTAAACAAGTTTTTCACAGTTTTTTTTTTTTTTTTTTTTTTTTTTTTTCACAAAAACATAAAAATAACAAAGTTTGAACAATCTCATGTAGAATATGTGAATAAAACATTTCTTTTGCATTTTTAAAAATTATTTAAACCAAAATTCCTGCACTATTGAAAAAAAATATTGTAAACTGTGAGCAGATCTTTGTGGAATGTGCAAGAAGTAAGGGGGGGGGGGGATACAAACAATTAAATAGAACTTTGCTATTAAAAGAATATTTAAATAACACTATAATGTAGCCATACTTTTTTTTTTTTTTTTTTTTTCAGAATAAAAGAGAAAAAATAAACTTTTTTTTTTTTTTTTTGAAGGAATGAATAATTGTATTATAGTATAAATTACAGTTTATATAGTAAAAATAGTTTTAAACTAAAATTTAATATAGAAATTAATTTTCTCTAGTTTTAAGGAAGGAGGGGGTATCAAAATTGTTTATTGCTAGTAGATTTTGGGTTTTATACTCTTTTATAAATTTCTTTCAACAGTATACAATTGGTTGTTTTAAACTTTAAATTTATTTATTTTATACTTTCATGGTATTCATTAAATATTTTCTTTCTTTCGGTCATCTCGTTCTGAACTTGGAAACTTGGGAGGACTTCCCATTCTATTTCTATCCTTTTTTTTTTTTTTAAACACATTTTCTTTCTTTGTTTAATTTTTTTTTCTATAACTTGCTGTTCTTTGTGATTTGTAGGTGAAAAAAAAACTCATTCTCAACATATTCCCTGAGTTAAATGTTTCATTGATACACATGCCACATCACATTCACATGGAACATCACAATGTTACTTTGAACAACAATGTGTTTACAATTGAAAATTTTTTTTAAAACTGCTGTTTGTCTGCTTTCATTAATTCAAGTTGAAAAATTACTTTTCTATTTTTGAAAACCAGTAATATTTTATCTCTAGAAATAATTAATTACTTGAATAAAGAAATGATACCTTTAAATAATAATTCAAACAACTTACTGAGCTTAGTTAATACTTAGAATTTTAATTTTAACTATTGATATTTTTCTTCCAATGTTCAGGCCAAGAGTCGAACCCAGAACATCTGCTTTTTTCATTCAGTTGAAAAAAAATGTCAATTAATATATCTTTTCCAATCAGTGTGATTGAGTTTAAAATAATAAAGTGTATTTTTTAATTTCCCTCTGTCAAATAATTTTCAAAGATGTAGATGGCTTCAATTTCTAAATTTGTTTGCTTAATTTTTATTGCATTCTAAAATGTATTCTTGATGATTGCATTCTAAAATTTAAATATGATTATATGTTTAAAAATTTTGTATGCAACTAGTTAATATCTCATATTTCTGATTTTGCTTTTTTAGATATTTGCAATTGAGCTAGCCTCCCATCTTTGTTCGCAGTATGCTATTGCCAAATCTCTGAGCATTGCAAAGTTATGCATCAATGTTTGCAACACTCTTCTTGGAGGTAATTATAAATAGCTTGAAAGAGAATATCTGTAAATCAAACAATTTATAATTACAGTAAACTCCCGATTATCCACGAGTCTAATGTTTTTTCTTTTTCATTTCTTAATCTTGAGCAGAAACTTATTTCTGCGATGTAGGATGAGTTTTCGATCATCTTTACTAAATATGAATTCCATTTGAAAACGTGAAAGTTAGAATTTACCCGAGCAAGCTGTGTTGCTAACTGACAACACCCCATCTCACCCTGCAGAACTACAATTGAAATTGAACGATGGAAATATTTTTGAAAAAGGTTTGCCTCCCAATGTTACAGCTCTTATCCAGCCTATGGACCAGTGCGTAATCACTTCAATTAACGAAATTACTGAGGGAAGAGGGAGATGAACTTAAAAGCTTTTTCAAAGATTACACGATTCTTGATAGCATTTATGATGTAAACAGTGCTTTGGGAGTTGATACAGAAATCCATATTAATAAAGTTCTGGCAGAAGATTTTGCCAAATACAGAAAAATCTCTGGTAGAATCCGAAAATTAAGAGGAAGAAGTTTCTGTTCATGATATCATGAACAGAATATCATATCATTTTCTCCACCAACAACAGATTTCGCTTGATATCTAGCGAAATCTGTTGCTGGTGGAGAAAATGTTGATGAGCATAATATCATTGAATGGATTAATTGTAATACTAACGATCCAGGCTTCGAGCATGCAACTGATGACCAAATTATTGAAGAAGCGTTAGGTATGAATTTGGGAGAGAGTGACGAACGAGATGATAAGGTACAAAAGAAAATGAGTCGCAACGGAGCTTTAGCTCAAGTTGAAAGCCTTATCCAATAGCTAGAGGAAGAGGATAACATGTCACTTCATGATAAAAGAGTGCTTAAAAAACTTCAATCACAAATAAAGAAAAAATGTTTCAGCATTAAAAAAAAAAAAAAAAAAAAAAAAAAAAAAAAAAACTTTTGAAGGATTTTTTTATAAAATAAGCTTACAAGTTTGTAAGTAATGAATAATTTTATTATTCCTCAAGTAATAAGTATCTATATGTTACCCATTGTGCATATAAATTGTTCAAATGTATGTTTGTTATTTATTATGTGTATAAATTGTTCAAGTACATATTTGTGTTGATTTGTTAACCTTTTCAAAATTTTGTGGATTATCCGCGATAGTCACCACTCAATTCTGCCACTCAAGACCACTCAATTCTGCAGATAATCGAGAGTTTACTGTGTTTGTTTAATATTGAAAAATGTAGAATTTATATTTAAAAAAAAGAGAGAAAGCAGGGAAAACTACAATGCATTTCAAAAGAATTTGTTTCTTCTGGCACGGGGGTGGGGGGGGGGGAAACTCTACTGTTGAGAACAATTTTGCTTCAATTCTCATTGTACTAGTATATATTTTAACCTCTGAAAAAGAAAGATCAACTTTTTTAAAATTTGCTTTTTTCCATTTAAAAATTGTTTGGTGTACTTTTTTTTTTTTAAACTGTATTATTTTTTTAATTGGTTTTAATAGTAATGTTTACAATTATTCATTCATACTTGTTAAATATGAATTCCGTAGGCATTACATAATATGCCTAATAACAAGGGGATCGGCCAACCTAGAAATCAAAGACCTAAAGTACACTAAAAAAAAATGGGGAAAAGGGGGAAGAATTTTAATTGAAACAAAGTAATTTCCAATACCTGGTGAATTTTTAAATTGGCCTTCACAAAGTAATTTCTTGGAAAGGAAAGAGCCATATTTTATAAATTCTGTAAAATGTGAAGCTTTAATTTTTTTTTTTTTTTTTTTTTTTTAAATCTCTAACCAATATTGATATATTTCAAAATAGAGAAAATATTTTTGCTAAAACTTTTTCTTTTCTACTCATCAAGTCAAATATAAAATTTAACTAGATAGTGCTTGTCAAGATTTGATATCAAATATCTTGAATATTTCATTAAAAAAATTCTTAAATTTTTAATTAATTGCTTTTAAATTAGTTATTGAAATCATGACAAATTTCTATATTGCATAAATGTTTCCCTTTTCTTTAAGGCGATGGATGGTGCTGTCAGTTTAACCTATTAAAAAGAATTTTAGGTTTATAATTTATAACCAAATATGCTTACTTGTTATTGGAAAAATTAACTAAAAATACTGGTAGAATATTTAGTTTTGCTTACTATTGTTTCTTTGAAAAAGTAATAATATTTAATTTATTTATTTATTTTTAATTCACAACCATTAAAAGGAGACCATTAAAAGTTACCATGAATTTTATTTTTATTAGTCCCTTTCTCTAAAAACCTAAATATGAAACTTGATGCTGCTAAAAGCTTATAATATGTATTTTTTATGGTTTGTATTTTGTTTTACATTTTTATATATTTTTTAAATATTAAATCATAGATATCAACAAAATTTCTTTTATAATTCTTATATGAATATTTTTCTCTTTCCATTTTTATTTTTTATGAAAAAGAATAGCAAGCTTTTCTTTCTGACATGCATGCCTTCTTGATAAATGATCAGAAATTATAAACAAATATGTAGATTAGCTCAATTTATTTATCTCATTACAGCTGCTTGACAATCAACATTTCCTACTTTTCTCCACTCATAGAGGGTGCTAGGGTTTCCACTTGGTTGTTTTGTCTTTTCATGAATGTGACAATTCAAAATATGTGCCATTTTAATTCCTGTAATATTGCTTTCAAACAGAATCAGTCGATTCTATTTATTTTTTCTTTCAAATTTTATGATACCATCATCTGGAAAAAGGTTGAAAAAAAATCCTTAAATTCTTTCTTCTTCATCTTTTTCTATTGGTTTGTAACTGATAGTCTTTTTTGATATGTTATTCCAGTTTAGTATTTAAATGATTTTTCTATATGACTGTTATGTAGGTTTTTATGGTTGGCAAATAATCTTGCTAAGCATCTGATAGATGAAGTTTTTTTTTTATATTTCTTTATTATATTTTTTTATATTTCTTATATTTTTTTTATATTTCTTTTTTACACTTCTCAATTATGACTGCACATCGATGACATGAGCTTTATTATTATTATTATTATTATCTGATGTTTAGAGCTTAAATTTATTATTTTTTAAGATCGTTAATTTTAGGGGTGTTTATATAAGCATTGCATTAGCACATTTAATTTTTTTTTTTTTTTTTTTTTTTTTTTTAGTTTTATGTAATTTTTGCTAACAAACAGAAAGTATGATAGACAGAGGGTAAAATTCTTACATATGATTAAAACATAATATATTAATACGAGTACAGTAGACTCCCTCAAAGTCCACAATCCTAAAATTCGCAATTCTCTAAAATCCACTCATAATTTATGTAAACAGAGAAACATTCAGTTTTGATGTAGAGACAAAATTTGACATTTTTATTTTTATAGCAATTCCTTGTATATTTTAACTTGTAATTTTCAATAATATTACTGAATTCATCTGTTTTCATGAAGGAAGAATAAATTTATTTTGGAATAAATTAAGATATTGCTGATATCACTGGTAATCACAATCTTTTTTACCAAATATATCTATGTATTAACCAAACTTTTTTGGTTATTAAGTCTTGAAATAAAACTTCCTTATTTTATGATTTTAATGTGTATTAGTAATGTATGCTTATAAAGCAACTTTTATTTGAAAAATGCATTTTATATTTATAATAAATATATAATCATACATTATTGATTATTAACTTGACCTTTGCTTTTAATATTTTAAACATGTTAAAAATTATTCAAATTTTTATTATTTTAGTTTATTACTTATTTTCATGTTTTATTATATTGTAAGCCCTCATAATAGTTTCAATTTCATTGTTAATTACATTCAAATTACTATTTAAAAAATGCAAACAAAGCAATGACCAGAAATCTGCAAAATTCTAATTTCCGCATAACCTTTGGTCTCAAGCTATGTGGATTTGAGGGATTCTACTGTATTGACTTTTAAGAAGCTAAATTTAAGAAATATCTAAGTAACATTTTTTTTTTTTTGGGGGGGGGGGGGGTTAAAACATACCTTATTACATTGTAGATTAGGTTTGATATGTTTGCATTCCATTTGTTCGAACATTATGTCTGTCCATAGTCTTTTTTTATATTATATACATACACTTTCTAATTCTTTATTTTTGTTTAATTTTAGATTTAATAACTTAATATTCTATTTTAATTTTTTTTATATTATTGTGCTCTCTATAGCCAATTAGCACAAAAACTTGCCATTAAAACAAAGTCAAATAATATTTTGAAAAATCCTAAAATTTTATAGTATATTCCCAGTGACTTAAATAAACAAGATATGGAAGAAAAATCTATTTTTTTTTTTTTAAGTATTTAGAAATTAGCTTTAATGGATTAATAGATAATAACATACAAAATATTTTAGCTTAAATATTTTAAATATAAAATCCGGATTTTTTCAAAATATTGTTGAGTGGTAAATTTTATTTAATTATAAAGCATTAAAATAATAATTATTATTACATAATTTATCTTCCTAATAAAACATGTCATTATTGAAATGAATTATCAACAAAAACATTACAGAAATAATTTTTCCCAACTTGGGATTGAACCTGTGTCCTCTACAAAAATTTAGGCTTAAACTGCTGCTTTACCCCACTACGCTACCAGAATTTATTTTATTTCCTTCTAAATTTAAGAAGTTTTGAAAAACAGTTGACAAATGTACATATGAGGAAAAAACAATGTGAAAACTGGTCTTAAAAAAAAAAAAAAACTTTGTTTTAATGTATATAATTATATAAGAATGATTTTGGTTTTCAAAAGTCACATGTTAAAAAGGTGTTAAATGACCTGGTAATATCAAAGAACATAATGTGGATAAGTCAGGGAAAAAAGAATTTAAAAATTCCTATATAGGCAATAGTGTAAATAAATAGTAATTATTAAATTATCGGAGACAATTTATTTCTTCAGGTACTTTCATTTAAAATAATGTTCTAATTATAAACAATAATAATAATTGTTGTGTAAATATTATTTAAAGAGCTTTATATAAATCCTGGCATAATAATTTTTCTTTGTAGCAGAAAGTTTAAGACAGGCGATGGACATCGCAGATTTCCTTTTTTCTTTTGCAGATTCTTTTCTATTGAACCTTTATTTTGCTTTATATTATGCTTTATTACTTAATGTACAAAAACTTAAAATTATTGCTAATAAAAATTAATAAATGAATAAAGACATTACAAGTAAATGATTGTTTGATTAATTAGCACTTCAGTTGTAAAATATTTTACCTGCCCATGAAGTATGTTGCAGACATTTAGAAAATTTTCTGCTGCTGGATATTTTCTAATCCCCCCCCCCCCCCCTCAGTTTTACCATCTAGATCAGTTTTGAATTCTTACATTTGTTTCTGAAAGGGATTTGTGATGCTACAGAAGAGCATCAGGTAATCTAATTGATATATAGTGCACAACCATTTATTCGCAATAATTGGTCTTGATGTATTCTGTATAACTGGTTGGCTGTCGAAGCAAAGACCATTTGACCAGATTTGCCAAATGTATGTGACTATGCCATCGTTTTTTTATTTCAAATTGATTTTTGAAACTCGGTATCCTTTGAACTTTTTTAAAATTTAAGCATTTTAAGGTGCATTTTTGGCATAGGACTCAATGAAAGAAATGATTCTATCAAGAAATTGCTCAACCTCCTTGGCAAAATTCTAAAAATTTTAATTTTTTATAAAAATTTAAGTAAGTTTTAAAATGTATATTCTCGTACAATTTTGAACATTTTGAGCTAGTTTATTTTTTAAACTATTAGTACAAGTATGCTGCATAACTTTAAGTGTATTGTATTTATCATAAGTTTAACTTAAGATAAGTTATAAGTCAACTTAACATTTATCATAAGTTAATTAGTTTGGGAGAAAATAAATAAAATGTGCAAATACATATAAAATTACAGAAAAAAAACGGAATTTATTTTAAATTTCTATGTGTAAAAAATAATTTTTACTTTATTGTAAATATAAGACTTAATTTTATCAAACTGACTATAAGGAACAACACCCCCCCCCCTACCCACGGAAAAAAAATCAAGTCAATTTAACAATATACATAAAAGCTTTATTACTTTGAAAATGCATATTCATTGAAAAAACACCAACTGAAAAAAAAAAAAAAAAAAAAAAAAATTTTTTTAGTGAAGTGGATTTTGGAACTTAAAAGTGCAGTGATGTAATAAAATCACTTTAAACTATATTTATAATGCTTGGATCTTTATGAAACTTCATCAGAATATACTAGGGATAGTAAAGCATAATTTAAGCAAAAAATTGGGAAATCGATGTTTTTGTCATTTTTTCCCGAATGACAGATACTGACTTTTCTCTATCAGATTAAGAATAATATCCAATCAAGATCATCCTATTTACTAGTAAACATATATATATATAGTTGAAATATCAGTATTCAATATATAGTCAAATAATAAAGTTTGAAAGTGGGAAAATGTGAATCTCTCAGAAACAATAATTCTGCATAAAAATCAAAATTCTCTGTATTTAAATACTTTTATTTCAAATCCTAAATGTTCATATCAATTTATGCCATACATGTGAAGATGTATCAAGCAATGTACATGTCAAACTGGCACTACACAGCACTTCTATTTGGTTTGTTTTAAAGATTTTGAAGTCAATTGATTTAAAGTAGGATTCTGGTTAACTGATTTCTGGATAAATAATTCCATACTTTAATTAAATTTCTGAATAATTTTATGTTTGTGATTTGCTACTGTATATTTAAGCAAATTTCAAACAAAAGTCAATGAAATAGATATCCAATAAATATACATCTTCAGGCGTGCTAAGTCTTTTTTTCTTAAGAGGTAATTTTTCATCGTCTGATGTGAAAACATGTCTAGCATTATACTTTTAAGTTTTGCACTGTTTTCCTACACCTGATTTTTCACATATCTTTCAATATTCTATTATTTTACTCCCAAATATGCTTGCATGATTTATAAAATTTTATTTTTGTGAAGTTGCACTTTCTTTATTTTGTTGAAATCCACTTTAAATGTGTTTCAGTATTGCCAAGTAATCAACACAAGAAGCTATTTCTACCAGCTTTGCCAGCTCTGATTCGCATGTGTGAGGCTTTCCCACCACTCTGTGAAGATGTTGCATTTCTGCTCTGTCAGTTGGGGAGAGTGTGCATGTCTCGCATTTGTGCCACTTCCAGTGTGCTGCCCACCACAGCAGGTAAGATATTTAAATGCTTTGTTATTTGTGATGATGTGTCTGATAGATACTGCCACCACCCACACTCCATGAAAAAAAAAAAAAGTAATTTATGCTTGAATTCTGGTAATCTAAGTCAGACATATCCAGTGTTTACCATTACTCCTGTAGATGAGTGTTTTACCTGTTAAGAATCAATTTTACTCATTGAGAATGAAAAAAAAAAAAATAATTTATTAATGAATTAACCCTTACAAAGTTTTTAGTATATTGTAAAATTTAGGAGTAATTTTTAAAATACGTAAAAAAAAAATCTTATAATATTGGCAAAAATGTTAGTTACATTGACAAGCAAAAATAAATTTACAAAAGAACAAAGTAAAGAACAAAATTACATTTTTCTGTTCATTTTTTTATCTCTCCCTGTTCATGTTTTATTAACGCTAAAATCCATATTATAATTTATATTAGAAATACACCTATACATAGTCTTTACTTTCCTTTATTTTGAGTTGAAAAGTTTTTTTTTCTTACAACATAATAAAATGAGAAAATGCAAATTGCACTATTTTCAATATGTTACTCCCATAAGCAATTTCTTGATTTTATATTCATGAAAGTAATTCATAGAATTTTTTGCTTCCATCACCATCTTTAACATCGCAAAATATTTTTAAAAATATTGATGAGTAATTCACGTTTTTGGCACATACTCATTAAGTAAAGATGATTTTAAACCAATAAAACACTCATCTAGAGCTGCCTTGGAAAACACTGGATATGCCTGATGTAAATCATTAATGTCAGAGTTCAAGCATAAATGAAAAGCATTCTTAGTCATTCAAGAAGAAAGTTCCATATCGCCAAGCTTGGTGCAAATTTTACTTTATTGTTGTAACTTAGCTTTTTTTTTCTGCAGTTAATTACATAATAAATTGAAAAGTGAAATAGCTAATCTTTTAAGTTTGTGTTATTTTTAAAAAAATATTTGCATTGTACGTTATTTGGCAATTATTTTATTTATTTATTTATTTTCACATCCCAAAATAGGCAATCCACCATGTCTTTTGCATAATATATTTTTCTAAAATTAATTGATTTGGTGAATTTAGATATTTTTATAAACATTTGACAAATAAATTGGAATTTCATTAAATGAAAATAACTAGTGGTTTTACTATTATTTAAGTTATTATACTCAATAAAAAATGTGTTGTTGAATTCTTTTATTTTTAGAATTATGTGGTATTTTGGACAACTTCCTTTATAGGAGTTTTTTTTTTTTGTGTGACAGAGAAAATGCTAAAATAAATTTGACAAGAAAAACAAAATTTTCAAAAATGATTTTTAAAAACGAGCATTTATATTCTAAAACTTATCAGAATGTTATATTTTTTTTAAAATAATTATCACTGTGTCAAATTTACAAGTTTTCTTGTCATTTAATGTGTACATTGAGAAGAAATCTATTTAATGTATTTTTAAATGAATCATCTAATAATACATGAATCACAGTGCTGTAAGAAAAGACATTTTATAACTATTGAACCAGTTTGCCATGTAAGCACCTATGTATTTATTTATTTGCTATTGCATCTTTATAATTCATTCAACATTAAGAGAGAATTTAAATATCAAAAAGTTGCCATTGATATAGACATAAAGGTCAGCAAATTGCAGTTTTAGGCTTTTTTTTTCCTGTTTACCGTAAAATGGGATGAATAGGAACAGCGGGATGAATAGGAACGAAACTTCCCCATCATACAAACAAATTCATTATAAATATATATGGTGATATTTTTAGTTGCCAATTTTTTTATAAGAAAGTAATAACATTAAGAGTTGGGAAATTCAAATTTGACATGTTTGCACAACTACTGAGGTACATAAAAAAAAACTTCAAGAGGATCCTCAAAAACCTCATTTTTTCAACGTCTTCAAAACTTTGTACGTAACTACAGTATTTTTCTCATTCTAAATCTAAGAGAGAGGATCTTTAATTAATGATAGACCTGTAAACGATATTCTGTATTAAATTGTACTTATTTCTAAACTACATAATGAAAAAATGAAAAATGGCTCATAACATCAGAAGTTTAAGATTTATGGGGTGAATCGGAACACATTTTCTCTCATGGTTTATTCTTCTATCCAGTAATAATTTCATGTAATATATGAAAACATATGCATGATTATGTATTGTAACAATATTTTGTTTATTCTAATTACTTGAAGAGTTTAAAGGTGCCAAGAAATTACTTGGTTAAACAAAAAAGTCCACGCCTAATCCAACAGACATGGAACACTCAATAATATAATTTTAAATTAGCAAATTAGTTAGAAAAACTGCACAGAATTATTCTCTGATATCCACAACATTACACAAATATCTCAAAATGAAAAACCAATTAAAAAAGAGAGATATGCAAACAGTACTAAGGGCTGGGGATGAAGGCGTATTAGTAGATCATGTTAATACATGTAGCAATTGGGATTTTAAAATTTTTCTTGATTTAAAAGTTGTTTTCTAATTTTTAAAAAGGCATATCTTTATTTGTGTATAAAATGAAGTCTTGGTTTCACAGTAACTACGTGTTCCTGTTCCTCCCTTATCAATATTACCTGTTTTTATTAACCCTATTAAAGTTTGAATCGGAATAAATAAAGATTATAGAATGGTGTTCCGAATCTGCGGGGTGAATTGGAACACCAATAAAAAAATAAATAATATATATATAAACAGTAAAAAGGTTTCGTTTTTGCTTGAAAAGTAAAGAACAAAATGAGACCGAAGTTTCTATTAGAAAATTAAAAAAATTAAAAAATCAGTTGCTGATTTTTTTTAACGTTAAAGTTGAAAAGTGTTCCAATTCACCCCATTTTATGGTATTTTATAATATTATAAGAATAAATAATTATTTGTTAATTCCTTGTCCCTCTCTAAAAATTAAAAGAATAATAATTATAAAAAAATTGTTGTGACAACTATTTTATGTTTAAAATTTAACTAATAATTTTTAAATAATACAATTAAATACAATTGATTTATATACTAATTACACAAAAGTTTTTAATTTAAAAGTATCAGCAATATATGCTGTTCTAATGTCAAGTTTAATTTGTAATAATACTTTATAAATATTTAAAATCTCATTTTTTTTTCTCCCACCTCCCCATTTTGTGACATAACTTAAAAGTAAAGATTGACCAAAACAGGTTTTTAAAGCTAAAACCAAAACCACTGAAGAAAAGCCAATTACATGCAGAATTTTTCATTGTAAGGTGCTTCATTTTCATAAGCATTCATAATATTTGACTTGAAATTGATTTTGTATTACAGTCATGTCAATGCCTATGTGAAAAGGAATTTATATGGGGTTTAAAAAAGAAGAACCTGAATACAAGTTATTATAATTCCATTCTTCAATAATGTCTCAAGCATTAACATTCAAAATGACCGAAGGATAAACTTTAATTCCTTAGCAACAAAAGTCTTTTTCAGAATTTTTTATCTTATATTGTTGGTTTTTCAAAACAAAAGTTTTTGCATTATGTAAAATCAGGAAAAAATGCTGTTTGAATAAGGCAAAATTTACAGTCAAAAATAATTGGTGAGAATAATCACGGAATATGAGCATCTTATGCAGCACATATATGTGTCGCTCATTCCCAGAGGATAAACACCACAGTGTGGGGAAAAAAATTAAAACCACAAAAAAAAAAAAAAAAAAAAAAAAAGGCTATGAAAATTATACAAGTTTAGATATTTGTTTTAAATTACAATATTATTTTTAAAGAAAGTAAGCAAAATGTCTTTTCTAAATAACACAATTTGGTGTAAAGAAGTTTAGGACCAATATATTTAAAATCTAAATTACACATATAAATGGTTTGTATTTAATATAAATTTGTAGCATTTTGTTTCTTTTCCGTTAACATTGATGACTTCCAAAAAATGCTTTGAGAAGGATTTTGCCGGGTTTTCACATGTGGAAATGGACATTTGCTTCCATATTTCTAAAGTGATTGCTTGAGATAAATCGTTCAAGAATTGAATCAAACTATATTCTTTTGGCATAAACTTGACAAACAAAGATTTCCCCACATGCTTTCTATAAGATTTATGTCATAGCTTTTAGATGGAATACCTAGCATTAAAGCCTACCCAAATCACGACTAAGCCATCACCTTGTACATGATTTGAAAGTAGATATGTTTTACTTCGTAAATCATACCTGTATATCTTAAATCATCTGCACAATCTAGAGTGAATATTTCTTCATTATTGAAAACCAGTTTGTGTCATAGATTGAATTTTAAGACACTGAAAGATGCAGATTTTAGTTTTGCATCATTAGCCTAAATCAAATATTCGGCATTTATTAACATATTTCCAACAGTCCATGATGTTACTAAGAGTTCTAGAGTGGATTTTATAGTAAAAGAAAAAGCAAAAACTTTAATTGCTATTCTAATAATGTTCCGTTTGCACTATGCTGAGAGTTTTGACAGCCACATACTTTTTTTATTTCCTATGTAATTCATTGTATCACAAAGAAAAATGTTCAGAACAGTTTTAAATTTATTTATTTTCAGGGCAAGTTGCCTTTCAGTCAACCCATAATCTGAAAAGCCCCTTTTTATCATTTTCTTTTTCACTGAATGATTTTCTGTGAATCATGCTCAGAGCAGCAGTTACATATCCCAAAGCTTGAAATCTAGTGACTATTAATCTATAAATATTATCACACATCTGTCCTACATAAAATACTGCAGTCATGACATCATCTTATTATGCTAGATTTAAAAGAAGATACTAGGCCTAAACTTATTTCCATTTGTTCATATTATAACTCTTGTAGAAAAAGTACTTTTTAACTTTTACAGCTGAATTAAATTTGCGTATTATATTCTATTTGTGTCTAAATTCAAGCTATATATAACTCTTTTCAGAATTTTATTCTAAACAACAAAATTAGCATGTGGTCTTAAATTATATTCCAGCACTGTATACAGAAAGATGCTCAAAGTTACTTATGGTTCCTAGTAGTCACACGAAAAACATTAAAGTGATAGTTTATTTACACCAGACACTATGAAGGATTCTTCATAAAATATATAATATGAACTTTAAAATGTTCAGTTTTACTTAAAAGGCAATTAAAATAATCAAATATAGTTCTTAATTGTTAATTATATTAAAAAACATCTTAGTACTTTCAAGTCTTAATCACGCTCTTCCTCAGAGAATATTTTTGTTTATTTATACAAACATATGATTTTGTTTTAAAAATGAATGAGCCAATAATTATTACAGTTGAAAGTAGAAGTAGTTTTTTGCATTAAACTTATTGCAGGAAGATATATATTATTACTTCTACTTTTAACTGTAGTAATTATTGGCTCATTCATTTTCAAACCAAAATCATGTATTTATATAAATCTATTCTAATTGCCTTTTAAGTAAACCTGAACATTTTAAAGTTCATATTACATATTTTGTGTTAAAAACAAGGTGAAAATTACATTCTGTAGTATGTTTTTATTTTTATTTAGGATTCTTCATGTTTGTTTTTTATGAGCATATACTTTCTTTTGTCAAAATAGCAGATATGCATAGCATGCATAAGAAACATACTGAGATCAATGCCTACATCAACATGCTTAATAATACGTATCACAGAAGGCACTGACTGATTGGTTAATTTCATGTATATTTTGTGCCTGAATAAAAAGAGCCACTTGGAACAATTATGAAGAACACAGACAAATTTTTAAACTTTTTTCTGCATTGTATTTAAGACATTTCTTCAAATGGTTATATATAAAGGCGTCATTGTCATTTATAATCAGGTCATTATTTTGGAAAACATTTATAAAGTAATGGTGATAACTCTTTAATATAACAATAGTAATTTTAATTTTTTTGCTTATTCTCTTACAGACTTGCTGCTTCCTGTGGAAGATGTTAAACAAGTTGTGGACTATGTGAAATTGGAGAGTATGATTAATAAGTTAGATTCGGACAATGATCTTTGCTATGCTATTCAAAAAGCATTTATTGACCTATGTTATACATTGGCACAAGAGCGGACTTTATACTGAGATTTTATTTGTTATTGCTGTAAATAAATTCTTTTTAATAATTTGTTATTTCTTTCTGTGCTTTTTATTTCTCTCATTGGAACTACTTTGTGCCTAATATAAGGCATACAAGTTTAAAGGTAACCAGATTAAAACTATTGGATGCCATATATTTAAATGTCATTTGAAGCTTTTTTATTTTTGTAAAGATATAAAAGCAGGCTTCTTCCATTTCGTTATTTATTTATCAAAATTTTCTTGTTAATTTAAATTTTTATATAAAAACCATTCTATCTACTAATGAAAAGTACTTACTTTTAATCCATGATTTGATAAAAAGTTACAAAACTATTAATTAAACCACAAATTCAAATATGACTAACATGCTCATATATGGCAACATAATATGACTCCTTTAAATTTGCACATTTTGAAACCAGTTGTGTGGATTTCTGGTCACCATTTTGTTTAAAATTTTCAAACAGTAATTTAAATGTAGCTAAGCATTGAAAATTATAATGAATTTACAATAAAATAAATTATTAAAGTAATTAAAATATTAATTTAATAATTGCATAAAATTACTTAAAAATAATAAAAAATTAGCTTGTTAAAATACAGTCGAGTCTCTCTATAACGAAACTCCATACATCGAATTTCTCTACATAACAAATTTTTTGTAGGAACAGTCCCCTTTTCGCATAATTACATTAAAAACAGTCTCTCTATAGCAAAATATCTATCTCCATATAACGAATTTTTTCATAAATTGGTCTTAATTTATTCAGTTTTAAAAAAGCTTCGAAATCATATGGAATAAATTTTCCATCACTTACTTCTGATTTATCGTTCAGTGCTGAATTTTTTTTAAATATTACTTCTCTCCTTGTTCTTAAAATCCAACGAATTCATCCCACCTCCAACACACTTTTCAACATCCTTCTCAAAACAGAGTCAATTAGATTGTTACACATATTAGACAAGAATCAATGAGAGGCACATAAGAGAGGCCTTCAAATGGATAAAAATTTTAACTACAATTTTTCATTCCTTGCTAAAATTTGAGCATATTTTTGAGAGTGTAACAATTTTAAAATAAAAAAAACAAAAATTAGATTTTTTCGTATGAAATTAATGTAAATCTTCCTTATTTGTTTTTCATTAAACTTTCAAATAAATGTCTATTCTCTTTTTTGAAACTGCTTAAATAATTAAGAAATAAAATGTTAGGTTAATATTTACTTTTAAACATTTCAAATTCTTAATTAAAAAATCAAAAATAACATTTGTTAAAAATTTACACATTAAATACGATTTTTAACATCATTCTCTATACATCGGATTTCTCTATATAACGAATTTTTTACTGGAACGATGGATTTCGTTATATAGAGACTCTACTGTATTATAAAAATTAGATTTTTCCACCATAAAAAAAGTATCAATGGACACTACATTAAGACTTAGCCTACAAGAGTCATGGGGAAGCTAATAACGGACACACAGAACATAAAATGGTTAAAATTTTTGGATTTTTAATTACCGAAATAAAAAATGGAGCTAAAAGATTATGCTGTTGGAAGGTTTTTAAATAATATATTTTAAACACTGTGGGTGTTATATATATATGTATATGTTTTCCTTTTTCTATACTTTAGTACACTTTTCTAAAATTATATTTTAGGTAAGCAATTAGAACTTTCAAAAATTATACTACTAACTTTAAAATTTTTAGGATTTTAAAAATTTTTTAGTAAAATATATATGTATATATTACGCTAACGTATGTGGCACAAAAATCATGATTATTTGTTGATTGTTTAATGGCAATGTCCAAATAAAAAGCATATTTTTGATTACTGTGCAAAAGTCCTTTAGTAAGATTTAGACTCAAAATATTATTAAAAAAAAAATCTGTTTTCTCAACTTTAAAAAACAAATAAAAGTCATAAATTTTAAACTTTTTAGTTTAAAATTAAAGTTATGTATTACAAATGAAATGAGTAAAAGGATTATATTATTATGTTTTAAATAAATAATGAAATACAAAAAATAATGATTTATTATCTGCACCAGGCTAGCATAAAAATACTGAGTTCTTGATTTATCAGCACAGATGTCATATATGCACCACATTGGCACGTTATTTGTCTGACACCAATTTGGCGAAAACTTCATTTTCGAATACCAGTTACATACATATTTATTAGGGATGCAACGGATATTGATTTTGCCGGATACCGGATATCCGATATCCGATTTGCCTGCCGGATTCGGATATCCAGTACTGAATATGTTTTTAGTTATGGTGAATGTTTGTTTATTTCTTTATGTCATGCCATCTCAAATAATAAATTGCAAACATGTTTCACACACCATTGCAACTTTTAAACGTATTGGAATATAATTTACAGAAACTATATATCTTTGACTATCAGGGCTTGAAATTCAGGTTTTCCCAGGCAGAGAGAGTTTTCCTCATAACTTTTGTAAATGCAGGGGTGTTAAACTATATGAGAAGGAAGAAATTTAAAAAAAAAACTATTTTTTACATGCCATTAAACATTTAATTTATACCAGCATGACAAAATTCCATTAACCTCTTCAGTCCCTGAGTACCCATATGGGTACATCAGTTTTGCCCCATTTTATTAATGATACTCAAATATAAATGAAATTTCGATATAAGAATAATATGTTTCGAATTCTAAGATTCGAGCTAATGAAAATAAAACAAAAATCTCGCTCTGAAGTCAAACGAGAGAAGAAATAATTCAGTAATAATTAAAAATACTGTAATAATCGCCAGTAGCGAAGAGGTTAAAATAATTTAAATCAACAACTCAAGATAATTATACAAAATATCTATTTTAATTAAAACAAACGAAAAGAATAAAGCCTTTATATATATCATATTTATTTTTCAATTTTCATTCAGTGTTATGAACAATTAATAATTGAGTTGCTAAATGAATATTTTAATTTAGATTATATTAGATTTTGTGTGGTTTAGAATCTTTTGTAAGTTACACTTTTTTATTTTATTTTATTTTACTTATTTATTTATTTTATTTATTTATTTATTTTTATAAAATCTGATAGGCATTCATTTTTAATTTACTTGCAAGAATAATACATTTAGATGATTGTATTTTCAATATCCTGCGGTGATTGCATACCTCTTAGTGGAATTATCGTCAATACTGTAATTTTTGACATTTTAGCTAATTGAATTATGTTCTATGCAATGGAATTTTAAACCCATATGAAATTCTGAAAAGGGCATAATCAGTAGGTTTCTTCTATTCCATGAGAAATGGTTTATTTAAAAAGGTCATGTCCTAATTTCTGTGAACTATACACATAAACTATTTATTGTTTCTAAATGTGTTTCCTTAAAGTTTGCCTTTTTTTTTTTTTTCAATCATTTGGAAAGCAGTTGATGTTATCAGTTGAGAATGGACCTTGTGGTGTCTGCAATTTATTTTGTTTATTATTGGTCCAGGAAATCCATGACATATGTAGTATGTGACTCTTATTACATGAGTCATATTTTGATCATCATAAAAAAAATGTTTTTACTGATTTTCATTACTCAATGGGAAACATTTAAACATCTTGCTTTGGACAATGGATGTCCTCATTTTATTTATTTATTTATTATTTTTTTACGAAATTCTTTAAATTTAGAAGAATTTTTACTTGAATAGGAAAAAGTTACAAAGTGGGCAGATGCAAATTATCAGATATGGAAAAAAAAAAAAAAAGGAATCCAAACAGAAACATCGTATGAAAGATTATCTTTTAAATGAAAAAAGAAGTATGATTATCAAGCCCATTGATTACAAAATGTGCGATGATTTCGAAAAATGAAAAATATCTAATGCTAAACCATTGATTGTAAAAAAAAAAACATCACAAGATCTAATCTCATTTTGTTTAATGCTGATTCCAGGCTAATTAGATAGAGCTCAGACTCTAGTGACCATTACTGCCCTTTCAGAAATTTCTTGTTTTGGCAAAAGAGACAAAATAAATTAGAAAAAGAAATTCACAAAATACGGAAATCGCAAATCGGCCATAGAAAAAATATCGCTGATTTTGTTCACCATGGCAAAAATAAATTTTTAAAAATAGTCAATCGGTCTGAAAAAATTTGAAGTTTGAGGGAACTTGGGCAGTGGGAAAATATAGCAAAATTCATCAGTCATTTACAGTAAAATATTGTGAAATTTGTTAGCCTGTCACAAGCAAATATCATGAAAATCATCAGCAGGTAACAGAGAAAAAACACAAATTTTTCAGCTGGACACAGGAAAATAATTATTCATTTCAGCAGAATGTCACTAAAACAAAAAGGGAAATTTTCCAATCAGTCGCAGAATAAAATAGCTAAATTTGTCACATTCAGTTGAGAGAAAAAAAATTGTGAAATTTGGCAATCGGTCTCGAGAAAAAAGTTGCAAAAGTTTGCGAGGCGAGCAAGCGAGAAAATTGTGAGAAAAATTGCAAAGTTTTTCAATCAAATGCAAAAAACCAATCATGAATTTTGTATAGTTGCTGTAAGAGAAAACTGAGATTTGCCAATTGATAGCGGAAAATATCACAAAAATAGTCAGTCAGTCCTGAGATTTGATCGCCATTTAACAAAAGAAACAAAAAATATTCAAAAAAGGATTTTTTTTTTTTTTTTTTGGTAACAGGAATGTCTCGGCCATAAGATTTTTTAAGGCATGAATCCAGCCATCCCATGCCAAAGTTCAAGCCCTGTATGTGTATATTAATAATACTGAATAAAAAATGTACTTCAAACATTTAAATATTCTGCTTATTTGTCAATGAAATGCTGATAATGGCTAATAATTACAATGAAATGCTGATAATTGCTAATAATTTGTACAATGAAATGCAGATAATTTTTAGAACAAACTTTACACATTTATCAATATGTTTATTTTATAATTGTAAAGTAATTTCACAAAGAAATACATAGCTTCCATTTATAATGTAAACATAAAAAGGCTTACGAATATACCAATGGTTGAAGAGTTATTTCCAAACATGGGTTTACTTAATGATTTTTTTCATGTTTTAATTATTTAATACTGTTTTACCTTAAGCTACATTTAATTTTACTTTAAATTAAATCACTTTCAAATTTATAAGCAAAAAAAAAAAAAAAAACTTTTAATTTTAAATATTTATAATGAAATCATGAAAATAACTAGTTGGAAGCACCAATCCCAAAACTCTCTTCTGTTCCATATATCTGAATGTTTCAAAAAATATTTACAAATACAGTCGAGTCTCTATATAACGAAATCCATCGTTCAGTCAAAAAATTTGTTGAATAGAAAATGGCAAAAAATTTTGTACTTTATAAGAAAGCATTATGCTTATCCCAAAGGAGTTTTTATGCAGATGCAGTAGAAGATAACACCAGCATAGATGACGTTTAGTAACAATTCTTCATTCAAATGATCTCTCACAACAAAAAATATTCCAAGTCGCCACAAACAACAAACATAAGCTCTAAACTCTAAAAGTAATGAGAGTTAGTTTAGATAGATGAAAATCTGCTGAAAAAAAACAACCTTTTCTGCAATTGCCCCCTCACCCCTTCCTTATTGCTGACTTACTATCCAAACCAAGAAATAAACACCATTTTCAAGGCGATAATGGAATAGTTTTATCTTTTAGGATGCTTTGTGATTATTGCAAATCATTCCAATAGCAAGCAAATGTTTCACTCTTTTCCAAGAACGTAAGCTCACCTTGGCTAAAACAAAGTCAGGTATAACCATGCAAAAATAATGTTTTTTTTTTTTGGGGGGGGGGGGGTTGAATGCCTTTTTTTAGACATAAGGAATAAGGTAGAGGATGCTATGTAGCTATGACTTATAAACGAGAAATCAATGAAAAAAATTTACTCTACAAATGATTTGAAGCGTTTTCAGAACATATAAAAGAACATTTTTGAAAAAATTTGTTAAATGGAGATATATATTTCGTTATATGTAGATTATTTTTAATGTAATCATGAAAAAAATTGACTGTTCCTACAAAAAATTCTTTAAATAAAGAAATTCGCTGGATAGTTTCGTTGTAGAGAGAGTCAACTGTATTAATATTACTTCAATACTGTTAGTTCAGTACTATACCAAGTTTTATTTTCATCTAGAATTTTTGCTGCAGTCAGTTAATTAGATTAAGAATGAATTAATCTCGATCATGATATTTATTAAAATCAATATTCTTTTCTGTTCTGCTATACATCAGTTGTTTGCGAATAGCCAATTTTAGAAAGATACGAAGTTCGCATCGCTGCACGAACCGCCAATTCTCTGTAAGGATTATGAAAAATCAAAATTATTTTACAAAAATCATTATTACAGTACGATCTTTGGGCAAACTATTTTCAAATTGAAGGATGACCAGACAGTCATTTCCAGAAATGTATCCAAAGAAACTTGGTTCAATTCTATACATAACTTCATACAGTAATTGATGGTATAACAATGAAAATGGCACAAAAATTGCAATTACAGCACCGCCTTACAGCGAAATGTTTCCATATTGAAGAAGAACCTGCTGGTTACAGTCAAAAATATGCACAAAATATTTGGATCATTCTATGCATAACTTCATACACTTTTTGATATGATGGCGACACTGGAACAGACAGATGTTTTGAATAAACATGTTTTGAGGATATTTGATCCCTAAAACACGCAAATTCGTCAAAAAAAATTTATTACAATAATTTCTTCTTTGAAAGATAGAAGAAATTAAAAATAGGTTTGTTTAGTTGTGTAACTTAAAAACCAATTAACCCATTGTTTAAATTAAAAGAAAGAAAGAAAATTAGTAAAATCACAGTTTAATAAACAACTTCAAATTTTCTGAAGATAGAAAACCAACGTTTAGAAATATATGTAAGGTAGCAAACAGCTGTTTTGAATCTATTACCATTCACTCCCGTAATAGGCATATAAGACTGTGCTTCCCTGTCGCTTTGCTCAGCTTAGTTTTTTCTAGCATGCTGAGTCTTATACTGATGAAGAATCTCGATAGTAGATTCGAAACGGCTGTTTTCTATTCTTTTCATGCATTATTTGTGCATTTCTCAATGTTGGTTTTTTATCTTTATACATTTTTGCACAAAAGCTTCATTTGCTATTTTGACTTCAAATTTTGTTTTAAAATCTGAAAGTAGATACAATTTTCTAAAAGATGTAAATGTAAACTTTTAAATTTGTTACAGAGTTAAAATATAAATAGTTGGAAAGCTGGCAATTCTTTAAACTTTTGAGAATTACCTTTTCTTCGTCGATAGGGAACTTATAATGATATTTCATCTTTTGCATTATAAACAAAAGTTTTTCTCATTGTTTGGGATCAAACAATTACTGTTATTAATATATATTTGGTTTGTTGCATTCTGCCGGATATCCGATAGAGAATTCGGATATCCGGTGATTGTGATTCGGATATCCGATGATATTTCGGATATTGAAAAATCAGCTGGATATGCCGGATATCCATTGCATCCCTAATATTTATGATAAAAAGTTTTTTAAATCCAATAGATTTTTTAAATCACCAGATTTTAAAAGATTCACCTTTTATATAAACATTTTAATAAAAATTTTATTTTACTTAAGAAAGGTGTTATAATAATTAAAAATAAATGACATTGACATGTTTCGGATCCGTCTTATAAAAATCATAATTATAATAAAAATAAAATTTCAAAACATTTCATGGTCAATACAAATGACACATGACAATGAGATATAAACAACAAAAAACAAAAATCATGCGCTCTATTGTAAAAAATTAAATTAAAATAGACCATGATCTAAAAGAATTTCCAACATGGTTCATCCCATTCAAGCTCTCACGAGGAATTTATTCATTAATTCTAACCATAACTTAGGAATAATAAAAGAAACGGTATCATTGAAATTTATGCGCGTAAAAATTTTGTTTGTAATGATACTGTTTCTTTTATTATTCCTAAGTTATGGTTAGAATTAATGAATAAATTCCTCAAGAGAGCTTGAATGAGATGAACTATGTTGGAAATTCTTTTAGATCATGGTCTATTTTAATTTAATTTTTTACAGTAGAATGTGTGATTTTTGTTTTTTGTTGTTTATATCTCATTGTCACATGTCATTCGTATTGACCATGAAATGTTTTGAAATTTTATTTTTATTATAATTATGATTTTTATAAGACGGATCCGAAACATGTCAATGTCATTTATTTTTAATTATTATAACACATTTCTTAAGTAAAAACAAATTTTTATTAAAATGTTTACAAACATATTTAACTAATTTCTATTATTTTAGGAAATAATAATAAATAAAAAAAAGTTTAGTTAATAATTATAGCATAAAACAATTTATGTATCATCTTAAAAAAGAAATTAAAAGTAAGCAATCAGTTTATTGATAAATAAATAACAATAGCCGGGTTACCATGAGAGACATATATAATTGCCATTTTACTGCAATCGCTTCAATGTGGCGCGTATATGACATCTGTGTCTATTTCTCTAGCAGAACCTTCTAATTTGGCTAAAAATTGAGCAATTAAAATAAATTATGAATCAAAGCAATATTATTCAATGCTTAGTATACATTCAAGGCAGACCAAACTGGTCTTGAAAGGCGGCTACTTTTTAATATTTCTTTTAAGCCAAAATGAAAATTGCTTATTAGTCTCAAATAGTATATTTTCTGACACAACAAATTTTAAGATGATATATTCAACAGTTTTTCAGAAAAGTGTACTAAACAGACATATTGTTCAAAAATTTGCATAAAAAGCTTAGATCTTAAAAACTAATTATTGCATGAAATTATTTTTTTTTCATTTATATATGGGCTATAATGTGTATGTTTACTGTTAAATATATATATATATCTTTTTATTATATATATTTTTTTTTACCTGTATGTTTAAGTAAAATACACGATGTTAAATATTTCGCAAAAACTGCTTCACTTTATTTGTTGAGGTGTTCCATGTGCCCTTATTTGTACTAGGAGTGTGTTGTTTACAGGTTTCTTGCTTGCATTTCAATAATTTTAGTGTGAATTGGCTCCAAAAGAGAAAGTATCCACATATAAAAAAATTAACTAAAACCAAAACAAAAAAAAAAAGAAAAAAAAAATGCAATTACACAACAAATATCAACCTCAGGTATCCTATAAAAATATTAATCTTATAGATTTATCACTAGAGTTTCTTTGCATGACAAGTGTAAACTCTTAACTATACATAAGCAATGCAAACTTTTGTCATTATTTGAACTAAGTTACACTGAATTCTTTTTACCATTGTTTATCTAAACATTTATAAATTTGCTTATTAGAAAATTAAGCACATAAAAAAAGAAAGATATATTCTGTCATTATATTTATCCCAGACTTTTTATATAAGTAGGCCCCAATTTATTAACCTTTTCTTAAATCTTACATCTTTGTTTTCTGTCATGTGATGGAGGGCAGAGATGCCCACCAAACCAGTTTTTCTCCCGTTAAAAGCTGCTTGGAATTTCTCTCTGTATCTTGAGTTGGTGATGAAAGAGCGAAAACATGTTGGATTCAAGTTCTGGTTGAAAGAATAATGGGGCTTGGTCTCTAGTCCAGTCTTTCCTCCGAGATTTATCCATTTTTGTTTATAAATCATACTGTTGCCAACAGATTTGTTTTATAGCAAAATATCAATGAGAAAGTAAACAAGTATGTTGAATTACTAGCATAATTGAAATACTTCAGTTTTATTGTATTGTATTAAAAATTCAATTTAAATTATATTCCAAATAATATAAAATATACATTGCTCTCATTCACAATAGAAATTCTTTATGTGTTCATAAATGTAATAGTTGATAAAGACAGCCAACTGTAATTAGTCTTATTAAACTCTATTTGTGTAGCTTCAAATATTTTTCTTTTAAAAGAAGACAACACTAAACCTACTGCAATGGAATCATTTGACCCATGTATTAGGTTTTTAAAATTCTGTCATAATATAGAAATATTTTTATTTTGTTTAATCATAGATGCATATAATTGAATTCAGTATGCTTTGTGACTTCATGAGAAGCATATGCTAACTGCTCTCATCCAAGGCTTAAAACTACTGACATGTACTGTTTACTGAAAAACATACGAGAATTATCAGAGAAATAAATCATGCTTGCTAAGACTGGCAGGCTATTAGGATATTCTTAATTAAAAATCAATTAAACAGGAAAATTAGAGCTGCTATTATGAAATATAGTAAATCATTCACAACACAAAACACCACTATTTGGAAGGTAGCTTCCCAAATTTGTAGGACACGTACACTCATTCCAGATATTAACTGCCCAAATAAAATGGCTCTTACAAATACTGAAAAAGCTGAAGCTACTGCACAAAGTCTTAGGAGTCGATTCTCATCACATGCAGGACTTCAAACACATTAAAAAAATTGTCAATAACTTCCAACAGAGGGCGACACCAAACACAGACAACTAACTCCTTATGAAATTCAAAAGTAAATCTCAGGTTTGAAAAAAATATGTATTTGGGAGAGGACTAATACTACTTCTACTAATAAGCTAATTTGTTTACCTTTAAATTTCATTTTTATCTCTTACTTTAATTAATTACATGCTTTACCTAAATATTTTTTCTGATATCTGGAAAAGAGTAAAAGTCATTCAACTACCTAAGTGCAGTGTTGATCTGCATGCTCCTGAAAGAAATTGTCCTAGTTCTTCATTATCTTGTCTATCTAAAGTCTATGAACATGTTCTTGCCAATTGCCTGAAAATATTCTATAACTTGCATGACCTGTTTATACCGGAGTAATTCGGTTTCCATGCAGGTTATTCCACACAACACCCAACTTTGGCAAGTCACAGAATTCATTCATGACAAACTTGACAGGAATTGAATTTTTAGGTGTGCAAAAAGCATTTGATGAGGTCTGACATCTGGCTTTTATATATAAACTTATCAGGGATGGTGTCGCTGCTCAACTTGTA
This sequence comes from Maratus speculifer, assembly GCA_964019185.1. Lineage (NCBI taxonomy): Eukaryota > Metazoa > Arthropoda > Arachnida > Araneae > Salticidae > Maratus > Maratus speculifer. The sequence continues at coordinate 22,623,161 of OZ025289.1, read as the reverse complement.
AAAATCTATGTTGACTATCTTAATTTATGTACCTTCATCGTTATTCTAACCTTCAACCTATTGTTAGTTCCACATCCCAAGGGGCACTTAGCTCTTCAACTCACTATAATGTTTATGTTAATGACATTCATTGCAAGCCTCGCATCAAATTAGGGAAGCTCGCTGATGATAGAGCCATTATCTTTTCTAACACCAATCCACACTCTGTGATTGAAACACGCCAAACCTATCAGAACAAATTTTTAGATTGGCTGAAGAAATGGTTTATCCAAGTTAATTCCAAAAAAAAAACGTTGCTATCCTGTTTACCTTAAAAAAATTTCCATTAACTTAATTTTAAATAATGAACCTATTCCCTTTTTTTTTTAATCAATTAGATTATAAATGCTGGAACTTTACCTGGATTCAAAATTATCATGGTGCAAGTATATCTCAGAAGTTCTGGATAAAGCTAATCGTACCATGAAAGCTGTATATTCACTGTAAGCCTGGAATAGCCACCTGTATATCAAAAACAAGCTGTTACAATCTATGATCAGACAGATTATCACTTAAATCATGTTGATGGTAAAGAAAAGAATAAAACATGAATAATTACTTTTCTAGTTATTTTAAATACCTCCTTTTAATATCTTTTTAAAGTTTGATTTTTGATCAATTCTAATTTCCAGTTTAACCTTACATCAGGCAAAGTGGTCCAACATCTTGAATAAAAAGTTTGATATTTATTAAAGATTAGAATTCAATTACTAAAAAAAAAAAAAAAAACTTTTGTTTTTTAAAATTATTACTCATGAGGCTGTAATTGAGCAAAATGCAATCAGATTCATTTTGTCAGCATGAAATCCTATATTTCATTGAAGTTCTATTTCTAAAAACAGAAAAAATGCTGCTTTCCTCTATCCATCCAGTGTAACAACTGCTTAAATTCTAAATGAGTGTATTACTACTTTAAGAGCTACCCAAGAACGAGGATTTGGATGACACAACTTCCTGTTCTTTTCAAAGGTGATTCATTTACATTAGTTTCCTTGCCTATTAGAATTTGGGGTCCTTGAATAATGCCACATTTTGCTTGATTACAGCAGCAACTATTATACCAAAAAAAATATAAAATCAAAAGTTTACATATTTTTTCCTGTAGAATGTAAATTTGCAATATAAAAATCAAGGGTACTCTAAAGATTTTGAAGTTGCAACTCCTTTCCTTCCACAGGGAGAGGATGTGGGAAATCAATTTTGATATCATTAATTTTTTTTTTTTTTTTATTATTAAATATTGAGCACATATTTTTCCATTTTTTAATCTGATATGTATTTTTCTAGTTATTTGGCTGTTTCTAGACACCCAGTATGTTTTATATTCAGTACAGTGCTGATTAACCGGATTGTCAAATTAACCAAATCAGTCGAGAATCATAAAATTTTTTCGGTCTTCTTCAAACTTTTTGAGGTGAACTTCTTTTGGCATGCCTGAGTAAATTAGACTCATACTTAGGAAACATACTTGAAACTTTTGTTTAGCCCTGTAAAATACATAGCACCTTTAATACACAAAAGTATTTTACTAAAGTTTAGTTTAAAAATAAATTCTCTTTAAACTACTTAAAGCAAATTTCCAGAAATTATCATCCAAAGATATAGATGTCACGAAATTTATTCATTAAATAACTATTTCTTAAACCTGAAATAATAAAATCATCAACAAAAGCAAAGTGAGCAATGCATACAGTCAACTGCTTCTAGAACCTAAGAACTTTTACTTCAAACCCGTGAGAGTCCCACATATATATATTTCCCCCCCCCCCCCCAAAAAAAAATCACTATCTTTAAATTCTCTGAAGAAGTCCAAAAAACTGCTTCTTTTATCCCTTGGTGTCCTCAGAAAGAGGAGCCTCTCCCTCCTTTCTGCTCATGTTTGTTCATACAGTACATGTAATAATTCATATGTGTATTTCTTTATATAGCTTAGCACGAATTTCATGAAAAATAAATTTTTAAAAAATTAAAAGAAATAACTACATTAATATGCCATTTGAAATATGCTAAAATATGCACCATGACCATCGCCAGTTCTAAGCCTGGGAAAAGTGCAAAAATAAGTTACCTAAAAAACATTGTCATAACCTTTTTTTAAAAAATATCCAATTATCTGGATTTTTCATTAACTAGATCGGCCTCAATCCCAGCCGGTCCAGATAACTGCCCCTCTACTGTAATGCAAGTCTTTTAAATGCTCGGAATTACAGCATTAATTTTCTTTCATTTTTGAAAGTATCTAGTTGCATTTTGACACAAAATAAACAACTAATGCATGTTTCTAATCCAATCAAGAAAAACAACTAAGAAAAATCATGTGTTAATAGATTATGAAGCACTGCACAATGTTAAGCATAGATTATGAAGCACTTTCCAACACTTCTTGAAATCTTTAATCAAAACTTTGTTATCCAGGGAAATAACGTATTATTGTCCATATCCTAATATGTATTCCAATACTTTTGAAAAGCCCTGTATTTGATCGGTTGGTTAATATATAGACTATATAACGGTAAAATTTAGTTTAGCAAGAAAACGCCTAACTGGTTGAAATTTTCCTTTCAGAAATTTATACTAATAAATGGAAACATACTTGAAACTTTTGTTTAGCCCTGTAAAATACATAGCACATTTAATACACAAAAGTATTTTACTAAAGTTTAGTTTAAAAATAAATTCTCTTTAAACTACTTAAAGCAAATTTCCAGAAATTATCATCCAAAGGCGACCATGTATCCAGTTATTTGCATGACCCTGTATATCATTTTATCTATATTCTACAAATGTTTCTTAGTAAACAGAAAGCAGTTCATCGTAAAAAGGCACAACATATTTAAAAAACACCTTTTAAGTAAATTACGCTCATATTCAGTAACCTTTACGAGATCTTTTGTATAACCCTGTATATCTAAATTGTGTAACAATTAGCATTTATATTACCCATATAATGTACATACATAACTTAAAAGTGTATGTCATATTTAAAAATGCATTTCACCCATCTAATAGCCATCTTTTATAATATACACAGGACTTCGGGTAGAATATACTATTTGAAATCTTTTATGTGTCCCTGTAATTGCGTATTATCACTACACATTTTGCATGAAATAATTCACATTAATCCTCAGCAATGTATATCAATTTGATTTTGTATGAAATTGTTTACCATAATTAAAATATGTCACAAACAATTCACCCTTTATTATGTATTGGAATTCTTTTGTGTGGCTTTTGTAAGTAAATAACAATTTTTTTTTTTTTGGCATATTTTACAAAATGCATATTTTAGTACACTTTGTAGATGCATAAAAATTTTGAAGGGTGTAACATCTTTAAAATTCATTTGAAACGATTTTTCTCCATAAGCCACAATGTAATGGAAAACTTTTGACTGTCCCTGTAAATAAACTAATCATGGCAGAACCCTCATTTTCAATAGGGTTTGTGCTCAGGTAAACGTCACTAGCGTCCAAAAATTTCATGACAATTCGAGTATATTTACGAGAGTTAGAGCACGGACAGATGGCCAGACAAACCCAATGCATAAGCACTTTTCAACTTTGTTGGAAAATGCTAAAAATGTATTTTTTTTAAACATTTGAATGAATTTACTTTTTTTTAATAACAAAACCAACTTATATATACACACACAAAGGAAAAGGAAAACCAAATATATTTTATCAATATTTATTAAAGGAAATAAAAACTGTACACTTTTCCCATTTATTACATGTACAGATATGGCAATCACAAAAGCACTTTTTTCAACACCTTATGACAGAGATGTTTTCTGAGCAGATGTCAGTGCGAGAGGGATACACTACTTTCATTTTGCCTTCCTCATCCACTATTTTCATCTGCTGCACGGTGAGTGTGTTTTTCGATGCATCCTCTTTGTTATTTTCCGTAACCTTATTTCCAATTCCAAGTTTCAGCATGTCTACCAGCAGAGTATCCATAACTTTCTTACAGGTGTTCAGATTGCAGCCAGTGACTTCTAATAATATGTCTTTGGTTTCACTAGAAATCTAAAAATAAAAATGTAATACATACATATATATATATTTTTTCATTCTATGTGCTTTTATAAACAATCAATGCTTATTTTAAAACATTTAATTTTATAATTGCAATTCATGTTATTAGTATGGGTCTTTAATTGTGGAAAATTCACTACTTTTATTAATGCATTAGGTAGAAGTTATGAACTAGTGAATTAAGTAATTGTTATTATTGAGCTTCTTTTTTAAAAGTGACAAAAAGAGCATTATTTGGATTGTCTATTTAGGATTTCTACATTGATTTCTCAATGTATAATCATAATTTAATATCTATATATATATCAAAACCACATGCCCTTTTTTCATCATCTGCCCTACTTTCTACTAAGTCAATGTTAATAAAGATTATTTTAACTAATCAAATTTTTCATTTGAATATGATCCTGCAGCAGCTTTTTATTTAAAAAAAAAATCTATTTTTAAACCTATGAAAAAAAATATATATATATAGAACCAAAAACATAAAAAGTGCAAATGTACAGCATTAGATATCGACCACGGGTATCCTATGCAACAAAAATACAGTACATAAACATTTATCCGGAATGGTTAGGGTCAGATACATTCCAGATAAGTGTTTTTTTTTTTTTTTTTTTTTTTTTTTTTTTTTTTTTTTTTGTTAACTAGTTGGGCATTAAAAAGCAGCATCCATATGATAAGTTTTAGGGAATATATGTGATTGTGGTATTACTTCTAATTTTAAATTAATTATTAGATTATTTGAACTAAAAATCAGATGCAAGTAAGATCAAACATTAGACTTTGACAGAAGGTAATTCATGGAAACAAAAATTTTTATGTTCTCTGCATAAAAATGAAAACATCTATACTATAATTATTCTATTTCAAATACTAGATGCTGTTATATAACTATACAATTGTTTCAAGCAATGTATATGTCAAACTGGCAGTGTATGACACTTTTTTCTACAAAGATTCTAACATCACTCTATTAGAAATATCATTCCAGATAACTGGTTTTCTGGATAAATGGTTCCATACTGTAATCTAAAAAGATACAAGTGGAAAATCTGCAAAGATTTCTTCCATAGGTTTAACATTAACACTAGAGTTTCTTCATGTGACTAGCATAGGCTTTAATTAGGGTGTAAAAAAAAATCATGACTTTTTAAAATTTAAATCCAATTTTTTATGATTTTTTTCACAAGCAATTAATTAATGGATCGATCTCAGGAGTTTACGGTTTCCAAAACAATTGAATCTCTAATTGCTAACATAATCTATGTTACACTTTAATTACAAAAAATTAATTATTTGTTAGTAATTACAGAAACTATAAAAATTGCAAATTATTAGTTTCATTAGTAGATTAAAATAAAGTTATACACATTAATATTTTGCAATAATTATGTAAAACTATATTAAATAATACCAGTGACATTTACATCAATTAAAATTATCAGTAACTGCATTTAATATTAAATTGTTAAACACTACTTAACAGTTATTAACAATCTCTAATTATACGTATAATACATATTTTTATACTTCAATTATCAAAATGATAATTTAGTATAAATTCTAAAAGGAAAAGAGGCAAGATGTTGATTCAAAAAAGGGCACTATTTCATACAGAAATATATTAGTAATGTGTTTAGTAACAATAAGAAAAAAAAAAAATACATTTTAATATGATAAAGAAAAAAATCAATAATTTTTAATAATTTTATAAATTACAAAATTGAAAAACACAATCAAGTAACATGGTTTAATACCATCCTGATTTTTCTCAAGAATTAAATAACTATCATTTTTGTAAGTCTTGGACACACCCATTTAGAAATACTGCAGTATGGAGAAGTTTTTTTATGAAAATCTCTAGCTACAACTACCAATTAATTTCGCTATTTAAAAAACAGGGTGTATTTTGTTAATTTCAAAAGGGGCAAGATGTGGCATCCTCAAAAAATAGCCGAGAAGAAACAGCAATTAATTACAGAATTAATAAAAACTGTAAATAAATAATTTCATTAGTAGCACAAATAACAAAACTAACACATAATACAGTTCAATGAACAAGATTAATTATTTTATGTATCATTATAGATCTTGAGAATGTTGCTGTTCAAGTGATGAAACATAGCAATCTTAATAAAGGTATTTATTTGCCTTGTAAATATATTTTTTTATCCCTTTTAGCAAGTATTAGCTTAGTTTTTATAGTTAAAACTATGAAATTAAGAACTTCAACAATTGCTGTTCAGTGTTCAAGTGATGAAACATAGCAATCTTAATAAAGGTATTTATTTGCCTTGTAAATGTATTTTTTTTATCCCTTTTAGCCAGTATTAGCTTAGTTTTCATAGTTAAAACTATGAAATTAAGAACTTCAATTTAAGAATGTGAAACTTAAAGTTACTTACCTTGGTTCCTTCACTGTTGGTAATAGGTGGAAATGATATGACTCTGTTGTTGCCTGTATCAATAAGGCATGGATAGAAAGGTTTGTCTTTCAAGAGATATAAATATCTAAGAGAAAAGAACCAAAATTTTAGAAGAGTTAAATGTGCTTGCAGTTAAAATTAACAGTTGGAGATAAATTTATATGATCCATCGGATCAGAAAATGTTCACAAAGAAAGATATATACAGTAGAACTTTGATCCATCGTTTTTCAAGGGATTTGGGGGGAAAAAAAGTGATGAATGCGAATTAACTTCAAAATATAAAAAAGCACAATGTTTATGCATTTAAAATACAGTACAATGTATACAGTGTGCTATTAGATACTAATTTGTCACTTATTAAACTGTAAAAGAAATAAATTGAAATTATAAAATATTGATTTTATTTTTGAAAATGAATAATATTGTTTGAATTTTCGTTAATTTTTTTGAATAAAAAAAATAAATTTGCAAGACATAGAACGTTGTTCGGGCCATTTTCTGTAATTTAATATACTAAATAAAAGTTCATATAGTTAGAAATGCCGTCTTTGCCATTATTTACAATTTCTGATTAACACACATTTCTCCTATATTTAGGACAACAATGTCGCAACATATAGGATCAGTGGAAACATAATTGCATTCTCTGCTATATACAACCACTCTTCATCTGTATTATTGTCACCATTACCAACACAAACAGTGCAAATGAATTATTTTAGTATAAAAGAAGTAATTCCAATTTGTATGTCATATGGATTCGCATGACTATCTTCGATTTGAAACCAATGCCGCCAGACATGTTGCACGAGTGATGGCTTCCTCGGAGGTTGTTGCTAAGTCGTTCAACACGTCCTGCATGGGCTATAAGTACCGGAGGGAGGGGCTTAACAGCTCTGACCAATGGGAAAACAGCTTATATGCACTTCTACTATTTCACCATCTTCGAAATTCAAGTTATGTTTCTCTTCATATTTAGTTGGAGATTTAGCGGAGTGGATTCACACTCTGTAGGTGCTCCGTAAGCCACATGTTGACTTGACTGGATTCGCATGACTTTCAATTTCATTCCGCTGAAAATAAACATTTTACAACGATGAATGCGGAAAAATGACTTTTTAAAGAACGATGTATGCGGGTTTCGTTAACATTATTTAAGTATAATTTGTGCAGGGACTGTAGAAATAAAACAATGAATATGGGAAAACGATGGATGTGGGAATGATAGAACAGAGTTTTACTGTAGCAATATCCTAATTTTTTCCCCCACTTTCAACAAAAATTGAAGACAGAAACAATTTGTTTTTTACACTCATTAAAAATTGCACAATAGGATTCAGTATCAAGCAAATTTTATGCAAAGAAATTATATGAGGACCTCAGAAGCCGAAGGGTATAAGTGACAAAATTGGAAAAAGAACTAAGTACACAGACAACTTGGAAATATGCTTATTTCTTTTCAAGTAATGAAATATAAGTGATTCTCTAATTATGTGCTGAGTTTTAGAGATCAACCACTTTTGCCAAAAAACCAATATTGATTAATTATAAATTTAACTGAAATTGCAGTTTACTTTTTTTTTCACATTTATTGATATAAGAGTTCAAAGACCACAATAAAACAAGTGGCAGTTTCCTATTTCAACTCAGACAACTATTGTTCATGTTCAAATTTAACCTCAATTATCTTTGCTTTTAGCAATTTACTTCAAATCGATTTTTTGTTACTTGTACCCCTTGGCTTCTGAGGTCCTTATATATATAATGTTAAAAATTTTATACATAAATGTAAACTTATCTGCTTTTTTATTCTCCAGCTTAAACTGAACAAAGCTAAAACTTGAAAGATGTCTTTTAATGAAACAAACAATAATTGGTTACCTAAATTAGACAGTTTATTCTTAAGGGAAGAAAAGACTTGATTGCTATCCTATGAGAAATATGCAAGCTGTGTTTCCTTGGAAATTAGCCAACTGATTTTGATGAAATTTGGAATCCATATTCACTAGATTATGCTCGAGATAAAAGGATAGTTTTTTTCAGTGATTAAAACTTTATTTTAGAGCAATGGCAGTTTTTTAGAATTATTTCCCTCGTGAAATTAAATTTTTTCTAAACTGTCAGACACATATGATCTTATATTTATACTCTACCACCAAAAAAAAAAAAAATTGTTGAAATTGTTCTTGTGCTTTGGGCATTAAATGGAATTTTTCGCTAAAAAATAAAATTTCTCAGAAAGACAAAAGACACTTCTAACTTGTATGAAGTTCTTGCACAATTTTATCAAACACTTAAATAAAATTTAGCAACCCATAATAAATGAGCGTAAAATGTTAGAGTAAAATTAATATGATTGGCTGTGACCGTCTTTCCTTAAAGGTGTAAATTCTAAGTAAATACAGTAGACTCCTTCAAATCCGCACAACTTGGGACTAGAGATTGTGTGGGTTTTAGAATTTTGTGGATTTCTGGTCATTGCTTTGTTTACATTTTTTAAAACAATCATTAGAATGCAATTAATAATGCATTTGAAAGTTGTAATGAATGTTTACAATATAATAAAATATTAAAATAAGTAATGAACTAAAATAATAAAAATTTAGATAATTTTTAAAATATTAAAATCAAAGGTCTTCTTAACAATCAATAATTTATGATTAAATATTCATAATAAAAGATTAAATATTTTTCTCTTTAATTATTCAATGAATCTAGCCTCATAAAGATATATTACTAATTCCCATCAAGATAATAAAATAAGAAAGTTTTATTTCAGGTTTAGCCAGACTTACTAAAAAAGCTTGATTAATACATAAATATATTTTTCAAGAAGATTGTGATTACTGGTGATATCGTTAATATCTTCAATATTTTCAGAAATAAATTTATTCTTTCTTCAGGAAAAAACATGAATGCAATAATATTTACAAGAATTACAAATTAAAATATGTATGGAATTGCTATAAAACAAAAAAAGTCAAATTTCGCACACAATTATGATGATTAGATGCCTTTTCACAACAATGGTTAAAGAATTTTCAGAAATCAATCAGACAAGTACCCCCCCCCCCCTCCCCAACTAGAGAACAAGATAGAACCAAACAAATGAAAATTAGTGTAACTAAATTTACACAGTATGTGAATGTAATTTTTTGCAATGCATTTTCACAATAACATTCTTATAAAAATTTTAGTACAAAATAAAGACAAGCATAAAGATAAAACAGAAGAAAATTTGCTTTTTAAAATGCAAATTTCAGTTTTACAATATGTGTGTAATAAATGTGTATATAGTGAAAAAAACTGTATGTGTAATTAACCAAAATTTGTAATTATCAAAATACAATAAAGCAAAGTTTAAAATAAAAGAACAATTTCTTTTTTTTTTTTTTAATTCATCATTTAATCAAAAGATACGTAATTTAATTTAATCACAAGATATATATATATATATATTAGGAATGTACCGAATATTCGGTATCTATTCAGTATTCGGCCATTTTACCGAATATTCGGTTAGGCCGAATACCAAACTATTCGGTTAAGCTGAATATTCGGCTTGGCAGAATATGAAACTATTCGGCCTGCCGAATATTCGGTTTGGCCGAATATCAAAGTATTCGGCCGAATCGAATGCTTAACAAAGCCTTTTAAAACACATTTTTTAAAAACTTTTCACACTTTGCTTTTAACTGTCAATTTATAAATATATTTAAAATAATTAGATAAATAAAATCATACTTAAATAAAACAGAATGTTTTTACATTATTTATTTGCTGTTGGTAAAGTCTAACTTAAGAAAACTTGTGTTTTTGTTTGTTACATTAACAATAAAGAAGATACCATAACTATATTTTCAACTCACATGCTTTGATTTCTGTAAAATATGATATGATGAGAAGGATGGAAAATGCCACCATTCATAAGTAAAGAACTATGAGCTAGGCATTCCTTTATTCAGAATTAAGTTGAAAATATTTATACTTTATATTGAAAAAAATCTGCCTTGAGTTATTTAAAAAGAACAAATATGAGACTGTACAGTTTTTCTTCAACTAATTTTTCATTATTTCTCTTTGATTTCAAAATGTTTGTTTTAATTCGTAGAAGAAATCATGATATTTAAGATTTTATTAATTGAAAAAGTCTTATAATTATGCTTCTCATGTAAAAAAGGCAGATTTTTTTTCAATACTAAATGTTCTTATAAAAAATTCTTGTTTATCAAAATATAAGTCTCTTTTATTAAATATTATATAAATTGTTTTAAAAAGTAACATTTTAATACCTTTAAACTTTGAAATATAAAAAGTATTTGGAAAGCCGACTATTCGGTATTCGGCCGAATAGTTACTATTCAGCTGGCCGAATATTCGGTATTCGGCCCAACAATAACTATTCGGCTAGCCGAATATTCGGTATTCGGTTCAGCTGTCGGCCGAATATTTGGCATTCGGCCAAAATCACTATTCGGTGCATCCCTAATATATATATATACTAGCTGACCCGCCCGGCGTTGCCCGGGTCCGTATTAACAATATTAAACGAACTTGAAATTTGTATGATTTTATCATTAACTGGAAGCATGCAGAAATGCATTGTCTGAAATAAGTCGCAGCTGACTTTGTGAAAAATCGGTTTTAAATCAACAACTAATATTAAGCTCTAAAAATACTTAAAATGAGCAATGAGAAACACGGGAGGGAACATGTATCCAACTATTGCGTTAGTTTCGTGTTAAAGTGTTGATATTTACCCGTAAAAATCACTGTTAAATCACGTAACTAATTATTTTTTCGCATAGAAATCCCAAGTGAGATATTTCAAACTAATTATATCACTCTTAAATCCGTGAATGAAATCGATACGCGATTATAAAAGATTGGTATACAGTATTATAATTTTAGAGCCATTTAACAAAAGTGTATATTTTTAATCAAAGCATGCGTAATGTTGACTCTGTGGACAAATTCCTAACCGTAAACTTTTGTACCGTAACCATAATCTGTCTGTAACCTAACTGCGACTTAACAGTACCCTACCGTAACTTAAATATTACACAAATGTAACCTAGCCGTCACTTTGAAGTATCAATATAGAAGCATCATTTAAGATTTTGCTTGAAAAGTTTACATTCTTTCGTTAATGTCTTAAAATCGTCTGCACTCTGAATTCTAGATTTTAGACTAATATCTATATATTTAAAACACCTGGCTGTTTTTTTGGACATCAGCCCTGAGCTTTCTACTGTCCCGATTTTGATAATTATTTTTTTTAATGAAAGCTGTTTATGTGTAGATGTGCCCATTCTGGCTAATTTTTAATTTATTTCAATTTTTATATTTTATTTTTAATTTTAAAAGCTTTTTCATGACATTTCTTCAAAACAGTGGCAACAGGTTAAGCTTTTCTCAAAATTTATTTTGTTTCATTATTTTCCACCAATCAGATTTATCTCATCGGTGAATGTATAATCGCATTTCAAAAATAAATAAATAAATAAATAAAAGAAAATAAATAAAGGTTTTTGTTAAATTAAATCATAATAAAATGATTGCTTATAGTTTTCCCTGCAATACACAGATTATTTACAGAGTAATATTATTAAGTATTATGTAAGTAAAATAACAGAAGATACACTTTATTAAAATATACTATCTAAAGCGAAATTTTGTCGATGGAGAAAATGTCGTCATACAGAAACCAGATAAATTTGTTCCATGAATATAATATACATTGTTATAGCTGTGTCAGTGATGATGTCATATTCACTGACTTTAATTCCTGCCACTAAATAAAGTGAGCTTCTATTAATGTTAATGTCCATGGTGTGCTCAAATGAAAATATTTCTATAAACTGCGCCATTTCTATTTAATTATAATGAATATTTTATGAAAAACTAAAGAATTCTTAAGTAACTGCATAAATCACGCTTTTATTTAAGAAAATATGAGTATTTCTGAAGGTGTAAATGATGTCATATTATAGAAAAAAGAATAAAACCTGTGATATGCCAGTATTACTATATTTCTAACTTACATAATATCAAAAATAATTAAAATCATTTCATTGTATTAAGTTATTGTTTAAAATAATAAAAAAATCTGCATTTCAGCAACAAATACAAAAATTTTATTCTTTTTAATAACAGAGATATCGTTTTTTTTTCTTTTTGTTGTTGGCATAACAATAAAATTAATTTTTACAAGTTCATGGAGGATACAAACCAATAAATAAATTAAATTTATTGCAAGTGCTGTAAATGTGTAGTGGGTTGGTTAAGCAGTTTAGTAAGTCCCTGTTTCTATTATAATTAAAATGTTTCATTGATATTATAATTATTGTACAGTTATCAAGCGATATTTAAACGAAGAAAAAATAAACTAAGCAGATATTTTTGAATTCGTCTTCTGGGGTATAATATTAACTTCCCAAATAATTTGGCATTTAAATAATATTTAAGGTTTAGAAACCGCATTAAAAAAAGAATTGTAGCTGAAGTTAAGTCTAACATAGTAATTTATGAGTTGTTTTCTTTATTTTTTGTTATTTTCAGAAGTTTGTACATCTTCATCATGAAAAACTATCTTATCCCTATTTTAAGAGGTAGCAATTGTTTATTTCGCTCAGTATTTTACTGTCTATATAAGATTGATATATATCATACCTAATATATATTCTTTTCCGTCGAGTTTCGACGGGTGCAGCTAGTTTGTTATTTAAATTTTCGCGCAAGATTTTAAAAGAATGTTTTCATAAATATATTTTATATATTGACATAGAGTTATTAATATGTTGTTAAATCATAAACATTTTTTCATCTACGTTATAAAGTATTAAAAAGTTCTGAAAAAAAAAAAGAAAACTTTTAGTAATACAATTTTTAGTTCAAATCAAATGTTTTCAATATTTTATTTAATTTTATTTTGACATTTAATTATTTCGAATTTATCAATTTCAATTATTTTCAAAGCAAACATATTTTTAAAAGAAATAATATAATAGAAAAAAGACCATTTTAAAAAATTACTATTTCTTCGTAGAATATGCTTCAGCTGTAATTCATTTCTTTCAATTCGTCTATTAATACAAAATCCCTTCCACATGCTTTTGTTTGGGACATTAAAATTTGAGCGATAAATGGTTTAATATTGCAACCCTTTTTTCGGTTTACTTCACCACCACCTATCTTTTTCCTCCATGGTTTACAACCGCTGTAATAAAAAACCATTATTTAAACTGACAGTTTGCCAGTCTATGAATTTTAAAGGTCTGTTCCAGCTTTTTAAATTATTTATGCGAAAATTTTATGCAACCAACCAACCATAACTAATTAAATTGAAAAAAAGAAGAAAAAAAGGCGATTTTTTATGAGAGTGATCTTTGGAATTTAATTAATTACTCAGTTAATAAATAGAATTTCGAAATTCTGAAGCTCAGGTGCATCAGGAGAGATTTGGGGCTACTCTCAAAAAAATTTTGAGCCACGTACATGCTGTAGATTTTGCTATCCATCGCAGACACACACACACACACACACACACGCAGACAGAGCGTTTTGTTCTTTTATTAACATAGATAAGGATTGAAAATTTCAGGTTTTTGTGCCTAAGACACCGCCAAATCAGGAAAATGTGAAGTATCTCGCGAACTACTGAACTTAAAAGAACCTGCTTGGTACCATTCGATTCAGCAGAAAAAAATACACTAAAATATGTTATCAGTTGAAAAATAACTAAAAAAGCCGATTTTTAAGGAATTTTTAAAAAGTTCGTTCCTTTTTTTAACTTTCCTTAGGGGTGGAATTTTCGAAATTCTCTTCTTAGCGGCACTCGGTGTTATCAGAAGTATTTTTACCCCAATTTTCAAGATTTTAGGTTCGGTAGATTTTTTTGTGCTGTTATTAATACGAAATCCAGACTTTCTTTTATATATATAGATAAGGATTGAAAATTTCAGGTTTTTGCGCCGAAGACATCGCCAAATTAGGAAAATGTGAATTATCTCACGAACTACTGGATTTAAACGAATTTACTTACAAGGAAGGTCTCCATACGGGCATACTCAGAAAAATCTGAAAAAATTACAGAATGTTCTTCTCATATAGTTATATATGTTTATAAAAAAAATTTCGGCGGAAATTCCTTATAACGTCCGTAAAAAAATAATAAACATTTCGTTTATTTGGCGGTTTATCTCCGGTTGGCGAAAAAACGAAATTTTGAAAAATACGCTTTTACGCTTCGAATACTTTTTAAAGAAAAAACTTTCTATGTTCAATTTATTTAAATAAGTTTAGTTTAAGTAATTTTAGTTTTGCATTTTTACTTTACTTTAAGTGTAATTTTGTCATATACGTTTATATGTACTTATAACAAAATGAAATTAACATATTTTATCATTTAAAACACAATTTAAATTGATTAAAATTGTTCCAAATTGAAAAATACACTGTTAAAATCTGCTGCATTTTGTTGCAACGCACTCCCTTGCTTGTATAGAAAACGGTTACTTAGCCGTGAAATGGAGCTTTCTCATTGGTTGAAACAGAGATATTATATACAAGCGTTGGAGTGCGTTGCAACAAAATGCAGCAGATTTTTAACAGTGTATGACACGGTCAATTCGCCGTGCTATGGAGCATTCTCATTGGTCAGAAGAGAGATATTCTATAAAAGTAGTGGAGTGACGTTGCAGTAAATGCTGCAGATTTTTAACAGTGAAGTCAATTAAAATCAATTTTCAGATTCATTAAAATTGTCTGCTTTTGGCGAGGAAATGCACTGCTTGCCAAATCCCGCGTCGCTTTCAGCTTTTCACGCCAATTATTCCAAACTATTTTATTTTTTTACATATCTAATAATGTAATTCCGCCGCTAATTTTCACTAAACCTTTATTACCTACATGAGTAGTTTAATTCGTATTTTTTTCAAAAAATTCTGAGTATGTCCCCAATGGAGACCTTCCTTGTTAGTACCATTCGATTCAGAATGAAAAAATGCACTAAAATATGTTATCAGTTGAAAAATACCTACAAAAGCCGGTTTTAAAAGAATTTTTTTAAGTTCGTTCTTTTTTTTTTTTACCCTCCTTAGGGGGGGAATTTTCGAAAATCCCTTTTTAGCGGCACTCGATGTTATAAGAAGTATTTTTACCCCAATTTTCAAGATTTTTGGTTCGGTAGATTTTTTTGTGCTGTGATTAATACGAAATCCAGACTTTCTTTTATATTTATAGCACTTTTAATTAGCGAAAAACCACTAACTATTAGTTTTTGCCTAATAACTAAAAAAGTACTGAAGCAATTTCGATGAAATGTGAATCTAAACCATTCTCGAATCCACTGGAACACACACGCGAAATTTCATTAAAATCGGTCCAGTCGTTTAGGAGGAGTTCAGTTACATACACACGCACAGAAGATTTTTATATATAAAGATATAAACAGTTTAGAGAATAAAACTGTAAAATTTTAGTTCCTACAAATTTAAGGGTCAAAAATCTTTTTGCCAGTAGTGAGTAATCCACCCTGTTTATTACAAGGGGTGTAGTACATGGTATAGCAAGGCATATATCTTTTTTTTTTTTTTTTTTTTATAATTAAGATGCTTTCTATATCCTTTGCTTCTAAAATAATGCTACAGCATATACCTTCTGCTTATAGCATATACTCTCTGGGAGGTTTCTACAACTACAACACTGTATATTACAAATGAAATGTTCAACATAAATTCATGAAGAGCATGATTAACTGAAAAAATTATTAAGAGTTACTTGTGTATTCCAGAATAAGTGTTTTTCTTTTTCTCTTTTCTCACTGCATCGGCTTCATCATTCAACTGAGTGTACAACTCTGCAGCAGTCACTTCTTTCTTTCTATTCAATGGAGTTATCTGAAAAAGACAAAAACAGAGTCAATATCTCATGAAGTCAACTACTAAGAATAAAAGTAATTTTTTCAAAATATGAAACAAAGCAGAATATGAATAGATATATTTTATCAATAACACTACTTACACACATATTTTAAAAACACAAAAGTTGGTTTAAGATATATGTTACTCATCTGAATTATCATAAAATTTATGGAAAATCTACCTAGCTAGATGGATTAAGCAAGACTCAGCCTAATACTACCTTTGCATTGAGATAGATGAGTCACTAAGCTTTAATTAATAGGCATACTTTGAATTAAGGTTGACTTGAGCAAGTTTAACTTTTGCAGGCATGAAAGTAAGAAATAGAAAAAAATGTCCATTTTCACAATATGAACAAACTTATGTTATTTTGACATATTTTAACAGTTATACAAACAATAAAATGAAATATAGCAGTATATTTGATTGTTATTTTCTAATTGTAACTTAGAAAGCATTTAAAATAATAATTAATACACGTATAGATTCATTAAATCAAAAAGAAAATTGAAGACAGTTTATAGTTTGCTAAAAATATAAATCTTTTGAATTGTTATTTTTTAATCATTATGATCATTTGAATCATTTATTTATTTAACATGCCTCAAAGAATAATATCAATAATAAATTATGGGTACTACTTGGTTATCCCATGAAACAAAAAACCATCGCCAAATTATATGATTAAATGCCAATAATGGATGATCGTGAATGTCACATTCAATGACATTAAATACGATACACGTGTTTAAAATGTCATTAAGTGATTTTTATTTCGACTTTTTATTTGTATTTTTGTTAATATTCTACTAATTATTTCTTTTTTTGTTATTTAAAATGAAAATTATGTAAATATATATAATTTGGTGAAACTGGTTGACAGGATAACCAATTAGTACCAAATTATGTATAGTTAGAAGATGTAGTTACAAATTCAACATAAAATTCAACATTTTTTTTTAAACTTTCAACTATGTGAACAGGTGGAGCATAATGCCGGGTTTCCTTTTTTTAAAAAAGTTAAATGATTAAAAATTAAGCAATTCAATAATCTCAATGCGAACACAGTATTAAACTGGACTTGAAACAGGCTTGGGCTTTATTTTATATCAGTCTTTAGGCTTGAATGCAATGTGAAAATTTTATGTATTCACAAATTAAAAACAGAGGGGAAAAAAATGTAATAAGAAACAAGAATGTTGTCTGAATTTCTTTAAAAGTTTTACAATTCTCAAAAACAGAGGTTCCCAACCCATGGCTCCCAGGTGTTTTGGTGGGTCACAAAACAATTGAGGTTTGCCATAAAAATGTATCTTTTATTTAATCTGTTTTAAAAAATATATAACAATATATTTTACAACTGCAATAATTATGAAAGCTATTAGCTTAAACAAAAATTTTGTGAGAAGACAGTGTTTTCTAAAATAATCAATTGGTATTACGTTATGACCTCATTGTGAGGTATGTCTGGAAAAATCCTTAATTTTCTTCTGGATGAACATAGGAGCAGAATATTCAGAAATATCTAAATCAGCCTCAAGATCTTTGATGGGGTTCAACACAATATACTTGTGTAAATCTACTTTTTCTACTTCACTGTTTTTTAAAAACAAGTCAAATACAAGCATTACAAACTGTGTGTTAGAAAGTCACTTAAGATTAAAATTAACCAGTTTTAAATGTGATATAGATTTAGGGCCGTAGCTAGAAGTGAACAATAGGGGGGGGGAGGGGGGGGCTCAAGAAAATGTAGGGATGGGGCTCATAATTTGTTTGTTTTTTTCAATCACTCACACAGAAAGATAAATTAGTGCATATTCACATTGTAGATACTATGTTTCTCATTAAACTGCTGTAATAACTTCATTTTATGTTAAGAAAAGTACATGGTGATGAAAATTTTAAGTCTATAACTGGTGAAAAATTAAACATCATGTTAGCTTTATATGTACAAATAGGATGAGGGGGTGTTGAAACGCTTATTTTAGATACAATAACACAGTAATTCCGCAAAACTATGAAAGGGTCTCAAAACTAAATGAGATTTTTGAGCAGAATTTCATTTGGATTTTTGGAACAGAAATTCATTTAGTGACCTTGGAATCTTTTCCAGGGAAGGCTCAAAATATTTTAGGGGGGGGGGGGCTGAGCCGCCCATAGCACCCCTTTAGCTACGGCCCTGTATAGATCCCTTCATAGGTAAACACCAGTGCCAGAAATCGTCCCGATTGTAAATTTGTGTTTTAATAATAATTAAGCATAGTTTTCATTGTATTTGTTGTTTTAATTATTATTCAACTTACACACATTGGGATTACCAATTCTTGTTTTTATTGATAGTGCATCATATGAAATTTTGTCTTTTTCATAGAAGGGTCATTCCATGTCAAATCAACCAATGGTCTGAACCTTGACATCTCAGAATTTTACAATTTTTGGTGCAGTGGTAGTATCAGTCAAGTGAATAAGAAAAATCAAAATTTCTGATTTTTTGGACTTTTATTTTTTGAGTTATTGACTTTCAAAAAATGAAAAATTGCTGAAAATTGACTCCACTTTGACACCTTTAAACGGCTGTAGACAAAAACCTATTTGACTTAGAAAGCTCAAATTGGTGTCATTCTCTTCTGCTTTTTATGATCTTTAAAATGATATATGACATGATTAATTTATTTAAAATTTTAATTTTTTATAAAAAATTTTAAAATTTAAATTTAAAAATTTTAAAAACACCCCTTTTAATTTTTTTGAAAAAAATATATGTTTTAAAGACATTAACTGACTACGTGTATGCCAACTTTCATAATGGGATGACCACGGGTTCCTATGCAAATTAATATTTTTGTATCATCATGTATGCTAAATTTGCTATACTTGTTTTCCCATGTTAAAAAAGTAACTGTAAATTCATTGATTAAGGTTTGAATATTACTATTAATCCATAAAGTAGTTTTTGTAATACAATAAACATGAATATTAAATCTATTAAATATAATATCAGGTAATAACAGTTTGGGTTTTGTTTATGACGGCCATAGAGATGCCAAGTATTACAATTTATGTGTAATTATTACGAATACACAACAAAGGTTACGGCATTATGGGCATCAAATAAAAATTACGGAGAAAAAAATTTGGAATTTCATCAAAGGATTGCTTAAAAAAAATGTGAATTTCGATTTAGGATCACGAGAAAAACTTTAAATTTCGTTGAAATATCATGTAAAAAAATGCTAAATTAATCAGAGTCACGAAAAAAGCACAAATTTAGTCTAAAAATCACGGAAAAGTGCAAAATTAGATCAAAGGATTGCACAAAATATGCAAATTTCATCCAAGATTTTAGTAAAAAATATGAATTTTGACAAAGATTTTGCGTAAAAGCGAGTATTTAGCCAAAAGATCACAAAAAGCATGAATTTAGTCAAATAATTGCATAAAATGTTCGAATTTTGATAGAAAATCGCAAAAAGCAAGCAAATTTCATTAAAAAATCATGAAAAAAAACATACTTTTCATCAAAAAATGGTGAAAAAGATGCAGATTTCATCAAAAAATCGTTAAAAACATGCAATTTTCGTCTAAAGATCGTTAAAAAATGCATGGTTTTGATTAAAAAATCTCGTAAAATGTGCATTTTTCATCAAAAGATCGCTAAAAATATGCAAATTTCATCAAAAGATCGAGAAAGGCGTGCAAATTTCACCAAAAGATCACTGAAGAACAAGAATTTCATAAAAAAAAGTAGCAGAATAAATGAATGAATTAACCTTTGAAAATTTGTGATTATTCCCTCCCCTTTCCCCACTTCATCCCAGAACTCTGATTACTGGTAATTTTTAATGAAACTTGGCACCTCTATGGCCAATTATCAGCATGTGGGATATAGGCTCCCAGGGGATGAGGGTACCCTCCATGGGGATCTTCTTTAGGGAATCTTACATAAGGTTATCCAAGGTTCAAAGAAAATCACGGAAAACTCTGAACGGTTAGGCCGATGGCCGCGATTGGGTTCAAACCCAGCACCTGCCGTCTGCCAGTTTTGAGAGCAGGACCCGCAGCCACAGATAAGGCAATAACAACTTGGGAAAAGCTTGTTTACTTAATGATAATAGAGTAGGATACCATTACATGGTTTACTATAAAAATAAAGATATGCTAAAGAAAAAATATTTTACAGATTCTCCATAAATCATAAAACTATCTCTCCATAATGAATTTCAAGTTATCCTAAGTTAAAATCAGGTCTAGTTAAATTGCACTAAAATTGCATAAATGTTGTACATATTATCAATCTTCCATGGAATTTAAAGTTTTAGGTGTAGTCATTAAAAGAGGGAAGGGAAATTAACATCTGGAATCCAATTGAGCATAATTCATAACTCTTCATTGCACATATGACTTCACTAATTTAAAATATTAACTACACAATTAATATTTCATATTTTATGTTGTTAAAAATTAGAATTTGTTTATAATTAAAAAATAACTATATAAATATACAAAAAATATCAAAGGCTTTTAAGATAGGTAATTTTTCAAATAAAGTGAAGACAATTTCATTTCTCCATCACTTAAAGCATAAACCTTCATACACCTCGTGTGTTATTAAAAATAACTTATTACAAATAATTCACTTTGAGAGAACATTAATTAATTGAATGAAGTCTGCAGCCAACAATCTAGTGATAGCAAGTATAATTAGCTATTCATGTTGAGAGTATGTTCTATTCATGTTAAAACTTGTTATTCTGTTGAGACTTGTTCTTAAGTATAGCAAATTTAGCATACATGATGATACAAAAATATTAATTTGCATAGGAACCCATGGTCATCCCATTATGAAAGTTGGCATACACATAGTCAGTTAATGTCTTTAAAACATATATTTTTTTCAAAAAAATTAAAAGGGGTGTTTTTAAAATTTTTAAATTTAAATTTTAAAATTTTTTATAAAAAATTAAAATTTTAAATAAATTAATCATGTCATATATCATTTTAAAGATCATAAAAAGCAGAAGAGAATGACACCAATTTGAGCTTTCTAAGTCAGATAGGTTTTTGTCTACAGCCGTTTAAAGGTGTCAAAGTGGAGTCAATTTTCAGCAATTTTTCATTTTTTGAAAGTCAATAACTCAAAAAATAAAAGTCCAAAAAATCAGAAATTTTGATTTTTCTTATTCACTTGACTGGTACTACCACTGCACCAAAAATTGTAAAATTCTGAGATGTCAAGGTTCAAAAACATTATTTTTTTGGTTGATTTGATATGGAATGACCCAGAATAGCATAAGCTGATAGCTTATAGATGTCATACAAAATTTCTGTACTGCTATTAGATGCATCCTCATATTAGGTGAGTCATGAACTTTCAACTTAAAGGTACCAATAAAGGTTGTGAACTACTGCTCTAAAAAATCAGTTAAAAAAGGAATTGGATGGTTATTTATGGGATATAAAGAGAAATGTTGAATCTGATTCTTCCTTTCAGAAATTTTCTAAAAAGTATTATTGCAGTCCTGTAAATAAAAATCCATTAAAAATCGATTTATATATTTTTTTTATTATTTCTATTGAAAGGTAAACCATTGAACATGGAATAATTCATATCCACAATAGGTTGCAGAGATCTGTTGCCTGAGAGTCGTGGACTATATTCGCAAACAAATTTTTAAAATGACAGTATTTAGAAATCTTAAATTTAAGCATCTAGGCCTATCTTTAGAAGTTTATTAAGAAAATGTAAATTTTAATGAACAAATTTTATTCATAAGTTTTTGTTTTATAAATAAACAAATTTTTAAAAAGAAAAACTTTTTTAATAGAGAATGAAAATGAATTTGTTAAAATTAGGATAACTAACTGATTCTTTTGAAATTTTCAAATAGTTATAACACATAAAAATTTAAAAAATGAAATTGCGTTGAATTTGCTGACAGGAAGGAAGGGACATTTTTCTAAATTTTGCCAACACATTTATCATAGGAAATCCCTGTTACCACTTAATCATATTTTACATCTGCTTGGCACCACTTTCTCCCACTTTGCCCCCTTCCCAAGGGAGCACTTATCTAGATTTTGTCAACACTTCTAAGATGATATAGATTTAGAGAGCCCTGTAACCACAGATTCATATTATGTTGAGAATACACACTTGCAATGTGTGTGCATACACAATAACTTACAATGAAGTGCAGCAGGCAACAAGTCTCAAATTGTAGGTTCATATACAGCATATTAATAGAATGAAAAAAATTTGCAGTATGTCTGCAGCATGCCTGCTATATGATGCTGTAAGCAGCAGGGACTTGATTTGGAATTTATATCTTTTTAAGTAATTGAAGTGTGTACGTAACATGCCTTTTATATGGTGACATAGACATGGGAATAAGGTTTGTAAAGTTACAGGTAGTTTTTCTCACACAAGATTTTGCAATATGTGCACGCCACTCTTGCTTTATGATGCTATAAGCAGCAGGATTTCAAGATTTACACATAAATTAGATTTGTTTGAAAAGAGAGCCCTGCTAGTGAGCAAAGCCAGCTAGTTAGTCTACTATTATTAAAACTAATCAAATATGTTATTTTAAGAAAAGGAGAGAAATAATGTAAAGTCTAAAAATTTTAATAAAGTTTTATTCTTGTTACAAACCAATATTTCTTCAGGTGGTCTAGCATCGTATAAGATGTCTCCTTGAATTTTAGCAAAGTCATGAGTAGCAATAGTAGCAGCTGTCCTTTTCTCGCATACAGAATCATGTAGCTTAGTCTGCAAATAAGAATAATAAAAATTAATCTATAGCTTTATTTTTTTATTACACTGACCTACATAATTTTCAAAGTAGATGAGTTAGTTTTATAGAAACAGAAAATGTAATAAAAATCACTCTATCATGTTATATTTTATACAGATATAACTTTAAATATATAGCATGTAGTAAAAATAGCCTGCTACCTTAAAACAGTCATCCATACAGTACAGGGACAATAAATAAAGTGTCATTTACTTATCACCAATGAACAACAATTTAATCAATTTATCCTTACAGAACTACTCATTTGAAATATCTCAATCTGTGAATGCATCTAAAGCCACTGGCAGGTGTGGATTCTACAAGTTCAGAAAGTGTTCTATGCTTTATCATGATGCAAGTTTGATAAATTTTATTTTGCAGTTTCAAATAATCAATAAACTGGGTCACTTTGCATATTTCCCACTTTTCTAGCCATTTTTCAACATGCATAACAAAAATATGATGCATGATAGAAAAAAATGGATTTCTTTTCAGGGCTTGAAATGCACCAAAGCAAACTGATACACTGTTCATGAAATTAAGGTAAATATCATTCATATTCATGAAATTATGGTAAATAAATATTGGTCCACTTCGCATGATTATTAAAACATTTTTACAGTTTTAATTTAATATATATAGTAACTTTTATATATTTTTATTTATATAGTATTTATATATATATGTATATATAGTAACTGTAACTTTTTATTACTACAGTAGACTCCCTCAAATCCGCGCAGCTTGGGACCAGAGGTTGTGCGGATTTTAGAATTTTGCTGATTTCTGGTCATCGTTTTGTTTACATTTTTTAAGCAGTAATTTGAGTGCAATTAATAGTGCAATTGGAACTATAACGAATGCTTACAATGTAATAAAATATTAAAATAAGTAATAAACTAAAATAGTAAAAATTTAGATAATTTATAAATTGATTAAAGTTCTAATAGGAAAGGTCAAGTTAATAATCAATAGAGTATGATTAAATCAGGGTTGGCGAGTTTTTGCCGAAGGTGGAAAAAACCGCGGAAAAAACCTGGTAAAAACCGTCCCGGCAAAAATAGGTTTTTGCCAAAAAGATGGCAAAAATAGACTGTCCATTTAATTTTTTCCCCAGAAAGAGAAAAAATATTTCACGAAAGAAAAAATAAACTGCATACTTAATTGAAGAATCAATATTATTCTAAATTTATTTTAACTTTTAAGTTAAATAAGAATAATTATGCACTTTATGAAAGAATACTAACTTTTATAACAAGATTATAAATGGAATAAATTCCAATTTTATATAAATGAAAAGAAACTTCTTTATTCATGTTTATACAATTATTAATAATTTACATAAGAGAACTGTTGGGACTGAGTAAAGCACTTATGTTTATAGTTTATATATGTTAGAAATTCAAAGAAACAGTTATAGTAACCTAAATTTAATTTAATATAAAATTATAGTTAAAGCAGAAAACTATTAAATTTCAAATTTTTCAGCAATATCTTCCTCACAACCTAAATTTTGCTGTTTTAGCATGGCATAGGAGTAAACAAGTTTTGAAAGAGCATCAATAGCTTATTTTGAATCTTAGTTTGCACAAATGAAAATTTTTAAAACAATCTTTCAATAGCAGCACTACTTGCTGGCATATTTGAAGGTGTGCTACTAATGAACAGAAGTTTTTTGAAATTGCACAAGCTTATTCAATACTTCTCCACCAATTACATGCACTGACACTATTAATCACTTCTGCAAAATATGAGCTAGGAAAGGGTTTTTCTTTGAGCTTAAAATTAATAATATAAGATATAAAATCAGGATTGATTTTAGATAATGCTTTACAGCTTTCTTTTTGTTCATAATTTAGAAGTTCATCTCTGTACTTTCGATGTAACAAATACGCTACAAGATGACATGGCAAAATCGCTTGTTCAAATATCTTTTTTAGTTTTGAAAAATGTGGTTTTAACTCTTCATTTTTCAAAAAATTTAGCCATACATGACAAGCATCTGCTATGGTGGGGCAAGGGGGAATATAATACAAAAAGATAAAGAGACAACAGGCTACTTACTGAAAGTAAATCTAAATAACTTAACATTTTGTTCTTTTCTTGGAGAGTAAAAGTGACAGAAAAAAATCTAGTTTCCTAATAAGCCATAACAGTTTTTTCAATACATAATTTTCAATTTAATTTACTTATTTTATCTTTAACAAACTAGTTTCATCAGATAAATAGTTATAAAATAGTACCAAAGACTTAAATATTTACATTCCTTAAGTCTCATGACATAAAACAAAAATAACAAAATTTTATAAAATCTTTTGATAATTAAAAAAATATATACATATTAATAACTGATAAAATACTTTACTTACAGGGGTCTGTCTAGACTTTTCTCACCGGCTGCTTTTGTTAAATTGGGAAGTTTTTCTTGCCTTTGTGAAAATTCTAGACATACTTTTGTGAATTTTAAATTATTAGTGTTTTCAGGTTCTAACCTTCACATATAAAGAAACTAAGTAATATATTTTTTGGTGAGTTCAATTGTTTATTAACAGGGCAGATTTTATTTTTAAATGATTAAATTTGTGAAAAGTTCAATTTGAAGGTGAAACGTCTATTTCAGGGACAAATAATTTTATGAAGGGTCCTGTTTGAGGTTAAAGAATTTTGTAAAGGATCCTATTTTAAAATAGATTATTTTATGAAGGGTCCTATAAAGGAGCTAAAATTTTCTTAAACATATCCCTGACTTAAGAAAAAAAAATTAGGTATGTAATTTTTTATTTTGCTCTTAAATTCTTAAGTAAGAGTGAATCCCACCTATTTTTTAAAGATTTAAATTATTTAATATTAATTAATTAGCAAATTAAATTAAAATATTAAATAGTACACTGTTAAATTTAATTGTTTATACATTATTATTCTTATTAGCATGCAGATTTTATTACACATTAAAGACAAATAGGTTTTTTCCATTTTTGCCGGTTTTTTCCATTTTTCCCCTGGTTTTTTCCAGTTTTTTCCACTGTCCTGGCAAAAATATCTTTTTGACGGCAAAAATACCAACCCTGGATTAAATATTTATTATTAAAGATTAAATGTATTTTTCCAAAATTATTCAACAAAACTTGCCTCATAAAGTTACATTGCTCATTCACATCAAAATCATAAAATAAGTTTTTTTTTTCCCCAAGTTTAGCCAGGCTTAATAACAAAAAAAATCTTGATTCATGCATAAATATATTTGGTAAGAAGATTGTGATTACCAGTAATATCAGCACTATCTTGAACTTTTTCAGTAATAAATTTATTCTTCCTTCATGAAAAAACATGAATTCAGTCATATTAACAAAAATTACAAAATAAAAAACATATAGAATTGATACATAACTAAAAAAAAATCAAATTCCCAATATCCAAATTGAAAGTCTCATTGTTTACATCCATAAAATATGTGCAGATTTTAGAGAGTTGCGGATTTCTGGTTTGCGGATATGAGGGAGTCTACTGCATTTAGAATTTTGAAGGTAGTTTTAAAACTGTTTTAGTATCATTAGGTATACAAAAATTTTCTGTACTTTCAAAAAAAGTTTTTTTAGTCAACAATACTTTTGAAATAGAGTTCTGGTTCATTGATTTTTCTGCTTAGAGACCTGCTTCTTTTATAATATTCAGCAGCAACAAAAACATAAAATTAATTAGTTTGATTTCAATTCTGAAAATTTTAATTTGCAGACAAGTGTAAATTTTAATGAGACAGTACTACAATATCATACCTGTAATGTAATGAACTTTTTCAGCAATGTACTGTCCTCATCAAAATTGACATCTGACACCTTACAACACACAATGTATGGCCGTACATCAGCAACTTTAGGCGTACAAATGACTTTAGTAAATTCTTCACTTGAATGTGTTATCTTCAACTCATCTAAAGTTTCAATAATCTGCAAAGAAAGCATAATAATGTATTTATAAAACACATGGTTTTAAATATTAAAACTTAAAAAGTTAAGGTTAATTGAGTTTTTATGGCAATAAAGTTAAGCATTTTTAGCAGCATAAACATACCTATCATTAAATATAGGGGAGAGTGGAGTACAATGCACCTAAGCACACAGTGGACTACCTCTTATATTTTATTTATTATTGAAATTTTAAAGTTTGTATTTAAGACTCATTTATTTCAAAAATGTCATTAGCTCATAATGATCAATTTTATCTGGACTGATTGTTTCGATTTTCTAAAAGTAAAATTTTTCATCATCATACTTTTCTTATAATTAATTAAATGTTGCAGATAAATAAGAAAAAACAGCTTTTTGTAAAGGTCAGATATTTGTTTTTATTTATTATTACAGTTAATATACTAAAAAAAAAAAAAAAAAAAAAAAAAAAGTTTAAATAACATTTTTATGAGAATGTATTGAAATTCAACATGGTGCACAGTGACCCATCCATTGCAGAAATTTATTATAGAAGTAGATGCTCCAGTTTTGACCATATTGGATTGGTTTGTCTACTATTTAGGCTGCAAATTGATGTTAACAAATAATACTATACATTCTTACTTCTCAATCAATCTCTCTTTTATCATTTCTAATACCATTTGTTTATTTTTTGATAAAATCTGACTCAGAAAACATAAATTAATAATAATAATAATTATTATTATTATTATAAATGTGTGAAACTACACTGTCTGTTCACATGTATTAAGATTTTTGCTTAGCTAACAAGTTTTCAGAACCTTTTAACATTAGGCACATATCGAACTTTATTTGTTCTGAAACAAATTACTATTAGGTTTAATGAGGAAAGATTTCTCTCTATTGCAATTTCACACTTAATTATTTTAACAGCTTAAAGGGAGGTGGCCAAAACGGGTACAACATTATGTTCCACTTTTGGCCACAAGATTAATTATAGTGTAAATTTTAGCAGAGTTTCCCACAGAGGTTTTCAGGGGGGCCCTCCGCCCCTCCTGCCCTTTAGTTTAAAAAATAGCACCCCTCTTGTCATTCATTCAAAAAAATAGCGCCCTTCTTGCCCCACATTTGAAAAAACGCAGACCTCCATCTGAACGCGCTATAGCGTGTAAATTACTCAAATCGGCGACGGAACGCAAAAAATAGCCTCATACGCGGCCCGTGAGACGGGTAATTTCGTCAAAAAATCGCTAAAAAAAAAAGGCAAGTTTCATTAAAAATTGTGAAATAATGACAAATTTCTGGCAAGATTCTCAAAAATTGGCTAATTTCGTCACAAAATTTTACAAAACGGCAGATTTCCTCAAAAGATCGTGGAAAAACGACAAATTTTTTCCAAAAATCTCGATAAAACGGAAAAATTTGTCAAAAGAGTCACAAAAAATGGCAACTTTCGTCCAAAAATCGCAATAAAACAGAAAATTCTGTGAAAAGTTCTGTTTTTTCACGATTTTTTAGCAAAATGTGCCGTATTTTACAATCTTTTAACAAAAATTGTTTTTGCGATCTTTTAATAAAAGTTAACGTTTTTTCGTTATATTTTCACGAAATTTGATGTTTTTTGCGATTTTTTATCAAAATAAGCCGTTATTTGTTATCTTTTAACAAAATATGCTGTTATTTGCGATCTTTTAACAAAATCTGTTGTTTTTTTGTGATTTTTTAACAATATTTGATGTTTTTTCGCGATCTTTTAACAATATTTGTCATTTTTTTTCTTTTTTTTAATGAAATTTCTGTTTTTTTCACGACTTTTTGAACCGCTAGATTCAACTTTATAAAAGTGCCCTTAAAAATGAAAAAGTGCCCTGAAAAATTTAAAAAGTGCCCTTTTCAGAACAGTAGCGCCCTGCCCTTTTTTAAACCTGGGAGAAACTCTGATTTTAGCAATATATTTTAGCAACTAAATTAATGCATTTGGCGATCACAAAATTATACCTAATCATCAAATTTGATGCGTATCTTTTTTTTCACTTTATTTTTTTTTCAAACAAACGTTCTTATTCTGACTTTAGTGCTTAGTGTAAATCACCCCCCTCCTGATTGCACACATTTGAAGATTCCTGTCTTCATACAATATTGGACAGTAGGGATGCACCGAATATTCGGTATCTATTCGGTATTCGGCCTATTCGGCCATGTTACCGAATATTCGGCTAGGCCGAATATTAAACTATTCGGTTGAGCCGAATATTAAACTATTCGGTTGAGCCGAATATTAAACTATTCGGTTGAGCCGAATATTCGGCTTGGCCGAATATGAAACTATTCGGCCTGCCGAATATTCGGTATGGCCGAATATCAAAGTATTCGGCCGAATTCAATACTTAATAAAAACTTTTCACTATTTCTACTTCTAACTGTCAATTTTTTAATTTATATTTAAAACAATTAGAAACAAAATCATTTTTAAATAAAATAGAATGTTTTTACATTATTTATTTGCTGTTTGTAAAGTATAACTTAAGAAAATTAAACATGAGAAGGATTAAAATGGGCTATTTCCATGAGTACTTGTAGTGTAAGTCACAGGCTACGATTTTTGGCTACCAGTATTTTAGAACAAAAAAAATGTGATTAATTTTATTGGCACATTCTCATTAATTGAATAAGGCCAAGCAGACTTTTCGAAAATAACGGTGGCTAACAAGCATAGCAAATAATAAGTTATGTGACTTACACTACAGAACCCATGGAAATAGCCAATGGTGATTTATTAGGATTCTCCTTAGGAATAGGAATAAATTATGTGCAGATACAAGTTTCTAAATTTTGTTTAGTAAATAATCTGTTTCTTGTTTTCCCCCAAATAAAAGTTCTTTAAAAGAAAAAAACAACTTTTGAGATTAGTAATAGCTATCAAGGCAGACAATTTTTGTTCATGAAACCATAATCAACTTATTGAATCATAAGTACATTGTATTTCATCTCACTCTAGGTCAAAACTTGTGTGTTCGTTTATTACATTAACAATAAATAAGATAACATATTTTCAACTCACATGCTTTGATTTCTGTAAAATATGATATGATGGGAAGGGTGAAAAATACCACCATTCATAAGAAAAGAACTATGAGCCAAACATGCCTTTATTCAAAATTAAGTTGAAAGTATTTGTACTTTATATTGAAAAAAAAAAAAATTGCCTCGAGTTATTTAAAAAGGACAATTATCACACTGTAAAATTTTTCTTCGGCCATTTTTTCATTACTTGATTTTAAAATGTTTGTTTTGATTCATAGAAAATTTTATTAATTAAAGTTTCATAATTGCACTTCTTAAATAACTCAAGGCAGATTTTTTTAATACTAAATGTTCTTATGAAAAACTCTTGTTTATCAAAATATAAGTTTCTTTTATTAAATATTATGTAAAAATGTTTTAAAAAGTAACATTTTAATACCTTTAAATTTTAAAATACAAAAAGAATTTGGAAAGCCGAATATTTGGTATTCGGCCCAACAATTACTATTTGGCTAGCCGAATATTCGGTATTCGGTTCACCTGTCGGCCGAATATTCGGCATTCGGTATTCGGCCAAAATCACTATTCGGTGCATCCCTATTGGACAGTAGCATGTATTTAAAACAATCCTTGTATTTGTCAATCATCTTAAAGCTGAATTTACTTAAACCAATGACTGTTAAAATTGACCTAGGGTCACATGTCTCTAAACTCTCTCACACCTTGTTTGAAGCATGGTTTAAAACTGCCATGCACCTGTCAATGGAATCTAAGCTGACTCAAGGGCGGATCCAGCCCTCCTTTCAGACGGGGGGTCACAGCTCCTTTTTTCATGGGAGGGGGATAATAATCAATTAATAAGCAATTTTTATACAGTATAAGATCCGTTATCCGGCGTCCCGGTATCCGGAACGCTCCGAAAACCGGAATGGAAATTGGTACTTTTTTTTTTTTTTTTTTTTTTTTTTTCCCCCCAGCGATGCCGCGGACGTGCTATAGCGCGTAAATTACGCAAAAGATCGGCGACGGGACGCGAAAAAATAGCTTTTACACGTCCCTTGGGACGCGTAATCTCGTCAAAGAATTGCGAAAAAATGACAAATTTCGTTAAAAATCACGAAATACCGACTATTTTTCGGCAAATTATGCGAAAAGATTTGCGAGAAAATGGGTAATTCCGTCACAAAATTCCCCCAAAAAGACAGATTTCCCCCAAGAGATCGCAAAAAAATAACAAATATGGTCCAAAAAATCGCGATAAAACGGCAAATTATGACAAAAAATTAGCGAAAAACGACAAATTTCGTCAAAAAATTGCAATTTAAGGCCAATTTCTTCAAAAGATCACGAAAAAAAAAACTGCATATTTGTCAAAAAAAATCCCGAAAACGGCAGATTTCGTCAAAAAATCATGGAAAAACGGCAAAATTCGTTAAAAATCAGCTAATTTTCAGCGATAATCACGATATTAAATTGATTAATTTTAGAGTGATTAGTTTTTTTTTTTTTTTTTTTTTTTTTTTTTCCAGCATTGCCGCGGACGTGCTATAACGCGTAAATTACGCAAAAGATCGGAGACGGGACGCGAAAAAATAGCTCTTACGCGTCCCAAGAGACGCGTAATTTCGTCAAAGAATCGCGAAAAAACGACACATTTCATTAAAAATCACGAAATACAGACTATTTTTCGGCAAATTATGTCAAAAGATTTGCGAAAAAATGGGTAATTCCGTCGCAAAATCCCCCCCAAAAAGACAGATTTTCCCCAAAAGATCGCGAAAGAATAACAAATATGGTCAAAAAAAATCGCGATAAAACGGCAAATTTTGACAAAAGATTCGCGAAAAACGGCAAATTTCAACAAAAGATCACGAAAAACGGCAACTTTCGTCAAAAAATCGCGATAAAAGACAAATTTCTTCAAAAGATCATGAAAAAAAAAAAAAGCCCATGCTAGGCAGAATTCTTAGAAATGGATAATGTGTTTGCCTCCAAATTGTACATAACAGATCTTTAAAAACTCACTATAAAAATGACTTCTTAAAAAAAAATGCTCACAGAGTGCAACAAAGGAATTGGGATAAAAAATTTCCAGAGTAGCTTCACAATCAAGGGTGATTTGTGGAGTGCTGCTAAAGCATGGCAGGCTGTGGATAAGGATACACTTATCCATGGATGGTACAATCTGTGGCCACATGCATTATTTTTCGATGACGAAAATGAGCCTTTCAGTGCTTCAAGATTTCGAAAGAGAAGCAAATTATTGCTCATCTGTTGGCATATGCCAAAGGCTTTAATTGTCAGAAGCTAAATTGCTTAATCAAGAAGCAGTGGAAGATTGTTTAGAAGCCGATGACAACATTCCCACCACTAATCACATGACTGACAGTGAGATTTGTGAAATGATGACAAACAATATATCTGATGAAAGTGATGATGAGAAGGACAATCAGTAGAATGAATCAGTTCAAAAGGTATCAAATGAAAAATTAGTATTTTATACCAAACAATTAATTTCAGGCATGCAACAGAGGAGCTACTTTCATGAGCAACAAATCATGTCTCAGTATTAAATAAAGGAACAATTAGTGCAAGAGACACACTGTAAGCAAAAGACAATCATAGAAATGTTTACTAAATCCCAATCAAAAGATTCTGTTTCAGAATCTCAAAATTAAATTTCATATGTATATTTTTTTCCTTTATTATAATTATTTTTTTCATTTTGTGTAAATTAATCTATAAGTTAAGGTATTTACATGTATTAGTATTCATATTTACCTATTTATTAAATTATTTCGTGCATTTTTTATACTTACGGTAAAGTGTTCCGAATTACGGAAAAACCCCTTATCCAGAATGCTCTGGGTCCCAATCATTCTGGATAACGGATCCTATACTGTATTAAAGATTATACCCACATCTAAAATGGCTAAATATCTGATACTTTTATTTTTATTCGTAATAAAAAAGTTGCATTAGCTTCGTATAGTATAAAGTAGGGATGCACCGAATAGTGATTTTGGCTGAATGCCGAATATTCGGTCTACAGGCGAACCAAATACTGATTATTCGTAAAAAGACTAAAAGTAAAAGTAAATAAATAATACAATCTATTCAAATTTTATATGGTGCCAAACTCAGAAAGAATAACTGTTCTACTCCCTTTTATTAAGCAAGGAAGTTTTTAAATACATCCTAGATCGGTGTCTGGAGTGGGCGATCCTTTTCAGCGATTGTAAATGTTGTTCTTAAAATCTTAGAGAGAAACAGATTATTTACTGGACAATGTTCAGGAACTTGCATTTGTACATAATTAATTCCCTGTGAAAATCCTCGTGATTGGTTAATTTACTTAAATAATACTTAAGAAACAGCAAATAAATAATGTAAAAACATCCCCTTTTATTTAAATTTATGATTCTGTTTCTAATTATTCTGAACATCTTTATGAGTTGACAGTTAAATGTATAAGTGTTAAGAGATTTTAAAAAATATATTTTAAAAGTTTTTTATTTCGATATTCGGCCAAGCCGAATATTCGGTATACTGAATAGTTTCATATTCGACCAAACCGAATATTCGGTGCATCCCTAGTATAAAGATATATATTTTATTTAGATACCAAGAAATTGAAGATTATTTCCTTTACTTATAAAATTAAGCAATCATTCAAGAAACTGACCATCTTATGCAAATTTTTAGGGATTGACAGTTACAAAAAGCCATCAAGAGGGAGCTATTGGCTGTCACGGTTTGAAATCCAGTTTAAAATATTACAGTTTACAGAGATTTTCTGAAAGATTCTTTATTTTCATTGAAAAATTGCAACCGTTAATCAATCATATTTGATCTGAAAAAATGCATCTTGCATCCATCTAACATTAAAAATTATTTCATAGACGTGACAGAAATTACCTACTTAGGATTTAAATATAGCTTTAAAAGAATCAGAAAAATTCTCATTGTTAAACAAAGGATAAATTTGAAAGAATTCAATATATATTTCAATTTCTATATTTCCTTTAAAAAATTTCTTCTTTCAGGGGGGGTAGGGGTCATGACCCCCATGACCTCTCCCTTAGATTCACCACTGAGCTGACTTCACTTACCCAATGACAGATTATATATTACTACTCCCGCTACTCCATATCAAGTTTTGGATTGATAAAAATTTTTGTGAAAGTTTTAAATTGAGATGATAAAGCATTTGCTTTCATTGGAAACTTGTTCCTATCAATATTGGATGCTAAAAATAAAGAAAGTGTATTTGTAGGTCCAGACATTTCAAAAATTATGATAAAGGACCAGTTTGAAAGTATTCTTATGACAGTAGAAAAAGACACATGGCTTTCATTCAAGAATGTTCTGCATAATTTCTTAGGGAATAACAAAGCTACAAATTTACAAGTGTATAGTTCAAAATATAGTAAACAATTTTAAGAAGCTAAATTGTCACATGTCATTAAAGCTTTATTTCTTGCACTCTTACATTGACATTTTCCCAGATAATATGGGAGCAATTAGCGACAAGCATGGTGAACGATTTCACCAACACATTTCTGCAATGGAGTCTCGTTGTAGCTCGCAATGGAATGCAGCAACCCCCTCCCTCCCAAGAAGGCAGCAAAATAAATATTTATCATAGAAGGCGGCAGCCTTCAAGTGACGCAGCTTTAAACCTACCATCGTCATAAGGGTAGATGCGGAACTTCATATATACAGCTAACTCAACATCAAAGAAAATCGGAAAAGCCGCCTTCTAATAACTCAGCAAATATTGGTCAGAATGGTCCAATTTTTTTTAATATAGTCTTATATTCCCAGTCTAATCCTACCCTATAATTTTTACATTTCTACGTGCTGTATATTTTTAGATCTCGATAACCATTTTAAAACTGAAATTGATGGTGTTTGTTCCTGATAATGAGATCTAGATAACGGGCTGGGAGATTTTATTAAAACTTATATATAATATGAATCTCTTTAAGATAGAGGTAATAAGACTTGCCTTGTTTCTAGGAAAACTCTTGTTTGTTATATATTGGTCTTGGAAAATTGGACTATATTAGCTCGCGGATTACATGTTATTCTATGGGTTAGCAGACGGAGCAGGAGTGAAAAACCTTATGTACTTATGGTCACAGTTAAAACACCCAAATCGAAGCAATAAATGTTTTTTAAACTACAAAAACATCTTATCATGTGCTTTAAAACATTCAATAAATATATACTAAATCAAATTTCTATTTATATTGCCTTTATTTTTCGTAAAAAGAAAATATTACGTTTCTTACATTGGATATTTTTGCATTTTGTGGAAAAAATATTTTGAATCCTTTTTTAAAATAGGAAAATATTTTTTAATTATACATATTCAATATACTTTCGACTTATGATTTTTTTTTTTTTAAGTTTTCAAACAAAAATTATTTTAAATTATTTGTTGTTGGAAAGTCATGTATTCATACGCCTAGGGGCGCCACTTGTCTAGTTTTGTTTTGAATCCGAACCCGAACGCGGCAAGTTACACGGAGCATTTTTCATTCAGGTAGTAATATTCTTACATAATGTCCATTAAATTGATATAGAAAATGCACGAATTAAAAAATATAAACCAGACAAGATAGAATCATTAAGTAATTTTCAGGTTTTAATAATCCACATGTTGTTTCTTGTTACGCCAATTGAATCTCGTAATGTCAATATACAACGAATAAGCTCTGCAATAAAGTTAACCGGAGAATCTTGCAATGGATTATTAATTAATACAGAATGTGTAACTTTGCAGTAAAGTTATTTGCTTGTATTTTTGAAGACTTATGGATTACAGTGTGGAGGCAGGATATATTCAAAATTTTACGAGAATGCCAGTTAAAAATCTGGACTGCATTTTGTTTTGTTTTGTTTTTTGTCAGTAATTTTGGGTGAAATGCAGTTTACTCTCCTTCGCCAAGGAACTTTTTATGTGTATTGTTTGATAAACAATTTTACCTCTATATATATTTTGTTTATTTTTTTAATTTTTTCGCTGCTTGAGCAAAGAATAGGTTTGCATTAATCATAATTAATAAACGGAAACTTACTGGCTTGCTTAAAGTATTGTTTTTAAATACAGGGTACAAAATACATGAATTTTCTTAAATCCCAGTTTATTTTATTAAAATTTGTCATTTCATGAAAATAAAATTATTGCATATCTTTTATCTTTGAGTTTAAGTGTTAAAACACTTTTCAATGTTTACATTTTAACATGTTTTGCAGATAATACATTTTGTGAATTTCACAGAGTTGACTGTATTATACTCTATTATAAGCATTCATTATGATTTCTAGTACATTATTACATTCAAATTACTCTTTTTAAAAATGTAAACAAAAGATGAGCACATTATATTTCTGCAATGTCTGGTTCCAAGTTACACACACTTGATGGACTTTACAATTTCTATATATTGCTTGTTTTAAACTTAAGTGAAATGTTGGCTAAAACATTTTCAGTTTCATAAATTATTTCAATTTGAAATATTTTAGTAATCGCTACTACTGTTATTCCATCGACCAATTTCGCCAAATTATACATAATCACATATTTTTTTATTTTAAATAATGAAAAAACAAATAATTAGTAAAATATTAATAAAAAGTCGAAATAAAAATCAATGACATTTTAAATATACAAATTGTATTTAATGTCATTGAATGTGACATTCACAATCATCCATTATTGGAATTTAATCTTATAGTTTGGCGATAATTTTTTGGTCAACGGGATAACCTAGTAGTACCTAGTAATCTATAAAGCTAACAAGTAACATTTATACAACATTTCATTAACTCGATTCCTCTTAAGTAAATTTGAATAAGCGACGGCAAAAATCCATTGCAAGATTCCCTGGTTAACTTTATTGCAGACTTTATTCATTGTATATTAAGACATTGCAAGATTGTATTGGCATAACAAGAAACATCCATGTGGATTATTAAAACCATGAAATATACGTAATAATTCTATCATGTCTGTTCGATGGTTTTCAATTTGTGCATTTTCTTTATCAATTCTATTCTAAATAAATTCTACCTGAATGAAAAATGCTAATAACGCGTTCTGATTAAAAAAAAAAAAACTAGACAAGTGGCGCCTTCTTAATATGGAATATAATATAGAATGTATGAAAACTTATGAATTAGAGGGGAGAGGCAGGGTATATTCAAAATTTTATGAGAATGCTAGGTAAAAATCCTGTATTGTACTTTTTTTTGGTTTGTTGTCAAAAACTTTTTTCTCATGTCTATGAGTAAATTACTCCTTGCACCAACATAAGATTTTGTTGTCAGTGGCACAGCCAAGGGGGTGTTTTTGTGAACTACATCCATGAATCGCTAAAAAAAAAAGCAAATTGCATAAAAAATGGGAATTACGTCCACAAATTGCTTAATGTGAATTACGTCC
Source organism: Maratus speculifer (assembly GCA_964019185.1). Classification (NCBI taxonomy): domain Eukaryota; kingdom Metazoa; phylum Arthropoda; class Arachnida; order Araneae; family Salticidae; genus Maratus; species Maratus speculifer. The sequence goes on along the minus strand of OZ025289.1, from coordinate 22,585,531 downwards.
ATGAATCATGTAAAAAAGCGAGAATTATATTCATAAATTGTATGAAAAATGCAAATTACGTCTATGAATCATGTAGTAAAACATAAATTATGTTCATAAATCGCTCAAAAAACACGAATTTTGGCAGCAAAAAGTTGAAACGGAAATTACCTATATAAAACGCATAAAAATAGCGACTTGCATTCATGAATTGCATAAAAAATGTGAATTGCGTTCATGAATCACTCAAAAAACGCAAATTACATCCATGAATTGCATAAAAACGTGAATTACGTTCATAAATCACTCAAAAAATGCGAATCACTTCCATGAATTGTGCAAAAAAAACACGAATAACGTTCAGAAATTGCAAAAAATGCCAATTACGTCCAAGAATTGGTAAAAAAAAGCGAATTACATTCATAAATCCTATAAAAACACAAATAATGTCAATAAATCGATCAAAAAACGCAAATTTCGTCGATAAAAAGCTCAAAAGATGCATATTATGCCTATGAATCACATAAGTATAGCAAATTACGTCCATAAATCATGTAAAATGTAAATTACATTCATTAATCGCATAAAAATTGCGAATTATGTCCATGAATCGCTCAAAAAAAGCAAATTGCATAAAAAACATGAATTGGGTCCACAAATCGCTCAAAACGTGAATTACGTCCATGAATTGTTTAAAAAAGTGAGAATTACGTTCAGAAATTGTATGAAAAACACAAATTATGTCTATGAATCGTGTAGTAAAATGGGAATTATGTTCATAAATTGCTCAAAAAACACGAATTTTGGCAGCAGAAAGCTGAAACATAAGTTCATAAATCACTCAAAAAATGCGAATCACTTCCATGAATCGTGCAAAAAAATACTAATAACATTCATAAATTACAAAAAATGCGAATTAGGTCCAACAATTGGTAAAAAAAGCGAATTACATTCATAAATCCTATAAAAACACAAATAACGTCAATAAATCGATCAAAGAACGCAAATTTCGTCGACAGAAAGCTAAAAAAATGCAAATTACGTCTACGAATTGCATAAATATAGTAAATTACATCCATAAATCATGTAAAATGTAAATTACATTCATTAATCGCATAAAAATTGTGAATTATGTCCATGAATCGCTCAAAAAAAGCGAATTGCATAAAAAACATGAATTGGGTCCACAAATCGCTCAAAAGGTGAATTGCGTCCATGAATTGTTTAAAAAAGTAAGAATTACGTTCAGAAATTGTATGAAAAACACAAATTATGTCTATGAATCGTGTAGTAAAATGGGAATTATGTTCATAAATTGCTCAAAAAACACGAATTTTGGCAGCAGAAAGCTGAAACGTAAATTACATCTATAAATCGCATAAAAATAGCAAATAGTGTTTTGCATTCATGAATTGCATAAAAAACGCGAATTATATTCATGAATCGCTTAAAAAACACATTACGTCCATGAAAACATGAATTACATTCATAAATCACTCAAAAAATGCGAATCATTTCCATGAATCGTGCAAAAAAACACTAAGGACGTTCATAAATTACAAAAAATGCGAATTACGTCCAAGAATTTGTGAAAAAAAGCAAATTACATTCATAAATCCTATAAAAACACAAATAACGTCAATAAATCGATCAAAAAACGCAAATTTCGTCGATAGAAAGCTCAAAAGATGCAAATTATGTCTATGAATCGCATAAGTATAACAAATTATGTCCATAAATCATGTAAAATGTAAATTACATTCATTAATTGCATAAAAATCGCGAATTATGTCCATGAATCGCTCAAAAAAAGCAAATTGCATAAAAAACATGAATTGGGTCCACAAATCGCTCAAAACGTGAATTACGTCCATGAATTGTTTAAAAAAGTGAGAATTACGTTCAGAAATTGTATGAAAAACACAAATTATGTCTATGAATAGTGTAGTAAAATGGGAATTATGTTCATAAATCGCTCAAAAGACACGAATTTTGGCAGCAGAAAGCTAAAATGCAAATTACGTCTATAAATCGCATAAAAATAGGGAATAGTATTTTGCATTCATGATTTGCATAAAAAACGCAAATTACATTCATGAATTGCTCAAAAAATGCAAATTACGTCCATGAATTGCATAAAAATATGAATTATGTTCATAAATCACTCAAAAAATGCGAATCACTTCCATGAATCATGCAAAAAAACACGAATAACATTCATAAATTGCAAAAAATGCGAATTATGTCCAAGTGTTGTGTAAAAAAAGCAAATTACATTCATAAATCCTATAAAAACAAAAATAACGTCAATAAATTGATCAAAAAACACAAATTTCGTCGACAGAAAGCTGAAAAAATGTAAATTATGTCTATGAATTGCATAAAAAAAATAGCAAATTATGTCCATAAATCATGTAAAATGTAAATTACATTCATTAATCGCATAAAAATTGCGAATTATGTTTATAAATTGCTCAAAAATGCAAATTACATTCATAAATCGCATAAAAAACACGAATGATGGCCATGAATTGCGCAAAAAATGCGAATTACACCCAACATTAAATTAATTTGCAGAAAGTTTTTGGTTTTATACAAGTCTGCCAACAAGAACCTACAGGTTATCCTGAAACCCATTCTAAACCAACAAAAATTTAATGGAAAGATAAATTTGTCCAAGAAAGACAAAATAATTTCCATTGACATACATTGACCAGAATCGAAAAATTCCTATTGAAATCTATCCTATACACTCCAAAACCAGAAAGAAAAAAATCCCTCCAAGAGTAACTCAATCTATCTGCTGCAAAATAAAATACATTGAAATGCAACTGAACAAGAACCTGAAAATTACATTTGAAATCAAACCGAAACCAGATTCAACCCCCCCCCCCCCCCAAAAAAAAAAAAAAAAAATCCAACCATATCTTGATTTGGGAAAGAAAACTTAATTTCCATAGATACGCGTGGTCAGAAATCTGAAAATTCCAATTAGTCTATGGGTTAGCAAACCTTAATTCGATCTGAAAAAAAAAAAAAAAAAAATTCTGACAATACACACTGACAAGCAGAGTTGTATAATATAGACGCACGCCATGTGCAGAAAATTTTATGAAGAAACAATTTTTATTTATTTATTTCGACAAAGAATTGCATAAAAAAAAAGTGTATCTCAACAAAGAATCATGTAAAAAAAACCAACATTTCGACAAAATACCACGCAAAAAACGTGAATTCCGTGCAAAGACCGCAATAAAAACATTAATTCAATCCATGAATCGCATAAAAAATACGAGTTCCATGCATGAATCGCATAAAAATGTGAATTACATGCATGAATCACATAAAAAATGTGAACTACATCCATGAATCGCTAAAAAAAAAAAAAAGTAAATTGCATAAAAAATGGGAATTACGTCCAGAAATTGCTTAAAATGTGAATTACGTCCATGAATCATGTAAAAAAGCGAGAATTATATTCATAAATTGTATGAAAAACGCCAATTACGTCTATGAATCGTATAGTAAAACATGAATTATGTTCATAAATCGCTCAAAAAACACGAATTTTGGCGGCAGAAATCTGAAACGGAAATTACCTCTATAAAACGCATAAAAATACCGAATTGGATTCATGAATTGCATAAAAAATGTGAATTAAGTTCATGAATCGCTCAAAAAACGCAAATTACATCCATGAATTGCATAAAAACGTGAATTACGTTTATAAATCACTTAAAATATGCAAAAAAACATGAATAACGTTCATAAATTGCAAAAAATGCGAATTACGTCCAAGAATTGGTTAAAAAAGCGAATTACATTCATAAATCCTATAAAAACACAAATAACGTCAATAAATTGATCAAAAACACAAATTTCGTCCACAGAAAGCTCAAAAAATGCAAATTATATCTACGAATTGCATAAATATAGCAAATTACATCCATGAATCATGTAAAATGTAAATTACATTCATTAATCGCATAAAAATCGCGAATTATGCCCATGAATAGTTTAAAAAACGCGAATTGGGTCCACAAATCGTCAAAACGTTAATTACGTCCATGAATTGTTTTTTAAAAAGTGAGAATTACGTTCAGAAATTGTATGAGAAACACAAATTATGTCTATGAATTGTGTAGGAAATCGGGAATTATGTTCATAAATCGCTCAAAAAACACGAATTTTGGCAGCAGAAAGCTGAAACACAAATTATGTTCATAAATCACTCATAAATTGCGAATCACTTCCATGAATCATGCAAAAAAATACTAATAACATTCATAAATTGCAAAAAATGCGAATTAAGTCCAAGAATTGGTTAAAAAAGCGAATTACATTCATAAATCCTATAAAAACACAAATAACGTCAATAAATTGATCAAAAACACAAATTTTGTCGACAGAAAGCTCAAAAAATGCAAATTATATCTACGAATTGCATAAATATAGCAAATTACAGCCATGAATCATGTAAAATGTAAATTACATTCATTAATCACATAAAAATTGCGAATTATGCCCATGAATAGTTTAAAAAATGCGAATTGGGTCCACAAATCGTCAAAACGTTAATTACGTCCATGAATTATTTTTTAAAAAGTGAGAATTACGTTCAGAAATTGTATGAGAAACACAAATTATGTCTATGAATTGTGTAGGAAATCGGGAATTATGTTCATAAATCGCTCAAAAAACACGAATTTTGGCAGCAGAAAGCTGAAAGCTGAAACACAAATTATGTTCATAAATCACTCATAAATTGCGAATCACTTCCATGAATCATGCAAAAAAATACTAATAACATTCATAAATTGCAAAAAATGCGAATTAAGTCCAAGAATTGGTTAAAAAAGCGAATTACATTCATAAATCCTATAAAAACACAAATAACGTCAATAAATTGATCAAAAACACAAATTTTGTCGACAGAAAGCTCAAAAAATGCAAATTATATCTACGAATTGCATAAATATAGCAAATTACAGCCATGAATCATGTAAAATGTAAATTACATTCATTAATCACATAAAAATTGCGAATTATGCCCATGAATAGTTTAAAAAATGCGAATTGGGTCCACAAATCGTCAAAACGTTAATTATGTCCATGAATTGTTTAAAAAAGTGAGAATTACGTTCAGAAATTGTATAAGAAACACAAATTATGTCTATGAATTGTGTAGTAAAACGGGAATTATGTTCATAAATCGCTCAAAAAACACGAATTTTGGCAGCAGAAAGCTGAAACGCAAATTACGTCTATAAATCGCATAAAAATAGCGAATAGTGTTTTGCATTCATGAATTGCATAAAAAACGCAAATTACATTCATGAATCGCTCAAAAAACACAAATTACTTCTATGAAACGCATAAAAACGTGAATTACATTCATAAATCACTCAAAAAATGCGAATCACTTCCATGAATCGTGCAAAAAAACACTAATAACGTTCATAAATTACAAAAAATGCAAATTACGTCCAAGAATTGGTAAAAAAAGCAAATTACATTCATAAATCCTATAAAAACATAAATAACGTCAATAAATCGATTAAAAAACACAAATTTCGTCTACAGAAAGCTGAAAAAACGCAAATTCTGTCTATGAATTGCATAAAAATAGCAAATTACGTCCATAAATCATGTAAAATGTAAATTACATTCATTAATCGCATAAAAATTGCGAATTATGTTTATAAATTGCTCAACAATGCAAATTACATTCATAAATCGCATAAAAAACACGAATGATGACCATGAATTGCGCAAAAAATGCGAATTACACCCAACATTAAATTAATTTGCAGAAAGTTTTTGGTTTTATACAAGTCTTCAACAAGAACCTACAAGTTATCCTGAAACCCATTCTAAACCAACAAAAATTTAATGGAAAGATAAATTTGTCCAAGAAAGACAAAATTTCCATTGACATACATTGACTAGAATCGAAAAATTCCTATTGAAATCTATCCTATACAATCCAAAACCGGAAAGAAAAAAATCCCTCCAAGAGTAACTCAATCTATCTGCTGCAAAATAAAATACATTGAAATGCAACTGAACAAGAACCTGAAAATTACATTTGAAGTCAAATCGAAAGCAGATTCAAATCCCCCCCCCCCCCAAAAAAAAAAAAAAAAATTATCCAACCATATCTCGATTTGGGAAAGAAAACTTAATTTCCATAGATATGCGTGATCAGAAATCTGGAAATTCCAATTAGTCTATCTTAAACCTAATCTGAACCTGAAAAAGGAAATTCCATACAACCGGAGCCCAGTATCTATACAGGACAAAATATTTTCCATTAAAGCGCAACCTGACCAGAACTTGAAAATTCCATTTGAATTGAACCTGATTGAAACCTGAAAAAAATTTCCATCGAACCTTAACCTAATCCGGAAAAGAGAAAATTATTTCTGCCGATACACACTGACAAGAGTCTGAAAGTTAACATGAAACCTAATCCAAACCCGAAAAGGAAAAAACAATGGAAACACAAGTCTGTCCAAGAAAGACCAAATAATTTCTGTCCACATACACTGACAAGAATTTCAATTGAAATCTATCCTAAACCCAGTTCAAACACTACCCCCCCCCCCAAAAAAAAAAAAAAAAAAAATTCCAATTGTAACCCAATTTATCTGCGACAAAATAATATACTTGAAATGCAACTCAACAAGAACCTGAAAATTCCAATTGAAGTCAATCCGAAACCAGATTCAATTCCTCCCCCCCCCCCCCAAAAAAAAAATATTTAATCAAATCGAGATTTTAGAAAAAAAAGAACAATTTATGTCGATATGTATTGACCAGATCATGGAAATTCCAATAGAAGTCTATCTCAAACCCGATCAGAATAACCTGAAACCCAATCTAATCCCCCCCCCCCCCCAAAAAAAAGTAAAATAAAAAAATTAGGAAATAAAAATCTGTTCAAGAAAGACAAAGTAATTTTTGTACCCATCCACTGACCAGAATTGAAAACTAGTACTTGAAATGCAACTCGGCAAGAACCTGAAAATTCCAATTCAAGTCAAACTGAATCGAGATTCAAACCCGAAAAAAAACAAAAACAATTATCTAACCAAATCAAGATTTTTAGAAAAAAAAATTATGTAAATACGTACAGACTAGAGCATGGAAATTTTAATAAAATCTTAAACCCGATACAAACTCCTCCCCCTCCCTTACATAACTAACAAGAAGCCTTGATGACCCCACAAAACATAACTAACAAGAACGAAGAGTCATGCATACTGCATCGATTATGATGCATTTTCTGACTCATTCTGAATATTGTAAACTTATTGTCATTCATGCACAATAATTTTACCATTCTGTGCAAAAAAAACAAAGCATAATTAACGAGAGTAAAAAATTTTCCTTTAACATGTTTATATACAGTAGACTCCCTCAAATCCGCACAGCTTGGGACCAGAGGTTGTGAGGATTTTAGAATTTTGCAGATTTCTGGTCATTGCTTTGTTTACGTTTTTTAAACAGTAATTTGAGTGCAATTAATAGTGCATTCAGGCCTATAATGAATACTTACAATATAATAAAATGTTAAAATAAGTAATAAATTAAAATAATAAAAATTTAGATAATTTTCAAAATGATTAAAATATTAAAAGCAAAGATCAAGTTAATGATCAATAGTGTATGATTAAATATTCATTATAAAAATTAAATATATTTTTCCAAAATTATTCAACAAAACTTGCCTCATAAAAGTACATTACTAATTCACATCAAAATCATAAAATAAGGATTTTTTTTTTTTTAAGTTTAGCCAGGCTTAGTAACCAAAAAATCTTGATTAATGCATAAATATATTTGGTAAGAAAATTGTGATTACCAGTGATATCAGCAATATCTTGATTTTTTTTTTTTTTAAATTTTTCTTCCTTCATGAAAAAAAAAAACATGAATAGAGTATTATTGAGAAAATTAAAAATTAAAAAATATATGGAATTGATACAAAATTAAAAAAATCACATTTTGTCCAAATATCCAATCTGAAAGTTTCATTGTTTACATCCATAAAGTATGTGCGGATTTTAGAGAGTTGCGGATTTCTGGTTTGCGGATTTGAGGGAGTCTACTGTACTTTCCATTTTATTCTGAATGCTTTAAACCTATCAGTTTCATCTTTGTACAGTAATCTTCCCATCCAAATCTCTCCCCCCACCCCCTGTTAGTTTATGTATGTTTTGTGCAAACAGCAAAAAATAAATAAACTAACAAGAATGAAAAGTTACACATACAGTATAGATTATGAAACACTTTCCAACACATTTTCATTATTGTAAACCTATCATTTTAATCCATTTGTAGTAATTTTACCACTCTATATAAAGAACAAATCATAATTAACAAGAAAGAAAAACCTGTGTGCACCATAGATTATTAAACACTTTCCAGCATATTCTGAATATTGTAACGGATATAGTCTTAATCAATCTGCAATATTACCAACCTATACAAAGGTTGAAACATAATTAACAAGAATCATGCACGCAGCATAGATTATGAAATACTTTCCAGCACATTCTGAATATTGTATTCCTGATCATTTTAATCCATCTGCAGTATATGTATCATCATGTGTAAAGAATAAACATAGTTAACTAGAATGAGAAATGATACATACAGCATAGATTATGAAATCCTTTCTTAGAAATACACTGCTGAATGTACATGACTTTCTTATCTTATACTAACGTACTTTACTACAGAGTTGTTTTTAACGAAATCAAGTAGCACAGCATATATTAATAATAAAATATGAAATATTTTTTTTAAGTGGGTGGGGGAGGGGTAATTAAAGGTGATCAGAAATCATGAAAATGAATTCTTTGCATTAGTCTTTAATTTTTTGTTTTTATCTTTTTATTATTAACCTAAAAAAAGCACTGATATCAGTACAAAAAACCCTGAACAGGTTAAAAGCTTGTGATGCAGCACTTTATCTTATATATCTAAGAATTTTAAATTTGGGACTTAAAACTAATGATATCAAAATTTATGTGACGCTATGCTATTAATTAATATATACATATATTAAAATTTATTCATTAAGATTTTATCAATTACATCTTTCATAAATTCAAAATATGAATCTTAAAAGATATGATATCAAAATTTAAGTGACGCCTTGACGAGGCTTTAAACAATGTTTTAAAATTCCATTTATTTATTTATTGTCTAAATACATTTTCATATCTAAACAATACTTTTCATTTTCCAATACACTGTTAAATATATCACTTTCACTGAATATATATAATGCACTGAAATGTATTTATTTGAATAAATAGATTTATCTTTTGGGCTACGCTATCCAAAATCAAAAATAACATTTAAATAAATAGTTTTTGCGTCATTGTATCTATTTGCATCTATTTAACTTACTTTGGATACAATGACGCAAAAAATATTTATTTAAATGTTATTTTTGATTTTGGATAGCGTAGCCCAAAAGATAAATTTATTTATTCAAATAAATACATTTCAGTGCATTATATATATTCAGTGAAAGTGATGTATTTAACAGTGTATTGGAAAATGAAAAGTATTGTTTAGATATGAAAATGTATTTAGACAATAAATAAATAAATGGAATTTTAAAACATTGTTTAAAGCCTCGTCAAGGCGTCACTTAAATTTTGATATCATATCTTTTAAGATTCATATTTTGAATTTATGAAAGATGTAATTGATAAAATCTTAATGAATAAATTTTAATATATGTATATATTAATTAATAGCATAGCGTCACATAAATTTTGATATCATTAGTTTTAAGTCCCAAATTTAAAATTCTTAGAAATATAAGATAAAGTGCTGCGTCACAAGCTTTTAACCCGTTCAGGGTTTTTTGTACTGATCAGTTATACTGGTAAGTACTATTACGCTAAAATATATAAATTCACAAATAGAAATGATTATAAATAATAATAATAAAGCTAACATACCTCCTCAACATCACGTTTCTTGTTTTGTTTTCCTTTCTTTGTTGGTTTGCTCTGTTTACTATCGGCTGAAGATTTTGGACAATGACTCCGAATATAGTCCATGACTTGCTTTACATGGCACTGTTCGACTAATTTAAGTAATCGTTTGTCTTTCAATTTGTTGCCCTTTAAATTTAATTCTTTCAACTTTGTACAGTTGCCTAGTTCGCCGGGCAAGGAGACTATTTTGTTTTCAGAGAGATCTAGCACCTTTAAGCAACTTAACATCTGGATTTCTGGGGGAATTTCTTCAAACAAATTATTATTTGCTAATAAATCTGTAAAATGAATTAATTTTGATTCGCAAATGCCGACTGGGAAAGTAGAAAATTGGTTATAAGAGATATTGAGAGTAATTAAATGTAACATATCACTAATATTTGGTAATGATGTTAGCTGATTAGAGCTTACGTTCAGTGACTGTAATTCATTTAACTCCGATAACCCTGCTGGTAATTCTGTAATAGCATTATGGGAAACATCAAAGAACTTAAGTTTTTTTAATTTCGATATTTCGGGGGGAAGTGAACTTAAATTATTGTAGCATATTACCATCCTCGTCAAATTTGACAACTCGCCTATCTCAGGAGGCAATTCCTTCAAAGGAGTTTTGCTAATTTCTAAAAAATTCAAATGCTTGATAGTAAAAAGGCCGGGATCCAACCCATATTTTTCAATTCTTTCAGAAAATGAAGGTCCAGATATAACTAATTCACATCTTTTTTCTGACTGTGCTTGCTCTATTTCTTTCCAACTCGACGACATTTGCTTATTGTTTACAGATTCTGAAACGAAAACAAAAAATGAATATGGATAATGGAGGATTGGTGGAAAATATTAAAAAAATATTTTAGTTGGCTGGTTGGAAGGTTGATTGCATAATAAATAGAAATTAGTAATAAGAAGGGGTTCATGGAGTTGAGAAAATGACTTTCATATAGACTTTGGAAGCCTCTAAGCCAAACTTTAAAAAGGTCTATAGAGAGCGCTAATTACAGTTGTGATAGTACAGAAGTCTCTTTAATTTTCCCTTCAACTAATTGTTTTAATTTAATTTAAATGTTTCAGATATTCAGATTCGGATAATATGTCACAAAAAATCTGAAATTGAGCAAAAGAATAATCATTCTGAACAAATTAAAAATACATGCAATGCGATGCGCTTGCACGGCACTATCCTGAAGCGAAAAGTTAGATCTTTTCTTCATCAAAAATTCTTGAATTGCCAATTATTTAGATGAATGATTATTGATTAATTAGAACAGAAGTTGATAATCTCTGATCTAATGTATGCCAAAATACATAGAAAATTACACAAACAGAGGCATGCAAAGAAAAACTGCGCCCGGGGCAAAGTTTCAATTTGGCGCCCCCCTCCTCAACTTTTTCTTGTAATAGGCCAAAAATGACGATGGTAACATAAATTTGGCGCTCCCTAAATGGCCACAGCCGTGGCAACTACCCTTTTCGTCCCTCATTTCGCACGGCGCTGTCCACTAATAAGAAACGCGTTTGTTGCTGCAATTTTGATTCTTATAAACGGTTAATTATTGTATTCAAAATTTATATCCATATGAAAATCACGTTTGCTCTTTGATTCGTATAAACGGTTGATCACTGTAAGTGGTGATTATTGTAAACACATACTACAACAAGAAATAAAAATAATGCATCAAGATCAGATTATGAAACACTTTCCAACACTTCCAGAGTAATTTAAGAAAATTGTTCTCTGTAATAAGATAAATAAAATGACAAGTAAACATTAAAAAAACACATTTCAAAACCAGATTTCAGCAACTATTGTATTATTCATAACATAAAAAGTGCACCAGTTTTTTGTGCAGCCCTGTCTTTGATTTACTAGTATGTAACCCCATTAAAAATGATGGAATTTGCGTTTCATTTTCATAAGACTTCATTCAAACAAAAGAATGAAGATTTTATTGTTGAAAGGTTTGCAATGTAGATAAGTACATTTAAAAAATGACAAATAATTTCTACCAATTCAAATATCAGGATATTTTTTAGCCCTTGTTCAATTTATTAAAAAATTCAATTAACTGAACAAAAAAAGCGCAAGCAGTATTTAATGCAGCGATAATAATAATTAGCATTGTGAAACACAATTTCTGAAGATTTCACAAAACATTAAAGTTAAATATTCAATGCTCTAAAAAATAAATAAATAAATAATTAGTCAGCTCTCGTTAATTCGAACTCGTCGGGACCACATCAAATGCTCGAATCTCGAATTATCGAAAGTATGGGAGGAAAACATGTTTAAAGAAAAATACTATTACGAAGGAATTCATATTATTAGTATTTTTCATATTTATTTCGATTGTTATCATTAGAATATGACTTAATATTAAATTAAAAGATATAAATACATGAACTAATTAAGCGATTAAGAATAATTTCAAGTAAAAAGGAATGGAGGTGTTTTTGATGGACAGACGCCGTATTAAAAAAATCCCTGTCGGCTGGGCCTATAGGCGGAGGTAGATTTCGAAGAGCGCTCATTTCAACAAAAAAAAATAAATATATATATATATGATTAGAGATAAACCCAGGTTAATAACTTCATTTGGCCGTTTATGAAAATTTTTTAATTTCATTTTTCTGCAAAAACTGGTTTTATCAGAATCATCTTAAGAAAAATTCAGCTCAAATGCCCATTATGACAACATATTTTGAAATAGGTTCTAAATTTATTAAAAAATCGACCAAAACAGTACATTATACAGTTCCTAAATAACAAAAAACTGTCAGTTGAAAGCATTTGAGAAAAAAATTGAATTTAAAAATGAGTCATAAAATAACCGATTTGTTGTTTGAATACATCCTTAATTCTTTAATCATGATTGCTTCGGAAAATTTTGTGCGAAATACTCACTTTGACAGCATTTTAAAAAATATATTCTATCTTTATCAAAAAACTGGCCAATGCGTCACAGTATATAGTTCCTAAATAAGAGGATCTGTAAATTGGATGCATTTGAGAGCGAAAATGGATTTTAAAACGAGTCATAAAAAACGCAATTTGCTATGTGAAAACTTTAAATTTTCAAATCTCGAAGACTTCGGGAAATTCTGTTCAAAATACCCTTTTTGGTAGCCTTTTTCAAAATATATTCTGTCTTTATCAAAAAACCAATCAATGCATCACATTATATAGTTCCTAAATAAGAGGATCTGTAAATTGGATGCGTTTGAGAACAAAAATGGATTTAAAAACGAGTCAGAAAAAAACGCAATTTCTTATTTGAATACTTCCTTCAATTTTCAGTCCCGATGACTTTCGGAAATTCTGTTCAAAATACCCTTTTTGGTAGCCTTTTTTGAAATATATTCTTTCTTTATCAGAAAATTGACCAATGCGTCACTTTATACAGTTTCTAAATAAGAGGATCTACCATTTGGATGCGTTTAAAATCAAAAATGAATTTTAAAATGAGTCAGAATATAAGCCGTTTGGATTTGAGGTTTTTTCTCCCACTCCTATTTTTGTTTAATTTCTTTTTGCTATACGAATTGGTCCTATGAAAAACTTGTCAGTATAAAAGTTGTAGATATTTTTAAGAAGATGTAAAATAAATTTAATCAGATTTGATATCTTAAAAATTGACGGAGTTATGGATTTTTCTCTTTTTTCAGCGCCCTTTTTCTTTTCGTTTTTAATTTTTTTCATCGGTAAAAGTTGGTCCTATCAAAAACTTGTAAATACAAAAGTTTTAGATAATTTTAAGAACATTTATAAAAAAAATAGTTGGACTTGATATCTTGAAAATTGACGAAGTTATGAATTTTTTTCTCTCAAAATCCCTGTTTTTTTCGCCCCTTGAGCCCACTTCTAAATTTATCAAAAATCTGTCATGTATATACTTCTGGCCTATTTTTAAGAAGTAATATAAACTTTAAACCGATTCGATATCTACTTTAATTAGGAAGTTATGGCGTTTTTTCGGTTTTCACAAAAACGCACCCTATTCCGACCCCCTTGGTCCGATTTTGCCCAATAACGAACTCAGCCAAGATTTTATCCCCATTGATTTTATGTACCAGTTTGGTGGAGATTGGTGAAGAATTATAGAAGTTATCATGTCCATAAAAAAGTGAGATATATAGATAGATAGATAGATAGATAGATAGATAGATAGATAAACTGGTGCGATTGCAATAGGTAGTATTTCTTACGAAATCTACCTAAAAAAGGATAACAAATCCATGGGTTTATATGATGCATACTAGTTCAGACCAATTCTGACAAAAGTGAAAGAAAGAAAGTTATCTCAATGATCTGAAGTCCATGAAAAAGCAGAGAAAAATTAAAAACTAGTCGTTGGAGGCCATCGTAATACTTACCCATCATGGATATGCATAGCACAATATATGAAAACATAACACATGTAAACAATTTATAAGATGCATTACAATTCCAAAACAAAATATAAACGTATATTTAAGTTTTTTTAACACATAATCATGCTCTATTAATGAATTTCTGACGACCTAATTTCGATAAATTGTATGAAACGCCAAACTATTCAAGTAGCACTGAATTGCGTAATAGAAACATCCTTATAACGCCAAAAATATTAATCCTATTCACTAACGGTTTCTTGCATCGAATTAAGTATCTTATTTCCAATTAAAAGATATCTTTGAATTGTAATTTGAATGAAATACAGGGTCATGAAAAATCAAAGAATGTGGAAAATAGGATTAGAAATATCTCAACAACTAATTATCCGATTGATTTCGTTTTTTATGCAAAATTTGTGTTCTTTTATTGCTTTTTACGTCCACTCCTTAAAATAAAAGAATTCGAAAATTTTTATATACCTTTCATCAGAACGAATTTTTCGAGAGTCCGAAAAAAATAGTTCCGGATTATCGAGGTTGCTGATATTAAATAGGCTTCGTCCCATTCTTACGTACTAAGCACATACAAAATTTCAAATCTCTATCTCAATTTGTTCGGGAGATAGAGCGGTTACAGACAGACAGACACACAGACGGACGGACGGCAAATTTTTTTTTCTAAAAATATGTTTTTCGGAATCTCCAGGGTCCGAAACGTGTAAATCCGTCAAAATTTTTTTTTCGATTTTCAAAACGATTGCAAGACTTACCCTATACTAGGTATGATGGGTAAGTAATAGGAATTCGCATTAGTTTGAAATAAACGAAGTCAAGAGAAAGAAAATGATTCCAAGTAGATAAAAATTTTTAGCGTTAATTTGCCATTGAAAATTTCGGGACTTCATTTTTAGTTCGAATTAAGAGAAAGTTCTATTTATCTGATTTCGAACTAACGTGGATTGATTGCATAACATTTTTTATAAGAATGAGTGAATTTAAAAAATGAATGGCCTACTAAACCGACTTTCATTAGTCAGAGCTTTTTCTCATCGATTATAAAGATATGTTTATTTTTAAATGTGGATTTGGTGTCATCTATGGGCAATTAATATAATCCAAGAAACATTTTGTTAAAACTGTAGTTTTTTTTTTTTTTTTTTTTTTAGGAAATATTTAATGTCGAATTGATTTAATGCAAGATCAATTTTCCTTAGCTTCAGCTATATTTCATTAAAAATCATTCAGTATAAATAAAATCAAAATTATTTTTATTTTTGTAAAAACTTAATTCATTTTTCTTCAATTCTTAAGATATTTCACTCAGTATATAACCCCCGTCAAAAATGACGGAATGTTGATAGGCGTTTCATTTTCATTAGACTTCAAACAAATGAAAATTTTGTTACAGAAAGGTTTGTATTGTAAAAAAGTACATTTTAAAAATGGCAAATAAGTTTTACAAATACAAATGATGGAGATATATTTTTTAAAATCATTGTTCATTTTATGAAATCGTTCAACAAAGAGATTAGCTTACACCAGCTTGAAATTTGATTGCATTGTGAATAAAATTAATATTTCTTACAAAATGAAAGGAATATATAACACCATGGACTGCATATATTAATTATACCAATACAGATAAAATTTCGATTTTTAACGTAGTAACATTCGAACATAACTTTGGAGTGAAAATAAAATTGTAATTTAATAAGAGAAAATATAAAAAGAATTTCCAGTCATTCAAATGCAATTGGGAACAGTGACACACCCAGGATTATGCTTTTGAGGGGACTAGCATATTTTAGAGGTTCATATTTTCCTTATCTAGCCCGGAATGTCAGACGAGCTCGGTCCGATTTTTTTTTTTTTTTTTACATTTTATTAGAAATTATTGAGATGTGTCATTCACAAACATACATTTTTTTCCATAAGGAATGGGCAGCTGAAGTCACTGTGGATCGTATAAATGTGGATAAGCATGAAACACCTGTTCAATCTTTACAACTCTTAATGTGCACATGAGCTAGAGCGATTTGATTGGTCTGCGTTCTATGATATGATTGGCCTACATCGCCAAGATGAATCCTATGATTGATCGTTACGACAAAAATATAGTGGAAGATTGGTTGACGGAAGTGTTTGTAAACATGCCCTTTCCTTATTGACTTAATACAGAATGAAGACTGGGTGGTGGAAGGGGGGCGCAATCAGCGAAACCTGGGGGAGAAGTTCTAAAAATTTTTGATGGGGCTCATTCTGAAAGTTTAAACCTCTTTGATAAATAAAAAGAAAATATTGTTTCAACTGGTAAATATTAAAAATGCTGATATTTCAAATTTCATAAGAAAATTTATAAATAAGAAAAAAATTGATAAAAGATTACTATTTTTTTCTATTTTGAAGAATCTATTAAAAAATAATAAAAGTAAACTTTCATAATTTCAGAAAACTTTAAATGGTTTAATCTTACGGTCTGGGAGGGGATTCAGCTCCCTTAGCCCCTCTGTGAGTGCCCCAGTGGACCGGGAGGCCGCAGCACAGACAACCGCCTTATCGAGTTTACGGATGAAAATCTGGTATTAGTTAAATCTGGATTCGCATATTAAAACGCTGTCTGTCGAGCTATATCTTGCTGGAAAACACCCCAAAATCTGATTTTATCGGTTGACTCATAAGTTTATCATTATGTTTTCCTGCTTTCAATCCTTCAAGTTTTCATGCTTTTGAGAGTAGGAAAACACCATGATAAATCTACGAGTCAACCGCTAAAATAAGAAGGGGGGAAGGATTGTACTTTGTGCTTATGTATAACTAAATAAATAAACAAGGTTGAAGAGCACAAATATTATAAAAGATGTTAAAAGCATACATGTTTCGGGACTTCTTAAGTCCCATCATCAGTGCTAAAAGTGTAAAACGTAAAAGAAAGTCACATCGTAAAATAAAATAAGCCGTGTAACTGAGTTCGCCGCTAAGGCGAACTGACTAAGAAACGTCGCAAAGCAACAGTAAAAATAAGCTGGCACGCGCACCCAGAGGAGACCAATCATATGTCACATTTCACTGGACGAGTCCAAACCAAAGAGAGAACAGGAGGGGGGAGGGGGAGTGAAATAGTTTTCTTAGGTGTTTTCTACCAAGATATGATTTAGCAGACCGTTTGCGTTTTCATATGCGAATCGAGATTTAACTAATTCTAGATTTTCCTCCATGATATCGATGAGGTGATTGTCTATGCTTTCGTTTCCCGGTCTAAATCACATAATTAAATTACATCTGAAAAAAATCTTGGATTAGGATTGGGAGCAGGAAAAATAATAGTAAACCTACGAGTCAACCTCTAAAATAGGGTTTTTAGGTGTTTTGCACCAAGATAAGATTATACAGATCGATTGCGTTTTAATATGTCAACCGAGATTTAACTTATCACAGAATTTCATCCGATAACTCGATGAGATGATTGTCTGTGCTACCGCCTCCCAGTCTATAAATAATGGACTTCTTTCGAGTGCCACTGTTATTGAACTATTAATGCTACACTCTTCGTATGCAATTCCAAATATGAAATGGTAAGCATCCTTAACATATTTCAATTTCATAAAAATCTGAGTTCATTTGCATCAGTTAGAGCTTGGACAGACGTCAGATGAACCGAATTCACAAACACTTTTCAACTTTGTTAAAAAATGTTAATAAAAATTACTTGGACATCCGCGTAATTTTCCTGATTTAGAGTATCAACAGACCAACAGACAAACCGAAATCATAAGTACTTTTTAATTACCGTATTTTCGGGTGTATAGCCCGCACCCTGTGTATAACCCGCACCCTTAAATCGAGCAATGCAGTAAAAAACGTTTGTGTATAACCAGCGGAGATGCATCGGTGTATAGTCCGCGGGCTATACACCATTTACGAACGTATATTTCGACTAGGATTCGAAATTAGAAGCCATTAGTCATAATTTTTAACACAAGTTTACCAATTTTTTTCGTGATGCATAATATCTACAGTAATTGGGCTAAAAAATTAAGATTATCAGTACCGTAATTTTCGGAAGAAACGCCGCGGCGTTTACGTGTTTTAAGATAAAATTCCAAGCGATGTGGCGTTTACGCGCATTTTTTTTTTTTTTTTCAAAGAAGCGTGATATTTAAAAAAAAAATCCGAAAATTAAAAAAAAAATCGGTGATAAATTCAAAATTTCGGACATAAAATGTATACGTATCTTAGGTCATTGGTTCCCAAAAGGATCGAATCCTCGGAATCGATCCAAAATGCACCAACTCCCAAAAGGAACGATTCCTCGGACTCTATCTGAAATGAAACGACTCCGGAAAAGTTCGATTCCTAGATCTCGTTCCGAAATGAAACGACTCTGTAAAGGATCGATTCCTCGGAATCGTTTCGAAAAAGACTGACTGCTCTGAATCGTTCCGAAATGACATAAATCACGCACTTTTTTTATTCTTTGCAACAGGGTAAGGTACCAACTCCGAAAAGGAACGATTCCTCGGACTCTATCTGAAATGAAACGACTCCGGAAAAGTTCGATTCCTTGAACTCCTTCCGAAATGAAACGACTCTGTAAAGAAACGATTCCTCAGAATCGTTTCGAAAAAGAACGATTGCTCTGAATCGTTCTTAAATGATACAAATCACGCATTTTTTTTTTGTTCTTTGCAACAGGGTCGGTAGATTATTTTTTTGAAAAATAAACTAAAAATGATCTTAAATTCAGAATTGTCGAGATTGGAAGGGTTCCGGATTTTGGATTTTGTACTCTACAAACACAATGGCTATTATACATCTATCAGTGCAATACTTGGCGATAGTTGCGACAGTTCTTCCAAATCCAGAAATAACTGTATTTAGGCAGTAAAAAAAAAAGCCTTTACAAACATGGGAAAACTCTCTAAATTTCAAGGCATAGCGAAAAAAATTTACAAATTTCGATGTTTTTTTCAAATTTTTTAAGGTTTAAAAATTGTAGAAAAAATATCACGATTTCCAGTTTAAAAAAAAAAAAATCTTTGTATAGCCCGCACCGTGTATAAGCCGCAGCGGCTTTTTGGGAGGTTTTTTTTCTTGTATAAGCCGCGGACTATACACCCGAAAATACGGTACGTTAGAAAATGTTATAAAAAAACCCACCAATAATTTTTCTGACAGCATTTGTCTGGTAAAACGTAGCACAATCTAAATCTGCCAAGTTTGAGAAAAGGGAAAATTTTCCTTGTAATTTTCTCCTTTAAGAAACCCATTGTTTGCTTCTTTTATACTTACTAAAAGCTTTGAATGACGAGTTCAAATAAAGGGAAAAAGGGGTCGCAGTAAGGTCATAATGTTAGGTCAACGTTATGGGGAAAACCAACTCTAATTT
This sequence comes from Maratus speculifer, assembly GCA_964019185.1. Lineage (NCBI taxonomy): Eukaryota > Metazoa > Arthropoda > Arachnida > Araneae > Salticidae > Maratus > Maratus speculifer. The sequence continues at coordinate 22,565,773 of OZ025289.1, read as the reverse complement.
CCAAAAAGATGTTTGCAATTTTTTTTTGAGTTCTATAGAGCATCCATTAATTTCAGGCGATAGTTCTGCTATAAGGTCAGGGAGGAAAAACCCAAGTAAAAACCGAAAATGGATTATATGTTTTTGTAACATTTTTCAACATGTTTGTTAACAACTCTCCAACACAGTGAAAAAGTGTTTAGGAATTCGCTTTGTCTGTCCGTACTTTAACTACACGCAGATTCCCAAAATTTTTAAGGAGGCAGTGGCTTCTTCTTAAATTAAAATATTCCAGTCGCCAACGGGGACTTAATTTCTAAGAAAAAATAAAAAAAAAAACCAATGCGAATTTCGTTAAAAGATTGCAAGTAAAAAGCTAATTTTATTAAAAAGTCGCAAAAAAAACGCTGCGACTTTCGTGAAAGAATCGCTGAAAAACGTGATTTTCGTCAGATGATCGAGAAAAAAAAAATCGTGATTTCGGTTAGAGGATCGCTAATAGACACGCGATTTTAGTCAGAGGATCGCGAAAAAACGCAGGATTCGCAACAGATGATTTCAGAATAACGCAATTTTCGTCAAATGATTGCGAGAAAAAAACTCAAAATTTGCCAAAGGCTGGAAAAATGATGATGCGAAAAATTAGTCGCTAAGCCGAAAAATTTAGTCGCTACGTGGCGATTGTCGACCGCGAATTTGCACCTATAACTTTAACTCGCTTAAGTATACTCGCACTACTACGTAATTTATTTACTTTATTCAGGTTCACCATGGCATGGTCGGTATTGAAAATGAAATGCACAGCATTTGAACTTCATTTACAGGGACATTCAAAGATATGCCGTTACATTATGGTCTATGGATAAAAATCATTTGAGGTGCATTTTAATGATGTTGCAGAATGTTATGGAATTTATGTACCTTATTGGTGTGCATTAGAAGATGGTTACTATCAAACATATTATGTGTAGCATTTGGGGAACTCAAAAGTATTCCGTTAATGACTATGAAGAAAAATCGTTTGCAGCGTATTTTAATGACATTTCACTGTTACAAACATAATGAAATTGATATGAATTTATGAGGTGCACTAAAACATGCTCGCTGCAGAATATCGGGTGAAAACATTTAACTTTCATTTACAGGGTTATCGTTAAAAGAGCTCCTTTATGTAATGGTTTACGAAGAAAAATTGTTCGCAGAGTATTTTAATTCGCGTTTGTAATGACCGAAAGGTGGCGTTGTATAGACCTGATAATCGTTTGTTTACGTAGTGCTTGCTGTTTGTTCCATGCTGTAGCATAGCGAAAACCGTTTAAAGAGCTATTTAAAGTGCAGTTTTTTACCTTTTTTATTTAATTATGGGAGATAAATTACAAATATCGACAATTTTAGAATTTCTAGATGCTGGAAAATCTAGTAATTGCTTTAGAGAAGCTGAAGCAATTATTGATTCAAAGAGATTAGTAATGTGCGGCATTAAAGAATGCAAAGAAGAAGAAATAGAGATTGTAGGCTCGTGTTTACAAACAAGCCAAACAAAAGGAAATCCCCATATTATTTCAGGTTTGCTAGTAAAGGAAAAAAAAAATTTGAAATTTTTTTTTCTTGCTCTTGCAAAGCTGGAGCAAGCGAATCATGCAAGCATTGTGTTGCTGTCATGTTATTTTGCCATGAGTAAGTCAAATGTACTTTTTTATATTATAGATCTAAACTTTGTGTATAAAATTTTGATTTTAGATAATTTTAATACAAAGAACCCAACGTTGCATGCGTTATAGAACTGTTTATTTATTTATTTATTATAGAACTGTTTATTTATTTATCGGCCTTTTAAACACTGATTTCAGCGGAAGATGCTCACGGTATCAGTTCTATTTCGTTTCAGACTTTGTCCGCGAGAGGGCGCCTATTTCATTTCAAACGCGAATTGTTTTGTACTTTTTCAAACATTATAAAGTTATGTACCGGGTGATCGAAAAGTCAGGACAAACTTTAAAAATGAATAATTCGAAAACGAATCAAGATACAAAGATACGGTTTGCACCAAACGGATGGAAAAGAAACTGGGTTTCGTGTGGCAACGAAAAAAATAGTACTGTTGACAGCTAACAGATGGCACTGTCGAATTTTTTTATGTAGGATTATGCAAAGCAACAATCGATATAAAAAGGAGCAACTGTAGCAGGTAATGGAAGTTGAAGCTTGTATGCATCGAAATGCTGTCCGAAGTTGAGAAAGCTCTTTTAGTTAAACTGCATTATAAGAATTTGAAAAGTGCCATTGCGGCATGCTTGCATATCGTTACATGAAGAGTATGTGAGATAGCAAAAGACCAATAACGTCTTCTGCACTGAACAAAATCATGAAGAAATTTGAAGATACAAGTTCTTTGGCGTCGCGTCAAAGAAGTGAACGTCCCTCAACTTCGCTGTTGTCACGCGACAGTGGAGCAGACGGTGCAATCCATGTCGGCGGTTGCTGCATATTTGGAGTACGGTGCTCGAGAAGTTTCGAGAGGAGTGTCGTACGGAAATGTCTGGAGAGCACTGTGAATAACTTTGCAATGGCATCCCTACAAGTTATAACATAATCAAGAACTAAAACCTTTTGACTTCGACTCTCGCCGAGATTTTGCAAACTTGGCATTCAATAAGATGGAAAAGCAGACCGACTGGCTTCAAACTGTGCTATGGACAGATGAAGCGCATTGTACATTATCTGGCACTGTTAACACCCACAATTGTCGAGTGTGGACAACAGAAAATACACATGCTTTTGTTGAAGACAGCTGAAACAGCCCAAAGTGACAGTCTGGTGTGACTTCACAGCTGAATTTCATAATTGATCCATTTATTTTTTCGAGGAAGTCACACAGACGAATTTCAAAAAAGTTTCTATCACGGGTCAGCGACATGTAGCACTTTTACAGAACAACATTATTCCTGAACTGCAAGCACGACAGGCACTCCAAACAGTCACTTTTATGCAAGATGGAGCACCACCTCATATTGCTTTGCTTGTGCAAAGCCTGCTACGCTTAACATTTGGGGAGGATCGCTTTATCAGTAGCTACTTCAATCAGGCATGGCCTCTAAGATCTCCGGATCTGACACTCTGTGACTTTTGGCTGTGGGGAATCTTGAAGTCAAACGTGTACCTCTACCGACCGGCATAACTACTGTCTGGCAAAGATAAGAAAAACCCTGAGTAGATTTCCTATTCTCGAAGGTTCTAAAACTTGTAGGGAGAGAACTTCATCTGTAGGACAAAAAAAGATTGCTAGTTCTGGGAATGATCAGTTAAATGGGAGGAAAGAAAATGCCAGACTTCCCTGGAATAAAACCAACTGACCAGTTACCTTGGCAAGAGAATCGAGCTCAGACTTGTTCTAGAGTCTTTCTTATCCGAGCCAGACAGTAGCAGCACTGAAAGATGCCATCCTTTAAAATGTGTCTGCCATAACGCAAGAAATGCTACTAAATGCTGTGAGCGGTGTGATGCCTCGTCTCACCGCTGTACTTCTGAATGATGCACATTTACTAATTAACTGTAATTGAGCTGATTTGTAAGTTGTCAACATTTTTTCATTTGTAAATCATCTTTTGGTGCAATAAAACACTATAGCGCCATCTGTTGGTCGCCAACAGAACTATTTTTTTTTTTTTTTTTTTTTTTTTGTTGCCACACAAAACCCGGTTTGTTTTCCATCCGTTTGATGCAAACTGTACCTTTGTATCTTGATTGGTTTTCGAATTATTCATTTTTAATGTTCGTCCTGACTTTTGGGTCACCCGGTACATTACTGAAGTCTACAAGATGCTTGTTGCAGAATTAGATATGGATCGCATTTAACATTCATTTATAGGGATACATAAAATATTTTAAATGGAGCAGTGACTATTTGCGATAATTGCTGAAATTGCTTTTTCAGTTATGGTATGAGTTTTTAAGTTTAATTAAATTTTTGAATGCTACATAATGGGATTAAATTCGATAAATCATATACAGGGTTAGACACAAAAAAAAAAAAAAAAAAAAAAAAAAATCGTAAAAATTACTGTAATTGCTGGCTTGAATTGCTTGAAAGTTTTTCTTTTCTTTTTTTTTTTTTTTTTTTTTTTTTATTGGGTTATGTATTTTCAAGCTCAACTATATTTAGAAAGAGATGTATTTCAAATAAAAATAAAATAATACACAAGGCTATGTAAAGAACTTGACATATGGATGCCTTTGTATGATAGTTTCTGTCATTCTGATTTCAGAAGTTTTAAGCGTATTTTTACTTGAATTAAATGTTTATCTTAATATGGAGTGAGTATAAATATATACTGCGAATACAATACACATAATTTAAGTACGTTTCTGTTAATTGTTATAAAAATTGCTGAAGGTGAATTTTCAATGTATTATGCATTTTCTTACTGTACTAAATTTGATAATACTATGTAAAATCCATACAAATCTATAGATCAGGGCTGTCCAACGCGGCGCCCGCGGGCGCCATGGCGCCCTTTGCAGATTTTTTGGCGCTCTTTTGAAGGTTTCCTGTTATTATACTTTTTAGCAATAAAATTTCATTATAAAAAAATTTTTCTTAAAAATCTTTCTTATTTTCATGAGAGATATTTTCAAAATCTGCAAAAACATATTAAAAATCAGAAACATACTTTGAAAATTTAATCATGCATATTTTGATGATTTCTGTTAATGTTTATAAAGTGGAATTAACATGGTTAAAATTGATAATAATCTGAAATAGCTATTTTTAATATTTAAGAAGTAAGATAAAAATAAACCTTTTCCCCGCCCATCCCTTTGAAGACGAATTTCCATATGCATCAAATTTCAGCATTTTTTTTTTTTTTTTAATCTTGCTGTTGTCACAGTGGATTTGCTGTTTTATACGAGGGATAAAAAAGCTCAATTTTTCCATCCTGATTTTTGAAATTTTAGGCTTTTACTTTTCAGTTTACTTAGAAAAATTAATAAAACATTGCAAAATGATTTCCATCTATAAAAGCACTTCCAGACTATCTCCCTGGAACCAGCTATATGAATTGGTCGCTATGATACTTGTTTTTCTTTTCGCACTTTTTATAAAACTAAATTCACGCTTTTAAAATGAGTCAAAATGTATTTTAGTATCCTAAGAGAAACCTTTATTTATTTATTTATTTATTTTATTGTCTTCATTATAAGCATGTTTAAAGTGTTTGGTACTTTACGCTAAAAACACTTTTGAGATAGACCTTACGTAGAAAAATGTATAGTTTGAAATTTAACACAGGCAATTTAAAAACCATGGGTGCCTTTTGTCTATTACCATGAGATTAATTTCCACATCATTAGGATGTGCATGTATACTAGTAAAACTGTGCAATAATACTGACGCGTGTTTTTTTTTTTTTTTTTTTTTTTTTTTTTTCTATGGCGCCCTGCATTGAATACCAAAACCTGAGTTGCGCCCCTGCTTACGAAAAGGTTGGACAGCCCTGCTATAGATCATATACAGAGTTGTGCAAAAACAATTGAAGACCCTTTTTCGCTATGAGCGGAAATTGGTGAAATCTGGTTTTTAAATGTATTATGCGTTTTTTAAAACGTTTACTTAGTCTTTACGTTTTTAAGAGGGATAGTTTACTTCAAAATTGGTCGAAATCTCTCTCTCTCTCTCTCTCTCTCTTTTTTTTTTTTTTTTTTTTTCCTCTTAGAATACTAAATGAAAGCCTGTTTAATTATAAATATTTTGACTCATCATTTTTACCCTACGGCAATTATATCGCGTGATATTGCAAAGTGTATTAATATACCCAGCACAACTAACTATCCGCTCAAATTAAAGCTTTAAATAGCCTTTTTCTCTATGTTCATATTTCCGTCACCTTCCTGTTTAAAAGAAATACTAAGGTTATTTTTTGCATTTGCGATTGAGATTTAAACTTTTCTGTACATGTTCTTTATTATATGTTATAAATGTGCGCATGGAATTAGCCTTCAGTTTTTAGGTGCGTTCGTAATTATGTAAATACGTAGCACCTATTGTTGTCGCTCAGTCCGTCCGTCTGTCCGTTTGTCCGTCCGTCTGTCTGTCCGCATATAACAACGCAAAAACTACCCAACCGAATCGTTTGAAATTTAAAATACATAAATATTACATAATTTTGTCGAGTCATTTCAAATTTTATGAAAATCGGATGGATAGATCAGTTACAGGGACAATCAAAAGGATTCCGTTACATTACGGTCAATGGGGAAAAAAAGTTTAAAATGCATTTTAATCGTTTGAAATTTAAAACATATAATTATTGCGTAATTTTGTCGAGTCATTTCAAATGTTATGAAAATCGAATGCATAGATCAATTACAGGGACAATCAAAAGGATTCCGTTACATTACGGTCATTGGGGAAAAAAGTTTCAAATGCATTTTAATCGTTTGAAATTTAAAACATATAATTATTACGTAATTTTGTCGAGTCATTTCGAATGTTATGAAAGTCGGATGCATAGATCATTTACAGGGACAATCAAAAGTATTTCATTACATTGCGGTCAATGGGGAAAAAGTTTCAAATGCATTTTAATGATGTTACACTCATTCGAACATAATAGAATTGGCATGAATCTATGAAATATATACTAAAATATGCATTCTGTACAATCTGTGATGCAAAGAATTTTTATTATTAAATTACAGGGCCACACAAAAGTATTTCACTACATAATGCTATACGGGGAAACATTGTTTGGGGCGTGTTTTAATTATATTCAACTATTTTACATTTTATGAATAAGATATACGTTGCTGAGGTGTAATAAAAATTACTTCCTGCATATTTACAGAAACACAAAGATTTCGACTACTATACTTTATCCGAAATACGCTCTACTATATCAGCAAGATCTGAATATTTTTAAAACTTCGTTATCGTAGGAACGCACCTCATTTGCTACGTTCACGTGCAATTTCCAACTTGATAGAAATTTCTTCCATGCGACTTTCGTGCATCCAGGAATTAATTATTCCGTTTTAGTGTCGTTAGTTAACACGGGTTTGGCGAGTTTTGTACATTTTAGTGATTCCTGCACAACAAGTTTCGTAAATCCAGTGTTTTTTTTTTCTTTTAAATGGGGGCGTAGCGCTCATAGGGGCTGTGCATATATAACGTTATCATTTTAGGAGGAAGGAGGGTCTAGCAAATTATATCGTAAGATACCTCTAGCGGGAGGGGGGATTTGTCTTTTGATATCGATATCATTTTTGATCTAACCAAAATTTTCTTTTTTTAATTGTAACATGGTTTTTGGTACAAAATAGTGAGATATCGTTTTTTAGTCTGTTATCTATTTTTATGAAAATACAAAGTTGTTAGTAAAATCACTTAAGTATTATAAAAATATTTAATTCTAAAATTTGGAACACCTCAACATTTGACATTACTATTCTTCCTCATATGCGTATCCATATACAATACAATCACTGTTCGAGATACCATATGGGAAATATATTTGAAAAGAATCTTGTGTTTATTAATAAATAACAGAAAAAGAATGTAGTCCGCTTGTTTTGTTGATAAGAATTTCTATCTTCCCACTCCACGGGGCAAGTGCAACAGGACATATTATTACTATTGAATGCATTATGTAACAAAAAGCTATTATAAAATGCTTTTAAATAATAGCAATTTTAATTATTCAATGAAACTTGCCTCATAAATAATGTACAATACTAATTCACATCAAAATAATAAAATAAAAAAGTTTTATTCCAGGTTTAGCCAGACATAAACCAAAAAAGCTTGAATAATACATAAATATATTCGGTAAGAAGATCATGATTATTATTGATCTCAGCAATATCTTGAATTTTTTTTTTTTTTTTTTTTTTAATAAATTTATTCCTTTATGAAAAAACATGAAGTCAGTAATAATAACAAAAATTACAAATTAAAATATGTTTGGAATTGATATAAAGCTAAAAAAACGTCAAATTTTGTCCCTGTATCTGAACTGAATGTTTCATTGTTTACATTTGTAAATTATGTGCGGATTTTAGATTTGTGGGAATCTACTGTACTATTATTTATTCGTTATGTTTTTTCCATCAACGTTTGTTATCAAGATGGAATGACTATTTGTGATTCTAAAAATTAAATATGTCTCTTAATATCAGATTTTTCTTTACAGTATTTGTCAGGCTAATCTTTTTAGAGACAAGGATTTACAAAGCTGTGAAGAAAGAATGTTACCCACTTTGTAATTAAAAAAAAGAAAAAAAAAAAAAACTTGTAGAATTAAAAGTTAAATATTATAGATCTAGACACACGGCAGTGTGTCAACCAAGTTCACAGAGTAAAAGGCGACACACCGGCCGTGGGTTATATTACCCGAACCATTTCGGGCCACTTTTGACCCCTCAATAACTTAAATTTTATTTGACCTACACACTTGCATTTTTTTGTGTCGTGTAAGACCATCTCCTACTTTCCGAATCCAAAGAAAAAATTTAAAAATCTTTTACCGTTCACGAGAAATTGACGTCTGAAAACCACTGTTTTTACCACTGACTCACTGACTCACTCATATAAATGTTTGACTACTTCCAGGTGACTTAGGAAGTTGAAATTTGGTGTGGAGGTAGGTTATTGGATCTATAAATAGGAAAAAATCAGAAATCACCATTAATAAACATTAATGGTTGGTTAGAAGATAAATTATTGGAAGTTTATGGGAATTTCGCGAAATATCAGAAATAGTGCCAAGTTGGCGACACTTTTGGCGAGTATTGGGGCTATTCTCTGAAACCACCAAACCAATTTCAAAATTAATACCAAAATGATGCTATTCACCCCGGTTCAAACATAGGCTATATTTTATGTGTATACCATTAACCAAAGGAGGGTGAAGAAGCAAAAAACATTCTAAAAATGCAACTTTTGTGTTACTGTAGGACCTAGAAATATAAGATTTGGCATGTTAATTATTTATAAGATATAAATGATCTCTAAGGGCATTTGCTAAAAAATACGGAATTCAAAAGGGATGAAAATGCGCGAAAAGCGTTCTAAAAATGTTCTAAATTGGGATTTTTAAGCAATCTCAGCAAACAACAAACCGATCTTAAAAGTAATGATATCAAAATGATGGTGATAGTCCTTGCTCCAATATAGGCTATATCTTATGTCGATTCTACTAATCCAAAGGGGTAAAAGAGAAAAAAGAGTTCTAAAAATGCGATGTCTGTATGTTAAGGGCCTAAAAACATAAAATTTGGCATGTTGATTAATTATAAGATATAAATGATCACTAAGAACATTTGTTAACAAATACAAAATTTAAAAGGGGTGAAAATGGCGAAAAGCATCCTAAAAACTTTCTAAATAGCATATTTAAGCAATATTGGGTAGTTAGCGAACCGATTTAAAAAAAAAAAAAAGATGACAAAATGATGGCGACAGTCCTTGCTCTAACAAAATTATTGGATAAATTACCAGTTTACAATGGGAATCTATGGGAATTTGGGGAAATACCAGAAATAGCGCCATATTAGCATCACTTTTGGTGCGTAATTTTTGTCGACACTATAGCGATATTTCGCCAAGTTGGCTACAAACGTTTTTGCTCCACGAAATAAGCAAGTAGTACCCAATCACGTAAAAGAAACATCCTTATTAGTTGAATTTAAAGGAACATAAGCAGTCCTAATGTTAAAATTTTTTTAATTTGGCTGAAAAAAACACTGAATAAATGCAGGAAAAAGCTGAAAGATTAATTAATATTAAATAAAACTAATTTAACTTATTTATTTCAAAAAGGAAACAAATACCTACTTATTTGACAAAAAGTAATGATATCCTATCAAAAACATGAATGTGAAAAGATGCCAAGTTCGTTAAAGGTTTCGCTAATAAAAGAAGTGAGATCTAACTGCAAACCAAGTTCTTTCGGAGCTCCTTAAATCATAGCTACTGTCACGCATAATATTATTCAATTGCTTAAAATGATTTGTTATGTTACTTGTTATTCAATAGAGCGACTTGACAAGTTTTCAGCTACCAACTTTAATCTTTGAGTCGGAGTACAATTTAATCTAGAATCTGATTGGCAAAGATCTAGTCAATCGAATGTTCGAATAAGTATATTGTAGTTAAGGTATTGATAAGTTAAGGAAGGGATCAACTTTCATTTCTGATCAACTAAATAGAAAAAATTGAATAAGAGAAAACTTGCTAAGTCGCTCAATTGAATAACAAGTAACATAACAAATCATTTTAAGCAATTGAATAATATTATGCGTGACAGTAGCTATGATTTAAGGAGCTCCGAAAGAACTTGGTTTGCAGTTAGATCTCACTTCTTTTATTAACGAAACCTTTAACGAACTTGGCATCTTTTCACATTCATGTTTTTGATAGGATTTATATTTCACATGAAAAGAAATGCTGTATTTTGTTTATAAATTACTATAAATGCAATGAGATGTTTTAAAGGGTAGGAAACCACAAGTGGAAAAAGACATCATACCAGTTGTTGAAGAAATGGTAGAAAATAGCCTAGAACTGAGTAATCAAAAAAGAAAGTGGCACTAAATATGGTCATAACCTCTGCAAGATTTTACGAGAGAGTGTTTGTGAGCAAACAAGATGCATTTTCTGCTGATTTTAGGAATAAGATTGCCTGGGCAAAAAGAGTTGAGTTTGGATTTTTCGTAGAGTTTCAGCCATGGGTGCAAGAACTTCATTCAAGCCAAGACTGAAAACTTTTCTGAGTATTAGTAATAATGAAATAGGAATGGTCTAGAAGATTTCTATGTCTTGTATTATGGCTAAAAATTGATATTTTACATTAAAGGAAAGTGATTAAAAATTTTGAATCGCATAATTGGTATTATTTAAATAAACAAAGTAGAATTTACGATTAATCAAAAATATCTTCAAGACTGAAATCAGTCCTGAGACTGAAGGTCTTGCAGCCATGGTTTTAGTCAAGGATTATTTGCTGCTTTAATGCTTACAGTGGCTATCATTTATAATTGAGATGCCAAACTAATTTTTAAATATTTCAACTATCATCAAAGTATTAGAATAACTTTTTTACCAGCTCTGTGTCTACAGATAACTGTTTCATGATGTTGTTTTACAGAAAGAAGCCTTTTAGCCGTCGCCCATCTGATGAATGGGCAACGTTTCCAGGGAGAACCACGTGGAGGTAGGCTTCGTCTCTCCCCTCGCAGGACCATTCCTCTGCTCAATACGTTCATTGCTGCCTCGAACGTGAACTTCCCCGAAGGAAAAGAGCAGAGTGCGTACCCACTCGCGGGACAGTTTCTCCACTCTATCGGGAGGATGGTTGGATTCCCAGAGTGGAGCATATCCCGCTAACTGATGATTGTATGGGCCAGATGTTATATTGGCCATAGGAGAGGTGACAAGATTTCCCAGATGATTCAGAAGAAGCTGTATGACGGAAGATGAGAGCTGACCAATACTGCAAGGAGTTGAAGATCACGGATGTTGCTGCCTATCCAGAAAAAAAGAATGATGTTAATGATGACACTTATGAGCCAGATGTTGTTTGGCTGGTGGTGAAGGAAGCCATGCAAAGAAGCCAGAGAAGATCAAGAACTTTAAGATGTATGAACAAACATTTAGGAATACGGGGTTTAATCTCAATGAATCTTATATTTATATTAGACCAAATCTTGTGTTTTTTTGGGGTGGGGGAGGGGTGTGTTTAGTTTTTTGTTTGTTTGTGGAATTTTTTGTGGGAAGAGGGTTTTTGGGGGGAGTATTTTTGTTTGATTTTGTTTTATTTATTTATGTTTTATTTGTTTTGTATCTTTTTTATTGTCCTTTGTGTAGTTTTATTTATTTATGTGTTTGCTTTGCTTTTTTTGTATTTTGTTTAGTTTTATTTATTTTTATGTATATAAATGTAATAAAATTCTAAATTGTTATAAAAAAAAGAGGTTTTCTGCATACTAGAAACATGATGACGTTGTTTTGTAGCTATAGCTTATGAAAATTTTGAATTATAAGCCAAAAAGATAGAAAATGTATTTTGAATGCTGACAAATATTTAATTTAGAAATTACAGTAGACCAAAAGAAAAGAAATGTACAATATGTTATTTTCAATCATACATAAATTATAACAATTTAGATATATACATAAACAGTGCCTGATTTGTAATAACTAATAATACATACTTAACTAATAGAAATATTAATTGCATACTTACTTTTATGCTGTGAAAGAAAAGGTCATTATTACAAAAAAATAATTTGAAAACAGAAGGTAGTGCTTACATATGATCTTTAAAAAGGTATTTCGAAACATATTTTTCAAAGAAGTATATTCTATTTTCGCAAAAGTATAAAGGATACAAGTTTTAGGATCAAGGAATATTGCATTACAGAAAGAAAGCCTCATTAATTTTATGTAGAGCCCTAGCAAACATATGCTTCAAATGCAGTTTGCATGGGATTTTACTTCCTTTCAGAGCTGTTTATATCTATTTTAAATGAAATAAATACAATACAATATGTGATAATGAGAGCAATATTTGGTGATTTATTATTATCTGCATTCGACTAAAGTAAAAATGCGCTAAAATATTATGCATCATTTCTATCAAAAGATCCTTAATTGGTACTTGTCTGCATAAAAAGTTAATGTTGAACCATTCACTCAAAAAAAGAACTATACTCAAGTTTTGATCATGTTAAATAGAACTTCTGATAAAAATGATAGCTTCATAAAACTTCATAAGCTCTGATAAAACTTCATAGCTGTGAAGAAAATCCGTTGAATAAGAAGTTCAATCATAAAATAAACAATTAAAAATGTCTTTCGTCTGTGAAAAAATAATTGCATTTAAACTAGCATATATCTGTTCTATAAGTAAACTCAAATGATTCTTTTAAACTTATTCAGCAAGTGTTACGCGTAACAAGCAGTGTTTTCGCTGTCGCTCGCCAATGCGCCAAATTGCGACTAAATTCTTCATTTGGCGAGTAAACAAGCGATTAGATTTGCCAAATTGCTAATGCTCAATTTTTGCTTATTCTTTCTTTTCTTTTTCGATTTTCATACATATGCATGCATACATATTTTTAATTTATTTATAGCGGATAGTTGAAATTAAATTAATAACAATCGTTGTCGCAGTTGTAAAAACTTAGGTTATTTTAGAAGATATTGAAACAAAGGGGTACAATAAATGGTTATATTTATATATATGCTACACGGCAAATCTATTTTGCTAATACTTTTTTCATTTGGCGAATGTTTTTTATTTTAAATTAGCCAAATTACTAACGTTGGTCAAATGTCAATGAGAACACTGGTAAGAAGTAAAAATCAGTTTAACAAATGAAAACGATTATGAATGATAATCAGTAGTTTTAATTTTTGCGAACTTAATTACTTATTTTTGAAGCACAACCTTCTGTTTTTCACAAAATTACAGAAAATAATACTTGTCCCGCGGCTTATAGCAGCCGCAGCAGAACAAAGAGCGCAGACGATCGCCCAATGTCTTACGACGCTTGAATAGAAACGGATCGGACCTCAGATCCCTTCTCTTCGATGGCGGCGGCTCCGGTGTGCTTGGAGTAGGCGATACAGAAATGAGAGATTCCACATCATCTTCATCTACCTCTTCTTCGGATTCATCGCTGTCTTGATTTTGGCAAAAGTCAGCGCAACCAGCGAAGAGTCTTGACCGAGGCACCCACTTTCCCAAAGGAGCATCGTCGAATTCGTCTGCGTCTGATTCCTCTTGTGCATCCTGAAACATAGATGAAGAGTTAGTGGCGATACTTACCTCTGAATCTTCATCGCCGTATCGCAACTTCTGATTCTCTTCATCTTCATCTAAAAACCTTGCAACTAGAAAAGAAAGAGAATTAGCAAGGCGAAATAACAAAAAATAATAAATAAAGCATACAAAACCATAGAAATCCATGTTGTTAAAGCCTTTGGGGTTCAAGATTAGTTAAATAGTAAAGAAATTATAATAATTAAATGAGCTTTTCTAATTTAAGTTTTGCTCTATTAAATATATTGTTGCCACTGCAACAATGCTTTTATTCATGATAATTGCGCGAGACAATGATAAATGCAATTTGCAACAATCGACCGAAATTTTGCACGTGAAAATGTAAACAAATGAAAAATATGTATATGAATTCTATTTGCCGTTCTGGAGATGACATCGAAAAATAAATCATACCTGAAAAACTTTGAGATATCAGAATTTGGTGTTTTGAACCGCACTTTTCGATTCGACATCACTAGTGAGATAAAAATGTAAGGGGATTATTAACAATTTCTGACATTTTTAATTTCATTATGTGCCTTCGATAAATAATTTCATGATAATAATAACTTTGAAAGTGCGACATTTTCGTCTTTTTCTTATTATTTTATTTATTGCAGCCAACTTATCAGTATTTTTATAATATTTCGAAATGAACGTTTACTAAAAATGTTTGAGCTTGAGGTCATAGAGTCAGTACCTCTTAAACGTAGATACACACAATAAATCGCTTCATCCATAAAAAAAAAAAAAAAAAACGCACGTTTGGGTTTCAAATTTGTTAAAATTAATATGTATTTTTCTCTCTTATGTTAAATGAGCGCGTTTAAGACTTGCATTTTTATATTTATACCTTACACTTGATCTGCTTCCACGAAATTAAGCAAATGTGCTACATATTTTTTCTCGTTAAATAAACTTATACGAGTTGTAACCTGTCGAATTCGATGACTGAAGAAATTTTTAAAAAAAACTGTCAGACTCAAGTTATAAAAAATATTTGCAATAAATAATCAATCTTGGCTGACCTTACTAAAATAACAAATATTATTTAGAACTGAAGTCTAACTTAAGCGTAGCGTCTAGACCCCGCCCCAAACAACGGCTCTTATTACAAATGCACCCAAGAAAATCCCCATGCTGCGGAAAATGGGGATTAATAGTTTGATACCAGCGTTAATAACAACAATTTTGCTCTTTTTAGAAATTTCTTCCATGCGACTTTCGTGCATCCAGGAATTAATTATTCCGTTTTAGTGTCGTTAGTTAACGCGGGTTTGGCGAGTTTTGTACATTTTAGTGATTCCTGCACAACAAGTTTCGTAAATCCAGTGTTTTTTTTTTTTTAAATGGGGGCGTAGCGCTTATAGGGGCTGTGTATATATAACGTTATCATTTTAGGAGGGAGGAGAGTCTAGCAAATTATATCGTAAGATATCTCTAAGGGGAGGGGGGGGGATTTGTCTTTTGATATCGATATCATTTTTGATCTAACCAAAATTTTCTTTTTTTAATTGTAACATGGTTTTTGGTACAAAATAGTGAGATATCGTTTTCAGGTCTGTTATCTATTTTTATGAAAATACGAAGTTGTTAGTAAAACCACTTAAGTATTATAAAAATATTTAATTCTAAAATTTGGAACACCCCAACATTTGACATTACTATTCTTCCTCATATGCGTATCCATATACAATCACTGTTCGAGATACCATATATTTGAAAAGAAGCTTGTGTTTGCTAATAAATAAAAGAAAAAGAATGTAGCCTGCTTGTTTTGTTGATAAGAATTTCTATCTTCCCACTCTACTCTTTCATGCGGGGCAACAGGACATATTATTACTATTGAATGCATTATGTAACAAAAAGCTATTATAAAATGCTTTTAAATAATAGCAATTTTTTTTTAAATGTTACATAATTTAAAATGATATTTTATTGACTTCTCTTCATTTGAATCTATAAAGTATGTGAAAAAAAAATGTAACCAGTTTTATTGTTTTATATATCACTTCAAATAAAATAAATAATTTCTAAACAGAAAAAAAAAATACTTATAACGATATTATTACCGGGGGGAGGGGGTGGGGGGTTCTGTGGATGATAACGTTTGATATCGGAAGGGGGGGGGGAGGGGGTCCAAAATTACCAAAAAGTTGATAACGTTATATATGCACAGCCCCATACACGCGTTAGTGATTCCGGTGTTGATGAGTTTCGCACATTTTAGTGATACCTGCATGCGAGTTTCGTGGATCCAGTGATGTTTTTTATTTGTTATAATGGGCGCGCAGCGCTCATACACGTGTTAGTGATTGCAGCGTTGACAAGTTTCGTACATTTTAGTGATTCCTGCACAGCGAGTTTCGTGGATCCAGTGATGTTTTTTTTTGTTGTTGTTGTTTTAATGGGCGCGCAGCGCTCATACACGCCTTAGTGATTGCGGCGTTGACGAGTTTCGTACATTTTAGTGATTCCTGCACAGCGAGTTTCGTGGATCCAGTGATTTTTTTTTTTTTTTGTTATAATGGGCGCGCAGCGCTCATACACGCGTTAGTGATTGCGGCGTTGACGAGTTTCGTACATTTTAGTGATTCCTCCACAGCGAGTTTCGTGGATCCAGTGATGTTTTTTTGGTTTTAATGGGCGCGCAGCGCTCATACACGTGTTAGTGATTGCGGCGTTGACGAGTTTCGTACATTTTAGTGATTCCTGCACAGCGAGTTTCGTGAATTGATTTTTTGCTTCGTTTTAATGGGCGCGCAGCGCTAATATATGAGTTAGTGATTGCAGCGTTGGCGAGTTTCTTGCATTTTAGTGTTTCCTGCACAGCGAGTTTCGGGGATCCAGTGATGTTTGTCTGTCTGTCTTTCTGTTTGTTTGTTTGTTTGTCTGTCTGTCTGTCTGTTTGGCTGTTGGTTTGTTTGTCTACCTGTTTGTTTGTTGATTTGTTTGTTTATGTGTCTGCCTGTCTGTCTGTTTGTCGATTTGTTTGTTTGTCTGTTTGTCTGTTTGTCAGTTTGTTTGTTCGTCTGTCTGTATGTCTGTCTGTTTGTTTGTTGGTTTGTTTGTTAGTTAGTTCGTTTGTCAGTTTGTTTGTTTGTTGGTTTATTTGTTTTTCTGTTTGTTGGTTTTTACGTCTGTTTGTTTGTTTTTGCGTGTGTTTGTTTGTCGGTGTTTTTGTTTGTCTGTTTTTCGGTTTGTTTGTTTTTACGTCTGTTTGTTTGTTTATCTGTTTATCTTTTAGTTTGTTTGTCAGTTTGTTTTTTACTTATCTGTTTGTTTGTTTGTCGATTTGTTTGTTTCTTTATTTGTTTGTTTTTCTGTCGGTTTGTTTGTTTGTCTCTCTGTCTGTTTGTTTGTTTATTTATTTGTAGTATCGTCAAGAAACCACAGGAAACCATATTTTCCGTTTAAAAAACGGAAATTTTCGGCAACATGGGGAATTTCTTGGGTGCATTTGTGATAAGAGCCGTTGTTTGGGGCGGGGTCTAGACACTAGTCGCCGATCCTGCCCTATATGTATCAGTAAAAATAAATAAATAAATAAATAAATAAATTTAAAATTTAAAAATTTAAAAAAAAGTAAAGTTTAAAAAAATCAAAAATTTTTTAACTTTTTAAAAATTGTAATTATTTATGCAGTTTTTTTAAAAATGTATTTTTAGTTGAACAGTGAAATACAGTGAAATCACCATTTGAACCATATTTTCAAAAATAAATAAAATTGTGGAAAAGCTAAACAGTTTCCTTCACTCTTTCGGGTCTGATGTACTATTAATAGAACCAAGGCTACCTTATCATAATAACAGGCTTGTCATTCAGGAGAAAGTCTATGGGTGAAAATGTCCCTATAGTTGCCAACTTATTACATGACTTTGTTTCATAAGTAACGCCACCTGGTGCATAGTACTGGTAATATTCAATGCACAAATTCATAGGAAAAAATGGAAAATATTTCAGTTTCTCACATTAGATGGCGCTAACAACGGGAAAATCATGTGGTTTCTGACCACGTGTACTGAAGACAAAGGAAACTTGGCAAATGACAAGCCTGTTATTATGATAAGGTAGCTTTGAATAGAACATGTCTTTTCTTCGAGTATTATTTTGTCTTAACAATTACGTAGTTACTTTCGACTAATAGAAATTATAGTATATGGATGGCTATGCCTTTCTTATTATGACTTCATTTATGCTTTGATATTTGGTAATAATAATAATGATAATAATAATAATAATAATAATAATAATTTATTTAATTCTCTTAGTATACTCTAAAACTGGAAGGAGTGAAAAGCTCACTCTTTGTAAGAGTAACAGGTGTTTTCACTCTTTTTTGAGTGCACTTTATAAAAATACACTCCTTAAAGAGTGGAATTTCCCACTCCTTAGAAAGGAGTGAAAAATGTCACTCCGTTGTCGGGAATAAAGTATGTCACTCCGTTGTAGAGAGTGAAACATCTCAACCCTCTAATGAGAGTGAAAGCCCGGCATTATAAACTTAAAGAAAAAATTCCGTTAAACTTTGGACCAATATATGGAGTAAAATAATGAAAAACACCAAAATATGTCAATTTTTAATTTTCAAAAACTTTATTTTATAATATAAGCTGGAAAATTACGCTTATTTGGTATTAAAACGCACTCTTTTTAAGAGTGAGCAGTTACTCTTTCGAAAAAGTGAATAGTGACTCCGCCGACAAGAATAACTCATCAGCCAATCAAAAATGTCTTGTTCGTTAATTTAATTTTTATTAATAATATTCAAACATATTTTAAATTTCGATCTTTGATTGATATGCTTTGATATGTATGATATGAAATAATACAAATACTAGATTAAATCTCTTCTTCTGGAATCACAATGAAAAAAAATAATTCAGTAAAAAGGTATATTACTTCATTATTCACTTGAATATGACTGGGAAGTGAATACTTCCCAGGAGTGAGTATTCACTCTTTCAGAGAGTCAACGATTCCACTTTTGCTCAGAGTGAATAGTCATTCTCAAGGGCGGCGCCAGAGTTTGCCCGACGGGGGGGGGGGCACTGTATCCCCGACAGGGGGGCCAAGTTAATAATATATATTAGACGTCTCGGCGTATGGGTCCGGGGGCTAAAAACTGCGTGGGAAAAAATTTTAGGCCCAGGCCCAATTCGGTTTGTACTAAATAGATTAATGGTCCGGTCGAAATAAAATTTAAAAGTCGGCCTAGTTATAGCTTGATAAAAAAAAAAAAAAAAAAAAAAGGTTAAAATCTTGGTTAGACCGACTCTATTTCTACAAAACGTGAATGTTTACTTCGATATGGTTATAAAATGTTTGGACGAGGAGTTCTGATAAAAAATAGTCTTTTTAAGAAGTGTTCTAGGCAGGCAATAATTATTTAATTTAAATGAATGTCGATTTGCATGTAAATTTTTCAATTATCATTCAGTTATCATTAATCCTTATGTCATGCATTGGAGACTTGAAAATAAAAAATAATGCCACACAATAAAATCTTCCAAGACAAAGAAAAAAAGAGAGAGAGAGAGAGCTATGGTATTCATTTTGAATCAACATATTTTGCGTATAAGGGGACTCTTAACTCACTTGAAAACACCCGCTTCGTCTTGTTAAACCCAGATTATTTTCAAATTTCTCGTTTTCATTTTTAAACTTTTTTTTTTTTTTTTTTTTTTTTTTTTTTTTTTTTACATAGGACAGCTGAGCTTGCTCTTTAATATGGCTATGTTTCAATTTTTTGATTTCGGTTGCAGATTTTTTTTTCTTTTTTTAAAGATACTTTCGCTTTCGGAAACGGTTTTGAAATTGAAAGTACTTTTTTGTGTCACATGCAGGTTTTATTTCACAGGTTTTGCTGCATTTAAATTTTATTGCCTGAAAATCTACTATTCTATAGAAATAATATATTCTAAAATTTAATTATAGAATAATGGGATGTTAAACTTATAAAAATGCATGTATTTTCGTAAAAATGTTTGGACCGAGCCAAATTTCACTGACTTTTGTCGTCTCAAGTCGTTCCGTGAGGGCGATTTTCATACGGGCTGGATCGAAACCGGGACTAAAAATTTCGACTCGTGCAGCCCTAGGAAGAAGGAAGTCAGTCCCAGCTCGGTATCGAAAAAGTTAGTTAAACCACGAAGTGAATGAAAGCAGGGCATAGACCGGCCCCAGTGTCGTAAAAGAAAATAAGCCCGTACCCGGCCAATGCAGACTTCTATCGAGGTTTATCCAGAAGCTGGAGCTCGATGAAATTTTCTTTCCTTAAACTTGAATTATTCACTAGGAATAAATGATATGGCAAACCACGCTCGCTAATCCACGTCAATTGATTCTGGATATGATAAGGAATCTAGCGCAGCCTATTGAGTGTTCGAAGCCAAAATAGACAGTATTGCTGTTTTTTTTTTTTTTTTTTTTTTTTTTTAAGTATAAAATGTTTTGTGCAATTCTATATTCAATACGTGCAGAGATAAAAAAAATTCAAGAAAAAAAACACAGCATAAAAAACACCATCTTTAGGGCGATATACACCAAAATGTCATCCATATTAACTGAATATGATGAAGTTTGATAAAAGTCTGTGTTTAACTTTTTGAGAAATGAGCTCTCACGGTCTCACGGCACACCTGCCAACTTTAGATTTTTAACAGTTAAATACATGTATTATGAAACAGAAAATTATTTAGAAAGGTAACTTTTTACGTGGTACTTATTTCATTTTAATTTGATTTGTAAATATGATCATTTTGATTTTTGGAAAAAAAAAGTGATGCGTGCATGTTACGGTAATTATTAAAAACGAGGTGGAACCCGTCAAAATTCGACGAAAAAAAAATCTTTTCGAAAGAACTGTTTCATTGCTTTATAATAAATCTAAAAAATTAGTTATAGTAAAAAATACATTTTATATTGGTCAATCTAGCTTTCAAACAAATATTATTTTAAGCTAAAGTTAACAAAATACTATGAAACTTAATTATCCAAATTAGTAAACGAAATAAAACCGAAATTCCCCGGATTTTATAACAGACGATAAATTTAAAATAGTATAAGCATTTTAATTTCTGTTTTTTTGTTTTTCAATTTTAAGTGAAAATGGAGGGATTCTGTTGCCACAATCACAAAATTTGTGCTAAAAATTATAAAAAAAAATAATATCTTAAAAATAAATTGAGATATAGCTTTGAAACAAATTGCATGTAAAAGTACATTTTTTTTTGTCTATACGACGGTATAAAAATTTAAAATGTACGATGTTAGGAAGTGTAAAATTTACAGTAGCGAAAGTTGCAAAACCGAAATTGCGTGGGAATGAGTTGCACATTTTAATTTCTATTTTTTCAAAAGAGAAAATGAAGTGATTCTGTTGCCACACTTACAAAATTAGTACTAAATCTATACAAAAATTAATATCTCAAAAATAAATTGCGATGCAGCTTCCGAACAAATTGTATTTAAAGGTACATTTTTTTTTCTCTATACGACGGTGTAAAAATCTAAAAAGTGAGATGTTTAGAAGTGTAAAATTTCCTGCAGCAAAAATTGCAAAACTGAAATTGCAGGGAAAAGTGTTGCCATTCGCAAAATGACGTATGGCCTTTTTAATATAGATAGATAAAGCATAACAACTCCTGAGTGATGCATGGCAAATTTTACCAGCATTAATTTATTTGAAGGTCTAAAAAAAGCATGAAATTGGATTAAATTTTGTGCGTTAATATTTTAGACATAGTTATATCGGAAATCATGAAATTTCTATGAGTACTTCTATGTTTAACTTTGTACCAATTCTGCAGAAAATAAAATTTTAATTTTATTAAAAAAAAAAATAAATAAAATAAAAAAACTTTCTAAATGTGTCATTTTCATTGTGCTAAAATATGCATTACCACAATTGCCAGTCTTAAACTGGGAAGGGAAGTTATCTAAAAACATTGCCATATGCGTTTTTTAAAGTTGTTCTATTTTCCGTATTTTTCATTAACCGGATCGGCCTAGATCTCGACCGGTCCGAATAATCAAAATTCTACTGTATTTATTGCTGAATGCAAAAATATAAGCGATAAACTTCTATAAACATTAGTTAAATTATTATTACCAATAAAAGTACGAATTCTGCGTATAAAGCAATTTTTAAATTAAAACACTCGGTTAAAAATATCAAATCACATATAAACGGAAATAAATAAGAAATCATTTGGACTTCTCTTATAAAAATCTTGAAACTTTTTATATACAGCAGAGATAAATTAAATCAAAATAGAGATAAATCAGAGATAAATTAAATCAGAGATAAATTTAATAAATTTAAAATCTTCATAAAAAGAAGGAACTCATAAAATATTCATAACTAGTAGAAATGATAATTATAATGCAAAATTTACAATGTCATAAATTCCATTTTTTCATGATAAATTTTTTTCTTTAAAACTTCATTGTAGCATTGTTTTTATGGTTATTGTCTGATTAATTACGTAAATTTTGTAAAAAAAAAAAAAATAAATAAATAAATAAAATGCATTAAACAGATGAATAATAATTTAAAAAATCTTATTTCTATATATTAAAATAAAAATACTAGATCAGGAAAAAAAAATAACTCCTTGTATCTGTGATCAATGAACAATTGATGAAAATGGAGTACTGCATCTATGTAACTCTGAAATATCCTTCCGGTCTATCACAATACAGGTGTTTTTTGGTAATTCCCATAGCAACATTGAGATATATAAATGTTATTTTTACAACCAATCAGCAAGAATACGTCTGCTGAAGTTAAACAATATTATTCATCAATCTCTTTATTCCAATTGTCGAAAAGTTTGTTTTATATTAACTTGCACATCAGAATTTGAAAACTAATCAAAACAGAAGGTTTGTATTTCTTTTTAGTGAATCGCAGCTGTTATCTGCGACTTAAACATCTTAGACTGAAATCTAAGTAAGAATACAAGTATAAAAAAACAGCATATTTACTAAGAACAAAACTTGAAATTTCCTCATATCTTTTTCGTTTTATATGAACACGTTTCTATGCTAAATATTAGTTTTATTCATTTGAATTGAATATATTTGCCGGAGTGAAATTAATTAGTCGAAATATAATTTTTGAATTATATTATTTTATAAATACCGCGTTTTATTTTTTCATTATTTTCTATTTTTGTCACTTTTGAGAAAATGTAATTATTATTCCATACACTCTCAAAAAACTTTTCGCCAAAAATAAAATATACAGACAATAAGTTGCCGAAACGCACATGTTATTGGAATGGATTTTTCTATTACTTGAAGAAATGTTGGTGTTTCTTTGTAGAATTTCAAAAAATTTTGAGATTCGGTTGACGAACTTTTCATTATTTTGAGAGAAAATACAGATACGTAAAAAAATCCGTTTTGAATAGAAAAATCTAGTGCAAAGTGTCGCTGCTCACTAAACTGAGCAGTCTTTTAATTCAACAAAAATGCAACTTTAGATATTGGAGGATTTCAGGTAGTTTTAGCATTAGATAAGATTGATGAATTTTCTGTATTTTCGAGAAAATGTGTAAATTAAAACAGATTTTTTTAACTGTAGTAGTAATAATAAAAACAATAGGAAAAACATCTTCAATTTCCATTTTGTTTTAGAGTGTATATTGATCGAATGCAGAAAGTGCGATGTTTCAAACTTTGATAAAATACAAAATTTGGTACTACTCTGTTATCCCGTCGACCAATTTCGCCAAATTATAGAAATCGCCAAACTAATAGCCAAATTATACATATTGACATACTTTTTTTTTTTTTTAATAACGAAAAAATAAATAATTAGTAGAATATTAATAAAAATATTAATAAAAAGTCGAAATAAAAATCATTTAATGACATTTTAAACACGTGAATCGCATTTAATGTCATTGCATGTGACATTCACGATCATCCATTATTGGCATTTAATCTTATCGTTTGGCGATAATTTTTTGGTCGACGGGATAGTCTAGTAGTACCCAAAATTTAAATCTGAAACAAAAACTGAAATACAAAATTCCCAAATTAAAAACAAAAGATAAATGTAAATGGTGAAAATTTGTAAAAAGTTGGAAATCTAAAAGTGCGTTATTTTAATATCAGCGAAAACGACCCGCAATTAAAAATATATCCAAAATTTCTCGCTCCGAGTCCGTCGTGTCAATGTCGAAACATCCCTGTGATTTGAAGAGACTTTTCTATTATTTTAAGCAATTTCTGCCTTCTGATTGGAAATTTTTCGAAAATTTTGATATTTGATTTTTGTTTCTTACATTCATTTAGATAAAACGGTTTTATAAATTCCGTTTCTAATACGAAAAGGTACTAAGCAGCATATAGCTGCCATAAAACCCATGTAAATTTACGAATATATTGCTTTAGCTATGATTATTTCCGGTAATTGGTGATTTTTATGGTATTTTTGTGGGAGGGAAGGAGTAGAAATAGCAAAATTAAAGTGCATGAAAGCAAAATTTAAAGCAAATTTTTCTGTTTTAATGGAATATAATCAAGGGAAAAAATGGTTGAATTCACGGAATATTTTGCGAGCATAGAGTCCTCCGCGGCTTGGGTTATACCCGATCTGAATTAATTAATCCTATATCCATTCAACCTGAACCAGTTTTTAAAAAGTAAATGACCCGAACTCGAAAAACTTCGACCTAAAAGTATTCAATTCGAACCTAATCCCAACTCGAAATGCAAGAGAAAATTGAAAAAGAAAATTCCAACTTGTAAAACAATAAGGGAAAAATAGTCTAGAATAATACCTCCAATATCAATTATATATTTTATTAGAAAAATTACTATATCTATATATGCACTCATTGACATTCAAATAACGTAATTTTATATTTTAAAATATATTTTGGCGATACTTTTGAGAAATGGTGTAGAATCGAATCCATACGCTAAAACAATTAAAACTAACCCGACTCGAAAATAGAAGTCAATCCGAACCCCTCCGAAAAAATATTAACTTTAGCCAGATCCGACTCAAATCGACAGTCGAGTTGGGTTTAATTTCCCAAGGTGATGCAGGATTCTACCCGAAACGCAATCTGAGCCCGACATCTTCACATCTCGATCTGAACCGGAAATGTTTCAACCTCAACTAGACCCCATCCGTAAGACCCAAAGACCGTAACTGATGAAAAAATATATCCATACTGTAATGCAATTATGTAAAAATATATCTACAACTATATCTCCAGTATCAGTTTAAACTTTTAAGTAAAAAATCAATATATAAATTCATTAACATCCAATATATTTATTTTTTCAACTTAAAATAAATTTTGTATTCTTTTGAGAGATCGATCTTGAATCAAAAACCATAAATGTCAACATACAACCCGAACCTGAAACAATTAAAGTTAACCCAACTGGAATCCGACCCACAACGACAAAAGATTAGACTCAACCCGATACGATCCAGATTGCGAGTTGTATCAGGTTCAGTTTGCCCGACCCGATGCAGCATTCTACTTGGCATTCAAGATAGCCCCAACAAAACTTTAGTATAAATTTTATCCTTTTTGTTAAAAAATATACATGTACAGCGTTATTCATGTATCATCCTGTGTAGGCATCTATATAGTTTTTTATTTTAGGAAATTAGATTTTCATTCTTTTTTTTTTTTTTTTTTTTTTTTTTTTTTTTTGAAAGATTGGGTTTATCTGAACTCAGTCTGCAAGAATCAAAATTCAGTCAGAAACCGACTCGTACCCAAAAGAACTAGTTTAATCAATTTAAGTTTAATAATAATAATAATAATAATAATAATAATAAACTATATGTTGAATTAATTTGACCGGAACGAATTTCAAAAGTCAAATATTTTCCCCGACGACATCGAATTTTGACCCCGATGAGGGGGCCAGGTATGCCCGACAGGGGGGCATATGCCCCCCCCGGTCCCCCTTCTGGTGCCGCCCATGGTCATTCTAAAGAGGTTGGGCATATTTTGAGTCTGCGATAGAGTGAGTATTCAGTCCTCCAGAGTGAATAGTCACTTCTTTTTAGAGTGTACCTCTGTCGATTGCTTTATTTTATACATATATTTCACTCATTCAGTTAAGTTACTTTTCTGAACCAATCACGTGTAATAAAACGCAAAAAAAAAAAAAAAAAAAAAAAAAAAAAAAAAAAAAAAAAAACATTAAAAGGATGTAATACCTTTCCAAATCCTGTTGTAATATTTCATTTTCCAAACGTCTTCGAAAACTCTCCCTTAGTCTATTACCATATAAATATGAACCTGAATAGCACAAATAAGTATATTCCTTAGATTTCAGACAAGGAAATAATTTTTAAACTTCAGTAAGTCCATTTGGATAAATACGATTAACTTTGTTAAAATAAAATTAATTTTGTCTTCAAAATGGAAAAAAATTCGAACCAGAAAAGGTCACGGCAAAGTTTCGTGAAAGTATTCTAGAAGTGTTGGAAAGTGCTTCATAATTTATGACAGGCGCATGATTTTTCTTTTTTTATTTTTCAATGTAAAAGAAAAACTAGTTTCTTTTTTCTTTTCTTTCCTTTCTTTCTTTTTTTTATGATAAAAATAAAGATAATATTTTAAAGCACTTTTATCTTTCAATGTTTATTTTAAAAAATACACCTAATTTCACGTTTAAAATTCATATTGTTACAAAAAAAAAAAAAAAAAAAAAAAAAAAAAAGCAAAAGCCGCTGCAGTAGGTTAATTTGCTGTGGGTCCCGATCATTGAAAATTCAGAGAAAACTCTTGGTAGAAAGCGCGAACAAGTGAATTTATTCGCGTTTGTAATGACCGAAAGGTGGCGTTGTATAGACCTGATAATCGTTTGTTTACGTAGTGCTGTTTGTTCCATGCTGTAACATAGCGAAACCCGTTTAAAGAGCTATTTAAAGTGCAGTTTTTTATCTTTTTTATTTAATTATGGGAGATAAATTACAAATATCGACAATTTTAGAATTTCTAGATGCTGGAAAATCTAGTAATTGCTTTAGAGAAGCTGAAGCAATTATTGATTCAAAGAGATTAGTAATGTGCGGCATTAAAGAATGCAAAGAAGAAATAGAGATTGTAGGCTCGTGTTTATAAACAAGCCAAAAATCCCCATATTATTTCAAGTTTGCTAGTAAAGGAAAACAAAAATTTGAAAATAAAATTTTTTTCTTGCTCTTGCAAAGCTGGAGCAAGCGAATCATGCAAGCATTGTGTTGCTGTCATGTTATTTTGCCATGAGTAAGTCAAATGTACTTTTTTATATTATAGATCTAAACTTTGTGCATAAAATTTTGATTTTAGATAATTTTAATACAAAGACCCAACGTTGCATGCGTTATAGAACTGTTTATTTATTTATTTATTATAGAACTTTTTTTTTTATTTATCGGCCTTTTTAAACACTGATTTCAGCGGAAGATGCTCACGGTATCAGTTCTATTTCGTTTCAGACTTTGTCCGCGAGAGGGCGTCTATTTCATTTCAAAAGCGAATTGCGGAAATTATGATTTTAACTTACGATATATATATATATATATATATATATATATATATATATATATATATATATATATATATCTTGAAATTATGATAGATATGTATCTTGAATTGCATATATATATTGTCTGTTGCTATAGTTTTTAATTTATCACTGGAAAAATATTTTCATATACAAAAAATTCATATTGAAAAAAATCATTTTCACACATTTAAGCGTATTCAAAATTAAAAGCTTAAAAGCCAGATGTTTTCATAGCAACGAAATTGCTGTGATAAAGCTCAATTGGACTTTGAGCTTGAAACAGTTTTAATGAATTTAAATTATGAATTTCGTTTTTAAATCGCAAATATTGATGGTTAAATTTGAATATAAATATATATAAATATCGATATAACAAATTTATACTTAAAACAAACTAAAACTGGTTAAATAAAAGTTATTTAAATTATATTTATTTAAACAAGTTCAACATGAAACTTTTTTTATTCTTAAAGCGTATTTGACATAAAAAAGTATTTTTTCAAACTGCATTCTATCGCCAACCGATGATAAATCGCCAAATAATGAAAATTTCGTTATTTTTTTACGGACGCTGTATAGAGGTTCTGTCAAAAGTTTTTTTTTATATATAAAAGTATATACCCTCATGAGAAGAACATTCTGTAATTTTTTCAGATTTTTCGGAGTATGCCCGTATGGAGATCTTCCTTGTTAGTTTTTAGGTGCGTTCGTAATTATATAATACGTAGCACCTATAGTGGTCGTTCAGTCCGTCCGTCTGTCCGTCCGTCCGTCTGTCCGCATATAACAACGCAAAAACTACCCAACCGAATCGTTTGAAATTTAAAATACATAATTATTACATAATTTTGTCGAGTCATTTCAAATTTTATGAGAATCGGATGAATAGATCAATTACAGGGACGATCAAAAGTATTCCATTACATTACGGTCAATGGGGAAAAAAGTTTCAAATGCATTTTAATCGTTTGAAATTTAAAATACGCAATTATTACATAATTCTGTCGAGTTATTTCAAATTTTTTGATAATCGTGTGCATAGATCAATTACAGGGGCAATCAAAAGTATTCAATTACATTATGGTCAATTGGGGGAAACGTTTCAAATATATTCTATACATTTGAAATTTAAAATACATAATTATTACATAATTTTTTCGAGATATTTCAAATTTTATGAAACTCGGATGCATAGATCAATTACAGGGGCAATCAAAAGTATTCCATTACATTACGGTCAATGGGAAAAATGTTTCAAATGCATTTTAATCGTTTGAAATTTAAAATACGCAATTATTACATAATTCTGTCGAGCTATTTCAAATTTTTTGATAATCGTGTGCATAGATCAATTACAGGGGCAATCAAAAGTATTCCATTACATCACGGTCAATGGGAAAAAATGTTTCAAATGCATTTTAATCGTGTTACACTCATGCGAACTTAATAAAATTTATATGCAACTATAAAGTACATATTATAATATACATCTTACATAATATGTGGTGCAAAGAACATTTGTTATTGATTTACAAGGCCACACAAAAGTATTCCGTTACATAATGGTATAGGGAGAACATTGTTTGATGAGCGTTTTAATTGAAATTCACTATTTACAATGTTAAGAGATTGATATATGACAGTAATATTTTTAAAACTTCGTTATCGTTCGAACGCACCTAATTTGCTACGCTTCACGTGCAATTTCCAACTTGTTTAAATTTTTTTCATAACGGCTAATCATAATTTAATTATTATTAAACAATTAATTGATAAAAGCAAAATTTTCTCTCTCTTTCTTTTTAATATTACATTCTTTATTTTTTATTCATATATTTTTTCTATTTTTAACATTTAAAATATTTTATTTCTGCAATTTCTCAGTCAGTTGGCCTATTTCAGCGAGCAGAGTTTGGCGCATCATATACTACATTCATGCGCTTAACCAGGGGAGGAAGGGTGCCCTGGGTGACCGGGCACCACCCCGCTCCCGCAGATTCAAGATTGATTAAAAAATCAAAATTTATAAAAGAAAAATGAAAGCAAAATTAGTTCAATTAGTTAATCAAAACTAACAGTCTATGTTTTGAAATGTGATAAAAGAACAGACCCAGATTCTTTTTTTTTTTTTTTTTTTTTTTTTTTTTTTCAGAAAATTATTTTGTTTATCTTTTTTAAAACTAGAATATTTACTAGAATCTGTATTAATCACAGTAAGTCAAAAAGTTGGTTTTATAGTCCCAATTTGATGTTTTTTGTTTATGGAAGTTTTTTTAAACTCTGTTCTTTTTCATGCATGTTTTTGCAATTCCATAAAAAATTAACATAAATTTTCGACAAGGATAGAAAATACAGTCGAACCTCTATATAACGAAACTCCATACATCGAATTCCTCCATATAACGAATTTTTAGTAAGAACGGTCCCCTTTTCGCATGATTACATTAAAAACAGACTCTATATAGCGAAATATCTATCTCCATATAACGAATTTTTTCATAAATTGATCTTAATTTATTCAGTTTTAAAAAAGCTTCTAAATCATATGGAATCAATTTTCCATCACTTATTTTTGATTTATCGTTCAGTGGAGAGTTTTTTTTTTTTTTTTTTTTTTTTTTTTTTTTTTTTTTTTTTATAACTATTACTTCTCTCCTTATTCTTTAAATCTAACAAGTTCATCCCACATCCCACACACCTTTCCACATCCTTCTCAAAACACAGTCAATTGAATTGTTACACATATAAGAGAGGAATCAATGAGAGCACATAAGAGAGACCTTCAAATGGAGGAAAATATCAACTACAATTTTTCATTCCTTGCTAAAATTTGAGAATTTTTTTTGAGAGCTTAACAATTGTAATTTTAAAATCAAAACAACAAAAAATTACAGATTTCTTCCTCTGAAATTTATGTAAGTCTTCCTCATTTGATTTTCATTAAGCTTTCAAATAAATGTCTTTTCTCTTTTTTGAAACTGCTTAAATAAGTAAGAAATAAAATGTTAGGTTAATATATATACTTTTAAACATTTCAAATTCTTAATTAAAAAGATCAAAAATAATATTTGTTCAAAATTTACACATTAAATACTATTTTTAACATCATACTCTATACATCGAATTTCTCTATATAACGAATTTTTTACTGGAACGATGGCTTTCGTTATATAGAGGCTCGACTGTATTTATATCTTTGCTTTTGCAATCTAAAGTCTAGATAGGAGGGGAAAAAATGGAAAGGACAGATTAGAAATGAGACGGGCTCGGGCTCTATTTCTATTCTACTATTCGGGCTCGGGCTCTATTTCTATTCTACTATTCGGGCTCGGGCTCATTTTTTCTGAAGCCGGAAAATTTTATTTATTCGTGTGTAGAAAAGATTGAAAGAACTTTTTCCCCTTAAAAATGCCTACTTAATCCTTTTCAACTCATTTTAATTCTTTTTTATCAAAATGACGGGTTAACGGAATGCTTGATTACTTATTTTAGTATTTCATTGCTGTTTCAAATGAAAATTTGTGATAATTACAGATTTATGTCTACGGAATTTCCGGCGACGATCGATTTATACGGCGCCAATCAAAACAAGCCCAACAATAAATTTGCTTTTTGTTGGCATTTCGTTAGCAGAAGATATTTTTAATGGGATCGTTCCTTTACTTATTATTTAGTTACATGACGCTAAAATAATATTTTCTTCTGTTTTTGGTAGACAAGAATTAGCTGGAGGTCTGCTAATTGAGGTGCATTTCGCCAGCCCGCACCTATGGAGTTCAGGAAATTCAACAATGTCATTCGTTAGTACTCCGTTAGTACCGGTAAGTACCGAGAGATTTTCGTTTGTACCACATCCGTTGCGGAGTTATGGCCAATTCTCAAGTTCCAGCGCGCGGGCTGGAGAAACATGGGATTTCCTATAGGAAAAAAATGAAGGTTCTCCGATTTCGTTCAAATTATGTGTGTCGTTAGTACTACGTTAGTACCGGTAAGTACCGAGAGATTTTCGTTTGTACCACATTCGTTGCGGAGTTATGGCCAATTCTCAAGTTCCAGCGCGCGGGCTGGAGAAACATGGGATTTCCCATAGGAAAAAAATGAAGGTTCTCCGATTTCGTTCAAATTATGTGTGTCGTTAGTACTACGTTAGTACCGGTAAGTACCGAGAGATTTTCGTTTGTACCACATTCGTTGCGGAGTTATGGCCAATTCTCAAGTTCCAGCGCGCGGGCTGGAGAAACATGGGATTTCCCATAGGAAAAAAATGAAGGTTCTCCGATTTCGTTCAAATTATGTGTGTCGTTAGTACTACGTTAGTACCGGTAAGTACCGAGAGATTTTCGTTTGTACCACATCCGTTGCGGAGTTATGGCCAATTCTCAAGTTCCAGCGCGCGGGCTGGAGAAACATGGGATTTCCTATAGGAAAAAAATGAAGGTTCTCCGATTTCGTTCAAATTATGTGTGTCGTTAGTACTACGTTAGTACCGGTAAGTACCGAGAGATTTTCGTTTGTACCACATCCGTTGCGGAGTTATGGCCAATTCTCAAGTTCCAGCGCGCGGGCTGGAGAAACATGGGATTTCCTATAGGAAAAAAATGAAGGTTCTCCGATTTCGTTCAAATTATGTGTGTCGTTAGTACTACGTTAGTACCGGTAAGTACCGAGAGATTTTCGTTTGTACCACATTCGTTGCGGAGTTATGGCCAATTCTCAAGTTCCAGCGCGCGGGCTGGAGAAACATGGGATTTCCCATAGGATAAAAATGAAGGTTCTCCGATTTCGTTCAAATTATGTGTGTCGTTAGTACTACGTTAGTACCGGTAAGTACCGAGAGATTTTCGTTTGTACAACATCCGTTGCGGAGTTATGGCCAATTCTCAAGTTCCAGCGCGCGGGCTGGAGAAACATGGGATTTCCCATAGGAAAAAAATGAAAGTTCTCCGATTTCGTTCAAATTATGTGTGTCGTTAGTACTACGTTAGTACCGGTAAGTACCGAGAGATTTTCGTTTGTACCACATTCGTTGCGGAGTTATGGCCAATTCTCAAGTTCCAGCGCGCGGGCTGGAGAAACATGGGATTTCCCATAGGAAAAAAATGAAGGTTCTCCGATTTCGTTCAAATTATGTGTGTCGTTAGTACTACGTTAGTACCGGTAAGTACCGAGAGATTTTCGTTTCTACCACATCCGTTGCGGAGTTATGGCCAATTCTCAAGTTCCAGCGCGCGGGCTGGAGAAACATGGGATTTCCTATAGGAAAAAAATGAAGGTTCTCCGATTTCGTTCAAATTATGTGTGTCGTTAGTACTACGTTAGTACCGGTAAGTACCGAGAGATTTTCGTTTGTACCACATTCGTTGCGGAGTTATGGCCAATTCTCAAGTTCCAGCGCGCGGGCTGGAGAAACATGGGATTTCCCATAGGATAAAAATGAAGGTTCTCCGATTTCGTTCAAATTATGTGTGTCGTTAGTACTACGTTAGTACCGGTAAGTAGCGAGAGATTTTCGTTTGTACAACATCCGTTGCGGAGTTATGGCCAATTCTCAAGTTCCAGCGCGCGGGCTGGAGAAACATGGGATTTCCCATAGGAAAAAAATGAAGGTTCTCCGATTTCGTTCAAATTATGTGTGTCGTTAGTACTACGTTAGTACCGGTAAGTACCGAGAGATTTTCGTTTGTACCACATTCGTTGCGGAGTTATGGCCAATTCTCAAGTTCCAGCGCGCGGGCTGGAGAAACATGGGATTTCCCATAGGAAAAAAATGAAGGTTCTCCGATTTCGTTCAAATTATGTGTGTCGTTAGTACTACGTTAGTACCGGTAAGTACCGAGAGATTTTCGTTTGTACCACATCCGTTGCGGAGTTATGGCCAATTCTCAAGTTCCAGCGCGCTGGCTGGAGAAACATGGGATTTCCTATAGGAAAAAAATGAAGGTTCTCCGATTTCGTTCAAATTATGTGTGTCGTTAGTACTACGTTAGTACCGGTAAGTACCGAGAGATTTTCGTTTGTACCACATCCGTTGCGGAGTTATGGCCAATTCTCAAGTTCCAGCGCGCGGGCTGGAGAAACATGGGATTTCCTATAGGAAAAAAAATGAAGGTTCTCCGATTTCGTTCAAATTATGTGTGTCGTTAGTACTACGTTAGTACCGGTAAGTACCGAGAGATTTTCGTTTGTACCACATTCGTTGCGGAGTTATGGCCAATTCTCAAGTTCCAGCGCGCGTGCTTGAGAAACATTGGATTTCCCATAGGAAAAAAAATGAAGGTTCTCCGATTTCGTTCAAATTATGTGTGTCGTTAGTACTACGTTAGTACCGGTAAGTACCGAGAGATTTTCGTTTGTACCAGATCCGTTGCGGAGTTATGGCCAATTTTCAAGTTCCAGCGCGCGGGCTGGAGAAACATGGGATTTCCTATAGGAAAAAAATGAAGGTTCTCCGATTTCGTTCAAATTATGTGTGTCGTTAGTACTACGTTAGTACCGGTAAGTACCGAGAGATTTTCGTTTGTACCACATTCGTTGCGGAGTTATGGCCAATTCTCAAGTTCCAGCGCGCGGGCTGGAGAAACATGGGATTTCCCATAGGAAAAAAATGAAGGTTCTCCGATTTCGTTCAAATTATGTGTGTCGTTAGTACTACGTTAGTACCGGTAAGTACCGAGAGATTTTCGTTTGTACCACATTCGTTGCGGAGTTATGGCCAATTCTCAAGTTCCAGCGCGCGGGCTGGAGAAACATGGGATTTCCCATAGGAAAAAAATGAAGGTTCTCCGATTTCGTTCAAATTATGTGTGTCGTTAGTACTACGTTAGTACCGGTAAGTACCGAGAGATTTTCGTTTGTACCACATCCGTTGCGGAGTTATGGCCAATTCTCAAGTTCCAGCGCGCGGGCTGGAGAAACATGGGATTTCCTATAGGAAAAAAATGAAGGTTCTCCGATTTCGTTCAAATTATGTGTGTCGTTAGTACTACGTTAGTACCGGTAAGTACCGAGAGATTTTCGTTTGTACCACATCCGTTGCGGAGTTATGGCCAATTCTCAAGTTCCAGCGCGCGGGCTGGAGAAACATGGGATTTCCTATAGGAAAAAAATGAAGGTTCTCCGATTTCGTTCAAATTATGTGTGTCGTTAGTACTACGTTAGTACCGGTAAGTACCGAGAGATTTTCGTTTGTACCACATTCGTTGCGGAGTTATGGCCAATTCTCAAGTTCCAGCGCGCGGGCTGGAGAAACATGGGATTTCCCATAGGAAAAAAATGAAGGTTCTCCGATTTCGTTCAAATTATGTGTGTCGTTAGTACTACGTTAGTACCGGTAAGTACCGAGAGATTTTCGTTTGTACCACATCCGTTGCGGAGTTATGGCCAATTCTCAAGTTCCAGCGCGCGGGCTGGAGAAACATGGGATTTCCTATAGGAAAAAAATGAAGGTTCTCCGATTTCGTTCAAATTATGTGTGTCGTTAGTACTACGTTAGTACCGGTAAGTACCGAGAGATTTTCGTTTGTACCACATCCGTTGCGGAGTTATGGCCAATTCTCAAGTTCCAGCGCGCGGGCTGGAGAAACATGGGATTTCCTATAGGAAAAAAATGAAGGTTCTCCGATTTCGTTCAAATTATGTGTGTCGTTAGTACTACGTTAGTACCGGTAAGTACCGAGAGATTTTCGTTTGTACCACATTCGTTGCGGAGTTATGGCCAATTCTCAAGTTCCAGCGCGCGTGCTTGAGAAACATTGGATTTCCCATAGGAAAAAAAATGAAGGTTCTCCGATTTCGTTCAAATTATGTGTGTCGTTAGTACTACGTTAGTACCGGTAAGTACCGAGAGATTTTCGTTTGTACCAGATCCGTTGCGGAGTTATGGCCAATTTTCAAGTTCCAGCGCGCGGGCTGGAGAAACATGGGATTTCCTATAGGAAAAAAATGAAGGTTCTCCGATTTCGTTCAAATTATGTGTGTCGTTAGTACTACGTTAGTACCGGTAAGTACCGAGAGATTTTCGTTTGTACCACATTCGTTGCGGAGTTATGGCCAATTCTCAAGTTCCAGCGCGCGGGCTGGAGAAACATGGGATTTCCCTTAGGAAAAAAATGAAGGTTCTCCGATTTCGTTCAAATTATGTGTGTCGTTAGTACTACGTTAGTACCGGTAAGTACCGAGAGATTTTCGTTTGTACCACATCCGTTGCGGAGTTATGGCCAATTTTCAAGTTCCAGCGCGCGGGCTGGAGAAACATGGGATTTCCTATAGGAAAAAAATGAAGGTTCTCCGATTTCGTTCAAATTATGTGTGTCGTTAGTACTACGTTAGTACCGGTAAGTACCGAGAGATTTTCGTTTGTACCAGATCCGTTGCAGAGTTATGGCCAATTCTCAAGTTCCAGCGTGCGGGCTGGAGAAACATGGGATTTCCTATAGGAAAAAAATGAAGGTTCTCCGATTTCGTTCAAATTATGTGTGTCGTTAGTACTACGTTAGTACCGGTAAGTACCGAGAGATTTTCGTTTGTACCACATTCGTTGCGGAGTTATGGCCAATTGTCAAGTTCCAGCGCGCGGGCTGGAGAAACATGGGATTTCCCATAGGAAAAAAATGAAGGTTTTCCGATTTCGTTCAAATTATGTGTGTCGTTAGTACTACGTTAGTACCGGTAAGTACCGAGAGATTTTCGTTTGTACCACATCCGTTGCGGAGTTATGGCCAATTCTCAAGTTCCAGCGCGCGGGCTGGAGAAACATGGGATTTCCTATAGGAAAAAAATGAAGGTTCTCCGATTTCGTTCAAATTATTTGTGTCGTTAGTACTACGTTAGTACCGGTAAGTACCGAGAGATTTTCGTTTGTACCACATCCGTTGCGGAGTTATGGCCAATTCTCAAGTTCCGGCCCGCGGGCTAGAGAAACATGTGATTTCCCATAGGAAAAAAATGAAGGTTCTCCGATTTCCTTCAAATTATCTGTGATGTTACTACTATGTGAGTACCGGTAAGTACCGAGAAATTTTCGTTTGTACCGCATCTTTTTCGGAGTTATGGCCTATTACCGTTATACTTTTATACCGATTCTGAGGATAACATTCCTCGTCTTTGATTTAATGTTGCGAAAATTCGTTGGCTTGGGAATAACATTTAGAATCAAAATTTTTGTAATCACAACTTTTTTACAAAATTAAATTTTTTACAAATTTTGCGCTTACATTTTCAGTTTATGTTGAATTTTATGTCGTTTCAGAAGCACGTTGCACGAATACGAATTCTTTCTTTCTTATTTGTATCATTTTTCTCATTTTCATGTTATTTTTTAATTGTAAATTTTAATTAATGACTGTATGTATGGATTTTCTGAGTATTTTTCGTATAAATTTTACGATTTTATGCTACGTCAAATGATGAAATATGTAAAAATTTAATATGTAATAATAATTTGTAATATGTAATATTGATATGTAATTAAAAAAATTTGCTTTTTACCCTATTTTTAAGGCGTGTAATTCCCATACGTCACATGAATATTTTCCATAAATGAATCATTTTTAATGTATGGTTTAATGCTTGATTTAATTTTATAACCTTTTTCTTAACGACCCCAACTTGAGCAATTGTTTGATTCTGCTTAGGTTTATTCTAATTTTATTAGTCTCCATTTCAGATAGGTTTTCGACTGGATTTTGACTGTTTCATGTCGGATTCGAATTGATCTTTTTTTGACAAAGTGAAAATTATTTGAAAGGTTCAGAAAAAAAATTTCATCAGAAAATCTATGTATTTGATTATTAAGGAGTATATATACATTTATGTATATATATATGAGAACGTGTGTTTCAAAACTCTCCTTATCCAGAAAATAAAATTTTGGAAAATTTTCAAAAACGTTCAACAGCGTCCACTGGTTTTCATGATAATTCAAATCTTACCTATTTCAAAATTACTAGATATTTTTTTTTAATTTAGAACATTTTTTTTGTGCAAGTTTATCAGTAGTATAAATAACAAAATTACGATTTGTTTTTACTTTTTTAAATTTTTTTTTCATTTATTTATTTATTTTTGTACAAGGTGAGTTTTGAAACTTATGTTTTCATTCATACATGTACTCCTTTTTCAACTTGAAAAATAAAATTGAAACTAACGATATAATTTTAGATTACATTTCTATAATTATATTAAAATACTGATCTATTAGTTTTTAATTTAGATTTCTGATTCTAGTCAATCAGTTTTCTTTTGTAGATCAGGTTGAAGTAGATTGATCAGAAATGGAAATTAAATCGACTTTGAATTGAAATTACTTCAAGTTGAAATAATTGAAGTTTTTGTGAGGGAGAACATGCTTCTCCTCCCCACTTTCACATCCTAAAATCCTGCCTTCTCTTTTGCTCAGATTAGCGGTCCGCACGGGTCAGAATTTCCAGACCTGTGCCCGGGCCGGCACGTTTATATTTTTACATTTCTAGGCCCGGCCTGTACAGGAATCTGCGAAAACAGGCCTGGCCCGTTCTGGCCCCACACAATTTCTACTATTTCTAAAATATCAGATTTTTATCACCTAATTAAAATTACTTTAAAGAATACTGGAATACATATATATAGAATGATTTTACAGACTATTTTACAATAAATAAACATTATCAACTCTAATGATTACTTAGATTCTTGGACTGTCAACATTCAAATAAAGATTCATTAAAAAATTGATACTGTTCAGAATAAAAGAAAAGAAAGAATGTTAAAAACATCGTAACTTTTGAAGATTAATAAAAGTAGATTTATAAAAATATTTCTGTATTATTTTATTAAAGTTTTCAAATCCAAAAAAGTTACTTTCTGATACATTTCGGATTTCATTTTTTTTTTTTTTTTTTTTTTGAAAACGCAAAAGATTAACAGATGTTTTTATTCGAATACTATGTAATCGAATAGCATTATTTATTTTTTTGTTACAAGCAATTTAAGAAAACAAAGTCAAAGCTAGCATTTTGAATAGAATTTCTAGAAGCGACAGCATGGGAAGGGAGAAAAATCTGCAACCATTCGATAAAAATCTCTTATCTCCCAAAAAGACTACACATATATCTTATTTATGAAAAATGAAAACCACTATTCGATTCCAATTCCCTTCAAGAGTCAGGCTTGTTAATTTTATACTTTTACTAATTTACAGTTTAAATGTACACATTTTTTGACTAATATAAATTTAAAAATTAGTCAAAAAATATGTCGAACTTTCGCGTTTTTGAGAAATAAATTTAAGAAACACAAAGAAATATATATAAATATTACCCTAACAAGCTCTTTATCCCTCTTAATAATTTTACAAGTTATGTTGCCTGCCTACACATCTTCAGAACAATTAAATCTAGTTCCGGTTCGTCTTGTCAATATGTACAAAAATGATGAAATCCTCATCTTGTCCCAGCATGAGACTGCTAAATAATATAAAGCCCGGGTTACACACAATGTAACTGTCCGATGCCGATCTCTACACTGTACAAGTTCCATTTCGGTATTGATGTTGCCAAACTAGTATCGGCTCGTGACGCACATTTATACTTATTCTCGTTAACGCCATATTCATTGAAAACAGCTCATATTTTATCGTTTCTGCTTAAATGTTCTCAACGGACCGGTAGACACGCGAAATTTTTTATCCGCCCGACCCGCTTATTTTGTTTGTAGGCCCGGCCCATCCCGTTAAATATATATATATATATATAATTCGCCAGGTTATCACTATAATTCTGCTAGCACGAGCTGGCCCGTTAGAAAATTCGGTACAGTCCCGCCGACTCTGGCCCTTGCAGGCCTCTAGCTTAGACTTGGACCCAGTACATTTTACGGAATATAAAAAATCGTTATTTGCTTCCCTACTCCCCCCACAAATCAAAAGTCACGCCTCTAAAAATCTTTTTTGGAACACTGTATGTTCACGATTAGAATCTGGCACGGCACCCAGTAATGAACCTCATGCAGTTTCATTATTGGTAAGTATCTTGAAAAAATCCTATTTAAAACTTTTGTTTTCCAGCAGGTAGATGCTTGAACTTTTATCAACAATTTGCATAAAAGAGAGAAACCTTCTAAAAATAAATGGAATCTTGTAAGAAACATGCTGATAACATGTTCGGTCAAATCTGTTGGAATTAACTGTCATTTTTAAGAGGTGTAAAGAGTAAGAGTTATGTCTGTGATTTACAACACTGTCAGTTAATATGTGACCTACTTGACCCCACTTTTTCGCAAGTTCCAGAGTGATAAAATTCCTAAAGTTTCCGCGATGGAGATAACAGATTAAGAAAATAAAAAGGTAGTCAGGTATAAGAAAACCTTAAGTGAGATAACAATTTCATTCTCTGATAAATATGTTGATATTATTAAATTATCGCGTAAAAAAATTCGATTATCATTTTTTTTTTAAACTTTAATGATTCTGAATAACATACATTATTTGTAATGCGTTACAAAGTGTCCAATAAAAGTTTTTTTTATATAGATAATTAGAGTTTTTTTCCGATAAATAAATTTTTGAAACTAAAATATTATTAATTAGTGGGCTGATGAAAAAAAAATGATTTTATGAAATTATCATTTTGTGGGCAGTTAATTTTCATCATTTTATTCAACAAAAATTCTGCTTTTTGTTATAGATATTACAAATTGTACGTTTTGCATTCATATGTCAGAATGATTGAAGATTTCAAATTTGCATTGCAATGTTAATTTTATTCTCAAACATTTGTTAACATACCTAATGAAATTATATTCCAACTAAATTTATGAATGTCCCCCCCCCCCAATTAGCAACAAAAGATACGCTCTAACTTTAAACAATATTTACTAAACCAATCGTAGAATAACGCTTTTTTTTTTTTTTTTGTCTTATTTCTCATTGTAACAGGAAATATGTTAGAGGTCTGCACGGGCCGGAATTTCCAGGTCCGGGCTCGGCCCGGCTCGTTTTGGCCCGTTTCGATTTCTACGATTTCTAAAAATTCAGATTTTTATCATATAATTAAGATCCCTTTAAAGAGTGCTGCATACCTATCTATGGAATGATTTTGCAGTATTTACAGTAAATACACATTTGTCATAGTTAGCGTTTTGAATAGAATTTCCGGAAGCGATATCATGGGAAGGGAGAAAAACCTGCGACCATTTGAGAAACTATATTGTATCTCAACAAGATTATACAAATATTTTTTTTACCAAAAATGAAAAACGCTATTAGATTCCAAATCCCTTCAATAGTCAGGCTTATAACTTTTATATTTTTACAATTAAAAATTAATCTGAAAATGTATCAAACTTTCACGTTATTGAGAAATTAATTTAAAAATCATCAGGAAGTATATATCCAAAGATTAAGCTAACATAAGTACTTTATCGCTGTTATTTTACAAATCATGTTGTCTGCCCTACAGATCTTTAGAACGATTAAGTCTGGTTTCGGTCCGGCAAGTCTATGTGTAGAAAAATAATGCAAGCTTGATCTCGGCCCGGCACGAGTCAGCTAAAAAAATATTAAAACGGATTACACACAATGTAACTGTCCGATGCCGATCTCTACACTGTACAAGTTATATTTTCATATTGATACTCTCAAACTAGTATAGCTCGTGAAGCAATTTATATTTATTCTCGTTAAAACCATTTTTGTTGAAAATAGATCATATTTTATCGTTTCCGCTTAAAGCTTCAGAAGGGGCCGGCAGGCCCGAAAATTTTTTATCTGCCGGGCCCGACCCGGCCCGTTAGAAAATTTGAAACGATTCCGCCAGCCCGGGTTGGCCAGCTGACCGGGCCGGGTACGGCCCACGGGGAAAACCCGAGCCCGTGCAGACCTCTAAAATATGTACTAAATAAGACTTAAAGCACCAGGAGACCGTAGAGGATGCATGTTAATAATTTTACATTTCTAGGACCGCCCCATACAGAAATCAGTCCCGGCCCGTTCTGGCACGGCACAATTTCTACTATTTCGAAAAATTTCATATTTTAATCATATATTTCATTTTTTTTTTAATGATTACT
This sequence comes from Maratus speculifer, assembly GCA_964019185.1. Classification (NCBI taxonomy): domain Eukaryota; kingdom Metazoa; phylum Arthropoda; class Arachnida; order Araneae; family Salticidae; genus Maratus; species Maratus speculifer. The sequence goes on along the minus strand of OZ025289.1, from coordinate 22,524,386 downwards.
GCATACATATGTATGAGATGATTTTACAGTATATTTTACAAAAAATGCACAATAACAACATTAATGATTACTTATACTCTTTGACTTTAAACATTCATTAAAAAATTAAAATGATTTAGAATAAAAAATAAATTTTAAAAAAAGAAAGTTAAAAACATCATAACTTTTGAAGCTGTATAGTAAAAAGTAGATTTATTAAAATATTTCTATATCATTTTATTAAAAGATTTTCTCAAATCCAAAGGAGCTACTTTCTGATACATTTCTTTTTGGAAATGCATAAGATTAGCAGGTGTTTTTATTCAGAAAATATGTAATCGAATCTATTTCGAAAAAAAAAATCATATTTTTATCATATACTTAAGATTCCTTTAAAGAATACCGCATACATTTTTATGGGATGATTTTATTGTATATGTTACAGAAAATACATCATAGAAACATTAATGATTACTGAGAGTTTTAAACTTTCAACATTCATTTAAATATTCATTAAAAAATTAATTTGGTTTAGAATAAAAGGAAAAACAACCTTAAAAACATCATAATTTATGAATTTTTATAATAAGAAGTAGATTTATGAAAATATCTCTATATCATTTATTAAAGGTTTTCTGAATTCCAAAGAAATTACTTTTTGATACATTTCTGAATTAATTTCTTTTCGAAAACGAATAAGATTAGCAGGCGTTTTTATTCAGAAACTATGTAATCGAATAGCCTTATCCATTTTTGATCCAAAAATTTAAAGAAAATACTGTTAAAGTTAGCTTTTGAATCGAATTTCCAGAAGCGGTAACATGGAAAGGAAGAAATATCTACAAGCACTTGAAAAGAATCTCTTATACTCTACAAGTATATAGGGGGAATTGGGGTACATTGATATATGGGGCACATTGATACACCCTCTCTACCGCTCACAGGAAGTTTCACAAAGGCTCCAAAAGGTGATGCTAGTGCACTCAACTACATACAGAAAGTCTTGGAATGATTCAGTAGTTTGGTGAAATGGGACGGGTGATTTATTGTTTTCGTAAGTCAAAAGTAAATTTGAGTTATACAGTTGAAATGGTATTATACAAGTGTTCCAGTATTTTCAACAGAAAAGAATACTCTCCCTGGCAAGTGAAACTACTCTTTATCAGTTCCTCATTTTTTATTCTTAGATAAATTATGAAGTGTTGGATTTGAGACTCATTTTATTCAAAATGACTGTATGGGGCATATTGATACACTCTATCTCGGGGAATATTGATACCACCTAAATCCTTTTTTAGTTCATTTTTTCATTACTTTTTATTATTTTTTTTTTACCCTACGCTCCTTAATCCAACCATTTTTCACCAAAAATTTCTAATATTAATTTCTATTGAAGTGAAATAGCTCTAATATTTTATATTAGAACATTTTATAGTATTTTTGCTAACAGAAAAAGTACGAACTTACCCAAAAGCTAGTACTACTAGAACTAATATAAGAAAAGGACGGTATTCTGGCAAATCTCGAATTTATATCGATTCTCCAGAAAAAAAAAGTATTTTCGACATGAGAAATGTTGAGTAAGAAAAGCAAACTTCAGAACAGAAAAAGACAATTATATTATAAACAGAAAATTTAATATAATTATCCTCTATTTTCTGTTTATAAACCTATTTATAATCAGAAAACCTGGTAATTTTTTCATCTTTCCCAAGAAAGATGATAATCCTGGGATTGAAGCGCTAGATATGACAAAGTTACCACAGCCAACAATCACACAAGGAACAGCCAGAACATCAGGTCATAATATATTTAAGTTTGATTGCTTTAATATTGCTTAAAAATAAATTGTGGATGATTTGAATTTCTATAGATAAATATAAAATAGTTTTCTAACACACTTTCTATGAAAAATATCCATTGGTATTATTTTGTCGTCATTTTTCTCAAACGTATCAATCTGCCCCGCGGATGGGGCATATTGATACAATGACTTTTTTTTTTTTTTTTTTTTAAATTACATGCAAAAATACTATATAAAACAATTATTGTACATTTTTATAACATACTACACAAGTTTTGCTGTCACCTCATGAAAAAAAAAAAAAAAAAAAAAAACTTGAATTTTCTACTTTTTTTACACCAAAAAAAAATCTCAGAAAAAAAAACTGTATCAATGTACCTCACTTCCCCCTACAGGTATTTTACTTACCAAAAATGTAAAACACTATTTGATTCCAAATTTTTTCAATTGTCAGGCTTGTCAATTTTATAAAATTACAATTAAAAATTAATTAGGAAATTTCTCAAACTTTCGACTTGTTCAGGCATGAATTTAAGAACCCCAAGATATATATCTCCAAAGATTAGTTTAACAAAGTTCTTTGACGCTATTAAATCTTTAACAAATCGTGTTGTCTACCCTATAGAATTTTGAGAACAATTAGTTCTTGCCTGCCTGGACAAAATGTAGAAAAAAATGCAAGCTTGATCTCAGCCCGGCACAAGTCTGCTAAAAGAATATTAAATCCGGGTTAGACACTATGTAACTGTCCGCTTACGATCTTTCACTGTACAAATTACATTTTTGTATTGATACTGTCAAATTAGTATCAGCTCGTGACGAACATTCTAGTTAAAGCCATATTCATTGAAAATAGCTCATATTTTATCGTTCTTATCAAATCTTTATAACTGTCCGGTAGGCCCAACTGTCTTTTACAGCTAAGCTAGGCTCGTATAGACTGGTCCGGCCGTTGAAAAACTTATTCCGATTCTGCCAGCCCGATCCGTTCGAAAATCATTTCGCCTGCCCAACCCGGGCTCGTGCAGACCTGTAGGGCCGTATGAAAATTTAAATTTTGTAATTTTTAAAGGAATGCTTTTTTTTACCCCAATTGCTTTTATTATATTTCTTTACTTCATTTAAATCATTTTTGTAACTGGAACTGTATATGCCTACGACTAACTACTAAGAAATTAGCCATTGGCCACCGTTGATAGTGGACATCCTGTCGAGAGAAATCTCAAACACCATGCTTATCTGATAAGAAAATAAAAAAATGAAAATTTTCCAAATAATTATAACTTAACACCTCACAACTTTTAAGATCAATTCACTTAAAAAAATACAAAAGAAACTTAATTACGTTCATTATACTATTCATTTTCATATCAAAATACATTTGAGCTCCAATTAATAGAATGTCGAAGTATCTCTAGTATCAAACTCTCTTAAAACTTTACAATGCAAACATTGCATTATTTTTTTTTATTACAGAAAAAAATAGGAATAAAACCAATATAATCTATATCATTAAATGCACTTAAATTAAAAACCGTTTTCAAACTAAATATACGTATACTTTTGTATGACTTGTAAAATACTATCATAACTACCAAAACAATTTATAATAAATATAATTTTTTTTATAATAATAAATACAATATTTTTTGCTCTTGGAAAACAGAAATTTAAAGGTAATTTTTGCTTCATTTATTATGTAATAAGAGCAAATTTTACTTCTTTTAAAACATTCATTCTTGAATATTCTAGTTTCTCAAGCAATTTTTTTTTCTATCTTCAAGTTATGGGATTCGTTATACAAGTGAAAAATATATTATAAAATTTATAATATTTATTCTAATAATTAAAAAAATATATATTTAAAAAAAAGCGAAGAATTTGAATCTTTTCTGAGCTGTGCTTTTATGTCAAATTTCCTGTAATGTTATTCACAACATATCTTTAAAATTTATAAAAAATCAACATAATTTCTGAAAGTCTCCGTAGAATTTTTATTGGTGGAATGTAAATACAGTAAAACCTCTGAATAACGGACACCTCGGGAACGCAGAAACTGTCCGCTATTGAGAAAACCTCAAAGATACAAAAATCGCTAAGAAATGCTTAATATTTCATTAATTGACATTTATATGTCCTAAAACCTTTATTATATGGTTAATGAGAAATTAAAATTATTTTTTAAACAATAAAACTTAAATAAAATTGCGCACACCTTTAAATGCTGTTTATTACATAAACAGAAAAAAAAAATTACATAAAACAATTATGTAACAATTATAGATAATTATATAACAATTAATTATATTAATTATAGATAATTATGTAACAATTACATAAAAAAAATCTGTTACAAAAGTTTACTTTTGCTCACGATTACATGTAATTTGTTTTCAATGTCACGTTATTGTTCATTATAGAGTTTCAAGCGGGAATGGGGATTGCACTTTTTGATCATTAAAAACATAAAATCATAAAATCTTCCGAGGGGACATAGACATTTGAATGCTCTGGGAGATGTCCCTTCCAGGCAACCCCCTGAATTCAACAATGAACATGAAGGAGAAATTTCCTCCGTCCACCCTCTACATTTATATGTGATCACAAAATTTGTGACACATTGCCCTAATAAATTTAGATGCCTTTTTAATTGTTTTTCACATTTTTTCTTGTTAAAAAATACTTTTTCATCCTTTATCGCCGTAAATAGTGTCCGCTATTTAGAATGTCCGTTATTCAGAGGTTAAACATACAAAAATTTAAGTTTTAGGAGTGGGGATTTGAAAACTGTCCGTTAAATAGAGGTGTCCGCTATTTGGGAGTGTCCGTTATGGAGGTTTTACTGTAAAATCTTTAAGTTACATTTATTTTATACAAAAACGCTTCAAGAATACGTTTTACCAAAGTAACTACTGGGATCGTACTACAGTAGGGTCAAACTTGTTTATCACGGGTGAGATTCAAAACATTCTAAATTGGATTCTCAAACACTCTTGATAATGTCAGTTGTGTTCAATAAATTTAGTTGCTCCTGTTATCAGTATAGAACTTAAGAGTAAGCACTTGAATTGGGATGTTTAGTTCTATAATAAATCTGACAAAAGTTAAAGCTAAACCAGGTGGGAAAATTCAGTTTATAGTATATATTATAAAATACATTACAGACACACTCGACTCAAACTCAATTACGGTAAAGATGTAAGCTATAAAACTATGATTAGATGTAACTACATTTCGCTTGAGATCAGACGCGTATTTTTCATTTGCCTGCAATGTTTTGAATAGTAGGAAATATTTGAAAATTTAATTATGAAATTTAATAAGAAATGTAATTGTTAAATCATTTTAAAATGCCTAGAACAGCTGTTATTCATAGAAGCGAATTACACGAAGTCCTTCGTTTTTATGCTACTCGTATTAGTGACAATGAAAATCGAATACGACCACCCTCAGATCCTGTATGGAAGGATATAAGCGAAGAAATGAATTTTGTTTATCGTCCTAAATATATTTACGTTTATGTAAAGCAAAATAGAAATAATATTTGGAAAGATATAAACATATCTGAATGTGCCAGTAAAGAATCCACGAGTGAATGTGAGGAAAACAAGGTAACAATTGATCCTGAAGAAAAAATTAGTTCTGAAGATTCATACTCTGAAAAAACAGATACAGAAAGCAATAGTTCTAATGATGATGCAGAAAATTCTACAGATTTTATATTAACTTTATCTCCCTTAGAATGGAATGAGATAAAACCCGATTCCGGTATCTTTTTAGATAGCAAAAATCGTAGAAATTATAGAGAATTAGCACCCAGATTATGGACATCGCTTGTCAGTGAACACTTTTGGGATGTCACCAGTCTTCCTTGTTGCCTATCTTTCAAACGAGCTCAAGTTTCCACAAATGAAGAACCTTTTGTGAGAATGATAGCAAAATGTGTCGATTGCAATTCGAAGTTTCTTGGTGAAATAAAACATGAACCGTTAGAGGGATGTCGGGCTGTGATAAAATGTAGATATAAAGGCTCTTTTCTTACATGTAAAAGTACATCAAAAAGAAGATTAATAGGAAGAGCTAAGGAGTATGCTAATTTCCAAATTGGTGAAAAAAACTTATCGGCAGTTACCTTTCGAAATTTTGAAGCAAGACGCATGATGCATCCTGGTGATCCAGAACCTCCCATTATTCCTACTGCAAATGCACTTAGAATTTTAAAACATCGCAATGCAGCAAGAAATAACCAAGAAGAAAATCCTATTGTAAGCCTTAATGTACTAATGTATGACACAAAATACCAAAACAGTATCAGGCATTTAGGTTATGATCCTTTTTACGTCATATATTGGGTACCATCCCAATTAAAAGTGTATAACGCTTAGTGCAAAAATAGTCAGTTATCAAGGGTATGCATTGATGCTACAGGTAGAGTAGTAAAAAGAATAAAACGTCCTTATGGCGGGAAATCGAAACATATTTTCTTATATGAAGCTGTAGTGAACGACGAAGTGTCAGTCAAACAGTATTCCGTGAGCAGCATGTTATCCGAAGCTCACGATAATAATATGATCTATCATTGGCTGGCTATATGGAAAAGAAATGGAGCACTCTCTCCAAAAGAAATTATTTGCGATCATTCTACTGCTCTCTTATCAGCGGTGGTCAGAGCATTCACCCAGTATGGGAGTTTGAAGGATTATATTGAGAATTGCGCCATCTTAATATTTAATCCATCAGCTGTTGACAGAATTCCTGAATGTTACATAAGATGCGATGTGGCGCATACATTAAAACTGGTTTCTTCCTGGAATTCGCTAAAAGGAAAAAGTTTCAAAGTAAGAACATTATTTATTAGGAGCATTGCTCAAATAATTCAATCCAAATCGATAGAAGATATCGCTGAATTACTGGATGCTATCATAACAGTTGCTCTCAGTGAGACTGATAGTTTAAATTTAGAGACAGGTGAAAAGACACACTGTCAAAAATCAAAAGAACTCTTACAGCACAGAATCGCTACAGGCAATAAAAACGAAAAATTAGATAAAGATATAGATAATTTTGTAAAAGAAATAAATATTTACCGAGATTCTAATGGTGTTGAAAGTGCTGTCTCCAATTCCCAACTTGAAAAATGGTATGGTAGTATACTAAGTAGTGTAAAAAATAAAATCGCTAAAGAAGAAGGAAGTCATGATAATTTGCATTTTTTACCGGATGTAGTAAAAAAAGTCTATGATTTAGTGAAACGTCTTCCTTTATGGTCAGCCGTTATGGTACCATATTTTGGGTATGGCTCAACAACAAGTAGTAGTGCTCCAGTAGAAAGCAATTTTAATAAAATCAAAAATTGCATTTTTTCAAATAAAAAATTACCCTTGAGAGCAGACGTATTTGTTGCTACCCACCTGCAGTCTTTAGAAGGAGAAAGAAGTTTGTTGCTTCTTCCCAAAGAATAGATACAGAAAAAAAACAGAAAGAAATTTTAAGCAAATTTAAGGGAAAAAATATATCTCGAAGCAAAGAGAAATCAAAAGAATCGACTAAAGCAAATTTGATTGAAGAATCAACGAAAAATGACACCTGTTATAGTATAGTGTGTGCGGATGGCCATATGCCTGCCGGGGAACATAAATGTATTCATTGCAAAAAACCTGTGCATCTAATAGGAGGGTGTTCCTATCCACTTTCGGATACAGAAGAAAAAGAAGGATACGGACAGAGCAGAATATGCAAGTCTTGTTTTGAAGTACGCGATAATATAAAAGAAGACAGAGCAATAGTTCAAGAAAATTTTCAGAAAACATTTAAAAAAAAAAATAAGGGAGATGAAAAAATTCGAGGCAAAGAAAAATCTAAAGAATCTACTAAAGAAAATTTAGTTGAAAAATCCTCCATATATGACACCTCTTCTGACTGTATGGTGTGTACTTATGGCCATATGCCTACTGGGGCACATAAATGTATTTTTTGTGAGAAATCAGTACATGTAATAGGAGGATGCTCCTATCCACTTTCGGATACAGAAGATGAACAGGGATACGGAGAGCGCAGAATGTGTAAATCATGTTTTGAAGTACGCAGGAATATGAAAGAAGATAGAGAAGTCGAAAATTGGCGAGGATTGGCATTACCACCTAAAAAAAGAAAACGTGCTTCATATTTAGACCCTAATCAAGAATTACTCAAAGTAGATTTTTCTGTTAATAGTAGAAACCGGCCCATCGGATTATTGCGCAACGGAAATCAAAATCTAAAACCAATATCTATTAATGGATATGACGTGATTATTTCCAACACTTGCGCATATGATACAATTTTACAAATACTGGCATGTTCTTATTCTGACAGTGAAGATTTTAAAAAATTTATTGATGGCATACTATCATCAAAAACAGAATTCCAGATTGTAAGAGATTTAGCTATGGGCTCTATAACATCAAAAACATATTTCATTAGAGCAGCATGGTTGAAAAATATTTGCAAATCTTCACTCCTGCCAAACAGCATTTTAAACATAGAAGCAGAATGTACAGCAAAAACTGCAGGTGAAAATATATTTAGGGAATTTCCATCAGTAACTGAAATTTCGCGATGCTCAGAAAAGAATTGTGAAACAAATTCTCAGGCTTCAAGAGAAATTCATGTAATATCAATTCTGTCATCATCAACAGCAATCAAAAACTTACAATATTCTATGGAATTTCATTTAATATGCCGAAAATCCTTGTGCAGTAAATATAAAGGACTGGAACCATGTAAAGGTAATATAGAAACCACATACATTATTAGTGGACATCAACTAATCATCGAATTAATTAACGAACATTTTAGTAATGAAAGTGACATCGCTAAGGATATCAAAATTAAGCCAAGTGATATTCCAGACAAATTACAACTGTCGGGAAAAGATTTCTATTTACGAGGTATAGTAGAAGAATTTCACACTAAATCGGCTAAAATTAATGATATTGGTCATTATGTAGCAGTTTGCAAGCGTCTGAACAAACATTGGGAATTATTCGATGACTTAGGGAAAAAAAGTAAGCATTTTCCTAATCACAAAAAAATTTCTTGTCAGTGCTTAATTTATACAATTTAATTTCTTTAAAATTACCTTTTCCATAATAGGTATAAGGACTGTGTATATTTTTTATTATTGAATTATTCCTTCCAGATTATTAATAAGATAAAGGCATATTTTGTTGTTACGGGATTAAAAAAAAATCTTATTAATGTATAAATTGGTATCCATTTCAGAAATTTTTATTTTATTCCATTTCAAGATGCAAACATTTTTTTACGTGGTATAAATCCACCAATATGTGTTATTTATTTTGTGTTATAAACTTTTTAAATCTTTTTGTATAATATTTAAAATATTCGCTGAATATTTATAAGAAACTTGTATATTTAGTTGTTACTGATTTTACTATCCCCAAATTATTAATCAAAAATATTTATATTTTTTATTTAAAAATGTTTATTACTTATGTATAAGTTAGTGTATAAATGCATATGTGTATCATCATCTTCGAAATGTTTCTGTTCTCAGTTTTTAATATCTAAACATACTTATTTGTTATAAATCAATGTAATGATTATAAATATATTGTATAATGATTATACGCATGCTACTAAGAGCGCTGGGTTTGCACATGCAGCTTTTATTACCTTATTGAATAATATTTTACATATCAATAATTATTCTATCAGTATAATAAGTACAAATTTTTACGCATTATTCTAAAATAAATTTTCGGATTTTCCTAATTTTTTATTTTACATGTTGTTTGTGCAAGAAAGAAAAAGTAATATGCGTGTTACAGAGTGTATTTGCCATAATTGTGTAATTCTATAAAAAGAAACCTTTTATTGTATATAATATAACATTTTTTCATAAATTTCGAAGATATTATGAGTCTTATTTTTCATTGATTTTAGTGAAATAGTGAAATTTTAAGAATATAAACACATTTTTGTATTGTTAGCAAACAAAAGGACAATGAAATAAATATGTAGAAGATATAGCTCGTTATATTTTCCCCATTAGTTATTGAAACATGATTCTGCAACTGCTTGAACCGAAGACTTACAATTTTAGATTTTTTTTTTTTTTTAACTGAATTATTTTTGATAAAGAAAAGTTTATCATTTTGTGCAATTTTATAGGAATTAATATATCATGGTGCATATTATTTTTCTAAAATTTTGAAGATCCTGTATACCATAAAACAATATGGTAAGAGTTACATGAGGAATGTAAATATATTTCGTTTAAAAAGTTGTCGTGATTTATTATAATGGACAAAGTTATGAAACATTTTTTTTCCCATTTTCTTATTGGAAGAGCAGTCTTCATCCATTTAAGTCTTTTGAAATGAATACATAAATTTTTAGATATTTGCATATGCATTTATTTAACTTTATAGTTCATAATTGATGAAGAAAAATTATGTTTATTATTTTATATCGTACACTGTAAGAAAAAAAACTGTAAACTTACTGAACTTTTTCTAGGAAACTGGGATTCCTAGAACTTGTAACCGTCATGTAACCGTAACAGTGAAAACTCATGTATAAATGTACTAAATGTATAATACATTTGCACCTGATAAAAAAGTGTTTGTTTAAAACTCAGTTTTTTTTCTTTTCTATGCAATTCCGTTTCTGAATATTTTACTATATAACATATTTCAGACTTTCAAATCTACAATACATGGAAAATGTAATAACAATTTCAAAGACAAGTGAAACATTTATACACAGCATATAGAAATTCATAAAATAAGTAAATAAATAAATATCACACACTTTGAAAAAATCTGTAAAGTTACTCAACTTTTTCTAAAAAACTGGGATTCCTATAATTTTTTATGAAACAATAACAGCAAAAATTCATGCAACAGAATACCTTACATGATTTTTTGCTGTTAGCGTTACATGAAAAGTTTCAAGAATTCCAGTTTCCTAGAAAAAGTTTAGTAACTTCATTTTTTTCTTTTTTACAGTGCAGCCTTATGGTTGTTGTGTTTTTGTTAGCCAATTCGACCTCTCGGCCACTGGTGGGGTCAAACTTACGGCACTTCTGTAAAAGTGAAGATCATGAACATGAAAAAAGTAAATAAATAAATAAAAAGAAAGAAAGAAAAAGAAAAAACTAAGTATTTTTTATCAAAACCTATCGTACGAAACAAATTTTTAAGAAAATCGACGCAAAAATCAATGTTTTGTAGAAATTCAGTCGGAACGGGCTGGATTCGGGCTGAGAATTTAATTGCTTTACTGACCAAGGCCGAAAATTTAGGTTTTATATAGGGATGGACAATAATTTTTTTCTAGGTCTTGTACCCGTTCTCATATCGAACTTTTAATTTTTATACCGAGGTCAGTCGAATTTAATTTCTGTGGATCGATATGCCTCGGGCTTGGAAATTTCGGCCCATGCAGATTTCTAGAACAGCATTCAGTCCTTTTGCAATCAATATGTACATTTTTAGATATTAGCATACAAATTTATTTAATTTTACTTTTCATAGTTGTTGAGAAAAATATATATTTATTAGAGCAGGTATTAATATTTTATTGCATTCATGAAAGTTTTTTTTTCTTTTTTTCACGAAATGTTTATAATCTTATGTGCTACTTTGCATACTTTGATTTGAGTCATATGAATGTTAGAGTATGACATGTATGACATGTATGAGTCATGTTAATATATTTCCTCTTAAAAAAAATATGCGATTCATTGAAAAAGTTTTTTTTTTTTTTTTTTTTTTTTCAATTTTATTGGAAAAGCATTTTTTAGCTTTTTGCGATTCTTACACACATTTTTAGATATTTCTCTGTATATTTTATTTAATTTTACATTTTATATTTGTTGGAAAAGAATTATATTTATTATTCTGTGCAACACATATTTCTTTCTTTATTATGTTTATAAAATCAGATATCATATTTACATTGACTTAAAAAAAAAAAGAAACTTTAAAGTTTACAAGATTATAAAAAACTACACACATTCATGAATATCCGTTAAACAACAAATAAGGAAAATTACGTCCTATTTAAAATAGACAAATAATAACACTGTCAAACAGTTTAAATAAAAAAATGTATTAACAAAACATTTATGTCATATTTCGATATAATTTTTAATTTTTGTTGCCAATTCTAATGCAGCACATGTAGTAATATTTTTTTCTAACAACAAAAGTACTTTAACGTGACTATTAAAAGGGTAAAAAAAAAAAACTTTAAAATGATAAATTCATTAACTTATATTAAAAGCATAAATTGAAGAAATTGCCTCATATTTCAAATCGACAAAGGATAATACTGACAAACAGTTGAAACTTAAAAATATATCTATGACAGACTTTTATTTCAAGATAGTCCTTTTAACGAATGCTGCCAATTCTATTAAATCGCAAATGATATTTTTTTTTACTAAAATTCTTTCATGTGATTGTTAAAAAGAGATATGAAACTTTATTAAAAATTAAGTCAGATTTAAATTTTTAATATTTAAAGTTATAAATATAATTTTCTAAAAGGTATGTCAGTGAGAAATAAAATCCCCTTTTATTTTATTAACAATATAGTAACACTTATTATAGCAGTAGTAACAATTATGCAAAGTTTGAATAATTATGCCGAATATTTTATTTCTTCTTGTTATTTATTAGAAGATTAATTTTCTATACATTTTAACTAAATACAGACATTTTCAGAGTTTAAATTACATATTTTGGTTTTGCATAACTGTTTATGAAAATATGTTTGTCATTTTGCTCAATTTAACATAAATTGCTATTTTATTTCGCATGTATCGTGTACACTATACGGCTAATGATGACCAATCACTTCCGATTTGTTAGATATTTAAAAAAAATCATGATGATTGAGGAATTATCCAGAATTTTCAGCTGTACAAACATCACATTATACCTCATATATTTCTGGGGAAATTCCCCCCCCCCCCCCACCGAAACCCCACAAGGGTCAGTCAACATATTAAAAGAAAAGAAATGGCATTTGAATAACCCTCTAAAAGCAACGTCACTAAAGCGTTGAAGCGTTAGAACGTGATTAGGATGTTTATTGTAATAAACTGCGTTCATTTTTTATGAGGATAACACGTATACAAGTGGAGAAATTCAGTTTTTTTATAAAATTAAATCCAAATTTCCCCAAATGTGTTGTTTATAATTTGCAGAGTTCTTGATATAAAAAAATATTCTTTTCAGAAACCATGACCAGCGACATTCTACGCAATATCCAATCACACAATCAGAATTAAAAAAAAATAAATATTGGATAAAAAATAGACAGTTTCGCTAAATAAAAATTCACTACGTAATACCCTGCAATCAGAATTTTAAAATAATAAAAAATGTATAAAAAATGAACAATTACACTAAATAGTAATTCACTACGCAGGCACGAATGCATTCAAAATGCAATGTGGATAATGTATTAGAACAAATTTCATGTATATATAGAACAACTTTCGTGAAAGTCTCAAAAACATAGCTTGAAAATGCTGAAATTTATTTTTGATAGAAAGGATCGAAATTCGTTGTTCCACAAATGCAGCAAAAAGATGAGGGTCTTTATCCAAATACAAATTGATTATTGCCCATGGAGCGTTCACAAGCATGCACGTACTACTATATTTCGATATAGCCCCTCGTGTTTTTGCTTCCTTTTGGAAACAATGTATTTCGAGCTAATTCTATCAACGACCAGTTTCAGAATTTTCAAGCTATGTTTTTGAGAACTTCACAAACGTTGCCCTATACATTTATTTAATACATTATGCGCATTATATTTAGGTCGCATTCGCGCATACGCTGTGAAAATTCAGTGAATTTGTTCATTTATCCTCTAATATTTATTACCGGTTTAACTCTGATTGAAGGATATTGGGAACATTATCATTTGTAAAGGTTTCTGAAGAGGACATTCTTTTACATTAAGAACTCTCCAAATTATATTCAAAACATTTGGAGGAATTTGGAATTTTTTCTATAAAAAACTTAATTTTTCCGTGAATATGCGTGCTATACTTATAAAAATGAACACTGTATATTATAAGACACCTCCTAATCCTAAATTTCAATACATTAGCAATAGTAATTTTTATAGGGATAACCAAAAGCTATTCGCTATTCTTCAGTTTTTTGACACTCCCCTATGGGTTTTCGGGAAAAAAATCTTCATGAAAATATATGACATGTACTATACTATTTACCCACTTGAAATTTCAGGATAATTTGTTATGCATTTTCCTAAATATCTAACAAAACGTCTAAGATTGCAAGTATCATGGCCACATAGTGTATTTTTTCTTAAATGCTTGAAGATCCTATATGTTATAATATATTTTCTAATGAAACATATAAATATTATAAAAAATAATCTTGTTAATAAACTAGTAATTTAGTAAGATTTATGGAAAAAGATGCTGGAAATGCTATTTATTTGGAAATTTTTTCTTATTTATTAAATTATTTCTTCCCATTTTTTGAGCTGGATGTAAACAGTTTTATATATTTATACTATATTAGTTTACTTTTACAGCGCATAATTCATGAAAAATCTATATCAATATACACATTTACCATTTTACATAACCTTTTAGAACTTATTATCTATATAGCATCTTATTCGAAAAACTTGTGTCATAATATAGTTTGAATGGTAGATATTAGATAATATAAAATACAGTCAGTAACACTCAATATTGTGATTCTTACTTCACCAGAAAAACTTTCAAACTGCAACAACGTATTCATGTGTTCTGACTGCAATTATTACACTGTTAAAAATAAAGGTGAGAAACCAGTTGCATTTGGCTCTCAGGGATGAAAAGGTGTAACCATTTGACACCCACGGGCTTGAAAATGTGTTCAGGGTGCCGTTTGATCCCTCACTGGGTGAATCACAATAATTAGGGTGCCGCGCAATGCATACCTTTGGAAGATTTTCACCCCTTAGTTATTTGCGCATGCTCTGCGATGTGTGTCCTTCCTCTTCAACACACCGTCACTGGTGGATTATAACAGCCATTTCTCCCTACGAAGACTATCACCGCGCATGCGCTATCCCAATTTCGTTTGGAACTTCTGATGGAAAACTTTTGGTGAGCTTTTAGGTAGATTTCGTAAGAAATACTACCTATTGCAATCGCACCAGTTTATATATCTATCTATCTATCTATCTATCTATCTATCTATCTATATATATATATATATCTCACTTTCTTATGGACACGATAACTTCTATAATTCTTCACCAATCTCCACCAAACTTGTACATAAAATCAAAGGGGATAAAATGTTGGCTGAGTTCGTTAATGGGCAAAATCGGACCAAGGGGGTCGGAATAGGGGGCGTTTTTGTGAAAACCGAAAAAACGCCATAACTTCTTAATTAAAGTAGATATCGAATCGGTTTAAAGTTTATATTACTTCTTACAAATGGGCCAAAAGTATATGCATGACAGATTTTTGATAAATTTAGAAGTGGGCTCAAGGAGCGAAAAAAACAGGGATTTTGAGAGAAAAAAATTCATAACTTCGTCAATTTTCAAGATATCAAGTCCAACTAAATTTTTTGTAAATGTTCTTAAAATTATCTAAAACTTTTGTATTTACAAGTTTTTGATAGGACCAACTTTTACTGATGAAAAAAATTAAAAACGAAAAGAAAAAGGGCGCTGAAAAAAGAGAAAGATCCATAACTCCGTCAATTTTTAAGATGTCAAATCTGATTAAATTACATCTTCTCATTACATTTTACATCTTCTCAAAAATATCTACAACTTTTATATTGACAAGTTTTTCATAGGACTAATTCGTATAGCAAAAAGAAATTAAAGAAAAATAGGAGTTGGAGAAAAAAACCTCAAATCCAAACTGCTTATATTCTGAATCATTTTTAAATTCTTTTTTTGATTTTAAACGAATCCAAATGGTAAGATCCTCTTAGTTAGAAACTGTATAAAGTGACGCATTGGTCAATTTTCTGATAAAGACAGAATATATTTCAAAAAAGGCTACCAAAAAGGGTATTTTGAACAGAATTTCCGAAAGTCATCGGGACTGAAAATTAAAGGAAGCATTCAAATAAAAAATTGCGTTTTTTTCTGACTCGTTTTTAAATCAATTTTTGTTCTCAAACGCATCCAATTTACAGATCCTCTTATTCAGGAACTACATAATGTGATGCATTGGTCAGTTTTTTGATAAAGACGGAATATATTTCAAAAAAGGCTACCAAAAAGGGTAATTTGAACAGAATTTTCCGAAATCATTGTGACTGAAAATTTAAGGAAGTGTTCAAATAAGAAATTGCGTTTTTTTCTGACTCGTTTTTAAATCCATTTTTGCTCGCAAATGCATCCAATTTACAGATCCTCTTATTTAGGAACTATATAATGTGATGCATTGATCGGTTTTTTGATAAAGACAGAATATATTTCAAAATATGTTGTTAAAATGGGCATTTGAGCTGAATTTTTATTAAGATGATTCTGATAAAACCAGTTTTTGCAGAAAAATGAAATTAAAAATTTTTCATAAACGGCCAAATGAAGCTATTAAACTGGGTTTATCTCTATTCATATATTTTTTTGTTGTTGAAATGAGCACTCTTCGAAATCTACCTCCGCCTATAGGCCCAGCCGACAGGGATTTTTTATATAAAGCAATCTTTGAATTTCAGGACATTTGAACATTTCAAGGAGACTTTGAAGGTGAGCTCGATGGCCGAACGGTTTGAGCGCAGAGTTTGCAATCAGACGTGGGTTGGAATCCTTCATAGGACAAAAGTCAGTTTATAATTCATTTTTATTATTGGGCCCTCTAGATTAGGGGTGCCATAATTTCACCCTAATTAAGAGTGCCATTCTGGCTCCTCTAGGGGTGTCAGCAGTGAGACAAGCCTTTCACTCCTAAAACGTGCAATGTGTCACCTGTAGTTTTAACGGTGTATATAGAATATAATCATTTCATAAGACAAGGAATGTCTGCCTTTCTATCATAAAAATTTTCTCTCCCATTGAAATTAACCTATTCTATTTTAGCGCTTTAATTATAAAGTGGGAAAAATAGATTCTGTAAGATTTTAACTTTTCATATGCAATTCAGTAAGAAGCATAGACTAGGAGGAGTAAGAGAACTGGGGAGAGTACACTGTTAAAACTACAGGTGACACATTGCACCTTTTAGGGGTGAAAGGCTTGTCTCACTGGTGACACCCCTAGGGGAGCCAGAAGGTGAAAATGGGTGAATTAACCTTAATTAGGGTGAGAAGATGGCACCCTTAATCCAGAGTGCCCAATAATAAATAAAAATTAAACACCGACTTTTGGCCAGCGAAGTAGTCGAACTCACAACGTCTGATTGCAAGAATGTCTGAATTTCAAAGATTGCTTTATGTAAAAAAGCTCGCCAAAATTTAGCCATTAGAAGTTCTAAACGAAATTGGGATAGCTCACGCGCGGTGATAGTCATCGTAAGGAGAAATTGCTGTTTTGATCCACCAGTGACGGCGAGTTGAAGGGGAAGGATACACGTCACAGAGCATTCGCAAATAACTAAAGGATGAAAATCTTTCAACGGTATGCATTACACGGCACCTTGATTAGCATGAATCACTCAGTGAGGGATCAAACGGCACCCCAAACACGTTTTCAAGCTCGCGGGTGTCTAATAACACCTTTTCACCCCTGGGTGCCAAATGCAACTGGTTTGTCACCTTTATTTTTAACAGTGTATTAAGCATGCGTTGCAACATCTTTGGGAATTTGCATTTTTCTACCAACTTATACATTTATAAAATATTATTTTGGATTAACTGTTTAATGCACAGAATCTTTTTAATTTTTCCCTTGTGACAACAGTTATGCTTTTATGTTTGCAAATTTTTAGATTCTGCTTCAACTTATCATTTAATAAAGAAAAAAAATCTAAAACTTGCATGGAAATTAAAAAAAAAATGAAAGTTTATAGAACTTTTTATACTTGGACGTTCGATTGATTGAAATTAGGTAAATTGGGGCTTGACTAAATTTTGATTTGAGTAGTAAGAAGAAAGTTAATAAATACTTTTATTTTATTTTATTATTTTTTTTTTAATGCCACAGAGGGTATGTTAAGATATAAGAAGTTAGAATTGTTAATAAAAAATCCATTTTTGTTTCCATTACTTATTAGATAAACAAGCTGTTTAATCTAAATAAATATATATATAAATATTTTCCCTTTGAACTGCTAATAATTTATTTACAAATCTTTTTTTGATTAACATTTTATTTTATTCTATGATTTTATGTCAATTGTTGTTAAAATTTCTTTTCATTATTATACTTTATATTTATCACTACAATATTTATAACAAACAAATAAATTTGTCACTGATTTATCTGCAATATGTTTAGTGTATTATTGAAAAAATTTATAATTTTTTACTTATCATTATTTTTATTTCAGAAATTCCACCTTTTTCTTTATTATTACAATTGTAATATGTTACATTTATAAATAATTGTAATGTATTGTAAATATTTTATATTAATAAAATAATGTAAAAGAATCCTTTTTCGATTGTGTTTAACATTTCGTTATTTTTGTTTTATGTTTATTTGTCTTACATCAGAAAATAATAAAATATAAATTCAATTCTACATAAATGTTACTGCCAAAACCCGAAATTGGCCAATTCTAGAATTGGTCGGCTAATTCCCGAACTGGCCAGCAACGTTTAAAAATGACTGGCCGATTCGCGAACTGGCCAGATGCGACTGTTCAATTCGCGAACTGGCCAGATGTGATTGGTCAGTTCACAAAATAGATATAGGCACTCGGCTTAATCCTTTCTAAGATAGTTGAAAGAGTCTATGAATTCAAACAGTCTAGTCGTCTGCCTGCCCATGCTCTAACTCGAGTAAAGGCTCTGATTAACTTGTAATTGCTATCTTATTTGGTTTATCAATTAATTTCGGCATTGAAAGGGAATTGTGTACTATTTTTGGTTAATTTACTGGGATACACAAAGATATTTCGTTTAAATATAAGCAAAGGGAATCGTTACTTTTCAATGTTGTTAGATTATCTTAGTTACAATAAAATTGGTACCTATGCATAGCATATCAGAATAGCATGGAAATATTCTTTCCTGTCATGTGTGCATGTCAGTGCAATCTACCGGGGCCGTCGCGAAATGACTTTCTTCTCTAAATTAGAAACAACTTTTAAAAGAAGTTTATTGACGACCCCGTATCTAAAGAATAGCCTTAAATCACCAATTCGGATGTTGGCCAAGGCTTCCCTGCCAGTTCGCGAATTGGCCGGCCAAAACCCGAAATACGCTATTCATTTCATGTATTTTGCGTTTTGGCCAGAAAACTTGGTCAGTTCGGATATTGGCCGGCCAGTTCTAGAATTAGCCAGGCTCCGGGTTTTGGCTGTGACATATATATATATATATATATATATATATATATATATATATATATATATATATATATATATATATATATATATATATATATATTATTTTCTGAACAATAAACTTACTTTCAAAATTTCAAACTTATATCCATTTCTAAGAGATTTAAACCTTTCACAGGCCAACGTTCCCATTTGGGAACATTACTTTAAAAATTTATTAAAAACTAAATTTAATCAAAATTGACTTTAAAAAATTAGCATAAACAGTAAAAAGATGACTTGATTTTTTTGAAAAAGAAGTTACATTCCTATCATTAATGAGTAAATGTACATAAAAACATAACAAATAGCCAATCGCCGTTGGAAAATGATTAGTCATAAAAATGATTTTTCGAAACAGATTTTTCGAATTAGATAACCTTATTTTTTGGAAAAGAAGTTACATTCTTATCATTTATGGGGAAACGTACAGAAAATCATAAAAATGACCAATGACCACTGGAAATGACCGCCAAAAATGACTATTGTTCCCAATTGGGATCATTCTGAAAATTATATATAAAAATGTTTTCTACTTTATTAATGATTAATATCCCTTAACTAAAGCATTAGAAAATATAATTTGCAAAAAAATAATTTAAAATATGCCTGGATCTGGATTTGGTCTATAAAAGGTTTTAATTATGCAAATATGATAGCTCGGCTGTTTTTTAAAAAAACTACTTGCATTGTACTGTTGTTTGAAAGTATTAATAATCTTCAAGTGAAGAAATGAAAAAAAAAACATTCTTTTAATAAATGATGATATATCAGAAAAAAAAATCTAAGACCCATTTAAAATTAATGTTTTATTAATCGTAATTCCCCTTAAATAACATCACATGTCTTTTGAAAAACCGTACTTTGAAAGTAAAAAAAGTAATAGATTATTATAAAGAAATTTTTTTTTACATTTTTTAGGTAGATTTCATATGAAATACTCATTGCGGTGCTCCTATGTTGAAATTTCTGAAATTTTTTATTTCAGATCTACACCGATTATAATCTCTAGACCCCAAATCTACCATCAGTAAAAAAGTTTACATATATGTGTGTATGTATATTTATATATCACTTTTTTATGGGCAAGGTAACTTCTATAATTCTACTCAAATCTCTTCCAAATAGATACTTAAAAACAAAGGGCATAAAATCTCGGTCAAGTTCGTTAATGGGAAAAATCGGACCAAGTAGAAATATGGAGGGTTTTTCTGAAAACCGAAAAAACTCCATAATTTCTTATTGAAAATCAATATCGAATAAGTTTAAAGTTTATATTACTCCTAAAAAATGGGCAAAAAGTTAAATGCATCACAGATTTTTGATAAAATTAAAAATGAGCTCAAGCGGGGAAAGAAAATGGGATTTTTGAGAGAAAAAAGTTCATAACTTCATCAATTCTCAAGATATCACATCCAATTAAATTACAATTTTTTAAATATTATATATTTTTTTAATATTATCTAAAACTTAAAAAAAAAAATTACTTTATTTGCAAGTTTTTGATAGGAAACACTCTCATTGCAATAATAATAATAAAAACGAAAACAAAGGAGGGAGGGGGGGGGGGCAGGAAGAAATAAATCTATTACTTCCTCAATTCTTAAGATATTAAATTTGATAAAATTTATTATACATCTTTTCAATTATATCTACAGCTTTTACATTGACACGTTTTTGATAAGATAAATTCTTATATAAAAAATAAAACAAAAACAGGAGCTGAAGGGAAAAAACTCAAATTCAAACTGCTTACATTCTGAATCATTTTTAAATCCATTTTGTTCTAAAACAGAAATGCAACTTGCACAATGTAAAGATCTACATTGGACTGTTATATTGTGTACCCGGACGTAATATTACTTTTAGTAGACTCATGCCGGGCCGAGTCAGGCTTCCATTGTTTTCCAACATATAACGGAACTAGACTTAACTGTTTCAAGATGTGTAGGGCAGAAAATATGATATGTAAAAATATTAATAGTGTTAAAGAAATTCTGTTAACGTAATCTTTGGAAATATACTTCTCAGTGGTTTTTTTAAATGGTTCCTAAATTCGCTGCTCATCAACAAGAAAGTTTGACGCATTTTCTGACTAATTTTTTATTACAAAAGACAAGTCTGACTATTAAAGATACTTGGAATCAAATAGCGATTTTCATTTTTGGTATATAATATCCTTGCATAGATTTGTTGCAATAACAATTTTTTTTTTACGTGGTTGCAGATTTTTCTCCCTTCAGATGATTTTGGTTCCGGAAATTCGATTCAAAGTGCTAACTTTGACAGTATTTTCTTTAAATTTTTGGATCAAAAAATGGATAAGGCTATTCGATTGGGTGGCAGTCAGTTCGTCGACAATCACTTCGTCGACATATCATTTCGTCGACACCACTTCGTCGACATATCATTTCGTCGACAGGTACACTTAGTCGACATATCATTTCGTCGACAGGTACACTTCGTCGATATATCATTTCGTCGACATGTACACTTCGTCGACATATATTTCTGATGTGTATTGTACATAAGTATTAATGTATTAATCACTAGATGGCGCTGGTTTAGGCATTTCAGTAATGAATAACCTACAAAAATAGTTAATTGTTAATATTATTTTATTTAGAATCTACACTTATTAATTAAAGCATCTAATGAAACAAAATAGATGGTTAAAAAAATTAAGCAATTGATATATCAATAACGAATGAAATATTTATAAAATTAATTAATTATTCAAGCTAATACTTAATTGCTGTACCATAGGATTAATATTTTAATTATTTTAGATTGATTATTTAAAACGGGCGATTATTTTAGATGGACGATTTTTATGCGTTTACGAATAAGAATGAAATGATGAATGTGTTGATAAATATCCAATTTGAATTTGAGAACAGCCTCTACATACTTGGATAAAAAAGTAAAAGTTCCTTTAACCTTTGAGGAGCAAAGCACTTCTATTAATTAAATGCTGAAATTATCGAATGACACCAGAACTTAAAAGCAAATTTATTTCAAAACAGACAAATGCTTATCTTCGCGTATTTGATGAAAGAAAATTTTCATTTCAAAATTCTGGTGTCAATGTGACATTTTTCAATTAAAATTAAGTGGTATATATTTTATACCACTGCCCTTCAAGGGGTTAAATATTAAAATTTAATGTAGTATTTTTAATGAAGATATTTGTAAATCTTTTCTCAGGATACAAAGTTTATAAAACAGTAAATAAAATAAATTATTGTTTCCTATTTGAATTAATTATCAAATATTTTTTATTTTTGAGAATATCTCATACATTCTTTATATAAATACATTTAAATTATGAATGGTTCTGTTATTGATGAAAATTATTTTAAATTATTTTTTTTCCAAACCAAATTTTTAATGTGTTTTAATTAATATTTTTTTTCCGCAATGTAATTTTTTTTTTTTTTGGTGGGGGGGGGGGGGATAATGCATTTTTAAAACAAAAATTTGATGGAGTACTTGCTCATATACCTCCTCTTGGTGTACCCTGGAAACATTTTTTTTTTGGTCTAAGGTATGGGCGACGTTAATATTTTTGTTTTATAATAATTTACAAAAAATCCATGTGTTCACAAATAAAGTTATCAACGAAAGGTAAATTACATACAATGTGTAGACGAAATGCTATGTCGACGAAGTGTACCTGTCGACGAAATTAAATGTCGACTAAGTGTACCTGTCGACGAAATGTTATGTCGACGAAGTGTACCTGTCGACGAAATGTTATGTCGACGAAGTGTACCTGTCGACGAAATGTTATGTCGACTAAGTGTACCTGTCGACGAAGTGGTGTCGACGAAATGATATGTCGACGAAGTGATTGTCGACGAAGTGTACCACTCCCTATTCGATTACATAGTTTCTGATTAAAAACACCTGCTAATCTTATGCGTTTCCGAAAAGAAATGAATTCAGAAATGTATGAGAAAGTAATTTCTTTGGAATTCAGAAAATCTTTAATAAATGATATAGAGATATTTTATTACATTTTATTATAAAATTTCGAAAGTTATGAAGTTTTTAACATTGTTTTTTCTTTTATTCTAAACAATGTTCATTTTTTAATGAATCTTTAATTGAATGATGAAATTCTAAGAATCTCAGTAATCATGAATGTTTCTATGATGTATTTTCTGTAAAATATACAATAAAATCATCCCATAAAAATGTATGCAAGGAAAAGAATCTTAATTATATGAAAAAAAGTCTCATTTTTTTTCGAAATAGAAGAAACTTTGTGTCGGGCCAATTCAGGCAGGACCTGATTTCATTTATTTCTATACGGACCGTGCCGTGTCTAGAAATGTAAAAATATAAACTGGTTGGTCCGGAAACCGCGCTGGAAATCCGTGCAAACCTCTACCGCGTCTCAAAACTGAAAAATTGATCATAGCTCCGAAACAGATGCGGTACCAACAAAAATCTCACGGTACATACCGGTGCTAACGACATACATAATTTGAACGAAATCGGAAGACCTAATTTTTTTTCCATTGGAAATCTTACGTTTCCCTAACCCACAAACTGGAGATGAATAGTAGGCATAACTTCGCAACGGATGTGGTACAAACGAAAATTTCTCGGTATTTACCGGTAGTAACATAGTACTAACGACACACATAATTTGAACGAAATCGGAGAACCTTCATTTTTTTCCTATGGGAAATCCCATGTTTCTCCAGCCCGCGCGCTGGAACTTGAGAATTGGCCATAACTCCGCAACGGATGCGGTACAAACGAAAATCTCTCGGTACTTACCGGTACTAACGTAGTACTAACGACCCACATAATTTGTACGAAATCGGAGAACCTTCATTTTTTTCCTATAGGAAATCCCATGTTTCTCCAGCCCGCGCGCCGGAACTTGAGAATTGGCCATAACACCGCAACGGATGCGGTACAAACGAAAATCTCTCGGTACTTACCGGTACTAACGTAGTACTAACGACCCACATAATTTGAACGAAATCGGAGAACCTTCATTTTTTTCCTATAGGAAATCCCATGTTTCTCCAGCCCGCGCGCCGGAACTTGAGAATTGGCCATAACTCCGCAACGGATGCGGTACAAACGAAAATCTCTCGGTACTTACCGGTACTAACGTAGTACTAACGACACACATAATTTGAACGAAATCGGAGAACCTTCATTTTTTTCCTATGGGAAATCCCATGTTTCTCCAGCCCGCGCGCTGGAACTTGAGAATTGGCCATAACTCCGCAACGGATGCGGTACAAACGAAAATCTCTCGGTACTTACCGGTACTAACGTAGTACTAACGACCCACATAATTTGTACGAAATCGGAGAACCTTCATTTTTTTCCTATAGGAAATCCCATGTTTCTCCAGCCCGCGCGCCGGAACTTGAGAATTGGCCATAACACCGCAACGGATGCGGTACAAACGAAAATCTCTCGGTACTTACCGGTACTAACGTAGTACTAACGACCCACATAATTTGAACGAAATCGGAGAACCTTCATTTTTTTCCTATAGGAAATCCCATGTTTCTCCAGCCCGCGCGCCGGAACTTGAGAATTGGCCATAACTCCGCAACGGATGCGTTACAAACGAAAATCTCTCGGTACTTACCGGTACTAACGTAGTACTAACGACCCACATAATTTGTACGAAATAGGAGAACCTTCATTTTTTTCCTATAGGAAATCCCATGTTTCTCCAGCCCGCGCGCCGGAACTTGAGAATTGGCCATAACACCGCAACGGATGCGGTACAAACGAAAATCTCTCGGTACTTACCGGTACTAACGTAGTACTAACGACCCACATAATTTGAACGAAATCGGAGAAATTTCATTTTTTTCCTATAGGAAATCCCATGTTTCTCCAGCCCGCGCGCCGGAACTTGAGAATTGGCCATAACTCCGCAACGGATGCGGTACAAACGAAAATCTCTCGGTACTTACCGGTACTAACGTAGTACTAACGACCCACATAATTTGAACGAAATCGGAGAACCTTCATTTTTTACCTATAGGAAATCCCATGTTTCTCCAGCCCGCGCGCTAGGAACTTGAGAATTGGCCATAACTCCGCAACGGATGCGGTACAAACGAAAATCTCTCGGTACTTACCGGTACTAACGTAGTACTAACGACCCACATAATTTGAACGAAATCGGAGAACCTTCATTTTTTTCCTATAGGAAATCCCATGTTTCTCCAGCCCGCGCGCCGGAACTTGAGAATTGGCCATAACTCCGCAACGGATGCGGTACAAACGAAAATCTCTCGGTACTTACCGGTACTAACGTAGTACTAACTACCCACATAATTTGAACGAAATCGGAGAACCTTCATTTTTTTCCTATAGGAAATCCCATTTTTCTCCAGCCCGCGCGCCGGAACTTGAGAATTGGCCATAACTCCGCAACGGATGCGGTACAAACGAAAATCTCTCGGTGTGATATACGCTCTTCCTATTTTCTTCATGAATTCTACGGAACACCCGTTTATGTTGAAATAATCCAAAGAAGCCGGCTTGACAAAAAAAACACAAAAGTTTATTTGACAGATGGAACACACAAGATGGACTAACACAGCAAGACTTGAACACACACAATTAAATATATAAATAACTTCTAACTACGCTTCTTTCTACAACAGATCCGCGCCGTGCCCGTAGCACATACATATTCCGCTTTTCCCGGATAATGTTTTTTTTAAAAAAATAAATTCCTTTTAACCTGCATTCAACATTCGCAGGTCTTACCTCTTACCTCCGCACGCACACCTCTCTCTCTCTGCGTTCGTAACCCCTTCCTCTCCACACACACTCGTCCGCTGGTCATGTGATCCAAGAGCGGGCGCCGATGAATAAAACAAAAAAAACACATCATCAGTCATCACACCCCCCACGCAAGATTGAAAATATGGTACACACTTATTTTAAATCTGAAATTCGACTGATGATGTTACACTATTTAACAATGATTTCCCAAATTATAATATGTATATATAAAAAATAACACCACAAATACAACCGTATCCGGAGAAGGCACATCTTCCGGTATTCTTCCTATCTGCTAATATAAAATAGAATTAAATTAATACTTCATATACACAATATAACATACAATTAACAAAAGGCAATACACAAAACTTAGTATACATTAAACAGGACATTAAGAGTTGCTGAAAGAAAAAAAAAGTATATTGTTCAAGGAATGTTCAAACACTGGGTGCTTCAAAAGTTGTTGAATGTCTTACACAGTGTCCAAGCGTGATAATGCATCAGCATTAATTAGTTTGGCACCCGGGCGGTGCGAAATCTTAATGTCATACTTCTGTAAGGCTAATGCCCATCGCTGCAGCTTTGAAGATTGAGGGGCATTTTTGGTGATAAAAGTTAATGGATTATGGTCCGTAATAAGTTCCACAGGTGAGCCGAAAATCCACGTTTCAAATTTTTTCAAACTCCAGATCACTGCATAGGCCTCCCTTTCAATTGTTGGCCATGCCTGTTGAGTTTTGGTGAGTTTTTGACTGGCGTAACTTACTGGATACACTACTCCATCTCTTCTCTGCGATAAACAAGCTCCGATGCCGATTGCAGATGCATCACACTCTATGATGAAAGGTAACCCGATAATAGGAGTATGCAGACTGGGCGCTTCGATGAGACCTCTTTTTAACGCGTTGAACGCCTGGTCATGCTCTACTGACCAGCACAAATTCTCTGGACTGTCCTTTTTTGTCAGTTCAGTGAGGGGATATGCTGTTTCAGCATATTTTGGTATATAATCTCTATAGTAATTGCATAATCCTAAGACACTTTTTAGTTGCTTCTTAGTTTGAGGCACAGCTAACTTACGAATGGCCTCCACTTTTTCCGGATCGGTCCGATGGCTGCCGGACCCAATGATATGGCCTAAGTACTTTATTCGGGGTTTTGCAAATTCACATTTTTTCAAATTGACGGAGAATTGTAACTGTGATAGTTTGGAAAATATCTTCTCTAAATGCACCAGGTGTTCCGCGAACGTTTCGGAAAAAACTGCTATATCGTCTATGTATGCTCTAGCAAAGTCCTGGTATTCAGAAAGCGCTCTGTTGATTTCTCGTTGAAACGTCGCAGCAGCATTCCTCAACCCAAAAGCCATGACCTTGAAGCGATATTGAGCTCTATGAGTCTTAAAACACGCTAATTTTTGACTCTCTTCTTCTAGTGGTATGGCCCAGTAGCCTTTGAGTAAGTCCAAAGTGGAAATGACGTTGGCCCTGCCAATATTAAATAATAGATCAGTAGAGTTTTCCATAGGAAAATCATCAACCTTGGTGATTGCGTTCAGTGCCCGAAAATCTACGCAAAGTCGTAGCGTTCCATCTTTCTTCATCACGCACACTACCGGATGCGGTGCTTCTTCATCACTTTCTTCAATCAAACCTAATTCTAGTAATTCTTGAATTTGTTTGTCTACTTGAGGTTTTAGGGCCTCTGGAATTCGATAAACATAAGGTTTCTTCTTCTCATTATCATTTAGTCTTATTTTGTGTGCACCAACTTTTGCTATTTGTATTTTTTTTGAAAATAATTCTTTATATCTAAGCAATAAATCTAACATCTTTTCTCTTTCTACGTTTTCCAAATGATTTAAATTTACTTCTTCGATTTTAAAATAGTTCGAGTTATCCTTTGTACTAGGGGTGGGATGGACTTCCCCTAATTCTTCTTCATTCTCAAAAATTACCCCCACTGCTTGTACCCTAGGAGTAAATTTCCTTATCTTATTCACGTGAACATTTTTAATATTTCCGTTCGTTAACCTGACTTTGTAAGAATCGGGATTACACCTCGCCACTATTTCGGCTGGCCCTGTCCATCTAGCGTAAAGTTTATTACTAGAGTCTGGGATTAATAAATATACCTGCTCCCCCGGTATAAATTCCTTATAAATTGCCCTTCGATTCGCATACTTCGCATACGCACCCTGTTTAACCTCCGCTACTAGTGAAGCTTGTTCCGCCGCCTTTTCTAAGTTAATTTTTAAATCCTGAAGGTATTCGGTCGCACTTTTCCCGAGATTTATAGGTAGTGGAATTTCGCCCGACCATGTAGATTTTAATACCGCCAATGGCCCCCTGGCCTCCCTTCCATACATCAACTTAAATGGCGACACCCCCGTCGTACAGTTAGGAATCTCCCTATACGCAAATAATAAATAAGGGATGTGTTTATCCCAATTTTTAGGATCGCTCCGAATGATATGGTGCAACATGCGTTTCAATACCTGATTATACCGTTCAACCAATCCCGAACTTTGTGGATGTCCCGGTGTTGCAAATCTAGGAGCCGCCCCTAGCCTAGCATGAAATTCCTGCATTAAACCTGATACAAAATTTCCCCCTTGATCACTTGCTATTACGCGGGGTATCCCTGTCCGCATAAATATTTCTAACAGCGCATCACAAGTAGCCTTAGCCGAAATTGTTCTTAATGGAACCGCTTCGGGCCACCTACTGTGTTGGTCAACCAAAGTAAGTACATATTGATGTCTACGCGCCGAAGGTGGTTCAATTTTCCCAATTATATCAATATTTACAACGTCAAATGGGAGCTCCGGTCTTTCAATCGGAAGAATCGGTATCTGATCACTGGCTCTCTCCCGGCTTCGCAACTGGCAATCCTTGCACGATTTACAATACTCCTCTACATCCCGTGACACGCCTGGCCAAAAAAATGAATATCGAATTCTTTCTTTCGTTTTCCTTATACCAAGATGGTTCGCAAAGATTGATTCATGTGCAATCCTTAAAATTTCCTCCCTCCTAATTTTAGGCACTACTAATTGCATGACTTGATCTCCCGAAACCTTTTCCCTATGATAAAGTAAATTATCCACCATAACAAACCCATTTTTCCCTTGTTTTGCATCTCTAAATGCCCCCTGTAAAGATTCGCAATTCTTTTGTTGCTCCCTGTAAATGGTCGTTTCCGAATGCTGATTCGAATTTAAATCCTCGCAATCCTTTTTCGTTCCAATACAATTAATAAGCAAATTCTCTTCAAAAGATTCATTTTCAACCTGCAAACATAAATTTTTATCACTCGTATTTTGTTCTTTTTTCTTTTCCAACGATAAATTTTCATCCCCCCTTTTCGTCTCACTTGTTGGTGCCAGACTGTCGGCTATTCTTTTCCCTTCTCCAATCTGCAATGATTGTAATAACTCATAAACCTTCGGAGTAATAATACATGAACTACATAATTTATCTGTCACTGCAAATAATACATCCACACTGTTAAATAAACAATTTGATTCACTCATGTTTAGAGAAACCGGTAATGTTAAAAGATCAGCAGTAATTTGCTCGCCAAAAGCTGAAATCAACTGAATTGATGAATTTTCATTATTTTTAAATGACTCTGGTACTTCATTCGAATTTATAACGGGAATCTCAGCAGCGCTGTCAATTAATGTCGTTATTTTTTGTTTCCCCACCCAAATTTCATCGTATTGCAATGGTTGAGTACTTATTGCGTCATTTTCAAAGCATAAAGCTGTCACTTTCGCTATCAACCTTTCGTCTTTATTTTTCCCGGTAGAATCTTTTTTCATTTGATAATGAGAATTTCCCGACCTCTCTTTTTCTTTATTATTATTATTAGGACAAAAACGTAAATGAACGATTTGACGGCACAATTTACACACAGACTTTTTCCTATCATTACGCGAATTAAAATTATTTCTTAGATGCGGTGGAATATATTTGCCAGATCCGAAATCATCAGAACCGCGACAATTTGTCGATTTATCATATAACTCAGAAAAGGTTCTACCTTTTGAGGTAAACCAATTATCGCATAATTCCGCAATTTCCCGCGCTTTTAACCAATTATCTAATTGTTTTATTTTGACATAGCTTCGCGCCTCTGAGTCTAACGCATCCATTAATCTATCACTAACTATTAATTCATTAAGTGCATCAAAATCATTTACCTTTCTAAGTTCGCAATAAAAATCCCAATTCGCTCTCAACCTAGATGCGAATTGCATATGATTTTCATTTTTCGCCCTCTTTGCCGAAAGAAAATTTTGAAGACAAGCTTCAGGGGTGGGTTGAAGTTCTTTTAAAATTAAAGCTTTAACCTTTTGATAATCCTTCATTTCATCTGAATTTGCATATACTAATAAATGCGCAGCTTTTTCCCCTACTAAATTAAACAGTATTTCAACTTTCAAATCTTCCGCGACATTCTTTAATTCAAACGCCCTTTCGAGCGAAGAAAAAAATAAATTCCACGATTCAGGTTTGGTAGGAATCGCAATAGTTAAAGTCTTAACGCTTTTAATTAGAGCTTCTAACGAATTAGTTTTGGGATTTTGTCCATCCCCCCCACTATCAGAATTTTTGTTTTCAGACTGCAGTTTAGCCATTTCTAATTGGTGTTTGATAACTTCTAATTTCGTTTTTTCTAATTCTAACGCTGTTTTCTGCTCAGAATTAACATATTCCTTTTCATTTTTGAGGGCCTCCGCCTCTTGTTTCTCTTTTGAAATGCGGTCTGATACCGTTGTAACAAGGAATTCTTTTACAAAATCGAAATCTTTCTCGTATTGTTCGCTTCCTTCGATTAATGCCTTTAAATCCACTATTCTATGATCTGGCTCTGCGTTTAAGCCTAATTCTGTGGCTACTATGACCAGGTCTTCTTTTCTTAACCCTTTAATTGTAAACATGTTCTTTTTTTTTTTAACTATTACTATCTTTATCAATAATTATAATTTACTATCTTTATCAATAATTATAATCATTAAATAATATAATCATTCATTAAAATCATACACTAGAACATACTGAGAACAATACTTGTTTTCAATTCTAATCCGATTATCTCTTTAGAATCATTGTAACATTCATTAATCTAATATTTATGAATCTTCAGTTAATAATCAAAAGTTATAACTTTCAACTTTATTTCCAAAACTATAAAAAGTGGTTTCACTTACCACTGGTTCTTGCGAAGAGAGCGTGTGATATACGCTCTTCCTATTTTCTTCATGAATTCTACGGAACACCCGTTTATGTTGAAATAATCCAAAGAAGCCGGCTTGACAAAAAAAACACAAAAGTTTATTTGACAGATGGAACACACAAGATGGACTAACACAGCAAGACTTGAACACACACAATTAAATATATAAATAACTTCTAACTACGCTTCTTTCTACAACAGATCCGCGCCGTGCCCGTAGCACATACATATTCCGCTTTTCCCGGATAATGTTTTTTTTAAAAAAATAAATTCCTTTTAACCTGCATTCAACATTCGCAGGTCTTACCTCTTACCTCCGCACGCACACCTCTCTCTCTCTGCGTTCGTAACCCCTTCCTCTCCACACACACTCGTCCGCTGGTCACGTGATCCAAGAGCGGGCGCCGATGAATAAAACAAAAAAAACACATCATCAGTCATCACACTCGGTACTTACCGGTACTAACGTAGTACTAACGACCCACATAATTTGAACGAAATCGGAGAACCTTCATTTTTTACCTATAGGAAATCCCATGTTTCTCCAGCCCGCGCGCCGGAACTTGAGAATTGGCCATAACTCCGCAACGGATGCGGTACAAACGAAAATCTCTCGGTACTTACCGGTACTAACGTAGTACTAACGACCCACATAATTTGAACGAAATCGGAGAACCTTCATTTTTTTCCTATAGGAAATCCCATGTTTCTCCAGCCCGCGCGCCATAACTTGAGAATTGGCCATAACTCCGCAACGGATGCGGTACAAACGAAAATCTCTCGGTACTTACCGGTTCTTACGTAGTACTAACTACCCACATAATTTGAACGAAATCGGAGAACCTTCATTTTTTTCCTATAGGAAATCCCATGTTTCTCCAGCCCGCGCGCCGGAACTTGAGAATTGGCCATAACTCCGCAACGGATGCGGTACAAACGAAAATCTCTCGGTACTTACCGGTACTAACGTAGTACTAACGACCCACATAATTTGAACGAAATCAGAGAACCTTCATTTTTTTCCTATAGGAAATCCCATGTTTCTCCAGCCCGCGCGCCGGAACTTGAGAATTGGCCATAACTCCGCAACGGATGCGGTACAAACGAAAATCTCTCGGTACTTACCGGTACTAACGTAGTACTAACGACCCACATAATTGGTACGAAATCGGAGAACCTTCATTTTTTTCCTATAGGAAATCCCATGTTTCTCCAACCCGCGCGCTGGAACTTGAGAATTGGCCATAACTCCGCAACGGATGCGGTACAAACGAAAATCTCTCGGTACTTACCGGCACTAACGTAGTACTAACGACCCACATAATTTGAACGAAATCGGAGAACCTCCATTTTTTTCCTATAGGAAATCCCATGTTTCTCCAGCCCGCGCGCCGGAACTTGAGAATTGGCCATAACTCCGCAACGGATGCGGTACAAACGAAAATCTCTCGGTACTTACCGGTACTAACGTAGTACTAACGACCCACATAATTTGAACGAAATCGGAGAACCTTCATTTTTTTCCTATAGGAAATCCCATGTTTCTCCAGCCCGCGCGCCGGAACTTGAGAATTGGCCATAATTCCGCAACGGATGCGGTACAAACGAAAATCTCTCGGTACTTACCGGTACTAACGAAGTACTAACGATCCACATAATTTGAACGAAATCGGAGAACCTTCATTTTTTTCCTATAGGAAATCCCATGTTTCTCCAGCCCGCGCGCCGGAACTTGAGAATTGGCCATAACTCCGCAACGGATGCGGTACAAACGAAAATCTCTCGGTACTTACCGGTACTAACGTAGTACTAACGACCCACATAATTTGAACGAAATCGGAGAACCTTCATTTTTTTCCTATAGGAAATCCCATGTTTCTCCAGCCCGCGCGCCGGAACTTGAGAATTGGCCATAACTCCGCAACGGATGCGGTACAAACGAAAATCTCTCGGTACTTACCGGTACTAACGTAGTACTAACGACCCACATAATTTGTACGAAATCGGAGAACCTTCATTTTTTTCCTATAGGAAATCCCATGTTTCTCCAGCCCGCGCGCCGGAACTTGAGAATTGGCCATAACACCGCAACGGATGCGGTACAAACGAAAATCTCTCGGTACTTACCGGTACTAACGTAGTACTAACGACCCACATAATTTGAACGAAATCGGAGAACCTTCATTTTTTTCCTATAGGAAATCCCATGTTTCTCCAGCCCGCGCGCCGGAACTTGAGAATTGGCCATAACTCCGCAACGGATGCGTTACAAACGAAAATCTCTCGGTACTTACCGGTACTAACGTAGTACTAACGACCCACATAATTTGTACGAAATAGGAGAACCTTCATTTTTTTCCTATAGGAAATCCCATGTTTCTCCAGCCCGCGCGCCGGAACTTGAGAATTGGCCATAACACCGCAACGGATGCGGTACAAACGAAAATCTCTCGGTACTTACCGGTACTAACGTAGTACTAACGACCCACATAATTTGAACGAAATCGGAGAAATTTCATTTTTTTCCTATAGGAAATCCCATGTTTCTCCAGCCCGCGCGCCGGAACTTGAGAATTGGCCATAACTCCGCAACGGATGCGGTACAAACGAAAATCTCTCGGTACTTACCGGTACTAACGTAGTACTAACGACCCACATAATTTGAACGAAATCGGAGAACCTTCATTTTTTACCTATAGGAAATCCCATGTTTCTCCAGCCCGCGCGCCGGAACTTGAGAATTGGCCATAACTCCGCAACGGATGCGGTACAAACGAAAATCTCTCGGTACTTACCGGTACTAACGTAGTACTAACGACCCACATAATTTGAACGAAATCGGAGAACCTTCATTTTTTTCCTATAGGAAATCCCATGTTTCTCCAGCCCGCGCGCCGGAACTTGAGAATTGGCCATAACTCCGCAACGGATGCGGTACAAACGAAAATCTCTCGGTACTTACCGGTACTAACGTAGTACTAACTACCCACATAATTTGAACGAAATCGGAGAACCTTCATTTTTTTCCTATAGGAAATCCCATGTTTCTCCAGCCCGCGCGCCGGAACTTGAGAATTGGCCATAACTCCGCAACGGATGCGGTACAAACGAAAATCTCTCGGTACTTACCGGTACTAACGTAGTACTAACGACCCACATAATTTGAACGAAATCGGAGAACCTTCATTTTTTACCTATAGGAAATCCCATGTTTCTCCAGCCCGCGCGCCGGAACTTGAGAATTGGCCATAACTCCGCAACGGATGCGGTACAAACGAAAATCTCTCGGTACTTACCGGTACTAACGTAGTACTAACGACCCACATAATTTGAACGAAATCGGAGAACCTTCATTTTTTTCCTATAGGAAATCCCATGTTTCTCCAGCCCGCGCGCCGGAACTTGAGAATTGGCCATAACTCCGCAACGGATGCGGTACAAACGAAAATCTCTCGGTACTTACCGGTTCTTACGTAGTACTAACTACCCACATAATTTGAACGAAATCGGAGAACCTTCATTTTTTTCCTATAGGAAATCCCATGTTTCTCCAGCCCGCGCGCCGGAACTTGAGAATTGGCCATAACTCCGCAACGGATGCGGTACAAACGAAAATCTCTCGGTACTTACCGGTACTAACGTAGTACTAACGACCCACATAATTTGAACGAAATCGGAGAACCTTCATTTTTTTCCTATAGGAAATCCCATGTTTCTCCAGCCCGCGCGCCGTAACTTGAGAATTGGCCATAACTCCGCAACGGATGCGGTACAAACGAAAATCTCTCGGTACTTACCGGTACTAACGTAGTACTAACGACCCACATAATTTGAACGAAATCGGAGAACCTTCATTTTTTTCCTATAGGAAATCCCATGTTTCTCCAGCCCGCGCGCCGGAACTTGAGAATTGGCCATAACTTCGCAACGGATGCGGTACAAACGAAAATCTCTCGGTACTTACCGGTACTAACGTAGTACTAACGACCCACATAATTTGAACGAAATCGGAGAACCTTCATTTTTTTCCTATAGGAAATCCCATGTTTCTCCAGCCCGCGCGCCGGAACTTGAGAATTGGCAATAACTCTGCAACGGATGCGGTACAAACGAAAATCTCTCGGTACTTACCGGTACTAACGGAGTACTAACGAATGACATTGTTGAATTTCCTGAACTCCATAGGTGCGGGCTGGTGAAATGCACCTTGCAAATTGTTTAATCTTCGATTGTGCACAAATTATAATCGTTTTTCATATGAAAATAACTTTAGTGATTATTATATGTGTTTGTCATCTTGATCTCTGCTCATGCTGGGGACGCAGTTCCTTATCGAATTCACTTTCCTCCGTAAGTAAATATGATTACCAAGTTATTCCGATAGAAAGCAATCGATCAGTGTTTTCTCTTTTTCTATAAAAGCATCGGACCTTTAAAATCTCAATGTCGATTTTATAAATTTACATTGATTTTCAGGTACCCGTTAATCGCAGTAGATTGTTATGAGAAAGGAATCGATTATAATGAAGATGTACACTTTTAAAAGAAAATTGAAGAACGTTGTTCGATCCGTCAGCTTACAAATAGTAATTTCTCCAAATTTGTTGCATTTATTCATTTACGGATTTTGATAAGACTGAATTTGAATTTTCACTTAAAAATTATATCTATGCAAGAAGTTTTTATAATTGAAATATCACTTTTAAAACATTTTTTAGATACCATACTATTTTGTTTTGTTTGGTATCGGGCTCGGGCGGGCTCGGTCTTAAAATCGTCGGGCTCGGGCCTCGGGAACAAGCCCGAACTCATCTCTAATACAGATGTGAAATGATAATTTCTCCTTGTGATTAGCCAGGAGAACGGGGGGGTGGGGGGTGGAGGGTTACACAAATCTGCTTCCTTTGAAAATGAGAAATAATGCTCCGCAAAATTCAAATTAATATAGAGGCTGGTTGGCTGGTTCGTTAAATTTCGTTTTTAGTGGCCATATTTTGACAGGTTTGATAAACCTGTTTATTGAACACCCTGATTATTCGTACGGCTTCACTTTTTTTAAACCGGAAAATTTTATTTATTCATGGATAGAAAATATTGAAAGAACTCTTTTCCAGTTTAAATTGCGTACTACAAGTTATTTTAATGCTACTTTGATCAAAATGACGGGGGTACTAAAGTCATGTTTATTTATTTTCTTATTTTAGTATTTCATTGCTATTTGAAATGAAAATTTGTGATAGTTACAGATTTATGTTAACGGATATCTTTGTTTTATATTTATCATGTTTTATCTATGTTTATATATCTTTTTCTTATCCATTAGATTTAGTTTTGAGCAACTTTTCATCTTTCTTCACGCAATGAAAAAGTGTGTTTGGGTCTCTTTTTAAAAGAAGTACCACACAATTATACCTTCCGCAAATAAAAACCTGTCTAAAACGGAAATTCGATAGGTTTTGTGGAGCTCCTTTTTATTAGGTTTTATTACATAAGATATTGTTTGTACCCGACAAGTTCAGGTTAAAAAATTTGGGCACCCCCTCGTTCAAAAGGCTAGTTACGCCTATGACATTGTTTTCGTATTCTAACTCGTATGCATTTGTAGCCATGCGTTTGTAGCACTGATTTATCAGTTGCACTCGGCTAATGAAAAAAAAAAAAAAAAAAGGCCTTTAAATCAGAGCTCGATTAAGGTTGCTTGGGGCCTATAAGGCCTAGTGCCTTCAAATCAAAGTAGTAGATACAGGGTGTCCAGCAAATAACACCCTGATTTCAAATTTAAATTTCTCAAAAACAAAAATCGATGTAACTATGCGGCAAACGGTTTCTTTATTAGGAAAGCTGTAAAAATGTTATACAGAAGTTTCGAAAGGTAGATATTTTGAAAAGATTATGTTCTGATTGCAAAGAATGCTTGACTTTACATTTTTCTTGCTTTAAATTGCTTGGTTTGAATGAGATTTTGATCGGACAACGCCATATTTTAAAGTTTTTTGGGACAAAATTTTTGGAATTTCAGAAATTTCAAAAATTTAGTTCTAAAAATATGGCTAAGTACCCCGAAAAACTCGTTCTCTGCAAGCAATCTAAAGCAAGAAAAACGTCAAGTCGAGCATTCTTTGCAATCAGAACGCAATCTTTTCAAAATATTCAGCGTTCGAAACTTTAGTATAACATTTTCACAGCTTACCTAATAAAGAAACCGTTTACCGCATACAAAGCTGCTTCTTTTAGCTTGAAATTTTAATTTGTCTAATTTCAATAAAACACTGAATAAAATTAATTCAACACAAAGAACTATTTTTATAGCACTCATCTGTGTGCATCGTATAATACGAAATTTGATATACAGACGGAAAATGGCTTCTTTTAGAGATTGGAAGTTCGCAGAAACGAGATTTTTTATTTTCTTTTTATTTATTAGTGCCGAATTTTTTTGCTCCCACGCTAGCTATTATGTGCGTGTGCATCCACGCATTAAGCACAAAGGTTATTTATAAGAAGACACAATGATCCACTGTGATTAATTGCCGATTTTACTGCGTCCTATAAACTTCGATGGTCACTTACTAATTTTGATAATGATTTAAATTTCATTAATTTTGAATGACTGACACGATAAGCTTTTCAAATAAAACATCATTATGGTAATATCAAATTGAATTTCAGTGTTTTCCCGGTCAATTTATCCTTGCACGCTTCCGGTGCAATATTTCCTTTTGTTTTAAGAATACAGGCCTCACATTAAAGGGATATTTGCATACTGTTCATACGCTTTAATGTCGTATAAACTCGTCACGGTTAGAAAGAATATGTAATGCTACAGGTGAAAATTTTTCGTCATACATACTTTTTTCTTTTCCCCGTACAAAACTTCATGTATAACGGCAACACCTCTTGCTAATTAAAAAAAAAAATCGAAGTTGACAGAATGATTCATTTAACCTTGGGGTGATTTACTTTTTATGCAATAGATATATTTAAACAGTTGATACCGCCAGTGTTTGTTTAAAATAAACGTAATACGCCCTTCTAAACAATGCCAGAAAATTGTAATTTTCTTTTAGACAGTGAGAAAAAAGGCCGAAAAATCAAGGTGAAGCTAGAATAGAATCCATCTCTCAGGTGTCAGAATGTTTCAAACTTCCTATTTTCTGCCATTTATATATCACCAGATATAAGCTTAGAGAGATATATTGATAATGGACGATTTTATTTTCAAACGATTTTCAATCCTTGGAAATGATTTGAACCTTAGGCTGAGCTGTTTTGTCTCGGATGCAGTTGAATAACCCTGCATCCAGAATTGAATTCAGGGTTGGACCGGGAGGGGGGGGGGGGGGACATTCCCTTTGGACCAATAAAATGTCCCTCTCTTTTACGCTCCCGCCAGAAAATTTAAGATTTAGCATTTTCATTAGTAAAAAAATACGATTTCCCCTCCCTCATAGCCATAGAAGTCCCTCCCGGAGAAAAGTATCCGAATTCAACACTGCCTGCGTCAGATCGGGTAACCCTATTTTATCCGAATCCGATTTGACCTGCGGTTCGGTTCTGATTGGGTTGACGTTTATTGTTTTAGCTGCGAATCGGGTTGATGCTTTTTTTTTGCGTGTCGGGTTGATATTTAATGTTTGTGTTTTAGGTCAGTTTCACGTTTCACCTCTTTCGGATAGGTTTCGGATTGACCCGATTTTTTAAAAGCAAGTCATGGATATTTTTCAAATGAAATAAAACTACATATTTGTATATTAATGGATGCAGGTTTATTTCAATATAAAATAAATAAAGTTTACATTAGTGACATAATTGTAGACAATTTTTACATAATTATATTAAGAAATGGAATAATTTTCTTTGACTTCCGGTTTAACCAGGTTTCAGGTTAATGATTTTTTTTTTTTTTTTTTTTTTTTTTTTTTTTTTTTTTTGTCGGTTTTTGAGTGGACTTTAAGCAGAATTTTCCGGTTCAGTGTCGGGTACAACCGGATCCGCGAAGGATTCTAAGGGAAATAAAAGATCATTCAACTAAGTTTCTTAGCGATAAGGAAATTGTACTTTTCAACTAAAAATCCCATTAATTCCCAAAATACTCGAGTGATTTCGATAAAAAAATATTTTGTTGTAGAATTTAAATATAAGAACATATGTGTCTGACAGTTAAAAAAATAATAATAATAATAATTCGTATCAGAGAAAAAAAAAAAAAACTTCCGAAAAATGGAAAATTTTTGAAAAATTGCCATTATTCTAAAATAATAATAATAATAAATAAATAAATTATAAAACTATGCCCCATAAATTGTAAGCATAACCTAATGAATATGAATTCCAAATTTCATCAAAATCGATCGGGTAGTTTCTGAAGAAACGGGTATTAAAACTCGCATATTTCCCATAGAACTGTACCCAATCTTGCCATCCCTTACGATGTATAACTGAGAAAGACGTACAATCGAAATTGTATGTGTTGTAAAATCTTTCCCTGTAGATATATAAAGCTGCAATCATACAAATTTAATTTTTGTACCATTTTTGGTTATTTGAAATGCACTATACGTTTTTTAAAAAGAAAAGCAACAACTTATTTGTATTTATAACAGAATCTAAAGTTTGATGAAAATCTCATGCATTAGTTTTGGAGATAGACCTATTGCAAAATCTTAAAACAAAAATCTGCATAACAGCGCCACATGTTGGGTGATGCTTACAAAAACTAATCAGGATCAATTTTTTATCAAGTACTAATTGAATCTGAAGTTTGATAAAAATCTATGGGATAATTATTGAGATACAATTATTGCGAAATCATGAAAAATGCAACATAGCAGTGCCATCTGTTGGGAAATTTACACCAAAACTAAACAACACTATATCAGAAACTAACTCAATCTGAAGTTTTAGAGAATTTCTTGCATTAGTTCTTGGGATAGAGCTATTGCGACAATCACGAATAATGCATCATGGCAGCACCACCTGTTGAGCAATTTGCACCAAAAACTGATCATATCTAGTTTATATCAAGATCTCACACAATCTAAATTTTGTGAAATTCCGTGCATTAATTTTTGAGATAGAGCTATTACAATAATCACGAATAGTGCACCATGGCAGCGCCACCTTTAGAGAGATTTGCACCAAAACGTAATCAGCATCATGTTATGTCAAGTACTAATTTAATCTAAAGTTTTATGAAAATCCATGCACTAGTTCTTCAGCTATGGTTATTGTAGAAATAGTAAATAATGCAGCATATCAGCGCGACCTGCTGAGCAACATACACCACAAATTAATCAGATCTAGTTTATATCAAGGTTTAACAGAATCCAAAGTTTTGTGAAATCCCGTTCATTAGTTCTTGAGTTAGAGCGCCCACAAAATTTTTGTCACATAGAGACAGACTCACAAGCAGACATTTTGGGAAAACATGTTTTTCGGGTTCTCTGATCTCTAAAAATAGTAAATCCGTCGAAAACTGGATTTCAAAAATTTTCACGAATCCAATACTTTTTTCTTGTAAAAATAGAAGAAAATAACAAAAGTGAGATATATCAAACCTTATATCAATTGAAAACCTTCAATTTGACTTTAAATTCTATTATTAAACGTACAAACAGATTTTTACGAAACTAATCTTTAATCGACGTCTCAATGGCGAAATTACTTCGAGAATTATGCAAAGTATAGAGTTATGTCCTTGGAAAAATTTTTCATAAGTATCATAAAAAACAAAAAATCTTTTTAAGTGTAATGTTGTTATGACAGCTGTCATATGAATATATTCCGGTTCAAACCAGAAATTTCATTATAAAGAAGTTTAAAAGAAACAACGACGAAAAATGTAAATAAAATACATAAACTTATTTAAATACAAATTCTGGTGTATATAAAACTTGACTAAAACTTCTGGCTTTTCTAGTGTCAATTCAGTCCCCCGATTTTCCATTCTTTTTGCCCCTTCCCCTACACAGGTTCCACAAAACTGAAATTACCCCTATAACCAGGAATGCAAAAATCCCGCGAGTAGCCTCTCACCACTAAATTTAAAAGTTTTCTTAGCTGAAAATTTAATAGCATTCTATTCGTTCTACGGTTAGATCTTATTCAGACTTACTCAGGATGTGTTCGACAACTACTCATAGACAGGGCGTGGAATTGCTCCGCAACTGGGAAGCCCCTGAAAATGCCTCTTCATGTTCATGTTCACAAGAATTTTATACGAAATAAAATTAGTGGTGAAAGACTGCCTGCTGGCGCCTAGATTTTTACACCCCTGTCTATAACAACTACACGCGTTCTTTGCCTTTCATATTTTCTCAAATACTGCTATAGCAGAAAAGAAAAAAAGTAACGCTGCGGAAGAAAGAAAATTCTGAGAAAATCGAATCATGAAAAAAAAAAAAAAAAAAAAAAAAAAAAAAAAAAAAGAGTTAACCGATATTATGCGTCGTATAAACGAATATTATGACATTAAAATACATAGGAATCGGCACCTCATTGAAATAACGTTTAAATGAGAAAAGTATAAACTATTTTTTACTGTATACTCCCCTTTTATAATTATTTAAGAATGAATTTTAAAGTAAATAAACGCACTTCCTTAAAACTTTTCTGCTCCATAATACTTATATTTTTTGCATTTTTTGTTCACATGTTTACTTTT
This sequence comes from Maratus speculifer, assembly GCA_964019185.1. NCBI lineage: Eukaryota > Metazoa > Arthropoda > Arachnida > Araneae > Salticidae > Maratus > Maratus speculifer. Next base: position 22,482,410 of record OZ025289.1, on the reverse strand, counting down.
CAATCTTTTTTCTTTAGTTTGCTACAAAACTGGTCATATTTTGCTCTCAGCATTCGCTCGCGTTCAAGAGTTTTTATAGTGTTTTGGTAATATTAGCCATATTCTATGCCTAATTTATGAAGCACATTAATTTTCGTAGAATGCTCCACTGGCGTAGCTAGGATGGGTGACACCCAGGGCGGATAAAGGGTGTCACCCCCAGCAACCACGGTGTAACGCCCCCTCCCAATTCGTCAATCATAACTCTATGTTATTACAAAAAATGACCATTACCATTCCTTATTTACTTTTTTGTCATCCTGCATTTAAAAAGAAAGAAAAAAAAAAAAAAAGAAAACACAAGAACGACTTTTCACTTAACCCATAGTCCGCATAAATCAGTGTCGTGTCTATATTTTGAAGAAAATTCTTTCTTTTAAAGTTTGCTTTTGCTAACTACTCGTTGGATAGGTTGGTTTCTTTTCCCTGGCGCAAATGTTATTTAGACACACCATTCTGTATAAAATTTCCCATTCTCTAAGAAAAGAAAATTTACTCTGTTGCGTCGTGCTATAGAAATTTCATTTTACATCAGACTTTTCCAAAATTTTATAAGATTATATATATAACTATTTGCAAATAAAAATTGGGTGTCACCCTTTAGAGGGTGACACCCGGGGCGGACCGCCCCCTCCGTCCCCCGCTTGCTACGCCACTGGAATGCTCATTATTGAAGCAGGCTACCTCATCATATGCACCAAACTGAAGACATTCTTCACAATTCTCCTCAATTGCACAAAAGTCTTTTTTGGTACACAAGACGAAATAACATCCTGTACAGTTTCATTTGGATTTTGTGTTATACCATGGAGACACTTTTTAAGCAAATCTGGATGAGAAAGATCTCAAAAATTGGTCTAATGGTTTCAACACAGGAAGGGTGTTACTAAGTTTAAATACTTCTGCTTCATCTTTAACCTCGGCTTGTTTATATTTGCAGAAGGAGTTTTCTCCTGTCGGGCAAAATTCATACTGTGGATTACTAAAAATTTTCCAACTTCTAGTTGCCGTAGAAACAAAAGTAATACATCAATAGAAAGAGGAGAAATAGTATATTTAAAATATTAAAAAATCCAAAATTCGATATATTTTAAATTTTGACCTTCCAACTGCCCTTAAAATAAAGTTTGCTATGCAGGCACCTTACGGAGCCTAGATTAAGTTAGAAACTTAAAATGAATAAAATGAATTTCGAATAAAGTTTGATGTGATTTTCTTGATTTTACTGAAGGTGTTTGAGTGCCTGTTCTAGCCACTATCGGTAAACACTGGACAGTGATTTAAATGTCAATTCAAGGCTAATTATTCTAAAGAGTTAATCTCAGTTGAAAGATTTATTTAAGTTAAATATTTCTTTTGAAGGCTAATATATTTGAATTCCCTGACACTAATACCGCCAACTTTTGAAGAATATTGGGTAAGCTCAAAAAAGTTTGGGTAATACAAGTTGTGTTTTCACATATAATTTTTTACCAGCGCGTGTGCGTGGACAAAAGGAGTAGGGGGGGGGGGGGGAGCTAATGATTAACCCCTAAACTAATCAATATTTTTGAAAAAAAAAACTTTCAAAAAATGCCTATATTTCATATCATTTTCAGAATTTTTAATATTTTATCACCGGTCTTTCGAATCAGGAAATCTTGCCTAATTGAATCAGAAAAATGTTTAGATTAAATATTGCAAAATTCACAGTAAAAATTTATTGGTGAGAATAATAAATCATAAGTGGAATAAGGATGCTTCTACGTGGTGCGGGCGAATCAGGAAAGCTGTTAAAGATAGTAATTTGAAGTCAAATAACGTCTTTTCTAATTTTGTAACGCATTTGTTTGCTGTTTTTTTTTTTTTTTTTTTTTTTTTTGCATGGGTCAAAGAGCGCTAAACGTGTTGGTTCCTTGCACGGAATAACCTTTTACTATTCTGTTAATTATGAGTTAGCGGTGAAAACATTCATTCATTGACCGGAAAAAAGGTACTACGCCATCCTTTATGTATATGCACTATATGGACAAAGGTGACCGGCCACATACGATTTTAGGCGTTTTGTTAAACATTTAAAAAAATACATGAGGAATTATTCTGAATATCCAACTGCTTAAACAGAATAGTACAAGTCATATATTACCGTCTAGATTTTTTCTCGAAATCCCATATACTCTTAGAAAAATTAAGGTTTTTATAAAAACAGCCCAAAATTTTTTCAAGTCTTTTTGCATATAATTTACTGAGTTCTAAATATAAAAAAATTTTCTTTTCAGAATATATGAGAAATAATGTTGTATGTAATACCTTGTAACTAGGATTAAAAAATAATAAAACTTGAAAGAAAAATAAGCAGGTTTGCTAAATAGTGTTTCACTGCGCAAGCGTCACTGCAGTCAAAATGTAATTTGCATAATGTGTTGGAAAATTCTGAAAACGGTCGTCGATAGAATAAACTCAAAATCCGTTATTCCCAAAATAAAGCAAAAAAATTAGGGGTTCTATCCAAATATAGTAGTACGTGAAATATTGTGTATGCTATATTGACAATAATGAATGGATATATGGATACAACCCCTCATATTTGTGCTTAATTTTGGGAACAGTGAATTTTGAGCTTATTCTACCGACGATCATTTTCTGAATTTTCAAGCTATGTTTTGTAAACTTTCACAAAATTTGCTCTATACATTTAACTAACACAATATGCAAATGAAATTTTGATAGCGTTGACGCAAGCGCAATGAAAAATTATTTAGTAAACCTAATCATTTTTCATACAATTTTTATTATTTTTTAATTCTTATTACAAGGCATTGTTAACAATGGTCTGTGTCATATTTTCGAAAAAGAACATTATTTTATATTAAGAACTTTGCAAATTATAAGCAAAAAACTTGGAAATTTTTTTGACAATTTTTATAAAAACCTTAATTTTTCTACAAGTATACATGTTATCGGCATAAAGATGAAACAGTTTATTACAATAAGCGACTTAATTATGATCTACAGTTTGAACGCATTTGCTACATTAGTTTTGACAGGGTTATCCAAAAAATATTCGCTATTTTTCAGTTTTTGACGGTCAAGTATGGAGTTTCGGGAAAATTCTTCACGCAAATGTATGACCTGTACTATTATATTTACACACTTAGAGTTTCAGGATAATTCCTCATGTATTTTTCTAGACTTTTAACAAAATGTCTAAAATCGCACGCATGTAAATTTATGTTTTTGTAGTGTGCTGTCTTCAAATTAAAGGGATTCTGATTTATCAGATGTTTCTCATTTCTTTCAAAGAAGTGCGTTATAATTTAATAAATATTTTATTAAAATCTATATCCTTACAATTTTTTCCTTATAAATACAATAATATTTACTATAAATAAGATAAAAATTGCTAACTATTGAAAATGCAAATTACTAAATATTAAGAAAACTAAATGTCACCTTCGTCGATTCATCGCGACATTTACCCTTTATGCACCGACGGTATTTTAAAGTACCATTGAAGAAAACTTTATATAAAACTTATTTATTCTGTCTGTTAATAAAAGTTTTTTATTCTTTTTACACAAAACATTCTTCTCGGTCAAATTTAGATAAAAATAGAGAAACCGTCGAAGCTAAATATTCTCAAAAAGTGGTAGTTTTATTGTTCATTTTTGTAGGTATTTGTTTTCTTTCTTTAAATAAAATTATATGAAACCTATTAAACTGCAAAAACGTTTCCATTTATAGAGAGGATTATGATACATTTAAAGTCATTGCTTTTTTCAGAATTGTGATATTTTAAAAAAGAGTAATTTTGGTTAATTAATCTGATTATTTTTGTAAATATTTCGCAAAAAAAATATAACTACCGATATATTCAATCAGTTTTAATGAAAAAAAAATGTTTAAATTTCACATTAATATTATCTAAAAATTCCAGTGTACCTTCAGATATTAGAGAAGGTAATTATTGAGGTGGATCAATTTCTTGATAAATAATTCGGTCGATAAAGGGTTAAAATTGATTGCAAAATATGCAGGACATTTGTTCTTCAGAGAAATTTATTTTTATATCCTTTGGATGGGATTTCAATGCACGCTACATCACCTGTGTAAGTACTTTGTTAAAGAAAAAATACAAATGATTGAAGATGACTGTGAAAGGAAATAATTTAAGCTTTGGGTTTTTCAGAAGTGCTTTTCCGCTGTCACCGGAGCGCAGTATTTGCATATTCCTGTCCGAAAATTCAAATGAAATTCTTTTCCAAAATCTAATTTAGTTTTGAGACCCTTTCACAGTTTTGTAGAGTTACTAAATGGTATCTAAAATAAGTGTTTCAACACTCCCCCATCCTATGTGCACATATGAAGCTAACAGGATGTTTAATACTGCACCAGTTATATACTCAAAATTTTCACCAACCTGCACTTTTCTTAGCATAAAATGACGGTATTACAACAGTTTCCTAAGAAGCAGAGTACCTACTATACCTACAATGTGAATATGCACTAATTTATCTTTCTGCGTCAATGAGAGAGAAAAAAAATTATGAGCCCTCCCTTTACATTCGCTTAAGCCTACCCCCCTATTGTTCACTTCTAGCTACGGCCCTGGGTCTCATGTGTCTTACTTTTTACCTGATGTTGCAATTTAACACTATGTCAGATTTATTTTTTTTTCTCTGTTTCTGTGAAACATAAATGCATGAAGTTTTTAATACCGACAATTTGATATTTCTTCTATTTTAATTAACTTTTTAATATTCTATATTGAAATTTTATTTTTTTTGTATGTCTAATTTTGATTAAAAAAAAATTTTCTTTGACTTATATCGACTGCGCACAACATTTCTAAAAAAAAAAAAAAAATAAAATAAAATAAAATAAAATAAAGCAATTTGCCTGAAACTTGGTAAATATCTTTATTTAAGTTAAAGAATAACTTATACTTCAAATTTTGTATTTTTCAATTAAAAAAAGAAATTTTTTTAATTTTATAATTTAATTTTCAAATAAATAAATAAATTGCTTTCAAATGAAGTATAAGTTCCAAAACATTAGTTTTATAAAATTATCAATATTTTTTTTCTTTTTCTTTGGGAGGGGGGGGGGGGCTTTTTAACCAGAAACCAAAAGTTTTGTTAGTCTTGCTCGCAATAAATGCAAATCAAAAAATATTTTTTTCATCAAAATTAAACAACAGCAACAAAAAAGTAATCGATGTAGAATTAAAAAAAAATATATCTTTTTAATAGAAGCGACATTAAGAAAACATTACTTTTAATAGAAGAGACATTTACGTGTTATAGGGACTAAGAAAATAAAATTAAATGAGACATGTTGCTAAATTGCACAACCAGGTAAAAAGTAAAGGTTCCTAAGACTCCTAAAAAACAAATAAATACCGGGGCTTACCTCCGGCGGAAATTAAACAGTGGCTTACCTATACATCAAATGACCAACTTTTCAATGTAATTTCAATATAATTGAGGTTATAGTTCTTCACCTCGTCATCATAATGCACGTAAATTTCACTCATCATTCGCAAGGTGTTGATCAGATAGCAGGGGGCATAGCACAGCATCCTGTTCAGAATCTGCTAAAGATTGATCAAGGTCTGACACCCTACTGGGGCATCTCCATTTGATCTTGGCAGGCTACAGATCAGTATAAAAGGTAGGAACGGAGAGAAAATTTGGGGGGGGGGAGGGCTGATTCCCCCCCCCCTATTCAAAAGAAGGTTATGCTTCATTTAAAATCATATGAACAGCTTTAAATACTATCATTTTCTCACTTTAAGAGGCTACTTCACTCAAATGAAAAGACCCGTTGGCTAATGCTAATCCTATGGGAGAAATTTATAAAAAAATCTCGGTTGCATTTCAATATTTTTAGATGATTCTTTTTGCATTGGATAACTCAGATTGATTTGAGGATCGATTGATTGATTGAGGTCGTTTTTTAGTTTTTCGATTCTGGTTGCAGATATTTTTTATGGGGTTGCTTTCGCTTTCCAAACCGGTTCCAAAAATGAAAGCATCCTTGTAAAAAATAACTGTAAACAAAATGAAAAAAGTAACTAGCGTGATGCATACAGATCGATCTCAGATATCCAAAGCCAAAAAATCATTTAAAAATATTGAAATGCAACCGAGATATCTTAATAAATTTATTCCATAGGATTAGCATTAGCGAACTGGTTTTTTCATTGGACTGAAGTAGCCCCTTAAGGGTGCCAGTCACTCACCGGCCAAATTCTCCTCCGTAATGTTTAGTCTATGGGCATTTGATGCATTCTTATATTCAAAATATCTCCCCAGAGAATTAATTAACTTTTTCTTGCACTGTTCTCTTCTTAAAGGATGGCGTTTTTTTTTTTTAGTTGTCAAAATATTCCTAAAATTTATGTTCAATTTTATTTAATGTTTTAAAAACTGATGGACTAAAAGTAAAATTTTAACACTTCCTATAAAATTATGCATAGATTTTAGAAATATTTTGACAACTAAGAAAAAAAAATTGCCATCCTTTAAGAAGAGAACACTGAAAAAAAAGAAGTTGAAAAATATTAATTTCCCGAGGAGATAGTTTGAATAAAAAAAGTGCATCAAAAGCTCATAGACTTAACATTATCGAGGGGAATTCGATCGCTGAGTGACTAGCACCCTTAAAGTCATAAGAAGAGCTCTAAACACTATCATTTTCTCTGTTTAATGTTTGGTATTTCATCCTTCAAAAACTTTTCTAACCCGCTGCAAAAAAATTTAATATTACACAAAATGTGTTTTATTGCTCAAAAGATGATAAAAATATTAAAAAATGTTAAATTGCACCATACAATTCCTAGCACTTTCACCTATAAATAGAGTCATCCTCAGGGAAAAATTACAAAAACTGATATTACAAATGTCTTATTTTTAAATGTAAGTTATTAATAATTAATGTATAGTTTTTAATTTCCATTAACACCAAGCAAGTGAAATTGAAAAAAATAAGACGTTCGTAACACTTTGTGAGGGAGTGTCCTTTGTGATAAAGGCACTCTAGCATTTTTGTGAGATCGTGACGTCAATGTTTTAACATGTGTAGCGTGAAAGTGACCTCTATCCTTTATTTTACTTTAACTTTCTAGAGCGTGTGTGTCGCCTCGGTTCTACAGTTATGTCGCGGTTAGAAGTAATATGCAAATTTATAGTATCGACTTCAGTTCGCAACGTATAAAAGCTTTGAGTTGGAGTGTGTAGGTGTGAGGAGAAGTGTGCGGTGAGAAGGTGTGAGGAGAAGGCGGCGAAAAGCCAGCCAGGTGATTTGGATTGCGCTGTAGCGAGTTATTATTAGCCTCCAGTGAATTAGCTAGGAGTTTTAAAGTGAGATAGCCAGCAGCGTTTGCCGAGTGAGTTTATCACCAGCGGAGCTATCCAGGGAGAGTGCCGGTAGTAAGAAATAGTTTAATTACGTTGAGTATTCTTTATAATAAAGAGTGTTTACAGCCACGGGCTGTCTTATAAAGATTTGATCTAGCATCTGGCTGAAGCCTGAACGAGAAGTTAGTTTGAAGTGCCCCGACTGAGTCTAGGGCGGGAGTTGTGAGTATAGTTATGAGCTTAATCTTTTAGTATTGTGCTTAGTTGTTGAAATTATCGAACTGACGCTGCACTTTCCCTGAGTCCTAGTAGTTTAAATAAACTGTTGATTTTATATTATAATTAGAAATATGTCTTCATTTCGTCTACATAACCACCCTACCGGTACAAATAACACCCAGTCTGTGTACCCACACTTTACAACTTTACCCCTAGGGACCTAACCACAAGGGATACGAAAATAAATTTCAGATATAGTAATTTGCATGTCATGCGCTTGAGATCGTGAGGATTTAAAACAATACAACTCTCACGATTACGATTACAGTGAAAAAAAATCGAAATTTTTGAATGGAACACTTTTTTTCCCCCTGCGCAAATTCATCAGCGTAATTGAAAAATCATATATGGCGTTGGAACAATGCACATGTGACAAAAATTACCGGTGTATTATCGTGCCTCAATCCTAATTAGTTCCCATATATTGTAATATTCAGCACTCTAAAACAAATAATTGCATTTTTATTTTCACTATGTCTGCACAAAAACAACGCCAAAAGTACATTTTTAAACAAATCTTGCAATATTACTCAGTTCACAAGTGAAAAAAAAAAAATCGACTATTGAAAAATGCGTCTTTTAGCCACTCCTTTGCTCCGCGCAATGGTCTTTTTTTGCCGGAAATTTTCATTGTACGTGTATCATTCCAACGCCACCTTAGGGTTTTCAATGCGCTGATGAATTTGGACACGAAAAAAAAAAAAAAAAATGGATGTTGCCATTCGAAAATTTCGAGATTTTTTCATTGTAACCGTAACCATGAGAGCATGTATAGTTTTAAATCACCGCGATCTTGAGCGCATACCTTCATAAGTGCGTCTCAAATTTCTTATAAATTGGTTGAGCAGCTAGGCCGCCAGGTGTTCATATATCTGGAATTTTTCTATTTTATGATCACTCTGTATTTTTTAGACAAACATGACCAATTAACAGCATTATCATTAATATTTAAATCAATATTGTATTGCTATTCTTCCATGTATAAATTCGATGTCGAAGATTAAAATGCTTATTTAAGAATATATAACCTCCTAGAAACCAATATTCTGGTCTGAGAAAACTAATTAAGAAAGTTTGTAAGTTACTGTAAGGTTTTAATAATAACATTAAAAAAACTGTCTTATTAGATGTTATCAATATCGCCCATTTTGACATTTAATAGATAATCACCATATTAAGGGGATCTGGGATACAAAAATCTTGAAACTTTCTGAAAAAACAAATGATAGCATTATTATTATTATTATTATTATTATTATTATTATTATTATTATTATTATTATTATTAATTATTATTATTATTATTATTATTATTATTATTATTTGTTTAAAATGACGTTTAAATCGTGTTTCTATCTTAATTGGAATTGGATATATATATATATATATTTTTTTTTTTTATTATTTTTTTTTTTTTTCATTTTGGTTTGTTCTCAAAATTTACCTTTTAAGCAATGGTTGTCATAAAAATGACTTCTTGTGAAAAAACATTTTTCGTCATGATGGGTTTTTTCACAATTTCTTCTATTTAAATTGTTATAAGTCAAAAACCGTTAGATATAAATGATTCGAATTTGGAACATGTCTTTTTAAGTTGTTTCACTTTAATTTTGAATCAGAAAGTTTAAAACATATATTTTTTTAAATATTATTATTTTTTTAAAGATCTTTTTTTTTTCATTTAAATATTTTTCATTTTTATGTAAATTAATATTTTTTAAAATTTCTGAATAAAGATTAAAATTTATATATTTCTATTTAACTAAATAAAACAAATTAATATTCTACAAATAATATTTCGAATTATAACGATTCACACCTTATATATAAATTTAAAAATAAAATGCGAAGTTTTATCGTGTGATTTTGTTTAAAATGATATGGTAAATCATCCCAATAAATTTCAAAATTTTACCTCAATAAAAAAAGTTATTTTAAAAATTGTCCCGGAGCCCAATAAACCTTTTACTTGTATTTGATATGATTATTTTAAAAACAAAATATTGTTGTGATCTCAAACAACAAATTCAATGGTTCATTCTAAAGGTATGATTGAAATACATTTAAAAATGAGTAAAGCAAAGTAAATTAATCCATAACCGTAACATACAACTGATACATTTTAATGTACAATCGCGGGAAGAAAATAATAATAATAACAACTACTAACTCCTCAAAATCGCAGAAGAAAGTTACTTGTACCGAACGATTGGAAATAAAGTCTACTTTTAAATGATGTATATAAAATTTGCTTAGGTGCCCATCTACATATTAAAAAGAATCCAAATTTGATTTTTTTTCAATGGCAATATCCAATTTTAACAACATACAGTCGAGTCTCTCTATAACAAAACTCCATACATCGAATTTCTCTATATAACGAATTTTTAGTAGGAACGGTTCCCTTTTCCAATGATTACATTAAAAACAATCTCTATATAGCGAAATTTCGATCTCCATATAACGAATTTTTTCATAAATTGGTCTTAATTTACTCAGTTTTAGAAGTCTTTGAAATCATATGGAATCAATTTTCCATCACTTATTTTTGATTTATCGTCAGTGCTGGGTTTTTTTTATAGTCCTTCTCTCCTTGTTCTTTAAATCCAACGAATTCATCCCATCTCTCACAATTGGATCAATTGAATTGTCAGTTGTCATTTTAGTCATTTGGATTGATGCACACGTAAGAAAGGAATCAGTGAGAGGCACATAAGAGAGGCTTTCAAATGGAGGAAAATGTTAACTACAATTTTTCATTCCTTGCTAAAATTTGAGCATTTTTTTTTAGAGCGTAACAATTTTAAAATCAAAGCAACAAAAAATCACAGATTTCTTTGTCTGAAATTAATGCAAGTCTTCCTTATTTGATTTTCATTAAGATTTCAAATAAATGTCTGTTCTCTTTTTTGAAACAGCTTAAATAATTAAGAAATAAAATTTTAGGTTAATATTTACTTTTTCAACATTTCAAATTATTAATTCAAAAGATCAAAAATAATATTTGTTCAAATTTCACACATTAAATACGATTTTTAACATAATTCTCTATAGATCGAATTTCTCTATATAATGAATTTTTTACTGGAACGGTAGATTTCGTTATATAGAGACTCGACTGTATTTCAAATCATCGGTTCAAAGTATGTCTAGACACAAAGTTGCAAGCCATTTGAACGATAAGTTTTTAAATTATAACAATTCAAATTTTTCTGCTTCTAATATTAAATTACATTTTCATATTTGTATCAATGTCTCTTGAAATTACACTCCTAATGTGCTATTTTTTTTACGGAACAATAGTACTACAATATTCAGACATAAAAACGTTGAATATGAAATCTTTATAATTTTATGATATGAATTATAAATTATGTAATTAATATTCGAAAAAATTATGAAAAGCAATCTACAATTTTTTTGATGGATTTAGATTTATTAAGTCCTACTTTTTGGAAAACCAGAATTAAAAAAAAAAAAAAAAAAAAAAAAAAAAAAAAAAAAAAATAAGTAGTTTTGAAATTATGCTTAAAAACAGCAAAATGTTGGTTTAAGGGGCAGTTTATAATAGAAGTGGCTAGATGTTTTGAAACTTTTTATATTAACCTGTAATTCAGCAGCCATCAATGACTGCTACTTTCTAACCGATGACCAGGCCCCTACCTGCCGAGTTTTCTCAGCTTAACGGGTTAGATACCTGGTATCGGGACGGACGACCGCCTAATTGCCATGTAGTGGCAATAAACTTTGCTTCGCATGCCATCATTTCTGCAGTATTTGCTTGTCGTTGAGCATACTTTGTTTCGCTTTTTAATTAATGGTACATCGTGATGCTTGAACTGCAAATGGCTTCGCAAGATGGTCTCGTAATTTAGAGCCTTGATCAGATGACGAGACCTTCACCTGGCAAGGCACCTCCAGAGGTATAATCCACAGGTAACTTGGAGGACTTTGCACCCACGACGGATTTTACATGCACCAGGCGCCATTAGTGTACATGATGGAATTTTAGCCGGCAGAGTGGGGACGATCTACGCAGACAATGACTGGCACCTAAGATGTCTTGATCAAGGCTCTCGGTCAATAATCGAATACCGAACCGAACTTCAATTTGGATACAGCCCCTAAAACATGCTCGTTTTAAAATAATTAATTTCTCGGAAACGTGTCGCACGAATTGCATGAAAATTTGTTTTTAGGCTAACTGAAGAGTGTAGAGTTAATTTATTCTGTCAAAATTGGGCACTGCTGATGGGAAAAAAAAACAAAGTTAGGGGACAATGAAATTCGGAAGACATCTTCATTACACTTAGACCGGGAGGCGGAAGCACAGACAATCACCTCATAGAATTCACGGATGAAAATCTAGGATAAGTTAAATCTCGATTTACATATTAAAACGGAATCGGTCTGCTAAGTCATATCTTGGTGGATAACACTTGAAAAAATTATTTTAGCGACTGACTCATAGGTTTATTATTTTGTTTTTCTGCTACCAATTCTCCATGTTTTCATACTATACAGGTGTAAAGTTGCAGAAATCTGTATGCGTACTAAAATTTTATATGTACACTGTACAATAAGGAAAAAAAAAAAAAAAAAAAAAAAAAAGGTCAACCTACAAAACTAGTTTTTAGTTCACAGGCTATCATAGCCTGTGAGCTTATGTGCCCGTCCGTTCTGTATGTACGTTCGTGCGTAACGCGTTAACTCATGATAAAAATATCCTATCCACTTGAAATTTTGTATGTAGGTATATCCTGACAAGGCGCTTCCCTGATTAGTTTTTGGAATTCATTCGATATGTATAAGAGGGGGAACGGGGGGCTCATGCCCCTCCCCTTAGTTGATATAAATGGGATTTTCATGCAGAATTAAGTTTTCGTTCGAAATTTAGATTAGGATCATTCTGATGAGGCGATTCCGTGACTGTTATTAGGTGTTCATTGAATAAGTATAAACAGGGGGAACAGGGGTTCTAATGCCCCCCCCCCTTAATTTATATAAATGGGTTTTTCAAGCAGAATTTTCAGATTTCGTTCAAATCTCTGAATAGTTTTGGAAGTTTAATGGTTAAGTATAAAAGAGGGGGATAACTCCTTTTAAATTACATAAATGCTAAATGGGTTTTTATTAAGAATTATCTCATTTGCTCTGAATTTTGGATATAGATTTTTTTATATGATAAAGCATGTCTTTGATAGTATAAGAGGTTCAATGATTAAGTATAAAAAAAAGAGGAAAGGGGAGAGCTGTTTCCCCTTCTTAATTTTTTTTTCGAACGGAATGAACCCTTGAAAATATAAGGCTTTAATGTACAATTAGTATTTGTAGCCTGTGAGCTCAATGCCATCAGTTTAACTGGGTAGTTTTCTTTATTGTACTACAGAAACCTGAAGCTTTACAGAAGAATCTACTAAAGTTACAGTAATCTTTACTAAAATTTTATCTGTGACCCGTGTTGCAATTACATAAAAAGTTCTAGGCATCCCAATTTTCTATAAATTTTTTTAGTAGCTTTTCAGATTTTTTTATTTACAGTGCAAACGTACATCTGTTGCATGAATGAATTTCTGTTATTACCGATTAAATTAAATGCTCTAGGAATCCCAGTTTTTTAGAAAAAATTCAATAACTTTACAGGTTTTTTTTCTTTTTTCTTTTTTTTTCTTTTTCTTTTTCTTTTTTTTTTTTTTTACACAAATGTTTAAAAAAAAAAAAAAAATATTGGCCTATATTTTATGTGAGTTCGTAATTATACAAATACATAGCACCTATAGTCTCCGTCTGTCTGTACATAACAGTGCAAAAACTACACAACCGAATGGTTCGAAATTTAATGTATATTAATATAATCGTTGCAGGATTTTGTCGAGTGTCGAAAACTTAAAAAGTATTAATGAAAGTTTTCATCATTCTATTAAATTCTATCATACGTAATGGCCCCACCAGTGGCCGAGAGGTTCTGACCTCTCAACTGGTAGACGGCAGGTGCTGGGTTCGAACCCAATCGCGGCCGTCGGCCTAATCGTTCGGCGTTTTCTGTGGTTTTCTTCGAACCTTGGATTTCCTTGCGTGAATACGGATTAGGTTTCCTTAGAAAGATCTCCACGGAGGGCACCCTACTCTCTTAAGGGCATATATCCAGTGTTCTCGCTGACATTTGACCAACGTTAGTAATTTGGCTAATTAAAAATAAAAAACATTCGCCAAATGAGAAAAGTATTAGCAAAATAGATTCAACGTGTTGCATAAAAAACCTTTAATCCTTTAATGTATTTCTTTCATTTTTTTCAATAATTTCTAAAATAACTCCAAGTTTCTATAACTGTGACAGCGATTGTTATTAATCTAATTTCAACTATCCGCTATAGATATAAAAAATATGTATACATTAAATATGTATGAAAAACGAAAAAGGAAAAGCAAAAATTGAGCACTAGCAATTTGGCGAATCTAATCGCTTGTTTACTCGCCAAACGAAGAATTTAGTCGCAAATTGGAGCATTGGCAAGCGACAGCGGGAACACTGAATATATCCCTCGTGTAAATAATCGGCCGTCATATAAAATAAATCAAATTATCATGGGTAATGAATTCAATGGTATTCCATGATAGGCAATGATTCTAATTTGTCGTAATAATGACGTCCTGTTTAAGATGAAATCTTGTTGTTTCCATATCCCCAACTTAATCACCATGTGATTATAATAAATTTTGTTTTCTTGCATTTTTACTTTGAATGTATATAAAATTAGTTATAGTATGAACGCACTACACTGTAAAAAAAAAAAAATTCAAGAGGTTACTAAAAATTTTTTAGTAAATTTGTATACCACAGAATTTTTTAGTAACCATTACAAACTTTTTTTTTGCAAGTGAAACAAGCATTTCTTTTGTAAACTGAACAAAAGAATTTTTTGTATAACTTAAAAATTTTTAGTATGAGCCACCAAGCAAATTTTAGTAATAGCTCCAAAATTACTTTTAATAACCATTACGTGCAACCGAAACGGAGGAGCTTCCTGACTTCTGAAGCAGAAGATTTTCGGCAAAACCGCAATAGATGGCAGCACTAAACTTTCTTAACTGCTCCGACAGGATTTTCATATTCCCTTTATTAACGAGACACTAGGGACATTCGGGGTGTATTTGGCAGTGGCAAGTTTCGAACCCGGGACCTTTTAGCCTGGAATCCGTTACTATAACCACTATGCTATCAAGGCCACACCAACTGAGTTTTAGTAAGAGCTATTAAAAATATAAAACTATTAACTCTTATTCGTTGCTAACTTTTTTCTAGTAATTCTTACAGATTTTCTAGTAACCGACTAAGATTACTAAAAATTTTTTAGTAATTACAAGGATCACTAAAGTTTTTTTAGTAGATCGACCTTTTTTTTTTTTTTACAGTGTACATTTGCCACATTTGACGGACACTTTCCGACTTGTTATTTCTTAAAATACATGCATGATAAGGTATAACTATATATAAAAGTCAATAATGATGAAGAAAATTTTGTATTTTTATCATTAATTAAAAAAAAATATATTTTTTATTCTACAATGAAGTGCGTTTCAGAGTTTATTAATTATATTTACTATTATTTTGAACTCATTTTATTTAATATTTTGAAACGTTCAATGGGAATTCTAATTTCTTTCATATTAGTAATATTTATAAATAGGGACGCTTTGGGATTTTAAAGAAAAGAAGAAAAATAAACAATAGATAACAGCATTAAATATAAAAGTATAAAAGGTGTTTTACTGTATTTATAATGTGTTCGAGAAAGGACACGAATTTTCCTTTTTCTTTTATATAAATTGAACCGAGGGTGAAATTTGACGTGAGAAACAGGTTGGTCAATGCATGAGGCTTCTGATCTCTGATCCTGGCAATTATTTTCTTGACCTAAAGGAACTTTATTTCCTCTTGCCATTATCATCATATTATGTAACAATGGCTTCCAAAAGTTGCCTTAAGAAAAAGATAAGACAAATTATGTGTGGAAATAATGCTGCGTATGTTAAAATAATGTTTAATTGAAATGGATTTAATGTAAAGTAAAATGAGAATGTTAATTTAAGATGAATAACACTTTTTATTTCAAGAGGATTAAGTATCTTTAAATGGGCTTATCATTCAGTTTCTGAACTCTCCTCCGTAATGTTGTCTATGAACGTTCGATGCATTCGTGTATTTAAAATACCCCTTGGGGAAATTAATATTTTTAACTTCTTTTTTCCTGTGTTACTCTTTTTACGGGAGGGGGATATCACAAACAATGCGATCTCGATGTCATAAATTCTACCCGAAAATATAAACATCGTCGTTTTACTTTAAACGTGTGAAAAATAATTTAAATCTCTTACAAAAAAAACGAAGCTTCAAAACATTTCAGATAAAAACTTAACACACACTTTATTCCAGAATAATTCTACTACTACTTTTCCATTTCTCGTGATCGTCTGCGAAAAATAAAACTATGACCATGGAGTCACTATGAGAGTGTGGACACCAAAGTAATTACAAATATTAATCGAATTCGCGACAGGGGAAAGGATTAAAAAATCGATTTATTTATTTAGTTATTATTTTCTCATACTACAATTTATAAGAAATATTCTCGGAAAATTTGAAGTCATTAGGAGCAAAACTTTCTAAGTTATAGACAATTGAGTCTTCGGGTGCTCGGTCCCTCTGACCGCACTAACCCATTAAAAGCTCCACTTTTGTGCTTTGGGTGATGCAGCAGCTGCAGCTGGAATGGACGATTTTATGTAAATTAAAAAAAAAAAAATCTCTATTTTATTCATATAGCAAAGTATAATCGCGTTTTTCTCAAAACTTTTTTTTAAAAAGTCGGTAGTTAAAATTCCTGGAAAACCTTCGAACCGAGTTTGCCTAAACCTTGCACGCTTCATTTACATACTAAATTCTAGTTTCTGAACGACGGATTTTTTTTTTTTTTTTCAATTATAACTTAATTTTTAATTAAACAAAAAAGAGCAATTTTTCGCAAAAATCAAAGTTTAAATCAGAGTTTTTTGATTGCACCTTCACCAAAAATTCAAAAATGAATATTTTGTTAATTCCTTCGTTTAAATTCAAATTCAAGATATACTTGCGTACTAAAGAAATTTCTTTAGCCTTTTTTTTTTTTTTTCTCAGATGAACCAATCATGATTTATACTGACTACCGCATGGAAATTTTTCTTTTGAGGTGACTCGGTTCTCACCACTACCACTGGCTGAATTTTCAATATATATTTTTTTTTTCATGAAAATGTAGCTGAATATTCTTAGAATAATACCTAATAAAGTACAATAAGTTTAAAAGTATTAATAAATAAAGTACTCTGTAAAAAAAGAAAAAATGCTTTTTTTATTATCTCAGACTCTTATCCGTCCGTAAAGGATATTTTCTTTTCTGACTTCTCAAAATATTTCTAAAACCCGTGCTTAACTTAATATTTTATGTGTTAAAAGCTGACAAACTGGGAGTAAAATTTTAACTCTTCATATAAAATTAAGTATATACTTCAGAAATTTTTTGGAAAGTAAGTAAAACAGAGACATCTTTTAAGATGTGTATACAAAATATATAGTTTAAAAATATTAATTTCCCGAGGAGATATTTTGAATATGGGAATGCATCAAATGCCCATAGACTTTACGCTAGTGAGGGGAAATGGGTAGCTCATAAAGACCAGCCCTCTTAAGGGAGACCCGTAAGAAAAAACCCAAAATTTTTATTATTGATTTTAAAGTAATGAGTTTTGGTGTACTATTTAAGAATCTTCTTGTAAGGAATAATTAGCAAAAAAATTCACTTCTTATTAAAAAGTATATTTTTAGGGGGATTTTTATGATTTTTTTTTTTTTTTTGGTCGAAAAATACGCTTTTTAAAATTACTACTCCTCATTCAATTTTCAATATTTTGGTATTACTAAAATTTCTTAAATAGTGTTATAGTATATAGAAAAGAACTAAGGAGAGATATTTTTAATTTTCTATTTTAATCGGCTAAAAAAAAAAAAAAAAAAAAAAAAAAATACCTATGGTAAATTTCCTTAAATTTGTTATAATTTTCATGTTTACCAATTTATGTAAAAATTTCAGAAATAATTAAAAAAAATATCTCTCCTTACTTTTGTTGCAAATTTTTTTAAGATTCTAAAAACATAAACACTTTGTTTCTAAATCATTTTACCACTGAGCCTTAGTACTTTGAACTTAGGCAAAATATAAGTCATTTTCAGGAAAACACGTTTTAAATGGCCGCTAGTCCTTTAAACTCTATAGTGCGTACAGCTCATTTTCTACCTGTTCCAAGTGTCCCCGAGTTCTGAAATTTTGCATGGATATTCGCAAATATGTATTTTATCGTTTTCTGAGAAAAAAAAAATTTGAACTTTTGATGATTTTTAGAAGAAAATGGGGTTCGGGTCTCCCTTAAGTCTTTTTAATATTTTGAATAGTTTATAACATCTTATTGATATTTTAATCCATTCAGGACCAACATCTTTTATACATGAATTTTATTCACTTGACATCACTTTTTTTGGCAAATAATTAAATTTAGTTTATCAATCAAGAAAATATCTCAGTTAAATAAGGCTAATTTTACTTTTCTTTATTATCGGTATCAAACACAAGTCATTTAAGCATCTTTTGAGGATGCATATATGTTATGTACCCATGACTCGAAGGGGCTTAAATGGTTTTATGAAAAAAGTTGATTTAATCAAGCAAAAATGCAATTTTTGTAGTAAAATTTGAAAATTTTAATTTTTTTTAAGATGCGTTCTTAGTTATGTAAATACATAGCACCTATAGTTGTCATTCAGTCCACCCGTCTGTCCGTCCATCTGTCCGCATATAAAAGCAGCGCCGTGCGAAGGGAGCGGTCGCCCCGGGCGCGGATATTTAGGGGCGTCAAATTGAAGCTTTGCCCCGGGCACAGTTTTCTCTTCGCACGCCCCTGTATAAAAGAGCAAAAACAGCCCAACCTAATTATTTAAAATTTAAAATATATAATTGTTGCATAATTTTGTCTTGTCATCTCAAATTTTTTGAAAATCGGATGTATAGGTTAATTACAGGGACAATCAAAAGTATTCCGTAACGTAACGGTCAATGGGGAAAATTGTTCCGAGTGCATTTTAATGATGTTATCCTCTTTCAAACATACTAAAGTTGTAGTGCATCTATGAAGTTTATGCTAAATTATACATTTTGTACAATCTGTGATGCGAAGAATATCTGTTATTCGTTTACAGGGCCATACAAAAGTATTCCATTGCATAATGGTATAGAGGGGAGCATTGTTTGGGACGCGTTTTAATAATATTAAACTACAGTCGATTCTCATTTATTCGAAATCGGATAATTCGAATCTTCGCTTAATTCGAACTAAACATGAAGTCCCGAAATTTTCAATGGCAAAATAACGTTAAAATTTTTCAGTAGTTCGAACTCATTTTCTCTTGACTTCGTTTAATTCGAACTAACGAGAATTCCGATTTTTCATTTTCCTTTTCTTTCTCACGGATTTCAGATCATTTGAATAGCTTTCTTTCTTTGATTTTTGTGAAAATTGTTCCGAACGAGTATACATATAATACAATGCATTTGATATCCACTTTCTTAGTGCCCCGTCTGTCCATCAGTGACGCTTTAAATTGTTCCTTCATCGTGCTTGTTTCTAATCTTTTAATTAGTTTATGCATTTATACATTCTAATTTAATATTAAGTCATGTTCTAAAGATAACAGACGAAATAAGTTAAAAAAAAAAAAAAAAAAAAAAAAAAAAAACAAAAAAAACATTATAACCTTTGTAATAGTACCATATTAAGCATGTTTTCCATAATTTGAACTTCGGATAATTCGAACATTTCTTGTGGTCCCGACGTGTTCGAATTAACGAGAGTCGACTGCATTTCACATTTTATGAAACTGATATACGTTGCTGAAGATTACCTTTAGTAGATTAGTTACTTCCTGTATAATAGAAAGTAGATATTATTTACAGGGACACACAAAAGATTTCGGATACAATATTGTATCTGAAGTAATGAACCGGCGAAAGTCAAATTCCAACCCGAAACGAATAATGTCGGGTCGGGTTCGGGAAAAATCGGGTTTCCCGATTCCACGCAAGACTCGCGTCCGGACCCCGCTGGCACACCTATATTATAACGTTATTGGCTGTGCATAATCGGTTCCTAAATGAAACTTATTTATTTCCTTTGTTACTAAAACGTGTTTTTTTATGGCAAGGCATATCTCTTTAAGATAAACAAAGGGACAACCATGTAAATCAAAGCGATGCGCCACCACCTATTATTACGTCAGTATATCACCTTTATTATGAGTGCTCAGCAAGGTGTAAAAAGTCCTTGAATTGTTAATTGTGATTTCTTTCTTTTTTTTTCTTTCTTTTTTTTTTTTTTTTTTTCCACTGCCAAAAAAAGTGGTTACAACTCCTCTTTTACCGAATGATGTAGCCCATGTATTTTTGACATCTTAATAATGCCTTTTCAAAATGCAGTTTCACAATTTTTCCTTTTTTTTTTCTAAACAAACAAATACATCCTCTGAGGTGATAGCGATTGTGTTGAATGTGTATTCTTTAGTTTAGGATGCAGCATTTCAAGGTGCTCCAAACTCTAATTTGTTAAGTTTTCTATTCTTCAAAGTTTGTTTCTTTTCATAGTAAAGTGCACAAGCCATGCAATCCCACACCACTCCCATAACCCTTTTCTAACAAGCAAAGTCCTGTTTCTCCTCTTTCATTTTTATTTCACACAATAAAAACGGATGTCTCGTACCAGATTCTTACCTCGATGTTTAGTTTCGCATGAAAAGACTTTGAATCGCATCTTATACATGGAGTTTTTGTCAAGAAATTTAAATTTGACCATTTATAAAACGATTTTTCATGCTTAAATAGGTATGGATGATTTGGCAGGTTCCCAATGATTTCAAAGTACTACTACAGGTACTATTATGGTCAAAAGTGACCGGCCACTTGCAATTTTAGACATTTTATTAAATATCTAGAAAATTACATAAGGAATTATCCTGAAATTTTAATTGTGTAAACATAATAGTATAAGTCGTATACTTTTCCGCGAAGATTTTTTCCTGATCCTCATAGAGGACAGATCATAGGGGAACAAATTGAAAAAGAACGAATATCTTTTGGATAACCCTGTCAAAACTAATGTAGCAAAAACGCTAAAATTGTAGATTATGATTAAGTGGATTATTGTAATAAACTGAGTTCATTTTTGTATGGATAGCTTGTATACTCGTAGAAAAACTAAGGTTTTTATAAAAACAACCCCAAATTTTCCCAAGTTATTTATTTTTAATTTGCAGAGTTCTTAATAAAAAACAGTGTTCTTTTCGGGAAATATGACAAACAACATTGTAGACAATACCCTATAATCAGAATTAAAATAATAATAATAATAGTAATTGTATAAAAAATGAGCAAATTTATTAAATAACTTTTCACTGCGCATGCGTGAACGCAATCAAAGTACAATTGCACAATGTCATTTCGGAAAAAAAATCTTCACATTAATATACGACCTATACTATTATGTTTACACAAGGAGTTTCAAGATAATTCCTAATGTATTTTTCTAGATTTTTAACAAAATGTCTGAAATCGCAAATGGCATGTCACCTTTGGCCATATAGAGTATACTTAGCAATGTCGCACAGCCCGACCGCCAAATAAAATCAATGCTGTCCCTCAATGGTATCAGAATTTTGCCGTATGTTTAAAAAAGGGCAGGATACTGTAGTTGAGAAACGACCACGTTTTAGATCCCGTTTCGGAACGAGTGATGCGTATATGCATCGTCAAAAGTGCAATAGGAATTTGTCTTTGGCATTTTTATAAATAAATATAATATTTGTCTCTTTTAGGATTTCCTTCATCTGAGCTAGTTTAGACAGAGACAATATTTTTAACGAGCCAGGCCGAAGAAAAAAATTAACGGGAACCGGGACGAATAAAAAATTACGGCCCAGGCCTGTTTCTTTTTTTTCTTCGGCCTGGTCCGAGTCGATAAAAAGATTGAACGGGGTGACCGGCCAAATATAGAAATTTATACGTATCAAACTGAGCCGATAAAATACTAACAATTTTCAGTGAACGGGCAGAAAATAAGTGTAAAATGATGTTGTCAATCTAGCACCGGCAAGTTCTGGTGTTAGACTAATAATATCAATACATAAAACATGCCCAGCATAGAGGTCGGCATCGGACAGTTAGATCGTATTTGAAACAGGGCTTAAATTTTCAGTAGACTTAGGTCGGTGGGGTCATTATTTTCTATGTGGAGGACCTTTTATTTATCATAAAAGTTATTTTTATTACAGTTATTTTTAATTGGAAGCAAACATATTCTTTTTTTTTGCAAACAAAATTGAAAAAGTAAAAAAAAAAAAAAAAAAAAAAAACGACATTTTTAGAAATCAATTTTAGTTATGCAATGCAATGCTTTTTTTTTTTTAATTATTGAAATATAACGAGATATCGTTAAAATGTTCCCGTTTGGATTAACATTAGCGAATGGGTCTTTTCGCGTGATTTAAGTAGTCTCGTCATCCAAGCAATTGGTTTTATAAAAATAATGATGAACTGTTAGTAAGGTAAAATCAGGAAAGATAGCTTAATAAATTACAGAGGAATATTTTCAAAACTCTCCTTTTCTTGTTATATCAACTTCAAAAGCTATGATGTTTTAACCATTTTTTTTCTTTCATTCTGAATAGTTTGATGATTTTAATAAAGCATTATTTAAATTTAAGAATCTAATGAATCTAAATGATTATTAATGTTGCTTTTTTGCATGCTCTGGCTTGCAAAGATATAGTAATTTAAAATGCTATTTTATTTTTATTTTTTTTTCATTTCTAGAACCTTTCTTTCATTCCGGACCTGTTTTATTTAATTTTTTTGCACGGGCCGGGCCGTGAATCACGAAAAAACAAACTGACTTGGGCGGAACCCTGACTGAAAATTGCGACTCGTGCAGACCTCTGTATACTTACATTTTGTTTGTGTGGATAAAAGAATTGATTGTTGCGAATATATAAAAATACATATAATATTTTAAAGAATGCTTACTATCCTGTCATGTTATTATTTCAAATTATAATCAATTGCAAACTGTTTAAATATTGGATCGTGCTAATGCCTTTTTCCGTGTGTGTATACATAAAAGACTGTTTAATTGCACCGCAGAAGTTCAAAGTTTAAAAAGGTCGTAAAAAAAAAAAAAAAAAAAAGGTTGACAAAAAAATAAAAATTTGTTTAAGAGGAAGATAAATTTTGTCGGAAAATAATTTTCTCAAACGAAATGTACGTAATATTATTTGCAAAACAACCGTATAATCCATTTCGTTGTTTGCCTGGGTTTTCCCTTTAAGGAATAACAAATAATTGAACAGAACACGAGATCCCTGTGGATAGTAAAAATTGCTAACATCTTTCCGGAAGTGATTATTGGTTTTCCCAGCAATGCTGACCTGCCATTGTGCCCTCACAACATGTTTTTATTTAATTTAACTTAGTTCGTGTCTATAAAGATGGTCTTATGTAATCCATCTTCCTCATGTGCTAGCTGGGCCTTAGCTAGGGGGGGGGGGGTGCTAGGGAGGACTCACCCCAATCCCATACACTCGAATTTTTCATCGTCATATTCTTTTCTAATGAAGTTAAAATGAAGTTATTACAACAGTTTAATGAGAAACATAGTACCTACAATGTGAATGTGCATTAATTTATCTTTCTGCGTCATACAGACAAAGAGAGAAAATATGAGACCCTCCTAAACTGTTAGAAATATTTGTCCTAGTTTGAACCAAATTTTGATGTTCAATAGCTGCCACCATAAGATAATGAAATCTCGTATTAACCATTGAAGCTTCCTATTTAAATATCGTTCCAACTATTACAACTATGCTTCAACGGGAGCATCAAATATTGGTTCAAGATTTCACCACCTTACCGTGGCATCAACAGAGTACGGACAGAGCCTCAACTCGGCTCGAAAAGAACGCCCTCAGTGGATCACTTAAAAACTAAACCATCGCGTTGGCGATTTTTATCCTCGTGATTTCTGTTTAACTGTAACCATATTCTCGCTTGGCACTTCTTGCTGAATGCTGATTTGATTATCTTTGCCCACGTGCTTATTCTATTTGATCTTAGATTTCCGCGCTTATATTGATTCGTAATTATTACTGTTTTGTTCTTGAATTTTCAAGTTTACATTATTAGGTCGTCATGTTAAGAAGAGACATGTATTGTTTGCAAGACGAATACGTCAAAGTTATTTTATATTAAAATAATTCTTTCATAAATTTCAAAACAATAAGCAGCAAGCCGTCGCTGTATTTTTTTCTTTTTTCCCTTATCATTTGTCGCCAAGGAAGCGATGTTTCGCCGAATTAGCAACCTCTCTTATGTTATGATCGTAGTTTCAGAGTGATCCGCTCGTATCGCTACTGTCTATGCGTAATCTTATGTTAAACAAGTTGCCATTACAGTGTATGAAAGTTGATTCTCTGTTCCGTACTCTGTGGTGGCATCTATTGAGCATCAAAATTTGGTTCAAACTGGGACAAGATTTTTAACAGTGTACTTTTTCTTGAGCCGCCTCTATTATTCACTTCTAGCTACATCCCTGTGTGCTAATGCTCTAGAGAAATTTTGTTTAGTTGAATGGCTCCGATGACAATCCGATATTTTCTTCGTTCTCAGGATTTAATCAATGATTAATTTTTATTTTCTGAATTAAATATTAAAAAATTATCATTAATTTAACAATCAGTAGTTAACCCTTTATATCACCTGTTGCAGATTCGCAACATACCCAAAAGACAATAGTACTGACACAGTAAGTTTTAAAACACGATTTTATTTATTGCATCTACCGGGTGTTCCAAAAATGACTGATGGATTTTAAAATTCAATAACTTGCAAACGGTGACAGCTATTTAAAAAAAATGTTTGCAGGAGGATTATGTATAATGTCAGGAGTTTTTTTTACCGTAATTTTTTATTTTAGTTCGTATCTCAAACAATAGGTGGCGCTGACGGCGATTGAAGGCCAGGTGATCAGTGCTGAGTGAAGCGTCGACCTGGCCTTCAATCGCCGTCAGCGCCACCTATTGTTTGAGATACGAACTAAAATAAAAAATTACGGTAAAAAAAACTCCTGACATTATACATAACCCTCCTGCAAACATTTTTTAAATAACTGTCACCGTTTGCAAGTTATTGAATTTTAAAATCCATCAGTCATTTTTGGGACACCCGGTATTTTCTAAACACAACAGTTAATACAAATTGATCATTGGAATCCTCAACAGACGACGATGATCGTGAGTTAATTTCTCATACCAAAATTTTGTTTATCATTTGAGAAGCTTCTAATCGATATTCTAAAAATTAACTTAGTAAATTTTGCCCAATTAAAAAAGCTAAAGAAGTCCGAAAGTAAATTTTTTTAAAGGTAATTTTGTATACTTTAAAATTTTATATTAGAAAATGGGCAAATTTAATTAGAAGTATGTCAATTTCTGTTTATTGTAGATGTGAAAGAAGTACCTTTTAGTCAATAACTATTTTAGCTTTAAGTTCTAAATTTTTAATTGTTTTTTACATGCTTAAAATGATCTATTCTAACATCTTAGTCAATATTTTAAAATTGGAGTTTATGAGTTACAAAGGGTTAATTATCAACAAATAGATTAAGTTTAATTAAAGTTAGATTATACGTTGAAAAATTCTAGATCGCTTAAATAACTTTCAGGTATGAAATTATTATTATTATTATTATTATTATTATTAAAAAGGGAATTAACAATGAATTGCTACGACGATATAAAATAACATTTCTAGCAATGTAAAAAGAAAAAAAAATCTTGCAGCCGTATTTTAAAAAGAAATTAAAAAAAAAAAAAGTTTAAATCGTGCAGAATCAAATATTATATGTGGCTAACCATAATGAAAAAATATTTTAGTTAACTTAAATTAACTGCTTAATAATATAATGATATATCTAAATATAAAACGCCACCCACCCAACTAAAAAAAAAAAAAAAAAAAAAAAAAAAAAAGAAAAGAAAAGAAATCTAGCTATTACTTTGATTTGAAGAATCACTGGAAAGGCACTGAGCCTTAGGCACCAAGCAACCTTAATCAGGCTTTGATTTAAAGACATTTTTTGATTAAACGAGCGCAGCAGATAAGTCACCAAATATTCTTTATGGTTAACTTTGATTTGAAGAATCACTGGAAAGGCACTGGGCCTTAGGCACCAAGCAACCTTAATCAGGCTTTGATTTAAAGGCATTTTTTGATTAAACGAGCGCAGCAGATAAGTCACCAAATATTCTTTATGGTTAACTTTGATTTGAAGAATCACTGGAAAGGCACTGGGCCTTAGGCACCAAGCAACCTTAATCAGGCTTTGATTTAAAGACATTTTTTGATTAAACGAGCGCAGCAGATAAGTCACCAAATATTCTTTATGGTTAACTTTGATTTGAAGAATCACTGGAAAGGCACTGGGCCTTAGGCACCAAGCAACCTTAATCAGGCTTTGATTTAAAGGCATTTTTTGATTAAACGAGCGCAGCAGATAAGTCACCAAATATTCTTTATGGTTATAAATGCATACGAGTTACAAAACGCAAACAATGGAGTCTATGATGCACCAAACTCTTCTCGCTGAAATAGGCTAACTAGCAATGTATCTGCAGAAATGAAATATTTTAAATACTAAAAATAGAATATATGAAAAAAAAAAGAATGTAATATTAAAAAGAGAGAGAAAGAGAAAATTTTGCTTTTGTTAATTACTTGTTTAATAATAATTAAATTACGATTATTCGTTATGAAAACATTTTAGAAAACATTGATAGCTTTTATTTCCTGTTGCCCTAGTTTAAAAAGTAAACAGAGCAAAAATCATAATTTTCTCAAAAAAAAAATCCACTTCTTCGCGCTGTCTACCAAATGCCAATTAAAGCTGGGATTTTCCATGATCGAGGCCCACGGCCCACAGCATATTAACCAATTGCAATATTAAAAAAAAAAAAAAACTAGTCGTTGGAGGCCACCGTAATACTTACCCATCATACATATGCTAATATAAAATATGAAAATAAAACATGCGTAACTTATTTATAAAATGCATTACAATTTCAAAATAAAATTTTAACGCATATTTAAATACTTTTAATATACATAGTAATGATTTATTAATGAATTGCTGATGAGCCAATTTCGACAAATTACATAAAACGCCAAAATACTCAAGTAATGCCGCATTGCGTAAAAGAAACATCCTTATAACTCCAAAAATAATAATCATATTAACTAGCAATTTACTGCGTCGGATGAAGCGTCTCATTTCCAATTAAAATATATCTTTGAATTCAAATTTGAATGAAATACAGGGTCATGAAAAATCAAAGAATGTGAAAAACAGGATTACACGTATCTCAACAACTAATAATCCGATCGACTTCGTTCCATATGCAAAATTTGTGTTATTTAATTGCCTTTTATATCCACTCCTTAAAATAAAAAAATTCGAAAATTTTTATATACGTTTCATCAGAACGAATTTTTCGAGAGTCCGAAAAAAATAGTTCCGGATAATCGAGGTTACTGATATTAAATAGGCTTCGTCCCATTCTTACATACTAAGTACATACAAAATTTCAAGTCTCTATCTCAATTTGTTCGGGAGATAGAGCGGTTACAGACAGACAGACAGACACACAGACGGACGGACGGCAATTTTTTTTTTTTTTTTTTTTTCAAAAAAATATGTTTTTCGGAATCTCCAGTATCTGAAACGTGTAAATCCGCCAAAAAAATTTTTCGGTTTTCAAAACGATTGCAAGACTTACCCTATACTACGTATGATGGGTAAGTAAAAAATTGAATTTTAACAATGAAATTATGTGTAATTTTTAATATCAACATTGAATGCTTGTACAAACTGTTTTAAAATATTATTTTTATTGTTATCATTAAAAAAAAGAAAACCTCATGTCGCTTTTATAAATTATGAAACACTTTCCAACACTTCTAGAATACCTTCGCGAAACTTTGCCGTTTAATCCTTTCGAGTCCGACTTTTTTCCATTTTGATAATAAAATTGTTTTTTCTTTAATAATGTTAATCGTAGCTATCCAAAAAGATTTACTGAAGTTTATAGGTTATCTCATTCTCTGAAATCTAAGAAATGTATTTGTTTTGTGTAGAATTCAATTCATACTGATATGATAGTAGACTAAGGAAGAGTTTTTGAAGAAGTTCGGAAAGTGCAGTTGCAGTATTACAACAGGATTTGAGAAGGTATTACAAGTTTCAAATGTGTTTTGCGTTTTGTCACACATGATTAGCACAGAAAAGTAACTTATATTTTTAATTTAAAAGGTGGAATATCTGTATAAAATAAATGAATCAACAAAGATGCAAAGAGAATTAAGGAAAATTATTATTATTATTATTATTATTATTATTATTATTATTATTATTATTATTATTGTTATAACCAAATGTCAAAACATAAATGGAGTCATAATAAGAAAGACATAGCCACACACTACACTAGTTTACAGTACATCTGTTGCCGAAAAAATTTTAGCTGTTGCTGACTACATATAATATGCTATTTTCAAAAATATAATTAGAATATTTCAATCAGCTCTAGTTTATGAGTTTCAGCTATGTGGGTATTAAAAAGAAAAAAACACGTATTTACTAAGAAAAACCTTACCAAAAAAAGAATTAATCATTGAGTTTTAAAAAACTTTGTTTTAAAGCTCTTTTCTGATGTGTAGGCTTTGGAAAATGACATATCAGAGACCAACAATAGTCAGACATCATATTCGTATCCCAGAAACTCTGATAGCGTTTTTCCATGACGCGTAAGTCCTGATGCATACGATCTCCCTGCTCTTCGCTCATATCTCCTAATTTTTCCGGAAACCTGTCCAGGTGACTATGGAGGAAGTGGAGTTTATGCTCATATTGCACCCAATATTTTTTAATTGTAGCAGAAGGTCTTCTACAAGTTCAATTTAATTTTCAGATTTTTTATTTCCGATAAAACCTAATTTTAGTAACTGAGAAAGCAATTTTTTTCTTTTAGTCTTGATGCTAACAATTCTGAAGCTTTTTTAGAAAGACTAATCTCTTACAAGATCATCTAACTCATTTTCGGAAAAGCATTTTGACTCATTTGACATACCTTCAAAATCAGCATCATTTTTGTGATGAGCTTGGTCCTTCAATGTCTTGTTCTAATGGTTCAGATATATTTTTAGCCTCTGAAGAGTCAAGTGAACGCTGCAGTTTTCCACATGGGTGTCATCACGTGTAATTGCCTGTGATAGCACCCATGTGGAAAATGTGTAATCAAAATAAAAGTTTTAGTTTCTCCGATCTGTATTGTAATCAGAGATTAGTGTACTGACTCTGTGTCATATGCAAGTTTCCTTCTTGCGCCCCAATCGAGTTTTTTCTATGGGGGAGGGGGGGGGGAGGATTCCCAGAATAGTTTTTTGTGCGTGCATAACATGTCCGTTTCTTGCGATACACGTACGGTTCCAACGCTCTTTAGGGTTTTCGCATGCGCTGAGCATTTTGCGATGAAAAAAATGGGTGTTGCCATTGGAAATTTTCGAGTTTCTGTAACTATAACCGTAACCGTGGGCGCCATTTTGTTCTCGTTCACAGAATCTTGAGCTCATACCTCTGAATAGTAGGGCTGGGAGATATCAGAATTTTAATATCGTGATATATCGCTGACCAAATATCGATAATTTTCGATATATCGATATATTTCAATTCATATGTTACTCCATTATAGGATCATAAATGTAACTGTCCTCTGTATAAAATACTACAAGCACATAATAGTATATATATATATATATATATATATATATATATATATATATATGAGTGTGTGTATGTGTGTGTGTATGTTAATTATCAAGAAAAAGCAAAAATATCAATATCTTAACATATTCCGAGGAACATAAATTTTAATTTTTATGTATTGATTCAAAATATGCAAACCTTTTACCTGCAAATCTGATCTAAAATATGTGTTATTGAAAACTCTTAGAAAGTTAAACATTATAAATCATTAAAATGAAACAAGAAAATGTATATAAGACAACAAATAGACATTAGATATATTGAAAGAAAATACTTTAATTACCTATAAACTTAGATTTTTTTTATTACAATACAAAAAAAAAAAAAAAAAAAAAAAAAAAAAAATGCATTTTTGCAATTTTGGGCAGTGAGGAACACCTTCTTTTCGTTGTTATAATAAATAATTCTATTATTAGTCAGAATACAAATGAAAGCATTAGAATAATCAAATAATTTTAAGAAAACACGAAATTTCTTTAATAGACTACAAAGTCCCAAATCAGGACGTTTTGCTAACTACCGTTTATGTATATATATATATATATATATATATAATGCTGAATTAATCTCTATAATGATCTTTTACTTTTTCGATTTTGTTTACATTTTTTTTTGCTAGGATGCTTTTACTTTCAAAACCAGTTTCAAAAATGAAAGTATTCCAGTAAAGAAAAAAAACAAACTTGAAAACAAATATTAAAAAACGGCTTTTGTTGAAAGAGATCAATCTCAGATGTGCAATTAAAAAAAAATAAAAATATATATATAAATAAACAAAAATATATAAGTGCAAACGAGGTATAAAAAAATAAGATTAACATTGAGCGGATGTTTTTGCATTAGTGAACTCTTGAAATAAAAAGGAGCCATGATATTCAAAATCAAAACTATCCTCATTCTTTTATGAGAAATAAACTGTTCGATTTTTTTTTTTAAACTTATAAAAAAGAGTTTTGTGAAAGTATCAACTAGTTTCAGTTGTTTAAGTGCGCGAAAAACACATTCAATGGCACATACAAACGAAAAGGGGGGGGGGGGGGGAGAGAAGAAAAACAAAACCTTTTATTCTTTACCATTAAAAGGGAAAAAAATTCATAACTCCTAAGTTAATTTACAGATTTTTTTCAAATTTTCAGCAATTTGCAATAATAGTAAATTAGGCTGTGTGACAAATTTTTATTAAAATATAATAAGCTATTACAAAATTTGAGCGTCTTTTACAAGTATCCAGTACAGAAGAACCTCAAAGAAAACGTAGGAATCTATCCATCGTTTGTTTTTGTTTATCGAACTCAGTGAAATCGGAACTTGAATGTTTATGCAATAATCATATTGTCATCTGCTGTGGATGGGTAATATGTTTTGCTAAGCAGAAAGACACCATCCATAAAGTTTTAGCAATCTTTCCAAAAGAAAAGTATTTTCCTTCCTAATTTGAGAAAGATTTTCATTTTTTTTTTTTTTTTTTGAGATTTTTTTTAAAAACCCGTACGCAAAACGCTTAAAATTACTAGTATCCAATAAACTCTAAAACTAAGGTGAATCACAATGAAAAAAGAAAAAACTTTCGCTTTAAGTAAAATTTCTGCTTAAAATAAATGACATAATAGAATTATCATACATGTAAATTATTAATGTTATTAATAAAAAATGTAAAATAATATGTGATTTAATATAATTATTTATTAATGCTATTAATAAATGAAAAACAAACATACAAGAAATATCGATTAATTGTGCTCACATTCTTGAAAATATGTCAATCAATTCTGCATTTCGGCTGCAATAACTGTACACAAGCTCACAGAAAAACAACAGTCAGCCACCGAGTCAACAAGTGATTGTATCGGAAATGCCCGATCCTCGAACGAGTGCTTCAACTTCGATTCTCGAACGAACTCCGATAAATAAAGCGGTACATCAGAATAGAATAGTAGAATGTTCGCCCATATTCCGGTATGTGCGTGACACCAGCGCAAAAAGTAGACGGTTCACCCATATTCCGGTATGTGCGCGACACCAGCGCAAAAAGTAAAGGGTTCGTCCATATTCCGGTATGTGCGCGACACCAGCGCAAAAAGCAGACTGTTCGCCCATATTCCGGTGTGTGCGCGACACCGGCTCAAAACCAGAAGTATCACGCATGTGCCGATTACGACGTGAACATTTGCAAAAGTAAACAATTTTTGCGCCGATAGAGGTAGATTCGAAATTCCGTAACTCCGTAATTCCGAAAGTAGGATGAAATACCGTTTGAAACGATATATCGGAAGGATTGAAATCTCAATATCGTTACCGCGGTCTTAAAGAAATATCGATATACAACGATATTACGGTATATCGCCCAGCTCTACTGAATAGCTATATCTGAAATTTCACGTCGATCGGTTGAGCGGACTGGCCACTAGAGCTCCGTATATCGGCAAAGTTTTTTTATGACCACCCTGTATATTAGCTATGGGCATTGATCCGGTATAGGAATAATTTCCAGATTCTCCTCATTTATTTTTAAATGCATATTATGTCTGCGAAAAAACTGCTCACAGAGTAAACTTCTTGTACTTATATTTTCAAGAGTTATAAAATTAAAGGGCAAAATAAACGGTAGCAATTCGGCCCCGGGGCCATTAAATGACAAAAAAGTGGCTATCAAAAAACATTTGTTGGTGGCTACTGTTTATTAATGAAAATTTCTTAGTTTAATGAAAATTTTCAACTATAACAACACATATTGAAATTATCGATTGCATGCGATTATTGAAATTTCTGGTTATATCATGAATATTTTTAGAAATTCCCCTGCATATTTTTAATTTTTTTTTTAAACTATTCTGGACATCCTTTATTCTAACTTGAACGATTTCGAGTTGTGTGCAATTGCACCCAATCATTGTTTTTAAAAGCAGATGGATTACTTTTAATATGTTTCACTAACACACTTTTTTCAACAAAGTTTCAATATTCTATTTAATAATAATAGCTAATTATAATTCTATTTATTTATCCAAATTATTTCTAGATATTTGTGGGGTTTTCGAAATGTTTGTGAGTAAATTCTTAGCAAATTTCAAGGGAGTTTCTACATATCAAACACAAATTTTCAGTCTTTGTTTGAGTATTAAAAAATATTTTAACTTGACTTTTATGAACCTGATGTTATATCATAATCATCATAAGAAAGATAAAGATCTCACAGGGATAATTTATAATGATACGTTTCCTAACCTTTGAGAATGAAATTAATTAATGAGCTTATGACCAAAATGCTCGCTTTCGACTATGCATGCAGCCAAATAATAAAAACAGATTAACATTTTTTTGTTATTATAATTATTATTTTTATTTTATTTTACAAGACGAGAATATGGTTCACCTTTGCCTTTTAAAGCTATTTATTCCGTTTGATTTTTTAGAAACTTTTAATTAGAAATTAGCGCCATTTTTTAAATTTATTTTTGATACATCTGTAATACCTTACAAGTGCCACGCATTACTTTGTAATATCGTAGTGAATCAAAGAACGCAGTAAAATAATATATTCGTTTCAACATAAAGCACGTAATAAACTATTGGAAATGTTGATGTCCGAGGTTCACGAAACAGTTCTTTGGTGTTGGCAAGTGTAAATAAATTCACACTAATATATCTTTTTTGCGTTATATTAACAACTTAAAGAAACATTTAGTAAATTGAAAACAAGATACAGGAATGCAGTTTCCTGCTGCGGTTACTGGATTAACATATTATCCAAGTATGCGAAATCATAGCGAAGAGAAATATAAGCACCGTGTGTGCTTTACAAAGACATAAGAGAAACTGAACTAAGTTCGTTCACAGTAAAATATTGTCCTTGAAGTAATCAACAAAAATGATTTCACAATCATGTGCAATCAACTACTTATGAATTGCTTTAAATAAACAATGATATTATATTAATATCATTAATGTCACTTTTGAGTTATAAAGTAATTTACCCTTTATAATTATTATGGTTTTAAAGTAAACAGTTGAGTTAATTAATGTCACTTCTGAAATATGAAGTAATTTAACGTTTGTAAATATTACTGTTTTAGAATAAACACTCTAAACATTCGAACACACTCCCACCCTATCAGGCCTTAGTCCTGATATATAGGGAGGAGAGCTAATTTGTGTACTGGTCGTCTCAAATAAGATCCTTTACACTGTATGGTCACAACACGGACATGTCCGTCCTTTCCTGGGTGCACCTCTTTTACTCGGCCCAATGGCCAAGAGTCTGGTGGCTGGGCATCATCAAGGAGTAGCACAACTTGTCCAAGTTGAAGATTACGTTGCTCGACTCTCCATTTGCCTCTTTTTTGGAGCGAGCTCAAATATTCCTTTTTAAATCGATGGGAGAATCCTCTTTTTAAATTTTGCACCAGCTCCCAGCGATTTCTAGGGTTGCTCGTAATAGATGAGGTCGCCTCCGGTAGCGAGAAAATTACATCACCTGTAAGAAAATGTGAGGGTGTGAGAACATTTATGCATTCACTATCGTTGTCAT
Organism: Maratus speculifer; assembly: GCA_964019185.1. Taxonomy (NCBI): domain Eukaryota; kingdom Metazoa; phylum Arthropoda; class Arachnida; order Araneae; family Salticidae; genus Maratus; species Maratus speculifer. The sequence goes on along the minus strand of OZ025289.1, from coordinate 22,448,219 downwards.
TTAAATGTATAAGAGGTCGCGAATTCAGTAAGCCTTCGACTTGGCTAAGTAGGGTGGCGAGCTCTTCGAAAGTTAAAAGTGTCGCTCCTATTACTCTTTTGAGATGGTATTTCGCGGATTTTATTGCAGCCTCCCAAATTCCGCCAAAGTGGGGGGAAGAAGGAGGGATAAAATGCCATTCAATGGATTTTTCAGTTAAATATTGAGACATGATTTCATTTTTAGGAAATGACAACCATGCCCTCTGTATTTGGTCGATTTTTCTTGATGCCCCGAGAAAGTTCTTCCCGTTGTCACTATAAAGGTGACGTGGGGTACCTCTTCTTGCACTAAAACGTCGAAGAGCTGCTATAAATGCTTCAGTTGTTAGATCACTTACAGCTTCTATATGGACCGCTTTCGTAGCAAGACAAATAAATAAGGCAATGTAACCCTTAGTTGTTTTTGCACCCCTACCCTTGCTAAATTTAATGGATATGGGGCCTGCATAATCAATTCCGCTGGCGAAAAAGGGGCGTTCAAGATTTACTCGAGGTTTAGGTAAATTCCCCATTAATGGAGGAGTTGTAATAGTTTTCTTATATCTGAAACATTTTAAACATCTATTAATGCATTTGTTGATGAGCTTTTTTCCACCAACTATCCAAAAAGATTGTTTTATAATGTGCGATAGTAGAGAAGGTCCAGCATGTAAAGTGGCAATATGCTGTTGTATTATTAATAGTTCACTCATTTTATGTTGTGATGGAAGTATTACCGGATGCTTGTGATTAAATGCTAACTGTGAATTTTGCAGGCGTCCTCCCACCCGTAAGATACCCTTAGCGTCAATAAACGGATATAGGGAGTATAATTTGCTTTTCTTAGCTAGAGGTTTTTGTTCCTTGATACATTTTAACTCTTCTTTAAAGTAAGAATTTTGAATCCAAAGAACGATCATTTCTTCAGCAGATTTTGTTTCGTTAGATGTAAGTACTGTTGAAGGGATTTGATATTCATTAGCATTTTTGCATTTTTTAATGAATCTTAGGCAATATGCCAGAATGCGGATAATTTTTGAAAGTGAAGAGTGCTTTTGAAACAAATTATCTAGTACATCATTTGAAGGCTGCATGTGAAATGAAAAAATGGGATCCGATCTTTGCTCAGATTTGATTTGTTCATCGAATTCATCAACATTTAAGTCGTCTTTCGGCCAATTAGATGGGTCTAGAAGTAGCCAGCTTGGCCCTTTCCACCATAGCTCGCATTCCGGCAAACCCTTTGGGTCAATACCGCGAGAAGCGATATCTGCGGGATTTTCTTTTGAGGGAACGTGTCCCCAGTGCTTCGTAGGTAAAACTTCTGTTATTTGAGAGGTTCTGTTCGCCACAAATGTTTTCCACTTGCGGGGGTGTGCGGATAACCATGAAAGGACTACTTTAGAATCAGTCCATGCAAAAATATCGAACTTGTAATTCTTTAGTGTGTCCATAACTGTGCGGAATAATTTAGATAATAAGTGAGCACCACAAAGTTCTAATTTAGGGACAGAAATTTGCTTGATTGGTGCAACTTTTGTTTTAGAAACCAAAAGAAAAGCATTGGTTTTTCCATTGCAAGTTTGTCGGCAATAAATTGCGGCAGCATAAGCTAGTGTTGACGCATCGGAGAATCCGTGTAATTCGAAGGCATTCTCGGATGAAAGCGTAACACATCTTGGTATCGAAAATTGATTGATTTCATTGAATGAATTTTGAAATTTGAATAATTCCTCGGTTAGATGTTCTGGAACAATAGTGTCCCAGTCCCCTTTTGTCAACCACAGTTTTTGATAAAATATTTTTAAAGTTACAGTGCATGGGGAAATTAGACCCAGTGGGTCAAAGATTCTAGCAGATTCTGCTAAAATTTGCCTCTTTGTAAGAGGTGGAGTGATATTTAGTGAAACCTTGAAAATAAAAGTATCTGAAGAAGAGTTCCAGCTTAATCCTAGAACTTTAGAGCTTCCGTTATCACTAGGAATTATTTCAAAATTCGATTCGGTATTGGAATCATCTTCAAACTCTCTAAGAAATTCCTTTGAATTTGAATTCCATTTTCTTAAGTGGAAACCATGCGCGTGCAAAACATCGGTAATTTCTTTACAAGTTTCTATTGCCTCGCTAACAGTGTTTGAGCCTGAAAGTAGATCATCCATATAGAAATCTTTCTCTAATGTTTGAGAAATAACAGCATTTTGTATAATCATCAGCAATTTGTTTGAGACATTTAGTGGCTAGATAAGACGCTGGAGCTAGCCCATAAGTAACCGTTTTTAATTTGAAGTTTTTTATTTCCTCATTAGAGTTAAACCTCCAAACTATTTTCTGATAATTTTGATCTTCTTCAGAAACTAAAATCTGGCGGTACATCTTTTCTATGTCAGCGCAAAAAACAATTTTCGGAACTCGAAAATTAAGTAAAATCTCAAATATGTCCCGTTGTATTTTAGGACCTACTCCCAATATTGAATTCAAGGAGTTTCCTTTTGAAGTATTACATGATGCATCAAACACAACTCTCAACTTGGTAGTAGTACTAGAAGGTTTAATAACCGCATGATGAGGAAGAAAATATTGTTCGTTTTCTGAATCGTTAATGTCATTTTGTGTTATTAATTCCATATGGCCTAACTGTATATATTCGCGCATAAAATCCTTGTATTGCTTTTCGAATTCTGGATTTTCTTTAAATTTCCTTTCCATTGCCAACAAGCGAGAAATTGCGGCAGGTCTAGAATTACCTAATTCTGTCTTAGATTTTACAAAAGGTAATTTTACTACAAAATGACCCTCGGAATTGATTGAGTAAGTTTTCTGAAAATGTGATTCAACAAATTGTTCTTCTGGAGACAAAATTTGAGCATTATTATTGAATACCTCTTCCATTTCCCAAAACCGTTTTAATTCATTATCAATATTAAGTTCATAAATATGTAAATTATACATTGAATTAGGAGTTGTGTTAAGATGCGGCATTTTTCCCGATACGAGAAAGCCAAAGATGGAATTTTGCGCAATTAAACTGCTCTGAGCACATGTTATTTGACCAGGAAGCAAAATAGAAAAAAAGTAATCTGATCCTAAAATAACATCAATTTTATTTGGAGTCCCAAAATGTGGATCTGCCAAGTTTACATTTTTTAAATGTGAATAATGCTCTTCATTTATTTTCTCAGAAGGTAATGGAGCTGTTAATTCGTCTAAAATAAAAGCTTTCACTGACAACTTGCTGTCAGCATTATGAATTGATATAAGATCAATCATTACGTAACCCTTAGTTACTGCGATTTTTGAATTAGAAAGACCTTTCACGGGAAATCTGGCATTTTTCCTTTTGAATCCTAACACTTTCATGCATGATTCTGAAACGAACGTAGATTCTGAGCCACTGTCACACATAATTCTTAACGTGTGCTTTTGACCCATGCAATCATAAATATATACCGTAGCAGTGGGCAAAAGTGCGAAAGATGTTTGAACAGAATTTATTGAAGGAGAAACTTCTTTTTTATTATCATCAGGAATCGAAAGGTCCTCTGAATCAGATTTGCTTTTCCGACTCTGTTTTTCATTCGAACGTGAAGTTGACATCGCATAATTTTGTAGTTTATTCTCGCATAACAGCGTATGGTGTTTGAGCTGACAATGATGACAGCTAAATGTAGAATTACATTGATATGTGTAGTGTTTGTCAGACAAACAGTTGCTACATAATTTGTTTTTTCTCACAAATTGTTTTCTATCTCTTACATTTAATTCCTTAAATTTAATACATTTGTACAATAAGTGATTAGCTTTACAAAATAAACATTTGATAACGTTATTGGCGGGAGCTTTGTGAAAATTAAATTGTTTCTCTTTTTTATGTAACCCTGTATAATCATTATTATACAATTCTAAAGATAAACATCTGTCATTAATGAACTGAATAAATTGATCAAAAGAAGGAAAATCATCCTTTGATGAATATTGAGCCCATTCTTCACGTGTTTTATTATCAACCTTTTGAAGAAGAATATGAATTAACCAAATGTCTCTCTCTGATGCTTTAACATCGATTGATTTGAGAGCACGAATTACCTCGTCAGAGATATCTGATATATTGCGTAAGTTAAGTGCATTAGCATGAATAATGGGAGGTATATCCATAAATGTTTTGATAAGAGCTGCGACAATTTGTTTTTTTTTGTCGTATCTTGACAATAATTTTTCCCATGCTTCTGCATAACTGGTTTCAGAAATGGGTATATGTTTTATAATTGAAGATGGCTCCTCACCGAGCAAACCTCTTAAGTATTGAAATTTTTGAATATTTGTTATACTGGCATTATTATGCACTAACGATAAATATAAGTCTTTAAATGACATCCAGTTTTTGAAATTACCATCAAATTGCTCAATATTCAATCTGGGTAATTTAAAATTATTAGTTGTATTAACTATAGGTAATTGTTCATTAACAACTTGAGAATGTGCATTCATACTATTTATAGAAAATTTTTCAAGTTCTGATTGCAGTTTGGCTTTGGTTTCATAATATTTTGTTTCAAATTCCTCCATTTCCGAGGATTCTTCTGGTAATTGTGCATCATATTTATCAAAATCGAAATAAGCTGTTTCTAATTTTTCTAATTTATTTAATAAATCATTCTTTTGAAAAACTTGATCAGCGTCAATGAAGTTCGTGATACGTGTTAATGCAGATTTAGCTCTGCCACGTAAATTTATTGCTGTCTTTTCTAAATCTTCTTGACTCATTATTAAAATAATGAGGGAACCAAGTTAAAAAACAAAGCCAAACTGATAATAAACCAAAATGTACTTATCTGAAACAGCTGGGCTGAAGGGTGCTCCTTTACGGCGACTTTGAAACGAAGTAATCCATAAAAAGCGATGTGTGCAGGTTATCTCGCCGGTGGTGCCTCCATAATGTTGATGTCCGAGGTTCACGAAGCAGTTCTTTGGTGTTGGCAAGTGTAAATAAATTCACACTAATATATCTTTTTTGCGTTATATTAACAACTTAAAGAAACATTTAGTAAATTGAAAACAAGATACAGGAATGCAGTTTCCTGCTGCGGTTACTGGATTAACATATTATCCAAGTATGCGAAATCATAGCGAAGAGAAATATAAGCACCGTGTGTGCTTTACAAAGACATAAGAGAAACTGAACTAAGTTCGTTCACAGTAAAATATTGTCCTTGAAGTAATCAACAAAAATGATTTCACAATCATGTGCAATCAACTACTTATGAATTGCTTTAAATAAACAATGATATTATATTAATATCATTAATGTCACTTTTGAGTTATAAAGTAATTTACCCTTTATAATTATTATGGTTTTAAAGTAAACAGTTGAGTTAATTAATGTCAATTCTGAAATATGAAGTAATTTAAGGGTCAATCCAGGTCAAAGCAACCAATGGACAAAATTTCAGGTCTTTGGATTTTGTTAATTTTTGGCTCAGATGTTGTACAAAAATAGTAGATAAAAAATGCAAATTTGCAGATTTTTTTAACCATTTGTTTTTGAGTTATTAATTTTTGAAATTTTAAAAATTTAATGAAATTTGTATTTTTTTGGTGATTTTTAATTTGCTGTAACTTGGGAACTATTTGACCTAAAGAGTTGAAATTTAAGTCATTGTTTTCAGTTTTTTATGCTGTTTCATAGGATATATAACATGACCAAATTATTTTTAAAAAAATATTTTTTATGTAAAAAATTTATATAAATTTTTTAAAAATTCAAAATCGGAATTTTTGATTTTGTTTTAAAAAAATATATTATATTTACCACCCTTTTAGCAACATTTGTGCCAAATTTCATGATGGAACTCTTATGGTATCATAAAGAAAAAAATTATTTTCTATATCAATGATCGGCCAATTTCTGTAAAAAAATCTCATACTTTGTTAAAAAGCAAATTCACTATAAAAGGTAGTCTATTTTTGTTTCCAATGTTCATATTTCTCATTCATGCAAGTCAAGTTCAATTATCAAATAAAATTTTAGTATATAATTCGCTAGGTTTTATTATTTTGTTAAACACATAACAGTAAAAATTTAAAGTAATCAAGATAATTAATACTTTGCGTAATTGACAATCTAAATACTTCTTAATTCATTTTCTTGGAATTTAACTAGAATGTTTTTGTAATTATTCTTAATTTAATATTACTTTTAATTAAATTTTGTTTAAAAAAATGAATAAATTGGTAATAAATGAGTTAACGAAAGAAAATCTCAAAGAAGTGTTTAACAATACAAATTATGCTCCTGAAGTTGAATGCTTTAACAATCACAATGAGTCACACTCAAACAGTAACATGTTTGTTTTCTGCTGAAACCTGCATGCCTTTCCTACAAGGCTTTTGAAATCGCCAGTGTTCTCTAAGATCTTCTGTAGTGGCACACTATCTCAAGTCTGTTTGTTTATAACTTGAGAATTGCTGTTTGTTTATAACTTGTATTGTACAATTTAATTTTTTTTTTTTAACTATTATTTTATTGAGTTGAATGCGGATTTGTGTTATAAAATATTAAAAGGGAAGTGGCTTTAAACTGAAAATGGATAAAAAATGAAATAAATTTTGTTGTCATCCATTCAAAAAGCAAGAACACTAGGTCAGTAAAAATTTAAGAAATGTTACATTGTGGATGACAACATTAAAATATGGCATTGAAGAAGGCGTGAAAATCTGCACTCATTTACGCTTACAATTAGGTAAGGAAAAGTATCCCTCAAATTGTGGAAATGACATTGATACTAATTTTTCAGACATTTCAGATGATGACAATCCAAAACCAGGTTGTAGTAAGGATGACCCTGAATTCATGGATGTGGAATCATGTTTTGATAATTTGAATGCATCATTAACATCTATTGGAGAGTCACATATTATTAAAAGTAAATGTAAAAGTAGTAAAAGGTACTTCTTTGAAGAAATTGTGGGGTATGTTGCTTGTGCCTGTGAGAATGAGTGGTGGGTGGCATGTGTTTTCACAAAAGATCAGGTCGAAGATGTTAAAGTTTCTTTCCTTCATCCAAGCGGACCATCTCTGTCATTCACTTATCCTAGAAAATCAGACATTTTGACAATACCAAAATACTTTATTTTATGCAAACTACATCCAATCACTGCAACAGGCAGAACATCACAGTACCCAAAGAAATTGAGCTCCACTGTGCCAAACTGAGTACGTAATTTGTTAAGAAAAAAGATTTATTTATTAAATATCTAAAATTTATTATTTGTCTTTTAATAAAACAAACTATTCTTAAAGTTTTCCAATTTTTATTTGCTTCCATGTAAGTAGCACTTCGGGCTAAACTGTGCAGCATACCTTAAAGTATTTTTTATTACAGATTTACATAAACATTGATACAGAAAATATTTTTTTTCTGTATGACACCATAGGAGTTCCATCATAAAATTTGGCATAAAAGTTGCTAAAAGGGTATTAAACATAATATAATTTTTTCAAAAAAATCAAAAATTCCGATTTTGAATTTTTTAAAAATTTATATAAATTTTTACAAAAAAAAATTAAAAAATTAAGTAATTTGGTCATGTTATATATCTTATGAAACACCATAAAAAATGAAAAAAATGATGCAAATTTTAATTCTCTAGATCAAATAGTTTAGAAGTTATAGCCGATTAAAAATTACAAGACTATACAAATTTTGTAAAATTTTCAAAATTTCAAAAATTTATAACTTTAAAACGAATTGTCGAAAAAAAATTTAACTTCACAATTTTAATCTCATAAGTAAGTACAATAAACTGGTAAAAAACCAGAACAATCTAAAACATTAACATAAAAAAATATTTTTTATTGGTTGATTTCACATGGAATTACTCTTAACGTTTGTAAATATTACTGTTTTAGAATAAACACTCTAAACATTCGAACAGGAAAATATATATATAAAGCGCTTATAATTTTTTTAATTTTCTGATTGAGATATACTTTTCTTCACTTTCTTGTTGATAACTTTTGCATACCCTATCTCCTGGAGACGAAATTTTAAAATGAATTAGATTTTATCATATTCAAGACAGTATGTTTGCATGTTTGCATCTTTTATGCCACAGTAGTGTTGAATCGGTGTTGTTTTCATCTCCTATGAAAAACTGTAAAAGAATTTCAACCAAAATAACAACCATTAATTAAAAATTTTTAACTTTTCTTTATTTAATTGCAGATCATTAAGTTTAATGTATGTCAATACCTGTCATTAAATGTAATGCAGATTAATATTCAGAAACAATGGTAGATATTTTGAATAAAATCATTCCCCAATTTTGCAACGCTCTAAGATTTGCAATGCAAAGTGTATTTTCCGCATCAACTAAGAACTGAATCAAACATACGAAAATGCCAAAGGCTTGGCGGGCCAATTGTGGTCCGCGGGCCACGTGTTTGACATGCTTGTTCTAGAGCGTTCAGCAAAACAATAATTAAGTACCGGAAATCTTGCAAACCTGTTGTAAAAAGATGAAGAGAAAAAACACTAAATGACAAATACGATTTTAACTCTCCAGTTTTCAATGCACCTTCTAAAATCTACCTCTTTTTTGCTGCTTAATTCTTGAAAAAATCAGCACGGACAATTTCAAACTCATCAATTGACATCTTGGATATGAAGAAGTGATTATTTAATCAACACTTGTTGTTATAACCAGGTGCTTTTTATAACTTATCAAACGTTCCCGTGCTCTCCTAAATCTCGAAACTTTGGCATTGTCTACACTACATTATGTATTTATCATGACTTGTGAAAAGTGAAAGTATTGTATTAGAGATGAAACGGGTTCGTGATCGATTTTTTTGTACTAGTCTTCAGGCTACCAGGACTCAAAGTGAAAATTATATTTATTTACAAATTAAACAAGTCGGGAATAATACGTGAAAAGTGGCAAATGGGGGTGCGCTCGTACTATAATTTGTTTTAGAGATATTCAAATCTTTTTGCAATAGCTGCTGCACTCTGATGTAAAAATGCATGCATATAATATTTATTACGATTCTATATATCGAATTCAGTAATAGAGAAATTATAGAACGTCATCATCATACTAACCTAGAATCATTATCTATCATGGGATATCATTGAATTAATGACGTAGGATAGAATTTAATGGAATGAAGAAAACTTTTATTAATATCTTTTTGGAATTTGATTAGATTCTCATAAAATTTCAAATGACTTGGTAAAATTCTGCAACGGTTACAAATATTTTGCGCTGTTACATGTGGACAGGCGGACGGACGAACGGACCAAACGATGACGAATGCGTTAGCATATTTATCAATTACGAACGCATCAAAAAGGGAAAATAAACTTTGCTATCAGAGAAACAAAAATGCAGTCCAAGATACTTAAAACGTTTTATAATTCTTTAAATTCAGCTTGAACGCGAATTTAATTCATATAGATGAAATATAAGAAGACATGCTCTATCTGATTCTGAAACTTTTTCACAAGTCTTTCTAGAGAATAACTAGAAAACATTCCTTCTGCCCTAGTTGTACAATGATTTTCCAAAACAATAAGTATTGTGACTTTTACTGTGTTCTGTAAGTGGTTGGGTACAAATAATAAATTTGTTATTTGAAACTGATTTTCATCCATATGGAATCATGAAACAAATTTGCGCAATTCAGTGAATCGTATAATTTATACCAGAAAATGTAAATAGTAAATTTAGGTTTATTTAATGATGAATTGTCTTATTAAATAAAGCAAAAATTTCTATTTTAAATTTCTGGTGTGTTCTATTTTAAAGTTGTTCTATTTTAAATTTCTTACTTTACATATGAACAAAATTCCCCTAATTCGGGAACACTGATAGTAGCATATATGGTAACATGAGAATTAGAGGATTAACCCCTTGGGGAAGAGCGACACGTATACGTGCCGCGAAAAGGCTTAAGAATCGTTGTTTATCCCTACCGGGAAAATTTTACTGTAAAATTTGCCTTGTTTAATCGGAGCATTTTCTCGATTTAAAAGTCACGAATTTTTGTTTAAAAAAAACAGTGACAAAGCATTAAAAATTTTGTAAAAAGCTCCCGTCGAGAACAGTGGCGCAGCCAAAATTCGGTTCTAAGGGGGGTTTTGAGTTTCTGATAAAGGTGATTGTTGGTTATTTGAATCGCCGGTTAATAGAATCAGTACTAATTAGAATATTTACTGCATAATACTTAAACTCAAAGAGCGTCTGTGTGGCCGGAAATCATCATTTTTTTTTTTTTTTTTTTTTTTTTTAGCATGAAGCATCTAAGAAAAGTAATTTAGTTCAAATAACCAATTTTTACTTAACTGATTCATGTAATATGCACTTTCAGAATTTTAAGTAGAATTTTTGCTATTTAATTGAATCACTTTATTGAATGAAATCTGATTCTATAAAGTGGCGGATTCCGAAATGGGAAAACATTTAAATATTAAGTTTGGATTTCATTCATATAAGCAGCAATTATAGCGATCTTTCTCAGCTCTGCCCTTGGCTGCGCCACTGGTCGAGAAGGGTTTAAGTAAATTTCTTTTCGAACTCTCGCTCCAAAACAGACAGACATCTTACATCGGATCATGCGCCCAGGTGCGCCGCCCGGTGCTTGACATTTTGCCACTCCTATGTGTCATGCTTCCCCTGAGGACCCTGAGGCGGCCGTCCCGTACCTGGCACCGGCCCTGAATGGGACAGTGAATGCCCTCCTCGTGCCTGAAGATGCCGCATCTTTGTTTTTTTCTTCTCAGGTGAAGAGAAAGGCGAACCTTTTGCGGGGTCACGAGATGGCGCACCTCGTAAATGAAAAGATCAAAGCAAAACGAGTTCTTTCTTTCATTCGAAATCCAGTCTCAGTCAAGAATGAACTTCTTGCTGTGGTGGCTGCTCGCGATCCACGTAGGGTCGTTCAATGTCCGCGCCGACACGGACCACCTGTCGGATTTCTTGGTCGGCGTCGGCTCGGAACAGCACGTGCGGAGGATACGGGACGTCCTGGACCAGCACCTGAGGTGTGGATCTCAGACGGAGGTGTCCAAAAGTCTGTGTCGAGAAGTAAGTCTGCTTTTCTGCCACACTATCGTCCGATAGCACACTAAACTAAATGTCTCGGGGGCAATGGCATCGGGAACATTTTTATCTGTCATGTCATGAGGCCAAGAAGGGCAGTGGCCCAGGGTCCAAAATGTTTAGGGCTTCAAAATTTGTAAACAACTTTTTTTTTTTTTAATTGCAATTTAGATGCACCATTTACACATTTTTCTATTATACTATAACTAGATAGTATTGTTAGATTTGGAAAATCATATCTAAAAATTGTGCTATAATTATATAAGTTATATATATACATAAGTTATATAAATATATAACTTATAATAATATATATAAGTTGTATAACATATAATAACTTATAATACTTGTATACTTAATAACTTATAATAATATATATAGTTAATAATATATATAGAAGTTTTTATATATAATTTATATATTTATATAAATGTTAAATGTATCGCTTTTTTTCTCATTTTTGCCCCGCAATCAGCAACTCGAATCTAGTTGCACATTTATAAGTATATATAATTTGTGTGCTTTATATTTAAAATATGGGATTTTAAAAAAAAAAATTATAAATTTAATGCACTTATAAATAAAATTGAATTCGTGAATGTGTCATAATGTAACAAGTTGTAATATGGTTACAGACATAAAAACTACATAACAGGGGCGTAATTTTTGAAAGACAGGGAGTGGGGGGGGGGGGCTAAGTGAACTTGATATTCATGAATAGTGATGTAGTCGTAAAAGATACAGAGGGTGTACGCTCAAGGCAGATGGTATAACTTAGAGTGTAGATGCTATTAGCTTTCTTGAGAGCACTAATTTATCTTTCTGCGTCACACAGAGAGAGAGAGACAGAAAATTTGAGCCCCCCCCCCCCCCCCCATTTTATTCACTTTCAGCTACGGCCCTATTTATAGCATGAGTCCGAGGCATTCACTCTGCTGGAGGTCGTGTTAAAAAATTCTTGGTTTATCAAATAGAATTTGAAATTAAAACATAGTCTGTCTGGAAAATAGTTTTTTTTCTTTCTACTTCAGATTTAATATAAATTAAATAAATTAGTCTTATTTGTGAAATATAGCTTACCAAATGTAATTGAACGCGGATATAGGATTGACCTGTTGCCTTTTGATCAACATTAGTAATTTCGCAAATAAGAATAGAAAACAGTACGCAAAAGAAAAAAAAAAAAAGTCAACAAAATAGATTCGGCGTGAAACGGTCTAAAAAAACATAATTCTTTATCATTGCTTAGAAAATAGAAATTCTACCATACGCTGCAGAGACTATTTAAAATAAGTACATTCTAAGAGTCCCCTAAATATGTAAATGTTTCAAACATTCTGTTAGCTGTAAATTGCTATGAGATTTCAACTATAACCGATAGAAAAAAATTATGATTGGCCAATGTTACTTTGCATACAACTAATAAACAGTACGGTAAATGGCAAATTTAATGGCGCATTTCAGCAAAACTTTGCTCGATTTGGCAATTGATGCGATTAACTTTGTTTGAGATTTTACCCTATATATAGTGATAAACTAGCAACAGAGAAATGCTTATCGTATAATCCTTTCTATGTCTTTGGTTGTTGCTAAACTGAATTGGTGTTGAATCAGTAATTATATAAATAACAAGATGAATGTAGATTCTACCATTGCAGAATTCAGTTTCGCCTCCGATTAGAAAAAAAAAAAATCGATAGAAGTTTTTTAGAAGGGCGACCCCGTTTAGATTGCAATGAACTAACTTCATTTTTCTTGTGTTTATCAATATAATAGCAAACAGAACGGCGTGAAATACCCAATTGATTAGCAATTTCTCTCTGAGACATTGGAATTGCGGAATAATAAAGAGATACAATTTGACGTGCTACTTCTTCATTGACTAGATTCATAAAAAAAGGATTTTTTTTCTTTAGTTTAAACGCTTTTTTATAGATTCTGAGTAAAAGGAAATGCAATTTAACAGTAAAACGAATGGAATTCCGTCGAATTCGACGAATGAAATGTTTAAAAGACCCGATCGATTTGGTTTTAAAAAAAGCAAAAGTAATTACATTTTCACTGAGAAAAAAAATATGCCGCATTCAACTAGAACGAATAGTTAGTCACTTTCTAAATACCTAAACAGAAATATAGATGTCCAAACTATGCGAGTATGGTAAACAACTAAGCTGAATAGGTGAAATGACTTGACATTTCTAGTCTCTTCTTTCCTAGGAGACGAAACGACATTGAACCGTTTCAGTAGCGAGAAATTATCGCTTGATTTTAGGAATGATTTCTTAAGCTATAATTCTAGTTACTAAATCAAATCTCTTGAGTTCGCATTTATTTGAAGACATTTTTAGATAAATTTGACAACAAAAATATCGGAAAACGTACTTGAATTCTAGTAAGAGACTCTGGAACTCTCTAATAAATGGAACTAAAATTTATAAGGATGACATGGAACTATTTTTTCAAGAGCCTTTACTTAGATTCTATATGCCAGAACTATATTTTTTTCTCAGTGTTTGAATCAATATATAATAAATATATTTACAAAGTAAATGTCAAATTTGCCAGTTACAATTTTGCATGCAAATATTCGCACATCTACAGTTAAAATTGTAATATGAGTGCCGGCGAAATCCAGAAATTTTATTTTATATGCACTCACAAAAAAATAGCTTTATTAAAAAAAAAAAAAAAAAAAAAAAAAAGTAATATCGGGTACTACTAGGTTATCCCATCGACCAAAAAATTATCGCCAAACTATAAGATTAAATGCCAATAATGGATGATCGTGAATGTCACATTCAATGACATTAAATACGACTCATGTGTTTAAAATGTCATTAAGTGATTTTTATTTCGACTTTTTATTAATATTTTTATTAATATTCTACTAATTATTTATTTTTTCGTTATTTAAAATAAAAATTATGTCAATATGCATAATTTGGCTATTAATTTGGCGATTTGTATAATTTGGCGAAATGGGTCGACGGGATAACAGAGTAGTACCTAATATCGTTATGAGTAAAAATACGATGTTTTAAATAGTGACGTCATTTTCTCCTTAAATGTTCTTTAAAAGTTACTGTTTATGAAAAAGGCATCCATAATAATATTGTAATTCCCATTTATCTGGTTGCTGAATGACATAATTTTTCTCATTTGAAATTTCTCTTATTTTGATTTAGACATTAATGTTTATCATAAATTATTTTCTGTCATTTTATTTACATTATTAACATTATTTCTCAGTAAATATATTTTTTTAAACTCAATTAGTGCATAATTATACGCAATCATTTTAGAAAATAATTTTTTATTATCGAGAGAAAAGCTAAACTGTGTTGCCACCATTTTGAAGAAATGTCATGAAAAAGCTTTTAAAATTAAATTTAATAAAATATAAAAATGGAAATAAATTAAAAAATAATTAAAATGGGCACAACTACAAATAAATAGCTTTCATTTAAAAAAATAATTATCAAAATCGGTTGACTAGAAAATTCAGGGCTGATGACACGACAACTTTTAGCTTGTCTGAAAGAAATAGCCTCGGAGGCTAATAATGTAAATAACAAGGTGCAATAGAATATGAAAAGCAAAATCAATCGTACAATAAAGTGGATAAGAATCTCAACTGTAACCACACACAAAAAAAAAGAGCAGAAATTGAGCACTCGCAATTTGGCGAGTCTGATTGTTAATTTACTCGCCGAATAAAGCAATTTGTCGAGATTTGGCACAATAGCGAGCCGCAGCGAGAACCCTGGGGATAATTACATTAAATAAAGAAAAAAAAGAAAAAAAAGATTTAGATCGCAGTTTAAAAATTATACTTACACTATACTATATTTCTGACATTCAAACGAAATTCGAAGCAAAACTATTCAGTAAATGCTTTCGGCAAAATTTTTCAGAGCTAACAAGTCTCCATATGGTCAAATACCAGTATTTTCGTATAGAAAGTTTTGCGCAGTTTAATCACAGAATTCTCCGTTTCAATAAGTCAAAAGTTTCAAGCCGAAAATAGTGGCATTCCAAAACCCAGAGACTTGGAAGATCTAAATCTCCATTTCATCTAACGAAGAAAACAATATTACACCCATACACATAATACCAGTTACAAAATTTCATAAACAAAGTGAAAATTTGATGACACAAGTTACAAATTTGTGTTTTTGAGAAAATACACTAACTAAATTTTTATACAGTAGTACCTTCCAACTAGGAAAAAATTCCTTATTTATTCAGGAGTGAAGCACAAAAATGTTGATATTTCCGAAATTCAGACAAAATTCGATGTAAGATAGAGATCATCCATAAAAATTATATGTCATGTAAGCGGACAAATCTCTGCGAGTTTCGTGTTCTAGCATTTATCGTTCGATTACAGGGTCGAGCAAATGAAATCGGTTGCAGTGCTGTCTTATACTGCAATAATTGCTGGAAATACCTTTTCAATTTTAATATGCGCTTTTAAATGTAAACCTTTTTTTTTTTTTTTTTTCCATTTACTTGTTTTTATACCTCATATGCAAGACGGCACATAAAGAAATCACAAACGATTATCCTTTATTAGCGGAAATTTTAAACTTTGGTATGTATTTTCTAACTAAATTTTTCCATGCGTGTAGTTTATAAATACAAATCTATACTGGGCTGTTCAAAAAATTCGGTTAATTTTACGACTGTAGATGGGAATAACTTATTTCAACTTACTAAACAGTGTAAGATTTGTTACATTATTCTGAATGTGTCGAAAGATTTTTCAAAACCCTTTCGGATCTGGTGTGCTGTACTATTAATAGTACATGTCTTTTAATGGAGTATTATTTTGTTTCAAGATATACTTTTGGTACTATTTACATGCAGTAATGTTAGTATGTGTCTATGCATTTACTATATGACTGCATTTATGTTTAGGCATTTAGTAAAAATAATTATTATTATTATTTTAGATAAATTTTAAACACGATTATTCAATCGGTAAATTAACTATAACAGAAGTAATTTATTCCATTTTTCAATATTGGGTGAAAAAAGTCCGGGCCAGGATTCGAACCAGGGATGTATTGGCTGAAGCCGTCAATGCTCTTCCAACTGAGCCACCTCGGACACGAACATTGGAGGACTATTTCACCCAATTAACCTCAACGATCATCAAAAACACGAATCGTGAAATAAAAATCGTGTTTAATCTAATGTAATTTCGTATGCAACGATTTTCTGAAGTTTCATATACTGACCTTCGATTTATTCTGTTGAACTGATCCAGAGTATCAGACCAGATAAAGTGATCGTGTTACATTCGTTATCTTCCAGGCAATGAAATATTCGTTAAACATCGATTAATCTATTTGGATTGCTAGTGTTAATGTTATTAACGTAAAAGTAATTCTTTTCTAAAAAGTGAGAAAAAATTCGGAGCCGAAAGGGATCTTGACGCATGATATTTTCTTTCTTCTTTTGATTTACAGAAGCTGACGACAATACAATAAAATGGTGATAAAGGTCAAAGATAATTTCAAATATGGAAAAATAATTTATTTTTTAAAAAAACTGAAAGATAAAATCATTGTATGTTATAATAGATTATCCAAAATTTAAAATTATAAAACAAAATAATGGAATTCATGTTTTGCATTCTTATGACAAGTTGTTTATTTTTATTAACATGAAATATTTCTCCAGTAAGAGAACACGAAAGATTAATGAATGGTAAGTAAACGTCATATCAGATTTACCTTGAATATGTTTTCCAAGAATTCGAAATTTACGATTCACTTTTTGGGGAAAAATTATTCATGGTTGAAATATATACTACTCTGACATGCGATAATGCATTCCCCCTTTAGAATCCAACACAAAGCAACCGCAACGCATGGCAATGAAAAATCTGATCGAAATGATAGTTCCAGGAATTTGTCAGATTTATGTTTTCCTCTTGACTAAGAAACTTATCGACGAAATTTTAGAGGTTTGCTTGATTTCAGAAAATTTTATAATTTATTTATATATTTAAAAGACAAAATTGTTTTTTAAATATGTAGATTTTTTTTTTTTAATATATAGTTAGTCATTTCGCATGAATTTTCTACGGAACCAGTATTGATACAGTCCTCCCCACTTAATCGGGTAACGGATAATCGAATACCCCGCTTATTCGAATAAAATCCTCCGGAACCGAATTTAATCCCATTGGGCTAATGTTATTTCCCCCGCTTAACCGAATATTTTTCACGAAAAGTCCTCGCTTAATCGAATAACAAATGAGTGAGACAATTTGAAAAATGGGCGTGAAAAACATGTTTCAATTGGAATGTCCTCCACAATTTTTGTCATTTTCGGTTGTTACACAGAAAACAAATTTCCAGAACTCCCAGCATGGATTTCGCCTGGCAGGTGTATAAGTACTGGTCAAGGGAGTTCCCTTCCTTGGTCATCTTTTCGAATTAATTTCAAAAATGGTGACATAAATTGGACAGGAATTTCGATCAATTTTGTATTTTGTTTACTTTCGTTTGTCAAAAAACTTCTTTTTCACTTTTTCGATTTTTTTACAATTATTTTTAATGGAGACACTTTCATTTTCAAAACCGGTCCCGAAACAGAAATCATCCTCTTTAAAAATATCCGCGATAAAAATGGAAAAAGTCAAAAACGACAACGCCTTTTGTACAGATTGATCTCAGCTATCCATTGCAAAAAAAACATTTAAAAATATTGAAATGCAAAAGAGATATCTTTATAAATTTTTCTATAGCATTAGCGTTAACGAGCAAATCCTCGAAGTAACCCTTCAATAATAATGTGTTGTCATTTAGAGGTTCAAGATGGTAATTATGATACCATTCGAAAAAAATCTCGTCCATTTTTTACTCTAAAATTTCACATAAATCGTTTTCATCTATTTTTTTAAACATGTATAAATTACGTAAATTAAATTTTAATAACAAAATTTGGATCCAATAACATGATCTGCATTAAATGCAATGTAAACAAAATGCATGTGTTTACTGTCATTGAACTATTGCGTATTTACATGTCATTTTGTTTTTATTTCAGTTTGTATTATTCTATTAAAGTTTTTAACGATTTTCTTACTCTGGTAACTCAATATACTATATTTAATAATTATGTCATTTTATTGCACCTTAAATATTACATTTATATGCCTCCCCGTTTAATCAAATACCCCGCTTAATCGAATATTTTTTCTGGAACCGTCGATATTCGTTTATGCGGGGACGACTGTAATTATTACTTTCTTCTATCTTTACAAGAAAAAAGTATTGGATTCATGAAAATTTTCTACTTCCGGTTTTCGACGGATTTATAAGTTTTAGAAGGTCCTGAACACGTTTTGACTATTTTTAGAAAATGTCTGTCTGTGAGTCTGTCTGTCTGTATGTGACAAAAAAATTTGTGGGCGCTCTATCTCAAGAACTAATGCTCGAAATTTCATAGAATCTTATATTCAGTTAAACCTTGATATGAATTAGTGCCTATTGGTTTTTGGTGTAAATTGACCTGCAGGTGGCGCTGCTATACAACATTTTTCATGATTTTAATGAATGCTATATCTCAAGAACTAATGCACAGAATTTCACAAAACTTCAGATTCTGTGAGACCTTGATATACATAGACGCTGATTAAGTTTTGGTGTAAATTGGCCTGCAGGTGGCGCTGCTATAACACGTCTTTCATGATTTTTTAATATTAAAATGTACGTATGAGATAGAAGAAAGTTTTGGGATTGGCACATCCAGCTAGTTTTTTTAGGGTTTCGTTCGTCTGACGAAACCCTATTTGTCTCTGTCTCTGTCCGCCACTGAGTCCGC
Organism: Maratus speculifer; assembly: GCA_964019185.1. Classification (NCBI taxonomy): domain Eukaryota; kingdom Metazoa; phylum Arthropoda; class Arachnida; order Araneae; family Salticidae; genus Maratus; species Maratus speculifer. The sequence goes on along the minus strand of OZ025289.1, from coordinate 22,429,260 downwards.
ACACAAAAACTGTACAAGTTACAGACTTCAAATTGTGTATATTTACAGCTGAATGCCTCGTTTCATACGAAAAACCATAATTTTTCAAGAAAAAAACTAATATTTTGATTAAATTAATCTTTTCAATGTCATCCGTTCATTTTTGGGATTTAAATTTTAAAAGAGAACCTTAATACCGACGTTTTTTCTTGTAGGTATCGTATCTTGGAGGAAGGTTTCTCGCTTGCAAGCAGAAGGTTCTTAGTTCGATCCCCGATGCTAAAAGTTGAAATTTTCATATTAAGATGGATTTAATTAAAAGAAAAATCCGAATTTTTCGCCGATTTATAACTTTTTTCTATCACTAACACTTATAATATATATTTTAAATTTTTTTTTTCATTTTTATTTTAAAACTATTGCGATTTATACTAATTCAGCATTTTAAATACGGTTTAAACATTTTTTTTAAGAATTTTAAAATTTTATTTATGACTCCGCTATTTTTTTTTTCTTTTTTTTTTTTAATTTCGATTTTTCAATAAGTATGAAATTTTGGATTTTCTTTAACATTTTGATTTGAACATTTAAGATTTTATTAAAATAAGCAACTTTCTTTAATAGTTATTTAAAAATTAAATTTTTTGGTGTTACCATCCATATAAGAACTTAATTATGATAAATGAAAAATTTGGATTTATTAATTAAAGGATAAGTTGTTTTGAAAGAAGTACTAAACGAAACCCTCTGTGTAATCTACGATCACATTTTACCCATTTGTTTAATAAAAGCAGTTTATTTGTAGATGTGTTCGCAATCGCTTTTTCAAAAAAGAATGCCATTTTTATGTTTTAATTTTAATTTTAAAATATACCCTATGAAATTTCATAGGCTATGAAATTAAATGCCAATAATGGATAATTATGAATGTCGCATTCAATGAAATTATACACCATACATATGTTTAAAACGTCATCAAATGGTTTTTTATTCCACTTTTTATCTGTACTTTTATTCATGGTTTACTGATTTATTTGTTCTTTCGTTATTTAAAATAAAAATTATTTCAACAGGCATAATTTGGCTATTAGTTTGGCGATTTTTATAATTTGGCAAAAATGATCGACGGGATAACCAAGGAGTACCAAAATTTCTTCACATTGGTGGTTATCGGGTTACTTTCATTTCTGAACAGATAAAGAAAATAATGGGAATTTTCATATCATTATGATTTCCATTTTCGCATCGCAATTAAAAATAACTTTTCTGAAAACTTTGAACAGAAATGTCGTCATGTTTTTTAAAAAATGGCATTTTTACTCATAAAGCCAGCGCCGTGCAAAAGGGGGGGAGGGCGAAGGGAGCGGTAGCTCCGGGTGCGGAAACTTAACGCGCGCCAAATTTATACTAGTAATCTCATTTTTGGCCAGTCACAAGAAAAAGTTGGGGGAGGGGGGCCGCCAAATTGTAACTTTGTCCCGGGCGCAGTTTTTCTCTTCGCACGCCACTACATAAAGCTGTAAGATTTCAATGTTTTTTTTTTTTTTTTTTTTTTTTTTTTTCAATTCACTGATATTGAAATAGAGACGCTCATTTCAGAGGATTTCAGTAAGTGAAAAATGTTGTCATTTTAAAAGTTAAATGAGTATTTGATAAAATTAAATATTTTACTATGAATGCTTTTTTAAGGGTAAATAGTACCTTTGAAACCATCTCTTCAATTCTGAACACTGTTGGCGGCACAGTATTTAATACTAAAAATTAAATCAAATTTAAAAAGAAATTTGTATAAAAGCCTATTTATCTAAAATTTATTTATTCATACATTTTTTTAACTAACTTTTTAAAAATACCTAATATTTTTAGAAATATAAATATTTTAACTTCAATTTTTTTTTTTTTTTTTTTTTTTTTTTTTTTTTTTTTTTTTGTACACATTTATTAGAATTTACTACATAGAATGTGGATAAATTTTTAGATAAATGATATTCTTACATTTAATATGTTTTTTTTTTTTTTTTAATTTCTCTCGTACATATAAAACAAGTTGGAAATTGCACGTAAAGCGTAGCAAATGAGGTGCGTTCGTTGATAACGAAGTTTTAAAATATTCAGATCTTGCTGATATAGTAGAGCGTACTTTGGATACAGTATAGTGGTCGAAATCTTTGTGTTCCTGTAAATATGCAGGGAGTAATTTTTATTATACTTCATTAACGTATATCTTATTCATAAAATGTGAAGTAGTTTAATATAATTAAAACACCCCCCAAACAATGTTTCCCCGTATAACATTATTTAGTGGAATACATTTGTGTGGCCCTGTAATTTAATAATAAATATTCTTTGCATCACAGATTATACAAAATGTATTTTTAGTACATATTTCATAGATTCATGTCAATTCTGTTATATTCAAATGAGTGTAACACCATTAAAATGCACTTGAAACTTTTTTCCCCATTGACCGTAATGTAACGGAATACTTTTGATTGTCCCTGTAATTGATCAATGCATCCGATTTTCATAACATTTGAAATGACTCGACAAAATTATGTAATAAATATACGTTTTAAATTTCAAACGATTAAAATGCATTTGAAACTTTTTCCCCCATTGACCGTAATGTAACGGTATCCTTTTGATTGTTCCTGTAATTGATCTATCCATCCGATTTTCATAAAATTTGAAATGACTCGACAAAATTATGTAATAAATATACGTTTTAATTTTCAAACGATTAAAATGCATTTGAAACTTTTTTCCCCATTGACCGTAATGTAACGGACTCTTTTTGATTGTCCCTGTAATTGATCTAACCATCCGATTTTCATAAAATTTGAAATGACTCAACAAAATTATGTAATAATTATGTATTTTAAATTTCAAACGATTCGGTTGGGTAGTTTTTGCGTTGTTATATGCAGACGGACGGACAGATAGACAGACAGACAGACAGACGGACGGACTGAGCGACAACAATAGGTGCTACGTATTTACATAATTACGAACGCACCTAAAAATGAAGGAAGTTCAACAAACTCGCAATTTAAATATTTATTTTTTAAATACCTATATACCCGAATCTTAAATCCACGCACAAAAATACTAAATACACATGGAGAACAAGTGGAAATCAAAATTAAAACTATATCTTCATTAGCAAAAAAGCCTTAGTGTTCAGAGAAATAGCAAGTTATAAAAATAGAAACAGGGAGAAAAATCAGTATAAAATTTTCATTTGTATGGGTCATTGCATTGGATCTATTAACAAAAGTTGCAATATCTAGCGATACACTGTAAAAAAAATTCAAGACGTTACTAAAATTTTTTTAGTAAATTTGTATTTCACAGAATTTTTTAGTAACCATTACAAGCATTTTTTTTTTTTTTTTTTTTTTGCAAGTGAAACAAAGATTTTTTTTGTAAACTGAACAAAAGAATTTTTTGTATAACTAACTTAAAACTTTTTAGTCTGAGCCACCAAGCAAATTTTAGTAATAGCTCCAAAATTATTTTTAGTTAATTAAAAATTATATTTAGACTTCTGAAGCGGAAGATTTTCGGCAAAACCGCAATAGATGGCAGCACCAAACATTCCTACCTGCTCTATTTTGACATGTTTCTAAAGAGGAGGGAAAGTCCAGAGATCATTACCCATGGTTACTGTTACGACAGGATTTTCATAATATCTTTATTTAACTAGTACTTACATTGCATACATTCGGTGCATATTTGGTGGCGCCCAGCATCGAACCCGGGTACTTTCAGCCTGGAGTTCGGTGCTATGACCACTAGGCTATCACGGCCACACCAAGTGAGTTTTAGTAATAGCTATTAAAATGTAAAACTATTAACCCAATTCGTTGCTAGCTTTTTTCTAGTAATTCTTACAGTTTCCTTGTAACCGAGTAAGATTACTAAAATTCTTTTAGTAATTACAAGGATAACTAATTTTTTTTAGTAGATCGACCCCTTTTTTTGTACAGTGTACAATAGTCGTGTAGGTGAAAATAAGGTGTCAAGATATTCACAATTAAAGAAGCTTTTAGTTAATATTAAAAAAAGAAAATCAATATTTTGACCTATTTCAAGGTGCTCTATCTCCTTAAAAGTTAAATTCTAGGCTTCGCCGACGGCGCTCAGATTAGAGCTTCAAGTCAAGAGTGGGAAGGATTGACTACAAAATTGTAACTATAGCAAACATGACATCAGTATCGGGATTATATTTATTAATACTGTATTGTACATTACAATATTTTTAAATTAGTAAATAAGAATATAAAAAGTATGCATGTAAATTTTGCGAAGGTGAAAATGACATTATTTTCAAAATTATCTGGAAAAAAATATATGATTGCGTCATAGTGGTGCAATGTTCATTGATTTTTTATTCATAATATCAAAAATCAAAGTCTCAATCAATCGATTCAAAATTTCTTATATTAAGGGGACAGTTTACTTCAAAATTAATTTTAAAAAAATTGATTTTTGTTTTTAACTCTTTAACAAAAGCTTGTTCGATTATGACTGTTTTGACAACATCAATTTTACTCTTCCGGCAGTTATTTCGCAAGATATTGTAAAGTTTGTTAATAAATTACGCCCAGCGCAATTCCCCACACAAATGAAAATTTTAAATGGCTTTTCTTCATGTCATATTTTCAAAATGCAATGGCTCTTTTTTTTTCTTTTTTATTTGAGATAAAGACGTAAGATTTTGAATACATGTTCTTTATTACATATGTGATAAACCTGCACATGGAATTAGCCTTCAAGTTATTATTATTATTATTACTATTTTAAATAAAAGTATATGAAGATGTGTTAAATTTCATCGTTTAACACTATATATATATCAGTACAAAAAGTATATTAAACATTCTTTAAAAAAACACATAGTTTTATGCAATACACATTTGAAAATCTAAAAAAAAAAACAATAATTGGGCAAAAACAATGGGGGGTATATAAAATTGGTACGTTCCGATGTTGAAGTGTTTGATATTTTCAAAAAACTGAACCAAATCATTGAATGAAAATTCAATGAATGAATCAATGGATGAATCATTGAATCAAAAAATGAGGTATGTTATAGGATAAAACATCATTGCATACACTATTTCCTTTACTCAAAATCTCTAATGATTCTATATTTTCAAAGTATAATAATCTGATATAGCTATAATAACTTTTACATATTCGAAATCTGTTTTTATATTTTAGAGTTAATTTAATCTGGAAAGTAGAGTGGATGGTCGATTGAAGTTTTATCTTTCATGTCTGCAATCTTTCTTTAATTTTTCATGTGGTCATACCTATGTTACTTAAACCACTTTGTTTTTACGTTTTAAATGGAATCTTTCGTTCTAGAAAAGATACCTTCAAGTTCTTTGTTGGATATGAGATCTATTTTCCGATCAATGTTCTGTTAGATAACAATTTTCTCACATATTAAAACTATGAAAGATAGATAAAGCTCTTTTGAAAGAAGAAACGAACGAAAAATCAAGCATGCAGCATAGATTATGAAACAATTTCTAACACATTCAGAATACTATAATAAAACTTCACAGTTTAAAAAGGTAAAAGAGGAAGTTGAAATGAACAGTTTGGAAAATGTATATAACGTATTTGAAAATACGATTTCTATTGTTAACATAAACAATTATTAGAGTTTTTTTTAGTCCTTTACATAATCTATGTATGCATACTACATAGTATAGTAAAAGTTAGTTCAGTTAAATGCATAACACAGTTGAAAATAGCCTCAGCAATTTCTTCCAATAAATGGATGCTGCTGAGAATTTTGTACAACCCTGTATTTGATCTATGTAATTTACACACGTCAAGTAATACTTAAAAAACGTAAATAAATTAAAAACGTATTATACCACAACTGAAAACATACTTCCAGAGATTATTGTTTGTATTCTCCAATAATTAAATGATTGCTTATTTTCTTCTACAGCCAAATTCATTTGTGTATCCCTGTAAATGAATGATAAGTTCTAATCACATCCTATTCTGCATTAAGAATCTTGTAGTATACTTCAGTGATGTATATCAATTTTTTCTATGCTTAAAATACTATAATATTATTAATATACACGGCAAACACTTTTTTCCCTTCGACCTCATGTAACTGAATTTTTTTGAGTGGTCCTGTTAATGAACCAGTAATGCTATACTTTCAACTTCAGTGCCGAACATCATATCATAAGTGATACCCAATAACATCTATCAATTTCATAGCAATCAGATTCTATTTACGGAAGTTAGAGCAAATCGAAGTCGTAAACATTTTTCAACTAATTTAGAAAATATTAAAAAGAAGGCTGAAGCTACTTAAATGGTTAAAATCAATGTCTGGTGAAACTGGTAAATTACTACATATTGTAATAATTTTGTACGCTAAGAGAAAAAAAGTGTTCTTTGGAAAAGGTATTTCTATACACTTCCGAAAATTTCAGTAAATTTTTTGTTCATATTAGCCGTGATTTTGGATTTGTGACTCGTAAAAAGCGTAGAAGTCTTAATATAGCTTAAATATTGAATCATTTAACGCGCAAATTGTTCGTTTTAGCCGTGTCCTCAATAATCGCGTTTGTATTAAACAAGCTCAATAATATTTCACTACTTAAAAAAAAAAAAAAAAAAAAAAAAAAAAAAAAAAAAAAAAACTTCGTATTTTATTGACAGCAGTATTACCTGAAACAATGTTTCTTTTAAATAAAACTCCTATATCTATATAAACATCAGCTGTCAAAAAATATAACCCAATTAAATACGTGATATATTTGCCAAGCCGAGCGTGAAGAGTGACCTGCTAATAGTTCGATGATTTGCCTTTGGAGTTTTAGATTTTTGATGTTTCTCTTTTTAGTTTACAATGCCTCTCTTACTGTTTCATAGATTCGATTTCACAGTATCGACTTTAAAAAACAACTTTCTGTCGCAATTGTAGTATCAGAACTGCATTTGACGATGGGGGGGAAAAAAAGAGACTAAAAGATCAAATTATGTAAAGTTGAATCAAATTTTAAAGGAAATAAAAAAAAAAAAATTGGTAGGACGACCAAAAATCACAGGACTTGATTTTGATTTAGTTCAGCAAAACATTTATATAAGATTTTTGCAGCACGATCCTTTTGTGTGTGTGGTACTTAGGTAAAAGTATTTTTAAGGGTAATATTGTTTAAGGGGCCGCTTCATTCAAATGAAAAGACCCGTTCGCTAATGCTAATCCTATGGAAGAAATTTATAAAGGTATCTCGGTTGCATTTTAATATTTTTAAATAATTCTTTTTGCATTGGATAGCTGAGATTGATCTAAATGTAGGCGGTTTTTTACTTTTTTTAGTATGCCACGGAGGCGGAAGTGACGTCACGAGGGGGCGAGGCTTAAACTGGAAGTAGGGGGGTAGGAAAGAGGGAGGAAATGGTGATGGGTCGTACAATATGAGGGGGGATGGGATGAATTTTTGAAGATGGCGTCAATGTTGAGTTGTTTCGATTTCTTCTGCTATAAGACGTTGTGTTAAAAAGGGGGAGGAAATGTCACGTGTTGTGTCGTACAGGATGAGGGGGGGAGAAGAGGGGATGAATTTGGTTTCGGTTTCCGTCTGCTACAAGCCATGGGGTTAAAAGTTGAATTGTTTTGGATATTGTTTAATAGTATATGTACCACTTCAGTGAATACAATAGAAGGGGGCGTGTCCACCTGTCAATCAAAAGGGAGCGTGTCCGAAGACGTACTCTGGGACGAGGGGTCAATGAAGGTTGAGAGGAAATCTACCTGTCAAATCATCAGGGGCGTGTCTGAACATGAGCTATAAGATGAGGGGTCAATTTTTTTTCGACTGTTGGAGGCAAAGGTGACTCTGACTTTTTACGAAGGGGAAAGGGGGAATGACAATATTTATGTGCTCGAGGGGTGGGGTGGATTTAAGATTCGGTTTCTGAAAGTATGACGTAATCAGTGGATTTCAATTTAATTTCATAGAATTTATTTTTTATTTAAAGGAACTTAATTTTAATTTGATTAATTATAAAGGATTTTTTTTTTTTTAATTTAAAAATTACCGGGCGGAAGTAGCGGCGGTATTCATGAATGGGACGCCCCGCTTGCTCACATTAATTTTATTCTAACATTTTATGCTTATTTATTATCTGTAACTAGATTTTATCCAAGTGTGTATATATAGGCTCAGGAGGGGTAATTATAACCTCTTTTTACAATTTCAATCTTTTTTTATTTATTATTATTATTATTATTATTTATTTATTTATTTATTTTTACTTATTTCTATTTAGAAAAGTAGTGTTTTTAGCACATAAGAAGTATTTTTGACCCTTTAAGAACATTTTAAAATTTTAATTATCATAGCGATTTTTTTTAAAGTTAAAAGGATGGTTATAACTACCCCATCAAAAACTCAATCACAAAAGTTTGTGGTAATTAAGATCAATAGTGAGGAAATTATGGACCACTATATTTCCTCTTTATACGTGTCTACACACATTTGTTTGGGGGGTAATTACGATTATTAGAAATCCAAACCCCCCGATCCGTTTATTAAAAATCTTGATAACTTTGCTTTAAATTGCTATTTGGATCTCAAAACTGCTTCAGACTAGTGATTAAGAAAGTGTAAAATGAAAAATACATTATGAAGTTAATATTTAAGCGTGAAATAAAATTTACCATACACAATTTTCTTCATTATAGGTGTGGTCATATAATTACCCGCTGGACCCTTCTTTAATCCACATGTTTGATAAAATTGTGCGAGAAGTTCACACAAGTTAGAAATTAAAGTTTTTTAACTCTTCAAGAAATTGTACTTTTCAGCTAGAAACTCCATTAACTCCTAAAGTACTCGAGCGATTTAAATAAAACTTTCTTGGTGGCAGAATATAAATATTAAGATCATATGTGGCAGACTGTTTTTAAAAAGTTTAATTAATAAAAAAAAATCTTAAAACCGGAAATTAAAAAAAAAATTGCCACTGCTCTAAAATAAAAAACTTTAGTCGCAGGAGAAAAAAAAAATGCCATAAGTCTTGAAGATAATTCATTGAACATGGATTCCAAATTTCATCAAAATCGGTTGGCTAGTTTACGAGAAAACGAATTTTAAAGCTCGCATATTTCCCATAGGATTTCACACAGTCTTGTCTGTGATATGCCTTCAAGTCTGGACTTTCTAAACAAGTCGGATGTGTCAATTCCAAAACTGTCTTCTCATACATCTTAACCCTTAAGTATTTGCAATGCCAAAATTAAATCACAATCTAAGACCATCATGAGAATTCTAAAGAATCGATTTATGTGAAAAGGAAATCCGAACTGAGCTCCAAGCTACAATATTGATGGGATGTTTTCATGCGAATAGTCGAAGTTCATCTGTTAACCCATTCTTTTGAGAGCAGTTTTAAAAAGGGTGTTATTTATTTTTTTTTCTTGATTGTACAACAATGTCTACATTTATACTTTAGTCATAAAAAAAAAAAAAAAAAAAAGACTCGTGGCACTTGGGGATTGCCGCGGTAAAGCTATTGCATAGCATTTTTTATCAACTTATGCAATCATAATTATTTATTTACTTTTTATTTATGCAGTTTTTTTTGTCTTTGATATTAATTCAAGTTATACTTTTTGAGCGTGATGACCGATAACAAAACATTTTTTTTCTTTTATTGAATAAATGAGAAATTAATATCGTTTAAAATATTTTTATTATCTTACAATACATGTAGGTTAATCAGGAATTTTTATCATTGAAACTATACGCTTGTGGTAGCTGAAATAAAAAACATAAGTTTGAGACTTGATATTCTCAAAATATCTGAAAAATACCGCTTTAATGTCTGCCGAAGTCTACCGAAGGATACCGTGCCGAAGTCTGCCAAACTCAAGCGACGTTAGCCGGAGTGTTAGGTTTTTTTCTCGTTACGGAATTTCTAGATTCTTTCGCCGCGCTCAAAGCCCGCGATAAAAGATATGCAATACCTTAATAAATTACCAAACAAAATTTGGCCGCAATACGAAAATTAGATCGCGAGTTATAAGCATTATAAATTTTCCGATCCTCACCGTGGGGGTCTCCTGTCACCAAAAATTAACATTGTCTTATTAAAAATTACCAAACGAAATTTGGCCGCGCTACGAAAATTAGATCGCAAGTTATAAGCATTTTAAAATTTGCGACCTTCACCGTGGGGGGGGGGGGGGTTCTCCTGTCACCAAAAGTAACACCGTCTCGTAATAAATTACCAAACAAAATTTAGCCGCCCTACGAAAATTAGATCGCGTGTTATAAGCATTTTAACATTTTCGACCCTCACCGTGGGCGTTCTCCTGTTACCAAAATTTAACACTGTTTCATAATAAATCATTAAACAAAATTTGGCCGCGCTACGAAAATTGAGCGCGAGTTATAAGCATTTTAAATTTTCCGACCCTCATCGTGGGGGGGTCTCCTGTCACCAAAAGTAACACTGTCTCATAATAAATTACCAAACAAATTTTGGCCGCACTACGAAAATTAGACCGCGAGTTATAAGCATTTTAAAATTTTCAACCCTTACCATGGGGGATCTCCTGTCACCAAAAATTAACACTGTCTCATAATAAATTACCAAACAAAATTTGGCAGTGCTACGAAAATTGATCGCGAGTTATAAACATTTTAAATTTTTCGACCCTCACCGTGGGGGGGTCTCCTGTCACCAAAAATTAACACTCTATCATAATACACTAACGAACAAAATAGGCCGCGCTACGAAAGTTAGATCACGAGTTATAAGCATTTTAACATTTTCGACCCTCACCGTGGGGTTCTCCTGTTACCAAAATTTAATACTGTTTCATAATAAATCATTAAACAAAATTTGGCCGCACTACGAAAATTGAGCGCCAGTTATAAGCATTCTAAATTTTCCGACCCTCACCGTGGGGGGTCTCCTGTCACCAAAAATTAACACTCTCGCATAAAAAATTACCAAACAAAATTTGGCCGCGATACGAAAATTAGATCGCGAATTATAAGTATTTTAAATTTTTCGACCCTCACCGTGGGGGGGTCTCCTGTCACCAAAAGTAACACCGTCTCATAATAAATTACCAAACAAAATTTGGCCGCCCTACGAAAATTAGATCGCGTGTTATAAGCATTTTAACATTTTCGACCCTCACCGTGGGCGTTCTCCTGTTACCAAAATTTAACACTGTTTCATAATAAATCATTAAACAAAATTTGGCCGCGCTACGAAAATTGAGCGCGAGTTATAAGCATTTTAAATTTTCCGACCCTCATCGTGGGGGGGTCTCCTGTCACCAAAAGTAACACTGTCTCATAATAAATTACCAAACAAATTTTGGCCGCACTACGAAAATTAGACCGCGAGTTATAAGCATTTTAAAATTTTCAACCCTTACCATGGGGGATCTCCTGTCACCAAAAATTAACACTGTCTCATAATAAATTACCAAACAAAATTTGGCAGTGCTACGAAAATTGATCGCGAGTTATAAACATTTTAAATTTTTCGACCCTCACCGTGGGGGGTCTCCTGTCACCAAAAATTAACACTCTCTCATAATACACTAACGAACAAAATAGGCCGCGCTACGAAAGTTAGATCACGAGTTATAAGCATTTTAACATTTTCGACCCTCACCGTGGGGGTTCTCCTGTTACCAAAATTTAACACTGTTTCATAATAAATCATTAAACAAAATTTTGCCGCACGACGAAAATTGAGCGCCAGTTATAAGCATTCTAAATTTTCCGACCCTCACCGTGGGGGGTCTCCTGTCACCAAAAATTAACACTCTCGCATAAAAAATTACCAAAGAAAATTTGGCCGCGATACGAAAATTAGATCGCGAATTATAAGTATTTTAAATTTTTCGACCCTCACCGTGGGGGGGTCTCCTGTCACCAAAAGTAACACTGTCTCATAATAAATTACCAAACAAAATTTGGCCGCGCTACAAAAATTAGATCACGAGTTATAAGCATTTTATCTTTTTCGACCCTCATCGTGAGGGGTCTCCTGTCACCAAAATTTCACACTGTTTCATAATAAATCATTAAACAAAATTTGTCCGCGCTGCGAAAATTGATCGCGAGTTATAAGCATTTTAAATTTTTCGACCCTTACCGGGGGGGGGGGGGGGTCTCCTGTCACCAAAAATTAACACTCTCTCATAATAAATTACCAAACAAAATTTGGCCGCGATACGAAAATTAGATCGCGAGTTATAAGCATTTTAAATTTTTCGACCCTCACTGTGGGGGGTCTCCTGTCACCAAAAGTAACACTGTCTCATAATAAATTACCAAACAAAATTTGGCCGCACTACGAAAATAAGATCACGAGTTATAAGCATTTTAAATTTTTCAACCCTCACCATGGGGGATCTCCTGTCACCAAAAGTAACACTGTTTCATAAAAAATCATTAAACAAAATTTTGCCGTGCTACGAAAATTGATCGCGAGTTATAAGCATTTTAAATTTTTCGACCCTCACCGTGGGGGGTCTCCTGTCACGAAAAATTAACACTCTCTCATAATAAATTACCAAACAAAATTTGGCCGCGATACGAAAATTAGATCGCGAGTTATAAGCATTTTAAATTTTTCGACCCTCACCCGTAGGGGGTGGGGGGTTCCTGTCACCAAAAATTAAAACTGTCTCATAATAAATTACCAAACAAAATATGGCCGCGCTACGAAAATTAGATCGCGAGTTATAAGCATTTTAAATTTTTCGATCCCCAAGGTGGGAGGTCACCTGTCACCAAAAGTAACAGTGTCTCTTAATAAATTACCAAACAAAATTTGGCCGCGCTACGAAAATGGATCGCGAGTTATAAGCATTTTAAATTTTTCGACCCTCACCGTGGGAAGTCTCCTGTCACCAAAAATTAACACTCTCTTATAATAAATTACCAAACAATATTTGGCCGCGATACGAAAATTAGATTGCGTGTTATAAGCATTTTAAATTTTTCGACCCTCGCCGGGGGGGGGGGGGTCTCCTGTCACCAAAAATTAAAACTGTCTCATAATAAATTACCAAACAAAATATGGCCGCGCTACGAAAATTAGATCGCGAGTTTTAAGCATTTTAAATTTTTCGACCCTCACCGTGGGGGGTCTCTTGTCACCAAAAATTAACATTGTCTCATAATAAATTACCAAACAAAATTTGGCCGCGCTACGAAAATTAGATCGCGAGTTATAAGCATTTTAAATTTTTCGATCCTCACCGTTGGGCGGGTCTCCAATCACCAAAAGCTACATTATCCTACCTTATTTTATCTTAAGACGACTTTTTTCTATACACATTCTATCAGGAATTTTTATCATTGAAACTATAGATTTATGGTAACTGAAATAAGAAACATAAGTTTGAGATTTGATATCCTATAAATATCTGAAAAATACCGCATCAATGTCTACCGAAGTCTACCGAAGGATACCATGCCGAAGTCTGCCGAGCTGAAACGACGTTAGCCGAGTGTTAGGTTTTTTCGTTACCGATGTGTTAGGATTTTCGCGTTACGGAATTTTTGGATTCGGTCGCCGCGCTCAAAGCCCGTGATAAAAGCTATGCAATAGCTTAAAAAGAAAAAGAAAACAAAAACTTGTAAGATTTTTAACGTAGCTGCCTGGTTTGACAATGTATAGTAAATTCTAAATACTAGTAACAAAAGCACAACTCGAGTAATAACTATGATAACAAGAGTAATAATAATAGTTAATGAATATTAAATGAAAACTATTTACAATAACAATGGAAACAAAGAGGGAAATAAAATAAATAAATAAAAATAAACAAATAAAATCATCGTTTGAAGGAATATCTGAGAATTGTGACTACTTTATTTTAAAAATGACTTCATTTTTCTCTATAAATTTCAATAATGCTAATATTCTTTTCATAAGAGCAGCACTTTCATTAATATAATTAATTCAATCCGGAATTGTCACACTTCTGTGTTTTTCAACGTGATCATACGTCGTCATATGAAAATCCAGTATATAAGTAAGCAGGAATGTAGTGGAGGATATTCGCGGGTATACGTCGTATACCTTCGGGATTTTTTTAAGGAACACCGTATACCCTCTGTTTCTCAAGAAAGTTATATACACTCTAGATCAGCGGTTCCCAAACTTTCTTGGTACGCGACCCACCTTTCAGAGAAAGAAAAAATTCGCGATCCACCTTTCAGTAAAAAAAAAAAAAAAAAGCGCGACCCACTCAAGATAAAGTTGTATATCGTATAGGAATTTTTGTACGATCTCTATACGCTCGGCTGTTCCTGTCCGACGAAAAATGCTAATTTTCGTACAGAAGATACATTATCAACAAAAACAAGAATAGGCAATCCCAATGTGTGTAATTGAATAGTAATTAAAACAATGCACAAATCACAAAGGTATTTAAAAATATGTTTAATTATTATAAAATTACAACTTTGTTATCAATGAGATTTCTGGTTCTGATGTTTACCAATGTAGGAACATACATTAACACGAGGTTTGCCTCAGTATTTGTCTTTTAAAAACAGTAAAGTAGAAAAAGCATGTTCTCTTAAGCATGAAGTGTTGAATTTCTTCAAGGTCCTTAAAACTAATTTAAATACTTTTGAATATTCTATTCGTATATTAATCTAGGAGGAAATTAAGTATTTTCCCTCGAAATATTATTTCCTATTGAAATTGGCATACCTTTTTAAACAGATGAAATAAAAGATATATTATTTTGATGACAAACCTCGATAGTTCCGCGACCCACCAGTGGGTCGGGACCCATAGATTGGGAACCGCTGCTCTAGAGTTTACCCTCTACCTCTCGAGAGTATGGCTCCGTGCAGATTGCAATACTCTTCCCTTCAACTGAATTCTTGGAAAAAGTGGGGAAGTCTTGTATAAGATCCATTTGGGCGGTTTCTTCATAATAGAAACGAGGGGAATTAACAAAAGAATCGGGAGATAAGCAATCAACTCTACTTGACGGAAAAGTTTTTCTTTTGCTGGACAACCATCCCTTTCCTGCAAAACTCATTAAGATAAAAAACACCGCGTCGTCACAAAAAACGAGTCGACACCGAACTTCAAGAAGTGGTCAAATGTGTTTGGGCCTTAAATCCTCTTCTTATAGTATATATTCTCTGTTTTTCTACGACTACACCACTTATAAGTAAGGCAAAGAAGAGACCACAAAGAGAATAATGGAGTTTTACTTGTGTCATAAAAATATTTCTGGAAAGAACCTTGATTCATAAAGAAAAGAAAACGGTTAATGATTATTTACGGTAAACTGAATGATAATTTCTGTTAATAAGTTATGTGTGTGTAGTGGCCTGTGTCTTCATTGTCCCGTCTTTTCTGACAGTCATTTTTTGTTTTGATTTATATTTTAAATAAGAAGCCGGATGTGGAAGGAAATGTGATGTGATATTAGTGCCTTCTATTGCCTTTTTAGGTGCGTTTGTAATTATGTAAATACGTAGCACTTATAGTCCTCATTCAGTCCGTCCGTCTGTCCGCATATAACACCGTAAAAACTACCCAACCGAATCGTTTGAAATTTAAAATGTATAGTTGTTGCATAATTTTGTCAAATTATTTCAAATTTTATGAAATGAATGTGTAGTTCAATTACAGAGCCAATCAAAAGTACTCCGTTACATGAAAGCCAGTGGTAAAAAATAACTTCAAATGCATTTTAACGATGTTACACTCTTCCAAACATGATAAAATTGATATGCATCTATGCAGTGAATACTAAAATATACATTCTGTAGTTCCAAAAATATTTTTTATTCATTTACAAGATAACACAAAAGCATTCCATTACATAATGGTATTGGAGAAAACATTGTTTGGGACGCGTTTTAATTACAATAAATTATTTCATATTTTATGAAATTGGTATACGTTGCTGGAGTTTACTACAAGTTACTTCCTGTATAATAGAAATCAGATAGTATTTACAGGGACATACAAATGACTTCGGCTGCTCTACTGTATCCGAGTACTGTATACTATTACGCTAAGATCTGAATACTTTTAAAACATTGTTATGGTCCAAACGCACATCATTTGCTACATTTGATGTGCAATTCCTGACTTTTTCTTATCAAAGTATAAGTTAAATCATTCCCAATGTCTATTTATGTGATGTGTAACAGATTATGAATGTTGATTAGATTACGTGCATTGATTTTTAAGATATAGCTATCGCGAAAATCTTGAAAAATACAGCCTAACAGCTCGTACTTGTTGGACGATTAACACCAAAAGTTAATCAGCACTAATTTATATCCCGATATAATTAAAGTTTTATTAAATTTCTTGCAATGGTTCTTGAGATGGGGCGACCCAAAAATTTTTATGTCACATACAGACAGATATATTCACAAACAGACATTTTCAAAAAATAGTTACATTCTATTGAAGACCTTCTAAAATCCATCGAAAGTCGCAAATTTTCACGAATCAAATGCTTTCTTCTTGTAAAGATAAAATAATACAAGAAAGAAAAAATCATGCGTCAAGCATAGATTACGAAGCACTGTCCTACACATTCAGAATAATGTAACAAAACTGCGCCGTTTAAAAATTAAAATATTACGACTCATTTCACCATATCGAAATACATAACATACAAAATTATCTGAACTTTTTAGCAGCCCTGTATATGATATAGGGATTTGTATCTATTAACAATTTGCATTCCAAAATTTTGTTCATTTAAGAGATACATATATAATTTCAGTTGAATATTCCACTTCAGCAATTTCCTCTTATAAGAAGAATGGTATGCGAATAATTTTGTGCAGTCCTATATATGAGTTATAGAATTTATATATAAAGAATAATGTGCAAAAAAACTAGTTAAATTAAAAAATGCATACCCAATTTTAAAAATAATCTCCAGCAATTATTACGCAAGGACAGTACTGTAACCAATTTCTTTTGTGTGTCCCTGTAAATTAATAACAAATGCTATGAATGCTCTGTTTTAACGTGATCGTCGTGAAATTCAGTTATTTATATCAGTTTCAGTACATTTGAAATAGCGTAATGTCTTTAAAATACTCTCCAAACGATTTTTCCCCTTAAGCCATAAAGTAATCGAGTTCATTTGAGTGTTCCTGTAAATTAACCATTAGTTGTACATATTTCATACCAAACATGCTTTGGTAACCCTAAATAAACTTTATCAATTTCATGAAAATCCGAGTCTATTTACAGGAGTTAGAGAGATGGACAGACGGCCAGACAAACCGAATGCATAAGCACTTTTAAACTTAGTTGGAAAGTGCTAAAAAAGAGAGGGATAAACCATC
Source organism: Maratus speculifer (assembly GCA_964019185.1). Classification (NCBI taxonomy): domain Eukaryota; kingdom Metazoa; phylum Arthropoda; class Arachnida; order Araneae; family Salticidae; genus Maratus; species Maratus speculifer. The sequence continues at coordinate 22,411,906 of OZ025289.1, read as the reverse complement.
TGCCTCCTCTTTCTCTTTCTCCACTGAATCCGTTTATCAAGTTTGTTTTTAACACTTTCGACAAATTAAAAAAGAGTTTATGGTTTCGGTCTCTCAGTCCGTATGGCCACACCCTAATTCAATTAAATGAACTCGGATTTCTACGCAAATGGAATATGTTAAATGGAATATGTTATATCATGTCATTTTCGGTACTGTATATAAAGTGTGTACCATTAATAGTTCAATTACAAGGGCAGTGAAAAGATGTTGCATTATACTATATGGGAAAAAATCGTTCACAGAATATGTTAATAACATTACGCTATTTCAAATGTATTGAAACTGATATAAATCACTGAATTACATTACGATCACGTGGTTACGATAGAATAAGGCCTTCATAGTATTTTTTGTTCATTTACAGGGACACACAAAAGAAATCGGTAACTATACTGTCTTTAAGCAATAACTGAATGAAGTGCATTTTCAATTTCTGTAGGTGTTTTAATTTTAGTTAATTTTTTGCATAGTACTTGTTATACATAAATTTTATATCTCGTATACAGGGTTTCACAAAAGAGTACACTTAATATTCTCCTTTTTTGTGGAAATGACTGGAGGAAAATTTTCAACTAAAGTATGTATTTTCTAACTGAACAAAATTTTTGCATGCATGTACAAACCTATAGATCATATACAGAGTTGCTCAAAGAATTCGCATAATTTTCCGATTGTAGATCTGAACAGCTGAAATTGGTTTTCAAATGTATTACGTGCTTCTATATGATTGAATCAGATATAATATTTTAACTTATTAAGCGGTGATTTTAGTAATATTATTTTGAATGCGTTGGAAACTGTTTCACAATCTATGCTTGATGCATGGTTTTTCCTTCTTACTAAAATTTCTGTAGAAATAGTTTATTTATCGGTATTGATCTTTATAAAATCTCCTATGCGCGGTACATACAAAACATGCAGATCTGGTTATTAAATAGCCTTTATAAGCCTTTAAATGCACTGTTTTCATTTTAATATCCGTATCTTTAATTTAAGGATAATGGGTGATTTTCGTACACTATTTTATAATTAAGGGGACAGAGTACCTTAAAATTAGTAAAAATATCGATTTTCCTTCCCTCTTTTTTTTTTAAATATTAACTGAAAGTTTCTTTAATCGTGAATAGTGTGATACTTCATTTTTATCTATATTATATTGCGAGACATTGTAAATTCTGTTAATATATCTAACGCAATGACAAATGCAAATGCAAACTTTAAAGTGATTTTTCTCTCTGTTCCTATTTTCATAATTTGCTTGTTCGATAAATACCAAAGCTTTTTTGCTAATTTAAATAGAGCTTTGAATTTTTCTTTCGCTTCTTCTCCATGGTGTATTTAATATTTTTGTGCATGGGCTTAACCTTCAAGTTTATAATTTTTTTTTTTTTTTTTTTTTTTAATATTTAAATTGAGAGTTTGTTCAATTTCTTTCATTTTTGATAAACACGAGAGAGGAAAAATCATATTAAATGTAAAATCCCACACATCTATAAAAAGCCACGTACAGTTTTATGCATTATATTCGAATGAATACGGAAAACTAGTCGTTGGAGGCCACCGTAATACTTACCCGTCATTTATATGCATATGAAAATAAAATATGTGAAAACTATTTATACAATGCATTGCAATTCATAGACAAAATTTAAATGTTCTTAATACACATAGTAATACTCTATTAATGAATTCGCTGATGCACCAATTTCAACAAATTATATAAAACGCCAAACTACCCAAGAAGTACCAAACTACGTAAAAGAAACATCCTTATAACTCCAAAAATAATGATCATATTAACAAACAGTTTACTGCGTCGGATTAAGCGTCTCATTTTCAATTAAAATATACATCTGAATTGAAATTTGAATGAAATACAGGATCATGAAAAATCGAAGAATATGGAAAACAGGATTACAAATACCTCGACAACTAATAATCCGATCGACTTCGTTCGTTATGCAAAATTTGTGTTCTTTTATTGCCTTTTACATGCATTCCTTAAAATAAAAAAGCTCGAAAATTTTTATATACCTTTTATCAGAACGAATTTTTCGAGAATCCGGAAAAAATAGTTCCGGATAATCAAGGTTGCTGATATTCAATAGGGTTCGTCCCATTCTTACATACTAAGTACATAAAAATTTCAAGTCTATCTCAATTTGTTCGTGAGATAGAGCGTTTACAGACAGACAGACAGACGGACGGCAATTTTTTTTTTCTAAAAATATGTTTTTCGAAATCTCCAGTGTCTAAAACGTGCAAATCCGTCAAAAAAAATTTTCGATTTTCAAAACTATTGCAAGACTTACCCTATACTACGTATGATGGGTAAGTAAAATAATCGAAGCAAAATATTGATATTTGTAAAAGTAGAAGGAATTTTTTTTTAAAGTAAAGTAAAAAAATAAGTAAATTGTAGTAAAATAGGCTATTGTACAAGTTTCTTTTATTATTATTTTATTAAATTTTTAGTATTAAGTATTGTGTTACCACATATATTACAGTATTATTCAAAGTGAAGAGATGGTTTCTAAGATATATTTCTCTGTTTTCTTAAATGCATTTAAATTAAGGAATCTTCTAAAATCAAAAATTAAAATTCTTCTTCATTTTATATTGAGTATTGTGTAATTTTCTGTAAAAGCATTTGAACGACTGTTAGAAAAGGCGACTACAATGTCGGAAAACAAAGAAGAAAATAAAAAACAAGTTATACAATGACCCAAAAATTCTCTTTTGAAAGTGATTTTTCAGCTTGAGCAAAGTCAAGGAATTCAAAATGCTTGAAGATGATTTCTTAATCTGTCTTGAGCGGAAAAAATGAGTGCCTAATTAAAGCTGTGTTTATACCACTCTTTTTTGTAACTCAACCTGTTTTTAACACTTTCCAGTGTAGTTGAAAAAGGTTTATGATTACGGTTTGTGTGCTTGCCGTCTGTCCTTACTATAACTCTTGTAAATGGAGTCCAATTGCCATGAAATTTATAGATGTCATTGAATAACACTATCGCACATGTTCGGTATTGAAAATAAAATGTGTAGCATTTACGATTCATTTACAAGGACACTCAAAAGAATTCCGTTACATTACATTTTAAGTAGTGTAAAAAAAAAAAAAAAAAAAAAAAAAAAAAAGGTGTTGATTTTACTGTATAATACTTGCAGCTGGGTGCCAGTATTATTATTATGCTGTAAAGTTACTATTAATAAAATGTAAACTAGACGTTGGGGGCCACCGTAATACTTACCCATCATGGATATGTAAATGAAAATAAAACATGTGAAAACTATTTATACAATGCATTGCAATTCATAAACAAAATTTAAATATTGTTAATATACATAGTAATCCTATATTAAAGAGCTGCTGATGTACCAATTTCGACAAATTATGTAAAACGCCAAACTGCTCAAGTAGTACCGAACTGCGAAAAAGAAACATCCTTATAACTCCAAAAATAATAATTCTATTAACTAACAATTAATTGCGCCGGATTAAGCGTCTCATTTCCAATTAAAATATACTTCTGAATTGAAATTTGAATGAAATACAGGGTCATGAAAAATCGAAGAATGTGGAAAACAATATTACAAATATCTCGGCAACTAATAATCCGATCGACTTCGTTCTATATGCAAAATGTGTGTTATTTTATTGCCTTTTACGTCCATTCCTTAGAACAAAAAAATTCGAAAATTTTTATATACCTTTCATCAGAACGAATTTTTCGAGAGTCCGAAAAAAATAGTTCCGGATAATCGAGGTTATTGATATTAAATAGGGTTCGTCCCATTCTTACATATTAACTACATACCAAATTTCAAGTCTCTATCTCAATTTGTTCGGGAGATAGAGCATTTACAGACAGACAAACAGACAGACAGACAGACGGACGGACGGCAAAATTTTTTTAAAAAAATATGTTTTTCGGAATCTCCACTATCTAAAACGTGTAAATCCGTCAAAAAAAATTCGATTTTCAAAACGATTGCAAGACTTACCCTATACTACGTATGATGGGTAAGTAATAAAAGTAGTATTCCGCTTTATAAATTGAAATGCAGTATTTATAAGGAGAAAATTCTTTCTGTTGCCACTGCTTTTCAGAAATGTATCTGAATTGTGTTTAGAGTGTATGAATCAATTTTCTTTGCCTGGAAGGTTTGGACTTTTTGTATGCAATCCTTTCTCGAGTAACCATTCTCAAGTTTAAAAAGCATGTTTTGCAAACAAATACGATAAATTAGAAGCATTAACATTAATATTAAAATCAATATTACTGTGTTTCTTTTGCATATATATAAATTAAACGGCGCTGCTAAAAATGTTTCCATTGAGAATAGACAATATCCAGAAAACCGATTGTTCGAGTTAGAAAACGGATTAAGGGTGCATTTCAATTTAAACTGCTTATTTTCAGATTTACTTTTATATTCATTTTTGCTCTCAAACGCATCAAACTTGTAAATTCTCTTATTTAGAAAGTACATAAAATGCCGTGCTTGTCTTTTTTTTTTGATAAATGTAGAAAATATTGCCAAAAAAATGCTGTTAAAATCAACGTTTTGAACCGAATTTTTTGAAGTGGGAGATCTGTGAACGAAATAAAGGGCCATACTGAGAAAATAATCCTTTATAAATCAAATTCTAATGGATTGAGCGAAAAATGAAATCACACGGCATCTTACACATCTCTTTAAAAATTACCTCATCAAGTTTCATGTTTCTACTTTAAAAAATAAGTCTGAAATTGTGTCAGAAAATTTCGAGCTGTTGAAGGTGGAAAATTATTTTTTCGATTACACCCTAAATACACGATAAAAAAGATTCGTTTCTAAAAGTCAATGGCAGCAAAAGAAATCTTGTTTTTGAAAACGCTTCTTAAAATCTCTAACATATATTGATTTCTAATGTTTTTGAAAATAAAAAACGTTTTTTAGTTTCGTGGGGTACGGAATAGAAGTTACTGTGTATTTTTATTCGAGGTTATATTATATTTTTTCTAGATTAAAGTAAAATTTTTTGTAGTTTGCAAAATACTTTTATTTAGAGGTTAGATGTTTCTTTAAATGATGACTACCTTTAGCATAATATTCCATTTGATAATAGAATCTATTTTTCATATTTATTCATTCATTTTATGGTTCTATTCTTTTAAAGTTCTATTCAGTTCTATTAAGATATTTGTCATTATTATTGACCAAGAACTTTGTTTTGCAGAATAACTGAGAAATTGGGTGACACAATGCCCCAAAAATTCAGTTTTTTAACTGATTTTTCAGAACGAGAAAAGTCAAGGAGTTTAATTTTAAATTATATTTCTTTGGTTCCAAAATATATCTTTTTTTTTTTTTTTTTTTTCCACAGTAAAAACTGTTTTGTAGATTGAAAATATTTTTATTGTAAGTATTTGATCTTTTGATGAGAGGCATCACTATCTATTGTGCAAAATTCCATTTCACATGCATTTGATAATAGAATTCACTCTTCGCATTTATTCATTCATTTTGCTGTATAGGCAGGGGCGTAGCTACCGTGGAGCAGTTGGAGCAAAGTGCTCCAGGCGCACGAATCTTAAGGGCGCAAAATTTGAAAAAGCGAAATATATTTTTTAAATATTCACATAATTTTTTTCCCTATTAATCAAAATTATAGATGAATTCTTGTTACAATCAAAATATTCTAAGACATTTTACCCTGTGTTTAACCTCAGTTTTTTAGATTTAAAACATGTTTTACTACACAGTTGCAGCAATTACTTCCATTCGCGGTGTTTTAAGGAAAGACAAGACTGAGTGCAATCCTATGGAAAATACGTCAGCTTTAAGACCCGTTTTCTCGAAAACTTCCAACCAATTTTGGTGAAATTTGAAATCCATATTCACTGGATTATGCTCAAAATTTATTGTACACAGTTTGTTACTGCTATTTAAATTTTTTATTTTAAAATTTTTACAGTCAATTTTTCAGAATTTTTTTCATTTTTTTTTTTACAAACAAAATATTCCAAAATTAATTACCTTTTTTAAACAGTCTGCCAAATATTATCTCATATTCATATTCTATCACACATACACACACACACAAAATAAATAAATAAATAAATAAATATATAAATAAAACTAACTCGAATATTTTATGAGATAATGGGATTTACCTGAAAAGTACGATTTTTCAGGAGAGAAAGACTTACACTTCTAACTTGGGTAAAAGTTCTTGCACAATTTTATCAAACATATGAAATAAAGTATATAATAAATGAAGTAATGTTTTTATCCTTATTGGTTCTAATCATTTCCCACGTGACTTCCAGATCAACATCCCTTACACGAATTTTATTCGGTTACCACCAAGAAGGGGGATCGAATAAGTTTATAAGAAGGACTTTTACTTGTTCTGTGGCAACATGTGCATACTGTAAAATTTATTTTTACAATATAGTAGTATAGTAGCATATAGTATAAATATAGTAGTACATATTTAAATTCTACTCGCAGAATTTAAAAACAGAAATACAGTAAAGTCTTTTTAAGACGGACTTTGTGTAAGATGGAATTCTGTCTATATCGGAAAGATTTTCAAACCCCTGTGAATGCATAGACATAGATTAAAATTTGTCTTAGCATAATATTTTGAGCAACGGAAAATTTTCTCGGTTCCATCAATTTCGCGTTAGACAGAGTTTAGTTTAAGTATGAAATGTTAGCGTAAAATTGTTGTGAATGGGCGTGGCACGGAGTCGGTGTATTCCCTTGAAATTTTATGATTATTTCTGTGATGTCGAAAGTAACATGACATCACATATTATTATTAGCTCCTTTTTTAAAATTAAATTCTCAAGTTTAAAATTTAAGTTATAGTTCGCAATTTCAAATTAATTAAACCTCCTTTTTACTTTCTAAAAAAAATATATTTATCTCTTTTCTCTTTGCGTTAAATTCCAGATACGTAGGTTTTCTCATACGCAGCCGAGGCCGTTAATAAAATCAAAAACAAATCACGTATAAAAACATTTCATATTTATTTACTTAGAAGGTGTCACAAATAAAAATTAAATTAAAGAGTTGACATGTTTCGGTTCATTAATAAGAACCGTATTCATAACATATAAAATCAGTAGAAAATTAAATGACACTGGATATAAATATAATTTAAAAATCAAAACAAAACATTGCGCCCGCTATGATCGTGAATATAGCCATTGCCAACGCGGCATATAAATATAATAAATTTTGACCATATATTAAATTTAAAATGTATAAAATTAAAATTAAAAAAGTAGAAAAACTAAATGACTCTGGATATAAAGGTAATTTAAAACCCCCAAAACATAAAATATTGCGCCCTCTATGATCGTGAATAGCCAATGCCATCGCGGTTCCTCCTATTAGACTCATCCTTTAAATATTTATTAAGTAATTCTAACCACAAACTCGGAATGTCATAAGAATAAGAATCATTACAAACTCTATCCCTCCTAGTCTTATTCTTATGACATTCCGAGTTTGTGGTTAGAATTACTTAATAAATATTTAAAGGATGAGTCTAATAGGAGGAACCGCGATGGCATTGGCTATTCACGATCATAGAGGGCGCAATATTTTATGTTTTGGGGGTTTTAAATTACCTTTATATCCAGAGTCATTTAGTTTTTCTACTTTTTTAATTTTAATTTTATACATTTTAAATTTAATATATGGTCAAAATTTATTATATTTATATGCCGCGTTGGCAATGGCTATATTCACGATCATAGCGGGCGCAATGTTTTGTTTTGATTTTTAAATTATATTTATATCCAGTGTCATTTAATTTTCTACTGATTTTATATGTTATGAATACGGTTCTTATTAATGAACCGAAACATGTCAACTCTTTAATTTAATTTTTATTTGTGACACCTTCTAAGTAAATAAATATGAAATGTTTTTATACGTGAATGAAAAAAGGTGAAGTGATTTTGTTTTAGTTTTTGAAAAAAGAAAGCTAACAACAGTTTTAACATCAAAAACAAATCTTTTCTCACCCTAAAATTATTACCTGTGCGAGCATACTTTCGTTTGATCAAGGTGTATATAAAAACATATTCTTAAACCATATGCACGTTGCAGCTGTAACTATGCACTTGGTATTCATTTACAGATTAATTGTCACTACAAGTCTCTTTTCGGCTTAAAATATAACGCTCTGTTTATATTAAAAATTGGTGCCTGACATCTTTGTTTTGCCTTTAGAGATATTTTTCCAAGCAATCAATGTTCACGGAAAGAACTAAATTTTGACTACTATTGCTCCCACAAAATTTTTTTGTTGAAATGACCAAATTATAAACAAAATTTTGTTGAATTAACAAAATTATTTTGATAGTCCAACCACAATTTGGTCATTCCAACCAAATAGAAATCAAAATTTAATTGTTTCAACAAAACAGTTCTTTCTGTGTTCGCATGCATATTTGTACGTTGATATATTAAAAGCCAAATTAACGGTCCGTTTGGCTTTTTTTTTAATTTAAATTTCCATTATGAACTGTATTTGTGGGGTTGCAAAAGCTAAAGGATGCCTAGATTTGGCTCGACACATTTTGGCTATCAAATCTGACGGTCAATGTCATTCTATCTCTGATCGCTCTCCAGTAAAGATGTAGAGTTCCAGTAATGTCTTTTTACCGGGGGTCATCCCGCGACAGTGTGATATTCTCCTCTCATTAATAAATGTCACATATATAGTTGATCTCTTTTTATTGAGTGTCTCTTACCTAGGTTATTGCATGTTTGTTACGTAATTTTAACTGATAAGACTGATTTGGGGCAACTAAAATAACTATTAAATTTAACGTAACTCCTTTATTAAAATGTAAACGAAAATCATCGTTACAATTTCTAATGGTCAGAAAAAACTGGGCATACTAATGGATTTAGGAAGATTCAAAGAACATTTTAAAACACTAAAACAAAAATCATTTTTTTCAAAAAAAATCACTCATGTCTCCCCTTAATTTTTATTCATATCATATTAAAACCTCATGTGACTTCTCTAACACCTTTTCAGTATGAATGATTTTTTCCCTGCAGTTTTTATGTAGTAGTTTTTATGTATGTTTTAAATATTTTCAAATCTTAAAGTAATCATAACTCATCGATCACCTTATTGGTTACCACTATTTTCAAAGAATAATCATCCTGCGGCGTCCACCACTTGTGTACATATACAGATTACAAAAGATTAATATCAGAGATATATTCCATGTAATCCATGACGATAAAATTTAGAGGGGGATAAATCGGAAACAGAAAATTAATTCACTTCTACCTATGGCCTGGCACATTATTAGTAGTCAATGAATTTGTTGAATTTTAAAAAGGGAAAAAAAACTCTGGATTTTACTCCACTCAGCTTTCCGAACAATTTATGAAATAGTGTCAGTATAAGAAGTATAACAATGAATAAAACTTTTTTACACAATTAATTTTACACAAAGGTGAAATATTTTCGCTGGCAAGAAAATCCCCATGTTTTTTTTTTTTTTTTTTTGTTTTTTTTTTTTGTTTTTTTTTTTTTTTTAGAAAAATGAACATTTTAATTCACAAATCTAAACCGTTTTCTAATATCATAATTTTCAACCAATTTTGATTCCACCCGTGTTAACTGCAAAATCTCATAAAAAGACTCAATCTCGAACGATCCTGGAACTGGATCCCCGCTGTCTATTGCACCGTTTAACAGGCACGTTGAGCACGCACAGCAAAATTATGCATAAAAATTCGATATCGAATCTTTTAGTTCCAGTTGCCACCATCAGGGAGCGAACTTTATTCTTGACAAAACTGTGCCTGAATGAAACTTCGTTAAACAACTTAACCGCAGATATAAAAGACAAAAAGAGGCTTTCAGCAAGAATTAAAGATATTTTCTGAAATTACTATTCGAAAATAGTGGTAAGTACGCTTTTAAAATTTTTATATTAAAAAAGCAATAATTATTTCGAGGCTCCGTCAAAAAACCGCATCTAAAACGGTAGAAACGAGTACGGTTTTAAATATTTGATCGCAGCCGACTTTCCCCCAAAATTTGATACCCTCTACTTATGAAAATTTTTACTGTGTGTTAAATTATCTGAAAGTTCCGAATTGATCGGCTGATTAGTTTTCTTAATTTTAATAAATTCGCGTTTCAACAAAGCATTTTATTTCTTTTTTAAAAATTAATTTTTTTTATAAAACAAAAACTTGCGGATCGATTTTTATAAAATTTAGATATTAAACAGAGTCTAAAAAAAGAGCTAGATGCATAACTTTAAAACCTCTAAATGGTGTATTTTAAAATTTTGACGGCGTTTCAAATAATACTAGTATAAAAAATGTGATTTCGGGAGACTGACTCTGAAAATGAGATTTTGAAAGGCATCATCCAATTCATGAAACAATAATTAATATCTAAGATTGCAATTGAGCAACCGTGAAGAAATTTTCATATCTGAAGTCAGTGAAATATTCTATATCTGAATGCATAAAATATAAAATATGTAACTCAATATTTTAATTTTTTTACAGGTCATCCATAAAAGCCATTATTCACCATCTACAACTGTTCGCCTTTGAAACACCTGTTCTTACTATGAAAGATTTTACAAAAAACTTTGTCTCTTTGAACGGAAATAAAAAGAGATTTTATAAATGGATTTTTCAGCTTTATAAAAGAATATAGGAAGAATTTTTAGAATTTTAAAAAAGGATTTTTTTTTCTCGTTTGGCTGTGCAATTTTCGAGTTTTTAGGCTCAGTAGAAAAAGGTAGTACTTTTATCCCCTAGCAACGTTGTAATTCTATTAAACCTCTCCCTTCTCTTTGAGTTCTCGAAGCTCTTGTTGAATTATGAATTCTTTTCCATTCTTTTGATTTGGGATTTTTAATTAATTTCTAATTTAATTATTAGAGATTTCAATTTGTGAAATTCAAGAGCGCCAGGAGAGATTTTTGACTATTTTCACAAAATTTTGAGCCTCGTATGCACCGTAGATTTTTCTGGCCATTGTGAACAGACAAACACACACATATGCATATTGAGAGAAACTTTCGTTTATTTGTATTTAATACTTTGTCAAAATACTTTAGACTTTCAAATAAAAGTAAAATTTTAAATCGAATTAAGAATAGTACATAAATTTTAAACTTCAAAACAAAATTGCGCAGAGCTTTTTCGAGTGACAAAAGGGCGCACAAACTTTGCCTGCTCCAGGGCGCTGAATCTCTAGCTACGCCACTGTGTATAGGCAAAGTTCTATTCAGTACATTTTTATTAAGTCATTATTTTTTGTAAAGAACATTGTTTGCTTTGCAAATTTGGAAATTTAGGCCACAAAAATTGAATTTTTAAAGTGCTTTTTGGAACGGGAAACGTGAAGGAATTAAACTTAAAACTGTATTTCTTTGGTTCCAAACAATACCGTTTATGAAAAAATATATATATATGTTTATAAATTGTAAAATACTATTTTTATCGTAACTATTTGATATTTTGATGTGGGGGATCACTACCTATTGTGCAGTATTCCCTTTCATATGTAGTTGATAAATAAAATTCACTCTTTACATTTATTCATTCGTTTTGCTATATAGGCAAAGTTCTATTCAGTTCATTTTTAACCGACTTCAAAGAGGAGGTTATGATTTCGACCTGTATGTATTTGTTGTTCACCCATAACTTTTGCAAATATGAACCGATTTTGATAATTCTTTTTTTGTTTGAAAGCGTATGAGGCCTATGTGGTCCCATTCGAATTTCATAAAAATCCGATAATTAGAACTTTTTAAAAAAAAAAAACTTTAAATTTCAAACTCATTTTGAAGCAATCGACCAATTAGAAGTGTTCCTTTTGCATGCTTTCATATTACACTTACATAGACACACAATATTTTCACTGTTAAAAGTTTGAAGTTTTTGCTGCATCATCACTCCACCGCTTTTATGGAATATCTCCATTTTGACCAATGAGAATTCACCATAATACAATGAAGTAATCATTTTCTATAAAAGCGATGGATAGACGATAAAGTAAAAGTTTCAAATTTTTAACAGTGTTCAAAGTGCAAAATCCTAACTGGACGAGGGCCAGGATTCACATAAATTTTGCGCTAAAAATGCAAGAATTATTGCGAGTCTAGATAATGTATCACGAAAATGCCGCAGATGTCGCTGTGATCGACACTTTGGAATTCAGTAGTATCGTTGCACATTTAAAGGATACAAATTTTTAGCACTGCTTGCATTGTAAAAAATTGAACCCTTTTGCTGCATCGTCACTCCATCGCTTTTATAGGAAACGATTACTTCGCTCTATTATGGAGCATTCTCATTGGTCAAAACAAAGAAATCCTTCTATAGTAAAAAAAAACTAGCCTTAAAAGGAATGACTCCTGGAATGATGCTGATGTGGAAGATTTCCGGAAGTAACGAATCCGGGTTTTCCACTCCTTCCATGAGTCGAATAGACCAATCAGGAAAGGGCTCCGTCTATGCATCGCCATATGGGTTACCATAAAGAGATGAAAGGTTACCATCGCCAACAATCGCCAAGCTTGTCGCCAACTTGGCGATATATCGCCAAATTTGGCGACCAAAATTAGTTGTCAAAAGTGACGCCAACTTGGCGATAACTGTAATATTTCGCCAAATTTTTTATTTCTTTAAAACACCAGTCGTTTGATACATCATTTGAGAGGTTTGCAACTGCTTATTCATATAATGGATGTCTTGTGTGTTATCCCCCATTCTGCTCCCCAGGGGGGACTGATTTTTATTTTCTTTACAACACCAGTAGTGTTACACAAGATTTGAAAGGTCTGCAACTGCTTATTCATATTATGGATGTCTTGTGTGTCACTCCCACACTCTGCTCTCCCCAGGAGAGGGGCGGTCACATTTTTAATTTCTTTACAACACCAGTTGAGTGACACATCATTTGAAAGGTCTGCAACTGCTTATTCATATTATGGATGTGTTGTGTGTCATTCCCCACTCATCCCCCCAGGGGGGCACATTTTTAATTTCTTTACAACACCAATTGTGTGACACATCATTTGAGAGGTCTGCAACTGCTTATTCATATTATGGATACTTTGTATGTAACCCCCCCTCTGCCCTCAGAGGGGCGCATTTTGTAATTTCTTTACAACACCAATTGTGTGACACATCATTTGAAAGGTCTGCAACTGCTTATTCATACCATGGGTTATTGGCGAGTGCAGCAAGCAGGGGTAGACAATAATTTGGAATCGCGAAGCGATTACGCGGGGGGTTGGCGAGCAGGGGGGCGGGGCCCCCCTAGTTCTATAAAAGAGATGGAGTAACTATGCAGCAAAAGGGTCAAATTTTTTACAGTGTCGATAGCAAATTTTCACTCCATGTAATCCAGACTCTCTCCTTCGAACAATGAAAAGTTCTTAAAAATAAAGGCTTATGATTGGTCAATCTTGTTTTGCTTAACAGCGAACAATCATTCTCGATCCTAACCACTGTTGCAGAGATGCTAGTTTTTTTTTCAAAGTACGAAATCTTAGCTGGAACAATTCTCGTATCCACCAAAGTGAAAGATCCACATCGATCCAGACATGAGAATTCGATATCGAAAAGCTGAAAATTCATCTCTAAAGAGCCTTACACGCTAAAGCAAGAGTGTCTGTAAATCAGGGTGCTTGTTATGCCGGATTCACAAAGTGATTAAAGTACATTGCTATGTGCTAGATTTACATTTGGACAAATATAAATGACGAAAAATTTTGATAAGCTTACCATTAAAGTTAAGCGAGTTAACTTCTTTCACCCATAAAACAAATTCGTTCAGGCGACTACCGCCAAGTTCTGGAATAAAAATTCTTAAATTTTCTGTAGTTTGGAAAACCGCGTTTATCAAAGAACATTCTTAACTTCAAATATTACTACTTTCATACAGACGCATGTTGAATCATGGTGTGATTTTGATAATATCTTCCTTTTTATTTTTTAACCGACTTCAAGGAGGAGGTTATGATTTCGACCTGTATGTATTTGTTGTTCACGCATAACTTTCGTAAATATAAACCGATTTTGATAATTCTTTTTTTGTTTGAAAGCGTATGGGACTCATGTGGTCCCATTCAAATTTCATAAAAATCTGTTGATTAGAACTTTTAAAAAAATTAAAACATTAAAATTCGATATCTTTTAGAAGCAATCGACCAATTAGAAACGTTCATATTTCATGTTTTTAAGTTACACTTACATAGACACACGATCTTTTCAAAATGTGAAATCCTAACTGAACAAGGTTCACATTTATTAACAGTGTACACTGTAAAAAAATTGACCCTTTTGCTGCATAATCACTCCCCCGTTTTTAAAGAATATCTCTCTCTTGACCCATGAATATTCTGCACGATAGGCCGAAGTAATCGTTTTCTATAAAGGCGGTGGATTGACGATGCAGCAAAAGGGCCAAATTTTTTACAGTGTACACTGTAAAAATTTTGATCCTTTTGTTGTATCGTCACTCCCCCGCTTTTATAGAATATCTCTCCTTTGACGCATGAGAATGCTCCATGATACATTGTTAAAAATTTGACCCATTTGCTGCAGCGTCACACAACAACTTTTATTGAATATGTCTTTATGACCAATAAGAATGCTCCGTAACACAGTGAAGTAATCGTTTTCTATAAAAGCGGTGGACTGATGATGCAGCAAAAGGCTCAAAGTTTTTATAGTGTAATTGGGACCAAAGCGTTTGTAAAAAGAAATATTTCCGAATCAAATGCTGTCACTCTCTTATAGAGGCAGCCAGATGTAGGTAATGAGTTTCAGATTACTCATCGAATACGCCACCGCTCATTTCCGATTACAGTGTCACTGTAAAGAATGTGACCCTTTTGCTGCATCGTCACTGCCCTGCTTTTGTAGAATATCTCTCTTTTGACCCATGAGAATACTTCGTAATTGGGTGAAGTAATCGTTTTCTATAAAAGCAATAGAGTGATGATATAGCAAAATTATCAAATTTTTTACAGTGTAGGTTCCCTCGATATGAATATGACACATGTAGCACAGTATATAATTGGTTGAAACGATTCTGGACAAAAACGAGTCACCAAGCATCTTGTTGAGCGGGCAATTTTCGTCAACCTTGTTAACTTCTCATACGAGTACAATCTAATTCTTCCAGGAAATCATCATCATCAAATTCCATAATGAAAAAATGCCTGGCAATGCAATGCACTGTTAAAAATTTGCAACTTTTGCTGCATCATCACTCCATCGCTTTTATAGAATATCTTTACTTTTATCAATGAGAATCCTTCATAATGCATTTAACTAATCTTTTTCTATATAAGTGGTGAAGTGATGATACACTGTTAAAAATCTGCTGCATTTTGTTGCAACGCACTCCGCCGCTTGTATATAATGTCTCTACTGCGACCTTTGAGAATGCTCCTTAATACAGTCAAGTAACCGTTTTCTATACAAGCGCTGGAGTGCGTAGCAAAAAAATGCAGCAGATTTTTAACAGTGTACACTGTTAAAAATCTGCTGCATTTTGCTGCAACGCCCTCCACCACTTGTATATAATATCTCTATTCCAACCAATGAGAAAGCGCCATTTCACGGCCAAGTAACCGTTTTCTATACAAGCAGGGGAGTGCGTTGCAGCAAAATGCAGCAGATTTTTAACAGTGTACAGCAAAAGTTTCAAATTTTTAACAGTGTAGTTGGGACAAAAGCGTCTGTAAAAGAAATATTTGGGAATGAAATGCTGTCACTCTCTTATAGAGGCAGCCAGGTATCGGTTATGAGTTTCAGATTCCTCGTCGAATTGCCACTGCTCATTTCTGATGCCATTACTACCTGTATAGGTATTAGAGTGTTGCTCTTTATCGATTGAAGCTTAGTGCGATTTTTGCTAAAATCTTTCTTTTTCCTTTTTCTGATTGAAGGGGGAGTACTTTTGACTGACTACACTAGAAAAGCATTTTACTATACATTAATATATGAAGTCATTTTGCTCATATATGGAAGCACTATGTCGCGCTCTTATGTATAAGGACACTTTACTTGATGGATTGTCACCTTTTGAAAGCCACTTTCGATGACCGTAGGATTCGATGCAGACTAAGATTTCATAAATGCGGTAGCTTTTCGAAGTGGCAGATCTTGTCTGAAGAAGTTACCATACAAAAAAAATCTTAAGATTCACAACGATACTAACCGATATTGTAAGTGGTTTCAGAAAAGTTGACAATCAAACAGTGACAAGTAAACTGAATACATCAGAACTTAGCAAAGTGCGTACATTAATATTGCATTGCAAAGAGCTATCGTGTGCCAGTACACATAATTATGTATTACGGTATGCATAACTAAAAAGTAGGAAATAAAATAAGCTTTTTAAGAAAAAAATATCAACCGACTTCAAAAAAGCGCTAAAAAGAATTAAATAATTCTTTAAAGTTCTCTAAGGCCAAAACGTTATCCAATAAGCACACATCGGATATCAGATACCGGCATAAAAAACGGTTAAATTTAATATGTATAATTTAATGTCCACCAAACATAGATTTTAGAGATAATATTATTTTACAAGAGATGAATTGACATATTTATGATTTATTTTATGAATATATACATATAAAAAGTAATGAATTACTTTTTGAAGTTGGTGCCAAACTCTATTTGATGTATATTAAGAATTGTAGCTAAATTATACCTAGTGCCATAATTAAAATGGGGATAATCATTATCGATTGTGATTGTTTGGCACCAACTTAAAAATGTAATTCATTACTTTTTATATGTATATATTCATAAAATAAATCATAAATATGTCAATTCATCTCTTGTAAAATAATATTATCTCTAAAATCTATGTTTGGTGGACATTAAATTATACATATTAAATTTAACCGTTTTTTATGCCGGTATCTGATATCCGATGTGTGCTTATTGGATAACGTTTTGGCCTTAGAGAACTTTAAAGAATTATTTAATTCTTTTTAGCGCTTTTTTGAAGTCGGTTGATATTTTTTTCTTAAAAAGCTTATTTTATTATTAAGTCATTTTTTAAAACGAACTTTGTTTGTTTTGCAAATTAGGTCATATATTGCCCCGAAAATTGAATTTTTAAAGTGATTTTTCAGAACGGGAAAATTGAGGGAATTAATTTAAAACTGTATTTTTTTGGTTCCAAACAATATTGTTTTAATTCAAAATAAAAAAAAGGTTTTGTAGGTTGTAAAATATTTTTATTATAACTATTTGATCTGTGTAGATGCGAGGAATTACTACCTATTGCGCAAAATTCCATTTTACATATGCATTTGATAGTAAAATTCGCACTTTATGTTTATGCATTCCTTTTGCGGCAAAGTTATGTTCAGTTCGTTTTTATTAAGACACATATCATTATTATTTATGAAGAACTTTGTTTTATTACGATTGCAAAATCATGGTTTCGCTTGATTTTTATTTATTTATCCATTGGTTATAACCATCTGGTGCATCGTTAAATTCTCATGTTTATTATTTTATATATCTGTGTTGCTTAAATTTTTTAATTTGTGCAGGCATATTTTCAAGAGTAAATAGAAAGAAAGCCTAAAATAATAGGCAAAATTGAAAGGGATACTTTTAAATGAGTTCAAACAAACTAATTTTTAGATCGACATTTCTAATGAAACTATAGAAATCTTCTTTCAGATCTTTTTTAAAGTAATTTGTTGACTTTCAAGATTATAAGATATTCCATTAAAATTTTTGATATATTTAGGTTAAGGAAATTTTCACATGCTGCATTTTTAATATAAAATAATAATAATAACTAGCTGACCCACCCAGCGTTATGCGGGCCCGTTATAATAATTTTAAATATATTTAAAATGGGTTTTGATATGAATGAATATGTATTTTTAAGCTAATATCTTTCCAAGAGAGCCTATGTTGAACCCCTCACTAATTTCGGCAGCGTACACCCTCGAATCTGTATGATTTTACTTTTTTTTTTTTTTTTTTTTTTTTTTTTTTTATGAAAATGTATCCAAACGAACTAAAGGCCAATTTAAATTCTGAAGTTTAGATGAATTGAACTTTCAATTATGACAAAAGAAATTTCTCGTGAAAGCGTATATAATGTAAAACAACTCCAACCATCTTTCTCTTTAAAACTCGAAATTATATATTTCACCGTTGAAAATGTAGAAGTTTCTCAGCATATATACAGAAACCAAGACGCTTACAAAAATGTTGTAATGCAGAATTAAAGCAGAAAATTATCTTCAAATGCACTTAAATTAAAAAAAAAATATCCAGATTTTTTTTTAAAAAAATATTAAATATTAATATTTATTTAAACCTGAGAAATTTTTGGAACTGGAAAAATACTAGTAATTTATAGGTATTTTTGTGGTTCTGTATTTGATTTGGAAAGCGGGTATGGACTTTCAAATATTGCAGGAAAAACTAAATCCACCAAATCGACATTTTAGTTTCTTCTGAAAAAGTATAATATTAATATTTTTTATATAAAAAAAGCATCATTAGAAAAACAAAAATACTATGAATAATAGGATTTCATCGAGGACACACAAAATACGCGCACAAACATATTTTTTCATTACTATAGATGACGCAATATCTCTTAAGATAATTCTCTTTTTTATACAATTTTAACTTTTCTAGAATTGTTTAATGCAGTTTAAGCGCACATGGGACATAAAATAGTTCAATTTTTTAATTATCGGCCTAAAAATGGATCTAAAAGACTATTGTGCTGAATGATTATAGACATAAAAAATTAGGGAGCTGGAAGGTTTCGAAATGATATATTTTAAACACTGTAGGTGTATACATTTCTTTTTTCAAAATATGTTTTTTTAATGGTTTAGTACATTTTTCTAAAATTCTTTTTTAGGTAAACATTTGAAACTTTCAAAAATTGTGTAACTAACTTGTTTCTTTAAAAAAATCCTACATTATAGGTCTCAGTGATTCCTTTTAGGTGCATTCGTAATTATGTAAATACGAAGCACCTATAATCGTCGTTCAGGTCGACCGTCCGTCTCTCTGTCTGTCCATCCGTATGTAACAGAGCAAAAACCAACCAACTGGATTGTTTGAAATTTAAAATATAAAATTGTCGCATAATTTTGTCGAATCATTTCAAATTTTATGAAAATCGGATGTATAGTTCAATTACAGGGACAATCAAAAGTATTCCGTCATTTATTAGCTATTCCATTACATTATTGCCAATGGGAAAAAATAGTTTCAAATGCTTTTTAATGATGTTACACTCTTTCAAACATGATACAATTGACATGCATCTATAAAATATATACTAAGAAATGCATTCTGTGCAATATATGGCGCAAAGAATATTTTTTATTAATTTACAGGGCAGAATAAACGTATTCCATTTTATGATGGTATAAGGGAAAAAGGGAAACATTATTTAGGGCGCGTTTTAATTATATTGAATTATTTCACATTTTATGAACTTACTACAAGTAATTTCAGGGGCTTACTACAAGTTACTTCCTTCATAATAGAAAGCAGATAGTATTTACAGGGACACAGAAAAGATTTCGGCTACCATATTTACCCGAAGTACTATATGCCATTACACTAAGATATGAATATTTTTAAAAAATTCGTTATAGTACGAACGCCTCTCGTTTGCTACGCTTATAATGTGCAATTTCCAACTTTTTTTTAATTATAAATAATGAAAATTGTGTTCTTAAATTTTCAAAGTTTTTTAGTAAAATATTTTAAATTTTATTTATTTTCAACCAAACTGAAAATTATTATTTTTCTCAAAAAGTATGTTTTCTGACATCTCAACAAATTTTAAGGTGATATATCTATTGAACAGTTTCTGAGAAAAATGTACCGAATAGACATATTGTTAAAAAAAATATGTAAGAAGTTCATCAGTTCTTGAAAAATAATTTATACATTAAATTAATTCCTTTTGGTTTATAAATGGACTATAATGTTTATGGTTACTGTTTTCTTCTACTTCTACTTCTATTTTTAAGCAAAATATATTACGTAAAATATTTCGCTAAAATTACTTAATTTTATTTATCGAGATGCACCTTGTGCTCTTAAGCAAAAAGATTTTTTTAGTTATACCTAGATTTTCAACCAAACACTTCATTACTGATAAACAATTGAGGAAATCACACTAAAGAAAAATGCCCTATTGTTTTTTTTTGTTTTTTTTGTTTTTTTTTTTTAAAGATTCATTATACCCAAAAAGCTTATCTTGTCAAGCTACCGTTTAGTAATATTTTCACGTCTGAAAATGACATCATAATCAAATCAGTGCATAACGTGATTTTCATTACAAAATTGAAATGGCTTAATAAGATTTAGAAAAACACTTTTAATCATTATTGTCTTCCATTTGTAACACTATCTACATATAAGTTTTTATGAATACGATTCGTCTGGCCGTCTGGCCACTATAGATGCATAACGGTCACCAGTGTCGCCACGTAGCAACAATTTTTTTTTTTTTTTTTTTTTTTTTTTTTTTTTTTTTTTTTACTTGGAGACTAATTTTAAACGTCTAAGTCGCCAACCTTTGGCAAATTTTATGTTTTTTATCGCAATCATTTGGCGAAAATCGCGTATTTTTTTTTTTTTTTAATCTTTTGGCGAGAAGACCTCTTTTTTCGCGATCCTCTAACCAAATCGTGTTTTTTGTGCAATTCTTGATAAATATCGCGTTTTTAGCGATTTTTTAACGAAAAACGCGTTTTTTTTTCGGCAATTCTTTGACGAAAGCCGTGGGTTTTTTTACGATCCTTTGATAAAATTAACTTTTCTTCTGCGATCTTCCGATGATCTTTTGCTGATTTCTTGATTTCTTTTAGTTTATTGAACACTCAGTCTATTTCCTCATGCTGGTTATATCTTTTCAAAGTGTTACAAAAGTGAATTTCCTTGCCCAAAAAGAGCGGATGTTGTATCGCATACGCTTGATTGCATGCATTTGTTCTACTTGTATTTGCATGCCTTGTTGGAAATTTACTTGGTTTCGATCTTATCTCTTGTTGGTTTTTGAAAAATAGATTTTTGTATTGCTATCCTAAGTTCATCATGATTACGAGAAGATCAATGTCATCTCCAACAATACGACACTTTCAAAGGCTTCAGCTCTTGAAATGGCTGAGGTTAATAATCATGACTTCAGCACCTTCTGCCTGTTCAGCTTTAATTATATTATTATTTTTAAATTCTGTTTTAAGCAGTGAAATAAAGAGAAATTTGTCGTGACGGAAGATTTTGATTGATACTAGTTAGTTTTTGTTTTGTAGTGCCATCGTCCATTTTCGTAGCCTACTGAACTATGTACGCTACTACTATGGATACTACTACAATAATGTTTTCGTTAACGAATTTATTTAAAAAATGGTTATTGTTAATTTACCTATTTAATCATTATTATTCAACTGTATTTGCATTGCATTATTCTTTAACGTTTATTGACTAATTTTTATGTCATATCTCATTGTGAATGAAAAAATTATTGTAAGAATAAAGATAAATCAAACCATCCTGCAATTTAATGATGATTATGAAAATTTCAACAATGAACACCCTGCAATTAATAATAATAATAATAAAAACTTGTATTTGTTGCGTTTTTATGTATGCACGTACGTATCGCGCTTTACGATTAGGGGTTAGGAGCTAAAGGGTGATAACAAATCAAACAAAATCACAGTAACGGCAACTACTGTGCAATTCCAGGGGATTCGGGTTCGAATCCTGTGTAAGACATGAGTGTAATTGTGAATGTCTCTTGTTGCTATAAACTATAAACATATGTAATGACAGTAGAAAAACGGGAAAAAATCGCCGCATGGACACATTTAAATGTACACCTAATTTTTAAAAAGTGCTATAGACCTGAAAAGCATTAAAAAACGTACAAGATACAAGAAAAGCATACAATTTGACAACTCTGACTTCTTCTAGCCCTTCTAGAAAATTTCCCTCCTTTCTTATTTATCAATAGGCACATTTCATTTACACAGTTAATGATGAAAAGAAAAATTTTTGGGATGTGAGGCGAAAAATAGGTCACTTTCTATGAAGTTGAATAAAAGTGTTGTTTTCAAAAAGCTGCAACAGACTTAGCATTATGTTTATAAAAACGCTTTTATAATGAAATTTGTAGCGAATTTCATGCTCCTTCTTTATGTAAGTAAGTATGGTACACAAAAATTTTACAATCTTCGGGTTATAGGCAAAAAACTGAAAAAAGAGCGAAAATTTCGTGTTTTTTTGGCTTCACAAAATTTATCGAATATTTTGTCGGAAAACAATTAATTCTTGTTATTAACACCACCATAAACACTTAAAAACATAAAAATTTCAAGCAGAATTTTTGCATATATCGCTCTATTTTCTGAGTGTTTGATTGAACGAGATCCCGGGGTTTTGTTTTTTAAATCCTTGTTGTTAAATTTCCAATAGTTCTATTTGATAGCCAATCATCATGTCATATCAAATGTCTTCAATTAAAATAATGATGGCACATGAATACGTGTAACCATCATTATTTTCATCGTCATTGTGTCATACCACTTGAATGCATGCATAATGGCACATCAGGAAATATTGCTTGCACTTGCGTGTGCCAGGGCAATCTTAATGATCGTTTAAGAATACAATAAGAAGTCTACGATTTTAGAGATAAAAATAATTAGAATTTCTTTTCTGGTCATCCTGTTAGGTGAATTCTAAAATAACGTGCATGGGATCAATTCCTCTTTCCCGTAGAATTCAATGGACATCATGTTTAAGAACACAGCATCTTACGCAATCTTAAAAGGAAGTTTTAATAAAACATATCTCACGATTCGGTAAAGCATGGGTAAATTGTTAGATAAATTCAACGTAATATACAAATGTGCTTTTTTTTACTTTAATAAATAAATAAAGAAAAAATAGGAGATTTAGAACTGAAAGTGTTAGTTTCTGAGAAAATAAGTACCACAGATAAATACTTTGTTACTGCTATTATTATTTCAATAATAAAATCCCTTGAATTAGAAGATGGTAGACTTTATCTATATTCTAACAAATAAATGTAATGTTTAAACTGTTTCGTCTATTGAAATTAAAAAAAAATTACCTAATGTTCTCCAGCATATATGCCTGTGTTAGAAGACACATTTTACTAGAAAAACTGATATCCGATTCCGAGTTTCGTGTGATAGGCAGACCTATTTATTTGAAATAAATTAAATTCCCTACACGCCTGGGATTCTGGAGATGAATACCATTAAAATGTCTCTTCTGGTCACCTTTGCTGGATAGGTGGATACCCAAGTGGCGTGCAAGCATTGATGAATTCCTCCTTCCCGTGTGGAGTTCAGTGTCCCCGCTCATCCCACACATTATTATTTTCCAGACCCGTTTTTTGAGGTCGTCGATTTTCACAGGCCAAAAACAATGACACGGGTCTCCGTTTTCACTCAGAGTGGTTTGTGTTCGGCTATAATTAGGTTCTAAATCAGTGGCACTCGATAAACGGTTCCGCAACTTGAACATTTAATTAAATATAGAGAGGAAGTTTGGGTATTGCGGTATACTATTTATATTTTTAATTTGTAACTGAACATAAAAAAAAAAAATGAGATATCACTGAGATAATATTAAAACTTCCTGTTTGCTAAAAGCGTGAGGGGGGAGGGAGCTTAAATTCGGTACTTTAAGTTGTCCAATTATTTTATGCAGTCATGAATATCATCTACAGATATGCATAAATATATGTTACATAACGTGCTAAAGTAGTTTTCAAATAGAAAACGCAACATAGACGAAAATTCACTTTTAGCAATTTCCACCAATAAACAGGAATGCACAGAAATGAATTCTTTTGTACAGTCCTGTGTATTATCTACAGACTTTTATACACGTCACATAGTAAGCGAAAAAAATATTTCAGATAAACAAAAACACACTTCGTGCAATTACCAATTATAAACTGTATTTTATTACCCCAAGAATAATATGTATTATCCAATTATTTACGCAATTCAACTTCAATATAGATGTGCATAAAAAATGCATAACACAAAAACGAATTTGAATATGAAGACCTGCATGTGATCGACACATACTTCCAGCAATTATCAATCATTGGTCATTCTCTGATAAAGGGAAATTTTATGTATGTCCTTGGCTAAAAAATGTGAATTAATCAAGTCAACAATGAATGTTTGCATTTTTTGTGAACATTTCTGTTATAATACTACATTGTGCACTAGTTTAAATATGGAAATAAAAATAATTTCAATATCTAAAAAAGCTGTAAAGTTGCAAATGTCATTACCATGGCTTGTCCCAAAATTCAAATTTTTGAATTCAAACCCTTATTGTTAAGATTTGGAAAGCTTTAGAACAAATGTAATGATTATATAGATATATTTGATGTTTCTACTTTTTATACATTTAACACCTTACACAAAACAGAAAACATTTTTATTGATTATACTTATTTAAAGTTTGTCTCTAGCATTAAATGTCATTACCGTGCTCCACAATAATTCTTCATTTAATTTTCCCTCATATGTTATTTTTATTTGGAAATTCTCTTAGATTGTATAGTTCCACATCTTCTTACGAGTTGTGGCATCTATTTTTAATTAATTATACAAGAACTGCTCCAGTTTATGGATTTTGTTCCAAAATTACAGTCTGTGTACTTAACATGTTTCATTACCAAGCTCCTTATTGTTGAAATGCTTATTCAGAAATTTAACTTTACAGAATCAATTACAAAGACAGTTTGGAACTGCTTTCAGAATAAATACTCCATAAGTTTTAAGTTGTTATAGTTTAGTAAAAAAGAAAAAAAGGTTTAACGTTAAAATTGCCATTACCATGGTCATTATCATGGCGTATTATATTTATGATTTCAAGGTCTTATTAATGACAATATTACACATTTAAAAAAAGGTCATTGCTATTCCTTAGCAAATATTTCCATTTCTTAAATGTCTGGTATAATTTGAGTCTGAAATCAAGAGTTAAAATATTAGAGTCTAATCATTTTATCGAAGCCAAAAATTTCCCTTTATCTGAGAATGACCCTCATAGCAGATGCGACTCGTGGATTATTTAAAGGGAATTCACAATCACAATATAAATAAGGTAATCAGATAATTTTTCAACTGTACTTTTATAATATTGCATACCATTCTACCGTAGTTTATGAAATCCTACTGCAAATGAGCTACTAAAAGACTTTGTCCTCGTTAGTCAAAATTAAGTCGGCCACATTAGGAGCTATAATAGCTCAATGGCGTTCGTATTATTTTCAGCAGTATGGAAGGACATTGAAATTAAAGGCCTATCTTGCTTTTAAACACGCGAGTTCAAACCCAACGATACATTTCATTCTATTCAAAGTTCGTTTGAAGAAACCAACTGTGTAGTGTAGCAGGAGAAACATGCTAAGTCTTACTAATTAAATTGGTGTATCACAAATACAAAATAACAAACTTGGATGTAAAAACAAATTTAATATTGTACTGAAATACAAAACATCTTAAAATAAAGTTAGAAACCTACCAAGTGTTGCCAGTATATATGCGGTATATTAACTACCATTTTTCTTTTTATGATAATATTTTTTAGCCATAAAATTCACTATTAAAAATGTTCCTGTAAAATTACGGGCAGTGGCGAGCAACAATCAAACCCCGTAAAAAAAAAAAAAAAAAAAAAAAAAAAAACTATGTTTATTATTTTGTGCAGTCCGTAAAACAGGTTATATTGCACTAAAAAAATCTCTGTAGGCTTGGCCTATAGGCGGAGGTACATTTCGAAGAGTGCTTATTTCAACAGCAAAAAATAAAATTTGATTACAGATGAGCCCAGTTTAACAACTCTGTTTGGCCGCTTTTGAAAAAAATTTAATTTCATTTTTCTGTAAGAGCTGGCTTTACCAGAATCATCTTAAGTGAAATTCGGTTCTAATACCCATTATCACAACATATTTTGAAATATATTCTGTCTGTATTAAAAAAAATCGACCAATACAGCACATTATATAGTTTCTGAATATAAAAAAAAACTTACAATTGAATGGGTTTGAAAGCAAAATTGAATCTAAAAATGAGTTATAAAACAACCAATTTGTTATTTGAATACATCCTCGATTCTTTAATCATGATCACTTCGGGAAATTCTGTGCGAAATGCCCATTTTGACAGCATTTAAAAAAATATATTCAGCCTTTATCTAAAATCTGATCAATACGGCACATTATGCAGTTCCTAAATAAGAGAACCTGTCAATTGGATGCGTTTGAGAACAAAACTGAATTTTAAATTAGTCAGAAAAACGCAATTTGTTTTTGAATACCTCAATTTTTCAATCACAATCCCTTTGGGAAATTCTGTTTCAAATACCCAATTCGGAAGCCTTTTTTGAAATATATTCTGCCTTCATCAAGAAACTGATCAATGCGTCACATTATATAGTTTTTAACCCTATGGATCCCAAACCGCCCGAGACCGCCCGAGATATTTTAATTCGTATATTTCAGTTCCCACCAGAAAATTAAAACAACGATGTTTACTTTAATCAATAACAGAACATTCCGTATTTAAATAAAACGAAATTAGCCATTGAATTTTTCTGGTGTAAAATGAACTGCATAATTTCTAGAACGTGTTCTAGCATGGGAATTAAAGGGTTAAATAAGAGCACCTGTAAATTTTATGCGTTTGATAGCAAAAATGGATTTAAGAATGAGTCAGAAAAAAAAAAAAACGCAATTTGTTATTTGAATACTTCCTTAAATTTTCAATCACGATCACTTCAGTAAATTCTATTCAAAATACCGTTTTTGCCAGCCTTTTTTTAAAAAATATATTCTGTCTTTATCCAAAAACTAATCAATGCGTCACATTATACAGTTCCTATTTAAGAAGGATCTGACATTTGGATGCGGTTAAAATAAAAAAAATGAATTGAAAAATAAGTCAGAATATAAGCAGTTTTGATTTGATTTTTTTTTCTCCAACTCCTATTTTTTGTTTAATTTATTTTTGCTATGCGAATTGGTCCTATGAAAAACTTGTCAGCATAAAAGTTGTAGATATTATTGAGAAGATGTAAAATAAATTTAATTATATATGATAGTTTAAGAATTGACGAAGTTATGGATTTTTGTCTTTTTTCAGCCCCCCCCCCCTTTTTTTTTTTTTTTTTTTTTTTTTTCTTTTAATTTAATTTTTTTTTTATCGGTAAGAAATAGTCCTATCAAAAACTTGCAAATACAAAAGTTTTAGATAATGTTAAGAACATTTATACAAAATTTAGTTCGATTTGATATCTTGAGAATTGACGAAGTTATGAATTTTCTTCTTCCAAAAACCCTGTTTTTAGCCCCTTGAGCCCACTTCTAAATTTATCAAAAATCTGTCATGCATAAATTTTTGGCCCATTTTTAAGAAGTAATATAAACTTTAAACCGATTCGATATCTATTTTAATTAAGAAGTTATGGCGTTTTTTCGGTTTTCACAAAAACCCTCCCTATTTCCACCCCCTTGGACCGATTTTGCCAATTAACGAACTTAGCCGAGATTATATATCCCTTGATTTTATGTATAGGTTTGGAGGAGATTGGAGCAGAACTACAGAAGTTATCATGTCCATAAGAAATCGAGATATATATACTATCTCCATAAATATCGAAAGTCATAAATATCGAAACAATAGGCTATCTCCTTAAACATTGCCCCTAGACCCATACTTGCAATTGCACAATTTCATCAAAAAAGGTAAAATTTTTGATAAAATAAGTTGTAACTCCATGGGGGGGTCCACATGAAAAATTACGAAAATTAAATTTTTATACGGCCCCCGTAGAATAAAAATTCCAATTAGGAAAACTTTACATATCCAGTCTTGAATTAGACACAAAATATTGCATCTTCATATCTTCAAAACTCGCAAAGTTATCGCTGTTTAAATAATTCATCAGGTTTTAAGGGATTAGACACAAACTGAAATGCGCACAATTCAAGAAACAGTGTTATTTTAACAGTTCTAGGAAACATGTACGAAAACTATCTTTTGAGTTAGAATTTTGGTTATTTTTTTTTCTCTTTTTTTATGGTTAGTCATATAATTTGCTAAGAAAATCACGTCCTAAAATTTCTCATAAAATTTATTAAAATTTCAAATGATTAGTACTAATTTAAATGGGATAATTTAAAATCGTTATAACTCGAAACATTATTTATCAGATTTCAATTTCTGTCTGTTTCATTAAAGATAAAAATCTAATTTCATTTTTGTTTCAAAAAATTTTTTTTTCAATATCAATTTTAAAACTATTCAAAAAATATTTATTTAAAATTCATATAATGAAAAAAAAAATCATATTTTTAAAAGTAAATACTTTTTCAAATTTCCCGAAACTAAACTAATGTAAAATAATAAAAAATGACATGTTTCATGTTTTTGCACTTTTTTTCTTCAACAATTCTAGACTTTTAATAATTTAAAGACAAGAAATAGTGGACATAAACTCATAATGCAGAAAAACGAATTTAAAGTTATAAAGTTTGGTTCATGTTTAAATGCTTTTTAAAAATTTGAACGTGTAGAGTAACTCCACCTTTCTGTAGCTCAAACTTTCGATTGAGTTTAACTTTCCTCATTTCCATCTCCTTTCTGTACTGTTTAAGTGCCCGTCAATTATTTTAAACAATGCTTTTTCTAAGATGCGGTTTAAATCTTTTTTTATATATATAAATTTAGCTCTCACAACTTCAGGCTTTTTATTGTCCTGGAGAGACTGTTAAAAAATTTTGTATCCTGGGCCCAAGCCGAGCAAGGAGCAAGAGTCTTTGTCTCTGACATAGTCTCTCAAATATATTTGAGGAAATTAGAGCGGAAACAGACCGACAGACAGGCGAACCGAATTTATAAACAGTTTTCAACTACTTTGTAAAGCATTAAAAGCGTTATAGATAGGAGGGTAGCAGAACAGGAAATTACCTCATCGAGTTCGAGGATGAAATTCTAGTATTACTTAGAATCTCGATTCGGATATTAAAACGCAATCGGTCTGCCATATCTTGGTGAAAAGCGCCTCAAAAACCGATTTTACTGGTTGACTCGTAGGTTTACCAATGTGTTGCAACCAAAAGTAGAAAAACAGAGAGAATTGGAACAAGAAAACATCATAGTAAACCACTACAATCCAATTTTCAAGTGGTTTTTACCAATATAAGACTTGGCAGACCGATTGCATTTTAATATCCCAATCGAGATTCAACTAATCCTGGAATTTTATCCACGAAGGCTGCCGCCTCCCGGTCTATTTTTAAAATTTAGAGCACAACTTTATTTTGGCTTACAAAAGAAGAACAAAAACATTTACCTGTTCGATATCTTTTTCTTTATTCAATCATTCGTTTCATCATTATTATTATTATTTTGAAAAAGAATAA
Organism: Maratus speculifer; assembly: GCA_964019185.1. Classification (NCBI taxonomy): domain Eukaryota; kingdom Metazoa; phylum Arthropoda; class Arachnida; order Araneae; family Salticidae; genus Maratus; species Maratus speculifer. Next base: position 22,382,340 of record OZ025289.1, on the reverse strand, counting down.
TTTCAAACGGTTCATTCTTTGAAAAGCAAACTAGGTTAATTTGCTCATTATTTTGAAAATAGATCAGTATTCTGAAAGACATTCTTCAAATACTATTTTGTTTTAAATAAATTTAAACAGGTCGAAATTCAGAGCTATTTAAAGCAGCAATCTTTAACCACTGTTATTATTATTATTATTATTATTATTATTATTATTATTATTATTATTATTATTATTATTATTATTATTATTTATTAATCCAATTGCATTACCTTTTGATTATCTCACAAAAATGAATTTTTAAGTATTGAAAAAGTGTAATAGGAATACTCAGAAGAATTGCGCGCAGCGGTAAGAAAAATAGAGCAAAGTTTAAAAATCTTTATTTTTATTACCTTCTATCATCGTTACAAGGAGAAAGTATTGGATTCGTGAAAATTTCCGACTTCTGTTTTTCGACGAATGTATACGATTTAAGGGACTCGTAGATCCTGAAAATCATGTTTTTACAAAATTTCTGCCTGTGACCCTGTCTGTCGGTCTGTATGTGACACAAGCTTTGTGGGCGCTCTATCTCTAGACCAAATGCATGAAACTGAATAAAAATTCATATCATGCCTTATAAAAAAAAAAAAAAAAAAAAACAGTTGCAGGAAGTGCGCTTTCACTTGGGATACACATTTTAAAATTTAGCCGCGTTTTCGCATATTACTTGGTGCGTATAAATTCTATACATCTTATACAGGGCTAGACAAAAAATCACACGAGTGTATTTTCGTTTCCGAGAGGGACATTTATGGTTCCGGTTAGAGGGAACATTACAGAGTTCCGGAGGCTGGGAATTGCACTTTTTGACCATTGAAATCCCAAAATCTCAAATTTTCCGGGAGGGGGGAGGAGACATTTCAATGCTCCGAGGGGAATGTGGCCCCCGGGCCACCCCCTGAACTCAACACTATTTTCGTTTATGGCCTGAAATTCCTGAATTGACAATTTCAGCTGTGCTATGCGTTTCATTGAACTAACTTTTAGCATACTATACGTTTTACGTGTGAATCTATAGATCCTGTATGCAGGGCTGCGCAAAAAATTTCCAGTACTTTTTGTACTATTCATGTTAATTGCAGAAATTGGGTTTTCAAATGCGTTATGCATTTTCTAAATTATTTATTTAGACATCTTTCACCTTAGAAACTGTTTATAAATGATATCACACTTTTTTTCAATATTTTGCCACCCCCCCCCCCTTGTCACATGTCGTGTTGTATATTACCTAAACATATACTTGCAATTCTGAGGCAAAGCATGAAATTATAGACCATATTTCAAATTTTATTTTTAAACTTTAGCTATGTGGTTTAATGACATTTGTGAGCGAAACAATAAAACTCATTTGTGTATTTATTTTGTATGAAATAAGATTAAGGTTTATAAGAAAAAACTTAATTAATATACAATAATAAAAATATATTAATATGAAAAAGCAATTGAAAACAGTGGTGTTTTTAAATTGGAATTGGAATTTAGTATGTTTAGCTTCAAATCGTATTTTTATTTCAGGAATACAAAAAACTTCAATTTCAAAATTTAATCTGCTGATTTCTAATGCTTTTGTTTTATCCAAAAGGTATGATTTCATATTTCTTCTTACCTACTCTCAGCCCTTTTTTCACGAACTGTCACAATTTCACGAATTGCCCCTCTCCCCCCCCCCTTTTTTTCCAAGCATGACATCTTTTGTGAACGGCCCATTCATAAATTGTAAAGTTTGATTACAGTATTCTGAATGTGTTGGAAAATGTCACATAATCTATGCCATATGCATGATTTTTCGTTCTTGTTAAAATACCTCAAATTGAATACCTAAATAGATCACTTCATTAAAATACAAAAGTTCTAAGATGTTTATTTCACTTAAGAGGGTCAGTCATACACATTGTCAAAATTAAAATATAACTGATTAAAATGCTCGGAGAATCACACTTTTAAAGTTCTCTCACTTTTAATGAAACAGAAACCATTGTCATCATTCGAGAACGACCATTCGCATTTACGAAAATAACAATAAAACGCAAATTTTCCTCTTTTACCTTGACGAAACGAAAACCATTCTTTCGTTAACAATGTCGTTCCTCAGTTTTCGCTCTGTTAATTCTCTGTCAGGTTTGCTTTTCTTTGTGTTGTATGCGTTTATTTATATATGCGCGCGTGTATATTTATGTATGCAAGTAATATTTTTATTAGAACATTCAATTCTCAGTAAAATCCACCACGTGTGCATTGCTCCTCTGTTAATGAAACTATTGTGCTTTTGTTAGGTGCGTTGGTAAGTATATAAATAGGCAGGGCCTTCGCGAAGACTTTTTATTGGTGGGGGAGAGAGCCCTAAATTGCCAAGTCAAAATTCCGTATTTGCCAACTCAGTGAAAAGCAAACATAAATAACATAAATAGCTTTTGGCGTTTGCCAACTAGTTTTATAATTTTAACAAGTTATCACAATTAGAAATTGTAATATAGTTCTTATTTGTAAAAATCCTAATAATATTTCTATTTATATTGGTAACTTTCACCAAATCTATCAAAAATAGAAAGTTCATTATAGTTTTTTATTAAAGTTTTAAACTAATTTGCCAGTTCAGATTGTAAATTTGCCAATTGCAATAGCATGTAAAAATGTTTGGGGGGGAGGCTCCCCCCCTGTCCCCCCCCCTTAGCGAGGCCCCTGTAAATAGGTAGCATGCTGTACAAAAAGATAGATGTTTCCTAATTTACGAAAATCCGTAAGGTAAAGTTTGTTTCTTTGTAGGGGGTAATCTCTGGAACTACCAAACCGATTTCAAAAGTAATGGTACTAAAATGATGGTGTTCGTCCAAGTTCAAACATAGACTATACCGTACATCGGTGCCACTAACCCAAAAGAGGTGCATTCTACATTCTAAACATTCTAAAAAGGCGATTTTTGTGTTACTGAAGAGCCTAGATTCATGAAATTTAGCATGATAGTTACTTTTTAGATATAAATGCTCTATGAACATTTCTTAAAATAATCTAAATTTAAAAGTGACGAAAATATGCGAAATGTTAATCCGCTAAAAACGTTCTAAATGCAGATATGTGAGCAATCTCAGGAAGTGTGAAATCGATTTCTAAAGTAATGGTTGGAAATTGATGTAGGAAACCCTTGCCCTAACATATGCTCTATTTCATGACGATGTCGGAATATACTACCTGGGGATTGCGGGAATAAAAACGCTCTAAATTACGATTTTTCTGATACTGCAAGGCTAACAAGTTAAAATTCGGCATGGTAGTTACTTATAAGATATAGATTATCTCACAGAACTTTTTCCTAAAAAAAATTAAACGGGCTGAAAATGCGCAAAAAGCATTCTAAAAATGTTTTAAATTGAGATTTCCACACAATTTCAGGAAATATCAAACCGATTTCAAAAGAATTGGTTGCAAATTGGTGATGACAGTCCCTATTCCAATATTGGCTGTATTTCATGTTATTGTCACTACCAACTGGGAATTTAAAGAGAAAAATATCTTCAAAATGTCGCTTTTTGTACAACTGAGAGGCTGATTTTGAAATTTGTAATGAGAATTACTTAATGATGCAAACGATTTCTAAAAATAGCCGAAATAAATTCCAAATTTAAAAGAATGAAGTGAATTATAATTTTTATGCAACCTGATGAAATACCAAATAAATTTTAAAAATACTGTTGCAATTTGAAAGTGATAGAATCTGCTCAAACATAAGATACATTTTATGTCAGTGCTACTACCACCAGAGGATTGCAACAGCAAAAAACATTGTCAATTGCAATTTCTGTGATATTAAAAAGGTTAAAAAAATTTAAATATGGTATGGTAGTTACTCATAAAATATAAATGTCCTCTATGAACAGTCGAAAATAAATTCGAAATTTAAAAATTGAGAAGCGATGTGAAGAAGCGAAAAGCGTTCTTAAAGTATTCCTAATTTACGATTTCTATCCAATCTCAGGAAATAACATATCGATTATAAAAGTAACGGTTACGAATCTATGTAAACAATCTCTGATTCTATACAAGCAATATTTTATGCCGGTGCCAATACCACTTGGGATTGGCAGAACAACAAACGTTCTAAAAAGTCTTTAAAAACTTTCTAAGTTATATTTCTATGGAATATAAGGAAATACCAAATTTATTTACAAATTAGTGGTCACAGTTCCTGTTTCAACTTAGGAATTTTATGTTGGGGCAACTACCCTTTGAGGGATGGCAGACCGTTAGACAAAAAACTTGAAATTTGACATGATGGTGGATTTTCAGTTGTAAATGCGTACCAAGAATATAGTTTCTAAAATATTGAAAATTTCAAATGAATACTGAAATGAGCTTAAAAGTATCAAAATATCTTCTAAATTATCATCTATTTACAATAAGATTTAGTTCTTCTAATTTATTAAAGCCTCTTTTCTGCCTAATGTAGTGTATTAATAAAGTTTAGTCAAACTGTGGCTTAAGTGGAAATTTTTGAATTATTCCAAAAAGTATAACTTCTTCCAATTGAAATTTAGACATACAAATGTCATTTGGCATATTTCAACTCCTACGCGAGCAAAGCCGCAGGTTTTTCTAGTATACTATAACTATACTGTTAAAAAAAATAATTAAATAAATAAAAAAATAAATAAAATCTGTAATCCTACAGATATAAAGTTGCAGGAAAATATATGGTTAATAACATTTTATCTGTACACCGAACAAGAAAAAATGTAAATCTACAAAACTAATTTTTGTAAAGTTACAAAAATCTGGGACTTTACAAACAAATCTACTAAAATCACAGTTAAATTACTAAAATTTTATCTGTGACCTGGGTTGCCAGTCAAATGAAAAATTCTTGGAATTCCAATTTCCTAAAAAATTCTTACAAGGAAGGTCTCCATACGGGCATACTCAGAAAAATCTGAAAAAATTACAGAATGTTCTTCTCATATCGTTATATATGTTTATAAAAAAAATTTCGGCGGAATTTCCTCATAACGTCTGTAAAATAATAATAAAAATTTCGTTTATTTGGCGATTTATCTCCGGTTGGCGAAAAAACGAAATTTTGAAAAATACGCTTTTACGCTTCGCATACTTTTTAAAGAAAAAACTTTCTATGTTCAATTTATTTAAATAAGTTTAGTTTAAGTTATTTTAGTTTTGCATTTTTACTTTACTTTAAGTGTAATTTTGTCATATACGTATGCACTTATAACAAATGAAATTAATATATTTTATCATTTAAAACACAATTTAAATTGATTAAAATTGTTCCAAATTGAAAAATACACTGTTAAAAATCTTCTGCATTTTGTTGCAACGCACACACTTGCTTGTATAGAAAACGGTTACTTGGCCGTGAAATGGAGCTCTCTCATTGGTTGGAATAGAGATATTATATACAAGCGGTGGAGTGCGTTGCAACAAAATGCAGCAGATTTTTAACAGTGTAAGATACGGTCAATTCACTGTGCTATGAAGCATTCTCATTGGTCAGAAGAGAGATATTCTATAAAAGTAGTGGAGTGACGTTGCAGTAAATGCTGCAGATTTTTAACAGTGAAGTCAATTAAATTCAATTTTCAGATTCGTTAAAATCGTCTGCTTTTGGCGAGGAAATGCACTGCTCGCCAAACCCCGCGTCGCTTCCAGCTTTTCACGCCAATTATTCCAAACTATTTTATTTTTTTACATATCTAATAATGTAATTCCGCCGCTAATTTTCACTGATCCTTTATTACCTACATGAGTAGTTTAATTCGTATTTTTTACAAAATATTCTGAGTATGCCCCCAATGGAGACCTTCCTTGTTAGTAACCTTACAGAGTTTTCGATTTTATTTACAAATCTGTCTCTGTTACGTGAATTTTTGCTGTTGCCGTTACATAAAAAATTCTAGGAATCCTAGTTTCATAGAAAAGCTTTTAGTAATTTTACAGATTTTTTTTTTAGTGTACCAATGAAAATATACAATAACCTCTTCCGATATTATAATAATGTTGAAAAAGACGAAGCATACATTTCTGGCACATTAACAAAACCTGTTTTTATATGAGCATGAAATTTGCAAACATTAAAATTCAAGTGTAATAGAATTCAAAATGCGTTTTTTTACTTTTTGCATTTATAATCTTTCTTCAAAAGATGTCTTTAAGGGTGTATTCGAAAAAACGCTTTTCCACCTTCAACAGCTCGAAATTTTCCGATTCAATTTCAGACACATTTTTAAAAGTAGAAACATAAAACTTGCTGAGAGGATTCTTGAAGGGACGTATGAGGTGCCGTGTGATGGTCTTTTTACGCTCAATTCATTAGAATTTGAGTTATAAACAATTACCTTATCAGTATGACCCTTTTTTTCGTTCCCATATCTCCCGCTTGGGAAAAATCGGTTCGAAATGCCGTTTTTGATTGCTCTTTTTGCAATATTTTCTGCATTTATCAAAGAATTGGCAATCACGGCACCTTGTGTACTTTCCAATTAAGGTAGTTTGAAAGTTTGGTGTATTTGAGAGCAATAATGAATTCAAAAATAAATCGGAAAATAAGCAGTTTGAATCGAAATACACCCTTAAAATCTGTTCAACTATCCAACTTTAACGCCATTTTCTAAACAGATTCTTATCCTTTAAAAGAAATAGATAAATATTACCCGATGTCTTATTATTATCTAAAGAAAAATAATAAAAAAAAACTTTTTTTTTTCATTTAAGCATTAAAATAATTGCATGTATCTGTCAGAAAGTAATTCATATCGATTTGATAAAATCAATGTAAAAAAATATTTTTAATGTAATTTTATATTTTAAAGTTAACACATCATTTAACAATGTGTTTTATCGCATGTACATAACTATACATGATGTTGTGTGCCTTAGTAATCTTCATTAAAAAAAATATATATTCTGAATTTATTCCGTTAAATATCGAATGATATTCTGCCGAAGTAATCAATCAATTAACATTCAGTATTCGATCAACCGAATGTGAACCGAAAGGGACGAATACCGAATAGAAGTCGAATATTCGTTATATTGCAAATATATATAATACTATATGTAGTTAAAAATATGTATATTTAAAACCCTTTAAGCAGCCTAACTGTGTTCTTTTCGTCATGTAATATTTTAATTCAAAGGCTGATTCAACACGAGATTGACATGAATGCTAATTTTTTGAATAAGATAAAAAGATATGTAAAGTTATCAAATACAAATCTTTATATACAATACAAATCTTTATACTAATACTTTTCACAGTTATTTTTTTATGAGTCTTTAAACATGAATGAAAAATCTGTATAACATTTAAAGGGTTAATTTTGTTACTACAGTTTTATCTTTTTTTTATGATTTCCGTATTTAAATTTTAAGTTTTTTTTTTAAATAAAATAAAATGGTTGATGTTTTAGAGAGTTTTCTAATCTGGGGCCTTTCAGACCTATCATCTAATCAGGGGCCCATTTTATAGAAGTTTCTGGACCTAGACTCCTTGTACCAGTCGTCAAAATGATATTGCTTATGTTCAGAATTCTAAATTGAACTTACCCAAAAGAGGAAACGGTGCACTCCTTGTGGGCAGAGAACTTTTTGAAGTTGCGAGACTTTTGACTGCTTTTTCTGAAATATGAAATATTTATGAGTTTTTTACATGTTTTTTCCTACCCACACGACTGGGAGGTTGAGTGAATGTGTCTCTTGCCAGTGTGCGGTGAAATGGTAAAAAAAACGCTGATTCACTTTTGAACTTTAAAGCATTTACGACAAAAAGGAAACACATGGAATATTTTTATATAATTAATAAGTAACTTAAGTGAAAGTCTGCGTCCTATATTGGGTTGGGTAATCCGATTTTATCCATACTCAGTCAGACCAATTGGTAGTGTTGAATTCACAGAATTGTCCGAGGAGGGGAAGGTATTTTTTTCCGGAACATTGACATACTACCCCCCCCCCGGAAGATTTGAGATTTTACGACGTTTAATATAAAAAGCGCAATTTCTCCACCGGATATTTAAAATATATCCCTGAGCTGTAGAAATTTCAAACGAAAATAAAATGTCTGTATTCAACACTACCAGCAGTTTGAGTTAATGTGGGGTTGAATCTATTTTATTTTCATTGTAGAGGATTGGGTTCAATTTTGATTATCTTGGGTCGGATTCATGTTGAACCGATATTTAAAAGTTCTGAATATTTTTAATTTGAAAAAAAAAAGAACTATATATTTGAATATTTATGAGTTCATATATGTTCATTTTATACAAAAATGATAAAATTGGTATGAGATGTATAATTGGAGACTTATTTTCCATAATTGTATTAAAATATGGATTAAATTTCTTTTATTTAAGGTTCGGGTTTGGGTTATTTTCGGGTTGATGTGTTTCAGTGTAAAATAGGTAATGTGTTTCGAATTGGCAAATTTATTTTTTTACGGGAAGGGGGGAGAGGTTGCTTTTGGGTTTGGATCGGGTACTACCCGACCTGTCCAGAACTCAATCGGAAGCAGTGTTGAATTCAGACACTTTTCTCCGGGAGAGATTTCTGTGGTTCCGAGGGGGGAAGCATTGCACTTTTTTACCACTGAAAACTCAAAATCTCAAATTTTTCGGGGGGGGGGGAATCTCATTTCTTCGGAGGGAATTTCACCCCCAGGCCAGCCCCTGAAATCAATACTGATGGGTAGGGCTTGAGTTCCACTAGACCGCACTTTGCTGCTCGATTGGCAACAACGATTGACTTACAAACATGGAACTGTGAAGACTTCTTCTATTCATAGCTCCATGCTTATAAACGATTGCCAAATCTATGTAACACTAACAACGGGCTCGGTAACTAATTTCCTTCTGTTAATCTTACATCAAAAACCATGTTTCTCTCTCCTACATGTTTCTGATAGATACACATCTTTTCCTTCTTTACTTCGTGATTACGAGCAAATATGAAACAGTTGGGATGGTAAAGAATGGAACTGGTTAAAAAAAAAAAAAAAAAAAAAAAAAGAATTAGGTAGGGGACTGTTGTTTGGGGCTGTTGCATCCCAATTTTTTTTTCTCTGTTTGTTTTTGGAACAGCACGCGACGCTTTTTTCGACTTTTCCCTTTTCGTGCAAGCTTCTGTAAGCGTGAAGTGATTCTGGGTAATGACACAGGATCTTTTCGTTGATTGATTTAAATCAGCTTGCCTTAAATGATGCGAAAAAGCAATTATTCTTTTGAACAAAAAAAAAAAAAAAAAAAAAAAAAAAAAATCAGGCTGTTCAATAATGAATCGTAAAAAAAAAGATTTGGGGTGAGATGGCGACTTAATGGATGATTGATTGCGTCCTCTGGGTCTTCCCAAACTTAATTTTGAAAGCTTTCCTTATGTAACGTTCAATTTTATTTTTAAATTTTTATTTTTATTTTTTATTTTTTTCCTGTCTGATAAGATGTTTGGTTATCCTGTTGGATTTTATTCTTTTAGAGAGCGTTCCTCATACTTTCTTGCGTGCTGACTCTCATCATAATTTTTATGACCCGAGAGTTTCGTTTTGTTACATTGTTACAAATGCAAAATATAATACCTATAAAATATATAAGTTAGATAAGAAATTATGCATATCAATAGAGATGATTAAATTTTATATTAGGTTACACGAGGATAAAAAAGAAAAGAACAGAAAATTGAAATCTATATTTATCTAAAGAAAGCAAGTAGCAGCTATTAATCATGAAATAATAAGATTATTTGATAATATATTAATGTCATAATACATAAATTAATAAATATAGAGAAGACTAGGGAAGTTGACCCACTTTTTACAAAATCATTTTTTTCATTTTTTTAAATATTGAGTCTAGAATAAAGTTTAACGTACACTGTTAAAAACCTTGTCCTAGTTTAAACCAATTTTTGGTGCTTAGTAGCTGCCACCATCAGATGGTGAAATCTCGTATCAACATTTGGAGCTTCCTATTACAATGTTGTTCTAACTATTGCAACGTTGTTCCAACTATTGGAACTTTGTTTCAACCAGAGCTCCAAATGTCTTTACGACAGTACGAGGTTTCACCATCTGATGGCGGCAGCTACTAAGCACCAAAAATTGGTTCAAACTAGGACAAGGTTTTTTAACAGTATATAATTTTATTTTTTATACTACCCGTTATCAAAAGAAAATTGCTACATAATAGAGCAAGAGCCCGTGACAGGCAGCCCTTCGTTATTTTATAAAAGCTGAAACTTTCTCAGCGCAGTCTTCCAACAAAGATAGGAACGAAAGGTAATTATGAAATTTGGATCATGGTGACTTTGGCAGTGACCAGGGAGCAAAGGTGTAAAAAATACCAGCTTACTTTCGTCATTTTATAAAGCGTAATTTTTTGATATTTCCTTTGGAATGATGTTAGAAATCACGTCCTCCATTGGCAGACACTTCCTGTGGTTCCAACCCCCGGCCGGCAACCACTAAACTTCAATAATAGGAAATTCTACTTTCGTCATTTTATAAAAGCTGAATTTTATATATGTTACTTGGGTAACTAGCAAATGCGAATGAATCAAAACTCAGATGGAAACCGACTGAAATCCCGAACGCATAGCTGGCAACAAGTTATGATTCTTTTATTCTATAAAAAAAAAATAATAGTAAACTTTACATTTTTTAATCGCCGTAATCTGCCGAATAAATAAGGCAAATTTTTTATTATTGTTTTCTGGCACAAAAGAAACGTAAGATTTGGCAGATATAGAAGCGTTTAAAGTCAAACCCGACCCGACACAAATCGCGGGCCTTAAAATTGGGTAACTGAACACGATGCAGGATTCTATCCTGAACCTTCCACTTTCCCACTTTCCCTAAAATCTTTATTTGTTGATAAAGACATACAATAGTTATTTTGAATATTCAGGTATTCTCCTGGTTATTTCCACAATTATTAATCATCCTATCTATTCAATTTATTTGAAAATGACTACTTGAGCCTTACCATAATTTTTAACACGTTCGCTGCCAATTACGAGAATACTCGTAGTTGGTAAACTGGATTTCCTTGACAGCTACGAGATAACTCGTTGCTGATATTCTTATCTAAATCGCCGATTACGAGTTCTGCCGTAGAAAACATATAGAAAACATATGCATTGTTTAGGTGTTTTTCACACAGCAAGCGACTAAATAATACACTTGACGTACTGAAATGGATCATTTATTTCTCAACAAAATTATGTACAACAAGTTTTAAAACAATAAATTAAAGCATTATATCGGTACTTTAAAGCACTTTAAGGCATAATATCGGAGCTATCTTTTTGACATCTGTTAACAGATGCACTATCGCAGATTTGGCAGCGAAAGAGTTAATTACTGCCTCACTCATATATATTGTTCTTTCTCTTCTAGTGTCTCTCTGCAGAGCGAATTTTCAATATAACGAGAAGGACAGACTCTGGCAACGACACACTCATTCAAGAGCTGGGTCGTGTTTCCGTGGTTCTTCTGAATTATCTCCTGACTTACCAGACATCTTGCACCGTGGAATCCGTACGCCTGGGCTATGTGGGCAGCTGCAGAGCGTATGACCAGTGCTTGTCCGAAATGAGCAGCTACTTGTCCTCCTTAAAGAGCAAAGAATCGCCAGAGGAAAGTTTAGAAGCACTGGAAAAGATCTTGAGGAAAGTGAAAGCTGTTTTCGAACCCGAACCTTCTAAAACAGTAAGTAAAAAAATATTATTAATCTTTTGGAAAAATTGAATTTAGAAACGAACTCTGTTATAACCAAGAAAGATGATCTGTAAGCACGAGCGTGCAAAGAGGGAACTGCATCTAAGGGAAATTTTAAATTTGGCACACCCTCTCATACGTCAAAGTTTCAATTTGGCACCCTCCCCCATCAGTCAAAGATTAATAATCTAATTAAGAATCAAAGATTAAGAATCTAATGATCCATCTCTGCCGGAAGTGAAGTGATGCATAAGCCAAAAATTAATACCACTAGTGGACACTCGTAGGCTTAGCATTGTGTTTTCCTGCACCCAGTATTCTATCTATTCATACTTTTGATTGTAGGACAAACACAATGCTAAGCCTACGAGTCAACTGCTAGTGATATTCATTTTTGGCTTATGCACCACTTCACTTCAGGCAGACATGGATCATTAGACCATGTTCGCACTGAGAAAGTTAAGTCACTTAACTTGAAGTTTTTTGAAGCGGTCGTACCCGAAATCAAGATTCTTGCTTGAGCAAGTTTCTGAAACTTGCTTAAGTGAGCTTGCTCTCTTAACTATAAGTTGAGTGGAAATGTGCCTTCTGAATATTTAATTATTATTTCTGAATTTTAGAATATTTAATTCTGATTATTAAATTAATGAATTTGAGTACTACAAATAATTATAAACTATTTCAAGTTGTTATTTGTTTACTCCAGTTGCTTAACATGTGTGTTTGTGGGGTGTTTTTGTAATCAAAGGCCGAAAATGGAAAACGTTGAACCTGTTATTTCCTCCCACAAAAGAAATTATTTTTTTAATTGAAATAAGGCAGGATAATTACAGTGTAAACAAAAAAGTTAAAAGTTGCAGTTACAAATTTCAGAACTTATGCGCATGCTCAGATGTCAGTCTGGCCAAGTTAAGTCACTTACACTGTTTTGTAATGCGAACAGGTGAAGCCTGATTCCGGGTATCCCGCTTCAAAAAATTTAAGAGACTTAAAGTTAAGTGATTCAACTATCCCAGTGCGAACAGGGTATTAGATTCTTCTATGGCTATGGCTACTCTTCCATAAAATAAAGGGTTTTTTTTCTTGTACTCGATCAGGGGCGTAGCTACAGGGGGGGTGTCGGGGGGTGCGACACCCCCCCACATTCGGTATACTTATTGCATTCGGTAAATCCACTCGGTAAAATTTCGTTCAAAAATTGTATCATTTCTTGGTCTATTTTTCCCTTCTAAGAAATTAAAAAAATATATTTAAAAATTATTACAAAACATAAAATAACGTCAAAACATTTAAGCTATTTCAGGAATACTCAAATCCCAGGATATATCCTAGGAATACTCATTACATTCGGTAATTTCACTTTTGTTCAAAAATTGCAGTATTTCGTGCAACTTTTTTCCCTTCCAAGTTTTTTTTTTAAAAATTAATACAAAACATAAAACGATGTCAAAACATATTAAACTATTAAATAGTTTCAGAATATTTATACCTCACATTCAGAATGCTCATTACATTCGGTATTTTCACTTTACTTAAAAATTGCATCATTTTGCGCTGCATTTTTATTTTGTAAGAACTTAAAAAAAATTATTTCAAAATATAAAACAATGTTAAAAGATTTAAAACTATTAAATATTTTCAGAATATTCATGCCCCGCATTCGGAATATTCATTACATTCGGTATAACCACTTTCGTTCAAAAATTGCATTATTTGGCGCTGAAGTTTTCCCTTTCGGAATTTTTAAAAATACATTTAAAAATATATATTACAAAACATAAAACAATGTCAAAATCTATTTAAAACTATTAAATATTTCTGGAATACTCATAATCTACTTTGCGAATATTCAGTACATTCGGTATTTTCACTTTCGTTGAAAAATTGCATCATTCCGTCTGTTTTTTTCCTTTTAAGAATATGTTAGAAAACATAAACCAATATCAAAATATATTTAAAACTATTAATTATTTTCGAAGTACTCCTACCCCAAATTCGGAATACTCTCATTCGGTAATTTACTTCATTCAAAAATTGCATCATTTCGTGCTGTATTTTTCTCCCCTCTAAGAATTTTTTTAAATATATAAATAAAAATTTATTACAAAACATAAAAAAATGGCAAAACATATTTAAAACTGCTAAATATTTTCTTAGTTAATAACTTTCTATTATTTACATTATTATTTATTTCGTCAATTTTTAACTGGAAAAAATTACAATTTTTGTGCATAGGTTGCAGGAAAAAATCGTAAATTTTGTGACATAGGAAAATTGAAAATTTTGTCAGTCACTTAAGAATCGCAAACCTCGTTGATCGGGCACGGAAAAATCATAAATTTTGTTGATCGGGTACGGAAAAATCACAAATTTTGTCGATCGGAATTTAAAAAAAATCTCGGATTTCGTTGATCGGGCAAGAAAAAAATACATAATTTTTTGATGATGCGTGAAAAAAATTGCAAATTTGGTTCCTGGATTGCGGAAAAGTCGCCTGTTTTGTCTGTTAACCTAATTTCGTATTTTGTATAAGTTTTCGAAAAAGGGCGAATTTTGTCGATCTCGAGCAAAACAATTGCGAATTTTGCTGCTATTGCACCGAAAATCGCTAATTTCTTCAATCGGGCACGGAAAATCCGGAATTTCGTTCATCGAGTGCGAAAAAGTATCGAATTTTGCCGATGAGATGCGGAAAAAATAGCAATTTCGCCAATCGAGCACGGAAAAGTAGCAAATTTTGTCAATCGGAAGCGAAAAAAATCTCATATTTTGTTGATCGGGCAAAAAAAAAAAAAAAAAAAAAAAAAAAAAAGATTTACATTTTTTGAAAATTCGTGAAAAATTTGCAAATTTTGTTCATCGGTTGCGGAAAAGTAGAATGTTTTGTCTGTTTGCTGCGCGAAAATAACACGAAATTCATTGACCAGGTGAGTAAAAACCGAAAATATCGTCTATCAAGCATGGAATAATCACAAATTTTGTCGATCTGGAGCAAAAATATAGCGAATTTCGTTGATATTCCACTGAAAAATCAAAAATTTCGTTGATTGGGCACGGAAAAATCGAAAAGTTTGTCGATCGGGAACGGAAAAATCGCGAATATGGTCGATCGGCTTCGTAAAATGCACGAATTTAGACGATCGGGAACGAAAAAACGCGATTTCGTTATGATGTGGCGCACAAAAATTATCAATTTCATCGATTGGGAAAGAAACAATTGCGAACAAGTCGATCGGCTTTGTATAAAAGCGCGAATTCGGGCAATCGGGTACGAAATACACGAGAATTTCGTCGATTCGGGACAAAAAAATAGCTAATTTCGTTGATAAGGCACGGAAAAACCGCAGATTTTGTCGATGATGCGCTGAAAAATTGAAAATTTCTTTGAGCGGCTGCGGAACAATTGTGAGTTTCATCAGTTTATCGCGAGAAAAAATCGTAGATTTCATCAATTTGCGGCGGAAAATATGTAAACTACGTCAGTCAGTTAATAATCGCTAATTTCATTGTTCGTGCGCGGAAAAATGCGCATTCCATCGATGAAGGATGGAAAAGGTGCCAATTTTGTTGATTGTGCACGGAAAAAAAAAAGAATTTTGTTGATCACGCGAAGAAAAAAAGCAAATTTTGCCGATCATTCGCGGAAAAAGCTGAAATTTCGTCGATCAGTCCCGGAATAAAACGTGAATTTCATCAATTAGGTTTGGAAAAATCGCGAATTTCGTCTATCAGGGGTGGAAAATTACGAATTTCGTGGATCGGCTTCGTAAAATTCGTGAATTTCGCCGATGGGGTGCAGAAAAATTGTGAAATATCTCGATCAGGCGCGGAAAAATCGCGAATTTTCTCGATTGGCTACGAAAAAACGCAAATTCTTTCAATTAGGCGTGGAAAAATTGCAAATTTCATCGATCGGGCGCGGAAAAATTGGGAATTTAGTTGATCACGAAAACCTTGTTGATCAACTCCTCTCTTGTCTTTGTTCATAAAGTTTACATTTTTTACTGGGCACTAGCCACTTACGTTTGTTTTTTAATACTTTTAAGGAAACAAAATTTAGTCTCAAGAAAAGTCATCGAATATTATTACATGTTGAAAATAATCCTTGTGATATCTATTTTATATACAAACGTAAAAACTGTTGATATAGCCGTACCAACTAATTTGGACATTTTGACTGGGTAACTGAACCTAGAGGAATACCTCCCCTCCCCTCAGAGACCAAAATTTTTATCTCATTATAGGCCACAGATCACTTCCTCAAAATAGAATTATCTTCGTGTCACTGATGTGGCCCTCGATTACCCAGACATATTTGTTAAATGACCCTTCTCTTCAAAATGAAATTTTTTACTCATTAAAAGGTTGTACATGTACATCCTTACTGTAGTAGATATAATTATTTTTACAGTGCTCAATCTAAAATATAATAAGGAATAAATATTCAAGAATAAAAAATTAAAAAACTAAATCACAATTATTCGGTGATTTTCATTTAACATTCGGTAAATTCGATCTCCACACCCCCCGAAACAAAATGCTCTAGCTACGCCACTGTACTCGATAACATAGGGTTTTGTGCTGTCGGCTTTTGGACTATCATTGTATTGTTCTCTCGGGGAAATTGAACGGAGACCCTTTAACATCTGACCAAGAGGGTGGCCGTAGACGCTCGTCCCGTTTTCTCCTTCATTTTTTGAATCATCTTTTTCATTTCTTGAAAAAAAAAAATGGCTCTAAAAGATTTTCGAAGTCACACTGCAGGAATCAGGATCGTATGTAGAAGTGAATAATAGGAGGGGCTCAAGAAAATGTAGCGGGGGTGGGGGGGGAATGGACTGATATTTTCTCTCTGTGACGCAGAAAGGTAAATGAGTGCATATTCACATTATAGATATTATGTTTCTCATTAAACTGTTGTAATAACTTCATTTTATGCTCAGAAAAGAAAAAAATGGATGAAAAATTCGAGTATATAACTAGTGCAATATTAAACATCTTGTTAGTTTCCTATGTGCAAATAAGGTGAGCGAATGTAGAAAGTTTTATTTTTGACACAATTTAGTATTTCTGCAAAACTGTGAAAGGGCCTTAAAACTAAATTAGATTTTTTAACAGAGTTTTATTTGGATTTTTGGAACAGAAATCCATTTAGTGACCTTGGGATCTTTTTCAAGGAAGGCTCAAAATGTTTTAGGGAGAGCTGAGCCGATCGAAGCACTCCCTTAGCTACGGCCCTGGTAGGAATATGAGTGCTATATCGCATTCGAATAAGTGTGTTCTGTGAGATTTTTAATAATTTTAAAAATCGATCTTTCATATTCGCAACTTTATATATTAAAAAAAAAAGTTTCTTAATGGTGGGAACATAAGATTTCTATCATCTGAGCCGATCGGTCTAGTTGATTGCATTACACATATCGAAGGACTACCAATTGAACGACATGTAATAAAAGCTGTAGTACAAGCTTTTTTTTTTAACTATTTGTTCTTCTGTTATAAAACTGATTAGCCAATACTCCTTGTCGGATTCCGATTTCGATCACTTGCAATTGAGAGTGCACTCACCTCCCTTCACCACTCTTCCCTTCACTCCCGTATCAACATTTCAAGGGCAGGAGCCGACTTACGGTCGGTCAAGGGCAGGACGTAAAAGGGTCAGACGAATTCAAAATAGACGCGAATATATAGACGTCACGATCTACTCATAGCATTTCAAATTCACTGTCGGAAGAAAAAAATTGACGCATTTCTGAGAAGTGCAATGGTCTCTGTTTCTTACTAATTTTGAAAAGAACATTTTCAGCTTCAGTATTGATAAGAGGGATGGAGGGGGGGGGGGGGGGGGGGAGGCAAGGGACATTGCTCTTTGCTTGTTTTTGAGATTTAATATTTTTTCTTCGATTGATTCAAAAAAATTCTTCATAGGTATTTCAAATAATTAAACACTTCGATATATATAAAAAAAGAAATTTTCTTCCGGAAGTTTCTGTTCCAATAAACCGTTGGCGTTCAAGGGCGGATTTGGAGAGTCCACAAGGGGGGTAAACGATTTTAGAAATTTGGAAACTCCAGTCTGATGCACGGGTTGGAGCTCATTTTTTTAATGCGGGTCGTGTTTCGTCTACTTTTTTGCTACGGGTCGGGATTGGGTCCGGTTGGCTTCCATTGTTTTGCTCCTGGTCGGGTTAATTTCCACTTGGATCGTGTTTGGGTCCGGTTGACTTCTACTCTTTGCTGCTGTTCGAGTTAATTTCTGATTTTTTGCTTTTTGGTCGGGTTTGGGTCCGGTCGATTACTATATTTTGATGCTGGACGGGTTGACTTTTACTTTTTAGCTGTGTTTAGCCAATTTAGGGCGGTTTGACATACATTCTGATTTGGGGCAGTTTAGGATTTGGTTTTTACTTTTGCTAGAAAGGCTCGGGTTGACCTGAATTGATTGGAGTGAGTCCTTTGATAAAATTTTCGTTTTTCCGCAATTTTTGGACAAAATGATCGCATGTTTCACGATCCTTTAAAGAAATTCGTGTTTTCTCCGCGATCATTTCACAAAATTTGATCTCCGGTTCGCTTTTTGCCGCTGGTTGGGTTAATTTTTACTTTTTGTTGTGGGTCACGTTTGGATCAGGTTAACTTCTACTGTTTGCTGCGGGTCAAGTTAATTTCTGATCTTTTGCTTCGGGTCGGGTCTGGGCTCGTTTAACTATATTTTGCTATTGGTCGGGTTGACTTTTACTTTTTAGCTGTGCTTAGCTCATCGGAGCAGATTGTCATACGTTTCGGATTTGAATCAGTTACAGATTCGTTTTTACACTTGCAAGAATGGTTGACCCAGTTTTAATCGCGATCCTTTGAGGAAATTTGCGTTTTTCCGCGATCCTTTGACGAAATTTGCATTTTTCCGCGATCATTTAACGAAATTCGCTTTAATCCGTGAACGTGATCCTTCGAAGAAATTCAGATAAGAGACGTACTGAACGTTTAACATTTTCCGGGCCCAGCCACGACCTAGAAATTTTGCCTAATGCAAACTTCTAGGAAAAATGAAATCAGACCAGACTCGGTCTGGAAGAAAAAGAAGCCTGTCCCCACCCAAATCTCCAAAAAAAAGCAAAATCAGCACACGACCCGAATCAAAATGAGAGAAAACCTTACCCAGTCCAAGTCTAGTGGATTTACACTGGCGCGGCACGTGTCAGGTCGTGACGGGCTCGAGGCAAATTTATTTCTCGTGACGATGCATAATGCAGGCATGAGATTCTTCCGCGGTTTTCCGCTTTTTTGTCATTTTCCGCTTTTCCGATTTTTTTATCGGCAAAGGATCGCGGAAAAACACAAATTTCATCAAAAGATCGCGTGAAAAAAATACGATTTTCGTTAAAAAAGACGCGAAAACAAATGCTATTTGTGTCTCAAAAAATTGCAAAAAATACTAATTTCATCAAAAGATCGTGAAAAAACACTATTTTCGTCAATGGATCGTGAAAAAAAAACTCGATTTTTGTACGATCGCGATTTTCGTCAAAAGATCCAAAGAAAAACGGAATTTTCGTTGAAAGATCGCAAGAAAAAAGCGATTTTCCTCCGAAGATCGAGAGAAAAACGCATTGTTCGTCCGAAGATCGAGAGAAAAACGCGTTTTTCGGTCAAAGATCGCGAAAAAAACGCGTTTTTCGTCCAAAGATCGCGAAAAAACGCGTTTTTCGACCAAAGATCGCGAAAAGAACGCGTTTTTCGTCCAAAGATCGCGAAAAAACGCGTTTTTTGACCAAAGATCGCGAAAAGGACTCGTTTTCCGTCCAAAGATCGCGAAAAAGACTCGTTTTTCGTCCAATGATCGTAAAAAAAAAACGCGTTTTTTGTTAAAAGATCGCGAGAAAAACGTAAATTTTGTGAAAGAAACACAGAAAAAAAACACATTCTGTCAAAAGGTTGCAGAAAAATGCAAATTTCATCAAAGAATCGCAAAAAATTAGCTGCAATTTTAATGTTCTAAGTTTTTTTTTTTCCAGATGATTTGCAAATTTAACTTCCCATGTTTAAATGATATTTTAAGTAAAAATATGTTAAAATTGGAATTGGATGACTAGCTAAGATTGCTGTGCAAAACATTCCATTAGAAGTACAAACTTTTTTTGCAGTTCAGTGGCAAATTAAACATTAGCTTACCATGTTTGTTGAATGATTTTTTCAGTGAAAATAGAAAGTTTCATTTTAGAATTACTTAGAGTAGTATTTGCATAAATTGATTCACTCTGACCCCCCCCCCCATCCCTTTTATTATGGCAAATAAAATAACTTTCTTAATTGCTTTAACGCGCGTTATTTTAAAATAATTTCTCATTTTCCGGCTCACGCGCTTTTCCTCTTTTTTTAACTTTTTGCAATCTCATGCCTGATAAATGTCACTTTGTAAATACTTTGTTAGCCCAAGGGGGTATTTTGCCCCCCTCCACCGCCCCTTAGAACCGCCACAGCATACAGGCTGTGTCGATTCCAGATCGAGGGTTTAGCCTTTATACCGGACGGAGCTCGGGCTTGAAAATTTTGGCCCATGTATACTAGAGATGAGTTCGAGCTCATTTTTCGGAGCCCGACGAATTTGAATCCAAGCCCGAAAGATATTTTATCATCAAAGCACGTGCCCGCAAGAGCCCGATACAAAAAATATACAAATAAATAAATAAATAAATAAATTGCATGATATTTAAAAACTGTTTCAAATGTGATAACTCATTTTTAAATAAATTTTACATAAATTTTACCATTAAATAAAAAATTAAATCCAATCTTTTGAAAAGTGCAATTTAGTGTCAAATAAACATATCTTCATACTTAAAAGGAATCCTATATTTTTTGTCCTTCAATAAGAAAAATTGATGGATATATTAAAGAAGTGTAATGAATAAATGGATAAAGTTTGCAGAAATTACTATTTGTATGCTGAAGAATCGAACAGCATTTTCAATTTCCTATAAAATGGGTACATCTTTAACTATAATCAATTAGTTTCTCATATCGATCCCCCGTGATTGACGTGAACTTGAAAAAAGCGCAAATTAGAACGTTGATACAGTTATCTTAAAAGTCTGATGCTTTTATAGAAAAATAAAAAACACTAATTGTTTTCTAACGAAATAACAAAGAAAATATGTTTACTTACAAAGATAAATTCTCAGCATAAGCTGGGTTCATGATGACAAACAAACAAACAAAAATAAAAATCACGATTCATAATTACGATAATTCATGTTTTCATATGAAGAACGATTATGACACGTGCACAATTAAATAATTTGCAAACTTACAACTTCTGGTCTATATAAGAAACATAGAAATCATTCTCGAAGTGTTATAAACCGATTAAATAAATAAACGATCGAATTAAAAAATATTCTCTGCCACAAACGGAAATCCAACTAGAAGGTAATCTATTGTTTATGCTTGTTTTGATTGGCGCCATTTAAATAGATCATCGCCGGAAATGCAATAGACATTAATTTTTTTCAAACATCACAAATTTTCTTTTGAAACAGCAATAAATTAGATAAAACGATTTATATTAACCTCTCGTTTATATGTAAATAGCACAGAAATGACTTAAAAAACAATAAGTAATTTTAAAGGATAAAAAGATCTTTCAATCCATTCTACACATGAATAAATAATTTTCCGATTTCCGAAAGAGTGAGCCCGAAGACTAGAATGAAAATAGAGCCCGAGCCTGTCTCATCTCTAGTGTATACTAGTAGGAAGGAAGTCTACGCCAGACCGACCTGGAAGAAACAGTGTGGCTCGATCCAGCTCTGCAGAAAAAAATAAGACCCGACTCGACCCGGTTCTGAGAGTGTGAAGACCTGACCCAGTCGGAGTTAAAGTTGGCGCGACCCAGGGCGAGTCGCGCCGGTCTCGAGTTTAGGACTAAGAACTTTTCCGTGCGGGCATCTAATGTCGTTCTGCAGATCCTTTATTGGGCTCAAAGGGGGGGGGGGTGATCGCCCCATCGCCCGCCCACCCTTAGATCCGCCATTGTTGGCGTTAAATTTTAGTTATCTTTTTATCTATATGTCTTTTAAATTTGTCCTAAGCAGGATATTCGGAGGCAAAGAGCCTCCTTTGAAATAAAAAAGGATTTGTTGTTTCCATTCTTCTTTTTTTAAATGTTAGTAGAAACTTATTTTTGAATATTATATAATTTTTAATTTTTAAGCTTCGGCATTTCTTTTGGTGTTAACATATTTTGGAAATTGTCTTTCACGGGTGGTTCTGACGAAGACTTCACAATTTAATTTGTTTCGTTTTCACATTTTTCATAAACACGGACAACATGGGCATTTCTTCCAAAATCCCATCCCTCCTTAAATTTTGTTCTGCCCGACTTTTGGTGTATTATAGGTTCAGGTAGATGGGGAGGCCTACCAATTGGCTCAACAAGCCCCACCTAATATTTATTTACTTATTTATTTAATTACAATTATTTCACAAAGGGTTAGCAATCTGTTTTGTGCGAACCTAAAGTTAATGCAATATTGAAATGCATATATTTTTAAAGTTTAAGTAGAAATACTGAATATTTTCTTCCCCAGAAAGCTGACCCTTCCTCAACATAATAAACAATGAATTAAAATTAATTCATAGTTAGAAGGTAAATCTCTTATATAGTTATATAGTCTTATATAATCTCTTATATACTATAGTTCGAAGTAAAATCTCTTTTTTGAGGAGAGGACAGCCAATAACATTTAGATTTATCTGTTTTACAATTCGTCACCTGAGAATAACAATGTTCTATCTGTGTTTTTGAAAAAATCTATATATCTGATATAGGTTCTGTTTGTATGTATGAAGGAAATTTTGCATCAAAATGATGTTATATATAATTTACATGTGACCTTACAATCATAATATGACATTTTTTTTTTCCAGAAATGCCTTCATAGATACAAATAGAACAATTCTATATCGATAAGTCAATTTTTTCAAAAACACAGATAGAACCTTATTATTCTCAAGTGACGCATTGTTAATGAAATATTTAACTTGATAAATTTAACTTTTTCAAAAAAATGTATAACCGACTCCAAAAAAAGCGCTAAAAAGAATTAAATAATTCTATAAAATTCTTTAATGGCAAATCGTTATCCAATAACCACACATTGACGATCATGTACCGGTATAAAACGGTTAAATTTAATATATAGAATTTAATATCCACCAAACATAGGTTTTCCAGAGAATATTTTTTACAAGAGATTAATTTAGATATTTTTGATTTAATTTTTGAATATATACATATAAAAAATAAGGAATTACTTTTTGAAGTTGGTGCCAAACAATCATAATCGATAATGATTTCCCCATTGTATTTATGGTACTAGACATAATATATCCACAATTCTTACTATACTTAAGATAGTTTGGCACCAACTTCAAAAAGAAATTCCTTACTTTTTATATGTATATATTCAAAAATTAAATCAAAAATATGTAAATTAATCTCTTGTAAAAAATATTCTCTGAAAAACCTATGTTTGGTGGATATTAAATTCTATATATTAAATTTAACCGTTTTATACCGGTACATGATCGTCAATGTGTGGTTATTGGATAACGATTTGCCATTAAAGAATTTTATAGAATTATTTAATTCTTTTTAGCGCTTTTTTTGGAGTCGGTTATACATTTTTTTGAAAAAGTTAAATTTATTTCCTACTTTTTAGTTATCTATACCGTAATACATTATTATGTGTACTGACATATGATGGCTCTTTGCAACGCATTACTAATGAAGGCACTTTGCTGAGTTCTGATGTATTCGCTTTACTTGTCACTGTTTGATTGTCAACTTTTCAAAAGACACTTACAATATCGGTTAGTATCGTTGTGAATCTTTAGGTTTTCTGGATGTGGTAACTTCTTCAGATCTGGCACGACGAAAAGCTACCGCATTCATGAAATCTTAAAGTCAACATCTAATCGTACGGACATCGGAAGTGGTTATCGAAAGGTGACAATGCCTCAAGTAAAGTGTCCTTACATATAAGCGCGCGGCAAAGCGCTTCCATATATGAGTAAACAGCAAAATGACTCCATGTATAAATGAATAGTAAAATGCTTTTCTAGTGTAGTTTAAAGTACTTCCCCTTTAGTCAGAAAAAGCAAAAAGAAAGATTTTAACAAAAATCGCTCTATGCTTCAATAGATAAACAACAACAATCTAATTCCTATAAATGCAGTAAAAGCATCGGAAATGAGCGGTGATGATTCGACGAGGAATCCGTAAATCATAACCTGTACTTGGCTGCATCTATAAGAGAGTGACAGCATTCGATGTCCAAATACTTTTTTCACGGACGCTTTTTGTACCAACTAAATTGTTAAAAATTTGAAACTCACTCCACCGCTTTTATGGAGAACGTTTATTTCAGCCTATCATGGAGCATTCTCATAGGTCAAAAGACAAATATTTTATAAAAGCGGGGGAGTGGCGATGCAGCAAAAGGGTAAAATTTTTGCAGTGTATGTATGAGATATTCCATAAAAGAGATGGAGTGACGATGCAGCAAAAGTTAAATTTTTAACAATGTATAGCAATGCTAGGCATTTTCTATTATAAAATTTGATGATGATTTCCTGGTAGAATTCGATTGTACGCCGAATGATCCTTTATTTCTACACAGACATAAATACATAATCCATATTTTTTTACAAATTCGTGGACATACAAGGACAAGATAGCACAAGGAAATATTACGACACAAGAAAAGTACAACCGGGAGCTACACATAAAGAGTGTGTGCAACGGAGCCAGTGGGATTCGAACCCAGAATCTCCTACGCTCTCAAGAGATTAGGAGCGTGGTGTCTTAACCACTCGGCCACAAGGACCCCCTTGATGACTCATTTTTGTCCAGAATCTTTTCAATCAGTCGTATACTGTGCTCCATGTGTCGTCATATTCACATCGAGGAATTCTACATGAATAAAATCTGAAATAATTCTGGTGTCTAATCCGGTAACCAAATCTGAATCTAAAGATGATTTTGCTACAGATATCTATGCACTTTATTTTGCATTGATATGTAGAGATAATTTTTTCCTCCGGAGCAAAATATATACTAAAGGATTTTCATCTTTTCAACAAATAAGGATGTCGATTGGTATCGATGTCTATTTACGCTTTAGTGGATGCGAGAACTTGTCCATTTAAGCTTTAACATTTCGGAAATTTATCGCATCCAGCAAACTTTAAGGCCGCACACTAGGCACAGAAAAAGACCCGGATGATAATGTGAAATCTATGGGGGCGTTCTTTTCAAATATCTCGTTCAAATTTTAAAATTTTTACGTGATTTTTTTTTTTTTTTTTTTTTTTTTTTTTTTTTTTTTTTTTTTGCATAGGATAGCTGAGGATATTCCGCAACCGACCTAGTTTTTATTTTTTCAATTTTGGTTTCAGATTTAAAAAAAAATTATTTTAAATTTCAAAACCGGTTTAAACGGTTCTGAAATTGAAACTATCATTATATAAAACATACATAAGCAAAATCGAAGAAGTAAAAACTAGGCCGGTTGTAGATCATCCTCGTCTATCCTATGCAAAAAACAATCATGTAAATATATTAAAATTTGAGCGAGATATTTGAAAAGAACACATTCATAGTCTTTACACTAACATCCGGGTCTTTTTCTGAGACTAGTGTAGTGCTTTAAGGTCCACATTGAAATCTACAGACTTCGTAAATGGGCATTGAAAAGCTGACAATTCATCAGTACACGTTAAAATTATTGTGAAAAATTACCTTTATTTTTTAAAGACTATCTATTTTCTGACTAATGAGAGCGATCTAAAAACGTCTATGGAGCGTTTTCATTGGTCAGAAAATAGATAGTCTTTAAAAACAGAGGTAATTTTTCAAGATATTTTAAACAGGGTACACTGTTAAAAATTTGACCCTTTTGCTGCATCGTCCCTCCACCGCTAATATAGAAAACGATTACTTCAGCCTATTATGGAGCATTCTCATGGATCAAAAGTGAGATATTCTATAAAAGCGGGGTAGTGACGATGCAGCAAAAGGGTTCAGATTTTTTACAGTTTAAAGTACGCGTACACAATCAGAGCGCATCAAGTTGCTTCCATGATTCACTGCATAGCAAAGTAATTTTAAATGTTCGTATGTATTAAAATACCCTTTTCAGTCATAAAAACTAAAAAGGAAGATATCAAAATCACACCATGATTCAACATGCGTCTATATGAAAGTAGTAATATTTGAAGTTAAGAAAGTTCTTTGATAAACGCGGTTTTCCAAAGTACAGAAAATTTAATAATTTTTATTCCAGAACTTGGCGGTAGTCGCCTGAACGAGTTTGTTTTATGGGTGAAAGAAGTTAACTAGCTTAACTTTAATCGTAAGCTTATCAAAATTTTTCGTCATTTATAGTTGTCCAAATGTAAATGTAGCACATAGCAATGTACTTTAATCACTTTGTGAATCCGGCATAACAAGCACCCTGATACGCAGACACTCTTGCTTTAACGTGTAAGGCTCTTTAGAGATGAATTTTCAGCTTTTCGATATCGAATTTTCATTCTGGATCGATGTGGATCTTTCCCTTTGATGGATACGAGAATTGTTCCAGCTAAGATTTCGTACTTTGAAAAAAAACTAGCATCTCTGCAACAGTGGTTAGGATCCAGAAGGATTATTCGCTGTTAAGCAAAACAAGATTGACCAATCATAAGCCTTTATTTTTGAGAACTTTTCATTGTTCAAAGGAGAGAGTCTGGAATACATGGAGTGAAAATCTGCTATCGACATTGTAAAAAATTTTACCCTTTTGCTGCATCGTTACTCCATCGCTTTTATAGAATTTCTTTGTTTTGACCAATGAGAATGCTCCTTAATAGAGCGAAGTAATCGTTTCCTATAAAAGCGATGGAGTGACGATGCAGCAAAAGGGTTCAATTTTTTACAATGCAAGCAGTGCTAAAAATTTGTATCTTTTAAATGTGCAACGATGCTACTGAATTCCAAAGTGTCGATCACAGCGACATCTGCAGCATTTTCGTGATACATTATCTAGACTACACTGTTAAAAATCTGCTGCATTTTGCTACAACGCCCTCCACCACTTGTATATAATATCTCTATTCCAACCAATGAGAAAGCGCCATTTCACGGCCAAGTAACCGTTTTCTATACAAACAGGGGAGTGCGCTGCAGCAAAATGCAGCAGATTTTTAACAGTGTAGCAATAATTCTTGCATTTTTAGAAAATGTCCTGCAGATGTCGCTTCTATGTTTAAATTTCATTAGCATTGTTGCACATTTAAAGAATAGAACATTTTAGCGCTTTTTTTAAGTGTTACAGAGGGCGTGTTCAGCACAACTTACCGGTTACTTACCGACCACTTACCGATTGTAAACAAGTACGAAAGGAAAATCAAAGCGAAGTGTGACGTCAGCTACAATTCAACAGAATAGTTTTCATTGATGCCACAATTTTCTTTCGTACTGCCCTACAATCGGTCGGTAACATTGGTTACTTTTGTAAGTTGCTCTTAACACGCCCTGAGATAGCCGATTTCCACACTATATCCCCTAGATGCTATATTTCCGGTTTCTTGCGTAAGAGAACTTGTCCGGAATCCAGGTAGAATTTGCGCTGTTAGCGAAACCAGATTAACGAATCAGAAGCCTGAATTTTAGCAAATTTTTCAATGTTTTAAATAAATTTTCTTATTTATAAATCGTTTCGCAAACAGCGCAAAATTTATGTGAACTCTGGCCCTCGTCCGGTTAGGATTTTGCACTTTGAACACTGTTAAAAATTTTAAACTTTTATTTTATCGTCTATCCATCGCTTTTATAGAAAATGATTACTTCATTGTATTATGGTGAATTCTCATTGGTCAAAATAGAGATATTCCATAAAAGCGGTGGAGTGACGATGCAGCAAAAACTTCAAACTTTTAACAGTGAAAAGATAGTGTGTCTACGTAAGTGTAACATAAAAGCATGCAAAAGGAACACTTCTAATTGGTCGATTGCTTCAAAATGAATTTGAAATTTAAAGTTTTTATTTTTAAAAAAGTTCTAATTATCCGATTTTTATGAAATTCGAATGGGACCACATGGGCCTCATACGCTTTCAAACAAAAAAAGAATAATCAAAATCGGTTTATATTTGCAAAAGTTATGCGTGAACAACAAATACATACAGGTCGAAATCATAACCTCCTCTTTGAAGTCGGTTAAAAATAAATCTAAACAAGTACAATAATAATCCTAAGTAAACATAATTACGAAACATTGTAGGCAAACCAAGTGTTAATTAATACTTGGTTGCAATTTCACACAAATACACTTCTACCTAAATTTAATAATTTGCTAGATTCAATATACATGCGGGGCTGTCACAGGCGACTATTTCTACATTCCATTCGCACCAGTAATGTCTTAAATACATTTTAAAGTACATATTTTTTGTGTATGTTGTCAAAGTGTCTGTAAAGGATTTCTTTTTTCAGAAATAGGAGCCAATTAAAACTTTAAAATAATCGCTATATATATGTGTATTTGTGTATACAGGGTGAATCTAAACTCTTGGGCAAAACTTTAAGGGGTGATAGTACACATCAAGACAAACAACACTAAATAGGTAATTAAGGGTACCAAACGTCTTCTAAAGAAGATAGGTGCTATTAAGTTTTTGGGGTCCAAAATTTCAAATGATTATGTTTTTTCATAATGAAATTGATTGCAGTTTTCGCTAAAACTATTCTTTATGTCAGTATTTTATTGAAAATAAATTTCAAAGATAAAGTTCCAAAATGTCGATAGAGGGCACTTTAGACTTTGGAGTAAGGAACAACTATTTTTTATCGTTATTTTTTGTATCTCATTAAATGCTTTTCTCGTGAAGATAGGCTTCGTCCAGGGATGTAGTGGAGGGTATACGGAGGTATACTCAGTATACAGTCTGGATTTTTTAAAGGAACCCCGTATACCCTCTGTTTCTCAAGAAAACTATAGTAAACACTTTCTAGGGTATACTCTCTGCCTTGAGCGTATACCTTCTGCTTAGAACGTATATCCTCTGTTATTTTTACGACAGCACCCCTGGCTTCGTCTCTCCCCTAACAGTATCATTCCTCTGAACATACTTGGTATTTTCTAAGCTTTCTGAGTGACCCATTCAAGGTGATCAACGTGTTCTAAAATTCTACTAATTTTCTGTCAAAAGATTAAAGAACTATGTTTGCAGTCGCAATGACTTTGGATCAAAAACCTGCAAGCAGCTCCAGACAATGCCGTAAAATGTTCTCCAGGTCATGATGTACCTTTTCATTAACCCGGGAGAACGCGCGCTTACCCAGGGTATGAATGGTTTTAACTTTGTCAGCAATAAAATCGAATTATAACAGTCACTTTATTTAGAAAGAGACAAATCTTACAAATTTTGCCATAAAATAAGTTGAAGATTACTTAAAAAAAATTAGTGGTTACAATTGTAAAAACCATACGCACTCCGGATCTTTTAGGCCCTGCGCGCGTCCTCCCGGGTTAAATGTCTTCATCCTGTTAAAAGATTTCATCACTTGACTCCATTTTTTAAAAAATATATGTTTGTTTCACACTAGCCTCTTTTTTTCTACTTTCAATACAGCCTGATAAAAGTTTTTGCTTGAAAAGAAAAGTAATAAATAGAACATATAAATAATTATTTTTACTTAATAGATTACAACAACCCACAGTGACAGTAATATTAGGTTCCAATAACTTGTTATTTTGTAATGTACTAGCAGACTTCGCCCGCTACGTTGGTTGATTTCTCTAAAAAATCTTGAATCGAACAAAACACATCTTGTAAAGAGAAAAAAAAAACTTAATATCTAAATAAATATCCTTAATTGTTCTCTTATTTTTATAATCTTATATTATCTGATTTAAAAAATGATGTAGACGTCATAATAGGCAAAATAGCTGTAAAGTAACTGAAGTACTTATGCTTAACTATGTTTTAGTAGGTGTGTTATCTTGAATTTCCCACTTCTACCTAAAGCTGCTGCACAACTATGGCGAAATGCCCTAAGTGTACGAACACTTCATTAAACCCTCTTAGGTAGGAATTTTAAAAAATAGATAAAAAACTTATTTAATTAATTTTTAGTAGATTAATTTTCTGAAAATTCACGCTGCTACCTTAAACGGCTGCTGATATATAGTAAAATGTTCTGTTATGTGGGGTCTGGACATCGGGAGCTCTCAGCATTTTGATAAAATTAGTTAGATTCTAGCTAGTTATTATTAGAGTGATTCATGTGTCAAAACACCAAAAATCCCGGCATCCAAAATCCATACAACAGGCGTTAACGTATAGTGGTTAATGTACAAAGCGTTGTTAAGAGATTGATTTAATATTTAAATCTTAATTTGATATTTATTTATTATTTAATAAGATATACTTTAAATAATATTTCAACAAAATAAAAATAAGTAAAATTTAAACACTCACGCCTGTTCCTAATGTATGTAGGAGCACAAAATATAACTCAAACTTTATGAACAAAGAAAAATTATTTATTGAGGTATAAAATGAACAAAGTTTAAGATCGTAAAAATTATATACCCATTTTACATATACAAACCACTGGTTTTTTGCTTTTACACCAATCATTTTATTCGTAAACCAACTTTAAATTGCAAATAAAAAATATATTCCTATTGCGAAATAATTTTAATTGAGATAAGTTAAATACAGTTCCACAGAGAAATGTAGTTCTTCAGAAATAATGTTGTAGTTTTATGAGTTATTCTATAGACGATGAACTGAGGTCAGTTACAAGATTATGTTCGGATTATGATATTAATTCCATCTGTAGATAAGAAATAAGGAACTCTTTCCCGGGAGTCAGCTTAGGAGAATGGTAGTCTACCGATCGTGAGACAACAATCCTTGTAGGTACCGTAATTTCGGGTGTATAAGCCGCGGATCAAACAATTCATTTTGGACCCAGAAATCTTATTTAGTAATTGAAGATAAATATTTACGTCGATTTAACAAGTTACATTTGGTTCTTAAAAAATTCTGGGTCGAAAAAGAATTGTTTGATCCGCGGCTTATACACCCGAAATTACGGTAATTGAAGAGAGGTATCATAAAATACATCAGCACCAATATTAAGAGATGAGGATTAAAACGGTTTTTGGCTGAGAACTGTAATGCAGAGAATAATTCTGTTTATTTTGCGTTGAAGTCGTTATATCAGGGCTGCTTGCAGAATGAATATGTTACTTAACGTCCGTAAATCTTTATGCTCCGTATAAGTTGCACTTCTCACTATATAAACCAACTGATGATTATTTAAAAATCTTGCTTCTTAGGTCATTAAAATTTTTCATTGCAATATTGTCTCTATATGGAGACTGCAATATTATAAAAGGGAGAAGCACGCTAGGCCCTAAGGCCTAACGGCAAAATTATCTCCGAAACTTTTTTTTGCGTCTTCAATGGACCGAAGCTACTATTAGACTGAGAGAAAATTGAAAAAGACGCCGCCGAAAGTGACCACGATCTCCGCACGCTGAGCCAATCAGAAAAAGGGAAAAAAGTGCTTGTTGAATGCAGAGAAATTTTAGGGCGAGTTAAGGCGAAAAATATTATCGAGTGGCAACATCAAACAAGCGGGATTTTAAGCGACGCTAGAGTTTCCTAGAAAAGGGTGAGTAAGAAGATAGGAATTTCCGTTCCACAACAAGATGATGTTCTAAAAGTGCGTGGGAGAATAATGGCGGTGTTGAATTGAAAGAAAAAATGGCGCGCGTCATTTTAAAGAGAGAAAAATCTAGAAAAATATTACGACACATACCTGGTTAAATAGTGGCTTAATCTTGCTGAAATTTTACCAGAGTATTAAGAAAAAATAGATTTATTGATTGATTATAGATTTAAACATGAATATTAAAAATAAAGATTTTAGATTTTATATATTTAGAACTTAGTAAATATTGCAAAGAAAACGACATCGCGAATCTTTAAAAATAAAAGCAAAGTAAGCAAATTGCTAAAAGTAAATATTATTGATTAAATTAATGGATATTTATGGAATTATTAGATAGAGATTGAATTTTAATTTTTTTTAATTTTATTAAATAAATATAAATATTTATTTTATGCAAATTAGATAAAATTTTGAATCGGAAATGTTATGTAAGGTTTATATAACATAACATGTTCTATAATTTTTTACTTCTGTTTAACCCCCTAAGGGGGTGAGAGATTTTTAAAAATCCTGTCTTACAAGGAAGGTCTCCATACGGGCATACTCAGAAAAATCTGAAAAAAATTACAGAATGTTCTTCTCATATAGTTATATATGTTTATAAAAATATTTCGGCGGAACCTCCTTATAACGTCCGTAAAAAAAATAATAAAAATTTCGTTTATTTGGCGATTTATCTCCGGTTGGCGAAGAAATGAAATTTTGAAAAATACGCTTTTACGCTTCGAATACTTTTTAAAGAAAAAACTTTCTATGTTCAATTTATTTATTAAGTTTAGTTTAAGTAATTTTAGTTTTGCATTTTTACTTTACTTTAAGTGTAATCTTATCACATACGTTTATATGTACTTATAACAAAATGAAGTTAATATATTTTATCATTTAAAACACAATTTAAATTGATTAAAATTGTTCCAAATTGAAAAATAAACTGTTAAAAATCTGCTGCATTTTGTTGCAACGCACTCCCTTGCTTGTATAGAAAACGGTTACTTGGCCGTGAAATGGAGCTTTCTCATTGGTTGAAATAGAGACATTATATACAAGCGGTGGAGTGCGTTGCAAAAAAAAAAATGCAATATTGCACAAGCTACAACACCGCTAAAAATCTGTACCATTTTCTGCAGCGTCACTCCACCGCTTTTATAGAAAATGGTCAATTCACCTTGCTATGGAGCATTCTCATTGGTCAGAAGAGAGATATTCTATAAAAGTAGTGGAGTGACGTTGCAGTAAATGCTGCTGATTTTTAACAGTGAAGTCAATTAAAATCAATTTTCAGATTCGTTAAAATCGTCTGCTTTTGGCGAGGAAATGCACTGCTCGCCAAATCCCGCGTCGCTTTCAGCTTTTCACGCCAATTATTCCAAACTATTTTATTTTTTTACATATCTAATAATGTAATTCCGCCGCTAATTTTCACTGATCCTTTATTACCTACATGAGTAGTTTAATTCGTATTTTTTTCAAAAAATTCTGAGTATGCCCCCAATGGAGACCTTCCTTGTTAGTGCACGCTTACATCATAAGAAGTATTTTGTCTCCAATTTTCATATTTCTAGGTTCAATAGTTTGGATTGTACGTTGATTATGAGTCAAACTATTTTATAATGTAGATAACTGATCACTACCAACAAACGGTATCATTAAAAGTCGTTCAGTAAAAATGTTTAACATTTTCTAAGAAAAATATTGATGTTGGAGTTTTTTAAAACGTTTCCCCATTAAAAATTCAATTTTGGCTTGATAAAATATTGTCTAGTTATGATACTTTGAATCTGTGAATTTTCATGTTTGCTGGCACATGGTTTTCTACACATTTTTCCATTTTAAGTGACATTAATCCTTTAAGATTAGTCTTCTTAGAAATTAAAAGTCTTGGTTTTTAATCCAAACTAATAGGATAATATTTGTAAGAACAATATTTAAAAAAAAAAAATTCCGGTGTCAAGTTATGTCAAGACGCACAAATGTGTCGTGCAGGCTCAGCTTTAAACGACACAAAAAGGAATTTGTTTTCCCTTTTCCCTCACAAACACGATTTTGTAGGTCAGATCTTAAAGGATTATACACACATTTTTAACCCCCCACCCACCCCATATCTATACCATTATTTATAAAGCAAATCCTTTTCTTTTACAACAACATGAAAAAACTTATTTTTATGTATTTACTCAAAAATTAACTTACTAATCTAAATAAACTTTTAGAAATACGTGAATCGAAAAGATAAAATGTTAAAGATACAGATAAAGATAAAATGTAAAGATAAAGAGAAGTAGTATAAAAAAGAAAATAAAGATAAAATGATTAAAAATAATGAAAGATAAAATGTAAATAAAAAATAAAAATTAAATTAAAGACAAAATGTAATACTTAAATATTCTTTAAATTATGAGACTCACAACTGATGAATAACAAGGCAAATCTCAATCCAATTTTCAAATTTAAGTTAAGTAATGTTTTCTGAGAGTCAAAACAGAATACAGCTTCTCGCAGGTGAAACACGTGCTTGCTGGAAATTTAAAAAGGGTAGTTTAAAATTTAAATTGAGGGGAATTATTATGAATAGAAATTTAAAGGCGAAAAAAAATTAGATATAAAAATAAATAAATAAATAAATAATAAGTAGGAAACAGCAGAAAAATACTCCCACCCCAACATGCAACTCATTCAGAATTATTCTTCACGCCTTTTATATATTTTCCCAAAAACCTAATTTTTAATGATATTTTTTTTCCAAAAAAAAATTTTAGTAATTTTATTTGTATTGCCCTTTGAATATGCATTTATAAATACTACTTTTTCAGCTTTCTGAAAAACTGAAAAATGATACATTTCAAAATTACAAAGGCTTTCTGTTAATCTACTGTTAATTAACAAGCTATAAACAATAACATTTTTATATATGCTAAAATATTTCAAATACTGTTCATCTATATCATTTAAAATAAAATTATATTCGATAAATTTAATTTTTGAGGCCCTCTTAGTTCATGTGCCACTTCTTTTCTATTGAGCCAAATACTCCGAATTGCAAATATTGCTTTAACTGTTCAGTGACGATTGACAATCTACCACTCACCAAAATTTATTACATCATCTGTTGATAAAAGTCTATTTCATGACCAACTGTTTTCTACTACAGGTTCATTTCTGATTTTTCTATACCATCATACAATAAATAGCAAAACATATTCATTATTCCATACATTTTAAAAATATGTTTTTTCTTTGATATGAGAAATATAAGAAAGTAATAGATTTTTTTTCAGTATTCTTTCTTTTCAAAATTTGTCATATACATTTGAGTTGAAGTGGCACACTTAAACCCCCTCGCCAACGGTAAGGCGGAGCCTCGTCGAGGGGGCCCCCCTACAGCAGAGATGATCAACTGATTGCATAAATAAGCTGTTATAACTGACTTACTGTCTGACAAATGCCACACCATGTTCGTGACAAAAAATATATTAAATCAGAAATCATGACAAAAAAATTATCTGAACGATATTATTTTATTTTAATTTAATTTAATCTATATGTTAAATAATTTCATGAGTATTGCACATTAGTTCTTAATTTTAATGAAAGTGGAAAATTCAGTGCTAGAGAATGAGATAATTAATATATTTCTTCTTAATATGCAATAGCAACATTACTATTTATTTGATATTAACATTACGGTTTTTTATAATTTCTATCTTAAATAGCAGTTAATTTGTACTGAGGTTAAACATTATTGAAATCCTCAAAAATTGACTTATATTGAGAAAAGTTGATAAATTGACCATCTCTGCTTTTTACACGCGCACGAAGCTAAATATAGCTTTATATTTTATTTTTAATATACCCCCTTAACAATTAAAACAAAAAAAACAGTGGAATTGCTTTATTTTTAAAAAAATATATTATGATAATCGATTTTTCATAAATACAAGTGAACTATGAAAAATCGATTTAATGTACCCTCCCCCCTAACAAATAAGAAAAAAAAATTATACTATTGAAAAAATGTGGAATGCCAAGGTAATGGATGGTTGTTGCCGCCATTTTCAAGCCCGATGACATTGGGCTAAGAT
Organism: Maratus speculifer; assembly: GCA_964019185.1. Lineage (NCBI taxonomy): Eukaryota > Metazoa > Arthropoda > Arachnida > Araneae > Salticidae > Maratus > Maratus speculifer. Next base: position 22,346,730 of record OZ025289.1, on the reverse strand, counting down.
AGCAAGGCAAGAAGACTAAAAGACTGGGGATAACCCTTTAAAACCCGATGTTAATGGGCCGTCATGAAGCCAAATCAAGGAAGAATGTTGCTGTATTTCTAGCCCGATGTCATTGGGCTGTGCTGCCAAGGAAGAATGCCAAGGAATGATGAAGCCACGATTGCCATTGCTTGATGAACTACTAGATGTTGAGGGACAGTGAGAGAGCCAGGGAACAGAAGATGATTTGTACCAGAGAAATCTACATTGCATTTGTTTATGAGGGAGAAGCTGTGCCAGAGGAATTGGATCAATTCGCGTTATTATCAGAAGCCTGTCGTGGAAACGCTAATTATTTACGTGGAGTTTTATGCTAAGATTTTTTGTTTTATTTTAATTTTTTCAGTTTTGCTTTTTGTTTGGTTTTTAGTTGTATTTTTGTTATTTGTTTTATTTGTTTTGAATTTGTTTTTTTTTATTTTTATATTTTGTTTTTAATTTGTAAGTTTTAATAAATATATTTGTTTTGTGTTTGTTATTTTGTTTTATGTTTTCCGTTTTATGTTTTATTTTTATTAGTTTTATTTTGTAAGTTTTATGTTTGTATTTGCTATTACCATTTTATATCTATTACTTTTTGTACTTTTTTAACTGTAATTCATTTAAATATTAAGTCGCCTAATAAATAATTTAATATGCATATATACTTAAAATACTACTACTTAAACTACTACTTGTATACTAAGAAAAAGTAATTTATATATATGTAAAATGGCCAAATGACATTAAAATGAATATTCCAAAACTGTTACAAAAAATTTAAATATTTACAGAAAAGGCCGCTCATATAGTGAAACACATATATAAACTAAATAACAAGATAATAATATATAGATTATATAAATAAGAAAAAGTATGCTATGAGGCCGAAAAAACTATTAGTCGTGAAAAAAGCAATTTTAGAAAGTTACATTCAAGCCCACTAACCAGCATTCAAATCTATTTTCTGCAAAATTATAATATTTCAACATTTTTTAACTGTCAATTACACTTCACTGTTTTTACAATATTGTCGAAACACTGAAGATCGTATTACATTTTTCTTATAAAGTAAACTTTTATTTTATGCAATAAAAAATTGTAATTCTTTAAAAAAATGATGTATAAGATATGTCAAAATGCAACATTTCACAAAAGGAAATAAAAAGATCCCCTCACTTGGCCATTAAATTTTTTTTATAATTAATAATTTTGAAGCAAAAATATTATTGGCATCCTTATAAGGAAAAGCGCCAACTTGATTTCTTAATAACTCACATTTCTGCAGCCATTTTTTTTCTAATAAATATATATATATATATATATACAGTATAACTTTTTTCTTTAATCCCGAATCATCGCGATTAGGGCTATTCTGGATTATAAAAAATTCCGGATTACAAAAGGTTTTACACGGAAATGCATTTAGATTAAAAAAAAAAAAGATATAATAATATCTGCCATGAGTTTGTCAATACAAAAATGCAAGGAAGTTCATAATTTAAAGTAAATGAAAAAATAGTGCGAAAAATTAATTCAAAGCGCTCTAACACACACATATAAAAATATACAGTGAAATAAATTTACCACGAAAACTGTTAACATGAAAAATTGGTTAACATGGAATGGCGTCGCGGTCCGAACATGCAATTTAATACATTTTGTTTCTTTTAACATGAAAGAAAAAATTTCTAACATAAAAAAATGTGAAGTGAAAAAAATCTATTAATTTATTGCACGCATTATATATAGTATTATGCTCAGAATGGAATATACTAGTGAAAACTACGACATTTGAAAATTATTTTCGCGTTCGCGTACTTCAAAGTAACAAATTCTTTTGACCTAAAGAATAAACCGAAATTGAGACCGAGCAGACATTTAATGAAATATTCGAGAAAGTCTCACTATTACTAGACTGTATTATAACATCATTAAATGAACGTGTTGTATTCGATAATGATTTATATAGAGAACCTTGCATATGACGTCATCTGGCGCTCAAACTTGAGGCAAATGTGGTGTTTTCCCATTTGTAAACATAATCATTTGCGCTTCATTTTTTTTTTTAAATACTCAGAAAAATAATGCAAGAATAAGAAAAAGTAAAATTAAACAGAAAGATCACACGTGCTTTAAATGGAATACGAGATATTATGACGTTCTGTGTGTGCTCCAGATGCGCACCAGATTAGAATATCAGTCATTGCTGTGACGTCTTTACAAGGGGTCTGTAGCATTGATTCTGACACACGAGGAAATTTTGGAAATCATTCATAATCCAAATGGCTCGACTTATTTGATTCCGACAACGAATCTGACAATGAAATCAATGGAGTAGTTCCAGTTCTCTCTACCTCACAAAAGGCTCTTCTCAAAAAATTGCAAGACCTGACCATGGGAATGATTTAGTAGAATCTAACTGAATTATCCACTTTTTTATCAATAATTTGCCTTTTGAAGTATAAGCTTTTTTTATCACGTGACAAGGCGTTTTTCTTCCTCCGTTGACTGGTTTTTCTTCTCTCGCGCGAAAAATCGGTTAAGAACCCCCAATTTGACACAATTTTCTGCAAAATTTAATGTAATTAAAAAAAATGGGAAAAAGAGTAATATTTGATAGTTTCTGAACAATAACGCATGCTAGTTGCATGCATTTCCGAGAACAAATAAATTAAAACTTATGTCATAAAGGTATCCTTTTTAATTTGAAATCAGTCTTTAAAGTATAAGCAGTTATTCAGATGCTCAGTCGAATGAAGAGATGAATAAAACAATGGATGATCTCGACAATTTGTGAACAATATGCTGCTGAAAAAAGACACTTCAAAAAAAGTTATCCAATTTTTTCCAACAAAACAATAATTTTTTAATTTGCTTTTTATGCTAATGGATGTACAAGTTACAAGTAATTTAATAGGAAATAGAAATAAAATTTGATGAATCATGTTCTTTTTTATTTACGAATCTTTTAACACGGAAAAGAAAAAAAAAAAACTAGTCTGTTCGGGGCCACCGTAATGCTTACCCATCATCAGGCCCATATTACCGCAGGGGCAAATCGGGACTTTGCCCATGGGCCCCAGACCTTAAGGGGCCCCCAAATCCGTACATTAAATTATAAAACATTTACTTTCTTTTTCTAGTTCCAATTCTTCCATAAATTGAAGTTATTAAATTCATCTTAAAGTAAATGTAACAAATTGCTAAAATTATATAAAAGAGTTTTACTCTGTACAACGGAAAAAAATGGTGTACTTTTGTTAATTAGGTATTTAATTAAAATTGACGGAGCTAAGGTGGAGCTTCTATTTATATCCAAGGTGCAACAGTACGTTTATGCATTACCTATACACATATAAATGACCACCAGTTCTATTTGAAACATGTTGCAATGATTCGAAAGGGGCCCCCTAATTTATTTTTGCCCAGGGCCCCAATTAGTCATAATCGGGCCCTGCCCATCATGGATATGCATAATGTAAAATATGAAAGTAGAACATGTGCAAACTACAGTCGAGTCTCTATATAACGAAATCCACCGTTCCAGTAAAAAATTCATTATATAGAGAAATTCGATGTATAGAGAATGATGTTAAGAATCGTATTTAATGTGTAAAATTTGAAGAAATATTATTTTAGATCTTTTGAATTAAGAATTTGATATGTTTAAAAGTAAATATTAACCTAACATTTTATTTCTTAATTATTTCAACTGTTTCAAAAAAGAGAATAGACATTTATTTGAAAGCTTAATGAAAATCAAATAAGGAAGACTTGCATTAATTTCAGACGAAGAAATCTGTATTCTTTGTTGTTTTAATTGTTTTAATTTTAAAATTGTTACGCTCTCAAAAAAAAAAAAAAAAAAAAAAAAAAAAAAAAAAAAGCTCAAATTTTAGCAAGGATCGAAAAATTGTTGTAAAAATTTTCCTCCATGTGAAGGCCTCTCTTATGTGCCTCTCATTGATTCCTCTCTTACATGTGTATCAATCCAATTGACTCTGTTTTGAGAAGGATGTGGAAAGGTGTGTGGGAGGTGGGATGAATTCGTTGGATTTATTATTATTTAGAATAAGGAGAGAAGTAATTAAAATACTCACCACTGACGATAAATTAAAAATAAGTGCTGAAAAATTGATTCCATATGATTTTGAACCTTTTTTAAAATTGAATAAATTTATGAAAAAAATTCGTTATTTGGAGATAGTTATTTCGCTATATAGAGACTGTTTTTAATGTAATCATGCGAAAAGGGGACCGTTCCTACTAAAAATTCGTTATATAGAGAAATTCGATGTATGGAATTTCGTTATAGAGAGACTCGACTGTATTTATAAAATGCATCACAGTTCCAAAATAAAATTTAAACGTATATTTAAATATTTTTAATACATAGTAATCCTCTATTACTGAATTGTGGCTATCACTTCATTATCTCGATAAGCTACTTCGACAAAATAAATTGATCGCCAAATTTCTCATGAAATACACAAATTGGCATAATTTTTCTTTTAAATAACGAAAAAACAAAACTAGTGAAAGATTAATAAAAACTCAGGTAAAAAAAAATATCACTTCATGACGTAACAAAATGTGTTTAAGGGTGTATTTCGATTCAAACTGCTTATTTTCCGATTTATTTTTAGGTTCACTTTTGCTCTCAAATACACATCAAACTTTCAAATTCTCTTATTTAGAAAGTGCACAAGGTGCCGTAATCATCGATTCTCTGATAAATGCAGAAAATATTGCAAAAAAAAAAAGCAATCAAAAACAGCATTTTGAAGCGGGAGGTCTGCGAACGAAAAAAAGGATCATTCTGAGAAGATTATTGTTTATAAATCAAATTCTAATGAATTGAGCGTAAAAAGACATCACACGGCACCTTATACGTCTCTTCAAAAATCCCCTCAGCAAGTTTCATGTTTCTACTTTTAAAAATGTGTCTGAAATTGTATCGGAAAATTTCGAGCTGTTGAAGATGAAAAACAATTTTTTCATATACACCCTTAATGTCAAGTAAATGTGACATTTACGATAAACCATTATTGGCATTCAATCTTATTATTTGGCGATAGTTTTTTGGTCGAATTGCATAAAAGAAATATCCTTATAACTCCAAAAATAATAATCATAATTGCTAACAATTTACTGCGTCGGATTAAGCATCTCATATCGAATTAAAAGATATATTTGAATTGAAATTTGAATGAAATATAGGGTCATAAAAATTCGAGGAGTCTGAAAAATATTATTACAGATATCTTGGCAACTAATTATCTGATCAACTTCATTCTTCATACAAAATTTATGGTTTTCTTACTGTTTCTTTAAAGTAAAAAAAAAAAAAAAAAAAAAAAAAAAATGAAAACTTTTATATACCTTTCATCAGAATCAATATTTTGAGAGGCCGAAAAAAATAATTCCGGAGGATCGAAGTTACTGATAAGTTTCTTTCCATTATTACATACTAATTACACATTAAATTTTAAGTCTCTATCTCAATTTGTTCGGGAGATAGAGCGTTGACAGACAGATGGACAGCAAAAAAAAAAAAAAAAAAAAATCTAAAAATATGTTTTTCGGAATCTTATTTGTCTAAAACGTGTAAATCCGTCAAAAAATTTATTTCGATTTTCAAAACGATTGCAAGACTTAACTTATACTTTGTGTGATGAGTAAGTAGGGAAAAAAAGGTTTCTTTAATTTCATGTTAAACATATTTCACTGTATATTTAAAAACAATAATTACTATATTTTATTCAATGGTCGCCATCTGTTCTAAAAGTACTACTTGGTTATCCCGTCGACCAATTTCGCCAAATTATATAAATCGCCAAGCTAACCGCCAAATTGTCCATATTGATATTTCTTTTACTTTAAATAACGAAAAACAAGTAATTAGTAGAATAATTAATAAAAATACAAATAAAAAGTCGAAATAAAAATTACTTAATGGCGTTTTAAACACATGTACCGTATTTAATGTCATTGAATGGAACAGTTATAATAATCCATTATAGGCCTTTAATCTTATATTTTGGTGATGGCTTTTTGGTCGACGGGATAACCATGTAGTACCATTCTAAATTACGAAAACAATAACATACTATTTTTTGTATAATTACGATATCTGATTTATAAATACTCTGTAAATGATAGAAATCACAGACATATTGTGAAAAAGAAGCTAAATTAATATCCTAAAATCAAATATATATATCTATATGTTTACTCTTAGGGTGAAATTTAAATAAGACTTACAATTAATTTATAATTACAAGATATTTTTATAATTACATTAACATATTTAAAATAGTGATATCAGGCTAATGTTTAAAAAAGAAGGTACTACTATGTTATCCCGTCGACCGATTTCGCCAAATTATACAAATCGCCAAATTAATAGCCAAATTATACATATTGACGTAATTTTTATTTTAAATAATAAAAAAAAACGAATAATTAGTAGAATATTAATAAAAATACAAATAAAAAATAGAAATAAAAATCACTTAATGACGTTTTAAATACGTGTATCGTATTTAATGTCATTGAATTGACATTCATGATCATCCATTATTGGCATTTAATCTCATAATTTGGCGATAGTATTTTGATCGACGGGATAACGGAGTAGTACCAAAAAGAATATATACATATCCGACAAACATCGATAAATGCTCAAAAGAAATAATAATAATAATAAAATCTGATTTCGAAATATTTTGATGCCATAATCTTATCTTTGAAGAAATTAAATAATAAAATTAACAGTTATTTTTAATTTTTACAGCTTAATATGAAAAAAGAAATCCATAATAACTATAAACTTAAAATAAAAAGTTTTTACAATTTGAAAAAAGGTAGTAAATTAGGTAGTATTTTCATTTTTCATAATAATTTTCAGAAATTAATGTATATATGTGTAATGGCGCCATCTATTATGTTTAACTAAAAATAAAAGGGAATAAACATAACATAGCGATATAGCCGGACTACAGTAGTTTCAGGATTAGTGATGTCCAGATTAAAGATGTTATACTGTATACATATCATTATCATATTTTTATCATATCAATGCAAAATGTTTTATTACTGAGGGGAACAGCTTATAAAATCATTATATAAAATCAATTTAAAAACATATTTTAAGCGACTAGTGGACCAACATGTATCTATATCTATAATTTAAAATAAATTCATAAAACTTAAGAAAAAAAAGACTAAAAATTTAAAAATGCATTAAAGCCGATTTATCCCGTTAATACAGTTGATAAAAAAATTGCAACCTTTGATATGAGTAATAGATAATGATTGCAATCTTTAAATTTTACTGTATTAAAAATCGGCCTCATAGCATATGCAGCAGAAGGCCAGAATCTTCTGCCACCAACTCACCTTGGACTTCTTCCACCAACTCTGGGGAGGTTGGGGAGAAGTCCTACTTACTTGTTCTACACCTCCTTCTTCAACGGGAACATCTACTGGTTTCCAGCCCTTGCGCCCGCCGTCCAGTGATGCGGCAATACCCAGGTAAAAATTACCATTTGAGCATGCCATCCATCCGTCGATGCTCCCAACTTCCTTCCCTCGACCTGAAAAAAAAGAATCAAAAGACATTACATGAGCAGTTTCCATTTTTCTCAAGAGCAGTTGCAAATAGAACCAACAAGCTTGAGAATTGTTTTAGAAATGAATTTGTAACCTAATTCTATTCTTTATATTATTTTTGTCGCACGCGATGATGATTCAAACAATTAAACATTGTTGTATAACAATACTCTAATTTGTGGCTTACCGTGAAAATCTATATTGTTGAATTTATAAAAATGCATTTTTAATTGAGTGTTAAATTTTGAGTGTTTACAAACATTTCATACAAGTTTTAAATTTGTTGCCATACCAAAAACTAAATGGTAACGAAAACAGGGACAACAATGTGAATAGAGTTAAGCAATTTCAAGCGTGATGAAAAGTTAATTGAAATGACGTCATTCTTTCGCAATCTTTTTATCTTTTCGTTGCCATTTTTCCATAACAACTGAAAAGAAAATCTAATTAAAATGCGTACTATTTTGAAAAGGATTTGAAAAGTCGCCAATAAATGGTTTTTGATAAAACATGGAGCTATTACAAACTATATTTAATTTTAAGTATCTTATTATTAATGGTAAAAACAAATGAAAGCATATTAAGGATTAGATAATCAATTTTTATTTTTATTAACCGGCTTTAAAAAAAAATAAGATGTTATCAATTTGATGCGTGTGTATTTTTTTTTTCTCATGTATGTTTACTGATTACTCCGAAACTATGCGACAGATTTTTGTAATTTTTGTTTTAAATGAAATAAGATGCTCTCGAATTGGCACCACTTTCGTTTCATAAAAATTGACTCAGTACTTTTTCTGTAATTAAACAAACACTAATAAAAGTAATGATTTCTCGGAAATTCTA